>CM060945.1:1015774546-1018337759 GCA_030765085.1 Allium cepa
ACCTTTAATAACTAGAACTCTCAGTCTATTGTTAACAATGGGAATTTTGACCATCGATGAAATGATGAATTAACTTTCACCTAATTTCTCAACTTCAATAGTCGGTTAGTCTTTTTACTTCAATAATCCATGTTTAGCTTATGGATTTGTATTTAAATTAAAATTCATTGTACATGTAATTTTTTGCTCAGTGCTCTTAATTAACATAGATGAGAATAATAATAAGCCATATCATGATTGTATTTTTTGCTAAAATCCAGTAATAAAATTGATTAATAGCGCAGAAGAGATTCAAACGATGTCTTTGGGAGCTTTGCAACAAGTAATATTTTTCAATAAAAAACATACAAGTAGTGGGAATTTACTATATATATATATATAAAATATGCATATTGTGCGTGCAAGATTGCTAGATAAATATTTATGCAAAAGTTATAGTCCCACTTTTTTCACCCAAATATTCAATCATAGGAATAACATGAGTTTTAGTAGATAGAGACATATTTCCACAGATATACCTATTGAGGAGTCTCCTTATCTGGGAAAGTTTTGACAAAATTTTCTATTGCTGCTTGGTTACTGCGGCTTCTTATCATGTTTTTCAGACGCTGCAGCAACAACAAGAAGAAAATCAAGCAACAAAAAGCCAAGAAATAACATAGCCGGATTGATCGCATATAGCCTTCACCTATGGTATACTTCAAATGGTCCTTCTACCATTGACATATTTGCTAAGGCCTAAGACACATCTATACACACTCACACACAGACAAAGTGGTGGTTTTAGAAATTTTGGTTAGTGCATTTAACTCAATATTATCTTCAGTATGCATTGACTGTATTTGATAAGAATATAAAAGACTGAATGGTCAACACACAAAACAACAGGTAACGACAATTTTTAAAATTACGAACTGTCAAGAAATCGACCGTAATTTAATGTAGATCCTCTACTTCAAATACAAATAACATCTAGAAGAAGTTGACAAACACGCTAATAAAAAGGTCAATCAGAACTAGAATGCATCAATAGATGACATAACTAGGGGTGGATGTAATTTATAATAAACTTCAAGAGATCAAATGTAATGCCTCAAAAAGGAAATGGAAAAGCTAAAAAAACAAAGAAGAAGAAGAAAGATATAAAACTGCCTAGACAAGTAAAATAAGTGCCTGATAAACGTTTCCCTTGGTAAATGTTTGTAGAAAATAAACCAATACATCAATAGGCCTTCTTGAAGGATCACTGGAGCCACATCCAAAATGTTTGTCATGATAATCCAAAAATTCTTTCCACCCGCCTTTGTTACCTTTCCATCCCATTTTTTGAGTAAATCTCACCACCTCCACAAGCACCTGGGTGAAGTAAAGAAATAGTATGCATATGACTTTTTAACGATAAGAAATGAGCATATAATCATTATCAAGAATCAACAAAATAAAGTGTTGCTACAACGTCCTGAACCAAGACCTTAAATATTTGGTAAACAATTTAGTTCTCAAGATATGAAGCTTTGTGATTAGCAAATTAAGTCAAATTTACTTACAGCTGCTGTATAATAGACATGCCAGAAAAAATGTTTTTACAACCCATTTGATTACCAACCTACTATAAGACTTTATAGATTTCATTACTAACTCATTTATCTTTAATTTCAGAAACCATAGTTTTGAATCTCCTTTCTCTCACCCGACATCTAGTTTTCGCATTTGGTCAGGATGAAATTTCAAACTTACTTTCTATCTTATTTGGCACTGATTTTACCCGAGATATGGATCAAGATGCCAATCCGAGATCTCGTTTAAAATCCAAGATTTGAAATCTTTACTTAAACAGAAATTGTTTCATAACACGCCCATGGTATGTCCGATTCTGATTCCCATCTTATAGTTAACGTTCATAGAAATGAATTACTATTAAAAGAACATATAGCATATATCATAGGTACATACAACCTACACTAAATAAACAGAGGGTTTGTTTTTATGTATATGATAATTCGTACAAAAGAACAATATGACTATATATGCTCAGAATTTTTGCCTTGTAAATAACCAATTCGAATCAAAATTTGATTTCTATAACCAGTTCGAATCAAAATTTGAAAAAGTACAATTCTCAAATTT
Source organism: Allium cepa (assembly GCA_030765085.1). Taxonomy (NCBI): domain Eukaryota; kingdom Viridiplantae; phylum Streptophyta; class Magnoliopsida; order Asparagales; family Amaryllidaceae; genus Allium; species Allium cepa. Next base: position 1,015,776,674 of record CM060945.1, read on the forward strand.
CATATCTTACATAATTGAACAAAATATAACAATGAAATTGTTACTTACTGTTGTGTCGAGCATCTCTCTTCTCAGCAACCTTCTTCCCCTTCAAAAGAACCATTGCAGCCATCAACACCTACAGACCGACAACAGGGTTGTCCCCTTGTATCGATCGAATGAAGAAAATTAAAAAAACTACCTAAGTATGAATTCATGAATTTACAAAACAACATCACACTATCATGCAAACTAAAGAGAAATAACTGACCGACATGTGAAGAAAAACCATGAATTCATGAATTTTGAAACCAAAGTTTGGAACCAAAGATGGAACTCGATCTGGCCATCATATTCAAATTCATGAATTCATGAAATATGGAGATCATGAAGTCTGGAAATTATGAAGTTTGGAACTCGAATTCATGAAGTTTGGAACTTTATCTGGCCATCATACTCAAATTCACGAATTCTGAAAGCAATGATTTTCCAATTTCATTGTAAGTGGATTAGGGTTCGGGCTTGGATTCAGAGCCGAGGGAGAGGAGAATGGAGAGGAAGAAAGAGAGGTGGGGAGAGCTCGTGATAGAGGAAATTATTTGCGGGGATGGAGCTTGGATTTAGATCAGGTTTTGCCGAATTTTGGGAAAGATGAAAAGGGGGAGAGGGATTTAGGGTTTTCGAGTGAAGGACGAAAAGAAGAGGTTCGGGTGAAAATGAGAGGGAGACGAAATAATTTACCGCTAACTTTTCATCACGGTTTTAAACGTGGGAATAGTATTTTTACATCGGTTGTAAATAAAAATGATGCAACTAACACTATTTGCATCGGTATATTTTCTTCGGTTGTCGATGATAACCGATGCAAATTGTATTTTTTTTACTATCTACTGCTTTCCACAGACCAAATGCATCGGTTGTTAAAGCATAATCGATGTAAATACTTCTATTTGCTTCGGTTGTTGTAACAATCGATGCAAATGAGGCAAAGCAACATGCGTATTTTGTAGTAGTGATTCATGACCAACGGATTTTTGCATTGGGCTCGTGTTGATGAGCACGACACATTGATATTAATTATGGTTAATTTTAGTATAGTGTAATTTAATAATAAATTAATACTGGCTAATTATAGTTACATTAATTTGGATAATTATGTAGATAAATTAATTATACTTAATGGGTTTTATCTATTTGGCTAAATAAACACCGCACTATTAAAGTAATTTGAATAGAGTAATTTGGACACCTATTCAGTGAAACAAAACACCGTTTCATTAATTAAATTAATTATCATTTAATTAGCAGAACAAATTCTCGTTCTGCTAGCTTATAAATTTGGTCATCTATTATAGGTTGTAATTGATATGCCAATTTAACTGATATTGGTTAAGTAACGTGTTAACCAATGACGAGTAATTGTTTTATTTACTTAGATATTGGTTATATAAATATCGGTAATTGACTTGAAAAGATAAACTGAACGATATGGTAGCTTGTTTAAGTATCATTGCAATCGTGAAGCCTCTTTCCTAATTTAGAAAGCTATGGATTCAAATCAACTTCAATTTTAAATAATCATTGTTTTTTTATATAATTATTATTTTAGTAAAGTGTTTTATCTAATAATTATTTTCTTAACAACTTTTAAAGTTAACTTTCTATAGTTTAAATATTGTTTAAAATTATTAAATTATATTCTGAATATGGTTTAAAGTTATTTGTACTTTAATATTATTTAAAGTTATTTATAGTAATGCATTTTAAAGTTAATTATTATTTTAAAATTAATTATGCTATTTAAGTTAAATTATTGTTTAAACTTAATTATTTAAAGCTAATTATTTTATATTATAAACTTTATTATTTAATTTCAAAGTTATTTGTAATACTATTAATATTTAAAAGTTTCTTTAATGTTATAATAATATTGTTTTAGAGTTTATTTATATTTAATATTAAAAGAGTATTGTTCTAATGTTAATTTATTATTATGTTAATATTGTTTAAAAAGTTAATTTATTAACATACTGGCTTTTTTAAAAGTTATTTAAGTATATTTTAAATAGTGTTTAAAGTTGCTTATGATGTTTTAAATACAGTTTAAAGATAATTAATTATTTATTCAAGATGCCGTTAGATAATAATTTATTCTATTTAAAGGTGCATTAAATGATAAATTGTTTTATAAATAGGTGTTTAAAAATAATTAACCATTTATCTAAAAGGAATCATTTTAAATGGAAAGGTTTATGTAAAGATTTTTATTTAATAAAAGGATTTCTTAAAGGAGTTATACATTTGAAGGGGATTTTGGAATTTGGAGAAGAAGTTTTGTTTTAAAATAAGAAAATTTATAAAGTAGTTTTATAAATTGAAAAGAGATCTTAGAATTTGGAAAGAGTTTTATAAATGATTTTGGATATTAATAAAATAGTTTTATAAATGATTTTGGATATGTGTAAAAGAGTTTATAAATGGTTTTGATATTTATAAAAGAGTTTTATAAACAGATTTGGAGATTTATAAAGAAATTTTGTAAATAGATTTGGATTTTTGGTAAAAGAAATCTCTATAAATGAAAGAGATTTGTTAAAAGGATTTATTGAAGAAATTTATAAAAGAATTTGAGATTTGGATTTCTCTTAACCAACCTTTTAAATTATGGTGGTGTGGAACTTTCGTTCCATGCTTAGCACCAAGGGAATAATGTTTGGGGTTATTTTTATCTTTAATTTAAATAATACTTTTTTAATTCCTTTTGATTTGTTTTCGAAATAAGAAATCTTTCATGATATTTTGTGAATGCACTTATAACGTTGAGATAAGTATATGAGTATATTTTCTAAGTGTTGAAAATATATTATTTTGTGAACATATGTATTCTATTGAGATAAGTATATGGTTATATTCTTTAAGTATCGAAAATATAGTGTTTTATGAATATACGTATCCTGTTGAGATATGTACACGGGAGTGATTTCCAAGTATTTACAAAGTGATTTTTTATTAATGGAAGTTTAGTCAAATGAGGCTTAGTGGTTTCCATGGAATGTAATCTCTATTTTGGAATGTTTGTTTGTTTGATAGTTAAATAATGGACTATCAAATCTTGGCCTAAATTTGTAATCCTTCTTAATTTTGATGGTATAAAAATATTCTCTACTTAACACCGAAGTGTTTTAACTCTGAAAATATCTAGGAGAAACACAGGGATTATATGGTACAGTTATCGTTAGTGGTGCTATACTCTACGTATAAACTCATTTTGTTCTTCTAGAACAAATGATAAGTAGATCCATACATATAAATGGTTAGGGGGTGATCCCACCTCTTATATATTGCTTGATTCTTTCCAAACGAACTAGTATTAAGAATTCTGAAAACCGATCAATTGGTTTTGGAACATTCGGTAAGTGGAGGAAAGTACCTGTAAGAGATTGCTCGAAACTATAACCATTCCAAAACCATATACGGGTTTAATTCTTGGAAGAGATTTAAGATCTGTTTTGGTTGTTGGAATCCATGTGTGATTCCGAGACCTGTTGGAGTATGGGAATCCTGTGTGATTCCGAGATATTTGTTGAGATGTGGGAATTCATGTGTAATTCCGAGAACAGTTGAGGTATGGGGACCCATGCGTGGTTCGGAGACTGTTCAGGTGGCTATGCGTAAGCTGGAATGCCAAACATAGCCTCACTAGCGCTAATGACTAAAACTAGAGTAGGATGCATAGCTAGGGGTTTAGCTAACCCTTGAGGTTGCAGTCATCTCCTTCCAAGAGTTACCTACAGTTGTTACGCATGCATGAAGCGACGCATTCGGCCTTGCATGACCAAATGTGTATTTCTTATTGTACATCACTAGGGATGTATTATTGCTTTGGAAGGATAACACAGATCCTTATGAAGGAGGACTGTTCTCGATGTAGTAAGGACCACTCCGTGGAATCCTATGCAATTGGTGAATATTCCTTAGAAGTTTTCAATTATATACCTATTATTATTATGATGTACACTCAAGAGCATCACAACTGCTTGAATATTATTATTTCCACCGTTAGACATTATTATAAGACCACTATATTTTCAATAAAAGGTTTTGGTTGTTTAAGGTAAAAAATCGTCCGTGTCTATGTGTAGCGCGATCTTATGAAATACCTTTGTTTTGAAAGGTTTAGATAAAATTAAGTAATTTTTGATTGTGTTTCTCACGCTAGTTTTGCCAGACTGGCCTGGGCGCTGTTTTCTATGATGCGCGGATCAGCTTGAGCATATTTTCCAAATTTAACTGGATACTTTGGAGCTTTCAGGAGACGAGCTGGATTCTCCAAGGCGTATTTACATATCTTATATTCTTTTTTTATTTTGTATCTTTGATTTCTATCTGTATTTATCAGTAATTGTAAGGACTGGTTGTTGTAACTGTCTAGGGCTGATGATAGGTTAGTGTACTCTGATTTGTGTTATGTATGTATAATAAAGATGATTTATTTTTCTAAAGAACTTGTGTACATTATATATTTTTTCATCACGACATGAGATTTTGTTGTCTTTTATTTTCTTTCACCCTAACATCTATCTTTCCGACACTTGGATATTCGGCACATGAATACCATGGATGTATTAGTGTTGATTTCTAAGGGTCGAAAAAGCGGATCGTTACACATGGTATCCAAGTTAAGGTTGAGTGAACACCTAGGCCTTGGTGGGGTAACCCATTGGAGATAGGGTAAATGACACCTTGGAATGAATTGAGTGTATTATATATGAGAGCGCATATTTGTTAGTTACAAATTTTTTATTATATTGTATTGTTTGATTTGTTGAGTGGTTTATGAATTCTAGTCGATGCATTTGGCCTACGTTATCGATAAGGATTCCAAAACGCTTGAATAAGGCTAAATGGACATGGTATTGTTTTCGAATTTGGTAAACGAATACATAGGAATATTATATATATATAAGATAATTTTCAAAAATTAATATAGCTATTTTGATGTGTTTGATTGTTAGGAGATGATAATATTCCATCATTATCAATTTGGGTTTGATTGGTCATGCTTGCCTAGTTCTGAGTATTGGCTATTGTCTCTTGATATATCTAGAATTTTCCTTTTCAAACATGGGCTGGGCAGATAGAAATTAGAGAGAAAGTTGAAATGAAAAACTTGTGAATTAAGTTTCACGATTTGACTATAAGGCATTCGTTGATAATGTTGGGTTAAAATTTGGTTTTAATAAAGGTTGTTTATTAAAATTAGAATATTTTAAAATAAATATTTTAGAAATGATTTTATATAAAGTTGATTTTATAAAATTAGATTTTTATAAATGTTGTTTTTACAAAGGAAGATAGAATATTTTGAATTAAATATTTGAGAAATGGTCTTTAAAAATTGAGTTAGTAAAAATGTGTGTAGAAAAATGATTTTTGAGAACTTGAATCTCGTTAAATTTGGAAAATGGTTTTTAGATTTGAGGGAAAATAATAATAGCAATATTTGAAGATATTTTTGAATAAAAATATTTCAAAAGGGATTGTAAGGAAACAGATAGCACTAAACTCACTTCTATTGCTGTAAAATAATTTCAATGACGACTGCACCACCATCAGTGTTCAATTTTGAGTTTTTAAGTGGGGAAAATGCTACCATTGAAATTTTCTATAAAATTGTCATGATGAAACATATTTTGATTTGATCCCAAAAGCATGTTTTGACTTACAAAAGTAAATAATGTGTATTACTATTTCAAATGATTTTGGAAATATCAGTGATACTTTACTTAAAAGATATTGAAGTATAAATATTTTTGGGGAAGAAATTTTTAAAGAAAAGTGTGTTTCCTTTGGTTTGGTTCGGGAATGAGGCCGGATTTGTTTTGCGATGGTCTGAATAATCTTCTAAGTGACGATCGAATGTTTGCCTAAGCGAATGTTGTAGGGCACTTAATAAATTATTCTCTTTTGTCATTGTACGGTCGAAATGAGTTCGAATCCGAACGAATCCAAAACAAATTGGGAACGGATATTTATTAAAACTGTTTGTTGGAAATATATACTACATATATTGTTTCAAAATAGATTTGGAAAGAAGGAAAGTGTTTTATATTAAACAGTTCAAGTGGCTAGAAGATAACTAAAAATGGGGAAGAGTCATGGCCGGATGGTAAACACTCCCTTGAGCATTACCCTCCTTGATAAGGTGATATATAATACTAGTTGGTAGCACCCAATTTGTTGGTATCATTTTGGAGTTAGTCGGGCTACAAAGGTATTTTTTATGGATCAATTATATATATTCAACTAAAGTTTTGAATAATAACTAGATATTTGGATCTTAAGTTTACTTAAGAAATATAATGTTAAAATAAAAGTTGTTTAAATATAAGATTGAATCAGATTGTTTTATATGCCTTTCGGATATAATAAGGTATTCTATGAGTTTTTTTTACTTAAGTTGTGTTATATGAAAATGTTATCAAAAATAATTTAGTGGAAATAGAATTGGTATTAGTGAGAACCAATAATATAAGTGTGCAAGTAGAACGTAGATCATTTCTCTTTTTCATATAGTTTTGATCTAAGAATCGAGTACATTATTTGAGGAGTTTCGTACAGTTCCAAATAAGGACCTATCACTCGATTTTTGATGGCGAACACTTAGTAAGGATTCTTGATATGGAACCAAGGTATTCTGTCATAATATATGAGTATGTAAAGAGAATGGAGGTTTCTAATCATGAAGCCTAATCGGAATCCGCACTAGTGAATCGGGTGAGTAATACTAGTTTGTAAGTGAAGTTATATATTCGAGTAGCGATCGAATCGGATTTTGGATATGAATGGTCTATAATAATCATGCAGACTTATGAATAGTTAAGTGTTCATGTAATGAAATTCTGGGGACGGAATTCTATTTAAGTGGGGAGAATGTAACGACCCGAAATTTTATCTCTTTGGTTTTTAGAATATTTAATTAGTTTTAAATATTCATTTTGGGGTTTTTAAATTATAATAAAATACACATTTCAAATAACTGCTTGATTTTTGATAACATATTTTTAATTTAATTTAATTTAATTTATAGGATTTTTCCATAATTTTTAATTTGGAAAATATTTAAATTTGTCCTTTGACATAATTTATATCCAATGTTGGCATTTTTGAAATTTAATAAAACTCAATATGTTTTATTTTTATTTTGTGATCGCATCACATTCCTATGCAGAATCGTATCTTATATTCTATCATTGTGGCTCATACACGGATGCGATATTGTGTGGGTGGGTACAACAATTTTTCTATTAAATTCGAAAACAAACACAGTGCTACAACCTTTGCCCCTCTCACCCGACCTGCCTTATTCACCTGCTCTTATTTGCCCTTGTCCCCTGTGTCCCCTTTTCTCCTTTTCCCCTTAGATTCTTGACATGAAATTGGATTTGGTCTTTAGTTTTTTAGATTTGAAGCAGGCTTTGGCTCTATATATACACCCTATACAAGCAGGCATCTTGATTTTCTTCTTTTACTTCTATATAGTCACTTTGAAACAACGAAAAACAAACCACTCCCCCTCATTCAAAAATCAAAAGCTCACAAACCTTTCTGAATTAGCCAAATTATTCAACTGGAAAGCTGTCTTCACCAAGTCTAGTTATTTTAAAAAATAGTTTCAGGATTTTTCATTAAGCGTGGTGAGAGTTGCATGTCAATTATAGTGTGTGACAAAGAAATGGAGACTTTTTTATGGTCACAATTTGGCAAATGGAGTATACCATCATGTTCATCTCGACGAGTTGGGATTTTAGAGGTTGTTCGCGTGTTTTTAGCGGCTCAGTTCGTCACAGAGGAGGAGATGACCAATTTCCATTCAAAAATTAATTTCTGGCATCAAGGTGGTCGAGGGGTTGATTGGAGGTGTCAGGAAAGAGTTTTGGGACAGGGCGGAGGTGTTGACCATGGCCGATTGTTCTCCAGTGGTCGAAGCTTCTTTGGCGATCTAGATATGGGTTTTTGGGTTTTGGATTTCTTTGTTTGGAAATTTAGGTCACTGCGATGATAAGGAGGATGCGAGTTGATCATGGGATGGCCGTGGCGTGCGGCGGTGGATGAAGGATCGAATGTTGGTGGTGATGGTGGCTGTAGGTGGATGATGCAATGATTGGTGATGGATGTGGAAGCACAAATTCAATTTTGGGGCTGGTGGTTGGAATTTGCTACATAACGGGAGATTGGGGTTCGGTGGCTGCGTTAGGGTGAGTAGGTGATGGGCGATATGTGAGTGATCTCATTCGTGATATGGCGGCTCAGGATGGTCATGTATATGCACATGCGTGCATAAATTTTGGTCCAAGAAATGGAGGAATGGAAAAGGGGAAGATGAAGCTATGCCATGCGAATCGATTCACTTGGGGATGGGCATTGGGCGAGGAAGTTTAGGTGAGAATCTTTTGTTTCAAAAATTAATAATTTTATAAATGAATATGCTGAAATTGAGATGATGATATCTTACTCATATTAAATCCGTTTAACCCATGAATATTTGTGTAGGTCTCGTGTAGACGAGCATGATGCATTGACATAAATTATGGTTAATTTTGGTGTAGCGTAATTTAATAATAAATTAATACTTGCTAATTATAATTATGTTAATTTCATAATTACATAGATAAATTAATGATACTTAATGGGTGTTTTCTATTTGTACAAATAAATACCACACTCTATAGTAATTTGGACATCTGTTTAGCAGAACAAAATACCACTCCGCTAATTAGATTAATTGGTCATTTAATTAGCAGAATAAATCCCGGTTCTGCTATTTTATAAATTTGAACATCTGATAATAGGTTGCTAATTGATATGCCAATTTAACTAATATTGGTTAAGTGATTTGTTAACCCATGACGGATAATTATTTTATTTACTTAGATGTTGGTTACGTAAATATCAGTTATTAACTTGAAAAATTAAATTGAATGGTACAGTAACTTGTTTTAAATATCATTGTGATTGCTAAGCCTCTTTCTGAATTTAGAAAGCTATGGATTTAAGTCAATTTCAATTTTAAACAACCATAAATTTTTATATAATTATTATTTTAGTAAAGTGTTTTATATAATAATTATTTTATTAATAACTTTTTAAGGTTAACATATTTATATTCTAAATATTGTTTAGAATTGTTACATTATATGCTAAATATGGTTTAGAGTTATTTTATACTTTAATATTATTTAAAATTATTTATAATAATCATTTAAAGTTAGTTATTATTTTAAAATTAATTATTAGATTAAAGTTAAATTATTATTTAAAGTTAATTGTTTAAAGTTAATTATTTTATATTTTAAATTTGATTATTTTATTTCAAGTTATTTGTTATATTATTAATTTTTAAAAAGTTTCTTTGTTATTATAATAATATTGTACTAAAGTTTATTTTTTTTTATTAAAATAGTATTGTTTTAAAGTTAATTTATTATTATGTTAATATTGTTTAAAAAGTTAATTTATTAATATGTTAATGTTGTTTTAAAGTTATTTAAGTATATTTTATATAGTGTTTAAAGTTACTTAATGATGTTTTGAAAATAGTGTAAAGACAATTAATTATTTTTTAAGATGTTTTTAGATAATAATTTGTTTTATTTAAAGATGCTTTAAATGTTAAATTGTTTTATAAAAAGGTGTTTAAAAATACTAAATTATTTATTTAAAAGGAACCATTTTAAATGGAAAGGTTTATATAAAGGTTCTTATTTAATAAAAGAATTTATTAAATGAGTTATAAATTTGAAAAGGATTTTGGAATTTGGAGAAATGGTTTTGTTTTAAAATAAGGAAAATTTATAAAAGCAGATTTATAAATTGAAAAGAGATCTTGAAATTTGGAAAGAGTTTTATAAATGATTTTTGATATTAAAAAAGAGGTTTATAAATGATTTTGGATATTTATATAAGAACTAATAAATGGTTTTGATATTTATAAAAGAGTTTTATAAACAAATTTGGAGATTTATAAAGAAATTTTATAAATAGATTTGAAGTTTCGGTGAAAGAGATTTCCATAAATGAAAGAGATCTATTAAAAGGATTTGTTGAAGAAATTTATAAAAGAATTTAAGATTTGGATTTCTCTTAAATGACCTTCTTAATTATGGTGGTATGGAACTTTCGTTATGTGCTTAACATCAAATGAATAGTGTTTGGTGTTATTTTTATCTCTAATTTAAATAACATTTGTTTTGATCCTTTTGATATGATTAAAAATAAGGAATCTTTCACAAAGTTTTGTAAATGAACTTACACTGTTGAGATGAGTATATGATTATATTTTCTAAGTATCAAAAATATATTGTTTTGTAAATATATGTATTTTGTTGAGATAAATATGTGGCTATATTTTCTAAGTACCGAAAATGTAGTGTTTTGTGAATATACATATCCTGTTGAGATATGCACATGGAAGTGATTTCCAAGTATTTACAACGTGATTTTATTAATGGAAGATTAGTTAAATGAGGCTTAGCGGTTTCCATGGGAAATATAATCTCAGTTTTCGAAAATTTGTTTATTTGATAGTTAAATAACCAACTATCAAAGTTGGCCTAAATACGTATTCCTACTTAATTTTTGTGTTATTGAAATATTCCCTACTTATCACCGAAGGATTTTAACTCTAGAAATATCTAGGAGAACATGAGGATTTTATGTACACTCACCGTCAGTGGTGCATTTTATTTATGTATAAACTCGTTCTATTTTTCTAAGACAAATGATGAGGAGATCCGTCCACATTAAAGATTAGGTGGTGTTCTCTGCTCTTATGTATTGTCAGATTATTTCCAAAAGAAGCACTATTGAGCATTCCAGAAATTTATCGATTGGTTTTGGAACATCTGATAAGCGAAGGAGTGTACTTGTAAGAGATCGCTTGAAATTGTAACCACTCCAAAACCGTATACGGGTTCTATGCTTAGAGGAGATTCGAGATCTGTTTTAGATATTGGAATCCATGTGTAATTCCAAGACCGGTTGGGGTATAGAATCAACATGTGATTACAAGATCTTTGTTGAGATACGGGAATCCATGTGTGATTCCAAGACCTGTTGAGGTATGGGGATCTATGCGTGGTTCCGAGATCGGTTCAGGTGGCGGTGCGTGAGAGGGAATGCCAAACGTAGCCTCACCGACCATAATGACGAAACCAGAGGTAGGATGCATAGCTAGGGGTTTAACTAACCCATGAGGGTACATTCATCTTCTTCCTAAAGTTACCTACGGTTGTTATGCATGCATGGAGCAATGCATTCGGCCTTGCTTGTTCAACTATGTATTTCCTATTGTACATTATTAGGGATATATTGTTGCTTCGAACGGAAAACTCTGATCCTTGTGTAGGAGGACCGTTCTCAAAGTACCATGGGCTCCTCCATGGAATCTTGCACAATTAGCGAACGCGCCATAACGGTTTTTGATTATATACCTATTATTGTTGTGATGTACACTCACGAGCATCACAACTACTTGATTATTATTATTTTCATCTTTGAACATTATTATAATATCACTAGATTTTCAATAAAATGTTTTGGTTATCGTAAGGCAAAAACGCATCTATGTTTATGTGCGGCATGGTCTTACAAAATATATTTGTTTTGAATGATTTAGATAACATTAAGTAAATCGATTTGATTGTGTTTATCACGCTAGTTTTACCAGACTGACCGGGGAGTTGTTTTCTATAATGCTCAGGTTAGCCCGAGCATATTTTCTCGATTTAGCTAGTTACTTTGGAACCTTCAAGAACGAGCGGATTCTCAAGGCGTATTTACGTATCTTATATTATTTAGCTGTTCCGTTGTTCTTGATTTCTGTATTATTAGAAGTTGTAAGGGCAGCTTGTTATAACCATCTAGGGTTGATGATAGATTAATGTACTCTCATTCGTGTTGTATGTATAATAAAGAAAATTTCTTTTGCAAATTCTTATTGTCACGATGCAATATTCTGTTCTGTATTCTATTTTCTTTCACCCCAACAATATGTCTTTCCAGCACTTGGATATTCAACATGTGAATACAATGGATGTATTAGTGTCAATTTCTAAGGGTCGAAAAGGTGGATCATTATAATAGGTGTTAGGGTCGAGATGATAGATCGGGCGTTAGAAGAGTGGGACAACACGTAGAAGATGATGTCAAAGGATCAAGTGTGATTGGGGATGGGGAGAGGTGAGCACCGGTTTGGAAAGGCAATTGTTAAAATTGAGTATTCAAAATGAAATTTTTATTGGGATTTTACTTATCGGTAAAGTGTGTTTTTGCAGGATAGGCCATTAAACATAGCAAAGATTAATGAGGGGGAGGCTTTTGGAATGTTGAATTAGATTCAGATTGACCAAGGAGAGTTTTTTTATGTGTTTGAGATGTAAACTAATTGTAACACCCAGTAAAATTAGTTAGAATTAAATAATTAAATTAAATTAAGTATGGGTAGAAAATGGAAATTTGTAAAAGTTGGAACTTGGCCACGAAAATTGTACCGCTGCATTCATGGTGAAATTCTGACCTATTTCTATTAACTGGGTTTTTATCCCAATAGAGTGCAAAGGAAGTTAGAGCATCCATGATAGGATGAAACAACTCAAACATCAACTAAAGGAACAAAGAGAAGGAACCAAGAAAGGCTCAAGAGGAAAAAACCAAAAATAGCTTAAGGGGATGGATCATAGCTATCCATGAATATCGCTCATAGGACAATTGTTCTTCTTACGTCATGATCTAACATGTTTTTTTAGGGTTGTCTACCAAGTTTCATGATATTCCAAGCAAGCTAGTTCAAGAAGTGGGCATTCATCTGATTCCAGTAATAGTTCAATGCAACATGTACATGAATCATCATCAAAATAAGGCATTTAGTCATGAAATTGTATGGAGAGTACCTACATAAGGCAAGGAAAAAGATCCAATCAAAACGAGCTGAAAATAACCTAACTGCATGGATCGCTAGCGATCCATCATACTAGGTCGTCTCACCGTGAAATTTTAGGAGAATCTTCGTACCTTCAAATGATGCTTCTAGTAAAGCAGCTTAGCTCAATAGCTCGCAAACCCCTATAAATACAATCCTACCTACAACATAAACAGGATCTTCTGAACTGGCTATTGTAACTCGGCAGAAACTACTCTTTACTTTCCACCTCCCTAACAACAGTCATCCAGGGGTTCACTATGATCCTAAAGTGAACTCTTGCACTACCGACTTGATCTAAATTAGGAGATTCAATCATATTGTAATTCAATTCAAATTGTAAAAACAGTCAGTTAATAGAAAGTTATAAAGTGGACGTAAGTAACATTAACAGCCAAAGCGCTATAAAAATCTTCTTTTCTTTTACCACTTCGACTCTCTTTACATTTATTTTCTATATTATTACTCTACAAGAATACGGCTGGTGATTTCATGCTCAACCCAGGGTGTTAATCCATTTTTTGGGTTTACATTTTGGTGCTTTCATTGAGAGCCCAACTCAGGCTTAGATATATCTATCTACTTTGGATCAAACAAGTTCAAAAGTTAGATCCCCAATCTTTTACTAAGAAAATTTGCTTTTTAGTATCAATGACACTAGGAAGAAAGAGAACTGCTTTCAGAAGATCCATAAGAACTATAATAGCAAGAGACGAAACCACTCCTCAGCAACTTAAAGTCAACGGCACCAACATAGGGGATCAGATGTTGGGATCTTCTATCCAGTATGAAGTTGTTACTAGAGGTAAGTTAAACAAGATGGTTGATGAAATCAATCAAAAGATGGAGAACACCCAAAAAGCTATTATGGAATTAAATGCCCTCCTGACCTTGCAATCGCTTCCTACTCCGAGAACCACGCCAGAGTCTACTGCTGCCGTAGAATAGGAAAATTCTTCCATTCCTAGCCCAAAATAAGAGAAACAGAAAGCAAAAGCAAAAGGGAGGGGTAGGTGGAGCTGCAGGAATCACTATAGAAGGGAATGCAAGCACTCCACCAACTGCAAAGCAACCCACTATAAACTTGAATCCGGGGAAAAAAACCCTCGTGGGAAGATATAGCATTGGATCTCTCTAATTCTGAAGATGGAGAACAACTTGATGACAACGAGTTAAAATAGAACTGTAGTGTACTAAATACTGGCATAGAGGTCCAAACTTCTCCCATATGAGCAACCATAAGCCAAAGGAACACCGAGGGAGTGGCTCTCCTGAAGATAGGAGAGCCTAGTTTTCAGCCCACTAACCAAGGCCATTTACAAAGTCAAACACTTCGTAAAGTCATTAACAGGCAACCCATAAATTAATGAACATTCGAGGCATATATCGTAGACTTAGTAAAGCGCCTAATGGACGAAAATAAGAATAAGAGAGATGATGAATGGGTTTCCGCCCTAAGCTGGACTCCCTTCACCAATGACATTCTAAATGAAAGATATCCTAAAAAGTTCACTATTCCAACTATCTCATCCTACGATGGAACTAGGTACTCGAAACCGCACTTGTATAAGTACAACTAGTACATGAACGGAGTGAATGCTTTAAATGCTGTTCAGTGTTGGCGTTTTCCAATCATTCTGGAGGGAATCGCCTCCATGTGGTTCACTAGGCTCCTACCTAAAACCATCTCCACTTTCGGTGAACTAGCAACGAGGTTCCTTAATCAGTTTAGACTTTATACGGCACAACCAAAAGACGTGATGTCCTTGTCAGGCTTATTCTAGGGATGAAATGAATCTTTGAAATCCTTCATGAGTCGATTTAACACCGCGGTCACCGAAGTAAGTAATCCAAATGAAGATATGGTCTTCATGGCTTTGGTCCGCGACATCAATCCTGACACTGAGTTCGAGAAGTGGATTAAAATAAAGCAACCTACCACTAGGAAGGACTTTAGAGCCATTACTTAAGATTGGAAGAAGTAGAGGAGCTAGAACGAAGATGTACTAACCTAAAACCAACCAAAGTTGGGCAGAATGGTATGGCGATAAACCAGGGTGTAAATACCTCCGGGGCTGCCATAGGAAACGGGGGAAAGGACTGGAATCAGAAAAGGAAAAATCAAAATTCCAACAAGAGAAATGTAAGTAGCAAGCGACTTAAAGGCTTCTATCTCGAAGACTACACCTCGCTCAATGATACTCCAAAGAACATCTACCTGGCGACACAAGGGATGGAGGAGTACAAGAAGTCACCTAGAGAGGAAGCAACTGAATAACAAAAGCATTCTGGAAAGTACTTCTGTTTCCATAAAACACATGGTCATAGCACGAATGAGTGACGACACTTGAGGAGCTGATTTGGGAAAATAAGCTTCAGTAGTATGTGGGGAAGTCTCAAAATCCTGAGTAGCCCACAACACTCCAAGCACCCAGAGATTGAAGAAACCAAACTGGAACCATTGAAGAGGGTTCTAGACGGACTGGCCATAGACTTACTATCTGAACAATATTTGGAGGACCTCATCCCCCGTAGAAGAGTTAGGGAGAAATGGAGCGATATGCAAGCTCACTAAGACACGCTTCGAAAGATTCATGTTTTGTGCTTAAAGACAGAACTCCTACCAAGTAGTAAAGTACCCGGAATGATGACATAGTGTTCCAGAATCGAGATATTGAAGGAATAGAAGCTCTGACCATTGACCCCATGGTCATGACAGTAGGAATCAAACCAACCATGGTCCGATACGAGTATTGGTAAGCAGTGGCAATTCTATGAATATCCATTTCAAAAACACATTTGATCAAATGAAGATCAATATGAAAGACGTATCCGCTTGCCGAATGATGATCTAGGGATTCACTGATGAACCTAAACGATCCATCCGAATAATCAATTTACCCATAGAACTCGAAGAAGGTGACCAAAGAGTCATACTCATCCAAACCTTTATGATTGTAGATGAAATATCTGCCAACAATGCTTTCTTAGGTCAGCCCGATTTGGCAGATTTCAGGATCACTTTAGCTCAGTGGTGTCTAAACATGAAATTTCCGACAGAGAATGGAGTTGGGGTGATCAAAGGAGACCATAGTGCCGCTAGAGAGCTTTATCGTGGATCTATGCGAGTTTAGAAGAAAAGAAAAGGGGAAGAATATGGGGAGAACTCTCCACATTCATGAACCTACCGAATAGCAATTATAGAGCCGCCCCTAGGTCAAGGACCATAGCCGATTCGATAAGGCTTTGGACCCTAGAAAGAAGAGTTCGAGGGAGGAACGGGCAACACCAGCAGAATTGATGGTGTCTGTCCCAGTTGACATGGATGTTCCATCACGGGTCCTGAAGATTGGATCATATCTTGGAAATAAGATGCGACTGGAACTCATCAAATTCCTTTATGCCTTCCTGGATGTACTCGTTGGGACACATTCCAATATGTGCAGAGTTTCGTCGGAGATTCCATGCTAGCACTTAATATTGATCCCAAGTATACCCCAGTGAAGCAGAAGAGACGTAGCCTAAGACCCGAACGGTCCAAAGTGTTGAGAGAGGAAGTGGATAAGCTACCGACAAACGGTTTTATCCATGATGCGACATACCCCGAATGGGTATCCAACCCGGTCTTAGTCAAGAAATCCAACGGAAAATGACGAACCTATATTGACTATTCAGACCTAAACAAAGATGGCCCAAAAAACAGCTTTGCTTTGCCTAAAATCAACCAAATTATGGACGAGACAACTGGACATGAACTGCTATCATTTATGGATGCTTATTCGGGTTACAACCTAATCATGATGCGTGAACCTGACCGGGAAAGTACCAGTTTCATCACTGACCTGGGATTATAGTGCTATAAAGTAATGCTATTCAGTTTAAAGAATGCTGGGGCAACCTACCAACGACTGGTGAATGCCATGTTCAAACGGCAGATCGAAAAAACAATGGAAATTTTTATAGACGATATGTTGGTTAAATCGCGTGTAGCTATAGAACAACCTCGCCGAGATGTTTGAAATACTTCATAAATATAGAATGAAACTCAATCCACTTAAGTGTCATTTCAGGGTAGCCTTCAAAAAGACCTTAGGATTCATTATAAGCGCTAGAAGCATTGAAGCAAATCCTAAACAGTTATGCTTTGCATGAAGTTAAGGCCCAGAGAAACAAGGAGGAGTTACAAAGCTTGAATGAAAAATTTGCAGCCCTAAAACAATTAATCTCAAAAGCTACCGATGAATGTATACCATTCTTTGACGTGCTAAAGAAGGGAAAGAAGAACTTCAAATGGAATCAAGCTTGTCAGAGTATGTTCGGAGAGTTGCTGCGACATATGGAAACCCCACTAATCCTATCTAAGCTGGTAGATGGAGAAGACTTATTTATCTGCTTAGTGGTCTCACCTTATGCATTAAGTGCCATGCTAGTATGAAAAGAAGCTAAGATCCAGCGACCCATATATTACATCAGCAAATGGTTCACCAAAGTAGAGAAAAACTATCCAAAATTGGAAAAATTAGCATATTACCTCTTGATTGCATCCAAAAAGTTACGACCATACTTCCAGGCACACCTTGTCAAAGTACTAACAGATCAATTCCTGAAGGAAGTGTTGTACCACCCCAAGACCTTTGGGTGGCTTATCAAATGGAACACCAAGTTGAGTCAATATGAAATTACTTACCATCTATGAAGGGCGATCAATGGACAGGCACTGGCGGTCTTCATTGCCGAGTTTAATATATGAGATAACAAAGAAGGAATTAACCCGGAAGTGGAAACATGTTGGAAACTGTTCGTCGATGGTCCATCTAAGAACTTTTTCTTAGAGGAAAGAGTAGTGATTTTGTAGCGACCCGCAGTTCCGTACCCTTTGAGTTGATAATAATTCACTTCCGTTCAACCCAAATTGTACAAAAGAGCGAATAACAAGGGTAAAGAAGAAAAAGATAGAAGAGGAAATTGAAACAACAACATAGAATCTCACAATCCCAGTGGAACAAAATATAATATATATATATAACAATAGATTTTATACAAAAGAATCTGTAATTGTTTATACTTACAATCATAAGAGTACAACAATTAATACATCAATCTAGACAGTTATATTGACCTATCCTCACACAGCGGAATAAAACAAGTACGTGATATACGTCATAAATCCTCTAGCTCATCTCTTAAACTCCATAGCATCCTAAACTAAATTTGTAATAATTGGTCTAACCAGAGCATTATAAATAAATAACACCCGAGTCAGTCTGGAAAACCAGCATGAGAAAATACACTCAAATTGAATTATCAATTTTTTTCAAAATCGTTTGAAAACAAAGGTATCTTGCAAGGCCATGTCACAAATAAACACGACATATTTTTACCTTATGATAACCAAAATCACTTTTATCAAAATTATCTGATATTATAATAGTGTCTATCGAAAGTAATTAGAAAATAGCTGAAATGCTTGCATCTCACATTTCAGCATAGTTGGGAAAAATCAAAACCGTACGGCGCTTATTGGAGAATGAATTCCATTGAATGACTTGGCCATTAGGGTACGTAATACACCTTTAGAACAATGTACCGAGGACCACACCAGGATCTCCTACTACACAAGACTGGCCTATCCCTAACCTGGATAGACCGAATATGTTATCACCCCAGGTATTCCCACCCTTACCACCAAGCGCTCCTTCCATGCACAACCATATCCATAATCTATAGGTTTCCCGAGGACATCTAGAAAGGTGATAATATACCCTACTTGGGTACGACCCACTTAGCCTTGCTGCATCTCCTCTGTTTAGTCATTCCCGGTTGATGAGGTTCGAAGATAAGCGTTACCTTTCAAGAACAATTTTACTTAGAATGCTAATCGTCCTCCAATGACGATGTTATGATAACATTTTTCCATACAAGTTGTCCTGGGTCTGGACAAACTGAACCATCTTCATCCTCTTCACGGTATTCATTCGTTATGTTCAAACCGGATCAAAGTGGTTTTCAGATAATTAAATCCGATCCCGTTCTCTTCGAAATGATTGACGAAATTGGCCAAAATTGACAGTCGGTTATTTAACTATCAAATAAACATCCACAAGCAATCATCTGGCCTTAATATAAATTTTCCCAAAACTATTGACTTTCAAAATACCTTTAAAGACACATTAATTTCTTTCAACAATTGAAAATAATTTTTCAAATACTTAAATCCGTAACAGGACACTTCCCGCATCTCAACACTTAGAAATATTTCTACATTTCTATTTTCTACACTTAGGAAAATATTACAAGTCTTTTTATTTCCAAAATCCTTTCAATAATAATGTTCCATAGAATTATTCCATAACTTACCCCAAAATCTCAGAAATCACAAATAAATTTCCTCTCCTCAAAATTGTATCCTTTTATATGCCCCTTTTAGAATCCCAAGAAAATTTATAAATTAAATTTTGCAATTACTTTAAACTCTATATATATAATATTTAAATATCAATAATTTATTTTTAAAACATGTTCGAGTAATTATTAAAAATATCGAAAACACTTTTATAACATTAATAACCAATCTTTAGTTACACAAATAAATTTTTCAAAGATGATTTTAAAGTTAGAATTTACTAAAATAAATAATTCATATTAAAAATCTACTTACCAACTATTTCAATCTCAACTAGTTTAAAATTCCATAGTTTTAAAATAATAAAAAATTTCTTTTAAAACATACTCACTACTTAAAATTAAAAATATATTTTCAAAACACTCAATAACCAATTTAATTTATAACTTCCTCTCGATTTTACAACATTTCGATTTATGTTCACTTCCCTAATCATTTCCATTTTAAAAATAGAAACTACTTTTTTCCTCAACCCTGTTTCCATATTCTAATATCAATTCACCTTATGAATTTATATTCCAATTATCATCTGATATCGGATTCTTTATTATAAATTTCGTTATCAATTTTATAACCCCTTTTTATTTTACATGTTTATAAAACTATTTATAAAATTCCATTATATACATTCATTTCCTATAAATTTCTTTAATACTTCCAATCTATTTTCAATATAGAATTCGACTCCTTTTTATATATTTCCAGAATATCATTTATAAATTCTGTTATATAATTCATTTTATAAATCTCCATTTATTTATCTACTATAGTTAAGTATAGCCAAATCAATTATATTTCTCTAATTCAATTTCTTTAAAATAACTCCAATTCCAATATATATTTTACTATCAAATTCCCTTCAATTCCATAAATTTTAAAATTATATTTATATTTTTTAAATTATAAGAATTCAGGCAGTGCCATAAAAACATCCATTAAATCCAAATCACTACAATAATCTATAATAGATTATTCTGCACAAATCATATATCACTATATATGAAAAATAACAATAAATTTTAGGAATCCAGTTGGATCCTTACAACCTATTTCCCTGCATCCATAGATGTTAATACAACATATAAAATACCAATCCCACTTCGAGAGGGATATCGTGGTATATATGATCATCTGCTATTATGCGAGGAGCATAGGGTCCCATCCGCTATAATGTATGAGAACATCACTCTTAATACTATACATATATACACTACTATATATTATATAACCACCCAACTAATAACTAAAATTTATCAATCCAATCAGCATCCAATATTTTTAAATTACATTTAAATTTTAAATATGACGATCCAAAAATGAATGAGAAACTGTCACTTTATTTCCTATTTTGCAGACCATTTCCATCTCGAATTGTTTTCATGATTATTAGACCTCATACAAGTAAACTACGGATTTTATTAATCATCAAGAAAAATCAATTTTTTTTTGTTTGCATTAAAGTTAACTTAAAATTTCAACCTGTTATAACTGATTTCAAATTTCCCTTTTTTCTAAAACCAGTAGTTACATTTATAAAAACGATCTATATAAATTACAAAAATCAGATTTTTATGTAACTTTCCAAATCAACATTTAAAATTCCCGTTTCAAAAATCTTTTCTATTTTTCCTTGTTCAATTTTTTTTATTTCAGTTTACTAATCCTATAATTTAAATCAGTTGCAGAATATACCTTCACCAGCCTCGTCCACACATCCTTCCTTTACCATGCTTCGGCCACCCCCTTGATGCCGCAGCTCCCCTATTTCTTCTCGACACTCCCAGGCGGGTAACCGCCTTTTCCAACTCACGTACACTCGTGAACTCTCATACGCACATGCACGCTTTGTCTTCCCCATCACCATCGCGATCAACTCCACCTGTAGTTGCATCGCCAAAATCCACTCCGACCTACCTGAATGCGAATCCATCCGGCTCGAACTCCCCTTGCCTTCGTACAACACAGTCCACGCATGCGCACGCGCCACCACCCCTAGCTACATCGTGTCGCCTTGACATCGCTCCACTCTAAAATCGTAAGCTCCTTTGCCAGCACCCCCACTCATTCCCTCAGGCAATCACTACGACCTCATGACCTTGCCCTAATCCACGCGACCCTCGATCCCAGATGCAAATTTCGATTCGATCGATCATAAATATATATATGTATACTTTTTTTGTTTGCGAATGTCGAACAATTTCGATTTCTTATTCATTTGTCTTTATTTTTTAATATGATCATACGAATTCAAATGGAAGAGGAAAGAAGATGTAAGGACCTGCATTTTTGGATGGTTTAAATCGACGATAAACCACACACGCCAAACTCAAAACATTCAAAGAGGCAGATTGTTATGGGGTAAATAAGAAAAAGAAAGAAAAAAATAAAATAAATACAGAATCTCTCAGCGGAATGACAAAATAGAATAACCAAATAAACGATTCGTGAAGCTGTTTACAAATAACATTGATTATTCTTTTAAAATACAAATCAGAGTTACATACCATAAAATAAATAATAAAAAAATGCATCGAAAAAACCTGATGCAATGGAATTAATACTAAATAATAATACTATAAAATCTTCGTCTTCATCCTCCAGAAAGCAGTCTTTGATAAACTAAAAAGCTCAAACTGACCCGAGCGAATTGAAAAGTCAAAACATTCGAGTCAGAACTAAAGGATCTTATGTAAGCTAAATCGACAGTAAATAAATATGAGTGTAACGATGTCGGAGATGTTTATGGGTTTTGACGCCTCCTATCCAGTGTCAAATGTAAGTGAAATAACTTAAGAGATGTTCAAGATTCCATCTCCTAAGGATCCGTTAAACTATCTACATACATAGCACAACACGCTATTATAATAGTGTCTAAAGTAAAGTAACGTATTAAAATAGCATTAAGGCATTACCCATATCCCCCTTAACACATTTCATACATTTCCATTGTCTGTACAGTACCGTAAGCTCCTCCGTGAGGTTTATCCAAAGGGCAGTCCACAGGTATGGCACAAAACAAACTCATAGAAGGTGCGATAGGGCATGCGAACATGGCATACGTGGAAATGCCAGGGTAGATATACTAATTGCAGATTTGGGCTGGTGGTTACGCATAACATCTACTACCGCCCACCTCGGAACACACTCCCATAATCAAATCACGGGTTGGCCACAGCATCATCACAAAATCATAATATGGCATCGAAGAAGCATGTTCGATCAGAGGAATGACCTCACTTGGCCCAAGTATACTCCTGTTTTAGTCACATCTAAGCTGACTCGTCGGAGTCAAGGTCACGTAAATACCTCACACAGAATTTTTCGCCAAACCATCCTATTTCATTTCTGGAATCTCCACCACATGCATAGTTGTTAAAGTGGTTTTCGGTATTGGCAGAGAGTATGACAATATCTGATCCCGATCTCTTTAACAACCAACGCTTATTTCATACCAGATGGTTCTTTTACATTTCCAAAACCATTTAATAATTAATATCAAAATATCATATTCAATTTCCAATTGTATCACTTTCGGAACCATATTCACTTTCAAAACCATATTCACTTCAAATCCATATTCGCTTTTGAAATTATGGATGAGATATGCTAATTAAATCCTCGTTCCAAAACCATCGTATTTACTCAATTATGTCATTTCATAAAAAGGTATCAGTTTCAAATTTCAACTTTGGTTGTATCATCATCAAGGATTTAAATATAAATACTTGAATTTTCCATAATTTGAAATTTTAGAAAGTAATTTAGATAGTCATAAATAGTTTTAATAGTTTAAAATAACTTAAATAGATAAAAATAGTTTAAATAATATAAATAGTTTAAATAGATTTAAATTTGATTTAATTAGGTTTAAAATGATTTAAGTAGATTAAATAGGTTTAATTTGATTTAAAATGATTTAAATAAAATAAATATAGATTAAATAGATTTGATTAGATGTAAAATGATTTAAACAGAGTAAATATAGGTTAAATAGATTTAAATTATATTAAGTAGGTTTTAAATAGATTAAATAAATTTAAAATAGATTAAAATTATATTAAATAGATTTAAAATAGATTAAATAAATTTAATTTGTTTAAAATAGGTAAAATAGATTAAATTGGATTAAATAGGTTATATTGGATTAAAATAAATTAAAATAGTTTAAATTTATTAAAATAGTATAAATTTATTAAAATAGTTTAAATCAGTTTGAAATACATTTCAAAGTTATATCCAAACATTTTAATAACTCAATTCCGATTTTATTTATATTTGACACTTCAACTTTGAAATTCCAATTAAAATCCTTTGAACAATTCATCAAATCTTCTAGTCTCAATATTAATGCTTGGATTATCGAAAATAATTAGTTTATACAAATCAATTTCTATTTCAAAATGTCAGTTAACTGAATTCAATATTTAAGGAATAAAAATCATCATTTAATTTAGCCAATCCGGTGTTCGTATATAATTTTCTACCATGTGGTCAAGTGATACAGATATTTATCATTTCAATCAGCGGTTTAAAATTTTATGGTTATATATCATTTCAATCCGCAATCCAAAATTAAATAAAATCTATAAAATCGCTTGAGTCTATCATTTCTACCCACAACAATTTTCCCTTAATCTACAGATCGTTCGGGTATGTACCATTTCAGCACATAGGGAACTTGCAGTGTTATAACAATATAAAATACAACATCCAGTCATCTAATATGAACAATCAATCATCTATCACAATCATCATCCAAATCAACCAATAAACATCAATAGATAACTGATTATCATTAACAGGTATTAAATTGACCATTAAATTCAATATTAAATTAAATGACAATTAAATGCAATAAAAGTCAAATTTAACTATAATGACAATTTTAACATACCAAACATCAGTCAATTTATTTCTAATCACATCATAAATTTAACTTAACTAACATAAGATAATTTAGTAGTTATTAATGGGTCAGAAAACTTACCTTTGATTTCTACCCCATGAAAATCCAAACAGAAGCGCAAAAACTCAACGGTCTTCAAATTCAACTAAATCAATTTCATGTTGTCCGGAATTTAAATATGAATCCAACAGAAAAAATCGCACATGAATCAAAGTTTATATGCAAAAGATATTCGTGTTACAAGAAATATTATTAAAATAAAAATTAGTACGCATTAAGAAAAAAAATAAACATTTTTTTTTTAATATTTACGTTCTTCTCAAGATGAGGTTTAAGGAAAAGGTAGAGAACAACTAAGATAAGGACATGACTTGTATGAAAAATGGAAAAAAAAACCATGTTTCATAAAAGAAAGCTTTTGGATTTGCAATAATACGAGTTTTTGGATTTGCAAGAATAAGAGCTTCTAAATGTAAGGTGTCAGGAGAAACAAAACGCAAATGAAGAAATAAGCTGCAAGTTATTTATAATTAGGAAATGAAGGTGGGGGGACAAAAATAAATGTAACGACCCGTAAATTTTCGAATATTTAATTTGTTTAATTTATAAGTTTTGGTAATTTAATATGGAAAGAAATAAAAACTTTGTAATTTAATAATGGAATGATGAAATGTGGCAATGGTAATTAAAACTAATTATTAACAATTGAATGGAATTCCAATGATAAATTAATGTAAATTGTTATGCTTGGTTATAGAATTTATAAAAGAAAACCAATGTAAACATTGGTTTAATAAAATGAAATAGTACGAAATAAATGAATATTGAATAAAATTTGAATTATGTAAGGAATTGTAACATTTGTGTGGAAATAATGAATTCATAAATGTAAATTAAAGATTATAGTAACGGTTGTAAGTTACTGTTTAATTGGTGTATTAATTTAGTTATAACTGTTACATTTGGGTATAAAATTTCATATAAGTAAATAAATGTACGAATAAATGAATTTGTATAACTAATGGCAATTGAATGAATTCAACATTATGCAAGCAATTCTGATAATTAGTGGAAATAATAAACTTGAGTGTAATAAAAAGAGAGCGATAACATTTATGCAAGTTACCTTTTTATTTAGGTTGCTAAATTCAAAGTAGGAAATCAATTACATTGAAATGTAAGTAAATGTTCATTAATGCAAGATAGGACTGTAATTGTAAAGTGTGAATGTAATGACATAAATGTAAATGTATATTTTATTCATAGATAAAAATAAAAGAGTGAAACTAAGTTGAATAAATTGATTAAGGTTTTAATTATAATAAATGTATATATTGGACAAAATCAATATAATTGAAAATAACAATTAATACAAAGGAAAGATGGGAATTTAAAAATATTAATGTAATGAAAGACAAACAAATATTAACTAGGTTTACAGAGAAATAAACGACTTAATAAAAAGGATTAGAATTGAATCAAATTAGTTATTTGGAATTAATTATAATTAAATCGAATTCAATTCACAATAAATGAAGTCAAATACTGTGACAATTGATATTTGGATGAATTGGGAAATTATTGATGTATTAGTATATAAACCAATGTTAACATTACCTATGAGATTATAAGTTAATAGTGGATTTCATAACTAGGTTGAGAAATCAATTAAATGGATTTCTATTGGAATTTCAACTGATAATTATGAATGTATTAAAATTGAAATTAAATACGAAAATGGGTAAATTAATTAATTTTGAATTGATATCTAAATTGTTTAAAGTATGGTAATTGTTTAAGAAATCAAAAATGATAAGATTTGTTAATTATGGAATTGGAATTTGAAAATTTTGACTTAATTGATTTAATATTTATTTATTGAATTAACTGAAATATAGCCATTTTGGTCACTGACTCGGATTTCGATGAAACAAGTTTCATCAGATCCATAACGATGAATTATTATAGGATTTCAAGTTTTGTAGCAATTGGACTTGTCGTTTGATCGTACGAATTCGAAACGTCTTGAAATCAATTTAATTGAAATCAATTTAAAATAAGCGGATTTTGGCACAACTTCTTCATACGATGGAATTAGGACTTGAAACCTATTCAGTTGATTTTATAATATTTTAAAACATCTAATTTGATATATTGGTTGATGTATTTTCGTTCCGGAGTCGAAACGGGCTTTTCGGGTCATTATCGTTCAATTTTTCAAACCAATCAAGCCCATTTGTTTCTATTTAGTTCTGCATATATATATATATATATATATATATATATATATATATATATATATATATATATATATATATATCGTTATAAACCCTAGTATTTCCCAACTCAGTTTTTCTGTACGTACAATTCCATTTGCTCATTTTCACTCCAATGGCAAACAAAACCAAATTTTCCAATTGCAATTTCAAATCAAAATTCCAAAGCCAAAAATTTCAAACTCCTCAATATATATCGAATTATATATCAATCTAAAGCTCTCGATGAGCGCATCTCAGATCTGTAATTCATTTTCCAATTTGAAACACTATTTGTCCAGAAATTGAAGAGCAATTTTCAGTCGTTCATTGGCGTTCGATGATCGTCGTCCGATCGACGAATCAAGGGTACGGGGTTGAAGAGGGCGCTGAGCGTTGTCCATCTGTGCCTTTCGCTTGGTCGATCGACGGTCAGATGTGGCGTATAATTTCAATTAGGACTCGGTAGAAAGTGGCGGCTTAGGTTGTCTGGGTCGTCGTCGGTGCCGACGCATAGCGCGAGGGTTGTCGCGGTCGCTTCGAAGTGGCTGGGGGCTGTGGCCGACCTTCGTGCGTAGTCGGAGCACGATCAAATAAGGGAGGCAACGACTCTCATCGCGTGCGAAAGGAGATGCTGGAATTATGGTTTCGACAATGAAAAGAGGATACATGCTCTGTTGACGTGGCACTTTGGTATAGGTTCTTGTTTATTTTTGTTTTGTTTTATTTTTAATTTCATTTCAATTTAAGTTGTTTCGATCGCAATAAACTTCACATACGAGGTCCATTTCACGTGCGGTTTCTTGCGTTCGGATCATATCAAAATCCTAAACATTCTGATGCTAGTTTGGAATTTTTTTGAAATCGTTTGAATTTTGGGTTTAATTTGGATTTAAATTCAATTTAAATTCAAAAGGTGAGTGTTTTAACCCACTCACAACTTCTAAAATTTCTTATGTTTGTTAAACGGATTTATGAGATGATTAGAAATTTATTTATGACCATTTGGCATACTTTGAATCATCATCTTAATTAATTTGAATTTATTTGGATAAAAAAGTTATTTAATTTTTTATTGAATATAAACTGCCAGTTAAATACCAGTTATTTATTATCAGTTTCTATATTGATATTTATGGATTGTTTTGGATGATGATTGTGATGGATGTTGATTGTTGATATTGGTTGAATGGATGTTTAGTTTATACTGTTATAAACTGCAAGTTCATTATGGATTATTATTAATTCGGGAGCGGTTCGAAATGATATACAATCGTAAAATAATAAACTGCAGATTGAAATGATAAATATCCGTATCACTTGACCATAGGATAGAAAATTATATACAAACACCATGGTCTATATATAAAAATATTTTGAAATGATTTCTATGTTTTTGTAAAGAAATATATGGTTTTATATAAATATCGATTTTAGATATTATATAGATGTTATTTTATTTTGATTTTAAGCTATGTATAAGTTTGTTATAATATAGAATAAGTTTAATAACAAATTTGATTTTATTGAAGATAATATGGTTATGTATTTAAATTATATTTTAATATAGAGTTTATAATGATTTAAATAAATTAAGTTTGGAAAATAAATTTGAAATTTATTTGAAATTGAATTTATTTAAGAATTATACCCAAATAAGCTTGATTTGAAACTTATTGAATTTGAAATTTTTAAAGGATATGATTTTTATAACTTGATTTTGGTTTAAGGTAAATTAAATGAATATTTCAAATATAAATAAATTGAAGAAAATATTTAGTTATTTCTAATTTGGGTTTTATTTAAATGATAATGGATTTATTAAGTAAAATATTTCAAAACTAAATAATAGAATATCGAATTTGATATATATATATATATATATATATATATATATATATATATATATATGAAATTACCAAACTTAGTTTTGAAATTGTTGAATACTTAAAGTTTGAAATATATTGAATTTGAAATGGTTTATTTCTGTGGATCAAATCTATTTTGAAATCGATATAATTTGGAATAGTTTATTTGGAAATTGAATTGAATTAAAATTTATGATTTAGGATTTGATTAAATTTAAAATTTAGAAATTCGAGTTTTTATGGAATTGATTTGTGAAATTGAAGAAGCTATTTTATTATATAAATATTTTAATATTTAAACCATTTAAGTGGTGGAAGTTATGTTTCAAAGTTATGAGTTTCAAAGTATTATAATTTGAAAGTGTTATATTTCAAGTGTTTTTGATTTCGAAGTGTTATAACTTTGAAAGTGCTATGATTTTGGAAAGGATATACTTGAAATGAAAATGATATCATATTGATTTGGTTTTAAAAAGGAAACGATATTTTGGTTTTAAAATATAAACAATTTTGAAAATGACCGTAGTGTTATAATAACATTTGGTTGTTAAAGAGACCGGGTTCGAAAGTTGTCATACTCTGCCAACTTCGAAAACCACTTTAACAACCGTGTACGCGATGGAGATTCCACAATGAAGCAGGACGGTGGCCACGTTCCTTTGAGGTATGAACGTGGACCCGACTCCCGTAAGTTGGCATAAAGTGGCTAAAACAGGAGCAATCGATGGGCTAATGAGGCGCTCCTCTTATCGGACACACTTCTTCGTATATCATTGCATTACTTTATGATTGATTGGTGCGCACCTTTGATTTTTGAGAGTGTGGCTCGAGGTGGGCGATAGTAGCAGTTACGCGTTACCATCGGTCCGGAAGTGCAATTGGTATTTCTACCCTGGCATTTCCTTGTTGTGCCGTGTCACCTACCATAGTGCGCCTTGGATGATTTTGGTTATGTGTCGTAGCTTGTGGAGTATCCTCTGGTGGCTTCCCGATCAGGAAGGACCATGATACCGAATAGACTACTGGGACTATTTATGTATTAAGGTGGAAAATGTAAAGCCTTAACGCTATTTTAAAGTGAGTTTATTTTACTGTAGACACTATTATAATAACGTATATTACTACATAGTAGATAGTTTAACGGATGTGAATCCCCAACATCTCTTAAATTACTGCACTCACGTTAGACACAGGATAGGAGATGTCAAACCCAGTAAACTCGAGTGTTTTGTCTTTTTAATTCGCTTGGGACAGCCAGAGCATTTCAAGATTTGAAGACCTTATTGCTGAAGGACGAAGATGAAGATTGTATTATTACTGTTCATTATATTTCACTGCATCATGTATTCCGCTGCATTATTTATTATTCTCTGGCATGGGTAACTCTGATCTGTGTTGTATAAGTATAATCAAATGTTTTGTAAAATAGCTTCATCAACTGTCATTTGATTATTATATTTTGTCATTCCGCTTTGAGATTCTGTTTTGTTTTATATCTTTCTTCGCTTCTCTTATTCACCCCAATAACATCCGCTCTTTTGTATGGTTTGAGTCTGACTTGTGTGGTTTATCGTCGATTTAAAGCATACAAAAGGCGGGATGTTATAGTTGGTATTAGAAGTTTAGCGATAAACCTTAGCTCTGTGGGGTCTGACTCTTTATTTATAGGGTAGTAATACCTTATAATGAGTCGTTGAGTGTATATATATGAGAGAGCATATTTGTTAGTGTTATAAAAAGGTTTTGATATTGTGTTAGTTTGTTCCATTTTGTATTTATAAATTCTGGTTGGTGCATAGGACGTTATGACATCGATAGGGATTTCTAAACACTTAATGGGACAGACCGACACAATATTTGTTTTGAAATATAGGTAAATGAAATAATTTTTCCTATTGTATATTTTTATATATATAATAATGATTTTATAAATGATATATTTGGTCGTAATATATATTTGTTGGTAGGTAGTAAAATTTATAAATATTGGTTGTAAAATAAAGTTTACAAATAAAAATAAAGTAAAGTTGGAAATTTAGAACTTAAATTCCGGGGATTTGAAACTTTCTTTCGAATAATTTTGGGATATAATAATAATATTATTAGAAGTACTTTCCGATATAAATATTCCAGTATAATTTGAAAGAATTGTTTTAAAGAAATTTTAAAAAGAAATAAGTTATGTACTCCTCTCTCTATCGCTGGAAAATAATTTCGGTGATGAGTGCTCGCATCATCGACATTTATTTTCGAGTTTTGAAGTAGGAAGGCCACTGCAGTATTTTTACTACAGATTTATTTTGATAAACAACTGTAAATTTCAATTTTTTTAAATATAATTGGATATTAAATTTTAAGTGTATACATCTATCTATTATTTTAAATGATTTGAAATTAAACCCGGTATTTAGTTCTTAAGTTCTGTTAATTAATAGTTTCAATTATTGTAGTGAAATTGAATGTAACTAATTAATAATTGGAACCTCTAAAGTGAAATAAGAGATTAATGCTAGGTTATAAATGAAGTTACAAGGAAATTGAAATTTGTAACTTATAAAACAAAGGATATGATTATTGAACATTAAGATAACTAAAAGAAATACGATAAACTTGTGTAATTTTCAATTACATTCTTGAAGACATATATATATATATATATATATATATATATATATATATATATAACTTACCAATTCTAAAAGTTGAAATGTTAAAAGAATATGTATTGGAAATTCTACAAGTAAAACTTATGTAATGAAAATGTACAATGAATTTGCTTTCATAAATAAGAATTTGACGTCATAATTATTTTAACTTAAGCTATAATTGAAATGTACTGTATAAAATATAATGGAAAGTAAGTATGGTAAGTAAAATTGTAAATTTAAGTTAGTGAATTGATATGATAAATAGTTGAATTGAACCCGAATACTATAAATGAATGAATTATAAACTTAAGTTAATGTTTAAAGTTATTTATAACCAAATAAGTAGAAAGATGGATATAGTAAGTAAAACATATTCAGTTTAAGTTAATATTCGAAACCATTGATAAATAAAAGAAATGAATGTAAATAAATGAAATTCAATAATGAATGAATGAATGTAATGCAATAAAAAGAAATTTACATGACGTGAAGAAATGAAAATCAACTTTTGTAAGTAATAAATGAAAGTAAATGAAAATAAACACTGAATGAATGAATGGGAATAATATTTTTTGAAATAGATGTAAAATTAAAGGAAGAAAAGAAAAAAGAGAATGAACCACAAATCTT
The DNA here is from genome assembly GCA_030765085.1 of Allium cepa. Taxonomy (NCBI): domain Eukaryota; kingdom Viridiplantae; phylum Streptophyta; class Magnoliopsida; order Asparagales; family Amaryllidaceae; genus Allium; species Allium cepa. Next base: position 1,015,808,342 of record CM060945.1, read on the forward strand.
ATGAGAAAAAAAGGGAAGAATAAACTTAATAGTTGAAAGTGTTGTTTGTTGGGTCGGTAGTTATTTGGGAAAAGATAATTCAAGTTGCTTAGAATGTCTATTGAGTTTAGCTAAGACTATTGAGTAAATGATATACTTAGTAGTTATTTGTCATTCCAGGTGATTAAAAGTATCTTAACCCGAACAAACTATTTGTTTTGTTTGCTATGGATGGATGATTGGTTTTATTGAGTTCATGTGATGGTTGTATGTTGTGATTGCAAGTGATGGTTGCTTTAAATTGATTTGTTTGTTAGTGGATGTAAAAAAAATTAATATTTCATTCTATATAATTATTAACTCTTTTAAGATTATATAAGTGAAATACAGGTTATGGAAGCAATTGCTGCTGCTTTTGGTTTCATAATTAAGCTTTAATTGCCCGACAAATAGGTACGTTCCCGGATTACGATTTTCTAGCGATATTATATTGTTTTTCCCATTGTTAGGATATATATTATTTTGAAAATTTTGATATATGTTGTTTTTTTTATATTATAATTTCTCCCGAGCCTCTCTGTATAAAGGAGACTCTACCGAAATTTCCCATAAATTTTGGACTTAGAAAATTTTTGAAAAATGTTTTTCAAACTTTATTAATTTAAGTATAAAAAGATTTAATGGTTATAAATTGGAATAATTTATTCATGTTAATTAATTTTGTAAATTAATTTGTCTATAAAGTTAGTATTTTTGAATAAGATGTATTGTTTACTTAATTTTTTCTTTGCCGTTCTTTTTCCTTTTCGGGGATGAAAAGTTTTGAGTGGGGGAGAGTGTAACGACCCGTAAATTTTCGACTATTTAATTTGTTTAATTTATAGGTTTTGGTATTTTAATATGGAAAGAAATAAAAAATTTGTAATTTAATAATGAAATGAATGCTAAAATGAAATGTAGCAATGATAATTAAAACTAATTATTAACAATTGAAATGGAATTCCAATGATAAAATAATGTAAATTGTTATGCTTGGTTATAGAATTTATATAAGAAAACCAATGTAAACATTGGTCTAATAAAATGAAATAGTATGAAATAAATGACCATTGAATAAAATTTGAATTAGGTAAGGAATTGTAATATTTGTATGGAAATAATGAATTCATAAATGCAAATTAAAGGTTATAGTAATGGTTGTAAGTTACTGTTTTATTGGTCTATTAATTTAGTTGTAACTATTACATTTGGGTATCAAATTTAATATAAGTAAATAAATGTGTAAATGAATGAATTTGTATAACTAATGGTAATTGAATGAATTCAATATTATGTAAGCAATTCTGATAATTAGTGGGAATAATAAACTCGAGTGTAATATAAAGAGAGTGAAAACATTTATGCAAATTACCTTTTTATTTAGGCTACTAAATTCAAAGTAGGAAATCAATTGCATTTAAATGTAAGTAAATGTTCATTAGTGCAAGATAGGACTGTAATTGTAAAGTGTGAATGTAATGACATAAATGGAAATGTATATTTTATTCATAGATAAAAATAAAAGAATTAAACTAAGTTGAATAAATTGATTAAGGTTTTAATTATAATAAATGTATATATTGGACAAAATCAATATAATTGAAAATAACAATTAATACAAAGGAAAGATGGGAATTTAAAAATATTAATGTAATGAAAGACAAACAAATATTAACTAGGTTTACAGAGTAATAAACGACTTAATAAAAAGGATTAGAATTGAATCAAATTAGTTATTTGGAATTAATTATAATTAAATCGAATTCAATTCACAATAAATGAAGTCAAATACTGTGACAATTGATATTTGGATGAATTGGGAAATTATTGATGTATTAGTATATAAACCAATGTTAACATTACCTATGAGATTATAAGTTAATAGTGGATTTCATAACTAGGTTGAGAAATCAATTAAATGGATTTCTATTGGAAAATCAACTCATTATTAATGAATGTATTAAAATTTAAATTAAATACAGAAATGGGTAAATTAATTAACTTTGAATTAATATCTAAATTGTTGAAAAGTATGGCAATTGTTTAAGAAATCAAAAGTGATAAGGTTTGTTAATTATGGAATTGGAATTTGAAAATTTTGATTTAATTGATTTAATATTTATTTATTTAATTAATTAACTGAAATATAGCCATTTTGGCCACTGACTCGGAATTCGACGAAACTAGTTTCATCGGATCCGTAACGGTGAATTATTATAGGATTTCAAGTTTCGTAGCAATTGGACTTGTTGTTTGATCATACGGATTCGAAACGCCTTGAAATCAATTTAATTGAAATTAGTTGAGATCAATTTGAAATAAGCGGATTTTGGCATAACTTCTTCATGCGATGGAATTAGGACATGAAACCCATTCCATTGATTTTAAAATATTTTAAAACATCTAATTTGATATATTGGTTGATGCATTTTCGTTCCGGAGTCAAAACGGCCTTTTCGGGTCATTATCGTTCAATTTTCCAAACCAATCAAGCCCATTTTTTCTATTTTGTTCTGCCTATATACATATACATATACATACGTTACTAGACCTAGTATTTCCCAACTCATTTTGTCTGTACGTACAATTCCATTTGCTCCTCCTCACTCCAATGGCAGACAAAACCTAATTTCCCAATTGCAATTTCAAATCAAAATTCCAAAGCCAAAAATTTCAAACTCCTTAATGTATATTGAATTATATATCAATCTAAAGCTCTCGACGAGAACATCTCAGATCTGTAATTTGTTTTCCAATTTGAAACACTGTTTGTCCAGAAATTAAAGAGCAATTTTCAGCTGTTCATTGGCATTCGATGATCGTCGTCCGATCGATGAATCAAGGGTATAGGGTTGAAGAGGGAGTTGAGCGATGTCCACCTATGCCTTTCGCTTTATTGATCGACGGTCAGATGTGACGTATAATTTTAATTATGGCTCAGCAGAAAGTGGTGGCTGGAGCTGTCTGGGTTGTCGTTGGTGTCGGCGCGTGGCGAGAGGGGTGTCGCGGGCGCCTCGAAGTGGCTGGGGTATGTGGACGGCCTTGGCGCGTGGTCGGAGCACAATCAAATAAGGGAGACGACGGCTCCCATCCTGTGCGAAAGGAGATGCTTGAAGTAGGGTTTCGGCAACGAAAAGAGGATAGGTGCTGTGTTGATGTGGCGCTCTAGTATAAGTTCTTGTTTTTTTGTTTTGTTTTCTTTTATTTTTAATTTCATTTCAATTTAAATTGTTTTGATCGCAATAACTTTCGCATACGAGGTCCGTTTCATGTGCGGTTTCTTGTGTTGGAATTGTATCAAAATCCTGGACATTCGAACGCTTGTTTGGACAAATTCTAAAATCGTTTGAATTTTGGGTTTAAATTGGATTTAAATTCAATTTAAATTCAAAAGTGAGTGTTTTAACCCACTCACAACTCCTAAAATTTCTTATGTTTGTTAAATTGATTTATGACATGATTAGAAATTTATTTATGATTGTTTGGCATATTTTGAATCATCATCTTAGTTAATTTGAATTTATTTGGATAAAACAGGTACTTAATTTTTTATTGAATATAAATTGCCAGTTAAACACCTGTTATTTATTATCAGTTTCTATATTGATATTTATGGATTGTTTTGGATGATGATTGTGATGGATGTTGATTGTTGATATTGGTTGAATGGATTTTTAGTTTATACTGTTATAAACTGCAAGTTCATTGTGGATTATTATTAATTTGGGAGCGGTTTGAAATGATATACAAACGTAAAATAATAAATTGCGGATTGAAATGATAAATATCTGTATCACTTAACCATAGGATAGAAAATTATATATAGACACCGTGGTCTATATATGAAAATATTTTGAAATGATTTCTATAGTTTTATAAAAAAAAATATGGATTTATATAAATATCGATTTTAGATATTATATAGTTGTTATTTTATTCTTGATTTTAAGCTATAGATAATTTTTTTAATATAGTATAAGTTTAATAGTAAAGTTTGATTTTTTTGAAGATATATGGTTAAGTGTTTAATTTATATTTTAATATAGAGTTTATAATGATTTAAATAAATTATAGTCGGATGATAAATTTGAAATTTATTGAAATTGAATTTATTTGAGAATTAAACCCAAATAAATTTGATTTGAAACTTATTGAATTTGAGATTTTTAAAGGATATGATTTTTATAACTTGATTTTGGTTTAAGGTGAATTAAATGAATATTTCAGGTATAAATAAATTGGATGGAATATTTAGTTATTTTTAATTTGGGTTTTATTTAAATGATAATGGATTTATTAAGTAAAATATTTCAAAACTAAATAATAGAAAATTGAATTTGATACATGCATATATATATATATATATATATATATATGAAATTACCAAACTTAGTTTTGAAATTGTTGAATACTTAAAGTTTGAAATATATTTAATTGAAATGGTTTATTCTGTAGGTCAAATCTATTTTGAAATCGATATAATTTGGAATAGTTTATTTGGAAACTGAATTGAATTGAAATTTATGATTTGGAATTCAGTTAAATGTAAAATTTTGAAATTCGAGTTGTTTTGGAATTGATTTGTGAAATTGAAGAAGCTACTTTATTATATAAAGTATTTTAACATTTAAACCATTTAAGTGGTGGAAGTTATGTTTCAAATTTATGAATTTCAATGTATTATGATTTGAAAGTGTTATATTTCAAGTGTTTTTTATTTCGAAGTGTTATAACTTTGAAAGTGCTATGATTGCGGAAAAGGATATATTTGAAATGAATGATATCGTATTGATTTGGTTTTGAAAAGGCAATGATATTTTGGTTTTAAAGTATAAACAACTTTGAAAATGACCGCGGCGTTGTAATAACATTTGGTTGTTAAAGAGACCGGGATCGGAAGTTGTCGTACTCTCTTCCAATTCCGAAAACCACTTTAACAACCATATACGCGGTCGAGATTCCAGAATGAAGTAGGATGGTGGCGATGCTCTTTTGAGGTATAAACGTGGACCCGACTCCCGTGAGTTTGCATAAGGTAGCTAAAACAGGAGCAATCGACGGGCTAATGAGGTGCGCATCTTTGATTTTTGGGAGTGTGGCTCGAGGTGGGCGGCAGTAGCTGCTACGCGTTACCACCAGTCCGGAAGTGCAATTGGTATATCTACCCTGGCATTGCCTAGTTGTGCCATGTCACCTACCCTAGCGCGCCTTGTACGATTTGGTTTTGTGCCGTAGCCTGTGGAGTATCCTCTGGTGGCTTCCCAATCAGGGGGGACCATGATATTGGATAGACTACTGGGACTATGTATTGGTTAAGATGGAAAATACAAAGCCTTAACGTATTTTAAAGTAAGTTTATTTTACTATAGACACTATTGTAATAGCGTATATTACTACATAGTAGATAGTTTAACGGATCCTTAGAAGATATGAATCTCGAGCATCTCTTAAGTTACTGCACTCATGTTAAACACTGGATAGGAGATGTCAAATCCTGTAAACATCTCTGACGCTGTTCCACTCATAGTTTTTACCGTTGATTTAACTTACATAAGTTCTTTTAGTTCCGACTCGATTATTTTGTCTTTTCAATTCGCTCGAGTCAACCAGAGCATTTTAGGATTTGAAGACCTTATTGCTGGAGGACGAAGACGAAGACTGTATTATTATTGTTTATTATATTTCACTGCATCATGTATTCCGCTGCATTATTTATTATTCTTTGGCATGGGCAACTCTGATCTATGTTGTATAAGTATAATCAAATGTTTTATAAAACAGCTTCATGAACTGTTATTTGATTATTATATTTTGTCATTCCGCTGTGAGATTCTGTTTTGTTTTATTTCTTTCTCTGCTTTTCTTATTCACCCTAATAACAATCCGCTCTTTTGTATGGTTTGAATCAGACATGTATGGTTTATCGTTGATTTAAAGCGTACAAAAAGGCGGAATGTTACAATAAATGTCACATTTTATTTTGAAAGCTCTAAGCATTAATAATGCATAAGGAAATGTATGTAGGAATGAAAAAATTCGCAAACCAAAGGAAAGTAAAATTTTATGTACGTGAAAATGAGGTGGCAAGAATTATATACAACCTAAATGTCTAAGCTCGGGTATTAAATAGAAGGAGAAATGGTCAAGTATTAATAATAAGGTAACTATTTTAAAATGTTCATGAAATAATTCATAACCAAAGAAATGAAGGGACCATGTACATCGCACAATCTTTTGAAATTCATTTTTTTGAAACGTAACGAAATTAACTTCATTAACTCAAATAATATTCAAATTTGTATGCATTTAGATTTTTATGTACGTGTAATAAAATTTTATACTTACCTTAAAAATGAAAACGTTCAATTCGATTTTTCCTAAAATGATCTTTTATTTCCATTAAAACACCCTTTTTGTTTAGCACAAAACGTGCGTTTCTTTTATTAAATATATTAATTGCAATCAACGTTTTCTTTCCTTTAAATTGAAATATTTAAATTACAGTAATTGCAATTACTTATAAAGTTATGTTTCAAAACAGACAACTAAAATGGATGAAAAATAGAATAATTGTTTATTTAAACATGTTTATAAATTTGTTGTTTATACACAAAAGAAATAAATAACTTACTGAAATGGATTATTTTCCTATTCTTGAAATCAATCTGCAAGCTAAAACACAGTTCAAATAAATATATATTTTCTTTTAAAATCAATCATTCTATTCTTTATTTTAATGAAATTAAACCTACATTCACAAATGAAACATTCATTTTATTTGATGTAAATGTTCTTTTCATTAAATCAAACATTCCTTGTATTTCACAAAACACAAGCTACTTTTAATTATACCTATTAATTTACAATTTAGTATTCTCTCTTCTATTAACTGGAAATTTTCAATTACATTAATTTTGGTTGATTAGGTTTCAAAATGGACTAAATGAATGAAATAAGAAGTAGAACAATTATTTCCTATCCAATAGTAATTTAAACATATTTATACACTATTGGATACAACTGGTAATTATACGTTTCTAACTAAATAATAGTTTCTCATCTCTACAATCAATCTTTCAGCTACCAAACATTTCAAATAAATAAACATACGTTTAATCATTTACTAAACTTATTCATTTTTATTCTTTTATTTTGATTTACACTCCTATTATTAAAACAACCAAAACCTTATGAAATTATTAACATAGATTTCTATCTTTTTATCCTCATTTTCTACAATTGACGCCTTTTCTTACGTTAACCACAATATTTAATTACATTAAATTCCAATTATTATATTATAATTCCAATAATTTGATTTAATTAGATTTCAATCTTTTTATTCAATCAAACATTACTCTATGGACGTACTTAACATTTGTTTATATCTTATTGCATTAGTATTCTACAATTATCATCTTTTACTATACTAGTTGCAATATTTCAATTATATTGATTTTTTGTCGATTTTCACATTAATTATAATTTAAAGTCCCAATAAATTCATTTATCTTAGTTTCACTCTTTTTATTAGATAAATTATTGCCTTAAGAATACAATTGAATTTTCTGTAATTTTATTACCTTCACAATTTATAGTTATCATCTTAACTCATATTAACATAGTATTTAATTACATTAATTACAATTGATTTCCAACTTAATTCAACATATTAAATAAATTGGTAACAAATAACACTTGTTACCTTTTGTTAATTTAATCACATTTAAAGGTTTGTTATCTACACACAAATGTTATAACTACTAACATAACACAAATTTTATCCAATTCCAATTTATTACATACTATTTTATATTTAAATTTATTTCCTTATTTTAAATTTATAACCAATTATAACTTACAATTATTAAAATTACTTGGATTACATTCAAACAGTCATCTATTACATTAATTTACATTATCAAACTTCATTCTAGTTAGTTTTCTCATTCTTACATCATAAATTTCAACATTAAATTACAAAATATTATTTAATTCAATATTTTAATTATAGGAAAAAATGAGGGTGGTTACAAAACAGAAGATTTATAAAGAGGGGATAGGCGTGATTTTGGGGGTAGCATAATTTTCTCTGATTTGAACTTGGAAGCCAACTGATATGTGAAAAGAAGGACGCGACCTATACGTGCGGATGAGGGAAAATGGTACAGTGATTTTGAAAGGATGAGAAAGCTAACGTGAATTAATTTGATACGTCAACATATAGTATATACTATATAAATTTCAAATGTCCCAATTACAAAGCTAAAAATCTCGAACTCCTATCGAGGTGTGCCGCTAGACATTTGTAATGTTATACCCTATTTTGAACGCTATGGAAATGGTTTCGTGTCCCAATTCGATCGTATGGAGAAGATAGCTTTTTGGACCCAGTTATTATATTGAATTTACGATATAAATTTCAACGCATTTATATACCGTACGACCAAATGATAACTCCAAACTCTAAGAAATTTAAAATCCAATAATAATACATTATTACGGATCCAATGCGACTGTTTTTTTTGAATTTCGAGATTGTGCCTAGGATCGCTATTTTAAATGTCAATTTGAACAAACTATTTTTTTTAAATTGAACAGATCATGTTTATATTCAACTTTAAAATTTTTATTATCTTCAGTACTATAAATATGAATTTTACAAGCCTTTAAATTATTTTTATCAAGCTTAAAACTCAAGATGCAATAATTTAACCAATATTCAATTATTATATTCAATAATTAATTTATCCAATAAATCACTATATTTAAATTTTGAATTTATTTTATAAATAAAAACCCAAATTTTCATTTTCAATACCAATTTATAATTCATATTCAATATTTAAAACCATAAAAATATTCTAAATCAAACGTTGAAAAATCCGGGTCATTACATTCCTTCCCCCTTCAAAGAATTTCTCCCCCAAAATTGCTAAGGCTGAAAAAACGCTCCACACCCACTAACTTATTAAAACCCGCTTAGTGAAAGTTTGATATTTCATCTCTCAAATTCTTTAATCTCAGCCAAAACAATTAGTTTCAATCCTAATTCCAAAATTTTTTATTCCAATTACAATTCGAAATCAATTTTTTTTTAACAAAAAATGTTCAAAAATTTTCTAACGCCCTAAATTTTCGAATTTTTTTGGTAGAGTCTCCCTTATACGGAGGGCCTTTTCCAATATGACAAAAGAGATAAATATATTTACATCGACCCACACGATTGGAAAACAAAATATATAACAATATTTTATATTTTTCTTTCTTTTATTGTGTAGGCGTACCTTTATTTAGCTTTTTAAGAAAGCGACTTAGTTATTTTGCAATTTGCGCGACCAAAGTCTGGCCAAACGGCCTCCAAGTGTCTGTGCTTACTGAATTGAAACATGTAAGTACCAAACATATGAAATTAATAACATTTCACTTACTTTAAATAGCTAACATGTGGATTCCATAAGCAATGCATATTAAATAATTATCCATATGCAACTTTAAGGTCTCGATACTAATTCAATCTACTTTCACTTGATTTTCATATCATTCCATTAGATTTAAGTGATTTACAACTCAATTTACATGCATTCAATTTATTTTTAAACCAAACAAAGTCATATTCATTCTAATTGATTTAAAAATAAATTTTATTTGCTTCTATTAATTCATAGAATTTTATTTACTTCCGTCTACGCCAAACGATAATTTTCCTATGAAAATTTTGATGATATATATTTAATAAAATATCCACTTAGTCTATAACTATTTTGAATTGATTCCAAATCAATTTATATTTGGCTCTATTCCATTTTTAATCGATTCACAATCATTTAAATTGCTTTCCATTCAAATCCATCTTTTTAACTCATAACCCAATTTTTATTCAACCAAATTAATATCCATTCTGTATTCAATTTACCAATTGCTAATTTGTCTACTTCCATTCTATAGCTCAATACTTGATTTTTTTTTATTTCACTTTTATTTAACTTCCTTGAGTTCAATTTTATTTACAATTCAAATTTGCGGTTTTTATTTCATTACCAAAATATCAAACTCTTTTATTTTGGGTTATCTATTCCAATTTTCAATTTTATACGTCACGCAACATATTTTTCCCATTTCCATCAATTTTATACTTGTGACGACCCGAAATTTTTAAGCATTTAAAATTGGAATATTTAATTGATTTTAATATTTAAAAAGTTCATTTTTAACTTGAATTCAAGTATCACTAATTATTTGATAAATAAATTATTGAATTAAATAATTTGAAGTTGAGCTAAATGTTGAATCTGAAGTTTTAAGCCCGCTAAAAATAGTTTAAAGGCTTGTAAAGTTTATATTGATAACACTGAAGATAATAGAAGTTGTAAAATTGAAATTAACAGTGGTTTGTTCAGTTTTAAAATTTTATAGTTTAAATTGAATTTAAAAATAGCCTTCCGAGGCACAGTATTGAAATTCAACGAAACCAGTTTCATTAGGTCCGTAATATTTTATTTTTATCGGATTTCAAATTTCGTAGTGATCGGAGTTGTTGTGTGACCGTACGATAAGTAAACGCCTTGAAATTTATATCGAAAATTTAAATATAATATATGTGTGTGCCTGGTCAAAATGTTTCAACGTCAGCCGCCTTCCTTTTCCATCACAACTTTTCACTAGCACTGTAGCTGGTTTCCTCAACACGCTTCCCTCTTTAATAATTACAGCCGAACCCCCTTCGCATCTTCGTTCAGAAAGAAAAAAAAATGGCGGAACAAAAGGAAAGTTATAATTGAGTAAAAATCAAACTAAAGGGGGCCGAGCAAAATCTCCTCTTCATTTCCAAAATCCTGTTTCTCTCTAAAAAAAGAAATCGAATTGAGTTTGAATAAATGGAGAGCCGTTACATCTTTTCGTTCAAGTCAATTCTAGTACGAGCACCGAGGCGAGGTGTTTGTTTGGCACCAGGCGCTACGTCGTATGGTGTGCGAGCGCGAGAAGGGGAGGGCTGAGCTCCGTGGCGAGCAGGTGAAGGGCCAGGGAAAGATCAGTGGCTGAGGCTTGGTGATAGAGCAGGTCGTGAGAAGGAGCTTCGACCAGGGGTTTCTCGTGGCGATCTGGTTCGTGACGGTATAGTTCTCGAGCAGAGCTTGTCGATTTCTAGGGTTTGGTTGCCAAATGATTAACCTGGATCGTAAACGAAAGGTATCTTTGGTTTATCTATTAAATTATATATATATATATATATATATATATGTTTATATTTGTTATAAATTGCATAAAACAGCAAAGAAAAAAAAGATGATTTAAAGTAAGGTAGATTACTGTTGTTTACAGAAACAGAAAACTAATTTTTAAATAAACATATACATACATATATATATACACATATCCATATTTTAATCTATATATATAGGCAAACAGAAAATTAACTTATATATGATTTTGGAAAGTGTAGGGATTCTAAAGGAATGTAGGATTTAAAAAAGGGTAGATTTTTAAATATTATATGGGTTATTTTAGTATATGTAGATTCAAAGAAAAGTAAATATACATATACATATTTTCATTTACGGGTCTAATTTAAAATGGTAAAGATTTATTTATTCAATTAAATCTAAATTATTTTAATTACTAAGAATAACTTACTAAAAAAATTGGTTTAAAATTTAAATTATTAGTTAAAATAAATTAGTAAATGGTAATTGAGTTGTTCGAATATTAATAAATCATATCATTGTTCATACAAGGTCAGATTCATGAAAACAAGACGAGACGGTAGTGGACTGCAAATAAAGTCAAAGGTGAGTTAATCTCAGTCAGTTGAATTTTTATTTAAATTTAAATGGTTAAATTTAAATAATTGGTTGAATGGTTGAATTGATTTGATATGCTATATTATAGTATATATTACATCTTGGAATGATTGATTTCCCGCATTATATAGCGGATGAGACCCTATACGCCGCATAGTAGCGGATGATTTATATTAATCCCATATGCCGCGACATTCCACCTCGAAGTGGAATTGGTATTTTATATTGTGCTAACATTTATGGATGCAAGAAAAACAGATTGGAGGGATCCAACTGAATCCCTCAACATTTATTTAAATTATTTAATAATTTCTGTTGTGATTATTTGGTATTCTATGATGATTTATATTGGAATATTGAATGCTATGGTTTGATTGAATATATTTAGGGATAATAAGTTGCCAAAAATATATAAATTAGATTTTGGAAAGAAAATAAAATAAGTGAATTTGTGAGCGAAATAATTATAGAAAATTTGAATAAATTAAGAATGAACTGAAAAGAAATGGAAGTGATATTAAAATACTAATAAATAACTTCGAGTATGAAAAGAAACAAGATTTTGAAATAAACAGAAATTAATGAATTGTAAAATTAAGTGATATTAATTTAAAGGAATAAAGAATTATTTTAAAATTTGAAGTTTAAATTTATTTAAAAGGATTAAGAAGTAATTTGAGAAATCTAAAATTGGTATTTTCAGTTAAAAGTATTTTAAATCATAATTAAGGAATAAAATATGAAATTAATGAATTTTGGAATAAAAGGGAGTAAATTGGTAATCAATTTGGAAATTGATTCATGTGTTTAAAATTGAAAATTTAAAGAAGAATGTGAAGAGAAGTATATTTCTTTGGATAGCCAAGTACGTTCAAAGTAAATTTTTAAATATAAGATAAAAAGTTAATGTTGTTTTAAAAAGCATGTTTTAGGAATTTATTATTTCTAAATTCTAAAGTATACATTTTTCAAATCTATTATCGCAATAATTATTTAAAAGTGACTTAGTATTTTGTTTTAAAAAGTGAAAAACTAGTTTTATATTTTATAAAGTAACCTTATTTTCAAATATTCATAGTACGTATTTTTAACAAATTATTAAAGTAGTTTTTAACTTAAATGTTTTAAAGTATATTTCTAAGTAAAGCGTTTTAAATTATTTTAAAAATCTAAAGTTCTGTGCTTGGTGATTTCCGTAGATATAGAAAATACTTGGAAAATTTATTCTGAGAAAGGAAAATAGTTTGAAACTGTTTTCAAAAAGGTTTGAAAAGTGAAAATATATCTTGTGAAGATATTTTTGGGATTAATAAATAATTTGGGAAATTATTTATTGTTTGATGGATGGATGTTTGTGAATGTTAATTGATAGTTAAATAACCGACTATCAATATTGGCCAAATGCACTGATCGTTTCGAAGAGACCAGGACCGAGATTTATTTCTCGAAAACCACTTCGATTCGGTTTGTACGTTTTCGTGGAAAACGAGTTTGGATTCGAAGATAGAGCAGTGAAGTCCAAGGACTAGTCGCCACTAATCCTGAGGATATTTCCAAAATGGATGTAGTAGGAAGAGTGCCTTCGGTTCTGTTCGAACCCGGGGTAGACTTGTATGGATGAATGCTTTTGGAACATCGTCAGGTGGGATGGGCATTCTAAGGGATATGTTCTAAAAGGTAATGCTTATCCTCAAGCCTCATCAACCAGGAATGACTGAAAATCAGGGGGTTAAGCAGCAAAGCTTGGTAGGCAGCACCCATTTTCGGGTAAAGTCATCCCTGTCTAGATGCCCCTTTTATTTCGGCTTAGTGGTGCGGTTGCTGATCCCAACCGCGAGGTGATCTTACTCGGGACTATCCAGTAAGGGGTAGTCCGGGTCTTGTGTTGCAGGGGGTCGGGAGTGCTCCTCGGTACGCTGATCTAGACCAGGTACTGTGATAGGTGGTACCCCAGTTCCTAGTCATTATTGGAAATATGTTGTCCCTACGAGCCTTGTACGAGTTTTGTTTGTATTACCCACTCTGTGGCTAGTAGCTGGAATTTAATGAACGTAACAATTTCGGCTATTTTAATACGTATTTGTATATAGACAATATTATAATATCAGAGAATTTTGATAAAAAGCGTTTTAGCTATCGTAAGGTAAAAACCATACATGTTTATTTGTGGCGTGGTCTTACTAGATGCTTTTGTTTTCAAAAGATTTTCGAAACTCTAATAATCAATTTGAGTGTGATTTATCACGCTGGTATTTCAGACTGACTCGGGCGTTATTTAACTATAATGCTCGGGTCAGACCGAGTATTATAGGATACAGGATATGATGTTGTGGAGCTCAGGAGACGAGCTGGATGATGATACGTACTCCCGCACTTGTTCATATATATTCTGCTATGTTGTTTAGTTGTGTACTCAGTTGTATTGGGGCAGGTCATGATTACTGCCAATTGTGTGTATTGTGATTGATGCACTCTGATAATGTAATGTATAACAGATATGTATTTGTTTTTGTTTAAAGATCATTTATTATCTATTATATTTTATTCCGCTGCGATGGTTAGATTCTGATGTTGTTTTCTATTTTCCTCTTCTACCTCTTCTTCTTTAACCCTAATTGCTCGTATTTCTGTTCAACTTGAGTCGGTTGATGTAGAATAGTGCTGACTCAAGGGGTATAGATTTGCGGGTTGTAACAACCCGCATATTTATCGATTTTATATTTAAATATTTTGTCGTTAATCGGATATTGGTCCGAAAAGCTACGTTTTACAAACGGTCAAATTAGGACTCGAGACCACTTCCATTGAGTTCGAAATGCCGTTTACAATTTTTTTAAGTATAAACATTGATATGATTGGAGATAGTAGAATTTCACTACTTTTTCACTTGAGACTTTGGGTTGGGCTTTTAGCCTATTAGACCCAACCTTCACCCCTCCTCTTCATAACTTCATTTCTATTTTCCTAAGTCTTCAAGCTTCTTCAAAAATGGTGGAGGGAATGGGAAATTAAAATTCCAAAACTCAAATTCAATTGCAATCCATCTTTCTACTCCAAATTCTAGAAGAAGACATTGGATTCAAGCTTCTTGTGCTTAGATAGAAGAGGGATTGATTCTTGCTTGCTTAAAACTTCATTTTTTCATTGAATTTGTGCAAAGGTGAGATTTTTATCTCACAATTCTAGCCTATAACTATATTGGACTGTTGGGAATGATTCCCTATCATTTTTGCATGCATATTAGCATTTGGTTTGGATTGCATTGGCGAAAAACTCCAATTTTTAGCGTTTTGGTGAATTTTCTGCACTTAGGTCGTTCTGGCCATTTTCATGTGTTCGGAGTTAGGTCGCTCGCGACCTAACCCTTAGGTCGTTCGCGTGTTATCACGCAAGGTCGCACTGCCTTGAATTTTCACTTCGGAGTTAGGTCGTTTCACGTTAGGTCGTATAGGGTTTAGGTCGTAGGTCGTTTCTGGCCTTAAATCCCCTCTGCAGCGTTAGGCCGCTCAGCCTTTCCTTTTAGGTCGTTACCACTTAGGTCACGGCAAATGTTAGTACGTTAGGGCCTTAGCTCGTAGGCCTTAGCTCGCATTTGAGCTTAGGTCGTAGGTCGCTAGCTCGTAGCTCGTATTTGAGCTTAGGTCGTAGGTCGCATAACCCTTAAGTCGTTCGACCTGATGCCTCTCTTAGGTCGCGCATCCCCTTAGGTCGCTAGGTCTTAGGTCGCGCATCGCCTTAAGTCGCTCGACCTGCTCTCACCTTGTTCGCGCCATCTTTTAGGTCGGGTACCATACTTTAGGCCGTAGTCCCTTAGGTCGCTTGCACCTTAGGTCGGCCTCGTTAGCTCGCAGATCCTCTAGGTCGCGTGGCTTTTAGACCGTTAGGTCGTTAGACCTTACCTTCCTTAGGTCGCATGACCTTATAAACCGATAGGTCGCATGACATTATAACCCTATAGGTCGTTGGACCTTTGACTCGTAGGTCGTTGGACCTTATCCCGATAGGTCGCTCGACCCCTTAGACCCCTAGGTCGCAACCATTAGGTCGCTCGACCCTATTCCTCTTAGGTCGTTAGACCTCATTTTGTCTTCACTAGGTTATTCCTCTTAGGTCGTTGCCCCCGCACCCCCACCTTGGGGGGTTTCCACCCCCCCTGGACCCCCCCCCCCTCCGTAGGGGATCTTATCTGAAAAACATTGAGCTGATTTCCTTAGATTTTATTCACATCTCCGTATGCGATTTTTGTGACTGATTGTTTCTACAATTGCTTCTGTGTTTTGTCACTTTATAATATAAAGGTTTCAATACTAGTAGTAAATATCAAAACTCTTTTAACAAACAATTTCAACTCTATTTTTAATAACAAAGCTCTTTTCTTAAATAGTTTTCCAATCTATTAGTATATACAAACCTTTACCTCACTCGGATGAGAAATCTAATTAAACGACTTAGTAAAACAAGTGGTATGAAACCCTTGCGTTCACTTCATCGGTTAATTCTTGGCCTTGTTCGATTGAACCTCTTGTGACAATTTTATTAGTGAAGATTTACAGTTTGTTCGTAAATATTTAAGTTAAGCAAGTGGTTATGGAACATGAAGCTAAACTTCTATATTTACTAGCTTAGTGTAATTGACACTTCTCATTGATCATGACGATCGTTCTGATGATTTAGACTAGCAACTGTGCGATGTCTCTTGTTGCGAGGTTAGACTATACACCACTTGTGTGATTCCACTCACACATACCTTTTTGCTTTTTGGTTAGTCTGGACCTTAATCTGTGTGATTCCATTCACACATGTGGGGTAGCTCCCCTTGGTCTTCAGACCGTCATGTGATAGGCCTCTTTCTCTTTTCTATGATTTCTGGACTTCTTGCATTGATTTCTAGAATTTATGTCATTGACTTGTTATGAGTACAAGTTTGGGGTATGATGCCCTTTCCGAATCTTTGAGAAGATTCTTGTGATATTGATTATCTCTTATTGATTGATCTTCTGTTGATCATTATTTACATACTTATAGTGGTATGTCATTATGGATATTTATGTTTATGCCATATCTTTTATGTTATATCATGTCATCTGATATTTATAGCTAGACTGACCCGTTTATTATTTTCCTAAATAATACCCGGGTCAGACCGAGATGTTACAGGTGCTTCTGCTTGACTTCTTCCCAGGGATTCATCACTCTGACTTTTGGCTAACTGTTTAGATTAGCAGTTTTTGTTGTATACACTTGAGATATAGACTCATAGTTGTATTCTTTTGTATAGCACGTGTTGCTATTCTTTTGTATTATCGTGGATCTTACAGACCACTACTCTGATGTACACTTTCATGTGTTAGTTATATATTCATATCTTCTTCCGCCTTTGTGATATGGATATCTGTGACTGATTTGCATTATGATTATTTCTATGTTTGTCACCGAAGATTATTTATAGCCACCGTGTGATAAGCAATTACATGGATGGTCGCTCCTCAGCAGCCTTATTCTCCGTGCTAGTTGACAGCACTACTCCGGAGTGTTCTTGGCTAGCGTGGGTATAGAGGTGGGGCGTCACACGGGTCGTTTCACTTGGTATCAAAGCTTAGGTTGGAGATAACCATGGCTCTGGTGGGAATTACTCATAAAATAGAGTCCGTAGTACTCTAGAATGAGTTTGAGAGTATTAATAGATATGAGCGCGTATTTGTTAGTGAATATAAAAATGTTTTTATATTGCGTTTGTTTATCGATTGAGTGTTTATGGATTCTGGTCGATATATGGGACGCCATGTCATCGATAGGGATTTCTAAACTCTTGAACAAGATAAACCGACACAATATAGTTTTCAAATAGGGTAAATGAAATAACTTTACCCAAAATTATTTTTGTATATAAAAGAAATGATTTTTCGTAAATTGTTATAGTTATATATGGATGCTTGGTTGTTAGGAATGATAATATTTAAACTATTATCATTAATGTGTAAACTTGAATAAGAAATTGAAATAGTAACCAAAGAAGAAGGAATAAATTAATAAAATAAATGGGATATGTAAATGTGAATTATAATTGAATAAATTATTGAAATCATAATTTAGAACTAGAAACAAATTCATATACAAATGGAATTTGTAAATGTAAACAATAAATATGAATTATAGTGTGATTAATTATTAAAATAAGATAAAATTTAAAGTAATGTTTGGATATAAATTTAAAGGATTTGGGATTTGGAATTTGGAAATTTAATTCCTTTGAATTTGAAAATGATTCTAAAAAAAATTGGGAAGATAATATATATTGAGAAATATTTTTGAATCGTATTTGAAATCTAAAGAGATTTGGATTTTAAAAATATTTGAAGGGTTTTAAAAGAGATAAAAGAATTGAACTCTTTTGGGTCGTTGGAAAATAACTTTGGTGATGACTGCAGCATCATCGATGTTCATTTTCGAGTTTCCAAGAGAGAAATTGCTGCCAAATTATTTTAAATTGGAATTGTTTGCAAAAGATAAATTTGATTTTAGAATGCAAAGAATTTTGGATATAGGTGATTTCAAAGGAAATTTTGAAATGTTAAAAGACTGTTTAAACTTTGGAATTTTAACTGAGAATGTTAATGGCATATAAAAAGTTTGATAAGTTGTAAATTTGGAATTTGTTGAAATAAAATTCAACTTTGTAAGTAAGTAAAGTGAAAACTGAATACTGAAATTTAAATTTCAATTGCATTAAGTTATGTGAAATGGAAAAATTAGTCAAGTTAGACTAAATAAAAAAAAGTATTGAGATTTAAAATTAGTAAGTAACTGAATGACTTATATGGTATGCAACTGAAATGAAACTGAATATTGGATGATGTTTGATTTAAAATTGTATAAAAATAAGTGCAAAATTAGTTCAAACAGAGTAAAAATAATTAGTGTTGGAAATAAAAATTTATTCTTGGTTGAAAATGAATTTGTGAATGAATAAATGAATTTATAATTGTAAGTAAATGAACTGAAATTGGGTATTGGGATGACATTAAATGACATGTAACAAGATTTAACTGGGGTTAAGTTAAATAGAATTGAATTGGAGTAAAATTCAATTAAGTTATAGGTGTTATTGAATGGAAATAGATTCTTACCTGAATAAATGGAAGTAAGTTGGATAAACTAATAATAATAATAAGTTGGAATAAATAAATTAGAATAACTTATAAGAGAATTAAAAATCCATAGAATAAAATATACTTAGGCTATAAATAAGCGTAAATTTTGAGTTAAAAATAAAAGATGAATATATTCAAGCCTAGAATGAATGGAAATGTGTAAAATAATAAGCTGTGACTTATAAAATTGAAAAGTGGGATAGAAAGCCCAAAATAAATATTTTTGATGATTTGGAAAATAAAACGAAAAATCCAAACTTGAATTATAAAATAAATTGCATTTAAGGAATTTAATGAAGAGATTAGATTAAAAATCAAGTATTGAATTTATACCAGGGGAGAACTAATTAGATAATAAATTAGTTGTGTGACGCCCCACCTCTATACCCATGCTAGCCAAGAACACTACGGTGTAGTGCTGTCAACTAGCACGGAGAATAAGACTGTTGAGGAGCGACCATCCATGTAATTGCTTATCACACGGTGGCTATAAATAATCTTCGGAAACAAACATAGAAATAAGCATAACACAAATCAGTCACAGACATCCATATCACAAAGGCGGAAGAAGATATGAATATATAACTAACACATGAAAGTGTACATCAGAGTAGTGGTCAAAAAGATCCACAATAATACAAAAGAATAGCAGCACGTGCTATATTAAAGAATACAACTATGAGTCTATATCTCAAGTGTATACAACAAAAATTACTAATCTAAATAGTTAGCCAAAAGTTAGAATAGCAAATCTCGGGAAGAAGTCAAGCAGAAGCACCTGTAACATCTCGGTCTGACCCGAGTATTATTTAAGAAAATAATAAACGGATCAGTCTAGCTATAAATATCAGATGACATGATATAAAATAAAAGATATGGCATAAACATAAAATATCCATACTGACATACTACTATAAGTATGCAAATGATGATTGATAGAAGATCAATGAATAAGAGATAAATCAATATCACAAGAATCTTCTCAAAGATCCAAAGAGGGCATCATACCCTAAACTTGTACTCATAACAAGTCAATGACATAAATTCCAGAAACCAACATAAGAAATCCAAAAATCACAGAAAAAGGGAAAGAGGCCTATCACATGACGGTCCGAAGACCATGGGGAGCTACCCCATATGGGTGAGTCGGAATCACCCAGATGAGGTTTAGGCTAACCAAAAAGCAAAAAGGTATGTGTGAGTGGAATCACACAAATGGTGTCAAGCCTAACCTCGCAACAAAAAGGTATGTGTGAGTGGAATCACACAAATGGTGTCTAGACTAACCTTGCGGACAAAGGGATATGTGTGAGTCGGAATCACACCAATGAGGTCTAGTCTAACCTTGCAAACAAAGAGACATAGCACAATTGCTAGTCTAAATCATAAAATGATCGTCATGATCAACGAGAAGTGTCAATTATACTAAGCTAGTAAATATAAAAGTTTATCTTCGTGTCCCATAACCACTTGCTTAACTTAAATATTTACGAACAAACTGTAAATCTTCACTAGAAAATTGTCACAAGAGGTACAATCGAACAAGTCCAAGAATTAACCGATGAAGTGAACGCAAGCGTTTCATACCACTTGTTTTACTAAGCCGTTTAGTTCGATTTCTCATCCGAGTGAGGTAAAGGTTTGAATATACTAGTAGATTGAAAAACGGTTTAAGAAAAGAGCTTTGTTATTGAAAATAGAGTTGAAATCATTTTGTTGAAAGAGTTTTGATATTTACTACTAGTATTGAAACCTTCATATTTCTAAAGTTGTTATCCCGCCTTTTTAACAAGGCCGTGATACCATAAAATCGACCGAGAAGCCAAAGATAGTTTGTCTCGAAGAATGGTCAACTCAGCATCTCGACAAAGCAAGTTCTGTTGAATGTTTTTCAGATAAGATCCCCTATGGAGGGGGGGTGGCAACCCTCCAAGGCGGGGGTGCGGGGGCAACGCCCCCGCTACGGGGTTCGACCTGCCCGGTTAGGTCGCGGGGGTCCAAGGGGCAGCGCCCCCGGCGGGGTGCGGGGCAACGCCCCGTCCAAAACAGTACGACCTAGTGAAGACCTAAGGGAGGATATGATCGAGCGACCTAATGGTTGCAACCTAGGGGTCAAGCGACCTAGTGGTTGCGACCTAGAGGTGTTCGCGAGTTAAGGGAACCAAGGCCGAGCGACCTAACACTCGAACGACCTAAGGAAGTAAGGGGCAAGCGACCTATCGTAGAAATAAGGCCTAACGACCTAGGGAAAATGCTCGTGCGACCTAAGTGGTCATACGACCTAAAGTTAATAAGGTCAAGCGACCTAAGGTGACATCGGGTCAAGCGACCTAACGACGCCGCGACCTAGCGGCCTATCGAAATAAAAGGGGCGAGCGACCTAACTCAACCAGCAACCGACGACCTAACGGGGTAAACGGTCAAGCGACCTAACAATATAAGGCCGAGCGAGTTACAAGGCGAACAACCTGGTGGTTGCGCGCGACCCAGCTGGACACGCGGCCTAACAGTACAAAGGTCCAACGACCTAAAGTTAATAGGTCATGCGACCTAAAGTGTCGTGACCTAGCGACCTAGGGGCTTGAACGACCTAACGCCGCATACAAATCCGAGCGACTAAACTCAACCAGGACCTACGACCTAAACCCAACAACCTAGCGACCTAAAACCAAATGACCTACGACCTAATTCCGAGTGCCGAGCGACCTAACGTTGTAGGCCATTTTAAGGTCGGAAACGAGCTATTTTGAGGCCGAGACTTTTCCACGCGAACGACCTAGCATAGGCAGAACGACCTAAGTGCAGAATTCGATTCAAACCAAATGCAAATGTGCATGCAAACGTGATAGGGAATCATTCCCAACAGTCCAAGATAGTTATAGGCAAGAATTGTGAGATAAAAATCTCACCTTTGCACCAAATTTATGAAGAAAAGCTTGAAAGCAATGGAGAAGTAATCACAAGCTTGAATCCAATATCTTCTTCTTGAATTTGGAATTGAATGTTGGATTTGCAAGAGAATTTGAGCTTGGAATATTAATATCCCCTTCCACTCACCATTAATGCTAAATCTTGGTTGTTAGGAAATTTATGAAGAGTGAGAAGAAGGAGAGAAGTGGGTTTGAGTTATAATGGCTAATCTAACCCAAAGTCCAAAGCGGGAAAAGTAAGTGAAATTCCACTAACACCAAACCTATCAATGTTTATACTTAAAAAAATTGTAAACGGCATTTCGAACTTAATGGAAGTGGTCTCGAGTCCTAATTTGACCATTTGCAAAAAGTAGCTTTTCGGGCCAATATCCGATTAACGACAAAATATTTAAATAAAATATTTAAATATAAAATCGATAAATATGCGGGTTGTTACAAGTTGATGAAATATGGAAATGGAACTCAAATTATTAACTTAGAATTGAATTGTGAATAGATAATTGAGCTTGGAAATAAAGCTTAAATTATGAATAGAAATTTAACTTAGAATTGTAAGTGAATTAAATATGAATTGAAGTTGTATGGAATTGGATTAAAATAAAAATGATTTGAGATGAAAATAAATTCAATTCGAGTATGAATACATTAAAACGGGAATGAACTTAAGTTATGAAATGGTAGTGAATTGAATTAAATTAACCAAAGTTTAAAATCAATAGAAGCATGGGATGATATCGAGTATAACAAAATGGCTTTGAACAAAACCAATGTGAAACGGTATGGAATGCAACTATACGGATTGTAAATAAGTTAGATTGGAATAGAATCTATATACATTGAGTTGGAATCAATTTAAATTGGTTATAAACCTTAAGTAATTATTTATCCATATGGATATCGTAAAATTGCATAGAATAAATTATCGTTTGACGTAAACTAAAATAATTAAAATTCTCTGAGTTGATAGAAGTTAAATAAATTGATGTTGAGATCAATTGAATTAAATATAAGTTTGACTTGTTTAAAAATAAATTGAATGTAAGCATGTGAGTTGTTAACATTTCAGATTAAGTAAAGCGATGTGTGATTTGGTTGTAAGCAATTAAAATTGGTAGCAAAATCTTGCACGTGGTTATGAAAATTGTATAGCATGCATTGTTCATGGAATTAATGTTTTGGCTATGTAAGTAAAAGTGAAATGTTAATAAATTGCATATGTTTGGCACTTACATATTTAAATTGAGTAAGTACAGGTACCGGGAAGCCGTTTGGTTGGATTTGGACGCGCTAAATGCTAAAATAA
This sequence comes from Allium cepa, assembly GCA_030765085.1. Taxonomy (NCBI): domain Eukaryota; kingdom Viridiplantae; phylum Streptophyta; class Magnoliopsida; order Asparagales; family Amaryllidaceae; genus Allium; species Allium cepa. The sequence goes on from CM060945.1 coordinate 1,015,831,548, forward strand.
TAAGGCGCTTGCTTAAAAATGCGATATAAAGGTACACCTACACAATAAAAATAGGAAATATGAACTGTTTTTGTTTTTCCGACCGTGTGGGTCGATGTATATATATTTATATCTTTTGTCAAATTGCAAAAGCTCCTCCGACAAAGGAGACTCTGCCAAAAAATTTCAAAAATTTTGGGAGTTAGAAAATTTTTGGTAAATTTTTTTGTTAACGACAAAACGATTTCAAATTGAAATTTGAAATAAATTAGGGAATGAAACTAATTTTAAATAATGATATGAATCAGTTATAAAAAAAATTAATTAAATATACAAAGTTAAAGATAAATTGAATTCATATGGAAATGGAAGAACAAATGTGAATAGAAATAGATATAAACTAAAGTGGTGAAGCGAAAATAAATAAAGAAACATATAAAATGCTTATACTAAAGTTAAGAAAGGAATGGTGAATTCTTAATTATCAATCGATATTACAAATATATTCTAAGTTAATATTAATATATTCTAAGTTAATATTAATATATTCTAAGTTAATATTTAAAGGAATAAATATTGACATTTCGTAAGGAAGTCAATAAAATGTTTTGAATACTGTGATTGGATATTATTGCTAAGTAGGATATACAGGTATTATGAAGAAAAAGAAAATTGGTTTTGATTTCAGAAGATAAATTAGAATTGCTCGACAAAAAGGTATGTGTTTGAATTTCTGTATGAAATTTGATTGGGTGTTTGATCTAGCCACTAGGCTTTTTTTTTTAATTTGGAATTTGGGAGCCCGTAGAGGCATTTTGTAGTTGTACCGAGCTAGCTGCGCAAAGGAGACGCTGGTGAAATTTTTCGGAAATTTAAGGATTTAGAAAATTTTTGAGAAAATTTTGATGATTCAAAATTGGTTTCAAATTGAAAATTGAATGGTTGGGTATATGATATTAGTGGGAACCTAATGGGAGAAGTTTGGGAAGTTAGGAACAGTAGTAGGGTTTTATTAATAAATGGTTGTTTTGGCAAATTGTTAGAAATTGTTTAGTTCTGGGAAAAGTAAATGGTATTGGACCATTCTTCCTAACTAGTAATTTGGGGGACGAAATTCTTTTATGGAGGGAGGATTGTGACGACCCAGAATTTTTAAGCATTTAAAATCAGAATATTTAATTGATTTTAATATTTAAAAGTTAATTTTTAACTTGAATTCAAGTATCACTAATTATTTGATAATTAAATTATTTAACTAAATAATTTAAAGTTGAGCTAAATGTTGAATCTGAAGTTTTAAGCCTGTTGAAAATAATTTGAAGGCTTGTAAAATTTATATCGATAACACTGAAGATAATAGAAGTTGTAAAATTGAAATTAACAGTGGTTTGTTCAGTTTTAAAATTTTATAGTTTAAATTGGATTTAATAATAGCCTTCCGAGGCACAGTCTCAGAATATGACGAAACCAGTTTCATTGGGTCCGTAATATTTTAAGTTTATCGGAATTCAAATTTTGTAGTGATCGGAGTTGTTGTGTGACTGTACGATAAGTAAACGCCCTGAAATTTATATCGAAAATTTAAATATAATATACATGTGTGCCTGGTCAAAATGTTTCAACATCAGCCGCCTTCCTTTCCCATCATAATTTTTCACTAGCACTGTAGCTGGTTTCCTCAACACGCTTCCCTCTTTAACAATTACAACCGAACCCCCTTCCCGTCTTCGTTCAGAAAGATAAAAAATGGCGGAACAAAAGGAAAGTTATAATCGAATACAAATCAAATTAAAGGGGGCCGAGCAAAATCTCCTCTTCATTTCCAAAATCCAGTTTCTCTCTAAAAGAAAGAAATCGAATTGAGTTCGAATAAATGGCGAGCCGTTTCATCTTTTCGTTCAAGTCAGATCTAGTTCGAGCATCGAGGCGAGGCGTTCGTTTGGCAGTAGGCGCTACGCGTATGGTGTGCGAGCGCGAGAAGGGGAGGGCTGAGCTCCATCGCGAGCACGTGGAGGGCCAGGGAAAGGTCGGTGGTTGAGGCTTGGTGATAGAGTAGGTCGCGAGAAGGAGCTTCGACCTGGGTTTTCTCGTGGCGATCTGGTTCGTGACGGTATAGTTCTCGAGCAGAGCTTGTCGATTTCTAGGGTTTTGGTTGCCAAATGATTTTCCTATATCGTAAAGGAAAGGTATCTTTAGTTTATCTATTCAATTATATATATATATATATATATATATATATATGTTTATATTTGTTATAAATTGCATAAAACAGCAAAGAAAAAAAGGTGATTTAAAGTGAGGTAGATTACTGTTGTTTACAGAAACGGAAAACTAATTTGTAAATAAAAATACACACACACATATATATATATATACATACCCATATTTTAATCTATATATAGGCAAACAGAAAATTAACTTATATATGATTTTGGAAAGTGTAGGGATTTTAAAGGGTTGTAGGAGTTATAAAACGGTAGATTTTTAAATTGTATATGGGTTATTTTAGTATATTAGATTCAAAGAAAAGTAAATATACATATACATATTTTCATTTATGGGTTTAATTTAAAAGGGTAAAGATTTATTTGTTTAATCAAATCTAAATTATTTTAGTTACTAAGAAAAATTTACTAAAAGAAATTGGTTTAAAATTTAAATTATTAGTTAAAATAAATTAGTAAATGGTAATTGAGTTGTTCAAATATTAATAAAATCATATCATTGTTCATACAAGGTCAAATTCATGAAAACAAGTCGAGACGGTAGTGGACTACAAATAAAGTCAAAGGTGAGTTAATCTCACTCAGCTGAATTTTTATTTAAATTTAAATGGTTAAATTTAAATAATTGGTTGAATGGTTGAATTAATTTGATATGCTATTTTATAGTATATATTACATCTTGGAATGATTGATTTCCCGCATTATATAGCGGATGAGACCCTATACGCCGCATAATAGCGGATGATTTATATTAATCTCATATACCGCGATATTCCACCTCGAAGTGGAACTGGTATTTTATATTGTTCTAACATCTGTGGATGCAGGGAAAACAGGTTGGAGGGATCCAACTGGATCTCTCAACATTTATTTAAATTATTTAATAATCTCTGTTGTGATTATTTGGTATTCTATGATGAATTAGATTGGAATATTGAATGCTATGGTTTGACTGAATATATTTGGAGATAATGAGTTACCAAAAATACATAAATTAGATTTTGGAAAGAAAATAAAAGAAGTGAATTTGTAAGCGAAATAATTATAAAAAATTTGAATAAATTAAGAATGAATCGAAAAGAAATGGAAGTGATATTAAAATACTAATATAACTTCGAGTATGAAAAGAAATAAGATTTTGAAATAAATAGAAATTAATGAATTGTAAAATTAAGTGATATTAATTTAAAGGAGTAAAGAATTATTTTAAAATTTGAAGTTTAAATTTATTTAAAAGGATTAAGAAGTAATTTGAGAAATCTAAAGTTGGTATTTTCAGCTAAAAGTATTTTAAATCATAATTAAGGAATAAAATATGAAATTAATGGATTTTGGAATAAAAGGGAGTAAATTGATAATCAATTTGGAAATTGATTCAAGTGTTTGAAATTGAAAATTTAAAGAAGAATGTGAAGAGAAGTATATTTCTCTGGATAACCAAGTACGTTTAAAGTAAATTTTTAAATATAAGATAAAAAGTTAATGTTGTTTTAAAAAGCATGTTTTAGGAATTTATTATTTCTAAATTCTAAAGTATATATTTTTCAAATCTATTATCATAGTAATTATTTAAAAGTGACTTAGTATTTTGTTTTAAAAAGTGAAAACCTCGTTTTATATTTTATAAAGTAACCTTATTTTCAAATATTCATATAGTGTGTATTTTTAACCAATTATTGAAGTAGTTTTTAACTTAAATGTTTTAAAGTATATTTCAAAGTAAAGCGTTTTAAATTATTTTAAAAATCTAAAGTTTTGTGCTTGGTGATTTCAGTAGAAACAGAAAATACTTGGAAAATTTATTCTGAGAAAGGAAGGTAGTTTGAAACTGTTTTCAAAAAGGTTTGAAAAGTGGAAATATATCTTGTGAAGATATTTTTGGGATTAATACATAATTTGGGAAATTATTTATTGTTTGATGTATGGATGTTGGTGAATGTTAATCGATAGTTAAATAACCGACTATCAATATTGGCCAAATGCGCTGATCGTTTCGAAGAGACCAGGATAGAGATTTATTTCTCGAAAACCACTTCGATCCAGTTTGTACGTTTTCGTGGAAAACGAATTTGGATTCGAAGATGGAGCAGTGAAGTGCAAGGGCTAGTCGCTACTAATCCTGAGGATATTTCCAAAATGGATGTAGTAGGAATAGTGCCTTCGGTTCCGTTCGAACCCGGGGCAGACTTGTATGGATGAATGCTTTTGGAACATCGTCAGGTGGGCGATGGGCATTCTAAGGGATATGTTCTAGAAGGTAACGCTTAGCCTCAAGCTTCATCAACCGGGAATGACTGAAAATTAGGGGTTATGCAGCAAGGCTTGGTGGGCTGCACCCATTTTCGGGTAAGGTCATTCCTGTCTAGATGTCCCCTTTATTTCGTCTTAGTGGTGCGGTTGCTGATCCCAACCGCTGGGTGATCTTACTTGGGACTATCCAGTAAGGGGTAGTCTGGGTCTTGTGTTGCAGGGGGTCGGAGTGATCCTCAGTACGCTGATCTAGACCAGGTACTGTGACAGGTGGTACCCCAGTGCCTAGCCATTAGTTTGAAATTCATTCTCCCTACGAGCCTTGTACAAGGTTTGTTTGTATTACCCACTCTGTGGCTAGTAGTTGGAATTTAATGAATGTAACAATTTCGGCTATTCTAATAAGTATTTGTATATATACACTAATATAATATCAGAGAATTTTGATAAAAAGTGTTTTAACTATCGTAAGGTAAAAACCCGACATGTTTATTTGTGGTGTGGTCTTACGAGATGCTTTTGTTTTCAAAAGGTTTTTGAAACTTTAATAATCAATTTGAGTGTGATTTATCACGCTGGTATTCCAGACTGACTCGGGTGTTATTTAACTATAATGCTTGGGTCAGACCGAGTATTATAGGATACAGGATATGATGTTGTGGAGCTCAGGAGACGAGCTGGATGACGATACATACTCCCGTACTTATTTATATATATTCCACTGTGTTGTTTAGTTGTGTACTCAGTTGTATGAGGGCAGGTTATGATTGCTGCCAATTGTGTGTATTGTGATTGATGCACTCTGATAATGTAATGTATAACAGATATATATTTGTTTTTGTGTAAAGATCATTTATTATCTATTATATTTTATTCCGCTGCAATGGTTAGATTCTGATGTTGTTTTCTATTTTGTTCTTCTACCTCTTCTTCTTTGACCCTAATGGTTCGTATTTCTGTTCAACTTGAGTCGGTTGATGTAGAATAGTTGTTGACTCAAGGGGTATGGATTTGCGGGTCGTTCCAATACTCGAATATATTCACATTTCATTTTTAACTCAAGATCTACATTTATTTATAATCCAAGTATATTTTTATTCAATTAATTTCAATTTTTATAAGCTATTGAAATTTATTTATTCTAATTCAATTTCTAATTAACTTATCTTACATTAAATTTAAACTTCACACCATTTCTTTTAATTTATTTCATCAATTCTATTCAAATCACAACCAATTATGTAACTACCTGACTTTTTGGACGTTTTAAGCAGACATACACATCGGATTCAAACCATACAAAAGGGCAGATTGTTATTGGGTAAATAAGAAAAAGAGAAAGAAATAAAAAAAATACAGAATCTTACAATGGAATGACAAAATATAATATCCAAATAACAGTTCATGAAGCTGTTTTATAAATACATTTGATTATTCTTTACAACACAAAAATCAGAGTTACATAAAATTGAAATAAATAAATAAATGCAGCGGAACAACATGATGCAGTGGAATACATATCATAAATAATAATAGCAAAAATCTTCGTCTTCGACCTCCAGAAATAAGGTCTTCAACCCTGAAATGCTCAGGCTGACCCGGGTGATTTGAAAAGACAAAACATTTGAGTCAGAACTAAAAGATCCTACGTAAGTTAAATCAATGGTAAATAAATATGAGTGGAACGGTGTCAGAGAGGTTTACGGGGTTTGACATCTCCTATCTAGTGTCTAATGTGAGTGCGGTAACTTAAGAGATGTTCGAGATTACCATCTCCTAAGGTTCCATTAAACAATCTATGTAGTACAATATTGTATTATAATATGTCTACAGTAAAGTAGAATTATTAAAATAGCGTTAAGGCGTTACTCATATCCCCCTTAACACATTTTATATATTCCTATAGTCTATACAGTACCATAACTCCTTCGTAAACTGGAGACTATGAAAGGGCACTCCATAGGTATGGTACAAAGCAAACTCGTAGATGGCGCTCTAGGGCATGTGAACACGGCATTCGAGGCAATGCCCTGGTAGATATACAAATTGCGGATTCCGACTGGTGTTAACGCATAGTAGCTACTATCGCCCATCTCGGAACACACTCCCAAATCAAAATCAAGGGTGGCCACAAATCAATCACAAAATAATAGAATGGTATCGAAGAAATGTGCCCGATAGAAGGAATGACCTTAGTTGTCCCCGCATGGCTCCTGTTTTAGGCACATCTAAGCTGACCCACCGAAGTCAGGGTCATGTCATACCTCATACAGAAATCGTTCGCCAAACCATCCTACTTCATTTCTAGAATCTCCACCACGTACACGATTGTTAAAGTGGTTTTCAGTATTGGCAGAGAGTGTGACAATATCCGATCCAGGTCTCTTTCACAATCAAATGCTTATTTCACACCGGATGGTTCTTTTACATATCAAAAAGCCAATTTATGATTGATATCAAAATATCATATTCTCAAACCATATCATTTTCAAACCATATTCACTTTCAAAAATCACATTTACTTCCAAAATCATATTGGCTCAAATATGTCATTGCACGAAAAGGTATCAATTCCAAATTCCACTTAAGTTGTGTCATCATCAAGGATTTAAATGTAAATTGTGATTCCCTACCTCTATACCCACGCTAACCAAGGACACTACGGGGTAATGCCGTCAACTAGCACGGTGAATAAGGCCACTGAGGAGCGACCATCTATGTAATTGCTTTGTGCGAGCACTGATATGTTTGATAATATAACGTGCATTTCAACTTAAGAGGGAATCCGACATACCGATGCAAACTCAAAGCTACTACACAGTGGCTATATAATCTTCGGAAAAAAATATAGAAATAAACATAACACAAATCTGTCACAGATAATTCATATCACAAAGGCGGAAATATATATGAATATACAACACAAGAAAGTGTACATCAGAGTAGTGGTCAAAAAGATCCACAATATCATAAAAGAATAGATACAAGAGAAAGTCAAAAGAATAAGTATACATCAAGGAGTATCTATCTCGAATGTATACAACCAAAAACTATTAATCTAAGTAGTTAGCCAAAAGTCAGGATAATAATAATCCCAGATGAGAAGTCAAGCAGAAGCACCTGTAACATCTCGGTCTGACCTGAGTATTATTTAATAAGAAAATAATAAACGGATCAGTCTAACTATAAATATCAGATAAAATGATATAGAATAAGAGATATGACAAAAATATAAGATAACCATAAAGCCATACTATGATAAGTATGTAACTGAAAATCAACCATAGATTAATCAATATCACAAGAATCTTCTCAAAGATCAAAAGTATGTCATACTCTTTAGTTTTATTCACCAAGTCACAAATATCGACATCATATCGATGCCAATCATAAAAGTTGGTGGATCACAAATTCTAGAAATCATCAATAGAAATCCAGAAATCACAAAAAGGGGGAGGCCTATCACAAAACTGGAGCATGAAAACTCACCAACACGTGTATCACAAATGGGACGCTATCCCATGGCCGCTAACCATAGAGCCGGTGCAACGACGTAGTACAATATCTGTACGCTCGAGGAACCTGAAACTCGAATAATTCGAAACAACGACGTAGTACAACAGTACGCCCGATGATCTTGATAAGCTGGTGCAACAACGTAGTACAAAGGTACTTCCGATGGACCGAACTCCATAAAAGAACATGGGTCGCTAGCCCACAAAATTGAGTCGAAACTCCAAATAATACATAGGTCGTTAGCTTATAAAGGAAATGAGACGAAATTCAATAAAACGAGGTACCGTCCCCTACGTGGACAAAGAAACATAGCATATCGCTAGTCTAAATCACAAAAATGATCATCATCAATCATCAAGAAGTGTCAATTACACTAAGCTAGTAAATATATGAGCTTAGCTTCATGTCCCATAACCACTAGCTTAACTTAAATATTTACGAAAAAATTGTAGATCTCCACTAGAAAATTGTCACAAGAGATTCAATCGAACAAGTCTAAGAATTAACTGACGAAGCAAACGCAAGCGTTTCATACCACTTGTTTTACTAAGTCATTTAATTAGATTTCTCATACGAGTGAGGTAAAGGTTTGTATATACTAGTAGATTGGAAAACGGTTTAAGAAACGAGCTTTGTAATAAAATAGTGTTGAAGTCGTTTTGATAAAAGAGTTTTGATATTTACTACTAGTATTGAAAACCTTTATATTTTAAAGTGACAAATCACAAAAATGATTGTAGCAATCAATCACCAAAATTCACATACGAAGACGTGAATTGAATCTAAAGAAATCGATACTGAATCCATCAAGGTGGATGTTCCAAAAATCCCAAAGAAAATGTCATCAAAGTCAATAATAAATGATAACCACAAATGGGAATCAACACAAATCGATTAAATTTGGAAACTCAAGCTAAAATAGGCAAAATAGGCAAAAACAAGCAGATTGAGACGTCTGAAGTGTATGATTCAGACGTCTGAATATGGAAAATAAATTATTTTCCAGAACAGAATTCAGACGTCTGAATCAATAGATTCAAACGCCTAGAAATGCTAAATTTTAGCCTATTTCCTTTCTGGTTCAACTCGAACCAATTCAGACGTCTGGAAATATTGATTCAGACGTCTAAATCTGGGAATAGAAATTTTCCCAGTATAATATTCAGACGTCTGAAATGGAGCATTCAGACGTCTGAAACCTATTTCTCAGGCCTTTCTTGAACCTTGGCCAAAAATGGCCAAAAGGAATATCGAAAGCGATTGGACGAGCAACAACCGACTAAGGATTTATGCCAAGCGACAACCCAGCCTTAAAGGCTCTTTGATATGCCACGAATATCAATGTCCAAATATCCATATAAGGATCTTCATAAATTCGCTTTCAAAACATCAAAAATTGGAATATTCACCAAACCAATCCAAACCAAAAGAAAGTTCTCATGAATAAGTGTTAGGAATTCGTACCTAACAACAAGGATAGATATAGACATAGATGTGAGATAAAAATCTCACCTATAAACCCAAAACAAATGAAGAAGAAGCTATAGAGCAATAGTAAGAACAATAACTCTTCAATTCCAACCCAACAAGCTTGAATCTAAGCTTAAAAGAGAAACATTTCCTAAATTAGGTTTAGCAATTTCTGAAATTGGAAGGAGAATGAGTTGGAGAAGAAGAAGAGAAGGCTTGCCAAAGCTTCTACTATAAATTTGGAGCTAGAACTTGATTTGCAAATGGAAACTAGGGCTTGGATTTTTAATTTCCCATTCCTCTCTCCATTGTTGCTAAATCTTGAGTATTAGGAAATAGAAGTAAAGTAATGAAGAGAAGAGGGGTGAAGCTTGGGTCTAATGAGCTGAAACAAAACCAAAGTCCTAAGTGAAAAAGTAGCAAAATTCTACTATCTCCAAACATATCGAAGTTTATACTCAAAAAGATCGCAAACGTCATTTTGAACTCAATGGGGGTGGTCTCGAGTCCTAATTTGACCGTTTGCAAAAAGTAGCTTTTCGGACAATGATCCGTCTAATGATGAAATATTTAAATAAAATATTTAAATATTCAATCGTAAAATATGTGGGTTGTTACATAAATACTTTAACTTTACACAACTTGCAATTTCAGAAAATAGTATACATCATCATAAATAGTTTAATAGTTTCAGATAGTTTAATTAAATTAAAATAGTTAAAATAGTAAAATAGTTTAAATAAATTTAAATCTGATTTAGCTAGATTTAAATAAATTACATACAGTCTAAATAGTTTAATTAGATTTTAAAATGTTTAAATAGATTAATCATAGATTAAATAGAGTTAAATTATATTAAATAGATTTTTAAATAGATTAAATAACTTTAAAATAGATTAAATAGATCTAAATTATATTAAATAGATTTAAAATAGATTAAATAAATTTAATTAGTTTAAAATAGGTAAAATAAATTAAATTGTATTAAATAGGTTATAATAGATTAAAATAAATTATAGTTGTTTAAATTGAGAAAAATAGATTAAATTAGTTTAAAATAGATTTCAAATTTATAACCAAACAAATTCACTAACTCAATTACGATAAATTCATTTATATTTGACACTTCAACTTTGAAATTTCAATTTAATCCTTTGAACAACTCATTAAATAAATTCTCACTTTCAGCATTTATACTTAGATTAACAAAAATAACTCAGTTTATAGAAATCAGTTCTATTTCAAAATGCGAGTTACTAAATTCAAAATTTCAAAGTTCAAAAATCATTTAATTAACCAATCCAGTGTTCATATATAATTTTCTACCCTAGGGTCAAGTGATACGGATGTTTATTATTTCAATTCGCAATTCAAAATTTTATGGTTATATATCATTTCGAACCGCAATCCCAAATTAAATAAAGTCTATAAAATTGCTCGAGTCTATCATTTCAACCTATAACGATTTTTCCTGGATTTATAAATCGTTCGGGTATGTATCATTTCAACGCATAGTGAACTTGCAGTCTTATAACAATATTAAAACTAAGCATAATATCCAATCATCCAATAATAAAATCAGACATCCATCACAATCATCATCTAATTCAACCAAATAAATCATAAAAAATAACAAATTATCATTAGCAGAAAATTAATTGGCTAATTCAAGTAAACTAAAATAGCAATTTAAATATACCAACCAGCCATAAATAAATTCCTAATCACATCATAAATTTAATTTAACAAACATAAGAAATTTTAGAAATTATGAGTGGGTTAAAACACCCACCTTTGATTTCAAATCGAATAAAAATCCAATTTAGGGCCCAAATTCAAACAGTCTCAGAATTCATCCAAACTAGCGTCCAAATGTCCGGAATTTTAATACGATCCCGGTGGAACAAACCATGCATAAATTCAAGTTCGTATGAAGAAGATAGACATGTTAGAATAGTTGAATTTATAAAAATATAATAGCTAAACAAACCAAAAAAATAATGCCAAGTCAATCACCTGAAGCTCTCAACCCTAGCACACGATCGGTGTTGCACACATAACCCACACGAGTAGCCGCCTATTTCCTCCATGAACTATCGACGTTAGCCACCTTCGACCCCAGATCAAGCCACGCCAGAGCCCCTTCGCCCACGGCCGCACATCCTGGTCCCGTTGCGAACATCTCCGGTCGAAAAACGTGACCAACACCGCTGGCTTTAAACGCCATTTCTAGCGATTCCAGTCACCCCTAAGACGAGCTACGACCATAGATCGACTGCGCTTGGCTTCATCTACCAACTGGTCACCTCCGATCATCATACCATCGCAAATCCACCACTAGATCAAAACCATAACCCATGGACGGCTGAGGTTCAACCTCGATTTCTAAACAAACGGTGAATCCGATTGAAAAACGAATCAACCAATGAATTATGCTCATCGAGAGCTTCAAATTGATATATAATACGATATAGTTTGAGAAGTTTAAATTTTTGATTTAATTTTGAAGTGCAATTGAATTTGGAATTGATTTGGTTTGTCTGGCATTGGAAAGAGAGAAGCAGATAGAATTGTACATACAAACAAATAGAATAAGAAACAACTAGGGTTTATAGCGAGCTATTTATATGCAGATCAGAAATAGGAATTAATGGACTGGATTGATTTGAAAGTTAAACGATAAACGACCCGAAAAGCCCATTCTGTCTTCGGAACGAAAAATGATCGCCCCATATATCAAATCAGTTGTTTTCGATAGTTTTAAACACAATGGAATAGTTTCCAAGTCCTAATTCCATCGTATGAAGAAGTTAGCTTGGAATTAGCTTATTTCAAATTGATTTCAACTGAATTGATTTCTAGGCGTTTCGAGTCCATATGATCAAACAACAAGTATGATCGCCACGATACTTGAAATCTTATAATAATTCACTATTACGGATTCGATGAAACTCGTTTCGTCGAAATCCGAGTCAGTGGCCAAAATGGCTATTTTCACATTAATTAAATTAATTAAATCACATTTTTTTTCGAAGTTAATAGCTAACAATTTTGATCATTTTTGATTGCTTGGACAATTATAATAATTTAAAGTAAATTTACATATCAAATTTCAATGTTTTAAATTCCACTAATTGCATTGTTCGTTTTCAACTACAATTAAATCCAAGTAATAAAAGTTAAATTCCAGCAAATTGTTTAAATTTGATTTTGGACTTTTATTTTAACAATTATTACTCTACAGACATAGTTAACATTGGTTCGCATCTTATCACATTAATATGCTGCAATTGTCATCCTTTATCAAATTAATTGCAGTATTTAAATTACATTAAAATTTTGTGAGTTTTATTATAATTTAAAACCTCAATAAATTTATTTATCTCGGTTTCATTCTTTTATTTAGTCAATTATTACCTTATGAATAAAATTAACATTTCTATTCATTTTATTGCATTCACAATTTTCAGTTATTGTCTTAACTCACATTAGTGTAACATTTATTTACATTTAATTACAATAAATCCGTTTATTATAATATAAATTCCAATAAATTGATCAAACTTGATTTTCATCCTTTTTCAAATCAAAAGTCATATTATGATTAAAATTTACATTGATTACATCTTATCGAATTAGCATTCTACAATGATCAATTTAATCTGCATTAACTGCACTAATTAAGGGAATTAACTGCAATTGTTTCCAATTTAATTTAACGGGTTAAATAAATAGGTAACATATAATTGTTTGTCACCATTAACTTTTAGTCACATTTATAAATTTATTATTTTCAAATAAATGTTATAATTACTTACATAACACTGGTTTTTATTCAATTCCATTAATTATATACTATTTCATTAATTAACTCAATATTTACATTTGTTTTCTTATATTCACTTTATAACCAAGTATAACCTTTAGATCATTTCAATTGATTGGAATTTCATTCAAATTGTTAATAATTAACTTAAATTAACATTATTACATTTCATTTTAGTTATTATTTCATTACTATATTATAGATTTTTATTTCTCCCAATATTAAATCACAAAATCTTACCAAATAATCTATTTTTAATTATCGAAAATTACGGGTCGTTACAAATTTAAGTTTTAAATTTTAATCCCTTCAATTAATCCAAGTTAAATTCTTAAAATCATTCTCAATTATATAAGTTCATAACTTGTTTCCTAATATTTTCAAAACATTTTAATAAAGATTTAAAAATTTAAATACCCGGTATTTATTTCAAATCATTTTGAAACCTCAATATCCTAAATTACACTTTTTAAATTTTTAAACTGACCTTGGTTTTATCCAAAACAAATTCCCGTCGAAATTTCCAAAATAAATCTAGTTTGCCCAACCCATCCAAACAAATCAATTACGGTAGCAATCCGTCACTTAGGAACTCGAAAATGAATACTGGTGATGCTGCACAGTCATCACCAGGATTATTTTCTAGCGACTGAGTTAAGCTCAGTGTTATTATCACTTTCCAAAATCCATTTAAAACATTTTTCTATTCAAAAATATTTCCAAAATAATAATAATAGTATTATTTATTTCAAAATACTTCGAAAAAACTTCTAAAATCTATGGGATTTAATTTTTCAAACTCGGGTTTTTAATCAAGTCTTAGTTTTGATTCAATTGTATAATCCATACTTATACAATTTCCATTTTGTTATATATAATCAACTCCAGATTTTATGAAGTGGTTTTGATTACAATATTATCATCCAAACACTCCAACATGCTATAATAAATTCTAGAAAATTATTTCCTTTATATAAAATATAACTTAAGTAAAGTTATTTCATTTACCTGCTTCAAAACCATACTGTATCAGTTTATCGTGTTCAAGCGTTTAAAAACTCCCATCGATTCAATGGCATCCCACTATTCGACAAGAATTTATATACCACTCAACCATTAGTTAACACAATATAAAACCATTTTATATTCACTAGTAAATACTCGCTCATATCTATTAATATGCTCAAACTCATTCTGGAGTACTACTAACTCTATTTCTAATGACTAATCCTCACCAGAGCCAAAGTTCTCGATTAACCTTCAGCTTGATACCAAGTGTAGCGACCTGCAGTTCCGTACCCTTTGAGTTGAGAATAATTCACTTCCCTTCAACCCACGTTGTACGAAAAAGCGAATAACTAGGGTATAGAAGAAAAAGATAGAAGAAGAAATAGAAACAACGACACAAAATCTCACAATCGCAGCGAAGCAAAAATAATATATATAATAAAAGATTTTGTACAAAAGAATCTGTAACTATTTCTACTTATAATCATCGAAGTACAACAATTAATACATCAATCTAGATAGTTATAATGACCTATCCTCACATAGCGGAATAAAACAAGTACATGATATACGTCAAGAATCCTCTAGCTTGTCTCCTGAACTCTATAGCATCCTAACCTGAATTTGTAATACTTAGTCTGACCCAAGCATTGTAAATAAATAACACCCGAGTCAGTCTGCAAAACCAACATAAGAAAACACACTCAATTGTAATTATAAACCTTTTCAACATCCTTTGAAAACATAGGTATCTCGTAAGACCACGTCACAAATAAACATGACATCTTTTTACCTCACGATAACCAAAAATATTTTTATCAAAATCATCTGATATTATAATAGTGTCTATAGAAAGTAACTAGAAAATAGCTGAAATGCTTGCATCTCACATTCCAGCATAGTTGGGCATAATCAAAACCGTATGACGCTTATTGGAGAATGGATTCCATCGAATGACTGGGCCACTAGGGTACCGCCTGACACAGTGCACCTCTTGAACAATGTATCGAGGACCACGCTGGGATCCCTTGCTACACAAAACCAGCCTACCCTTGACCTGGATAGACCGAATATGTTATCACCCCGGGTGTTCCCACCCTTACCACCGAGCGCTCCTTTCATGCACAGCCATAACCATAATAAATAGGTTTCCCGAGGACATCTTGAAAGGTGATAACATACCCTACTTGGGTGCGACCCACTTAGACTTGCTGCATCTCCCCTGTTTTAGTCATTCCCGGTTGATGAGGTTCGAGGCTAAGCATAAACTTTCAAGAACAATTTTACTTAGAATGCTCATCGTCCTCCAATGACGATGTTCTAATATCATTCGTCCATACAAGTTGTCCTGGGTCTGGAAAAACTGAATCAACATCTTTATACTCTCCACGATATCCATTCGTTACATTCAAACCAAATCGAAGTGGTTTTCGGATAATTAAATCTGATCCCGGTCTCTGCGAAACGATTAGCAAAATTGGCCAACATTGATAGTCGGTTATTTAACTATCAAATAAACATCCATAAGCAATCATCTAGCCTTAATATAAATTTTCCTCAAAATATTTACTTTCAGAATATCTTTAAAGACATCAATTTCTTTCAACATTTGAAAACAATTTTTCAAATACTTAAATCCGTAACAGGACACTTCCTACATCTCAAAACTTAGAAATATTTCCATATTTTTATTTTCTATACTTGGGAAAATATTACAGGTCTTAATCTTTTTCCAAATTCATTTCAATGATAACGTTCCAGAGAGTTATTCCGTAACTTACCCTAAAAATCTCTGAAATCATTAAATTTCCTCTCCTCAAAATCATATCCTTTTATAAGCCCCTTTTGGAATCCCAAGAGAATTTATAAATTAATTTTTCCAATTACTTTAAATTCTATATATATAATACTTAAAGATTAATAATTTATTTTTAAAACATGTTCGAGTAATTATTTAAAATATCGAAAAAAACTTATTAATAACCCGTCTTTAGTTACATAAATAAATTTTCAATGATGATTTTAAAAGTTAGAATTTACTAAAATAAATACTTCGTATTTAAAAATCTACTTACCAAGTATTTCAATCTCAACTAGTTTAAAATTCTAGAGTTTTAAAATATTAAAATTTTCCATTTAAAACAAACTCACTTGTTAAAATTAAGAATATATTTTTTTAAATCCTCAATAATTAATTTAATTTATAACTTTCTCTTGATTTAACGACATATCAATTAGTTTTCTCTTCCCTTGTCATTTCCATTTCAAAAATAGAATCTATTATTTTCCTCAACCCTATTTCGATATTCTAATATCAATTAACCCTATGAATTTATATTCCAATTATCATCTTATATCATATTCCTTTAGTTATAAATATTGTTATCAATTTTATAATCCTTTATTATTTTACAATTACAAAACAAATCTTGTTTATGAAATTCTATTACATACATTCATTTCCCATAAATTTCTTTTATACTTCCAATCTTTTTCCAATATTGATTTTGACTCCATTTTATATATTTCTAGAATATCATTTATAAATTCTCTTGTATAATTCATTTTAAAAATCTCCATTTATTTATCCGCAATAGTTATGTGTAGCCAAATTAATTATATTTTTCTAATTCAGTTTCTTTAAAATAACTCCAATTCCAAAATATATATTTTATTATCAAATTTCCTTCAATTCCATAAATTTTAAAAATATATTTATTGTTTTCAAATTATAAAAATTCAGGCCAGTGCCATAAAAACATCCAATAGTTCCAAATCACTACAATAATTTATAATAGATTATTCTACATAAATCATATATCACTATATATGAAAATAACGATAAATTTGAGGCTCCAGTTGGATCCCTCAACCTTGTTTCCCTGCATCCATAGATGTTAATATAACATAAAAATACTAATCCTATATCGAGGGGGATATCATGGTATATAGGGTCATCTGCTATTATGTAGGGCGCATGGTGTCTCATCCTCTATAATGTGCAGGAATATCACTGCAAATACTATATATATACTACTATATATATTATATAATCACCCAACTAATAATTAAAATTTATCAATACAATCGGCATCCGGTAATTTTGAATTCAACGTTTAAATTTTAAATATGGCAATCCAAAAATAGGTGAGAAATTCTCACCTTTATTTCCTATTTTGCAAACCGTTTCCATCTTGACTTGCTTTTTATGTTATTAGTCCTCGTACAAGCAAATTATGGATTTTATTAATCATCGAGAAAAATAATTTTTTTTTGTTTGAATTAAAGTTGACATAAAATTTTAAACTATTATAACTAATTTTAATTTTATTTTTTTTCTTTTATTAAAACCACATATATTTATAAAAATGATATATATATAAATTCCAAAAAATCAAATTTTTATGTAAGTTTCCAAATTTGCATTTAAAATTCCTGTTTCAAAAATCTTTTCTATATTTTTCCCTGTTTAAACATGACTATCAATTTTTTTATTTAAATTTACTAATCCTACAATTTAAATTAGTTGCAGAATATACCTACCCCAGCCTCGTCCATACCTCATTCCTCTACCCTACATCGGCCACCCCCTTGATGCCGCACCTCCTCTATTTCTTTGCCACACCCCCAGGTCGGTAACCGCCTTCTCCAACTCACGTACACTCGTCAAACTCTCATATCCACGTGCGTGCTTCGTCTTCCCCATCACCATCGCGATCAACTCCACCTACAGCCGCATCGCCAAAAGCCACCCCGATCCACCTGAACGTGACTCTATCTAGCTTGAACTCCCCCGCATGTATAAACCACAGCCCACGCGCGCGTACACGCCACCACCTCCAGCTCGATCGCATCGCCCTGACATCTCCCCATCCTAAAATCATAAGCTCCTTTGCCAGCACCCCCCTCCTTCCCTCAGGCGATCACTACGACCTCACGACCTTACACTAATCCATGTGGCCTTTGATCCCATATGCAAATTTCGATTCAATCGATCATAAATATGTATGTATATTTTTTTGTTTTTCGAAGGTCGAACGATTTTGATTTCTTGTTCGTTCGTCTTTATATTTTTAATATGATTATACAAATTCGAATGGAAGAGGAAGAAACATGAGATTTATAAAGAATGGATAGGCATGATTTTGGGGGTAGCGTATTTTTCTCTGATTTGAACATGGAAACAAGCCGATATGTGAAAAGAAGGACGTGACCTATACGTGGGGAAGAGGGAAAATGGTATAATGATTTTGGAAGGAAGAGAAAGCTGATGTGAATTAATTTGATAGGTCAACATATAGAGTACATCATTTAAATTTCAAAAATATCCCGATTACGAAGCTAAAAATCTTAAACTCCTATCGAGGTGTGCTGCTGGACGTTTATAATGTTATACCCCTATTTCGAATGCGATGAAAAAGGTTTTGAGTCCCAATTCGATCGTATGGAGAAGATAGCTTTGTGGACCTAGTTATTATATTGAATTTGCGATATAAATTTAAGCAAGTTCATATATTGTACAATCAAACGATAACTCAAAACTCTATGAAATTTAAAATATGATAATAATACATTGTTATGGATCCAATGGGACTGGTTTTGTCGAAATTCGAGACTGTGCCCCAGATCGCTATTTTAAATGTCAATTTGAACAAATTATTTTTTTCAAATTGAAAAAATCACTTTAAATTCAATTTTACAACTTTTATTATCTTTATTATTATAAATATGAATTTGAAAAGCCTTTAAATTATTTTTATCGAGCTTAAAACTCTAGATACAATAATTTAACCAACATTCAATTATTATATTCAATAATTAAATTTATCCAATAAATCGCTATATTTAAATTCTGAATTTATTTTATAAATAAAAACCTAAATTTCCATAATCAAAATCAGTCTATAATTCAAATTCCATATTTTAAATCACTTAAATGTTCTAAATCAAATGTAAAAAAATCTTGGACATTACAGGTCGAGACTCCCGAAGGTCGATCCATTTGCTATGCCTTATGCTTGGAATTTCCTACAACAAATAATGATGCAGAATACAAAGCATTGATAGTTGGGCTAAAAGTTATAAAGTAGCCCGGGATAAAGTCCGTACATATCTATAATGACTCTCAGTTAGTTGTTTGCCAGGTGAAAGGCGAATACCAAGCTCGATGAAGGAACCATTCCCCGTATCTATCTAAAGTGCAAGAATTATTGCTGAATGACATCAAACGCTACACCATAACTTATATCTCGAGGGAACAAAACACAAAGGCTGATTATCTAGATAAATTGGCCTGTCCTGAAGAAGCTCAGTCCTTAGGGCTAGTCCCAGTCGAAACCCTGACAACTCCAAGCATAAGCGAGATGGCTATAAATTGGATTTTTGAAACAACCGAAGAACCAGAAATGTGGATGACACTAATTAAGGACTACCTACTTAAAGGAAAAGTCCTTACAAACAAGAACTAATGGAAAAAGGTCCTTCGAAACACTTAACACTTTGTAGTATAGGATGGGATGCTCTACCAAAGGGGATTCTCTACCCCCTTGCTCAAGTGTATGACCAACGACGAAGTCCGAAGAATCCTCAGGGAAGTTCATGAAGGCAACTGCGGAGATTACACTGGAGGGAAAACCCTCACAAAGAAAGTCTTCCAATATAGGTATTTTTGGCCAATAGTAAACTATGACGCAGTAGATTATGCCAGACGGTGCGACTAATGCTAAATATTCGTCTAGATCAAAAGAACTCTTTCGATAGAACTGACGCAGATGGTCAACCCATGGACACTGGCGATATGGGAAATTAATTTGATTGGTGTATTACCAATGACCAAAGGAGGAGCCAAATATGCTATAGTTAATGTTAACTACTTCATCAAATGGGCCGAAGTGGAACCGTTGGCCACTATTACCATAATGAAAGTTATTAATTTTGTCACTAAAAACATTATTTGCAGGTATGGAGTGCCACAAAAGATCATATAGAAAACATGACTCAATTCGAAAGCGCTGAGTTTAAAGAATTTTGCAAACGCTTTTGAATCTAGAAAAGCTTTTCTGCTGTTACGCATCTGCATGTAAACAAGCAAGTGGAAGCAGTGAACAAAATCATTAAGTTCTCCATCAGAAAGCGGTTAACTAAAGCTAAAGGAAATTGGGTTGAAGAACTTCCACACACAAATCTGCAACTGGACACTCCCTCTGGTGTATGGTTCAAAAGCAATGATCCTAGTCAAGCTAAAAAGTTCCCTCTCATCAAAGGAAAAATCTTAATCAAAGACAAAACGAGCAAATCCTACTCGAAATGTTCGATTTGATCGACGAGAAGAGGAAAGGAGCCGAGTTAAGGATTGCTGCTCACCAGAAAAGGGTCACATGATATTTCAATTCTAAAGTCCGTATTCGCACTTTCGAAGTCAGAGACCTTGTCCTCGAACGGGTCTACTCTGTAACGGGAACATTCGGACGAATTAGAAAGGGCCCTATGTGATTGATCAGAAGCTAGGGGATGGCACATTCAAGCTAACAAATATAGATGGAACTCAAATTCCCCAAGCTTGGAACAACGTATCGTTACTTTATCTAAGACTGTCTTTTGTATTTCCTATTTCCTGCAAATAAGCCATCCCAGAATACCATAGGCATTGTAAATAAGCAAAACTTGCCTAAATTTAAAAAAATTGCTTTGCTTTCTAAAGCAATAAAACTATGTTCAAAAAGTAACTTGCTAAGTCGAGGGGGGTCAAATCAACTGAAAACCATCCAATTCTGCTTGAGATAGTGGAAACACACTCAAGTAGGCCCTATCTACTTGTCGGGTCAACGGAAGCAAATCGATTAAACCGTTGGATCGACAGAACTCAATCCCTTCCTTCTAAGAATTGATGTTGCTCTGAACATACTGGGAGGGCCCCATTAAAGTCGCGCACCCTTATAAACCATGCATTACTTCTGGAGCCATGGGACCACGCTCTCAAAAACGAACTCCTTACATTACCCAAAGATCGGTAATGTTAAGAAATTCCAACCATTCCGGATCAATGGATCATACCGATCCCAAAAGCCATGCATCCTATAAGCCGCACACACTCTCAAAAGAAGTTCGTCCCATAAGCCGTGCATACTTTTAAAAGCCACGCATTTAAAAGTAATTGACGTAGGTCCAACAATATCGCACAACTAGAAATCCGTAAAGAATTCTGGTTGTTGACTGAAAAAATCCTCGGAGTTAAGGCACTCGAATCACAAGTTCCCGAAGATAGGAACCCTAATATAGATTCGACTATAGACATTCGAGAGATCGCTCGAATCAACCAGTTATTTATCTAGTGTTCGAAGAAAACAACCCTCTAATGTAGGGGGCACACATACCAACATTTTGTTGAAAGGAAAAATACTCCATAGGTCCATTTATCCAAACAAAGAATTTTGGGAATCACAATACATATAGTTATAAAAGCTAAAAAAAAGTGCATATGTATTGCATAAAATCGTAGAAATAAAGGTATCGCGTACCAAGAAACACAGCACGATAATGTGATGTATAGAATTGCGAGACAAGCAATCATGCCATGTGCATACGTAAGTAATGATAAAGCAAGTTTAGTACATGATAAATAAGGAAGAACACGGGTTAGTTTTTTTGTTCCTTAAAAAAATTTCTATGCAAACTCAAAATGTGGGGGATGTGCCCACACAATATCGGCTAACAAAAAGAAAAATATAGATTCACAACAAAAAAAGTAATGAGTGCAGACTCTGCACTTGTACAAAACATGTATCAAACAAATCGGAATGTCCCAATATCCGGCTCCACTATTACTTGAGCATGTTAATGCTTCTTTCCACCACTTCCCATCCCACCTTTGCTTAGAGGTTTCTGCTTCTTCTCAGAATTCCCGCCAAGAGCTGTGTCGTTGCATGAAATATCAACTGTCGCCTCCGTGCCAACATCTCCTCCTTGTTCTTCAACCTTTTTGGAAGACTCCCCCTTGGTCTTGCGCTTCCGGGACTTACGTGAGCTCCTTGAAGACTTTCTCTCCTTAATATTTTCCTTCTTAATGGCCACCATCTCCCGTTCAGTTTGACTTCACTAGCCAGTTTGGTCTTTTTGCTCTGAAGCTTCGTCTGTTGTGAAATTACCCTCTAGAGATACAGAAGGGTCATCTAGGCCATGCAATGCAGAAATCTTCTCAGATTCTGGCCTTGGTTATGAGCCAGATAGGGGTATGGCAATCAATGCAGCTACAGAAACAAGTGTCGAGATAGTTGAAAAAGTAGCAGGTCTAGGGACTGAGTAGATCGACAGGTCGGTAAGTAAAGAAGACGAACCTATAAGGTCAAATATGAAAGTATTCAATTCATCTTGTTCTTGCAATGTGAGCTAAAAATTCTCAAACTCGGGGGAAACTAGACAGTTACCAGCATCAGAAGAGTGGCTGAGAATTTCAATCTTATACTCCCCACCTTTTCCTTCTTTGGATGGCTGCACGATCTTTGGAGAATTTCCAAGTCCGAGACAGCTACTGGAGGGGCAGACAATAAGGCAGCACCGGTTGAACTGGAATTAGTTCCTAACTAATTGCGAAGCTGTTTTGATGATTCCTCGGGCCTAGAAATGAAGGGCTCTGATAGCGCTTTAGCAGTTTTAGTCGCAGCAGCATCGGCAACCTCGTGTTCCCTATCAATCCGAATGATCTCCCGACCCTCTACCAAAGCCTTCTTCGACTCTTCATTGAGATAGGAATCCTCTAACTCTTGCTCGGTGTATACATCTTCGTTCTCTGGAAACGGGCCAGAACTTCTTCCCATGCCACAACAACAGTGCATAGAAATTTGGGGCCTAAATAGCTAAGGCTCCCCTAGTGCAGTAAAGGGTTAACTTAGAAATTCAAGATGGTGTCAACCATCTTCTCCATTTTCCTTTCGATAGTATCCTGCAACTCCAAGTAGTCCATTGTCATGGCGGCCTTCTCAACTTCAACTTGGGTCTTCTCAACGTTAAGCTATGTGACACTTTCCTAGAGCAAAGTAATCATTTGGGTTTGATCAGAAATGGTCTTTACATGGGATTCCATCATTCTCGCATAATCAGAAATTGTCTTTTTATATTCAACGGCTATGTTATGACCACCAATAGTTTTCATCTGAGATTCAATGGTTTCATCACAGGCTTTAAGCTCTTATTACAACTTAACCTCATCCGCATGTGCCTACTTGATTTCGTCTTGGAAAATGATCTAAATTTTCACGTTGGTCTCTCTCAATTCCTTCAACAACTGGCGTTGCTCTTACTCTCACGGAGCACAGCGTCCCTCTCCTTTGTCAATTGCTCGATACTGGCGTCACGTTCCATTAATATCCTCTCATAATCGTCCTTTTTTTACTCAAAGGAAAGGATCTATTTGTAGTTTTTATAGTTGGTGTCTACCAATAGCTTGCATAACTTCTCCTATCCTTCAGCTTGATCTAGATCACTTTGAATCGCCTAGAGATGGGGCATATAAGAATCTTTACGGATTAGGCGCAGGTCACGATCACATTTAACTCCCTTCGAAAACCATCCGAGGAGCATAACTTCAAGCTTAGGGGGACCAGATGAGAGAATATAAGTCGGCCTCCTACGGAGACATGAAGAACAAGAAACATGCACTATGTTGGTTACCGGGGCCTGGGTTGATGGAGAAACTGGAATGGTAGAAGTCAGAACTTCAGTTCCAACAGATACTTGAGCTCGAGCAAATGCTTGGTGCTCGGAAGGATGAGAACCGTGATCTACCTTCGATTTCTTGGATTGCTCTTCCCGATCATCGGGAGTTTTCCTCTTTTCATAACCACCCATGTACTGCCTCGGTCTTTGTCGTCCTGACGATGAACTTCGACCTCCAAATATTTCCACCTTCTCTACTCTTCCTCGGTTTCTGAGGCCTGATGGCAGCTTGAAGTCCTTCTTGACCAGCATTGTGTGTTAGTAAATTGTTGAAGGTCCTTGTAAATTCCATGACCTCTCATAGTACTATATATAAAAAAACAAATAAAGAGCTTTAGCGATAGGTAATAAACCTAAATGATTCATATGTAAGTAAATGTGACCCTAAAGAAATGTGCAATGTCATAGGTGGCGTAAAAGAACTTCACAAACAAGATTGGGCAATCACCACAATAGGAATTGGGCTAACTCTAGACAAAGTATCGCAGGGCCTGAGGCGAGGAGACAATCCCTCAAATTCGAAATCATCTCCCCTGAGTTCATCGATGTCAACATAAACATTGCTCAAGTCCCTAAAGCTAATACAGATTTCCTAAGGTGGAAACCATGAAGTCGCTCAGCTGTTAGGGGAGCATCTTTAGCAGGAATCTCTTGAGGAGGCAAACCCGGGAGAATAGAACCCATTCCCAGAATTTAGTCGCATGATTCGAAGTTTCCTTCACCAAAACTTGCATCAAATTCCTCATCATTAGAGGAGGAATCATAGCACTTTTGTTCTCAATTTTACCCCCCTCTTTCTCCATTATCACTCCAGCCTTACCCTCAAACTGCTTGAATTCTTCTTTCCCGTCCTTCGGTATTGGGGGCATCCAAATCAACCAATTGGCTTTAGTTTTAACACCTCTTCCTTCATGAATTTCTTCAGTTGACCATCCAGACGGGCCTTCTCCTTTTGGAAGATCGCCCTCTTCGAAGTCGTGTGATGACGCAGTAGAGCTGGTCGAATTCTTGAGAGGGAAGGAGATGGAACTAAGGCAGATCTCCCGGGGTGCAACAACCCAAATAGAAAAACTTGACCAATCTCTCTTTAGCGTCTACGATCTTCAGAGTATAGAAGATAGGATCGAGTGATGGATCATTATTTGGTCTCGTAATAACTGCAAGGAGTATTAATCTATCAAAAATACCACATCAACATATTAAATCCCAACAAGTAAAACAGAAGAATTACCCCCCGTCGTCCAAAGACAATTAAATCCCTTAGGACACCTAACAAAAAATATTGGGTCTTGAATTGGGATAGGTTACTTTGAAGTTGCATCAGGATTTTGTGGTTTCTTTGAGCCTCGATTATCATAAGGGATGGACATTCGTCTCTCCTCTTGAATGAGAGGATATATCTGAAGGCGTACGTCATCATCTGAAATGCCATGCTATAAACAAATGATATGCAGAAATTTAGCAAAGATTATAGGGGAAGCTCTCTGCGAAGGGTTGGGTGGAACTCAAAAGTTTGGAGGAGTCGATCTGTAACTAGACCAACTGAAACTAGCTGACTATATTCAGTTGGCGGTGCCAAAGAAGTAGCTCTACCAAAATCTTTTGTGAAGGCGTAACTGATGTCGGTTCGGCTTTAGAGAGTGCAGGACTTCCTCCGTTGGATCTATGATGGGATGACGGGTGCATATACAACAAAACTTTTACCTAATGCAGTTAGGTAATTCTATTTGTAACTGAAAGTCCCTTATGCTTAACACTTGAATTCTAAAAAAATTATCGATTTATGCCGACACATCGGGTTCCAAGCATTGGCTGGGGGAAAGTGAAGTGTGTTATTTATGTAGGATGGGATCAATGTCCTAAACACCACAAATGCTTTATCCTATGTAAATAGTTCACTCGCGACGAAGAAAGAAAAGAGCTTTCCATATCATTCATTAAAGTTATTTCTTCTACACTTACCCGTTACCAATCAACGATCGATAATGGATTCGCTATATGAGGCGACATGGAAAGCTCTTTCTATTCCAAGTACACCAACTGTGCAATGACGGGACCAATCCAAAGTGAGGAACTAAAGATCAATGGGTCTGAATCGAGTAGAGAACTTTCAGCATAAGTCGACGTTAGTTTTCTAGAAAGCGATAATAGCGTAAGCTGCATACAAGAAGTTACCTTAAGTTATTATCACCTCCTAGAAAAACCAAAATCAATCCACAAGACGCCATACTGGATCAATGATGTGACTCGGTGCAAGTTAATTCTGATTCTATAGACGAAGATAGAAAAACATGTCAAGTACCAAAGCAAAACTCGAGCTTCATTCCATGAAGAACCCGAGATTCAATTTACTATCTTCTTCCAGAAAATCGCAATCAACTCGAATTCTCCATTATATCCGTCACCAGCACAACTCACCACCAAAGCACTAAAAACACCAAAATCTACATCACTTACCTCTAGTCAAAAGTCAAAAGATGAACACAGTTTAACTCAGATTGTTGATGACCCAAGGTAGATAAGATCGACAGTGATCCAAATGGGTAAGGTCGGTGGCGATCCAAATAGACAAAGTTTCAAAAGCTAAGGGTTTGGTCAAGGTGATAACAAAGTCCGGTAGGGTCGATGGAAAGAAGCTTCGACGATGGAGATTAAAGGCGGTGATAGTGGAAGCAAACTTAAGGTTTTGAAGACTATGGATCAGGTTGCATGGTAAAAGGCTCAGCTTGCAAGCGAAAGTATAGAATGGTAGAAAGTTGGCTCGTGTGAAGTTAAAGAGGAGATTGCACAAAAAATTCTGCTAATTCCTTGGATCGCTAGCGATACATTAAATATCAACCAATTTTCTCCAAACTCACCAAGTATGATCCACATGTTATTTGCATGCATCTGGAAAGTTGTGGGATCGAAGTTGATTCATTATTACGAGAAACGAAAATTCACATCAGAACTCAACAGACGGTTGGACAGTCAAAGCCAAATTCGCATGATGGTTTCAACGCGATCAATTAAACTCGCTAAAGGGAAACTTAAAAGCAATTACTTCCAAAGCATGCCTTGTTTCCAATGAAAGCATATTTTGGGAGGCAAATGTTAACCGGGTTTTATCCCAATAGAGTTCAAAGGAAGTTAGAGCATCCATGGAAGGAGGAAACAACTCAAATGTCAACCAAACGAACCAAGAGAAGTAACTAAGAAAGGCTCAAGAGTCACAAAAATAAAAATAGCTTAAGGGGATGGATCGCAAGCGATCCATCACCCATGGATCGTAAGCGATCCATGAATGCAACTCATGGGATAATCATTCTTCTTGTGTCATGATCTAATATGTTTTCTACGATTGTCTACCAAGTTTCATGATGTTCCAACCACGCTAGTTCGAGAAGTGGACGTTCATTTGATTCCAGTAATAGTTCAATGTAACCTGTACATGAATCATCATCAAAACAAGGCATCTAGTCATAAAATTGTATTGAGAGTACCTACATAACGAAAGTAATAAGATCCAATCGAAACGAGCTAAAAATAACCTAACTACATGGATAGCTAGTGAACCATCATGTTAGGTCATCTCGTTATGAAACTTTAGGAGAATCTTCGTACCTTCAAATGCAAGCTCATGGCCAAGTGGCCAAGCCCAATAGCTCTCGAACTCCTATAAATATAATCCTTTCTATGACATAAACAATATCTTCTGAACTGGCTCCAGGAACTCTATAGAAACTATTCTTCACTCTCCTCCTCCCTCACAACCGTCATCTAGGGTTTTATTATGATCCTCCAGTGAACTCTTGCACTAGCGACTTGATCTAACTTAGGAGATTCAATCATATTGTAATCCAATCAAATTTGTAACAACAGTCAGTTAATAAAAAGTTGTAAAGTGGATGTAGGCTTCATTAACAGTCAAACCACTATAAAAATCTTCTTATATTTTACCACCTCCGCACTTTCATATTTATTTTTTATACCATTGCTCTACAAGAATAAGGCTGGTTCATTCAACTTAACCGTAGGTGTTGATCCATTTTTTTGGTTAATAGTTTCAATACATAATATGCTTAAAATAGAGCTCAAATGAAGAAGTTACTAACGTTTGAATTTTGCTTTAAAATAATTTAATTCAAATTCAAATGCAAATGAATAATAAATTTGAATTTTAAAATTTGAAAGTTAACTGAGTTTAGACTTGGGGGTTAAGTAAACTTTGAAATAATGTTAAAAATATAATTAAGGAATGAAATAATTATGCAAAGGAAAATAAAACAACATACCTAAAATAAGTGAAGCCATCAACCTCTAGAACCAGTTGGTTGACCCGTAGCGGTTGACCGGTACATAAAGGGCGTTCGACCGCTCCTAGGTTGGTGGCTAAGGTTTTTGAAGGTTAAACGTTCCAGATATGTCCGTTTTTACCTTAATTTCTTTCGATGGTGCTTGTAGCAACACATATATTAAGGATTATATATTTAAATGTTTTATTTAAATATAACATCGTTATAAAGTTTGAAATGTGACTTTTTGTGAATAGCGAATTTAGACTCGAGTCCACTTTCATTGAGTTCAAAATGACATTTACAACTTATTCAAGTATAAATACCGATATATTTGGAGTTGATTAGGATTTCGGTATTTTCATTTGGGCCTTGTGTTAGGTTCTAGCCCATTAACCCAATAAGCTAACCCAAACACTTCTACCAAATACCCTAACTCATCTCCCCTTCATTTATTCTACTCATAATAATTCCTAACACTTAAGCTAAATGAAAAATGGGGAAAGAGATAAGATTAGAAATTCCTAAGCCCTAATTCTCTTTGTAAATTCAAATTCAAGTTCCAAAATCAAGGAGAAGCTTAGGTAAGCATGCTCTTCATCTTCTCCATCTCAATTCCTCTTCAATTCTTGATTTTTCCTATAACATAACTTAGAAAATTCATTGTGTGTGACCATAGATTGAAGGTTCTTGAAGTGAAGTTGAAGAGAGATTGATCTTGCTTTGTTTTAGAGCTTCTTATTCCTTGTTTTTGAGTTTAAAGATGAGATCTTGAATCACATCTATGCTATAGCTTTCATTGTTGTTAGTTATGATTCCTAACATCTATTTTATGTTCAATTGCTTTTGATTTGAATTGGTTTAGCGAATTTTCCAATTTTGGTAATTTGAAGTCAAAATCTTTAAAGATCATATCTTGAATGTTTGGACATGTTGTTTGGGGTGTATCGGAGAGCCTATAGGGCTAGGTTGTCACTTGGCATAAATCCCAAGCCTCCATTGCTCATCCGATCGCCTTCGAATTAATTTAGCCATCATTGGCCTAGGAAAATTCTACCCAGGCCTAGGCAACCAGATGTCTGGTTAAAATTTCCAGACATCTGGTTGAGGTCTCTGGAAAAAAATAATGAACATAGAAAAAATGGCAGAGCCTAGGGTCAGACGTCTGGTCAAACCAACCAGACATCTGGTCTTACTGAATTTTTGCCAGTTTGCCTGTTTTTATGCGAATTTCCATTTCTTATCGATTTTTGTTGATTCGTTTAGTTGCTGTCATTTATTATCAACTTTGATGACTTCTTTTCTGGATTTTTGAGAATGTCCATTTGATGGATTTGATATCGATTTTCATGGTTTTAATTCATGTCGTCGAATGTGGACTTTTCGTGATAGATTATTTTTACAATCATTTTATGATTTGTCACTTTAAAATACAAAGGTTTCTATACTAGAAGTACATACTCAAACTCTTTCACAAAAATGATTTCAACATTTCTTTTAATACAGAGTTCTTTTTAAAACTGTTTTCCAATCTATTAGTATATACACGCCTTTACCTCAATCGTATGAGAAATCCAATTAAACGACTTAGCAAAACAAGTGATATGAAACGCTTGCGTTTACTTCATCGGTTTATTCTTGGACTTGTTTGATTGAAATCCCATGAAAATCTTAGAGTGGAAATCTACAATGTGTTCGCAAATATTTAAGTTAAGCTAGTGGTTATGGGACATGAAGCTAAACTCATTTATTTACTAGCTTAGTGTAATTTACACTTCTTTTTGATCAATGATGATCATTTTGTGACTTAGACTAGCAATATGCGATGTCTCTTTATCCGCGTGGGGGACTATACCCCATTCTGTGGAGTTTCGGCTCAATTTGGTGGGGTGGCGACCCATAGCCTTTTGACAGTTCGTGGAGCAATTGGCTCAATGAGTTTGTGCATGGGGTGTATCTTTTTAGGTGCGTTGATGTTCAGCTGAATGAGTCTATGCATGAAGCGTGTCCTGTTAGGTGCGTCGATATTTGGCTCACTCGTTCCCAATGGGAACTATACCCCGTATTTTTATGGGTTAGCAACCCATGGCATAGCATCCCGTTTATGATATACGTGTTTTTGTGTTTTTGTGCTCCTATGCTGATAGGCCTCTCCCTTTTATGTTTTCTAGATTCTTAATTATGGATTTCTGGAATTTATGTTTCACCAATTTTTACGATTTTCATTGGTATGTTTTGTTGATATTTGAGGTTTGGTGAATAAGCTAAAGAATATGATATTCTTTTTGGGTATTTGAGGAGACTTGAGATATTGTAAGATTTTCATTGTTATCAGATATATATTTGTCACAACATAGTATTATTGTTATCATATATTTTTATCATGTCTCTTATCCTATCTCATCTTACATGGTAATTATAGCTAGACTGATCTGTTTATTATTTTTCTTCTTGAATAATACTTGGGTCAGACCATGGCGTTTTAGGAGCTTCCACTTGACTTCTTAGCAGGGATTATCTTCAAACTTTTGGCTAACTACTTTATCTTAGTAGGTTTTGTCTTTCACGTATACGTGATAGAGACTCTTTAATGTATTCTTATTCTTTTGTGTTGTACATGTACCTATTATATTGGCTTGTAGTGGATCTTGGATGACCACTGCTATGATGTTTATTTCGATGTGTTATATTTAAATCTGCTTCCTCCTTAGTTATATAAATATCTGTGACTGATTTTGTGGTGTGCTTATTTTATATTGATTCCAAGGGTCACTCAGCCACTGTATAGTAGATTTCAGTTTTGATTGGATATGTCAGATTTCCTCTTGCAATGAAATGCATGACATACTATCTGACATATTGGTTCTCACTCAAATCAATTATACAGTTAGTCGCTCCTCAACAGCCTTATTCTTCGTACAAATTGACGGCATTAACCAATAGTGTCCTCGGTTAGTGTGAGTATAGAGGCGGGGCATCATAGCATGGTATCGAGCCAAACTTCAGAACAATGTAGAATAATCTATCAAGGATCATTGTCCTAAGTCTCTCTTAGGAATCATGCCTTAGGATTTAATCCGAGTCCTAAGACCTATTATATCCTATTTTCTTTTATGTTGCCTTGTTTTATCGATCAATTTTATTTGATATTCATTCTGAGAATAACCTTTTTCCTTTTCTTTCTTTATTTCTTAAAGAAGAGAAATGGTTACACCAGTCCGTCCTAGCACTGGTCAATACAGTGGTTCTCCTCAGGATGGCGTATTTATGTCTACTCAACAACTTTTGGATCTTGTAAAGAAAGCCTAAGCTGCGGTCCCATTCCTGAGCTACTCATCCTAAATATGGGTTTTCACACTTGTGCAGTGATTACACCAATTTAGATGGAAAGCCATTCAAAGGGTTCGAAAGCGTTATAGAAGTCCAAGCTTGGCTTAGAACATGCGACCACATCTTTTCTCACATGAATCTTATGGATCAACATCGAGTCTAAGTGGCTTCTAGCATGCTCTAGGATAGAGCATTAGATTGGTATGAGCTTTTGATTTCGAAAATTATTGAAGTGGATCTTAGTTAGGAGCAATTCCGAAAAAGGTTCGAGTTGAAGTTTGTGCCGGCAGATGAAAAAGTAACATTAGCTCGACGCTTTATTAACCTTATTCAAGGTGAATCTTCTATGATGAATTATGTCGCATCTTTTGAATCTCTCTTTAAATATGGGGTCGTGTATATTAATACCCCTTTGAAGAGGAATCGAAGGTTTATCTATGGTTTGAATAAGAACCTCAAAAAGGCTTTACTTTTTAAACTAGAAGTGACTTTCGACCAGCTAGTAGATATCGCTCTTCGACTTGAAGAGGCCGATAAAGAAAGTGATAATGATGTTGGGGGTGCCAAAAAGAATTTCAATAACAATAAGAAGAGGCATCCCGATAATAAGTTCAAACCTAATCCTAACAAGAAAGGGAAGCAAGCAACTTCGGTAGCAAAGACTCCTACCCCTAGTCGTGGAGAATGCTACAATTGTGGTTCTAAGGACCATTATGCAAGTAGATGTCCAAGACCCCTTAATTGCCGCTATTGCAAATGTTCGGGTCATCATATATCTTCATGTCTCAAACTTTAAAGCAAGAAAGATGGAAAGCTGAATGTTGTGCAAGTCCCTAGTAACACTTCTCTTGGTCAAGGTATTTCTCATTTTGTCCTTGATAGCATTATTATGTTTTGTGATCATCGTGTTCGAGTTCTGTTTAATACAGGTGCATCTCACTCTTTTGTATATAAAGAACTAGTTGATACTTTTTCATTAAATGTTATGGACTTGATGACTTCATTAATAATTGTCCGGTTGGTGGATCTGCAACACTTAGTTTATTTTGTAAGGATGTTGAAATTATTCTCTGTGATTATGCTTTCCATGTCGATTTTCATGTTATGAGTTACTTAGGTTTCAGAATGATTTTGGGAATGGATTGGCTTTATCGTTATGAAGCCCACATCCTATGTCCCGAGAGGACTATCCATCTTCGACATCCCCAATTTATTAAGCAGATTTCTATTGTTCTTAAAGATTTAGATTCCAATTCGATGGCATCCTTATATTCTCTAAATCCACATGATGACGATAATGATGATGAGGAAGATGTCACTTCCCTCATTCACATTGTTCGTGAATTTCCCAATATATTTGAGCCCGTTTTAGGATTACCCCCTAAGCGAGCAATTGAGTTTAGAATATTCTAATCCTTGGAGCTCTACCTATCATTCGTCCTCCTTATCGTACGTCCAATAAAGAAAATGAGGAGATGAGTGAACAATTATCTGAATTGGAAGCAAAACAGTTTATTCGTTCTAGTTCCTCTCTTAAGGGAGCTTTAGCTATCTTTGTGAAGAAATCTGATAGTACACTTTTGCTTTGCGTTGACTACCGCAAATTTAATGATCTTACCATCAAGAATAAATATCCCTTACCTCGGATTGATGATCTATTCGATCAACTTTAAGGTGCTAGAGACTTTTTATAGTTAGACTTAGCAACCGGTTTTCATCAGCTTCGAATTGCAGAGGATAATATTCCTTTGACAGCATTCCGTACTCGTTATGGATCTTATGAATGGCTTGTTATGCCATTTGGTTTAACAAATGCTCCAGCTTATTTCATTGACCATACAAACTAAATTTTCAAAGACTTCCTCCATCGATTTGTTCTCATCTTTATAGATGATATTCTTGTTTATTCTAAAACCGAGGAATAGCATGAAAAACATCATCGAAGTGTATTGGAAACCCTTAGGAGCAATCAATTGAAAGCTAAATTTTCTAAGTGCCACTTTTGGCAGTCCCATGTGAAACTTTTAGGACATTTGCTGAATCTAGAAATTCCATGGACCCTTCAAAGATTGAGGCGATTCAAAATTTGAAGAGATCAGAGAGCGTGACGGAAATTCATAGCTTTCTTGGATTGGTGGGCTATTATCATCGGTTCATAAAAGACTTTTCTAAAATTTCTATACCTCTTACTACTTTTACAAAGAAGGGAGTTAAGTACATTTGGTCAGACACATGTAAAGCTTCTTTTCAGAAATTAAAAAACTCCTTTTCGATGCTTCTATTCTTGTGATTCAAGAAGGGAACCAAGACTTGATTGTTTATACCGATGCTAGTCGTGTTGGTTTGGGAGTCATTCTCATGCAAAGGGAACATGTTATCACTTATGCTTCTAGGCAATTTGGGCCTACCTAGACCAGATATGCCACTCATGATTTAGAGCTTGTGGCCATTGTTCTCGCCCTTAGAATTTGGCGTCATTATCTTTTGGGAGAAATTTTGTTCTCTACACCGATCATAAATATTTAAATTTTTTGTTCTCTCAAAAAGAAGTTAATTTGCGTCAACAACGTTGGCTTGAATTCCTTGCATCTTATTCTTTATACTCTCGAAAAGAAAAATCGTGTTGCCGATGCCCTTAGTCGTAAGCAAAAAGCGGTTGTTTCCATGATGATATCCAAATGGAATGATATCGAAACTTTGTCCACTTGTGAGATTCGAGATTGTGAATCTGATTCACGTTCATCTCTTGTTTTATCTAGCCTTGAGGCTCATCCATCTCTTTTAGACTGCGTTCTTAAAGCTCAAAAGCACGATCCCGAATTGGCTCATTTTAGCCAAAGTTGTAGGGATAGAAATATTGATGGTTTGAAAGACTTTGAAATCGATGCTTGTGCAGGCATTCGAAAATTTGGTAAACTTGTTGTGCCAAATATTAGCGATCTTAATAAAGACATTTTAGAAGATTCTCATCGTTCTAAATTTACCATTCATCCCTATAGTCGTAAAATGTATGCAGACATGAAGAAACTTTATTATTGGAATGGAATGAAATCTAATATTGGTAACTTCATTAAGTGTTGCATGACTTGCCGAGTCGTAAAGGCTGAGCATTAGAGGAGGACCGGTGGGTTATTACAACCTTTGAACATTTCCTTTTAGAAGTGTGATCAAATTTCCATAGAATTTATTGACGGTCTTCCCCATTCTCGTTCGAGTCATGATAGTCTATGGGTAATAGTAGATATACTTACAATACCCGTCCATTTTCTTCCTGTTCGGTCCAACTGGACCATACCTCTTTTAGCCAAACTCTATGTTAAAGAAATTGTTAAATTGCACGGAGTTCCTACTTCAATTGTTAGCGATCATGATCCACTATTTACTAGTGGATTTTGGACGCGTCTTCAAAAAGCTTTAGGGATGAAGCTTAATTTTAGCATCGCTTATCATCCTTAGCCCGATGGACAAAGGAGCGTGTAAATCAAACTCTTGAAGATCTCCTTCGTGCCTGTGTTCTTAATTTTTGTGGAAGTTGGGAAGATCATATTTCTCTTGTTGAGTTTTCTTATAATGATAGCTTCCAATCTAGTATTGGTATTACACCTTTTGATGCACTCTGTGGATGGCCATCCCGGTTTCCTTCATGTTGGCTTGGAACTGGTAAGAAGCTGGTTTTAGGTCCATATTTTATTTGAGATGCCATAGAAAAGATTGACCTTATTTGTCATAGGATGAGAGACGCCCAAAGTAGACAAAAATCCTATGCCGATAATTGAAGAAGGGAATTAGAATTTTCTATGGGAGATTTGGTATTTATTCGTGTTTCACCTATGAAGGGTTTGTGCATTTCAGTCATTCGAGAAAATTAGCACTTCGATATATTGGCCCATTTCCATCACCGAACGCAGTGGTTTCAAGGATTATCACCTTTTATTACCTGCTCAATTTTCTGCTATTCATGACCACGTTTCTCAACTACAGAAATGCCTTAGGGATTTCGACTCTATTCTTGAGCCTACTGTTATTGAAGAAATTAAGGTTTCACCTAATTTGACTTATGAGCAACATCCTATTCGTATCATTGCTACGAAGGTTAAACGCCTTCGAAATAAAGATGTTCCACTTGTAATAGTTCAATATTCCTCAAATCCTAAGGACTGTTCTTGGGAATCTAGAGAATTCATCGACCAAACACATCTTAACTCTTTCGTGCTCCTTAAGGTAAATTTCTCGCTTCAAAATTTTCTTTTGTGTTGTCATGTCGTAGAGTGGTCGTTACTCTTTATTTTCTTCTTAATTATTTCAAGAACGCAATTTCTTTAACTATGGGAGTCTGTAACAACCTGCATATTTTACAATTATATATTTAAATGTTTCATTTAAACATAGCATCATTAGTTGAATTAAAGTCCAAAATATGACATTTTTGTAAACAGTCGAATTCGGACTCGAGACCACTTTCATTGAGTTCAAAATGACGTTTACAACTTGTTTAAGTACAAACATCGATATGTTTGGAGTTGATTAGGATTTTAGTATTTTCATTTGTGCCTTGGGTTGGGTTCTAGCCCATTAACCCAATAAACTATCCCAAACTCTTCTACCAAACACCCTAAAACCTCTCTCCTTCATTCTACTCATAATAGTTCCTAACACTCAACTAAATGAAAAATTGGGGAAAGAGAGGAGCCAGGAAATTCAAATTCAATTTCCAAAATCAAGGAGAAGCTTAGGTAAGCATGCTCTTCATCTTCTCCATTTAATTTCTCTTTAGTTCTTGATTTTTCCTATAACCTAACTTAGGAAATTCATTGCGTGTGATCATAGATTGAAGGTTCTTGAAGTGAAGTTGAAGAGAGATAGATCTTGCTTTGTTTTAGAGTTTCTCGTTCCTTGTTTTTGAGTTTAAAGGTGAGATCTTGAACTCATATCTACGTCTATATCTTTCATTGTTGATATGTATGAATTCCTAACATCTATTTCATGATCAGTTGCTTTTGATTTGAATTGGTTTGGCGAATTTCCCAATTTTGGTATTTTGAAGTCAAAATATTTAAAGATCCTATCTTGAATGTTTGGACATGTTGTTTGGGTATATCAAAGAGCCTATAGGGTTGGGTTGTCGCTTGGCATAAATCCCTAGCCTCCATCGCTCGTCCGATCACCTCCGAATTGATTTGGACATCATTGGGTTAGGCAAATTCTGCCCAGGCCCAAGCAACCAGACGTCTGGTTGAAATTTCCAGACGTTTGGTTGAGGTATTCGAACAAAATAACAAGTACAGAAAAATGGCAGAGCCTAGGGTCAGACATCTAGTCAAACAAACCAGATGCCTGGTCCTGTTGATTTTTTTCCAATTTTCCTGTTTTTATGCGAATTTCTATTTCTTATCGATTTTTGTTGATCCAGTTAGTTATTGTCATTTATTATCGACTTTGATGACTTCTTTTCTGGATTTGTGGAAATATCCATTTGATGGATTTGATATTGATTTTCTTGGTTTTAATTCACGTCGTCGAATGTGGATTTTTCGTATAGATTATTTTTACAATCGTTTTTATGATTTTTCACTTTAAAATACAAAGGTTTCTATACTAGTAAATACTCAGATTCTTTCATAAAAATGATTTCAACACTTCTTTTAATACAAAGTTCGTTTTTAAAACCGTTTTCCAATCTATTAGCATATACAAACCTTTACCTCATTCGTGTGAGAAATCCAATTAAACGACTTAGCAAAACAAGTGGTATGAAACGCTTGTATTTACTTCGTCGGTTAATTATTGTACTTTTTCGATTAAAATCTCGTGAAAATTTTCGAGTGGAAATCTACAATCTGCTCGTAAATATTTAAGTTAATCTAGTGGTTATAGGACATAAAGCTAAACTTATTTATTTACTAGCTTAGTGTAATTTACACTTCTTTTTTATTAATAATGATCGTTTTGTATTTAGACTAACAATATGTGATGTATCTTTGTCCGCGTAGGGGACTATACCTCGTTTTGTGGAGTATCGGCTCAATTTGGTGGGGTAGCGATCCACGGCCTTTTGACCATTCGTGGAGCCATCGACTCAATGAGTTTGTGCATGGGGCGTATGTTTTAGGTTCATCGATGTTCGGCTCAAAAGTCTGTGCATGGGGCGTATCATTTTAGGTTCATTGATGTTTAGCTCATTCGTCCCCAAGGGGGGACTGTACCCTATGTTTTTATGGGTTAGCGACCCATGAGATAGCATCCTTTTTATGACACACATGTTGGTGAGTTTTCGTGCTCCCGTGGTGATAAGCCTGCCCCTTTTATGTTTTTTGGATTCTTAGTTACAGATTTCTAGAATTTATGTTTCACCAATTTTTGCGATTTGCATTGATATGTTTTTTCAATATTTGAGGTTTGGTGAATAAGCTAAAGAATATGATATTCTTTTTGGGTATTTGAGGAGACTTGAGATATTGTACGATTTTCATTGTTATCAAATATATACTTGTCACAACATTGTATTATTGTTATTATATTTTTTTTTCATATCTCTTATCCTATCTCATCTTACATGATAATCATAACTAGACTGATTCGTTTATTATTTTTCTTCTTAACTAATACTCGAGTCAGACTGAGGTGTTTTAGGTATTTCCACTTGACTTCTTAGCAGAGACCATCTTCTGACTTTTGGCTAACTACTTTAGCTTAGTAGTTTTTGTCTTTCATGTATACGTGATAGAGACTCTTTGATGTATACCTATTCTTTTGTGTGATACATGTACCTACTCTTTTGGCTTGTAGTGGATCTTGTATGACCACTACTACGATGTTCATTTCTATATGTTATATTCATATCCATTTCTGCCTTAGTGATATGAATATCTATGACTAATTTTGTATTATGCTAATTTTATATTGATTCTGAAGCTCACTTAGCCACTGTGTAGTAGATTTGAGTTTGGATTGGAAATGTCAGATTTCCTCTTGAAATGAAATGCATGACATACTATCTGACATATCAGTTCTCGCTCAAATCAATCATACAATTGGTCGCTCCTCAACAGCCTTGTTCTTCGTACCAATTAATGGTATTACCAGTAGTGTCCTTGATTAGTGTGAGTATAGAGGTGGGGCATCACTGTTCTGGTGCGCTTCAACCTTCATAAACAAAACCCTGCCCTCTCCACTTTTATTCACAAGTACATTAGCAAAGCTCTGTTAGTTCATCTCTTCTTAGATTTAGAAAACTCCGTTAGGGTTTCAGCTAAGAAATCCTATATACTTATCTTTGTTTGTTATTTAATTTCTAATCCTCTTCTCAACTAACCTTTCTGAATCTAATACACACACATAAATCCCTTGTTGTATATATCAATAAGAAGAGACCTAAAGGACATTATAGTGGGCATTTCAAATCTAAGGAGAAGCAAAGCTAAGGACCAACTGTGAGTGCAAATCTTAGCACTTTTATTTTTTGTAATTGATTAATATATTATGGATTTGAATACACCTTAGGGATTTTTGGTTTATGAAAATAAAAAAAATGAAAACCCCTAAATGCTTATAATTTGAAATGTCAATTCTTGTTGAAATTCTCAATTTTTACATTGAATTATTGGAATTGTATAGTTTTTGCAGTTTTTGGTGATTCAAATTCTATTCCACTCCTTTAGTTTAAATGTGAAACCTCTATTAAAGAATATGGTGTAAA
The DNA here is from genome assembly GCA_030765085.1 of Allium cepa. Classification (NCBI taxonomy): domain Eukaryota; kingdom Viridiplantae; phylum Streptophyta; class Magnoliopsida; order Asparagales; family Amaryllidaceae; genus Allium; species Allium cepa. Next base: position 1,015,870,833 of record CM060945.1, read on the forward strand.
GTATGAATCTATTAATAGTTTATATCGTTTATTCTATATGAAAATAAAAGAGAAATTACATTGTTTAAATCTTTGTAAAGAGGGGTTTAATAGAGATTGGAAACTAGAATTACAATTCCTATTTTTGAGATTATTCCATGATTTAATGTGTTATGTAAAAGTCTGTTTATTACAAATTTTGGATATTGATATTAAATCCTATGCTAAGATATTGAAATCCCTTGTTATGGATATTGGGAAATTCATAACATTGATAGATGGAAAAAGAACTTGTATTATTGTTGTTGAAAAGAAATTGATATTTAACGTTAGTTAAGGCATAATCTCCACATGCATAAATAATAATAAGTGTGTATTTATTTATATATTAACTAGTGTAATAAACATATAACCATAACATACTAATTGCGTGGTTAATTAGGTAATAATTTTCATTGAATTCCCTTTAGGAAAGTAATTGATATTTAAGGAGTAATAAGGAAGATTCCTTATAAGGCCATAACTGTAAATTGGTAAGATGATTATTATATATATAGAGTGGAATTTAAATTATGGCCAAGTCATACTGATGCAAGGTCGGTCATAAGGGTACATAGAAGTCTGCCTAGCTAATTTAGCTACCAGAAGTGTGACCATAGGGCCGATGTTAGACATCGCCTATGATAAGTAAATATGATGATGCAAGGTTAGTCCTAATTCCGTAAGAGTAAAACTACTTAGCTAATCTGGCTACCAGTACCTACTGATGGTTGGGATAATATGAGATGTCACCTTAGGTACGGGCACAAAGCGAAGGACCTGCTTCAGGGTTTTGAGGTATTAAGTGGTTGTTTGAGTGCTCGCCTCTTTTCCCCAAATGAAGTACTAAATGTTTGGGATTGGGTTTATGCACGGTTAAGGATATCTCAAAAGGTCCGCTTCAATAGGAAGTATTACATGTCCGAATATATTCCCTGCAACGTCAGCTAAATAAATACCTATGTGGGGTCTGCCTTGGGAATATGTATAAATGATGGAGGCCTACCTCAATTGAGGTCTCAAATGATTAGACTCTGCCTATTTTTCATTAAAAGGTATTAAATGGCTTAGGTTCTATCTCTCTCATTTTTAGACATTTATGATGTTGGTTATGGGTTATAGGATTGGGAAACCTACTTTGGGAATAGAATGTATTAAGTGGTTTGATTGAGGGCCCACCTTCTTTTCTTATATGAAGTATTAAATGGTTTTAAGTATGTAAGATATATTCTTATTTTGAAACATACTATCCAAGTACCGAAATAGTAAGGCTCGAGGTTTTTATTCACCGGACACTTGTTGCTCTGGCTCCCTCTTCATTATAACACATGTTAGAGAAGGAGTTGATGATGCTTGAAGATGGCATGAGCAAAACTTATGGCAATAATTGTTATCTATTTATGATGCTTTTTATTATACCTATGAAAGAATACTTTTGAACAAACGATGTTACGGTTACCGTGAAGACTATGTTTTTACTATATTATGACATTTGAAATGGTTTGAAATAAATGGGTACTATTATTGCCATTATATTTTATTCCTCACGCTGTGCTCTATGAAAGAATAGATTGATAGCTCTATATTTTTTTATTTTACCAACTAATAGCCAGCTATGGAATGGGTCCAAGGTTCGATGAGTCCTTTCTAGATCAGACTTTAGGCCTATTTCGGGGCAGGTTGTTTCATTTGGTATCCGAGCCTAGGTTACTCGATCAACAGGGAAATTATACATATGAGAGACATACTTGTTATTTTCAAAAGATTTTACAATAAATAAATATAGTTATTTTGAATGTATGCCTGACTCTATAAATTCCGACTACAGAAGTAGTTGCGTCCATACTCTGAAAGGATGGGCGAAGTGATTATGGGTTTGAAAAATAAATAAAGTTAAATTTATACTAATATTACGACTACTTATGGGGCAGAGATCATATTTTTGAAGTGGATTGAAAGGAGAATGACCACAAATAAGTAAGCACACTAGAAGCTAAAATAGTACTTGACTCATTTGTTAGACGTAGACTTCCTTTTAATTACGGACCCTATAAGCATATTGAATAAAAGGGATAGAAAACTTAAAAGGAAAGGTTGTAACTCTAAATATTTAATTGGCAATTAAATAAGCGAGTAGTCACAAAAAATTAAATAGATTAATGAGACCATTAGAGTATTTATAGGAAGATAAGGAAGAATTCAAATAGGTAAAAATTTAAATATGTAAATAAATGTCTTTACGAAATGTCCGTTAGGATAATAACCATTTAGTACAGACAAATGGAAATAATAAATAAAATTGTTAGATATTATTTAATTTGCAAACATCTGGAAGTAAGATGTAAAGCATGAATGGAATATGTTATCGTAAGAAGGTGTATATTAATCACCATAGGAAGATAACCAGAATTTTAGGAGGATTGAATAGGAAAGTTCAAAGAAAAGAACAATAAAAGCCGATTTTTAATCCTACCCATGAGAAAGAATTTGATACAGAGGCTTTTGAAGAATCCTTGAATGTTTTGAAAGAGCTTTTGAAAAGACTATTAAGTAAAGACCTTATGTATTATAGGTTGAATTTTTTTGATAGAAAGTGATTTTAGATCGCTTTGAAAATATACTTCCATTTTTAAGAAGTTTAGAAAGTGGATGGTGTTAAAACATTTTAAAAACAAAGTGGCGGATGATTTTTAATTATAAATTTAATGACCTGAAAATTTGAAAAAAAGAGAACGTTTTTATTTGTTAACTTCTCAGTTTAAAACTTATTGAATTAATTGTTTTAAACTTTTGGATTCTTCATTTATCGATTCTTCAATTTTTATATGATTTCTTCAACCTTATAAATTCGGATGTTATTTTACTTCAAATTCTTTTTAAAAGGATGAATAAATGGAAATGACACCTGGTTGGAATAGGGAAATAGAAAATAAAAGGATAAAAATGTCCTGTAAGGTAGGTAGGAGGGACATTTATGTATAAGGAAATACAGAGAATAATAGCTGAAATTTAGGTAGTAGTAGAATTGGATATTTTAATCCAATGAGAAATAATATAGAAGAGGAGTGATGGGAATAAGATAAATATTATCTTTATTTACTCCATCGTTTAAATTTTCAAAAAGGCATCTTTGATAATTGAATGGATTTGGGTGGTAATTAATAAATGAGTTGGATATTTTTGTATATAAGGAAACACATCTATGTAGAGATGAGAATTACACACACACACACACACACACACACATTTTTCCTATTCGAATTATAACTTTTTGAATAAGAATATTATTGGAACTAACAAGAAAAGGATTGCGAATGATTTTAAGAGTTTTGAACAATGTTATGAAAAGCATTTGGTTAACTGACAGTATATTTTGAGTAATAAAGCAGCAGATGTTGATGTATATTCTAAAATAAAATAACTGTCTTGTAACCAAGAACCTCTTTAAAATAATAAATGTCTAGTCTATTATTCTGGAATGATAATTGAGTTTTGAATATTTTGTGTTAAAGATCCTATTTTCAAAAGGAGTAAGTATTTATTACAGTAAGTTATTGAAAAGGGAAGTTTTTCATAGTTCCTTCTTAAAACCAAGCAATTTTTGAATACTATGAATTAAAAGTCTACCTTTAAAAAAATAAATCTTTGATGAAGAAAGATTAAAATGGAGAAATTATATTGCTCCTTGGAACTAAACAATTTTGAATTCTTGATGAAGGTTTCCATGTTTATATTTTCATAGAGGGAGATTTTGAATTTAGTACATCATGTTTGTGAAATTTTAAATTTTACAAGAAATGAGGTAATAAATGCTGATTTTGAATTTAATGAAGTAATTTTATTTGTGTAAAAATTGTTTATTTAAAATTATTTTGTATGTAGCTAAATTCTGGCTTTATAAAGAATAGTGAGAACCTAATTTTTATGGAGTAGATAGGGAATACTACCCAATTAGGACAAACTAAGGTTTTCATAATGTGAAAAATGGGAATAGATTGTACAACATAATCTAGAAATTTGAAATCAATCTCAAAGCTCTATTTGAAGAAGCTAATATAGTGTAAAGATATTCCAGACCTATAACTAGGGTGTAAATTAGATTACCCTAGATAAGTGTAACAATCCATACCATAGCGGGCCTAATTTTGGCAAAAATTGAAACCTAAGTCCATCAAAGTACAGATCATTGGATTTGTTACCTACAAATATGCATTAACATTATCAGAGATTGTTAGAAATCTAAACTCACAATGGAAACATTAGTAGGATAAGAATACTGATTATGACTACTACCTTGGAATTAATGGTAATCCTCGGATATCAAATTGTCACATCACCATAGAGCATTAGAGAAAAGGAGACTTCTCCAACAACTAAACACAACCAGCTCTAGTGGCCCGTTCCTTGGAATCTACCCTCCGGGTTGTAATAAGGAGTGGATCAAAACAACGTTCTAGTGATCGAAAAATCTATAAATTGTCCATAACATAAATTTATACCAGTTGGTTTCCATTTAATTGTAATGTCTATTAAGGTTGGTAATTCTAATCTAACCTTGCATTGCGCACATGATTACTTACATATCCCTTCCCAAGGTACAAAATACCGACAAAGCCTTACCAACCACCCAATACTTCCAAACCCATTTGCCACTTAATACTTCTAAATATGAAGCAGGCTTCTATAATCTCCGTAAAATACTTTTAAAAGTGAAATAGTCAGCCTCTGCCATTTCAGACCTTAATCAAGGTAGACCCCGTCATTTAAGACCTATTTACAAGTTGGTTTTCTAGCAATGTTGTTAATGGTCGGTGGGTCCTAGCTACAAAGAACTCTAACTACATCTATCGCCAATAAAATCGTAGTCATGTAAGAGACAGTACCCAAGCCACTTAATACCTTTAAAAAGACTAGACGGACTTCTAATCATTTTATGCCTATATTCTTGCCAGATCCTGCATCACTTAAAACCTATCCCACAGACTCCTTATCGGTACTCTCATTCTTATAGCCTTAGCAATGTGAAAGACTATACCCAAGCAACTTAATACCTCATTAATAAGGACTTGGAAGACCCCTGACCATTTAACACCTAATAGGTAGGCCTTTGTCACTCAATACCTAACCCCACGGCGGACTCCTTACTGGTACTACCTAGCTGATATCATTTGGAATCTCACTAGGTTACTTAGTAATTCTTTTTAGGAGAGAGACGAACTCTTAGATCAGTCATTTAATACCTCAAATCCGAAGTGAACCCTTTTTGAGATATCCACTATCACTCTAAATTATAAATATTGTGTCTCATTCGGTTGCTTCTTTCGGTAGGGCGACCGACCCTAAAATAGCCACTTATACCTCAACACTAAAGTAAACCCTTTTAGAGACATCCTTATTTATTTCGAATCTCACTAGGTTACTTAATACTTCCTTTTAGGAAAGAGGTAGACCGTATAGCTACTTAATACCTTAAACTAGAAGCAAACTCCTATGGAGATATCCTTCACTGCTCTTAATTTCAAATTTGGACCATTTAATACTTTTCAATTAAGAAAGCAGGTCCAATCTCTCATGTCGTCATGGGTCCAAGGATTAGTGATATCTCACATCAGTAGTAAGTGTACCTAACTGTTAGTAGCCTCAAAGTGATGGGCAGTCTTCCAACGAGTGACTCTACTGACCTCGTATTACTAAACTACTAAGTCCAATTAACTATCCTAAGTCTTTAGTTATATCATTTTAGGTAGACATTGGACTTAGCTACTAATTCCATTTTTACTTAAGGCAATAAGATTTACCTTAAATACTTATCAACCCATAAATCCTTTTTATTGCTCATAAATGTCAATTTGTCCATAAAATCATAACGAACATTGTTTAAGGCATTTATATATGATTACTAATTTCAAATAAGTAACCTTTTTATATTTATTCCATTTTTATCAGTCTCATTAATCGATTTGTCTCTATTAATTGTAACCCTTAGTTTAATACTATCCATTATTTCTCATTAATTGCACATTAATTTAGGTTACAATCTTTCATTTCCTGTTAATTAATAGAAATTCCTAATTTATTTCCCATTAATATGAATTTTTACCTTTCCTAATTCTAACCATTCGCATCTCTAAATATAATAATAGTTAACGAACGTTGCGCATAAATAACGCATGAATAAATGTTGTTCTTCTTTATTAATGCAATGAATATGCAATGACCCCACCGCTATACCTAGTTTAGCAATGAACATTACAAGTAATCTTATCTACTAATCCAGTGAATACGGTTGGTTAAGGGAAATCAAATGTGAATATATCTTTATACTAACACTGACACGTCTTTTATACCTTTTCGTTGATGTTTGAACTGAAATTTTACGTGTGCAATATTAATACAAAGTTATAAACACACTGATTTAAAAGTATTCAGAACAGTATGAAACATGAAAACAAATATCATAGATACACAAATCACGGTGGAATAATGAATCTCACAATTTATACAACTGTAAGTTTAAAAATGGAACACTAGACTCACATAATATACAAGTGGCAATTCTATAATCTCAACTATACTCTGAAGTATACAAAGTCTAAATGGCTAAAATGTGATAAAATAAAAGTTCAAATGTATATCTCCAAGGTAGCTCAATCATCCTAAGGTCAACCTGTAACTTAAAAAGTCTCGGCCTGACCTGAGCATCACCGGTCAGACTATCTCTAAATCTCAAAAGGTGAGATACTGATAACAATAATATTAGACCTAGCCATATCAAACTAAGTCATATCAAATAGGTATGTTCAAATAATATATATTCATATTAACAAAATATATAACTTAACCATAACAAAATAAGTCATATCGAATAAACATACCTAAGCAGCGTATATATGCCGAATTCAACTTAAGGATAATAAGGCATAACAAACAAACTCACCATTTCATAAATTCATCTCAAGTTATAATAAAGTATCATCTAAAATACGATGACAACAATCAAAATTCTTCACGGATCAAATGACAATAAAATATCCAACTATAAAATCTCCTAAGAAACATTTCAATAATAAATTAGTATGATAGTCGTCATAAGTTCGACACAGTACGACATACATGTCTACCCAGTTGTAACAACCCGAAATTTTCGATCCCGAAAATTCCAGATAGTTAGGAAAGAAGAAAGGAGATAGAAGAAAAAACAAAAACAAAACATAAATTCTCACATTCGCAGCAGATCAAAATATAATATCAAATAAAATAGCAATTATACAAAGCAAAACTGTATTAGTTAATTATATCATTACATCAGAGTTACAACATTTACTCAAACATAGGACAGTGAAAATCGACATGTCCTAGATAACTACAATAATATACACAGCGGGATACGCTCCATACGTTCCTGCAATCCAGCTCGCCTCCTGAGCTCCAGAACATCCTTACCTGAAAATCTATAATACTCGGTCCGACCCAAGCATTACATCAACGTAACACCCGGGTCAGGCTGGAAACCAGTGTGAGTAAACCCATATAACATGAAATACTAAGTTATAAAACTTATCTACAAAACCAGGGTAACTCGTATCTTCTACGAATTCTCAACTTATTTAAGTCAATCACTTATTTCCAACAATATCTAATCATCAATACTCAGTTTCAAATATCCAAGATACTTAACCTTTTCATTCCAGCCTGTTTGATTCCACACATCAAATTAATAATGAACTAAGAATTACTAATCGAAGAGGATTCGGGTATTTCTGATACCCGATTCCGGTCTCTTCGAATTCGATTTCATTTTCAATCCAAGTTGTTAAGTTTTTAAAGCAATATAATTCATATTCAGAATATCATACCACCCAACAATTCAACTTAGATAGATAAACCACATTATCACAGCACATATCAATCGCAAATCAACAATTCAAGTTATCAAATATCATTCAACCATACATAAGAAAGATTTATTAGATATATAATTTCTAATTAATTTAATTAATCTTCAATTTAATTAATCACCAATTTTAATCACTGGGATTATCTTAATCCTGCTTACTTAACATTAATTAATTACAACACAATTAGTTAATGATCCAAATTAATCATCCTTGGTTAATTATCCTTTAATTACATTAACTAATTAATTTTTAATTACCACACAGATTAATTAGCCTAACCATTCTTATTAATTATCTTCCAATTAATCTCCTAAATCAATTAACAAAAATTTATTGCCCTGATCCTTAGTTAATTACTCAAATTAATTATCCTATATTTACTTACATTGATTAATTATCCCTTAATTAATCACATACAATAATTAACTAACTCTTTAATTAATTTCCTTAATTAAACCATACTTTCTAATTACACGAAATATTTACTCCTCGATTACTTATATTAAGTAATTATCATCATCAAATAATCACATTTAGTCATCTCCATTTATTTCCTTCCTTAATAAATGACATTAAGCAATTATCCTTTAATTACTTTCATACCGATTAATCAATTTCATCAAGTGATTAATCTTTAATTAATCATCTTTATATTAATTACTTTAATTAATTAATCATATTAACAAATCAATCCTTAAAATTGAATACTCAAATTACTTTATCTTTATTAATTATCTAATGATTAAATTAATTATTTATTTACTTAATTGATAACATTAATCAATTAACCACCCCTAAAACATTAAATGATTAATACATTATTAAATTTCATCATTTAATTTACCCTTGAAAAACAGATAGGATTAACCCATTATATAGTTATCTAATTACCACAATTTGAAACATTTAAAACTTTGGAAACTCATTTTAAAACTTGTTAACACTTTGTATGAAAACTTGGTTTTAAAACTTCCTTTGAACTAACACCTTTAGGTAAGTTTGAACCCTTGATTTTAATAAGCTTAAAAGCTAGTTAACATCAAATTTAACCCAAACAAAAATTAACCAAAGCCCAAGCAAAAACTAACCCAACGCCGAGTCTCCCTCACCTCCTATTACTTCAAGAAAAATTCGATTGTTTCCGAGCTTAAACCCGAGCCCCACCGTCATCCATCACTCGCTGATACGCCGGTGCACATGTGCACAAACATTAGCGACTAACGATGCTCCGACCATCGACGCCGACCTCAACACTTCGCTGGTGACCCACGCAACCAAACACAATCACCCCAATGCCTCGATTCGATCGTGAATTGAAAACACTCAAAAACCCATAACCGGAAACCCATCATCACTGGGAATCCACCCATCTCCGACGATCCTTGCTTTGAGTTACCTCGCCCTCTTTACCGTGGCTCCACCTCGACTTCCTGTTCCTAATCCCCCTATCGCGATCCTCATCAATCAAGTCTCGATGTCGCAATCCTCGCTGAAACCTTGACAACAAAACCTGGAGCAAAACCCTACTTCAATGATGCATCATCGCCACAGTAAACTAAAAATTCCTAAGACCATTTTTTGCCGACATCGACCATCGCCAAATTTGCTTCACCCATGAGTGCACGACCCCAATATCCTCCGATCAATAGAAATCACTCAAACTCAATTTACGGTCATGTCTCAAATTTTCTTATTTTACAAATCTAAAAATCAAGATTTTACCTTTAAAAATCATGGTTTTCAAAGCTTAAGAAGATTATATTCATGAAACAACAGATTATTTAGCTCGAATTTTGGATATATATTAGGATCCTCCTATTCTTCTTTATTTTTGTTAAATCTAACTTAAATTCTTACCTGTAAATACTTTTAAAACTTATATTTTGTTATTCCTAACGAAATTTGTTTATATAACAATGTTTGAATTGAATCAGGGAAAAGATGTTTAAATTTGGATCAGATTTGAAACTTGGATAGCCAGAATAGAGTATTGATTTGTATTCTGATATGCATACCATGAAATCATATATCTATATTTATGCAATTCATATACATACACATACACATACACATGCAAATTACTTATCATACTTTATCCCATGAATTACTGCATGCCACAAGATTTAATAGATTAAACTTAGTTTACTCACCTTACAGAGAACAGTACTTTCTATCAAATCTAAAAACTTGTTTGATATTGAGGTTGATGTTTGATCTGGTACTTAATGTAAAACTTAATCCTTGTTGTGTTGATTTTCCACTGGAAATTTGATTTTTTTTGGCTTTGATCATAAAGAATATCATTAAACAAATATCATCAAATTTCAAATTGAATAATCATAAAGAATATCATTAAACAAATATCATCAAATTTCAATAGTTATATCGAGAGATTATCGAATGATATTCATCTCGATATTTATAATTCAGCATTTATTATAGTTCTAATTCATCTATATATCCAGATATATATTCTAGAATTTTATTTGTTAAATTTAAAAATTAGTATACATTTTTTATAGAGAGAATTAGTTAATTATCCAATTACAGGACGTCCAAAAATCCGGGTTATCACATTCCTCCCTCCTTTGAATCTTTTCGTCCTCGAAAAGGAATGAAGCCAGAATTTATTGAAATGCTTAAAATAAGATAAATTTTCGTTTATCATTTTTAAAACACTTTTAAAATCTATGTAATATTGCCAAATTATTTTTTTATCATATAAATACTTTTTATAACTCGATGGTCCAACAAGTCCGTCCTCGTTCTCATAGGAATTCGGTCATACGTTGATCAGGCGTAAGACTGAAAATCTACAAGTACTTGGTAACCCCGTTTTCAACACCCGGTGAAAATACTAGGAAAATAATTTGTTGAAAATATAGAAAACATTTTTGAAAGTAGAGGAAATATCTTTGGTGAGAATGCTCTGGAAATCATAACTCTCATCCATGGTCGCAGTTACATCCTGGGTTACGTTGCCATCATAGCAAAAGTCCATGTAACTGTAGGCACTCCGCGCCCCTCGATTACGTCGTGGAACCCGCCGCAGATCGCAGTTACATTTCAGGGTTACGTTGCCATCACAGCAAAAGTCCATGTAACTATATGCATCAGCGCCTTCGATTTTCGCTGCCAAATGAAACTTCACCACTCCCACATAGGTCGCAGACTACATCAGTCAAGTCCAAATGCATCCTTAGGCTCTCACGGCTTCTCGACTTTCGCTATGTCACCATAGGTCACAGTCTATCGATGTAAAATCAAACGTAGACTGTTGGCTCTCAACAGCACACACGACTTTCATTATGGTCTATAGTAGATCGCAGTGACATCGAGTTACACTGTCGTCATAGCATAACCCAAATGTCTCTATAGGCATCAATGCCCTCGACTTTCGCTACATTACACAAAATCATTTGGAACTTCAGTTTGTCCGGACTTCCTCATAGGATCAACTTTAGAACCCCCCTTTAGGATTTAAGGTATTACACCCCGTGGTACTCCTATAAAGTTCATTTCAAGGGAGCGCCTTTTTTCTAGAGCCATTTTCAAAACACTTTATACTATACGTATAAAGTATCTTCCAAATCATACACTTATTATGAATCTCATATAAATCTCCTTGTCACAAAATCGATTATCCCAAAATCGATAATTCTCAACTAGGCTTTTCAAATCTCCAAAATTGATTTTTCCCAAAAATCAAAAGCCTTTCCAAATCCATAGGTTCCAAAAACCTTTTCTCAAAATCATTCTCATAAGATCCTATATATATATATATGACTTTTAAAAATCTTTGGATCACTTCAAACTTGTGTAAATTCCCTTTTTATACTTCAAATACTTTCAAAAACCCTTTTCTTCTGGCAGTAGATTCAACAAGGGGAGATTTATCTTATATAACAAAGATATATAAATTTGTTTATTCCAAATAAAATATTCGAATTTGATTACTCCATAAAGTCGCTTACCATATTACTTACTTTCATAAAGTAAATTTCTATAATGGAAATGTCCAATTTCCATTTTATTTCATCATATATTTCACAAAATATACCATTCATTTTCAAAAACCATTTTACAGTTCTTATTCAAAAATTCAATATCAATTTCATTCAAACCCGTACGATGTACACATATCGTCCGTATGCAATATCAATCTAATCGCTCACTCGATCACACAATTTCACTTCCGAACTAGTATCGTCTACCCGATTTCATAGTGCGGACTCAGATCTGGTTTCTTGATCAGAAACCGTCATTCTCCTTGCATAGCCATAACTATGATAGAGAATATCCATAACCAATCAACAATCCATATCCAGGTTTGCCGTCGAAAACCGAGTGAAAAATCTCAACTCGGATCGATATACTATCTCTAAATTCTATGCTCGAATCTGGATCAAATCACCATACGAATAGAATAATATACGTACATCCTACGCATTTATCTTCATTGATTATTAGTTAAATCAATTCCCTTTATATTCACATTCACTTATGATTCTATTCACTTATTCACAGTTGCTTCAATCCTCATTTGGATTATCAGTTCAATACTTATCTCTATTGATAACAAATCATAAATAGTTTGAACTCTGTCCAGCTTAAATTTAGAAAATAACTTAAAAGGTTTAAAATAGATAAGTAGTTGAAAAATAATTATAAATTTTAAAATAGCTTTAAAATAGTTAAGTAATTGTAAAACAGGCAAATGACAATAAAATAGTGAGATAATTGCAAAATAGTGGTAAAATAGTAATTAGTTATAAAGTAGTTGAAAAATAGTAATTGGTTTATAAAACAGTTTGAAAAATTGTTAAATAGTTCCAAAAATAATTGTACAATAAGTATAAAATAGTTTGGCTTTAAAAAGAAAGATTATAGATAGTAAATAGCTTGGAAAGATAGGTTTATATTAAAACATTTTATTTTAAAAATAGTCTAGAGCCAAACTGTTCAATTCCCAATCTCTATTCCCATCAATTCAATTTAAATTTCCACTTCCATTTAAATTGACTCAATTCCAATTTGAATAACTTCAATTTCCATTGAACCTGATTTATCCCCAATTCAAGTTACATTAACCTCAATTTCTTTCCAAATTCAAATCAAATTCCATTTGATTTTAAACCTATTCAACTTTAATTACAATTCCAAGTTATTAAAATCAATTTGGACTAATTTCAAATTGAATCCGCTTCAATTTCTAATCATTTTAATTCCTGTTTGAATTAATCCCAATTCCAATTTCCACTTTTTAAATCATCTCGAATTATATAAGTTCGAGTTCAATTTTAAATGTTTATTTAATCTCTTAAATCAAATTAACCTTTATTTTTAAATCGGCAATCGAAATCTTTAAGTAATTTAATTCTGAGTCCAAAATTCAAAATTCTATTTTAAATTATCTTACTTAACTTATTTCAAAGTTCAAATAAGAGTTCAAAACAATTTTGTCTTCAAAATTCAATTTATTACCAAATTTTATCTTCCAACTTTGAAACTGATTCTTAGACAATTTTAATTGTTCAAATCTTAAGTTCAAAATGATTCCATATCCTTAATTTCAAATTAAAGTTTAATTTTCATTTATCTCTATAATGGATCTATTACTACGATCCATTTCTAATTTCCAGATCTCAAACCCATTTTGAGATCACACAAACTCCCCATTCAAATCAACCATTTAACTTTCCAAGTCAAATCTCAATTTCATCTTGAAACTCCCAACTTAGGTTCTTTGTTAACTTATTTAACTTTCCCAAAGTTAAATTCAATTTAATCCCGTTAACCCCACTCAAAAATTGAATTTTCCATTTCAAATTCTTATCACTTAAAGTTCATATACTTATTTTGCCTTGGTTTCTACATCACACTTTAAGAAAACTCAAAACTCATCATTTTAGAGTTTATTTCAAATTATCTCTGATATTATGTATATCCACACATATATACATATTTACTTCTTGGTCCACCAAGCCAAATTTTAAAATTTTAAACCACCCTTGGTTTTAATTCAAAACAAATTCCTTTAAAGTTTTCGAACAACTTGTTATTTTAAAATAAGACTATATTCAAAATAGTCTGAATTATATTATTTATTATTTCCTTTAACACTTTGAAATAATTCAAATGTTTCTAGACTTAGGTTTTAAAATTTCACAATTTATAAGTCATGCTTATCAAAAAGCTTACTTTCTTAACACATTTCTTTTTGCTTTATCAATATTTACTAGAAAACAAACATTCCAATATTTGATACCATAACCACTTAAATTTTTATTTAATATCAATGACCAATAACCAATTTTCCTAATAGATAATAATTGGAAAATTATTGCTTTATATATCAAAATATAATCTTATATAGAACCATTTTAAAATTTTATAAAAGAAAATAACAAGTACGCTCTCTCATATATTATACTCAACTCATTTTAGGGTATCACCTACCCTATTCTTAATGAGTAAACCTATCAGAGCCAAGGTTCTCACTTAACCTTCAACTCTAATACCAAATGTAACAACCCAAAATTTTCAATCCCGAAAATTCCAAATAGTTAGGAAAGAAGAAAAGAGATAAAAGAAGGAACAGAAACAAAACACAAATTCTCACATTCGCAGCGGATCAAAATATAATATCAAATAAAATAGCAGTTATACAAAGGTGAACTGTATTAGTTAATTATATCATTACATTAGAGTTACAACATTTACACAAACATTGGACAGTTAAAATCAACATGTCCAGATAACTACAATAATACACACAGCGGGATACACTCCATACGTTCCTGCAATCCAGCTCGCCTCCTGAGCTCCAAAACGTCCTTACTTGAAAATCTATAATACTCGGTCTGACCCGAGCATTACATCAAAGTAACAACCGGGTCAGCTGGAAACTAGCGTGGTTAAACCCGTTTAACATGAAATACTAAGTTATAAAACTTATTTACAAAACCAGGGTAACTTGTACCTTCTACGAGTTCTCAACTTATTTAAGTCAACCACTTATTTCCAACAATATCTAATGATCAATACTCGGTTTTAAATATCCAAGATACTTAACCTTTTCATTCCAGCCTGTTTGATTCCACACATCAAGTTAATAATGAACTAAGAATTACTAATCGAAGTGGATTCGGGTATTGCTGATACCCGATTCCGTCTCTTAGAATTCGATGTCATTTCCAGTCCAAGTTGTTAAGTTTTTAAAGCAATATAATTCATATTCAGAATATCATACCACCCAACAATTCAACTTAGATAGATAAACCACATTATCACAGCACATCTCAATCGCAAATCAACAATTCAAGTTATCAAATATCATTCAACCATCCATAAGCAAGATTTATTAGATATATAATTTCTAATTAATTTAATCAATCTTCAATTAAATTAATCACCAGCTTTAATCACTGGGATTATCTTAATCCTTCTTACTTAACATTAATTAATTACAACACAATTAATTAATGATCCAAATTAATCATCCTTGATTAATCATCCTTTAGTTACATTAAGTAATTAATCTTTAATTACCACACAGATTAATTAGGCTAACCATTCTCATTGATTATCTTCTAATTAATCTCCTAAATCAATTAACAAAAATTTATTGTCCCGATCCTTAATTAATTACTCAAATTAATTATCCTATATTTAGTTACATTGATTAATTATCCATTAATTAATCACATACAATAATTAACTAATCCTCTAATTAATTTCCTTAATTAAACCATACTTTCTAATTGCACTAAATAATTACTCCTCAATTACTTATATTAAGTAATTATCATCATCAAATAATCATATTTAGTAATCTCCATTTATTTCTTTCCTTAACAAATGACATTAAGCAATTATCCTTTAATTACTTTCATACTCGTTAATCAATTTCATTAAGTGGTTAATATCTAATTAATCATCTTTTTGTTAATTACTTTAATTAATTAGTCATATTAACAAATCAATCCTGAAAATTGAATACTCAAATTACTTAACCTTTATTAATTATCTAATGATTAAATTAATTAATTAATTATTTCCTTAATTGATAACATTAATCAATTAACCACCCCTAAAACATTAAATAGTTAATACTTTACTAAATTTCATTATTTAGTTTACCCTTGAAAAACAGATAGGATTAACCCATCATATAATTATCTAATTACAACAATTTGAAACATTTAAAACTTTGGAAACTCATTTTAAAACTTGTTAACACTTTGTATAAAAACTTGGTTTAAAACTTCCTTTGAACTAACACCTTTAGATAAGTTTGAACCCTTGATTTTAATAAACTTAAAAGCTAGTTAACATCAAATTTAACCCAAGCAAAAATTAACCAAAACCTGAGCAAAGACCAACCCAACACCGATTCTCCCCCACTTCCTATACTTTAAGAAAAATTCGATCGTTTCCGAGCTTAAATCCGAGCCCCACCTTCATCCGTCACTCGCTGATACGCATATGCACGTGTGCACATACACTAGTGACCAACAGCGCTCCGACCATTGACGCCGACCTCAACACTTCGTTGGTGACCCACGCAACCAAACACGATCACCTCAATACCTCGATTCAATCGTGAATCGAAAACACTCAAAAAACCATACCCTAGAAACCCATCATCACCGGGAATCCACCCATCTCCGATGATCCTTGCCTTGAGGTACCTCGCCGTCTTCACCACGACTCTGCCTCGACTTCCAGTTCCTAATCCCCCTATCGGGATCCCATCCGATCGAGTCCTGATGTCGCAATCCTCGCTGAAACCTTGACAACAAAACTGTGAGCAAAATCCTACTTTAACGATGCCCCATCGCCACAATAAACTAAAAATCCTAAAATCATTTTTTGCCGACATCGACCATCTCCAAACTTGCTTCACCCATGAGCGCACGACCCCAATATCCTCCGATCAACAAAAATCACTCAAACTCAATTTACGGTCATGTCTCAAATTCTCTTGTTTTACAAATCTAAAAATCAAGATTTTACCTTTAAAAATCATGGCTTTCGAAGCTTAAGAAGATTATATTCATGAAACAATAGATTATTTAGCTCGAATTTTCGATATATATTAGGATCCTCCTGTTCTTCTTTATTTTTGTTAAATCTAACTTAAATTCTTACCTGTAAATACTTTTAAAACTTATATTTTGTTATTACTAACAAACTTTGTTTATATAACAATGTTTAAACTGAACTAGGGAAAAGATGTTTAAATTTTGATCAGATTTGAAACCTGGATAACTAGAACAGAGTATTGATTTTTATTCTAGTATGCATACCATGAAATCATATATCTATATTTATGCAATTAGTACAAATACATATGCAAATTACTTATCATACTTTGTCCTGTGAATTACTGCATGCCGCAGGATTTAACAGATTAAACTTGGTTTACTCACCTTACAGAGAACAGTACTATTTATCAAATCTGAAAACTTGTTTGATATTGAGGTTGATGTTTGATCTGGTACTTGATGTAAAATTAATCCTTGTTGAGTTGATTTTCCGCTGAAAATTTGATTTTTTTTTTGCTTTGGCTTTGATCGGGTTCCTGCTTGAAAATTGTTGTTTTGTTTCTATTCTTTTTTTATAGAGAGGAAAGTCTGGTTTCAAAAAAATGAATACATTTCTCACCTTGATTTTCTACACATTAATTATATATAAATTTCCTAAAGAAATGAACGCCACTTGTCCTTACATGTAGTCTTTATCTTACAAATGCTTAATGCATATTTTAGATGTTTACATTTGCAAATTTTGCATAAATTTATGTTCTCGTATTGTATTTATATTCTTGAGTTTAATACTTTTATACATATACAATTTGTACATATATTTAAAGAAGGTATGAACCTTATTTAAGTTCTATTTTAAACTTGAACTTTAATATTTTAACAAGTAAATATACACATAAACTAAATTTATTGTTGTAAAAATATAGAATTTATTTTTAACAACTTGAAAATAAATTTTGAATTTAAACCATAGCTAACCATTTACAATATACATATATATACATTATAATAGAAAACATATTTATTTATAAAAGGTAACTTTTGCCAAATTGAATAATTATAAAGAAAATCATTAAACAAATATCATCAAATTTCAATAGTTATACCAGGAGATTATCAAATGAATATTTGTCCCGATATTTATAATTCAGCATTTATTATAGTTCTAATTCATCTATATATCTAGAAATATATTCCAGTATTTTATTTGTTCAATTTACATGTTAGTATTTTTTTTATAGAGAGAATTGGTTAATTATCCAATTACCGGACATCCAAAAATCAGGGTTATCACACCTGAACAATATAGACTTGCATATTTAGATAGGAACTACCCCGAACAATCTAGAAATATCTATCTAGAACAATATAGATATTATCTCCTATATAAACTCTATACAGAACAATATAGATTAAGCGAATTTATCTATCCAGACCAATAGAGATAATGTCAATCTGCCCAATAACTAAAGAATTGTAGTGTATCTAGAACAATATAGACCACAATGCATGCAAATATCTATCCAGAACAATATAGATAGTACACCATCACAAACCTATCTAGAACAATATAAGTTTGCCTACCCAAATTTAAGAATGTATCGGCTCTTTGGTCGATAAAAAAACGAGTTGTTGTCTCTCAGGAATCTATCGACACATCAACCAAATCCAAATACCCCAAAAAATCAACTTTAAGTGTTAATTATTATCACTCAAGTAATTACAAGAATTTAGCTAACGGTCCCATACCGAAAAGTAAATTCAAGTATTTACTAAAAGCTAGAAATTTTCACTTTAAACTCTATTCAACAAATTATCGAAATAAATGAAAGAAATGTATGAAAAGTCCTATACCAATCCGATAATTCAATTGTTTATTTACATTCTCTATTTAATAGAAAAACACGAAATTCAATCGAATATAAATCATTCAAATTTTATTTATTTGAAAATTAAAAAGAAAAGGAGTTAAAAAATCTAATTTTTAAATTATAATTTTTCTTTATTTAATTTATGAATCAAAACAATATTTTCAAATTAATGATTTACATTACTTTAACATCTATGTTGATATATCTAAAATATTACTTTGTAATTACTTTAAAGCATGAATATGTATAAGTCTATTTCCTAGAATCATTTTTTTTGAAATATGTATTTACTAATATATATGTAGAAAACAAGCTAATTTTTTAAAATGGATGCTAAAAAAATTCTCAGGGTTTTAAAACTATTCATTCTTCGAAAATCAGAAGATAACATTTCTAAAAGAATTCTAGGATTCGCAAAGCAAAGCAATGCCTATGTAACAATTTGCTTTGAAAATCATTGTATGGTGCATAGAACCGTAAATATACAAACAACATAAATTGAGGGAATCAACTTTAATTGCACGATTGAAATGAGTAGAGCATTCATCTAAAAACAAGTATCAAAGTGATTCAATTAACCAGATGTTTGAAATTCTAATTAGATTACCAAGTTCGTTATATATAACCATCCCACTTATAACTCATCAAAACAAAAACCATAAGAACTTATAACCAAGTTATAATATATAAAAAATCAAACTTTAGAGTTTTTGAAATATGCATTTTCGGTCCCATAAATCTCAAAATCTTGGAAAATTCAAAACATAAAAGTGGTAAATAAAAGTCCAATCTTGCAAATAAAAAAAGATCATCCACTTTGGACTTACGGTTTAAAAGTTATGGCCGAAATAATTTTCCAATTTAAATTTATTAAATTTGTTTTTCATTGACAGGATAGAGACAAAGAAATGAGTTTTTGACCATTTAAACTTCAAAATTACGAATAACTCAAAACTCAAAACATGAAAGTTGTAGCACAGAGTCTAAGCTTTCCAGAGCTTACGGAGTTATCAAATGTCGATAAGTAACAAAAGACATATGGCAAATCAATTTCTGTGTTTCAAAGCTAAGATTAAAATATAGGACATAGATGTTACCTCTTCTTCAAACCCATATTACTCTTAGTAATCTATAGCTTTACAAAAATGATGAACATAAAAGTTGTTCCTTATTAAAATACAATTCAACTGAATAAAACCTCACTCAATTTTGATATTCTAATCAAAAGTTATGGTGATTTTAATATCAAGTTTCAACTAAGAAAACTGCACAAAGCAGAGCTACACTATCAGTTTCAAACTCAATTTCGACCCCCCGCCCACACAACAGAACTTCAAAAAGTGATTAAAAGAGAATTGGTAGATAACTGAAAGTTCTTTCTAACGTAAATAGATGAGCCTTTTTAGATTATTTTACATCATGATATTGCTGTTTTACTCCAGTGATTCTTACATCAAATTTCCAGTAAACAACAATCAAACATTCACCCAAATTCACAACCATATTGAAAGCAATTCAATCAACAAATTATTCAAACAATTATATGCGAAAAACAGAGATTTAGAAATAGATATATGAGTGATTAACTCACCTTAAATGCATAAATTGGTTAGCTAAGAGGTTCATTTCAGTTTTGCTTAAGCTTCCAAACCTTAGACCTTGCTCTTATTTGCTTCTCCATCTTTCTCGCTAATTTACAGAAGAGGATTTTGATTGACTGAAAAGAGGAACTAGCCCTATTTCTTTTGTTTTTAGAGAGGAGAAAATAATGTACCAGATTCAAAGAAGTAAGAAAACTGAGAAGGGTATTCTTATTCACTTAGAAATGGATATGGGTAGACTAATGGGCATGTACTTCACTAAGGCCCAAAATGAATTCCTTCTTCTAGCCTAATCAATAGTTTTAATTAGCCAAACCAATTCAATCACCTAACCTAAGAAAGATTATTTTTCTATAAATTAATTCAAATTTTCACAAGCAAATCTATTCAAAAATTTAAAAATCCAATAATCGATTAAAATATTATTTCTACGAAATCGAATTCCATTAATTAAATCAATTATTCACACCAGATTAAATTTCATAATAAATCTTAAAATTAGTTAAGATAATTCAAATCAACTATTTACAAAAACTAGATTTAATTTCACAACTAAATCTCACAAATTACAAATTAGAATTAATTAACTATAATTAAACTTAATTAGTTAAGTAATTAATAGTAGGGTTGTTACAAAATACGTATAACTACCCTATGAAACTACTTATTCTTATCCAAATATATTCTAATCATAAATATTTAACTAGAAGATGCTTTCCATATTTAATTTGCTGGAACTAAATTTCTTGCGGAGATTTTCCGCTATGATTTCCAAAAATTAGAGATTAACTTCGTTTAAAATTACAAGGAATGAATAATTTCTTTTTAACTGGAATAGATAGTGTAAACTGTGGAGGATAAATCTGTACTTTAACATCTCTTTCCTTTTTGATTACAGGTATTCTTCATTAAATCAAACGTCGCCCTTTTTGAATCAAAAGTGGAAAAAGTAAACAAATTTATAAAAATCAAACGGTTGTTCTTCCCACAAATTAAACTATGGAAAATCTACAAATCAGCACAAGTTTGGGCAATAATCCAAAAATTATATCCCAAGTTCGGATCTGAAATAAAATATACATTATTCACAATTTAAAACCTTTGGGACTGATTTTCAGATTTACGTGTATACATATTTCAAATTTGGTCTATAACAATAATATATAGGCAATAGTTATCTACATTATTTTAAGCCTACAATTCACACATAAAATTGATTTACGCATAAAAATCAAACGTATGCCAACGGAATTGATTTAAAATCATAAATAATATATAAAATTTTCCCTTCACCCTTTAAAAGCGATCCAAATCTCTAGATATGAAGTAGAACCTTAAATTCATCTTCAAATCCATTTTAGTATAAGAAATAAGTATAAAAGGGTATACACATACAATAGAATTATAGATCTAATAAGATATCTAGGATTGAAGGAAAACATAAATATACAATCACAAATATATAAATTACCTTAAATACGCATATAGTTGATTCTCTTCTCCTTTTTATTAGATTTCTATTCTTCTCTATTCTGTATGAATAAAGATATAAATATCTTGTCTTTATAGTTTAAAAATAAAGTCAAAAATAGGAAATGGCAAAGCCTCGCTATTGCTTTAAGAAAAATATGAGTAGAGAAAAGGTGGTTAGGCCTGAATTTATAGGCATAAGAATCAACCTCAACCAGCAGATCGAAATGTATTAAATCTAGGCCATTGGGCCTAGGCTAAACCTAGCCGCCATAAACGAAGCGATCGACCACCCCTGGTTGACCATTGCCATATGCGGGTCGACCTATGGGTCCTAGATAATTAATTTATAAACATTAATATTCTATTCAAATTATTTCCACTCTGAATTTGTTTTTTATCCGTAACTTCTTCGTTTGAACTCCGATCGCAAAGCTCCTAATGTAAAAGTTGCTCGGAATTTTTCCATGAATGAAATAATGCAATTTTCATGGCCCAATTTCATCATTTTCACTAATTCTATTTTTTGGATCCTAATTAATTAAATCACTTACGCCAAATTACGGGGTGTTACATTCTTCCACCTTAAAAAGAATTTCATCCCTGAAATTTCACCAATGACAAAGTCATGGGTTTAGCACGTAAGTTCCTAAACTACATAGCCAATGAGTGTATAACCAATTATAACCAAATGTGCACAAGTGTATAGTGTATTTTGTATCACCATATAGAAAATATGTATGCAGAATGATTCTAAATCAGATTCTCCTATATAACAATATTTCTTTTGAAAACATAATGCATACAACCTGTATATATATATATACCAGCTACGAGCTAGACATAGATGCGACAACTGGAGCAGATACAAAAATGAGCAAGAAGCGTTGGAGACAGCATTAGGCCTAGGCACCGAGAGAACCGACTGACCGGTAGATAAGGAAGACAGACCTATAAGACCAAAAAAGAAAGCGTTAAATTTGTCTGGAACTTGCGGCGCGAGACAAAAATTCTCTTTTCTTCTTCCTATTTCTGCTCCTTTACATTTATCCTCTATATTATTGCTATGAAAGAATAGAGATGGTGCTTTCACACTCAAATTAGGGTGTTGATCCATTTTTTGGGTTAATATTTTGGTGCTTTCATCAAAATGCGAACTCAGGGTTCAGATCTTGCTATCTACTTTGGATCAGATAGGTACAGAAGTTAGGTCCACAATCTTTTCTTAAATAATTTGTTGCTTGGAATCAATGCCTGCAGGGAGGAAGAGAACTGCCTCTAGAAGGTCCATAAGGGCAGTGATATCTAAAGAAGATATGAATCATTAGCAAACCGAAGCAAATGGTGCTAACTTGGGAGATCAAGCGCCAGCATCCTCCAGTCAATGCGAAGTCGTTACAAGGGATGAGTTGAACAAAATGGTTGATGAGATCAACCAAAAAATGGAAAATAGCCAAAAGGCTATGATGGATAAGCTTAATGCTATCTTAACCTTATAGTCGAATCTTGCTCCAAAAACTATGGTTGAACCCGTAGCTGCCATAGAGCAAGAAAATTATTTCATTTTTGGCTTAAACATGAGAAATAGGAAGCAGCTACATAAAAGGGTGATAGTAGGAACCATGGGAATCAATGCAGAAGGAAATACAAGTACTCCACTCATCGCAAGGCAACTAACTTTGAACTTGAACCAGGGTGAAAACCCCACGAGAGGGTATAACCATGGACCTCCCCGATTCAGAGGATGGAGAACAATTCAATGATGATAAATTGGAAGAGAATTCCAATGCGTACGATAATGCTGAAAATGTCAAAGCTGTCCCAGTCAGAGCAACCGCAAGCCAATGGGATCCCAAGGGAGTGGTTCTCCCAAAGACAGGAGAGCCTATGCTTCAGCCCACTCACTAAGACTATTTGCAAAGTCAAACACTTAAGGCAGTGATTGACAGTCATCCCTAGGATTACCAAACATCATAAGCATTTATCATGGATATGTTTAAGCGATTAATGGCAAAAATAAAAACAGAAGAGATGATGAGTGGGGATCCGCACCTATCCTGACTCCCTTCACAGATGAGATCTTGAACGAGCGATATCCAAAATAATCACGATGCCAACTATCCGACCCTATGACGGGACAAAGGACCTAAAACCCCATTTGTACAAGTATAGTTGGTATATGGATGGAGCAAACGCTTCAGAAGCTGTTCAGTGTAGGTGTTTTCCCATTTTCTTGGAAGGACTCGCTTTCATATGGTTTGCTAGCCTTCCGCTAAAATCCATCTCTACTTTCGATCAACTAGCCAGAAGATTCCTCGATCAATTCAGGCTCTATACCGTGCAGTCTAAAGATGTGATGTCCCTGTCTAGATTATTCCGAGGACGAAACGAATCGCTGAAGTCTTTCATGAACCGGTTCAATACTGCAGCGACAGAGGTCAGCAATCCAAATGAGGACATGGTTTTCGTGAATTTGGTCTGAGCTGTTCATTTGGAAATTGAGTTTAGAAAGTAGATCAAGATGAAGCAACCGACTACAATGAAGGATTTCAATCGCAAAGCAAGTCAATACTTGAGATTGGAGGAGGCGTAGAAGCTACAATAGAAGTCTACTAACATGCAACCGTTGAACATCGAATACAGTAACCTGGCAATGAATCGAAATACAAACGCTTTCGAAACTGCTCAAAGAATCATAGGGAAAGATGTAAATCAGAAAAGGAAGAATCAGAGTTCCGATAAGAAAAATGGAAACAATAAACACCTTAAAGGATTTAGGCCCGAAAATTACACCCTCTCAACGAAACTACGAAAAATATTTATCTCGCAACACAAGGGACTGAGGAATATAAAATACCCCTAAGAATGAAGCAATCGAACAACAACAGAAGTACTCAGGGAAGTTCTGCCACTTCCACGAGATGCATGATCACAACACAAATGAATGCCACCGCCAAAAGAACTTGATTGAAGAGCTAATTTAGGAGAACAGCTCCAGCAATACGTAAGAAAACCATAGAATCTTGACCAGCCCGGGGATTCTGAAGCCCTAGAAATCAAGAAACCAAGCCGGAACCAGTAAAGAGGGACCAACGCGAACTGACCAGAGACTCATTATTGGCATGATATTTGAAGGCCCACATCCTGCACAGAGAAGTTGGGGAGAGATGGAGAGGTATGCAAGTTCATTAAAGAACGCTCCGAAGGAATGATGTCTAAGAATAGAAGATGGGGCTTCGACCAAGTAGCATAAAACTTTGAATGATGATATTGTATTAAAAAATGGAGATACCGAAGGGATCTAAGCTCCAACTCTCAATTCGATGGTGGTGATAGTAGGAATCAAGCCAGCTATGGTCCGATGAGTATTGGTCGATTGTGGAAGTTCTGTCAATATACTTTTCAAACATAATTTTGACCAAATTAAGATCGACTTGAAAAGCATGTTTGCATGCCAAACAAAAATCCAAGGGTTTACTGGCGAACTAGACAACCCATAAGGACAATTGACTTGCCAGCGAAGCTTAGATAGGGTGATCGAAGAGTTATCCTCGTTCAGACCTTCGTAATCGTGGACGAAACTTCTGTGTATAACGCCTTCTTAGGATGACCTATCTTCGCTAATTTCAGAGTCGCTCTAGCTCAATGGTTCCTTACCATGAATTCCCAGAATCGAGATGGCAAAGGAAATCAATGCGACACTAGAGAATGTTACATTGCAGAGTTACGTGAATCTAGAACAAGGTAAAAGGATAAGGATATGGGGAGAACTCTCCACATTCGTGAACCTTCTGAATATAAACTATAAGCTACTCCTGGATCGTGGATCATAGCATAGTCGATAAGGCTTTGGACCCTAGAAAGAAGA
Source organism: Allium cepa (assembly GCA_030765085.1). Lineage (NCBI taxonomy): Eukaryota > Viridiplantae > Streptophyta > Magnoliopsida > Asparagales > Amaryllidaceae > Allium > Allium cepa. Next base: position 1,015,896,609 of record CM060945.1, read on the forward strand.
GTTCAGGGGAGGATCAGGCAGCACCGACAGAACTGACAGTGTCTATTCCAGTTGATATGGACGACCCAACCAAAGTCTTAAAAATTGGATCGCACCTTAGAAACAAGACGTGATTGGAACTTACCAAATATCTTCGTGCTAATTTGGATGTGTTCGCTTGGAAGCACTCCGATATGTGTGGGGTATCACCAGAAATTGCATGCCAAACGCTCAACATTGACCCCAAGTTCACACCAGTAAAGCAAAGGAGGTACAACCTAGGCCCTGAACGGTCTAAGGCACTAAGAGAAGAGGTGGACAAGTTAATGGCCAATTACTTTATCCGTCACGTAACTTATCCTAAATGGATATCTAATCCGGTCTTAGTCAAGAAGTCTAATGGGAAGTGGCAAACCTGTATCGACAATTCGTACTTAAAAAAAGCCTGCCCGAATGATAGCTTCCCCTCTGCCTAGAATAGACTAGCTTGTGGATGGAACGGTGGGACATAAACTACTATCATTCATGTATGCATACTCTGGGTACAACCAAATCTTAATGCACGAGCCCGATCAAGAAAACACCAGCTTCATCACTAATTCGGGACTTTACTGCTACAGGGTAATGCCATTCGGTTTGAAAAACGCTTGGTAAATGTCATGTTCAAGCGCCAAATCGGGAAAACCATGGAGGTTCACATGGATGACATATGGGTCAAATCGCAAGTAGCTGTCAAAACACTTGGGTAATCTCGTTGAAATGTTTGAAGTACTCCAAAAGTATGGAATGAAACTCAATCCACTTAAATGTCACTTCGGAGTAGCCTTCAAAAAGTTTTTAGGATTCATCGTAAGTGTTAGAGGCACTGAAGTAAATCCAAAGCATATAACAGCCCTACGAGAAGTCCAAGCCCCAAAGAACAAGAAAAATTGCAAAGCTTGAATGGGAAGGTCACGACTTTAAGCTGATTTATCTCGAAAGCCACCGACAACTACATACCGTTCTTTGATGCGTTAAAGAAAGGGAAGTAAAACTTCAAAAATGCGGCATGTAAAACTGCATTTGAAGAATTGCTGTGACACACGGAGGCCCTGCCAATCCTGTAAAAGCTAGCTGATGGAGAGGACCTATTCATTTACCTAACAGTCTCATCTCATTCTTTAAGAGCTGCCCTTGTGCATCAAGAAGCGAAAATCAAATGACTTGTATACTACAGTAGCAAGCAGTTTACTAGAGCCGAGAAAAATTACCCAAAGCTGGAAAAGCTAGCATATTGCCTCCTGATTGCATCTAGGAAGCTACGACCATATTTCTAAGCACATTCAATCAAAGTGCTGACTGATCAGCCTCTGAAATAAGAACTGTACTGGCCTAAAACTTCTGGACAACTTCTCAAGTGGAGCATCGAATTGAGCCAATATGATATTACTTACCATCTGAGAAAGGCTATCAATGGGCAAGCTCTGGCAGATTTCATCGCCGAGTTTACCATACGGGACGACGAAAAAGAAACACCATCGGGAGTGGAGACGCAATGGAAACTCTTTATTGATGGCACATCTAACAACCTCTGTTCAGGGCCAAGTGTAGAGCTTTAAACCACCTAAGGACGATCCGTTTGCTACTCCTTCACTTGAAATTTCATGCAACAAATAACGAAGCGAATACGAAGCATTAATGGTAGGACTGAAAGTTGTGAAAGAACTCAGAATAAAGTCTGTCCACATCTACAGTGACTCCCAACTAATCGTCTGCCAAGTAAAAGGTGAGTACCAAGCTCGAGAGGAGAACCTTGCACCGTATCTTACTAAACTACAAGAGTTGTCGAGTGACATCGAATATTACATCATAAATCATACTTTGCGGGAGCAAAACACCAAAGCTAACTACTTAGCTAAGCTGGCAAGCTCCGGAGAAGCTCAATCGTTGGGACTAGTCCCGGTTGAGACTCTGACTGCCATGAGTATAGAGCAAATGGATGTCGACTGGATTCTCGAGACCACCGCCGAACCGAAAACATGGATGACACCAATCAGGGACACTTGCTTACAGGAACCCTTCCAACCTACCGGAATCAATGGGAAAAGCTTCTTCGGAAGGCACCGCATATTCATGATGCAAGATGGAATAGTCTACCGAATGGGATTCTCAACCCACCTTCTTAGATGTGCGACCAACGACAAAGCTCCGCGGATCCTGAAGGAAGTGCATGAAGGAAAATGCGGAGACCATAGGGGTCAAACCATGTAAAGAAAGTTCTCCATATGGATATTTCTGGCTGACAATAAACCGCGACGTAGCAGACTACGCCAGGTGATGTGATCGTTGCTAAAGATTCAGCAAAATTAACAAAATCCACCAACAAAATTAACATAATGGTCAGCCCATGGTCATTCGCAATATGGGGAATCGACTTGATTGGTGCATTGCCAATAACTAAAGGAGGAGCCAAATACGCTATAGCTGTTGTTGACTATATCACAAAATGGGTCGAAGCGGAACCGCTAAGTCATTAATTTTGCTAAAAAAAATTATTTGCAGGTTTAGTGTGCCATAAAAAATCAACATCGATAACGGGGCCCAGTTCAAAAGTGTTGAGTTCAAAGACTTCTGCAAACACTTCTAAATTGAGAAGAGCTTCTTTGTAGTTGCCCATCCTTAAGCAAATGGGCAAGTGGAAGCAATAAACAAGATCATTAAGTCCATTATCAAAAAGCGATTAACTAAATAAAAAGGAAACTGGGTTGATGAACTTCCACTCTCACTATGGGCTTACATGACAACTCACAAAGTAGCAATTGGACACACTCCGTTCGCCTTGGCGTTTGGCTCAAAAGCAATGATTACCGTTGAACTAGAAGTCCCCTCTCACCGAAAGAAAAACTTTAATCAAAAGCAAAACGAGCAGCTCCTACCCGAATCACTGGAAATGATTGACGAAAGGAGGGAAGAAGCCGAGTTAAGGACCGTCGCCCACCAGAAAAGGATTGCAGGATACTTCAACTCCAAGGTTCACAACCAAACCTTCAAAGACCTCGTCCTCAAACGGATCTATCCCATGCCGGAAACCTTCGAACCAAACTGGGAAGGGCCATATGTGATCAATCAAAAGCTAAGGGACGGAACTTTCAAATTGGCAACCATCGAAGGAGTCCAAATTTCCAAAGCATCGAACAGTGAATCGCTGCGCTGCTGCTTCACCTTAAAACTACCTTATGTACTTTTTATTTTGCAGCGAGTAAGCCATCATAGAATGCCAGGGACATTGTAAATAGGCAAAAAATTGCCCAAATTCTATTAATAAAATTAATTCGCTTTTAGAGCCAACGAAATTGTGTTTATAATAGTAACCTGTTGAGTCGACGAGGTCAAATCAACTCAAAACCGTACAATTGCTACTTGAGAAAGTGGAAACATGCTCAAGTGCACCACACCTACACGTAGGGTCAACGGAAGCAAACCGACTCAAACCGTTGAATCGGTGGAACCTAATCCCGCCTTCTAAGAACCGATGTTGCCCTAGTAGCGTCGGGAAGGCTCAAATAAAAACCGTGCGTCCCGTAAGTCATGCATTAACTCTTAAAATGCAAACTCTTCACATTGCTCGAAGACAGGCGATGTTGAGAAGTATCATAAGCCACGCGTTTTATAAACCACGCACTAACTCCCCAAGCCATGAAATCATGCTCTTAAAGCATTATCCCTCACGTTGCCCGAAAATAGGCAACATTAAGAAGCATAAAAACTCACGCATCTCGTAAGCCGCGCACCAACCCTCTGAGCCTTGAATTACACTCTTAAAACATAAAATCCTCACATTAACCAAAGATGAAAACATTGAGAAGTATTTTAAGCACCGAAATTACCCCGGCAATATGGGAAATCTCATCTATCATAGGATTTATGAAAATCAACTCACTCCCATTATTGGGCGCAATGGGCGCAACTCTAACAAAATAGGAGTATTACAAACCAACAATTGCTAACACCCCATGATGAACTGTAACATTTAATGCGAATAATGCTAAACTGATTACAGATAACTCGTATGATGTACACGTCCGGGGCAATAAATTCATATTTGAAGATTACAAAAATCTAAAGAAATAATACCCATAAGTACATACTCAAGTTTTGAGAAGTAATAAGTGGTTTAACTTCCAAAAATTTGCAAAGATTATTCATTATGTTAATCTCGTAATTGAATGCTTATGAATTTTCTAGAAGTTAATCTCATAACTGTATGTTCTGCACTAAGTTTACGTTTTTATGCACATTCTAAACATGCATATGTTGTAAACGTTTCAGAATCGCATAAAAACATAAGTTGCAAAACTTGTAAAAGGAAAAAATCGAATTGCGACTTAGTCAAATTTCAAGTTTTGGCATGCAAACTGTTTGAACCATAAGTTACCGGTTATTTGTCAAGTGTTTGAAGTAAACAGCCCTATGAACCAAGGGGCATATACCGGCACTTAAATTATTATGCCTAAAAACTAAAATTTCACAAGTTCAATTAGTCCAAACAAAGAATTTTGGGCAGTAATCACGGGACTAAACAAAGTGAAATGGAAGTAAACAAAATAAACATAAGCACACAGAACGCATATGAGCAACTAAGTAAAGATATAGTCAAAATATCAACAATGTATTACTTATAATTTTCTTCTATACAAGGTTAAAATGTGGGGGTCATACCCATACAATACTGGCCAACAAAAGAAAAGGTACATACAACATAACAAAAACATAAGTGCAGACCCTGCACTTGAACAAAAACAATGCAAAATGAACCAAAATCAAATCTGCTACCACCTAAGCTTCTCAGCAGTTCTTTTCATTATTCCCCTTCCCGCCTTTTTTTGATGTTTTTTCTTCGCCTCGGAAGTGGTGTTGCTGCCAGTGATGTCGACGATCTCCTTGATGCTAATGTCCTCTTATTGCTCAGTGAATTTTTCAGAAGATTCGCCCTTCGTTTTGCGCTTTCGAGATCTGCGGGAGCTCTTAGAAGCCTTTATTGCTTCAGCCTTCTCTTTTTTAACGACAACAAGTTGTTCTTGAGATCTACATGGCTGCTCAATCTGAAACCCTCCAAAGATACAAATGGGTCATACAAACCATACAGTGCGGCGATCTTCTTGGATTTCGGCCCCGGTTGTGAGCTAGACACAGACACGAAAACTGGTGTGGATACATAAAGGAGCATAGAAGCGGCGGAGATAGCAATAGGCCCAGGCACCAGGAGAACCGGTTGATCGACAGATAAGGAAGATGGACTTATAAGATCAAAAATGAAAGCGTTAAATTCATCCTGCTTTTGCGGTGTGAGGAAAAAATTCTCCTATCTTCTTTCTATTTCTGCTCCTGTACATTTATTCTCTATATTATTGCTTTATAAGAACAAAGTTGGTGCTTTCTCACTCAAACCAAGGTGTTGATCCATTATTTGGGTTAACACAGCTTTTGAAAAATCCTTTCAACCAAAAGCCCCATACTCCTATGAATAGAAGTACGATGCAACTAATTTTGAATCCACTTCCTACCATCCAATAATCTAATGCATCAAAAAATAGTTTCCTAAACTTTATTCTTATGCCAAAAAAGGAATTTAGGCCGAGAATTTAACATTCGTACCACACTATAATCTTCCTATGCCCGTAGTACAGTGGAAATTTCCTCGTTGTCCCTGATTTACTCTAAATTTTTCATGTACAAAACGCATAAATAGGCTTATTTTTATGCTCTAAAAATGGAATTGAATCTAAAAATAGACACGCGTGTATCATCGACGATATATGAAAATAGAAATTCTAAGTCTAAACAGCTTTTCTCTTCTTCCCGCTTTCATTTATCGCATCATCGATCCTAATGCACCACTAAATCCATAAATTCTAACTCTATTTCCCTTCCTTACAGTTAACATGTGGCCTTCAAAATCAAATATTTCACAAAAAACATTCTCACCTTTCAAATTGTACGTCATTTGAAAAATAATATCCTAAAATGTTTAGACACACATTTTCCCTTACTAAAAAAACTTTTGAACAAAAAAATGATTTAAGATTAAAAAATAACTAAAACAAAAAAAATTCAAAAGAGAAGCTTTTCAAATCAAGAGGAAACTTTTCAAAATATTTTACTTTTCAAAAATTTCGATGAATTAAGCCACAATTTCAGCGTCGTTGGAAGTCGTTATCCGATAAAAGCATAAACCAAGTTCTAAATTTCTAAAACTAACTTTACCTATAAATCTTGACATTTTATTTAAAAATGTCATCATACAAAATTATCCAAAAATTTTAGCTTTTAAGGAACGCGATCAATGACCCGTGATACCAAAAAAAAATATCATGTCCTTCGCTAAAAAATTTCAACTATTCTAAACTTCCACTCTTATATTGTATTTATTGCTAGTTAATTGTCTTTTGTGAGATTTCCATTTTTATATTGCTTCTTCACTATACATATATAAGAGTGGTTTGCATGTCCAAAAACAATAAACACCGTAAATAAATAAAAACTCAAATCATCACGAGTGCTTTTTACGAGAGGCAACTAACAAGTGCAACCCAAACAACCTAAAAAGGAACAAATGCTGAACGGGAAAGACAACAAATCTATAAATCCTAAAACAATGCCTACAGATAACAAGATGACTAGCTCCGTGGCTAGAGCTTGATCCATTACTGCGACCCTTGAATGGTCCTACATGACAGCTATACATCCAATCTCTTGTCGTTGGCCCTGCTGGTGTTGCTGATGGCTCCAGAATTGTCATCTTTCTAAGGAAAAATCTAATGATGGCAGAAGAACCTTCTACTAAACTGCCTCTCTATAGAGGTTCACCGTATTACCTATGATAAGAATAGATAGGTGAAAATACAGAAAGTTACTTCGTGGAGTGCTAATCCTTGATCAACAGATTGCATCATAAAAGTGTGGATCCAATTAATGACGAAATACCAGCATCCAATTAATGACGAAATACCAACAAAGCTAGTCTTCTACACCATGGGATAAATCTGATTGTAACTTCTCACGTTAGGGATGACATTATGCTAAATGATGTGCACAACCTAACTGGCAATTAGATATGGATTATCCATCTTCCAAACACCAACATCCTAGGAAAAGATCTGCAGCAAAATCTTTGAGTCGGTCATTTTATAATCATCCAAGTCCGCATCCTTCATGGAGGCCTCCAAAAATCTCAAGGAGATCATCATTAGTCGGCTCAATCAAGGTACCAAACAAATCAAACTATTTCTCTATTGAAATTCTGCACTAACATGACGTTGAAAAGGAAGATACAGCATGGGTAAGATTCCTGCTCAAACGTCACGAAGCAGAGGATCGGTGTAAATCCTACCACGATGAATAGCTTTTCCAGCCCAAAAGCGTTGAAAACTTATGCTCATTTCGGTCCAGCCAAGTGGCTTCTTGAGTGTTGAGACCATAATGGTGCGAGGAAAAACAGGCAGTAAGAAAAGATGTCTTGGGCAAAGAAGTGGTCGGAGGGAGGAAATAAGGTTTAGAGCTAAAGTGGTGGTGGGGCGAGATCTGACATACAAAACCAGTATGAGGGAGAGGTAAAGTTGTTGCTCCTAAGGAAAAACAGCATCACCCCGGCGAGGGATGGAAGAGAGAGGCTGATATTTGAAAGTGGAAGAGGATGGCGATTGGGTTGGTTGATTGAGGAAGAGGGAACAAAAGAATGCACTTGGGAAACTGGGACATGGCTTTTATAGATGCGCTCCAAATTCTAGTTTTGCCAAAACTCGTTAATTGATAGACCACTCTAGGTTTATCGCTAGGTGGTTAACCGCTGAATTAGCTTTAGGCGTTAATTAAACCTAGATCGAACTAGGATCGGATTAAATAATAATTCTTTTGTGCGTGCTCTTTCTTTTTGACACGATCCAACAAAATTCCTGTCCTCATCATGGTGGTGTCAAAGCCTACCGCCTAGTCTCGAACCATGCTCTAGCAATTCACAGCAGTCCTAACAAAACAATTGCAACCAACCACAATTCCAAAAACTAGAAAATACTCCAGTTGATATTTCCTGCATATTTCACATGGAAATATTTCTTCCAATAGTCGGTGGACACAACAACACTTCAAATACATACCCTAATAAAATTGAATACCCTAATAAAATTGAATGTCATTCCTATTTTGTTTGTACCTTAAAGAGAGAAAATCTCAAAATGTTGATTTTATAAACCAAAAATTCACTGAGCTAAAGGTATGCTCATTTATCCTTGTTTCTGAATAATAAAAACTATTTAATACCAAAACTTTCCTTAAAAATCAAATTTATATATATGTATAAATCATATCGGAAATCGAAATGTTTTTAAAACCTAAAAATGTTTTTAAAACACAAATTTCCTAAATTGAAAAACTATTTCCTTGCCAAAAAAAAAACAAAATCAAGCCTTTACTGATATATACACATAAATATTTAAGGATTCCAAGAATTAATCCTTTATAAACTAAAAATTTATTAACACGATCAAATTAATGGTATACGTGTTTCTTTGAAAAATAAAATTTCAAAACTTTCCCAAAACAAATTTCCAAAATAAGTCATTGGGAAAGGAAATCTTTGAAAACCCTTTTTCCAAAATCTAAGGCAACACCAAAATATACTTTAGAAAAATTCTCTCACAGGTTCAAGACTAAGAAACTGACATTAATTATCCAAATAAAAATACGATTTACCATTAAAGAGTGACCAATGAACACATCCTAGCAAAAACTTGAATCCAGACAATTTCGACATACAAACTCTAATTTCCCACCCATCTAGAATAACCATGTGTCTCCTACTCGAAAATCATCAAAATCCACACAAGTTAACTAGATCTCAACCATCAAGTCGAACACCTCCAGCCTTCGGGATTCTTCCATATGTCATACTCATGCTCTTTACCAATAATGCCTTATGCATTGCCAGCACTCTATGGGGTTCTTTGGAGTTGGCCTGAATATCTTAACTCTAAGATATTTCCAACCATAGTTCCTTTGCCCATTCCCTCGGAGTGGAACTACAACTACTTCTATCATCGAAACTCTTAGAATCGAGCATAAAAAATAATAATATTACTAGATAAGAAAGTACGAATACATTCTCTTAATTTATTCTAATTTCTCTGATCTACTAACCTATGCACTGATACCAAATGTAATTACCCATACCTTAATGGGCTTAAATTTCGACAAAAATCGAAACCCGAGTCCATTAACCATAGATCGCTTGATTTGGTATCTGCAAATAAGCTGAGCATTATCAGAGATTGATAGAAATCAACACCCATAGGGGAAACAATAGTAGGAAATAAATATAAATATGACTACTACCTTGGAATTAATGGTATTCGTTGGATAGCAGATTGTCACATCAGCATTGAGCATGAGAGAAAAGGAGACTTCTCCAACAACTAAACACATCCAGCTCCAGTGACCTATTCCTCAGAATCTGTCCTGTAGGTTGTAATGAGAAGGGGGTCAGAACAACATTTTAGTGACTGAAAAATCTATAAACTGTCCATAACATAATACCAATTGGTTTTCATTTAATAGCTATTTCCATTAAGGCTAGCAGTTTTAACCTAACCTTGTACTGCACACACGATTACTTACTTTTCGCTTCCCAAAGTACATACTGATGAAGCCTTATCAATAACCCAATACTTCCAAATCCATTTGCCAGTTAATTCCTATAAATATAAAGTGGGCTTCTGTGATCACCATAAAATACTTTTAAAAGAGAAATAGGCAGACTCTTCCATTTAAGACCTCAATCAAGTAGACTTCATCATTTAAGATTTATTCCCAAGATGGTTTTCTAACAACTTTGTCAATGGTGGGTGGGTCCTAACTACAAAGACCTCTAACCACTATTTAAGGCTTCCGACATTTAATGCCTAACTATTACCGCATCTATCACCAATAAAATCATAGCCATGTAAAATATAATATTCAAGCTACTTAATACCTTGAAAAGGACTAGCGGACTTCTAACCATTTAATACCTATATTATAGGCAGTTCCTACATCAATTAATACCTATCCACCAAGCGAACTCCTTACTGGTGCTATTACAGCCTTAGCAATGTGAGAGACTACACCTAAGCAACAAAATGCCTCATTAATAAGGACTTGGAATATCCCTAACTATTTAACACCTATTTATAGGTAGGACTTTGTCATTTAATACCTAACCCCAAAGCAGACTCCTCACCGGTACTATCTAAACGATATCGCTTGAAATCTCACTAGGTTGCTTAATATTTCTTTTTAACATTACATAAGTCACTTGATACCTCAAACCCAAAGCGAACCCTTCATAAAATATCTGCTCTCACTCTTAATTATATCAAATCTCATTAGGTTACTTCTTTTGGTTAGGAGGCAGGCTCTAAAATAGCCACTTAATACCTCAACAGTGAAGTAAACCATTTTAGAGACATCCTTATTTATTTGGAATCTCATTAGGTTACTTAATACTTCCTTTTAGGGGAAATGTGGACCCTACAACCACTTAATACCTTAAACCAGAAGCAAACACCTATGAAGATATCCCTCATCGCTCCAAATTCCAAATTTGAACCATCTAATATTTTTCAATTAACAGGCCCAATCTCTCAAGCCGTCACTGGTCCTAGGATTAGTGATATCTCACACCAAGAGTAAGTGCACCCGACAGTGATAGCCCCAAAGTGAAGGGCAATCTTCCATCGAGTGACCCAACTGACCTTGCATCATTAACCTACTAAGTCCAATTAACTATCCTAAGCCTTTTCTTATATTATCTTAGATAGACATTAGACTTAGCTTACTAAATTCCTTTTTATTTAAGGCAACAAAATTTACCTTAAATACTTATCTACCCATAAATCCTTTTTTAACGCTTATAAATGTCAATTTGTCCATAAAATCCTAATGGACAATTCCTAAGGCATTTATATATGATTACTAATTTCAAATTAGTAAACTTTTTATATTTATTTCATTTTTATATGTCGCATCAATCCATTTGTCTCTATTAATTGTAACATTTAATGTAATACTATCCATTATTTCTCATTAGTTACCCATTAATTTAGGTTGCAATATTTTATTTTCTATTAATTAATAGGAATTCCTAATTTATTTCCCAATAATATGAATTACTACATTTTTAGTCCTAATTATTCGCTCCCCTAAACATAATAATAGCCAACGAACGTTATGCATAAATAGTGCATGAATAAATGCTGTTCTTCTTTATTAACGCAATAAATACATATGAACTACTTGAATAAACTACATATTCTTATCCAAATATCTTATAGTCATAAATATTTAACTAGAATATGCTTTCCGTATTTAATTTGCTGGAATTAGATTTGTTATGGAGACTTTCTGCTATGATTTCCATAGATTAGAAAGACTGACTCCATTTGAAATTACAAGGAATGAACAATTTCTTTTTAATTGGAATAGATAGTCTAAACTACGGAGGAAAAATCTATACTTTACACATCACTTCCATTTTTGTTTATAGGTATTCCACGTTAAATCAAACTTTGCCTTTTTGAATCAAAAGTCGAAAAAGCAAACAAATTAATAAAATCAAATGTATGTTTTTCCCACAAATTAAACTATGGAAAATCTACAACTCTGCACAAGTTTGGGCAATAATCCATAAATTCTATTTTACACCCATCTGAAATAAAATATACATCATTCAAATTTTAAAACCTTCAGGACTGATTTTCAGATCTAGGTGTAAACATATTTCAAATTAGGTCTATAACAAGAATATGTAGGTTTCTACATTAATTTAAGCCTACAATTCGCAAATAAAATTGATTTAGGCATAAAAATCAAACGTATGCCAACAGAATAGATTTAAAATCTAAACAATATATAAAATTTCCCACTCACCTTTTACAAACAATCCAAATTTCCATATCTGAAGTAGAACCTTACATTCATCTCCAAATCCTTTTTAATCCAAGAAATATGTATAAAAGGGTAGGTACATACATTAGACTTACTGATCTGAGAAGAGATTTGTGATTGGAGGGAAATATAAATATACAAATATATGAATTACATCAAATACACGTATAGTTGATTCTCTTCTCCTTTTTATTAGATTTCTATTCTTCTCCAATTTTATGAATATAGATATAAATATCTTACCTTTATAATTTAGAAAGAAAGTGGAGGAGAAGTAATGGCTGAGCTTCACTACTGCGTCCAAATGAGAAGAGAAGGAAGGGTTAGGCCTAAATTTATAGGTGTAAGAGTCAACCTCAACCGTCAGATTGAAATATATTAAATTTGCACCGTTGAGCCTAGACTAACCCTAGCCTCCACACACGAAGCGGTCGACCGCTCCCTTCTTAGGGGCCGACCGCCCCTATATGCGGGTTGACCTATGGGCCCTGGATAATTAATATATAAATGTTAATATTCTATTTGAATTATTTCCGTTTTGAATACTTTTTGTCCGTAACTTCTTCGTTTGGACTCCGATTACAAAACTCCAAATATGAAAGTTGTTTGGAATTACACCATGAACGAAATAGTGCAAATTTGGTGGTCCAATTCCATCATTTACACAAATTCCATTTTTAGAGCCTAGTCAATTAGCTAACTAATTAAATAACTAACACCAAATTACGGGGTGTTACAATAACTTAGGATGAAAATTTCTATGTTTTAATTTATTTGGAATAGTCTTAATGTAATTTCCATAAATTATCATATTCAAAATATGTACAAAAGCACGTTCTTCGAACTAAAAAGGACGCTTCAAAAAGGGAATGAGATAGGATATGGATATCCTTTCCACTTATTTAGGCCATCACTTTCAATAAAAGAAAAGAAATAATTCCAAACGAAGCAAAAATCTCTTTTATGGTTAACTTATTGGAGATTGTAATGGTGGTCCTTTTTAAGGATTGCTCTAATAAATTAAAAAAAATATGGAGATAAGGGTTCTAGTTTAGAAATTAGTATATACGTATGACCACGCTTAACAGATAGAAATAAGAATATATAAAAATATCAGAAATTATGACTATAGGCATATTAATTTAGTAATTAACGGATTAGGATCTATGGACATTATTAACACATTTTAATGGGCAATAAATTTGTGATTAATAAGAGGAAAAGGAACCTATTTGAGATTGATTAGGAAAACTTGATGGCCATTTATGAAAGAACAGAATCTAAATAATGGATAGATTTTGAAACCTAAGGAAGGTTAAAGGGATTAAATAAGGATTAACTGGGATGGTCCAGTTTTGACATTAATAATCAACTACTAAGGATATACTAATTGAAGCAATAGATGGACCATATTTATTAGAAACCAAAAAGGGAAAACTAAGGAAAATAGGTAATAATGGAATGACATATTGAGAAATACCCATCTTAATTTAGTAACGAATGTAGGAACTCAACACCATTTATACCACTTGATAATAAATGGCAGCTTCCAGCAAAATTTTCTTTTAGGGGTTTTGGGTTATAATCGCTAATTGTCTCCCTGGGTTATTGGAAAAGTGAATGATGTAGTGTAAGATATTTCCCTATTTTATTCCTGTGTTATTTTATGAATGAGATTAAACCACTTGAAATATATATATAAATATTGAAAAGCAATGCAAGTAAGGAAATTTTATAAGGACACTTAACTAGTGATAAATCATAAGTAAGACTAGAAGTTAATGAGGAATTAGGTTAGCAATCTAAAGTAAATAAATGTTTCAATTCCAAAACTTTGGAATTTTGGAAAAAATAAAATTTAGCTCACAGAATGTCACCATTCAACAAAGAGGTATAATATATAGACATGTGATGAAAATTTTCTATTGGATAAGGATGGAAAAAACCCTTTTATTCCTATTTAGGCAACATGACCACGGTGTCTCTATCATAGATTCATTTCAAGGAGGCGGTTCGACTACATGGGATTTCGGTTAGCATCATTAGTAATAGGGACCCTTAATTGCTAGCAAATTTTGGAGGAGTTTATTGGCAGTCTTAGGAACTTCGTTAGCTTCAGGAACTTCCTTAAATCTTAGCACTGATTACTAACTAAAGACCGATGGATAAATTGAAGGAGTGAATAGGAACTTGAAAGGTTTGTTGAGAGCTTGCATCATGGACTTTCGGGGATATTAGGAGCAACAATTACCCTTAGTAATCACAATAGACGATTGGTATGGCACCATCAAAGCACTTTTTGAAAGGCTATACAAATTGCTAAATTATGGGTAGGAAACCACTCATAAAATTCTACTCGGACAATATTTGAATTTTGAGACTTTAGAAAGTTAGAGTTGATTAGGTAGCATATGAAGATCATAAAAATTGGAAAGTTGGAAAAGTTGTCTCCTAGATCTATCGGGCCTTTCCTAATATTAGGGAAAATAAGAAAACCTATAAGTTGATAGTAGTCCATGATGTTTTTCACGTTTTGCATTTGATAAAATACCTTCATAGCATAGAAATTATGTAGAGCCTAATCAATTAGAGGACATTGAGACAGAGCTAATAGTGTCTCGTGCCACTACATGCATTGTTGAGCAAAGAAATAGGAAGCTCCGCAATAAATAAATTAGATTAGTCCGAATACAATGTGGAGAAAGTCCGGTAGATGGCATGAGGACTTCTCGTCCTAAGCTTTTTTCTAGTAAACTTTTCTCCCCAAAATAAGAATTTTGGTTGTGTCGTGGTTGCTTGATTGGATGGTAGGAGATGGTTGCTACAAATTTTCGATCACTTTACACTCATGTCATAATTTTATTCATGTTTAGGATATTTGTGTATATTATACATCACAACTGCACATCCACGCTAGGATTGAGCTCATTAATAACAAGTCTACAATACATAATCACATTGCACTTTTGTTGAGTAGATGGTTATGTAGATAACTTAGTTATATTGCATGGAAGTGATTACGCGTTACGCTATTTGCCCCTTGGTGAGATTTCGGGGACGAAATCATTTTCAAGGGGGGAATGTAACACCACGTAAAATTTGTAAGAATTAAATAAGTAAATTAAATTAAGCAGCGGTAGAAATGAAACTGTTTAAAAGTTGAAATTTGATCATGAAAGTTGTACCATTGTGTTTCTAACGAAATTATGACACGTTTTTTTATATATAATATGCCGAAGATTAAGCACAATTGATGAAGTAATGAGCATTTGAAGTTTTCGGCTTTAAAATAATTTAATTCGAATTCAAATTCGAATGAATAAATAAATTTTAAAGTTAACTAAAGTTAGAGTTGGGGTTAAGTAACGGTAAAATTAACGGTTAACGTTAAAAATATAATTAAGAAATGAAATAATTAGCAATGAAAAATAAAGTAATGTACCAAAATAAGTGAATGACCTTTAAACCTGACTGGTCCACTCTTAGCGGTCGACCAGTACATAAAGGCCGGTCGACAACCCCTTAGGGTGGCGGCTAGGGTTTTTGATGGTTAAACATTCCAAATTTGTCTGCTTTTACCCTAATTTATTCTGACGGTTCTGGTACACTTCAGCCTTTATAAATAAAACCCTAACCTCTCCACTTTTATTCACTCTATTTGGGGAACATCAACGAAGCTCTATCATTTCATCTCTTCTTAGATTCAGAAAAATCCATTAGGGTTTTAGGTAAGAAATCTTATATACCTATCTTTACTTATTATTTAATTTCTAATCCTCTTATCCTCCAACCTTTTTCAATCTAATACGCACACACACAAAAATCCTTTATTGTATGTGTTAATAAGAAGAGATCTGAAGGAGATTATAGTGGACATTTCAAATCAAAAGAGAAGCAAAGCTAAAGACCAACTGTTGTGGAAATCTAAGCATTTTTATTTAGTAATCGATTAGTATATTATGGATTTGAATATGCCTTAGGGGTTGTTCGAAGGGCTAAATTTCCATGGCTTTAGAAAATAGCCGGTCAAATTTTAAATTAAAAATTAACTACAAGCGCATGGCATACAATGGTAGTACGTGGTGTGCAGGTCATCCGTAGGGAATTGTTTAGATATTTAAATTTCTATACAATCAAATTAACCAAGATTTGAGAGTGTTGTTAACTACAAAAAAAAATCTAAAAACTAACAAAAGCTAGAATGGATAAAAATATTAAAGTAAATGACAATTTAGAGATAAGTTCACTCTTTTGACCACATATATCAACACAACATAAAATTATGATCTCTTTTATTTTATCATTAGTGAGTTTAATTGATGTATTTATCATAAGTATGTAATATTTATGCTATTAATTAGCTCAATATCAGCCGTCAAATTATAGTACACTCATTAAACCACTTGTTAACCCTCATGAAAATAGCAATGAAAATGAAAATAAAATCTATTCTAAGCATGATCGATTAACTATTGATTAGAAATATAGATCGTCAAATTTTGATTATAATTTCACTTCATAGCCATGATCATATTTAGATGAAGAGGCATTTGTGAATAATGTGATTAAGCATAGCCTATTTGTTATGAACAACATTGACTATCAAATTCAACATGAAACACTAAATCACATAAACATCCATTTTTCCGTTAAGCACAAAAAGAGATAAAAATATCAAATTATGTTAAATCCATATAATTAGAGAGCTCTTTTACCCCTAAATTAAAGGGACTTAGCCTCTCATATTTGTTATCAAATCAACAAATGTAGATTGTAACTTAAAAAAATGAAGAAAATGAGAGCTAAATGAAATAAAAGCTAGGCTACTTGCATAAAATAAAACTAACTACTAATATGAAAGGAAAAAAGCATGTAAATAAAAAGAGAATGAAATAAAATTGCATATAAAAAATTACATGAAAGGAAATGGCTAGGTAGCCATAAAAAGAAAGAAAAGAGAGCTTTGTTTTATTTTTGATCCTAAACTAAGGAGGCTAAGAGAAGAGAGTTAATTACATGAACATAATGGGTATTTATACAAGTTTAAAACTGTAATCCAAAACTTTTGGGAACTATCCAAACTACCCTTGAGGAAGTTTGACTACCAAGTTATCATTAGCATGAGATAATCCACCATTAAGTGTGCATGTAACTTTAATGGCCTTTTAGCATGTGCATTAGCTGCTAATGGTTAGTGGTAGGTGGGGTCCTCCATGATTCATGAGTTTGAATTGTTTCCATCTTCGTTCCTTTGTTTCCTCTTATGCACGCATATTTTCCATGAAAACCTCTTCCGTTTGAATCCAAATTCCTACAAAATATCATAAAAATGTCCAAGTAAAAATTCTCAAATTAATATATGCACAAAAATTGACCATTTTGCCTCTGTATGAAAATGAATATATGAGGACATGAAAATAATTTGAATTTTGGTTTAAATATGATAAAATACTCGATATGATCATTTAATTAATTAAATTCGATTAAATATGGAAGTAAAAATATGCATAGTTATATGCACATCAAATACCCCCACACTTATCTTTTTATTCGTCCTTGAATGAATTAAAACTAAGACAAATCCGTTTTCGTAGGGAGCATGATTACATTGAGAACATGCAACAAGCTGTTAAACCTCTAGGTGGCCATAGTAGGACGAATGTTGTCCAGTGAGGGTTTTTAGCGGATACTACCCACAAAATCCAAATGCAAAGTGAAAAATTCCTAAATGCAAGATTTATTTACAAAGAGATGAGTGCATGTTTTTGAAAATATTTACAAATGAAGTATTTACCTTTAAATCGACCCGAATAAGTTAAATATAAGTTTTGGTTATTATCAAGAAATTGAAGTCCTTTTACTTGTCAAAATTTCCAATAAAAATTAAGTTATCATCACAATTAGGCTCAAGTTTGGCTAGTTTTTTTCACTACAAGGGGAATCGCATTTTCCGACGGCCAAAATCCGTCGACGGCCGTCGGAAGCCGTCGGCAGCCGTCAGAAAAGGCTGCGTCGGGGAGCAGTATTTCCGACGGCTTCCGACGGAGACTGCCGAACGAGTTTCCGACGGCTCTCGATAATTTCCGACGGCTACCGACGGCTTTCGACGCCCGTCGGAAGCCGTCGAAAATGTGTAGCTACAGGCCGTCGGAAATTGTCGGAACCCGTCGAAAATTTTGACCTGTAGGCCGTCGGAAGCCGTCGGAAATCTGCTGTTTTTTTTTATATTTGCTGCAAATAGAGCCTTCCAACCACATTTCTCTTCCAAACACTACGATATCAATACCGCACAATCCAATAAACAATAATCCAACCAAATATCCAAACCTAGACTACAAAATATTTAATAAACACACAAATGGATAAAATTAGAATAAAAATAAAATATAAAATATACATACCATTCCAACATTAATAATAATCATAACAATAACTGTTCTACCATGTTTTTAATACACAAATTCATCAATATTCTCATGCGTATCCTCATACAACTACAGAACCAAGTGTATCATACATAATTATACAAATCAACAATTTCCTGCACCATCTACCAAATCATTCTAAACTAAAACAAAACATAGCTGAACAAACAAACGAACAAGCAAGCAAGGAATGAATCAATCTCCTCCAGATCCAGAGCTAGCCGAGGAAGGGAAGCGGCCACCAAACTGCTGCATGTACTCTAACAACTGTGCGGTCTACAAGGCATGTTGGCGGTTTTGCTCCTCTAATTGAGACACTCTAGTCCGTAATTCTTCTATACCTGCTAAATCGATCTGAGGTCTACTCCACCGTCCCCTACTCTGACTACTGGACTGCAATAATTGAAAAATAAATAAAATCCAAGTTTATTGCTTTGAAAAGGTAAAAATATCATATTTTCGGTATTTTAAGAAAAAGTAAATTATTTACCGCTAAATTGCCAAATCCGTATCGTCGACCATGCTCTGCTGGACTCATAACGGACTCAAAAATAACATCCTCCTCATCGGTCGTCAGCTGCTCTCTACCCGTATCAGCAAGGAGTTTCTGCCGCTGCTCCATAAACATCTCCTGCATTAACAAATTAATAGTATCATATCTTATTTCATCATAATTTAACAATTAAAACAATTACTAATACTGAATAACATGAAATATGCTTACATGGCTTTTGTTGGATTTATCGTCCTGCCATGTGTACGAAACAGTCCCGTCTGGATTAACATGCTCGACAGCATGCGTACGGGTGAACACGTCCATATAGCTGACAGGATCATGTTCCTCGGCTTCCTGAAGTTGATTGTTACATACAATTATTATACGTTTAAAATCATATAGCACAAACTATTTACATTTATTATTCAGTAAATTTACCAACTCCTGCCGATACTGCTGAAACGACTTCGATCCTCCACGATGAGTGACGGGATTCTTATTTCTATTTGCAGAGTTTCTATCCGACTCTGCCTGTACATTCAAAATTTGATACATTATTTTTCAATCACGTCAAATTAATAATTCAAAAAAATAGTATGCTTGCCTTCGCCTCGTCTGTCTCCCAGTAGCTCAACCAAGCTTTCCACACGCTGTCTCCCATCCACCGTGCTTTCTTACCAGATTTCTTAATCTCAGATATCGTATCCATGTAGTTCTTGCACATCTTCTTCATCCAGTATGCTCGTGCCAGCATCAAATCATCTGTCTGGATGTCTATCTCAGCTTGTACTAAAAAAAAGATTACACTTTAAACGATAAACAATAGAAAAACGACAAAAACGAATTAAACAACAGAAAAATTATACATACTAGGACATTCTGCCATATGCACTCTATGATGTGAGGAGGGATGGTATCCCACCTCGGCCAGCACGTACTCATCCTACTACAATAAGATGCTCTAGAGACGTCCAACACAACCTTAGAGGGAAGTAGGTCGAACCCCCTATTTTTAAGTACGATATAGATAAGTACGTACGTTTATCATAGAAAAAATAAGATGCTGAATAAAATTTAATTCTTACCCATCTACTCTAGGGACTAACGATACAACTGCCCGCTGTGGCTCTTGCGATGGGCCACTGCCATCGCCTCCTAAGGATCGGGAAGAGCTCCTACCTCTATACGACATAATGATAAACCTGTGACATATGCACATCATTATATAAGAATTTAAAAACATGATAATGAAATATATTTCATATGAAAATGACATCAATGGTATAAATTGCTTAATTAATGACTGAAATGGAAATAGAAATGGAAGTGTGTTATACCCGATTCATAATGGGTGTACTCTTCTAACGATAAGCAGAGTTCATTGCATTTTTAATAAAAATTGCTAAATAAATGACAAATGGAAATACCATAAAACATGCAAACAATAGTAAACGGATTTGGTTTCATAGTTACATCAATTTCATAATACATCAAGAATTCAACATAGTTACATCAATTGCAAAAAAAACATATTCAGATTTTTATCAGTCATCATCGTCTTCTGATTCAGATTCGGTCTCGTTTTCGACGATATTTTCCTCTGCACTGTCAAACGCTTGTACCCAAACATTTGATTCATCGATCAAGGGACCAAAATCTGTATGATCCTCTGTAATTATTATTTCATTATTTTGCTCAAGATCTGCCTGATAAGCTTGTTCGTCTGGAATATTCTTCCCATCGAATGTGAATCTGGCCTTTGTTTTAAAAACTGCAGACCAATCTGCTTTATCTCTTTTTAGAGACGGATAAGGAGCGTAATAAACTTGCAATGCTTGTTTGGCTAGTACAAAAGGATCATACTTGTGATAGTACGATGTATGCTTTATTTCGATAAGATTATAATCCTTGTGCACATTAATTTCAGAACCTGAAACATTGCTAAACCAATTGCATCTAAATAGAAACACCTCCTCCGCGGGTCGTGAGAAATATGTCGGTTGCAAATTTCTGTCAGAATGCCATAAAAATCATTTAAATGATTTTTTGGATCGTCACTACCTTTAACAAATACACCAGTATTATTTGTTAATTTTTCTGCACCGTATTCTTTGGGGTTAAATTTATATCCATTGACGAAATATATTGGATATGTCTTGACCACTCTTTTTGGTCCCATCGCAAGATGTTTCAACTCTTCGTCAACAACACTATTTCTCGGCTCATAAACGTAATTTGAAAACCAACCGGAAAATTCTTTACTGAGATCTCCGTTCGGATGTTCACGTTCATAAACACTGTTTATATAAACAAATTATTACATTAGGTTATACACGCGCATGCATTATAGAAAAGAATAAAACACAAATTATTATTTCAGATTACCTAACAAATAGTGCAACCTCAGCACAATTTAGAAGAATATAAGTGTGTGCTACATGAAGATCTCTATCGTCTAGCCATATTTCTACGCATTTTCCAGAAGGCCGACCATGTTGTCTAAAAATAGATAACATTGCTTGAGAGGACTCTTGTTCGTCGCCTTCGTCATTACGAGGAACACTTTGAAATGAAATATTCACATGGTCACTGAAATAATGAGAGAAAAAGAACGAAGCTTCTTCTTCGATGTAAGATTTATATATCGAACCTTCAACCCGTGCTTTTTGCCTCACTTTTTTCTTCAGGTGATTCGAATATCTAGCAAAATTAATTTATATTAACTTCATCTTTTAAATGCAATTATTACGTTATAACATATTACATACCTCTCATATGGATACATCCATCCATATTGGACAGGACCTCGAAGTCGTGCTTCAGATGGGAGATGGATAGGTAAATGTTCCATCACATTAAAAAAACCAGGCGGAAATATTTTTTCTAATTTGCAAAGCAATATAGGAATGTCCACTTCAAGTTTACGTAAACGTTGCACTTTTAAAGTAGTCGAACAAAACTCTTTGTAAAACATACTAAGCTCCGTTACTACTTTCCAAACTTTTAACGGCAGTAGTTCTTTGAACATTACGGGAAATAAATTTTCCATCATTATGTGACAGTTGTGACTTTTCATTCCGCTCAATCTACCATTTTTAAAGTCAACACATCTAGGAAGATTTGATGATATCCCATCAGGAAATCTTAACCCTTCCACCCATTTTAACATAGCTTTAACTTGATTATTATCTAATTCATAACAAGCTTTGGGTTTTTTACTGTCATTTGGTTTCATATGAAGCTCAGGACGTTTGCATAATTCTTTTATATCACATCTTGATTTCAAATCATCCTTCTTCCCTTTCACATTCAAAATTGTGTTAAAAACATTATCAAATATATTTTTCTCATTGTGCATCACATCTATGTTATGGCGAAGCAGAAGATGTTTCCAATACGGCAACTCCCAAACAATAGTTTGTTTGCACCAGTTATGAACAACTGATTTGCCTTCAATTTCTGTCTACTCGCCAGTTTCATATACCTTTGGATAGTTCTTAACAAGTTCATATATGTCTTCGCTTGACCATATCGTCGGTGGTTGTCTGGTTTCTACTCTATTAGCTAAAAAGTTTTTCTTGTCTCCTCTGAAGGGATGATTTACATGGAGAAAATATCAATGACAGTCAAACCATGAAATTTTTTTCCCATGAGGTAAAGAAAACGCTCATGTTTCATCCATGCAATATGGACATGCTAGACGACCGACAGTACTCCATCCCGAAAGCAATGCATAGGCAGGAAAATCACTTATAGTCCACAACAAAGAAGCAAACATACGAAAAATTTTCTTCTTGGACACATTGTATGTTTCTACTCCTTCGTTCCACAGTATTTTTAACTCCTCAATCAACGGTTGTAAATATACATTGATTCCTTGTGTCGGATCATCGGGGCCAAGAACGACAACAGTAAGAAACATATATTGCGTTTTCATGCACATCCATGGAGGTAAATTATAAGGTGTGACGATAATGGACCATGATGAATATTTTGAACCGAATTGAGAAAAAGGAGAAAAACCGTCCGTAGATAATCCTAATCTAACATTTCGACTCTCCGCTGCAAAATTTGGATACGTTTTATCGAAATGCTTTCATGCTTCTCCATCGGCCGGATGTGTCAACGTACCCTCTTCCTTCGTTCTCATGCTATGCCATCTCATATTAGACGCAGTTACAGAAGATGCATATAATCTTTGAAGTCTTGGAGTTATGGGTAAGTATTGCATATGCTTGTACGGAACTTCCTTCCCGTTCTTTTTTCTTGGTTTGTATCTCTCCTGGTTACAAATTTTACAATTTCTAAGGTTTGCGTCTTCTTTCCAAAACAACATGCATCCTTTTAAACATGTATCTATTTTCTGATACGGTAAACCAAAAGCCGACATAAGTTTTTTAACTTCGTAGTGATTTTCACACATTAGATTATCGGACGGCATATGTCTTTTTGCAGCTTGTACAATAGCCGTAAACCCAGCTTCAGTGATGTTGTATTTTGACTTCATCGCAATGTATTCTGCGATTACTGACAGCTGAGTGCCGCTTTTACAACCATCCCAAATAGGTTTCTTAGCTGCATCTAGTAAATCATAAATTTTTTTAGCTTCAATATTTGGTTCTTCAACATTTCCATCATCGTCGTCAACTTCAACCATAGGAAACATTGATCGTGCTGCATCTTCGACCATATTTTCTATACGGGTCGTTGAAACTATTTCGTTAACGACACTTTCAGACTCTACAGAAGTATTTGCTATAACTTCTCCATGCCGATCCCAAACATAATATTCGGGTGCGAAACCGTGTTGGCACAAATGAACTTTCACAATATCTGGTAACAAATACTTCAAATGTCTACACCTACTACACGGACAACAAATTTCTGGATCGTTTCCGTTATTACTTAAAGCGAATTCAACAAACACGTTTATACCATTATAAAAATCTTCTTTTATTGAGCCCCTCGGTCCTTTTCTTTGGTACATCTATCTTCTCCGATCAACAAAATAATCAATCATTTTTCCTATTTGACAAAATGAGAAGTTCAAAATTTAATATTTATTTTTAAGCATACAAATTCGAAAAAGATTATTTTCATGGTCGTATAATATTTTGAATTTAAAGAACAACTTCACAAATTTAAAAATATTTTCAAATAGGGCATATTTTATTTTTTAACGTAACGATTTAAAAATATATTTTTTTTCATTGGTCAGGCATCCTACTTCCCATTACAAACACAGTAAGCATTTACATTTCGTATATTACTTCGTCTCAAACGATTCAACAAAATTTCGGCAGCATTTCCCTTTTGTTCCCTGCATTGTACACAAATGCGTGTACGCATGAAACAAAAAAGAAAAGTTAGGCCGAAATTTTATGAACCGTTTGAGACGAAGTAGTATACAAAATATAAATTCTTACTGTGTTCATAACTTGTCCAATACAGGGACAAATCCGACAAATATTATACCAGATGAATATAAATGGTCGTTTTTCGAAAAAAATAACTATTTATACAACGATCATGTACAACACTCGTCAGACGGGGCCAAAAACTCTCTAAGTGACATTTGTCAGTTACATGCGCGCATTTTACAAAAAAATACAGTTTTACTCACTGTTCACATTTACAAAAATATATATTAATTTAACACATTTATTCGACGTATTACGCATCAACTTAAGGCTCATTCGACGTATTTTTTTGTTGCATAAATCATTACGTGCACAATATAATATTTCTACCTCGTACGTTCATTTTATCTTAATTCAACTAACACAATACAATGATAGCACCGCTACACACGTATACAATCAATATAAATTATACATGTTTTTCGTAATTTCACGATAACAAATTAAATAGGAATACCATGAAATGCTAGAAACTATTATAACACTATTGTAAACAATTGCAATCAACAATTACCCATAATTTATCAAATTATGCAAATCTAGAATTAGGATAAAAACTGAATTTTTGGCTAAAATAAGAGATTATACCTGTACTATAGAGCAGTTAGAAGTTAACTGCACAGCCGGGAAGAAGTTGAAATCATGAAATTGCTGATTGGAGGGTTGGGGAAGAGAATTGGGGGAAGTAAACCTAATTTTTTCGTATGAAAATGGAGAAGAAGAAGGCTCGGCTGGAGCCAGATATTTGCGAATTTCCGACGGCTTCCGACGGCCCGTCGGAAGCCGTCGGAAATAAGCCGTCGGGAGCCGTCGCCCTGCCTTGCCGGTTTTTAAGCTTTTTCTAGTAGTGTTTCTGTTGATAATATAGTGCAACTATGAAATGGATCCTTAGTTGATTATCAAAGTTTTTCAAAGTGGCATTTTTATTTCTTTTGAATAATAAGTTAAATCAAATAAGTAAATAGTGGTCAGATTTCAATTGCTTACTCTCTCAACTTTTTTTAAAATTTTATTGATAGTAATAATATTTACATATTCCTAACTCGGAAAAGTAAGGCCAAATATATTACCCATGTACTACCTTGTGGGCTTATGTGAGGGGGATATAGAACGTGGTAAGTGAACGTACGAGTGTTCACACCTATCCCCTGTAGGCATTATTAACGAAAGAATTTATATATATACACACCTAATTCAGATAAATTGAGACCAGATATACTGATTGTGCACTGTCTTTTGGGCTTACGTAAGAAGGGTACAGAGCATGGCGAGTGTAGACACTTGCATGTGAACACATGACTCTAGGTATTAATGAAAAAAGTACATATATCCAGGAAAAAAATTGTTTGTTTTTTGAAAATAAAATAGAGAATTTTGCAAAATCATCTTAGCACCATTTAACTAGAAGATAAAAAAATGTTATATCCTCTTCTTTTAAATCCACCACTTTTTAAACAAAGATTTTCAATTAGGATATACTTCATAATTATCCTCAAAAGAATTGAAATCCAACTCAATTATTCTTTTTTCAACAACTTCATTAAGATCACCATTTTCAATTTCCAAAGCTGTTACTTGAAAATCATCAAATTGTGTAAAAGATGTATTATCATATAACTCATCACACATTGGGATTTGATTTTGTTGCTCACGTTGTTTCAAATATATTTCAAACAGTAAACCCGTATGTTCTTTGTGAATTTCATCCATTTGCTCAACAAAGTCTTTATAATTATTAATTTGAGAATTTTCAGTTGGAACTTGTTGAGAATAAAAATATTCACCATCATTGAAACAAATCTCATTGCCAAAATAATTTAAACAATTGTTTACATTTTGATTTTGAATTTCATTTTGGAGTTCGAAGTTGAATTGGCATGGGTTATACTTGAAATCATTTGAATTTTGAAGTGAATTCAAATTTTGATTATTTTGAAAAAATTTCGTTGCACAAATATGAATTACACAAATCATTTATCCTTTGATTTTGTTATATAGAGAAATCAAGTAAAGATGAAATCATTTCCGTGCTATTTTCAAAATTTGAGGGTTGGTCATCATTTTGAAAATTTTACGCAAAATTCAAATTGTTTAAACAATAGTTGTCATTAAAATATCCATAAGAATTTGGAGTAAAATTATATGGATTATATTTATTTTCACAACTATTGCAAAATTCTTACGAGTATGAAAATTCAGACATTTCCAAAAGTTTTTTTCCTTTTTTTTTATGAATTTTTTTTTATATCTTTTTATAAAGAAAAACTATTTACCAAAAGGAATTTATTTTTCAAAAGGGAAATTTAAATTTTTTTTTTTTGGATTTTCTGCATTTTTTTGAAAAGGTTTTCTTTTTTTTGATTGAAAAATTTTGAAGGGTATAAAAACCAAGTTAAGAAATATTTACAATTCTTTTTTAGTTTTGGATTTTGAATTTTTTTTTTAAATATGCATGAACTAATGCAACTAAACGAATGCAAATGACTTAATTAAGAAAAACTAGTAGCTCCTAACCCAAAATTATATAATTACACTTTGTCTTAATTCAACAAGCTAGTTCTCAGCAAGGTAACAGGCAGAATTTATCGGTGCACCACGAATCACCATATTAATGCAGCCGAAGGTTTAAGTACCTTTAGAGAAACAATCAGTATAATATTTACGAATCACCGTAATATTCATGAATGGTTATTGCTCTGCCGTAGTCTAAACGCCAAGAATTCAAATTGTCGAAAGAGGATAACTTGTCAATATACAATTAAGTGTTTATCGATGTGTAACCGTTATTATTAATCAAAATTTTAGAATGAAATGCAAAGCAAAAATTAAATATGTATTAACAATGCAACTATGAATGAAATTTGTTTCTGTTTTTGTTTTTGAAAATTTTTATTTTTTTTAGTGTAAGCAACCAACAATGCAAAACAAATGATAAGAGCACAATAGCAGAGCATGCGGAATTATTAGAAAAACTATTTTTTAAAAGCATCGATTTTTTTTTAGCAAGCAAGCAAAGTAATTATAGCAAGCTAAGGCCCTTCTTTTGAATTTTTGCTTTTACAACCTAAAATTATGAACAAGATATATATATATATATATATATATATATATATATAATTTAAAGATGGAAAAAAAAGACATGTTTTTCATAAGTTTTTTCTTTTTGATTTTTTTTTCTCTGTTTTTTTTTTTTTGAAACAAAAAATCAAAAAGGAAAACGAAAACAAGAAAAAACAAACGCAAATTTGGAAAGGAAAACAAAAGCCATTTTGTTTTCTTAATTTTTTTTAAACGCAAGAGTTTACACTAAAAAAAAAATTAAAACTCAGTTCTAATCATAGAAGCAAATTCAACAAACCCAAACTACTCCATCTATCTTTTCTTTGAAAGCCGCGCATCTTATATAAAAAACGAAAACGTTCGATTCAAGAAGAAAAGGAAAAAAAAAAAATTGAATCGGAACTCGCTATGTCGTGATAGTGATTTAATTGCAGTTGGAGGAGATTGCGGGTGGAATTTGAGGAGGTTGTTGGGTGATTCAGGCGATTGGCTGAGGTGATTGGCGAATTGCTGTGGAATTCGATTACGAAGATTGATTGTTGATGATTCGTAGCAGTATGGTGGTATTCGCCGATGTATTTTCTGGTGGTGGCTAGGTGAAGTTGGATTCGACTCAGGCGCATGGTTTTTAGGGTGAGGTTGCGGTTGCATAGTGATTTGGGGATGCGTTTGAGGTTGTCGAATGGGGATGGAGGCAGTGGTGATGGTGTTTGGTGAAGTTCTGGCTGACGGTATGTTTACGTGTGCAGAAAGGAGTGTTGCAGTGTTTGTATGCAGGATGTTGATGGTGAAGCCAGTTGATACTATGGGTTTGGATATGGTGTGTTGCTGTGAGTTTGAATATGGTGTGGTCAGGAAGTCTCACACATTGAAGGTCTCCAGTTCGTGCCTGGACGAAACCACCAAGGGCTGTGATAGAGGTGTAATGTGATGCAGCAGTGTAGTTAAGGGAAATGGTATGTGAATTGAAGTTATGGTTGTATTTGTTTGTAGGTGATGGTATGCCATTGTTGATGGATGATGAATGCAGAGGCAAGGAGATGTATTATGACAGTATGGGGTGGTTTGGTGGTTGATGAACTGTGATGGCTAGTGTTATGTGGTAGTGAAGTGAGTGCTACTGTGATGGAAAGAGAGGCAGTTTTGGAGTTTTGTGTAACAGGGTGAGTTGTAGGGTGTTAGGCAGTGATTGAAATGATGGTGTGAAGTTGAGTGGTTGTGTACTGCAGCAATGAGGAGGAGTATGGCTATTGGATGTACTGTGCATGTGCACAGTGTAGGGGTGATATGCAGTGGGATTATAAGTAGTTAAAGCATGTGGAATGGTGAGGAGCAGTGAATTGTATAGGAAGTGGTATTAGAAGTGGAAGTTTTGCAGGCAGAGGGAAGGAGTTGTAACAGTGTGAATTGAAGTGTAAAGAATGTATGGCTGGGTATGTTTTGTTCGATGGGGTGACAAGAACTGGTGGTATGTTATGTTTGAAGTGTAAGTAGTAACATTGTTGTGGCACTGTTGGGCAGTGTAGTGTTGCGGCTGGGAGAATGGTGAGTGTGATAGTGAGTTAGAAGTTGAGTTGGAGCGGTGGCTGATGATATGAAGGCAGGCAAGCAAGGGTTAGTTTGGTGAATTGTAACTGTTGTGGTTGGGACAGTATGAAGCTTGTTGCGGATGAATTCTGGTGGTGGTGGATAGTCAGTTGTGAATATGATGACTGAAGTGGTTCTGAGTTATGTGTTGTATTGCTGTGTTTAGCAAACTGTGGGTTATGGGCCATAACTTATGGCCTGAGAATTTTGGTCAGGCAGAAAGTAACAGTGTAGCAGAAATTGTATTGAAGTTGATGTAGCAGAAATGTAATAGTGTAGTGAAAGTGTATATATAATGTAAAAGCAAACGCAAATAATAAAAATATTTTTGTTTTTGAAATTGTGTTTTTTTAAATATGCAAAGGCAAATGAAAATAGAAAAGGCAACAAGCTAACAAACAAATGTAACCACAAATCACACAATCACTAAACACAATATTTAAAAAAAAAATGAAAATGAACACACAGAATAAATAAAAAATCAAACGAAAAAAATAATAATTCGAAGAATAGAAATTAAAATCAAAGCAAATTCCCCAACAACGGCGTCCAAACTTGTTCGAATGGCCAACTTTCCATCGGTTTAGAAAATAGCCGATCGAATTGTAAATTAAAAATTAACCGCAAGCGCACGACGTACAATGATAGTATGTGGCAAGTACGGATCGATCTGTAGGAAATTGTTTAGATTTTTAAACTTCTATTCAATCAAATTAACAAAGATTTGAGAGTGTTGTTAACTACAAAAAAATGTAAAAACTAACAAGCTAGAATGGATAAAAATACGAGAGTAGAGGGCAATTTAGAGATAAGTCCACTCTCTTGATCACATAAATCAACACAACATGAAATTATGATCTCTTTTATTTTGTTATTAGTGAGTTTGATTGATGTGTTTATCATAAGTATGTAGTATTTGTGCTATTAATTAGCCCAATATAAGTCATTAAACTATAACACACCTATCAAACTGTAGGATCGTTTTCACCCTAGAGGGGGGTGAATAGAGTGATACAAAAAATTACCGCGGAATTAAAAATAATAATAGAAAGTAATGCACTAAAGATCTCACACAGTTTTACCAAGTTTCAGCAATAACCTGCCTATGTGCTGCCCCCGATGTTTCTACCGGAAATTAAATTATAAGACGATTATAAAACACGTAAACTTGTAATACCTGCTAACTTGATTAACCAACTTTATGCTCAAAACCCCTGCCAGCCACTGAATTGCGAATTCTCCGAACTACGCCACGTTGTTCGTAACCTCGTTAAAACTAGAGTTTGACTCAAATAAAAGACAAGCTAAAGTGCTAAAAAATAAATAAAACCCTAATATTTATAACTGAAGCCTAATACACATAAGAACAACGGGCCAAGTAATAAAGAAAGACCGTCACCCTTTTCTTTTGTTTGTATAATCCCTAAAAAGTTAAATGCGTTCTCCCTTTCTTATTTTGTTGCCGCCTTGTTCTGTTTCATTCTGGAATTAGGGTTTTTTGAATTTGAAGATGTCGATTCAATACTGATCGATTAAGGCGATGAATTCACTTTGGTTTACTTCGTCAATCGACCCTAGCTTTGATTGCACTCGGTTGCTTCAATTATGTTGAGCTCGAATGATACTTTGAGTTGGTATGCGATTTGCCCCATTTTCGATTTTCGATTATGCTCGAGTTTGATTCGAGTTTGGGATTTGTTTGTGATTTGTTCTAAGTAGGCTCTTTGAATTTTGCCACGAACTTGAATGAATTGCCGATGATGATAATGGGTTGATTTATAGGGATCAAAACCCTATAATTTCGTTTTTATATTTTCAAATACACATACTTCATTGTGCACTGCAAAATATTTCTTTTTCAATTTTACTACGCCATTGTTTATTTTGCAGATAGTTCAGATGCTGGATACAGACTGGAACAAAGTTGAAGATCAAATACGAGAGATGAGTGAATATGTAGTGAGGTGAAACATGTATGCAAAATTATATAGTGAAAATTGTGTTGTAACCGAAACTTGTATTTGGAGTTGTGTAAATATAGCGAGAGCTTAAATTTATACCATTTGAATTTGCAATAAAATATTTGTTTGAATAAAATATTTGTTGAATATGAATTCAGAGTTATTTATTTCATTCAACAAATTTTATTTAATTATGTGGAAAAATAAAATAGTACAATAACAAATACATTTAAACGAATATATATATATATATATATATATATAATCATCAAACAAAAATCATAGGCTACTGTATTCTGCAATCTCCCTCTTTTGATGGTAACAAACATATATTAATATTTTGACTCTATTAAATGCATTTGGTCTTCATAAATTCTATTAGCTCCTCCTATTTGTATACTCCCCCTACAACAAAGCTCCTCCTTTACATATGCATGAAAATAAAAAAAAAGTGCAAATGAAAAAACAATAAAAAATTTGAACTTATTTGCCAAAATCTTTACTTCGCTCCCTCTTTTGTTATCAGCAAAAGAATAACAATATTATAAAAGAGTGATAACGTGATAGACATTAATACAACAGTAATACCTAATCAAGTAAAGATATTAAATTTCAAGAAAAAGTTAAACAAAAGTCATAAATACTCTGTTAGGCGCATATTTCATTTTAGAGTGATAGAGGTGATGTCGGCATAGAATACCATATAGTCATGTCAATTTGTGGCATATTTATGATAGAAAATTATTAAATACTTA
This sequence comes from Allium cepa, assembly GCA_030765085.1. Lineage (NCBI taxonomy): Eukaryota > Viridiplantae > Streptophyta > Magnoliopsida > Asparagales > Amaryllidaceae > Allium > Allium cepa. Next base: position 1,015,928,247 of record CM060945.1, read on the forward strand.
CTAACCATGCATAACCGTTAGAACTTTTAAATGAGATTAATATTATTCCCTATTTTTATTAAAAATGAATTTCAAGCATTTTCTAACCACGCATAACCGTGAGGACTTTTAAATGGGGTTAGAATTAACTTGCCTATTTTATCCAATTTTGATATGTGTTCCATACATGCATAGCAGTGACAACTTTTAAATGACCACGAAAACACATTACCAGAGATTCCAAGTAGTTTACCATGCATAACCGTGAGGACTTTTAAATGAGAGTGAGTACTTTTGGATGACTTTATTGCTAATTAATTAAAAAAATGAATAATTTCCTGTTTAGATACCACATTTGACGTACTATATTGGATTTTCATGAGTGATTGTCGTAGAAATATGATAAAAATAGAGATGGTCATGGAATTTTACCAACCAAAGTTTTTACAAATTTTGTTTAAATTTTTAAAGAAATTTTCTAAATATACTCTCTCAAGGCATAATGTATGATCAAGATCAACACACATCACTTTTTTCATTCACTATTTATCTTTTCGATAATCAATAGGGAGTAAGATTTGTTAACACAAGCATTTAAGATAAAATCCAAAAAAATATAAAATCACATTTCTAAAATGCCTAAACTTAGACGAAGTCGATAAAAACTATTTTCTGGAAGGAGTTTTGTAAAAATGTCTACCAATTGAAAATCGGTTGAAATGAAATTTATGCATATATTTTCTTTGGAAACATGATCTCTAATGAAATGATGTTTAACATCTATATGCTTGGTGCAAGAATGATGCAGATGATTATTTGTGAGACCAACTGCACTTTTGCTATCACAAGAAGTGGAACTCGTTTAAAATTTAGACCATAGTCTTGTAAATTTTGTATCATCCATAAAATTCGAGCAGAGCAACCTCTTAAAGCAATATACTCTACCTTAGTCGTAGATAATGCAATACAATTTTGTTTTCGATTTGACCATGCAAGTGATGCAACTAAAGAATGTTCCAACATAAAAAGCGTTCCACTAGTACTTTTTCTATCAACTAAACTACCAGCATAATCTGCATCTGAATACCCTTTTAACACAAAGTTACCATTAGTTGGATACCATAGACCAAACCGTGAGGTGTGCAACAGATACCTTATAATCCTTTTTACAGCTTTTAACTGAGATTCTTTTGGATTTGATTGAAACGGTGCACATAAACAAATAGAGAACATAATGTCTGGTCTAGAAGCAGTAAGATAAAGAAGTATACCTACTTGTATCTAGAGTGATCATCAACCAATACAAGAAAATATCTCTTACACCTAAACTTGCAATATTGTTAGGTCCAAACAAATTCATATGAACTAGTTCAAGGATTCTAGAGGCACTTACAGTGTTCTTAGCATGAAAAGATGATTTTTTAAATTTTCCCATGGTACATGCTTTATACAGAATTTCTGTTTTGAAATCATGAGATGGTAAACCTCTTACCAAATCTTTTCTTTTTTAATTTGTTTAACAGATTCATGCTAGCATGTCCTAATTGCTTATGCCATAAATTTACTTCTTCATCCTTAGCTACCAAACATTTTGAAAGAGTGAAATCATCAAAAGATGGAGAGTATATATTACCTTTCCTCTTACCTAAAAATAAGGTTTCTTTTGATGATTGGTCAACAATTTTACACAAATCAGAATCAAAAACAACATTTATTCCCTTATCACATAATTGGCAGATTGAAATCAGATTATGGTGCAGATTTTCAACATATAATACATCGTTGAATATAAATGTGCCATTACCTACTTTACCTTTACCGATAATTTTACATTTATCGTTGTTGCCCATTGTGACTCTGCCACCTTTGTACTTCTCTAGGCTAAGGAACTTTGATTTTTCGTCCGTCATGTGCCTAGAACAGCCAAAATCCAGGGTCCACTATTGTTGTTCCTTAGCCTAGCAACACAACTACATGAGAGAATTTGTTTTCATAGGTGCATGATTGTTAGTGACAATTTTTTTTGAAAAACAAGTAGAACCAAGACAGTCTATGTTTGTTCCTTTTGGCACCAAGATTTTTTTGATTTTAAGGTATTTTACTTTCGTGCCTTAGGAATCCAAATTAGCATGGTTTTCGTATGTTTGGGTCTATACCGGCAATTGTTGTGATTGTGTCCAATTTTTCCACAAATCGTGCACTAGGAATTGACATGATTAGTTTCACGTCTACCTTTTCTAGAATGGGTATACTCAAGTCCTTGTCTGATAGCATTGATAGTTTATTTCCCTAATAGCATATTTAGTGATCTTTCTCCTTTGGAAAATTTTCCTTAAGCTGTAGATAATTGTTGAACTTGTGACTTAAGAGATTCATTTTCATTCAATAATAAAGTGTACTTTTTAACAAAATTTTCTCCCCTAGCATTTTCACTTTCTTTCAAAATCAACATTTCATTTTCAACCGATTTAATTTTAGTTTCTAATTATTTTATTTCCTCTTCTAATGATGGACACTTACGTAGGGCTCTTATTTCTATAGTTTTGAACCAATTAATCAATCTGCTTATTTATTTTTATCAAACTATCTCTTTGTGATTCAGTCTTAGCGTACTTCTCCCTAAGTCTTTCAAAACGGCCATTTACTTCATGAAAATATATAACTAATTGTGAGTGAGTAAGTTTTGATACCTCGCTTGGCTCACCATCATTGCTATCACTTGTTTCTCCTAAAAGACACCGATTTTCTCTTTCACTCTCACTGCCAGTACTTTTATCATCTTCATCACTTTCATTGCAAGTGGTTGCAAAACTTCTCCTTTTTGGTTTCTTTCCTTTGCTAAATCGATTTTGAGGATAATTTGGCTTGATATGACCAGGTTTATTGCACTTGTGGCAAATGATATCCTGCTTTTCTGAGTTGTCTAGAACTTGACGATTTTGCTCTTCTATTGCTGATTTAGGGCAGGATTTCCATATTTGTGGTTCCCCCTTTTGAATCTCTTTATTAATAGTGACAGTTCAGCTGATCCATCATCACCATCATCATCTTCACTTTCCATCGTTCCTTTGAGAGCTATTGATTTATTTTGTGTATTTTCTCCTTCACATTCTTCCTTGAATTTGATTTCTAGCTCATAAGTGGTGAGGTTTTCGATGAGTTCTTCAATTTTAACTTGTTTCAGATCCTTTGATTCTTTGATGGCAGTCACCATCACTTCAAAATTTCATGGAAGAATTCTGAGGATCTGTCGGACTATTTCCAGTTCTGTGTATGGTCTTCCTAGGAATTTTGATTTGTATACAAGATTAGAAATTCATCCATACATTTTTTTACACTTTCATCCTATGCCATTGTGAAGTTCTCATACTCACTACTAAGCATGGCAAGGCAAGATTCTTTAATCCTGGAAGGTTCCTTCATGAGTCACTTCAAGCGTGTGGCAGATTTCCTATGCAAGTGGACAATGTGAGGCACGGTTAAATTCAATTTGATCTAATGAGCAGATAATAGAATTCATAGTCTTAGCGTTAGCAGTTTGCAGTTTCTTTCAAGATCTATCCATTGATCCATAGGTTTTTTAACTTCTTGATTACCTATCATTACAAATGGTGTGCTATATCCCGTTTCAACAATAATCCATGCATATATGGTTTTCATAAAAAATTTCATTTTAATTTTGCAATATACATATTCACCATTGAACATAGATGGTCTAACTATGGACCGACCTTCAACAAAAGCATTATTAAAAGTAGCCATTGAAAAAATCAAATATTTTTAACAGAAAATGTTTTTCATCCTAGCTCTGATACCACTTATAGGATCATTTTCATCCTAGAAGCGGGGTGAATAGGGTGATACTAAAAATTAATACGGAATTAAGAATAATAACAGAAGTAATGTAGTAAAGATCACACAGAGTTTTACCCAGCTTCAGCAATAACCTGCCTACATGCTATCCCTAAGGTTTCTACTAGAAATTAGATAATAGGATGCGTGCGAATCACGTAAACTTGCGATACCCGCTAACTTGATTAACCTAACTCTGAGCTCAAAATCCTGCCACAACTCAGCCACTCAGTTGCGAATTCTTCGAACTACGCCACGTAGTTTGTAACCTAGTTAAAATTAGACTTTTAAATAAAAGGCAAACTAAAGTGCTAAAAAATAAATAAAACCCTAATATCCATAACTAAAGCCCAATACACATAAGAACAATGACCTAAGTAATTTAGAAAGACCTCTCCCTTTTCTTTTGTTTCTATAATCTCTTCGGTCCAAAAAGGTAAACGCGTTCTCCCTTTTTTAATTTTATTGTCGCCTTGTTCCTTTTCCTCCTGGAATTAGGGTTTTCTGAATTTGAAGAAGCCGATTCAAGATTGATCGTTTGAGGTGATGAATTCACTTTGATTTGCTACATCAATCGATCCTATCTTTGATTGCGCTCGGTTGCTTCAATTGTGTCAAGCTCGAATAGTACTTTGAATTGGAATGTGATTTGCCCCCTTTCCGATTTTTGATTATGCTCGACTTTGATTTGGGTTTTGGATTTGTTTGTGATTTTTTCTAAGTAGGCTCTCTGAGTTTTGTCACGACCTCGAATGAATTGCCGTTGATGATAATGGGTTGATTTATAGGGATTGAAACCCTATAATTTTGTTCTTATATTTTGGCTTGAATTCTTTAATTACTTTGCTCATCCGTTCGATTTTTGCTTGAGCGATTGTGATGATTTCGACTAGTTTGATGGTTAAATATATTCGAATTTGTTTAAGTCGGTTCCATTCTTACGACCTGTTCATCATTCGCTTACATCTTGCATTTTAATTTGAGATATATTTGACTTCCAAAAGTCTGACTTGTTCATCATGTTATCAACCGTGACTTTCTTTTTACAAATTAATCAATGTTTTTTTTCGTTTTTCCATTTCTTTTTGAAACTGCTCCTTGACTTTTCAAACTACTTTGTTTAGGATTTTGATATGTTTTTGACTTTATTATTCTGTTATCTCATGTATATACGTACATATATTTATGTATATGTGTGTATGATTGGTGTTGCTATGCTCTGTCCACTGCCCCTATTATACCGGAGGTCGAGGGCCCAAGTAATATAATTCTAGTTTTCTTATTCTCGGTATTGGTCAAAGTGGTACCAAAAGAAAGAGTTAACCTAACTACTTTGCGAGGATTCACTCCTATAGTCCAACTAGACTGGTGTTGCCCATCATTTCCCGAGTGAGAACTTGACTACCATTGAAAATAGAAGTTGATTGTTGCTTGGTTGAGTGTACTAGTATTCTCTGGCCTCTGTTCTAGTTGAAGTCTGGTTTGTTGTATGAGTGATTACTGCAGTTTCATTGTGTTCATGTCTAAACGTAGCTTGATACATTGCTCCATTGCTCCAATACTGCATTGTTTTCATGCTCCATTGTGTTCATATGCATTAAATGTTGATGTCTGACCTTGCACTGCTTCGAGTTAAATTGCTTTTGTGTGGTGACTTCTAAAGTCCGGTCTGCTTTCACGAAGCTATTGTTGTCCTTGTGCCATTTGTACTATAGTCTCATTGAAGTGCTTGATTTCTTTGTATTGTTGTGTTATTGTTACCTGACTATGTCTTGTGCACTTTCATTGATCTGGTCTTGTTTTGCTTCGAGTTAAACTTCCCCTGTGCATATGCATGCTTGCTGTTTTCCTTTGAGTTGTTGTCATGTTGAGTTGTTGTCATGTGAATATGAACATATTTACTTGTTTGGTTGCATTTGAAACTGAAACTCGAGATGTTGGTCTGTTCTTGCATTTGCACTTGAGTTGAATTCAGCCTTGGCTTGGTTTTGACCTTGTACTCACATGTCCCTGTAATTTTAACAATCAAGTATATATCGGTGTGCACGTTCTTGTGGCATGTGTAGTGATACACTATGCATGTGTCAAGTTGTTCATGTAAGAAGAATTAAAAAAATGATGACGAATAACCCAAATAACCGAGGCATATAATATTTTCACATACACATACTTCATTGTGCACTATAAAATATTTCTTTTTCAATTTTACCACGTCAGTGTTTAGTTTGCAGATAGTTCAGATGCTGGATACAGACTGCAACAAAGTTGAAGATCAAATACAAGTTATGAGTGAATATGTAGTGAGGTGAAACATGCATGTAAAATTGTATAGCGAAAATTGTGTTGTAACTGAAACTTGTATTTAGAGTAGTGTAAATATAGGGAGAGCTTAAATTTATACTATTTGAATTTGTAATAAAATATTTATTCGAATAAAATATTTGTTTAATACGAATTCAGAGTTATTTATTTTATTTAAATATGTGGAAAAATAAAATAATACAATAACAAATACGTTTAAACGAATATATATATGTATGTATGTATGTATGTATGTATGTATGTATATATGTATGTTTATTACCATTAAAGAAAAATCATAGGCTATTGTATTATGCACAAATCACTTGCTAACTCCCTTGAAAATTGCAATGAAAATGAAAATAAAATTATTCTAAGCGTGATCTATTAACTATTGATTAGAAATATAGATCATCAAATTTTGTTTATAATTTCACTTCATTGCCATGATCATATTTAGATGAAGAGACAATTTGTGAATAATGTGATTAAGCATAGCGTATTTGGTATAAATAACATAGAGTATCATATTCAACAAGAAACACTAAATCACATAAACATCCATTTTTCCATTAAGCACAAAATGATATCAAAAAATTTCAAATTATGTTGAATCCACATAAGCAGAGAGCTTCACTGCCTCTAAATTAAAGGAGTTTAGCCTCTCATGTTTGTTATCATATCAACAAATGTAGATTGCAACATGAAATAAGAAAAACAAGAAGAAAATGAGAGCCAAATGAAATAAAAGCTAGGCTACTTGCATAAAATAAAACTACCAACTAACATGAAATGAAAAGAGCATGTAAATAAAAATAGAATGAACTAAAATTGCATATAAAAAATTACATGAAAATAAATGACTAAGTAGCCATGAAAAGAAAGAAAAGAGAGCTTTGTTTTATTTTTGATCCTAAACTAAGGAGGCTAAGAGAAGGGAGTTAAATACATTAACATAAGGGGTATTTATACAAGCTTGAAATTCTAATTTAAATTTTTAAGAACTACCCAAACTACCCTTGAGGAAGTGTGGCCACCAAGTTGTCATTAGCATGAGATAATCCACCATTAAGTGTGCATGTAACTTTAATGGACTTTTAGCATGTGCATTAGCTCCTATTGGTAGATCAAGGTAAGTGTGTAGGTGGAGTCCTCCATGATTCATGAGTTTGAATTATTTCCATCTTCATTCCTTCGTTTTCTATTGTGCATGCATATTTTCCATAAAAACCTTTTCCATTTGAATCCAAATTCCTATAAAATACCATAGAAATGTCCAAGTAAAAATTCTCAAGTTAATATATGCACAAAATGACCTTTTTGCCCCTATATGAAGATGAATATATGACGATTTGAAAATAATTTGAGTTTTGGTTTAAACATGCTAAAATACCCAATACGATCATTTATTTAATTAAATTCGATGAAATATGGAAATAAAACTATGCATATTTACGTGCATATCAGGGGTTTTTGGTTTATGAAATTAAAACAAAATGAAACCATCCAAAACTCCTATGTTTCGAATGTCAATTCTTATTGGAATTCTTAATTATTTACATTGAATTGTATTGTTTTTGCACTTTTTTGTGATTTCAAATTTTATACCATTCCTTTAGTTTGGTTATGAAACCTCTGTTAAGGAATAGGGTGTAAAGTATGAATCAATTCGCGGTTCATACATTTTATTCCATATGAAATAAAATAGAAATTCCACTGTTTAATTCTTTGTAAAGAGGGGTTGAATAGAGATTGGAAACTAGAATTGCAATATCTATTTTTGAGATTATTCCATGATCTGATGTGATAAATTGAGTTGGAATTTTATTATGTACAAGTCCGTTTGTTACAATTTTTGGATATGAATATTAAATCCTATATTAAGATATTGAAACCCATGTTATGGATATTGGAAACTTTTTAGCATTGATAATATGGAAAATGGAATTGTATTATTGTTGTTAAAAGGGAATTGACATTTAACATTAGTTAGGGCGTAATCTCAGCATGCATAGAAAATAATAAGTGCCTGTTTATATATATATATATATATATATATATATATATATATATATATATATATGTATATATATTAATTAGCGTAATAGACGTATAATTATAACGTATTAACTGTGTAGTTAATTAAGTAATAATTGTCATTAAATCCCCCTTAGGAAAGTAATTAACATTTGAGGCGTAATAAGGAAGATTCCTTATAAGCCCTTAATTGTAAATCAATGAGATGAGATTATATATATATAGTGGAATTTAAATTATGTCTTAGTTTGAATTATGGCTAAGACATAGTGATGCGAGGTCAGTTAAAAAGGGTACACAAAAGTCTGCCTAACTAATCTGGCTACTGGTAGTGTGAGCATGAGGCTGATGTGAAAAATCGCCTGTGATAAATAACTACAATGAAGCGAGGCCTTCCCTATTTTGTAAGGGTAAATTTGCCTAGCTAATCTGGCTACTAGTACCTATGGATAGTCGTGCTAATATGAGACATCACCGTGGGTATAGGTCATAAAGCGAAGGAACTGTTTCGGAGTTTTAAGGTATTAAGTGGTTCTTTGAAGGCACGCCTTTTCGCAAATGAAGTATTACATGGTCAGGATTGGGTTTAGGCATGGTTAAGATATCTTGGAAAAGTCCACTTCAATAGGACGTATTAAGATCCAAAGAGATTTCCATGTAATGTCGGCTAGATAGATACCTATATGGGGTCCGCCTTGGAAATATCTATTAAATCATAGGGGCCTATCACAATTGAGGTCTTAAATGATCAAAGTCAGCCTATTTTTCCTTTAAAAGGTATTAAGTGGTTTGGATTCTATCTCTCGCATTGTTAGACATTTATGACGTTGGTTATGGGTTATGAATTTGGGAAACCTGCTTCGAAAATGGACAATATTAAGTGATTGGTTGATGGCGCGCTTCTTTTCGTTATAAAAAGTATTAAATGGTTTTAACTACGTAAGACATAATCTTAATTTGAAATATACTACCCAAGTACTGATATAGTAAGGCTCTTGGCTTTTATTCACTAGATACTTGATGTTCTGACTCTCTCCTCATTGCAACCCAAGTTAGAAAAGGAGTTGATGATGCTTAAAGGTGGTGAGAGAAAAGCTTGTGGTAGCTATTGTTATTTATTTATGATGCTTTTTTTTATACCCATGAAAGAATATTTTTGAACAAATGATGTAATGGTTATTGTGAAGACTATGTTTTGTTCTGTATTATGACATTTGAAATGGTCTGAAATAAATGGGTACTATTATTGCTATTATATTTTATTATATGTGTGACATCCCAAATTTTTGGCCGTATTATTTTAACAAATATTTAATGTGATTAATTAAAATATAACCTATCTTTTAAAACAAATATATATATGTTGGTGTATTGGGAAGAAATATTGATGTGGAATCTATAATAAAGAGTTTCAAAATATTTTAAAAATAAAATCTATCTTGTTTACATATAAATGAAGTAAGTTCTGCTCATTAATATTTGCTTTAAATATATATATTTGTTATAATCTGGATAATAATGGTTGAATAAGATAAATCTTATCAATATTGCATCTAAAATATAAAATGAATATATTGTTAAAAATAAATATAAATATATAGACTTAAGGGCATTTTTGTTATTAACATAAGTAAATGAAATAATAAATAAGAAACACATATATGACAATACTTATTGTAGTTAAAATAAATATTTAAGTTAAACATAAGTATGTAAGTTAGAAATAGACATAAAACAAAATTTATAAAATATAAAGTAAAATACATAGCTGAAATCTAATAACATGTAAATATAAATTCATTCATATTTCAAACAATAAGATTAAAGAAAAGAAAATATACTTTAAAGTGTGTGCAAACAAGAATATAGATATCTGAACATAGAGGTTATAAAGGATAAGTGTAGATATAGGAAGAAACATAAAATATATATACAGGAATGCATTGCGAAAGAAGACAGTAACATATATTCAAGTTGAACAAATACATATAGATAAGTGTAGACTAGAAAAAAAAAGTAGACAACAACAATCAATGCAAAAGAGGACAAACTATTTATATGCAAATATCTTTGTACAGGAAAGAAGAAAAAATATTTAAATATCAGCAATAATAATTTTGTGTAAACACATATGAAGACATAAGCATTAAATGGTAGCACAACTTTTGTCAATTCGAATAAAAAAAAAATCCTTTCAGCCGCCATGCTAAAATCTTGTCTGATCAAAGTAAGGTAAAGCTTGTTCCAGAAGACACCACTTTGTCCAAAGCTATTTATATATATACAATTATCTTTTATTCCATTTGATTCAAACAAATCCTGAAAGAAAGAAAAAGGAAAATAAATAGCTTTTCTTTGCAAACTTAAATAGATTCAAATTCAGGGCAGAATAGCTTTTTGGAAATTTTAACTACAGCTTTTCGACAAATTGCTCTCTGTTCAAACTGTTGGCAAGTGAGTAACAATATTTCTAGAGATTAAATACATGATTCTGGTATATTTTCCGTGTATATGTATATATATATGAATATCTGGATGTTGTGCATGTTTGTTTCATCTAAATTCTCACTGTTTTAGGTTCCAGGCACAAGTTTGTTTAGAAATCCCTAATCTCTCGATCCAGACTTGGATAGAATTTAATTTATAAACAAAAACTGTTTGTTTAATCCTAGATTTGGTTTTAAAATTTTATTCAAGTTAAAATAAATTGAAATGTCTCTGGAAAACCAAAGCACTGTGAAAATATAAACAATGAAATTCAAAGCTTCAACTGTTTAAAACAGGTGAATGAACCTCTATCTAAAAACAGTTTAAAACTGGTTATTAAAATTAGATGCTTGTGATAGAATTTTTGTAGAAATATGGCTTGTTATGTATATGAGTGTGAATGCAGGAACTTATATTAAGTGTCTGTGAACAGGAAATGCAGTTTGAAAACAAGCCTTAAATTTATTTTATCTTCTCATGAATTAAAATTCCGGCTTCGATTCCTAGAAGGAAAATGTGAATAACAATGTAATATCAATTACAGAAATGGACTTAGAATTTATTTATTTTTATTAAAGTTTCCATCTCAAAGAAGAGATAAATTACAGTAAATACCAAAATATGGGTTGAAATCGATCGAGTTAAATTCAATCTTTGGTTATACAATCTAATTCGTGAAGTAAAATAATGAATTATGATGGGAAAATCTCGATTTTTAGATAGGGAATTTTCGAGATAATCGGAGTTATGTGATTTTGGGTATTTCGTCGATTTCGGTTGATCGGTGGTGACTAGTGGTTCATGGTCGTTCCTGGAGGTGGAGAGCAGCCCGGAGGTCTCGAGAAAAATAGTAGAAGATTTTAATAAGGGCCATGGTGACCGGCCAGTGACGAATTAGGGTTCGGGGGGACTAGTTTTGATCGTGGTTATTGAGAGCAGTGTGAGCCGCCGTTCGATCACAGGGGATGATCGTGATAGGTGGAAAGTGTTTGAGAGAGTGTGGAGTTGTTTCAGCATGGATGGCGTGAGTTCCGGAGGTTGAAGGTGTTGATCAGTAGAATTTTTCTGATCATTTTCGTGTTCCAATGTTTGATCGTATTCCTCGTTTTCGCTTGGCCACCAATTTCGTCATTCTGGTGGTTCGAGAAGCTCATGGGGGTCGATTGTAGTTTGGAGAGGACCGGAGCGTTGATCGGCGATGTGCGAGTTCATCGTGCACGTGCACGGGATATGACCGTGTATTGTTGACATTGTTAATTTGGGAAGATGCGATGCCAGGTCTGTTGTTCGAGTTCTCTCTCTCTCTTGGCTCGGGTACTTGCTTGTTTGGGTCGTTCCTGGATTTAAGAAACAGATTGTATTAGAACAAGCTGGTGAATGAAGTATTCAAAACTTCGAAGCAAGGTCCAAGTCAAATGGAAAAATAAAAGTTTTTCAAAGAAGAGTGGTATATGAACAAGTTTTAGTAATGTTAGAGAAACTCAAGTTGCTAGCCTAAAGAGGAAAGAACATGGTTTGAAAAGTGGAAAACAAAAGAGTTTTATAGTTATAAATATTATCAAATGTCCAAAGTAATTGGTTTAACAAGTTGTAGGTATTTAATTTTTTTTAATGATTATAAATTTCAAGGGGAAATGGTTATCCAAATTAAGATTTTTCTTAATGAATGAATTCCCGAGAAAGATAAACTAAGATCCTAAAATAAATCATTTGGACGAGGATGAAACTTAAGGACTCTGGTTGATTTCTAAGTAATGATAATTAATATCAATTTTAAAAATTATGATAATGATTTAGGAATTGATCAAGATAAATGATTATCTTAAAATTTATTAAGGCCTGGTGACTAGGATTTATAAATTAGATAAGTATTGGATTTTTTAATTAAACAGAATTACTTAATGATGGGTTAAGTATAATTACTTGGTGAATTAATTAATGAAATATAATTACTTGGTGAATTAATTAATGAAATATAATTACTTGGTGAATTAATTAATGTAATATTTACTGGATGTAATTTATTACGTTAAATTACTCGAAGGATGTTATCAAAGGATGATTAATTGAGGGGAGTAATTGAATGGTGATTACTCGGTATAATTAATGGATTAATTAATGAAATTAATTAAGAGGGTGATTTAATTAATATAAGTAACTAAGGGAAGTTAATTACTAAGGAGGTAAAACAAGGTTAATTAATGAATGTAAAGATTAATTATGACATGTAATTAAAAGAATAATTAATAAATAAAGGTGATTAAAAGTTAATTACTGTGAATGGATAAGAATAATTAATTTGTGTAATTAATTAAGAATTTAATTACTTAATGTAATTAAAGGATAATTAATCTAGGTTTGTTAATTAAGATGATGATTAATTGGTTTGTGATTAATTATTATTACATAAGCAAGGTTTAAAATGATCAAAGAAATTGATTTGATTGAATGAGGAATGGGTGACTAATCAATCTTACTTAAATGATTGGGGGTTATTTCTGTTATGAAATGATTTAAATAAATTGGGTCATTTAATCTAAGTTCTGGCACTTAGAAATTGATATGAAATAAGTGATGTTAATAATCAATTTATGAATTTGTAAATCGATGCGAGTTCCCGGGTTTATGTAAATTTTATTTTGTTATATTCCATGCTAGATGGGTTTACTCACGCTAGTTTCCAGCCTGACCCGGGTGTTACTTTGGTGTAATGCTCGGGTCAGACCGAGTATTACAGATTTTCAGGTAGGTACGTTCTGGAGCTCAGGAGACGAGCTGGATGGCTATAGCGTATAAAATATTTCCGCTGTATTATATTGCTGTGTATGAGGGACATGATAATTGTATATATTCAGTGATTGTATATATGTGAAAACTCTGATGTATATTAAATGTAATCGACATATATAGTATTCTTTTGTAAACTGTTATTATTTATTATTATATTTTATCCGCTGCGAATGTGAGATGTTTGGTGTTTTTTTGTTCTTCTTCTATCTCTTTCTTCTTTTTCATAACTATCTGGAATTTTCGGGTTTGAAAATTTCTGGGTCGTTACATTTGGTATCAGAGCTGAAGGTTGAGCGAGAACCTTGGCTCTGGTGGGAATTACGCATTGAATAGAGTCGATACTACTCTAGAATGAGTTGAGTGTGTGTGTGTATATATATATATATATATGAGGGCGTACTTGTTATTTGCTTATAAAGATTTTTAATGATTTTATATAAAAATATATATTTTTTGATATGTATAGCAATATTTCCTTCTAAGGAATATCTAGATGATTGGTTGTTAAATTATTGAAATTAAGTTAAGAAGTAAAAGAAAATACGACCAAATTGAAACTTATAACCAAGTTGAGGAGTAAACTTATATAACAAAATGGAATTTGAAATATAGATTGTAAATGTAATTTATAAACTGAAATAGACTCCATAAATAAATGAGATTATAATTTGAAATAGAATTCCAGAGAATATTTGAAATAGAGTAAGATGAAAATTCCAGAGTAATGTTTAAATATGAATTTGATGGGTTGGGAGTTTGGAATTTTGGGAAAAATTAAAATTTCTTTGGGTTTGAAAGTGGTTTCTAAGGGTTTTGAAGAAAGAATAGTATTATTTCAAAAATATTTTTGTGTTTGAAATTTGGGAGACTTGGAATCAAAAATATTTGGAAGTGTTTTTAGAGAGATAAAAGCATTGAACTCTTTTGGTCACTGGAAAATAAAGTCGGTGATGACTGCAGCATCATCGATGTTCATTTTCGAGTTTCTAGAAGAGAAATTGCTACCAAATTGTTTTAAATTGGGATTGTTTGTAAATTGGGTTTGGTTTTGAAATTCAAAGGGATAATTGAATTCGCCAAAGAATTTTGGATATAGTTGAATTCTAAGGTGATATTGAACTTTGGAAATTTGTTTAAACTCTGGAATCTTGATTAAATGTTTATGGAATAATAAAAATATATTGGTTAAATAAAATGTAAATTATAAGTTAAAAGTAAATGTGAATGTAATTGATTATAAATAGAAGGTGTAAAATTAAAATTATACTTAAGGTTGTAAGTTTAAAGATCAAATGGAATTTGATCTGAAATTGGAAAGAAATTGAGAATCAATTCAATTTGAATTGGGAAGGAATCAAGTCCAATGGAAATTGGAGTTAATTAAATTGGGATTGGGTTAATTTAAATGGAGTAGAAATTTAAATTGGATTGTTGGGGAAGTGAACAGTTTTGACTCTAGACCATTTTCAATATAAATTGTTTTAATATGAATAGTTTTAAAACTATTTTCTTATCTATTTACTATACAACTTTCTTTTTAAAACCTAAACTATTTTATACTGGTTTTGCCACTACTTTTGGAACTCTTTACCTATTTTACAACTTTTTTATACACTAATTATTAATTTTCAACTAAGTTACGAATTAATTTCTATTTTACAACTATTTCGCAATTATTTAAGATTTCTATAATTATTTAACTAATTTCCAACTATTTTACAATTAGTCAACTATTCTACAACTATTTTGCAAACTATTGATTATTTTTCAACTACTTATCTATTTTCAAAATTTTCAAGCTATTCCCTAAATATAAACTGGTCGGAGTTCAAATTATTATTGATTTAAATACCCAACTGAGATAAAGATTGAAGTAATAATCCAAATGGGGATTAATGTAAAGGTGAATAAGGAATGTGAAATGGTTCATTTGAGCTGAAAGAATATTTTGAGAAATATGAAATGAATAAAGATGGAAATTGGATATTTCTATGGTTTTTGAGAGTGTTTGGAGTATAAAAGGAGTTTTATACAAGTTTGAAATGATCCAAAGTTTTTTTTAAATTTTTTTTTATATATCTGGATATATATATATAAAGGATCTTATGAGGATTTTGGAAACGGTTTTGGGAACCTTTGAATATGGAAAGGTTTTTGATTTTTGGGTAAAATTAATATTGGTAATTAGAAAGCCTATTTTGAGAATTATCAATTTTGGAATAATCGATTTGTGTAAAAGAGCTTTGATAAAATTCATACTAGGTGTATGATTTGAAAGATACTATATGTGTATAGTATAAAGTGTTTTGATGATGGCTCTGGGGAAAAAGGCACTCCCTTGAAATGGACTTCTCAGGAGTGCCACCGAGTGGTGCTGCCTTGAGCCCCAAGGGGGTTCTAAAGTTGATCCTGTGAGGAGTCCGGACAAAACTAGTTCCTGAGGATTATGAGTTGAGTTTACCATAGCGTAAGTCGTGTGTGCCGCGGAAAGCCAACAGTTACATGTTCTTTTGTTGTGACTGCAACGTAACCCAGGATGTAACTGCGACCTATGGTAACATTGTGAAAGTCGTGTGTGCCGCTGAGAGCCAACAGTCTGCGTTTGAGTTTATCTCGGTAGACTGCGACCTATGTAGGAGTGGAGAAGTTTCATTTTGATAGCGAGATCAGAGGCCGCGGAGAGCCAACAGTTACATGGACTTTTGTTGTGACTGCAACGTAACCCTGGATGTAACTGTGATCTGTTGTGTGGTTCCATGGCGTAATCGAGAGTGCCGCGGAGAGCCTGTAGTTACATGGACTTTTGTTGCGACTGCAACGTAACCCTGGTATGTAACTGTGACCATGGAATGGGTGTGATGATTTCCAGAGCATCCTCACTAAAGATATTTCCTCTATTTTCAAAAACTGTTTCCGATATTTTTAGTAAAATTATTTTCGAAGTATTTTTACTGGGTGTTGAAAACGGGTTTACCAAGTACTTATAGATTTTCAGTCCTACACCTGATCAACGTATGATTGAATTTCTGTGAGAACAAGGATGGACTGGTTGAGACATCGAGTTATAAGAAATATTTTAATAAAAAGCTATTTTAATTGTATTATCTGAATTTAAAGGCATTTCTAAATTTTACAATAAAGGGGGAATCCAAACTGCAATTATAAAATAAAATTGGAATCGGGAAAAATTTAAATGATGCGATTCTTTATAATAAAATCGAATCTCGATATAAAGTTAGAAGTAAGCTAATTAACAAAATAATTATTTGATTGAGTATGTTAATAAAATTTAACTCGGTTAACTAAAATGGATTATAAGTTGATAATGAAGTTTGGAAATGAATTCGAATTATAAATAGAATTCGACTTGGGTTTGATAATGGATTAAATAAGAAGAGATGGTGTAAAAATAAAATTGTGATGGATTGGAAAGTGATAGTTTGAATTGCGAATAAAATTCAAGTGATTTGAATAATATTTAACGTAATTTGCAAGTAAATTTGTTATAATGGAAGTTTTGGCTGTTGAGTCAGGCTCGTCTGTAGTCTACTATCTTGCATAGTTCTGTAGGTCTTAATGAATAGGGGCTTTGTAATATAGTAGTATAGACTGTTTGAATTCTATAGATTGAGTATTCCAATATTATACCTGGAAAACTCCAGAAAGTTCTATCCAGAATTTTGTCTGGATAGTTAGATTTGTTTGATTAGGTGGATTAGTTGCTATGGTTGTTAGCATAGGATTTGATAATATATATGCTTGTGATTTAAAATCAAACATTTAAATAGATTGTTAAATTATTTTTGGTTTTAAATTTCAGGGACGAAATTATTTTAAGGGGGGAGGGATGTGACATCCCAAATTTTTGGCCGTATTATTTTAACAAATATTTAATGTGATTAATTAAAATATAACCTATCTTTTAAAACAAATATATATATGTTGGTGTATTGGGAAGAAATATTGATGTGGAATCTATAATAAAGAGTTTCAAAATATTTTAAAAATAAAATCTATCTTGTTTACATATAAATGAAGTAAGTTCTGCTTATTAATATTTGCTTTAAATATATATATTTGTTATAATCTGGATAATAATGGTTGAATAAGATAAATCTTATCAATATTGCATCTAAAATATAAAATGAATATATTGTTAAAAATAAATATAAATATATAGACTTAAGGGCATTTTTGTTATTAACATAAGTAAATGAAATAATAAATAAGAAACACATATATGACAATACTTATTGTAGTTAAAATAAATATTTAAGTTAAACATAAGTATGTAAGTTAGAAATAGACATAAAACAAAATTTATAAAATATAAAGTAAAATACATAGCTGAAATCTAATAACATGTAAATATAAATTCATTCATATTTCAAATAATAAGATTAAAGAAAAGAAAATATACTTTAAAGTGTGTACAAACAAGAATATAGATATCTGAACATAGAGGTTATAAAGGATAAGTGTAGATATAGGAAGAAACATAAAATATATATACAGGAATGCCTTGCGAAAGAAGACAGTAACATATATTCAAGTTGAACAAATACATATAGATAAGTGTAGACTAGAAAAAAAAAGTAGACAACAACAATCAATGCAAAAGATGACAAACTATTTATATGCAAATATCTTTGTACAGGAAAGAAGAAAAAATATTTAAATATCAGCAACAATAATTTTGTGTAAACACATATGAAGACATAAGCATTAAATGGTAGCACAACTTTTGTCAATTCGAATAAAAAAAAAAACCTTTCAGCCGCCATGCAAAAATGTTGTCTGATCAAAGTAAGGTAAAGCTTGTTCCAGAAGACACCACTTTGTCCAAAGCTATTTATATATATACAGTTATCTTTTATTCCATTTGTTTCAAACAAATCCTGAAAGAAAGAAAAAGGAAAATAAATAGTTTTTCTTTGCAAACTTAAATAGATTCAAATTCAGGGCAGAATAGCTTTCTGGAAATTTTAACTGCAGCTTTTCGACAAATTGCTCTTTGTTCAAACTGTTGGCAAGTGAGTAACAATATTTCTAGAGATTAAATACATGATTCTGGTATATTTTCCGTGTATATGTATATATATGAATATCTGGATGTTGTGCATGTTTGTTTCATCTAAATTCTCACTGTTTTAGGTTCCAGGCACAAGTTTGTTTAGAAATCCCTAATCTCTCGATCCAGACTTGGATAGAATTTGATTTATAAACAAAAATTGTTTGTTTAATCCTAGATTTGGTTTTAAAATTTTATTCAAGTTAAAATAAATTGAAATGTCTCTGGAAAACCAAAGCACTGTGAAAATATAAACAATGAAATTCAAAGCTTCAACTGTTTAAAACAGGTGAGTGAACCTCTATCTAAAAACAGTTTAAAACTGGTTATTATAATTAGATGCTTGTGATAGAATTTTTGTGGAAATATGGCTTGTTATGTATATGAGTGTGAATGCAGGAACTTATATTAAGTGTCTATGAACAGGAAATGCAGTTTGAAAACAAGCCTTAAATTTATTTTATCTTCTCATGAATTAAAATTCCGGCTTCGATTCCTAGAAGGAAAATGTGAATAACAATGTAATATCAATTACAGAAATGGACTTAGAATTTATTTATTTTTATTAAAGTTTCCATCTCAAAGAAGAGATAAATTACAGTGAATACCAAAATATGGGTTGAAATCGATCGAGTTAAATTCAATCTTTGGTTATACAATCTAATTCGTGAAGTAAAATAATGAATTATGATGGGAAAATCTCGATTTTTAGATAGGGAATTTTCGAGATAATCGGAGTTACGTGATTTTGGGTATTTCGTCGATTTCGGTTGATCGGTGGTGACTAGTGGTTCATGGTCGTTCCTAGAGGTGGAGAGCAGCCCGGAGGTCTCGAGAAAAATAGTAGAAGATTTTAATAAGGGCCATGGTGACCGGCCAGTGACGAATTAGGGTTCAGGGGGACTAGTTTTGATCGTGGTTATTGAGAGCAGTGCGAGCCGCCGTTCGATCATAGGGGATGATCGCGATAGGTGGAAAGTGTTTGAGAGAGTGTGGAGTTGTTTGAGCATGGATGGCATGAGTTCCGGAGGTTGAAGGTGTTGATCAGTAGAATTTTTCTGATCATGTTCGTGTTCCAATGTTTGATCGTATTCCTCGTTTTCGCTTGGCCACCAATTTCGTCATTCTGGTGGTTCGAGAAGCTCATGGGGGTCGATTGTAGTTTGGAGAGGACCGGAGCGTTGATCGGCGATGCGCGAGTTCATCGTGCACGTGCACGGGATATGACCGTGTATTGTTGACATTGTTAATTTGGGAAGATGCGATGCCAGGTCTGTTGTTCGAGTTCTCTCTCTCTTGGCTCGGGTACTTGCTTGTTTGGGTCGTTCCTGGATTTAAGAAACAGATTGTATTAGAACAAGCTGGTGAATGAAGTATTCAAAACTTCGAAGCAAGGTCCAAGTCAAATGGAAAAATAAAAGTTTTTCAAAGAAGAGTGGTATATGAACAAGTTTTAGTAATGTTAGAGAAACTCAAGTTGCTAGCCTAAAGAGGAAAGAACATGGTTTGAAAAGTGGAAAACAAAAGAGTTTTATAGTTATAAATATTATCAAGTGTCCAAAGTAATTGGTTTAACAAGTTGTAGGTATTTAATTTTTTTTAATGATTATAAATTTCAAGGGGAAATGGTTATCCAAATTAAGATTTTTCTTAATGAATGAATTCCCGAGAAAGATAAACTAAGATCCTAAAATAAATCATTTGGACGAGGATGAAACTTAAGGACTCTGGTTGATTTCTAAGTAATGATAATTAATATCAATTTTAAAAATTATGATAATGATTTAGGAATTGATCAAGATAAATGATTATCTTAAAATTTATTAAGGCCTGGTGACTAGGATTTATAAATTAGATAAGTATTGGATTTTTTAATTAAACAGAATTACTTAATGATGGGTTAAGTATAATTACTTGGTGAATTAATTAATGAAATATAATTACTTGGTGAATTAATTAATGAAATATAATTACTTGGTGAATTAGTTAATGAAATATGATTACTTGGTGAATTAATTAATGAAATATAATTACTTGGTGAATTAATTAATGTAATATTTACTGGATGTAATTTATTACGTTAAATTACTCGAAGGATGTTATCAAAGGATGATTAATTGAGGGGAGTAATTAAATGGTGACTACTCGGTATAATTAATGGATTAATTAATGAAATTAATTAAGAGGGTGGTTTAATTAATATAAGTAACTAAGGGAAGTTAATTACTAAGGAGGTAAAACAAGGTTAATTAATGAATGTAAAGATTAATTATGACATGTAATTAAAAGAATAATTAATAAATAAAGGTGATTAAAAGTTAATTACTGTGAATGGATAAGAATAATTAATTTGTGTAATTAATTAAGAATTTAATTACTTAATGTAATTAAAGGATAATTAATCTAGGTTTGTTAATTAAGATGATGATTAATTGGTTTGTGATTAATTATTATTACATAAGCAAGGTTTAAAATGATCAAAGAAATTGATTTGATTGAATGAGGAATGGGTGACTAATCAATCTTACTTAAATGATTGGGTGTTATTTCTGTTATGAAATGATTTAAATAAATTGGGTCATTTAATCTAAGTTCTGGCACTTAGAAATTGATATGAAATAAGTGATGTTAATAATCAATTTATGAATTTGTAAATCGATGCGAGTTCCCGGGTTTATGTAAATTTTATTTTGTTATATTCCATGCTAGATGGGTTTACTCACGCTGGTTTCCAGCCTGACCCGGGTTTTACTTTGGTGTAATGCTCGGGTCAGACCGAGTATTACAGATTTTCAGGTAGGTACGTTCTGGAGCTCAGGAGACGAGCTGGATGGCTATAGCGTATAAAATATTTTCGCTGTATTATATTGCTGTGTATGAGAGATATGATAATTGTATATATTCAGTGATTGTATATATGTGAAAACTCTGATGTATATTAAATGTAATCGACATATATAGTATTCTTTTGTAAACTGTTATTATTTATTATTATATTTTATCCGCTGCGAATGTGAGATGTTTGGTGTTTTTTTGTTCTTCTTCTATCTCTTTCTTCTTTTTCATAACTATCTGGAATTTTCGGGTTTGAAAATTCTGGGTCGTTACAATATGAGTTATAAAAAATAGATAGATAGCTCTGTATTGTTTTCCTTTTACCAACCAACAACCAGCTTTGGAATGGGTCTAAGTTTTGATGGGTCTTTTCTAGGTCGAGATTTAGACCTATTTCGAGGTGGGCTATTATACTAATGATGTAGCATTGGTGGGAATATGAACTATGGCGTACGAGGTCGTAAAATTTTAGCCATCATAATAGTGTAAGTAATTTTCTATGCCATTGTAACGTCGAACATTTTTTTAAAAGTTTTAGTATGGCATCACAAAAATGTCGGTAATTACCGATGCTTTTGTGATGCCCTAGTGCTGACGCTGCGTTACTTTGGGTTCACCTGTTGCCATCAGAAATTAGCCCTTTATCTAGTGGCGACTAGAAAAAAATATCTTTTAATTAATTAAAGTAAATATTTTATATTTAGAATAAAATTTGAGGATTGTCAAAAATAATTTTTTAATTCACAAACTAAGAAAATAATCAAAATCTATAATCTTTAACAAAATTAAGTATTAAAATAATTATTGGAATTTATTTTTTTGCCATATTTTTTATAAAATAAAACCCAAAGCTATTTATTATACACGCACACACACATTTATGCTTATATATGTTATAATACAAACACTGTTAAAATTATTAATGTAAATATAATAATATTTTATTATGAAATGTTTTTTCAAACACCCTTCATAAGTTTCAAAATTCCCTTCTCCCTATTAAAAATAGATTTTACGAAAACCCATGCCAATTTATACAATGAAAATGTGCATTTTAAATTGCATATATTTGCGGTTAGTAATACAAATATTTGATGTTCTAACTGCATATTTTGGTAAAATGAAAATTTGCAGTCTATGCTGCATTCTATAATTTATATATTTGCAATCCACACTATGAATATTTATTTTACAAATATGTGCATTTTAAACTGCATTTATTTGAATTTTAAACTGCACATATTTGCATTTTAAACTGCAAATATCTGCAGTTCTAACTACAGATTTGTGCAGTTTAAAATGCACGTTTTCGGCAAAAGTATTAACAATGGCATTTTTTGAAATTTGTTTTTTAAAAGGGTTTTCCGGGCATTAATTTTGAAAACAAGGGATGGATCCTAATTTCTATTTTTATAAATGTAAGTAGGTTCAAAATTTTTTTTTGCTAAAACATATTATACATATACATAATTTTATAAACATTTTAAAATTATACAATATATATAATTAAAAATAGTAGACATATCATTTTAAATTATTAAACCATTTTTAAAATTTAAAATAATATGGACAAAATATATCATGGCCGAACCTAAATGTTATATTTTTCACTTTCAAAGATTTAAATAAGAATATTAATAACATTTATCAATGTATATAATAGCATATAATAATAGGAGACAAAATATGCACATTTGAAATTGCTGTATATAATTTACTTACTTCATGATGTATATAATATAAATTGTAAAATAATTTATACCTTAAAGAGGCAGCCTTTTAATGTACGTCAGTTAGTGGGATCTTCTGAATCAATCACTGTACGTCACAACGATTAAGTGTGCCATTGGATTTATTTCGAGTTGATGTGATTTATGCTTTAGATATTTTCAATAATGGGGAGGGAGTAATGGTGCTCATGTCCAACGTAGGATATGAGGAATTCAAAATAGAAAATGTCTAGCTTGGTTTAAATAGGGAGAAAAAGGATAGATAAATTGTATACATTTTACTATTTCTCCTTTTGACCAATTATTCAAATCTAGATCTGAAATTCAAACTCCACCTCTGGCTGACCTTTGATTGAGTCTTACCAGGCTAATGAAGCCACAAGCCTATTTAGCAATTAACGACATTTAAATCATATTTATATGTGTATCGTTACGTACATATATAACTTTTATACATGCACCCAGTTAATTATTAATGATGTGACGACCTGAAATTTTTGGATATTTGAAATTGAAATATTTAATTGATTTTAAATATTTGAAAGCCAGTTTAACTTGAATTTCAAATACCACTATTTATTTGGAAATTAAATTATTGAATTTAATTATTGGAAGTTGGATAACATGTTGAATCTAGAGTTTCAGGCTTGTTAAAAATATTTCAAAGGCTTGTAAAATTTGTATTCATAGTACTGAATATAATGAAAGCTTTAGAATTGAATTTGGAAGTGTTTTGTTAGGTTTAGAAAATACATCGTTTAAATTGATATTGAAAAATAGCCTTCAGAGGCACAATCTCAGAATTCGACGAAACCAGATCCATTGGATCCGTAATATTGTATTTTTATCGGATTTCAATTTTCGTAGTGTTTGAAGTTGTCATGTGATCGTATGGTAGGTAAATGCACAGAAATTTATATTGAAAATTTAATATAATAACGGAGTCCAAAAAGCTATCTTCTCTATACGATAGAATTAGGACTCGAAACCTCTTCCATTGCGTTCGGAATAGGGATATAATTTTATGAACGCCTAGCGGCACGCCCCTGTAGGCGGTCGGGGTTTTAGGTTGCGTTTGTCGAGTCATTTGAAATTTAAATTTATTTCAATGGTTAAACCTCTTTCCAACTGTACTCTATTTTTACTATACCATTCTTCCCTTCAACACATGGCACCCTTTCCCTCTTTCCTCTAGACACGCATCCCCTCCTTCTCATTTTTCATAACATTTGGGGTTTCAAAATTTAAAAAGAAATAAACAGTGGAAGAAAAGAACAATGGACGAACTAAAAATTTTATTCGTTCTTCCTCAATCGTTTTCCATTCCTTCGAAAGAAAATAAAAATAAAATGCCGAACGAAACAAAATTCAAAGCGGTATCTTCCTCCTCCATTTTTTTCCATTTCAAATTGGAAGCAGTCGAAGGAAATCACAAATTCCTTTCAACCTAGTACTTAATCCACGGATCCCTCCAGTTTTTGCCGAACTTGAAATCGAAAGGGCCACTCTCTTTTAAATTTCTAATCAAAAATAGGAGAATTGACTAGAGGGGATTGAATCACAACTGCTAGGGTTTCGAGCCGGCATCGATGGTGGCATGGGCTACGAAGTGGGGAATGACGTCATCTAGACGACTTCGAAGTCGCGACAAGCATTGATGGGTTCAAGGTCGACTTCGATTTTGGAGCGGGGTGTTAAGGGGGTCGCGACTAGAAACGGAGGCGCGATGGGTTGCGTTCGTTTTTGGTAAGATATTTCAGTTTGGGTTTTTAATTTAATTTTAATATATATATATATATATATATATATATACTGGAAATTTTATATGTAGGCAGAGAAGAGATTTCGAAAACCAGACTTTTATTCAATAAATATATGTATATATATATGTAGAAAAAGGTTTACAGAAGAGGAAATTTTTTCTGTTAAGCAGTTTTTAAAATGTTAAGCTAATCTTAATTTAATTTAAATATACGCAGATTTTTATATATTTACAAAAAATAGAATTTTTTTATATATAGATAAAGTTTTGAAAAATATGGGAATTTACAGAAAGATTTGATTTTTTTTTTTAAAATCTATATGGGTTATTTTATAAATATACTTATGTAGTTTCTGAATGAGAATAAAATAAATATACCTATATTCATTTTAAATCTACTAGTTTATTTTAAATATTAGGGAGATTAATTTATTTAATTAACCTATTTAATATATTTTAGTTACTAAAAGATTTTAAAAAAAACTATTAGTTTAAAATAAATTATTAGTTAATTAAATTATAATATAGCAATTGATTGTCAATTATTCAAAATATTAATAAATCGTATAAATGTTTATACAAGGTCAAATAGTGGAGCGGCAAGCCTGTTTGGATTAGGTTGCAAAACAAAAATCAAAAAGTGAGTTAATCTCGGTCATTTGGATTACCATTAATTTAAACAGTTTTGATTTAAATTATTGGTTGATTGTTTGAATTGTTTGGATGTGATATACATATACATATACATATACATACATACATATATATATATATATATATATATATATATATATATATATTGGAGTGATCGATGTTCCCGCATTATATAGCGGACGAGACCCTATGCGCCCCGCATAATAGCGGATTACCCTTTATACTGCGATATTCCACCTCGAAGTGGGATTGGTATTTTTATATTGTGTTGACATCTGTGGATGCAGGGAAGCAGGTTGGAGGGATTCAACTAGATACCTCAAAATGTTGGAATTTATTTTCATATTCCGTGATATGTTTTATTTGATAATCTGTGATAGATTTTATTGATTATATTGGAATTGAAAATATTGAATGCTATGGTTTGACTGAATATATTTTGGGTATATTGAGATATTAAAAATAAAATAAAAATTGGACTAAAGGAAAATAGAAGAGGGAATTTTAAGTAAAATAAATACAGTGAAATTGGATAAATTAAAAGAATGAATTTGGGAAAGGATAAAGAGTTCGATTTAAAATCCTACCAAATAATTTTGAGTATGGGAATAGAGATTTTTGAATAAATGGAAATAATTGAATTTTAAGGACTTAAGTGGTATTGTTTAAAGGTTAAAGAATTTATTTTTAAATTCAGATTTAAATGATTTGGGAAGAAATAAAAGGAGAATTTTGAAATAAAGTATGAAATTGGTATTTTCCGTTTTAAATAAGATTTTAAATCATAATTAAGAAGCAAATCTGGAATTAATGGATTTTTGAAATAAACTTTGAATAAATCAAGGAATAAATTCTATAGGGAATTTAATTTAAAGAATCGTTTTTTTTTCGGTTAAGTGATTTGAAACTGTAATTAAAAGAGAACGAGCGTATGGAAATTATAAACTGGGTTTATAAATAAAGTGAAATATTTATCAGTGGATAAATTTGAAGATATAAATTCATGGTGGGAATTTATAAGGAGATGGTAATTTTTAAAAAAAAATAAAAGGTGGTTTTAATTTTAAAAGTGTGGAAAGGAAAATTTACGGGATTGAAACGTAAATTAAACTGGAAATAAATCGGGAAGGATTTATAAATGGTTAGATGGTTATGCTGGAATGGAAAGTGTATTTTCCTGAAAGGCTAAGTATATTTTCAAAAGAAGATTTCTAAGTATAAGTTAAAGATTTAAAGTTGTTTTTAAAAGAATGTTTTTAGAGAAATTATTATTTAATTGTTTTAATTTTTTTTAAAAGTAAGTATTTATTAAGTTAATTATATAAGTAAATTATTTTAAAAGGTTTAACAAGTATTATGGATTAAAAGATAATTATTTAATAATACACCTTATAGAATAACTTTTATTTTAAAATTAGTTTTGGCTTAAGTTTTACAAGAGAAGTTATTATAAAGTTTCATAACTAGTATTTTACATAAAGTGTTTAAGTAGTTTTTATTTTAAGTGTTTAATAATATATTTTTGGATAAGTGATTTAAATTATTTAAAAATATAAAGTATTAAGACTTCGTGATTTTCAGTGGAAATAAAACAATTGGGTGAAAATTTATTCCGCGAGGGAAAAGGTGATTTGAAAATTATTTCAAAGGTTTGAAGTATAGAAAAATATCTTGCGAAGATATTTTAAAATAAATAATTTTGGAAATTATTTAGGCCTCATGTTGTATGTGGATGTTGTTTGATAGTTAAATAACCGACTATCAATTTGGCCAATGCACTGATCCTTCCGAAGAGACCGGGATCAGGATTAATTTTCCGAAAACCACTTCGATCCGGTATGAACGTTTTTGTGAGGAAGACAAGAGCTTGGATTCGAAGATGGAGCAGCTAAGTGCAAGGACTAACCGCTACTGATCCCGAGGTTGATTTCAAAATGGATGTAGTAGGAGTAGTGCCTTTGGTTCCGTTCGGACTGGGAGCGGACTTGCATGGACGAATGCTATCAAAACATCGTCAGGGAAACAATGAGCATTCTAAGTGTATGTGCGCTAAAAAGGTAATGCATGGCCTCGACATCAACCGAGAATGGCTAAAATAGGGGAGGTGCAGCAAGGCTAAGTGGCTAGCAACCAATTAGGGTAAGGTCATCCTTATCTAGATGTCCCTTTTTATTCGGCTGTGTGGGCGGTTGCTGATCCCAACCGCGGGATGATCTTATTCGGACTATCCAGTAAGGGGTAGCTCCGGTCTTCTGTTGCAGGGGATCAGGATGGGTCCTCGGTACTCTGATCTATACTAGGTACTGTGACGGCCGATACCCCATTAGCCTGCCATTGATGGAAACCCATTCTCCAATAAGTGCCTTCGGACTTGTTTGTATACCTATTATGCTGGAATTTAATGAATGTAACAGTTTCGGCTATTTGAATAAGTATTTGTATATAGACACTACTATAATATTAGAGGATTTGATAAGAAATGTTTTGGTTATCGTAAGGTAAAAACCCGACATGTTTATTTATGACATGGTCTTACGAGATACCTTTGATTTCAAAAGATTTTAAAAGCTTTAATAATCCAATTTAGTGTATTTTTCTCACTCTGGTTTTCCAGACTGAATCGGGTGTTATTTCACTATAATGCTCGGGTCAGACCGAGTATTATAGGATACAGGATGGACTGCTATGGAGCTCAAGGGATAAGCTGGATAGCGAGACGTATCACACGTATTTGATGTATTATCCGCTGTGTATGGTTTGTTGCATAGTCAGTTTTTGTGTAGACAAGTTATCATAACTGTCCAGTGTTGTGTTTTCGTTTGATGTTGTACTCTGATGATGTAATATATAATACAATTACAGTTTCTTTGTATAAAAACATGTTGATGTCCATTATATATTATTCTGCTACGATTGGGAGATTCTGATGTTGTTTTCTCTTTCTTCTTCTCCCTCTTTCTTCTTTAACCCTAATGGTTCGTATTTCCGTCCACTTTGAGTTGAACTGTTGGAGAATATTGTCGGCTCAAAGGGATACAGATTTGTGGGCTGTTACACTTGGTACCAAAGCAAGGTTAAGCGCGAACCTTGGCTCTGGTGGGGATTACTCATTAGAAATAGAGTCTGTAGTACTCTAGAATGAGTTTGAGTGAATTAATAAATATGAGCGTGTATTTGTTAGTGAATATAAAATTGTTTTATGTTGTGTTGATTGGTCTATTGAGTAGTTTATGGATTTTGGTCAATACAAGTAATTAACGTTACTGATAGGGATCTCTAAACACTTGAATAGAATAATTCGATGCAGTATTGTTTTAAAATAGGATAAACGAAATAATTTTGCCCAAATTATTTTCATGTATGAAAGAAATAATTTTTGTAAATTATTATAAGTATATGGTTGCCTGGTGGTTAGAAAGTGATAATATTAAATTATTATCATTGCTGTTAGATAATTGAAAAAAAGTTGAAGTTCTAACCTGAAGGTTAAGAAATTAACCCATATGATAGAATGGAATTTGAAATGTGAATTATAAATGTGATTTATAAATTGAAACATGATGCCAGCGTAATTTTTGAATAGGGATTAAAAGGACTTGGAATTCGAAATTTTGGAAATTAAATTCCTTTGAGTTTGGAAATGGTTTTCAAAATGTTTTGGAGAAATAATAGTGATAGTATTTCAGAAATATTTTTGAATTGGTTATGAAATCTGGTGGGAGTTGGAATTTAAAATGTTTGAAAAAGTTTTTAAAAGAGTAAGAGCATTGAACTCTTTTCGGTTACTGGAAAATAACTTCGGTGATGATTGCAGCATCATCGATGTTCATTTTCGAGTCTCCAAGAGACGAATTGCTGCTTGAATATTTTAAACTGGAGTTGTTTGCAAAACTGATTTTGGTTTTAAAAATTCGAGAGATAATTTGATACCAAAGGATTTGGATATAATTGATTTCAAATTGATTTTGAAATATTTAAGTGATTTGTGGAAACTCTGGAATTGGTTTAAAATGATTTTGAATGTTTAAGCAATTGTTTAAACTCTGGAAGTTTAATTAAAAATGTTTATGAATTATAAATGGGTTTGATAACTTATAAAATTAGAAATCTATTGGAATAAAATTTAACTGGAAGAAGAGTTGAATTAAACAAGTGTGAAAACGAGATAGTCAGAAATGGTAAGCAAATGAAATGAAATTTAATATTGGGATGATACTTGATTTAAATTGTGTAAAGGAAGTGTAGAATTAATTCGAAGTGGACTGAAAATCCTTAAAGTTTGAAAATAAAATCCATTGAGATTTAAAATAAATTAGTAAGTGAAACTAATTAAAGAAATAATTAATTAAATATGGTTTGAGATGAATAGAATACAATATTTAAAAATTAATGGTAAATTGAATTCAAATGGAAAGTGGAGATCCAATTTGAATACAAGTAGATATAAACTAAAGTGGTGAAGTAAAAAAATAAATATTTAAGTGTGTAAGATATTTATGTTGAACTTAAGAAATGGATGGTGAAATTCTTAAGCAAATGTGGAATTAATAAATATATTGAGCTAGTAGTTGAATGAAGATTTAATAAAAGTGTGTGAAATAATAATTGTAAATAAGTGAATGGAAGTTTGAATAAAAATAAATAAAATGAAATTGATAAAGTCGGTAATCAATTGAGATAAATATGTAAGATGTATGTATATTATTTTATTCGCATAGTGATTTGATCCAGATTCGAGCATAGAATTTCAAGATGGATATATCGATCCGAGTTGGGATTTTTCACTCGATTTTCGACGACTAACCCTGCATATGGATTTTTGATTGATTCTGGAAATTCTCTATCATAGTATATGGCTATGCAAGGAGAATGATGGTTTCTCATCAAGAAACTAGATCTGAGACCGCACTAGAGAGTCGGGTGTACAATACTAGTTCGGAAGTGGAATTGTGTGATCGAGTGAGCGATCGGATTTGATATGGCATACGGATGATATAGGTACATCCTACGGCTTAAGTAAAGCAATTATTGAAAATTTTATAAAGAAATGAATACAATGATTTTGAATTCTGTGATTGGATATTATTGCTAAGTGAGATACAGGTAATTAAAAGCAAAGGATAAATTGTTGTTATTGATTTTAGAAGATAAAAATTTGAATTTCCAAACAAAAAGGTATGTGTTTAAAATTGTATATGAAATTTAATGATTTTCTGATCTAGCCACTTGGCATTTTGTTTTCTTTTGATATTTGGAGGCCCGTAGAGGCATTTTGTAGTTGTGCCGAGCTAGCCACGCAAAGGAGACGTTGGCGAATTTTTTTGATAATTTATAGAGTTAGAAAAATTTTGAGAAAATTTTGATAGTTTAAAATTTGATTTTAAATTATAATTTGAATGGTTGAGTAAGTAATATTGTTTGGAACCTAAGGACGAGTTTAGGAAGTTAGTAAGAGTGAGAATTTGTCTTTAATAAAAAGATTATTTGGGAAGTTTTGAAACTGTTGGTTTTGGGTAAATAATTAATGGGTTATGGACCATTCTTCTTAACTAGTAATTTCGGGAACGAAATTCTTTTAAGGGGAGGAATGTGACGACCCAAATTTTTTGGATATTTAAAATTGAAATATTTAATTGATTTTAAATGTTTGAAAGTCAGTTTAACTTGAATTTCAAATATCACTATTTACTTGGCAATTAAATTATTGAATTTAATTATTGAAAGTTGCATAAAATGTTGAATCTAGAGTTTCAGGCTTGTTAAAAATATTTCAAAGGCTTATAAAATTTATATTAATAGTGCTGAAGATAATGAAAGCTTTAGAATTAAATTTGGAAGTGTTTTGTTAAGTTTTGAAAATATATCGTTTAAATTGATATTGAAAAACAGCCTTCCGAGGCACAATCTCGGAATTCGAGAAAACAGTTCCATTGGATTCGTAATATTGTTCTTTTATTGGATTTCAATTTTCATTCCGTTTGGAGTTGCCGTGTGATCGTACGGTAGGTAAACGCGTAGAAATTTATATTGAAAATTTAATATAATAACAAGGTCCAAAAAGTTATCTTCTCCATACGATCGAATTAGGACTCGAAACCTCTTCTATTGCGTTCGGAATAGGAATATAACCTTATAAACACCTAGCGGTATGTCTCGGTAGGAGGTCGGGGTTTTAGGTTGCGTTTGTCTAGTCATTTGAAATTTAAATTTATTTCAATTATTGGTTAAACCTCTTTCTAGCTGTAGCTTTATTTTTCTATACCATTCTTCCTTCAACACATGGCATCCTTTCCCACTTTTCTCTAGACACGCGTCCCCTCCTTCTCATTTTTCTTAACAGCTGGGGTTTCAAACTTTAAAAAGAAATAAACGGTGGAAGAAAAGAAGAATGGCCGAACTAAAATTTTTATTCGTTCTTCCTTAATCCTTTTCCATTCGTTCGAAAGCAAACAAAAATAAAATGCCGAATGAAACCAAATTCAAAGCGGTATCTTCCTCCTCCGTTTTTTTCCATTTCAAATTGGAAGCAATCGAAGGAAATCACGAGTTCCTTTCAATCTAGTTCTTAATCCACGAATCCCTTCAGTTTTTTCCAAACTCGAAATCGTAAGGGCCACTCTATTATGAAATTTCAAATCAAAAAATATGAGAATTGACTGGAGGGGATTGAATCGTTACTGCTAGGGTTTCGAGCCGTCATCAACTGTGGCATGGGCTACGAAGTAGGGAATGACATCATTCAGACAACTCTGAAGTCGTGACAAGCATTGATGGGTTCTAGGTCAACTTCGATTTTGGAGCAGGGGAGTTAAGGGGGTCGCGACTAGAAATGGAGACGCGACGGGTTGCGTTCGTTTTTGGTGAGGCATTTCAATTTGGGTTTTTAATTTAATTTTAATATATATAGACTGGAAATTTTATACGTTGGCAGAGAAGATATTTCGAAAACCAGATTTTTATTCAACAAATATATGTGTGTGTGTGTGTGTGTGTAGAAAAAGGTTTACAGTAAAGAGGAAATTTTTTCTATTAAGCAGTTTTAAAATGTTAAGATAATCTTAATTTAATTTAAATATATGCAGATTTTGAAATATTTATAGAAAACAAAAGATTTTTATATATAGATGAAGTTTTGAAAAATACAAGAATTTATATAAAGATTTGATTTTTTTTAAATCTATATGGGTTATTTTTATAAATATTATTATGAGTTTCTAAATGAGAAATAAAATATATATACCTACATTCGTTTTGAATCTACTAGTTTATTTTAAATATTAGGGTGATTAATTTGTTTAATTAACCTATTTAATTTTTTTTAGTTGCTAAAAGATTAAAAAAAGAAAAGATAAATTATTAGTTTAAAATAAATTATTAGTTAATTAAATTATAATATGGAAATTGATTGTCCGATTATTCAAAATATTAATAAATCGTATAAATGTTTATACAAAGTCAAATAGTGGAGAGGCAAGCCGGTTTGGATTGGGTTGCAAAACAAAAATCAAAGGTGAGTTAATCTTACTCATTCGGATTACCGTTAATTTAAGTAGTTTAAATCTAATTGTTGGTTGATTGTTTGAATTATCTGGATATGATATTATATATAGTAGTGTGTGTGTGTGTGTGTCTATATATATTGGAGTGATTGATATTTCCACATTATATAGCGGATGAGACCCTATGCATCCCGCATAAAAGCGGATGACCCTTTATACTGCGATATTCCACGTCGAAGTAGGATTGGTATTTTTATATGTTGTTAACATCTATGGATGCAGGAAAAAAGGTTGGAGGGATCCAGCTGGATTCCTCAGAATGTGGGAATTTATTTTCATATTCGATGATATATTTTATTTGAAAATTTGTGATAGGTTATATTGATTATATTGGAATTGAAAATACTGAATGCTATGCTTTGACTGAATATATTTTGGGTGTACTGGGATATCAAAAAATATATAAAAAAATTGGATTTTTAAAGGAAAATAAAAGAAGGAATTTTAAGTAAAATAAATATAGTGAAATTTGATAAATTAAAAGAATGAATTTGGGAAAGGATAAAGAGTTTGATTTAAAATCCTAGCAAATAATTTCGAGCATGGTAAAAGAGATTTTTTGAATAAATGGAAATAAATGAATTTTAAGGACTTAAGTGGTATTGTTTAAAAATTAAAGAATTTATTTTTAAATTTAGGATTTAAATGGGTAGGGAAAATATAAAAGGAGAATTTCAAAATAAAGTATAAAATTAATATTTTCAGTTTTAAATAAGATTTTAAATCATAATTAAGAAATAAATCTGGAATTAATGGATTTTTGAAATGTACTTTGAATAAATCAAGGAATAAATTCTATGGGGAATTTAATTTAGAGAAACGATTTTTTTCAATTAAGTGATTTGAAAGAGTAATTAAAAGAGAACGATGGTATGGAAATTATAAAATGGGTTTATAAATAAAGTGAAATATTTATTTGTGGATAAATTTGAAAATATAAATTCACGGTGGGAATTTATAAAGAGATGGCAATTTGTTTTAAAAAATAAAAGGTGGTTTTATTTTTAAAAGCGTGGAAAGGAAAATTTACGGGATTAAGATGTAAATTAAACTGGAAATAAATTGGGAAGGATTTATAAATGGTTAGACGGTTATATTGGAATGGGAAGTGTATTTTCCTAAAAGGCTTAGTATATTTTCAAAAGAAGATTTCTAAGTATAAGTTAATGGTTTAAAGTTGGTTTAAAAGAATGTTTTTAAAGAAAATATTATTTGGTTGTTTTAAATTTTTTAAAAGTAAATATTTATTAAGTTAACTATATAAGTAAATTATTTTAAAAGGTTTAACGAGTATTAGGGATTTAAAATATAATTATTTAATATTTATACCATATAGAATAACTTTTATTTTAAAATAAATTTTGGCTTAAGTTTTACATGAGAAGTTATTATAAAGTTTCATAACTAGTATTTTGAATAAAGTGTTTTAGTTGTTTTTATTTAAAGTGTTTAGAGATATATTTTTGGATAAGTGATTTAAATTATTTAAAATCCAAAGTATTAAGACTTGGTGATTTTTAGTGGAAATAAAACAATTGGGTGAAAATTTATTCCGCGAGAGAAAATGTGATTTGAAAACTATTTCAAAGGTTTGAAGTGTAGAAAAATATCCTGCGAAGATATTTTGAAATAAATATTTTGGGAAATTATTAAGGCATGATTTTGTTTGTGGATGTTGTTTGATAGTTAAATTGTTGGGGATGCGGATTAAGGATCTTAAGGCAAAAATAACACTAGAAGGGGGGGGGGTGAATAGTGTTTTAAAGAATATATGAACTATATGACTAAATTAAAACTTTCAACACAAATCTAAACAGAATTCTAACATAGAATGATCACAGAACATATAACAAATGCAAATAGTAAAGTAAAGCAAGTAAAAGGAAAGAACACACCGGATTTTATACTGGTTCGGAATCCTCCTACATCCAGTCCTGCACCAAGGCAATATCCTTGTACAGATTTTTATAAGCCAATATCCAAATTACAACCCTCAATTTCTAAGGCCTTGAGGAACCCTCCTATCTCCGAGTCTGGGGTAAACTCTCTTGATTTACGGGACACAAGATCACCTTAATACTTCTTAATAACAATCCTTTTGAATGGATAGACTCCATGGACTTTTTGAATACAAATTGATCCTATAACTCTGAATAGCACTTTGATCTTTAGTAGAATGAATCAAATAGAGAGAGTATCTAAATGATTTCCTATTGAGAATTTGGCAGAATGATGGCACGATCTTGAAAATATGAAGTTTTATGTATATGGAATGGTGGAGTAGAAAGAGTGAAGAAAATAAGAAAGTAGTTGTTAAAAAAATTCGTTTTGGAAGCCTTTATATAGATGCACAACAGTCATAACCATTGGCGAAAGGTTTTCGAATGAATGGACACTTCTTTTGAAATTTGAATTTTGAATCCAACTGTCACCATGTCGACATGGGGTATCCCCTTATGTCGACATCCCTTAGTTCAAAATTAAAGAGATGTTGTTTTGTAAAGACAATTGAATTTAAAACAAGTTGAAACTTCTCTGAAGCAAAGTAAAGTGTTTAAACAATATTTTGAGATAGAGAATGAATATAAAACATTATTTTAAATATATATATAATTGATATAGACCGTCAATTATATAAGTAATATTTAAAATCAGAATAAGTTTTGATGTTTTTTTTTTAAAATAGAAGTTTTTAAAATCAGAATAGAGGAATATTTCAAGGCTAAAACAAAGTTTGAAAATATTTTTGAAAACATGATTTTGAAAGCTAAAACATTTTGAAAACAGATTTAAAACATTTTGAAAAATATATCCAAACTGAATTGCAAGAACCTTCCTACAGAGCTCCTCCATAGGACTCGAGAACTTGTACAAAGTAGTTTAAATGATTTTGATTTTCGTAGGTTTGTAAGCCACTTGTCGTAGGTTTGTAAGCTACTTGTCATGGGTTTGTAAGCCACTGGTTTCTTTAGAAATTGGGTTCCATCCCAAAAGAAAATTGGAAGAAAGATGAGAGTGCTATTATGAAGTTTTAACAAAAAGCTAGACACTTATCTTGAGATCTTGAAATTTTGATTCTCTAGAGTCTTGAATCTTGAATCTCTAATTTTCATCTTGATTCTTGAGTCTTTATACTGATCAGTCTTCGATGATACCTGCATATACTTACTATATATATATATATATATATATATCTATCTATATGGAAATGTTAGTATATATTTTATAAAGTAAAGTATAATAACTATATAAGGTTGTTGTCATCAAAACATCATCAACTCAGTTCCTAACAATCTCCCGCTTTTTGATGATGACAACCTTTATTTATAAAATATTCTTACCATACCATAACTCCCCCTTACTTCGTGATTTCTTCTTTAAACTACAACTCCCCCTTACTCCATGACTCCCCCTTACACCAAGCACATATATTTTTATAACTTTCTCCCCCTTTGTCATCAACAAAAACTATTAACTACTTAAGAATTCAAGAATGATTAGTATAAACAAATAATATGTTTAGAACAAGCATGATGAGTTGGATTTTTAGATAGATTTATTGCACTAGTATTATCACAATATATTGGTGATTTACTTATGCTAATTCCAAAATCTTTTAAAGTTTGTTGCATATATATGACTTGTGAATAGGCCAAAGCAGCAGATATATACTCTGCTTCAGTTGTTGACAAGGAAACAATATTTTGTTTTTTGCTGAACCAGGAAACCAGTGAATGTCCTAGAAAGTGACAAGTTCCACATGTACTTTTTCGGTCTGATTTACAACCAGCATAATCAGCATCATAATATGATATTAAATCAAAAGTATTATTTTTAAAATAAAATAAACCATAATCTAAAGTGTATTTTACATATCTTAAAATTCTTTTAACAGCTTTTAAGTGAGTTTCTTTAGGTTGTGATTGGTATCTTGCACAGAGACAAACACTATGCATAATATCAAGACGACTCGCTGTTATATGGAGTAGCGAACCAATAATTCCCCTATATAAAGTTTGATCAATATCTTTTGATTTATCTTCTTTACTTAAACCTATATTTGTTGACATTGGAGTTGGTTTCCCACTAGAGGTGCTTAAACCAAATTTATTGATTAAGTCTTTAGCATATTTTTCTTGACTTATGAAGATTCCATTTTCTAGTTGTTTAATTTGAAGCCCTAAGAAGAAACTTAATTCTCCCATGTGACTCATTTCAAATTCTTTGGTCATTATATCTGAAAATTCTTTATTCATTATGTTATTAGTTGATCCAAAGATTATATCATCTACACATATTTGAACCAGTTGAATATCTTGATTATTTCTTTTAATAAAAAGTGTTGTATCTACTTTACCAATTTCAAAACCAGACTGAAGTGAATAAGATCTTAGTCTTTCATACCAGGCTCTAGGAGCTTGCTTTAGACCATATAGAGCTTTCTTTAACTTGTATACATGGTTTGGAAATTTATTATCTTCAAAAAGTGGAGGTTGTTCAACATAAACATTTGCTTTTACAAAACCATTTAGAAAAGCACTTTTAACATCCATTTGATATAATTTGAAATTATTATAATTAGCGAAAGCAAGTAGAATTCTTATAGCTTCTAATCTTGCTACAGGGGCAAAGGTTTCATCATAGTCAATTCCTTCTTCTTGACAATAACCTTGCGCGACTAAACGAGCTTTATTTCTTACGACCTCACCGAGTTCATTCATTTTATTTTTATAAACCCATTTAGTTTCAATTATACTTTTATCCTCAGGTTTAGGAACAAGTTCCCATACATCATTTCTGTTAAATTGATTCAATTCTTCTTGCATAGCATGAATCCATGAATCATCATACAATGCTTCCTTTGGATTTTTAGGTTCAGTTGTTGATATAAAGGCTACATTACTCATACTACTTAATTGATTTCTAGTTCTTACTACA
The DNA here is from genome assembly GCA_030765085.1 of Allium cepa. Lineage (NCBI taxonomy): Eukaryota > Viridiplantae > Streptophyta > Magnoliopsida > Asparagales > Amaryllidaceae > Allium > Allium cepa. The sequence goes on from CM060945.1 coordinate 1,015,966,242, forward strand.
GATTCAATATTTCCTAAAACATTTTCTATAGGATGATCTTTTGATATTTTAAATCTCTTATTAGGTTGATTTATTTCACTAATAGTTTCATTATATTGATTTAAATTTACAAAATCTTCTTCATCGTCTATTTGTACAATATCTTTAAGATTTTCATCAAAAGATACATGTATAGTCTCTTCAATAGTATTAGTTTTTAAATTAAAAAATCTAAATGCCTTGCTTCTATTAGAATAACCAATAAAGAATCCTTTATCAGCTTTTGGTTCAAATTTATCTAAATTATCTTTTGTATTAAGTATAAAACATTTATTCCCAAAGACTTTAAAATAATCTACTATAGGTCTCTTATTATAAAGTAATTCATATGGAGTTTTATTTGTTAATGGTCTAATTAAAATTCTATTTAATATATAACATGCTGTAGCAACTGCTTCAGCCCAAAAATATTTAGGTAAATTACTATCAGAAAGCATTGTACGAGCACACTCTTGAATCGTCCTATTCTTACGTTCTACTACTCCGTTTTGTTTTGTTTTTTTTTAAAAAAACCTTACTCCGAAGAGTAGAGCTAGGGAATACAGCTGTCCGCCACACTGACCCCCCCTTTTAGCTAGCCCAGCACAGAGATTTGATGCCCCCAACTGTTTTATTTGGGTTAACGGGGACCCACCTCCGCGCCTTGAAATTGGGAGCAGGACAGACGGGAATCGAACTTGCGACCTGCTTACCGGGAGGCAAATATCTTACCACTACGCCACTACTTACGGACTACTACTCCGTTTTGTTGTGGAGTTCTTGGAAATGAAAAGTTGTGAGTAATTCCCTTTTGAGTACAGAAATTCTCAAAATTTTCATTTTCAAATTCACCACCGTGATCACTTCGAATATTTTTAATTTTGAAAGAATGTAGTTTTTGAATTCTTTTATAAAAGTTTTTAAATATTTCAAAAGCATAACTTTTATATTTTAAAAAGATTGTCCAAGTATATCTTGAATAATCATCTACTATAACAAAAACATATTTACTATGGTTAATTGATTGAACTTGAGATGGACCAAATAAATCTAAATGAAGTAATTCTAGAGGATTAGAGGTAGAAATAACATCTTTTAATTTAAATGAACTTTTCTTAAGTTTTCCTAATTGACAAGCATCACAAATACTATCTACTTTAAAGTTTAACTTGGGTGGACCTCTAACTAAGTCAAGTTTTGATAGCCTAGATAATAATTTGAAATTCAAATGGCCAAATCTTTTATGCCAAATCCAAGGGTCACTTGTATTAGCCAAAAGACATAGATTATCATTTGAAATTTTCATACTAAGGATATAAATATTTTTCTTCCTAATACCTTCAAAAATTATATTAGACTTATCATCTTCAATGTGACATTTATCTTTTCCAAATTTAATTTTAAAACATTTATCGCAAAGTTGACATATACTAAGCAAATTATGTTTTAAGTTCCTAACTAATAAAACATCAGAAATAAGTAAAGTTTTAGAGTTACCGACATTGCCGACGCCAACCACATATCCTTTAGAGTTGTCACCAAAATTGATTAATCCACCATCTTGATAAGTAATGTCCTTGAGTATCTCGGGATTTCCAGTCATGTGCCTCGAACAGCCACTATAAAGTATCCATTTATCTTTCTCAATTTGCACAGTTTGTCCATTGGGTGTTGATTCGTCAAAAGCCATATAACATGTCTGTCCCTGCATAACACACCAATTCGGCAGATAACTTGATTTTTCAAAATAACTATATGCAGACTTATGATACTTTGATGAAATGCATAGATTCAAAATAGTTTTAACATAATTTTCCAAAAATGCCATTTTTATATTTTTCAAGTTTCAGATTATGAAAACAATGAAAACCAATGCTCTGATACCAATTGTTGGGGATGCAGATTAAGGATCTTAAGGCAGAAATAACACTAGAGGGGGGGGGGGGTGAATAGTGTTTTAAAGAATATATGAACTATATGACTAAATTAAAACTTTCAACACAAATCTAAACAGAATTCTAACACAGAATGATTACAGAACATATAACAAATGCAAATAGTAAAGTAAAGCAAGTAAAAGGAAAGAACACACCGGATTTTATACTGGTTCGGAATCCTCCTACATCCAGTCCTGCACCAAGGCAATATCCTTGTACGGATTTTTATAAGCCAATATCCAAAATACAACCCTCTATTTCTAAGGCCTTGAGGAACCCTCCTATCTCCGAGTTTGGGGTAAACTCTCTTGATTTACGGGACACAAGATCACCCTAATACTTCTTAATAACAATCCTTTTGAATGGATAGACTCTATGGACTTTTTGAATACAAATTGATCCTATAACTCTGAACAGCACTTTGATCTTTAGTAGAATGATGGAGAATCTAATAGAGAGAGTATCTAAATGATTTCCTATTGAGAATTTGGCAGAATGATGGCACGATCTTGAAAATATGAAGTTTTATGTATATGGAATGGTGGAGTAGAAAGAGTGAAGAAAATAAGAAAGTAGTTGTTAAAAAAATTCGTTTTGGAAGCCTTTATATAGATGCACAACAGTCATAACCATTGGCGAAAGGTTTTCGAACGAATGGACACTTCTTTTGAAATTTGAATTTTGAATCCAACTGTCACCATGTCGACATGGGGTATCCCCTTATGTCGACATCCCTTAGTTCAAAATTATAGAGATGTTGTTAATTGAATTTAAAACAAGTTGAAACTTCTCTGGAGCAAAGTAAAGTGTTTAAACAATATTTTGAGATAGAGAATGAATATAAAACATTATTTTATATATATATATATATAATTGATATAGACCGTCAATTATATAAGTAATATTTAAAATCAAAATAAGTTTTGATGTTTTTTTTAAAAAAAATAGAAGTTTTTAAAATCAGAATAGAGGAATATTTCAAGGCTAAAACAAAGTTTGAAAATATTTTTGAAAACATGATTTTGAAAGCTAAAACATTTTGAAAACAGATTTAAAACATTTTGAAAAATCTATTCAAACTGAAATTGCATGAACCTTCCTACAGAGCTCCTCCATAGGACTCGGGAACTTGTACAAAGTAGTTTAAATGATTTTGATTCTCGTGGGTTTGTAAGCCACTTGTCGTAGGTTTGTAAGCTACTTGTTGTAGGTTTATAAGCCACTGGTTTCGATAGAAATTGGGTTCCGTCCCAAAAGAAAATTGGAAGAAAGATGAGAGTGCTATTATGAAGTTATAACAAAATACTAGATACTTATCTTGAGATCTTGAAATCTTGATTCTCTAGAATCTTGAATCTTGAATCTCTAATCTTCATCTTGATGCTTGAGTCTTTATACCGATCAGTCTTCGATGATACCTGCATATACTTCCTCTATATATATATATATATATATATATGGAAATGTTAGTATATATTTTATAAAGCAAAGTATAATAACTATATAAGGTTGTTGTCATCAAAACATCATCAACTCGGTTCCTAACATAAATAACCGACTATCAATATTGCTCAATGCGTTGATCGTTTCGAAGAGGCTGGAATCAGGATTGATTTCTCAAATACCACTTCGATCCGGTTTGAAAGTTGTCGGGAGGAAGACAAGAGCTTAGAGTCGAAGATGGAGTAGCGAAGTTCAAGGGTTAATCGCTACTAATTGTGAGGGTGATTCCAAAATGGACGTAGTAGGAGTAGTGCCTTTTGGCTCCGTTCGGACCGGGAATGGACTTGTATGGACAAATGCTATCAGAACATCGTCAGGGGGCGATGAGCATTCTAAATGTAAGTGTGCTAAAAAGGTAACGCATAGCCTCGAGCCTCATCAACCTGGAATGGCTAAAACAGGGGAGGTGCAGCAAGGCTAAGTGGCTAGCAACCAATTAGGGTAAGGTCATCCCTGTCTAGATATCCCTTTTTATTCGGCTGTGTGGGAGGTTACTGATCCCAACCACAGGGTGATCTTATTCGGAATATCCAGTAAGGGGTAGCTCCGGTCTTGTGTTGCAAGGGATTAGGGTGGATCCTCGGTACTCTGATCTAGACCAAGTACTGTGACGGGCGGTGCGCAAGTAGCCCTGCCATTGATGGAAACCCATTCTCCAATAAGTGCCTTTGGACTTGTTTGTATACATATTATGCTGGAATTTAATGAATGAAATAATTTCAGCCATTTGAATAAGTATTTGTATATAGACACTACTATAATATCAGAGGATTTGATAAGAAATGTTTTGGTTATCGTAAGGTAAAAACCCGACATGTTTATTTGTGGCATTGTCTTACGAGATACCTTTGATTTCAAAAGATTTTGAAAACTTTACTAATCCAATTTAGTGTATTTTTCTCACTTTGGTTTTCCAGACTGACTCGGTTGTTATTTCGCTATAATCTTTGGGTCGACCGAGTATTGTGGGATACATGATGGACTGCTATGGAGCTCAAGGGACGAGCTGGATGGCGAGACGTATCACACGTATTTGATGTATTATCATCTTTGTATCATTTGCTGCATAATTGGTTTCTGTGTGGACAAGTTATCATAACTGTCCAGTGTTGTGTTTTTGTTTGATGTTGTACTCTGATGATGTAATATATAATACAATTACAGTTTCTTTGTATAAAAACATGTTGTTATCTATTATATATAATTCCATTGCGATTGTGAGTTTCTAATGTTGTTTTCTATTCCTTCTTCTACCTCTTTCTTCTTTAACCCCAATGGTTCGTATTTCCGTCCACTTTGAGTTGAACTGTTGGATAATATTATCGGCTCAAAGGAGTACGAATTTGCGGGCTGTTACAAATGACTCCTAAAAATTTACTAACAGCAGCTAGTACATCAAATAAATAAATAAGATTTCACAAATAATAGTTAATTTAATTATTTTATAACAATTTATGAATCAATTAAAATCATGCCTTTTTCTTTGAGAATTCAAAAATATAGTTGTGCGACTCGTAAGTCTAAATTAATTCGACGATTAATATTAAGCTGTCTGAATATTAACGTTTATACGTCAGTTTAGCTAGTGATGTGACAATTTGGCTGAATTTATCGCTTATGCATCTTTATCGGTAAATCAATTTTATAATTTAAGAGGTGCCTTTTAGTATCGATTATTTACACTTATTCTCCTAATCAACACTATATCACTTTAAGATTTATGGATCTGGTTTTGGTTAAATTCCAATATCATCCATATTCAATTCAGTTAGCCCCTAAACAAATACCTTAGTTCAATAATAAAATTTATTATTAACTGTATCACTTTGCCCAAAGATTTTGATTTTGAGTTGACTGCAGTTGACACTGATACCCGATAGAGTTAAAGATATATCCTAGAAGCAATTCTATATTTATCGTAAATTATTAACTCTGTAATAAAATCTCATTATAAATAAAAGGTGTTTTTCTTTGTATTATATACTTATCATATTGTGATAAGTTAATAAATTATATAATTGAAGTATATTAAATAAAACATCCTTAAATGATATGCTATGTGACAGTAATTACAATATGTTGTAACCATGAGAAATTTCTCACATTAAAAATAATATATTATTTTAAATATTCCTAGTTAAGATGCTTTGAGATGGAGATCGACACATCCCTTGAGACATGAGTACACAACACTATCCAAATGTGAGACAATATATTACTCATGGTTGTTGGAGGAACCAAGGGGTTATGTACCGACGGTTATTAGATAACTATGGAATGACTTACTTTAAAGATTTTTATTGGTTAATACAACTAAGGTCAAACAGAAATTCTAGAAGTGATGAATTACACAGTTCTCTCAACTTGAGAATAACGTTGAACTCAAATATGTTCCACTTTAATTATGACATGGTGTCCATTGAACGACTATAGTTGGGTCTAAGTTGAAGCATTGGGAGTGAAACACTATTGGATAGAGAGTTTGACTTTTCCGTTACATGAGGTTAGTATCAAGGTCAACTGTAGTCAACTCAAAATTAAAATCTCTGGCTAGAGCAATTAATAATAATTACTATTATCGGACCAAGGACTTTGTGGTTGGACTAGACGATTTGAATGTGGATGATGTTTTGACTAAAACCAAATTCCATCGGTCCTAAAGTGATATTGTTTTGATGAAGAGAATTGGTATAAATAATCATTATTATTGGGTATCTCTTAAATTAAAATATTATTTAACCTAAAAGAAATGCAAGTAATAAAATTAGCCAAACTTTCACACCACTAGTTGAGCTGACTTGTGAATGTTAATATTCAAGTTATTCAATATTAAATGCCGACTGAATTTACACATTTGAATCGCACAACCGCAATATTGAATGCTTTAATATATCACATGATTTAATTATTATAAATTAATTAGTATTTATGAAATTTTTGTTATTAAATTTTATTTGATTTTTGGGTGTCTTTAGTAATTTATTGGGAGCGTATTTAAAGTTATATATGTATGTGTCGATATATGATATCGATGGAAATTTATTTTTGACTTAAAATAAATATTTACTAAATGGGCTAGGACTTTTTAAGCCCATCTAGGCACTTCCTTGGCCGCCCATAGTGTGTGGGGGGAGTGGTTTTAAAGTGCTAAAATTTGTTTGAAATGATAGAAAAAGAATGAGTGAAAGAAGAAGATATTTTCTTCTCCTTTACATCTCCCTAATACCATTTAAATCCACTATCTTACTTCAATAATTTAATTTTTTTCTTCACGCTTGGCCGTGAGGATTTAGAGGCCCATGGAGAAATATTTTTAAGAGAAAATCCAAAAAAATCAAATAATTAATAGTGGTGTTCATCTTTTAATCATTGCGATTTTTGGAGGTGGCTCAATCTGATCTTGAAGTTTTCTTTGATTCAAGGTGCATATCATAGGAAACATCCTTTTGGCAATCTTTATATCTTAATTTATTATATGTATATCATTATGTCACGAAGTTTAAATCATATACACCATGCTTTATAATGAATTTATATATTTCAATGTTGTCTAATCTTTTATACATACATACACACACATTTCAAATTTAAAAAAAAAATCACAATATTAAATTTTTATACACATACACACACACACACAGATACATATACATATTTATACTTCGACCGTTATTTTTGTATAAGTAAATAATAATTTTGAATTTTAAATTAATTTTATTGTAATATACACATACTGATGTATTGGGACATCGCAAAATTAAAACGCATACATATTTAACATATGTCAGCACATTAACGATACACATACATCTGACTATCACAAATGATACATCATAAATCTGATACAAATAAATATCACTATTGTATACATAACATCATGGTATGTAAACACTAAAAACAAGATAAATAGTATACCACCATTATCGCCTGCTCCATCCTCAAATCGTTATCCAAAAAAGTCACATGTCCATAAAAAAACATCCTTAAAACAACCTCGTTATGACCCAAGGTTGTTACATAAATCAAACATTCCTTTACAAATAAATTCATTGAAATTCTCATGCGCATGAAAATCATATATCATAAAAAGTCTTAAGTATCAAAATGTTAAAAAAAGGTTAAAAGAGCCTCCTTTACACGAAGAGCCTTTCGATAAAACACATCATGAAAATAAACATATGCGTCGATCAAAACATGATCGGAAACACCATATATAAATAAAAACATTACCATATAGCCAAAATATGTCTCTATTTTTGAATTATTCAACCTGAGCTCTGATACCCATCTTTGATGACCCAGCCCAGTACCCATGCTATTAAAGGAAGTTTACCATCCGAAAGCATGGAGTAAAGGACATGATAGGATACCTCCATTTTGTACACTCCCTTGGGCTAACACGAATACGTTTCTATATAATATGTATCTCATCTTCGCACAAAGCATTTCACATGATTATTTTCCAGGCTTGAATAATTCAGAAATAGTGCGCACACACACATACACATGTGTGCATTTATATATATAATCCCAAAATAACACCAACGAAAGCGAACAAAATATTATATACACACACACACACACACACACATATATATATATATACACACACACACACATAGACACATATAAAAATCTGATGTTAATGTATCGTAGAATACTACATCACATGTCTAAGTACATGTCTACACAAGAATGATACATCATAACTATATTATACATTTGAATCTCAACAACATACATATAACATCACATAAGCCAACATTGAAAAACAAGTCTAACTAAGAAGCACCATCATCTTCTTCTCCATCACCTAATCATATCCCAAAAAATACACAATCACGGTTGGAAATCATGTTAAAAAAAAACTCAGTCCACCATAGTTGTTAAACAAATAAAACACCCCATGTTAGACTAGAAAGTAGCTATGAGTGTAATGTTGAAAATTTATTTGCCTTTATGTAAATATCAAGTGTAAAAAGACTATATGTAAGACACTCGCTAGTCAACACCCTCTCATATATCATCATTCACAAAAGGTTATAATACACGTGTCAGGGATTAATTCATATTGACTGGTGGCTGCAACTCTAAGCAACATAGAATACACTCATATTCACCTTTATTAGTTGCACATATATTAATAAATACACAACTTAATACACACAAACACACACACAAATATATATATATATATATAAGTGATTGATTTGTAAGTCACTAGTTGAGTCTTTTTTAACTTTCACTATATAAGATGCTAAACCGATACCAAGGATCCACTAGCCCCTCTTTCCAGTGTTGTGGGTGCTCCCACACCATCCTATAGTTGCATTGTTTGCTCACCACCACACCACTTTGCTGGCTCACCTTGCTATCCATAAATACACACCACCACATCAAATCAACTCACCTCGTTTTTAGTGCTCGTGCACCAGATCGTTTGGACATTATGGCAATGGGGCCAAATCGGCACGATTCATGGTGCGACCCTGAATCAGTCTGACTATAATGGATTTACTAGCCCATTTGGTGTATTACCAGCTCAATCAAACCAATTTTTTTAACATGTCATCACTAACATCATTACCCTGCTAAATGTCATTTAATCAGGATATCACTAAGCGGTTGCTATCATGTTTGGCATATCGTATTTTAATTATCATTGGCTTCATCGCATACAACATAGTATCATAAGATAAGCATGTCGGGGTATACATAAGTGAAGTCAAGTAAGTGCATACATAAAGAAACTAAGCGTTTAGATAAGATTTCATACGAAACAATCAATCCATGGTGATATTTTCTATAAAGAAAAGAACTCAACACTACCCAGTAGATACAAATACTCACTCGCTTTAATTTTTGTTAAATCATTTAATATATAAATAATGTCATTTTGATACATACATACATACATACATATATATATATATATATCAATATTTTTAGTCATTTTGAAACCACCATGTGATATAAAAACTCTACAACTTGAAATTATTTAATATCTGCATTAAAATATATCATTTCATACTCAAAATATTTATATAATTTATTTTTTAATACAAGGCAACACATGAAATAATTTTTTATCTGTTCCATAAATAATATATATCCCTATTTACCAAAATATACATACACAAACCCTCTTTATATTATAATAATAATCGTATTTAATTCTATATTTCTCGTATTTTTTATAGAACTGTTTCATGTAATAAAATAAATAAACACCTAGAATCATAAATATATGTACATAAATAAACAATACCTAGAACTTATCTACTTAGAGTAAAATGCTTGAGGTTTTGGTATAAGCGGATTGATGAATTTCCTAAAGCATTTTCTTTAGATAATCGTTAGCTAGTCGTACCATTTTCTAGCTTAGTTTTGGCATCAATTCCAATGTCGTACAACTTAGTTTCAGGCGTTCATTTGCATAAACAAATATCATACCATCAAAAATAAAATTGAAAAATACTTAAAAGGTTTTCTAGTTTTTACAATCAATTGTACATAACATCAATACCATAACAACAAATCCATACTTAATTCATCATCATTTAGCTATAATCGGAGCACAAAACATCAATAACTCCAAAGTATAGTACTAAATCATACATACATTGCTTGCAAGGGTTGTTACACTCACCTATGCAAGAGATTAAGCTTGTTTCAACTAATCTTCACTCTCAAGTTCGCCATAATCCTTCCTTTGATCCCTGATCTAAAAAGAATTACCATAAATTCACCTATTCTAAAGCAAACAAAGGTTAATAATAGGTTAGGAGTAGGTTAGGAGCACTTACCTTTCAATTTCTACTCTCCTTTCCCTTGAATTTACTTGAAAATTTGATTTTTTTACGTTATGGTTTAGGAATGGGTTGCGGTGAAAGTTTATTTCACTACACTAAAAAAAGAAATCTGCAACACCTAATTTCTATATTTTCTAATAGTTATTTCCATTGTAGAATACCCATAATTATTTTTGTTACCTAAGCTTTGGCATAGTTATAATGATTAGGGTATTTGTTGATGACGTAAATATAATGAATTCATTGGGCAAATTTGTTATTTTCTTTTGTCATACTTTTGCAATGCATTGGAACCATCTTTTCACACTCCCACTTCTAACCTAGGTTTCTTTTACATTATGTTGCCTCAAATCATTCATGAAATCATAGGTAAGTTCCTATTATATTGCCCTTTGACCAAGCAATAATCATAAAAGGTGGCTAAATGGCTTCTGTGATCATCAAGGCAGGAAGCCTAGAGAGACGGTTATCAGGCTTAGAAATGGATGATATTTGGAACTATGGACAACAGTTAGGCAGATTCAGGTCGATCCCCAATCAAGGTGCAGCCAATATGAAGTGAAAGAAAGGCCCCATGAGGATATAGTTCAAATTTCAAGTCAATCGAAGTTCAAATGCTCGAGTTATGGACAAATGAAGATTTTATATAGATCGATCTAAATGATCCTTAAAACAACATAAATCGACGAAAATCAATCAATATCTCAAAATCTACAAAGCCAATGCATTTGAAACTTTCAGAGCATCAATATATTGAAGAGTGGAGCCCTCAGGAACGATCATAAGTCAAAACTCTCAAGTTCATGAAATTACCGATCGTTCATGATGATCGGTGTATCTTAGAAAACTATCAAAATACAATAAAGATCGATGAATATATCATAAACTACAACTTAGAATGACACTATATTTTAGGAGTAAGATCTAGAGGCATATGGGACCCACATAAATGATCGCACATCAATCGGCGGCCAAAATAACGTTTGGTACAACTATAACCGATCATTACAAAATGATGAATTATGACTACTGATCGTTATGGCGGGCCCTTATGGACCTGGAGAGCTCTCTGCTGAAATCTTAGTGAAATATCTTGTCATCTCACCCTATCAATACTAACCTATTGGCTCATTTTGAGGATCTTTGGACGCTGCTTGTTACTCTACACTTCATTGTAATCAAGTGCTAGCACTATTCTACCATTGTAATTCGATTTACAAGAGAGTAGAGCATAATATTTGGAGTGCACATAGGCATACAATGCCGAACCACTATAAACCTCTATGTTTTTTTATTATAGCTTATTACCTTGTTGCTTACTTATTCATTACTTCTCTACAAAAACCATTCTTGGGTGTTTGTGACCATTTTTGGTGAAAATACTTCCTACGCTATTCTTATTTTTAAATTAAATGATTTTCATATTCAAGATTTTTTTATTTTCAATTTTTATTAAATTATCAATTTTAAATTCATCCAAAATTTATATTTCCCTATTTATATTTTCTTATTTGGGATTTTCGACTATTGTTTTCATATATTTAGGATTTTCAACAATCAATTTTCAATGTTTTTTTGTTTTTTTGTTTTTTTATTTTTCGATTTAAAATTTAAAATATTCAATGTTTGAATAATTTTACTTCTTATTATCTTATAAGATATTCGATTTTCTAAAGAAGAGGTGTATATGTCGGGATTTTCAAATTTCAGTAAAGCATCCTTAGTTTCACCTGCTTTTACAATGCATCCGTCAATGGCTGGTAATTTTTTTCTTGATTAGATTCATTTTGAGCATCATTATCGATCTTACCATCATCTTTGGCTTGTGTGGAAGTCATGTTTAGACTCTTTACTGCTTGCATTGATAAAATTTGCAAGAACTTACAACAATATTAAATAGCTAGTTGCTGGTTGTCTTCGCTAATACTAAACATAAAGACAACTTGAATAAGAGGAATATATTTACATATGTAGTACCTTATCTGGATGAGGCACTTGGCCGATAGTTTGGACATTTATGGTTACGGTCTAAAAGGAAAATTGATATTATTAATTAATAGTGTAGGAATCGAAATTCTAATCGACTGGTATTAGAAATTGACCCCATTCGTTAAGAATACAATGCTTAGTGTGCATATGTGAAAATTTGTAAAAATAATTTAACGATACTTTAAGGATGATTTTACACCTATTTTTCGAATTCTATTTAAGGTGAGTTAATGCAAGCACCAAACCAAGTGGACTACCTACACAATAACGGTTGGACTACAAAATGGAAGGAATAAGGCAAGGTCCAGACAGTGCCAAGCCTAATTTTTAAGACAATGACAAGACTCATGGGTAGTGCCAATACTCCGAATCCGATGTTATGTTATAATGCTGAGTTGCAAAATTTAAGATGGATATAAAGTGTAGGAAACAATCTACAACCTTAATACTCACTTCAATATGCAAGACTATGACGATGCTCCTAGGTCTGCACCGCAATTTTGCACCAATATAAAAAAGCATAAGAATGCGCCACCATCTTGATTTGACGTTGAGATGATATAACTGCACCGTAATTTTAAAGAAGTACTACCCAACATCAAAAACTGCATCAATACAACCAGAAGTCATACTGCATTGTTCAATCTGAAGTAACATCAAAGAACAATGTTAAGGATAACCAAAAGCCAAACTGCATAACTCAGTAAATAAAGTTGCGCTACCGTCAGAATAGGCTGGTGAGGAAAAACACCGTCATTGGGACATAATAAACAAAGGAGCACAAAGAGGGGGACAATAGAAGATGACCGCACTACAACCAAGAGGTTCAAAAAATTCTAACATCATTCAAAAAGCTTATACATAGCTAGCACTTTCAAGTACGAACCTGCACTGCACTCACTAAGGACTCCCTAAGCAGAATTACACAGAATCAAAAGCATTCTCAAGGGATGAATATAAGGACCCTATAATAATGCTCCATCGTAGGACCACACTTACAAGTAAACAAAAAAGATAAAGAATCCATTGGTGGTAACTGGTGCAGGCCAATACCAATAGCAGTTCAGCGTAGAATTATATAAGGCAACCACCTCCATAAATGGAGACTTGACCTCCTTTGCCAAGTAATACGGCTCGACATGGACAATCCCCATGTCCAAGGCAGTACTATGCAAATATTCTATACCAGACAGCATAATTCAGCCCCAAATGTATCAATGCGGCCCAAGGTGGAGCAAAGACACAACTCTCAATATTTTTGTAGCAAAGATACTGAAGATAATGCAGTTTACCTTGAAGAAAAGAATAACATATCGTGAAACTCTCACTTACGTACAAGAACAGTACATATACCATCTACTCCTTAGACTCAGAAGTGCATAACCTATTCAAACTCGGGTTTCCTACCTAAATTTTGGGTATTCCCGCTTCGATTTCAAACTTCCCGCCAATTCAACCACTTAAATTATGGTTTTCCACCAAAGACAAGTCAGCAATCAACATACGTCAAATACAAGAAATGGAAGATGACACGTGACATAATCCAAAGGTGGAAACAGAAAAAATGGAAGGAGGATTTTGGCAATCCACGTGCATCACTGTACAATAAATAGATAAACACTATAGTATGAAGGGGATCTTTTTCCCAACTTGATATCTTTTAAGTTCAATAGCCAAAAGTTTTGTACTCTCTGCCATTAAATATGTACTAAGAAATATAAAAGAAGAAAGTCAAAATTTTCCTGTAGATGTAGGATTACTTATCATCAAAACCATGTAAATCCCTATGCCTTACATTTTCTTTACTTTTTTCCTAACTTATTTTCATTGCAAGATTCTTTTTAGTTTTTTTACTTGAACTGGATGTTAATTCAACTCGAAATTTTAACTACCAGTTAGAATGCCACTACATAATTGTGTAAATACCCGGCAACATAATTACTACCACTAAGGAAAATTTAACGTTGCTTAACATTCTTGATTCTTAGTTGTGAAGATGGTTAGTGTTATAATCACCTCGTGATCAGTTAGGTGTTGTGAGGGAAAAATATCACTAACATTTTTGGTGCTAAAAGGAGGGCCGAACCTCCGTTTGTTTTTCCCAGCAAATCTTACCCGTATTTTCCTCCACGCACCATGAATCCCATGGACTCCATTACTTCCCCCGCATAAGAATAGTTCTACTTGGCCTAAATAAACAGACCACTCATAATCTCGAAACCATAAGCAAAGGTGGAAGCTTCAACTGAGGCCCCCATAAATCCAATCATGGTCACATTTCATTCCTTCACAAACTAAAATAACCAACGTATGAAAGGGTTAGAGAAAATAATTAACAACATATTGCTCACAGATCGGCCTCCCTGCGGATCAAATCCAAGCCAACCAACATTAATCTTCTCCTGCTTAAAAAGTAGGCACAATCTGCTCACGATGATGATGATGCCACTTTGTTTTATAAGGGTGATTCATCTCAGAAGGACCCGAGGGAAAATGAGATTCGACGGTGATAGACGCATGAGGAACAACTGGAAAAGCTTTGCCAACAAAACACTGTTGAAAAGGTCAGGGAAGAAGGCACTTCCTCATTCAGTGATACCATTATAGAAGGAATTTTCTTGGACAACTTGAAAGCCCCATCTATCGACAAGCTCAATGGAACTACTAACCTAGATGACCATGTCTGCACTTTTGAGTACTACAAGGATATTATGAAGGTAGAGAGGATGGATCGATATAAACTGATCCTGGTACACATAGCCAGTGTAGCCTCTAACTGGTTCAAGAGGTATAGACCTGGGAAGGTCCATTCTTGGTGGAAGCTATATGCAGATTTATTAAGGTAATTCGACTAGGGGAGTGAGGCCTCCTCGGATGTAAGCACCATGTCCTACATAAATAAGGGAGAAAATGAAAGCCCACACAACTTCGTAAAGCACTTTAAATTTGAAGCAATCGGGATTGGAGTAACCAGTGAAGAAGCTCTACTTATGGTGGCCCATGCCGGGATCAGAAGAGGTACATCAATATGGGAGAAAATAGTAGAAAGGCATGTCATAGCATGAAGGCTCTCTACAAGAGGGCCAGCGACTACATAAGGATGGAAGAGGTCGGATTCACAACACAAACACTGAGAACATTCTATTGGAACCAACATTCAATGGTTTTAATGACAACAATTATACTATCACGCATATTATATATCTGATCAAGAATTATAGGTATATACTATGTGATCATTATGCTCAAAGATATTGGGGCTCGAAGATATACAAAGACTTGTGGACCATGCTATAATTAGTAAGGTTATATTTGTGAATTAAGAGTCTTATAAAAACATTACAAGGTCTACTTGAATATATATGCACACTTGAATTCATATACACAAATTCGGCATTGAAAAACATTCCAAATTGGCATTAAAAATTTATACTCTAAAATTGCCAGCCACAAACGTTTGTGGAAAATCCACTATAACACCCCATATTTTTAGTAACATTATTTAGGATATTTAATTCTCTAAATAAAATCAAATAATGTAATATAATGCTTAGGGGATTGAGATTTGTGATTAATAGGGGTAGCCGTGCCATTTAGAAAAGTAAATCAAAACAGGATAACATGAAATAAAATAGGTAAGGGAAAAAAGGGAGAAGGATATTCTTATACCCTAAACACTTAGGAATTTACTTCCACAAGTTAATTTAATTTACTAAAACTTATCAAGTGGAGGCTGGCCACCATTTTAAAGAAAAAGAGGAAGAAACCTAAAGGAAGAAGCTGAATTAAAATCAAATTCACTCAAATCTCAAATCCTCTATCTCAAAAGCCAAGATGAATAATTACTACATCTCTTATATCTTAAATTTTTTTGGTTTTAAGGAAATTCGAATTTATCTTTCATAGTTTAGCCATGATTTTGAAGGACAAAATGTTATATATGCTTGTTGATGATTTATACTTATTCATATAGATTTTATGGTATGTTTTGACATGAAACCTTATTTAGTGACAACCAAATGCCTTGTGATTTTAGACACATATCAAAAATGAAATTTTAAAAATGGGTTTAATGTTTCATAATTTTCTAAATTAATGTGGATTTTATGTTAATTTTCCAGTAAAGAAAATGATTTGTATAAATAATTTACGTTAAATTATAAATAATTTAGGTCTGAAATTTTTTATGTTAAAAACATATTAAAATGAATTTTTTTGGAATTTTTTTGGAATTTTCCTAAGTATTTTAATGAATATATAAAATTATTTAAGGTGTGGGACTTGAATGTTTTATATATTTATAAAAGGAGAAGGGGTATTTTATAAATGAATTAAAGTGTTTAATTTTGAAATTTTGGTAGTGCTTTTAGAAAAGAAAAATTTGCAACTAGTAATATTTAGACAAACAAGGCAGGTTAGTTAAAAAGATTGCTTAAAAAGGTTAAAAATCAATTTTACATGTAAAATGTATGTTTCGCCACTTTCGGCACCTTGCTTCCGACTTAGATGGCTTTCAACTTAGTTCCTCCACTCCTATCACCATCGAAACAAATGCGCATGGCACCAAAGACTTAGTGCGTAGTGAATTGGAAAGAAGGCAGAAGGTACGAGGTCGAATCGCGAAGGGGTTGAAGCGTTGCTTTATTTTAAATAAAAATGCGCCTGCTTTGCTTTCGACCTGGTTTGCTTTCGACTAGGTCAATGGTTTTAAATAGGTTGCGCCATTGATTTCAAGTATATGCTTTCAACTATGTCGAAGCCCTTTTTGTTGTCATCGTCCTACCTTTCGACGCCAATGATTTCAAAAAGCATACTTGCTTTTAGTACTTAGCTGCTTCTCTAATGCTTTCGAAAGGACGATTTCGACACCATCACTTCTTTACTTAGATTTTGGCTTTTGAAAGAGTTGCTTTCGACCCTAATGTTTGTGGCCCTTGGAAATTTTTAAAGATTAACCCAAAAGTTTCGAAAGAGATGGTTTTGAAAATTGCTTCCATATGTTTTAAAATGAGCCCAAATGCTTTTGAAAGGTTTAAGGTTTTAATGCTTTCGAAAGGTTTTCAAGAAAGGTTTAAAAGAAGTGGTTTTCCAACTATTTCAAGAGGTCTTGAATGAATGGTTATGAACGGGTGGTTCCCCAATGGTTTCAAAAGGTTTAAAGGCATGGTTTTTCCGACGGTTTCGAAAGGCTGTGTTTAATGATTTTAAAGGTAGGATGTTTGAGATTTTTAGCATTCGAAGGAATAAGTATTTAAATGGTTTGAAAGATTTATGCAAATGGCTTTGAAAGGAAGGTTTTCGACCTTTTAGTCTAGATGAAAGAAAGAGTTTAATTAGTTACAAAAGGATACTTTCAATGGGATCGAAAGGGGTACTTTCAAAGGTTTAAATGTTATCATCAATAAAGATTTGTGTAAAGTATATATAGCATGAAAAATGATTTTGAGTAAAGCATCGAGCATATATTTCCCTTTTTAAGTTTGGTTTAAAGGTCTTAAATCAATTTAAGATGAAAAGATTTTCAAGGAAAATTTAAGGGAAAATTACCGTAAGTAAAATGACTCGGATATTAAAATACCAGATGGGACTGTTATACGGTCGTGCCCTATACATTAGCTATTAGACCCAGCTAATTTAGTCCAAAATTCCGGTGTTTAGGGCTTTGTCATAGGTAAGACTAAAATTATGATTACACACAGAAGGTAATATATATTTGTATACAGATTGGCTATTGGTAAGCCCGCAATACCATTAGGATCAGGTGACCTTAGGAGAGCTAAGTTAGGGGCAGACTATCCAGAAGAGGAGTATTAAAAGATAATTAAGGACAGACCGTCCAGAGAAGGAGTGTCTAACAGGTGTATAACACCCTGCACCCCTTAGTATACCCAAAAGAGCACACCAACAGGCATGTTGCATTGTAGGTATAACTAAAACTAGCAGATACTAGGATTCACAAGACAAAAATATATAAACAGCGAAAACAATTATAATAATAACAATTTATTTGGAACAAAACCTCATACGTACTTTGTAAGTCAAATAAGTCGCCAAATGCTAAATGCATCAAATGTCAAAATAATCTTACATGTCTTACGAAATAAAATCCATAGTATCAATAATGTTAGAGTATAATACATCCCTCACAAAATGCCAGCTCAACAAAAAAGAATGTAACGACCCAGAATTTCTATTAATTAAAATTTGAATATTTAATTAATTTTAATTATTAATAAGTGGAATTTATAAGTCGAATAATTGGATTTAATTGAATAATTAAATCGATAATTTGATAGTGAAAATACAGAATTAATTGAAATTTGGGTTAAATATGATTGAAATTGGTTCGTAAAATTTTATTTTATCATGTTGGAGTTAGAACGATATTATAGAACTTTTAAAATTGAATTTGGAGTTAATCTGGGAAAATTGAATATTTTAATATTTAATTATCGACTAAAAAATAGCCAATTTTTGAGCAGTCTCAGAATTGGACGAAACTAGTTCCATTGGATCCATAATAGTTTGTTGTTATCGGATTTCAATTTTCGTAGCAAACGGAATTGTCGTTTGACCGTGGCAGCTCGAAACGCATCGATATCGTTTTAATTTTAATTCGGAGAGTTAAAACAGCCATTTTTCAAAAAGTCTCGGATTTCGACGAAACCAGTTTCATCGGATCCGTAATGTGATATTATTGTATGGTTTCAAATTTCATGTCAATCGGATTTACCGTTTGTCCGATGCAAGCTAAAATGCCTAGAAAATAGTTTAATCGGTTTAATTTTAAATTGAACGTTTATTGCCATAACTCGCACAGATGACCGAATTAGCTCCCGAAACATGTTCTATTGTGTTCGGAACGTGGGGTAAACCTTAGAAACGCCAACCGGAACGCTTCGTTTGGAGTTCAGAAAATCCGGGATGAATAGTGTTGCGCGAATTTTCTATAAAAGCCCTCCTATTTTCATTATTTTCACAAAATTAAACCCTAGGGTTACAGGCCGCCTCCATTATCATGTATGGCCAGAAAACTCCCATCTTCTCCTTCATTTATCTTCAAATCCGTCAATCCATTCAACAAACCTTCAACTACAAAATTTTAGAGCATAGTGAGTTCTATAAATCCAACAGTCAAGATCAAGTTTCAAGCTACGGATTGATGGCAATTGGAGCTCGAATGGCCGTGGTTCACGCACGAATTCCCAGACCATAGGGAGACCGAGTTCATCATGGCTTGGGCAGAGTGTTGAGCTGGTGATGAGCGTTCGTTTGGCTGCGGTGTGATGGAGTTTAGTCGAGTGTGGTGGCCGAACTAATAAACCCTAGTTTACTTTGTTTGGGTTCGTGCGCGCGTATATGTGCCTGGAGACGTGCGTGAATGATGAGGGAGAAGAAGCATATGGACGGGCCTGATGTGGAGATGCAGGAATCAAGGGCTATGATTTCGTGTAGGTTAAAAATTTAAAATAAAGATTGTAAATTTGTTTATATAAAATCGAGTAAACTTTGAAAAATCATATCTTTTTCATACGAGGTCGAAAACGCGCGAAACCAGTTGCGTTGGAATCGTATGGACGAGCACTACGCTATGGAATTGGATTGGAGTCGTTTGGAGTTAGTGAAAATTTTGGGTAAAATTAAACGCGCGTTTAAATTTATTCGAAATAAATCGCTAAAATGAAATTGAAATTAAGGTGAGAACTTCTCACTCAATCGAATCGGTTTCGATTTTAATTTTAAATAGTTATATTTAAAATTCTTGATTGTATGCATGAATGATGATTGTTATCTATTGATTGTTAAAATAGACATTATGCGCCGTTAGTAAGCGGATGTTATTTATTAAAAACATATACCGCGAATATTTAGTAAACAGTGAAATTGGTATTATATATAATAGCAATATATATATATATTGGCATATGTATATATTGCAGTTGTTGATTTCCCGCATTTTATAGCGGATGAGACCCTATTGCGCCGTCTATTAAGCGAATAATATTTTAAATCCCATATACCGCGATAATTCCGTACTGGAGCGGAATTGGTATTGTGCTAATGTTTTTGGATGCAGGAAAACAGGTTGGAGGGATCCAACTGGATTCCTCAACTGTATTGATTTATTTACAGATATTTTGATATTTGTTGATTATCATATCGATATATGATATTTGGATGTCGTGATTGACTATTTGGTGCTGCTGCATCATCAGATCCATTTCTGAAGTTTTAAAATAATGATTTTTGGTTTTAAAAGGAATTTTAAAGTGATTTTCAAAAGTATACGTTTTATTAAATTTGAATTGTTAAAATAAATAAACGTTAAAATTTTATTTTCATAAAAGTTATGATTTTTGGAAAATAATGCTTAAGTATGATTTTGAAGTATATAAGCTTTAAATAACGATTTTTAAGTTATTAAAAGAATAAATTGGTTTAAATTGGGATTTTTGAATTATTAAAAACGATGTGTATAAAAGACTTATAAAATTGATATTTTATAAATTAAAAATATTGGAATATTAAAACAAGTTTTATAAGTATTAAAAATGAAATAAAAAATGGATTTCATAAGTGAATTGAGATTTATAAATTTATGAAATATGAAAATATAAAATGGATAGATTTTGTAAAATATAAGATTTATAAGTAATCAACTTATAAATCGGATTTTGGCATTTAAAATGAGATATAAAAAGGATTTTTATAAATAGAAGTTTATAAAAATATAAATGGAGTTTATAAACGTTGTTTATAAATCCGAAATCAATTGAATTTGATAAGTTGTATATAGAAATATATGAAAGGAATTATATTCACGATTTTGGACAGTGAATATATTATTAAATGAAATGGATATGTTTTTGGGGAAGGAACATTATGAAATGAAGTTAATGATTTTAAAGACGTTTTAAAATGCATTAAGTATCGAATACATAGATTTCAATATTCATTGTTGAAATAGACGTTTTCGAGAAATAGAAGGAAATGGTGGACTATAACACTGTTGTTATAGTAAATGGTTTCCGGAAGGAAATGTTTTGTATAGTATTGGGATTTATATATCTATTTAAACTTTGAATCCCTACACTAGTGGTTTTGGGTCGTCGTAACGATGTTTTACGTAACTTCGTTTTGGCCCAAGCAAATGTGTTTAAGAGAATGATTTCTTAAAGAATGAAATATATACTTAATTTTGGATTTAAGTATATTGAATATTTTCCAAGTGTTGAAATTGAATGGATTTGTGAATTACTTATGAATAAATAAGTATGGGAATGTTTTTCCAATGTGAAATGAAATGTTTTGAGAATTTATCTTTTTGAAGGTAAAGTGAAAATGAATAATTGAAATCGTATATTCATAAATATTTTGGAATGTAAATTCACTATGGAATTTATAAATAAAAAGGGGAATTTGTTTAAAAATAAATGTTGATTTATTTTTGAAATTATGGGAATTAATTTACAGATTTGGAACGTAAATATAAAGTAAATCGTTAAGGATTTATTTAATTGGTTTAAATAAACCATTTTGAAATGAAAGTATTTCCGAGAAAGGAAAATGATTGAAATTTGTTTTCAAAAATGGTAAAGGATTGAAAAGTGATTTGAAAATTAGTTTTCAAATGTTCGAAGTGTGGGAAATTTTATATCTAGTAAAGATATTTTGGAAAGTAAATAATTTGGGAAATTATTTGGAATTTGGTGATGTTGAGCATGCCTATTGATAGTTAAATAATCCGACTATCAATATTTACCTTTAAATAGGTATTTGTTGTGATTGTTCAAATTTGAATGCCACACTTATTTTTGAATAAGCGCTCACTATTCGGGTTAGCCGGGAAAGGACCTTGGGGTCGTATAACCCATTCCGAGTATGTGATACGTCGTTATGGATTGCATTTGATGACCGGTGTTGAAGACCGGATATTTGTGAAAACGGAAGGATTACCGTCGAGTTACTCTACATCGGCTGATCTCCGATATAGAGGTTTTATCACCCTTAGTGACGGGAAGTCCGGTCGTGATTAGTGAATATCCGGATTGCAAGGACTTCTTTGGAAGCGCCTTCGGTTCTGTTCGATCCCGGAACAGACTTGTATGGATTGTATGTCTGACATTACAATTGAGATATAAAGCTAATTTCTTTCAAATATATTTCTGTTGGTGGCGGAGAATTTATTCTCTTAGCTTAACACCCTTCTCTGAGACGTACAAGCTCAGAGGTTATATAGTTGAAGGTTATTAGTGATATACTCCCAATTTGGTAGTGTGGCATGCTTAGTGTTGCTGTGAAATGATCATTGTTTGATCATTTGTGATAGGATCATTTGTTTGATCGTTTATCTTTGTGATCATTTCTATGATCATTTGTTGACCCAAAGCACGGCTTTTGTATAAAGTGTGGCTTTGTGGATGAGACTTCGTCGGACCTCACACCCCGAAAATGGTCAAAACAGGAAGGATGCGGCAAGGTTATTAGGGGGTAGCGCCCCTTTAGTGTATGTCATTCCTTCTGGATAGAGGTGGTATCATGGTATGGAGCCCAGATATTTAACCTATGTTGTTTCTGCATATTTTGTGGTTGTTGGAAATCGAGGATCCTCGGATAGATCGGTTACGATTGGGGGATGACATATTTGTGTTAGTAGTTACCCAGTTAGGGGTAAACCGGCCTTGTGTTGGCGGAGATCCGGTTTGGTTCTCGGGACGTCATTCCAGAGGCGTTTCCATGTGGCAATGGGAAGTTCCTTGGCCTGACCATTTGTTGGAAATCCAAAGAAACAATACGATCTTGTACGGTTTTAGTTGTATAACCTGCCATGGAATGTGGCGGTAACCTGCTATTGAACATGGTAGCTATAGTAGGCATAAGTGCGGAATGCCTATGCTGGCTAAGATTTATATCTTTATTTTCGAAATGAATTTTTCCTACACTATGCACTAGTAATAATATCAAATGTTTCTTTTTAATGCGTATCAAGCATCTTTGACTATCATAAGGAGAAATCTCCTCCGATTCTGCGTTTGCATTGTGTGTGTGTGCGGGAGGCCTTATGGTAGTCTCACTTTTTAAAAAGCACTGCGAATTGACTTTAAAAATATATTCCTCTATTTTGATTTTTAAAAGAAAAATAAACTGTTTTAGTTCTCACACCAGTCACATGACTGACTTAGAGTTTATTGTTTTCCTTCCTAAACTCTGGGTGCCCACCAATTTCCACACGGGCAGTCAAGAGTTAGGTTATCAGGATATTTTGGAATTCAGGAGTTGCTGGAGGCAAGCTGGATGGCATGGCGTATTACTAATATATAGTATTTCTTTTCCACTGTTGATGTCATTTGTTGTTGTACACTCTGATGTAATGTAATGTAATATGATGTAATGTAATAACTGACATAGTTCTTTGTTTGAAGATTATTCATTTATCTATTATATGTTGTTCCGCTGCGAATTGTGAGATTCTGTTGTTGTTCTGTTATTTCTTTCTGCTATGTTCTATCTTTTTCTATCTTCTTCTACTTTTTCTTCTTCTTAAACCCTAACGGCACGGTTTTTCGGCTTTCGATTGCTCGGCAGTTGATACAGTGGACGTATTGACGTCGGTTTTCATCAACGAAAAATCGCGATCGTCACATTTGGTATCGGAGCTTATGGTTAAGCGACGACCATGGCTCTGTTGGGTGTTACTCATTAGAGATAGAGTCAGCAGTACTCTAGAATGAGTTTGAGTGTAATAATAGATACGAGCGCGTATTTGTTAGTGAATATAAATTGTTTTATATTGTGATGATTGGTTTGTTGAGTGGTATATGGATTTTAGTCAACACGAGTAATTAACGTTGTTGATAGGGATCTCTAAACACTTGTACAGAACAAATTGACATGATATTGTTTTAAATTGGGTAAATGAAATAATTTTACTTTGATTATACTTTATATATAAAGGAATAATTTTTCAGAATTATTAAAGTGTATATGAATTGATTGTTTGGTTGTTGAATAAGTTAAATTAAAACAACACATTGTAAAAGAATAATTGTATAAGCAAATGAATTATAAGTATGGAACTATAATTAATATGATTACAATTGTGAAATAATCTTGTATATATATAAAGTGAAACTCTATAAGAACAAGATTTATAAATGTCATTTATAAATGAAAGGAAAATTTTTGAAGGAATATTAAGCACTGAATTCACTATTGTTACTGGGAAATAATAAGGGTGATGACTGCAGCATCATCAGTATCATTTTCGAGTCTCCATGTGATAGATTTTCTACCATAGTAATTTGGGAATGATAAATTAGTTGATAACTTATACAATTTGAATTTTGATAGAATAAATTTGACTTAAAGGATGAAGTTAAGTTAAAGGAGGTATAAGTAAATCAATAAAATCCAAGTAGTAATTGTTGAATATAAGTTGTATAACTTATAAGATGATGAATATAAGTGAAATAAGTTTTGAACTTATGATAGGAGTTAATAAATTTAGCTTTGGTAAAAAGTTAAATAAATTGAATTGGATTTATAAGTGAAAACTTAAGTTAAATTAAACAAAAGGTGTTTGGAATGAAATATAGCTTAAGTGATGTTGAATGAAGTTGAATTTTGGTGTCAAAGTAAATTAATAAGTGAATTAATGAAATGAAGTCATTAAGAATGTGAACTTGAGTTATATAAATGAAATTCAACTTTAAATTGTTAAAGGAATTAGCA
Source organism: Allium cepa (assembly GCA_030765085.1). NCBI lineage: Eukaryota > Viridiplantae > Streptophyta > Magnoliopsida > Asparagales > Amaryllidaceae > Allium > Allium cepa. The sequence goes on from CM060945.1 coordinate 1,015,991,233, forward strand.
ATTGAATTGATAAATGGATTGAATGTTAATCAATTAAATGTAAACAATTGATATGAAATAATGAATATATAAGTGATAATTCATTAAAAGCTAATGTTATTGGAAGTTGAATAAATTGAATGGAAGTCAATTTAATATGATCCAATTGGAATGAAAAGTGTTGAACCAAATTGAATGTAAAGTGAATAAATTTGGTTGTATTGAATAAACATTGGTTGTTATATGATTGTTAGTTGATTGTATAAAATTCATTAAGTGTTAATGAAATTGATTTAGCGAAATTGGAAGCTATGAAATTGAATTCAAATGGATAATATGTAAATTTGAATAGAATTGAATTTGATTTGGAAGTGAACTAATATGAATATAAATTAGTAAATGTATACTAATTGGAAAATGAACAAATGAATGTTAGTAAAGTCCAATGTTAATGAATCAATTGGAAAACCAATTCAATGAATATTAATGATAATATGAATGAATATTGAGTTGGTTGATGGTTGCATTTGTTGCTTTAGTTGCATTTGCTATATTATGTAGTTGTTATGTTTCTATATGATGTATATTGAGATTATTTTCATATATGCATGTTCTCATGTTGTTTGTTGAGTGTTTAGTAGGTGCGGATTGCGCTTGCTTCGCATTTGGAGCTCGCTTTCGCGCTATATTAGCCGTATATGCTCGCTAATAATAAATAAGGTACATATCTCGGATTAAATATCATACTTTTACACTTTTTTCCCTGCGGGATGCGTCATCACTTGATGAGATGTATATTTGTGATATATATACTGTCATTTTTTTTCGGATCGAGCCGCGCAAAGGAGACTATGGCGAATTTTTCCGAAAATTTAAGGCGTTAGAAAAATTTTGAGAAAATTCGGGAAATTTGTGAAAACTATAATTTTGGTTTTGGAATTGGAAATTAAACGATATATTTTGGTTTTGAAAAGATAACTAAGTATAGATTTGAAAACTTAGTAAAGTATGGTAAGAAGTTTAAATTTGTTTTGGTAAGTTAATGAATTCTGTAACTTTTTCTTACTTGGTAATTTCGAGGACGAAATTCTTTTAAGGGGGAAGTCTGTAACGACCCAGAATTTCTATTAATTAAAATTTGAATATTTAATTAATTTTAATTATTAATAAGTGGAATTTATAAGTCGAATAATTTTATTTCGAATAATTGGATTTAATTGAATAATTAAATCGATAATTTGATAGTGAAAATACAGAATTAATTGAAATTTGGGTTACATATGATTGAAATTGATTCGTAAAATTTTATTTTATCATGTTGGAGTTAGAAAGATATTATAGAACTTTTAAAATTGAATTTGGAGTTAATCTGGGAAAATTGTATATTTTAATATTTAATTATCGACTAAAAAATAGCCAATTTTTGAACAGTCTCAGAATTGGATGATACTAGTTCCATTGGATCCATAATAGTTTGTTATTATCGGATTTCAATTTTCGTAGACGGAGTTGTCGTTTGACCGTGGCAGCTCGAAACGCATCGGTATCGTTTTAATTTTAATTCGGAGAGTTAAAATAGCCATTTTTCAAAAAGTCTCGGATTTCGACGAAACCAGTTTCATCGGATCCGTAATGTGATATTATTGTACGGTTTCAAATTTCATGTCAATCGGATTTACCGTTTGTCCGGTGCAAGCTAAAACGCCTAGAAAATCGTTTAACCGGTTTAATTTTAAATTGAACGTTTTTTGCCATAACTCGCACAGATGACCGAATTAGCTCTCGAAACACGTTCCATTGTGTTCGAAACGCGGGATAAACCTTAGAAACGCCAACCGGCATGCTTCGTTTGGAGTTCGGAAAATCCGAGATGAATAGTGTTGCGCGAATTTTCTATAAAAGCCCTCCTATTTTCATTATTTTCACAAAATTAAACCCTAGGGTTACAGACCGCCTCCATTATCATGTATGGCCAGAAAACTCCCATCTTTTCCTTCATTTATCTTCAAATTCGTCAATCTATTCAACAAACCTTCAACTACAAAATTTTAGAGCATAGTGAGTTCTATAAATCCAACGGTCAAGATCAAGTTTCAAGCTACATTTTGATGACAATTGGAGCTCGAATGGCCGTGGTTCACGCACGAATTCCCAGACCATAGGGAGGCCGAGTTCATCATGGCTTGGGCCGAGTGTTGAGCTGGTGATGAGCGTTCGTTTGGCTGCGGTGTGATGGAGTTTAGTCGAGTGTGGTGGTCGAACTAATAAACCCTAGTTTGCTTTGTTTGGGTTCGTGCAAGCGTATATGTGCCTGGAGACGTGCGTGAGTGATGAGGGAGAAGAAGCATATGGACGGGCCTGATGTGGAGATGCAGGAATCAAGGGCTATGATTTTATGTAGGTTAAAAATTTAAAATAAAGGTTGTAAATTTGTTTATATAAAATCGTGTAAACTTTGAAAAATCATATCTTTTTCATACGAAGTCGAAAACGCGCGAAACCAGTTGCGTTGGAATCGTATGGACGAGCACTACGCTATGGAATTGGATTGGAGTCGTTTGGAGTTAGTAAAAATTTTGGGTAAAATTAAACGCGCGTTTAATTTTATTCGAAATAAATCGCTAAAACGAAATTGAAATTAAGGTGAGAACTTCTCACTCAATCGAATCGGTTTCGATTTTAATTTTAAATAGTTATATTTAAAATTCTTGATTGTATGCATGAATGATGATTGTTATCTATTGATTGTTAAAATAGACATTATGCGCCGTTAGTAAGCGGATGTTATTTATTAAAAACATATACCGCGAATATTTCATAAACAGTGAAATTGGTATTATATATAATAGAAATATATATATATATATATATATTGGCATATGTATATATTGCAGTTGTTGATTTCCCGCATTTTATAGCGGATGAGACCCTATTGCGCCGTCTATTAAGCGGATAATATTTTAAATCCCATATACCGCGCCAATTCCGTACTGGAGCGGAATTGGTATTGTGCTAATGTTTTTGGATGCAGGGAAACAAGTTGGAGGGATCCAACTGGATTCCTCAACTGTATTGATTTATTTACAAATATTTTGATATTTGTTGATTATCATATCGATATATGATATTTGGATGTCGTGATTGACTATTTGGTGCTGCTGCATCATCAGATCCATTTCTGAAGTTTTAAAATAATGATTTTTGGTTTTAAAAGGAATTTTAAAGTGATTTTCAAAATTATACGTTTTATTAAATTTGAATTGTTAAAATAAATAAACGTTAAAATTTTATTTTCATAAAAGTTATGATTTTTGGAAAATAATGCTTAAGTATGATTTTGAAGTATATAAGCTTTAAATAACGATTTTTAAGCTATTAAAAGAATAAATTGGTTTAAATTGGGATTTTTGAATTATTAAAAACGATGTGTACAAAAGACTTATAAAATTGATATTTTATAAATTAAAAATATTGGAATATTAAAACAAGTTTTATAAGTACTAAAAATGAAATAAAAAATGGATTTCATAAGTGAATTGAGATTTATAAATTTATGAAATATGAATATATAAAATGGATAGATTTTGTAAAATATAAGATTTATAAGTAATCAACTTATAAATCGGATTTTGGCATTTAAAATGAGATATAAAAAGGATTTTTATAAATAGAAGTTTATAAAAATATAAATGGAGTTTATTAACGTTGTTTATAGATCCAAAATCAATTGAATTTGATAAGTTGGATATAGGAATATATGAAAGGAATTATATTCACGATTTTGGACAGTGAATATATTATTAAATGAAATGGATTTGTTTCTGGGGAAGGAACATTATGAAATGAAGTTAATGATTTTAAAGACGTTTTAAAATGCATTAAGTATCGAATATATAGATTTCAACATTCACTGTTGAAATAGACGTTTTCGAGAAATAGAAGGAAATGGTGGACTATAACACTGTTGTTATAGTAAATGGTTTCCGAAAGGAAATGTTTTGTATAGTATTGGGATTTATATATCTATTTAAACTTTGAATCCCAATACTAGTGATTTTGGGTCGTCGTAACGATGTTTAACGTAACATTCGTTTTGGCCCAAACAAATGTGTTTAAGAGAATGATTTCTTAAAGAATGAAATATATACTTAATTTTGGATTTAAGTATATTGAATATTTTCCAAGTGTTGAAATTGAATGGATTTGTGAATTACTTATGAATAAATAAGTATGGGAATGTTTTTCCAATGTGAAATGAAATGTTTTGAGAATTTATCTTTTGAAGGTAAATTGAAAATGAATAATTGAAATCGTATATTCATAAATATTTTGGAATGTAAATTCACTATGGAATTTATAAATAAAAAGGGGAATTTGTTTAAAAATAAATGTTGATTTATTTTTGAAATTATGGGAATTAATTTACGGATTTGGAACGTAAATATAAAGTAAATCGTTAAGGATTTATTTAATTGGTTTAAATAAACCATTTTGAAATGAAAGTATTTCCGAGAAAGGAAAATGATTGAAATTTGTTTTCAAAAATGGTAAAGGATTGAAAAGTGATTTGAAAATTAGTTTTCAAATGTTTGAAGTGTGGGAAATTTTATATCTAGTAAAGATATTTTGGAAAGTAAATAATTTGGGAAATTATTTGGAATTTGGTGATGTTGAGCATTCCTATTGATAGTTAAATAATCCGACTATCAATATTTACCTTTAAATAGGTATTTGTTGTGATTGTTTGAATTTGAATGCCACACTTATTTTTGAATAAGCGCTCACTATTCGGGTTAGCCGAGAAAGGACCTTGGGGTCGTATAACCCATTCCGAGTATGTGATACGTCGTTATGGATTGCATTTGATGACCGGTGTTGAAGACCGGATATTTGTGAAAACGGAAGGATTACCGTCGAGTTACTCTACATCGGCTGATCTCCGATATAGAGGTTTTATCACCCTTTGTGACGGGAAGTCCGGTCGTGATTAGTGAATATCCAGATTGCAAGGACTTCTTTGGAAGTGCCTTCGGTTCTGTTCGATCCCGGAACAGACTTGTATGGATTGTATGTCTGACATTACAATTGAGATATAAAGCTAATTTCTTTCAAATATATTTCTGTTGGTGGCGGAGAATTTATTCTCTTAGCTTAACACCCTTCTCTGAGACGTACGAGCTCAGAGGTTATATAGTTGAAGGTTATTAGTGATATACTCCCAATTTGGTAGTGTGGCATGCTGAGTGTTGCTGTGAAATGATCATTGTTTGATCATTTGTGATATGATCATTGTTTTGATCATTTATCTTGGTGATCATTTCTATGATCATTTGTTGACCCAAAGCACTGCTTTTGTATAAAGCGTGGCTTTGTGGACGAGACTTCGTCGGACCTCACACCCCGGAAATGGTCAAAACAGGAAGGATGCGGCAAGGTTATTAGGGGGTAGCGCCCCTTTAGTGTATGTTATTCCTTCTGGATAGAGGTGGTATCATGGTATGGAGCCCAGATATTTAACCTATGTTGTTGCTGCATATTTTGTGGTTGTTGGAAATCGAGGATCCTCGGATAGATCGGTTACAATCGGGGGATGACATATTCGTGTCAGTAGTTACCCAGTTAGGGGTAACCCGACCTTGTGTTGGCAGAGATCCTGTTTGGTTCTCGGGATGCCATTCCAGAGGCGTTTCCATGTTGCAATGGGAAGTTCCTTGGCCTGACCATTTATTGGGAATCCAAAGAAACAATACGATCTTGTACGGTTTTAGTTGTATAACCTGCCATGGAATGTGGCGGTAACCTGCTATTGAACATGGTAGCTATAGTAGTCATAAGTGCAGAATGCCTATGCTGGCTATGATTTATACCTTTATTTTCGAAATGAATTTTTCCTACACTATGCACTAGTAATAATATCAAATGTTTCTTTTTAATGCATATCAAGCATCTTTGACTATCATAAGGAGAAATCTCCTCTGATTCTGCGTTTGCATTGTGTGTGTGTGCGGGAGGCCTTATGGTAGTCTCACTTTTTAAAAAGCACTGCGAATTGAATTTAAAAAAATATTCCTCTATTTTGATTTTTAAAAGAAAAATAAACTGTTTTAGTTCTCACACCAGTCACATGACTGACTCGGAGTTTATTGTTTTCCTTCCTAAACTCTGGGTGCCCACCAATTTCCACACGGGCAGTCAAGAGTTAGGTTATCAGGATATTTTGGAATTCAGGAGTTGCTGGAAGCTAGCTGGATGGCATGGCGTATTACTAATATATAGTATTTCTTTTCCGCTGTTGATGTCATTTGTAGTTGTACACTCTGATATAATGAAATGTAATATGATGTAATAACTGACATAGTTCTTTGTTTGAAGATTATTCATTTATCTATTATATGTTGTTCCGTTGCGAATTGTGAGATTCTGTTGTTGTTCTGTTATTTCTTTCTGCTATGTTCTATCTTTTTCTATCTTCTTCTACTTTTTCTTCTTCTTAAACCCTAACGGTACGGTTTTTCGGCTTTCGATTGCTCGACAGTTGATACAGTGGACGTATTGATGTCGGTTTTCGTCAACAAAAAATCACGATCGTCACAAAGAAATAAAAACTAAAACTGAAGAAAATAAATATGTGATAGAATCTCCTCCGAACAAATCTCCAAATACCTACAGTCTACCATCCTTGCCCCTGATTTTCTATGGGGGAAAATGGGAAAATGGTGGAGTGGGTCAGACTAAAAGTCTGGTGAATGATAGTAATTACTAGAATCTTTGAGAAAAGTAAAAGCAATAGACTTTACAATAGTTTAGTATACAAAAGGAAACAAAGGAAATAGAGGGAAGGAATAAGCTGGAAATAAATACAAATTAACTAGATCAGCATAATTGATTAACTTTGATTGTTTCCACTTGCTTTTGATATCTGCTTAGCTTAGGCTTAATTCCTAATACTACCCTTTGATTGGCCTGCTACTCCACAGAATCTACTGTGGACCGAACACTAAAGCACCCTTCGCAGTAGACATTAGTGCTTATGAAAGGCACATATGAAGCGCTTAGAACTCATAACGATTACTGAGCACCCGAATGGAAGTCGCAGGCGTAACCGCCAGCATGCTCATATTACCTGTTGTTCCACCTATTAGATCTTATTACCTCAAGCTCCTGCATAAGCTTGCTCCTCATCTCACTTCAGGATTATGTGAGACACTTCGTGTAACGACTCGCCTTTTTGGACGCTTTAAGCAGACACATGCGTCAACTCAAACCATACAAAGAGGTAGACTATTATTAGGGTAAATAAGAAAAGCAAAGAAAGAAAGAAGAAAAAAACATAATCTCACAGCGGAATGACAAAATATAACAATCAAATAAACATTTCTTTAAGTTGTTTTACAAAAACATTTGATTATACTTGTACAACACAGAATTAGAGTTACACATACCATAGAATAATAAATAATGCGGTGGAATACATGATGCAGTGAGATAATAGAGTAAATAATAATTGTACAAATCTTCATCTTCGTCCTCCAGAAATAAGATCTTCAAATCCTGAAATGCTCAGGCTGACCCGAGCGGATTGAAAAGACAAAACACTCAAGTCGGAATTAAAAGATCTTATGTAAGTTAAATCAACGGTAAATATAAGTGTGATGGCGTCAAAGATGTTTACGGGGTTTGGCATCTCCTATCCAGTGTCTAACATGACTACAATAACTTAAGAGATGTTCGGGATTCACATCTCCTAAGGATCCGTTAAACTATCTACTATGTAGTACAATACGCTATTATAATAATGTCTGCAATAAAGTAAAGTTTTAAAATAGCATCAAGGCATTACGCATATCCTCCTTAACACATTTTATATATTCCTATAGTCTACACAATGTTGTATGCTCCTCCATAAACTAGAGGTTTACCCAGAGGACATCACATAGGTACGGTACAAAATAAACTTGTAGAAGGCGCGCTAGGGCATGTGAACACGGCACTTGAGGCAATGCCAAGGTATACAAATGGTAGAACTGGGCTGGTGGTAACGCATAGCAGCCGCTAACTCATAACACACTTCCAAATCAAAATCAAGGGGTAGCCACCAAATCATCACAAATGTCATAATAAGGTATCGAAGAATTGTGTCCGACAGGAGGAATGACCTCACTTGGCCCAGGTGTAGCTCCTGTTTTAGTCACATCTATGCTGACTCACGGGAGTCAGGGTCACGTCAAACCTTATGCAGAAATCATTCACCAAACCATCCCGCTTCATTTCTGGAATCTTCAACACGTACACAATTATTAAAGTGGTTTTCGATATTGGCAGAGAGTATAACAATATCCGATTCCGGTCCCTTTAACAACCAATCGCTTACTATACACCAGATGGTTCTTTTACATTTCAAAAGTCAATTCACAATTTATATCAAAATATCATACTTTCAAAACCCAAACCACTTTCGAATTATAATCACATTTGAAATCATATCATTTCTGAAATAATCATTTCTTTACAAATCATACTTCAAAAATAGGTTATGCTCTTATTTCAAAATCATCATATTCATATAATTATAACATTTACATCCCGACTTAGGTTATAACATCATTTAACCGTATTTGTTTTTAAACCATATTTGCTTTTAAACCGGTGAATTTGAATATAAACACTTCCCTCTAATTAGTCTAAAAATTTAGAAGATGGTTTAAATAATTATAAGCAGTTAAAATAGTTATAAATAGTTAAAATGCTCTAAATAGTTTAGTTATAGATTAAAGATACTGCTAAATTGATTAAGAAAGTTAAATAATTCTAAAATAGAATATATAATTAAATTAGATTAAATAGCTTTAAAAGAGATTAGTTAGATTTAAAACATGCTAAAATGGTTTATTTAGTTTAAAATAAATTAAATTTTTTAAAATAGGTAAAATTGATTTTATATATTTAATATAGGTTAAAATAGTTTAATAGTTTAAAAGCCTTAATAATTAAAGTCTTTAAAATAATATATTTTTAAAACAGTTTATATTAAAATATGAGTTTGAAATCAATATCAATTTGACTATTTATTTTATTCCAATATATCTGGACCATTACAATTCCAAATCCACAAAACCCAATTTCGAATATTCAATTCAAATTCTTTCCAATTATGTTTGAAATATCAATTTAAATTATTCCAATCTCAATACATGTCAAAGTTATATTTCAAATCTATTCAATAACCCACTTCCGATAAAATTTCATTTATACTTAAAAATTCAACTTTAAACTTTCTGTTTAATTTCTTAAAGCGGTCCTTTAAACCAATTCGCATTTCAACATAAACTTGATTTTCCAATAATAATTCAATGTATATAAATCAAATTTTATTTCAAAATATCTTTTAATTAAATTTAAAAATTAAGAATTTAAAATCATTTAATTTAACCAATCTACCCTAGGGTCAAGTGATATCGGATATTTATCATTTCAATCCATAATTTAAATTTTTTACGGTTATATATCATTTCAAACTTGCAATCCCAAATTAATATAAAATCCATAAATTGCTCGTGTCTTTCGTTTCACCCCATAACGATTTTTCCTTAATCTAAAGATTATACGGGTATATATCATTTCAACCCATAGTGATTTTCTAATAATAATAATTAAGGGAACTTGCAGAGTGACAACAGTACATAAATTTTCATAACATCCAATCATCTAACATCAAAAATCAAACATCCATCAATATCATCATATAATTCAATTAATTAATTTCAACAATAACTAATTATCAATAACAGTCATTTAACTAGAAATTTAGATTCAATAATAAATTAAATGACGATTTAATTCAAATAAATTCAAGTTAATGAGAATTGCAATTTAAGTCCACCAAACAGCCATAAATAAATTTCAAATCACATTTAATTTAACAAACAAAAGAAATTTTTAAAAGTTGTGAGTGGGTCAAAACACTCACCTTTGAATTTAAATCGGATTTAAATCCAATTTAGGTCCCAAATTCAAACGATCATAGAATTCGCCCAAACCAGTGTTAAAATGTCAGAAATTTAAATATGATCCTTGCGGAATGAACAGTGCATGAATCAGATCTCGTATGAATTTTTTATGAGGATTAGAACATTTCGAAATCGAAATTTAAATAAACAAGAAAATAAAAGTATTAGCCAGACAAAATCGTCCACGTCAACATCTCATGTACCACGCTCAGAATGCTAAACCCAAAACATCAGAGGCACGTGATAAACCCACTGCCTCTTGAACGTCGACGCTACCTCCCATCATGTCACGGCTGTGTAGGCGCCACCCAGACGAAGCACCGACCCATCTCCAAGCCACCGTGACCCTAGTGATCGCCCCACCACCCCGATCGACCCAAATCTGCAAACACAGCCACCCAAAAGTGTTACCCTCTTCGAATTAAACTGACAATCTAACCATCACACCACCCAGTAAACACTACCGATGCAAACCCCTCGTCACTCTCTTCAATACGGTATCAACGATTTGATGATCCGAAGTAGTTCATCGGAAAGTGTGGAACGACCAAGAATTCTTCCTTGAATTCCTGTCACACAGAAATCCAAATCAAAAAATGAAAAGCAAAATTGACTTGCACTCGTCGAAATCTTCGAATCGATATATAATTCTATATAGTTTGAGGAGTTTTAATTTTTGATTTGGTTTTGAAATTGAATTTGAGCATGGGAATTTGAGTTTGTTTCTGCCATTGGACAGGAGGAGCCACATAGAATTGCATGTACTAAAATGTACTGAAATGAGGAATAAGAAGCAATCATGGTTTATAACGAGGTATTTATAGGAAGATCAGAAAAATAGAATGAATGGATAAGATTGATTTGGATTGAACGATAAATGACCCGTAAAGCCCGTTCTGTCTCTTGAACGAAAATGGGTCATCCCATATATCAAAATAGATGTTTTCAGTTTTTTTGAACTTAATGGAATAGGTTTCAAGCCATAATTCCATCATTTTTAGAAGTTATGTTAAAATTAGCTTGTTTCAAATTGATTTCAATTGATTTTAATTAAATTGATTTCTAGGCGTTTCGAGGCTGTACGAACAAATGACAAGTCTGATCGCTACGAAACTTGAAATCGTACAATAATTCACCGCCGCGGATTCGATGAAACAAGTTTCGTCGAAATCCAAGATAGTTGCCAAAATGATTATTTTCACATTAATTAATTAAATTAGTATTACATTAATAAATCACTTTCTAATTCAAATTAATTAACTAACCAATTTTTATCATTTTTGATTGCATAGACATTTATAATAAATTAAAACAAGTTTACATATAATTCAGTGTTAAATATTTCATAAATTACAGTGTTCAATTACAACTATAATTAAATCCAATTAATATAATTTAATTTCAATAAATTGATTTTATTTAATTTCAATCTTTATACTCAACCCATTTAAAATCCGATAACATAGTTAACCTTCGTTTTACATTTCATTACATTAATCTACTCTAATTTCATCTTTTGCTTGTATCAATTACTATATTTTAATTATATTGGATTTTCTCAATCCCACACATACGAATAGAGTTTTAAAGTCCCAAATTGATTTATTTATCTTGATTTCATTCTTTTAGTAATCAATTATTACGTTATGAATAAAATTAACATTTTTATTCATTTTATTACTTTTCCACATTACAATTATTGCCTTAACTCCCATTAATGTAACATTTATTTACATTTAATTTCAATTAATGTCCAACTAAATTTTATAGACTAATTAAATAGGTAACTTATAATAGTTGTTACCATTAACTTTTAATTCCATTATAATATTATTTACAACAAATGTTACCATTCTTATATAATAATGATTTTATCCAGTTACCATTACTATCTATTTCATACATTAATTAAATATTTACATTTGTTTCTCATATTCAATTTTTGTAACTAAGTATAACAATTTACATTATTTCATTATTGGAATTTCATTTCAATTGTTAATAATTAGCTTTAATTACCATTGTTACATTTCATTTTAGTATTCATTTCATTATTAAATTACAAATTTTTATTTCTTTCAATATCAAAACAAAAATCTTATTAAATTAACAAATTTAATTATCGAAAATTTACGGGTCGTTACACTTCGTCCCACTTCAGGGTTATGTGAGGCACCTCGTCTCACTTCAGGGTTATGTAAGACACCTCATTTCACTTCAAGGTTATGTGAAACACCATGTCCTTCGAAATAATAGGGGAAATGATGTGGTACTGGCCCATCATCCAAACAATATTTGGTTGCGCTCCTTGCCTAAATCCCCATGATTTGGACTTCTACTTATTAATAGAAATAAGGGAATGCTATTTGGTATAGGTGCTACTTTAATTCTTTGCTTATTAACTTGGATAAATTATTTAAATAAGCCTTTACTTTTGTTCTTACTATTTGTGGTTATTAATTTATCCTTAGTCTTAAAATAAGCCTCACTCTGTACTATTTCTTATTATAACCTACGTTATAATCATGCTTACTACTTAACCCAAGGTCTAAGTGTGAAATTAAGCTTCTTTCATCTTATACTCTTTTTAGTTATAATTCCAAGTTATAACTAGGCCAATTTCTTTAATTTAGTCCAATTCTAATCTTTACATCACAATTTTAGTCCAATTCCAATTATTATTACAGTCTTTTGATTTTACATCTTATCTTCCATTATTTCAGTATTCTAATAATTTTAATCCATATTTGCGTTTAATCCATTCTAATCCATACGCGAAGAAGAAGGAGAAACAAAAGAAAACTGAAAATAGAAGAAAATCCAAAGCGTATGAAAAGGTGTAAATAACGCATGAATAATAGTAAATAAATTTAAAATACTGTAAATAACTGTAATTAAATGGAAAAGCTACAATTAACAGAAATTAGCTATAAACAACTAAAAAGAATAGCTAAAAAGAAATAGACTGAAAATAAATATAAAACTGAAAATAACTGATAAAAAGGTATTTTCAAAACCGTAGGAAAACCACAGCTATTGGATACCCTATTATTTTAGATTGCTTAAAAATCAAAATAATTACAATCACCCACTTGTAGTCCTAAACTCTTCCCTTTTGGTCTTCCCGGATCCACTTGAGGGTATTAAAATATTTTTATTTAAAAGATTCTCTCCTTTGAAAATTATTCCTTTTACGGTCCTTCTTGAAAAGGTAAACCCAAGCGGAGAAAATCTAGAATGAGAAAAAGTGTTAGGCCTAGGGTCTTATTTATAGGGGTAGAAATAGATTTTGGACTGTTTGATCTGGGGATTGAATAGGCAACCACATCATAGGATGAATAGGAGCCGTTGGATGGAAGCACTGAAGGACCAGATGGAGCAAAAGAATGCGAAACAACGCGTACAAGGCTTACTAGAACAACTGGAATGAAGAAATGTTTCTTCGCTTCCAATACGTAGGTGGGTCGACCGAAAGGTCGACCGCCCTTGAAAGCAAGTCGACCAGCCGGTCGACCTAAACCTTGGGATGGTCGACCTATAGGTTGACCTCCCTACATATTTTTTTTTTGTTGATTCTTGTTTGCTTTGTATTTCGCTCATATTAACTCGGATTCTGACGTTCTATATATGGAATCTGACCTGAAAATTACCATGGACACAATGGTGCAACTCTCATGGCTCGATTCTGATAATTTCACAAAGTTATTTTATTATTTCATTAATTAAATAATTAATTATTATGGGTTAAATTCCGTGTTGTTACATTCTCCCCTCGTTAAGGGATTTCGTCCCTGAAATCTCTAAGGATAAAAGAATGAACTAATGTTTTCATCCAAGTTCTACAACCAACTACTCAACCATCATCCACTCATCCTTTGTCCTTATGTTTTTCTATGCAGTTTATGATACTTATGTGATTAGTGTAGTGTTAATACCCCTAATTAATGCAAAAGATTAAGCGGTCCACTGATTCAGTTGACCCCCTTTTATGCAATCATGTCCGTGCTATGTATCCAAATGAATGCAAAAATTACTAATGATAACTGATAGTTCTATATGCGTGCTTCAATCATCATCCAAATGCAACAACCATATGACAAACCTCCATTTGTAGTAACCATGAAAATAAAAATTCAAATGCGCACACATCCATATGCATATGCTCTAGTGTCCTAGTTAGGCCGATCCCTAAGAGATAATAGTGCCCAATGTAAGTATATGTGTCCATTAGCATCCACTAGCAAACACTTGCAACCACTTGCATACATCATCCATAACATGTTCTAATAATATGTTTACATCAAATCCTGCCATCCATAGGTTAACTCCTAAGTTCTACCCTCCCAAAGGATAACAAAGGAAAGAACCTATTCAAAACTAAAGATGGAAAATAGGAAATTCGAAAAATTACCATCAAAGAAATGCGGATATGAGATATGGATTTTCTCTAAATCAAATTTAGTCTTCTCCGAAGTCATTTTAACCTTCGTAGACTCTATCCAACACGAAAGTGACTTGCACGGTCTTCCATAATGAGCTTTGAAAGGTGCCACCCTAATGCTAGGTTGAAAACTACTATCATGTGAGAATTCCAATAAAGGAAGATGCTTTTCCCAAGTTTCTTCAAAATCAAAAATACACGTCCTCAACCATGTGTGCCTGACAATCTTACTAATTTCACCTTATTGTTCTTCATTAGCGTGCTCACATGACAACATTCCTAGTGTTCTCACTAGCGTCCTATATGCTTTACGGGAAACTCTATTATTACTTCCAAAAGTAATTACTATTGTCTCCTTAATAGCCTTACACATTTTCCATCGCTCCTTCGGGAATGATTCCTATCTATTCCATTTTTAAGAGTTTGGTTTGGTATTTATCCTCTTATTTCAAAAACAAAAGCTTCTAAATTTTCAAATCCCAAAATCTTTGTCTTTAAAAGTGCTATCTTTAAGTTTCTATTAAATTCAAAAATACTAGGTTACTTAAAATCTTATCTTTCTAGCCTTACATCTTCGTAGCTTTTTAATTCACATTATTTTCCCAAACCTAGAAGGAAAAACTTTCAAATTCTAAGTCCCAAACTTATTCCTCGTTTTCTTTTAAAGACCTTTTTGGTTTTCTATAAAAATTTGAATTTTCAAATTTTACTTTTATTAAGTTTTCCAAACACTTATGTACTTTTTCACCAAACTATTTTCTTTTAGAATATCTTTAAGATATCCTTATGTGTTTTCCGAACATCTTCTTATTACACCTAACTGTATCATCCCTTAATGTATTGAAACTACTCTCTCCAATAAGAAATTATTAACGCCGAAATCTTCTATGAACCTTTTAAAAGTGGACTTCATGTTTATGTGAAATTATAAGGAACTTATTTTATATTTTTCGAAAGAGGCTATATGCTCCCATACCTTGTATATCTCTTTCATGCATTCATTGTAACTTGCATAAAACATTTTAGTTGGTTTCACAGAAAGTTGTAGCATTACTCTTTTCATTCAAATAGATTAAAGCATGTTTAATTTATATTCTCTTATGATAGACATCTTTTAATATCTACCTTACTCTTTTCTTTTCTTTTTATAATAACTCATTTTTAAAACTGTTTTAATATATCCATTGCTAGAAAACATTTTCTTATACTTATTTAAATAATAAGTGTATTTTACAAATCACTTTCATTTCTACTCTTAGAAACTATCTTTTAAAATTCATTTTTGTTTGGGTTTAAAAACGTTGTTGCATAAAACATCGTTACTACAACCCAAAGATACTAGTTATTAATACCTACTATGTAAAACATTTCCCTTGGGAGCCACTTACTATAACAGTAGCGTTATAGTTTATGCTTCCTTCCTTTTTTACGAAAACGTCTATTACAACGGTAAATGTTGTAATCTGCATTTTCAATACTTAATACGCTCTGGGTTTTCATATTTTAAATCTTTGTTTACTTTCAAAGAAAATAGTGAGCTATATACGCTCTGTAATTCTTCAAAAAGAATTTCACCTTTTCAACAAAATTTCATCATATAAAAACCAATTTAAATTTCTTTCTATATTCCCAAAAACTTAATATTTACTTTAAAAATATTGACAATTATATAATTTATTTTCAATTCTAATAATTTCAGTTTATTGGGTTAGACATAAAGTGGATTTTTCTACTTACTACCCTAGGAGTATCCTTCCTAAACCTTGGAAATCTCATTTCCTTACTTAAAGTCTTTTGTTCCTATACTCATATTTATTCTAAAGTACTACCTTTAAATCCACTTATATGAAATAGTAATAATTTCTACAACTATCTACACATGGCTTACCTCCTTTTCTATTGTACATCCCCAATCTTTGCCCACCACTCTTTGTATTTTCACAATCCGAGCCTAAATGTGAAAAACTGTTTTTCACACTCTTTCCATGTGTAGACCTTCTCTATGCCCCAAGAAACATACCTCCTTATGCCAAAGTGATACTTTAAGAACTTTGCTTTCAACTAAAGAATGCAAATTGTACAAAGAACCTCCTCTAGATGAATAGCATGCGCCTCCTTACTCTTGGAAAACACCAAAACATCATCCTTGAATACAACCACACACTTATTTAGGACTTGTCTAAATATGCGGCTTATCAAATCTATAAAGTAGGCTGGGGCATTGGTTAGCCAGAAGGCAGAACCAACCACTCATAAAATCCATCTGGAGTCCTAAACGTGGTCTTATCAATGTTGTCATCAGCGATCGTAAGCTGATGAAATCCCTTAGATAAATTAAGATGAGAAAAGCCAACTAGCTGGTCGAAACGATCATCTATTCTTGGAAGTGGATAGCGGTTCCTCTTCGTGAGCTTATTTAATTATCTATAGTCTACGCAAAGTCGAAGGGAACCATCCGCCTTAGTAGCGAAGACAATTGGGGCACTCCACTCCGATATGCTCCTTCTTATGAACCTTTCTCCAATAGCTCATGAACTTGCTTTCTCGATTACATCCTCTCCCTAGGTGTCACGTGTCTAATGGAAATGCCACTAGTTTAACATTATCAGTCAAATATATCCTGAAGTCAATCTTTATCTTAGGGGGTAGTCCCCTAACCTCCTCGAAGACGTCTAGAAAATCTCCGATGACAGGAACCGAATCCAACTCTGATGATGATGAATCGAGGGAGTAAAGGAAACTCAACATGGCTGACCTTTGTGGGTCGCAAGAAACCTTAAGGTCCTACCTCTGCATGTCTCTAGTCCAACGACTCTCCTCTCGCAGTCTAATATAGCTCCATATGTGGATAGCCAATCCTTCCCTAAAATCATTCCATACCCCGATAATCCCAATACATGGGCATAACAGTCAAATTCATGACGAGGATAAAAAATTTCAAACGCCTATAAACCATAGATAAGTGTGCCAATCCTTCAATAGGGTTTGAAACAACAATAGGGTTTATTACTAAAGAAATGTCTAACTGCAAACAATCCACAAGAGAACTAGAGATAAAAAAAGTGTGATGCTTTAGAATCAAATAGAGTTCGAATGGGAAAATCAGAAATAGAAATCAAACCTTCAACTGTGATTTTCCTACCTTTATCTGGAATGCTACCTGAAGGTGCTACGTCTAACAGCTGATTCTGCACGACCGGGTAATAGCTCCCTGTCCCGTCTTCTGGGGATAATTCCTACTCAAGTGACCGGGTTGCCCATAATTGAAGAACCTTCCCTTCATCTTCTCCATCTTGTAATCCCTGGCGATATGTCCTATAATTCCATAGCTACCACACTTCAATCCTTTCTTAATCTGCTTCCGAGGGCTATCACCTTTCTTCTTCTCTTTATTGTTCCTCCACCATTTCTTCTTCGGACCTTCCGACTTAACACCTTCCTTTGACTCTCCTTCCTTGACTTCATGAAACATAAGCGCCGTCTCCACCAAAGAATCATAAGTAGCTCCCATCGGCACATGAGACAACGAAAATCCCTAAAGGGACTGATTCAATCCCTTCGCAAAATTCATAGTTTTCTTGTGCGGCGTATTCGCCAACTCCATTCCAAACCGCAACAGTTCATTAAATTGATTGATATACTCCTTCACCGTCAAACTTTCTTGCTCCAAATTGATAAACCGCTCTAATTGAACACTTTTCTCTGCTTGAGACCAAAAATTCCAATCAAATCGTTCCTAGAAACTATTCCAAGTCACCTCTCTTCCTTCTAACTCAATGACCTCCCATTAGTACGAAGCCTCCTCTTTCAACTGCCAAGATGCTAGCTGAACTCGCTACTGATCATCCAATCCCAATAGTCTAGATATCCTCTCTGTGTCTGTAAGCCAAGCTCTCGCCTCCACAAAAGTTTCCTTACCAAAAAAAGTCTTTCTACCCAAACTCGCAAAATCCTTACAAATCTTAGAGAAATTGACAGTGGTAGGTGGGTTGATGGGATTCCCACCCGCTGATGCTAGGTTGGGCGCTTGCCTGTGCCCCTATGGAGTTATGGCTTGTAGATACCTAGGAACCCATGCTAGGACTGGAATGCCCTCGGGAAGTTCGGGGGCATCTGCTATACTAGAAAAGAAAGGATAATTTAGGAAAGAGTCGAACGGGGATTGAACAGGATTTTTGAGGGGACTTTTATAAAATCTCTTTTATACTTAAAAACTAATTCTAAGAGTTCTTTTCTGAAATCTATTTTTAAAACAAGTTATTATTATTTTTGAAAAATACTTTACTTGTAAATTTTTTGGAATCCAATAACCTGGCTCTAATACCAAATGTAACACCCCACACCCATTAGTATACCCAAAAGAAAAGGCATGTTGTGTTGTAAGGATAACTAAAACTAGCGGCGACTAAGATTCACAAGACAAAAATATATAAACAGCGAAAATAATAATAATAATAATAATTCTTTTAGAACAAAACCTCAAAATTAATTTATAAACAAAATAAGTCGCTAAATGCCAAATACTTCAAATGTCAAAATAACCCCACATGTCTTGCGAAATAAAATCCATAGTATTAATAATATCAGAGTACGATACATCCCTTACAAAAATCCATCTCAATAAAAAGAACTAAATACTAAAACTGAAGAAAAGAAATATGTAATAGAATCTCCTTCGGAGAAGTCTCCAAATGCCTACGGTCTACCGTCCTTGCCCCTGATTGCATATGGGGGAAGGAGAAAATGAGGGAATGGGTCAGACTAAAAGTCTGGTGAATGCTATTAGTTACTGGAATCTTTAAGCAAAGTAAATTACTTTACAACAAATCTAGTATATAAAAGGAAATAAAGGAAATAGAGAGAAAGAATAAGCTGAAAATAAATACGTATTAACTAGATCAACATAATTGATTAACTTTGATTGTTTGCAATTGTTTTTAATAGCTTCTTAGGTTAGGCTGAATTCCTAATACTACCCTTTGGTCGACCTGCTACTCCATAGAATCCACAGTGGATCGGATGCTAAGGCTCCTTATGTAGTAGACATTGGTGCCTACGATAGGCACACACTAAGTGCTTAGAACTCATAACGATTACGGAGCACCCGAATGGAAATCGCACGTGTAATCTCCACCGTTCTCATGTTATCTGTTGTTCCACCTATTGGGTCTTCTTATTACCTCAAGCTCCAGCATAAGCGTACCCCTTATCTCACTTCAGGATTATGTGAGACACCTTGTCTCACTTAAGGGTTATGCGAGACACCTTGTTTCAGTTCAGGGTTATGTGAGACACCTCATCCCACTTCAGGGTTATGTGAGACAACTTGTTTCACTTTAGGGTTATGTGAAACACCGTGTCCATAGAAATAATAAGGGAAATGCTATTGGTACTTGCACATCATCCAAACAATATCTATTAGCGCCCCTTGCCCAAATCACTATGATTTGGACTTCTGCTTATTAACCATTTACGACCGTTATTAACATAAGCATGCCCCTCTTCTCACTTCAGGATTATGTGAAACACCATGTCCATAGATATAGGGGAATATTATTTAGTACAGGTCCTACTTTAATTCTTTACTTAATAACTTGGATAAATAATTTAAATAAGCCCTTAATTTTCTTTTTTTACTATATATGTTTATTAATTTATGCTAAGTCTTAAAATAAGCCTCACTCTGTTCTATTTCTTATTATAACCTACACTATAGTCATGCTTATTACTTAACCCAAGGTCTAATTGTGAAAATATGCTTCTTTCAACTTTTTTAATTATAATTCTAAGTTATAACTGGGCCAATTTCTTTAATTTAGTCCAATTCTAATATTTACATCATAATTTCAGTCCAATTCCATTTCTTATTACAATCGTTTCATTTAAATCTTATCTTCCATTATTTCAGTATTCTTATCATTTTAATCCATATTTGCGTTTAACCGTTCTAATCTATACGCGAAGAAGAAGGAGAAAAAAAAAGAAAACTGAAAATAGAAGAAAATCCAAAGCATATGCAAATGATGTAAATAACGTATAAATAACAGTAAATAAATTTAAAATACTGTAAATAATTGTAATTAAATGAAAAAGCAATAATTAACAGAAATTAGCTATAGATAATTGAAAAGAATAGCTAAAAAGAAATAGACTAAAAATAAATCTAAAACTGAAAATAACAGATAAAAAGGTATTTCCTAAATCGTAGAAAACCTACAACTATTGGAAAGCCTATTATTTTAGATTGCTTAAAAATCAAAATAATTACAGTCACTCACCTGTGGTCCTAAGCTCTTTCCTTTTGGTCTTCCCGGATTCACTTGAGGGTATTAAAATATTTTTATTAAAAAGATGCTCTCCTTTGAAAATTATTCATTTTAGGGTCCTTCCTGAAAAGGTGAACCCAAGCGGAGAAAATCTTAAATGAAAAAAAGTGTTTGGCCTTGGGTCTTATTTATAGGGTAGAAGTGGATCTCAGACCGTTGGATTTGGGGATTGAATAGGATGCAGCCACGCCGTTAGCTGAATAGGTGTTGTTGGATGGAAGCACGGAAGGACCAAATGGAGAAAAAGAATGCGAAACAATGCGTACAAGGCTTACTGGAACAATTGGAATGAAGAAATGTTTCTTCGCTTCCAATATGTAGGCGGGTCAATCGGCCAGTCGACCTAGGCCTTGGGATGGTCGACTCTAGGTCGACCTTCGTATATTTTTTTTTTCCGCTGATTCTTGTTTGCTTTATATCTCGCTCATATTAACTTGGATTCGGACGTTCTATATATGGAAATTGACCAGAAAATTACCACGGACACAATGGTGCAACTTCCATAGCTCAATTCTGATAATTTCATGAATTATTTTATTATTTCATTAACTAACTAATTAATTATTTTTATTGGTTAAATTTCGGGTTGTTGTAAGGCGTTAGATTATTTTGATTATATTGTTTGGTAGGCCCGAGTTAGTCAATGGTTAATAGTTAGTCAAACAAAACTATAGTGTTAGAACAGATAGTTCATTTGTTACATGATATGTATGTTTACACAATAATGCTCCATAGTTTTAACCAGTTATGGCGGTAGGATAAAGGTTTGTAAAGATACGTTTTAAAAGGATATTAGTGAGGGAAACCCATTCCGCTAAGCAGCGTGGTCTTAGTTAATATCAAAAAACCGAGATGTGTAGTATTATTCCGGGCTTTATGTCTGACTCGAAGTTTATGTTTTTCCCCTTAAACTCTGGGGTGCTCAAAAATTGATTTGAGTAGGCTGAGGGTTGAGGTTTTTCAGGTTTTAGTAGGTTGACGAAATCTTATGGAGATGAGAAGGTGGCTGACGGATAGCCATTTAGGAGTTGTTGTTTTGTTTTGTTCTATTTTGCTATGTTGTATTTAAGACAGTTATGTCTATATAGTAGTCTGGTCATCCAATGGGGCGTCTTCATATGTCGCTCTAGGCGTATTTATGTAATAATTATATTTTATCTAAACCTGGGAAATGATTATAGGATTATGTATTTGAATGCGAAGCATATGTTTTGAAATGTAACCGGTAAAAATGTTCTTTATGAAATCTGTGATTTTGTTTCATATTCAACTGCGTCTGATATTAGGGATACCATTAACATAGCCATATTTAGTTGGGAAGTTAATAGTACAGATGACTACATCATCTGTAGCGCTTAGCTTTGGGCCTCTAGATAGGGGATGTTACATCCACGAATGTTAGTGAATAATTTTAGGAAATCCTTCCCTAAAGTCACAGACGTCTGTGGAAAATCCATAGATGTCTGTTATCTAGAAACTGCTATAACCAAAAAGATTGCTTCATTTCATATTGAATAGATGCTTCTATTAAATTGAATAAACTTATCTTTTCATCTAAAGGTTGCAGCCATTAAATTGAACAGATTTTATCTAACAGTAACAACTCCTCATCTGCATCTCTCTAATCCTATAAATACTACAAAGATTGAGGTTAACAATAAAGATGCTCTTGATTTCTTATTTACATATTTGTGCATCTCTTTCTTATATAATTCTTAATCTATCATAATCAAAATATCATTTTGGTTAAACTACTTTCTATAACTCAAAGCATTCGCATTCTCATATTAAAGAAGATCATAGGAAGATTTGTACTATCAATCAAAATCTGTGTTATTTGGAACATAAGATTGTCAGAGATATACTTTTGTATTATCCTATTCCTCTATGCGAAGCGAGGTTTAGTTGGTTAAAGGAAATACCGAAGAGGAGCTTCGAGATTAACATAGGATGGGAGGTTCGAACCACTATAAAATATCTAATATGATCATTTTTATTATTTATATTTAATTATTGTTCTCTGCTTACTATAGTTAGTAATATACATTCTCACACGTATACATATAAGTTTCGTTATTTGTAAAGATCCTATAGACTTTCATTTGGTATCAAAGCAGGGGTTTCTAGAGATTGTAACAACATCCTAGAATAAATCGCCATAAAAAGATCTAGTCAAGGCAATAAAAAGAGAAAGGGCAGTAAAGAAGAATTAAAGGAGAAAACAAGCAAATGTTTCTTGGCTAAACACATATCACAATCGGTATGCTTAGACTCTTTATATAAAGATTTTATTATTAGCATGTGATGAATTATTAAAAGATTATAAAACTTTGAATAAAGTTAATAGAATTTCATTAGCTAAGTTAAAAGATTATGAGCAAGAAATTTTCAATTTAGAAGAGAAAAATAAATTTTTTGTAAAACGAACTAAATTTTTTGAATTACTGTAGAAGAACTTGTTTTACAAAAAGATTTCCTACGAAAAGAAAATGGGAAATTAGAAGCTATAAATAATGACCTTTTGAAGGAAATCGATGTTCCGCAAAATAAAAATATATTTTTGGAAAATTGTTTAAATAATTCTAGCTCTTTAATTTTGTCTCTTGAAAAAGAGAATAAAGCTTTAATTAAAAAGAATTTAGAAGAATGTTTTATTTTAAAAGATAATGATAATATTTTACAAAAAGAGGTTTGTGATTCTAAAGCAAATTTTGAAAGATTAAATGAAAAAATCGAAAGTATTAACAAAGTAAAGATATCTTGCCTTCCTGCAGTTTAGGCTATAAACAAGTTAAAAAGTAAATATAATACTAGATATACATTCATGTATACTAATTTTAGTGGTAGTACTAGTAAACATGATACTTCTAAATTACTTATAGTAATAATAGAACTTTGTTTAGAAATGATAGAAAACATTTTTCCAGTACCAAGCTATTGACAAATAGTATATAAATATGGAATCCTACTAATAAGATGGATCATAGTAAACAATTTATATTAGCAACTATTATAAGAATGTGATTTATAATAAAGGTTGAACCCACAAAATAGTATGGCTTCTCAAGACCTAACCCTTGGACCCAAACATAGGAAATGGGTACCAGAACATATATCTCATTTTTGCAAGTACACCACATATAAAGGGGGAGATATATTCCAAATTTTCTAATACTTATGGAAAAGATGTCACACATGTGAAGCTCAAATTTTCAGTGTAAGTATGATATGTGATGGTTAAAATTATGAATATGCTAAATATTATGTTCTTTAAAATCTTAAACACAATTTTTTTAATATTTTGTACACCTATGAATTTAAATTAGAGAATTCTACCTGTATAATTATTCATATTAATCATATTGATATCTTTTTTTTGTCAATGACAAAGGAGGAGAATAACTACACGGCCATATTGATGGGGGGAGTATTAACTTCGGTTTGAACTCTTATTTATTTATTTATTATTGAACTCAGGTTGGTTTATTATTTAATTATATTATTTGTGTTTATGTGCGATCTGTCTATGTGTTAATAATATCTATCTATCTCATTTCCTATGTCTGTATGTTTATATTTCTCTTATTTTATTTTGATAGTGACAAAAGGGGAGAAATATTTACATATACATAGGGGAAGACAAAATTAAGGGGGGGTAAATTTTACTATAACTAATGATTGTATAGTTGTCATCATCAAAATAAGGGAGAATATTAGAACCTTCATTCTGTAATTTTAATGACAACAACTACACAATAACATATATCATATATCTTATCAAGAATTACGGATATATACTATAAGGGATCATCATGCTGAAAGATATTGGGACTCGAAGACATACAAAGGCTTATGGACCATGCTATAATTAGTAAGGTTATACTAGTGTATTAAGAGTCTTAGAAAAATATTATAAGGTCTTCTTTAGTATATATGTGAAAGTGACTATGGATCTTATAATATGGAGTATTAAACATTGTATCTACTTGTGCGGAATTTAAGTACAAATAATAAAGTAGTAAAGTAAATGACACTAGAGATTATTATACTGGTTCAAACTTTCACGCTCTACGTCCAGTCACAGATTCCTTCTGAAATTCAGCTATCAACCCTAGCTTAACGCGGAGGAATAGGTATTACACCACCTAAGAACCCGAATAGGACATCAACCGCCTAAGTAACAGAGTAGGACTTTTAACCGCCTGAGCAACCAAACATGACTTCAGTAATAAACAAATATCTGATAGATTATGCTCTTTGAATAACACTGATAAGTCTTTAGAGTATGCCCTTCCTATAATCGTCTCCTTTGTGGAATATCATGTATTTTGTGAAGAAAGGAAGTTTATTTGATTAAACAAGAATAAATTTGAATATATATATATATAAGTGATCAATAGAGTTCTTGTGCATAGAGGGCCTTTGTAAATGCAAGAATAAATAGAATTAAGAGACTGGAGAATTAATTATAAGACGTTGAAATTCTTTGCTATTTATAGGAATTAAAATTTGCATTCGTTCATGAAGAGTAGCCATGAAGAGATATCGAAGCTACTCCTGAATCAGGAGTTGTTTCTGTCTATGAAAGAAAAGCACCCTTTCAAAAACTAACCGTTATAGATTTTCAACTATCTGAACTAAACATTTCATCTGGCTGAATCGATTGAAAATCAAACAGGAATAGTGCAAAAATAGTATAATTCAACTGTCATAATATTCTAAGTCAGTCGGTTGAATGTTCTTATTATTTTTGAACATGCACAACATTCAGCTGGATGACAAGGGTCATTCAGCCAGTTGAATGCAGTGTTTTCATGTAGCTTCTTTGATTTGCCAATAATTTTATTTTGAGTGCATATATATACACCACTTCGGAGAGATTTTAACATCTATCTACATCTAAACTTAGACTCTATGCCTAATAAAATTATTGTAGCAACATTTTGGAATCTGAAACTGGTCTTCATATGTTCTTGAGTATCTTCTCCTCCAAACTTTGTTAGTTCATATAATATTTACTTACATAGTTGTCACACTCAAAACAACAAATTATAGGTTCTAAAATTCTCCCCCTTTTGATGATGACAACTATGTAAGTTTTTTAAATATATAGAGTGATCTTTCTCCCCCTAACTAGATACTCCCTCTATCAATCTTATTCCCCCTTTGTCATCGAAAAAAAAGGAAAAAACAATTGATATGAAAAATAGGCAAACATTTCACATAGACACTTAAACACATAAACATTATAAACATTTCACATAGATACTTCACATAGAAAATGATATTAACGATTGAAGAAAGTATCATAAACACATACACATTTCACATAGATACTTCACATAAGGAATGATACTAATGATTGAAGAAAATATCACAAACACAATCGTTACAAAGGTTCAAGATAGAAACATGTCCTAACCACACGAAAAAAACATAAAACATATTGTCAAGAATTAAACATCACAGGAACATTTAAAATAGTTCATAATAAATAGTCATAGAGTTTAGATAATTATGAAAAAGCATACCAAATCAATCTTCATCACTTTCTTCTTCTTCCTCTCCTCCTTCCGAGGTTGCCCAAGTAAATGTTGCCGGATTTTCTAGAATATCCGTTGAAGTGGATCCGAAACATGAAACTTTTTCCCAAATTTTATTCAAAAAACTTTTATGGAGTTTAGCTTCTTATTTGTTTTAGAAACGTTTTCTCGACATTAGCTAAACGCCTATTGAATCTATTCTGATACCAAATGAAATGACTATGGATCATATAATATGGAGTATTAAACAATTTATCTACTTGTGCCGAATGTAAGTATAAATACTAAAGCGGTAAAGTAAATGACCTCAGAGATTTTTTATACCAGTTCAAACATTCACGTTGTACGTCTAGCCCCAGACTTCTTTTGAAATTCAACTATCAACCCTCCCTTAACAAGGAGGAATAAGTATTACACCACTTGAGCAACCGAATAGGACTTCAACTGCCTAAGCAACAGAGTAGGACTTTTAACCACTTAAGCAACCGAACAAGACTTTAATTATAAACAAATATCTAACTGATTATGCTCTTTGAATAGAACAGATAAGTCTTTAGAGTATATGCTTTCTATAATCTTCTCCTTTGTGAAATATCATGTATTTCGTGAACAAAGGAAGTTTATTTAATTAAACAAGTATTGAATATATATATATATATATATATATATATAAATGATCAATAGAGTTCTTACGTGTAGAAAGCCTATGTAAATAGCAAGAATGAATAGAATTAAGAGATTGGAGAATTAATTATAAGACGTTGAAATTCTTTGCTATTTATAGGAATTAAAAGTTGCACTTGTTCATGAAGAGTAGCCTTAAAGAGATATGGAAGCCACTCCTGAATCAGGAGTTGTCTCTGTTCATGATAGAGAAGCACCTTTTCAAAAACTAGCCGTTATAGATATTCAGCTATCTGAACTAAACGTTTCAGCCACCTAAATCGATTGAAAATCAAAACAGCAAAGAAATAGTTCAAAAATGGTATAATTCACCAGTCTGAATATTCCAAGTCAGCTGGCTGAATGTTCTTATTATTTTTTGAGCATGCACAACATTCCGTCGGTTGACAAGGGTCATTCAGCCGGTCGAATGTAGTGTTTTCATCCAGCTTCTGTGATTTGCCAATATTTTTATTTTGAGTGCATGTATATACCAATTTAGAGAGATTTTAACATCTATCTACATCTGAACTCAAACTCTATGCATAACAAAAATATTTTAGCAACATTCGGGAATCTGAATCTGGTCTTCATATGTTTTTGAGTATCTTCTCCTGCATACTTGGTTAGTTCATATAAAATTTAGTTATATAGTTGTCACAATCAAAATACCAAAATTATGGGTTCTAAAAATATGCACACACGTATTCATATAAACAAAATTGGCATTGAAAAACATTCAAAATTGGCATTAAAAATTTATACTCTGAAAATGCCAGCCACAGACATTTGTGGAAAATCCATAGACGTCTGTGAATAATTTTAGAAAGAACTAAAAATATGCACACACGTATTCATATAAACAAAATTGGCACTGAAAAACATTCAAAATTGGCATTAAAAATTTATACTCTGAAAATGCCAGCCACAGACGTTTGTCGAAAATCCATAGACGTTTGTGAATAATTTTAGGAAATTCTTTCCTAAAGTCACAAATGTCTGTGGAAAATCCACATATTCAATCATCTGGAAACTGCTATAACCTGAAAGGTTGCTTTCGTTACATATTGAATAGATGCTTCTGTTAAATTGAATAAACTAATCTCTTCATCGATAAGTTGCAGCTATTAAATTGAATAGATTTTATCTAACAATAACAACTCTCATCTACATCTCTTTGACCATATAAATACTACAAAGATTAAGATTAACAATAACGATGCTCTTGATTTCTTATTTACATATTTCTGTATCTCTTGCTTACATAATTCTCAATCTATCATAATCAAAATATCATTTTGGTTAAACTACTTCCTACAACACAATGCATTCACATTCACATACTCAAAGGAGATCATAGGAAGATTTGTGCTTTCAGTCAAAATCCATGTTATTTGGAACATAAGATTGTCAGAGATATACTTTTGTATTAGTCTATTCTTTCGGACGAAGCGAGGGTTGGTTGGTTAAAAGAAATACAGAAGGAGAGCTTTGGAACTGGACGTTGGACGGGAGGTCCAAACCAGTATAAAATATCTAGTGTG
Source organism: Allium cepa (assembly GCA_030765085.1). NCBI lineage: Eukaryota > Viridiplantae > Streptophyta > Magnoliopsida > Asparagales > Amaryllidaceae > Allium > Allium cepa. The sequence goes on from CM060945.1 coordinate 1,016,019,736, forward strand.
ATTATTTTTATTATTTATCTTATTTATATTTAATTATTGTTCTCTGCTTAATATAGTTATTAATATACATTCTCCCACCTATACCTATAAGTTGCATTATTTGTAAAAATCCTATAGACTTTCACATTTGATTCCAACTATGACAAGAAAAGGCGGGCAGAAGGGTATCATCTACCTATGAGACCATAAAAGGAGCTTAGCTTCAGGGAAAAACTCCCCTTACCCATATGCCTGGATAGATATATGGAATAACAAGGATAGAGATTACATATAATGTACCCATTAAAGGGAAGAAGGCAAAGCACAATCGAAGCTGAGTGTGTCGCTATTTCCACAGAGAAAATGATCATCACACAGAAAACTACAAACATTTTAAAAATTATATGAAAAGGCTGGTTCTAAAATGATACCCAAGTAGCTTCTAAAAAGCTAACTATGAAAAGACAAGTTTGAAATCTCACCCCGAATCCGAATGAGAACCATGCAAGAAACCCCTCTACCTCATAGCCTCAATCTATAAAGGACCACATCTTGCTGGAGCAAGCAAAAAAGCATAGGAGAGATACGTGCAAGAAGCAAAGATATAGCAAAGAGCGGTCTTCCATGTTAAGCAAAAGCCAGCACAAGAAATTGTCTTCACTGCAGTGGATGTAGCGGGGGTCATATTCCCGCACTAGGATTCGCTCATTGTCATAATGCAGATTTCAAACTACACCATGAAAAAAGTCTTTGTTGATTTTGGGAGCTTAGTAAATGTCATCTTCAAATCAATGTTTAACCCGATGAAGCATCCAACAGAAATTCTGAAGCCTAAAGCTAAACCAATGTATGGTTTCAAAAACACCGCTATCGTACTAGTGGGATCAACGCGCTTGCTTTTTACCACTAGAACTATGCTTCTACATAAATCATTCTATGTGATCTTATTAATCTTTGACCAGCCCTCACCGTATAATGCATTCTTAGGAAGACCTATACCAATAGATTTGGGGGTATTCATCTTACAAAAGGATCTTCTCATGAAGTTCCATACCTCTACTGGGATAAGGTTGATAAGGGAGAGTGGTCCTTAGCTAGGAATTGTATAATTAAAATTTTACCTTTAGCAATAAAAATTTTCGAGACCATTCTAGTGCCTTTTATTATACCTATAATAATAGTAATGAAAAAGAACACAAATCAGTTCAAAGAATTGCATTATTACCAAATACCAAAGTTGAGGCTAATGAAAGTCATCCTACGGCTATAACACCAATAAAGAAAGAAAAGCGAAATTATATGCACATGATTGGCACCGATGAATATAATTCGATTTACGTGCAGTACATTTCTGAGGAAGCTTAGAATTAGGGGTTCATTGTTACTTCTCAACCAAAAGAAGAAGAAACCGAAATGAAACGAAAATTAAGGGAAACAAAGAGAGAGTTACAACTAGCGAATGACCTTGAAGATGTACAAGTAGATCTAAAGGTCCCTATAAAGGTTCTTAAGATAGGGAAGAATCTCCGTCCAAAAGCCCGAACTAAAAAAATAGACTTCTTAAAAAGATCATCAAATGTATTTGATAGGATAAATTCATGCATGGTAGGAATAGATCCAACCATCACCTGTTAGGTTCTCAACATCGATCCTGATGCCCATCCAGCTAGGTAAAAGGAATGAATCCTATATCAAGAAAGGTATAATGTTCTGCATGAAGAGGCCAAGAACCTAAAGGGGAAAAATTCATCAGGGAAGTGCATTACCAAAAATGGATCGAAAATCCAGTACTTGTGAGAAAACCCAATGGAAAATAAAGGACCTGTATAGCTTATACCAACCTCAACAAGGCCTGCTCTAAGGACAGCTTTACCATACCTAGAATTGGTTAGCTAGTGATTGCAACTAATGAACATGAACTGATCATATTTATAGATGCATATTCAGAGTACAATCAGATGGCTATGTTCGAGCCGAATAAGGTGTTAACCAGTTTCATGATGAACAAAGGGATGTACTGCTATAAAGTCATGTCGTTCAAGCTCAAGAATGCTGGGGCAAGTTATCGATGGACGGTTAACATGATATTCTCAAATCTAATCAGAAAGAATGTTGAAGTATAGGTGGATGTTGTGTAGCTAATACCCCGCTATTACCCCGCTACAACCCCGCTATATTTCATAGCGGATTTCAACTGCTACGATTTTTCCATTTAGCCCCAAAATATAGCATTTCCGCTTTAATCCCCGATATTTTCACTATATCCCGTTATTTCTGCTATATTCCGCTACATCTTTTTTAATAAAATGGATTGAAAAATTGCATTTATACATTATAAAATTATGAAACTAATTTATTTGATTTAATTTTTTAATATATTTTCAAAAATGAAAATACTCTAATATTCTACCAAATTCAATTATGTTATATAACAGTTTTTCGTTTATTTAAAGTATATCCGCACATTTTTTATTCAAAAATGAAAGTACGAGTTTTATATGCTATTTTAGAGTCATCCGCTATATCCCGCTATATCCTCCTGTATCCACGCTATGACTTTTTGCACCTCCACCACTTTGAATCTACCAAGCGCATTACAGGGTGGATGATATGCTAGTTAAGTCAGCGGCAATATCAAGTTTTTTCTAATGTTTGGGACAAACATTTGAAGTCTTAAGGCAGTACAATATGAAGCTGAACCCTTTGAAATGCACTTTTTCCATCCGATCAGGTAAGTTCCTGGGATATATAGTAAGCGCGTGTGGCACTCAAGCAAGCCCAAAGATGATTGAATCCGTAAGGAAGACGAAAACCCCAATAAAGCCGAAGGATCTCATGAGCCTAAATGGTGAAGTAGTGCTACTGATCATGTTCATCTCTAAAGAAATAAATAAATGCATACCATTCTTCGATCTGATGAAGAAGGGATGAAATTTTTAATGAACTGAACAGTGCATAGCCACATCCCAAAACCTGAAAGATAGTCAGCATTCCCATACTATCTAAACTGATAGCATGAGGAATTGTATGTATATTTAATTGTAACTGATAAAGCTGTTAGTGCTGCAGTGATTTGTAAGGACGACAGAACCTAGACGACTATTTACTTCACAATTAAGCGCTTGTTTGGAGCAAAGCTGAATTAGTCAACAATCGAAAATCTAGCCTATAACTTGCTCCTCGCAGCAAGAAAGTTGCGACCCTACTTCTAAGCACATCCCATCAAAGTCCTCATAGACAAACTACTAAGGCAAATATTGCAAAGTTCGAAGACATTAGGCCGCTTATTAAAATGGGTAATGGAGCTCAGCCAATATTACGTTACCTACTTTCCAATAAAAGCAATCAAAGGTCAGGCATTAGAAAAGTTCACTGTAGAATGCACACTCCCAACCAAGCCTCAACCAAAGGGAGAAACGCCTACCCCGCAGTACTAGCAACTGTTTGGGGATGGAGCTTCGAATGAATAGGGGGCATGAGTTAGATATATACTAATTACTCCAGATAAATAAAACTATGCAGGGCAGTACTACTCGGGTTGAAGGCGACCAACTACATGGCAGAATATTAATCTCACCACACAGTCTTGCGAATGGCTCAGGTAATGATGGTAACCCATGTTAAAATTTACAGTGATTTCCAATTAGTTGAAAACTAATTGTAGGGAAATTACTAAGTGACCTAGCAAACTTGGCCAAGTATGTTGAGCTTTCCAAGTAATTGTTAGAATTGTTCATACAATTTATTATGGAGCAAATTCCATGAGAAAACAACTCTTCTGCCAATTTATTAGCTAAACTTGTAAACATAAAAGTGGAAAATAAAATGGAAGCAGTTCCAATTGGACGCCAAGCAGAGGTGAGCATCATAGAAGCTGAGTAAATACTGGTCCTAATTGGGCCCAACGAGTAATGATCCAACGGGCTCAAGATCAAGAAGTAGAGGAAAATCAAGGGTAGTTCCCAGTTGATCCCATGCTTCAATAAACTGAAGAGAACACTTGGATGACTCCTATTAAATAATTCATGTTAATTGAATATTACCTTAAAATAGGAATGAAGCCGAAAAAGTAAGATATCAGGCACCGTACTACTCTTTGTTTGATGGCACATTATATAAGGGCGGGCATTACACCCTTTACCTTATGTGTGTTTCGAAATAAGAAGGGATATAGGTCATGAAAGAAGTACATGAAGGGCAAAGTAAAGATCGCTCCAGGGGAGCCATGTTGGAACTAAAGGTGTTGAGGCACAATTATTACTAGCCCATTATACTTCAGGATGTGAGAGAATTATTAAGAAGATGCGACGGATATCAAATATTTTCAAGTATCCCTAGACAGCCATCCTATGAGCTCATCCCACTAGCTAGTTTGTGGCTTTTTGATATATAGGACATAAATCTAATATGTCCACTTCCTATGTAAATGAAAAGCGAAGTACGCTACAGTGGCGATAAACTACTTCCCAAAATGGGTGGAGGCGGAACCTTTAACCACCATCACCGTAGTAAAGATTGTCACCTTTGTTGTAAGAAACATATCCACGAGGTTTGGAATCACCAACAAATAATTTCTAACTATGGGACACAGTTAGCCGGAAATTTACAAAGCTCTGTATGGCACAATTAAAAGTTTCTCCTCATTTGTGCACCCGCATGCAAATGGGTAGGTTGAAGCACCAAACAAGACTATAAAAAAGTTACATAAGAAAAGACTGCAGAAAGCAAAAGGAAAATTGGCAGAACAATTATCATTACATCATGGGTTATAGAACTTCTACCAGATCTCTAACTAGCCATACTACTTTTTTGTTAAGCTATGGATACGAAGAAATACTCCCTATCGAAGTAGAGGTCCCGTCACATATAATGTATCATATATGACAGAGAAGAATAAGAAGATAAAGGAAGCTGCTCTCAATCTCATCCAATAAAGAAGAGATGAGGCAGTGGTCATATCTATCGCATATCGACAAAGGATGACTATAAATTACAATGCTAGGCTTAAGGAAGGAAACTTCTGCTAGGGAGATTTGGTACTATGAAGAGTAATGCCAACACAAAAGATCCAGCAAATGGAGCTCTGGGCACAAATTAGGAAGGCCTGTTACTTATAGCAGAAGTTTTGGCTAACATGGCATACCAACTATCAAAACCTGATGGAAACCTAGTTCCAAGAACATAGATCTTGGATCATCTCAAGGCTTATTTTGTATGATTTCTGTTACTCATGTAATGATCATTGCAATTATTTTGAAAATATTAATACAATGTACTAGACGTAGGGATATTAAACGACTCGAACCAGTATAAAAATCACTCTATGTTAATCTCTTTGACATAGATAAATAACAATGATGGACGTAGGGATATTAAACGGTCCGAATCAGCTACCATAATAAAACTGCACAGACGTAGCCCGTCTTTTTAGCCAAATGACTAAACTAGATGTAAGGATATTGGACGGCCCAAACCGGTATAAAAGTCTCCCTATGTTAATCAATGTGACATAGCCATATTAGATGTAAGGATATTAGACAGCCTGAAATTGTACAAAAAACCATGCGCATGAACTAAAAAGGTTGTGAATATGTAACCTAACTTCACAGTCAAACATTAGTCCATCCTCAAGGAGCGAGGCAGTCCATGTCAAACGCATGACAAAGCTTAAATGCTAAGATGATGGAGTTCATGGTAGTTAAACATCAAAAAGCATAAGCTGCATGGAAAATAAATCCAAAGATGGCAAGAAAAAGACAACATATGTGATGCACAACAATCAACATATCCAGCATTGTCCTAGAATTTACCTAAAAGCTTGCCAGGTAAACATCAAAAATAAAAAAATTCCTTCTTTTTATATAGTTTCGTTAATGCTTATTGGACTCTGTACATATTTACATGACCCAAACCCTTACAAATGCTTTAAAAAAGCTTAAAAGAAAAATGACATACTACAATCTATAATAAAACAAAACAACATCATGAATTTGACTCGGATTCGGAGGAAGTCTCAGCGATGATCCTATTTTGACGAAAAGGTCTATGGGTATCCGATGTCAGATGCTAAGTAGAACCATCCTTAAGTTGAAGAGTAGGATATGGGTCATTCAACTCGGTAATTACGACCAATGAGCAACCAGAAGCCACATGGCAAAAAGTGACACGAGGATCATAGTTAGCACTAGTCAAACATCACCATATTTTTGTAGATCATATTCATAAGCTGCACGAATATATAAGAGGGTCAGATGAAGTCCAGGCCAGAAGTGAGTAAAGACATCGACTACATGCTTTGTAGCAATGTCCACCATAATCCTCCTTACCTTCTCATCATGAAGCTGCTCTATTAAGGAAGCCCTGTCCAACCCACCTAGAGAAGTAGTAGCATCACCAAGGTGGAACTGAGACTCTAAGGAAAAAACATTGTTCTCAAGACCATTTACACATTCCATAACCCACTCTCTTGACTTGATCAATCTCATCTAAAAGTTGGTCCTTTATTTTCTTGGTAGTCTTAGAGTAAGGTCTGAAAAGCTCCTAGGCAGTAGAAATATAAGGCAAGCCGCTACTCCCAGCAGATTTTAGTCCCTCTTTGTAAAAAATTATTAGCTTAATAAGTTAGCCTAATAATAATATTTCAATTCATTCTTCCATTTAAAAACAATTTCAGGGTCTGCCCAAAGTAAGGGTGCAGGTTCATCTTCAACGTCAATTTGTCGTTCGACCTGCTTATTTAATTCCTTAACTTTGCATTCAAGAGCCTTAATTTTGTTCGTATATAAGACCCCATATACACCCTCAACATCCTTCAGCAAATCTTCCAACCCGGTAACCTAAGCAGAGCAGAGCTTCTTATAAAGTAGGTTGTATGTCAAATGATCCCACACAAAACAAAATTAAAAGGTGTGAGAAATGCGGATTACGAATCTTAAGACTGGAATAACACCAAGGGGGTGAATAGTGTTTTATGGATTTTCTACATCATTTTGAAACTTATGTAATTTAATCATCAACAAATGCAATTACAGACACAGATGTAATCACAGAATCAGACACAAATGCAAATACTAAATAAAGGCAGTAAAGGAAAGAACACACCAGGATGTTATACTGGTTTGGAGTTACCCTACATCTAGTCCCGTACAATCGTACTAATTTCTTATCAAAATAATCTCCCAGATTACACCCTTGGTTTGAAGGCTACGAGGGACACCTTCCTGTATTTGAGTTCAGGGCAACTCTCTTGATTTAAACAGGCTACAAGATCACCTAATTGATTTTCGGAGCTACAATCACACCCAATTGATTTCAAGGCTCAACCGCACCTTTTACTTAGTAGTTTGACTTATAAAAGATCCTATAACTTTGAATAGCACTGAGATCTTATGGAGAGAGTGGCAAAGAATCAAATAAGTGATAATCAATTTTTATTCACTTGGTATTTCGATAGAGTATAGTTTAGGACTATTTAAAATAAATGTGGAAGATGAGGAGGAGAGAAAACAAGTGAAATTTGATGATAAATTCGTTTAGAACTACTGGTATTTATAGGAGATCAATAGCCATATCTATTCATGAAAGGATATGACAAATAGACACTTCTTTTGAAAATTTGAATTTTGAACTTAACGGGCACCATGTCAACATGGGGGGTTAAGGGATGTCGACATGCTCAAGGCAAAAATTGATGTTCTTATTTTCTTGTTAAAAATGGTTTCTATAATTTGTCAAAACAATTTCTAAACTTTGTAAATATATTTGAATATAGTTTAAACATATAAAAGTAATTTTTAATATATATATATATAATCTTAATCTATAAAGTGATTTAAAATCTAAGTATATAAATATTTAAAAGCTAAAATATTTAAAACAAGAGATAGTTTGAAAACAAGGATAATTTTGAAATCAAAATATAAAAAATGATAAAGATAGTTTCGAGGCTAAAATATTTAAAACCAAGAGAGATGTATTTTTGAAAAGAAAGTTTTGAAAACATTTTAAAAAACAAGAGATATATTTTTGAAAAGCATTTTTATAAAATTAGTGGATATCAAAATAGGACCACTATATGTTCCGCTAGATATTGTTGTAGGTTCCATCCCACTAGGGTTCCATCCCTTTAACATGCTCGAAGTGGATTCAGTTCCACGAATAAAGTTGTAAGTGCTTTCTAGAAGTTTTAACATAATTCTAGACTCAATACTTATCTTGTACTCTTGAAATCTTAAACTCGTGAACTTTTGATACTCATGAGTCTTCCATCTTGATATCTTCAGTCTTGAATCTCTATACTGTACAGTCTTCGTTCATGGTACCTGCATGTTTATATTCCGCATATACATATATATCTAAACTATAATGTTAGTATTTGTATTTTATAACATGTCCTAAAGTTGTTGTCATCAAAACCATTTTCTTAAGGACTAACAATCTCCCCTTTTTTGATGATGACAACCAATGTTTATAAAATATACTTTACCTTTACAATAACTCCCCCTTAATCTAAGCCTAACTACTCTATTTTATATTTCTCCCATTTGTCACCAACAAAAACTTATCCTAAACTAATATAACTATAAAACTCCTACTTAAACTAATACTATAAGACAAAAATACAAACTCCCCCTAAATAAAATACACTTGTTATGTATACATGTTTGCAATATGTAGTTTGTAATGCAGTATGAAATGTATGACATATGCAATGTAGCATGAGATGATATGCAATGAAATGTGATATGTAATAGGATACACAGTGATATGTAATTTAAAATGAAGTAAAAAATATACAGAATGATATGAGATATAGACTGCGTAAGAGATATTATAAGATAAACATGAGTTAATAATAAAGACATGACAAATATGAAAGTTTAAACCCAATATTTGCTATGATTGATATAATGTTATACAATCCGTTCAAACCAAATCAATTATAATCAAAGCAAATCAAATCAAATCACATAATTCAAGCAATTCAAACCATATGAAGATCAAATATTTCTAGGAACTTCAACCCATCCTTCTTCTCCAAAGATAGGATCCTTTTTAATATCTTTCCAATCTTCATTATCTTGATCAAAGTTCCTACAAGATTTACATCGAGATCATCTTTGTTTAGGACAGAAATCATCCAACGGAGAGCATCGAAATGATTCTCTTGTTCTTTTATCATCTGAATTTGACTTAGTTCCAAGTGCCTTTGATTATGGAGAATAAAAGTATGTATATTCTTGAATGAATTGAGAGTTATTCAAGATTATCACTTAGAGTTTGAGAAGAGTAAGCCATTTTTGATAAGTAGTGAAGAGATGCAAACAGAGATAAGTAGAAATGAAAAGTTTACAAATTTCTGGAAGAAACAGGTGTTTAAATAGTCAGAAAATCGTTTAAAATGAATAGACACAAGTTAGTTATTTTAATTTTAAAAGTTTTAAAAAAATAACCAAATCAGACAGTTATATGTCGACATAGGGGGTAGAGGCATGTTGACATGGGTATGTTAATCTATGCGTCTTATTTTGTGAATCAGTATGTATATATATAAACTTATGTACTATACTAACATTTATTCCAGAGACAAGATAAGGTAGAAAAACAAAGATAGATGATTTTTATAAAGATGAGATGATACATAAGATATTACATAATATGATATACAAGAATACAAGCTCACTAAAAACAAACTAATACATCACAACCTAGTTCTTAGAATGTGCTAGAGGATGAGGAGGATGATGATAAGCCAAGTTTCCGACCAACTTTAGCAAATAATTTATTCACAGTAGTGGACATTTTATCTAATTTCTTACTAACGGGTCTTTTGAGAATCCATTGATTTTTCACTATGATCTTTTGATTTTTTTAGGAGAGTTTTGTTGGAAGGATTGTTATTATTGGTAGGATATTCAATACTTTCCAAGGAGGTATCTTCATTATCTTTTTCAATTTCCATTTCCTCGCCTTATTCTTCTTCCTCTTCTTCCTCCTCATTATCTTCCTCCATATCTTCATGTGCCAATCTTTCATCCACTTCGGCAAGAGATTCATATTGTTGAAATATGAAAGGAATTTTCATGAGAGAAATGTTGGAATGATTAAACACTTTTCTTGAAACAAATTCTTCCCTTTTGTAATTAACACCAAAATAATTAAAAATCCGACTGAGATAGATTCCATGATACAAAGTATTCTCACCCATTTCCAAATTCTTAGGACGAAGTTCATCCATAATCACTTGCACCCAATTAATGTCATAATGGCCAAAAATAGAAAAAAGAGCTTCACAAACTTTTAAAGTCGGGTTATTGAAATTTCTCGATCTAGGAGTGATAGTATGTTGCAAAAGAAGATTGACTATACGTATTTTCAGACGAAAGTTATGATTTTTAAATTTATAGTTGTCATCTTCTTCGAAAATGTGATGAAATCTCTCACGATCATGTTCATCAATATTAAAATTAGAAAGATCCATTCCCGCAATTGAGAATATTGCCCAAAATTTCACGATTTAAAACAATTTTAGTGCCTTTAAAATTACTCCAAATTTCATTTTCATTTCCTTCATAAAAATCGCGATTCAAATTCGCATAAAACATTTTAACAAGGTTTGGGTAACAAACAAAATCATTTTTAGAATTGTCAAAAAGACTAAGAATACGATTCTCTTCAAGAAGAGTATTGATTTCATATGTAGAGAAATTGCTAAAGATAGCAAGCTTTCCCGTATGAACTTTTCCGTAATTAGAATAGCTTATATAAGCTTTGTTTGCTTTCGGATCATTATAGAATACTCTTTAATGGTTTTAGGCAGCCTAATTGTGGATGGAGTGCTTGATGAAGCCATTTTTGAAGAGAGTAGAAAGTTTGAAAGAGTGAAAGAGAGTTTGAATTTTAAAATGAAAGTGATAAGTTATGATATGATAATGGAAATAAATAGATATTCAATAGTCATGTTCTCTGGTCAAGTGGTACCTTTCCAGAACATTGGATTTGGTGAAAAGGTGGAAGGAAGTTCAAAGATTTGAATACAAATTTGAATTTCAAATTTCTAACAGGGATGTCGACATCATGGGTAGGGCCATGTCGACATGGGTCAAAGAATTCATGTGACTTATCTTTTCCTATATACTTTAATATATATATATATATTCTGGAGTAATACTAAATATAATAATACTCTTTTGATAAAAATATATTATAATATTACAAAAATAAAAATAATAATAAAACATTTAAAATTCAAATAACACATAATTTCAAAAACAATCAAACAATCAAACAATTTTAAGCAAACAATTTCAACCAATATGTTGTAAACGTGTACCTTTTTCTAGATTCGTACCTCCGAGAATCAGAATCATGAATAGCCGTAAAGCAGATATTTGATTTTTCCAACTTCTGATCATCATCGCTTGAAGATGACTTTGAGTCTGAGTCTTCTAGTATAGCTACATACGCCCTTTTTCTTTTCTTTGTATAATCATTGCTTGTAGGAAACTTTTGCTTATCAGGATGCAGACAGTCTCTTTTGAGATGGCCTGGTTCGTCACAGTTGAAACATTTGACGTGGTTTGGTACTTTATTATGATTTTCAGGAATTCCTGTGATCATTCTTTTGGAAGTTGTTCATCTTTTGTATTTCAAAAACTTCCGAAAATTCTTTGTCATGAAATCTATTTCTTCAATATCATCACTTCCCGAGTGTGATCCATCTGTTAATGCATTGAATGCAATTGACTTCTTTTCGAATGCCTTACTGTCTCTTCTCCCTTGCATTTGTACTTCGAACAACATTAGATTTCCAATCAATTTTTCAATCTTTAAAGTACTGATATCATTCGCTTCTTCGATTGCAAGAGTTTTCTGATCACATTCCGGAGTAAGAGAATTTATAATTTTTCCAACTTGATCTTCTTCGGAAAAACTTTTCCCCAATGATATTAGAGAATGCACAATTTCCTGAAATCTATTATACATATCTGAAATAGACTCATTAGAATTCATTTTGAATAATTGAAACTGATTTGTTAGTGAGGATATTTTGGTCTGTTTGACTTTGCTTGTTCCTTCGTGAGTAACTTGCAAAGTTTCCAAATATCATATGCAGACTTACACACAAATACTCTATTGAATTAATTCCTATCAAGTGAACAAAATAAAATATTCATGGCTTTGGAATTATTTTGTGCAATAGTCTTTTGCTCAGCAGTCCATTGTGAAAAACTAGTTGTGGGTTTAGAATATTCAGCTTGTGTGATATTCCAAGTGTCTATTCCTATTGACTGTAAATATATTTTCATTCTACATGCCCAATATGCATAGTTACTGCCATTAAAGAGTGGTGGTCTGGCAGTAGACTGACCCTCCACAAATGAATTAGTGATAGTGTTAACAGAACCAGTGTTGATAGCCATTTTTAAAACTTGTCACGATCCGAAATTCAATGTTCGAAAATTGACACTAAATACCTAACTTGTATTTGACTGCCAAGGATTAAAACATCGAACACCAGTCGGATGGAGCTTATAAAAACATCAGATGAATATAAAATAGCAGAAACAAAATGAATATCATGCATCACATCACAGATATAACATCATCATAATATCCACTACTACATTAGAGTATTTTTATACATATATCACAACTCCAAATAGAACATCATAATAGAACAACAAGTGATCATATATCCAAAAAGTCTTCAAATGGATGAAGCGATAGTGAACTTCCAAAAACTAAGCACCTTGAAATCCCAAAAGCTTCTAAAATATCTAAAAGGTAAAAGCTCCAAAATACTGATAACACCAGAACACGGAAACCTGCTACTAGGCTGCCCGTGTGGAAATTATGGGCACCCAGAGTTTAGAAAAGAAACAATAAAGTCCGGGTCAGTCATGGGACTGGTATGAGTAAAAGAAACAGTTGCTTTTAAAATAAAAAAAGATTTATAAAGGAAAAATCGTTATGCTTTTGGAAAATGAAACTACCATAACACCTCCCGCCACACACACAATGCAATCGCAGAATTGGAGGAGATTTCTTCTTATGATAGTCAAATATTCTTGATACGAGAAAAATTCTTTGATATTATTACTAGTGCATAGTGTAGAAAATATTTCGAAAATATAATATTAATCTTAGCCAGCATACAACCATTATTGTATGCCTACTATAGCACCATCTAAACAGTGGGGCACCACCATAAGTAAATGGCAGGTTATATAACTAAAACCGTACTGGGTTCGTATTAGGAATTGGGTTTCCAACAAATGGTCAGGCTAAGGAACTTCCTACTTCCACATGGGTACGCCTCTGGAGGGATGTCCCGAGAACTTAACCAGCTCTCTGCCAACACAAGGCCGAGTTACATCTGTAACTAGGTAACTACTACTCGACTATGCCATTCCCCGGTCGTTTGCGACCTTTATCCAAGGGCCCTCTACCACAAAGTAACAACCACACAGTAAATGAGATTGAAGCAACCACATAGGTAAATATCTAGGCTCCATACCATGACATCACCTTTTTCTAGAAGGAAATGACATACTGTAAAGGGCGCGACCCTCATAACTTTGCCGCATCTTTCCTGTTTCGACCATTTCCGGGGTGTGAGGTCCGATGAGGTCTCGTCCACAAAGCTACGCTTTACACAAAAGCCATGCTTTGATCACAAATGATCAACAAATGATCATCAACACACAGAAGCACTTAGCATGCCACAATACCAAATCGGGAGTATATCGCTGATAACCTTCAATTACATAACCTCTGAGCTCTTACGTCTCAGAGAAGGGTGTTAAGTTAAGAGAATAAATTCTCCGCCACCAACAGATATGTATTTGAAAGAAATCTCCTTTATATCTCAAAGTGTAGTGTCAGACACACAACCATACAAGTCTGTTCCGGGTTCGAACAGAGCCGAAGGCACTTCGTCCAATAAAGGAAGAAGCCCTTGCAAATTCGGGTATCCACAATCCCGATTCGACTCTCCATCACATGTAGAGATCTCTATACCGGAGTAACTCAGTGTAGAGATATTCGATAGGTTGTCCTATCATTTTAGAAAATACCCGGTCTTCATCACTGTCTTCAAATGCTATTCATTTCGTTGTACCACTATTCGGAATGGGTTATATGACACAACGGTCCTCTCCCGGCTAAACCGAATAGTGAGCGCTTAATTTTAAACACGTGGAGGTATCAATCACAAAGATTCAAATTCAAGGTTCGATGTGGGTTTCGAAAAAATAACTAAATCCGACTCACTGTCGCACCGAAGTTTAAATGTCATTTTATGGGCAAAAAAGGGTTTTCACATAAATACAGAAACAAATCACAAATCACAGTTCAGCACAAAGCAATTCGCATAACACAGTAACACAATCACAACAGAAATACCAATCCAGTACACAATATTTGACAATAGTTAATCATCTTCAATTAAGGTGAATGTGATTTGAATGAATTAACCACGTAATTATTTTTATTAATTATTATTATTTTATTTTTAAATCAATGATTAATTTTCTTAATTACAAGTTAATTCATAAAGAGAAAATTTAGAAATTCCATGAATTACAAATCATTATATCTTTATTAACTTTAAGATAAACTAATTCTTATAAATTTTTAGCTATCACTCACAAATATGTTAGAAAACATTTCTTTCAAATTTACTGCTTTAAATTTCATTTTCATTTCAAAATATAAAATGAATACCAATTTATCTTCTATAAAGTTAAAATGAATTTTGGAAACCTTCAAATTCATATGTTTAAGTAATTTTATGAAAGAAATTTTAAAGAATTGTATTAAATCCCTTTTTAAGTTCACATTTAAAGTATACCTTTACATTTAAACTTATTTAAACATTTAAAGTTATAAACTTTATTTAATTTCAAAATCTAGAATTCAAACTTAGATTTAAGATCCAGGTTTCAAATTTAGTTTAACTTTGTTTAAATTCTTTCTTTACAAATGTCAAATTCATTTTAATCCAAATTCTTTATAAAATTCACTTAATTGCTTAAACATCTTTAAGTTATTAGAACAATAAAAAAATTTATCTATTCACTAACTAAGTTTCCAGAATAAACTTGAATTTATATTTTAAACTTTGATTTATAAACTAAGTTTAAAACTTAATTTATAATTTTAAAATTTAATTCAAAATTTCAAAACAGGAACATGTTTAAACCCTGTAACACATTCTACCCGAGCCAGACAATATTTGCTTCGAGTCAAACGCTGAAAAGCTTCGAGCCCAACATCAATATGCTTGAGAATTACTCGAGACTTTTCCCTACTCAACTAAAAATTTGTTCAGACCTAAGAAGTGCACCGTGCACGTGCACTTCGCCGTAGATCACCTCCAGACGACAGCACATCGTCGAGCAAGTCGACGATCACCCACCAACCAATTCCCGACCATCATACTTCGTCTTCCACTCGAAAATCGAATTCGAGTTAAAATCCCAAACCTGGAAACACGAATGGCATCACCTATCCAACGTGGAAATCGCATCGTACTCAAAATCCCGACCATCAGAGAGCTTGAAACTCCGGCCAACTCTTCGTCGACATCCCTTCTACCATCTCCCAGCACCACGAAGCACTCGATCAATCATAGACGACGAATGAATCGAAATATTCTGCCTCGCCCAAAACTAGGTTTACAAACTTAAAATGCTCGCCGCCGCCGCCACGTTCATCTGCCAACCATCACACTATTTATCTTATAACCTCTGATCACTCCTCCACCTTCAGCCAAGATCCCAACTTCCACGAATCAGTCGATCACCAGATATCGCCAAAACTGTGAAATCAAAGCAAGCCCAAACTGCTCTCTTACCCTTGATCTAAAATTTATGATTTTTACTTTAAAAATCTCGTTTTGGTATATGAATTCAGTTTACATACCTGAATTCATAAATTAAGAAGTTCGAATTTTGACTCTTTAAAAGTTTTGCTCAGTTTCTTGCTTCCCAGATTTATTAACAAGCTGATTTAACTTAAATAAATTTTAAATCTTGAATATATGCTATAACAAATAACTTTTGTCTTAACACTAAGTCCTAATAGCAAGTAGAATAAGAGGAAGCGATTTTTGAATCAACAATCTTACTTAGAATTTCAGACAGAGATCATATATGAATAACAGCCTGCACACCATCATCCATTCATTCAAATATACACAGAGAGTTCATATATGTATATAACCATACTTATCACAGATGTAACTTGCAACAGATTTATACCTTAAATTTGTTTAAAAGTGGTGTTACTCACCTTGATTCCAAACTGAACAGAGTTTACTATGTTGAAACAGGCTGTGAAAATTGCAAGCTAAAATCTTCCTCTTTAATTCTCTGGTTTGAGTTGAGCTGGAGCATTGTTTAAATTGAATTTTGTTTAAGTTTTAGATGGCACTTACTTCAGATTTGCTTAGCTTTGAATGAACGAACTAAAATGTGAGAAATTGATATGTAGAAAGAAGCTTACAGGAGATATTATTTTTTGTTTGTACAATACAAGGTAATTATATTTTTTTTGTACAATACGAGAACAGAGATTTTTTTCCCTTGTTTGTTGACTAAGCTTATTTTCCTACTTGCTTTGGTGGCTGAGATGATCTTTCTTTTGTGTGCTAGAGGTACTAGCATTAATTACTATTGACTTTTTTTACACTTTCATATTTATCCTTTATTTGTTTGTATATACTATCATTCTCATCCAATTTGATTTTACATTCTTGAATGTATATTTTTTTTTCTTTTGGCTTTGTAATATAAATGAATTTATACAGTTAATATGTTGTTATAATTTTTCTAATGTATTCACTTTATATTTTAATTTATCTTATATATATCTATTTCTATTTCTAATTTAAATATGTATTTCTAACTTAAATGCTTGTTGTCTTGTTTCTCTATATATACACACATATATATATATATATATATTATATTTATTTTGTAACTTTTCAAATTAAATTCCAAAAGTTCAAATAAGTTACCAAATTTAAAATAATAATTTTAGGATGTTACAGATATCCCTCCCTTAAGAAAATTTCGTCCTCGAAATTTGAGAGAGAGAGAGAGAAAAGTAACAAAGAAAATACGAATTTAGAAAAGGATAGAGAAATGGCTTACCAGTTTAAGCCGAGATATCCACTCTACAATTGGGATATGATTTCCGCATAGTATCTTCAGTTTCCCAAGTGCAATTCTTTGGATCGCCACTCCATTGAACTTTAACTATTTCACAACTTTGTTTCTCAATCGCTTTTCATCATGATCTACAATTTTTGTTGGTTCTCTTTTAACTGCTAAATCGGGAGTGATTTCGAGATCCTATTGAGCAGCTTTTTCAATAATACAGTCTGGATCGTGCACATACTTTCGGAGATGAGAAATGTGAAACACATCATGCACGCCAGACAACTAGCTAGGCAGCTGTACTCGATAGGCTAGAGAACCGATCCTTTCCAGAATAGAAAAAGGACCAATATACCGTGGTTCTTGCTTACCGGTCTTCCCAAACCTTAATACACCCCGCATTGGAGATACTTTGAGAAAAATAAAGTCTCCAATCTGGAATTCCAAATCCCTTCTTCTGCGATCATAATAACTCTTTTGACGACTTTGAGTCATTTTCAATTTCTTCAGTATAAAATCAACTTTCTCCATGGCTTCTTTAATCATATATGGTCCAAGGACGAGTCTATCACCTGCCTCGATACAGCATGCAGGTGATCGACACGGACAACTATATAAATCTTCAAAAAGAGTCATCTCTATACTGGCCTGATAGCTATTATTATGTGAGAATTCGACCAGATGTAAATGGTCCTCCCAAGATCGACCAAAATCAAGTATACAAGCATGTAATAGGTCTTCTAAGATTCGGTTAATCCTCTCAGTCTGCCCATCAGACTGTGGGTGATAAGCAATGCTAAAATTTAATTTTGTTCCCAATGCGTCTTGAAATGCCTCCCAAAATCTACTAGTGAAGATCAGGTCATGATCACTCATTATGCTGCTAGGAATACCATTGAGATGGACAATTTCTTTCACATATAACTCGGCTAAATTATAGCCGTGCGGGTAGATTTCACTGGCAAGAAGTGGACTGTCTTAGTCAAACGGTCCACAATAACCCAAATTGCTTCATTGCCTTTCCGAGTACGAGGCAAACCGTCGATGAAATCCATCGATAATTGGTCCCATTTCCACTTGGGTACCTCTAAAGGCTGAAGTAAACCCGCCATTTTCTTTTGATCGCTTTTGATTTGTTGGCAAGTAGCATAGCAACTCACATATATAAATATGTCACTTTTCATTGTCTTCCACCAGAAAGTTCTTTTGATATCACAATACATTTTATTGACTCCTGGATGGATGCTGAATTTAGATTTGTGACATTCGTCCAAAACTTCACGCTTCAGATCAGGGATGTCCGGAACACAAATCCTGCCTTTTAATCTTATAACTCCCTTATCATCAATTCCAAAACTGGAATTCTCACCTCGACATATTCTTCTACGAATTTCCCGAACAAACTTGTCTTCAGTCTAATGTCTTGCAATCTTCTTAAGAAGAATAGGAGCGATAACAAGATATGCGAGAACAGCATGTCTTCTGCTCAAAGCATCGGCAACTACATTGGCTTTTCCTAGCGTATATAGAATATCTAGGTCATAAGATGCCAGAAATTCCAAGCAACGTTGTTGTCGCAGATTTAAATCTTTCTGGGTGAAGAGATATTTCAAAGATTTATGGTCGGTGAATAATTCAAATTTTTCACCTAGAGAAAGAGAGTTCATTTAGTATATTTATTAAGTTAAGTTAAATTCGTAAATTGTTAGGAAAGTTGAAAAGATTTTTACCCAGAAGATAATGTCGCCATATTTTCAAAACGAAGATAACA
This sequence comes from Allium cepa, assembly GCA_030765085.1. NCBI lineage: Eukaryota > Viridiplantae > Streptophyta > Magnoliopsida > Asparagales > Amaryllidaceae > Allium > Allium cepa. The sequence continues at coordinate 1,016,038,651 of CM060945.1, forward strand.
GCTAAGAGTTCCAAATCATGGGTTGGGTAGTTTCTTTCATAAGGACGTAATTGTCTACTCGCGTAGGCAATTACCTTCTCATTCTGCATTAATACCGCACCCAAACCATCACCGCAAGCGTCGGTATAAACAGATAATCCCTGATTCTCGTTGATAATAGCGAGAACAGGGGCTGAGGTTAATCTCTTCTTCAACTCCTGAAAAGCTTCGTCACATTTCGGAGTCCAATTGAATTTTACATCCTTCATTGTTAACTTAGTCTACGGACTAGCAATCTTAGAAAAGTCCTGAACAAACTTCCGATAATAACCTGCTAAACCCAAAAAGCTTTGAACTTCTTTTGGGGTCGTGGGTTTCCTTCAATCAAGAATAATGGAAATTTTGCTAGGATCAACGGAAATTCCTTCTTCATCGACAATATGGCTGAGAAATTTAATTTCTTTGACCCAAAAGTGGCATTTGGAAAATTTTGCGAATAGAATATTTCTCCTTAATATCTCCAAAATGATTCTAAGATGCTTAGCATGCACCTCTTCGGTCTTGGAATAGACCAAAATATCGTCAATAAACACGAGCACAAATTTATTCAATACTTCCTGGAATACACGAGTCATAAGATCTACGAAGTATGCTTGAGCATTGGTTAGCCCGAAAGGCATGACTAACCATTCGTAGAACATATTAGGACCCCTGAAAGCGGTCAAATGGACACAAACTTCGACGATTCATAGTTGATGGAATCCCTGGGCTAGATCCATCTTTGAAAAGAAACATGCGCCGTGCAATTGATCAAACAGATCATCAATTCTAGGTAGTGGAAATTTATTCTTGAGAGTCAACTTGAGATCGCGGTAATCTACACACAATCTCAAAGATCCGTCCGATTTAGCAACAAACACGACTGCTGAACCCCATTCAGAAACACTAGGTCGAATTTACTTTTATTTAGTACATCCTTGGTTTGTTGAACTAATTCAACTCTTTCCCTGGGTGTCATCCTACGACTTGCGTGAACGACAGGACGAGCGTTGGGTACTAGGTCAATTCTGAATTCTATTTCATGGTGTGGAGGTAAAGATTTCAATTCTTCAAACACGTCCGAAAAATCTCTAAAAATGGGTATAGACTCCAGACTGGGTTCGGGATAACCCAAATTATACATCAACCCATCTCTTTTAGGACTAGGATCTTCATAAGAAATCTCAATGAAATCTCCAAATTCGGTTTTAATCGAAATCAATCAATTTTTGCAATCCAATTTGGCTTCAATTTTGCTAGCCAATCCATTCCGAGTAAGACTTCAAACTCGTTAAAATCAAGGACAAAGAGACTGATAGGGAATTAGTAACAAGAATATGAGATAGGAGCGTCTCTACATCGAAGACAAAAGTTCGCGGGACCTCCAACCTAGATTCTTTACGCATATAGGCTCGTCAACAAAATCAGGTTCAAGTTTTAATTTTTCTATAGCTTATTGAGAGATAAAACTGTGTGTAGCGCCCGTGTCAAACAGAACTCTAACAATGTTATCATAAATAGTGAGGTTACCTTCCATAACTCCTTTCCCTTTTTCTGCTTTGGAAGATGCAGGTTGGTCTTTGACTGTGTACACCTTGGCTGTCTGAGCTTGCTTCATGACTGGGCAGCCTTTAACTCTGTGTCCCAATTTCTGACAATAATAACATTTCCTGGGCTTCGCTTGAACGGATTGATTGACTTGTCTCTTAGGCTTCGTACATCTGCTAGAATAATGGCCCTTCTCTAAGCAATTATAGCAAGTGACATTCTCTGTTGTGCTTCCCTGAATGTTTTTCTTTTTCTCCTTACCCTGCCATGGTTTCTTGCCTCCAAATTTCCGCTTCTTCCAATTTTGATTGCTCGAATTTCTTTTCTCCGCCGACGCTTCTTGCATACCAAGTGTAGCATATCTGTACCCCATATCAACCAAATCTGAAAAGGATTCTTTGACGTGGCCAGTCATTCTTTCGTGGAATTTCTTATTCATCCCACGAATGAACCTTTCATTCTTCTTCAAGGGTGTATTCACCAATTCTAGACCAAAACGAGACAATTCATTGAATTTGTTTAGAAACTCCTCGAATGACAAACTCCCCTGTTTTAAGTCCGTGAATTCCTAATACATTCGAGAAATTACAACCGATGGCATATAGCGCTTCTCAAATACTTCTTTAAATCTTTCCTAAGTAAACTTGTCTTCTGGCTTATTTATAGTGAGTGTCTCCCACCATGCTAAGGCTTCTTCTTGAAGTTGCCAAGAAGCTATGAGTCGCATCTGATCGTCTTGCAACTTTAGCCCTCTAAAGATTCTTTCACATGATCTGATCCATGCTTGGGCCTCAACAATCGACTCCTTGTCGGTAAACGGCTTACCACCAAGCCTTGAGAAGCTCTTATACAAATCATCCAGATTCGCCTGATTCTAAGTAGGTATTCTGCTTCTGCTATTGGGGGAACTTGACTAGGTGTTGTGGCATTTCCTCGCCCCCAGCTCTTCCTCTTCGTCCGCTCATTCTTACTATCTGTAATTAGAAAGAAAATTGGTTTAGATATTCGGACGAGATATCTTAAGGAATATCAACAGTAAAAGAAAATAGACTAAGAAAATTTGAAGTTTCGTTCTCGATTATACTCATTCTAGGGTATACTTCACCCAATCTCTAATGAGCCATCTAATGTGTTATACTCCTTAGCTAAAGTTCTTACTTAACCTTCGGCTCTGAAACCACTTTGTCACGATCCAAAATTCAGTGTTCGAAAATTGACAGTAAATACCTCACTTGTATTCGACTGCCAAGGATTAAAACATCGAACTCCAGTCGGATGGAGCTTATAACAACATCAGATGAATATAAAACAGCGGAAACCATATGAATATCATGCATCATATCACAGATATAACATCATCATAATATCCATTAGTACATCATAGTATTTTTATACATATATCACAACTCCAAATAGAACATCATAATAGAACAACAAGTGATCATATATCCAAAAAGTCCTCAAAGGGATGAAGCGATAGTGAACTTCCAAAAACTAAGCACCTTGAAATCCCAAAAGCTTCTAAAATATCTCCAAGGTAAAAGCTCCAAAATACTACTAACACCAGAACACGGAAACCTGCTACTAGGCCGCCCGTGTGGAAATTATGGGCACCCAGAATTTAGAAAAGAAAAAATAAACTCCGGGTCAGTCATGGGACTGGTATGAGTAAACAAAAATAGTTTCTTTTAAAATAAAACTAGATTTATAAAGGAAAAATCGTTATGCTTTTGGAAAATGAAACTACCATAAGACCTCCCGCCACACACACAATGCAATCGTAGAATTGAAGGAGATTTCTTCTTATGATAGTCAAATATGCTTGATACAAGAAAAATTCTTTGATATTATTACTAGTGCATAGTGTAAAAAACATTTCGAAAATATAATATTAATCTTAGCCAGCATACAACCATTATTGTATGCCTACTATAGCTACCATCTAAATAGTGGGGCGCCGCCATAAGTAAATGGCAGGTTATACAACTAAAACCATACTGGGTTCGTATTGGGAATTGGGTTTCCAACAAATGGTCAAGCTAAGGAACTTTCTACTGCCACATGGGTACGTCTCTAAAGGGACGTCACAAGAACTTAACCAGCTCTCTGCCAACATAAGGCCGGGTGACCTCTGTAACTAGGTAACTACTACTCGACTATGCCATTCCCCGGTCGTTTGCGACCTTTATCCAAGGGCCCTCTACCACAAAGCAACAACCACACAGTAAATGAGATTGAAGCAACCACATAGGTAAAATCTAGGCACTATACCATGACATCGCCTTTTTCTAGAAGGAAATGACATACCCTAAAGGGCGTTACCCTCATAGCATTGCCGCATCTTTCCGGTTTCGACCGTTTCCGGGGTGTGAGGTCCGATGAGGTCTCGTCCACAAAGGTACGCTTTACTCAAAAACCATGCTTTGATCACAAATGATCATAAAAACACAACAGCACTTAGCATGTCACACTACCAAATTGGGAGTATATCGCTGATAACCTTCAATTACATAACCTTTGAGCTCGTACGTCTCAGAGTAGGGTGTTAAGATAAGAGAATAAATTCTCCGCCACCAACAGATATGCATTTGAAAGAAATCTGCTTTATATCTCAAAGTGTAGTGTTAGACACACAACCATACAAGTCTGTTCCGGGTTCGAACAGAACCGAAGGCACTTCGTCCAATAAAGGAAGAAGCCCTTGCAAATCCAAGTATCCACAATCCCGATCGGACTCCCCATCACATGTGGAGATCTCTACGCCGGAGCAACTCAGTGCAGAGACATTCGATAGATTGCCCTATCGTTTTCGAAAATACCCGGTCTTCATCACCGTCTTCAAATGCTATTCATTCGTCGTACCACCATTCGGAATGGGTTATATGACACAAAGGTCCTCTCCCGGCTAAACCGAACAGTAAGCGCTTAATTTTAAACACATGGAGGTATCAATCACAAAGATTGAAATTCAGGGTTCGATGTGGGTTTTTGATAACTAACTGAAATCCGACTTCCTGTCGCATCGAAGTTTAAATGTCATTTTACGGGAAAAAAAGGGTTTTCACATAAATACAGAAACAAATCACAAATCACAGTTCGGCACAAAGCAATTCGCATAACACAGTAACACAATCACAACAGAAATACCAATCAAGTACACAATATTTGACAATAGTTAATCATCTTCAATTAAGTGAATGTGATTTAAATGAATTATCCACATAATTATTTTTATTAATTATTATTATTTTATTTTTAAATCAATGAAATTATAAGTTAATTCATAAAGTGAAAATTCAGAAATTCCATGAATTGCAAATCATTATATCTTTATTAACTTTAAGATAAACTCATTCTTATAAATGATTTAGCAATCACTCACAAATATGTTAGAAAACATTTCTTTCAAATTTACTGCTTTAAATTTCATTTTCATTTCAAAATAACAAATGAATTCTAAGTTATCTTCTATAAAGTTAAAACTAATTTTGGAAAACTTCAAATTCATATGTTTAAGTAATATTTTTGTTATAAAAGAAATTTTAAAGAGTTAAATTAAATCCCTTTTTAAGTTCACATATTTAAAGTATACCTTTACATTTAAACTTATTTAAACATTTAAAGTTATAAACTTTATTTAATTTCAAAATCTAGAATTCAAATTTAGATTTAAGATCCTAGTTTCAAATTTAATTTAACTTTGTTTAAATTCTTTCTTTACAAATTTCAAATTCATTTTAATCCAAATTCTTTATAAAATTCACTTAATTGCTTAAACATCTTTAAGTTATTAAAATAATAAAAAAAAACTTTATCTAATCACAAACTAGGTTTCCAGACTAAACTTGAATTTATATTTTAAATTTTGATTTATAAACTCAGTTTAAAACTTAATTTATAATTTTAAAATTTAATTCAAAATTTCAAAACAGCAACAGGTTTAAACCCTGTAACACATTCTACCCGAGCCAGACAATATTTGCTTCGAGTCAAACGCTGAAATCTTCGAGCCCGACATCAATACGCTTGAGAATTTCTCGAGACTTTTCCCTGCTCAACTAAAAATTTGCCCAGACCTAAGAAGTGCACCGTGCACGTGCACTTCACCGCAGATCACCTCCAGACGACACCATATCATCGAGCAAGTCGATGATCACCCACCAACCAATTCTCGACCATCAGGCTTCGTCATCCACTCGAAATTCGAATTCGAGTTAAAATCCAAACCTGAAAACAAGAATGGCATCACCTATCCAACCTGGAAATCGCGTCGTACTCGAAATCCCGACCATCAGAGAGCTTGAAACTCCGGTCAACTCTTCGTCCACATCCCTTCTACCATCTCCTAGCACCACGAAGCACTCGATCCATCATAGACGACGAACGAATCAAAATATTCTACCTAGCCCAAAACTAGGTTTACGAACTTAAAATGCTCGCCGCCGCCACCACGTTCATCTGCCAACCATCACACTATTTTTCTCACAACCTCTAATCACTCCTCCACCTTTAGCCAAGATCCCGACTTCCACGAATCAGTCGATCACCAGATATCGCCAAAACTGTGAAATCAAAGAAAGCCCAAACTGCTCTCTCACCCTTGATCTAAAATTTATGATTTTTACTTTAAAAATCCTGTTTTGGTATACGAATTCAGTTTACATACCTGAATTCATAAATTAAGAAGTTTGAATTTTGACTCTTTAAAAGTTTTGCTCAGTTTCTTGCTTCCCAGAGTTATTAACAAGCTGATTTAACTTAAATAAATTTTAAATCTTGAATATATGCTATAACAAATAAATTTTTTCTTAACACTAAGTCCTAATAGCAAGTAGAATAAGAGGAAGCGATTTTTGAATCAACAATCTTACTTAGAATTTCAGACAGAGATCATATATGAATAACAGCCTGCACACCATCATTCATTCATTCAAATATACACAGAGAGTTCATATATGTATATAACCATACTTATCACAGATGTAACTTGCAACAGATTTATACTTTAAATTTGTTTAAAAGTGGTGTTACTCACCTTGATTCCAAACTGAATAGAGTTTACTATGTTGAAACAGGCTGTGAAAATTACAAGCTGAAATCTTCCTCTTTAATTCTCTGGTTTGAGTTGAGCTGGAGTGTTGTTTAAATTGAATTTTGTTTAAGTTTTAGATGGCACTTACTTCAGATTTGCTTAGCTTTGAATGAATGAACTGAAATGTGAGAAATTGATCTATATAGGAAGAAGCTTGCAGGAGATATTATTATTTGTTTGTACAATACAGGTTAATTATTTTTGTTTTGTGCAATACCAAACCAGAGATTTTTTTCCCTTGTTTGTTGTCTAAGCTGATTTTCCTACTTGCTTTGGTGGCTGAGATGATCTTTCTTTTGTGTGCTAGAGGTACTAGCATTAATTACTATTGTCTTTTTTTACACTTTCATATTTATCCTTTACTTGTTTGTACATACTATCATTCTCATCCAATTTGATTTTATATTCTTGAATGTATATATTTTTTTCTTTTGGCTTTGTAATATAAATGAATTTCTGTAGTTAATATGTTGTTATAATTTTTCTAATGTTTTCACTTTATATTTTAATTTTTCTTATATATATAATATATATTTCTAATTTAAATATGTATTTCTAACTTAAATGTTTATTGTCTTATTTCTCTATATACATATATATATTTATATTTTATTTATTTTGTAACTTTTCAAATTAAATTCCAAAAGTTCAAATAAGTTACCAAATTTAAATTAATAATTTTGGGATGTTACAAAACTTTTCAAAATTCGGATTATGAAAACTTTGAAAACCTTGCTTTGATACCAAACGTGAGAAATGCGGATTACGGGTCCTAAGATTGGAATAACACTAGAGTGGGATGAATAGTGTTTTATGGATTTTCTAAATCTTTTTGAAACTTATGTAATTTAATTACTAACAAATGCAATTCACAGACACAGATATAATCACAGAATCAGACACAGATGCAAATACTAAATATAGGCAGTAAAGGAAAGAACACACCAAGATATTATACTGGTTCGCAGTTACCCTACATCCAGTCTCGTACAATAGTACCAATTTCTTATCAAAATAATCTCCCAGATTACACCCTCGATTTCAGGGCAACGAGGTACACCCTCCTGTATTTGAGTTCAGGGAAACTCTCTTGATTTAAACAGGCTACAAGATCACCTAATTGATTTTTGGGGCTACAATCACACCCAATTGATTTCAAGACTCAACCGCACCTTTTACTCAACAGTTTGATTTACAAAAGATGTTATAACTCTAAATAGCACTGAGATCTTATGGAGAGAGTGGAAAAGAATCAAACAAGAGATAATCAAGTTTGATTCACTTGGTATTTCGATGGATTATAGTTTAGGATTATTTATAATAAATGTTGAAGGTGAAGAGGAGAGAAAACAAGTGAAATCTGATGATAAATTCATTTAGAACTACTGCTATTTATAGGAGATCAACAGCCATATCTATGCATAAAAGGATATGACGTATAGACCCTTCTTTTGAAAATTTGAATTTTGAATTTAATGGGCACCATGTCAACATGGGGGTTGAGGGATGTCGACATGCTCAAGGAAAAAATTGATGTTTTTATTTTCATATTAAAAATGGTCTCTGTAATTTGTCAAAACAATCTCTAAACTTCGTAAATATATTTGAATATAGTTTAAACATATAAAAGTAATTTTTAATATATATATATAATCTTAATCTATAAAGTGATTTAAAATCTGAGTATATAAATATTTAAAAGCTAAATATTTAAAACAAGAGATGGTTTAAAAACAAGGATAATTTTGAAATCAAAATATAAGAAATGATAAAGATAGTTTTGAGGCTAAAATATTTAAAACCAAGAGAGATGTCTTTTTGAAAAGAAGGTTTTGAAAACATTTTTAAAAACAAGAGATATATTTTTTGAAAAGCATTTTTATAAAATTAGTGGATACCAAAATAGGAACACTATATGTTCCACCGGATATTTTCGTGGGTTCCATCCCACTAGGGTTCCATCCCTTTAACAGGCTCGAAGTGGATTCCATTCCACGAATAAATTTCGAATAAAGATGTAGGTGCTTTCAAGAATTTTTAACATAATTCTAGACCCAATACTTATCTTGTACTTTGGAAATCTTGTACTCTTGATATCTTGATACTCATAAGTCTTCCATCTTGATATCTACCATTTTGAATCTCTATACTGTACAGCCTTCATTCTTGGTACCTGCATGTTTATATTCTGCATATACATATATATATATATATATACACAAACTATAATGTTAGTATTTTTACTTTATAACAAGTTCTAAGGTTGTTGTCATCAAAACCATCATCTCAAGGACTAACAAAAGGAATTTCAACCGAGTAAAACACTAACAAGGAGAACAAACCTCATAAAGAAAAAAGTACATGCAACCAAAAATTATTCAACAACATAAAATTTACAAACATGTCTTAAGCTATGAAACTGCAAGATTGCGTCAAAAAAAAAAACTTAAAGCATGCTTGCCAAAGGCGTTTCCATTCTAGGGCGAGAGGACTTCCTAATATCGTAAGTAGCACCAACCCAATGGTTTGGCGGGGCCCCTAGAGTCACCACAAAACCATCTCGATTACAAAGAAACCTTAAGTCAAGAGTAGGATAAAAGTTCGAAAAAAAGCCCATGGCACAATATACGGTGATTACCCCCATCTTTCTTTTGACCTTTTCCTTATTTAGTGTCTTTGCAAGGGCATCAACACAATCATGTTTAGGTGAATTGGCGACTGCTAATACGGTAGAAGGAGCTGACTGAGCCTTCCATAGTAAATCCCCAAGCTCATAAATCTTGATTATGGCATCCTCCTTAGTTTTTTCTAAAATGTCGATTAGTTCAGCATTGGCCTTCGTTGTATTCCTAGAAAAAGCACCAAAATACTTAAGGGCATCCACTTTCAACACTTTCCACCACAAGTAGGAAAGCACTTTCGACCCCCGGTGCTCAAGTTGCCGATTATAGTAAGCTTCTATTTCCTTAAGTTCGCCTTGGAAGTGAAGTTCCACTTTCTTCTTCCATTCATCAACCGAGGAAGGGTCCATATCAGCTGGGGGAGTAGGAACCGCATCAAAACTTTCTCTCACTTTTCCTACTTCAACACCTTCCTTCTCTCCAACTTGGTAGGCAATTTGAGCGGACATATCCTATGTAGTATTTTCAACTTCTCTATCTCTTCCTTATGACAACCCATAAAGTACTTTGCTGTCCTTCAAAGATTGTTGCAGTTCATTCAACTTTGATTCAGCAGCGTCCACCCTCTCATGTAACTTAATGCTATGTCGATGTGATGATTTAGTGCATATTTTGCCTCTTTAAGCTCCGAAAGAGCTTCTTTCAACTCTTTCTCGAGCCTTTCATTGGTGAGTGTTAGGTGGAAATCTACTCTTCCAAATCCACAGAAAGAGCTATGGTTGCAACCTCAAACTCATGCAGGCTTATGTCGTCTGGGCCATGAATAGTTTGGACTAAGGGTATGTTGGATTCAAAAGCCTCAGTAAACTCGGATGGAAGCTCATAGGGACCAGCCTAGTTGATGATAAATAAAACTCGATTCAAATAAAATAAAAATATGCTAAATTAAACTTAATAAATATATATTATCAATAACATGATCACACAATAAGTCAATGTCTGCATATACAAAATAAAATGACAACCATAGGAAGAACTCAGTCCTTATGTAGATTCCTAAGCCTATGCCTAAACCACACCAAGTGAGGGAAATCAGGTGGGAATCAGCCGCTTTCTAAGGTATATTGCCAACGATGTAGTATAAAATCACTTAGTGCCTCCTACTCTTTAACGACTTGATCAATCTTGGAAAGCAACCCTTGGGTTTCCTCCCTAAGTTGGGTAAATGACTCATCTAATTCTTCTAATGCCAACAAATAGCCATGGCACTGAGGCCAAGACGATAAAGGTTTTGATTCTTGAGCCTATCCTCACTTTCCTTCATAAGTTTAGTAAACAAAACTTCTTTGGAAGACTTAAGCAGACAAATTAAGCAACGAAGACAACAAGGTCATTCATAAGACAATAACAAAATAGAATAACAATGAACGAAATTTACCATAACAGAGCAAAAGTAACAAGCTAATTTTCATTTCCATACTAAAAAGGTCTTAAGATTCACATACCAAAGTTAAGTAATTACAAAAGGAGGTGAAGAGGCCCCAGCTTCTTTGAATACCTGGGTATCATCAGACATTCCAGTTCCCTTGAACGCTACATCTTTGCTCAGTTTCCCAGAAATAGATGGAGAGGCATTTTTTATAGCAAGCTCTTCGGCTCACTTGGTCTAGCAGTGAGCATGAGCTTTATTAACCCTGACAGAGTCCTTTAAAAAGAAAAGGTCAACCTCGGTGAATAAACTGGTGTCGAGATGAGGTATACAATTGGTAGCCCACGCTGTAAGTGCTGATAGAAATCTTCTTTTTGGGATGTTAGCAGTACATCCTCCTTATCCTTTAGCTCGTGACCTTTTAGTGCCAAAGAATCTTCCACAGTCTTCATTACCTTCTTAACTTTGGTATGATATGCCTTAAATTCTTCCTCAACCTTAGTGTTATCAGAAGTTGCTAGGGCATTGTCCGCTTCAAGTTTGGTATTATGGACGAGGGCTACGACCTGGTTATCCTCCCCTTTTTTTGCACCTCCGTCGCTAAGTCCCCGACCTAAATAAAGATAAAGAGAGAATCACTAGAACTAGAAGGAAAAAAGAGGGGAACGCTTACATGAGTAAGAGCCCGCTCTAGTTCAGCAGCCAAGGAAGAAAAGGCAAGTGTTGGAGGCGGAAGTGCAAGAGGGGAAGGAGAAGTAAAAGCAATGCTGGAAATATTATCTTGAGTAACTCGCCTAGTCGCTCAGCAAAACCGCATGTAGCACCTTCAGGCAAGGACAAAAGCATATGTTAGGGTCATGAAGGGACTGTAGAGGTGGAATAGGGAGAGCTATCAGAGAAGGATGAGGGTAGATACAATAAGCTTCTTGGAAATTTAGCTAGAGGCCTCATCGTCACCATGCCCGCTCTTTTGGGGTTTCTTCTTCGTTGGTTTTGTAGCCACAAGAAACGCATCCGCAAAGTTATCATCCATTTCACCAGTATATAAAAGGAATTTCGAGGTTAGTAAAAATTCTCGCAAAAGTTAGAAACACAAAATAATAGATCTTTAATCTATTTTTAGCAGGTTATATCCCTAGGTTCATACAAAATTCGAAAATTTTAAAATAGAAAGAAATAAGTTGCGACTCAAACATAGAAACCTGTGCTTTTTCAACATCGATTTAGTAAAAAAAAAATTGAATTTCTCTCTCCTTTACATCTAATCAAAATGAAATTTCTTCGAGACTCATAGGACTTGGTAGCATCATCGGGAAAGATGGGTCGATTAGGGTGCGGACTAACGGAAGAAAGAAAGTTGTCAACATTCGAAACAGAGAAATACTGATGGAACCATCTCCGAGTCTTGCGAGGGACGAACGTTAGAATCAATTTTTTGGCCGTGCATAATAAAATTCGGCATCACTCCTGATACGACTTTTATTGACATTAAATAAAAATTAGAGCTCTACACAGGTAAGAGGAGAATCATTCTCCGCATAAAGGATGAAAGTGGCAAATACAAGAGAATAAGAAAGAGGTGTGAGTTGAATGGTAACAAGATTAATCATGGTTAGCCACTTGCAGAGGATCGGATTTGAGGAAGATAATGCTCGCATTGAATATGCTTGGGAGTGAGATAAGTAAACCCATTAGCATGAGTGTGAATATGTTTATGAGATTCAGGAGCCCTATCCTCATAACCTTCGAACCTAAAATGGTTTAACACACTTTCAAGTGTCTTTCAACCGAGTTATCCAGGAAGGTAAAGATAAAGGAGAAGAAATAGAAGAAGCATGCCAAAATCACAAGGTTAATTAACAAAAATTACTGAAATATACAGAGGCTACAAAAGAAAAAGATCCTTACTTCGATTTAAGAAAAAGAAACTAGATTTGAAAAAGATCAATTAAGCAGATAAGGAAATCTACTTCTTTCTTTCTCTTTTCTTTCATCTAAACAAAGAGGCAGAAGATCTAAGAAGAGAAAAATATATACGAACCTTACACGAATTTTTGTTGCACAGTAGGAATGATGGAATTTTTTTGAAACATCAATCAATTAACAACAAGGATAATAAGCACAAAGACTAAGATAGATTTACCTAATAAACGAAGAGATTGATGTTACATCTTTACAGAGGTTCGTCCAATAGGAGAGTGACATGTGTGCAAGGGCATTAAATGATAAACGGCTACTAAGACTTTTTCCTTTTCTTAAAAATAATGAAAGGAATAGGAAGAAGTAATGGGATGCAGAGAGTGAGTTAAACCCATATTTTCCAAATCTATTAGAGGCGAGTTAGTGAAAGTACTGAACCAAAAGATTGCCCCCCCCCCCCCCAATAAAGGTTGGACTACAAAAAAGGAAGTAAGGAAAAAGGCAAGATCCATATAGTACTGTACCATCTTAAGACAATGACAAGACTTAGGGATTGTGCCAATCCCCTAAATCCAGCATTGCATCATGATGCTGAGAAAAAAAATTAAGATGGCTACAAAGTGTAGAAAACAATCCACAATCTTAATACTCACTTCAATATTCAAGACTACGACGTAGCTTCCAGCTCTGTGCTGCAATCTTGCACCAACATAAAAAAACATAAGGATGAGCCACCATCTTGATTTGATGTTATGGTGATAGTACAACGCTGCAATTTTAAAGAAGTACTACCCAACATTGATGAACTGCATCAACACAACCAAAAATCATACTGCACTGTTTAATCTGAACTAAAATTAAAGCACAATGTTAAGGATAATCGAAAGTCAAACTGCGTAACTCGGTAAATAGAGTTGCACCGTCATCAAAACAGGTACTGAGGAAAAGCGCCGCCATCGGGATGTAACAAACACAGAAGCACAAAGAGAGGGACAATAGAAGAGGACTACACTACAACCAAGAGGCTTGATAAATTCTAACATTATTCCAAAAGCTTACGCATCACTAATATTTCAAGTACGGACCTGCACAGCACTCACTGATGACTCCCTAAGCAGTATCACGTAGTATCCAAAGCATCCCAAGGAGCTGCATATAGTTCCCCTCAAACAGCGCTACAACGCAGGTCCACACTTACAGGCAAACAACAAAGATATAAGCATCCCTTACCAGTAACTTGTGCATCCCAATACTAAGAGCAGTTTAACGCTGAATCACATAAGGCAACCACCTCCACAAATGGCACTCGACGTCTTTTGCCAAGCAATACAGCTCGACTCCGATTATCTCCACCTCTAGGATAGTTCTATGCTAACGTTCCACACCAGACAGGATAATTCAGCCCCATAGGTACCAGTAGCGCCTAAGGCGGAGCAAAAACATAACTCTTAATATTTTTGTGGCAAAAATGCTGCAGATAATGCAGTTCACCCTGAAGAAAAGAACAACATCTCCTTACACTCTCAATCATGTATGGGAATATTACATAGACCGTTCGCTCTTTAGACTCAGGAGTGCATAACCTATTCAAATTCAAGTTTCCCACCTTAATTTTGGGTATATCCGCTTGAATTTCAAACATTCTACCAATTCAGCCGCTCAAATTATAGTTTTTTGCCAAAGACACGTCAACAATCAAAGTACGTCAAATAAAGAAAATGGATGGATGACCCGTGACATAATCCAAATGTGGAAACTGAAAGAGCGGAAGGAGGATTTTGACGATCCATGTATGTCACTATACTATAAATAGAAAAACACTTTAGTAGGAAGGGGATCTTTTTTCCAATTTGATATTTTTTATGGTCAATAACCAGAAGTTTTGTACTTTCTGCCATTATTGTATGTACTAAGAAATATAAAAGAAGAAAGTGATAATTTTACCGTGGATGTAGAATTCTTATCATTCAAACCACGTAATTCCCCGTGCCTTTTACTTTTTCTTCATCTTTCTCTTGTTTTTAGTGCAAGATTCATTTTACTTTTTTTGCTTAAACTAGATGTTAATTCAAAACGACATTTTAACAACCAGGTAGAATGCACAACATAATTGTGTAATCACTCAACAACATAATTGCTACCTTTAAGGCAAATTTAACGCTGCTTGAATTTATAAATACTTAATTGTGAAGGTGATTAGTGTTATAATTACTTCGTGATCACTAGGGTGTTATGAGACGAAAATTCTCACCAACCGATGGAAAATCAATTGCTTGTACTTTTGATAAATAATTGCCACGAGATGATTATTTTTATTTTTTGCTATTTGGTGCAGGTAATACTAGCAGCTAAGCTTTTAACTTTTAACTAAACTACTCGTATTTATGCCTGCAATAATGAAAATACGGAGGCACAACAAAATATCTTAGCACCGCGCTGATATAACGAAGTTTTATATGTACTACAACATCTTTTACGTGAATCAGCGTGTAAAATAATACTACTTTGATTTATTATTATTGGATATTCGGTTCAAGAAACTAAAGAGTGGACTTACAAATGATTATGGCATGTACTCTAGTTCATGGTTTTTTTAAATATTATTTTAATTTTGAAGTGAAAATTTACTATAGAATTGAGAAACATCTGATGTAGTTACTGAAGCAAAAACAAGATAAACTTATATATATGTGTTTTTGTGTGCGCATACATACATACATACATACATACATATGATCAAAAGTCCTCTTTATCTTGCACTACATTAGTTACATCACGCAAACCATTAGATCTAATATAACTAATGGTTGTGATGTGTACTAATGTGCAATAATATAGTGGTGATATGATCATGCGAAACACAAATTTATATGATGTGAAACACAAATTTGGTTGAACCACATGTTACATTTTTAGTATTTTCAGACAATCTACATCATTGATTTACATTTTGTATAGGGGCATTTTACTATAAGGACAAATTTTGCGGTCCAATTAGTTTCTAAGACATACATCCACATAAATTAATTTCAAGGCCAAAATTGGAAGAATAATTAATTCTAAGGACAAAGTCAGCTGTCCAATTACTTTCAAGGACATAATTTCAAAGTTTTTTGGTCTTAGAAACTAATTATTTTGCATTTTGTCGTTAAAAGTAATTATTTCAGTTGTGTGTCCTAGAAACTAATTTCACTTGCTAAAGAGACCCTTATAGCTAATTTCCACTTTTTTATACGTATATATAGAAATATCACTATTTTCAGTTTGAAATGGAAGCTAGTATATATAGACATAAACCTTAAGCTAGAAAATATTCAATACCGACCAATTGTTTAATGAGATGTGTCCCTTTTCTATTTTACATTCAAGGGAAAGAGATGTCTGATTTCATCCGAACTTTAGGATCTTAAATTTTGAATTGAACATTTACTTTTAACTTGTATGCATTGCGTGAAGTTTAAATTTACAAAAAAAAAAAAAAAAAAAAAAAAAAAAATTAAAATTAGCTGCACAAATATGATTTTTATTTATATTCATATGTTTTGTTGATTAAATTAAACCAATTTTCTTTCCATATGACGTAGGCTTAAATAGTTAGATCATTTCAAAACTATTTCTCTGCTGGTCCAAGATTGACAAAATTGTTGTAAAATTAGTTGTTTCTAAAGATTCCTCTATATTTCTAACTTGAATAAAATAATTTCTTCTGGGTAAGAGCTTATATTTGAGTATTTTTTATGTAGTCCTATAGTTGCATTAGTTAAGGAAGGTCTTACTGTAATTTTAATCAAAAAATAGGCAAAGAAGTAGTGTGGTGAATCTGCACAGATTCGCTCTTTTCTTTCCTTACAGTATGTATGTTTATGGCCAGTTTCATTAGTGTTTATGAATTTGAGATGAAATGGTATTAAGAGCTTAAGGTTTTATTTATATTTATTTATTACTGATTCCTTTTCTAAATGAATAGATTGTTTTATGAATGTCTTGACTTAAAGTTTTTATATGTGTTATCATATATGTGATTGTAGCTGCAAGCCTTTAGGTATAAATCTGCTACTATTCTTGGTTTATTTTTCTACCATTACATATGTGTAGGAAAAAATGAAATGTGAAAATATATCTATACTATATTTTATTATTGGAGGTAGCATAAATATTATGTGAAAAGGCATCCATACAATAATTATTTTCTTAGCATGACATATGTCATTTTGTTATCAGTTTTGAACAGGAAATACATTGTCTTATTTACAAAGACGCATATATGGTACCAATTCTTACTATTTTGTTGCTTTCTTATCTTTGAGTAAAACCGGTAAGTTTTAGTATATTGTTGCTTTCTTATCTTTAAGTAACACCAACAACAAAGATGTACAGACCACTCCATTATAGATGAGTCTAATGAATATGCTCCAGTGGACGAGCACCAATGGCGGATTCCGAATCAAACTGAAAGGTATTAGTTAAATTTCTTTTTACTTCAATTAATACTTGAGTGACAAATAATATTAAACATAAGATTTATATGCAACAAGAATAGAACATTTTTTCTCAACCAATGTTATCTTTGCTATATACGAGATGACTGGCATAATTTTTTTGATTAAATAATCTTTTATTCGATAATAGATGTTTGATCCAAAATAGTTGTTGCTAAAATACTAAAGTATGATCCAAGTACACTAAATTTAATGTTAGGAATTTAATATAATCCAGAACTTTTTAATAAGTGCTGATATCCATTTTAATGTGGATTATATGTATCATAGTCTGTTAAATTTTGATAAAAGCTCCAACATAAACATAATAAAACATAATCGAACTCAACAGATACACAAAAAATATGGAAGGATGATATATTTCTTATATCTACAAGGTATCACAAGTTCCTAGTTCATCGAAATTGTGAAGCAACCAAAATTGGAAAAAGAAGAAGATGACCAGAAGTTAGGGATTCTAGTAAAGCTTCTCCTGAAGCTTCACACATGTTGGTTACACAATTTAATTATCATTTCCGTTTAGGATTGGTTGCATTTTCTTAATTGGTTTTCGTTTCTACTTTTTTTCATCAATACTATCATAAGCATTTTACTTGAAAATCAGAATTGACTAAAATTTGTTTAATTCTTTCCCTTTTTGATAGATTATCATTCATAATCCTATTTGTTTATCATTAATCATGTCTACTTTTAGGTTTTATGTATGGTGATCCTTGAGATATACAAAACTCGCCATGATTTAATGTGACTGGAACAATATTTGCAGCTATCAATTTGTCAGGAAAATACTATTTTTTTTATCACCTATGGCTTTTGGAAATGATGATTGTTCTTAAACAAAAACATCCGTCAGTGGAATTCAGCTAGTTGCTAAAGATCAAAAGAAGAATATTTGGTGATTGAGTTTTTTATATACTTGCAGCATATTTTTCATGAAACTCTACTTATGAAGAAAGCACATGACACATATTTATCATGCACTACTACATATGCCTATGGGTAATCAGTCTTTTCTGTTTGACAATTACTTATATGATAGTTTCAAAGAGTGTTATTGGAGCTAGCAAACTGTTTTATTTTCATCTCTTTATATCCATCCACATATAGAAATGAACATAAGAAAATATTGTTCTTATGTTATGTTTACTAAAGTTGTGATATTTAGAACTTTATGGAATATGATATGATTTCTTTTGTATTTTGATTTTTGTTTGAAATTTGATTATATATTTTTGCTGTAAAATTGAAATTGATGTATGAACCATATAGCAAGCAGTAACACATTTGTTCTTTGGTTCTAGAAGCCATTGTTTAAGAAGAGATAATCGTTGGTTCCTTAGAGTCATTTCTCTTTTCTACCGTGTTGCATATAAAAAATTCGGTAACAGCATTGATGGTTTTAACAACAGTTATTGTTGGTACCAAAGTTCGAAATTTCGTTTTCCGTTTCCGTTCTGACCAAAGTTATTGGCAACGGTTATTTTTGTTGGCAACAACTTCAGAGCTAACGGTTATAACCGTTACAAAATCTGTGAGTAAATTTGCCTGTGCATCTTGTACTACACTTATTTCCATTACAAAATTCATTTGTGATGGTTATATTTCTGCTGTTATGATTTGAGTTTTTCCGAATGAAATGAGAATGAAATAATATTCTCTTTGTTGAAATGAATTAGAGACTGGCTTTTGGGTAGTGTTAGAAACTGTCTTTATCACATTTGTTAAATAAAATGAAACCTTTATGTAGAAATAATATTATTGCATTTAAATATCATTTTAAATGGTTTCATTCAACTTCATTTCCATACAATCACTACAAGGGGAAAGCCATTTTCCGACGGCTGGAAACGTCGGCAGCCGTCGGAAATTGCGGTGTCGGGGAGCAGTGTTTCCGACGGCTTTCGACGGACCTCGCTGTTCGTATTTCCGACGGTTTCTGACGGGTTTCGACGGATTCTGACTGTTGTCAGAAGCCGTTGAAATCCGTTGGCAAAAAATGACGCGAAAGCCGTCGACGGAAGCCGTCGAAAATATAAAACCTGAAAGGTGTCGGAAGCGGTCGGAAATTTGTTGAATTTTTTTTGTATTTCTGCTGCAATACAGTCTTCCATCCATATTTCCTATACAAACACTATTTCACCAATACTGCAGAATTCAATATATAATATTCCAACCAAATATCAAAAACCTAACTGTACACAAATCACCAAACAAAAAATACATAAAATTAAGTCAACACGCATAATGATCACCCAAACTAATGTACAAGACATAATAATATCCACAACACCAAATATTCTGTCAATACATACATCCACAACATCCTCAACATCCACATAATTTTAAGTGTATCATAACATAGTACACAAAACCAACAAATACATCTACCATCTACCAAATCGTACAAAACAGAAAAAACTTACTGACCAAAGCAATCAATCAATCTCCTCCAGAACCTAAACCAGTAGATGATGGGAAGGGCCATCATACTGCTGTATGTACCCGGCGATACGCTGGTCTAGCAACTGTGTAGTCTCTATGGCATGCCGACGGTTATTCTCCTACAACTGCGCCACTCTAGCCCGCAAATCTTCGATCTCTGCTAGATCGATCCGAGCTCTAGTCTGCACACCCCGTCTCTGACTGCTGTCTGTAATAAATATTTAATTTAGGTTTGATCTCTGTAAGTATATGTGCAGGTATGTGAATGACTAGCAGTGTGATAATGTTATTTAATTTAGTTTATGATATTTATGTATGTGTATGTGCATGTTGATAACATTTTAGATTGTGCTAACACCAAATAACAATAGTGATAAGATTGTTAATTTATATTTTGAATTACTATAATTTTGGAACATTTTAGCATAAGTAAAGTAACTATAGGGAAGGATGAGAGCAATAAATTTGAAATTACTCCTTGGTTGCCAATATATTATTTACTTACCACTTGATTGCCATATCCGTATCGTCTGCCATGCTTCGATGGATACATAACTGACTCAAAAATAGCATCCTTCTCATCCGTCGTCAGCTGATCTCGACCCGTATCAGCAAGGAGTTTCTGGCGCTGCTCCATAAACTTTTCCTGCATTAAAACATTAATATCATCATATCTTATTTCATTATATTTTAACAAATAGAACAATTACTAATACTGCATAAAATGAAATATGCTTACATGGCTCTTGCTGGATTTATCGTCATGCCATGTACACTACCCATAAACGATAACGGCTGTAAGGCGTTTCGAATTAACTTAGACACGACTATAAGCCATATCAAAATATTGCGTCGTTAACAGTTAGATATGGCTTTAATCCGTATCTAATGGTTAAATTAGATACGGCTCATAGCCGTAGCTAAGTGGTCAATAAGATACGACTTTAAACCGTAGCTAATTGACAGCGTAGATACGGCTTCAAGCCGTATCTAATTGACCCATTAGATATGGCTTAAAGCCGTTTCTACGATGTCAATTAGCTACGGCTTAAAGCCGTATCTAACTGAGCCATTGCCTTGTTCATTAGATACGGCTTCTAGCCGTGCCTAAGTTGACATATTAATCTGCATCCATTTTTCAACTAGATACTGCACATATACAATGGATTTATACAATCACACACAGACAGTAATAGTTCGTATCTAATACCCAATGCAATGATGCATATTATACAATACACTATAGAAATATATTCAACTACAATGCAATGATGCATATTATACAATAAGTTATTGAAATACATTCAGTTACATTCTAAAACAGAAATACATTCGGTTACAATACATATTATCACTACCAATCCACCTAGTCAACAACTACACGGTCAGCTTCGCTACTTCAATCTTCATTCTCCACTTTCTATTCTCCAAGTCTATCCATACAAAAATAATTGTTTGTATTAGCAAGCATGTACTGCAACTGATGAATATGAATACAACATATGAATACAACATAATATGAATACAACATATTTATCACAACAAATGTAAGCTATTGATTATCACTGCAACTGAATATGAATACAACATATTAACTGAACATGAATACAACATATTTATCACAACTAATGTAAGCTACAGATTATCACTGTGTATTTGGAATTTGGATGCACCGAGAATTTTGGGCCTTCAATTGCAGTATATAAAATGATTTAAAGATGCCCTAATCTCAATTCATTATTTATTCATGATGTTCATTCAGAAGCAAAACTTGAGACAAAAGACCGATCTGGTAACTTCCACATCTTCTTTGGTTTATGTTTCAAGAAAAAATAACACTATTTTGTAACTGTTTGACTGTAAATCATGTTGTATACGCAACTTGTTCTTTCTAAATATTTAGCTATCATACCTAAGATTATGTATAAACTTACGTGAACATTGTACTCAAAGGTTCATTATCTGTATCTGCTTGAGAGGTACCATTCGCAATAGCTAATTGAACTACTATTGTATATTTTTTTGCTTCTAACAGTGGAGAAATGAAAGACTATCAATTCGACATTGGATATTTTTTAAAATTCATTGAAAGGAAAAAAGATAAGTACTTCAGGAGATACTAATATTTGATTGCACTAAACTGAGCATGATATTCCTCCATCAACTATAGTGATAAACAGTTTCAAAGTAATGACCAAATTCCAAACCTATATTAACATGAAAGTGAATGCAACAGTTGTAGACTTCAGGTGCTACTACTTTTATGTGAAAGACTAAATGTAGCAATAGTGTCATCAATGACGATGAAACATCCACTAGCCGCGACAACTACATCCCACTGCACCGCCTCATCAAAACGAGCCAAGCTACTCACTGCTCCCCCAAACCCTCAACAGCACGCAGTCACCTTCCTCCTCATACATCAACCACCAACTTCCCAATCACTTCCTCCTTCAAATCCATTGTAAAAATTTCCAAACATTACACTGCAATCCATACAACTTTGCATTTCACCTCACTCCTAACAAACACTTCCTCAACCTCCATCCTCTATCAGCAAAACCACACAATCTCCGACGAACTTAAACTCTCTAACCAAGTTCTTCAACCATCACAATAGTACACTTCAAATAAGCAAGCCAAGATTCTCCGCAAACCACTTCGCTCCTATACCATCAGCACATTATCAAACTCCCTCCTTCGCCATACCTATAAAACCATCCACTCAATCTACCTCCTGCAAACATGAGTAGCCTAAACCAGAGCATCCTCTATCACTTAACTTCCCATTGCAACATCCAACCCACTGCCTATTACAAAACCATTTCAACATCACACACTACAAACTACTCCAGACCATCACCATCCATTTAAACCATCCCTATTCCATAAACAGCACTTCCTCCCCTACTTTGCCATCATCAACACATTCAACTTCCTTCCACATAACAACTTCAACCTTGCCTTGCCTGCATCTACACTCAAAACTACTGCTACCACCATCACCAAAACCACTCCCCTAAGTCAAGCATATTTCTTATTCCAATACTGAATAATTATCTGAACTTTCTTAAATGACATATTAGCTATCCAACGAAATTTTATCACCTAAGTCAAGCATAAAATAACATGGTCACAGTCCTATATCAAGCATTTCAAAAACAGGTATGTTTTAAATCTAGCCACAGTGAATCTAAAGAACAAGCTCTTCAAACAACTTCAAAACATAAATGAATGAAGCATTACAAACGTGTTTTTTCCTTATCACGTTTAAGGAAATTAAATGTGACATGTCATGTATATAGTGGAATAGGTTTCAAAAAACAATACATAGTAAAATATTAACATAAACAGAAAATATACTCGCTCCAACTTCTAAAGATATTGAATAAGACCCTTCGGATGGCACACAAACCCACCCACTCCAACTTCAGCAAAGGTCTCTGCAACTTGATGATTTATTTTGCTGGTTCTCTCATCTGGTAGCAGTATGTTGTCCAACACCACTTTTTCATGAGTGTGTGGTACAGATTTCCCATGGATTTTGGACAATGTAGAATCTCGGCATACAATACCTGTTGCAATAAAGATTTCTAGATCTATCCAACAAAATATCTGCTCGAAAGCAACTAAAAATAGAAAGCTTGTAATAAATACCTGTTGCTATTATGTCTAAATCAGAGTTGAGGATTTCATATCTTTGATTGTTCGCTACATCGGTCGAATTCGGGAACTAAGAAGCAACGAATTCAGGAGCATTTAATTGTGTGGCGCGTCCTCCATAAGAAGAATTGCCCGGTGTGCGAATTCCATGTTTCCCACCATGTTGATCAGAACCTCCAATTGCCCAGACATACTTCCCACTGTACCCTCTAAACGTCTCACCCCTATTTTCAACTCATCATAGTCTCCACGAACATGTCTGAGTCGTTTTTGTGCAATGGCACAAGCCTTAACTTTAGTCTTTGGTACAACGGTCCCAACATCGCGGCTCCTACCCCTTGCATCCTTACCAAGCACTTGTGCTAAGATGTCTTCATCCACTACCAATTTTTCTTCATCAATATCAGTAAAATTTCCCTTGGCTTTCGCGATTTGATCCTGAAATATTTATAAAATAACAGCACTTAGTATTTGTTTGATCCATATATCATATTACTGAAAGTTAATTGATTACTAATATATGCATATTAGTATTTTCCAACTCCTTGTTATCCGAATGCAAACTAAATTCTAAAGAAGTGCAGAAAACTGACAAAATGATAAATTATATTTACCTTTAGCAAAGCAATGTCAGGCATAGTGGAGATAATTCAAACTTACAATCTTGGTTCCTAAGTTCATAATAACTTCATAATCAATCCTAAGTACATAGTGGAGATTGTAGTTTGTAGATTAGTGTACACTAAAAAATGTTTAACGAAAAGAATATGCAAGTTAGTATTTGTTTGACTTACGAAGTACGAAGAAGTGGCATCTGATATGCTACCATCTTTTTTTTGGTGTGTCTTCTTCCATACTTGACGACGAGTGATATTTGTTGATGGACTAGCAGCGATCTGCAATATATGAAATATGTTAGCTGTGATTTTTACCCTTTTTTAAAGAAAATGAATATAAATTACCATTTCTTGTTCTACTTTAGCATGACTTTTACGTCCTGCATGGTGAGCATAACTGAGCAATCATTTGTTCTTTTTGCCCGACTCCCTTCTTTCGCTCACTTCAGGCGTTGCTTCATTTTTTAAGAACTCTTTCCAATCTTCTTGAGCAATTGTAGGTGGATAATTTTTCATATGTTCTTCGTCATTGTTGAAAGTGTCATAATAAGTTGTTCTTATGTGTTGCTTGTGTCTCCTAAAAGCCTTCGACATTCTCTTTAAAAACGATACTTTTGAAAGCGGATCGAGCTCATAAATTTTCTGCAAAAAGACAAAACACGAAAAACCAATTCGAGATATCAAATCATGAAGCAACTCGATGCACAACAAGCTATAACAAGGAAAGCTTCATACATCCATATATATATATACACACATATGTATTTGTGTATATAGTGCAGCAGTAACAATGCATGCTCATATAAATTTTTATATATTCTTCGATGCAGGAAAGGTGAGCCATCCATTGTCGAGATTAATGCCTCTTATTTTTGCTTCGAAAGCAAAGATTTTTCCCTATAAATAGAGGTTGATGTTGAAATGTTATTAAATAATGACATAAATGAATCGAAATATCACAGTCGTTGAAGAAGGAAATTAGAATAAGAAATGAAAATATGGGAATCAACTAATAGTCTAATGATGCAATGCATGTTGAAATAGTCGTAGTAAAATACCATCCATATGTTTCATAAATAGCTGGCAGTGGAATTAATTGAACAAAGATATTCCACTTGTAATGTTCGTACGTATTGAAGTGGAAAAAAAAATCGGTTTCCCGTTCAACCAGTTATTGAACATAATAAGATATTGTTGTAAATTGAAAGTTTGATGTGGTATCATTATTATATCTAAGCATACGAAGAAATATCTTTCCAAACACATATTACATAGAGGTTAGAAGAAAAGGATCCAAGTCACAGTACATGAAAAACTGTATAGAAAGCAATCATAATTTTTGCAAAATTGGCAACCTAGTAATTCAGTGCCATGTTAATAAAACAATAGTCGAAAATAAAAGTAAATGTACACAATGGAGAAGGTTAGATATAATGTAAATAAATATGTTGTTTCCGGTGGAAAAATGATATAAAAACATGTATGCATTGAATTTTATTTTTTAATTTGATAATCAAGGAGTACAATGTAACCATGCAATAGATATCGAAACACAGTGCGATAGATGTACGATATACTTACCACCAATTCGTTCCAAACGGTGTCCTTGTATATTCCAGGTACTTTGTCCCAACTTATATATGATATAGGCACATGAGCTCTTACTAATTTACCAAGCATAGTAGCGATTTTTCCAGCATTATCTGAGACCGGAATACCAAGTAAGTTTTGATCCACTTTCTTGATTTCTGAACATGATGAATGTGAAGATGTTGGATTTTCTGACATGGTTTCCTGCAAAATATAATATTACTTTGTCTGCAACTACAGTGCAAATAAAAAGTCTAAAACTCCACTACGAATTGATAAAGAAATCAAAATGTAAAATACAAATGAAAAAAATCAAAATAGTAAGAGGAAAAATCAAAATAATAAAGTAAACATCTGGTGCAGCTTAGCAGTTTTCAGTGGTAGCTAAAATGCATTGGACTTTTAAGCCTAACTATTTGATTATTGGTTTTACAACAGAATAAAGGTTTTTCTTTTTCTCTCTATTGGATGTCCTTATGAGGCTTTGGTATGTGTTTAGACTGTTTATTTAAAAGGTTTGGGAACTCATTGTTGTCAATTAACCTGTGTTAAAATAGATGTATGCGTGGTGTAATATTCTGGTGAAGATGCTGGTACTAACAACTCAGTAAGGAAGTTAAGCAGGGTAACGCTAGAAATATATAATTTTTATATCAACAGATAAAGCTCAAGCATAATAATAATATATAGGAATTCAATGTGTATGGCTAGCTGAAGTATAGATGTTCTCATTAGGTAAGCATGAAGGAGAAAAGATGTGAATTTCATTATAGCCTACCAAAGGAATATTCTTATACTACTCCCGATATGAAATTCAAGACTTTCAGTTGGCTTGAAGCTTTTAATACATTGTGGACCTCCTCTCTTGCTTCAATACTTATTTCATCCCACCATAACGCAAATATTCATCTTATCATTCCCACTAAACACCACATAGAAAAATTTCATTCTACAACACAGAGTTTTTATGGTTCCTCAATCACAACTTCCACTTCATCCAATGTTGCACACTACTTTATAAACATACCATAAGAACAGTGGGCATAGTTTAATTTAGCACAAAGAACTCAATCCAAATATTGTTTGGTAACTGCACAAGTACACATATAAGACTTAGCTGGCACAAAGCTTGAAGATAATTATAGATGTAGCTTAGTATGAAGATATTGTATGTGCATTGTAAACCAATAACATAGGTGTCCATCTTATCCACTGGAAGAAATAAATCCATTCTTTATACATGAACCATGCAAAATCAAATTCAACAAAATTTCTTCAATGTCAACAAAGGAAAAATCGAGCAAACATGAAACAATGAAAACAACAGTTGTTTCATTACCTCGTAGTTCATAAGAACAATATCATAAAGCATAGAGAAAATACATTGTTTTGCCAAGTCTACTTACCATTTTCCAAACTAAAAAAATAGTTTTTTTCAATAGAGGGAAAAATTCCAGGCTAAATAGTGAATAATATGATAAAATACCTTTGGAACACATACTTGAGCAAGAAAAAAATCTTCGACAGCCCAATATTCTCCAAAATCTAGATAATGAGAAAAATAATCAACATTAGGAAAATATTCATCGTATATGCCTTATGTTGATAGTACAAAGACTGTAAAAAGAACAGATTTCTAAAGAAGGCCATGTATATAATGTCGATCATATATGCCATAAGAAATCAAATTTTCATTTTTAAATAATATAATGTCGATCATAAAGAAGGCCATGTACAAGGCATTAAAGTTTTAACTGATGCTATTGTTTGCAGTGATGTTACAGCTAGCTACCAAACTGGCAGTGAAGGCATGATTAATGGAAGCAGGCTATGAGAGTATCAACTATTTTTTGCACTAGTGGCAGTGTACTACTATGGTATGTTCTCTATGCACATATTCATTGTCTTTATTTGGTTATTAATCATTTTGATCCTAATTCAGTTATGATGTTGTGCCTATATGGTTCAAGATGATATTGTGTTATTTTGTAATATCATGGTCATAATATGGTCCATAATTTTAATAGTTTACTTCAGTATTTTAGTAAATAATTATTTTTGATGTTTGTCTATGATATCACTTAGAATAACTATTAGCATGTAGGTATTAATAAAGAAGTAAAGTTAAACTTCTATAAGCATTTTGCGTCGAAAATTACATCAGTTGGTACATTGCAGTGCATCATTACATTAATATTACCTCAAATGAATATCTCATCATTTGATTTAAAATTTCTTAACAAGTGACTTTAATGTCTGAGTCTGCTCCAAAAGAGGCATTTTTCATGTATAACATTGTTGTTCTACCATTTGATAAACTATCTTGTAAAATTATCATATATTTGCCCATTATTTACAAAAGAATTTTTTTGTATTATATCAGTGCGGATTATGTTTTCTAGAGCTGAGCGAATTGTCTTTTGAGAAGGTACTCAATACTATGCACAATCATGTGATGTACGAATACTAATAAGTTAACATATGGATTTGGTAAGGTCTTCTAATTTTTCATTGTCTTCAAAAGCTGATTGATAGACGGTAGGGAACTCAATGTCATCCACATTTGTAGTCAACCGTTTTGGTGTATGCAAAACCACAGACCATCCATTATTTTTTAAATTTTTGAGTAAAACACTTGACTCGCTTCTGATGCAAGAATAAATGGCTCATCATTCACGTTATTTTTGTTCTTCAATTTCCTTAAATTTACTGTGTTCAGGTTTGAAATGGGATCTACTTTCCAACCGTTGACCTTATCCTTGACCTTTACCCAATCACAATAAAAAACTGTTTGTTTAAAGTCAGTGTAATCCAACTCAAGTGTCTGTTGAATGACTCCGTAATACGTTGTTTCTGCTTCCTTATAATTTCTATCCTTACCACTCACTCTAAATTTTGTAATTGCTCTCATGCATACACCGCTATTCTGTGTTTCCATACGGTCTTCGTACTTTTTAGTGGAAAATGAAAATCCATTCACTTGGTACTTCATATAACTACGCGCCATGAACTTCGTCCTGTGCACTAGCCGCCACAGAGTTGGATCAACATCGATGGTATTTAACAACTACATAAAACAAAATAAGTAAAAAAAAGCATGGTCACGAAGGTGTATTGCCCACTTATAAACACGTGAAATACTTAAGACGATGTAATACCTCATTACGTAACCATAGACTAAAACTTTGAACGGCTTCCACATTCGTAACCCTACCTCGGGGTTGAAATCTAGTACTTTTCACATTGGAGTTATACCTCCTACGGAAAACACATATCAAAACGTATATATAAATTGAATTAAAAAAATGGAAATTCGGGACAAGTTCGTGAACTTACTTCTTCCATTCATCCAATCCATCGTACTTATTAAGGACCCATCTACGCACTTGTTCAAACTGCACTTGGGTTAACGTTATGTCTTTACCATTATCTAGAGGTATCTCACCAGCAAATACATCGTCCTCGTCTAATAACGCTTCGCGGGTATGTTTATGATTGCCATCAGCTCCGTTTGGCATTAATTCCATGCAGTAAAGACTAGCTTCTTATACGATATATCCTTCTGCAATACACCCTTCAATGTATCTTTTGTTGCGCACATATCCTTTATATGTTTTCATCAACCTATGAATGTGATCAATTATATATTTTAGACGGTAGCTATTAATATCGAATAATGATGTACATAACTAAAATTAGAAATATACCATTCAAAGGGATACATCCATCTATATCTGACAGGGCCACATATCAACGCTTCATCGGCTAAATGAACCATAAGGTGGATACTGATATCAAAAAATGCAGGTGGAAAATGTTTTTCAAAAACACACATTGCTTCTACGAAGCTAGCCTTTGCTTTTAAAAGATGTTCCCTATTGATCACCTTTGACCACAAAATATTAAAAAATAGACTAATACGATGAACAACATTTCGTAGATCCTTATGTTGTGGATAAGAATGTTGAAGCAATACCGGAAGCAAATGTTGCATTATGACATGGTATCATGTGACTTCATATTTGTTAGTTCAGGAGGATTGATGCTCACATTATTGTGGAAGTTAGAAGAGAATTTGTTAGGCACTTTTAGATTTTTCAAAACGGTGCAAAACCGTATCTTTTCTTCTTTGCTCAAATTGAAAGTTGCCTTTGGTATGATTATTTTATTTGTTTCAGGATCTTCCATCACCCACAACTTTTGTTTTATATCCATGGTTTTCAAATCCTTGCGTGCATTGATGCCATCTTTTGACTTATTTTTGTGGTCCATAATGGTGCTAATGAGATGCTCCGTGACATTCCTCTCCGTATGCATAACATCAATATTATGTTGGATCAAATTTGCTTTCCAATATGGTAAATCAAAAAAGATTGACCTCCTATACCATCCAGAAACATTGTCAACTTCTTCATTGGTTGACTTTTTCCGTTTTCAACTAATTTCTTCTTTTTGTTTACCAACTTTCATTTTGATATTCGCTACTTCCTTTTCAACTTGAAAACCGGTCAATGGCCATTTAGGACGACGAAGTTCTTGTTCGTTGTTGAAATTTGTCTTATCGTATCGAAACTTGTGTTCGTTAGGAAGAAACATTCGATGTCCCATGAACACATCTTCTTACTTTCAAGAAGATTATAAGAATAAGTGTTTTCCCCACAAACAGGACATGCAAAATAACCGTGAGTTGTACATCTCGATAAAGTCCCAAAAGCAGGATGATCATTGATTGCCCACAGCACCCTAGCTCTCATTGTGAACTCAGATTTATTTAACAAGTCAAATGTAACGACTCCTTCCCATAACTGCTTTAACTCGTCTATCAACGACTGTAAATAAACATCGATATCCTTCCCTGGTTGTTTAGTCCCAAAAATCCACAATGTTAACATTGAGAACTCCCTTTTCATGCACATAGACGGAGGAAGATTATATGGTACTACAATTACTGGCCAACAACTGTAAGGGTTAGAGAGAGAAGCATGTGGACAGAAACCATCTGTCGCTATTCCAAGTGTGAGATTTCGTGGCTCGGCAGCAAAAGCTTGGTCAAAAGAATCTACGGCTTTCCATTGAGAAGTGTCGCATGGACGACGCATTATAGTTGGATCAGACTTGGCATGACCATGCCAGGTCATCGCATCTGCTATCCATGGTACAGCTACAGTCTCTTCAATCTAGAAATTAAAGGGAAATGTCTTAATGTCTTTCGAGGTACTTTGGTGCCTTTTCTATCTTCGTTGAATGATGTCATATATCTTGGTTCATTGCAATTTGTACAAGAAACTTTGTTTGCATCATCTTTCCAATACAACATGCAATCATTGATGCATGCATCACAAGTTTTGTAATTCATCCCAACTTGCTTAATGATCTTCTTCACGTCGTAGTACGTTGTCGGCAACGTGTTGCCTTCGGGGAGTAACTCCTTTATTAGTTCGAGGAGTGCAGTCACACCATTATCTGAAAAGTCGTATTGGGTCTTCAAGCTATTCAGTTTCACAATGGCATACAGCTTCGTAATACTTTTGAACATGAAGGATACAGTGGCTCTTTTACGCTACCAAAAAGTGATTTATACTTCTTACTTTCATTGGCCTGCCAATCTGGATAATCAGTAGACTGCTCTCTAACATTAGCATGATCAGGCAACGGATTATTAGGTTGAAAATGATGAAATCTATCTGCATCATTGACCAGATCTTCCATCCTAATATGTTCAGACTCATCAGTAGTTGTGGCATGACTAATGGTTGTTGTTTTTCCATCTCCACCCTTTTTTCCCCATGAAAATACCACACTTTATATGATTGGATAATACCCCATCTAAACAAATGAAAATAAATGTCATCTAATTTGATCGCCTTCGTATTTTTGCACCGGGTGCAAGGGCATAAATAGACTCCTTTCTTACCACCGTTTTCTTCAACAATACTAATGAACTTCTGCACCCTGTCTATATAGTATGTGGATCTTAGATCTGATTCATTTATCCATTGTTTGTTTATGCTAAAAGACATACTACCCACCTATATCATATATAACATAACATGAGACTTGCCCTTCAATGGGTCCTCGTTCCAATTGCTCGAAAAGAATATTTTTGAAAAATTCAAGTGGGATATTATTGGAAATTTTTTGAATTGAAATGAATTATTAAAAATACAAGAAGTGCATATAAGCTCTTATTTGAGAATAGTCCAACGTTATAAGGTAAAGGTAATGTTTTCAGATGTGTGAAGTATATTGATATAGACTATTTTCTATGATACTCTTAATTATAAAAATAGAATTTCTATAAAAGTTAACATTAGCACCAAACTGTATCCAAAAAATTTGCCATTACAACGACGCTATTTTGTAACACCGAAGTAACGTGTATGCATTACCCCTCTCCTGACTTGGCTTGCACCATTAACAACAATTTTATCCAGTTATACAACAATATCAGAACCATATACAACAACGCCTTTTGAATATACAACAATGTCAGAACCATATACAACAATGCCTTTTAAATAGTTTTATCTCAACTATTTAATATTCCCAGCACCACTAATCCAAAAAGCAAATGAATCATTACTCATTACAAAGCATCATTACAGTAGCAATCAAAGTCAACTACCAATCGAATAATATCACTAATTGATACTATCCTACAACAATCAACTCAATCAACTACCAATAATTTATTAAACAGATCAAAATTACCACTACTTTAGTTATTGTGAACTATAACACCTGCTAAATTTTATCAATCACATTTTGACTAATTGACTACAAATAATTTATTAAACAGATCAAAATAAATTTTTGGGCTTTAACCCTGCTTGTAGAATACCTTGGAAATCTTCCCTAATTCTGACAAAGGATCAACTGCAGTAGAAGAAGTGGTTCCAACATGAAAAACAAAGAATGTGATTTTGTCAAACATACTAGTAGGTAAGCCCGTGCGTTGCACGGGTCGAAAGGTTGATGAGTTTTTTAAGTCGTCAAATCTGAAAAATATGAAGAAAATGTTATCTTGAAATATATCATTAGTCTAAAATGTTACATTAATCACATGGAAGTTAAATGGTCAATTAGTTTTTAATTGATTTTATAATTTATGTCTTATTTCACTTAAAGGGTTCGACTGCTTTTTTTATACAATTCATTAGCGATAATGTACATATTATTGAATTAACAATCAAATTTCCTTTCATATTTTTATTTAGCAGAAAAGTATTTTGAAGCAATAAAAATAAAAAAAGTCATTATGATATAGGTAAATAAAATTGTGCAAACAATGAGTTGTAATATATTTCTACATGAAAATTTTGAAGTGCTACTATGAAACTATAATTTAACATTACAGTGAAGATAGACTTCCACTAATACGTTATAAGTCAAATGCAAACTCATACTTCATAGTTAATAAACCTGCATATCATTAAACAACAATCATGAAAAATTTAAAAACGAACATACTTTTGGTCGTACCAATTTGTTTTTAATAATAGATATGAAACAATAAATATTAACTTGAATTTTCTTTTAATATATTGGATTTATTTTGTTCATCGAAGTTAAGTACTATTATTCATTATGTAACACAATGGACTATATAGCTTTAAGGCCTAATGGGATCTATCTAAGCTAAGTTAGTTGTCCTTGTTGTGTCTGATAGTCATAGGACTTGCACTATAACCATTCATTAATCATTACTACACATGTTGTAGCTGGCTCACACACATTGCTGTGTAATTCACTATTTGATTATCTTGTTATATAAAATGTTGTAAGGCAAAAGGGAATGCTAAGTTAATTTACAACATTGTGACAAGCTAAGAAAATTTGAATATATATTCATATTGTTTTAATTAGAGTGAACGATTTATAGATTCTTTAGCTAGAGTTTCTGCCAAAGGAAATAGTGGTTGACATAATGAGTCAACAACATGAATATGAATTTGACATATTCAGATTATTTTCTTTCTAGGGATGCACCTTTTAGACTGGCATGATCTCGGTATTAGCAAACCTTATCATAAATAAACAGACTCGATTTGATGTTTTCATTCAACTTTGTACCTTTAATGTGGAAGATCAGACGGTTTGATGAAAGATCATACTTTTTCATTTATTGGAAAGAGATTGCCCACACCCTTATCATACTCATTCTACCCAACATCCAAACAATTTTAGGAGTTTTATTCCAAATAGAACCAAATTTTCTAATATGTTCTAATGGTATTATGAAGCATTCTAACAAATAATAATAACAATAATAATAATAACAATAATAATAAACAAATAAATTTATAATAAGTATGAAAGCGGTAGGTTACCATTTTCTCTCTGGGATGTCATAATTGGTCCACCATTTCTAGTTATATATTAACTCTTTCCAACTATTCTAAAACAGCCTAGCTGCATCACTATACCACTTAAAATGTTAAATAGAAAAGTTAGGACCCAAAAATGATAAGATTTTCAATGAGTATCTTAAAAATTGATCTGTATCAGATTAGTAACTATTACTGCTATTATGTAATAATAAAGTAAACAATCTTAGATCCAGAGTTAAAATCAAAATCAACCTCTCTATGACAATAAGCAAGGAAATATTTCAGTTTTTCCTATTTAAAATAATGCTGACATGCATTTTCGTTCCAAAGTTGAATAATAATAGATTTGGACAAAAGAGAGAGAATTGGATGGTGAAGCATTAGCAGCAAAAGAACATCAAAATTGCAGGGAAAAAGCAAATGAGATAGCGATGAATCAAATCATGTGCTAATCAATGGAGCTAGGTAGTTATGAAGGTATAAGTTTGAGGAAAAGTGAAATCTGGTCAAATTAACGTAATTGAAAATGATAGAGAGATAAAATATCTTACCTTGCCATGATACATGGATCAATTCGATATGAAGGAAAACTCAAGGAAAATAGAGATCGGTGGTGAGGAAGAAGTGAAACCGCATGAATAAAATTTAGGAAAGAAAATGAGCGGAGCACGATCTTCAAACTAATTACAGTTGGCTAGATCCAGACCTTTATTTGATACGGCTATTAACCGTATCTAAATAAGTGGGAAAGCCAATTTTCTAGAGGGAAACAGTGCGTTTTGGGGTGGAAAATTTGCGCCAAAAATAGGTACGAAATAAGATACGGCTATTATTCGTATCAAGTTTGATACAGTTATTAACCGTGTCTAAATTTTTAGATACGGCTAATAGCCGTATCTAATGAGGCGGTAGGATGGGTCACTAAATCAGTGAATTGGTGTAGTGGTATACGGTCCCGTCCGGATTTACATGCTCGACAGCATGTGTACGAGTAAACACGTCCATATAGGCCATGGGATCATGTGCCTCGGCTTCCTGAAATTGATTTTTACATATAATTATTGTATATTTAAAATTATATCGCACAAACTATTTACAATTTGCATTCAGTAAATTTACCAACTCCTGCCGATACTGCTAAAATGACTTCTACTTTCCACGATGAGTGACGGGATTTTTATTTATGCTTGCAGAGTTTCTTTCCGACTCTGCCTGTACATTCAAAAGTTGATACATTATTTATCGATCATGTATTTTTTGATATTTACTATAGTCAAATAATTTAAAAAAAATAGTATACTGGCCTTAGATGTGTCAGTTTTCCTATATCCCAACCATGCTTGCCATACACTCTCCCCCATCCAAAGTGGTTTTTTACTTGATTTCTTGATTTCAGATATCGAGTCCCTATAGTTTTTACGCATCTTCTTCATCCATAGTGCCAACTACATATCGTCCGTCTGAATATCCATCTCAGACTGTGTTTCACGATAAGACGAATATTAAACTGTAAATGATAAACAGTAAAAAAAATGACAAAAATGAATTAAAAATGAAAAACAGAAAAATATACTTACTAGGACATCCTGCCAAATACACTCTACTATGTGGGGAGGGATGTTATCCCACTTCGGCCAATAAGCACTTATCCTACTCCGGTAAGAAGCTCTAGAAACATCCAACACAACCTTCGAGAGAAGTAGGTTGAACCCCCTGTTTTTAAATATGATACATATAAGTACATACGTATATAAAAAAATAAGATGCTGAATAAAATTTAATTCTTAACCCTCTGCACTAGGTACTAAAGAAACGACAGGACGCAGTGATGCTTGCGACTGCCATCGCCTCCTCAAGATCGAGAAGAGCTCCTACCTCTAGATGACATTACGATAAACCTGTGATACACACACACACATGCACATCATTTCAAATGAGGATAATAACATGATAATGAAATATATTTCATATGTAAATGAATACATCAATGGTATAAATTGCGAAATTAATGACTGAAATTGAAATAGAAATGGAAGTGTATTATACCTGATTCATAATGGGTCTCATGTTCCGACGATAAGCAGATTACATTGAATTTTTAATAATAATTGCTAAATAAATGATAAAAGGAAATGACGTAAAACATGTAAACAATGGTAAACGTACAGATTTGGTTTCATAGTTACATCAATTTCATAATACATCAAGAATTCAACATAGTCACATCAACTGCAAAAAAATCAGATTCGGATTTTTATCAATCATCATCGTCTTCTGATTCAGATTCGGTCTTGTTTTCTACGATGTTTTCCTCTGCACTGTCAAATGCTTCTTCCAAAACATTTGATTCATCGACCAAAGGACCAAAATCTATATGATCGTCTATAATTATTATTTCATTATTTTCCTCAAGATCTGCCTGATAAGCTTGTTCATTTGGACTATTCTTCTCATCGAATGTACCTTTGTTTTAAAAACTACAGACCAATTTGCTTTACCTCTTTTTAGAGACGGATAAGGAGCGTAATACACTTGCAATGCTTCTTTGGCTAGTACAAAAGGATCGTACTTGTGATAGTGCGATGTATGCTTTATTTCGATAAGATTATAATCCTTGTCCACATTAATTCCAGAACCTGAAATGTTGCTAAACCAATTGCATCTAAATAGAAACACCTCCTCCACGGGTCGTGAGAAATATGTCAGTTGCAAAATTTGTGTTAGAACGCCATAAAAATCATTTATGTGATTTTATGGATCGTCACTACCTTTAACAAATACACCAGTATTATTCGTTAATTTTTATGCACCGTATTCTTTGGTGTTAAATTTATATCTATTGATGAAATATATTGGATATGATTTGACCACTCTTTTTGGTCCCATCGCAAGATGTTTCAACCCTTTGTCAATAACACATCGGCTCATAAACGTAATTTGAAAACCAACCGGAAAATTCTTTACTGAGATCTCCGTTCGGATGTTCACGTTCATAAACATTGTATATATAAACAAATCATTATATTAGGTTATACACATGCATGCATCATAGAAAAGAATTAAAAACAAATTATTATTTCTGATTACCTAACAAACGGTGCAACCTCGGCACAATTTAGAAGAATATAAGTGTGTGCTACATGAAGATCTCTATCGTCTAGCCATATTTCTGCACATTTTCCACAAGGCCGACCATTTGTCTATAAATAGATAACATTGCTTGAGAGGACTCTTATTCGTCGCCTTCGTCATTACGAGGAGCACTTTCAAATGATATATTCACATGATCACTGAAATAGTGAGAGAAAAAGAATGAAGCTTCTTCTTCGATGTAACATTTACATATCGAACCTTCAACTCGTGCTTTTTGCCTCTTTTTTTCCAGATGATTTAGATATCTATGCAAAATTAGTTTACATTAACTTCATCTTTCAAATGCAATTAAATTACGTGATAACATATTGCATACCTCTCAAATGGATATATCCATCCATATTGGACAGGACCTCGAAGTCGTGCTTCAGATGGGAGATGAACAGGTAAATGTTCCATTACATTAAAAAACCCGACGGAAATATTTTCTCTAATTTGCAGAGAAATATAGGAATGTATACTTCAAGTTTACATAAACATTGCACTTTTAAAGTAGTCGAACAAAGCTCTTTGTAAAACATACTAAGCTCCGTTACTATCTTCCAAACTTTTAATGGCAGTAGTTCTTTGAACATAACGGGTAATAAATTTTCTATCATTATGTGACAGTCGTGGCTTTTCATTCCGTTCAATCTACCATTTTTAAAGTCAACACATCTACGAAGATTTGATGATATCCCATCAGGAAATCTTAACCCTTCCACCCATTTTAACACAACTTTAACTTGATTATTATCTAATTCATAACATGCTTTGTATTTTTTACTGTCATTTGGTTTCATATGAAGCTCAGGGCGTTTGCATAATTCTTCTATATCGCGTCTTGATTTCAAAGCATCCTTCGTCTTCCCTTTCACATTCAAAATTGTGTTAAAAACATTATCAAATACATTTTTCTCGTTGTGTATCACGTCTATATTATGACGAAGCAGAAGATGTTTCCAATATGGCAACTTCCAAAAAATAGTTTGTTTGCACCAGTTATGAACAATCGATTTGCTTTCAGTTTCTTTTGCACTCCAGTTTCATATATCTTAGGATAGTCCCTAACAAGTTCATATATGTTTTCGCTTGACCATATCGTTGGTGGTTGTCTGGTTTCTACTCTATTAGCTAAAAATTTTTTTTTGTCTCCTCTGAAGGGATGATTTACATGGAGAAAATATCGATGACAGTCAAACTATGAAATTTTCTTTCCACGAGGTAAAGAAAATGCTTGTGTTTCATCCATGCAATATGGACATGCTAGACGACCGCCAGTACTCCATCCTGAAAGCATTGCATAGGCAGGAAAATCACTTATAGTCCACAATAAAGAAGCAAACATACGAAATATTTTCTTCTTGGACACATCGTATGTTTCTACTTCTTCGTTCCACAACATTTTTAACTCCTCAATCAAAGGTTTTAAATATACATCGATTCCTTGTGTCGGGTCATCGGGTTCAGGAACAACAACAGTAAGAAACATATATTGTGTTTTCATATACACCTATGGAGGTAAATTATACGGTGTAACGATAACGGGCCAGGATGAATATTTAGAAACAAATTGAGAAAATGGCGAAAAACCATCCGTACATAATCCTAATCTAACATTTCGACTTTCCGCTGCAAAATTTGAATATGTTTTATCGAAATGCTTCCATGCTTCTCCATCGGCCGGATGTGTCAACGTACCTTCTTCTTCTGTTCTTACACTATGCCATCTCATATTAGATGCAGTTACAGAAGATGCATATAATCTTTGAAGCCTTGGAGTGATAGGTAAGTAATGCATACACTTGTACGGAACTTCCTTCCCTTTCTTTTTTCTAGGTTTGTATCTCTCCTGATTACAAATTTTACAATTTCTAAGGTTGCGTCTTCTTTTCTAAACAACATGTAGCCTTTTAAACATGTATCTATTTTCTGATAAAGTAAACCAAAAGCCGACATAAGTTTTTTAACTTCATAGTGATCTTCACACATTAGATTATCGGGCAGCATATGTCTTTTTTTAGCTCGTACAACAGCCATAAATCCAGCTTCAGTGATGTTGTATTTTGACTTCATCGCAATGTATTCTGCGATTACTGACAGCTGAGTGCCGCTTTTACAACCATCCCAAATAGGTTTCTTAGCATCATCTAGTAAATCATAAATTTTTTTACTGCAATTTTTGGTTCTTCAACATTTCCATCATTGTCGTCAACTTCAACCATAGGAAACATTGATCGCACTGCATCTTCGACCATATTTTCTATATGGGTCGTCGTAACTACTTCGTTAACGACACTTTCAGATACTACAAAAGTATTTGCTACAACTTATCCATGCCGATCTCAAACATAATACTCAGGTACGAAACCGTTTTGGCATAAATGAACTTTCACAATATCTGGTAACAATACTTCAAATTTCTACACCTACTGCATGGACAACGAATTTCTGGATCGTTTCCGTTATTACTTAAAGCGAATTCAACAAATACGTTTCTACCATTATAAAAATCTTCATTTATTGAGCCTCTCATCCCTTTTCTTTAGTACATCCATCTCCTCCGATCAATAAAATAATCAAGCATTTTTCCTATTTGAGAAAATGAGTCACAAGTTCAAAATTTAATATTTATTTTCAAGAATACAAATTCGAAAAAGATTATTTTCATGGTCGTATAATATTTGAATTTAAAGAACTATTTCATAAATTGAAAAATATTTTCAAATATGACACATTTTATTTTTTAACGTATCGGTACAAAATTTTGTACAAAAGATATTTTTTTTCCAATGGTCAGACATTCTATTTTCCATTACAAACACAGTAAGCATTTACATTTCATATATTACTTCGTCTCAAACGGTTCAACAAAATTTCGACAGTATTTCCCTTTTGTTCCCTGCATTGTACACAAATGCATGTACGCAGGAAACAAAAAAGAAAAGTTAGGCCGAAATTTTATGAACTGTTTGAGGTGAAGTAGTATATAAAATGTAAATGTTTACTGTGTTCATAACTTGTCCAATACAGGGACAAATCCAACAAACATTGTACCAGATGAATATAACGACCATTTATATAACGATCATGTACAACACTCGTCAGACGGGGCCAAAAACTCTCTAAGGGATATTAAATGTGTGCAATTTATGAAAAAATACGGTTTTACTAACTGTACACATTTACAAAAATATATTTTAATTTAACACATTTATTCGACGTATTACATCAACTTAAGGCTCGTGTAACATTTTTGTCATTTTTAAACATACGCAGTTATAATTTAGACTCATGTATTTTTTTGTTGCATTAGTCAATACGTGCACAATATAATACTCCTAGCTCGTTCATTCATTTTATCTTATTCCAACTAACACAATACAATGATAGCAGCGCTACACACATATAAAATCGTAGAATCAAGGCATATATAACGATTTACATATACATGAACAACCACAAATTATACATGTTTTTCACAGTTTCACGATAATAGATGAAATAGGTATATCATGGAATGCTAGAAACTATTATCACACTATTGGAAACAATTTCAATCACCATTTAGCCCTAATTTATCATCTTATGCAAATATAGAAATATGGTAAAAATTGAATTTTTCGCGAATATAAGAAATTACACATGAGCTAGAAAGCAAGAGAGGTTGAATTCGTAGCTGGGGAGGATGCAAAAACACGGAATTAGTGATTAGAGGCTTGGGGAGTGAATTTGGGATTTTAGAAATGTAAATTAGGTTTTGCTGAAATGTGGAAGAAATGCTCGGTTGGAGCCTGTAATTCGTGATTTTTCGACGGCTCCCGACAGCCCGCTGGAAGCCGTCGGGAGTCGTCGCCCTTCCCTGTCGCATTTTAAGCATTTTCTAGTAGTGAATATAGTTTAAGGTCCCAAATTTTTTATTTTTAATAATATTCAACTTAAATAATATATTAAAGCTTATTTTAAAATTTTAAACAATGAAAATACCTTTGTATTATTACTTGTTTACTTTATAAACAAAAATATATACATCATTATATTTCAACTCATATATTTTAGTTTAAACTACTTTAAAAGTCTATTTTAAACACTAAACAACATTTTAAACCAATAATAGAAATTTTAAAATTATACCTTACTCAATTTCATTGATGGCTCATTTGTTAATAAAAACATAACTTAACTTATATTTTTATGAAACTTAACACTATTATAATTTAAATTCCACTTTTACTTATTTATAGTATATTTCTTCTTTCCATTCCAAATTTTTATTCACTAGTTATACTTAAATTTTTGAAATCAATAATTTCACTTCTATTAATAATAAATCATCATAATAAATAAATTTAATTAAAAATTTCGATCATAGCTCCGTTCTAGGTTGTTATATATACATACATACCTATATATATATATATATAGGTATAAATTTTACCAAAATTTTAAAATTGTTTTGAACCAAGATGATCTAAAATATAGGCGGGTGTGAATTAATTAATGTGTAATGCTAAAGGCACAAGAGTTTGTGCTAGGGGCTATCATGTTAGGCCGTTAACGGCCGAACAGATTATTATTTTTTACCTGCAATCCGGGGACAACCGCCGACCGCAGTAACCCTCGGTATCCCCTAGCATCCGGTGCAGTGCCCTTAGCACCATACTAATTAATTAAGTGACATAAGACCCTATTTATAATTGGCTTTATCTAGAGCAGGGGATTTAGACAAGGTATTTACATAGGCTCTTGGCGTTGTATAAACAAACATAGAAGTTTTCATTCTCAATGATGTAATTTCATTCTCTTCGAAAAATCAAATCATAGTTCAAGATGCATTGTGTAGGATTATTGGAAAAAAAATGAAAAATTTAACCAAATATTTTTTCTAAAATTATTTTAAGTTCTTTTGGTTATTACAGAGTATTATTATGCATTCTCATCTACACGCTGTACGTAGCACGCCTGCCATCGATCTAAGGTAATATCATTGACATAATTGTAGTCACGCATATGAGGAGAATTAATAACCATTGTCAACAAAGACTTGAATGACGACGAAGCTCATGAATGCTGAATCTAGGGTTTATGGATTCGACATTAGAGGAGGTGTTGACTACACCGAACGGTAGCTCTAGTTGAGGAGGATTCATTGGAGTGCTGATGTCATTGCACATTGGTTGTACTAGTGGAGAAAATCAAAGAAGGAAATGGAGGTAAGCGACTAGGGTTTGGGTTGGAGATAGTGGTAGCAATTAGACCCGACTAGGTGAGTCTTGGTTCTAGGCGGGTTGGGTATTGTCAGCTCCAAACTATACATTTCAAAAACTTAGAATCGACCTGACCCGAGCTTTAATTCGGGTCGGATGGTTCGAGTCCAGCTGGGTAGTAACACTAACAATGTTTATATTTCAATGCTTTTTGATTGGGTCTTTCAGATCGAGTCAGGTCGGTTCTGGTCGTGTTTGATTGGGTCTTTATTGTATTTTTCATCACCTCGACCTGACCAATGACCCATCAGTATGGTTCGGGTTCGGGTCTACTCGGCTTGATTTGGTTCGGTTTTGCGGTTCTCGGTTCAAATTGCCAGGCCTAGTTGGAGAAGAAAAGTAAAATTTCTTTTAAGTTCCTATTAATTTTAAATTTGTATTTTAAACCCTATATTTTCAAACACCAACTCTACTCACATAGGAGCTCCATTTTACATGCGATTTACGTCATTGGGCTTGTACTACATTCTAAACACATTGACATTATTAAACTATATATTATACACTTGTATATATTTTCAAAATTGGACATAAGTATATTAAATTATTAGTCAAATATTGAGTATTAATACTTTTGAATATATACATATACATACACACACACACACACACACATATACACACACACACACACACATACATACATACACACACACACACACACATATATATATATATATATGTGCACGCGTGTGTATGTGTATAATATGATATTGTTTATCTTACTCAAATATTTGATTATTGAATTAACATGAATTATAATTGTTTAAGTTTCTAATATTAGTTTATGAAATGTTTAAGTTTGAACTAGTAGTATTTGAGTTTATAATAAAATTATTTTAAAAGTTATTATCATTTAGATAATCATTACAACAAATAAACAAATGATATTATAAATTATGCACATATGATTATTATTTAAACTTAATTTATAATTAATTTGAAATTAAATAAATGTTATTTAAATTGATAATAATTTTTGTGATAAAAATGAGCGATCCTCTATTCGATGAGGAAATCACTGCCTTAAAAGATAATAAACTATGTATTGATTTATTTTTTTAAAAAGCATTGTAAATTATATAAGCAATGTTAATATATTAATAATATAGTTAAAAACTAAAATTCAAACCAGTGACTTCAAACAGAAACAGTAAATACGATTCAATATTAATAATATTATTCATGATAACACTACAAAGATCTGATACGTAATGAATTCGGAAGCAAATTCTTTGAAATTTGCCCATTTTACCCTACTGCATGATGCATCTGTTTCAACAAAGGTATTAGAGACTACATTGTATTACTATGAAAAATATAGAAAACTTGATCTAAGATTGGTTTAAACTTAAATTAAAAAGGGATAAGAATAATTTTTTTTTAAATTCGTATCCATACAAGTTATAAATAAATTGATTTAAAATTGTTTTAAATTAAAATTAAAATTTATAAGTGTTACGAATAAAAATGAAAAAAAAATTAAATTTACATTTATAAAGGTTATAAATGAACAAATTTCAAATTGTTTAATTTTAATTTATAACGTTTACAAATAAACCAATTTAAAATTGTTTAAATTAGAAATTATAAAAGTGATAAATAACTAGATTTAAAATTGATTTGAATTAAAAATTAAAATTTTATAAATATGTAAATTCAGAATAATTTTAAATTAAATATGATTGCAAATGTTATATCTCATAAAAGTTGCAGTAAAGTTGTAATATTAAGTTATTTTTGATCGATAATAATATGCACATAAATATGGG
Organism: Allium cepa; assembly: GCA_030765085.1. Lineage (NCBI taxonomy): Eukaryota > Viridiplantae > Streptophyta > Magnoliopsida > Asparagales > Amaryllidaceae > Allium > Allium cepa. Next base: position 1,016,082,591 of record CM060945.1, read on the forward strand.
TTTTAATATTAAATTATAAATGATATAATTAAATAAGAAAGCATTATAGTAGTGTGAATATTTCTTATTCCTTATAGAAGTCAATACTCATCGTTATTATTTTGAGATTATAAATCTGAAATAATGTTTTTCAATATTAATTTTTTACCTAAATGTTATACCCCTAAATAATTTGTTTTATTTGCAAAGAGGAACTAATAAGAAGAAAGAGCATCCCTATATATAAATGACCCGAACAGGAAGAAAACAGTCTAACTCCAGTGGTGTATAATCTGTAGTCGAAAAGGGAAAAAAATAGGCTCTCACAGAAACAAGCATATAATATAAGAGAGTATAAACAAGGTGCAAAAGGCAATAACATTATCGAGATCCATATCATGTGGATATGGAAGACGGTGTGATGAGTGTCAATGTCCAAACATGTCCGACAAGTATATATATCATAGGAGCAGAATAGAAGCCAAGCAGTAGAGCCGATCAAACTTTCCAAGTTCCTTATCATCAAAATAAAGTAGGAGCAACAGTTATACAAAATTGTAACAAAGGCAAGCAGTGTGTGCAGGGGAGTAGGACGAAAGAGATGCAAGGGGTGTAGTACGTATCTAATCAATTAGATAAGATAGAGAAGTCTACTATATATGAGTCTAGGAATCGATTTTATGGACCAGAATATGGCTTGGCTCTGAAAGCTAGCTTGACGGTGTCCATGATAAGCGCTATAAGATCGATGGTGTTATTCCATCTATTATTACAGATGAATTAATTGCAGAAGCACCAAATTCACCAACATATAAATCATGGAATAATGTGGAAAAGAATAACATAGATGGATTTGCCTCTAGAATTAGACCACCAAAGGGTTAAGCGATAATGAAGTGTGGTTTATTCCCATTAAGCCCTCGAAATTCTTCCTCGCTTCCAATGCAACCTTACTAAAGCAAAAGAGGTAGTGATAGATTCTATGGAACTAAGCTTACAACATCGACATTTAGAAACTACGGGGATATTAATTTGGTAAGGTCAAGGTCAAGCAGCTATGCTTTATAAAGAAGCTTCCACATGAAGAGGGAAAATTTGGGAGGAACACGCTGGTCCCAAATCATATGAAAAGAGGTACTATTAGGATGGTAGACATGGATGGCACTCCAAGTAGGTTTAAGGAAGGAACTAGTTATCACTTCATTTGTGATTGAGAGAGGATACTATATGTTGATCGAAAGACAGTTTGTGCTTTTGCATTCGTTTCCGTGTTTCACTAAATTAGAACGAGGATCCGTGGAGATTATGGTTAGCAAGTTTATGATACTTTTAATTAATAAAATTAGACCAAAGAGACATTTTGGTGGAAGCGAAACCAAAGCTTGTACGAGTAGGCTCGACCTATATCTTGGAAATCTATTAGCCCTATACCACCTTTATATTTTGGCATACAGATGCAATCCCAGAAGACCTAGTGGTGCTTCTTGGTCCCAGCGAAAAAACCCAAAAGAAAGTCAGCGCAAAGTCTCTGATAATCTTGAAAAATGCTTCTATAGGGTAGTAGCCGTAAAGATATGAGATCCTAAAGAGCTAAGGACAGAACTAATTAGGACCAGTTTTCCTACTTGTGATATGAGATAGGAGCTTCACTTGCAAATTAACCAATGGATTTTGGTGGTTATAGTATGAAAGTATAAGTTCTTTTTTCATTCCCTATAGGGCTGAATACCTAATTAGGTGATAGGGAGGGAAGCAATAGTATATCCAGTAAGGTTATGTAGTCTAGTTTATTGATCTGTACTACTGAGGGAGGAGGTGATGATAGAACTTTTGTTCATGCTTATTTTTTTACCGAGGACTTCTCATACGCTTGAAGGAATCTCATAAGAGTGCGAACAGATCGCAATTGTTCATTTGTAAATATTAAGGTATCGTCGTTGAATGAAAGCAACGAGACTAGTAGGGATCCAATAGTGTGAGTGAAGTGCTAGATAATTCCATGAAACATCGGGTCATGAATGCCGCGGCCTGGTAATTTGGCTGTAATGACGAATAAGGCAGGGAGAGCGGGTCCCTTTGTGGAACTCTTAGGCCAAATTTGAAATATTCCTTTGACACGCCATTGATAAGAACAGAATATCAGCAATTAGAGATGAGTATCCAAACTATGTCAGTAATTGGTTTCGAGAATCTAAAAGCTCCAAGAGCTCTAATGGTGCAGAACCAAGAGATGAATTCATAAGCCTATGCCAAATCAAGTTTTATGATGACATTAGAACCTAATATTTTGTGATTAATTTGGGAGACAAGCTCTTGGGAAAGAAAGATATTATCATTGATGAGTCTTCCTCGAATGAATCCTACCTGAGAGGGAGAAACAGTTTTTTGTAAGATAAAAGAGAGTTGAGTTTCCCTAGGATTTAGAAAATAATCTTGTTTGAGAAGTTGCAGATGCTTACTGGCCTGAATTCAGGGGAAATATTAGGGTTTTTATTTTTGGGGATTATAAAGATGGTGGAAATTCCGCTTTGAGGGGGAGAATCCTCCATAAAGAAGGCTTGACGGTCGTAATGAGGTCAAAACTAATGATATCTAACATGTTTGGAAGAGCCAACCATCAAAACCATCGAGATCGACAGCACAATCCTATCTAAGATCAAAAATAGCATTTTTGAGCATTTTTGACTTCTTTAGGTTCCTAGATAAAATGTAGGGCGGAGTTTTCTAAGTTCAAAAAACTACAGCGCATACAGTTCAAAATATCATGGTCAAGGTGGGTAGTAGTGGAGTATTTACAAGTTCACTGATGTGACTCAATATAACCGCCTTCATTTTGGACTCAGTGATAGTCCAAGAGTCATCAGGTCTATTAATTTTATTAATAGACGATTTGCTTTTTTATTAACTATAGAACTATGAAGTTAAAGCCCCTTTAAAGCCTCGTTAATTCTCCGTTAAATCGCTTAGCATACTTCATCTTTTATGCTTTTTCAATTTAACACTATTAAATAGTAGATCTAGTTAAAGCCTTGTTATGTTCCACTCGTCAAATCGGGATTTTTTTAGCATCTGTTTTAGCATATTTAATATAAAAGGTTAATTTAACCAGTTCTCTTATAAAACAAATCAAAAAATTAGGGTATATGCCTAAGTTCAAGTATACAAGCCCTCAACATTAATTAGAACTATATTTTATTCACAAAGTCTGAAATGCATGAATCACGATATTCTTCGGTTTTGTTATATAAGAGCGAACATTTTTACACAATTGTTATGGGAATGAGTATAAATCAACTTTGAAGATTTATTTTATATCAAATAAAGATTTATACACCTTTGTTACTTTTTAGATATACCATCGCTTTATCCTCCCTATAACCTTCTGCACATTCACCTCTATAAACTACTATGTACTTTAACTGCACAGTTATAGATGAAAGAATTTGTAATTTGTGTCTCTTCAAATAATCCGCTTGTTATAAGCTCTCTACTTCATGAACATCTTTTCTATGAGAAGTTTGCGGTTGAAATTATCCTTGGCATTGACCCATTCCTCCCGGTGGAAGGGAGATGGGTCGGGATCATAGATGGCTTCTTTTAAGGAGAAGTCTAGTTTTACACACTTAATACAATCAATGATATTATAAAAGGTGCCTTTGTTTCAAGAACGGGCAAAATTTTTTGACATGTTTGAGTTTAGTAGAAAAAGTAGTCATAGGAGGGCCTGAAGCTTGCAAAGCCCAAGCCACTTCGACCATGTTCAAGAACGTGTGGTGTGAGATCCATATGTTCTGAATTCTGAATGGTTTGAAGGTAGAATCAACATTAGATAACAAGTAAAGAATCATGGAAGTGTAGTCAGGGTTAGTGCGATGAAGAAGGTCCACAATTAAGGAGAATGAGTTATTAGACCAACCATCATTCCCAAGCTCGATCAAGTCTAGCAGAGACTCAAGCATCGCAATTTTTATTGTTTCACCAAGTACCTAGAACCACAAAAAGAGATTTCATGAAGCTTGAATAAACTAAGTTGAATTATTTAATGGCATGAGCATTGAGAGGGACACCACCAATCCTTTCATCATCAATAATATTAACGTCTCTTCCAATGACCAAGGATAGAAAGCTAAGAGATGATAGATGTGTAATGTCATCCCATAAAACCTTCCATTCAAGCTTAGTAAATTTGGCATAAACACAAGAGGACAACCGAGAGGTAAGTGTGGTAAAAAGATTATGGAGAAAGTCAGCACTGGTCCGCGTAAAGAACGATGGTGGCCTCCCAGTCAAATTTTCAAAGGATCCAAATTTTCCTATTAGGGTTGTTAATTCCCCCATTAAAAATAAGCTTTAAAATAAGCTTTTAATTAAATGAGAGTTTATAAGACTTTATAAGAGGTAGCTGAATCACAATAATGGTAACGTTGTACTTAGAGGAGACATGCTTAAGTATGCCAGTAGCGGGGTCTTGGCAAGCCCCTAAAAATTATGGAATAGGTTGTTAGCTATAATGATGTAGATATAGAGGTTAAAGCTTTAGTTAGCTTAGCTTGGGATGATCTAGTGTGATGTTAGGTGAGGGGAACAAAGAGGATGTTTTTGAGCCTCTTTCATCGGAACACAACAATAAGGAATGCAATGGCGTAGTTCAGGGATGTAGCAATAGATAAGGACAACGAGAAGTGGGGTACGGAAGAAATGTAAGCAGATTGACATAAAGACGTACCAATATCAGGTTTAGCCTGAGCATCAGTAGGAGTTAATGTGGGGACATTAAAGATTGAAGTACGTAGAAAGTTTAAATTGTTAAGTCTATGAGAACAGTATTATGCTGAGCATTTTTTGTGGAGTTCAGAGGGTCGTGTGGTAGTGCAATGGGATGACTGCGGTGCCATGAACAGTATAGATAGGTATATCTGAGAGCGGTATTGAGGAGAGAGAGGATGGATGTGCATGTTATAGTGTGTGCGTCATCATATGTAATAGATTGGTTCATATTGTATGCATCGCTGATTGAGTTAAGTAAAATAGGGTGTAAAAAGAGCTTACTGGATGAGAGTTCACCATCATTTAAAGTAGTATTTTTCGATTCATTAGGAGCGTTAGTGGTGGCAAGATCATTACATGAATGTAAGTGGGGCTCACTAGCTATTACGCCATTTTTCTTGCTAATAGCAATTGTTGGAGCAGAGGGCAAAGGCACCGTCTCACCATCATCATCATCTAAAAGGTCATCATCGACGTCAAAGTAGGAAATAGCTTCCCATTCTATTGACAAAGTTTTTGCAATATATTTGGGGCGAGGACATCAAAGGTGTTACTAATAGAATCACTACGTCATTGTTAAAGGGTTAACCATAGCGGCCCTTAAAAGAGGAAGCCGAGGCAAATAAAAGCATTCCAGCGTGAGATTATACGTTTAAGGTTGTGAGAAGAGCTCTCAGAGAGTGTTAAGTGTTTGGTGGCATTTTCGCATGGTGAATTATGGGTTGTGCTTGAGCAGAGAGATAAAATTTGGTTTGGGCTAATGGGGTAAGCCGTCTTATTTTCAATAATATTAAAATGCAATTTAGACGGGTTGATGGGGAAAATAGGCCTAAGATTGGGTTCATAATGATGGAAAAATGGGTTTAGTGGAAATGGCTATGAGGTTGAGTTTGTGTTAGTTTGTTGGGTTGTAAGGATTATTTTTGGTTGAGGTGAACTGAAGTGAGGGTGAACGAGGCTTGAAGATGATGGTTTAGGCCTAAAAGTTTGCATGGATCGGGAGAAGTAGCTTTCAGCTTGTGAAACAATAATTTGGGAGTGAATTCTTGAAGTAGGCTAAGTTAGGATTATTATAAATGATGTCAGCGGGCCTAACTTTGAATTTTGGATTTGGATTGGCATTGGGCTAGAGAAATTAGTGTTGCTAATTTGTATAAGCTAAAAATTGAAATTGTTTAGGTTGATGGGTTCAGAAGTTAGCTAAATTGATAAAGAGGCAAGCATCTTAGATGGAAGCATTTCTTGTAAGGGATAGACAGGCGAAGCAAGGAAGGCTGGGTTGAGTAGAGGAGCAGACTAGGAGATGGTCACACCAGACTGCAATGTTGATAGCGTTGTTATAACGCTTGGTCCATGAGAGATTAGGATCCAATATTTAGCAGCAGTATACTTTTCCAATATTATTTTCTCTAATTTGCAAAGCTCGATTCCTACGAGCTTGTAAGTTAAACATGGGGATACTCTCAAATTTATGGTTTATAACAACTTTCTTACTAGAAATAGCTTCTTTATGACAAATTTTGTAACATTTCGCACAATAGCATGGTAGGCTTTCATACTATATATTGCCAATAATCAATTCCATGTTGACTAACAAATAAACACATTAGAGGTAGGGTAGTGAGATAATCTCAACTCACTCATGAAAAGTGGGTGCTGATCACTTACTATATTCAGTGGAACTCCAATAAGTTGAATTACTTCCCTAATATACAAGTAGCCAACGTAACTACCATTATTGTACTCTTAACTAGAATGAAATGTGCACATTTTGTAGGTCGATCACTTATAACTCAAATACATTCATTCCCTTTCCTGGTCCAAGGCAATCCCTCAATGAAATTCATAGATATACACTTCCATTTCCACCATGGAGTCTCTACGGGGAGTAATATCCCCTCCGTTTCTTCTACTCCGCCTTCACATTTTGGAACATTATATATTTTGCCTCATACTCTATCACCCCTCTTCATCCTTGACCAGTAAAATACTCTCTTTGTGTCTCGATAAATCTTTTCTCCTCTTGCATGAATAGCCATCTCAGAATTATGACACCTGCCCAAAACCTCATATATCAACTCTTTGACATGCGGTACACACAACCTCCTATCTCATCTTAGGTAATCCTTCTGATCCTTAGATTAAAAATTCAAATGGTTCGATCATTTCCCTTTCCCAACTGCTCCGTGACATTAACTAATGACATATCTTTCCCTTGACTTAATCTACCAATTCAGGCCTAACCTCCATCATTGCCAACAAACCAGGTGTATACTCCGAATGGGGACGGAAACCGAAATCTTAAATAAATTCCATTTAATATTATTCCAATAGCATAGCGTTTAACTCAGCGTGTCTCCTACTCAAAACATCGGCGACTACATTTCCGTTCACTTGAATAAAAGAAATCCCAAAGTAATATAATGATTGCATCCATTTTTGCTGCCTTAAATTCAAGTATTTTTTGGAGAAAAGTTACTTAGTGACTTATGATCCGTAAATAGCTCGAACCTTTCTTCTAACAAATAGTGCCTCCAGGACTTCAGTGCGAACGCTAGAACAGCTAGTTCAAGGTCGTTTGGCAGGTAATTCCTTTCATGAATCTTAAGTTGTCATCTCGCATATGCCATTATTTTACCTTCTTGCATAAAGATAGCACAAGGACTAGCCCTTATGCATCGATATGTACGATGAAGGTTTGTACCATCAAGAATAATCAAAACTGGAGCTTCAACCTAACAAATGATGCTTCACACTCTGGACGCCAAGTAAAAATCAAACTCATTTGGTTAGATGAGTCAGAAATGCTAAAATCTTTGCAATGTCTTTAGTAAACTTCCTGCAAAATTCTACCAATCGAAAAAGCTATGGAACCCTAAAGCATTCCTTGGCGTTTTCCCATCCTAAATAGCTTCACTTTGCCTAAATCTACCACCAAACCATCTACGGATAGAATATGCCTATGAAATAAAAAATATTCCTCTGGAAGTGACATTTTGAAAATTACGCATTTAATTGATTCCTCCTCAAAACATCTAACACTTCTCCCAAACGAATCTCATGCTCATCTTTCCAAATCCAAATTTCCTTATCACTTTAGTCTCTATATTATTCCATTTAATTTATCTAATTAAATCTCCTGAATAATGCTATTTAAAATTATTGGTGTTACATTACCTATAAGGTAATAAGGGTCTCAAGCCTAAATTATCACCCAAAGAGTGATAAAGGGGAAAAAAGAATCAAAATCTAAATCATTACCCAAAGAGTGATAAGGGGCAAAAAGAACAAACCCTAAATCATCATCCAAAGGGTGATAAGGGGCAAAAGAAATCAATCAAGCAAGTTTAGATCTACCCTAAAGATGGGTCAAAGCAATCTTCCAAAGGAAGAACAATCAAACACATTTAGTTCTATACGAAGGCATAGTTAAAGTAACCTTCAAACAAAGGATAAAAAATTTATTACCCAGAATTGAGGAATTTTAATATCGGATATGGACACCTGAGAATTATGATTTATTACTTTGGCCTGAGGCTTCATTCTTCAAAATATGAATTAGCTCTCAATCCTTAATTTCTAAATCAGAATTCAAACTATCAAATAACGAGAATCTCTGTTAATATTCGGATTTTTAATCCTCTTACGGGATAGAATTTTGGTCTTATTATCAGACGAATTTCTGATCTTCTTATGAGATAAACTTATAGTCTTATTATCAAATGAATTTATGATGGAAATCTGGTCCTATTGTCAGATGGATATCAAGTCGTCTTATCAAATTAAATCTATAGTCTTGATGCTAAACAAATTACTAGTATTTTATCAAAGTTAACTAATGACTATCTATGCTTATGCGACAAAGAAAAGTCATCGAATAGTCATTTACTCCAAGAAACCGACCAAGATAATGATATTTAAAGCAACCATGATTTGCCAAGAAAAGAGAGACGAGAAAGCCAACTGATTCAACTTATCTAAATTTTTGCTGAAAATTGTTCTAGAAAATGAATTTCAAAACCAAGCCTTTAAAGTTTCAAAGATTAACAAGACAAATTTTTCACAAAATATTATTCAGCATTTTCAAAGCAAAATTACCAATTTAAAGAAATAAATAATTTCTCAAAGTTATGAAAGCCATAATTATTTACTATATGTTTTTTCCAAAGGGAGAAGAAAGAAGCAAAAAAGGCCAATCTAAAGAATTCTATAAGGGAATAAAGAGCAAGAAAATCTTTGCTTGACCAAAAACCACATATCATATGGAATCAGACTAAAGCATTAAAGTAAGTTGCATATCTTAAACAATCAAACGAGTCAACAAAAGTAAGGAAAGAAAATACAAGGTCAATTCAGAGTATCAATCATTCAGGTATGAATTTGTTTAACATGTTACATTTTACACATCATATACAAAAGTTATAGATAATAAGAAAGATTAATCAATAAGATAATTCAGTCAAGAGTTTCAAAGCAATGCCACTTCGGTTATTCCTTACCAAGAATCAAGGTCTTGCACTTTTTCCTTTAAGTCTTTAATAGCTCGGGAAGGTTTGGTGATGCGACTAATCAACACATCCAAAAATTCCTTAGAGTTTCTTCTCCTTCTTTCGAATAATATTTATATCATCAATAAAGATAATTTAAACCTTCAATGAGTGTTCGAGCATTTTATTGGCTCCTTTGAGAGTTTTGACCTTGCTCTGTAATTCTTTAACTTCCTGCTTAAGAACATATTTTTCACGTCCTACCTCCTCAACTTGACTTTGCTACTTAGTGGGATATTACGAGACCTTTTCAACCCACTTTCCTTTAAAAAATTGGATGCATTCATACTTAACTTTTTGGCACCTTCTGGAGATTTCTTCACGATCTATACTCGGAGATGGGTTTACAAAAGAAGGGAATGCCTCTTTGCCAACTAGAGATTAAGAGCTAGTCGTTCTCTTAGGAATGGGAGTGAGAAAGCTAGATTTGCCTCCACTCTCAATAAGTTCCAGAGATTGACACGATACTTGGATTTTCAGCAGATCAACTTAAGATTCTCAATCCTTTGATATAGACGAGCAATTTCTACATCAATTTCGATTCCTCCATCTTGGGGTCTGGATCGACCTACTGGCCCTATATTCTTTCTTATCTCTTTGATCTCTTTATCTTTTTCTTTAATTTTATTTTATAAATTTGCGGACATTTCATTCACATTACTTAATGTGGATCCCAATTTGTAGTATTTTTTATACCATTTATGTGCTTCTGGGTTATTCATAAATGGTGCAGTCAAGGAATCTTGAGAGGAGCGCTTCCTAATATCCAATATCATTCTGGCCTTAAGTTTACCCAGTCGAGAAGGAAGGTCGAGGTCACTAGGTATAAGCATGAGTTGACATTCCTAGTAAGAATAGATAAAAGAAAAATCAACATGTGGGGAAAATATTGTCCTTTATTAATAACAACAAGGCTTGCAAGCATGAACAAGTTCAGATTACATTAACGATTCAAGTTTTATACATTCAATCTTTAAATTTGAAAGCAGCGGTGTGAGCCTTTTCGAGTGAGCCCATGGACATAAGAAAAATAGAATCAAAGGAGACATTAAACTCAAAGGGAGTAATAATCGAGGGAAACTTATGATAATCCCATCTCTAAGTAAGGGGACTAGAATCACCATATAATAGTTTAGCATAATAAGAGTTGACTTCCTTAAGTAAACTATTTTTTTCATCGCTTAAGAAATCAAAATACAAGTAGGGGAGTTGTGTGTAGATTTCCTCAAGGTCCCTAAGAAAGCAGAATTTTGCTAGTTGAGAGATTTTGAGGGATAAGGTTTTCTCCTTAAAATCCCTTTATAGTTTGAAAATTTTATTCAAGAGTTCTTTTTAGATGGCAGTGCCTAATGATTTCTTAACCTGTGTATTTTCAGAAGAAAAGTAAACAAAGCTATAAGGAAATGATAATTTCAATACTTGTAAAGATTGTTTGGATTAATTAATACAACAACAAGATCACTCGAGTTCATACATTATATACCCTTTGTAAAATTTAGAGATAAATTTCTCCTTACTAAACTTGACTTTTTTAGGAGGAACAATGTGTGAGTAGAGTGGAACAACCTCAATCCTAGGAAGGTTCAGGCATTTTTCAGGATAAGGATAAGACCCTTGTTCATTCAAATATATGTTACATAAACGCCTAAGTAATCCCCCGCTCTTTCTCCCTAGAAAATAAAATCAGGAAAGAGGTTTCTGTAATAAAATTTATAGAGAAATTCTACTAAAATATCTCTATGTTTAATAAGCATCCAAAAGAGTGCAATTAACTCCGCATTCTTCCTTAGAGCTCTTTCCCGATGAAGGTAAGATCTTTTCAAAAGTTGAGTTCCCATTTTTCTTTGAAATTTTTTAATCGATCGGCATGAAGACACGTATATTTTTCAAACAAGTTGTTATGATCTTCAATCAACTTCTTAATTTCTCTATTCAGTCACAACATTTCCCTTTCACTCTTCTCGTGCAAAATCTCAAAACAGTATTTATTTATTTTCCTTAACTAAAACCAAATTTATTAAATAAAGCTAATGATAATCATAAATACTTAAAGATAATAAACTCTATACCTAAACCGCGAGAGCTTGTGAAGCAGAAACCTGAGTTTCTTCTTTGTCTAATTCTTTGTTAGCAGCTTTGGCATCCTTTACTGGGGTGTCTTCTTCAAAAGCAGTATGAGAGTTAGAGAGATCGGGAAGGTCTATATCATAAGTAGAAGGGCCTAAATCATGACCCCCCAATCTTTTGCCACCATCTCGCAATCCATCAAGATCCTTACTATCATCACCCTCATCCTCATCATTATCATCACTTTCATTTTCATCATCCTCCTTTCTTCATTATCCTTAACTTTGCATAGTGGGGGATCATCAAAAGATAATAGTGATAGCTCTTATGGGTTAATAGGAGCTTCTTTTGGGAATTCATCTTGAAGTGACCCAGAAACTCTTCTTAGCTTGAGATCGAATTTCCTTTTAAATTTGTCATTTATTATCATTTAAATCCGGGGGTGATGGAAAGTTTAGTCCAGAATACTCGGATATGTTATCAAAATATGCAATATAGATAGCTTTTCCATAGCATCTTTAGCAATTTTGTTTGTATAAATGAAGGTGGCCTCTTTGGTTTCCAGCTAATTAGCCATATGAGCCTTTTCTTTTCTGGCCAGCTCAATCTCTACCTCCAGGGCCTTCACTTTCTCTTCGGCTGCTAATTTAGTTTTTCTCTCCTCTTCTAGAATAGAGGTGAGTTTGTCCTTTTCTAAGATAGCCTCATTCTTCTCCATTGCAACATCAAATACTTGACCCTCAAGGAATTTAACTTTTGTTGTCAATGAAGAAATCCGCTCTTTAAGATCTAGGACTAAGCCGATAGTTTCTTGAGAAGATTGTTGGAGGAAAAACATATGTTTGGCAACCTAAAATGGGTAACAAGCATATAATAAATAAAGATATATGAAACCAAAAATTCATGCGTAAAAAACATAACATAAGGTGTTGTTGAAGGAGGATGTGAAGATGATATTTAGAGAAAGTAGAAGATTATTGTGGCATTGGAGAAGCCACGGATGGGGATTGAATAATTGAACGAAGTCAACCCTCAAAATTGGAAGGAATATTTTAAACTTAAGCCTTCAAGGGAAGAGATTTAGGGGGTTGAGGAGTCATACCGAACTCTTGGTTAAAACACTAGAAGTAGAAATTGGAGTTGTAATATCTATAAAAGGACTTGGAGTGCATCCAACCTCTATTTGATTATGGATGTCTATAAAAGGACTCGGAGTGCATCCAACCTCTATTTGATTGTGGGAATCTTAAACAAGAAACTAGCATCAGAAAGGATGGATTCTTTGTGGACCGCTACCACATCTATGTCTGATTCTTCTTCAATAGCAATGAAAGTTTGGCCTTCTTCGAGATGAGGCCTCTTATTCGACAAAGAGTTTAAGTCACCAGATAAGTCGTCTAAGCCTCCTTTTCTTTTTTGACCTTCCGCATCAATATTCTCAACCACTTTAGTAATAGAGTCCTTAACATGGGCGACAATAGTAGGAGAGGCCGATACAGATCACGAGTCTTAGAATTTTTGGGTTCAGAGGAAAAACCATAAGATAGTAATGCAGGAAACTTTGTTGTACCAGAAGAGTCTTGGAGAATAAGAGAAGATTTAGAGAAAGAATCTTATTTATTGGAAAATAGGGCTTGTCATGATCATCTTTCTTTAATATAGGAGGTTCTCCAAGCACCCTGTGGTTCTCCAGAATCAAGGAGTAATATCTGAGATTGACCTCAGTTAAGATCTTACGTTTGTCTCCTATAGCTTGGGATGTTAATCTCAAAGTACCAATTGTATTAGCAATGTAAGAATTTGTCCCCTTGGAGATAAGATCTAAAAAAAGAGGATGATCATTAAGACAACACAATACAGTATATAATAAAGGAAAAGGTGATAGGACTTACTAGGAATGAAGAATGACCCTCTAATTTTAGAATTGTGGCTTTTAATGTAGAAGAATTGGTTCTCCCGGTCTCAAGATTTGTTGATCAAGCTGGAGATTAGACTTTTCTGAGGAAGGAGATGATGCAAAGCACCAGCAGGATGATTCGCCACTTTGAGGGGAGTTACTAATGATCGAAGGATATCAACATTAAGAGAAAGAAGTTTAGCTTCTTCAATCAAGATCTCAAGGCAACTTAAATAAGTATAAGAGTTGGGTAGCAGTTGAATTAGGGCAATGCCCAGGTGATCTAGGTATCGGACAAAGAAGTCAGAAAGAGGAAGATAGCCAGAATGCCAAATACGAATTAGCATAAAAGCAAATAAACCATCTGGAGGATTATAAATCCTGCCAGATGGCCCCACAAATCTGGTTTCCATATCAGTAATCCCAAATTGTTGCAAGATGGTATTGACTTCACCTTGGGTATTTATGAGAGATAGGACAAGCATAAAATCTCCTTTTTCTGAGGTAGGAGAGGGTTTGGTGCCTTTGTCAGCTTGTTGGTCATTTATCTGTCCGATAATGTTATAGGAGATCAGGTAAGTATTATACATTTAATAAAAACTATTTAACTCATAATAGCAAAATGCCAAAACCATGACTAGCTATAGAATTTGTAGCAACTTGATAATTCATTAATTAGTCCATGGTTAAATGTTGAACCTTTAATAAAATCTCGAATTCGTAGCTACTTAGCACCTTTATAATTAATCAAAAACTCATGTACAATTAATGAATTTGTAGCAAAATGTTAAGTTCATAACTATCCACTGGGACCATAAACAAGAATCAAACTTACATCAAGTTATTGAGTTTACAATGGGGTATCGCATTTATGGTTAGTTATCGGGTTCACGGCAAGGTAACGATCTCATAAATCGTTTGGGGGTTCAAGGTTGTCTAAAGGCACTATAACTAATTGTCGAGTTTTACCTTGAATGTATAAATAAACAATGGATTCATAACTAATAAAAAATGCTATAATTGCATGTCGAACCCATAATGAGATATTGAAGTTATACGAAATATTGGATTCGTAATTAAATGACAACCCATTAAGTAGTTACCAAATTTAGAAGGTTGTCGAGTTTATAATTAAAATAATAATCCTTCAAACAGTTGTCGGGTTTATAACCAGTTATCGAGTTTCTAAATAGTTACCGAACCTCTGACTGATTATCGAGTCTACAACTAGTAAATGAAAAGCTAAAAAGGTATCGAATTTCAAACTAGTTGTCGAAAAAAACCGACAAATTCAAAAACTATAGAATAATTAGTGACGATTTATTGAATTTTAAAAAGTGATGTCAAAATTTTCACAGTTAACCAAATTCTTAATTAAATGTCAATTTTCAAATTTCAAAACTAAAAACCCTCTCTTTTATGTTTCATCTAAATCGATTTAAAATAGAAAACATACCTTGAAATTGAGATTCAAACAGTATGAAAATCGAGAGTTTTTTATTAAAAATGGGGAAATTAAAATTACTGTTTAGCTTGAAGGTAAAAGTTTGGAGAAGAAGAAGAAAAGGATATTTATAGGAACAGAGAAAATGATCTTGGGCATTGATTTCAATTTAAATGACTGGATGAGATCAAAGCGGAATACTAATCGGCAACCGTGTTAATATCAAAAGGCGGCAAAGTCAAATATCGAGGCGGCGGCATCAATATCAAGGCGACAACTTGAAGAGTCGGATTATATTAAAATGTAATAAGCTTCTTCTATAAAGGAGGGCAAATGTTACTACAAACACAGATATCGAACATATAGAGAGGACGCCAGTCATAAAGAAGGAAAACTGATTAGGCATTTAATAAAGGATAGCGAGCCTCAAGTAATCTCGAGAAGGTGTCGAACCTCTATAACCAAGGGGTGTTGAATGCTGAAGTGTAGAAGGAATGCCAAGCTTTTCGGGGTATCAAATTCCCAGCAGTTGACAAGCATGAGAGATATCAAACATAAAGACAACACAAAGGGGTACCAAACCAGAACAAAACCAAATCAATAGACAATCAATATTTAACAAGAAAAAGATATTAATCTTCAAAAGATGTCAAAAGCAATCAACAAGTAGAGAAGAAATGCCAAATCTTTAAAAAGCATTGAGTTTCTACAACCAGCAAGCGTTATCGAACCTTTGATGAAAATAGACGGTGCCATACATTAACAATTAAAGAGGGTAACGAGTGCCTAGCAATAGGAAGGCATCGAATTTATAAAAAGGCAATAAAGATACCATCCCGGTAAGTATTTAAGGGTATCGATTTTCTACAACATGAAGGATTGCCAAATCTAAAGATATCAAGGGTATCAAACCTCTACAACACAGAGCGTTGTAGAGCATATAATAGAAGAAGGATGCCACACCACTAGAGGATGCTAAAAAATCTAATTTCAAGTCAAGAACAACAAGTCCCTATGAGTAACAAGACTATGATGCATCAACTTTTATTAAGCCTCCATAACAGTAATTGTTGTGGAGCATCAAATAACAAAGGATGCCGAGCTTCAATGCTAGTAAGTGGTTTTGAGCTTTTATAAATAGCAAGGAATACTGAAGCTTATACAAGTAAGAGGTGTCATAAATCTATAAGGAGATTTCAAATATCATCAAGTTTATACAAGTAGCAGGTGCCAAATCTCTACAATAAGATGCCGAGATTTATCAAGACAGAGCTATCAGAACCATTGGATTCATGCTCGTGCCATGGGTCAATCATCTCGCACAGGAGCGTACCTATAAATAGACCCCCTTAGCCATTCAAAAGGAGGCGAATATTTCTTTTCTCACTTCTCACATCTTTAAAGTTGTAACCCTAAACCAAATTGTGGATTTAGAGCCAATTGTACATTTTTGACTTCTTGCACGACAATGAACTTTGCATAGCATACTTCAACTGAATAAAGATGTTTGACTGATTATTGAACTTATGACATGCATATGACTTCTTATTCTTGACTCAGACTATGGATATGCATATTTCATTCTTTTGTACTTGGACTTGCATACTTTTCTCAAGCTGTGCATAAGGCTATCTAAGCCCTTATCTAAACTTGGCTTGTTTTACCTTGAAAATTTGGGTTAACAGGGAAATTTGTAAACATTTAGTCAATAAAATACGCTAGAGCATTAGTTAGCCCGAACGTCATGACTACCCACTATAATAATCCATACCATGTGCATAATGTTGTCTTCTGATATAACCTTCAGCCACTTTCAATTGGTAAAATCTGATGGCTAAGTCAAGCTAAGAGAAAACTTTTGGCCTAACAAGTTGATCAAAAAGATCATTGGTGCAAGGCAAGGAACAATGGGTTTTCCTCGTTTGCTTACCCAATTCTTAACAGCGGTGCACAAACAAAGGAATAGTCTGCCTTTCTATTCAAATTTTGAAACTTTCTTATCAAACTCCCTTCTCTTATTCGGGGCCATATGTCTAAGAGGCATTAATACTAGTCTAGAGTCTTTCTTGAGATCGATCCTAAACTCAGTTTCTCTTCGAGGTAGAAGACCGTAAAATTCATCAGAAACATCTAGAAATTCTTTCACTATTAGGATAGATGACAAATCATCCTGTGATATGTTAAACGAATAAAAATAGCTCTTTAAAACAGAAATATCGGGATCATAATATAAATCAAATCATGTCCTCCATCACTTCTCTACTGAACACTCTTATATCATAGTCCAATATTACCCCATAACGAGACATCCAGTTACTTCATAAAATTAATCCATGCTACAAAAAGCTCATTACATATGCGTTACAAAAGAATTCAACACCACGCATGGCTAACTTTATATCATGGCATATCATAAATTGATTGGTCGATCCCCCAACAGGATTCGACACCGAAATTGATTCATGCAAGATGACAGGTTTCAGCAAAACAATCAACCAATGCACTTGCTATGAATGGATGAGATGCACAAATATCAAACAAAAGACGAAAAGGAGAATTGCATAATAACAATACACCTTCCATCACAATCTTCTTTCATTTCTCTTTAGCTTACATTGGTATAGTGATGGTGATCGGAATGACATTAAGAGCACATGCCTAAACTAATTGACTTTCCTTCTTTAGAGTCGGAAGGTCTCTCTTTATATGACAAATTGATCGTACTTGTGACGCTTCATCTTCTAAAACTCCAACCTATAGTTATTCGTCATGTGACATAATCGGCTCCAGTTGTTGCACTTGACCTTCAAAATATACATCCTACAGTTCTTTGCAATATGACCTACCTTCTGACATCTAGTATAAGTTATCATCTTTTTCTTACCTTGTCCTCCTTGGGGCCTATTACTCTTATGCTTACCCTTCCGCTGGTTCTCTTCCACCTAAGGTTTTTTCTTATTCAACTCTCCATTAACTGAGTTCAACAAAGCTGCCTCTACCAACTCTTTTAAAATTTCTCTACAAGGGATATGGTTCAATGCCAACCCTTCAGTGGTGAGTCATTCCTTTTGCAAATTTCATCACCTTCTTATCCGAGATATTTATCAAGTCAAATCCAAACCATGCCAACTCATTAACCTGGTTTACATATTTTATGATGGTTATGTCCCACTAATTCAAGTAAATGAACATCTCCAATAACAAACCCTTCTCCGTTTTTGAGAAGAACTTCATTTCAAATTTCTTTTAAACATTACCCCTGTAATTCTATCCTCCTCCACCTCTGCAATAACCACTTCCCACCAATTTATTGCCTCACCTTGCAAATGCCATGAAGCCAATTGTCTCTTAGTAATGTCATTGAGTCCTAAAAGAATGAATATATTTTTACAATAAGTTAGCCATTCCCTAGTTAAGGCATACGGTTCTGTTCCAACATATGGCTTCCCTACATGATTAGGGGAAATCCATAGTTGGTGGTGCTTGCAATGGATCTACTCTTTAGGTGGTGGTGGTAGCCATGGGTTCAATAGGGTCAGCACTAATTTGGCTCATTGCTTGTAGATAGCGTCTAAACCATGCAAGGATATTAACTCTTAGGATATCCACTTCATCCACTCTAGTACTAGTACCTGCTCTTGTTTCCACCCTACCGGTGTTGGTCCCCATTCAAGTTTTAATTGAATCATTCAATTTTTGCTATCTGTAAAATATGATTCATAACCAACTCCCTAAAGATAATAAATGAACTATAATAGTAAATAGTCTGTACATATGTACTTGATTCTTACATATAATATAATATAATACACAAATATGCTCTTTAAATATGTCCTAATCCTTGACCTAAGGATGAATATTGCACGGATACCAAATGTAAAAACCCAACTTTTCAATGCTCTGATTTAACGCCCGAAATAATGCTCAAACCATGATGAGCCGAAAACACAAATCGTTAATAATATGATAATAAGAAACAAACACAATTCTAACTACAAACTTTCTGAATCTCATAGCAGAAGGGAATAAAATATAATATTAAATAACAATTACGTATTCAAATCATCTCATATATATATATGTTTGTACAATGATAATTCAAACCCAAATTCAAATCCCCATAATATAAGTCAAATTAAGTCATTTATTTACATATATACAATATATACATCCATGACCTCATCACATGCTGCAATATGACTCCAAGCTCCATCAATTACTAATATAAATAAAAGGAAAAATAGGAGTGGATTAGACATAATTCTAAGTATGTGAGCCATGCCTACTCCATATATGTTACACATACTGCTATAATATGACCAATGTCTAACATCTAACTAGATTAGCATGAAGCCTACAAGACTATATTACAATTGGATATCTAGGATAAATACAACTTGGACTAGCTCGAGGCCTTACAGGATTGTATTACCTTCATCTAACTAATGAACTCAAGTCATGGGCTAGCCGAGTCCCCGTAGGAATGCTTACCATCCCTTCCTAACCAAATTTGAACTAACATCCCAGATTAGCCTGAGGCCCTACAAGAATGCTTACCATCCGGTCCTCCTCCTAGCCTGTCGAAGCACTGCAGAGGAGCATAATATCCTAGGTCGCCTACTTGCACCATAGTTTCATACGGTTCATATCATCATCACACAATTATATCGCAAATCAAATATATTAATCCATCTTTATAAAACAATAAATGTTAACATTCCATTTTTAGTGCATCTTGTTACCTATAGATTTCAATTTAAGGGTTAATCCTTCTACTATTCGATGTTTATTTTGTTTTGGGTTAAATCTGTAATACCCTTAATTTTAAATAACATTATTCAGAATATTTAATTAGATAAATTAAATAGAATACTGTAAATGTAAAGTGATAAAGGCATTGAGATTTGAATAAATTTAAGTGGCCGTGCTTATTAATTCAATTGGGCTAAAGAATGGTTTATAGACTAATTAAATTATGTAAGGGTATAGTGCGATTTAACTACGCCTAACCTTATCACTCACACACACACACACATACTTATATATGTTTACCCTTAAGCCATTCACACTAATGTTCATTTTCTCACAAAAATAAAAATGTAAGAAAAGAAATTAAGGTCGGCCATTAAAAAGAAAAGAAGAAGAAGAAATTCAAAGAAAAAGAATAGAAAGTAGCAAGGGGAATCAAACTCATCTCAATCCATTTTCCATATCAAAGATTATGATGAATGATAATTTTCATCCCTATTTGTTAAATATTTGTTTCAGATTTAAGATTAAATTTGTATATATGATGTTTGATGATGATAGGCTTGAATTATGGTTTGTTTTTTAAACAAGATTGTTTAAATAATGGTTCATACGGTTTTAGATCAAAAATGTGTGTTATTGATGTTTAAATGTCATGGAAAAATTACATGTTGTGCAAAATATGATTTTAGAGTTAGGTTTTAAGTTTGATAATTTTCCAAGCTTTGGAAAGTTTACTATGAATTTTTGAATGAAAATATAGCATGTTGGTTTAATAATTTATTTTAGAAAATATATTGAGAATTTGGATTTGAAATTTTGATATGTTAGACAGCATGATCAAAGTAAATTTCTATTTTGGGGATTTTTCTTAAGTGATTTGATTTAAAAAATAAATTACTTTGAGAAGAGGATCAAAATGATTTACGTGTAAATAAAGAGGAAGGTTTTATTTGCAAAAGTTTAAGTTTAATACTTATCCAAAATAAAAAGGTGGTAAGTTTTGAAAAGCAAGGGAAAAGTTAAGGCAACAAATAAGAAATGAACATGCAGGTTGGTTAGTTTATAGAAGTTACTTAGTTTAGTATTTAACCCAGAAAAACAGGTTTCGCCTCTAATCAAAGTTCCTTTCACTCCTTTCCTTTCGCCTTCGACTATGTCCAAAGCCCATTATGTTAAATCCAATACATATGGTATCATCTAGATGATACATAGTGAGTTGAAGAAAGGCAAAAGGTATGGTGTCGAAAGCATAGCTTTCGATGGGGTCGTTACTGTGATGTCCCAGAAATTTAGGCAATAATTATTTAATAATTTCATTGATAATTATTTTAAAATGTGAAATATTGATTTAATAATTTAATTCAAACAGAAATTCTCTTTTGGAAATCTATAATTATTTAGTTTGTTAAATGATATTCTTTTCAAATGTTAAAAATATTTAAACGATAAATTTATCTTTCTATGCTGATTTAAAAATATTTTACTTATAATGTATAAATGTTTATACATTGTAAATAGAGGATTTGGTTTTAATTTTAATTTATATTAAATAAAGGATATTTTCTAATTACTATTTAAATGTATAAATTGTAAATTGACTTAAATTAATTTGAATTAGTATTGTAAACTTTTCAAAGGTTTGTTTTAAAAATATTTCTTATATTTTCATAGAAATGAAAGTAAGTATTTATTTGTTTATAAGAATAAATATAGTTTAATTTTGTTTTATAATAAAATTTTATTTTGTTTTGTTTTATTTTAAAATTGCTTTTCTTTTTGAATAAGATTTAGTTCATTTTTGTTAAAGTATAACATTTGATTTAAAACTCTTGAATAAGATAAACTCAACATCTTTCTTCTTTTAAAAATCTTTTCTTTTGAAATTTAAAGAATATTATTTTGAAAAATAATTAAACAAACATTAAGGTGTAAATGTATAATTTTAAAATAAGTTTATAAGTAAACATTTAAATAGTGTATATGTTATTATTTAAAAACTAATGTTAATAAACATTTGAAACTTGCTAAAATAAATTAGAAATGGTTTAGGATAAATTTAAATACATTTATAAATTTAGAAATTGCTTTTAATAATGGAATTGCATATGTGTTAAATTCTTAAACTATTAAATGGACACTTGTAAAACATTTAACATAATAATACAACAAGTGGCAAGCTAATTTATTTTTGATTTTTAATTATATTGACAATAAAACTTAGCTAAAGCATTTTGTTAAAAACATATTTTCTCATTTGAAAATCTGAAATCATATTTCAGTAAATCAAAAACCCCAATATAAACTACAAATCTGCAAATCAAAATACAAGATAAAAACAACTTTAAATCTGCAATCAATCTCTGCAAATCTGAGCAATGAAGAATGGAGTCTGCATGCATGTTCAACAAATTACATCATCAAGTTAAAGCAAATTCAACTAGCTAATGGAAAACCAGATTTCGAAGGCAACTTCAATATGCAGGGTCCTAAAATCTGCAGCTAATTTGTTCTCTGCATTCTTCAAATTAAAAAGGTGAGTAAGCTTCTTATTTTAAAAATAGTTTTTTTTTCCTTTTAAAAATCAGAGCCATCTATAATTTACAGAACTTAAGTTTTAAATTCACTGAAATCAAAAACTGTTTAGGGAAAAATTTATTCTGCTTCTGTTTAAAAACTTAATGAACTAAGCAACCTCACATGCACAAAAGTTTGAGATATCAGAGCATATGAATTGAAAGATATGAGCATGTATGATGATGAATGTTCTGTGTACATATTTGAATGTATTTATATGTTGATGTTGCCTGTAGCTACATATCTTTGTAAATTAAGATTTTCTTTTACAGAAATTCTTTATCACTTGAATTGAATCCAGTTAGTAATTTTTGTGTAAATAAGATATGTTTGTTTAGTATAATTTAGATTTATAGATTTTAAGTTAGTTTAATAAATCTGTAGCCTCTGTAAACTAAAATCAGTCATCATTAGAATAAAACAAATAAATCATAAATTATTAGAAAAAGTGTATAAATTAGAATACATGTTTGAAATCTGGAATTTTAAAAACTAATATTACAGTTTTAAATAAACTGTTAGGCGAAAGGCATTTCTGTTTTAAAACAGAAAGAGGAAAATTTGAAAATATCTGTAGGCTAGTGAATTTGGGGGTTAAGATGCCTACTGTAGTGGAGTTTTGATGTAAGAATGTTAGGGGAATGTGGTGATATTTGATCAGAGAGAGAGAAGAGGGGGATTGGGATTTCTAGGTATTCAAAACCCTGGTTTTAAGTGTTGCAGTGTTGAAGTTTTGAGGGTCTGCACATTCACTCTGTTGCATCGAGTGGGGTAAGGATTTGGGAGGTTGAAGAGGGGTTGTAGATGGATCATCTGCTGGAATTTCAGCAGTAATGATGGTGAGAAGCATGGCTATGGACTGTTGATAGGTTTGGTATGGTGTTGTGGTGATATTGCAGGTTGCTGTTGTTTTTTTTTAAATTTTTGATCTCAAGCTGATATGGGAGGGTTTGGATGATTGTGTGGTGTAGGGAGATGGTCAGTGATTTGTAGCAATAGGTTGGAGTGGCTGGAGTTCATCGAGGCGACGGTGCATGTGCACCATTCATGTTGAAGTTCAGGTGAACTTCTGAGATGCAAGGTTTTTGACTCGAAGCATTCCTCAGGTATTTTTGTTTTTGACTCGGAGTAGATGGTTTGGGAACTCGAAGTAATAGGATTGGTTACTCGGGTATTTGGTTGCAGGTTTTAAATTCTGTAATTTTACAGTTTTTAAAATTTTGAATGAAACTCATATTTAAAGATTGCAAATTGATTCAAATGTAAGATTAAACTGAATTCAAATGCAGTTTGAAATTCAAAGTTTTAAAAATGGAAATGTTAAATTTAAACAAGATTTAATTTAGATTTAATCAAGTTTAAAAATAAGTTTCAGGTTTGATTTCAAAATCAGATATTAAGCTAAAAACAGTTTTTGTAAGTTTTAAAAGTGTGAACAGATTTAAATGTTTAAGCAAAACTTAAATGTGTTTTGAAATCAAGTTAAAAACTGTTTTCAAGTTTCTTTGGAAACCAGTTTGATTTCAAACAGTTTATAAATTTAAAGAGGAAATGAATGAACATATTCAAATGTTTTAAAAGTGAATTTGAAGATGAAATTTATTTCAAATAAGTTTTAAAGCTTGAAAGAATTTAGTTTCCATTAGTATTGAATTAAAATATGAAATGTTAATTTAATTTTGAAAGTTGAAAATAATCAATTTATTTTCAATGCGTAATTTATCAAGCAATTTAGTTTTGATTTTTTCTTTATATGTAAGTAATGAATGTTGTTTAAAATTCATTTTTATTTTAAGGTTTTAAAATTGTTTTAATTTGGATTAATGTTTAAATGATTAAACATTTTAAATATTAAATTTTTTTTAAATGGAAGTTGAATTTAATTTTTAGAAATGTATTGTTTTAATACATTTTGAAAGTAAATGAGTCATTTGATAGGTAATTAAATTATTTTGAAAATAATTAAGATAATTTAGAATTTACTTAATTATTTGATATTTAAATAATGATTTAGATTAATTTTAATTGGAAATGATTTATTTATAATTAATCTAATTCAAATTTTCTTAAGTATACAATTAATGAAATGTTGTTAATTAATAAATGGTGATAATTATCTAAGGATAATTTAGTAATTAATTAATGAAATTAATTTTGATAATTAACTAGATTAATTAATTGAATATAATTAATTGAATTTGTTAAGTATAATTAATTGTTAAAGTAATTAAGGAATTAATTACTTATTGTAATTAATTTTAATATTGTGATTTGTTAAGTTAATTAATTTAGTTTAATTAATTTTAATAAATCATTTGATGATTTTAAGAGTGTGATTACTTAATGTAATTAATGGAGCAGGATTACTTAGAGAAGCAATACTGATAATTACTAGAATGTAATTAGTAATTTGGATTATTACTTCTGTAATTAACCAAGGGATTAATTTATAAATGATTAATTATTGGATAATTAATTTATAAATATGTAATTAAAGATAGTTAATTACTAAATTGAATATTAATCAAGGTGATTAATAATTAGATTAATTACTAAATGTAATTAATTTTAATTAAATAATTTATTTAAATATTAAATATCATTAATTATTAAAATTAATGATGTAATTAAGGTTTGTTTGATTAAGTAATAATTAATTAAGTAATTAATTAATTGTAATTAATTAAGGATAAATATAATTAATTATAATTAATTAACAAATGAGTAATTAAATGTTAATTACTTATGATTAAGGTTAATTAATTTATGAAATTAATTAAAGACTAATTACTTATTGTAATTAGTGAATGATTAATCAATGATATTTAATCAAGTTAAATACTTAGTGAATGATTAATTAACTAGGTTAATTAATTTATGGATGTTAAGCAGGATTTAAATGTGTTAATTTAATTTAATTTATTTTAAATTAATTAGAGATGGTTGTAATTAATTTTATTCATTTTAAATTAATCATAATTGATGGTTAATAAATCATTGCTTATGATGTTATTGATTCAATGGTTGTGATCTCAGTAATGAGATGAGTCGTATCTGTATGATATGAATGCTTGGTTTAAGTATGATGGTTTGTGATGGATTATTTGGTTGTGATGATTATCTGTTTATGGATGATACAGATTATCTGTTTATGATATGAATGTGATTATCTATTGTGAGATGTAGTTTATCTATCTGTGTGAATTAGATAACTATGAAATGAGTTAATTGTTTAAAACCCTTAAGTATAACTTGGACATTAAGATGGCGTTTGGTTTCGGTGAGACCGGGATCGGGTTTCCATATTTGGATATCCGAAAACCACGTCGATTCCAATTAAACGTTAGGTCGTTAATCCTAGTGGAGCAAGTGAAGACTCAAGGTGTAAGGACTATACGTCAGTATAACTCTGTGGGTGATTCCGTAATGAGTTTGACGGAATAGTACTTATATGTTCGAGATGGTGATTCAGAGTGCAAGGGTTATCGTCGTTAACTCTGAGGGTGATTCCAATACGAGTGTAACGAGATAATGCCTTCGGTTTCGTTCGAACCCGGAACGAACTTGTATGGATTGAATGCTTTCAGAACATCGTCAGGTGGACGATGAGCATTCTAAGATTGATATGTCCTATAAAGGTAATCGTAGCCTCAAGCCTCATCAACCGGGCATGGCTAAAATAGGGGAGGTGCAGCAAAGCTTCGTGGGTAGCCCCCACTGGAGAGCAAGATTTATCCCTGTCTAGAGGTCCCTTTATATTCGGTTGTGTGGCAGTCGGTGACGACCAATCTGCGGGGCGGTCTTGTTCGGAACTGTTCAGTAAGGAATGGTTCCGGCTTTGTGTTGCAAGGGAGTGGGAGTACTCCTCGGTACGGTGATCTAGGCCACGTACTGTGACGGGTGGTACCCCAGTAGCCCTGCTATTGTTGGAAACCCATTTTCCCTACGAGACCCTACGGTTTTGATTGTATTACCCACTTTTGTGGCTAGTAGCTGGAATTTAATAGATGTAACAATTTCGGCTATTTCTTATTTATTTGAAAACCCTAGACGCTATTATAATATCACCGGATTTCCTATTAAATGTTTTGGTTAGCGTAAGGTAAAAACTTTTCCATGTTTATGTGTGGGAAGTCTTACGTGATACCTTTTGTTTCAAAGGATTTTCTAAAAGTTAAGCAACTTTTATCCCCATTTACTCACACCAGACCCCTGTCTGACCTGAGTGTTTATTTTCTGTTTTATTAAACTCTTGGGTACTCATATTACGTATGAGTAGTAAAGTGTTTCAGGATTTCTTTGACGAGTTCTGGAGGAGATAATGGAGCAGGAGGCTTCAGCGTGTAGATATATGTAGTGGTTCCGCTGTGTTTGAGTTGTACCTATTTCTCTGATATTCTTGAATTGTAATTGCTAGACAGATGTTTATAACTGTCTAGTTTGTGTTGTATTAGCTGTAGAACTCTGATATATATGATACTATGTAAAGTTTTATGTGATATAATATAATTTATTCGTTCCGCTGTGAGATTCTGATGTTGTCTGTTTCTTTCTTTCCTTTCTTTTCTCTTTTCTATCCCTTTCTTTCTTCTTAGCGATGTGACTTCCTAGAGTTTGGAAGTTGGATCGCTACATTGTGGTATCAGAGCTCTAGGTTGAGCGAATACCTAGACTCTGGAGTGGTGTCCTTCTTGAGAGAGCGTATTTGTAATTTTGAATATATATATATATACATATATATTTATTTATTTCTACCTATTAGATTGGGTTACCTGTTCGGGTTTTCCAATATAAGTAATAAAGGTAGAAAGGGTAGTGGTGTGTGTAACACAACTACCAATGGTTAGAGTTCGAGTGTTTGAGGTTGGAAGTGATCTGCTAGGGCAGTTTGGGCATCTTGAGTAGTTCTGCAGTTTGGTGTGAAGGATTTCACCAATCTCTGAAGGAAATATTTTTAAGATTCGGAGTTTATTTTTGGATTGTAAGCTTAGTAGCACTCGTGTGAGTGGTTTTTCTTGAGTTTAGATCAGTTGGAAGTTTTGAAGCCAGCAAAGGGTATTTTGGCAACTTTAGGAAGGAGTTCTGTCTATATTTGAGTTTGAGACTCAGTTTGGCAGAATGTTTTGTGCTTGGTTTGGGAGCGAGTTTCCTGAGAGATATCTGTCTATCTGGAAGGCTCTATTGTGAAGAGGCTGGTGTAGCTTTAAGGTTCGATGAGCTTTTGGATAAGGATGTTTTTGGCAGCAGTAGCAGCAATGAGTAGCCTGTTTCTTCGGTGGTTCAAAAACCTCTGTGATTCTTCTGTCAGAAGTCCGGGCAGATGGTGAGCTTTTCCATTCCTTCTGGAAGCTCAATTGGGAGTGATATTAGTGGTTGGAGGTAGACCACTAGTTCTTCTTTGTTTTGAAGGCTTTAGCTGTTCTGATTGTTGAAGTGAGAATGATTTCTTGGAATCTGAACTGAGTGGAATCGAAAAAGTGACTTGCGACGGTTCGGAAGTTCTCTAAGTGATCTTTGTTTGGATTGAGGCATCTCTAGTAGATGTTTGAGTTTTCGAAGTGGTATTTTCTGGATATCTTCGAAGGAGTTAAGATTTGCATCCACATCAAGAGTTTGAGCTCTGTTTCAACTTGATTCTTGGAGGTTTACCGGTGGATCAGATTGGTAGGGAGATTCTTTGAGAATGTGATCTGTTTAAGTTGACAGGTTTGATTGGATCCAGTTTTCTGGTTGAATTTTTGTTGTGTGTTGTGACTGAAACGGATAGGTCATTGAGATTTTATGGAATTTGACGAACAATGTTTTCGGAATATTGATCAATTTTATACTTGTGTTCATCAATAGCATTCTTAAATTAGAATTGCGCAGTGGAAGCATGGTGGCAGCTATTCCAGAATAGAAGCAACACCCGATTCTTTGGGAATTTGAATTTTGTCTTGAACCAGAGGATTCTATAGGAAATTCGTTTTAATCTGGAGGCTTGACTGTTTTGTGCACCTGTTCTGTTTCAGAATAGGAGTAGTAGGTTTGAAGTCTTCTGATGTTTGTGTAGAAGAGTTGTATGGTAGATTTGATTAATCTAGAGGTTGGAGGCAGCCCAGGATCGACATGAGAGATTTGTGGATATGAGTATTGGATCTTTCTGTTTTCTCTTGAGAGTTAAGTGTTTGGTCTACAGGATTGAATTTCCAGTTCATATGGCTGGAATTTGTTTTGTTTTCACGTATCTCTGAGGGAGTACGTGTATGGTTTATCCCTGGTTTTAGAATCAGTAGTTCTGAGAGATTTGGGAGTTGATCAGGACTTGTCTATGGTCCTGTATTCTGTTTAGATTTGTAGATCTAGAAATATAGGAGCTCTAGATCTGAGTGGTGTAGCTAGTTTATATTCTATAGAGCGAGTGTCCCTGTGTTTGTACCTGGGAAACTCTAGGGAATCCTATCCAGAATTTTGTCTGGATAGTTAGAATTGTTTGTTTGAATTGGTTGCTATGGTTGTTAGTATTTGGTTGATAACATATGTTTGCTATTTTTAAAATTTAAAATCTGTATGAGATTATTAAATTACCTTTGCTTTTAAATTTCGGGGATGAAATTCTTTTAAAGGGGGAGGAATGTGATGTCCTGGAAATTTAGGCAATAATTATTTAATAATTTCATTGATAATTATTTTAAAATGTGAAATATTGATTTAATAATTTAATTCAAACAGAAATTCTCTTTTGGAAATCTATAATTATTTAGTTTGTTAAATGATATTCTTTTCAAATGTTAAAAATATTTAAATGATAAATTTATCTTTCTATGCTGATTTAAAAATATTTTATTTATAATGTATAAATGTTTATACATTGTAAATAGAGGATTTGGTTTTAATTTTAATTTATATTAAATAAAGGATATTTTCTAATTACTATTTAAATGTATAAATTGTAAATTGACTTAAATTAATTTGAATTAGTATTATAAACTTTTCAAAGGTTTGTTTTAAAAATATTTCTTATATTTTCATAGAAATGAAAGTAAGTATTTATTTGTTTATAAGAATAAATATAGTTTAAATTTGTTTTATTATAAAAATTTGTTTTGTTTTGTTTTATTTTAAAATTGCTTTTCTTTTGGAATAAGATTTAGTTCATTTGTGTTAAAGTATAACATTTGATTTAAAACTCTTGAATAAGATAAACTCAACATCTTTCTTCTTTTAAAAATCTTTTCTTTTGAAATTTAAAGAATATTATTTTGAAAAATAATTAAACAAACATTAAGGTGTAAATGTATAATTTTAAAATAAGTTTATAAGTAAACATTTAAATAGTGTATATGTTATTATTTAAAAACTAATGTTAATAAACATTTGAAACTTGCTAAAATAAATTAGAAATGGTTTAAGATAAATTTAAATACATTTATAAATTTAGAAATTGCTTTTAATAATGGAATTGCATATGTGTTAAATTCTTAAACTATTAAATGGACACTTGTAAAACATTTAATACAACAAGTGGCAAGCTAATTTATTTTTGATTTTTAATTATATTGACAATAAAACTTAGCCAAAGCATTTTGTTAAAAACACATTTTCTCATTTGAAAATCTGAAATCATATTTCAGTAAATCAAAAACCCCAATACAAACTACAAATCTGCAAATCAAAATACAAGATAAAAACAACTTTAAATCTGCAATCAATCTCTGCAAATCTGAGCAATGAAGAATGGAGTCTGCATGCATGTTCAACAAATTACATCATCAAGTTAAAGCAAATTCAACTAGCTAATGGAAACCCATATTTCAAAGGCAACTTCAATATGCAGGGTCCTGAAATCTGCAGCTAATTTGTTCTCTGCATTCTTCAAATTAAAAAGGTGAGTAAGCTTCTTATTTTAAAAACAGTTTTTTTTCCTTTTAAAAATCAGAGCCATCTATAATTTACAGAACTTAAGTTTTAAATTCATTGAAATCAAAAACTGTTTAGGGAAAAATTTATTCTGTTTCTGTTTAAAAATTTAATGAACTAAGCAACCTCACATGCACAAAAGTTTGAGATATCAGAGCATATGAATTGAAAGATATGAGCATGTATGATGATGACTGTTCTGTGTACATATTTGAATGTGTTTATATGTTGCTGTTGCCTGTAGCTACATATCTTTGTAAATTAAGATTTTCTTTTACAGAAATTCTTTATCACTTGAATTGATTCCAGTTAGTAATTTTTGTGTAAATAAGATATGTTTGTTTGGTATAACTTAGATTTATAAATTTTAAGTTAGTTTAATAAATCTGTAGCCTCTGTAAACTAAAATCAGTCATCATTAGAATAAAACAAATATCAAACATCATAAATTATTAGAACAAGTGTATAAATTAGAATACATGTTTGAAATTAGGAATTTTAAAAACTAATATTACAGTTTTAAATAAACTGTTAGGGGAAAGGCATTTCTGTTTTAAAACAGAAAGAGGAAAATTTGAAAATATCTGTAGGCTAGTGAATTTGGGGGTTAAGATGCCTACTGTAGTGGAGTTTTGATGTAAGAATGTTAGGGGAATGTGGTGATATTTGATCAGAGAGAGAGAGAGAAGAGGGGGATAGGGATTTCTAGGTATTCAAAACCCTGGTTTTAAGTGTTTCAGTGTTGAAGTTTTGAGGGTCTGCACATTCACTCTGTTGCATCGAGTGGGGTAAGGAATTGGGAGGTTGAAGAGGGGTTGTAGATGGATCATCTGCCGGAATTTCAGCAGTAATGATGGTGAGAAGCATGGCTAAGGACTGTTGACAGGTTTGGTATGGTGTTCTAGTGATATTGCAGGTTGCTGTTGTTTTTTTCAAATTTTTGATCTCAAGCTGATATGGGAGGGTTTGGATGATTGTGTGGTATAGGGAGATGATCAGTGATTTGTAGCAATAGGTTGGAGTGGCTGGAGTTCATCGAGGCGACGGTGCATGTGCACCATTCATGTTGAAGTTCAGGTGAACTTCTGAGATGCAAGGTTTTTGACTCGAAGCAATCCTCGGGTATTTTTGTTTTTGACTCGGAGTAGATGGTTTGGGAACTCGAAGTAATAGGATAGGTTACTCGGGTATTTGGTTGCAGGTTTTAAAATCTGTAATTTTACAGTTTTTAAAATTTTGAATGAAACTCATATTTTAAAGATTGCAAATTGATTCAAATGTAAGATTAAACTGAATTCAAATGCAGTTTGAAATTCAAAGTTTTAAAAATGGAAATGTTAAATTTAAACAAGATTTAATTTAGATTTAATCAAGTTTAAAAATAAGTTTCAGGTTTGATTTCAAAATCAGACATTAAGCTAAAAACAGTTTTTGCAAGTTTTAAAAGTGTGAACAGATTTAAATGTTTAAGAAAAACTTAAATGTGTTTTGAAATCAAGTTAAAAACTGTTTTCAAGTTTCTTTGGAAACCAGTTTGATTTCAAACAGTTTATAAATTTAAAGAGGAAATGAATGAACATATTCAAATGTTTTAAAAGTGAATTTGAAGATGAAATTTTATTTCAAATAAGTTTTAAAGCTTGAAAGAATTTAGTTTCCATTAGTATTGAATTAAAATATGAAATGTTAATTTAATTTTGAAAGTTGAAAATAATCAATTTATTTTCAATGCTTAATTTATCAAGTAATTTAGTTTTGGATCTTTCTTTATATGTAAGTAATGAATGTTGTTTAAACATTCATTTTTATTTTAAGGTTTTATAATTATTTTAATTTGGATTAATGTTTAAATGATTAAACATTTTAAATATTAATTTTTTTTAAATGGAAGTTGAATTTAATTTTTAGAAATGTATTGTTTTAATACATTTTGAAAGTAAATGAGTCATTTGATAAGTAATTAAATTATTTTGAAAATAATTAAGATAATTTAGAATTTACTTAATTATTTGATTTTTAAATAATGATTTAGATTAATTTTAATTGGAAATGATTTATTTATAATTAATCTAATTCAAATTTTCTTAAGTATATAATTAATGAAATGTTGTTAATTAATAAATGGTGATAATTATCTAAGGATAATTTAGTAATTAATTAATGAAATTAATTTTGATAATTAACTAGATTAATTAATTGAATATAATTAATTGAATTTGTTAAGTATAATTAATTGTTAAAGTAATTAAGGAATTAATTACTTATTGTAATTAATTTTAATATTGTGATTTGTTAAGTTAATTAATTTAGTTTAATTAATTTTAATAAATCATTTGATGATTTTAATAGTGTGATTACTTAATGTAATTAATGGAGCAGGATTACTTAGAGACGCAATACTGATAATTACTGGAATGTAATTAGTAATTTGGATAATTACTTTTGTAATTAACCAAGGGATTAATTAATAAATGATTAATTATTGGATAATTAATTTATAAATAAGTAATTAAAGATAGTTAATTACTAAATTGAATATTAATCAAGGTGATTAATAATTAGATTAATTACTAAATGTAATTAATTTTAATTAAATAATTTATTTAAATATTAGAGATCATTAATTATTAAAATTAATGATGTAATTAAGGTTTGTTTGATTAAGTAATAATTAATTAAGTAATTAATTAATTGTAATTAATTAAGGATAAATATAATTAATTATAATTAATTAACAAATGAGTAATTAAATGTTAATTACTTATGATTAAGGTTAATTAATTTATGAAATTAATTAAAGACTAATTACTTATTGTAATTAGTGAATGATTAATCAATGATATTTAATCAAGTTAAATACTTAGTGAATGATTAATTAACTAGGTTAATTAATTTATGGATATTAAGCAGGATTTAAATGTGTTAATTTAATTTAATTTATTTTAAATTAATTAGAGATGGTTGTAATTAATTTAATTCATTTTAAATTAATTATAATTGATGGTTAATAAATCATTGCTTATGGATGTTATTGATTGAATGGTTGTGATCTCAGTAATGAGATGAGTCGTATCTGTATGATATGAATGCTTGGTTTAAGTATGATGGTTTGTGATGGATTATTTGGTTGTGATGATTATCTGTTTATGGATGATACAGATTATTTGTTTATGATATGAATGTGATTATCTATTGTGAGATGTAATTTATCTATCTATGTGAATTAGATAACTATGAAATGAGTTAATTGTTTAAAACCCTTAAGTACAACTTGAACATTAAGATGGCGTTTGGTTTCGGTGAGACTGGGATCGGGTTTCCATATTTAGATATCCGAAAACCATATCGATTCCAATTAAACGTTAGTTCGTTATTCCTAGTGGAGCAAGTGAAGACTCGAGGTGTAAGGGCTATACGTCAGTATAACTCTGTGGGTGATTCCGTAATGAGTTTGACGGAATAGTACTTATAGGTTCGAGATGGTGATTTAGAGTGCAAGGGTTATCGTCGTTAACTCTGAGGGTGATTCCAATACGAGTGTAACGAGATAATGCCTTCGGTTTCATTCGAACCCGGAACGAACTTGTATGGATTGAATGCTTTCAGAACATTGGCAGGTGGATGATGAGCATTATAAGATTGATATGTCCTATAAAGGTAATCGTGGCCTCAAGCCTCATCAACCGGGAATGGCTAAAACAGGGGAGGTGCAGCAAAGCTTCGTGGGTAGCCCCCACTGGAGAGCAAGATTTATCCCTGTCTAGAGGTCCCTTTATATTCGGTTGTGTGGTAGTCGGTGACGACCAATCTGCGGGGTGGTCTTGTTCGGAACTGTTCAGTAAGGAATGGTTCCGGCTTTGTGTTGCAGGGGAGTGGGAGTACTCCTCGGTACGGTG
Source organism: Allium cepa (assembly GCA_030765085.1). Classification (NCBI taxonomy): domain Eukaryota; kingdom Viridiplantae; phylum Streptophyta; class Magnoliopsida; order Asparagales; family Amaryllidaceae; genus Allium; species Allium cepa. The sequence goes on from CM060945.1 coordinate 1,016,116,413, forward strand.
ATCTAGGCCACGTACTGTGACGGGCGGTACCCCAGTAGCCCTGCCATTGTTGGAAACCCATTTTCCCTACGAGACCCTACAGTTTTGATTGTATTACCCACTTTTGTGGCTAGTAGCTGGAATTTAATAGATGTAACAATTTCGGCTATTTCTTATTTATTTGAAAACCCTAGACACTATTATAATATCACTGGATTTCCTATCAAATGTTTTGGTTAGCTTAAGGTAAAAACTTTTCAATGTTTATGTGTAGGAAGTCTTACGTGATACCTTTTGTTTCAAAGGATTTTCTAAAAGTTAAGCAACTTTTATCCCCGTTTACTCACACCAGACCCCTGTCTGACCTGAGTGTTTGTTTTCTGTTTTATTAAACTCTTGGGTACTCATATTACGTATGAATAGTCAAGTGTTTCAGGATTTCTTTGACGAGTTCTGGAGGTGATAATGGAGCAGGAGGCTTCAGCGTGTAGATATATGTAGTGGTTCCGCTGTGTTTGAGTTGTACCTATTTCTCTGATATTCTTGAATTGTAATTGCTAGACAGACGTTTATAACTGTCTAGTTTGTGTTGTATTAGCTGTAGAACTCTGATATATATGATACTATGTAAATTTTTATGTGATATAATATAATTTATTCGTTCCGCTGTGAGATTCTGATGTTGTCTGTTTCTTTCTTTCCTTTCCTTTCCTTTCTCTTTCCTATCCCTTTCTTTCTTCTTAGCGATGCGACTTCCTGGAGTTTGGAAGTTGGATCGCTACAGTTACGATACAACAAGTGGCAAGCTAAATGATGGCGTGGAAACCATCTCTTTCGATAGAGTCGAAAGCATATATTTAAAATATAGAAGGATAGCTTCGAAACCCCTTCCAAAGCCATGGCCTTCGAAATCCATAACTCTTTTGAAAGCATTTAGAAAGCATTTAGAAAGCGACTTAATATAGCTTTAAAACAAAGAATACCTTTCAATAGCATTGATGACTTTAATACAATCGAAAGGAAAAAGACTTTAATACAACAAGTGGCATGTCTATCGAAAGTGAATAAATAAAAGATATTGGCAGGGCCAATAAGTTAACAATAAGCCTGTGAAAACTATGTAAGGGAAAAGATATTGGTAGGGGCGAATAGGTTCATTGTTATCCCATAAAAACAATGTATAATTAAAGATGTCAGTTAGACATGTTTATAATAATCCCATGAAAACTATATCAGAAGAAATATTGGCAGATGGTCAATAGGTTCCTAGTTAGCCCATGAAAACTAGAGTAAAAGAAAGATATTAACTATTATTCAATAGGTTCTTTGTCAGCCCATGAAAACTAGGATAAAAGAAATGATATTGGAGTTACCAATAGGTTCATAGTAATCCCGTGAAGACTATATAATTGGACAGGGAGTCCTTAAAAGTTTAACCGGTATTAGTTAGTCCATAAAAACTATTAGGTTAACAGTAATCCTAGAAACTATAATTATGACAAATAGTCAAAATTGAATTAGGAATGGGTAATCTAGAATTGATTTAATTGTTTTGCATATCATCACATAACAATGTTTTGAATTGAATTAACCATTGCGGATGCAGGGGCATTGAAAATGGTTTATAAAGGTTTTAAGATACTAGTGAGGGGAAACCTGTTCAGCTAAGTGGCATGGTCTCACTAAATATCTAAAAGGTTTGAGATGGTATATTATTATGTCTGATTTGAAGTTTATGTTTTCTCCTTAAACTCTCGGGTACTCGATTGATTTTGCGTATTTCGAGATTCGAGGTTTTCAGGTATCTCTTAAGATGAAAAAGCTTTTGAAGTCATGTAGAAGGCATATAGTTATTTAAATTTTTTCTCATGTGATTCCGTTGTTTTTTTTGTTAAGGCAAAGTTGTTTATTGCCTATTATACACTTTGATCACCGGGGGGCATCTTTATATGTCACTCTTGGAGTATATTGTAATAATTATATTTTTTGTATGTGGTTATCGTTGTGGGATATTGTAAAGAATGTTGAAATGATCTTGGAATGGAATGTAAAAGTCATTTTGAAATTTTAAACTTTTTCCATGTCCATGTGTTTCTAGTATATCAATTACCGCATTTAGTCATCGAGAATTAATAACTATGGATGACTGCAGCATCTGTAGCTGTTAGTTTTTGGCCTCCAAGTGGGGATGTTACAAGTTGGCATCAGAGCAAAGATTTATGAAAATTTATGTAATTAAAACCTAAAAGATTTTCAAAACATAATCTAATAAATCAAAAAATTAATCGGTGTTTTGGTTAATGCGATGGTAACGTACTTATATTTGATATACATATAGGTGTAAATATTAGTACGTAATTCCCGTTTTCTCTTAGGCCGTTCTTTTGTATCTTACTAAGACTCTTATACAGATTTACAAGAAAGAAGATATGGAAGCAGGAAATGAAAGAGGAAATCTAGGTGGAAGAAGCACCACCACTGATGGAAATTCTCGAACTAACACCTGGAAGAACCAAGGTCGATAGGCTAATGCTAATCAAAATGCGGAGGCTAATGTGAGTGCTGGGAATCCGACAGTAGATGCAAGGATGATGTATCAGTTCCTTGCTTATTTGATGCAAGCCGAAACTACTGGAGTGGCTGGAAATATTGGAGTAGCAAATGTTGTGATTCCCATTGGGAATATTTATGCAAAGCTAAACCGAGACTACACCATTTTGGGTGGAAAGCCATTTATGGGAACATAAGATGCGATAGAAATGGAGAATTGGTTGTTACACTGTGAAAGGATTTTATCTGATTTGGGTTTAGAAGATGAGTGGAAGAGAAAGTTGGCCTCTAGATAGTTGCAAGGGTCGGCACTTCATTGGTGGAATGGTGAGACTGCATGAGTTCCGAAGGAAGAGTTAACTTGGGCTGATGTTAGAAGGAGATTCGAACAGAGGTTTATTTGTGAGGTTGCCAATTCAACATCGATGAGAAAATTAATGGATTTAGTTCAAGGAGACATGTTAGTTATCGAGTACGCAAATAGATTTGATGAGCTTTCTCGATATGGATACGCTATTATCGACACCGACATCCAAAGGAATGAAAGGTTCATTCGAGGACTGAGACCCGAGCTTGCTAGGGCGACCTTGACTCATATTCTTATCCCTGTTATGTGGTGGTGGAGATGGCCACTTGCCAGAAATAGATGCTTGCTATTTGTGCTACAGAGAAGCCAATTGGATCCCAGAATTCTCAAGGAAAGAAGAGAAAGTTCTTTAAAAAAGAAAGGCGCCCAAAAGGGAGATTCAGCCAAGAAGTCAAAAGATGATTTAGTCTGCTACAAATATGACAAGAAGGGTCATTTTTCAAATGAGTACTGGTCAAGAAAGGGGCAAAAGAAGGCTGCAGATAAGAAGCATATTAAGTGTTACAACTGCGATCAAGTTGGGATTTACAAGAACCAGTGTCCAGAGCCTGTTTGGGCAGAAAAAGGAAAGGTTTTTGCTATTGGACCACCGTCTTCTTCCAAATCAACTGCAGTAGATAAGGGAAAGACAGTGGTGGAAGGTACATTTTTGATTCAAAGTATTCCAATTAGGATACTATTTGATAATGTTGCATCACATTCATTTGTATCCCAGAATTTGGTTAATAAGTTATGCTTAAAACCACTTACCCTGTTTCTTCCTTAAGGGTTGTGAATCCAATAGGAGGGTATGCAACTCTAGGGATGAGAAGTGACTAGTTATAACATGATTTGTTAGGTCCTATGTTTTCATATAATTTGTATGTTTATGATCTCGAAATCATTTTGGGTATGGATTGGTTGGGTAGATATGATGTTAGTATATTTTGCCAGGATGGGGAAATATCAATAAGGCATCCAAATAGTAAGAACTAATCATCTTCTCAGCAGAGAGTTCTGACCGAAGTGTTTGTGTTGTGTTAAGTTCTTTGGAAGCAATGGAGGAGCTAAGTTAGGTTCAAATTGCAAGAGAGTTTGCAGATATTTTTGAGCCGATTGTAGGACTACTACCAAAATGAGCTACTGAGTTTTGGATAGATCTTGTACCGTACACCACCTAGTAGAATCACACCGACTGAGATGAACGAATTGAAGGTGCAACTAGTGTAATATCCCGCCTTTTGTGCGCTTTAAACCGACGATAAACCACACACATCAGACTCAAACCATACAGAAGGGCGGATTGTTTTTAGGGTGAATAAGAAAAACAGAGAAAGAAATAAAACAAAACAGAATTTCACAGCAGAATGACAAAATATAATAATCAAATAAACAGTTCATGAAGATGTTTTACAAAACATTTGATTATACTTGTACAACATAAAATCAGAGTTACACATACCAAAGAATAATAAATAACAGTGCAACGGAACAACGTCATGCGGTGGAACAATATAGTAAATAATAGTAATAATATCTTCGTCTTCATCCTCCAAAATAAAATCTTCAAATCCTGTAATGCTCAGACTAACCCGAGCGAATTGAAAAGACAAAACGCTCTAGTCAGAACTAAAAGATCTTATGTGAATTAAATCAACAGAAATAAATATGAGTGTAACAGCGTCAAAGATGTTTACGGGATTTGACATCTCTATCCAGTGTCAAACGTGAGTGCAGTAACTTAGGAGATGCTCGGGATTCACATCTCCTAAGGATCCGTTAAACTATTTACTATGTAGTAATATTTCGCTATCATAATAATGTCCATAGTAAAATAAACTTACGTTTAAATAGCTTTAAGGAGTTACCCAATCACCCCCTTAACACAGTAATAGCCCCAGTAGTCCATCCAGTATCATCGCATCCCCAGATAGGGAGTCTACTCTAAATACTCCATGGGTTATGGGAAAAAACCAAACTCGTACAAGGCGCGCTAGGGTAGGTGACACGACACAACTAGGCAATGCCAGGATAGATATACCAATTATGCTTCCAGACCAGTGGTAATGCATAGCAGCTACTACCGCCAACCTCGAGCCACACCCCCAAAATCAAAAAGGGCCCCAATCAATCACAAAGTAATAGAATGGTATCGAAGGAGTGTGTCCAATAAAAGGTGCTACCTTCTTAGCCCGCCGATCGCTCATTTTTTAGCCACCTTATGCCAACTCACGGGAGTCGGGTCCACGTATATACCTTAAAGGAAATGCCGCCACCATCCTACTTCATTCTGGAATCTCCACCGCATACACGGTTATTAAAGTGATTTTCGGAGTTGGCAGAGAGTATGACAACTTCCGATCTCGGTCTCTTTAACAACCAAACGTTATATCACCGCGGTCATTTCAAAATAATTATACTTCAAAACCAGAATATAATATCCATTTCAAAACAATAGATATATGATATCATCTCCACTTCAAAAACCAAATCAATATGATATCATTTTAATAAAGACCCAAATCAATATAATATCATTTTTTTTCAAATATATCTTTTTTCCAAAATCATAGCACTTTCAAAGTTATACACTCGGAACCAAACACTTAAAATTATAACACTTTCAAATCATAATACTTTAAAACTCATAACTTTGAAACATAACTACATCACTTGAATGGCTTAAATATTAAATTACTCTATATAATAAAATAGCTTCTTTAATTTCACAAATCAATTCCAAATACAGATTTGAAACCCCAAATAAACCACTTCAGTTTCCATATATTTCAAAGCTTTAATTATTCCACCATTTCAAAACTAATTCTTTGATAATTCCATATATATAAAATTCAATTACTATTATTTAGATTTGAAATGTTTACTTAATAAATCCAATATCATTTAAGTAAAACCTTTAAACTTCAAATAACTGGATATTCTTTCAATTTATTTCACTTGATATATTCATTTAAATCAACTTGATATTCATTTAAATCGCTTGAAACCAAATCAAGTCATAGAAATCATATCCTTTAAAATCTCAATTTTATTTAAATTACAAATCAAATTTGTTCGAGTATAATCCTTAAATAATTTAGTTCAAATCAATTTCATATTTATCTTCCAACTTTAAAGTCATTATAAACTCAATATACAATATAATTTAAACAGATACTTAACCATATTGGATAAAACAATCAAACTTTATTATTTGACTTATTTTATATTTCAAATTTTTTTTACACATAGCTTAAAGTCAATAATAAAATAACATTTATATAACAACTGAAATCAACATTTATATAACCCATATATTTCTTTACAAAACCATAGAAATCATTTCAAATAAATTTTATATATAAAACCGTGGTGTCTGTATATAATTTTCTATCCTATGGTCAGGTGATACGGATATTTATCATTTATATCATTTCAAACCGCAATCTCGAATGAAATAAAATCCATAACAACTTGCAGTTTATAGTAATATAAAATACAACATCCATTCATCAAATATAAATCGTCAAACATTTATCACAATCATCATCCAATTCAATTAAATAACATCAATATATAACAGATAGTAAATAACAGGTATTTACAGGCAGTTTGTATTTAATAATAAATGAAATAACTGTTTAATTGGCATTTTATATGCAATAATAAATTAATTAACAATTTAATTCAATAAATTCAATTTAATCGAGATGATGATTAAAAATATCCAAACAGTCATAAATAAATTTAACAAACATAAGAAATTTTAGAAGTTGTGAGTAGGTTAAAATACTCACCTTTTGAATTTAAATTGAATCTAAATCCAATTTAAACCCAAAATTTGAATAGTCTTTGAATTTGTCCAAACCAATGTCAAAATGTCCGGAATTCCAATACGAACGTAGCAGAGAAAACCGCGCGTGAAACGGATCTTGTAAGTGAAAGTTATGTCAATTAGAACAATTTGAATTGAAATTTAAATTGAATAAAATAAATAAAAAAACGAGTCACAACTACCTTCAGCCAGCACACGTGAAACTCAAATGAACCCTAGCCAGACTCGACTGTACATGGAGCCGCCACCTTCATGGATACGCGTCGCTGCACTGGGGCCCATCGCGGCTGCGCCCCACCACTAGAACAGCCCATCGACACCGAGAACCCACCATCGACGCGAAACAAGGAAGTAGTCGCCGTTCTTATCATAAACCCTAGCGAATTTTGCCGTAGATCAAACCGTTAATTCGACGAATTAACAACTCCGATGAGCAGCACTCGATCACCTCTTCACAACCCTACCCTCGATTGAACGATCAGACGAAGTTCATCAACGCGTGATGAACGACCGTGAACAATCCTTTGAATTCTAAGCACCCAAAAACCCGAATCGAAAAAAGGATCATATATTTAACTTGCGCTCATCGAGAGCTTCAAATCCATATATAATACGATAAATTTTGATTTGATTTTGATTTTGGAATTGGATTATGAAATTTAGGGTTTGCCTGCCATTGAGAAAGAGGAGCAACAGAAATTTTTGTACGTACAGAAATGAGAAATAGAAAGGCTGCTCGGGTTTGTGACCATATATATATATATATATATATATATATATATATATATATATATATATATATATATATATATATAGGTCGAACAAAATAGAATAGATGGGCTTGATTGGTTTAGAAAAATGAATGATAACGACCCGAAAGCCCGTTCGACTCCGGAATGAAATTGGGTCAACCCACATACCAAAATAGATGTTTTAAAATATTTTAAAATCAATTGAACAGGTTTCAAGCCCAAATTCCATGTATGAAGAAGTTGTGCAAAAATCAATCAAATTGATTTCAATTGATTTCAATTTCATTGATTTTTAGGCGTTTCAAGTCCGTACGATCAAATGACAAGTCCGATCGCTACGAACTTGAAATCGTACAACAATTTACGGTGACGGATCCTGTGAAACTGGTTTCGTCAAAATCCGAGTCAGTGGCCAAAATGGCTATTTCTACATTAATTAAATAAATTAATAATTAATTAATTAAATCAAATTTTCAATTCCAATTCTATAACTAGCAATCTTTACCATTTTTGATTTCTTAAACATTCACAAATAATTTAAACAAATCAAATGCAAATTTAAGGTAGATAAACTTATCAATTGCGGTGTTTAACTTAAATTTCAAAAAAATCCAATTAATTAAAATTTAATTTTAATAAATTGTTTAAATTTGATTTCAACCATTATACTCAACCAATTTTTAAATCCGATAACATAATTAACATTTGTTTTACATTTCCTTACATTAATATACCCAAATTTTCATTTTTATTTATTCGTTAACCAATTTATTTCTATTAAATCCATTTAATAGAACTTTCACCCTATTATTCAATCCATTATTATCAAATGGATGAGATTTACATTAGTTCATGGTCTATTACACTTAAGTTTATATTTTCAGCCAATTATTATAATTTCTTACATAATGTTGAATTTTTTCAATTACCATTAATTATATCATTTCATCAGTCAATTCAATATTCACATTTGTTTTCTTATATTAACTTATAGCCAAGTATAACAATTTACATTATAAATTTACAGATTTTTACCCCTCCCAAATTTAATTACCAAAATCTTATTAAATTAACAAATTTAAAACATCAAAAGTTTCGGGTCGTTACACTCTCCCATACTCAAAACTTTTCGTCCCTGAAAAGGAAAAAGAAGGGAAAAGAAAGAATTGACAAACAATACATCTTATTCAAAAATATTAACTATATAAACTAATAAATTTGCAAAATTAAATAATTTAAATAAAATATACCAATTTATAACCATTAAATCCTTTTATACTCAAATTAATAAAGTTTGGAAAACATTTTCCAAAATTTTTCTAAGTCCCAAAATTTTGAAATTTTTTGGCAGAGTCTCCTTTGTACGGGAAGGCTCCGGAGCAACTATAATATCAAATATAACAATATGTAACATATATCTTCCAAAATAATATATCCCAACAACGGGAAAACAATATAATAACGCTATAAAACTGTAATATGAAAACATACCTATTTGTCGAGCAAACAATGCTTATATTGTGAAACCAAAATGCAGTAGCAATTGCTTCCATAACCTGTATTTCGCTTATATGATCCAAAAGGAGTTAACAATTATATAAAATGAAATATTTAAAGTTGTTTCAACCACTAACAAACAAATCAATATAAACAACAATCACTCGCAACCAACATACAATCATCATAAAAAAAATCAACACAAATCAATCATCCATATATTCATAGAAAGCAACATATAATTTTTCGGGTTTAAAACGTTAATTGTATAGAATGGAAAATAAACTACTAAGTGCCCCATTTACTCAACAGTCTTAGATGAAACTAAATAGATTATCCATACATCCCAAAAAATTTAAATTATCCTTGCCCAAACAACCATAAACCAAACAAACAACAATTTCAAACAATAGATCATGTTTATTCTTATCAATTTCATTTCATAACATCTGTTGTTTGATTCCCCTTTTCACTCATATAATGTTTTATCTTTTTAATTTACATTTATTTCTTGCAAATTTTCATTTCCATCCATTGATTCAGTGTCTATTTTACTTATTTGCACTTATACTTACATAAATTCATTTTATTTATTCATTCATTACTTGATTTCATTTATTTACATTTATCAATAGTATTCCTGTTCCATTCAATTTTTTAGCATTTTAATTTATTTACTTAAGTTTATAGTCATTTATTTATAATACTTATCCTTCTATTATATTTAATCGTAGTAACATTTTAATTATAACTTAAGATTATAACACTATAACATCAATTTCTTATTTATAAACGACTTCATTGAATGCTTTCGTTACTTTAAGTTTTACTTGTATAATATTCTATTACATTTTCTTATTAGACATTTCAATTTTTACATCTTTTGCTAAGTTATATATATGCTTTTTAAGAATGTAACCGAAAATTATACAAGTTCATCTTATTTCTTTTAATAAACTTAATGCTCAATAATAATATCCTTTGTTTGATAGGTTACATGTTTCAACCTTCCTGAAGTTTCATTTATAACCTAGCATTTAATCTCTTATTTTAATTAGAGTGTCAAGACCCGATTCTTCGACTTCCGAAAATTGACATCAATACGTCCACTGTATCAACTGCCGCACAATCGAATGCCGGAAAATCGAACCATGAGGGTTAAAAAGAAGAGGTACAAGAAAAAAGAAAATAGAAGAAGTAAGGAAACAGAACAGAAAAAATATCAGAATCTCACAATCGCAGCGGAACAATATACAATAGATAAATGAATAATCTTAAAAACAAAGAACTATATCAGTTATAACATTACATTATCATCAGAGTATGCAACAGCAATATACAACACAACTGGACAATGGACAATTATACAACATGTCCTTACAAGTGAATTTACAGCGGAAAGATAATGTCATATACAAGTAATACGTCTCGCCATCCAACTCGCCACTTGAGCTCCATAGCACTTCTGAATCCAGAATGACCTGATAACCTGACTCTAGACTGCCCATGTGGAAAATAATGGGCACCCAGAGTTTAGGAAGAGAACAATAAACTCCAGGTCAGTTATCGGACTGGTGTGAGAACTTAAAACAGTTATTTATCTTTAAAACAACAACAACAAGGGAAGTAGAAAATATCCGCAATGCTTTTGGAAAATGAAACTACCATAAGGCCTCCCCACACACACATAATGCAAACGCAGAATTGGAGGAGATTTCACCGTATGATAGTCAAAGATGCTTACTACGCAAAACATATCATTTTTGATATTATTATTAGTGCATAGTGATGAAAACATTTCGAAAGTAGAATATAAATCTTAGCCAACATACGACCATTATCGTATGCCTACTATAGCTACCATGTACAATAGCAGGTTACCGCCATATTTCATGGCAGGTTATACAACTAAAACCGTACAAGGCTCGTATTGTTTCTTTGGATTTTCCAACAAATGGTCAGGCTAAGGAACTTCCTACTGCCACATAGGATCGCCTCTGGCGGGACGTCCCGAGAACCTATCCGGATCTCTGCCAACACAAGGTCGGGTTACCTCTGTAACTAGGTAACTACTTCTCGAGTATGCCACCCCCCGGTCCTTTGGGACTTTTATCCGAGGGCCCTCGATCACCAAGCGACAACCACACAAAAAAATGAGATTGGAGCAACCACATTGGTTAAGCATCAGGGCTCTATACCTGACACCACCCTTTTCCAGAAGGAAATGACATACCCTAAAGGGAGCGACCCTCATAACCATGCCGCATATTCCTGTTTTGACCATTTCCGGGGTGTGAGGTCTGACGAAGTCTCATCCACAAAGCTAACTTTTTCACAAAGCCACACTTTGATCAACAAATGATCAATAAATAATCATCACGCAGCAACACTCAGCATGCCACATTACCAAATTGGGAGTATATCGCTGATAACCTTCAACTACAAAACCTCTAAGGGTGTTAAGCTAAGAGAATAAATTCTCCGCCACCAACGGAAATGTATTTGAATGAAATCTGCTTTATATCTCAAAATGTAATGTTAGACACGTAACCATACAAGTCTGTTCCGGGTTCGAACAGAACCGAAGGCACTTCAAAAGAAGCCCTTGCAATCCGGGTATTCACAATCCCGATCGAATTTCCCATCACAAAGGAAATCTCCAGACCGTAGCTAACGGTGCAGAGATAATCGATAGGTCATCCCTTCATTTTCACAAATACCCGGTCTTCACCACTGGTCTTTAATGCTATCCATTACGTCGTATCACTATTCGGAATGGATAATCCGAATAACGAGCGCAATAATTTAAAAATAAGTGTAGCATTCAATTTCAACCAATTCACAACAAATAGCCATTTAAAGGTCAATACTGATAGTCGGTTATTTAACTATCAATCAATATTCACAGCATAACCCGATTCCAAATAATCTTCCCAAATTATTTATTTTCAAAAATATCTTTACAAGATATAATTTCCACACTTCAACCATTTAAAAACAAATTTCAAATCAATTTTCACCTTTACAACTTCCATTTTAAAATGGTTCATTTAAACCAATCAAATAAAGTCTTACCGATTTATTAAATTTACATTCCAAATCAGTAAATTTATTCCCACACTTTTTAAAAATAAAACGATGTTTATTTTTAAAACGAATTTCCCTTATAAATTTCCGTTGTGAATTTACATTTCCAAATATTTTCTTTTGATACGATTTTTCATATCGATTTCAATTATTCACCTTCAATTTATCTTTAAAAGATATAATCTCAAAACGTTCACTTTATATTGGAAAATATTTCCATACTTATTTAATAATAAGTAATTCACAAATCTATTTATTTCCAACATTTTGAAAACATTCAATATACTTAAATCACAAGTTAAGTATAAATTTTATTCTTTAAGGAAAACTTCTCTTAGACACATTTATTTGGGTCAAAACGAATGTTGCGTAAAACATCATTACGACAACCCAAAATCACTAGTATAGGGATTCGAGATTAAGATAGATATATAAATCCCAATACTATACAAAAAGTTTTCCTTTCAGAAATCATTTACTATAACAACAGTGTTATAGTCCACCATTTACTTTATTTTTCGAAAACGTCTATTTCAACAATGAATGTTGAAATCTATGGTTTCGATACTTAATACATTTTAAAACATTTTTGAATCGTTTTAATTCTATTTAAAATATCACTTTTCCAAAATATTTTTTTAATATATTATTCACCATCCAAAATCGTGAATATGCTTCATTTACCAAATTTATCATTTCTACATATTTTATTTAAAGGATTATCCACTGTCCCAAAATCGTGGATATATTTCCTTTAATAAGCTATAATAATTAAACTTATTAAAATAAATCGATTTCGGATTTATAAAACAACGTTTATAAATTCCATTTATACTTTATTACAACTTCAACTTATAAAAATCACTTTATTAACAACTTCTATCCATATTCCATTTACATGCCAAAATCCAATTTATAAGCTAATTGCTTATAAATCTTTTATTTTACAAAATCCATTCATTTTATAACTTCACAATTTATAAATCTATAGATTTCATCCACTTATGAAATTCATTTATACTTCATTTTAACACTTATAAAAACTCGTTTTATAATTCCAATATTTTAGCTTATAAATATCAATTTTATAAATCATTTATAATAATTCAAAAATCCCAATTTAAACCATTTTATAAATTAATCAACTACTTATTTCAAATAAATCACTTTTTGGTTATATTCCACCAAAATCATAATTTTTATAACATAAAAATTTCAACGTTTATTTATTTAAAATGAATCAATTCCTAAATTAAATTTTATTATGAATTCTCAACTTAAATTTTCAAAAATCAAATTTTATTTATTTTCGGCATCTAACGATACCAAAAATATATTCGGCTAAAATTTACCCTTTAACGATTTCAATCACAAAGATAATCACGCAGATTACAAAAAGCCGCCACCCTCCCTTCAATTTTCGCACCATATACATCCACTTTGACAACGATCAACTAGCACCATTCCAACGACCATCACACGAGCTACAACCACCATGAATGCAGCAGAGCTCGGTCGATCCTTCTACTCGAAAAACGTGACCGAAACGTGTGACTTCACGGCCAAAATCGAGCCCCCACGACACTCCATTGTTGATCATCACCGTATGGATCTCAAGATCTCGTGAAGCCCTCCAACATTGTAGTTGAAAACGTTTTCTAATTGCTGATGGATTGAAAGAAATTGGGTGAAGAACGTTGGAAAATTTCGACCATTGGTGATATTAGTGGCGGCCGGCTCTTCAAACCCTAGGGTTTTGAGTTTGTTTGCAAATGAGAATATAGCAAGTCCTTTTATAGAAAATTTCCAAATTACTATTCACTCGAAATTTCCCAAACTTCAAATCTCGCGCGGTGACCGGCGTTTCTAGGGTTTATCCCACGTTCCGGACACAATGGAATAGGTTTCGAAGGCTAATTCGATTATATGTGCGAGTTACAGCAATAAACGATCGATTTAAATTAAATCGATTTAAACTAATTTCTATGCGTTTTGGCTTGCCCTGGACAAACGGTAAATCCGATTGATACGAAATTTGAAATCTTACAATAATATAACATTACAGATCCGTTGAAACTAGTTTCGACGAAATCCGAGACTGTTTGAAAAATGACTATTTTCACTAGTCGATTAAATATTAAAATATTCAATTTTCACAATTTAACTTTTAATTCAATTTTAAAAGTTCACAAACATTGTTCTAACCCCGATATGATTTAATATAACTTTATAAATCATTTTTAATCACACTAAACCCAATTTCCAAATTATTTCTGTAATTTCAAATATTAATTTATCGATTTAGTTATCCAATTAAATCTAAATATTCGAAAAATAAATTATTCGACTTACAAATTTTACTTGTTGATATTTAAAATTAATTAAATATCTGAATTTCAAATGACAGAAATCCTGGGTCGTTACATAGAGGTTGCAATTATTAATTAGTTACATTCCATTTCACTACAATAATTAAAACTATTAATTAACGGAAACTTAAGAACTAAATACCGGGTTAAATTTCAAACCATTTTAAAAATAGTATATAAATGCAAATCCTTACAATTTATATACCCAATTATATTTAAACAATTTGAAATTTATATTTGTTTATCAAAATAAAACTGTAGTAAAACTATTACAGTGGCCTTCCCACCTTGAAACTGGAAAATGAATGTCGATGATGCGTGCACTCATCACCGAAATTATTTTCCAGCGACAAAGAGGGGAGTACAGAACTTATTCCTTTCCAAAGTTTCTTTAAAACTATTCTTTCAAATTATATCGAAATATTTATATCAGAAAATACTTCTAAATAATATTATAATTATTTTCCAAAATCATTCGAAAGAAAGTTTCAAAACCCGGGAACTTAAGTTCTAAATTCCCAATTTTCATTTATTTTAATTTCAATCTCATTTCAACTATTATTTATAAATTTCATAACCCAACAACCAATATATTGCAAACAAATATATATATATATATATCATTTGTAAAAAAAATATTTATATATATAGAAAATATAATAGGCAAAATTATTTCATTCACCTATATTCAAAACAAACATTGTGTCGGTCTGTCCTATTAAGTGTTTAGAAATCCCTATTGATGTCATAGCGTCCTATGCACCAACCAGAATATATAAATGAAAACGGAACAAACTAACACAATATCAAAACTTTTTTATAACACTAACAAATACGCTCTCTCATAAATATATACACTAATGATACATCATAGGGTATTACTAGCCTATTAATAAAGAGTCAGACCCCACAAAGCTAAGGTTTATCGCTAAACCTCGCTCTGATACCAAATGTAACATCCCGCCTTTTTATACGCTTTAAACCGACGATAAACCACACACGTCAGACTCAAACCATACTGAAGGGCAGATTGTTATTGGGGTGAATAAGAAAAGCATAGAAGGAAATAAAACAAAACAAAATCTCACAGTGGAATGACAAAATATAATAATCATATAAGCAGTTCATGAAGCTGTTTTACAAAACATTTGATTATACTTATACAACACAGAATCAGAGTTGCACATGCCAAATAATAATAAATAACAATGTAGCGGAACAATATGATGTAGTGGAACAATATAGCAAATAATGATAATAATATCTTCGTTTTCGTCCTCCAAAATAAAATCTTCAAATCCTGCAATGCGCCTCAGACTGACCCGAGCGAATTGAAAAGACAAAACACTCTAGTCAGAACTAAAAGATCTTATGTGAGTTAAATCAACAGAAATAAATATGAGTGTAACGGTGTCAAAGATGTTTATGGATTTGACATCTCCTATCCAGTGTCAAACGTGAGTGCAGCAACTTAGAAGATGCTCAGGATTCACATCTCCTAAGGATCCGTTAAACTATTTACTATGTAGTAATATTTCGCTATTATAATAATGTCTATAGTAAAATAAACTTACTTTAAAATAACGTTAAGGAGTTACACAATCTTCCCCTTAACACAATAATAGTCCAGGTGTTCCATCCAGTATCAACGCATCTCCAAATCGGGAGATTACCCTAAATACTCCATGGGCTACGGGAGAAAACCAAACTCGTATAAGACACGCTAGGGTAGGTGACACGACACAACTAGGCAATGCCAGAGTAGATATACCAATTACGCTTTCAGACAAGTGGTAACGCGTAGCAGCTACTACCGCCCACCTCGAGCCACACCCCTAAAATAAAAAAGGGCCCTAATCAATCACGAAGTAATAGAATGGTATTGAAGGAGTGAGTCCGATAAAAGGTGCTACCTTCTTAGCCCATCGATCGCTCCTGTTTTAGCCACCTTATGCTAACTCACGGGAGTCGGGTCAACATATATACCTCAAAGGAAACGCCACCACCATCCTACTTCATTCTGGATTCTCCACCACATACACGGTTGTTAAAGTGGTTTTTGGAGTTGGCAGAGAGTATGACAGTTTCCGATCCTGGTCACTTTAACAACCAAACGTTATTATAACACCGCGGTTATTTCAAAATAATTATACTTCTAAATCAGAATATAATATCCATTTCAAAACCATATAAATACGACATAGTCTCCACTTCAAAAACCAAATCAATATGATATCATTTTTATGAAGACCCAAATCAATATACTATCTTTTTTTTATTTCAAATATATCCTTTTTCCAAAATCATAGCACTTTCAAAATAACTAGATATTCTTTCAAATATATCTTTTTTACTTGTAATGTTTACCTAATAAATCTAATATCATTTAAGTAAAACCTTTAAACTTCAAATAACTGGATATTCTTTCAATTTATTTAACTTGATATATTCATTTAAATCATCTTGATATTCATTTAAATTGCTCTGAGCCAAATCAAGTTATAGAAATCATACCCTTTAAAATCTCAATTTCATTTAAATTTCAAATAAAATTTATTCAAGTATAATTCTTAAATAATTTAATTCAAATCAATTTCATATTTATCTTCCAACTTTAACTTTATTTAATTCATTATAAACTCTATATACAATATAATTTAAACAGATACTTAACCATATTGTGTAAAACAATCAAACTTTATTATTTGACTTATTTTATATTTCAAAACAGATTTACACATAGCTAAAAATCAAGAATAAAATAACATTTATATAACATTCGAAATCAATATTTATATAACCCATATATTTCTTTACAAAACCATAGAAATCATTTCAAATTATTTTTATATATAGACCGCGGTGTCTGTATATAATTTTCTAACCTATAGTCAGGAGATACGGATATTTATCATTTCAATCCGTAATTTAAAACATAAATACGGTTATATGTCATTTCAAACCGCAATCCCAAATGAAATAAAATCCATAACAACTTGCAGTTTATAATAATATAAAATACAACATCCATTCACCAAATATCAATTGTCAAACATTTATCACAATCATCATCCAATTCAATCAAATAAAATCAATGTATAAAAGAAAATAAATAACAGGTATTTATTGGTAGTGTGTATTCAATAATAAATTAAATAACTTTTTAAATGGCAATTTATATGCAATAATAATTCAAATAATAATTTAATTCAATAAATTCAATTTAACAGAGATGCTGATTAAAAATATGCCAAACAGTCACAAATAAATTTCTAATTACATCGTAAATCAATTTAACAAACATAAGAAATTTTAGAAGTTATGAGTGGGTTAAAACACTGAGCTTTTGAATTTAAATTGAATCTAAATCCAATTTAAATTCAAAATTTGAGTAGCCTTAGAATTCATCCAAACAACTGCCAAAATGTCCGAAATTCCAATATGAAACTAGTGGAGAAAACTGCGCGTGAAATGGACCTCGTACGTGAAAGTTATGTCAATTAGAACAATTTGAATTGAAATTTAAGTTGAATAAAATAAATAAAAAAACGAGTCACCACTACCTTCAGCCAGCACACGTGAAACTCAAACGAACCCTAGCCAGACACGATTGGACATGGAGCCGCCACCTTCACGAACAAGCGCCGCTGCGCTAGGGCCCATCGCGGCCGCGCCCCACCACTAGAACAGCCCGTCGACGACGAGAACCCACTATCGACGCGAAACAATAATGCAGCCGCTGTTCTTATCATAAACCCTAGCGAATTTTGCCGTAGATCTAGACATTAATTCAACGAATTAACAACTCCGATGAGCAGAACTCGGTCACCTCTTCGCAACCCTACCCTCGATTGAACGATCAAACGAAGTTCATCAACGCGTGATGAACGGCCGTGAACAATCCTTCGAATTCCAAGCACCCAAAAACCCGAATCAAAAAATGGATCATATATTTGACTTGCGCTCATCGAGAGCTTCAAACCCATATATAATACGAGATGGTTTGTAACGTTTGAAATTTTGATTTGAATTTGATTTTGGAATTGGACTGTGAAATTTAGGGTTTGTCTGCCATTGAGAAAGATGAGCAACAAAAATTTCTATACGTATAGAAATGAGAAATAGAAAGGATGCTAGGGTTTATGACCGGATATATGCGTAGGCTGAACAAAATAGAATAGATGGGCTTGATTGGTTTAGAAAAATGAATGATAACGACCCTGAAAGCCCATTTTGACTCCAGAACAAAATTGGGTCAACCTATATGTCAACATAGATGTTTTAAAATATTTTAAAATCAATAGAATAGGTTTCAAGTCCAAATTCCATCATATGAAGAAGTTGTGCAAAAATCAAGTTATTTCAAATTGTTTTCAATTTCATTGATTTCTAGGCGTTTCGAGTCCGCACGATCAAACGACAAGTCTAACCACTACGAAATTTGAAATCCTACAATAATTTACTGTTAGGATCCGATGAAACTGGTTTCGTCGAAATCCGAGTCAGTTGCCAAAATGGCTATTTCTACATTAACTAAATAAATTAATAATTAATTAATTAAATCAAATTTTCATTTCCAATTCTATAATTAGATTTCTTTATCATTTTCGATTTCTTAAAAATAATTTAAACAAATTAAATGCCAATTTAAGGTAGATAAACTTATCAATTACGGTATTGAAGTTAAATTTCAAAAGAATCCAATTAATTAAAATTTAATTTCGATAAATCGTTTAACTTTGATTTCAACCTTTATCCACAACCAATTTTTAAATCTGATAACATAGTTAACATTTGTTTTACATTTCCTTACTTTAATATACCCAAATTTTCATTTTTATTTATTTGTTAACCAATTTATTTCTATTAAATCCATTTAATAGAACTTTCACCTTATCATTCAATCCATTATTATCAAATGGATGAGATTTACGTTAGTTCATGGTCTATTACACTAAAGTTTATATTTTCAACGAATTATTATAATTTCTTACATAATATTGAATTTATTCAATTACCACTAATTATATCATTTCATCAGTCAATTCAATATTCATATTTGGTTTCTTATATTAACTTATAGCCAAGTATGACAATTTACATTATAAATTTACATATTTTTATCCCTCCCAAATTTAATTACCAAAATCTTATTAAATTAACAAATTTAAAACATCGAAAATTTTAGGTCGTTACACTCTCCCCTACTCAAAAGTTTTCGTCCCTGAAAAGGAAAAAGAAGGGAAAAGAAAGAATTAAGTAAACAATACATCTTATTCAAAAATATTAATTATATAAACAAATAAATTTACAAAAATAATTAATTTAAATAAAATATACCGATTTATAACCATTAAATCTTTTTATACTCAAATTAAATTGGAAAACATTTTCCAAAATTTTTCTAAGTCCAAAAATTTTGAAATTTTTTGGCGAAGTCTCTTTTGTGCGGGGAGGCTCAGGAGCAATTATAATATCAAATATAACAATATGTAACATATATCTTCCAAAATAATATATCCCAACAACGGGAAAAACAACATAATAACGCTATAAAACCATAATCCGAAAACATACCTATTTGTCGGGCAAACAACGCTTATATTATGAAACCAAATGCAATAGCAATTGCTTCCATAACCTGTATTTCACTTATATAATCCAAAAGGAGTTAATAATTATATAAAATGAAATATTTAAAGTTGTTTCAACCACTAACAAACAAATCAATATAAACAACAATCACTACAACAAACATACAATCATCATAAAAAAATCAACACAAATCAATCATCCATATATCCATAGCAAGCAACATATGGTTGTTCGGGTTTAAAACTTTAAATTGTACATAATGGAAATAAACTACTATGTGGACCATTCACTCAACAGTCTTAGATGAAACTAAATAGATTATTCATACACACCAACAATTTTAAAATATCATTGCCCAAACAACCATAAACCAAACAAACAACAATTTCAAACAATAAATCGTGTTTATTCTTATGAATTTCATTTCATAACAACTGTTGTTTGATTCCCTTTTCACTCATATAATGTTTTATCTTTTTAATTTACGTTTATTTCTTGCAAATTTTCATTTCCATCCATTGATTCAGTGTCTATTTCACTTATTTGCACCTATACTTACATAAATCAATTTTATTTATTCGTACATTACTTGATTTCATTTACTTGCAATTATCAATAGTATTCCTGTTCCATTCAATTTTAGCATTTCAATTTATTTACTTAATTTTATAATCATTTATGGATAATACTTATGTGACGCCCCACCTCTATACCCACGCTAGCCAAGGACACTACAGGGTAACGCCGTCGACTAGCGCGGAGAATAAGGCTGTTGAGGAGCGACCATTCGTGTAATTGCTTTGTGCGAGTACCGATATGCCATATGAAAATATAAATTGCATTTCAAGTGGGAATCCGACATACCGATGCAAACTCAAAGCTACTACACGGTGGCTATAATATCTTCGGAAACAAATATAGAATTAAGCATAACATAAATTAGTCACAGAAGTTCATATCACAAAGGCGGAAACAGATATGAATATTACACATGAAAGTGTATATCAGAGTAGTGATCAAACAAGATCCATAATATCACAAAAGAATAGTTACAAGTGCAACACAAAAGAATAAGTATACAACAATGAGTCCATATCTCAAATGTATACAACCAAAAACTACTAATCTAAGTAGTTAGCCAAAAGTCAGGATAATAATCCCATATAAGAAGTCAAGCAGAAGCACCTGTAACATCTCGGTCTGACCCAAGTATTATTTAATAAGAAAATAATAAACGGATCAGTCTAACTATAAATATCAGATAAAATGATATAAAATAAGAGATATGACGAAAATGTAAGATAACCATAAAGACATACTATGATAAGTATGTAATTGAAAATCAACCAGAGATTAATCAATATCACAAGAATCTTCTCAAAGATCAAAAGAATGTCATACTCTTTAGTTTTATTCACCAAGTCACAAATATCGACATCATATTGATGCCAATCATAAAAGTTAGTGGATCACAAATTCTAGAAATCATCAATAGAAATCCAGAAATCACAAAACGGGGGGAGGCCTATCACAAAACAAGAGCATGAAAACTCACCAACACGTGTATCACAAATGGGACGATATCCCATGGTCGCTAACCATAGAGCCGATACAACGACGTAGTACAATATCGGTATGCCCGAGGAACCTAAAACTCGAATAATTCGAAACAACGACGTAGTACAACGGTACGTCCGATGATCCTGATAAGCTGGTGCAACAACGTAGTACGAAGGTATATCTGATGGACCGAACTCCATAAAAGAACATGGGTCGCTAGCCCACAAAAATTGAGTCGAAACTCCAAATAATACATAGGTCATTAGCCTATAAAAGAAATGAGACGAAACTCAATAAAACGAGGTACCGTCCCCTACGTGGACAAAGAAACATAGCATATCGCTAGTCTAAATCACAAAAAATGATCATCAAGAAAGTGTCAATTACTCTAAGCTAGTAAATATATGAGCTTAGCTTTATGTCCCATAACCACTAGCTTAACTTAAATATTTACGAGCAAATTGTAGATCTCCACTAGAAAATTGTCACAAGAGATTCAATCGAACAAGTCCAAGAATTAACCAAAGAAGTAAACGCAAGCGTTTCATACCACTTGTTTTACTAAGTCGTTTGATTAGAACGAGTGAGGTAAAGGTTTGTATATGCTAGTAGGTTGGAAAACGGTTTGAGAAAACGAGATTTGTAATAAAATAGTGTTGAAATCATTTTGAAGAAAGAGATTTGATATTTACTACTAGTATAGAAAACCTTTATATTTTTAAAGTAACAAATCACAGAACTGATTGTAGAAACAATCAATCACTAAAATTCACATTCGAAGACGTGAATAAAATCCGAAGAAATCGATTCTGAATCCATCAAGATGTAACTTCACATGAATCCCGAAGAAAATGTTATCAAAGTGGATAACAGTTGATAACAACAAGTGGGAATAAACCCGAATCGATTAAATTTGGAAACACAAGAGAAATAGACAAAATAGGCATAATAGGCATTTAAGAGCAGGTCAGTCGACTGGCTTGCTGAGTTCAGTTGATTGAACTCAGTCCCGTAATATTCGCGGGATGTTGGTCAGTCGACTGGACTCGGTACGCCAGTCGACTGGACCAGAATCTGGGATGTGCTCAGGTAGCAGGTCAGTCGACTGGAACCTGTTTACTGCACTTCCAAGCCTGTCTAAATGAAGGCAAATTCCTTCCAAAATGCATTTGGTCGAGAAACGGCACTAGGGATTTACGCGAATCAGCTACCTAGCCCTACAGGCTCTTCGATGCATCATCAAATACATGTTCAAACATCCATAAAAGGATTTTCATAGATTTTGCTTTCAAAACACCAAAAGTTGGAATATATACCAAATCAATCCAAACCAAAATCAAATTCACATGAATAAGAATTAGGAATTCATACCTAACAATCAAAGATAGTTATAGACATAGATGTGAGATAAAAATCTCACCTTTAAACCCAAAACTATGAAGAAGAAGCTATAGAGCAATGGCAAGGACAATCACTCTTCAATTCCAACCCAAAGAGCTTGAATCTAAGCTCAAAAGAGAAACATTTCCTAAATTAGGTTTAGGAATTTCTGAATTTGGTAAGAGAATGAGTTGGAAAAGAAGAGGAGGAGCCAAAGCTTCTTCTATAAATTTGGAGCTAGAACTTGATTTGCAAATGGAAACTAGGGCTTGGAGTTTTAATTTCCCATTCCTCTCTCCATTGTTGCTAAAGCTTGAGTATTAGGAAATAGAAATGAAGTAATGAAGAGAAGTGGGGTGAAGCTTGGGTCTAATGGGCTGAAACAAAAACCAAAGCCCTAAGTGAAAAGTAGCAAAATTCCACTGATTCCAAACATATCAAAGTTTATACTCAAAAAGGTTGCAAACGTCATTTTGAACTCAATGGGAGTGGTCTCGGGTCCTAATTCGACCGTTTGCAAAAAGTAGCATCTCGGACTAAAATCCGACTAACGATGAAATATTTAAATAAAATATTTAAATACTCAATCGTAAAATATGCGGGTTGTTACAGACTCCCCTCCTTAAAGAAATTGCGTTCTCGCAATCTTAAGAAATAAAAGAATCAAAAAGTAACTACCATAAAAGCATATCAACACAAACGAAGAAATTTGGAATAAGAAGTTCAACTCAAAGAGCACGAGAAAGTAAGTCCGGATGTGCTCGCTCGATGAATTCTCTTGATTCCCAAGAACAATCATTAGGATTTGAGGACCATTGAACTTTCACAAGAGGAACATCTTTATTTCGAAGGCGTTTAATCTCCGAAGCAATGATACGAATAGGATGTTGCTCATAAGTCAAATTAGGCGAAACTTCAATTTCTTCCACAACACCGGGCTCAAGAATAGAATCAGAATCTCGAAGACATTTCCGTAATTGAGAAACATGAAACACGTCATGAATAGCAGAAAACTGAGCCGGTAATAAGAGGCGATAAGCCACGGAACCAATACGTTCGGTGATAGGAAATGGACCAATATATCGTGGTGCTAACTTTCCCGATCGACTTAAACGTACAACACCCTTCATAGGTGAAACATGAATAAACACAAAATCTCCCACATAAAATTCTAATTTCCTTCTTCGGTTATCCGCATAGGATTTTTGTCTACTTTGGGCTTCTTTCATCCTATGACGAATAAGGTCGATCTTTTTTGTGGAATCACAAATAAAATCTGGACGTAAAACCAGCTTCTCACCGGCGTCAAACCAACAAGAAGATGATCGGCATGGCCTTCCATAGAGAGCCTCAAAAGGTGCCATACCAATAGTAGATTGGAAGCTATTATTATAGGAAAACTCAACAAGAGAAATATGATCTTCCCAACTTCCACCAAAATCAAGAACACACGAATGAAGAAGATCTTCAAGAGTTTGATTGACACGCTCGGTTTATCCATCGGACTGAGGATGATAAGCGGTGCTAAAACTAAGCTTCGTTCCCAAAGCTTTTTGAAGACTCTTCCAAAATCCACTGGTAAACAATGGATCACAATCACTAACAATAGAAGAAGGAACTCCATGCAATTTTACAATTTCTTTAATAAAGAGTTTGGCCAAGAGAGGAACGGTTCGATTGGACCGAACGGGAATAAAATGGGCGGATTTAGTAAGTCTATCAACTATCATCCATAAGCTATCATGACCCGAACGAGAACGGGGAAGGTCGTCAATAAAATCCATGGAAATTTGATCCCACTTCTAAATTGGAATTTCTAAAGGTTGCAATAACCCACCAGGCCTTTGATGCTCGGCCTTGACAAGTTGGCAAGTCATGCAACACTTAATAGAGTTAGCAATATCAGATTTCATTCCCTCCTAATAATAAAGTCGCTTCATATCTGCATACATTTTACTACTACTGGGATGAATGGTAAATTTAGAACGATGAGAATCTACAAAGATCACTAATATTTGGCACGGTAAGTCTACCAAATTTTCGAATACCGCCACGAGAATCAATATCAAAGTCTTTCAAACCTTCAATATCAATTTTATCCCTAAAATTTTGGCCAAGAAGAGCCAATTCGAGATCTAGCTTTTGAGCTTCAAGAATGCGGTCTAAAAGAGAAGGATGTGCCTCAAGGCTACATAAAACAAGAGATGAACATGAATTGGAAACACGATCTCGAATCTCACAAGTGGATAAAACCCCGAGATCATTCCATTCGTATATCATCATAGAAACAACCGCTTGTTGCTTGCGAACTAAGTGCATCGGCAACACGATTTCCCTTTCGGGGAGTATAAAGAATATCAAGATCATAAGATGCAAGCAATTCGAGCCAACGTTGTTGATGCAAATTAAGTTCCTTTTGAGAAAATAGATACTTCAAAGATTTATGATCGATGTAAAGAATAAATTTTTCTCCCAAGAGATACTGACGCCAAATTCGAAGGGCGAAAACAATAGCCGCGAGCTCTAAATCGTGAGTGGCATTTCTAGTCTCGGCTGGCTTCAATTGCCTAGAAGCATAAGCAATAACACGTTCTCTTTGCATAAGAACGGCACCCAAACCAACGCAACTAGCATCGGTATAAACAATAAAATCTTGGTTTCCCTCGGGAATCACAAGAATAGGATCATCAGAAAGGAGTTCTTTTAATTTCTGAAAAGAAGCTTCACATTTGTCCGACCAAATGTATTTAACTCCCTTCTTCGTCAAACTAGTAAGAGGCATGGAAATTTTTGAAAAGTCTTTTATAAAACGACGGTAATTGCCCGTTAATCCAAGGAAGCTACGGATTTCCGTCACACTCTCCGGTCTCTTTCAATTTTGAATCGCTTCAATCTTTGAAGGATCCACTGATATTCCGGATTCGGAAATAATATGACCGAGAAACTTCACACGAGATTGCCAAAAGTGGCATTTAGAAAATTTTGCTTTCAATTGATTACTCCTAAGAGTTTCCAACACAATCCGAAGATGCTTTTCATGCTCCTCCTCGGTTTTAGAATACACAAGAATATCATTAATAAAGATGAGAACAAATCGATCGAGGAAGTCTTTGAAAACTCTATTCATAAGGTCAACGAAATAAGCCGGAGCATTCATCTAACCAAATGGCATGACAAGCCATTCATAAGATCCATAACGAGTACGTAACGATGTCAAAGGAATGTTATCCTCTGCAATACGAAGCTGATGAAAACCGGTTGCTAAGTCTAATTGTAAAAAGACTCTAGCACCACTAAGTTGATCGAACAGATCATCAATCCAAGGTAAAGGATATTTATTTTTGATAGTAAGATCATTAAGCTTGCGGTAGTCAACGCAAAGCCTAAGTGTAACATCGGATTTCTTCACAAAAATAGCAGAAGCTCCCCAAGGAGAGGAACTAGAATGAATGAATTGCTTCGTCTCCAATTCGGATAATTGTTTGCGCATCTCCTCACTTTCTTTATTGGACATACGATAAGGAGGACGAGTGACAGGTTGAGCTCTAGGGATGAGATTAATTTTGAACTCAACTGCTCGCTTAGGTGGTAGTCCTAAAACGGGCTCAAATATGTCGGAAAATTCACGAACAACGTGAATAAGAGAAATGACATCTTCCTCATCATCATTATCGTCATCATGAGGATTTGAAGAATATAAAGATGCTGCCAAGTTGGAATCCGAATCTTTAAGAATAATAGAAATCTGCTTAACAGATTGAGGATGTCGAAGATGAATAGTCCGCTCAGGACATAGGATATGAGCTTCATAACAGTTAGGCCAATCCATTCCCAAAATCATTCCAAAGCCTAAGTAATGCATAACATGCAAATCGGCTTGGAAAGAAAATTCACATAAAATAATCTCCACATCTTTACAAAGTAAACTGAGTGTTGTGGATCCACCAACCGGATTCGCAATACTCAAAGAAGTCATTAAAGCAACAACATTTAAAGAAAAAGTATCAAAAATTCCTCTGATATAAAAGAATGGGATGCACCCGTATCAAAAAGAACTCGAATAGGTTGATCATGAAACATAATAATGCCGTTAAGGATAGAATGAGAAATACCTTGACCACGAGAAGTGTTGTTAGGGGCTTGTGCAACATTTAACTTTCCCTCCTTCTTGCCCTGAAGTTTGGGACATGCAGATATAAAATGACCCGAACTTTTGCAAGAGCGACAAAAAAGAGGTTTCGGACATCTATTGGCATAATGGTCTTTAGAACCACAATTGTAGCATTTACCACTGCTAGGGGTAGGAGTCTTTGCTACAGAAGTTGCTTGTTTTCCTCTCTTATTGGGATAAAGGCCTTTGGACTTATTAGGCCTTTTCTTGTTGTGGTTGAAGTTTGGTCTGGCACCCACAACTTCAACATCACTTTCTTTATCTGCCTCTTCAAGTCGAAGAGCGATATCAACAAGTTGATTAAAAGAAACTTCTAACTTTAGAAGTAATGGCTTCTTGAGATTTTTGTTCAAGCCATAGAAAAATCTTTGATTCTTCTTCAATGGGGTGTTTATATATTCGACCCCGTATTTAGAAAGTGATTTGAAGGATGCGACATAATCTGCCACGGAAGATTCACCTTGAACAAGGTCTATAAAAGGGCGAGCCAATGTCACCTTCTCAGCTTCTGGCACAAATTTTAACTTGAATCATTCCCGGAGTTTTTCCCAAGTAAGATCCGCCATGATGCCCCACCTCTATACCCACGCTAGCCAAGGACACAACAGGGTAACGCCGTCGACTAGCGTGGAGAATAAGGCTGTTGATGAGCGACCATGCGTGTAATTGCTTTGTGCGAGTACCGATATGCCAAATGAAAATATAACTGGCATTTCAAGAGGGAATCCGACATACCGATGCAAACTCAAAGCTACTATACAATGGCTATAATATCATCGAAAACAAATATAGAATTAAGCATAACATAAATCAGTCACAGAAGTTCATATCTCAAAGGCGGAAACAGATATGAATATTACAGATGAAAGTGTATATCAGAGTAGTGGTCAAACAAGATCCACAATATCATAAAAGAATAGTTACAAGTGCAACACAAAAGAATAAGTATACAACAATGAGTCTATATCTCAAATGTATACAACCAAAAACTACTAATCTAAGTAGTTAGCCAAAAGTCAGGATAATAATCCCAGATAAGAAGTCAAGCAGAAGCACCTGTAACATCTCGGTCTGACCTGAGTATTATTTTATAAGAAAATAATAAACGGATCAGTCTAACTATAAATATAAGATAAAATGATATAGAATAAGAGATATGACAAAAACGTAAGATATAAAGCCATACTATGATAAGTATGTAATTGAAAATCAACCAGAGATTAATCAATATCACAAGAATCTTCTCAAATATCAAAAGGATGTCATACTCTTTAGTTTTATTCACCAAGTCACAAATATCGACAACGTATTGATGCCAATCATAAAAGCTGGTGGATCAAAAATTCTAGAAATCATCAATAGAAATCCAGAAATCACAAAAAGGGGAAGGCCTATCACAAAACGGGAGCATGAAAACTCACCAACACGTGTATCACAAACGGGACGCTATCCCATGGTCACTAACCATAGAGCCGGTACAACGACGTAGCACAATATCGGTACGCCTGAGGAACCTGAAACTCGAATAATTTGGAACAACGACGTAGTACAACGGTACGCCCGATGATCCTGATAAGCTGGTGCAACAACGTATTACAAAGGTACGTCCGATGGACCGAACTCCATAAAAGAACATGGGCCGCTAGCCCACAAAAATTGAGCCAAAACTCCAAATAATACATAGGTCGTTAGCATATAAAAGAAATGAGACGAAACTCAATAAAACGAGGTACCGTCCCTTACGTGGACAAAGAAACATAGCATATCGCTAGTCTAAATCACAAAAAATGATCATCAAGAAAGTGTCAATTACTCTAAGCTAGTAAATATATGAGCTTAGCTTTATGTCCATAACCACTAGCTTAACTTAAATATTTACGAGCAAATTGTAAATCTCCACTAGAAAATTGTCACAAGAGATTCAATCGAACAAGTCCAAAAATTAACCAATGAAGTAAACGCAAGCATTTCATACCACTTGTTTTACTAAGTCGTTTAATTAGATTTCTCACACGAGTGAGGTAAAGGTTTGTATATGCTAGTAGGTTGGAAAACGGTTTGAGAAAACGAGCTTTGTAATAAAATAGTTTAGAAATCATTTTGAAGAAAGAGTTTTGATATTTACTACTAGTATAGAAAACATTTATATTTTTAAAGTGACAAATCACAGAAATGATTGTAGAAACAATCAATCACTAAAATTCACATTCGAAGACGTGAATAAAATCCAAAGAAATCGATTCCAAATCCATCAAAATGTATGTTCACACTGATCCCGAAGAAAATGTTATCAAAGTGGGTAACAATTGATAACAACAAGTGGGTATAAACCCGAATCGATTAAATTTGGAAACACAAGAGAAATAGACAAAAATAGGCATAATAGGCATTTAAGAGCAGGTCAGTCGACTGGCTCACCGAGTTCAGTCGACTGAACTCGGTCCCGGAATATTCGCGGGATGTTGGTCAGTCGACTGGACTCAGTACGCCAGTCGACTTGACCAGAACCTGGGATGTGTACAGGTAGCAGGTCAGTCGACTGGACCAAAATTCCAGTCGACGGGAACCTGTTTACTGCACTTCCAAGCCTATCTAAATGAAGGCAAATTCCTTCCAAAATGCATTCGGTCGAGCAACGGCACTAGGGATTTACGCGAATCAGCTACCTAGCCCTATAGGCTCTTCGATGCATCACCAAATACATGTTCAAACATCCATAAAAGGATTTTCATAGATTTTGCTTTCAAAATACCAAAAGTTGGAATATATACCAAATCAATCCAAACCAAAATCAAATGCACATGAATAAGAGTTAGGAATTCATACCTAACAATCAAAGATAGTTATAGACATAGATGTGAGATAAAAATCTCACCTTTAAACCCAAAACTATGAAGAGGAAGCTATAGAGCAATGGCAAGGACAATCACTCTTCAATTCCAACCTAAAGAGCTTGAATCTAAGCTTAAAAGAGAAACATTTCCTAAATTAGGTTTAGGAATTTCTGAATTTGGTAAGAGAATGAGTTGGAGAAGAAGAAGAGGAGGCTTATCAAATCTTCTTCTATAAATTTGGAGCTAGAACTTGAATTACAAATGGAAACTAGGGCTTGGAGTTTTAATTTGCCATTCCTCTCTCCATTGTTGCTAAAGCTTGAGTATTAGAAAATAGAAATGAAGTAATGAAGAGAAGAGGGGTGAAGCTTGGGTATAATGGGCTGAAACAAAAACCAAAGCCCTAAGTGAAAAAGTTGCAAAATTCCACTAACTCCAAACATATCAAAGTTTATACTCAAAAAGGTCGCAAACGTCATTTTGAACTCAATGGGGGTGGTCTCGAGGCCTAATTCGACTGTTTGAAAAAAGAAGCTTCTCGGACTAAAATCCGACTAACGATGAAATATTTAAATAAAATATTTAAATATTCAATCGTAAAATATGCGGGTTGTTACAACTTACGCTTCTATTATATATAATTATAGTAACATTTCAATTATAACACTATAACATCAATTTCTTATTTATAAAGGACTTCATTGAATGCTTTCATTACTTTAATTTTTACTTGTTTAATTTTCTATTACATTTGCTTATTAGCCATTTCAATTTTTACATCTTTTGGTAAGTTATATATATGCTTTTAGGGAATGTAACTGAAAATTATATAAGTTCATCTTATTCCTTTTAATAAACTTAATGCTCAATAATAATATCCTTTGTTTTATAGGTTTCATATTTCAACCTTTCTGAAGTTTCATTTATAACCTAGCATTTAATCTCTTATTTTAATTAGAGGTTCCAACTATTAAATAGTTACATTCCATTTCACAACAATAATTGATACTATTAATTAACGGAAACTCAAGAACTAAATACTGGGTTAAATTTCAAATCATTTTAAAAATAGTAGATAAATGCATATCCTTACAATTTATATACCCAATTATATTTAACAATTTAAAATTTATATTTGTTTATCAATGTAAAACTGGCGTAAAACTGCTACAGTGGCCTTCCCACCTTGAAACTCGAAAATGAATGTCGATGATGCGTGCACTCATCACCAAATTATTTTCCAGCGACAAAGAGGGGAGTACAGAACTTATTCCTTTCCCAAGTTTCTTTAAAAAAATTATTTCAAATTATATTGAAATATTTATATCAGAAAATACTTCTAAATAGTATTATAATTATATTCCAAAATCATTCAAAAGAAAGTTTCAAAACCCCGGAACCTATGTTCTAAATTCCCAATTTTCATTTATTTTACTTTCAATCTCATTTCAACTATTATTTATAAATTACATTACCCAACAACCAATATATTATAACCAAATATATATATATATATATATATATATCATTTATAAAAAATTATTTTATATATATAGAAAATATAATAGGCAAAATTATTTCATTCACCTATATTCAAAACAAATATTGTGTCGGTCTGTCCTATTAAGTGTTTAGAAATCCCTATTGATGTCATAGCGTCCTAAGCACCAACCAGAATTTATAAATACAAAATGGAACAAATTAACACAATAGCAAAACTTTTTTATTACACTAACAAATATGCTCTCTCATATATATATATATATATATATATATATATATATATATATATACTCACTGACCCATCATAGGGTATTACCACCTATTAATAAAGAGTTAAACCCCACAAAGCTAAGTTTTATTGCTAAACCTCGCTCTGGTACCAGATGTAACATCCCGCCTTTTTGTACGCTTTAAACCGACGATAAACCACACACGTCAGACTCAAACCATACAGAGGAACGGGTTAATATTGTGGTGAATAAGAAAAGAAGAGAAAGAAATAAAACAAAACAGAATCTCACAGTGGAATGAAAAAATATAATAATCAAATAAACAGTTCATGAAGCTGTTTTACAAAACATTTGATTATACTTATACAACACAGAATCAGAGTTACACATACCAAAGAATAATAAATAATAGTGCAGCGGAACAATGTGATGCAATGGAACAATTTAGTAAATAATAGTAATAATATCTTCGTCTTCATCCTCCAAAATAAAATCTTCAAATCCTGTAATGCTCAGAATGACCCAAACGAATTGAGAAGACAAAACACTCTTGTCAGAACAAAAAGATCTTATGTGAGTTAAATCAACAGAAATAAATATGAGTGTAACGGCGTCAGAGATGTTTACGGGTTTTGACATCTCCTATCCAGTGTCAAACGTGAGTGCAGTAACTTAGGAGATGCTCGGGATTCACATCTCCTAAGGATCCGTTAAACTATTTACTATGTTGTTATATTTCGCTATTATAATAATGTCCATAGTAAAATAAACTTACTTTTAAATAGTGTTAAAGTTTTACCCAATCTCCCCCTTAATACAATAATAGTCCCAGTAGTCCATCCAGTATCAGCGCATCTCTAGATCGGGAGACTACTCAAAATACTCCACAGGCTAGGGGAGAAAACCAAATTCGTACAAAGCGCGCTAGGGTAGGTGACACGGTAGAACTAGGCAATGCCAGGATAGATATACCAATTACGCTTCCGGACCGGTGGTAAGGCATAGCAGCTACTACCGCCCACCTTGAGCCACACCCCCGAAATCAAAAAGTTCCCCAATCAATCACAGAGTAATAGAATGGTATTGAAGGAGTTTGTCCGATAAAAGAAGCTACATTCTTAGCCCGTCGATCGCTCCTGTTTTATCCACCTTATGCCAACTCACGGGAGTCGGGTCCACGTATATACCTCAAAGGGAACGCTACCACCATCCTACTTCATTCTGGAATCTCCACCGCGTACATGGTTGTTAAAGTGGTTTTCGGAGTTGGTAGAGAGTATGACAACTTCTGATCCCGTTCTCTTTAGCAACCAAACGTTATTATAACACCGTGGTCATTTCAAGGTAATTATACTTCAAAACCAGAATATAATATTCATTTCAAAACCATATAAATACGATATCATCTCCATTTCAAAAAGCTAATCAATATGATATCATTTTTATAAAGACCCAAATCAATATAATATTAATTTTTTTATTTCAAATATATCCTTTTTCCAAAATCATAGCACTTTCAAAGTTATACACTTCAGAACCAAACACTAGAAATTATAACACTTTCAAATCATAACATTTTAAAACTCATAACTTTGAAACATAACTACACCACATAAATGGCTTAAATATTAAATTACTTTATATAATAAAATAGCTTCTTCAATTTCACAAATCAATTCCAAATACAGATTTGAACCCCTAAATAAACTACTTCAATTTCTATATATTTCAAAGCTTTAATTATTCCACCATTTCAAAACTAGTTCTTTGATAATTCCATATATACCAAATTCAATTACTATTATTTATATTTGAAATGTTTACTTAATAAATCCAATATCAATTTAGTAAAACCTTTAAACTTCAAATAACTGGATATTCTTTCAATTTATTTAACTTTATATATTCATTTAAATCAACTTGATATTCATTTAAATCACTCTAAATCAAATCAAGTTATAGAAATCATACCCTTTAAAATCTCAATTTTATTTAAATTTCAAATAAAATTTATTTGAGTCTAATTCTTAAATTATTTAATTCAAATCAATTTTATTTATCTTCCAACTTTAATTTTATTTAAGTCATTATAAAGTCTATATACAATATAATTTAGACAGATACTTAACCATATTGTATAAAACAATCAAACTTTATTGTTTGACTTATTTTATATTTCAAAAAAAATTTACACATAGCTAAAAATCAATAAGAAAATAACATTTATATAACATCTGAAATCAATATTTATATAACCCATATATTCCTTTACAAAACCATAGAAATCATTTCAAATTATTTTTATATATAGACCGCGGTGTCTGTATATAATTTTCTATCCTATGGTCAGGTGATACGGATATTTATCATTTCAATCCGTAATTTAAAACATAAATACGGTTATATATCATTTCAAACCGCAATCCCGAATGAAATAAAATCCATAACAACTTGCAGTTTATAACAATAAAAAATACAACATCCATTCATCAAATATCAATCCTCAAACATTTATCATAATCATCATCCAATTTAATCAAATAACATCAATATATAACAGATAATAAATAACAGGTATTTACTGGCAATTTATATTCAATAATAAATTAAATAACTGTTTAACTGGCAGTTTATGTGCAATAATAAATTAAATAACAATTTAATTCAATAAATTCAATTTAACTGAGATGATGATTAAAAATATGCCAAACAGTCATAAATAAATTTCTAATTACATCATAAATCAATTTGACAAACATAAGAAATTTTAAAAGTTGTAAGTGGGTTAAAATACTCATCTTTTGAATTTAAATTGAATCTAAATCCGATTTAAACCCAAATTTGAACAGTCTCAAAATTCGCCCAGATAAGCGTTAAAATGTCTGGAATTCCAATACAAACAGCGGAGAAAACCGCGCGTGAAACGGACCTCGTACGTGAAAGTTATGTCAATTAGAACAATTTGAATTGAAATTTAAATTAATAAAATAAACTAAAAAAATGAGTCACCACTACCTTCATCCAGCACACGTGAAACTCAAACGAACTCGAGCCAGACTTGAACGGACACGGAGCCGCCACCTTCACGAACATGCGCCGCTGCGTTGGGGCCCATCGTGGCCGCGCACCAACATTAGAACAACCCGCCGACACCGAGAACCCACTATCGACACGAAACAAGGAAGCAGTAGCCGTTCTTATTATAAACCCTAGTAAATGTTGCCGTAGATCTAGAAGTTAATTTGATGAATTAACAACTCCGATGAACAGCACTTGGTCACCTCTTCAAAAACCTACCCTCGATTGAACGATCGGACGAAGTTCATCATCGCGTGATGAACGACCATGAACTATCCTTCAAATTCCAAACACTTAGAAACCCGAATCAAAAAACGGATCATATATTTGACTTTCGCTCATTGAGAGCTTCAAATCCATATATAATACGATATAGTTTGTAGCGTTTGAAATTTTGATTTGAATTTGATTTTGGAATTGGACTGTGAAATTTAGGTTTTTTCTGCCATTGAGAAAGAGGAACAACAGAAATTTCTGTACGTACAGAAATGAGAAATAGAAAGGCTGCTAGGGTTTATGACCGGATATATATAGACTGAACAAAATAGAATAGATGGGCTTGATTGGTTTAGAAAAATGAATGATAACGACCCAAAAAGCCCGTTTCGACATCAGAACGAAATTGGGTCAACCCATATATCAAAATAAATGTTTTAAAATATTTTAAAATCAATGGAACATGTTTCAAGTCCAAATTCCATCGTATGAACAAGTTGTGCAAAAATAAAGTTATTTCAAATTGATTTCATTGATTTCAATTTCATTGATTTCTAGGCGTTTGGAGTCCGTACGATCAAACAACAAGTCCGACCGCTACGAAACTTGAAATCCTACAATAATTTACTGTTACGGATCCGATGAAACTGGTTTCTTCGAAATCCGAGTCAGTGACCAAAATGGCTATTTCTACATTAATTAAATAAATTAATAATTAATTAATTAAATCAAATTTTCAATTCCAATTCTATAACTAGCAATCTTTATCATTTTTTATTTCTTAAACATTCA
Organism: Allium cepa; assembly: GCA_030765085.1. Classification (NCBI taxonomy): domain Eukaryota; kingdom Viridiplantae; phylum Streptophyta; class Magnoliopsida; order Asparagales; family Amaryllidaceae; genus Allium; species Allium cepa. The sequence goes on from CM060945.1 coordinate 1,016,152,187, forward strand.
CAAATTAGTTAAATAAATTAAATGCCAATTTAAGGAAGATAAACTTATCAATTACGGTATTTAACTTAAATTTCAAAAAAAATCCAATTAATTAAAATTTAATTTCAATAAATCGTTTAAATTTGATTTCAACCTTTATCCTCAACCAATTTTTAAATCTGATAACATAGTTAACATTTGTTTTACATTTCCTTACATTAATATACCTAAATTTTCATCTTTATTTATTTGTTAACCAATTTATTTCTATTAAATCCATTTAATAGAACTTTCACCTTATTATTCAATCCATTATTATCAAATGGATGAGATTTACATTAGTTCATGGTCTATTACACTTAAGTTTATATTTTCAGCCAATTATTATAATTTCTTACATAATATTGAATTTATTCAATTACGACTAATTATATCATTTCATCGGTCAATTCAATATTCACATTTGTTTTCTTATATTAACTTATAGCCAAGTATAACAATTTACATTATAAATTTACAGATTTTTATCCCCCCCAAATTTAATTACTAAAATCTTATTAAATTAACAAATTTAAAACATCGAAAATTTCAGGTCGTTACACTCTCCCCTACTAAAAATTTTTTGTCCCCGAAAAGGGAAAAGAAAGAATTGAGTAAACAATACATCTTATTCAAAAATATTAACTATATAAACAAATAGATTTACCAAATTAATTAATTTAAACAAAATATACCAATTTATAACCATTAAATCTTTTATACTCAAATTAATAAAGTTTGGAAAACATTTTCCAAAAAATTTCCGAGTCCTAAAATTTTGAAATTTTTTGGCACAATCTCCTTTGTGCGGGGAGGCTCGAGAGCAGTTATAATATCAAATATAACAATATGTAACATATATCTTCCAAAATAATATATCCCAACAACTGTTAAAACTATATAATAACGCTATAAAACCGTAATCCAAAAAATTACCTATTTGTCGAGCAAACAACGCTTATATTATGAAACCAAATGCAGTAGCAATTGCTTCCATTACCTGTATTTCACTTGTATAATCCAAAAGGAGTTAATAATTATATAAAATGAAATATTAAAAGTTGTTTCGACCACTAACAAAAAAATTAATATAAATAACAATCACTAGCAACCAACATACAATCATCATAAAAAAATCAACACAAATCAATCAACTATATAATCATAGCAAGCAACATGTAATAGTTTGGGTTTAAAACTTTAAATTGTACGGAATGGAAAATAAACTACTAAGTGCCCCATTTACTCAACAGTCTTAGATGAAACTAAATAGATTATTCATACATCCCAACAATTTTAAAGCATCCTTGCCCAAACAACCATAAACCAAACAAACAACAATTTCAAACAATAGATCATGTTTATTCTTATCAATTTCATTTCATAACATCTGTTGTTTGATTCCCTTTTCTCTCATATAATGTTTTATCTTTTTAATTTACATTTATTTCTTGCAAGTTTTCATTTTCAACCATTGATTCAGTGTCTATTTCACTTATTTGTGCTTATACATACATAAGTTCATTTTATCCATTCATTCATTACTTGATTTCATTTATTTACATTTATTTATCAATAGTATTCATGTTCCATTCAATTTTTTAGCATTTCAATTTATTTACATAAGTTTATAATCATTTATTTATAATACTTACCCTTATATTATATTTAATTATAGTAACATTTCAATTATAACTTAAGATTATAACACTATAACATCAATTTCCTATTTATAAACGACTTCATTGAATGCTTTCATTACTTTAAGTTTTACTTGTATAATACTCTATTACATTTTCTTATTACAACTTTTACATCTTTTGGTAAGTTATATATATGCTTTTTAAGAATGTAATTGAAAATTATACAAGTTCATCTTATTTCTTTTAATAAACTTAATGCTCAATAATAATATCCTTTGTTTTATAGGTTACATATTTCAACCCTTCTAAAGTTTCATTTATAACCGAGCATTTAATCTCTTATTTTAATTAGAGATTCCAATTATTAATTAGTAACATTCCATTTCCCTACAATAATTGAAACTATTAATTAACGGAAACTTAAGAACTAAATATCAGGATAAATTTCAAGTCATTTTAAAAATAGTAGATAAATGCATATCCTTACAATTTATATACCCAGTTATATTTAAAAAATTTGAAATTTATATTTGTTTAGCAAAATAAAACTGCTGTAAAACTGCCACAGTGGTCTTCCCACCTTGAAACTCAAAAATGAATGTCGATGATGCGTGCACTCATCACCGAAATTATTTTCCAGCGACAAAGAGGGGAGTACATAACTTATTCCTTTCCAAAGTTTCTTTAAACAGTTCTTTCAAATTATATTGAAATATTTATATCAGAAAATACTTCTAAATAATTTTATAATTATATTCCAAAATCATTCGAAAGAAAGTTTCAAAACCCCAGAACTTAAGTTCTAAATTCCTAATTTTCAATTATTTTATTTTCAATCTCATTTCAACTATTATTTATAAATTTCATTGCCCAACTACCAATATATTGCAACCAAATATATATATATATCATTTATAAAAAAATTATTATATATAGATATATATAAAATATCATAGGCAAAATTATTTCATTCACCTATATTCAAAACAAATATTGTGTCGGTCTGTCATATTAAGTGTTTAGAAATCCCTATTGATGTCATAGCGTCCTATGCACCAGCCAGAATTTATAAATACAAAACAGAACAAATTAACATAATATCAAAACTTTTTTTTAACACTAAAAAATACGCTCTCTCATATATATACACTCAATGACTCATCATAGGGTATTACTACCCTATTAATAAAGAGTCAGACCCCACAAGGCTAAGGTTTATCGCTAAACCTCGCTCTGATCCTAGATGTAACATCCCTTTTTGTACGCTTTAAACCGACGATAAACCACACACGTTAGACTCAAACCATACAGAAGGGAGGATTATTATTGAGGTGAATAAGAAGAGCAAAGAAAGAAATAAAATAAAATAGAATTTGGTGATGAAGCAGTTCATGAAGCAGTTTTACAAAACATTTGATTATACTTATACAACACAGAATCAGAGTTACACATACCAAAGAATAATAAATAACAGTGCAGTGGAACAATGTGATGCAGTGGAACAATATAGTAAATAATAGTAGTAATATCTTCGTCTTTGTCCTCCAAAATAAAATCTTCAAATCCTATGATGTTCGGACTGACCCGAGTTAATTGAAAAGACAAACACTCTAGTCAAAACTAAAAGATCTTATGTGAGTTAAATCAACAGAAATAAATATGAGTGTAACGGCGTCAGAGATGTTTACGGGATTTGACATTTTCTATCCAGTATCAAATGTGTGTGCAGTAAATTAGGAGATGCTCGGGATTCACATCTCCTAAGGATCGTTTAAACTATTTACTATGTAGTAATATTTTGCTATTATAATAATGTCCATAGTAAAAAAAACTTACTTTTAAATAGCGTCAAGGAGTTGCCCAATATCCCCCTTAACAGAATAATAGTCCCAGTAGTCCATCCAGTATCAGCGCATCTTCAGATCGGGAGACTACCCAAAGTACTCCACGGGTTACGGGAGAAAACCAAACTCATACAAGGCGCACTAGGGTAGGTGACACGGCACAACTAGGCAATGATAGGATAGATACACCAGTTACGCTTCCGGACCGGTGGTAACGCGTAATAGCTACTACCGCCCACCTCGTGCCACACCCCCAAAATCAAAAAGGGCGCCAATCAATCACAAAGTAATAGAATGGTATCGAATGAGTGTGTCCGATAAAAGGTGCTACCTTCTTAGCCCGTCGATCGCTCCTGGTTTAGCCACCTTATGCCAACTCACGGGAGTCGGGTCCACGTATATACCTCAAAGGAAATGCCGCCACCATTCTACTTCATTCTAGAATCTCCACCGCGTACACGGTTATTAAAGTGGTTTTCGAAGTTGGTAGAGAGTATGACAACTTCTGATCTTGATCTCTTTAACAACCAAACAATATTATAACACCGCGGTCATTTCAAAATAATTATACTTCAAAACCAGAATATAATATCCATTTCAAAACCGTATAAATACGATATCATCTCCATTTCAAAAAGCAAATAAATATAATATCATTTTTATAAAGACCCAAATCAATATAATATCATTTTTTGTTTCAAATATATCTTTTTTCCAAAATCATAGCACTTTCAAAGTTATACACTTCGGAACCAAACACTTGAAATTATATCACTTTCAAATCATAATACTTTAAAACTTAACTTTGAAACATAACTACACCACTTAAATGGCTTAAATATTAAATTACTTTATATAATCACATCCAAATACAGATTTGAAACCCCAAATAAACCACTTCAATTTCCATATATTTCAAAGCTTTAATTACTCCACCATTTCAAAACTAGTTCTTTGATAATTCCATATATATCAAATTCAATTACTATTATTTAGATTTGAATGTTTACTAAATAAATCCAATATCATTTAAGTAAAACCTTTAAACTTCAAATAACTGGATGTTCTTTCAATTTATTTAACTTGATATATTCATTTAAATAAACTTGATATTCATTTAAATCACTCTAAACCAAATCAAGTTATAGAAATCATACATATTAAAATCTCGATTTTATTTAAATTTCAAATCAAATTTATTCGAGTATAATTCTTAAATAATTTAATTCAAATCAATTTCATATTCATCTTCCAACTTTAATTTTATTTAAGTCATTATAAACTCCGTATACAATATAATTTAGACAGATACTCAACCATATTGTATAAAACAATCAAACTTTATTGTTTGACTTATTTTATATTTCAAAACAAATTTACACATAGCTAAATATCTATAATAAAATAACATTTATATAACATCCGAAATCAATATTTATATAATCCATATATTTCTTTACAAAACCATAGAAATCATTTCAAATTATTTTTATACATAGATCGCGGTGTCTGTACATAATTTTCTATCCTATGGTCAGGTGATACGGATATTTATCATTTTAATCCGTAATTTAAAACATCAATACGGTTATATATCATTTCAAACCGCAATCCCGAATGAAATAAAATCCATAACAACTTGCAGTTTATAACAATATAAAATACAACATCCATTCATCAAATATCAATCGTCAAACATTTATCACAATCATCTTCCAATTCAATCAAATAACATCAATATATAACAGATAATAAATAAGGGGTATTTACTGGCAGTTTATATTCAATAATATATATTAAATAACTATTTAACTGGTAGTTTATACGCAATAATAAATTAAATAACAATTTAATTCAATAAATTCAATTTAACTGAGATGATGATTAAAAATACGCCAAACAGTCATAAATAAATTTCTAATTACATCATAAATCAATTTAACAAACATAAGAAATTTTAGAAGTTGTGAGTGGATTAAAACACTCACCTTTCGAATTTAAATTGAATTAAATCCGATCTAAACCCAAAATTTGAACAGTCTTAGAATTCGTCCAAATAAACATCAAAATGTCCAGAATTCCAATACGAACCTAGCGGAGAAAACCGTGCGTCAAACGGACCTCGTATGTGAAAGTTATGTCAATCAGAACAATTTGAATTGAAATTTAAATTGAATAAATTAAATAAAAAACGAGTCACCACTACTTCAGCCAGCACACGTGAAACTCAAATGAACCCTAGCCAAACTCGACTGGACACGGAGCCGCCACCTTCACGAACACGCGCCGCTGTGCTGGGGCCCATCGCGGCCGCGCCCCACCACCAGAACAGCACGCCGACACCGAGAACCCACCATCGATGCGTAATAAGGAAGCAGCCGCCGTTCTTATCATAAACCTAGTGAATTTTCCCATAGAACTAGCCATTAATTCGACGAATTAACAACTCCGATGAGCAGCACTCGGTCACCTCTTCACAACCCTACCGTCAATTGAACGATCAGACGATGTTCATCAACGCTTGATGAACGACCGTGAACAATCCTTCAAATTCCAAGCACCCAGAAACCCAAATGGGAAAACAGATCATATATTTAACTTGCGCTCGTCAAGAGCTTCAAATCCATATATAGTACGATATAGTTTGTAGCGTTTGAAATTTTGATTTGAATTTGATTTTGGAATTGGACTGTGAAATTTAGGGTTCGTCTACCATTGAGAAAGAAGAGCAACATAAATTTTTGTACGTATAAAAATGAGAAATAGAAACGCTACTAGGGTTTATGACCTATATATATATATATATATATATATAGGCTGAACAAAATAGAATAGATGGGCTTGATTGGTTTAGAAAAATGAACGATAACGACCCAAGAGCCCATTTCGACCCCGAAACGAAATTGGGTCAACCCATATATCAGAATAAATATTTTAAAATCAATGGAACAGGTTTCAAGACCAAATTCCATCGTATGAAGAAGTTGTGCAAAAATAAGTTATTTCAAATTGATTTCAATTGATATCAATTTCATTGATTTCTAGGCGTTTCGAGTCCATATGATCAAATGACAAGTCCGATCGCTATGAAACTTGAAATCCTACAATAATTTACTGTTATGGATCCGATGAAACTAGTTTTGTCGAAATCCGAGTCAGTGGCCAAAATGGCTATTTCTACATTAATTAAATAAATTAACAATTAATTAATTAAATCAAATTTTCAGTTCCAATTCTATAATTAGCAATCTATATCATTTTTGATTTCTTAAACGTTCACAAATAATTTAAATAAATTAAATGCCAATTTAAGGTAGATAAACTTATCAATTATGGTATTTAACTTAAATTTCAAAAAATCCAATTAATTAAAATTTAATTTCAATAAATCGTTTCAATTTGATTTCAACCTTTATACTCAACCAATTTTTAAATCGGATAACATAGTTAACATTTGTTTTACATTTCCTTACATTAATATACCCAAATTTTCATCTTTATTTATTTGTTAACCAATTTATTTCTATTAAATCCATTTAATAGAACTTTCACCCTATTGTTCAATCCATTATTATCAAATGGATAAGATTTACATTAGTTCATGGTCTATTACACTTAAGTTTATATTTTCAGCTAATTATTATAATTTCTTACATAATATTGAATTTATTCAATTACCACTAATTATATCATTTCATTAATCAATTCAATACTTACATTTGTTTTCTTATATTAACTTATAGCCAAGTATAACAATTTACATTAAAAATTTACATATTGTTATCCCTCTCAAATTTAATTACCAAAATCTTATTAAATTAACAAATTTAAAACATCGAAAATTTCGGGTTGCTACAGCTAGTGGATCTAGAAGGAAGGAATTTTATTAGACCATGCAGTTCGTCTTGGGGAGCAGCCGCGATTTTCGTGAAGAAGCCAGATGGGTCATTGCGGATGTACACTGACTACCGTAAGCTGAACAAAAGGACGACCAAGAATATATATCCTTTGCCGTGAATTGACGATCTACTTGATCAGTTGAGTGGAACCAGAGTGTTTTTCCAATTAGATTTGGTGACCAGTTTCCATCAGTTAAGAGTGGTAGAGGACAGTACTCCTTTGATAGCATTTTGAACTTGGTATGGTTCCTATGAGTAGTTAGTGATGCCATTTGGGTTGACGAATGCACCTGCTTTCTTCGTGCACTTGATGAACCGTATTTTCCAAGAACACTTGTATAGGTTCATGTTAGTACTCATAGATGACATGAAATTTTGATGTAATAGAAAGATGAAAGAGAGCATGAGAATCATATGAGAGTGGTGTTTGAGACGCTAAGGTAGCATCAGCTAAAGACAAAATTTTCTAAATTTCATTTTTGGAAGAAGGAGGTCAAGTTTCTTGGTCATGTAGTTTCGAAGGAAAGTTTGGCAGTAGATCTAGTTAAGATCAAGCTGTCAATAATTGGAGGAGACCAGAGATGGTAACCGAGATCAGAAGTTTTCTCGAACTTGTTCGCTGTTGCTGGAGATTTATCAAAGATTTTTCGTGGATAGCAGCACCTTGGACTAGGTTGTCCACGAAGGATGTGAAGTTTATTTGATCCGACAAATGTGAGGAAGGGTTCCTTAAGTTAAAACATTTGTTGACCAATGCGCCAGTGTTAGTTGTTCCAGATGGAATCCAAGGGTTGGTGGTGTACATTGATGCATATGGAACATGATTAGGAGCTGTATTGATGCAGAATGGTAAAGTCATTGCCTATGCTTCTCGACAGCTTAGACCGCACGATGTAAGATATCCTACTCATGATTTGGAATTGGTTGAGGTGAACTTTGCATTGAAGATTTGGATACATTATCTTTTAGGGGAGAGATTTGAGCTATATACTGATCATAAGTCCTTAAGATACTTATTCTCTCAGAAAGAGTTGAATATGCGACAGCAGAGGTGGCTGGAGTTTTTGGCTGCTCAGGATTTTGGTATAGAATATACTCCTAGAAAAGGAATTAAGGTAGCAGATGCCCTTAGCAGGAAACATCAGAATGTGGTGTTATCTTTGTTGGCAGAATGGAAGGATTTGGAAGTTTTGGCTACGTTTAGTATAAGTCGAGATCGACTACCAATTCTAGTCAAAGTACTGCTATGTTGGCATTTATAGAGGTTCGACAATGCTGATCGAGCGGATAGCTTCTAAATAGAATGATGATCCAGAGATAGCTGGGAAAATTAAAAGACTCGGGGTGGGATCCGAGATCAATGATCTTAAAGATTTTGGCATTGACCAAAAAGGATGGTTGAGGAAGAAGGGATGATTATGCATTCCAAACGTAGAGAGCTTGAGAAGAGAAGTTCTAGATGTGTTTCATCGATAGAAGTCTACGATTCTTTCTGAGGGAATCAAGATGTATCAAGATATGAATAGAAGCTTCTATTGGGAAGGCATGAAGAAAAATGTTGGCTTGTGGATTAGACAATGTGCTAACTGTCATTATGTGAAAGCCGAATTTCAGAAGCTGAGCGGGTTGCTTCAGCCTTTAGAGATTCCAATTTGGAAGTGGGATTCTATATCCATAGGTTTATAGATGGGTCATCAAGGTCAAACAAGGGAAATGAAAACATATAGGTCATAGTGGACAGATTGATCTAGAGTGCCCCTTTCATTCCAGTTAATTCAACCAGGACAACAACTGTTTTGGCGAAGTTGTTCGTGGAGAACATAGTTAGACTTCATGGAATTCCTAATGGAATAGTCAGTGATAGAGATGCACTATTCACTAGCGAGTTTTGGAGAAGTCTATAGAGAGTATTAGGTACCGAGCTTAAGATGAGTACGGCATATCACCCACAGACGGATAGACAGATTGAGAGAGTCAATAAGTTCTCGAAGATTTATTAAGGGCTTGTGTACTAGACTTTGGTGGATCTTGGGAAGATCACCTATATTTGATTGAGTTTTCTTATAATATTAGTTTTCAAACTGGTATAGGAATAGCGCATTTTGATGCTTTGCATGGAAGGCCATGCAAATCACCCGCATGTTGGTTAGAGACTGGAGACAGATTCGCCTTAGGTTTAGATATGGTTAGAGAGGCGTCAGTGAAGATTGAGTTAATCCAAGATCGGATGAAGGAAGCTCAGTCCAGACAGAAGAGTTATGCAGATAAAAGGCGTAAAGGACTAGAGTTCTCAGTTAGAGATAGAGTTTTCATTAAGGTGTCATCGATGAAGGGAATGATAAGATTCGGAAAGCCGAGGAAGCTAGCACCAGAATATGTCGGTTCATTCCAAATTATAGAAAGGATTTGAAAGCTCGCATACAGAATAGAATTGCCGAGCAATACGGTAGGTGTCCATAATGTATTTCATGTGTCCATCTTCGCAAGTATATGCATGATCCAGAGACTACTATTCATCCAACAAGATTGAATGAGTTGGTAGTAGAGCCTAATTTACCAATTGTTAGACAACCAATTCGGGTTGTAGCAAAAGATGATTAATGTCCAAGATAGTCAAATTAGTGAAAGTTCAGTGGAGCGACAACGAGACGGACTGTACTTAGGAGACAGAAGACATGATTCGAGTTACTTATCCCGATCTGTTTTAAATGGTATATCTACATTAGATTTATATTGATAATCGCTAGTCAGAAAAAATAGTATAGTTCCTAGGAGTGGTTACAGATGATTGCTATGATTAGTATTTAGTCCTTATTTAATTTCAAGGACGAATTTTTTTAAGGAGAGGAGCCTGTAACACCTCTAATTTTAAATAACATTATTCAGGATATTTAATTAGCTAAATTAGATAGAATAATGTAAATGTTAAGTGATAAGGGGATTGAGATTTGAATTAATTTTAAGTGGTCATGCTTATTAATTTAATTGCGCTAAAGAATGTTTTATAGATTAACTAAATTATGTAAGGGTATAATGGGATTTAACTACACCTAACCTTATATATATATATACCCTTAAGCCATTCACACTCAGGTTCATTTTCTCACAAAAATAAAAACGTAAGAAAAGAAGATAAGGTCGGACATTAAAAAGAAAAGAAGAAGAGGAAATTCGAATAAAAAGAAGAGAAAGTAGCAAAGGGTATCAAACTCATCTCAATCCATTTTCCTTATCAAAGATTTAGGTGAATGATAATTTCCATCTCTACTTGTTAAATATATGTTTTGAATTTAAGTTTAAATTTATATATATGAGTATGTACGCACGCCCAAGTGAGTCTGCATCTAATCACGATGTAGCTTAACAGAGATAGTTATCATCGTACATGTAAAGTGAGTTGGTCTTTATTCAATATATACCTTTAGATTCGGAAGAAAATACATCACTTTGGCAACCGCCTAAGTTTAACAGTGTAGTAGAGGCAACCTTAGTTTAACTGAGGCATTGCCCTAGAATTGGCTGAGGCATTGCCCCAATTAAAGCTGAGGCAATTGCTGTAGTCTACTGCCTTAGTTTTGACTAAGGTACTTGCCTCAGTACCGACTGTGGCACTTTCTTGCTTTTTTTGCGCACAAAAATATTACTATTAGATATATTTTTTTGCACAAAAATTATTATCTTTCTTTGTATATGTTCTTTTCATGCAATAGCACCAGGCTTTTATCTTCGTTAATTTCTAAATTAGTTCATAGGGAAAATTCTGATTCTAACTGAAGCACTGTTTCGATGGAGAAATCTAGCAGCATAAAGCATTCATATGACTTGGAGGAGCTCTCCACCTGTATACGGTTTTTTAGAAAACACCAAAATAAGAAATTACAATCTATGAATAAGTGTTTTGAGCGAAAAATCATTAATTTACTGAAGAAATATGCTTTATTCAGTAGAAGATCTAACCAGAAATGCCACATTATGTCAAAATCAAAGCTAATCAAACTGTGAGCTATGGCGGTCATAGTCGTAAATGCATTTCACCTAATAAAAATTCTCCCTGATGTAGTGCACCAACAAAACTCAAGCCCAACATATAATCTCTATAATGATCCACTATAGCTAGTTTTGTAGTCTACATTCTTATATTATACTATCATGCTAAAAATCTAAAAAAGTATAGCACGACTCAGTGGGTGGAAACATTTTATTTGCTGTCCTACTATACTATAGGAACAATGTCAAAATAATCTGAAAATCTACGAAGTTTTATTTTCTATGTAATTGTTAGCAACCTGACTTATTTATGAAGTTGAAATCTGTATACATTTCTGTAGCCCAACAAATATGTGTAAGGAGCACATACCATCTACGTAAACTTATAGGTTGGTAGTTCGGAATGATTCTTTTAACCGTTTAACGACTTATAGCATTTAAATCCTAAAAAAAGTGATGCTCCTTTCTCTATAATTGTAGTAGATCATGATGAATGGAACATAAACACAATATTACAAATGGTGATAGCAAGTACAAATTAACAGTATCACCAAAGCAGTTCATGCTAAATGTATCATCAAAAGTAGTTTAAACAAAAATAATTTGTAAGATAAAAGCATAGTAGTTTCTTTCATGTTTTCAAATCAGAATAAGCTCATTTTTTTAATGCACATAAATCATGATAAAAACCATTATCTATATACTTTCTAAAAAAGCATAGTATATTCGTTTTACTGATTGTTTGATGAAAAATTAAATGCTTCTAACAGTTAATGTGATAGTTTCATTACTCTTTCCTTAGTTTTACCAATTAGAAAATCAAAATCAAAGACAATATAGTAAAAAATTTAGAATGTCAAAAATTCTAAATGTAATTTTCCTAGCATCACTAACTACATTTCTTAAATCCATCCCCAAGAATAGATTTATGAAATCCTGTTTAAGCAAATAAACAATCACCTATCAAAGTGAAATATAATATGAACATAAAAATCCAGTTTGTTATTAAATCCATGTGAAAGAATTAACAATCTGAATCGCTTATGAAGAAACTGGAATCTGCATTCCTAACCTTCCAAAATTCATGTATGGTAGAGCTATTGGAAACAGTTTATGGCATTAAGATTTTTTTCCCAAATGTTCACCAGTTTGTTATCAACTCGTACCTTCTTACCTATAGCAGATGAATGAATAAGAGACACTGAGAATAAAAGACACGAACTATAAAGCATAAAATATATAAAAACTACCAACAAAGTTCATGTTAAAATGCAGAACTTCACGATACATTTAGAATTTGAGACAGCTATATTACAAACTAAATTTTTTCATGTATGCGCATGTGCACGCAGACCAAAGAAAATATCCTGAATGATTAAAATTACAAAATAAAGAATTGTAATAAACAATGGAAAATTCACGTATATGCTTTGAATCAATATATTCTATCTACTTGGTTTTCAGTGTCATCCAACTATGTAATAAACATTTTCCCACCCTTTAGGAAATTTCGTCCTTGAAATTTGACAAGGGTAAAACTATGTAATTCCTCGCATCAATCACATCCATTTTTTGTACATCTAATTTTGCGACCATCCATGTTCTTTTGCAAAGTGTCATTCAACATAAAATATATGCATAAACATAAATTTCTATGCGATACCTCCTATATGAATGCTTTTCTTATTTAAAAACTCCTTTTAAAATATGATGCAGACATCCTAAATATACTTGCAATTTCTACATGAATGTAATCTTTTGAAAACTCAAAACGTTTTTCATCCAATTTTTCCCACACTCCTACTAAATAAGGGTGTGTTCAACGAATTTTACATCCAAATCCTACCACGCAACTTTTAATATTCGAATTTCAGAAAAAATCTAATTTTTCGAACTCGATTTCTTATGTCAGAAAGAAGGTAGAAAACGAAAAACTTTTATGTTTACCATTTTACTTTTGTGCACCTCTTTCTCCGTACTTAGAGCGTATTCCGCCGTTCTGTAAAAATCTCTATTTTTTTTCCCAAGCATGGTTTACATAAGAAAAACTATCCTTTTCAAACTTTTTCCCAAGCTTAAATTATGGAGAAATTTTATTTTTCTTTTGCAATTCTCATTTATTTCTATTAACGTTTCTATCGCTTTTTTTCGATCTACTATTTTTCTTTTAGTTACTTTTATATGCTTTTACTTTTCTTTAATCTAGTATCTAAACACAACTATCTTCTAGGGCTATGAGGCCTAGGACCATGTCCATTCTGATACAGAAAGGTCCTACTCTAGGAATCCAAGTAAATTATATGCTCCTCCTACTGCCTGTTACTTTTTACTAACTTATACTGTATCACTCACGATGAATAAGATCTATTCATCTATTCCTTTCCATACTCAAAATGGAATATTTAAGTCTCATTTACTGCAATGAATAAAGATTTTAATCTATGGAGTCTCTATCTAAAAAGGCAACTAAGCTTGGGGAAATTTTCTATTTACCTTTACTTTTCATTTTTCCCAACTAAGGTCTTTTTATCCCAATCACTTGTGTCTTAGAATCTCACTAATATCACTTTACAATTCTTCTATAGTCTACACACATAAAGGCACATGCTTAGGTTCTCACTAGTGTCCTATACACTTTACGGGAAGTTTTATTATTACTACTGAAAGTAATCACTCCTATAGCCTTACACTTTTCCCAACACCTAGGAAATGATTCCTATTTACTTCATATTTAAAAGTTTGATTTGGAGTTTATCATTTCATTTCAAAAATTAAAAGTTCTAAAATTTTGAAACATCAAATCCTAAAATTCTTGCCTTCAAAAGTGTTACTTTGAACTTTCAATTAAATTTAAAGGTACTTGGTTACTTAACGTTTTACCTTTCTAGACTTGCTTTTTTATAGGTTTTTCAATTTAAATTATTCCCCGAACCTAGAAGAGGAAACTTACAAATTCTAAGTTCAAAACTTATTCCCCTTTTACTTTTAAAGACCTTCATAGCTTTCCTTAAAAATATTTTGGAATTTTTAAATTTAACTGTTTACTAAGTTTTTCTCTTCCAAAAATTTATTTACTTTTTCACCAAACTATTTTTCTTTAAAGCATGCCTTGCTTGTTCTTAAAACATTTTTTTCCTTGACTTCCAAAAATGTTCTCATATGTTTTCAAAACATTTTCTTTTCGTAGATTTTCAAATTTATTAAAAACGGAGTAGATAAGAACAATCAAAAATCCATTAACTTTCCTACTCTTCCAATTACCTAACCTTGGAGGAGTTTCTAACTTACTACAAATGGGGATTTTCTACATATGGAAGCAACCAATGCGCATAATCAATGGAAAAATATAAAATTTCCATTGCCCCAGCCTTCCTACTAAGGCTCTTTATAATATCCCTTCTACCTAACACTATCTCTAATTATTACACTTCTTATTACACCTAATGGTTTTATACCTTAATGTATTGGAACTACTTTCTCTTATGAGAAACTATTAACGCTAAAACTTATATAAATCCTTTAAAAGAGGATTTCATGTTTATGTAAAACTACAAGAAATTTATTTTATAATTTATCGAAATAGGCTGTACAAAATATGGTGCTTTCCATACCTTGTACATCTCTTTCAAATATTCCATGTAACTTGCAAAAAACATCTTTATTTTTTATTCATAGAAAATTATATCATTATTCATTTCATTTCAATAGATTAAAGTATGCTTATTCTATATTCACTTACAAAAGATACTTCCTACTAAATTTATTAATTTAACTTACACCTTTTTTTCAAAAGAATTCATTTTCAAAACTGTTTTAATATTTTCATAACTAGAAAAAAAATTCATATACTTATTAATAATAAGTGTACTTACAAACCACTTTATTTCTTTAGTTAGAATTATCTTCAAAACACATTTTTATTTGGGTCAAACTGATGTTCCGTAAGACACCGTTACTACAACCCAAAAATACTGGTATATGGATTTTAGTTAAAATAAATATTAATAAATCCCATATGCTATGTAAAAATATTTACTTTGGGAGTCACCTACTATAACAATAGTGTCAAAGTCTATGCTTCATTTTTTTTCACGAAAACATCTATTACAAAAATGAATGTTGTAACCTATGTTCTTGATACTTAACACACTCTAGGTTTTTATATTTAAAATCTTTGTTTACCTACAAAGAAACCAGCGAGCTATACATGTTCTATAATTCTTCAAAAAGAATCTTACTTTCAACAAAGTTTACATCATATAAAAACCAACTTAAATTTCATACCTTTTTTTGCAAAAACCCAGTATTTACTTCCCCAAACATATTAACAATTATTATTTTTTAAATTTTCAATTCCAAAAAGTTTCTTTTTTTGGGCTAGACATAAAGTGGATTTTCTTCTTACTATCCTAGGAATACCCTTCCTAAACTTTGGAAATCTCATTCCTTTGCTAAAATCTCTTATTCCTTCAAAATAAAAATACTCGCCCTATTATTCCAAGTGAACTTTCCCACTTCTTATAACATATGGATATTAATCTTCTCTCAAAACATAGCTTATTGTACATTATAAATTGGTAATAACTTAGGGCTCAACACTCTTGGGTCATCCCAAACCCAACTAGCAAACTATGCACAAATGTACTTTAAACACTTTCCATATGTTAAAGTCTATAATTGGAGACTATTTGGATTTTAGTACATAATATATTTATATTTATTCAAAAAATACAAATACATTCACTCACTATCTATCTTGGAATCCTAAACCAAGGCTCTGATACCAAATGTAACGACCCGAATTTCAGAGGGTTCGAATTTTTCGCAAGAATGCTAAAATCCAAACCCATGTAATCCCGAGTTGGGTGTCTGGTATCCTGCAAATAGGAAAATACAGATATATCAGAGCTCAAATAAATATCTCACAACAGAACTGACTAAAATATAATGGTAAGTAAATACGCACCAAGATAATAACACTTTCTAAACAAGTGTCTCAAAGCTGGAAAGTCTCTACTATATACCTAACCTTGTAGGATGTTATGAGGAGGAGGTCAGAACTAAAGTTCTAGTGAACAGACAAATTATACGACTAAGCATAATTCTACATATACCATTTTATTTCCATTTTCTATTATATTAGGTTTACTGGGTTTGTAATACTCTTGCCTCTATGCATGAATCGTACCCATCTACTCCCTAGTAGATTAAAACCTAATAACTAATATATATGTAGCTATATTGCCAATGACCGCATCGGTCCTTGGTACTACCCATAGTACCTTTCGTATCCTCCTCAAAAATAACTCCATCTTACTCTTAGAGAATTCTGTAACTACATCTGTAAGGACAGCTTTGTGAGGTCTACAATACAAATGTTCCATCGTCTACTATGAAAACGTAAAATGCGTCTACGCTAGCCTATGCTAATGATCGGACATCTATAATATACCAGCCAGTGCGTACTTTGAGGACTATATGTAATCGTTCTATCTACTCCCTGAATCCAGCTAACAAGGTCTTCCTTGTATGGAACTTAGTCGGGGATTTTCTATATCTGTAAAGGACAGCTTCGTTAGGTCTACGATAAATATATTCTACTTGGACTGTCTCTTTTTCATCATGGCTATGTCCCCACGTAGCATATTCTCAACTAATCGAAAGACCTCTAAAGAGCTAAGTGGTTGTGCCCTATTGCAAACAATATAAACTTCCAATTAGCTGTGCCCCTCAACCATTGTCTTGAGTGAAAGAATCATTGGCCTATTGGTTTAGCTCCAGTATTTCCCAAACTCGTTCTTGGTAATCTGAACAATATCATAATAAACAAACATATACGTAGAAATTGTAATCTGAATAATGACATATCTAGTAACACAGTCCTACAAAGCAACCAAATCGAAGAACATACTGGAAAAGAGTTCAAGATAAGATGTCTTCGTCTTCTCTTCAGGCTCCTACGTGCTTTCGACTAGATTGTTCCCCTTTTGCATCCTTACCAATTTCACTATCTTATTCCTTAATTGTTTCGCACCATGTTTGACTATACATGTAAGACCACAGGATGAACTCGGCTTAAGTTCTAAGTCCACATCCTCCAATTGACTTGGCTCAACTGCTTTGGTAAGACCATGTACACATTTTCACTAATGTGAAATGTGAAACACATTATAGATTTGCTCCATCTTCCTTGAGGCTCCACTCTATATTCCAAACTTATTTTCCTCTCCAATATTGGGAAAGGATGTCCAACAAATCGGGGTACTAGCTTTCCCAAACTTCCAAATATCACTACTCCCTTCAAAGGTGACACCTTCACAAAAACTGAATCTCCAACTGCAAAGAAGAGGATGGATGACAGGACAAAGATGAACCATCCCTGAAAACCAACATATTATCATTAGGTTTTCCATTATATGACTATAGTTAGATAAACTACTCCAAATTTTCCCTCTCTTATTAGCATGTGACTTTTTCGATATTGTGCGGTCTCCATCCTCTTACTTATTTAACTCTATTTTCACCATAGTACTCTAGTCATTTCTAGTCCAAGTATGACCTTATCCGTCGATCCCACCAACGTGAAGGTGACTTACAAGGCTTTCCATATGACGCTTCAAATGGTGTCATACCTACACAATTCTTTTAGTTATTATTATATGCAAACTCCACTATAGGTAGGCGATCTTCTCAAGACACTCCAAAATCCTATATAGACACCCTCAACATGTCCTCCAATGCCCTATTCACTCTCTCAGTCTATCCATCGGTTTGTGGGGATAAGTCATACTTAGAAGAAGCTCAGTCCTAATGCACCTTGTAGAGTCCTCTAGAACTCACTTCAAGTGTAAATAATGTTCTTCTTTGTTAGAAAAGTCGAGGTGCCAAAATATTTGCAAAATCTTTCATAAACTTCCTCTAGAATCCTACTAATCCTAATAATCTACGGATCTCTAAAGCATTCCTTGGCATCTACCAATCCTTAAAAGTTGTTACTTTCCTTGGGTCTACTGCCAGACCATCTACGAAAACAACGTGCCTAAGGAAACGAACTTCCTCTAGAAGTAACATTTTAAAATTTCCCCTTTAATTGATTCATCCTCAAAACATCCAACAATTCTCTCAAATGAATCTCATGCTCCACCTCATTTCTAGAATATATAAGAAAACCATCAATGAATATTACTATAAATTTATTCAAATGCTCCAGGAATACTCTATTCATTAAGTCATCACAATATGCTGGAACATTGGTCAGCCCGAACGGCATGACCACCCACTCAAATAATCTGTCTAGTATGCAGAATGCAATCTTTGGGATACAATCTTCGGCCACTCTCAATTGGTAAAATATGGTGGCCAAGTCAAGATGAGGAATTCCCCAACGTTGATTGAAAATATTGTCAATGGAAGGCAAGGGATAGCGGTTTTTCCTTATGGGCTTATTTAATTCTTAATAGTCGATGTGTAACCTAAGGGAACAGTCTACCTTAGTGCCAAAAACAATAGGAGCTCCCCACTCTAAAATACTTCTCCTAGTAAATCCTTTCTAGAATATTTCTAAAACTGTCTTATCCAACTCTCTTCTCTCCTTCAGAGCCATATACTTCGGAGGCATCACCATAGCTCTTGTGCCTTCCTTGAGATTGATCCTAAACATTAATTTTCTTTTAGGTGAAAGACTGGAAAGTTCATCAAAAACATTTAGAAATACTTCAACCATAGGATGACGGTACCTCATCTTGTGATAGGTCGAGTGAATACGAAGAGCTCTTTATAATAGAAATATTAGGCTCACGACATAAAACCAAATCATGCCTTTAACTTCTTCCCAACAGAACCACTCTCTTATCATAAACCAATATTATCTCATACTAAGTCGTCCATTCCATTCCCAAAATTGATCCATACTGCGAAAAGCTCGGTACACATGTCTCACAAAATAACTCCACACCATGAATGACTAACTTTAAATCATGGCATATCATAGATAAATGGGTCCATCCCCCAATTGATTTGACACAAAATGAATTCATGCACGATGTTAGGTTTTAAAGCTAACTATCAACCAACGCACTTGCTATGAATGAATGAGCTGCACCAGTATCAACCAAAATACAAATAGGAGAATCAGGTAACAACACACCTTCCATCGTAATATGCTTTACTTTCTCCTGAGTTGACGATTGTGTAATGTTGGTGGTCGGAATGACATTCAGAGTATATGCTTGACCACTTGACCATCGTCCTTTAGAGTTGGATATGTTACGCAACCGAATGTAGTTATAAAACATCATCTTCTAAAATTCCCATTTACAGTTCTTCATCACACGAACAAATCGGTAACAGATGTCGCAATTGATCTTTGAAATATTCATCCTATAGTTCTTTACGACATGACCTCCCTTCAAATGCCTATTACAAATGGCCACCTATTTCTTTCCTTATCCCCCTAGGGGTCCATTACTCTTATGCTTACTCTATAGTTGATTTTCTTCCACATTATTTTGTCCCTTGTTCACCTCTCCATTAACTGAGTTAATAAAGCTACCCCTACCAGCCATTCAAAGTAGCTCCAAATGGGATCTCGTTCAATGCCAACCCCTTTACTAGCAAGTTCGATCTTTTTTCAAAATTCGTCTCCTTCTTGTTTAGAGTATTCATAGGTCAAATCCAAACCTTGCCAATTCATTATACTGGTTTGAAAAAATGTCGGTTATATCCCCATACTTCAAGTGAACAAATTTCTCTAATAACAAACCCTTCTCCATTCCTAAGAAAAACTTTATTTCAAAATTTCTTTTTAAACACTGACCAAGTGATACCATCCTACTTTTGACCCTCTAATTTAACGCCTGAATTTACGTTTACACCATGATAAGCTAAAAACATAAGTCGTTAAAATGACGATGACAAGAAATAAACATGACTCCAACTATAAAAATTTTGAATCTCAAAGCATAAGGAAACTAAATATAATATTAAATAACAATTATTTGTTCAAACCCTCATATATACATGTTTGTACACTACAAATTCAATACCAAATCCATATCCACACAACATAAGTCAAATCAAGTCATTTATTTACGATATATACATCCAGGGTCCTCATCACATGCTCCAATATGACTCTAAGCTCCATCAACCAAGTGATATAAATAAAAATGGAAAATAGGAGCAGATCTGACATAAGTTTATGCATGTGAGTAATGCTTACTCCACATATACTACAAACATGCTACTATAATATGACCAGTTCCAATGCATAAGCAGATACGTCCCGGACTAGCCCAAGGCACTATAGGATCGTACTACTGTTGAAAATCTAACTCATGGGTAAATACATCATATCCTAGCTCTATGCCCTATAGGATTGTATTACCATCGTCTATCTAATGGACTCACGTCCTAAACTAGTATGAGGCCCTACAGGAACACTTACCATCCAATCCTTGTACTGACCCATCAAAGCAATACATAGGAGCATCGTATCCTAGGTCTCCCACTTGTGCTACAAGTTCATACCATTCGTATTGACATCGGACAATTCTTTTATTATCTCGCTTTATGACCAAGCCATATTTGGATGAGACAGATGATCAAGTAGTCAGATAGCAGAGCAAAAATCCATAACTATAGTTTTAGAATTCAAATTCCAAGTGAAGTTCAAAGATAAAGCTAGCAACATGCAAAGAACCTATGAAGATATCTTACATGCCAAGGTGCTCAAGATGGCCAATGACAAGGTGCTAAGAAAAAAACTTCTTGGTTCGGTACCGATCTAGACCCCTTGGTCCAATATTGATTCAAGAGAATTACTCAGAATGGAAACCTACTTCATGCCATTCGAAGCTAAGGCAAACGTCAATGAAAACATGCAGTATGGCATGGTTCCTAAATGATCTATGAGTTGTATCTTAATGCACAAAGTCCAAACTTCATAGTAACCTAACTTAGTGTCCTTGATTCATCACCGAACCAAGGATCCCACTCCAAATCAAGCTTATTCCAAGATATTTGAAACACAAAGGCAAATGTGAAACATCAAGCCATATTGAAAAATCAGTTATCCAAAACGCACAGATCAAGCTTATAATGGGTCGCCTACCTATCCAAAGCGCTCAGATCGGTATTGATCCCTAAAGTTTGCTGATTTGGACATGATCTCTTCAGCCAAACTCCTTCAAGATTGGAGAATATAGGGAGAACATGATGGAGACAAATCTTTTGATCTTCATATATAAATAGAGGACGATAGGAACTATTTAGGGATTCTTTTTTCCATATTCTAAATTTCTATATTGTTATTGTAATTTCTTGGATTATCACCGATCCATTGACTATCGATCCATAAGAACGCACTTATAAAAACTTTACATATCATTAACAAAGTTTTAGTGGATGTAGGCTATTGATTAGCTAAACCACTATAAATTTTTGTGTGTTGTTCTTCCTCATTTTCATTTAATTTCTTTACTTTATTCTCTTCTGTAAATCTCTAGGGTGTTTGTACCAACTTTTGCTATAAACATTTTGATGCATTCACTGGGAGCGTTTTGATTTCTCGCTGTTTAGATATATTTCCAATTTTTGGATCGCTATAATCCATGAAATATATCTATAAATTTCATTCATAAGATATGTCATTATTCTGATTTCAATGAGTTTATCATAAGATCTATCAAAGTAATGGCTCCAAGAAGTGCTAAGGAAAACTCAATCACCTCTAGACCCACTAATGACGTTGAGAATGTTGACTCTTAACACGTGAAAGAAACCACTCGGCCTAACACTGCCAAAATTCAAAGCGCTTCAGATATAATCACCAGGGTTGAGATGAATAAAAAGATAAAAGTATTGAATAATAAGCTGCTTGAAAGACAAAATGCAATGACGAAACAAATAAAAGAGAACTTTTATTTGATGACCTCGGTGTCTCGAGGTCGTAGAAGGAATGGGAGGGAATTAACGCCTTTCGATTCCGAAGAAGGTAGTTCCTTCTCAATCGGTGAAAATCTAAGAGAAGGGAATAGACGATGGAAAGAAAGTAAGCTAGAACCTTAAGAAATGGTTTGGGGTTAGTTCAAAACAGAGATACTCAGAACGGTACCAAACCATCCCCTCACCTGAGACATCGAATAATGAGTGCTTGGTATGTTGTTGATTTGCTTGATCATGTTAGTGGTGGAGACGGCCCTATTGTAGGCGGCCAAAATGCTGAAGTTTAGATGGATGTTGTTGACCCATCACGTAGAAATCACATAAATTGATCCATTGGACAAAAGGTTCTCCCAGAGATAGGAGAGCCTATACATTACGGAACTAACCAAGACCGTTTACTAAGCCAAATACTCGAGGTGTACCATAATTATCGTCATCCAGCAGATCAGATAGAGTTCGAATTTTTAGCAAATATGGTAAAGGAATTAGTGAACGAGAACTGACATAGAAGTATAAATGATTGGTATAATCTCCTAGTAGATACCCATTTACTAAGGAGATATTGTGAGAGGAGTATCCCAAAAGATCTACCATGCCTACAATGCCTTCTTATAATGGAACTATCGATCCAAGACTGCATTTGTCGAAGTATGAACGACATATAAACAGTTCTAGGGCTACCGATGCCACAAGCTTTAAATGTTTCCCTATATTTTTGAAATAAGTCGCTATGATGTGGTTTACTCGACTTCCTCCGAGTCGATATCCTCGTTTGATCAGCTAGCTAGAAGTTTATGGAGTGGTTCAGGTTGCATGATGCTCGCCCAAAAGATGTCATGTCATTGTCGAACTTTTTTAAGAATTCTAAGGAATCTTTAAAAAAACTTTTTGAGTAGGTTCAACACAGCTATGATAGAAGTAAACAATTCCAAGGAGAACATTATTTTGATGGCTTTGATTAGAGGATAGATCCTGATATGGATTTTGGAAGATAGTTGAACATGATTCCCCACCGATCAAGGAAGATTTTTATAAGCAAATCGATATTTGAGCTTAAAAGTGAAAAAATATGACTGTTAGGAAATTCAATGGTGTTCATTCAATTAAGGTGATTTAGAGTAATATGGCTATAAAACAAACTGGTAAGAGTTTCGAGAATGTCACTGTTAATGTAGGAAACAAGAACAATTACCAGAAGAGAAATAACTAGGGTAATAGAGGTAGAAATTTGAACTTCAAAACCGCATATGTTTTCTAAAACATGAGGATTATACGCCACTAAATGGTACGGGTGAATTATCTACCTTGCGACATAGGGCACTGAACATTATAAGAAACCAGCTTCGAGGGAGTCGACTGAGAGAGAGAAAAGGAATGGGAAGTATTTCCATTTCCACGAGACACATGGCTACAATATGAATGAATGTATACATTTAGATTTGATCTGAAAAAAGAAATTCCAATAGTATGTGAAAGCCCTGAAGCATGGTGGGAAATGAAATGCTCAACTGCTAGGGCAGTTGCTCCCACTAGTCTAGGTGGAGCATGATGAGGATGAGCCTAGGCAGGTTAGAAAAAGACTTATCATTAATATGATAATTGGTGGACCTCATCTGGCTGAAAAAAGATGGACTGAGATGGGAATGTATGGTAATTCATTGAAACACATGGTGCAGGCGAGTTGCTTTTCCATTGAAGATGGAGCTTCAGCAAAAAAAATTAAAGACTATGGTAGACGACATTGTGTTTGAAACCATGATGCTGATGGGGTCGAAGAACCAACACTTGACCCTTTTAGTGATAATGGCCATGATTGGGCCAGTAATTCTGAGGAAAGTTCTTATCGATTGTGCAAGCTCTGTACACATTTTTTAAAAGCATACGATTAGATGATGTTGGAAGGATGGGATCTGAAATCATGTAAGCCTCAAATCTAGGGGTTTACAGGACAGTCTGTAGAGCCCATTGGGTGTGTTGACTTACCGATGGGCTTAGGTGAAGGTAACCGCAAGAGAGTGCGGGTTGTGATCTTCGTGTGATGGACATACTTTAGACATATAACGCCTTTTTAGGTCGACTGGCCTTCACCAATTTCTAGGTGTCCCGGCCCCATAGTGTCTTACGATGTCCTATAAAGAATGGGGTAGGAGTTATAAATGTAGGGCATGAATGCTACATCGCAGAGCGAAGAGAAGTGAAGCGACATAAAAAGAGGAATTACGTGGAGAAGACTCTCTGCATCAAGTCGACTGATGCATAGTAACCACTGCCTAAGCCCTGGGTTGGTCAGCATAGAAAATTCCACCAATCTATGGTTCCAAGAAAAGAGGCAAAGGATGTGAGAGCGGCCCTAGCTGAGTTGACGATCAACATCCCAATCGATCAGGTTGATCCTACTTTGGGTACTGAATATCGGATCTATACTCAGTATGAAGATGGAAAAAGGAGTTGGTAGGGTTTCTTCAGGAAAACCTGGATGTGTTTCCCTAGAAGCATTTAGATATAAGAGGAATATCATCGAAGATAGCCTGCCACACATTAAATGTGAACCCTAGATGTCCTTCTATGAAACAACACATCCTGTGTCCGGGGCAATTAGCTATGCCGAAGAGAGAAGTGGATAAGTTAAAAGCCAATGACTTTAACCATGATGCTCTATACTCTGAAAGGGTACCCAATCCTATCATGGTCAAGAAACCTAATGGAAAATGATGGACAAGTAGTCTCTATTCAGACTTGAATAAGGGGTATCTAAAAGACAGCATTCCGTTGCTAAAGATAGATTAGATAGTGGATTCTACAGCCGGCTATAAACTAATATTGTTCATGGATGCTTATTCTGACTACAATCAAATCCAAATTCATATCCTAGATCAAGAACACACCAGCTTTATAATCGATGGGGACTGTATTGTTATTTGTTATGTCATTTGGTCTGAAGCAGGAGAAACTTACAAAAGATTGGTAAATTTGATGTACCAGATCTTACGCAGAATGGAGGTCTATGTGGATGATATGCCGGTGAAGTTACAACAATCGGTGAACCACTTGTTAGACAT
The DNA here is from genome assembly GCA_030765085.1 of Allium cepa. Classification (NCBI taxonomy): domain Eukaryota; kingdom Viridiplantae; phylum Streptophyta; class Magnoliopsida; order Asparagales; family Amaryllidaceae; genus Allium; species Allium cepa. Next base: position 1,016,177,581 of record CM060945.1, read on the forward strand.
GTTCGGCGTGCTCCAAAGATGCGAAATGAAACTAAACTCGTTGAAATGCAAGTTTGGAGTCGCCTCGAGAAAGTTATTGGGTTTCATAGTAAACTCAAGAGGAATAGAGGCCAATCTAGGGCAAATAAAGGTGCTAACGAATGTCGAAGCCCCAAAGACAATAAAGGAAGTGCAGAGCCTGAATGAGAAAGTAGTTGTGTTAAGTAGATTTAACCCAAATGCTTCGAACAAAGTGTATACCATTCTTCAATGACCTTAAGGAGGGAAAAAGGAATTTTACTTGGATATAAGAGTGTAAGGATGTTTTTCAAGCCTTAATCGATTGTTTAGAAAGATCACACATCCTATCAAAACCTTTGAAATGAGGGGATCTATTCATTTGGGTATCTGTTCATGACTTAACCGATGCCCAAGTATGCGAAGAAGACTGGATCCAAAGGCCGGTTTACTATATTAGTAAACGGTTGATGGAAGCAGAAAGGAAATATCTAAAGTTGGAAAAACCGGCCAACTACTTATTGATTTCATCAAGCAAGCTCTGTTCTTACTTTTAAACCCATCTGGTTAAAGTGCTAACCAACCAACCTTCGAGGTAGGTACTGCACCAACCCAAGACATCGTGAAGGCTGTTAAAGTGGAACATCAAATTAAGTCAGTATGATATATCATATCTACCTAGGAAAATGATCTGAAGACAGGCATTGGTCGATTTCATTGCTGATTTACCACCCGGGATGAGGAGAAAGAAGAGATCATTGAACAAAGTGCCCAACGAAAGTTACTCATGGATGGAGCATCTAACGAATGCTGCTTGGAAGCGGGAGTGTTTTTGGTTACCTCGAAGAACAATTAATTTTTTATGCCCTGAAACTTTTGTTCCCCGCGATAAAAAATGAAGTGGAATATAAAGCATTAATCGCGGGGATTAACATAGCAAAGGAGCTAGGAGTCAAAACTCTGCACATATACAGCGAGTGTCAACTGGTGGTCTGCAGGTAAGAAAAAGAATTATAAGTTAAGAGAGAAGGCTAGCTCGTTACCTTAAGAAGGTTATGGAACTACTCAACTATATTGAATATTACATTATAATGCATATCCCCAGAGATGAGAATACGAAGGTCGATTCACTAACCAAGCTAGCTAGCTCCGAGGATGAAAACTTATGGGTTTAGTTCCAATGAAGGTATCCCTGTGTGTCAACTAAATGGATATTGATTGAATCTTGCAGGCTGAAGCGGAAAAGGAGTCACGGATGACTCCATTCAAGGAGTACTAGCTAAAAGGAACTCTTTCGGATGGAAGAAACCAGAGGAGAAAAATCCTCCGCAATGCTCCACGATTCATTATCAAGGAATGAATAATATAAAGAGAGGGTTCTAGGCTCTCCTGCTATGGTGTGTCACTAATGAAGTTGCTAAGAGGATCCTTATAGATGTGAATGAAGGAGACTGTGGCAATTGCATTGGGGGAGGGGCGGATTAGCAAGAAAATTCTTTGCTATAGATATTTTTGGCCAACATCAACGAAGATGCGGCTGATTACACCAAGAGGTGCGATATATGCCAAAAATTCATGAAAATTCCCAGAGCTCCACTAATAGAAATTACACAAATGATAAGTCCATGTCAATTTGCATTATGGGGGATTGACATTATCGGTGTGTTGTTGTTGTCAAAAGGCGGAGCAAAGTACGCCATTGTTGCAGTTGACTATTTCATGAAATGGGCCGAAGCGACACTACTTGCCATAATCACCATGAGGAAGGTGACCATTTTCGTTGTCATAAACATCATTTGTCGATTTGGGATTCCGTAAACGATCATATCCGATAATGGAACAAAATTCAACAATGTTGAATTTAAGAATTTCTACATCAAATATTGGATAGATAAAATATTCGAAGCGGTAGCATATCCGCATGTGAATGGAAAGGTGGAGGCAGTGAACAAAATCATCAACTCCATCCTGAGGAAACGATTGACAAAGGCCAAGGGCAAGCAAGTCAATGAATTACCTTTTGCACTTTAGGCTTACTGAACGACCCATATATCCTTGGCTAGTCACACTCCGTTCACTTTGACCTAGGAATCAGAGGCCATGATTCTTGTTGAATTGGAAGTTCCTTCTCATCGAAAGATCCATTACAATCTAAAAAAACGAGGAGCTCCTGGTAGAGTCCCTCGATATGGTCAACGAGAAGTAAGATGAAGCTGATATGAGGGCTGCTGCTCATCGAAAATGAGTGGCTTAACATTATAACACAAAGGTCAGGAATTGAACCACCGAGATCGACGATCTGGTCCTTAAGAGAATCTTCCCTAGTCCAGTGACTATAGGCCAGAGATGGGAAGGCTCTTATGCTATCGACATAAGCTTGGAAATGGAACATTCAAGCTTGCAATTATTGATGGAATCTCACTTTCAAAAGCATGGAATAAAAAAAATCTATGACGCTATTTTGCTTAAGATGTATCTTTGTAAATATTTATATATGCTTTGATGTAACTAGGCCGAATCTACCATTCTTGTGAATGTAAATTTAATTAGGTTTGGGAATTGATGAATTTATATTTTTAATTTCATAACCATGTGCTATGAACAACAACATCGTTGAATATCCTACATTTGTAAAATGCAAGTACCATTCGAATTTTGCAATCCATGGTTGGACTTAAGGAACATAACTATTCCAATTATCTAGAGATAGATGAAGTTAACTCCTTTGACCCATCATTCAGGTATCAAAGTATAAACACATAGGGGTTGGACAAGACAATATGCCCTAAGTTCCTTTCCTAGAGATAATCAAGGCATTGAACCATTGCCCATAGACTAGCAGGGCCAATATGCAATGCCTAAAGATAGGAATCTTTCTTGATTAGGCCAAAGATGGGGCTTATATGATCAACTCCTTGAGTTAGGTAAGATCAGATGCAAATGTCCGAAGATAGATGTTTAAGCCACCACTTGAGGCGAATAATCACGATCAATGTCCAGAGGTAGGTTGTATCGAACACGATATGCAAAGTAAGATGTCCAAAGCAACACTCCACTATAATAAGGACCAATATGAAATCCTACTTTACACTAGTCAAACACACCTGACTGTGATAATCTAAGGAAACTATCAATCCAACTAAGTAACAGCGAGAAATCTTCCATCTACATATGCACATAATGAATAGTTAATGTGCAATGATTCAGTGCATTATCAGATATCATGAATAGATGAATAAAACAAAATAAATCAGCAAATAAATGTGAAGTTTGAAAAGAAACTACTTTGTTCTTTACTAACAAATCATTTCAACAAAAATGAAAGCTGCACTAGCACAACCTCAGCCTGTGTACATAAATTCAAAGCTAAGCAAAAACGATAGAAAAATAACAGAAAACCTATTGCTAAGCGTTTGTTCTCTTCTTTCCTTTCTCTCCTTCATAAGAATGTTAATTATGCCTCTTGCACAGTTTCCTTCCCTTGCCTCCCTTTGAAATATAACCTTTGGGATTGGTATCCCCATTATAGTCACTCCCTGAAGATTCAGGGGCTTTACTTTGAGCACCACCGTAGGCGGGGCCAGAAGTGGGAACGACTGCATTGTTGGCAAAGAAAACGATAGTGGAGAAGAAATATCTTTAAATTTCCCTTTTAAGTCTTTAATCAACATATCTTGTAGCCATTGCAACTCCTATATCGACGGTCCCGATGAGTACTCGGTGACCCTATTAATAACAATGTCTTCATCTCCCCAGATCCCATGAAGATTGCCTGTGGCCTCCTCTTCCAAATCATAAATCATTCATCATCAGAACTGGGAGTGATATAACTAGTGAGGCTAGAGGCAGGAATGGGAGCATATACATGAATTGATTCAGTCAATGTAGCTTGCGTAGCCAAAGGTAAACCTACTTCAGGCAAAGGAACAATAGAATGTTGACTTGAAACTTGAAAAATGAAAAAGTAAAGGTTATAGATATCAACAAGTGTCATCTAACCATTTCGAATAAAAGTGAGTTAATAAAATGCCTCTGGAAGATGCAAATGCCATATGAGTTAGGGTACTTGCAGAGCCTCCCTCTAGGATAGGAGATAAGATGGGTAACTTCAAGAACGATTTATTTCCCACGAAGCCAAGCTCCTCATGGTTATAATAGAGTGATGCCATAGCAATAACAGTCCCAATGGCCACCAACCCCAATGTGAAAGAGGTAGTAACATCTGTCATAGGTCCTTGAGGATCAGAGCCAGAACTATCACTCAAACCCTTTTAGGCCAGGTTGGATTGGTCCCCAAAAAATGCACCAACTAGAGGAACAATTCGGGATGTAAGAGAAGCTTACCGGTCTCGAGCGCCTCTATGTCTTCCTCCTCCAAAAGATTAAGCTTTAACCCCTCCTCATCAATTTCAACTCCATCAAAATACTCCCGCTCCTACTTCAAGATTTCCTCCCAAGCCATAGCTAATGCCAGGGGATACCCCTCTTCAACTATATCAAGTTTCCAAACATGAAACGTTCATATAAAACTATTTTTTGTAGGCCTAATTTCTGATTTAACCTGGTCCTCAGTGGCCTCAACCTGCTCATCCATCGTTTTTGCTCAGGCCTCGGCTTTATCTCTCATCCGACAAGTATTAAACAGTTCGTTGTAATAATCCTAGGCCTAAGTAAGCGCATCGTCTTTCTCTTTCTTTTCGACCTCTAATAGTTCTTTCAACCTCTTTATCTCTAAGGCCTATTATTCCACTTTCTTTTGGAGTTTTTCATTCCATCAAAAGAGTGTAACTCCTATGGTGAGCAGAGAAGCATTAACTTGCGTCTACTAGGTCTAACAATTTTCATCAAAAGACTTTGTCTTTTCCTCTAACTTCTTCTCAACTTCAGCCGGCGAAGCCTTAAGCCCTTCGAAATTTTTTATCAAGGGTTTTGATGATATGTTTGTCATCTTGTTCGAGATGCTTCATCCCCTCGAGTTCAATCTTTCTCTTATATGAAACTCATAAATAGCCTCAAATATCCTCCTACGCTTGTGGCATGGATCATGCACATCATGCACACAAACCATGACGTCGGCACTAACCTTTTGAGGGAATATCCTTTAAGTAAGAAACAAATACAATGTCATCGAAACAGACTATTGGAAAGGCATTCCTTATGGCAGCGAAATGTGGGTTTGTAACAATTTCAGTCTCTGCAATAGTAGTAAAAGAATGAAGCTGCCTTTTCCCAGGCCTTTGTTTGAGATTTTCATTAGAAACCATACAGATGACTGCATAGACCACTGTGTCACATAGGAAGACGTTATTGGTTATGTTATAGGAGGAACTAAAACTGAAGCAGTCCGTACATCAATAGATAGGATGAGATCAGGCCTTGTTGAAAACATGTCCATGCTATGCAACAGGGAAGAACGAGATCTACGTTGAGGAGATGGAATTCTCTCAGATTCCTTATGATTCTCATCACGAGACCTATATCCTCTATCTCGCATCCTATAATCACATCTACTGTATCTGCGTGAATCTGACTTGTGAGATGATTCGCGAGGAAGATCAGATAAACTAAGCTTCTTATACTTACTTACATGGCTCTTGAGATCATCAAACAAATACTTATGTACCATTGAATACGAAAATAAAGCACAAACGAGTTGGTATCAGTATGATAAAAAGATGTTGCATATAGTGCAAAAGGGAGGTGTGGCATAAGTGTTGATGTGTCCTAGTATCCCCCATGGATCATGAACATAAAGTTTGTTAATTCCCATACTCCAATTCTAGGCACATCAGTTGGAAAATGAATAGGAGAATTGATATCACCAATACTGATGTCAATGAGACCAAAAGAACCAATTTCATCCAGTATGCTCCCAAAGAACCCATTAATGTCCCCAGGTGGAGGAATAAGTGCCTCAACACTAGAAATTAGTGGAGGTAGCGAAGTTATTCGATGAAAGACTATTTTTATTTTTGGTTGTCCTAAAAAAAAAGGGCATATGAGTATCTCAGCTCTCATCACTAGAGGACTCATTGCCAAAATTTATATCCTCATCGCCACCTCTATCAATAACTTTCTCCCTTTCGCCAGCACCTACTCCTTGCCCCATTTGGGGACCAATAACGGGATCTTATGCAAGGGAACACTTCTTAACCCTCATCAACGTTAAATTCAGCCTCGAGCTCCTGTGCAAGCCGAACATCCTCTTGAACTTCAGGCATGTGGCCTACACTACGTCCTTCCTCCAAAAGATTATAAGCTCGTAGGTTTTTGTCGGTAAGGTGAAGTTTTTTATCCCTCTCTTCAAAACCAATATTTAAAAGAGATATTAGGATGTTTGCTAAGGTTACGCTGTCAGGTCTTCTTGAATCATCTGTAGATACAAGGAGTAACAAAATTAAAAATTGATACCCCTTTGTTTTCACTAATAGAAAACATGGTTACAAGACTTACGTCAAGATAACCATTTCCGTCCAAATTCATGTGGACAAAGCACAAAGAAGAACTCATCCTTAAAATAGCTCAACTTATTTCAAAGCCCAACTACTATTCTGCAACTTTTGGAAGGTTCTAGAAAAGTGAGTGAAGGAGTCCCCTTTCGGCACTTAAAGCCGTATAAATACCGGATCTTTTTGATAAAAGGAACCTTGTTTAGATGGCGAACAAATATCATTCATATGCTATTCAAGGAGCCATAGTTATTTGGATGTAATTGGGTTGGCACAAGCTTTATAAATTCAAGAACTATATGAATGAAGTGATTGAAAGGGAGAACACACCTAGCCATACTCATATATCAGATGCAGGTTGTATACCCTTCAAGCAAAAGATTTGCCGTTGGTAGCATGCAGGAACCAATACATCTTCAAAAGGAATTCCATATCTCTCACATATCTGTTTGAGAGATGCCTCATCCACTTTTGAAGCCAGAGAATCTTATGGATCTATTAAGGTAATAGCATTGCTAACCTCAATATCAGGAGCAACCCCTACAAAAGGTTCTCTAGGCAACATAAAAGGGACAATCTCTAAAGGATGTTCTGTTCAGTGAATATTAGGCGGAAACCGAGAAGGAGTTGAAGTGGGCTTTGTGACACTATTGACGAACTGGATCCCATATTAGACTTAATATTTTTTGATGTCGATAGACCTACAACCATCTTGTAAAGACACAAAGAACGTATACCATCCATAACTATTTAAAAATTCACACATAAAGGAGGTTGGGCAAGATTAAACTCTAACCTTATTGTTAGAAAAGAGCTCTGTGTAGTCAATGCAGACGACAAATGTATATCAATGTGTATTGGCCAGCCGAGTTCTATACATTGATTGGGGGAAATAATATATAGTTTAAATTGTGAAGTGTGTGTGTCCGACCTCCAAGGCATGTAAACATGAAAGTTGTACGTAGGTAGTTTACTTGTGCTAGCAAATGGTTACCGTTGTGTCGTGCATTGGAATTTAGCTACTATCATATGATTTACGATAATAAACTATAATTCGGAGTGACATGGATTCCCTTTTTGCAGGGACGCTAGAGTGAAATATTTGATTTAATAAAAAAGTTAACAAATGAATGTTTGAATGCTGAAACACATTCCAAATGACCGTTATCTTAAACCGTCCTAGCAAACTGAGCTTGTCGACCATCGCCCAATCAAACTTACATTATAACTTCATCACCTCTCCTTTTTCACTTACGAAAGTTTTTGACTTAAAACTTTATGTACAAATACACCTACCCAAAAAACTCAGGCTAAACCTAAGTGAAACTCGAAGCTAGCTTATGAAATAACATGCAAAGAAAATTTTGATTCCAAAATTCAAGCCAATCCTAAACAATCCCCAAGCTTACTTTGAGTTAATCCCAGGACTACCCATTGGTCTAATTTTTTTTCCAAAACCCTCAAAGTTTCAATTATTAGCAAAATAAGTGAGAGAGAGGATGGAGTTTGAGTAGCAATAGAGCATAGTAGATGGCCCCACCATTGGCGAACTACTTCAATTCATACCACCACCTACCTAGTTTAATTAGAAACAAAAGGGGTCCTTAATTCAACGAGATTCGAAAAATCAAATTAGAGTGAAGAATGGATGTGTATGAAATGAATCAGAGTTTGATATGCCTAATAATATCAAAAGTGGCTGGCGACGGCGTAGCAAAGCGGTGGTAGTTATCCCAATTGAAAGGCGAATTTCAATCTAGAGCTCGACAATGGTTAAGGGAAAGTTCTTGGAAAGATTAAAAAAGCAAGTGGAAATTAATAAAGAAATTGGTTCACATATATAAGAATCAACCCAAAAAATAGGCTACAAAATAGGGTACTGATCCGAGCACCTTAGATTGGTACTGAACCAAAAAACTATATATATATATATATAAGAGTAAAATGATAATAATAGTAGAAAATGATGATGTGGATGATGGTGAGGAGTGAGATATAAAAGCAAATGGAGTCTCTGTAACATCCCTTACTCTGAGGCCCAAAATTAACCGCTACGGATGCTATAGTCATCCATAGTTATCAATCCCTGACAACGAAAGGCCGCTATGTTAACCATATCGCTAGTCAAAAGCACATGAATTTGAAAATTTTCAAACAAAATTCAGAAACTACTTTTACATTCCATTTTAAAAATATGATTTTATATTCATTGCATAGTCTTATTTGCGATTCCACGTTTAGAGAGAATATAACTATTACAAAATACTCCAAGACTGACATATGAAGATGCCCCTTTGGTTGATAAGAGTCAAATATTTGGTAATTATAAAAGTTTATCATTGCATCCAAATAGACAAAATCAAACTACTTAGCGGAAATAGATAAAGTTTCTAATAGCTAGATTGCCTCCTACACATCTCCAGAAGCTTATTCGTCTAACTGAAAACCCTTACTTAAGACCTACTCAAATGAGTATCCAAGAGTTTAAGGGAAAAACAAAAAATTCGGGTCAGATAGTCTGGTGTGAATAATGGCCTACCATCTCGGACTAAATAGATATCAAGTGAGACCAAGCCGTTGAGCGAAATGGGTTTTCCTCTCACTTCTATCTTAACCAAAACTAATTAACCATATAATATGCTCTTGCAACCACAATGATTAGAACAAAAATAGCATTTATAATTATGCAACACACACTAGACTACCATACTTAATTATTAGATTACCCATCTAAATTTCAAATAACTACCCGTCACAATTTAAACTAACAATCCATCTTATTTCAGCCTGACAACCAGTCCTATAATTACGTGGACTACCCATCTTGCATTTAAGCATATTCATAGTTATTTGGATTATCCGACTTATATACAATTATTACTCCATTGTCTAAATTATATGGAATATCCATCACACATGTTCCATTTAATATACAATGATGTGGATTATCCATCACACATCCCATAGTTTTCATAGGATGACTTTAAACCCTTCATTAACCTTATAAAGATTATCCGTCTTCGGTATGGTGTGAACTATCTATCTCACATCCCATAGTTTTCCTAGGATGACTATGAACCCATCATTTACAATTTAATTCATGTTACACACATGCTTAACCTATGTCTATTGGTATCCCCAATTAGGTTTTTTTCCCTTAAATTTATAACATTTCAAAGTGACACACACATTTGTATCCTCAATTGATTCGTGTCAAACTTATTAAACAAACAGCGGTATCCCCCAGGTTTAAAGTCAAAGTCAAGGACTTATGGCTTGCTACCATTAAATAATTTAAATTTTTGATCAATGTCGAAGTTCTCCCACATTGGTATTCCCAATGATAGTGTCGAAGCTTGCAGCTTAAAATAGCATTAGTATCCCTATTTACGATGTTGAAGTAGAAAACATAGGCTCTCTACCCTTTAATAATTTTCTACAGATCAATGTCGATGACATTAACAACGTCAACATAGAGGTCTAAGGCTCCTCGCCATTAGTGATAACACATTCACGATTTTAAAACAATTACGAAGATGATGTTGTCGACTTTCAAAAACTATAGGCTATCCATCTATTAAACAAAACTTAAAACCTTTATAAGCTAATGGCTAACTGCTGAAGATATAGGGTCTTCAACCCTCTTGGAACACAGGCTACTTTACCCCCTTTAAAATATTTATAGCTTATATAAAACATGTCTCTTTAACTTTTTATAAAGATGAAGTGTGACGTCGACTCCAATCAATATAAAACTTTGAGTATATGAGGTCGCCGACCTTGATGCATAATGACATCAAGACCCTCGACATCATTTTAAAATCCTTCTAAACTTAGTTTACTTCGGCTACTATCCCGCTTAGTTCGAAGACATAATAGACTACATTACTACCTAAGCATTAAAAACAGTCGAAATGATTAGGTGCGGCATCATTTAAAACAGCAATGAAGACATGCGACGTCGTCGATGTCGACAATAAGCTTTTAAAATGCTTAGATGAATCATGAAGACACTACGCACCCAATCATCTATTGCCACCATTATCAACTTCGATGCTAAAGGAATCACTCCGTTGATACTTAGGTAGCTATCATGTGCATCCTCCTTAACTGACATTGACATTCAATGATGCAACCTCATTGTTAGGCTCAACGACGTAAGGTGGCATAGCATTATCGTAATTCTTAAGAAAACTGCTTTATTACTACATTAAGCAAAAACTTTCACCAAATCTTATTTTGTCCCCAGTTTCTATTGAAAAAATAAATTTATTTACAAATGCTTTTCAAAAATTACTGCCACACTAAATTTTCTTAAACATATTCAAAATAATTAGTTAATATATTTAATTAATTATCCTTTTAAATGCTTATCTAGCATAATACATTCACAATAAATTGAAATCACTTAAGAAAAATCCTAAAAATTCGTAGAAATTAAATAATATCCTTCACTTTACCATATAAATATTTCAAAGTCAAAACCGTATTTAACTATTTTAAGTAATTAAAACCCTAAATGATTGTTATCCTGCCTTCTAGCAAGGCCGTGACACCAAGAACTTGACTAGAGACCAAGAATAGTTCGTCCTGGAGATCGTTAAAACATAGGTCTACTATGGATACCGGTAAATTTTGTCTGAGTATGAATCGAGCTATAATTGATATGACAAGACCAGCAAAGCTATGAAAGCCAATGTTCCAAATTTCAAGTCAATCGGAGTTCGTATGCTCAAGATATTGATCGATCATGGTTGAGAAATCCAACTCTATTCGTATCCATCCAATTCTGTATCTATTACCCAAGAGAGATTCAGGTCGTATCCACCGCCCACTAACTTCCTTCGTATCCATCAAAATAAAGCAACTTTGTATCTATCATGTTAACAACACTTTGTATCCATCAACCAATGTCTGTTTCATATCGGTCTCCCTCTATCCATCTCGTATCGATCTCCCACTATTGATACAAATAGCGACAACCACCGATCGATACGAAGACGGCAACATGAAGCATCGATACGATGGCGGCCTCCAACCATCGATATGAAGCAGCATGCAACCATCGATATGAACAGAGCCATGCAGGACCGATGCAAAATAGTATCGATACGAAGACGACAATGTCATTCAAATCCAAACTTGCATCGATCATAACTCGAGATCTGCAGGTGCAAATGCCAACAAATTTCATAGGAGCTTGCTTACAACGTCAAGAATGTAACCGATAAATTTGGCCAAAATGGATCAATTTTTGATCGATACGAATTCCATTTATATCTCTCCCAGATCGAGTCGGAACCACTTGAACTCGATCCTGCAGGTCTATCCACGTGAGAGAAGAAGTCCCCCGAGATCTAGGATAAATATTTTCAGCCTCAGCCTTATGCATCCAAAAAAGGGACTTTTGGTCCTCTCTACACTGATACTCTGCCGAAATCATTATCAAACTTTAGTTTTACTGTTGTAATCTTTTGTAATCAGCGAGTAAAGTTCAATAAACATCAATCATTTGATAATGGACATAGGCAGTTCGCTGAAGCACTCTAAATCTATGTGTTTCTGTGCATTTTCTTATATGTTTATTGGTGTGTTTGTTATCATTTTACATCTATTCTCTTCATTTTATGTCTTCAAACACATCCGAAGAGTGTTGTGCCCAATTTTGGTACAAACACTTTGGTGCTTTCACTGAGAGAACCTTGTTTTCTCCTGCTCTATGGATCTGCTACCATCGTTGGATTGCAAAAATCTAAAGAGAAGATCCAGATCTGTCGATCAGTGGTTCTTTCTATTCTATTCGGATTGCTCCAGATCTAAGAGGAACTACATTCATGATGAATTTTGTATCCATATTTTTATATCCAGAAAATTCGTATCCATATTTTTATATCCAGAAAATATGATGAATTTCGTATCCATATTTTTGTATCCATGAAAGTATGATGAATTTCATATCCATATTTTCGTATCCATGAAAATATGGTGATTTTTGTATCCTTGTTTTCATATCCAGAAAGTATGACGATTTTCGCATCTATGTTTTCATATCCAGAAAATATGAATATTTTCGTATCCATGCCTTCGTATCCAAAAAAATATGACAACATTCGTATCGATTGACTTTCATACCAATCGGTTTTCGTATCGATTAGTTTTTGTATCGATCAATTTTCATATCGATCAACATTCGCATCGATACTCATATACAGTTCGTACCGATTCATCTGCGTCCAATTTGTATCGATACTCACATGCAGTTTGTATCGATCCATCTGTGTCCAATTCGTATCTATACTTACATGTAGTTCGTATCGATCCATCTGCCTCCAATTCATATCGATACTCGCATGTAGTTCGTATCGGTCTATCTGCATCCAATTTGTATCAATACTCATATACAGTTCGTATCGATCCAGCTATGTCCAATTCGTATCAATCAACGGATACCATTTCGTATCGATCTAGCTGTGTGCATTTTGTGTCGATCCTTAGATACCGTCTAGTATCGATCTAGCTATGTGCCTTTCGTGTCGATCCAAGTACCCACTTTTCGGATCTTTCAATTTCACCATATTTGTATCGTTCAAACATTACTAAGAATGATACGAATTTCAAAAAAAATCGGGTATGACTCAAATTTCCAAAAAAGTGGCTTCTGATCAATTTAATGAAGGAACATTCCATCAACGCTTTTGATCGTTGCATGATTGAATGGGACATAGGGGATTACAGCAGCAAATGCCGAGTTGCAATCAAGGAATGGGTAAAGAAATACTACTCAACCGTGCTCCCAAAGGCTGGAGAACCTAGCCAATATGCTAAGAAATAGAGTTGATTAATATATCATGCTTCTAAGGTTGGACTGCAACTTGCTCCAATTGACCAGCTTTTAAACTCCTAATTGATAACTATGGTACGATGGCTAATATGAAGACTGCCCTACACTATCTACTTTGCCAACTCAAAGCACAACTGATCACCACTGAACCATCTTCAAATGCACGCATCTTAATCATACCGTGTCTACATGACTAGAAGCATGGCATACAAACCTAAGAGGACTTCCTTAATACCTTATACGGGCCTCCTTCCCGGTGAAAATTAGAAATAATCACCAATCTATGAGCCTGTCTTAATCTACTTACCATCCAATCGGCATTACCAACCACTAGAACATTGGACAATCGTGCATACATCATTCACCGGCATTACAAGATCTCATAGCCATAAAATGGACCTAGTCATAATGACGATTGAAGAATCTTGCCCAGTGGAGACGTATTCATTGAAACCATCCTACCTGCAAAATTTCCAGTGAAAATTCAATATGTTGACTATGTCAGTATACTATGGAAATACAACTCTCGACACTACCTCATGAAGTGAGGATGGCGCATGGACTCCTCCAAAGGTGGTGAATGCCATCAAATGCAGATGTCTTCCCCCATTCCTCAAAGAACACTATCAGTCATGGTTAGACATACCAGTTCTATTTCTCATATTGTTGAAGGGAATAAAGAAGCTGGCAGCTAATGAATTTATCCAAAGCCCACAACCAGTTGCTGCCAATACCCATAAATGAATTCATCACCATCACTTATTTCTAGACTTTGATAAGAGAACTAGTGGATAGCCACCGACGACTACACCAACATGTCCAGGCCAATATTAAGTTGATGAATTAGACGAAGGATCGACTTGGCAAGATAAGGAGGGAACCTACTCCATACTCTAGTTCAGAAAATTCCTCTTCTTTAGATGGCTATTTGAATGCCAATTCCATAAGGCTGCTCCGGAAAGAATAGCTCTGTAAATATGTTCAAGCCCCATAAAACAAAAGGCCGGGAACCCCCGACCCCTATCAATCAAGAACTTTGATCAAGCCGAACCATTTGCATTAGAATTCCAACTGTGAAGGGCTGGAGCGAAGTGCAATAGCGAGCATACGACGCCGCTTGACGTATCAATGAGATTTAATCTGATCTCTTTTGAATTATTTCTATTTCAATTTCTTTTACGTTGCAAAATATGACCGACTTGAATTAAACTACTTGCAAATGATGCAGGTAACTGAGTACTTAAGGATGGGTGCAAAAACGACCTCCACGGACTATGATCAAATCATTGAGGTATCATCATGACGAGCATGATTCAACCACTCATCAACTGCTATATACACCTGGCTTGGGGGTAGGGCTTCAAAGCAGAAGAAACCGACAAGGTCAGGACACTGTTATAAAGTGGATGCAACCGACCATCCACTCATCCGCCTATGCAATTTAATTAGGATATTTGAGAAAGACTTAGAGTTATATGTCCCAACTATGCACTCTCCATCTCGTATTTGAAGCTCATCAAAATACTTATGCTTCTTCTGATGCCCAGTAGAATTGAAATCACACCAAGGGTGGACGTGACGTGACCGTCCATGCATCCATTCCTGCATTAGACACTTGGGGTTATTTAACAACACATGTTTAAAGTGGATATGATTTGATCATTCACTCTCTAGTTTGCGTCTGTGATTTCGCAAAACAATCGTGCCTTAAACCAACTTCATCAGGGGCCATCCCTCAATTTATAATCATCAATGACTGACTGCCTACTCTCTAACCATCATAACCCATCATTTCAACTCTCTTCCTCGGAAGAATACAAATTATAAAGTGGACGTGACTTTCCATCCCCACTCCAATTCTTGCCCCTGACTTAAGGGAAAATACACAGCTCAAAGTGGATGTAGTTCGACATCCTCTCCTCTGTTCGAGCTCAAAGCTTGCCAGAACACTAATCTTACTCCTTAGGCTTGGCAAATGCAGAATCCAAATGAACATATATGTGATTCGATCGTCCATTAGCTAAATCTTATCCTTCGTTGAGGGTGGAAAAGTGGAAAGTGATCGAGATTTGACCAATCACTTATTAAGTGAAACCCGAGCTTGGGGGCCGATAAACTTAAATCAAATGGGATTGATACACGACAATCCTCTAACTAACTCCAGGTTTCCAGAGTGCGAACTGAAGTATAAACTTATAAATGCGGTTTCGAGGAGGGTGGATCCATCACCTAACGACCTCGCCCATATTCGAACCAAGTTCAAGTATGATGGATCCGTCCATCTTACGACCTTACTTGTTAACTTAAGGTAGATGTGAATCGACCATCCACGATCCTGATAAATCCATCATTCCCGGAGTGCGAACGAAATTCAAACGCCTAAACAGACATGGTTGACCATCTGTAGGCCAACTCCAGGTTCCCAAAGCACGAGCTGGAGTATAAACATTAACTAACTCTATGTCCCCAGACCATAGGCTAGTGTATAAACATAAAAGTGGGTGTGACTGAGCACCCATCAAATAACTCTAAATTCCCAGAGTGCGAGTTGGAGTATAAACATCAACTAACTCCAAATTCCCAGAGTGCAAACTGGAGTATAAACATCAACTAACTCTAAGTCCCCAGAGCGCGGACTAGAGTATAAATACAAAAATGGGTGTGAATGACCACCCATCAACCAACTCCGGATTCCTGGAGTGCGAGCTGGAGTATAAACATCAAAATGGGTGTGACTGACTACCCATCAACCAACTCTAGATTCCCAGAGTGCGAGCTGGAGTATAAACATCAAAATGGGTATGACCGACCACTCATAAAACAACTTAAGTCCCGGGAGTGCGGATATAATCCTAAATACCAAATGGTTGTGACCGACCACCCATCAACAAACTCTAGATTCCCAGAGCATGAATTGGAATATAAAACACCGACTTGCTCTAGTCCTGAGAGTGTGGACTGGAGCACAAATGCCAAATGGGTGTGACTGACCACCCACCAATTAATTCTAGATTCCCAGAGTGCGAACTGGATTATAAACATCAACTAACTCTGGTCCCGAGAGCGCAGACTGGAGTATAAAGACCTAATGAGTGTGACAGACCAACCACCAACTAACTCCAATCCTCAAAGCATGGATTGGAATATAAATACCAGAAGCGATACTATTGCCAATCAACTCCTTCCTGCAATTCAGTAGGAGAAACATCAAATTAAAGTCGTCGCAATGTTACCGACTACACTTCGAATTTCGCCATTGACTAGTGCTAGAGGAATTAATCGAGGAAAATGCGGTCCAACCATTTTCTGCTAAAATTCTTAGTCCCAGAGTGTGGATAGGGGTATAAACATCAAATAGGTGTGAGTAATGGCCCTTCAACTGTCATTGATACCCGGAGTATGACTATGAGCATAGACAAATAAATGAATGTGATCCGACCATTCATTCGCCAACTCCAACCTAAAGTCGACGGGAGGAGTACAAACTCACAACAGATGCAATTTGACCGTCCACAAACTAAATCTGCTAATCTAATACTGGGGGCAGAAGAAAAAATCACCGAAAGAAGAGAAAGGTGACTTGCTACACCGCCATCATAACATCCTTTACAATTTAATCCAATGACTATAAGAGGGGCCTTAAAGCTAACTAATCAGGATGATGCCCGAAGTTATGAGAAACCAATTATATCGTGCTGTTGAGTCGATGGTCAAAGTCGATCCTCTTCGACTACAAATCGATGTGACCCAAACATCCATCAAATACCTTTGACCAACATAGCATGGATAGAAGAATAAATCATGAGTGAGTGTGACATAACCATTCGTCCTCCGTCGCCTTCCTTCGATCCGTCGGGAAGGGCATGAGACCAGATGAGCATGACATGACCGCATTTGGGCTGACTTTATCCCATGATCTAATAGGAGAACGTAAATCAAAATGGACATGGTTGATCGCCTAACTCCAAAAGAATTCAATTCAATCATTCATACCTTGACTCTTACCACAATCCGACTAAACAAGAAATTCACAACAAGTGCAACCTAAATGTCCACGCACCGATTCTTACCCTCGATTCGATGAAGTATCAATCCTGCATTGGATCTGACTTGACGATTCACTCTTCAATTTCTGCCTAGAGTATGACGACATAAGCAGCAAAGTGAATGTCATTGACCGTCCATAATTCAGCTCCCGTTTGAATGTCGGCGAGGCAACAATGTATTCCTCCTAGAGGAAACAACTAGGACACAATGCAAGATAAGGCACGACTCAGCCTTCCATCTATTAACTCGATCCCATGGTTCAACGGGATAGAATGTGAAATTAAAGCAGACACTATATACCTTGCCACTTATCGAGATATTCCATAGAGTTAGGGGAAGGCGCGAGAAATAAGCTAAATGTAATTTGATTGTTCATCAACTAGCTCTGACTCTTACAGCTTGGACTATAGTATAAACACAGCAGAAGCCAGGCTCAATCATTCGCACAATACGTCCATCAACCCAAGACTGGGGACATGAGTTTGATCATCTAAGAGCTAGATATAACTAATCAACCCTATAGCTCGTGCCTAGTATTTATAACAACTGGAAGTTATGAACGAAAGTATGCTTAGAGATAGAATCATCAGGTCGACGTCCGGACTTATGGGCAACTAATCATCATTCTGACCCTTTCAATGAGCAATGGATCGCGAGCACATTGAATGGAAAACGCATTGCTCGAAAACACATGTAGATTCAAACTCATAGCTGGAGCCAGCTATGCAGCAGCATGCAATACAGGGCTAAACTCTACTAAGCCTTTGATTCAACATGCCTATAAGGCTAATCATTAACTATTTCAAATAAGCACATGAAGTGCATACAACCCATCACGAGTGTTGTAGATCAGATCATAACTCTGCGCAATGATGATGCAAGAGTCAACTGATTTGCTCCCGGTGAATTTGATATTCCGCTTGGACTCAATCTCATGTGTATATATGGACTCTCACCAACCATAGAGAACCCTGCGTTAAATGTCAACCCGATGCATATCTCGGTGAATAAAAACGAAGTGATGTGGATCCAGAAAGATCTGCTACACTTAAAGAGGTGGAGAATCTATTCAAAACCAATAGGTTTGTCAACGATGTCCTCTAACCAAAATGAGTATCCAATCCTTTACTTATGAGAGAAACAAAATGAGAGTGGCGGACATATGCCGACTACTTAGATTTGCACAAGGCATGGCAAAGCATAATTTTTCACTTCAAATGATCGACCAACTAATGGACTCGACCGTCAGACTTGAATTACTCTCATCCATGGATGCAAACTCCATATACAATCAGATACTGAAGCATGTCCCAGACAAGGAATACAACTGTTTCTTTACTGACCCGGGCCTATAGTGCTATGCTGCAATCCTTGGATAGAAACTTAAGAATGCTTGTGCTACTTACCAAAGGACGATTAACAGATCATTCAAAAATCAAATCGACCGATCATTGTAAGTATATGTGGTTAATATGAACATGAGATCAGGACCATCAAACGACCACATCGATGACTTGGAAAAGTTATTCAGTGCTCTCCAACAATTGTAGAATGAAACTTGATCCTTTGAAATGCTCTTTTAGCGTTGTATAAGAAGAGTTCTCGAGTTTCATCATCAATTCTCGTTGGATTGAGGCTAATGTCAGAAGATGCTGAAGATTAGAGTCATCCATGTAACGAGGAAACCAAGCAGCTCTGATAGATCGCTCAGAGAGACCTCCCATTTTACCCAAGCTATTGGATTGTGAAGATCTATACCTCAATTGGGTCATGTCAACACACGCCATAAGCATCGTAATGCTATGTGAAGAGAAACTAATCCAAAGACCAGTATATGATGAAAACAAGCTATTGAAAAGCTTACCCTGTTAATGTATGTATCAACCAAACGTTACGGTAGGTCCAATGGCTACCTTAGATGTCTGAGAGGTTACTCAAATGAAATATCGAGCTAAGCCAATTTGATATCACTTATCTCCTTCAGAGAGATATCCATGGCAAACATTATCATACTTCATATCTAAATTCATTGCATCAAACTATTATCTAAAGAATAGTAGAGAACGGTCCAACCAATGGAGAACACACATAGATGGAACTTCCGATAATCGGCTTTCTAATGTCAAAGTTGCGTTAATGACTCCTGAGGAATGATCGATCTGCTACGCCCTGAAACTCAACTTCCATGCAACAAATAACGAAGCTAAGTATGAAGCCTTGCTCACCACACTCAAACTTACAAGAAAACTAGGAGTGGAAACTTTACATATCTTATGTGATTTCTGATTAGTGGTATGCTAAGGCAGGGAGGATTATCGGACTAGGGGGCAACGTCTTGTTCCTTGCCATAGCTGGATCCCAAAGTTACTAGCTGACTTCGAGAATTACACCATTACAAAAATCCTCAGAGAACAAAATGAAAAAGCCAAGTCACCGGCCAAGCTACTCAGTTCTAGAAATGCGCGGCAAATAGACTTTGTCCCAGTTAAAATACTTATTATTCCAAGCATTGACGGATGAAGATCGACTGAATCTTAGAGATGAAGCTAGAAAAGGGGTCATGGATGACTCTTATCATAGACTATCTACTGTGGGGAATTCTCGTTGAATAGAGGAATGGGAGATGGCATATCCTCCATGAAGCATCACTGCATGATTATGTATGGATCATTCGACTCCATCGACACAAAACATTACTCCTGTATCCATCAATCCGAGACCCAATATTACGTATCCATCGATATGAAGCATACATTCTAACATCTCAAATCCATCCAAGAGAGGATCAACACATAGGAAGGACTTAAAACAATCATGAATGTTGTTACAACTCGAATTTCACTTCAATCCAGGAGAGGACCGATACAAAACTCAATCCAAACAAAAACCAAAGAACTTGATAACGACCCGCAAATGTGCAAACATGAATAGGAGTCAGGTTAACATATTGCATGTATGCCAAACTAACATTCAATTTTTGAAGTTAATAGGAATTGAATGCTTACCCTTCGACGATCAGAATGATGAACAACAAATCGCTAGTGCTCAACACTCAGTTACAAAAAAAAACACTGCATGATCATTGACAATCAACAGTATGACATCTACATCACTGAAGATCAACCAAAGGCTACATATTTTGACGAAAAAATAACAACTACTCAGCGAATCAGATAGAACTTTTCAGAATGAAGATGACAGCTTTTCAAACGACGTCATGTTCACATAAGACGTACTTTGGGGGAAAATGTTATCTCGCCTTTTAGCAAGGCCGTGACACCAAGAACTTGACTAGAAACTAAGCATGATTCGTCCTGGAGATCGTTACCGGTAAATTTTGTCCGAGTTCGAATTGATCTGCAATTGATATGATAGTACCAGCAAAGCTATGAAAGCCAACGTTCCAAATTTCAAGTCAATCGGAGTTCATATGCTTAAGATATTGCACGATCATGTTTGAGAATTTCAACTCTATTCGTATCCATCCAATTCTGTATCCATTCCCCAAGAGAGATTCAGGTCATATCCATCGCCCGCTAACTTCCTTCTTATCCATCAAAATGAAGCAACTTCGTATACATCATGTTAATAACACTTCGTATCCATCAACCAATGTCCATTTAATATCGGTCTCCCTCCATCCATATCGTATCGATCTCCCACCATCGATACAAACAGCGACAACCACCGATCGATACGAAGAAGGCAACATGAAGCATCGATATGATGGCGACCTTTAACCATCAATACGAAGTAGCATACAAGCATCAATACGAACAGAGCCACGCAGGACCGATGCGAAATAGTATCGATACGAAGACGACAATGTCATGCAAATCCAAACTTGCATCAATTATAACTCAAGATCTACAAGTCCAAATGCCAAAAAAATTCATAGGAGCTTGCCTACAATGTCAAGAATGTACCAGATAAATTCCAGCTAAAACGAATCAATTCTTGATCGGTACGAATTCTTTTTGTATCATTCCCAAATCGAGTCAAAACCACCTGAACTCGATCCTGTGGGTCCACCCACGTGAGAGAAGAAGTCCCCTAAGATCTGGGATAGATATTTTCGGCCTACGCCAATAAATAGCATCTATATGCATCCAGAAAAGGGACTTTTGGTCCTCTCTGCACTGATCCTTTGCCGAAATCAATATCAAACTTCAGTTGTACTGTTGTAATATTTTGTAATCAGCGAGTAAAGTTCAATAAACATCAGTCATTTCATAGTGGACGTAAGCAATTCGCCGAACCACTCTAAATCCATGTGTTTCTATGCATTTTCTTATATGTTTATTGGTGTGTTTGTTAGATTTGCTTCATTTTACATTTTATCTCTTCATTTTATGTCTTCAAACACATCTGAAGAGTGTTGTGCCCAATTTTGGTACAAACAATGATACTATTTCCTCCTTTGAAAATTCATAAAATAATTTATATAACTTGAAAAACTATAAAAATAAAAATCCATCTCCAAAATAATATTTTACACAACATATCAGAAAATGAAAGAATTTGGAGATTAAACTCTTAGGCTTTACCCTTAAACCCTATTTAAATAATTCCATAAATATTCCAAAAACCATTATTTTATCCAAACAATGATTAAACAGCTATATTTTGGCAAAACATTCAGATTGGCCCCGCTTATCTGCTGTATAAATCTCAAAACAAGGTGAATTCAGGTACTATCCATAACCGAATTCGAGATAAATAAAAGAGATGGATCTTGTATTATTCATCTTTAAAATTGATGTTAGAATTGAGATTTGATTAGTGTTGTGCGTCCTTAAGCTTTAGCATGTAAATCTCTCTTAATTTTATCTTATTCCCTAGGTTATGGCGCGCCTCTTTTCTTCTTTCTTTTGATTGCTTTGTTTGAGTAAAATGAGAATGATGGGGAGAGAGTTTAAGGGATAAAAGATAGGTCTATACTTAAATTTCCCCTATCATATACCCTTATATATATATATATATTAAGTTTTCCAAAACAATCTCATTAGTTAAATTATTAAAGCACAACCTTATTAACAACCAAATCTCATTCTCCTTAACCCTTTATATTATTATGTTTCATTTATCCAATTAAATGTCATGAATAATGTTTAACTAAAAATAGGGGTATTAAAGGCTCCTATCCTTAAAGACGAAAATTCAATAAGGACTACAAAACAAGCATATCAAACATGCAAATAATGCTAGCATATCCTACCAGCTATAAAGTCTACATATAAAAAATATGGAACATATCATCATGACATCTCAGGATAAGGATCCCCAATCATGTCCTTTGTTTTCTAAGTACAGTCTTTCTTGTTGTCACTCCACTGGACTTCACCAACCTGACTATCCTGTTCCTTAACTTCTTCCCATCTCTGGCTATAACTCGAACTGGTTTCCATACATTAGTTAGATTCGGTCTAATACTAAATCTTCCAATGCAGTTGGAGCAATAGTAGTCTCTGGAGCATGCACATATATCCTAAGATAAGAAATATAGAACATATTATGGGCACCTGTCAAATTACTTGGTAAATTTATTAGGTACGAGAGCTTTTTAATCCTTGCTACAATAAGGAATGGTCCAACATATCTCAGTGCCAGTTTCCTTGACTTTCCAAATCGTACCACACCCTTCACCAGTGATACCTTAATGAAAGCACAATCTTCAACTAAGAACTTTAAATCTTAACGCCTTTTGTCTGTGTAACTTTTCTACCTAGGTTGGGCTTCTCTCATCCTATCCTAGATTAACTCAGTCTTAACTGTGGCTTCTCTCACCATATCTGAACCAAGGATCAATCCGTCTTCATTCTCCAACCAACATGTTGTTGATTTTCACGACCTTCCATGCAAAGCTTCAAAAGGTGTCATTTCTATACCAGTCTGATAATTATTATTATAGGAAAACTCAATTAGGTGTAAATGGTCTTCCCATGACCCACCAAAATTCAGTACGCAAGCCCTCAACAAATCCTCGAGTGCCTTATTGACTCTCTCAGTCTGCCCGTCTGTCCGAGAGTGATAAGTGGTACTCATCTTATGCTTAGTACTAATACTTCCTGTAAACTCTTCTACCATACACTAGTGAACAATGCGTCTCTGTCACTGACTATATTACTAGGAATCTCATGCAGCCTAACAATATTCTTTATGAATAACATAGCCAAAATATGTGTCGTCCTTATTGCCTTAATGGGAATGAACTGTGCACTCTTGGTCAATCTATCCACTATGACCCCAATGCTTTAATTTTCCTTGTTGGACCTTTTCAACCCGTTTATAAAATCCATGGATGTCGAATCCCATTTCCAAACTAGTATACACACACACACACACACACACACACACACACACACATAGGCTGAAGTAATCCACTCGGATTCTGATGTTTAGCTTCCACTTGCGAGCAATTTACACATTGCTTCACCATAAGCCTACATCCCTCTTTATACCTTCCCAAACGAAACTTCTCTTCATATCCTAATACTCCTTTGTTCCCCCAGGACGAATCGTAAACTTCAATCGATGACATTCCTTAAGAACTTTCCTCCTTAGGTTTTCAACATCCAAAACACTTAACCGTCCCTTCTTTCTTAACCATCACCTCTGGTCAAGAATAAAATCCTTTAGATCATCGATCTCGGTTACACCTACCAATCTTCTAACCTTTTCCGCTAACAATGGATCATCTCTTTACTTAGAAGCAGTCCTTTCGATCAACATTGGTCGAACTTCAAAGCAAGATAACATATTGTACTTTGACTAGAACTAGCAGTCGATCTTAACTGCACATTATAGTTAGTCAATGCCTCTAAATCCTTCCATTTAGCCAACATAGTTAACATTACATTCTAATGTCTCCTGCTAAGTGCATCTGCAACTTTATTTCCTTTTCTCGATGTATACTCAATACCAAAATCATAAGCTGCTAAAAATTCTAGCCATCTCTGTTGTCTTATATTCAACTCTTTCTGAGAGAATAAATATCTCAAAGACTTATGATCCATATATAACTCGAATATTTTACCAAAGAGGTAGTGTCTCCATACTTTCAATGTAAAAATCACCGCTTCCAACTCCAAATCATAAGTCAGATATCTAACTTTGTATGGTTTGACCTATCGAGAAACGTAAGCACTTAATTTACTCCTCTGCATCAAGATAACATCTAATCCTGTTCTACATGCATCTGAATACACCACTAAATCCTGATTCCCATCTGGTACTGCTAACATGGGTGCATTGGTCAAAAAATGCTTCAACTCAAGGAATGCTTCCTCACATTTATTGGACCAAATAAACTCTATGTCCTTTTTGGTTAGTTTAGTCAAGAGTAATGTTATCTGTGAGACTTCCTTGATAAATCTCCGGTAATAGTCAGCCAATAAAAAAAAACTCCTTATCTTAGTCACCGTCTTTGGTCTTTTCTAACTTTTAACTGCTTCTATCTTAGCTAGATCAGCCGATAACCCTTCTTCCAAGATTACATAGACAAGAAACTTCACTTCTCTTTCTAAGATGGCACTTTGAAAACTTTATTTTCAGCTGATGCTGCCTCAGCGTCTCTAGCACTATTCTAATATGAACTTCATGATCTATTTTATCCTTAGAATATATCAAAATTTCATCAATGAATACCAATACGAACCTATCCAAGTGCTCTCGAAAAATTTGGCTCATCAAATCCACAAAGAAAGCTTGCGCTTCGATTAATATGAATAACATCACTAACTATTCATATGGACCATGTCTCATTCGAAACGCCATCAAAGGAATACTGTCCTCCGCCACTCTTAAGTTGTGGAACCCTTTCGCCAATTCCAACTGGGAAAATACTTTGGCTCCACTTAACCGATCAAATAAATCAACAATTCTCGGCAAAGGGTACCGTTCTTTATTGTCTTCATTCAACTTACGATAATCGATGCACAATCTTAACAACCCACGCGGTTTCTTCATGAATATGCGGCTGCTTCCCAAAGCGAACCGCTTGGTCTAATAAAACTCTTACCTTCTAATTCCACTAGTTGGACCTTTAACTCTTTCATCTCGGTAGGTGTTATCTTACTAGGTGGTCTACTTACGGGTTCATCTCCCGGATACAAGATCTATTCGAAACTCGATAGCCTATTTTAGTGGCAGTCCTATAACCGGCTCAAAAACATCTGCGAATTCCCTTGCAACCAAAACCCGATTTACTTCGTCATTCACTTCTATGGCACCCAATAAAGAAAAATTTCTGGATTCGAACTCTCAACTGGGTATATTATTCGATAACTATTGTCAGGGTGTGCCAATGATATTTTCCTAACCTGGCAAAATAGCTTAGCATCATATTTGCTCAGTCAATCCATACCCAGAATAATCCCAAAACTCGCAAAATCAAAACATACAAAATGCTGGCAGAAGTATAACCTAGGAACTCAAACTCTAAAAAATCACATCTCATCCCGAGAGTTGCATACCCTTCTATTGGATTAGCTATCCTTAAGGAAGTAACAAGGTATGATGGTCCTAAACATAAATTATCTGAAAAACACTGAGATATAAATGAATGTGAGGCACTGGTATAAACAGTATCCTAATTTGCATGCTATGAATCAAAAGCGTACCTTCCATCACAGAAACTCCCTTCTCAGCCATTGTTAGTCTCGATATTGATGGCTCCAAAGAAAATACCTTTCCATTTCCTACATTGGTCATGTTTAAACATTTGTTCTTATAATGCCCCCACCTGGTCATAATTGAAGCACTTCGCATTCTGCTTCCCTACAACCATCTTATCATCGCCAAATCGACACTCATTAGCATAGTACCCTTTCTTGTCATACCTGTAACAAACTATATAAGCTTTCTCCCTTTTGCCAATCCTACCTTTCTGGGCTCCCTTCCTCTTAAAGAGTTTCCTCTTCTTATTCTAAGAATTCTAGTTCTCCACTGACTTCTCTTTCCCAAGCATTTCTTTATTTCTAATAGCCATCTACATCACTACATTCGATGGATCTCTAAGATATAACTAGTTTCCCTAGCAATCTCTAACGTCACCCTCAGATTAACTTCACGTTCCTCTTGATAACAGTGTCAATAGTGGCATATCCATACATGGATAGCTCATCAAACTTATCGAAGTACTCTAACACTGACAATCCCCCTAACTCTAACTCCATAAACTTCCTGAACAAGGCTAATTTAGCTACCTTAAACAAAATTCTTTCCTCGAATCTCCTTTGAAATTATGCCCAAGTAAACTCCTCCTCTGGTACTCCCAAAGTTACCTCATTCCTCCAAAACAAAACAGCTCCTTGCAACTGTTTCAAAACCAACCTCCTTTTCTGCTCATCATTCAGACCCAAATCAGCAAAAAAAATCTTTTCACAATGTAACAGTTGGTTTTCCACTTCTATCACATCCTTAATCCCTAGAAAATGCATTCCACCCGAAGTGGTGAAATCTCGACTCATCTTAGCATAGTTATTACCAACTTGTACTACGGGATTGACTTCTCCTACATTAGTAGCATTTCCTCCAAATACCTCTACAACTGCTTCAGCTTGCGTCAGATTGACAAAGAACCGATACATAGTCCCCATATCTACTGGTGGGGTCGCAGACCTACATTGGCATTTGCATTTTGAGTAGCATTTTTGATCGACCAAGGTACCTCCTAGTGTTAGGTCAAGCATTTTCGTTGGTTATGGGGCTTCCTCCACCTACATTCACTCTTCCATTTTCTGCCTCCATATCTTTCTTTCGCATAAATATGCAAATGTGCCTTAGTAAGATATATAAGAACGGTCTAAGAGAGAGGGGAGAATACATATTTATATATAGCAAATACAAATACGTTACAATAGTGTTATCGCATACCCAATCTTATTATCTTATTCATTAAGATTATGTTTTCAAAATCCTTATTAATAATTTTAAGTTTTATCATAAACCTATCCGCTGATACCAACTTGTAACATCCCTCATACTAAAGCCCAAAATTAACCACTATGGATGCTCCAGTAATTCATAGTTATTAATCCCTGATGATAAAATGAGGCTATGTTAAACATATCAATAATCAAAAAAACATGAACATGAAAATTTTCAAAAGCAATTCAAAAACGACTTTTACATTCCATTTCAAAATATGATTTCATATGCATTACATATTCCACATTCAGACAAAATATAACTATTAAGAAAATACTCCAAGAGCAACATATGAAGATGCCCTCTTAGTTGATTAAAGTCAAATATTTGGCAATTATACAACCTTGCAGTTACATCCAAATAGACAATTAAACTATATAATGCAAATAGATAAAGTTTCTAAGAGCTAGATTACCTCCTTCACGTATTTGGAAGCTAATTTGTCCAAATGGAAACCTAAAAACCTTACACCCGACCTACTCAAATGAGTACCCTAGAGTTTAAGGAGAAAACAAAAACTTCAGGCCAGAGAACAGTTTGGTGTAAATAATAACCTACCATCTCGAACCAAATATATATCAAGTGAGACAACAAGTTGAGCAGAATGGGTTTTCCCCTCATTGGTATCTTAACCAAAACTAATTAACCATCACTATTTATTAGATTACCCATCTAAATTTAAAATAACTACCCGTCACAATTTAAACTGGCAATCCGTCTTATTTTAATCTGACTACCCATCTTATAATTACGTGTACTACCCATATCACATTTAAACATATTCATAGTTATTTGGACTATCCATCTCGCATATAATTATTACTTGAATTACCCATCCTCTACCATATTGACTACCCATCACAGAAGGTTCCACTGTCTAAATTATATGGAGTATCCATCACACACGTTCCATTTAATTTACAATGACGTGGGCTATACATCACACATTCCATAGTTTTCCTAAGATTACTATGAATCCTTCATTAACCTCATAAAGACTACCCATTTTTGGTATAGTGTGGACTATCCATCTCACATCCCATAGTTTTCCCAGGATGACTATGAATCCATCATTTATAATTTAATTCATGTTACTCACATGTTTAAACTATGTCTATTGGTGTACCCAATTAGGTTATTTCCCCGTAAAGCTATAACATTTCAAAGTGACACATACATTGGTATCCCCAATTGATTTATGTCAAACTTATTAAAAAAACAATGGTATCCCCAAGGTTTAAAGTCGAAGTCAAGGACATATGGCTTGCCATCATTTAATAATTTCAATTATTGATCAATGTTGAAGTTTACCCATATTGTTGTCTCCAATGATAGTATCATAGTTTACAATTCAAAATGGAATTAGTATCACCAATGATGACATCCAAGTAGAAAACTTAGGCTCCCCGCCTTTTAATAATCCAGTATAAATCAATGTCGACGGCATTAACAATACCAACATAGAGGTCTAAGGCTCTACGCCTTTAGTCATAATACAATGTGGTTTTAAAACAATGTCGAGGATTTATTGTCGACTTTCATAAACTATTGGCTATCCACCTATTAAACTAAACTTGAAACATTTATAAGTTATATGGCTAACTGCCGAAGATATTGGGTCATCGACCCTTTTTAAACATCGGCTACTTTGCCCCTTTCAAATATTTTTAATTTATATAAAACAAGTCTCTTCATCTTTTTAAAAAACGAAGTGTGGCATCAATTCTACATTGCTTCATTATCGATTCCAGTCAATACAAAACTCTGAGTATATGAGGTTAACGACCTTAATGCATAATGACAGCAAGACCCTCGACACCATTATAAAATCCTTTAAATTTTAGTTCACTTCGACAACTATGTTGCTTGGTTCGAGACATAATAAGTGGCATTACTGCCTAAGTAGTGAAAACAGTCGCAATGATTAGGTGCAACATCATTGAAAACTATGATGAAGCCATGCGACGTCGTCGACGTTGAATTAAACTTTTAAAACGCTTACTATATCGCCAATCATCTATTATCGCCATTGTCCACTTCGATACCGAAGGAATCACTCTATAAATACTTAGGTAGCTATCATGTGCATCCTCCTTCATCGACATCATGTGGCCTCGTCGTTAGGCTCGACGACCTATAACGGCATGGCATTATTGTAATTCTTAAGAAAACTATTTTATTTCCACTTTAAGCAAAACTTTTCACCAAATCTTATTTCTTGTCAATTTCTATCGAATAAAGAAATTTCTTTACAAATCCTTTACAGAAATTACTGTCACACTAGAATTTCAAGTTCCCAAACATATTTAAAATAATTAATTATTATGTTTAATTATTTATTCTTCTAAATGCTTATCTAGAATAATAAATTCACAATAAATTGAAATAGCTTGGGAAAAATACCAAAAATTCACAGAAATTAGAGAATATCCTTCGCTTTAGCATATAAAAATTTAAGAGCCAAAACCATATTTAATTATTTTAAATAATTAAAAACCTAAATGATACTATTTCCTCCTTAATAAATTCATAAAATAATATATATACATGAGAAATTATGAATTAAAAAATCACCTTCAAAATAATATTTTTTACAACTTATCAGAAAATCAAAGCATTTGGAGATTAATATCTTAGGTTTTACCCTTAAACCCATTATAACGACCCGTAATTTTGCTACTTCGGAAATGAGAGATTTCATTTACTTTAAATTTAAAAGGAATTTAAAAACTTAAATAAATAAGTTATATTTAATAGATAATAATGAGGAATTTATTTATTCTTATAGTTAATAAATTAAAAAGTATAAATTTGGATTTTAGAACAAAATAACAAAAGTTAAGTTTTGTTAAAAATAAAAGCCTTAAATAAATGGATTTATATATTTATTTGATAAGTTAAATCTTATTAAAATACCTAATAAAGATAATAAAAGTATATTAAAAGATATAAAAGTATGTTAATAATCATTTTACAAAAATAACCAAAAAAATTCGCATTTTGTCAGTTTTGCATATACTGTAAAAAATATAGATTTTGAAAAGCAATGGGCTAAGGGAGCCCTGCCCAATATATTCATAAACTTCATGAATGTACAAATACACTAATACATACCATCATCAAAGAAAATGACACAAAATGATAGCAAATACAAAACTACAAACAACAAAACCTCTATAACTACTACAACACAACAAAATTACCTCAGCCTACCAATTCTCTTGCAAATCCTCCTATGAAATATGCTGTATAATACATTAGCATTCTCCCTTTTCAGTTCAAAGGTTCTTCTGTTATGCTCAGACCATATTTCATACACAAAAGACTTCAAAATGATCAACAGTACCTGTGATTTCCTACACTTCCATCTTGTAGCCTTGAATATATTATACCATTCAACTCGAGAAATTTTCACTGGTCTATAGAAACTACCTAAGGAAAGTAATCTGCACCAAACTTCATAAGTAAAATTACATTCAAAAAATAAATGCATGTTTGATTCTGGAAAGGAATGACAGAAGACACAGTCCTCATTATTAAGAATGCCAAACTTAGTCAATTTCTGTTTAGTGTTCACTACATTTGCCATGATTTTCCAGAGTAGAAAATTTTCTTTAGCAGGTGAATTATTTATCCATATTCTAGATGCCCACGGGAAAGATTCAAAATTAACACTAAGAAACAGAGCATTGTACACAGTAGATATAGCATGCTTCTTCCTTTTCACTGTCCAAAGAACCTTCAAATCTGATGATAAAAGTGGTAAAGATGTTATACTCTTCCATAAGTCTCTAACTTGTTTGGAACTGCAATAAGGTAGATTAATATATCCATCACTGATAAAAGAAATAGCTTTAGCATTAAAAGGAATTCCAGTAAGAAGTTGAAGTGGATAGGGAAGGAATTACTGTATTCTCAAGCCAGTTTTAGACCTTGGAGAAGACCAGAAGTTTAAATCATTGTTAGCTAGAGGGTTGCATTGTATAAGAGGTAAAAAAAATTGATCTTAACTTCAAAATATTTCGCCAACTCCAGCTGCATATATTTGGAATGATGATAGACCAAAAATCTTGCCTTTTAATAAATTCTTTAAAATCCATTGAGTCCATAGATCCTGATTATTACATAAAATTTTGTCAAAGTAAACAGACATAGCAGCAATATTCCAGACTTTTAGATTTGTTATGCCCAGACCACCCTTACTCTTAGGGAGTTGAATCTTCTTATAAGAAATTGGAATCAACTTTTTAGAGAAAGGATCTCCATGCCATAAGAATCTATTCAGAGCACTATTTATCATTGAAACAAGTTTACATGGAAGAATGTAGTGTATCATCCAATAATTGACCATAGTTATAACTACACTTTGCACAATGACAAGTCTCCCTGCTTGAGATAGTTTAGTGTTAGGCCAAATTGTTAGTTTCTCTGTGATTTTCTCATAAAGTTGCAAACAATCTGAAGTAGTGATTCTTGCAGTGATAATAGGAAGACCAAGATATCTTTCATTTTGCTGCATTCACTAAGACCAGAGAAAGATATAATATCACTCTTCAAATTATCATTAATACCTGCTATGAGAATGCGAGATTTTGATAGATTTATTTTCAAACCAGTGAGTAAACAGAATTTATCTAGAACTTCAATCATGGTAGAGATATTAGATATGGTTGGCTTTGTAAAAATGACAAGATCATTAGCAAATAAAAGATGAGTAATTAGTGGATCTTTACATTTAGGGTGCAACTCCAACTTCCTATTTATAACTTGTTCATTAATTAAAGAATTAAACACCTCCATAACAGTAATGAACAATAATGCAGAAATTGGATCCCCCTGTCTGACACCCTGAGTTCCTTTAAAAAAAACCTCTAGCACATCCATTTTTAATTATTGAGAAATGAGTTGAAGAAATACAAGTGAAAATCCAAGCAAGCAAAGGCTTTGGAAAGTTCATTCGAGAAAGAATAGGTATAATAGATCTCCAGGAAACTGAATCAAAAGCTTTTTGTATATCAAGTTTGATCATACATCTAGGTGAAATACTGTCAATACTATATCCTCTTATAAGCTCTTGCGTGAGTAAGATATTGTCACCAATATTTCTAGAAGGGACATAAGCAACTTGATTTTTTGAAATAACTGAAGGCATCAC
The DNA here is from genome assembly GCA_030765085.1 of Allium cepa. Classification (NCBI taxonomy): domain Eukaryota; kingdom Viridiplantae; phylum Streptophyta; class Magnoliopsida; order Asparagales; family Amaryllidaceae; genus Allium; species Allium cepa. Next base: position 1,016,210,000 of record CM060945.1, read on the forward strand.
TTTTTGCATCCTATCTGCAATGATCTTGGAAATAATTTTGTATAGTACATTACAACAGGAAATAGGTCTAAAATCAGAAACTTTCCTTGCATTTGAGCATTTTGGAACAAGTGCTATGTTAGTAGCATTTAAACCAATAGGCAATTTATTGTGAGAAAAGAAATAGAGGATTGCCCTGTTGAGATCATCCTTAATTATTTTCCAAGTATGTTGAAAGAAGAATGCACTAAAACCATCTGGTCCACCACTACTATCAGGTTTCAAGGAAAAGACAGCCATCTTAACCTCTTCAGGTAGAACTTCTTGAATAATATCATTTGACTGTTCATTACTCAAAAAAGGAAGCTTCATAGAAAACAGAGGAGTAAGATTTGGGGACACTGGGCATGGATTAGCAAGAATATCAGAAAAGTAATCAATAAAAGCTGCATTGATTGCATCATCATTTTCCTGTAGAACTCCATTCTTATCAACAATACTAATAATTCTTCCTATAGATTGCTTAATCTTGATACAATTATGGTAAAATTTAGTGTTCCTATCACCTTGCTTATCAATAGTCTCATGAAGAATTTCTTTTTTCATTAATGCTTCAAACTCTAAAGCTTCCAGCAGATCTTTGGATAACATTGCTTCTTGAGTAGCCAATAATGAATTCAAGTGGTCATTCTGCAATTGGAGTTGAACAACTAATAATTTTTCTCTAATACCATCTGAGATTTTAGATCCTTTCCCAAAATTCTCTTAGCCCAAAATTTAAGCTTTACTTTTAACCTCTGCAGTTTAGTCTTAAAGATATAAAGAGGATTGCCAAACACATGTTCTTGCCAAACCTGCATCACAATGCTTAGAAATTTTTTATGATTAGTCCAAGTTTTATAAAATTTAAAAGATGGATTCCTGCTTATTGACTTCTCCCCCCAAGATAGAATAATAGGAGAGTGATCAGAAATTGAGGGATTTAGAAATTTGCAGTAGAGATTTGGCCAAAGATTAATTGAATGAATATTATAAAATGCATGATCAAGTTTGCAAAAAGTTCTAGGGCCAAGTTTACATTTATTATTCCAAGTAAACACTGCACCAGAAGAAGGGATATGAATAAGAGATGAAGCAATTAAAGTTTGATTTAAAGGGGAAATATCTTTTAAAGATAGAGGGATACCACCCTTTTTTGATCTGATATATACATACAATTAAAATCACCAAGAACGATCCAAGGTAAATTTGAATGAGAAAGGGAAGAGAGGTTAGCAAGAAAAGATAATCTTTTATCAAGATTGTTTTGAGCATAAACAAAAGTGATCAAAAAAGGACAAATTGAAGATGTTGAAGAAACTGAGAAATGAATAAATTGATCATCCTCTTTCAATTCAAAACCTTTGAATTCCATAAAACCAATAATCTGCCATATGGAGCACTTTGTAGATTATCCTCATGATCCCAATCAGGGGCAATATTCTTGCATGCTAGTTCAGATTGCACTTTATTTAGTTTTATTTCACTGATAGCAATGAGTTGCAGTTTTTGATCTTGAATTAAATGCTTTACTTTAGCTTGTTTGGATGCTAGATGACCTCCTCTTATATTCCAGTATGCTATATTATTAATCAACATCATTAATGCTTGGGTAAAACTATATTTGAAGGATGCTTCCTAGTATGCCTTAAACCACTTTTCAGAGAGGAATGAACTTGAAATGTTACTGAATCATTATTATCTCTTGGCTGAATTTCATCCAAATTATAGTTTTTACCATTGTTAAAATCCTCTGTTGTATCATGGAACGAGACCTTCTTTTTGCCTTTTTTACTTTATTTATAAGATGTAACATGTTCTTCAGTAGAGTCCTTTGAACAACAAGGTGGAGGTAAAATCAAGTCATTAGGAGGAGAAATATTGATATAAGGAGAGGTAAGTGCAGGGGAGACATCATTGATAGTAAGATCATTGTTTAAATCTTTAATAGGAATAGAAATAACACCAGAGCCTTCAGACTGTTCTCCAGTAGAGACCTTTGAACAACATGATGGAGGTAAAATCGAATTATTAGAAGGAGAAATATTGATAACAGGGGGAAAATGAGAAGAGGAGACATGTAAATCTTCTTTAAAAGAACAACCTTCAGATAAAACATTATCAACTTTTCCATCAGAGCAACTATATATTTCCTTGTTTCCAGATTGAGAGGAAGAATTTGTATTTTCAATTATAATGTCTTCATTAAAAGCTTCTTCATCCAAATTAGATAAAATCTGAAAAGAGTTAGTAGTTACAAGATTTTCCTTGATACTTATTACCCTGTTACCATCAGTTTCTATTTTTAAGTTATCACTATGATCCATATTCCTCACTGCATTGTTTAAGATTTGATTACCATCAGTTTCTATTAGTACACTGTCATATTGATCCAAATTCCTCACTGCCTTATCCAGTATTCGAGAACTATCATCCTTATTCAAATTATTATCAATAAAAGAGTCCTGAACTAAATCCTTTCTTCTCCATACTTTAAGAGAATTCTTATTAGAAAATCCAACATTATGAGGCTTCTGAACCTTATATTTCAAAATTCCATGATCCACAAGATCATTATCAACATACTTCCCATCATCTTGACCAATATCAAAAGTTTGCATATCACAATTTTTCATCTTGCTATTACCAGAACAGAAATTAGTTTCATGTCCAAAAACTTTACACTTGATGCAAATTTTTGGCTTCCAGTCATATTCCACTTTAACATAAGGGCAGCAATCACCTAAACCATCAATTGAAATAAAGTCAGGTAGCTCTTGTTCAGGAGATACTTCAATCAGCGCTCTAGCATACTTAAATCTAGACAATCTTTCTGTGCTTTCATCAAGACAAATTAATTTTCCCACATGACATGCTAACCAATTGATACCAATTAAAGTCCAAGCAATTAAAGGGATTCTATAAAAATGAACCCACACTGGCACCTTTTTTATTTTCTCTTGAAAGTAACCAAAAGATGGATCCCATTTTGTAATGATGAACATCTTACCCTTAATGAAAATAGGATCAGATTGCAAAACCATCATCCTGTCAAGATCATTCGAAAAATTAAAGAAGAAGTTCTCATTATCAGATTTTATATCAACTTCACCTTTTAATCGCCAAATACTTCTCAAATTCTTGGAAACAGTTAAGTAAGAGAGAGGACCATCCAAGAAGAAACCTACTAGATGATCAGCCCAGTATTTAATACCTTCATTTCTAACTTCATCAGGAAGAGCATTCGGAAAACCATCTTTTTTATGTCAAAAATATAGATTTTGATATTAATTAAATATAATTTTAAAATATAAAGCGACATGTTTTAATTTATTTAAAGAAGTAATAAGTTCATTTTAAAGTTTGGTTTACTTCAATATATAGCTTAACAAAAATGTCATATTTTGACCGTAAAATTTGTCAAAAAAACACAGTTTTCAACCAAAACAAGTTGTCATCAAGTTATTGCAACTTGATACATTTTCTAACATATAAATACAACTTAACAAATTATGTTACATGTTACATTTAACAAATGCACTTTGAAAAGTCAAAGTTTACAAACAATTCAAAAAGTAACATGATTTGACATAAACCTATAAACAAATTTATACAAAACAACATCATTACTTTACATCTTTTCTCATTAATGAGATGTTACTAATTTATATGGAAAATGAGCAAATGTTATTTTAACATTTTAAAATTTAAGAAAATAAGGCAAACATCATTTCTTAAGTACAAATTCAAATCAAATCATTTCTTCTCCATTACGCAAAGGTCAAATCAAGGGTAAAAAAGGTAAATTAAAAGTCAAAAAGTAGAGAAGGGTATTTTAGTCATTTCCCATCCAAAGCTCAAGTATAAATATGCATCAATACCTTTCATTTTATACACTTCATTCTCTACCTTCCTTCTTCACTTTCTCCTTCTTCTTCACCTCCATTTTCCTTCTACCTTTAACCATTCACCTTCTATCACCTATACTCCTCCTCCAAAATACCAAAACCCTCTCCACCCTCGGCTAAAACCACGCTATACGCCTCCACCTCCACCTTACAAGGTCGTACCCCCTCCTTACCACCAAGGTTGAGTTTCTACAAGCAAACCCAAGCCCAAAACTAATCTACCCTCGGCCACACCACCACACCCAAGCCGTACCCCCTCCTACACACCAAGGCCAAACCCATACTCCACCATACCCAAGCCTAAAGCCACATACCTAAGGCCGTACACCCCATTCCCTTCCAAAAAGCTCATGGCCAAACAAATATGAAAAAAAGAGAAGGAAAGGAAAGCGATAAAGTCGAGACGCGTATCTCACGTTAAAGTTTGACGGAGTGGACATAAAGGTGAGAAATTATCATCGTATTTGAATTCATATTTTGGCTATGTTAAAACAATCATATTTATACCCTGATGACATATGAAAGTTTATTTGATTGTTAATATGGATGTTTGATTGTTGGTTAGATAATTGAATTGTGATAATGTATTTCGTTATGGCATTAATAGTGAGTGTAGAATTTGAAATCATATGTTATGTGATTGGTTGAATGGATGTTATGTTAGTGACAAATATGGATATTGGTTATGTTCATTTTGATTTATTAATCACCTTTATTAATAAGACCATATTTTAGTGATATGAGATATTTTGGAAAATAAGCCTCTTTTCAATTAGAAATGAAATTGAAGTAAAAATAAAAGAGAATTTAATATTTGAAGTGAAATGGATTTATAAAGGATAGTCAATTTGAAATTGAAAATTGAGATGAATAGCGAAATTGAAATTGAAATCGATTTTGAAAATTGAAGTTTAGTTTGAGATTGAATTAAAGTTCAAATTGAAATTAGATTTGAAATCCAACTTTTAAATGAGTTTAATTTGAAGTTAGAATTGAAATTGAATTGAAGTTGGAATTTAAATTTAGTATTAAAATAATGGGAATATAATAATATCATAATATATGGTAATAGTGAAAATTCATTTTAAAATACTTTAAAAAGTGAAAATATTGGTTTAAAATGATTTGTAATGAATTTATAAGAAATAAAATCTAATTTGAATAGATTATTTCAAGTATTGAAAAATAAGTTAAAACTATGTGCGTCCGCAACGGTAGTTCGCGATTTCTCGTCGAAATGTTCGAATGAAGGTATATAGTGGAATATAGCTCAAAATTCTTCGAGATAAGAAAATTCCAGACTATTATATCCATATCTTCTAAACGAAGAATGAAAATCAAAATTTTGATAAGCAGATTTTGAAATAAGTCCAAATCAATTTTCTATAAAAATTGCGCTAGTGCAGTTAAGTGATCAAAACATGAAATTTGTTTAAATGAACGTTTTTAATTACGGAAAAATGTGGAATAAATTTGATAAATCTATTTAAATATTTTAAAAGAGATTTGGATTGGAAAATATGAATTATCAAATGTTTAAAAGTTGATTCAATCAATTAAGCTTATATAACACTTTCCGCAGCACTTTTATGCTGGAAATTCTATAACTTTTTAAATGAGTTTAAACGTAACAATTTTTCCTGAAATCAATTATGAATGTTTTTAAAAGGAAAATTAAGTGTTTCAAAAAATAATTTGGAATATTTATAAGCAATTACAAAATAAAATTGAGAACTGAGTTTGCGGAAACGACTAGTACATTTGTCCCGCCTATGAGATCTGGGAAGATAAAACAAGGTGTTTAACTAAGGTTAGGGATGGAGCAACCAGTGCCCTAAACTTACCTGGCCTATGTTTTCTTTTCTTAAGCGAGGGGTGGAACAGATCGAAAGGAAAGCCCGAATGCTCCAAAATAAAACGATTTTCTTAAGTTTCCAAAATAAAAGAAAATTGGTATTATCAAAATTTAAACAATCTCCAAAATTAATGATTTCTATGATCCTATTTACTCAAATATGTTTGCTCAAATTGATTTAGGATTTATCGTAAACGATGTCTTAAATAACATTGTTTTTGACCTGCCTAAAAGTTAAAGAAATTTGGATCGAGGGTTAAGTAAGGAAATTTGAGATATTTTCCAAAGTAAAAGAATTAATTTCTTAGAATTATACCAAGTCAAAGGAAAGAGATTCGAAATTATCCACAAAGAATTAAAGTGGAAAGAGACTTAATAAATCGTATATACTCATATTGACTTTTTATCGATAATTGGATTTCGAAGGAAGCAGGGTCGGATTTAGGTAATTCCTATCCGAAAACCACTTCGACAATGTATACGTTCGAACGTGAAGACGTGTTGAAGATAATGATTATTGAAGACTGTGGATCTTCATAGCATGAAGACTGCTTGTTGAACATGCTATGGTTAGCCCTCTTTTATAGAGTTATTTATAGCAGTGGTCTCCTTGTGATAGAGATTTTTCGGATTGCAAGGACTACTTGCTACTAGTGGTAGTAGGTGAGTGCCTTCGGTTTGTCCTGTTCCTGGAAAACTTGTATGGACGTTTGTCGGACATTGCATTTCTGAAGATTACGTACATTGATTTTTGCAAACGTACATCAGCGGTGGCGAAGAAGGCAACTTCTCTTAGCTTAACACCCTCCTTAAGACATACGAGCTCAAGGGTTGTATTTTTGTGGCAAGCAATTACTAGTTGACGGAAATGGCAAATGTGGCATTCAAAGATGTGATATATGCTATGTGAAAAGGTAGTCGTTGCCTCAAGCCTCATCAAACCGGAAATGACCAAAACATGATTAGATGCAGCAAGGCTAAGTGGGTCATTCTCAATTAGGGTATGATCATCCCCTTCTAGATATACTTCTTCCCGCTATGACGTTCGGGATGTAAATTAATGTGGTGTATGGAAACGAGCGCTCGGTTAAAGGTCGGTAATGACCGGGGGATGACATATTCGGTACTATCTAGTTATAGAGGTAGGTCGGTCTTGTGTTGGTAGAAAAGCTTTGTGATGGTTTCTCGAGATATCCATCTAAATGTGTACCCATTTCGGAAGGTAGATCCTTTACCTTGTCATTTGTATGGAAATCCATTCTCCAATAAGAACCTACGGTTTTGTTTATATTGACGTAATGAATAGTCTCGAAATGCTATATGGATAACCATTTCGGATAAGATTAATAAGTTTATTTGCAAATGTTTTCAAAGAGATGTCATTAGAAATAATATCAAACGTTTTGATATGTAAAAGTGTTTAAGTTATCATAAGGTAAAAAACCCGTCCGTGTTTATGCGTGGGCGTGGCCTTATGAGATGCTCTTTATTTCAAAGGATTTTATCCAAAGGCTTATATATGACACTGTCATCTATTATTGAGTTTTTCTCACGCTGGTTTATCAAGCCTAATCTAGGTATTTTCAATACTCGGGTCAGATCCGAGTAGTTTCAGGTTTAGTTGAAGACGCTTGGAGTTTCCAGAGGAGAGCTGGAGATATTCATCATACGTATGAACGTATTCTATTATCCAATGTACTTAGTTTGTTTTAATTAAAGTTTGTCAGCAATTGTAAGGACAGATGTTTATAACTGTCCAAGCTGAATCTAGGTTAGACTCTGATATACGTATTTAAAAGTTTTCCGCTGTAAAGATATTTGTTCAATATTATACGTTATTTCATTTGTGTGAGATTCTGTTCTATCTATTTTTTCGTTACTACACTTCTTGTTCCGTATTTCATGCAATTTGAGTTGAACATGTGAGGTTTATTGTCGATTCAAAGGGTACGGAAAAACGGGCCTTGACACCCAATTACATAATTCCATAAATATTCCACTAACCACTATTCTATCCAAACAATGATTAAACAACCATATCTTAGCAAAACAAATAAGATGAATTCGGGTACTATCCGCAATCAAACTCGAGATAAACAAAAGAGATGGACCTTATATTATTTATGTTTAAAATTGGTGTTGGAGTTGAGATTTGATTAATGTTGTGCTTCCTTAAGCTTTAACATGTACATCTCTCTTGATTTCACGATCTTCTTCCCTAGGTTATGGCCGACATCTTTTCTTCTTTCTTTTGATTGTTTTATTTGAGGAAAATGAGAATGACATGGGAGGAAGAGAGTTTAAGGGATAAAAGATAGGTACCTAAATTGGCCCTCTCATATACCCTCCTATGTATTAAGATTTCCATAATAATCTCATATTAATTTATTATGGCATGACCATATTAGTGATTAAACTTCATTCTTCTTAATCCTTGCATTATTCTATTAAATCTATCAAATTAAATGCCCTGAATAATGTTTAACAAGAATATGGTGTTATAGCCCTAGATAACAAAATCCTATCTGGATAATCCAAAGAAAAGATTGTCGAAAACTTTCTAGAATTTGAATGGTAAACTCGAATAACATGCTTCAACTCTTATACTATTTAAGGGTTATGAATCCAAGGTTGTTCAAAATGGCGTAACGATCTGGAATAGACGTACTGCTTTATGATTCGAAAAATGGAAGGAAACTGTTTGGAGTAGAGATTGAAGATAATGATTTATCTTGATCCAAAGCATATCTAGTTAACAAAAGATATACTTTAGAGGGAAAATGCTATCCATCTTTATGATCAAGCCATATTTGGACGAGTCATATCGATTAAGTACTTAGATAGTAGAGTAAAAACCAAAACGATGGTTTCAAAATTCAAATTCTAGTTGAAGTTCAAAGATAAAACTATCAACATGCCAAAATCTATGAAGATAGCCCACATTCCAAGGTGCTCCAGATGGCCGAAGCCAAGATGCGAATGTCAAAGAACATTTGGTTCAGCATCGATCTTAAACACTTGGTTCGGCATTGATCTAAGAGAATTACTTAGAATTGTTTATATCGTTTGAAGCTAAGGCAAATGTTAATCAAAACATGCATTATGGCATTGTTCGTAAACGATCTATGAGTCGAACCTCAATGCACAAAGTCTAAACATCATAGCAACCTAATTAAGTGCCTTTGATTCATCACTGAACCAAGGATCCTACTCCAAATCAAGCCCATTCCATGATATTTGAAACACAAAGGCAAATGTGAACCATCAAGCAACATTGAAAATCAGTTAAAGCTAAGATATGTATTATTATAGGGTCGCTACCGATCCAAAGTGCTCGGATCTATATCGATCACTAAAGTTTGCTAATTTGGCCATGATATCTTTAGGTAACCTCCTTCAAGACATGGAAAATGTAGGGAGTGGTGGAGACAAATCAATTGATCTTCATCTGTAAATAGGGGATGTTAGGCATTATTTCGAGATCCTTTTTTGCATTCTAAGTTTTTGTATTGTTATTGTAATTTCTTTATATCTTCACTGATCCATAGACAACCGATCCATAAGATCACACTTGTAAAAAAATTATAGAATCATTAACAAACTTTAAGTGGATGTAAGCCAGTGATTAGCCAAACTAATATAAATTATTATGTGTTGCTCTTCCTCATTTCCATTTAATTCTTTATTTCATTCTCTGCTATAAATCTCTATGGTGTTGTGCCAACTTTTTGTGTAAACACTATCATAAAGCAAATATATCATTCCATCTTTGTACAACAGTAAATGCAATATATACTTCTATTCCTCGCGCTTCTTAATTCATATATTTCAGTTTAAGGATTAATCCTCCAAGTGTATGATGTTTATTTAGTGTAAGGAAAAATCTTACATTTTCTTTCGTATGTAGATTCCTAATAATCATTAAAGTATTATCAAAGATTATAAGGCGACTATAAAAAGAAGCATTCATATTATAATTAAATTTATGTATGTTGATTTTACTTACTTTTATCTTATTTCTACCTAAACCCATGGTTTTATTTTTATTCTAGTATTTAATGTTTAATTACTTTGATTATAGATTGTAAATCATGAATATGATATTACTATGCATTATATCACAAGTAAGAAATGAATTGCTCAAAAAACCTCTTGAAGTGCTCCTAACCACTTCTGTTTTTTGTTCCTGTTCCTTATGCATAAAAACCTTTATATTTTACCTTAATTCTTTCACTAGATCATAATATTGGCCTCCATAATCGTTTTGATGGATAGATAGCAACTTCTGTTGAAAATCGAGGGAATTATGCCATCTTAAAATTATGAAATAGAAAAGGAAGAATGGTGATGAAAAGAATGGATTAATTTTCTTGTCCAAAATGAGCTTTTATAGTGTTAAATTCTAGTAAAATAACTGTTCCTGCTTAAGTTTTAAAATAACAGATCCCGCCTTAACTCAAATATTTAAAAACCGAAACTGTTGCACATATGTCAACATATCCCTTGATGTATGTCGACATTTATACAATGATTGGATGTATGATGATATATCCATAGATGTATGTAGACATAAGCATAATAATTGGATATATGTCAGCATATCATTTCATGTATGTCAACATACTTGCCAAAATTTTCGCTTAGCTATTAATTCAGCTATATCTTCTTGGACGACGTCTAAATTGAAGAAACTTAAATATCATTCTAACCAAAAAAGCGAATCATTCACAATGTTGCAAGTCTCATTGTCAAAGTCTAAAGTTAGAAATATTACTTCTTTGCTCCCTCTTAATTTAAATAAGATTATTTACTATGTTAATTTAATTAATTACAGGATGTGAGCGAGAATTTGGTAAAGACCTATCTAATAGCATCTACCGGTGGCTTAGCACCTATAAATCGACCTATCAATGTATGACCAATAGATTTGGTAAAATAATCAAATTGTTTACTAGAAAAGAAATACATTGGTTTTCCCTTGAAGATTGATTTTGGTTTGAGAAGGGGTGGATTTCTTGAAGTGGGTGGAGACTGACCGGTTGAAAGTCAAATTTCTAGAAAATAGCCCAAAGGTTTAGACGTAACAGAAGATAATGAGGTCGTAATGGGGAAATCATTGAGTGATAATGGATCAACCATTTGTATTATGATGTAGATCCAGATCTGGTAATGGATTACTGCATGGCAACTGGATCAAGTAAGTAGACGACTGGGTGGCGATGGGTTAAAGCATTATGTAGCAGGTTCGGGGTGACATTTTGGCAAAGGGCGGACGAGGCTAAAATAGCAGATGTTAGGTATTTGGAGATTGTATAGTAGAGCAATGTTTTGAGAAAAAAAGGTCACCATTTTTGTCTCCTTTTACAAGCTTAAAAATTTGTACTTAATGCTACCTATCATTTACAATGTAAATAGAGTATTGTACAAACTTATGGTTTTTGAGCACCACAAGCCATAAAATGTTGATGGTGATGTTTATATTGTCTTAGATATGTAAGAATACTTTGTAACTTTGTTGAGCACTCTCAAGGATTATAATTTTTCCATATGTTATCTCAATATAATGGGTTATGGGTATTTAATGTGCTTTATGATTTCTTAAGCACCCTCAAGATTATAAAGATGATTAGGAGCATAGAATGAATGGTTAGGAGTTACGTACAAGATATAATTAATATTGTGTTATTTAACATTTATGGGAACTATAATTTGTTGAGCACCCTTGAGGTTGTAGTAACATGATAAATTGGTCCAAACAGTCACTAGAAGAATTTTCGAAATTCCTTCATATTATTTAGGGTTTTCAAGAGATGTAAAATCTAGTGAGGGCCTTATCAAAAATTTATAATGAGTTATCCTAATAAGTATAAGTATATATATAGTGATTTACTTTAATAATTTTGAACGGATAATATAATTGATAAAATTGTTTGTCGATTAACATATACTAAACAAATTAATCTTAAGATGGATAAAGAAACATAAAAATATACTTACCAATAAATATTTTGAAATGTGGTTGCTTCAAAGCCTATGCAATAACCAAATAATATAACCAATAAAAACTTTCCAATCTTGGTTACTTAAGCGCTAATTTGGCTAAGGCTGTGTAACGGTATATTGGATCATACGATTCTATAATTGAGAAATGACTAGTAGAGACATTTTCCATCATTATAATTTTTATTGGATGATTTTGACCTTGAAAATCTTATATGGCCTATAACTTAATAGGAGCCAAATGGGGTCTGAAACCACTTCCGCTAGATCGAGATGATGATTTCTCTTTCCTTAGAGTGGTCATAATAGGAAAATGGACTTGCCATTAGGAAGATATGACCGTTTGAAGTTTCACTCGATTTTGAATAGCTTAGTGGATAACTAAGGAGATTAGTGACTAAGCCTAAGGCCTATTTCGGGATTAGCACCCAAAGGGGTCTGATAGGATTCTTATTATTTCGCACTTCCCAAAATAGCTAAAGAAACCATCGTTGTCATTCTTCGGCCTTAAACCACATAAACCTTACTTTAATTAGCCAAATCTTGTCATGATAAGGAGATTAGCATAATTACCACTTGGATTTGAGTATTTTCTATTGAAGATCACTTGGAGTTGTTTATCTCGGGATCAGTGCACTTTTGGATTGCTTTTGGATTCTAGACGAGTGGTTAGGACCTCTCGCTTGCTAATTAGTCACTATGCACCATAAAATGATGTTTAAAAATGATTTTTGGATACTAAAATATATTTCAACCCTTAAATAATCACTGAGTTAATTTGAAAATATTTTACGAAGTTTAGTGAAATTAATATTCTTATGAATCTCCCTTATTCTTATAGTTCACCTATTTTTTTGCTCGTAGATTTAGGTGGAAATTTGATGCGGTTGAATGTTTATTTTCTTGAATATAGTTTTATAGGTTAATTGCTTGAATATAAGATGTTCGTTTGGTTGAAAAGACCGATCGAATGGCGACCTAGAATTAAGTATGGATTCCTGGATCGACGATGATCTAAGAATTTGACTTCTTCTAAATTTGATGTGATCTATGCGGGGAAAAAAAGAAGTTCCTCACAAAGCTACTCTTTAAGTTTAAGTCGTTTGGAATTTGTTTTCTTTATTTATGGGCAAAAGAAGATGGATCAGTGTTGGTGTACGAGTCTTAGATCGGTAGAGGAGTGCTTTGAGTCATGCTCAGGTCATATAAGGGCTTGCTTTGAGTCATATGGAGGATGTTTTGAGTCGCTTATAGGTTTACTTAGAGTGGCATTTTTAAAGAAGCAAAAATGAAGTGTGGGATCAGTATCGATCCAAGGTGGTGCAAGCTTGGGTTCATGTTAGATTTTGGAGTTGCATGGTTCGAAGAAAGGTTTGGGTTCGCTCAAGGAGTGAAAACTTAGCCAAAATTTGTCTAAGCTATATGGATCGGTGCCCTTGGGTAGATACTGATCCAAGAAGGTGCAAGGATGGGATATATTTAGGAGAATGAGGTGAAGTGTACGATCGCTGTAGCATTAGTCAATCCAAGTGCTCTCGGAAAATCCAGTTCGTCAAGTCCACAAAGAAAGAAGGCACATTAGTCAATCTAAATGGCATTAGTAACCATTCGTACAAATCATATCTGATTAGAAATGCCATCAAAAGAATATTGTCCTCCACTACCCTCAATTGATGGAAACCTTTCACCAAATCAAGTTAAGAAAACACTTTGTCTCCACTCAGCTGATCAACTAAATCATCAATTCTCGGCAATGGATACCAGATTTTTATTGTTTTCTCATTCAGTTTACAATAATCGATACACAATCTTAATGGCATGTCCGGTTTCTTCAAGAACACCGTAGCAGCTCCCAAAGGCGAACTGCTTGGTCTAATGATATTCTATCGTTCTAAGTCCACCAACTACACCTTTAACTTCTTCATCTCACTAGGAGTCACTCTGCTAGGTGGTATACTTACGAGTTTAGCTCTAAGTACAATATCTATTCAAAACTCAATAGCTTATTTCGATGGTAGTCTTGTAATAGGCTCAAACACATATGCATAGTCTTTTACAACTAAACCTTGATTTCCTTCATCTCCTACTTCCATTGCACCCAACAATGCACAAACATCACAACTCGCATATCTACTGAGTATATAATTTGATCGTGACAATTAAAGTGTCTTGATGGTATCTCTATATCTGAGAAAAATATCCTACCTTCATATCTTCTCAACTAATCCATACCCAATATAATCTCAAAACCCACAAAGTCAAACACATGCAAACTACAAGTAAAAGCATGACCTAACAACTCAATCTCTAATTGGTCACATTTTATCCATAGAGTTGCATACCCTCCTATCGAATTCGCAACCCTTAAGGAAGTAGCAAGGTATGATGGTTCTAATTCTAACTTATCTTGAGAGATAAAAGATCATGATACACCTGTATCAAACAATACCCTAACTAGTATGCTATGAATCAAAAGCATACCTTCCATCACAGAATTTCCTTTCTCCATAGTGGTCGTTCTAAATGTAGACGGTTCCAAAGAAAATACCTTCCATTTATCAACTCTAACCGGCTCTGGACATTGATTCTCGTAGTGCCCTATCTAGTTGCGGTTGAAACACTTCACACCTTTCTTTTCTGCAACCTTCTTTTCCTTACCAGTTCGACACTCATGATAAAAATGTCCTTTCTTGTCACATTTAAAGCAAATAAGATCAGTTTCTCCTTTCTTGACAGCTCTGCCCTTCTGAGCTCCCTTCTTCTTGAAGAACTTCCTCTTCTTACTCTGATAACTCTGTGTTTCCAGAGACTTTTCCTTCTCAAAATTGGAATGCATTTCTTCATTCCTGATTGTCATCTCCACCACTACATTATTCGAACCTTGGAGATGTGGCATAGTCGCCCTAGCAATCTACGACCTCAAACACCGGATAAACTTCTCATCCCTCTTAATCACAATATCAAAGGTGGCATATCCATATCAAGACAACTCATTAAACTTGATAGCATATTCCAACAATGACATTTTCCCTTGCTCCAATTCCATCAACTTCCTAAGCAAGGTTGACTTGGCTACTTCAGATAAGAACCTCTCCTCCAACCTTTGCCTAAACTGAGCCCAAGTCAATTCCTACTCTAGCACACCAACGGTTACTCCGTTCCACTAGTGCTGTACTGCACCTTGCAAAGCAACTATCTAAAAGCCAATCTTCTTTTCTGCTCATTGTTCGACCCTAGATCAGCAAAAATCCTCTTACAGTGAAATAGCCGATTCCTTACTTCAGTAGAATCCTCAGTTCCAAGGAAAGGCTTTCCTTTAAGACTAGTATAACATGGTTCAGCTTGGCATAGTTATTTCCAACTGGAAGCATAGGATTATCTCCACCCGCATTAGCAACATTCCCTTCAGCTATACTAGAAGCAGCTCCAGCTTGCATCATGTTGATAAAGAGCTGATACATAGTCCTCATATCTACTTGTGGGGTTCCAGCACTAACATTGGCATTTGCTTTTTGGTTAGCATTTAACTGTTGACCTTGGTTCCTTTTGGTATTGGGTCGAACATTTCCATTGGTTGTGGTGCTTCCTCAACCTAGGTTCACTCTTATATTTCCTACTTACATATCTTGCTTTCTCATAATCTATATACGTGCCGTAGCAAGATACAGAAGAACAATCTAAGAAAGAGGGGAGAATACATACTTATATGTAGAAATATAGGTACGATACTATAGATTTATCCCATACCCCAATCTTATGTTTTGATACATTGGATTATGTTTTCAAAACTCTTTTAATCCTTTAAGTTTTACATGAACCTATGATCTAATACAATTTGCAACATCTTCCATTTTGAGGCTTGAAACTAAGTGCTACGGATGCTATAGTCATTCATTGTATTAATTTTTAGAGGTAAAATGTGGCTATGTTAATCATATCAATAATCACAAGTACATATATATAATAATTTTCAAACATTAACAAGTTTTCACATTTCGTTTCACAAATAAGGCTTCATATTCGTTACATAATCTCATTCGATCCTATGTTCAGAGAAAATATAATTATTACAAAATATTCTAAGAGCAACATATGAAGATGTCCCTTAGTTGATTAGAGTGTACTACTACTTGACAGTTATAATTTCTGTCATTACATCCATTCAAGCAAACGAACTACACGACGGACTAAATAAAACTCCTAATATAGCTAGCTTGCCACCTACACGTCTTTGGAAGCTTATTCGTCTAACTGGAAACTGGAAATCCCTTGATCCTAACCTGCTCAAATGAGTACCCAAGAGTTTAAAGGGAAAAAACTTCAAGTCAGACAAATAGTCTGGTGTGAATAATAACCTACCATCTCAAACCAAATAGATATCTAATGAGACCACGCCGTTGAGCAGAACGGGTTTTCCCCTTACTGGTACCTTAACCAAAACAAATCAACCACGTATTGTGCTTCTGCATGCACAATGATTAAAACATAATAACATAATCATATGTAGTTATGCAATGAGGCAAGTTTGACTCATCTGTTAATTTGTTTTATATCTACTCTAAGTTCACCCATTCTTAAAAAACTGACTATTTGTCACAACCCATAATTTTTGTAACGCCCCGCCTTTCGCACGCTTTAAATCGACGATAAACCACACATGTCAGACTTAAAGCATACAGAAGGGCGGATTGTTAAGGGGTAAATAAGAAAAAAGCAGAGAAAGAAAAATAAACAAAAATAGAATCTTGCAACGGATCGATAAAATTTAATAATCAAATATACAGTTCATGAAGCTGTTTACAAATATATGATTACTTTTATAAAGTATATATCAGAGTTACACATACCAAGGAATAATAACAATGCAGCGGAACATTATACTAAATATTAGTAATAATAAAATCTTTGTCTTCGTCCTCCAGAAATAAGCCTTCAAATCCTGAAATGCTCAGGCTGACCCAAGCGAATTGAAAAGACAAAACATTCGAGTCAGAACTAAAATATCTTATGTGAGTTAAATCAATGGTAAAATATGAGTGGAACAGTGTCAGAGATGTTTACGGGGTTTGACATCTCCTATCCAGTGTCTAACGTGAGTGCGGTAACTTAAGAGATGTTCGGGATTCTCACCTCCTAAGGATCCGTTAAACTATCTACTATGTAGTAATATACGCTATTATAATAGTGTCTAAAGTAAAGTATAATATGTCGAAAATAGCGTTAAGGCTTTACATTTTCCATCTTAACACACTTTTATATTCCCATAGTCTATACAGTACCGTAATCTCCCCCGTACTGAGCGTCGTCAGAGGGCACTCCATAGGTATGGTACAAAACAAAATCGTATAACGCACGGTAGGGTAGGTGACACGGTACTACTAGGAAATGACAGGGTAGATATACCAATTGCTATCCGGGCTAGTGGCAACACATAGCGCGCAGCTACCGCCCACCTTGAGCCACACCCCCAAAATCAAAAATCAAAAGTGGCCATCGAATAAGTCCAAAAGTCATAGTATAATATCGAAGGAGTGTGTCCGATCAAAGGAATGACCTCATTGGCCCGAGAATCGCTCCTATTTTAGCCACTTTATCCCAACTCACGGGAGTCGGGTCCATGTATTTACCTCAAAGTAAACGCCACTGCCATCCTACTTCATTCTGGAATCTACATCGCGTACACTGTTGTTAAAGTTGTTTTCGGAGTCGGCAGAGAGTATGACAACTTCCGATCCCGGTCTCTTCAACAACCAAATGTTATTATAACACCGTAGTCTTTTCAAAATAGTTTATACTTTTAAAACTAGAATATAATATCCATTTCAAAACCATATAAATATGATATCATTTCCATTTTAAAAAGCCAAATCAATATGATATCATTTTTATTTCAAAATGTGTCTTTTTTCCAAAATCATAGTACTTTCAAATCCATATACCTTGAACCCCATAGCTTTGAAATATAACTTCGAATACTTAAATGGTTTAAATATTAAATTACTTTACATATTAAAATAGCCTTTTAAATTTCACAAATAAATTCCAAATACCGATTTGAACCTCCAATTAAACCATTTCCATTTCCATATAATTCAAAGCTTCAAATATTCCACCATTTCAAAACTAATTCTTTGATAATTCCATATATATCAAATCTAATTACTATTATTTATATTTGAAATGTCTACTTAACAAATCCAATATAATTTAAGTAAAACTTTTAACTTCAATAACTGGATATCTTTTCAATTTATTTAACTTGATATATTCATTTAAAGCCCTCTAAGCCAAACCAAGTTATAAGAATCCCATCGTATAAATCTCAATTTTATTTAAATTTTAGATCAAATTTATTCGAGTAAAATTCTTAACCAATTTCATATTTATCTTCCAACTTAAATTTTATTTAAGTCATTAAAACTATATATATACACAATATCTTAAACAGGTACTTAACCATATAATATAAAACAATCAAACTCCATGAATAAACTTATTTTTATTACACAAATTTATACATAGCTTAAAATCAAGAATTTAACTATATATATAAAAATAGTACATATATAATATCAAAATTTATTATTTATTAAATCGTATATTTCTCTCCAAAACCACAGAAATCCTTTCAAAATATTTATATACATAGACCGATGGTGTCTGTATATAATTTTCTATCCTATGGTCAAGTGATACGGATATTTATCATTTCAATCCGTAATTTAAAATAAAAATATAGTTATATATCATTTCAAACCGCAATCCCGAATCAATAATGACAAAGCAATAAAGAACTTGAAGATTATGATGATATAAATAAACATCCATTCACCCATCATAAAATCATACATCCATCACAATCATCATCCAAAACAATCAATCAACTATCAATATATAACTGATAATATTTAACAGGTAATTAACTGGCAGTTATATTCAATAATAAATTAAATAACGATTTAATTTAAATAAATGCAATTAATTGAGATGGTGATTAAAATATACTAAACAGTCATAAATAAATGCATAATCGCAACAAAAATTATATTTAACAAACATAAGAAATTCTAGAAGTTGTGAGTGGGTTAAAACACTCACCTTTTGAATTTAAACTGAATTTAAATTCAATTTAAACCCAAAATTTGCACAGTCTCGGAATCCATCTAAACCAGCACCAAAACGTCCGAAATTTCAATACGATCCTAACAAAAAAAATCGCGCATAAATTTGACCTCGTATGCGAGAGTTATAACGATTAGTGAGTTTGAATTTCAATATTAAAAAAAGAACACTATCTCACCCTCACTGCCATGTCATCATCTTCCATCTACAGATACAAAACCCTAAAGAACGTGTACTCCATTCATCCCGCCGTCGAGCTCATGCCCTTTGACCGCCTACTACCAGCGCCTGAGATGGCTGCACCTCGATCCAGACGAACCACTGAAATACTCGAGCCATGCCGCACGCAGCCAAGGCCGTGACTCCAAATCCGGTCCCCATAAATTCATTCGCCACCGTGCCATATCCAAGCTGATTTTGGTGAATTTGCGCACTTAAGCGATGAAGTAAACCGATGGATTAGCTTCCCTAAGCCCCATCTACACTGCAGTGCTCCTGGATCGTCGTGAAATCGACGATCCACCGTCAACTCCGACCACGAACAATGAACGGCGGGAGTTATTCACTAAATTCTGGACACACAGAGACTCTAATCCAAAAACAAATCACAGCAGAGATTACGCTCTTCGAGAGCTTTAAAATATAATTTTTCTGAATTTTTTTGAGACGTTTGAAATTTCAATTTGATTTTTGAATTTGCACTTGAAATTAGGGTTTGCAGCCATTGGAAAGAGAAGGAGCTGATGAAATTGTATGCACAGACAAATGAGAAATAGAGGTAGGCTAGGTTTTATAACACGTTATATATAGGCAAGGTTGAAATAGAATAGATGGCCCCGATTGGACATACGCGCGAACGACAAAGTGGCCTAAAAAGCCCGTTTCGACTTCAGAACGAAATTCGGTCAACCCGTATATCAAAATAGATGTTTTAAAATATTGTAAACGCGATGGAACAAGTTTCACGTTCAAATACCATCGTATGAAGAAGTTATGCTAAAATCGATATTTTTCAAATTGATTTCAATTGATTTCAATTTCATTGATTTCAAGGCGTTTCGAGTCCGTACTATCAAACGACACTCTGATCGCTACGAAACTTGAAACCCTACAATAATTCACCGTTATGGATCCGATGAAACTAGTTTCGTCGAAATCCGAGTCAGTGCCAAAATGGCTATTTTTACATTAATTAAAAAAATTAATCAATTAACAAGTCAAATCAAATTTTCAATTTCTACTCTATAATTAACAAATTTCATCATTTTTAAATTTCTAAATCATTTACACTAATTTACCCAATTTAAATGTCAAATTGGAGTTGATAATTTATCAATTTCAGTATTAACCACAATTTCATTAAATTCAGAAATTATAAATTAAATTTCCAAAATTTCTATTAAATTTTTTTTCATTCTACTATTTATTTCATTATTATCCAACGAATGAAATTAACACTAGTTCATGGTTTATTACATTATTATTGACAAATTTTATCTTAATTTCAATAAATGTAATATCTAGATATTTAATTTCATTTATTTGAAATAAACCCAATCACTAGAATTTACATTCAAATAAATTAATAAATCTTGATTTACAATCTTTACATCAACCAATAGTCATATTATAAATGGAATTGACATTATCTCCAATTATTAATTACAATCAGTTAAGATCTTACCATTGGTTCCATAAATTTATTTGCACTAAATTAGTTATTGCACTAATTCTCATTTATATAACATTAAGGTTCATTTAACTCTGATTGATTTTCAATTTTGTTATAATTTGATTTCTCATTTCAATTAAGAGACTAAATAAACTGGCAACACATTATTATTGCCATCTTTTACTTTTAACTGCATTTATAAGTTTATTGTTTACAGACACAAGTTACACATTTACATAATTTCAATTTATCGTAATCACATTCAATCCATAAAAATTTTTGCTTAGATTACATCCTTACCATTCATCTATTATTGTCTTTAATTAGCACTACTTACCTTGCATTAACATTATTACTTTAAATCTACATTCAATTACAATTAATATTCTCAATAAATTTATTTACTTGGTCTCATGCTTTTTATTACACCAATTACTACCTTATAAGTAAATGTACATTACTATTTTAATTTACATTCACCCTTTCCGTTATTATATTAATTATCATTTAAGTACATTTAATTATCTTGTATGTTCATTCTTCCCAACCAATTACCACCTATTATAATATTCCACCCATTAATTCACTAATTACATTTACTTCCTCATCTTCCACTTATAACCAAGTCATACATTTAAATTATTTTATTTTATTAGAATTTCATTCAAGTTCATTAATTATTAACTTAAATTAACCTTGTTACGTTTCCTTTTAGTTATTTCCATTATTATAACACAACTTTTATCAAAAATTCACAAATTTTTATTTTCTTCAATATTAATTTCAAAATTTTTATTAAATTAACAATTTTAATTATCGAATTTATACGGGTCGTTACACTCTCTCCCACTCAAAACTTTTATCCCCAAAAAGGAAAAGAAGGGAAAAGAGGAACTTATAAATCAATATATATTATTCAAAACATTATATTCATAACAATAAATTTACATAATAGGATAATTTAAATAAAATATATAGATTTATAAACAATTAAATCTTTTATATTCAAATTAATAAGGTTTGGAAAACAAGTTCAAAATATTTTCTAAGTCCAAAATTTACGAAAATTTTTGGCAGAGTCTCCTTTGTACGGGGAGGCTTGGGAGAAAATATAATATCAAAAATAATAATATACAACATATATTTTCCAAAATAATATATATCCCAACCGAGGAAAAATAATATAATAATGCTATAAACCGAAATCTGATAACGTATCTATTTGTCGGGCAATGTACGCTTATTTACGAAACCAAAAGCAGCAGCAATTGCTTCCATAACCTGTATTTCACTTATATAATCCAAAAAGAGTAACAATTATATAAAATGAAATGTTTAAAGTGGTTTCAACCATAAACAAAACAAATCAGTACAAACATCGATCATTTGCACAAGGCATACAATCATCCCATAAAATCAACACAAATCAATCATTCATTCATATCAAACAGAACAAATAGTTGTTTGGGTTCAAAACTTCAAATTGTACAGAATGAAAAATAAACTACTAAGTGTATCCTTTACTCAACAATCTTAGATGAAAATAAATAGATTATTCATACATCCAAACAAATTTAAAGTATCTTTACCCAAACAACCATAAACCAAAACAAACAACAATTCCAAACAATAGATCAAGTTAATTTTTATAAATTTCATTTCATAAGGTTTATTGTTTGATTCCCTTTTCATTCATTATTTATTTTTATCTATTTCTATTCATTACTTACCAATTCATTTTCACCTATCTATATAATGCCAAATTCTATTTATTGCATTGCATTCATTTATTCATTTACTTAAGTTTAAGATCTTATACCTACAATACTTACCTCCTATTACCATTATTACAGTAACATTTCAATTCTAACTTAAGTTTACAAAAATTTCACATCAAATTCATATTTATAAAGAATTTCATTAATTACTTTCATTACCTCAAGTTTCTTACTTGTATAATATCTATTACATTTTCTTATTAACATTTCAACTTTTTATTTTTTGGTAAGTTATATATATGCCTTTTAGAATGTAATCGAAAGTTATACAAGTTTTTCTTAATCCTTCTAATTAATTAAATGTTCAATAATACTGTCCTTTGTTTTATATGTTACAAATTTAAATTTTCTTTTATTTAATTTGTAACTTAGCATTAAATCTCTTATTTCCTTTAGAGATTTCAATTATTAATTACCTACGTTCCAATTCACTACCATAATTGAAACTATTAATTAATGGAAACTTAAGAATCAAATACCGGGTTTAAATTTCAAATTATTTTAAAATAATAGATAAAGGTTTATACTTAAAACTTATATATCCAATTATACTTAAAACAACTATAAATTTATATTTGGTTATCAGAATAAATCCATAGTAAAGTTACTACAGTGGCATTCCCACTTCGAAACTCGAAAATGAATGTCGATGATGCGTGCACTCATCACCGAAATTAATTTCCAGCGACAGAGAGGGGAGTAAAACTTATTTATTTACAGAGTTTCTTTAAAACAATTCTTTCAAATTATATTAAAATACTTATATCAGAAAATACTTCTAAAATATTATTATTATATTTCAACATCATTCAAAAGAAAGTTTCAAAACCCCGGAACTTAAATTCTAAATTTCCAGTTTTCATTTATTTCATTTTCAATCTTATTTCAACTATTATTTATAAATTTCATTATCTAACAACCAATATATTGCAACCAAATATATATATATATATATATCATTTATAAAATTTTATTTTATATATATAGAAAATATAATAGGAAAAATTATTTCATTCACCTATATTAAAACCAAATATTATGTCGGTCTGTCAATTAAGTGTTTAGAAATCCCTATTGATGTCATAGCGTCCCATGCATCAACAAAAATTTATAAATACAAAACGGAACAAATTAACATAATATTAAAACCATTTTACATAATATACAAACATTTTTATAACATTAACAAATACGCTCTCTCATATATACGCTCAACGACTCATCATAGGATATTACTACCCTATTAATAAATAGTCGGACCCCACAAAGCTAAGGTTTATTGCTAAACCAAAGCTCTGGTACCATATGTAATGCCCCGCCTTTCATACGCTTTAAATCGACGATAAACCACACACGTCAGACTTAAAGCATACAGAAGGGCGGATTGTTATGGGGTAAATATGAAAAAGCAGAAAAAGAAAAATAAACAAAAATAGAATCTTGCAACGGATCGATAAAATTTAATAATCAAATATACAGTACATGAAAATGTTTAAAAATATTCGATTATTTTCATAAAATATATATCGGAGTTACACATACCAAGGAATAATAACAATGCAGTGGAACATTGTAGTAAATATTAGTAATAATAAAATCTTCGTCTTTGTCCTCCAGAAATAAGGCCTTCAAATCCTGAAATGCTTAGGTTGACCCGAGCGAATTGAAAAGACAAAACATTCGAGTCAGAACTAAAATATCTTATGTGAGTTAAATCAACGGTAAAATATGAGTGGAACGGCGTCAGAAATGTTTACGGGGTTTGACATCTCCTATCCAGTGTCTAATGTGAGTGCGATAACTTAAGAGATGTTCGGGATTCACACCTCCTAAGGATTCGTTAAACTATCTACTATGTAGTAATATACGCTATTATAATAGTGTCTAAAGTAAAGTACAATATACCAAAAATAGCGTTAAAGCTTCACCTTAACACACTTTTATATTCCCATAGTCTATACAGTACCGTAATCTTCCTCGTACTGCGTGTCGTCAGAGGGCACTCCATAGGTATGGTACAAACAAAATCGTATAAGACGCGCTAGGGTAGGTGACACGGCACAGCTAGGCAATGCCAGGGTAGATATACCAATTGCTATCCGGGCTGGTGGTAACGCATAGCGCGCAGCTACCGCCCACCTCGAACCACACCCCCAAAATCAAAAATAAAAAGTGGCCACCGAATAAATCCAAAAGTCAGAGTATAATATCGAAGGAGTGTGTCCGATCAGAGGAATGACCTCATTGGCTGAGAATCGCTCTTGTTTTAGCCACCTTATGCCAACTCATGGGAGTCGGGTCGACGTATTTACCTCAAAGGAAACGCCGCCGCCATCCTACTTCATTCTGAAATCTCCACCGCGTACACGGTTGTTAAAGTGGTTTTGGGAGTTGGCAGAGAGTATGAAAACTTCCCATCCCGGTCTCTTCAACAACCAAACGTTATTATAACACCGCGGTTTTTTCAAAATAGTTTATACTTTTAAAACCAGAAAATAATATCCATTTCAAAACCATATAAATACGATATCATTTCCATTTTAAAAACTCAAATCAATATGATATCATTTTTATTTCAAAATATATCTTTTTCCAAAATCATAGTACTTTCAAATATATATACCTTGAACCCCATAGCTTTGAAATATAACTTCAAATACTTAAATGGTTTAAATATTGAATTAATTTATATATTGAAATAGCTTTTTAAATTTCACAAATAAATTTCAAATACCGATTTGAACCTCCAATTAAACCATTTCAATTTCCATATAATTCAAAGCTTTAAATATTCCACCATTTCAAAACTAATTCTTTAATAATTCCATATATATCAAATTTAATTACTATTATTTAGATATGAAATATCTACTTAATAAATCAAATATAATTTAACTAAAACTTTTAACTTCGACAACTAGATATCCTTTCAATTTATTTAACTTGATATGTTCATTTAAATCCCTCTAAGCCAAACCAAGTTATAAGAATCCCACCGTATAAATCTCAATTTTATTTAAATTTTAAATCAAATTTATTCGAGTAAAATTCTTAATCAATTCCATATTATCTTCTAACTTAAATTTTATTTAAGTCATTAAAACTCTATATATATATACAATATCTTAAACAGGTACTTAACCATATAATATAAAACAATCAAACTCCATGAATAAACTTATTTTTATTACACAAATTTATACATAGCTTAAATTCAAGAATTTAACTATATATATAAAGATAATATTTATATAATATCAAAATTTATTATTAATTAAACCGTATATTTCTCTCCAAAACCATAGAAATCCTTTCAAAATATTTATATATATAGACCGACGGTATCTGTATATAATTTTCTATCCTATCGTCAAGTGATACGGATATTTATCATTTCTATCCGTAATTTAAAATAAAAATACGGTTATATATCATTTCAAACCGCAATCCCGAATCAGTAATCACAAAGCAATAAAGAACTTGCAGATTATGATGATATAAATAAACATCCATTCACCCATCATAAAATCATACATCCATCACAATCATCATCCAAAACAATCAATCAACTACCAATATATAACTGATAATATTTAACAGGCAATTAACCGGCAGTTATATTCAATAATAAATTAAATAACGATTTAATTTAAATAAATGCAATTAACTGAGATGGCGAATAAAATATACTAAACAGTCATAAATAAATGCATAATCACAACAAAAATTAAATTTAATAAACATAAGAAATTCTAGAAGTTGTGAGTGGGTTAAAACACTCACCTTTTGAATTTAAATTGAAAACAAATTCAATTTAAACCCAAAATTTGCACAGTCTCGGAATCCATCCAAACCAGCGCCAAAATGTCCGGAATTCCAATACGATCCTAATAAAAAAATCGCACGTAAATTTGACCTCATATACAAGAGTTATGACGATTAGTGGGTTTGAATTTCAATATTAAAAATAAAAAAAACAACACTATCTCACCCTCACTGCCACGTCATCATCTTCCATCCACAGACATGAAACCTTAGAGAATGCGTACTACATTTATCCCACCGCCGAGCTCGTGCCCTTTGACCGCCTACCACCAGCGCCTGAGATGGCTTCACCTCGATCTAGACGAACCACTGAAATACTCGAGCCATGCCGCACGCAGCCAAGGCCACGACTCCAAATCTGGTCCCCATAAATTCGTTCGCCGCTATGCTCTATCCGAGCTGATTCTGGTGAACTGGCATGCCTAGGCGATGAAGTAAACCGATGGATCGGCTTCCCCGAGCCCCCTCTACACTGCAGTGCTCCTGGATCGTCGTGAAATCGACGATCCACCGTCAACTCCGACCACGAACAATGAACGACCGGGAGTTGTTCACTAAATTCTGGACACACGGAGACTCGAATCGAAAAACAAATCACATCAGAAGATTACGCTCTTTGAGAGCTACGAAATATAATTTTTCTGAATTTTTTTGAGAAGTTTGAAATTTCAATTTGATTTTTGAATTTGCACTTGAAATTAGGGTTTGCAGCCATTGGAAAGAGGAGGATCTGATGGAATTGTACGCATAGACAAATGAGAAATAGAGGTAGGCTAGGTTTTATAACAGGTTATATATAGGCAAGGTTGAAATAGAATAGATGGACCTGATTGGATAAAAGTGGCCCAAAAAGCCCGTTTCGACTTTGGAACGAAATTGGGTCAACCCATATTTCAAAATAGATGTTTTAAAATATTTTAAACGTGATGGAACAAGTTTCACGTTCAAATTCCATCGTATGAAGAAGTTATGCTAAAATCAATATTTTTTAAATTGATTTCAATTGATTGCAAGGCGTTTCGAGTCCGTACAATCAAACGACACGTCCGATCGCTACGAAACTTGAAACCCTACTATAATTCACTGTTACGGATCCGATGAAACTGGTTTTGTCGAAATCCGAGTCAGTTGCCAAATTGGCTATTTTTACATTATTAAATAAATAAATTAATTAGAAAATTAAATAAAATTTTCAATATCAACTTTATAATTAACAAATTTCATCATTTTTAAATTTCTAAATCATTTACACTAATTTACCCAAATTTAAATGTCAAATTAGAGTTGATAAATTTATCAATTTCAGTATTAACCACAATTTCATTAAATTCAGAAATTATAAATTAAATTTCCAAAATTTCTATTAAATTATTTTTCATTCTATTGTTTATTTCATTATTGTCCAACGGATGAAATTAACACTAGTTCATGGTTTATTACATTATTATTTACAAATTTTATCTTAATTTCAATAAATGTAATATCTAGATATTTAATTTCATTTATTTGAAATAAACCCAATCACTAAAATTTACATTCAAATAAATTAATAAATCTTGATTTACAATCTTTACATCAACCAATAGTCATATTATAAATGGAATTGACATTATCTCCAATTATTAATTACAATCAGTTAAGATCGTACCATTGGTTCCATCAATTTATTTGCACTAAATTAGTTATTGCATTAATTCTCATTTATATAACATTAAGGTTCATTTAACTCTGATTGATTTTCAGTTTTGTTAAAATTTGATTTCTCATTACAATTAAGAGACTAAATAAACGGGCAACACATTGTTATTGCCATCGTTTACTTTTAACTGCATTTATAACTTTATTGTTTACAGACCCAAGTTACATATTTACATAATTTCAATTTATTGCAATCACATTCAATCATCGAAAATTTAGCTTAGATTACATCCGTACCATTCGTCTATTCTGACTTTAATTAGCATTACTTACCTTACATTAACATTATTACTTTAAATCTACATTCAATTACAATTAATATTATCAATAAATCTATTTACTTTGTCTCATGCTTTTTATTACACCAATTACTACCTTATAAGTAAACGTAAGTTACTATTTTAATTTACATTCACCCTTTCCGTTATTATATTAATTATCTTTTAAGTACATTTAATTATCTTGTATGTTCATTCTTCCCAACTAATTAACACCTATTATATTATTCCACCCATTAATTCACTAATTACATTTGCTTCCTCATATTCCACTTATAACCAAGTCATACGTTTAAATTATTTTATTTAATTAGAATTTCATTCAAGTTCATTAATTATTAACTTAAATTAACCTTGTTACGTTTCATCTTAGTTATTTCCATTATAACAACACAACTTTTATCAAAAATTCACAAATTTTTATTTTCTTCAATATTAATTTCAAAAATCTTATTAAATCAAAAATTTTAATTATCGAATTTGTACGGGTCGTTACAATTTTTGTAGCAACCTGTATTTTTAAAGATTGGATATTTAAATAATTTATTTAAATATTAAATCGTTAATTAATTAACGGTCCCAAAAATGTGAATTTTCATATACGATCGAATCAGGATTCGAAACCACTTCCATTGAGTTTAAAACGATGTTGCAAATTAAAATAATTATAAGGATTACTATATTTGGAGATCAGGTGATCCAACGGTCGAAACAGTGTCGAAATAGGAAAAATTATCATCTTAGAGCGTTATCTTAGATAGCGACAAAGTTTATACCATCGTGGCCCGAAAAATGAAGTGAGGTATACAAACGAGTTTCATTGTGATCGGACACACCGTTTGATCGTGCAAGCTTGAAATGTACGACTATTTCATTAAGAATTCTAATAAAATGAATATAATATTATCTAAATGAAAACACTCATTTCTCTTATTCTCTAAGGGATATTATTACGTTGCCAAGGGCTAAGAAATATGGTTGCCTCTTCCTTTTTGATTTTCAAAAATTAAATCCAAGAGATCTGGCCACCTAAAATCATGAAATTTTCTCCGTTGAGTTTGTACGCTCAAGGTCTACAAACCCATACTTGATTTGGAATGTGTGACGTGGCTTGGTCGAGATCCATTTTCCAAGGTCGACCTAGGGTTTAACTTTGCGCAAACATGGTCATGATAGGACAAACGGAGATTACCATTTCTTTTCTCATCACAAGACACACCCTCACACGAAATTTCACCGAATGTGGCCCATCCAAGAAAATCACATCCGAAGCTTGGAAATGAGCATGTAGCCAAGTCGCATTCTATTAGGGGCAGTCAGGTTCAACACTTCTTGTCTAGGGTAGAGCTAGTTTGTAGTAGAGCACGTAGGCGAAAGCGGATCGAGGTTTCTTTGAGATATCGAAGAGAGAAGATCTAAATGAAGTAGGTTTTCTTGTATCTGGCCATGTGCGTTTACAAGCATAGATTGGCGAAGAAAGTAATTAAGGTAATTTGTGTTTTATTAATGAATTAATTATTTAAATAATCTAATTTCCTATAAATGTCGTATTTTTTGCATATGAGGTCCTTTTTGGATGTCGTTTCTTACACTGTGCTTGTAATAGAGAGCTCTATAACTTGGAAATAGTTTGATCAAACTTAGTTGTGGTGAGTGATATTATTTCTCACCATACTATGATTGTTAGTATAGTATTAAAACAACATTTCGAAATATTTTCTAATCTTAAAAGAGGATTTCTAAAATAATTAAACCTATATCTTAATTTATAAAAGGAATTATGTGTTTTAAAATGATTTTAAATTAAATATCACATTTTTCCCATCGACCTCCATTTTAACGATATTGATAGATTTAGGCTATTTTGATATTAATCTTATATTATCCCTCATTGGTTATTTGGATGTATTGTATCGTGTTGTTATAGACATATGTAGGATATTATAGACATTTATTTTCTTCTTGTTTCCATGTCTACTTATTTGTTAGTAGGTTGAAAACGCCACTCGAAGGCGATATAGAAAAATTCTATTAGATAGAGTTTAGTGTATATTGATTGAATGCACACACGATGGGAGCTCTAATGATGTGATAGATTTTAGTTTATGTTGATTGAGCACACAAGCGATGATAAACTCGAATGGATGGGATAAATATGTGGAGGAGTATCAGTGCATGCCAATTGATCTGAAGATAAAGGATGATGGACTTGGATATGTGCTTTTAACTTCAAGGAAGATGTCGGATATTTCCATTTGGTTTGTTTTAACATTTTCGGTTAAGTACACGACCAAACTGGTCGTTACCGACTACTCTGGAGTGGTCGATACCTATCACTGTTGATGACAGCAGATTTCGAAAATTTTGACATGAAAGATGGAGAGGGCTTCGAGGAGTATGATGTGATGGTTCATCTATTCTTCGACATTCAGCTTTTTTGTTACTTCTCCTAGACGATTGGTTTGAGCAATGAAGCGAAGATGTGATGCTTTGATGCGATGACTTCATGATTCGACGATGATGATTCCATGATGGGAACTGATGGCTTCGATGATGGATGGCTATACATCAAGATGCAAAGCAGTTGACTATAAGTCATATTGAGAAGACTATTGGAGAGAGGTTACGGGATGCATAATGACACTCTATGACCTATGATGGTTGTCTAGAGTAGTTCCCAACCACTACGAATTCAGATAGGAATTGTAAGGATAGTTCCGGGATGGGCTCTGCTATGGATGATGTGTGCAAAGGGATCATTGATATTCATAGGTATTGAAGTGTATAAATAAAGCGGGGGTAGGTGAGGGTGCTCATTTGGGTTATAATAAGCGCCTCAGATCGCATGATGTTTTGATCCATACCTTGGATTGTTATAGTGAGCATAATCTAGTTCCTGGCCTACTGAGTGACATGGATTCAAGTCTCGAAGGACCGAGACGTTGAGTAGTCCTTGACTAGATGGGTTGCAGGAGTATCATATATCCAACACATTGAGTGAGTGAATATGAGGATGGTTGATGGATGTCATGTTGTTTGATTGTTTTTATCACCTTAGGGACACGATGTAGATATCATCGATGTTGATATATTGACACCCTTAGTAATTTGATGTATAGTACACCCATGGTGATTACCATAAGTAGCGTATATTTGATGTTTTGTGCTAATCTGTGGATGTAGAGATAGGTCGGGTATGATTCTCCATACCCTTTGTTCCATATACTATACCCACTTTTATAGTGATTTGAGATTAGTTATCACTCACACTTGACTATTATATGACTTGAGATTTTGTGCTTTGCTTCTTGTTATCTCGGATGCTCTTAAATGTATAAACTAGATAACATGTGTAAATATCACTTGGAGCTACATATATAGACTAGCAGATGGTGATGCTTTTTCATATTTATATTTTGAGTTATTATTGTTTATTCCGCTTTGTGACATTGTGGAGCCTTGAAAGTGTTGAATTATATTAAAGATAGCTTGGCAATTGAGTTTATTTAGTTGTATAAACTCTATTACTGTTTTGTATAACTATATGAGCCTATGTACTTTGATTCTGTGGTTTATACAGTTATTATTGTCTCACTTATTTTATATCTGTGATGATTATTATATTTCACCTGATACATTGTGTAACGACCCATAAATTTTCAATAATTTAAATTGTTAAATTAATAAGTTTTGGTAATTTAATATGGAAAGAAATAAAAATTTATATATAGATAATGAGGTGAATATTGAAAATAAAATGTAGCAATGGTAATTAAAACCAATTATTTTCAATTGGAGTGAAATCTCAATAATGAAATAGTGTAAATTATTGCATTTGGTTATAAGATTGAATATAAGTAAATAAATGTAAATGTTGTATAAATAAAGGAATTTGTATATAATTAATGGTAATTAAATGAATTCAGTATCATATATGTAATTATAATAATTGGTTGAAAATAATAAACTTAATGTTACATTGGCTTGTAAACAATTATTAAAGTTACCTGTTTAATTAGTTAATTAAAATGAGAAATCAATTTTTAATGAATATAAACAAAAGTTACATGAATGTGAAATGTAATACAACATTTAGAAGTTGTTAAAATGGAGTATATTAAGGAATAAAAAGTTAACTAGGTTTGTAGAGTAGTAATGGACTTAATAAAAAGATTTGGAATTGAATTAATTTATTGAAATTCAGTTTATAATAATTGGAATTATTGTAGTAAATGAAATTAAATACTACGTAACTAGAATTAAGATGAAATTGGAAATATTAATGCACTAAGATACGTACAAATGGAAATTATACCCATAGGATGATAAATTTACTGAACAACAAGATTAAAAATCAAATAAATGAAATTTTGGAGTTCTTATTTTATTTATTAAATTTATTGAAATAAGGATTAAATACTGTAAATTGGGAAATATTCAATGATGAATTGATGTAGGAATTGGTTTAAAGGATTCTAAATTTACCAAGCAATCCAAACTGATAAAATTTATAGATAATTAAATTTGAATTGTAAAATTGATTTAATTAGCTTATTATTAAGTTATTTAATTAATGTGAAAATAGCCATTTTGGTCACTGACTCAGATTTTGACGAAACCAATTTCATCGGATACGTAACAGTGAATTATTATAGGATTTCAAGTTTCGTAGCGATCGGACTTGTCGTTTGATCGTACGGACTCGAAACTCCTAGAAATCAATTTGAAATAAGCTGATTTTGGCATAAATTCTCCATACGATGGAACTAGGACTTGAAATCCATTCCATTGATTTTAAAATATTTGAAAACATCTATTTTGATATATGGTTTGACCCATTTTCGTTCCGAAGGCAGAACGGGCTTTCGGGTCGCTTATCGTTCAATCAAATCGTGTCCATTCATCTATGTTTCTGACCTACCTATATACACCTCGTTATAAACCCTAGCCACTCCTTATTCTCATTTGCATGTACGTACGTATCCTCCTCAACTCCTCATTCCAATGGCAGACAATCAAACCCCTAAATTCAAATTGCAATTTCAACTCCAAATTTAATTCCAAAAATTCAAACTCCTCAAATAACATCATATTATATATTAATCTGAAGCTCTCGATGAGTGCATCTCAATTCTATGATTCATTTTTCGATTTGATGCACTATTTGTCTGGAAGTTCATGGATTTGTTCAGGTCGTCCATTGGTTAAAGTTTCGATCTAACGGTTGATCGTCGATTTCGCGACGATCGGGTGGCGCAATATCGTAGTTGGAGTCGAGCAGACTTTTAAAGACCTTCGCTCATCATAGATGGCCACATATTCGTCGAAATCGGTGTGCAAAGGGGCAGCAGTGGCGCTCCTCGACAGTGGATCGGAAGGAGCCGCGTGGGTATAGACATGGGCGGCCGGTGATATGCAGGCCGATGGAGATGGTCGATCGAGTTCGTATGGTGTTGGTTAGTGGCAAATTTCGATTAAACATGGTGGCAGGATGGGTACTGTAGGGTTCGGCTCGAATTTTCTGTAAAGCGTGATGGAGGAAAGCATTGCTGACATGGCTGCTTTTGACTGGGTGATTCTTTTATTTACTTGTTTATTTGAATTTTGATCTCGAATCGTTCTAACTAGCATAATTTTTGCATACGAACTCGGATTTGAATATGGTTTCCTCCACTGGGATCGTATCAAAAATTTTGACATTTTGACGCTGGTTTGGACGAATTCGAAGACTGTTTGAATTTTGGATTTAAATTGAATTTAAATTCAATTTAAATTAAAAAGGTGAGTGTTTTAACCCACTCACAACTCCTAATTTTTCTTATGTTTGTTAAATTGATTTATGATGTGATTAGAAATTTATCTATGACTGCTTGGCATATTTTGAATCATCATCTCAGTTTATTTGAATTTATTTGGATAAAATAGTTATTTAATTTATTATTGAATATAACTGCCAGTAAATACCTGTTATTTATCTGTTCTATATTGATGTTATTAATTGAATTAGATGATGATTGTGATAAAAGTTTGGTGATTGATATTGCATGAATGGATGTTGTAGTTTATATTGTTATAAACTGCAAGTGTTATGGATTTTTATTTCATTCGAGATTGCGGTTTGAAATGATATATAACCGTATTTATATTTTAAATTACAGACTGAAATAATAAATATCTGTATCGCTTGACCATGGGACAGAAAATTATATACAGACACCGTGGTCTATATATAAAAATATTTTGAAATGATTTTCTATGGTTTTGTAAAGAAATATATGGTTTTAGATAAATATTGATTTTAGATATTATATAAATGTTGTTTATCCTTGATTTTAAGCTATGTATAATTTGTTTTATTATAGAATAAGATTAATAATAAATTTGGATTTTATGGAAGATAATATGGCTAAGCATTTAAATTATATTTAATATAGAGTTTATAATGATTTAACTAAATTAAGGTTGGAAAATAAATTTGAAATTTATTTGAAATTGAATTTTTTTAAGAATTAAACTCAAATAAGTTTGATGTGAAATTTATTGAATTTGAAATTTTAAAAGGAATGATTTGTATAACCCGATTTTGGTTTAAGGTGGATTAAATGAATATTTCAAGTATAAATAAATTGAAGGAAAATTTAGTTATTTGTAATTTGGTTTTATTTAAATGATAATGGATTTATTAAGTAAAATATTTCAAAACTAAAGAATAGAAGATTAATATATATATATATATATATATATATATATATATGAAATTTCCAAACTTAGTTTTGAAATTGTTGAATACTTAAAGTTGAAATATATTGAATTTGAAATGGTTTATTCTGTGGATCAAATCTGTTTTGAAATCGATATAATGTGGAATAGTCTATTTGGAAACTGAATTGAATGGAAATTATGATTAGGATTTGGTTAAATATAAAATGTAGAAATTCGAGTTGTTTTGGAATTGATTTGTGAAATTGAAGAAGCTATTTTATTATATAAAGTAATTTAATATTTAAACCATTTTAGTGGTGGAAGTTATGTTTCAAAGTTATGAGCTTCAAAGTATTAGGATTTGAAAGTGTTATATTTCAAGTGTTTTGATTTTGAAGATTATAAAGTTAAAAGTGCTATGATTTTGGAAAAGGATATAGTTGAAATAAAAATGATATTATATTGATTTGGGCTTTAATAAAAATGATATCATACTGATTTGGTTTTGAAGTGGAATGATATCATATTGATTTGGTTTTTTTGAAATGGAAATGATATCGTAATTATATGGTTTTGAAATGGATATGATATTCAGGTTCTGAAGTATAAGTTATTTTGAAAAGGGCCACGGTGTTATAATAGCGTTTGGTTGTTAAAGAGACCGAGATCGGGAGTTGTTATACTCTCTGCCAACTCCGAAAACCACTTTAACAACCATGTACGTGGTGGAGATTCCAGAATGAAGTAGGATGGTGGCGGCGATCCTTTGAGGTATATATGTGGATCCGACTCCCATGAGTTGGCATAAGGTGGCTAAAAAAGGAGCGATTCCGGGCCAGTGAGGTAGCTTCTCTTAGCGGACACACTCCTTTGATACCATTCCATTATATTCTGACTTTGAGATTGATTTGGTGGCCACTTTTGATTTTTGATTTTGGGGGTGTGGCTCGAGGTGGGCGGTAGCTGCGCGTTGTGTGTCACCACCAGTACGGATAGTAATTGGTATATCTACCCTGGAATTGCCTTGTGTGCCGTGTCACCTACCCTAGCGAGCCTTGTACGAGTTTGGTTTTCTCCCGTAGCCCATGGAGTATGTAGGGTAGTCTCCCGATCAGGAGATATGCTGATACTGGATGGACTATTGGGACTATTACGTGGTAAGGACTATATGGGTAACCCCTTAACGCTATTTAAAAGTAAGTTTATTTTACTACTAGACATTATTATAATAGCGTATATTACTACGTAGTAAATAGTTTAATGGATTCTTAGGAGATGTGAATCCCGAACATCTCTTAAGTTAATGCACTCACGTTAGACACTGGATAGGAGATGTCAAATCCCGTAAACATCTCTGATGCCATTCCACTCATATTATTTCCATTGATTTAACTCACATAAGATCTTTTAGTTCTGACTCGAGTATTTTGTCTTTTCAATTCGCTCGGGTTAGCCTGAGCATTTCAAGATTGGAAGACCTTTTTGCTGGAGGACGAAGACGAAGATTGTATTACTATTATTTACTATATTGTTTCACTACACTCATATTGTTCTGCTGCATTGTTATTTATTATTCTCTGGTATGTGTAACTCTGATTCTATATTATATTAGTAATAACCAAACGTTTTGTAAACAGCTTCATGAATAGTTATTTGATTATTATATTTTGTCATTCCGCTGCAAGATTCTATTTTGGGTTCCTTTCTTTCTCCCTTTTCCTTATCTACCCCAATAACAAGTCATTCTTTTGTATGGTTTGAGTCTGACATGTGTGGTTTATCGTCGATTTAAAGCATACAAAAAGGTGGGATGTTACACATTATGAGATATACGATAGATTATGTGATTGTGTGATGTTTTATTTCTTTGTCTTTTCTTCTATTCTCTTCCCTTCTTGTAACAACCTGTAACGACCCGTAAAATTTTGTTAATTTTAATGGTTTTATTTAGCGTATTTAATTTTATTTTTGAGAAATTTTAAATAATAATATTTTGAAATAAAATCTTACATTTGGATTACGTATAGTTAAATGTGGCAAATGATAAATTTTCATCAAAAATTAAGAAAGTATATTTTAGGGTGTGATTCTGTTTAATTTAAGTCAGTAATAATTGATGTTCATAAAATAATTTATTTTGGTAAATTTAAGGCACAGCTGTTTTATTTGCCATCATTTCTTTTATTTATTTTCAAATGGTTCATTTTGCCTTTATGACGTGTCCTTCCATATTTATTCTTGCTGTCCAATCAAGCTATTAATTGCTTTGATTGTTTCTAAAATAGTGTGTAGCTGTTACTTATTCTACCCATTTCAATTGCTTAATAATTTTTCCAATTCACATATAGACTTTCCCATTCCTAGCCATTAATAAACTTTAAAATCGTCGTCCTGTCCTTTCGTTATTCCCCGTTTTATAATAATAATTGAAATTTATAGTCGTTTCAGTATATAACTTTTACACGTTTTATACCCATTTAATTTCAGCAGTCCATTGCCTTTAATTTTTAAACTGTTCCATTTTCTTCCCAGGCAACTGCTCACATTCCATTTCGCTCATAAATCAGTTTCCACTTTTACTCACCTGCTCACCTTTTCTTCCATCTATCCATTTAATAGTTATATATAAGTTATAATATGTTTCCCTGATTCATCTCCTTTCCTTTTTTCATTGACATATTAATTCTGGGAAGTGATTAATTTAAAAAAAAAACATCTTCCCCTCATTTCTTTAAGCTTTCAACTAAATTTTAGCTTGTGACCGTTGCTGTACATTTCATTAAAGAGGTACGTTACCTTATTTATCTCCGGAATTTAAGGGTGAAATTTTTATTTTTCTAACCTTTCCTTTCCTACGCTCCCTATTTCCACTTCTTTCATTATGACCGTTCATTGTATATATATATACTACAGCTGGAAAGTTATAAACATATAAACTTAGATACATTTTGTATTTATAAAGCTTACCTATAATTGTGACCTTTCGGTTTCCTTGCTTTCAAAAAAAAAAATTGAACCATAGCCACGGTAATAAATTATTATAAATTTTTCAACTTAATCTAAGATGACCGTTGCTACTAGAATCGTTACTTTTCAAATATATTCATTCCTACCTTCACTGACCTTTTATTTCTTCATTTTTCCACCGTCTAAAAAAATGGTTGTTCGTTTTATTTTATTCAGTAATCAACGTGACTCTTGCCATTTACACCGCAACATATTTGACTGTTGATTTTCGTTCAGCATTCTTATTTTAAAAATATACCGTAGTGTAACGTTGCCTTCACAATTTAAAAATTGCTTTAATAGCTCTTGAATAAATGTGTGGCTGTTACTTTGATATTTTTCCGAAATTGTGACTTTTCTCTTTCCTTCCGTTCAAATTTGAAACGTGCTACCATTTATTTGCTTTGATTATTTTCCTGAATCAACGTGAATATTTTGCCTTAAATCCTCGACTGAATCATAGCACGTGATTGTGCTATTTCTTTGGTTACTTTTGTTTAGTCGTTTCTATTTACTTCTGTTCGTATTTTCTTCCCTTTTTTATTGCTTCTTCCCAGATTTCTCTTCTTTCCCTCTCTATTGTTTCTTCCTCTTCTATATAAACTTGCTTGACACTACAAATTTCGGCCTCTCCTTCACCTTTTCCAAACTCCGCTCCTCCACCGAACCCACTCTTCCCCTTGTGAAATATCCATCGAAGACGCAGCGACCCTCCCATGTTTCCTCTACTGTTCGCATAACCAGGCATAGGTAAGTTAAGTTTATATTTTCAAGTGTTATTTATATATATATATTATATATAGTTTTATATTTAACTATGATATGGATGATTTTATCAATACACGTCCCCTGTACGTGCTTTTGATTCATATTCTAGCATTCAAAGTTGGTACGCATAATTGTTTATATGGAGTATAGTTATGATACATTGATAGTGGTATAAAAATATAAGATGCATACATATAGTGGTTTATATAAAGTTGTTGGATTTGAATACATATGTATACCAAACGTGGTTTCCATTTTTTTTGAAAAGTTTGTTTTGTTTCTAGAAGTATATGCATATTTAATATGTGTGAGTTGTGTTGGATCTGCAAATGGAGTCTGCATATTTGGCAAGTAGACTTATATTCATTTTTGTTTTAACATTGAGTCCATATATGTATATTTTACAAACCATATTGTATGATTTATTTTATAAATTTTGTAAATCCGTTATTATATATATAGTTTTATAATAAACAGGTTTATAACTTTTATTGAATGCCAATTTACATCTTATTATTATGGAAGTTGTATAGGATTTTTGAAGTTGTTTATTTTCCTTAGTTCGTATATGACATATATTTATATAAAGTTATAATAATTATAGATATATCTTTTTGGCCTTATATATATATATATATATATATATATATACACACACACTTTGCATACACTTATGTATGGAGTTAGTTTTCTAATATATATAAGTTTTCATTTCAGTTGGCATGCATGTTTGCATAAAAGTTAAGGGTGTATATGTGTTTTAGTGTAAACCAGTTGCTTTCGCAAAAAAAAAGTTATATTAGTTGCGATTTATATGTATTGTATAAAGTTTACATTCTAACTTATACTTTCGGTCTGCATAGGTTACAGTATTATAAATATTTATAAAATAAGTTATAATATAAGTTATATAAGTAATTCGTACGTCCGTTGTCTAAAATTTTATATAAGTCTGTGTATAGGCTTTACTATTTATGTATGGGTAGTTATATATTAGTTTATATATATAGGTAAAGTGTTTAAATTTATAATTGTACTGTGAAAAGTGGA
Organism: Allium cepa; assembly: GCA_030765085.1. Lineage (NCBI taxonomy): Eukaryota > Viridiplantae > Streptophyta > Magnoliopsida > Asparagales > Amaryllidaceae > Allium > Allium cepa. Next base: position 1,016,249,680 of record CM060945.1, read on the forward strand.
TTTTGTACCATATGTATATAGTAGTTTATAAATGAGATTTGAACAGTGTAATTTGTTAAAGTTTTATATATTAATCTTATTTTAAAATATAAATCTCAATGATATTATATACATGGGTCGTATGGGGTGGTTTGGGTCTTATATTTGTAAATAGAAATTTTGATCTATGTGTAAAAATTAAAATGGTTTGGAAAATTTATAAGGATTTTTATTTAACATATATGTTTTATTTCAAATGTTAAAACTATTGGTTTATGTATGAAAAAAAAGGTGAATTATATATATATGTGTTGTGTGTTTGTGTGTGTGTGTGATTCGACTTTAAATTTTTCTTAGGGATGCAATTTTGATTTTTATTAAAATAGCAAAAATTTTTGTATATATCAGACTGATTCTGATTCAATTCATAAATTCTTGATTATCAGACTCGTTTCATCCAATTCGTGATCCTACTTGGCTTTAAAATACATGCTCGGATTTATAATTCAAATTTCAGTGTCCGTATCAGTGTGTGTATCCATGTCATCTTTTATATTCTCTAGCCTCGAAAGGTGAGCAAGCACTCACGATTAACATTCTTTTATTAGTTAAATTTGATTAAATTGAAACGACAATTGAAATATGATGTTGTAGTTATTTAAATTGTTATATATGTTATTATCTGTAACTGTTCACTTATGGGATATGACACCATATCCTATTGTTTATATTTATTTTTGATGATATATGCATGTTGTTATTATCATTTTCATATCTGTTATCACTCTGCAAGTTCCCTGTTAGTATAGAAATCACTATGGGTTGAAATGATACATACCCGAACGGATTTTAGAGTAGGAGAATTTTGTTATGGGTTGAAATGATAAACCCAAGCGATTTTCATTTGAATTGAATTTGGGATTACGGGTTGAAATGATATCCACCAGTATATATTTAACTTACGAATTGAAATGATAAATATCTGTATCCCTTGTACATAGAATAGAAAATTTTACATCGACGTCGTGGTCTATATGAATGTTTTGAAAATAATTTATATGGTCTTGAAAAGAAATATATGGTTTTAATGAATATTGATTTAAAGTATTATATATAAAGGTTATTTTATATATAGATTTAATATTAAGATAATTTAATTAAGATTGATTTTATAAATATGAAATATGTTTTAGCAATTTATTAAATTTGTATTTCTGAAATAGATTTGTGGAATAAATTTTATAAGCTAAGGTTTGAAGATATATTTGGGACTTATTTGAATTTGTCATTAATTAAGGATTTTATTTAGTTAAATCAATTTGAAACTATTAAATTCGAAACTTTAACATATGATCCTATAAAGTGAATTTTTATTTAAGAAACTTAATAGATGATTCATGTCTAAAGAAATCAAAGGTAATATATAGAAAATATAAATTTAAGGTCATATAAATAATATTGAATTTATTAAGTGAATATTTCAAAACTAATAATAGTGAAGTCAAGTTGGGAGATAAACGCAACTATCAAATTTAGTCTTTGAAATATTAAACATTTAAAGCTCCGAAATATATTAACTTCGAATTATATTGAGATTTAAATGGTTTATTTTATGGTTCAAATCCGTATTTAAAATAGATAAAATTTGAAATAGTTTAGTGAGAAACTAAATTGAATGGAAATTGACAAATTTTGATTTAATTAAATTTGAACGGGAAGGTCGAGTTGATTTTTGAAGCGATTTGTGAAGTTTGAGGAAATAAAAATACTTTACTTCATAAATTATTGGATATATATATATACTAATTTCGAAAATAGAGATATTTGAAATGAAAATGATATTTTAGTTTTGAAATATAAATAAAATTGAAATGACCACGGTGTTATAGTGTATATTTCTACCCTGTAGATAGTTCCTTGGATCCTTAGAGGATGGGTATCCCAAACATCCTCTAAGTTAATTATATTTCAGTTGATATTTCACTTGAGTTGGATTTATAGATATAAGAATGTTAATCCTGACTCGAGTGTTTTGTGTTTTGCTTTACGCTCGGGTCAGACTGAGTGATACAGCATTTGAGACTCACCTTCGAAGTTGGAGCTTTGCTTGAAGATCCAGCTATCTATCATTTCAGTCATCCAGTCGATTAGTTCAGAGAAGTCATCTGCCCGTACTGGAGACTTCACCGCATCTGGGATTTTCTGATGTATTTTATTTCTATATTTGTTTATGTAGTAGCTTCATGAACTACTATTCATTTATTCCGCTACGTATCATTGTACTACTCTGTATTTATGATTTTGTGATTGATTTATTTACTGTAGATGTTAAGTTTTGCCAAATTTCAATTAACAATCTAATATTTTGAGCAATTCAAGTCCGACATGTGCGGATGCGAATGGTTGAAAATATCACGTCGTTACACAACCCTATTTTTTGAGTTGATTAAATAAAGTAAGTAATGATTTAAATTAGAGAATTTAAATCATTATCTAGAAATTTTAGTCTTTTTTAAAATGATAATTTACTTTAGAAATTTTTAATTCTAAATCATTGTGAGATTGAGTAATATTAATATTTTCAAAGTGTTATAATCATTTGAAAACATTATTGAGTTTTATTTCAATTATGGTGAATTTAAAATATTGGGTTTTATAATAGTTTCTAAACGGAAATATTATTTTTGTAAACCCATGGTATTTCAACTAAGATGTAAAATTTTATGTAATTAATTATAAAAAAATGAATTTGATTCTTTGGATATTAATTAAACTGTGTTTGTGAAGCCTATTTAATAAAATTAAATAGGAAAGAGAAGTGAGAGTAAAAAATGAAATAAATAAGAATTTCTTTTCTTATTGAGCTCATTAGCAACCCAAACCCAATTAGCTAAGAGAAGCTCGTCTTAATTTACCCAGTACATTCATTTCTTATGCAGTAAATAGAAAGTTAGAAAACCAAGTTTCCTCTTTAGACCTAGAAGATATTTAGCAAATTAAAAATAGGAATCAATTGCTAATAAATCCAATAAAGTCAAGGTTAGGTTTTCAAGACTTATTCTAGCTTTTCAGACTGTCCTATTGCCATTTACAATGTTTAATTTGGTTTCTCTTTGTTTAGGTATGAGTAATTTTCTATGGTTTGCTAAAATGAAGTGTTGGGAAAATCAACTTGGGGATTCAAGGTGAGTTAATCATTACACAACCTATATTTTATTATCTAATAGCATGCATATGATTTTTAATAGTTGAGAAATTGGAATGACAATCAGTGTTTTATAGTTGTAAATTTACAGTACATTCACTATTAACTATTTACTGTAAATTAGCTTGCTATCTATTTTGAACGATTAAGTTTCTATATTGAATTGTTGTTGATTGCATGTTGTTTTTAGAGTTTGTATTACAAGTGCAAGTTGTCAAAACGAACTGGAAAGTATCAGAATTAGTATACGTTGACGGTGGGGGAGAGAAGTACCTGAAACTCATGTTCTAGGTATCTCACTGGTCAAGGATGACCGATAATCGGTCATCAACCTGGAATGTGAGTTCCAAGTTTCTACCACTCCCTTCCATCTTGTTGCTTCTAGTCGATTTTGTCTTGATTTGTTTTGATGATTTTCTGGGCAATTACTCTTTATTTTATGAGTTTTATTTCTCCAATTTGATGAATCTTTGATCCAATGATTTTGAAGTTGTATATATAGATTTATCATGTGTGTGTGTGTGTATAAGTGCTGTGAATAAAAGAAGTGGAAAAAGACAGTCTATTATAATGTAATGATTTCAAAACTAATTTTTATATAAATTTAATTCCTTTTATAATAATTTTGATAAGTAATTATATTTATTAAATAAATTTAATGGATATATTTGATGATTTAAAGTATGGTTTTAAAATATAAACCTATATTATTCTAAATAAATGGTTATATATTTTTATAAGGCTTTTGAAATATAGTTTGTTGAACTTTATATCTTTTAAGGGAATTTTTTGAACAATTACATATATATAATTATGTTTTGATATCTATTTAGATTTATAATAAGTGATAAATAAACATATATATACATAGTTGAACAACAAATGAATTTATTGATTTAAGAGTGAGAAGATGAAAGTAAGTACTTATATATATAAAGTATTTTAGAAATTGTTTTTCTATACGATAAAATTATATTACTTGCTTTCACAACTAGAAACTCATATTGACTTTTGTGGTGCTTAGCCTTTGGCTATTTATATGTTATTTCGGCATTCTTATGTGACTTTTGGGTTTATTGCTTTCTTGCAATTTCTGCCTTCATTTAAATGAGAAATTTAATTAAACAATTTAGCAATACAAGTGGTATGGAATATTTGTATTACTTATTGGTTAATTATTGGACTTATTTGATTAAATATTTTAGTAGGGTGGGATTCATAGTCGTTTAGTAAATATTTAAGGATTGTAAAGTGGTTATAGGACATAGGGTGATACTTATTTGGTTTATAATCAAAAGTATATTACACTTATCGAGTGGAGTTTACTAACATTTAGTAAATGTCCAAGTAAACCCATGTGATATGGGACACATGGTCGTTACTTGAATGATTACTATTCGAAAGTATATAACACTTATATGTTGAGTTTTCATACTCGTCTTGGGTGATCTATTTTAAGCGGATTAAATGGGTTTCAAATCCATCTTAGGATACTCGTTTATAAACAAGTTTTGACTTGCAAAGCGCTTGTCTTTTGTTTTGACACACGAAGTGTGTGTCTCTTGTGTTGACTTGCGAATTGCTTATCTATATTGCTAGCTTATGAATTTGACTTGCGAAGTGCTTGTCTTATTTGACTTGCGAAGTGCTTGTCACCTTTGCTGGCACGTGAAGTGCATGTCTATTATTATTATAGCTTGCGATGTGCTTGTCTTTATGGTTTTGTGATTTGTGACATGCTTTTATGCTAAGTCTTTTAGGTTTGGACTCGCTTTCTAGAAGTCTTATATTTTCTAAAATTTGACTTGCTTTCATGCAGTTACTCTTTTTCTTAAGTTTTTAGTTAGTTTCCTTATCACCATTCTTAATTTGATTGCCGTTGACGGGTATGAGAGTATTTGGTGATTTGGTATTGTTGTCTTTTATTTTCATATGGCATATAATTATTTAGTTATTATTATGCCTTGTGTTTTATGTAAATTTGTTAATAAATGATTCATGGTGAAACCTTTTGATGTGTAGTGTGATACACTATTTAGACTTCTATATCTTTGATGCTATGCATGCTCATTATTATTTTGATCTCCCCTTTTGGATATAGAGATAGCCCGAACCATTTATTATTTTTATTATACTTGGGTCAGGCCAAGACTTAACAGGTACCGGGACTTAGTGACTTTGGATTTGGGCTAGCTAGAATAGATATATTAAGTATTATCTATGTGATATAGTTCCATTTACAGATGTTAGACTATATGCATATTTGTTGAATATTTGGTTGTAGTATTGACTTGAGTAGTCCTGTATATGTTTAGGCATGTCATAGTTTATATACATACATAGTTGTATATGTAAGTCTAGCTTTTCCTTTTGTAGAATTACACCTATGAGAGATATTTCATGTATTCTATTTCCTTTGCGACATTTCATTCTATGTTGTATTGTTATGTCATATGTTGTTCTAAATTATATTAAGCTACTGTATTATTGTTTTGTGCCTAGATTGTATACGTCGAATTCCTTCTTGAAAGGAAAAGGGAAAAATTATAGCCACATAATTCGTCGTATCAATACTTGCTCAAAGAAATATTATGGATGGTCATTCCTAACCAGCCTTATTCAGCGTATTGCTTAACAATTTTCCTTATAATATTCTTTCGTAATATGGGCATAAAGGTAGGGCATTACAGTTGGTACCAAAGTAGAGTTTTAGAACAATATAGAATATAAGAAACACGAATCTTGGCCTAGAAAGATTTAGAGTCTCGTCCCTTGGGTGTGTCGGGTAGAGATTACGAATTATTGCCTATTTAGAATAGAAGTAAAATGATTATTGGTAATAATCATTAGGGCGCATTTGTATAATTTTGAATCACTTTACAAAAAATTGTTATAAAATGTTTTTAAAATTTAAGTGTCGTGTAGTGATGTCCTGATCTGTTAGTGATCTAAGTTGCACAACGAAAGGTGATAGACAGTTTCCCTTAAGCACGGTAATTGTAATAACCCAAAATTTGACCCATAATAATTAATTCGTTAATTAAGTAATTAATAAAATAACTTGGTGAAATTATCAGAATTGAGCCACGAGAGTAGCACCATTGTGTCGTGGTAATTTTTTGGTCAATTTCCACATATAGAACGTCAGAATCCGAGCTAATATGAACGAGTTATAAAATAAACAAGAACACGGAAAGAAAAGAAAAATATATAATGCCCTAGGTCGACCGGCCGGTCGACCTAGGAGGGAGGGGCGATCGACTATGCGGTTGACCCATCTTCCCTAATGAGCGAACGAACGTTCGTTCATTCAATTGTTGTATGTGTTTTTTGCATTATTGGGCTTCATCTGGTCCTTCTATTCTTGCATCCAATGGTTCCTACTCAGCCTATGACGTGGTTGCATCCTATTCAATCCCCAAATCCAACAGCCTGAGATCCACTTCTACCCCTATAAATAAGAACCTAGGACTAACACTTTTTCTCATTCTAAATTTTCTCTGCTTGGATTCACCTTTTCAAGAAGGACCCTAAAAGGAATAATTTTCCAAGGAGAGAATCTTTTTAATAAAAATATTTTAATACCCTCAAGTGGGTCCATGAAGGCCTAAAGAGAAGAGCTAAGGACCAAAGGTGAGTAATTGAAATTATGTTAAATTTCTTTAAGTAATTTAAAATAATAGAGTTTCCAATAATTGTAGTTTTACTATGATTTTTGGAGTAACCTTTTTAGTAATTTATTTACAGTTTTTGGAATTATTTTCAGTATATTTATTCTAGCAATTTTTTTCAGTTAATTTTAGTTTATTACTGTTTAGTATAGTAATTTTATTTAAATTTACATTATTTAAGTTTATTTACTATTATTTATACTTTATTTACATCTTTTTCTACGTTTTGGATTTGTATGCAAGCATAAATTTTCTTCTTCCTCCTCTTTCTTCGCGTATGGATTACAATTGATTAAACGCGATTATGGATTAAATAAGTATGAATATTGAATAAAAAATAAAATGTAAATTATAAAAACTGTGATAAATAATGGAATTGGACTAAAATGATACCTAATTATGATATTAATTGGACTAAATAAAGAAGATTGGCCTAGTTATAACTTAAAATTATAACTAAAAAGAATAAATGAAGAAAGAAGCTTATTTTCAGACTTAGATCTTAGGTTAAGTAATAAGCCTGATTATAATGTTAAGTTAAAATTGATAAACTATGGAAACTATCGCACTTATTTTTAGACTTAGGATAAATTAATAAGCAACAATAGTAATTGATAAAAATAAAGGCTTATTTAAACAATTTATCTAAGTTAATAAGCAAAGATAAGAGCAGGACCTGTATCAAATAGCATTCCCCAAATATTTCTATGGTAACGGTGCTTCACATAATCCTGAAGCGAGGCAAGGGGTACGCTTATGATTATAGTGGTAGTAAACGGTCGATCCATGGTAATTCTAATCAAGAGGGTTTGAACAAGGGGCGCAACTAGATTATTATTTGACAAGGACTAGTATCGATAACATTTCCCTTATTTTTCAATGGACGCGGTGTTTCATATAACCCTAAAGTGAGACGAGGTGCTTCGCATAATCCCAAAGTGAGGCAAGAGGCACGCTTATGCTCGCTGGGGTAAATAAAAGGTCAAAAGAGGGAGTAACATATAGCATGGGCACGGTGGCAGTTACATGTACAACTTCCATTTCAATGCCCAGTAATTGCTATAAGTTTCAAGCGCTTCGTAGACACCAAATTCTACTGCATAAGGAAACATCCGGTCCACAGTAGATTCTATGGAGTAGCAGGCCGATCAAAGGGTAGAATTAGAAACTCAGCCTAATCAGAGTAGCTATCAAGGACAAGTGTAAACAATCAAAGTTAAACAATAGTTTATTAGTATTTATTTCCAGTTTCTCTCTTTTCTATTTTCTTTGTTTCCTTTTGTATATACTAGAACTGTTGAAGAGTCTATTACTTTTACTTTTCTTAAAGATTCTAGTAGTTACTATCATTCACTTGACCTTTAGTCTGACCCACTCCTCTATTTTTTCCTTTTCCCTCCGTAGGCAATCAAGGGAGAGGGCAGTGGATTGCACTTGCTCGGAGGTTTCTTGGAGAAGATCCAGCTATTTATTTCCATACTTTTATTTTCGTTTTCCTTTCTTTGTACTAGTACTTGAGAGGGGTATTTATACTCTGATTTTTATTGAGACTACAAGTTTTTATTTCAGGAGACATATTGGGTTTTGAGGCATGTATATTGTGTTTGGTATTTGACTTATTTAGTTTATGAAGTAATTATGAAGTTTTTATTTTGAATAAGTTATTATTTTAGTTTTTGCTTTTTTTTAATTATTTTTGTCTTGTGAATCTTAGTCTCTATTAGTTTCAGTTATACCTACACGCATCGCACCTTTTAATATGTCCTTTTGGGTGTATTAAAGGGTTGCGGTGCTTCACTTGGTATCAAAGCCTAACGTTGCGGGATTCCTAAAAAAATTATTTTAAAAGTAAAAGTATTTTCCAAATTAACTTCTTTTAAAAGGTATTTTTCAGAAAAGAACTCTTAGAAATATTTTTTTTAAATATAAAAGAGTTTTTATAATAATCCTCTCCAAGTGCAGTGCAATCTTCTTTCGATTCTTTCGAGCAAAAATTCTCTTTTCTTTGCATAGAATGACTGACTGGTTCCGTTGAGCTACGGTACCATAGGTGCAAGGGAAAGTGCTCAATACAACACTAGTAGGTGGAAATCCCTTTAATCCACCCATATCAGCCCCCTTTTATGAGCTATGCAAGGACTTCGCTGGTATAGGAGGCATTATGTTTTTTGGCATGGAGGATTCTGAGGAGACGCGGCTTTGTTTTGAGAATATGGAGCAAATTTTTAGGCGGTTAGGTATGGAGGATCAGCGGAGTGTTCAACCTATATGTTGGTAGTTGGAAGAAGAGCTTAAGGAGGTTCCTACATGCTCTAAGAAGCCATGGTGGAAAGACAAGAAGGATAAGAGGTAAGGGGAAGTCCCTTAGAAGTGAATCAAGAAAAAAAGTGAAGTGCCCTAGTTGCAGAATGGTTGGTCATTACATAAGAGACTGCAAGAAAGAGAAGATGAGAGGAAGGTGTTATATTTTCGGGTAACCTGGTCACTGGAGTAGGTGTTGACCCAGCAGACAGAGCAGGGTATGGGTGTACCAGTAGCACAGATTCAGATTTTGGATACAACCCCTTCCAGCAGTAGACCAAATCAAGGTAGGAAAATTTGATTTCTATTTCGGATTTTTCCTATTCGGACTCTTTTTTATTCTGGAGCATCAAACTCATTTATCTCTAGTCCTCTAGTAGATTTTTTGCACTTAGACATTTCTTTAGCAGTAGATCTCATATTTGTTTCAAACCCTATAGGAATATCGGCACCCATGTCTATGGTTTGTAGGGGTTTAAAATTTTTTATCCTAGGCATAGAATTTGACCACGACGCCTATGTTTTGGAATTTTTGGGGTACGGGATGATTTTGGGAATGGATTGGCTATCACATATGGAGCTATATTAGATTGCGAAAGAAGAGTCGTTAGACTAGAGACATGCATTAGTAGGACTCTCGAGATTTCTTACGACTCTCAAGGGTCAGCTATGTTGGGCTTCCTTTATTCCCTCGATTCATCATCATCAGAGTTAGATTCGGTTCCTACCGTTGGAGATTTTTCAAACATCATTGAGGAGGTTAGGGGACTACCCCTAAGAGAGAGATTGACTTCCGAATTTATTTGACTAATAATGCTAAGCTAGTAGCACTACCTATGGCACCTAGGGAGAGGAAATAATTGAGAAAATAAGACCCGTGAGCTTTTGGAGAAAAGTTTCGTGAGAAGAAGCATATTGGAGTAGGGAACACCAATCGTCTTCGCTACTATGGCGAATGATTCCCTTTGACTTTGCATAGACTATAAAGTATTATATAAGATCATGAAGAAGAATCGCTATCCACTTCCTAGGATTGATGACTTTTTGACCAACTAGTTGGCCCCACAGCATTCTCTTAGCTTGATTTAGCCACTAGATTTCATCAGCTTAGGGTAGTTGATGACAATATTGATAAGACCACATTTAGGACACCCAATGGATTATTTGAGTGGTTGGTTAGGCCTTTTGGGCTTACCAATGCCCCAGCCTACTTTGTAGATTTGATAAACCATGTTTTAAAGATGTCCTAAATAAGTTGTGGTGATATTCGTGGACATCATTTTGGTGTTTTCCAAGAAGTAAGGAGGAGCATGCTATTCATCTAAAGGAGGTTTTTTGTACACTTCGCATTCTTCAGTTGAAAGCAAAGTTCATGAAGTATCACTTTTGGCATAAGGAGGTGTGTTTCTTGGGGTCTACACATGGAAAGAGTTTGAGAAACGATTTTGTACATTTAGGTTCGGATAGTGAAAATCTGAAGAGAGGTAGGCAACAATTGGGGATGTACAATAGGTTCATTTGATGAGAAAGCATGAAAACCCATATGTGGATAATTACATAAATTATAATTTTTTCATATAAGTGGATTTAATGGTAGTACCTTAGAACAAATCTAACAAAAGACTTTAGTAAGGAAATGGGATTTCCAAGGTTTAAGAAAAGTACTCCTAGATTAGTAAGGACAAAATCCATTTTATGCCAAGCCCAATAAAATGAAATTATTGAAATAAAAAAAATGTATTTGTTAGAATTGAAATTTTTCATTGTTAATATTTTCTTTTCGAAAATAAATATGGGGTTTTGAAGAATGGTATGAAATTTAATTTATTTTTTATATAATGAAAAATTATGATTTTTTTTGAAGAATTATGGAGTGTGTATATATAACTCACTAGTTTCTTTGTAAGAAAACAATGATTTTAAATATAAAAACCTAGAGTATATCAAGTATCAAAAATGTACGTTACAACTTTTGTTGTTGTAATAAATGTTTTCGTGAAATATAAGAGGAGCATAGGCTATAACACTATTGTTGTAGTAAGTGACTCCTAAGAGAAATATTTTTACATAGGTATATGAGATTTATTGGTATTTATTTAATTGAATCCATACACTAGTATTTTTGGGATGTAGTAACAGTGGTTTATGCAATCCAGTTTAACCCAAATGAAAATTAATTTTAAAAAATAATTTCTAAGTATAGAAACAAAATGGTTTGTAAAGTACACTTATTATCTTTAATAAGTATAGGGAAATGTTTTTGCAGTTATGGGAATACTAAAACAGTTTTGAAGATGAGTTTTTCTAAGAGGAAAATGTGTAAGTTTAATATTAGAAAATATTTTTCATAGAAGAATATAAATTAAACATACTTTAATCTACTGGAATAAAAAGAATAATGGTATAATTTTCTGTTAAACCAATAAAAATGTTTTGTGCAAGTTACAAGGAATACATGAAAGGGATATACAAGGTATGGAAAGCACCATATTTTGTATAGCCTATTTCGAAAAATATAAAATAAATTCCTTGTAATTTCACATAAACGTGAAATTCACTTTTAAAAGGTTCATAGAAGATTTTATCGTTAATAATTTCTCATTTGAGAAAGTAGCTCCAATACATTAAGGTATGAGACCGTGAGGTATAACAAGAAGATGTTTTGAAACACATAAAAAAAGTTTAAAGATATTTTAAAATGAAATGGTTTAGTGAAAAAGTGAATAAGTTTTTGGAAATGAAAAACTTAATAAATGTAGAATTTGAAAACACATATTTTATGTAAAGTAGAAAAGGTCTTTAAAAGAAAACGAGGAATAAGTTTTGAGACTTAGAATTTAAAAGTTTTTCCCTCTAGATTTGGGAAATAAGGTAAATTCAAAGAGATGTAAGGAAGTAAATCTAGAAACATAAATTGTTAAGAAACCGAGTATTTTTGAATTTAAGAAGAACTTAAAGATAATACTTTAAAGGACAAAGATTTTGAGATTTGAAAATTTAGAAGCCTTAGTTTTTGAAATGAGATGATAAATACCAAACCAAACTCTTAAAAGTGGAATAGATAGGAATCATTCCCTAAGGAGTGACGAAAAAGGTGTAAGGCTACAAAAGAGACACAATAGTGTTTCCATAAAGTATGCAGAACCCTAGCGAGAACCTAGGAATGTTGATTCATGTGAGCAGACTAAAGAACAATAGTAAGTCATGCATAGTTGGAAATGAGTATCCTTGATTTTGGAAGAACTTGGGAGAAGCATATTTCTTTAGTGGAATTCCCATATGATAGTAGTTTTCAAGCTAGCATTAGAGTGGCACCTTTCCAGGAGGATTGGTTTGATTTGGAGAAAATTAGTATCTCATGGCATTCTTTGATAATAAGTTTTCTAATTTCCTATTTCCATCTTTAGTTTTGAATAGATTCTTTCCTTTATTATCCTTTACGAGAAAAGAACTTAGGATTTAACCTATGGATGGTAGGATTTGATGTAAAATGTTAATAGAACATGTTATGAATGTGTATGCAAGTGATTGTAAGTGTTTGTTAGTGGATGCTAATGGACGCATATAGGTAAACTAGGCATTGTTATTCTTTAAGGATAGACCTAAGTAGGACACTAGAGAATATGCATATAGATGTGTGCATTTTATTCTATTTTCCATGGTTGCTATAAATGGATGATTTTCACATGGTTGTTGCATATGGATGATGATTACAGCACGCATAAAAAACTATCAGTTATCATTAGGGGATTTTTGCATTCATTTGGATATATGGCACGGACATGATTTCATTAAAGGAGGTCAACTGAATCAGTGGACTGCCTAATCTTTTACATTGGTTAGGGACCTCGACACTACACTAATTGCATAAGTATCGTAAATCGCATTAGAAAAACTTAAGGACAATGGATGAGTGGTTGAATAGTTGGTTGTAGAACTTGGATGAAATCATTTATTGCATTCTTTTATCCTTAGAGATTTCGAGGACGAAATCCCTTATGGAGGGGAGAATGTAACAACTCGAAATTTAACCCATAATAATTAATTCATTAATTAACTAAATAATAAAATAGCTTGGTGAAATTATCAGAATTGAGCCACGGGAGTTGCACCATTGTGTCCGTGGTAATTTTCTGGTCAATTTACACATATAGAATGTTAGAAGCCGAGCAAATACAAACGAGTTACAAAATAAACAAGAACACAAAAGGAAAAGAAAAAAAAGAAAAAATATAATGCCATAGGCTGGTCGACCTAGAGGGAGGGCCAGTCGACCTGCCTTCTCTAATGAGCGAACAAACGTTCGTTTATTCAGTTGTTGTATGCGTGTTTTGCATTACTTAGCTTCATCTGGTCCTTCTATTCTTGCATTCGATGGCTTCTATTCAGCCTATGACATGGTTGCATCCTATTCAATCCCCAAATCCAATGGTCTGAGATCCACTTCTACCCCTATAAATAAGACCCTAGGCCTAACACTTTTTCTCATTCTAAATTTTCTCCGCTTAGGATCACCTTTACAGGAAGAACCCTAAAAAGAATAATTTTCCAAGGAGAGAATCTTTTTAATTTTACTACCCTCAAGTGGATCCGTGAAGGCATAAATGGAAACGCTAAGGGCCGGAGGTGGGTGATTATAATTATTTTAAATTTCTTTAAGTAATTTAAAATAATAGGGCTTCCAATAGTTGTAATTTTACTACGTTTTTGGAGTAGCCTTTTTAGTAATTTATGTACAGTTTTAGAATTATTTTCAGTCTACTTCTTCTAGCAATTATTTTTTAGTTAATTATAGTTTATTACTATTTAGTATAGTTTATTTATTTATTTGAAGTTTATTTACTGTTATTTATACTTTATTTGCATCTTTTTCTACATTTTGGATTTATATGCAAGCGTAAATTCTCTTCTTTCTCCTCTTTCTTCGTGTATGGAGTAGAATAGACTAAACGCGATTATGGATTAAATGATTAAGAATATTAAATAAAGAAAATAAGAAGTAAATTGTAAAGACTGTAATAAATAATGGAATTGGACTGAAATTAAGCCTAATTATGACATTGATTGGTCTAAATTAAGAAGATTGGCCCTGTTATAATATACAATTATAACTAAAAAAAATAAAAGAAGAAAGAAGCTTATTTTCAGACTTAAACCTTGGGTTAAGTAATAAGCATGATTATAACGTAAGTTATAATTGATAAACTATGGAAACTATGGCGCTTATTTTTAGACTTAGGATAATTTAATAAGCAATAATAGTAATTGATAAAATTAAAGGCTTATTTAAATAATTTATCTAAGTTAATAAGCAAAGATAAGAGTAGGACCAGTACCAAATAGCATTCCCCTAATATTTTTGTGGTTATGGTGCTTCACATAATCCTGAAGTGGGGTGAGGGGTATGTTTATGCTTATAGTGGTAGTAAATGGTCAATCTATGGTAGTTCAAATCAGGGGGTTTGAACAAGGGGCGCAATAAGATTATTGTTTGGTAGGGACCAATACCAACAGCATTTCCCCTATTTTTCTGTGGACATGTTGTTTCATCTAACCCTGAAGTGAGACGAGGTGCTTCACATAATCCTGAAGTGAGGCGAGAAGCACTCTTATGCTGGTTTGGGTAAATAAAAGGTCAAAAGAGGAAGCAATGTGTAGCGTGGTTGTGACGCCCCAACTCAATACCCACGCTAGCCAAGAACACTACGGTGTAATGCTGTCAACTAGCACGGAGAATAAGGCTGTTGAGGAGCGACCATCCATGTAATTGCTTATCACACGGTGGCTATAAATAATCTTCGGAAAAAAAATAGAAATAAGCATAACACAAATCAGTCACAGACATCCATATCATAAAGGCAGAAGAAGATATGAATATATAACCAACACATGAAAGTGTACATCAGAGTAGTGGTCAAAAAGATCCACAATAATACAAACTAATAGCAACACGTGCTATACAAAAGAATACAACTATGAGTCTATATATCAAGTGTATACAACAAAAACTGCTAATCTAAATAGTTAGCCAAAAGTCAGAGTAGAAAATCCCAGGAGGAAGTCAAGCAGAAGCACCTGTAACATCTCGGTCTGACCCGAGTATTATTTAAGAAAATAATAAACGGATTAGTCTAGCTATAAATATCAGATGACATGGTATAAAATAAAAGATATGGTATAAACATAAAATATCCATACTGACATACTACTATAAGTATGCAAATGATGATCAACAGAAGATCAATCAATAAGAGATAAATCGATATCACAAGAATCTTCTCAAAGATCCAAAGAGGGCATCATACCCTAAACTTGTACTCATAACAAGTCAATGACATAAATTCCAGAAATCAACACAAGAAATCCAGAAATCACAGAAAAAGGGAAAGAGGCCTATCACATGACGGCCCGAAGACCAAAGGGAGCTACCACATATGGGTGAGTCAGAATCATCCAGATGAGGTCTAGGCTAACCAAAAAAGCAAAAAGGTATGTGTGAGTGGAATCACACAAGTGGTGTCTAGCCTAACCTTGCAACAAAAAGGTATGTGTGAGTGGAATCACACAAATGGTGTCTAGACTAACCTTATGGACAAAGAGATATGTGTGAGTCGGAATCACACCAATGAGGTCTAGTCTAACCTTGCAAACAAAGAGACATCGCACAATTGCTAGTCTAAATCATAAAAATGATCGTCATGATCAACGAGAAGTGTCAATTACACTAAGCTAGTAAATATAAAAGTTTAGCTTCGTGTCCCATAACCACTTGCTTAACTTAAATATTTACGAACAAACTGTAAATCTTCACTAATAAAATTGTCACTAGAGGTTCAATCGAACAAGTCCAAGAATTAACCGACGAAGCAAACGCAAGCGTTTTATACCACTTGTTTTACTAAGCCGTTTAATTAGATTTCTCATCCGAGTGAGGTAAAGGTTTGTATATACTGATAGATTGGAAAACGGGTTAAGAAAAGAGCTTTGTTATTAAAAATAGAGTTGAAATCTTTTTATTGAAAGAGTTTTGATATTTACTACTAGTTTTGAAACCTTTATATTTTAAAGTTACAAATCACAGAAGCGATTGTAGAAACAATCAATCACAAAGATCACATTCGAAGATGTGATAAAAATCCAAGGAAATCAGCTCAACATGTTCTGTTGAATGTTTTTCAGATAAGATCCCCTACGGAGGGGGGGTCCGGGGGGTGGCAACCCCCCAAGGTGGTGGTGCGGGGCAACGCCCCTGCTACAGGGTTCGACCTGCCCGGTCAAGTCGCGGGGGTCCGGGGGCAGCGCCCCCGGCGGGGGGCGGGGCAGCGCCCCCGGCGGGGGGCGGGGCAGCGCCCCGTCCAAAACGGTACGACCTAGTGAAGACAAGCGGCCTACGACCTAAAACAAAAATGAGGTCTAAAGACCTAAGGGGGTGCGCAACCTAAGAAGGTACGCGAGCTAAGGATGAGCGACCTAACAAAAATAAGGTCACGCGACCTAACAGGAAATAAGGTCAAGCGACCTAAGGGGTTACGCGACCTAACGTAACACGAGTCAAACGACCTAAGGCATCACAGGTCGAATGACCTAACTGCTTAAGGGACAGGCGACCTAAAGAAGTTTGCGACCTAATGGGTTATAGGTGTAATGACCTAACGACATAAAGGCCTAACGACCTAAAGGTGAGGGGGTTACGCGACTTAAGGACAGAAGTAGGACCGAGCGACCTACGACCTAAGGCCCGTGCGACCTAGTGAAATAGCAGAGGCAATATTAGGTCGGAGACGACCTATGACTTAAGGCCAGCGCGACCTAAAGTTTTAACACGCGAGCGACCTAACGTTATAAAGGCCAAACGACCTAAGGCTTAACTCTCGAACGACCTTCGGCTTAAGGCTTAACTCACGAGCGACCTATGACCTAACGTCCAGGCGACTTTTCCACGCGCGCAAGCCACGAACCCGAGCGACCTAAGGGTCCAGAATGACCTAAGGCTGGAAATTCACCAAAAACACTAAAAAGTGGAGTTTTTCGCCAATCCAATCCAAAACAAATGCAAATGTGCATGTTAAAGTGATAGGGAACCATTCCCAACAGTCCAAGATAGTTGCAAGCAAGAGTGTGAGATAAAAATCTCACCTTTGCACCAAAATTTATGAAGATGAAGCTTGAAAGCAAGGAGAACAATCCAAAGCTTGAATCCAATATCTTCTACTTGAATTTGGAGTTGAATGTTGGATTAGCAATTAAATTTGAGCTTGGAGTTTTAATTTCCCATTCTCTTCACCATTAATGCAAATCTTGAGTTAGTTAGGAATTTATGAAGAGTGAGGAGAAGGGGTTGGGACTTGGGTTTTAATGGGCTAAACCAACCCAAAGTCCAAAGCGGGAAAAGTTAGTGAAATTCCACTGACTCCAAACATATCGATGTTTATACTTAAAAAAGTTGTAAACGTCATTTCGAACTCAACGGAAGTAGTCTCGAGTCCTAATTTGACCATTTGCAAAAAGTAACTTTTCGGACCAAAATCTGATTAACAATATAATATATAAATAAAATATTTAAATATAAAATCGATAAATATGCGGGTTGTTACAGTGGTCATGGTGGAAGTTACGCATTCAACTTCCATTTCGGTGCTCATTAATCGCTATAAGTTCCAAGCGCTTAGTAAGTGTGTCTTTCGTAGACACCAGAGTCTACCGTGTAAGGAAACGTCTGGTCCACAGTAGATTCTATGGAGTAGCAGGCCGATCAAAGGGTAGAATTAGGAAATCAGCCTAATTAAAGCAACTATCAAGGATAAGTGCGAACAATCAAAGTTAAACAATAGTTTATTCGAATTTATTTTCAGTTTCTCTCTTTTCTATTTCCTTTGTTTCCTTTTGTATATACTAGAACTATTGAAGATTCTATTATTTTTACTTTGCTCAAAGATTCTAGTAGTTACTATCATTCACCAAACCTTTAGTCTGACCCACTCCTCTATTTTCCCCTTTTCCCCCCGTAAGCAATCAAGGGAGAGGGCAGTAGATTGCACTTGCTCTGAGGTTTCTTGCAGAAGATCCTGCTATGCATTTACTTACTTTCATTTCCATTTTTCTTTCCTTGTACTGGTACATGAGAGCAATGTTTATACTTTGATTTTTGTTGAGACTATGATTTTTTATTTCATGAGACATATTGGATTTTGAGACATGTATGTTGTATTGGTATTTGACTTATTTAGTTTATGAAGTAATAACGAAGTTTATATTTTGAATAACTTATTATTTTTGTTCTGCTATTTTTTTACTTATTTTTGTCCTATGAATCTTAGTCTCCATTAGTTTCAGTAATATCTACAATGCACCATGCCTTGTAACGTGCCCTTTTGGATATATTATGGGGTGTTTCAGTAATTAGTTTTCTATTTATGTCTCATTAAATGTTGTATACACGGATTAATGGTTGCATTATTGAATTACTATTAGTTGAGTTTTGTTAGTATGAGAATATAGAGATTTTAAAATTTCAGAATTAGATTTGCGTTAAATTGCCTGTTGAGTGTTTTATGAATTCTGGTGAAGACGTGGGATGCCATGGTGTCAGTAGGGATTCCTAAACACTTTGATGAGATAGTCAGACATAGTATTTGAGTTATAATATTTAATGTACTATAAATAATTGTGAACGAGTTATAAATAATATTTAAGAAGGAAATAAAGTTTCAATAGAATTAAATATTATTTTAAAATGGGATAGATGTTTTGAAAAATTATTTATATGCATATGTAATAAATTGTGGAAGTGAAAAGAATTCTATGAAAACGTATGTATACATGTATATACAAACGTGATAATATTAAAATAGGTATCTTGAAGGATAATAATATTTTATAAGAAAATATTATGAGTTATCTGGTTATTTAGAAAGGAAATACTAATTGGAGATTTGATAATGATATTTATTAAATGATTTGGGATTAAATATTAATATTTGTGAAAATAAAATATTTTATGGAAAGATATTTTGGAAAATAAATTTAGAAGGAAAATTTATCTATATGTATATATGTGTTTAAAAACATTTGGTGGCTTAGAAAATTATAATGAAACTATAAAAATACATTATATGTATTAAATTTAGATGATGGTTGTAAAGGCTCGTAAATCCATACCCCTTGAGTCGACCATTATTCACATTAGTCCAGCTCAAATTGAACGAAAAATACGTATCTTTAGAGTAAAGAAGAAAAGATGTAGAAGAAATGGAAACAACAACAGGGAATATCAAAATTGCAGTGGAACAAAATATAATATATGATAACTAATTTTTATACAAAAGAATCTGTAATGGTTTATATACTTACAATCATCAGAGTACAATAATTAATACATCAATCTGGATAGTTATAATAACTTGTCCTCATACAACGAAAAATATAAATCAAGTACGGAAATACAATTGGTAATGATTACAGGAATTGAATATTCGTATGGTAATGATTACAACAATAGACAATGGATCACCATCATACAACACTCGGTTACCATAGTATACAGTACAACAATTGGCAGTAGACAGTTCGTATTACAGAAGATCGATGAAAGGTTGTATCTTTCGATGAGAAGACAACAACTGTTCAACAAGTCAGATGAAACTGTTCAGGATGAAGATATCAACTTTACAAAGCACATCATGTTCTCACAAGAAATACTTTATGGGGCAAATGTTATCCCGCCTTTTGGCAAGACCGTGACACCAAGGAATTGACTAGAAACAAAAGAAGGTCTATCCCAAAGACCGATTGTACACTGGTTCACTATGGATGTCGATAAATTTTGTCTGTGTCCGGATCGAGCTACAATTAATGTGGCAGGACCAGCAAATTTATGAAAGCCAACGTCCCAAGTTTCAAGTCAATCGGAGTTCGTGTGCTCAAAATACGATCGATGCAGTCTAAGGAAATCAACTCACACGCATCCATCTGTTCGTATCCATCATTTCGAATTCATCTATTCGTAACTGTCACGTTATCTGTTATTCATATCCATCATGATATATGTTGTTCATATCTATCACGTACACTCAACTGCATGTCCATTCAGCCTGGTTCTACTTCGTATCCATTAAATTGCTTCAACTTTGTATCGATCAATTGGAGTCCATTTCCATCGATCCCAATTGCACAGTTCCTATCGATCGATCAACGACTGATATGAATAAAACATCAAACGACCGATATGAAAACAACCTCCAGCTATCGATACGAAATGGCTCTCGGCTATCGATACGAAGTAGCCTATGAGTATCGATACGAACAAGGCCGTGGAAATCGATATGAACAGAACAACTTCGATCGATACGAACAAGACTCAACTAGATCAATACGAACAAGGTACACCCCTTTGAAAGACTCGGTCACTCGGCATGAAAAGTGGATCGATCCGAGGAGTTAGTGCAAAGCCGTGATACCAAAAGGTCGATCGAAAGCAAAGGACAATTCGTCTCAGAGGTTGGTCATACTTCGCTTCACTATGGATATCGCTGAATTTTGTCCGAGTCCAGATTGAGCTACAATTGATAGGACATGACAAGAAAGATTATAGAAGTCAGCATCTCAAATTTCAAGTCAATCCGAGTTCGTACGCTCGAGTTATGATCGATTCAATTTCAAGGGAAAGGCCTGAGTTTCGTATCCATCCTCACGCTCCAATTCGAATCGATCTCGTTCGTATCGATCGAGTTCGAATCCATCGGGACGCATCAGTTCGACTCGATCACGTTCGAATCCATCGGCTTCCCCTGCTTCGTATCCATCATGGAAGTCCCTCGCATACATCTGTCTCGAGTTCATCAGGTGACTTTGTATCCATGGAGAAGCTACAAGGCTCGTATACATCAAAGGGGTGATGTTCGAGTCCATCAGTAACATCAACCTTCGAATCCATAACACTTAAAACGGTCGAAAGGAAGATAGCCTCGCCTCCATCTGGTTCGAATCCACCAAACTCGCGGTAGTTCGAATCCATGGGAACACTTCTCTTCGAATCCATTAAGTTTGTATCGATGGACTTCACACCCATCAACAGTTGCAGTTCGTATCCATGAATGCGGCACCATTCGAATCCATCGAGTCAACTAGCCATGGTGACGTGTCATTCATCGATGCGAACGTGCCGAGATTTATGGAATCGAAGCGGTCAACTCGGAACCAAATCCGGATCGAGGCGAAGTGTGCGCTCCACGTCAACACGAAGGCGCGTGTCATCCTCAGTTCGAACCAATCGGTTCGAACGCATCGATTCGAACCAAACAGCCACTCGAAGAATCCCATTTCGTATCGATCATATCTCTCAATCTACTGATCAAAATGCCACGAAATTTTCACAGAAGCTTGCATACATGTTGAAGGATGTCCACGCCAAATTTCACCTCGATTGGATGATTTTCTGATCGATTCGAATGGAGTTCGAGTCGATGCCAAAGTGGGCCCAAATTTCCTGAGGCCAGGCGCGTGGGCCCCTTCACGTGCCAGAAGTGGTCTTCTAAATTTTCAGCAAAATATCAGCATCCTACGCCTACAAATAGAGCCCCAAAGCCAACAGAAAAAGGACCTTTGGATTCTCAAGCGCCTAGACTTTGCCAGATCGAGATCTCCATCATCCTACATCATATTTTTGCTGTTGAATTCGAATTTCCAGTTGTAACTTGCTGTTGATTGCTATAAAAACTTGTAATCATTAAAAGAGAATCAATAAAACTGCAAAAAAACATCACAGTGGACGTAAGCAACACGCCGAACCACAATAAATCGCTTGTCTACGCATTTACTTTACTGTTAATTGGAGTTTTTGTAAGATAATACTTGTTTTGAATTTACATTCTTCGTTATTACCTCTTCAACGACTCCCGAAGAGTGTTGTGACCAATTTTGGTGCAAACACTTTGGTGCTTTCACTGAGAAAACCCAGATTTTCTCTTGCTCTTTGGATCTGTCGTTGATACCAGATTGAATAAATCTAAGAGAGAGATCCAGATCATCAAGTCCAAGTTCCTTCCATTCTATTCAGATTTGCAAAAGTCTAAGGAAAGGAATTCAACCTTCAAAGATGGTTAGCAAAAGAACCACCTCAAATGCTATCAATCAAGAAGAACAGGATAGACAGAATCCTGCTCCACTACCTCCATCTAATCAAGATTCTACTGGACACTCGGAACCGTCAGGTCTGGTTACCCGACAAGAGTTACAGTTGCTACTCCAAGAGCTGACCCAGAGTCGGCAACAACATATAGAACAGCTACATGCTAACGCCGAGTTGATCAACAAGCTGGATCGCCAGAAGCGAAAGAGATCCAAGAGAGACCATGCTTCTCGCTCCTCCAGCGAAAGTTCTTCATCTTCTGATTATCATAATCGATCTCCACGACCCCGGCTAGATGGGAGTCACATGCCAGCCGTTGGAGATCAACCAACACTAATCGTTGGACAACTGAGAGTTGGTCCATCAGCCAGTTTCCAAACCGGACCCTCCTCCCGAGGAGGTGTCGTCCCTCACCACACCGCAGAATACCGCACCACTAACGTTGCGGCTGAACCAGGGGTCGACGTCCAAGATCAGTCGAACCTAGACCGTCGTCATAGCGGACGTACTCCTGAACTGTATGTCCCAAAGGACTATGAGCCAAGAAGGCGAGATTTGGACCGTCGACAACATATGGTCCAACCCCAAAATACAGAACATGGTCATACTCCGGCGCAAGCCACACAAAACGCGCAAATGCCGGATCTTTCAGCTATGATACGTCAAATGATCCATGAGAGCCAGGGATTCACAAATGACGATTGGGGAGTTTCCCGAAGTCACACTCCTTTTACGGACGATATTCTTACTGCTGAACCCCCACGGCAATTCAAAATGCCAACTCTACCCATGTACGAGGGAAACTCCGAGCTCAACCAACACATTCTGA
Source organism: Allium cepa (assembly GCA_030765085.1). Taxonomy (NCBI): domain Eukaryota; kingdom Viridiplantae; phylum Streptophyta; class Magnoliopsida; order Asparagales; family Amaryllidaceae; genus Allium; species Allium cepa. The sequence continues at coordinate 1,016,272,791 of CM060945.1, forward strand.
AGTATGAGTGGTCAATGACCGCTGCCAGAGCTGACGATGCAGTGAAGTGTCGTAGTTTCCCCATATCCTTGGGGGGCATCGCTACCATGTGGTTCACTCGACTGTCGCCTCGATTCATCTCTTCATTCGACCAGTTGGCCACAAAATTTGTTGAACAATTCCGCATGCACATCGCAAGGCCAAAAGATGTCAACACTCTGTCCAGCATCACCCAAGCTCCTGAAGAAACGCTTAGACACTACTTAGAGAGATTCCATATTGCATGTGCGGAGATCAGCAATCCGAACGATAACTCCATCCTTATGGCGTTGACTAAGGGGATCGACCTCGATTCTGAGTTTGGCAACTGGTTAGCTGGAAAACCACCTGCATCGTTGGACCGTTTCCATGCCAAGGCAGCTCAATTCCTGAGACGGAAAGATGCGAAACAGTCTAGGAAGCAAACCGATGCGGGGCCAAGCACGGAAGAAATCCAAAACGATGTCGCAATCAAACAGTCCGGTGAGAGCTCTGGAAAAGTTCAGTTGAGCATTAAAAACAAACAAGCTCGGCGAAGAGAGAGCGTGAATCAAACTAGAAAACAAGGTCAAAATCGTGGCCCACAGCACAAGAATCCAATGTTTGATAGTTACACTCCTCTGAATACATCACTGGAGGACTTGTACTTACAAACCTATAATACAATTCAGTACCAAAAACCCGCACCAAAACCGTCGTCAGAGAGGCAAATCAAGACGGGAAAATTTTGCAGGTTCCATGAAAGCTACGGGCACAATACGAACGAGTGTCGTCACTTACAAGATCTCGTTGAAAAACAGATCAGAGAAAGGAAGCTGGAACAGTTTGTGCGGGCACTGCAGCCTAGAGAAGCAGGCCCATTAAATCAAAATAATGAACCTAATCAACTGATACCGGAAAACTCCGCCTTCACCGGCGGAAGGTAGTAGTAAATGCTGTTGGAGGTATCCCTCACCCAACAAAGTGAAGCTGGGATGAGATGAATTCATATGCCAGTCCCACTAGGCATGCGGATTTTACATGCTGTAGAAATTTGGAAGACAGAGTTCCGATCAAATGACAAAAAGCAATGATTGACGACATCGTATTTCAGTGTAGTAATGCTGACAGATTCATAGTCCCGACTACCGATCCACTAGTCATATCAGCTCAGGTAGGCCATGTGTGGATGAAAAGGATTCTGGTTGATAGTGGAAGTTCCGTGGATATAATATTTAGGCGAGCTTACAACCAAATGAATCTAATTGCCAAAGACTTGAAACCATGCCAATCCAGTCTTTGCGGCTTCAACGGGAGCGCGGCCATACCCGTTGGAATGCTAGAAATACCATTGGAGTTGGCAACTGGGTAGTGTTGTAGAGTCCGTACATTGCAACTCGTGGTAATGAACATAGATTCGTCGTACAATGCTTTCTTAGGCCGACTAGCCCTTGCTAAATTCAGGGCTGTTATTGCCTCATGGTGCCTAACCTTAAAATTCCCCACTGACGAAGGAATTGGTGTTGTCATGGGAGACCAGGTCGACTTGAGAACTGTCATACTCCAAAAGCGAGTTCCCTGGTTGCACGATGTCAAGGTCCAACCTCAAACCATCAGAATTGGTGATTTCATCTACAGAAGAGTACACTCAATACACTCGCATGTGAAACCAACGTGGGAAGGGCCATGTATGATTGAACAAAAACTCGGGAATGACTTGTTCTTGCTATCGACCATGGGCGGTCCTATTTTTCCAGGAGCGTGGAGCAGCGAGAACCTTCGCCATTGCTACACATGACAGGCTCTATTCAATCTATGAATACTGTTTGCACAAAAAATGGACAAACACCTCCAAGTCGTATTATTTAGTTGATTATATGTAATTTTCAATGATTTTAGATGAGTATGTAAATATGAGAAAAGTAGGGGCTGAAATGTAAAAGACACACAGATTTATAGTGGTTCGGCCAGAATGTGCCTACGTCCACTTTATATGTTATTATCTTCTTTCTTTCAGGTTACAAGTACAATGCGTTGTATACAAGTGTATGAAAGTAGTTTGAAAGTTCCTTCCTTGCTTGAGCTCTCAAACTTGTCTGCCATTGTTGTACCCCTGCCCCTCTATTTATAGAATGAGGTAGGGGGCAGGGGTCTTGGAAGTATATAACTGCTGGCGGGCCCGGGCTGAAGCGATCTGGACTGGCAACTATGTGGTTCGGCGAGGCTCATTCGGTGTTGCGTGGATATGGAGGCTTGGACCGGTGTTGGGTAGTTCGGCATGTAGGTGTTGTGGTGGTTCGGTAGTATGGTTGGTCCGGTGGCGATTGTGGTTCGGCAGTAGCGAGGTGTGGGCTTTGGACCGGCAAGGGTCTTGTCCGGTGGTTTGGTGGTATAAAGGACGCCGAATGAGGTGGAGCCGAACGAGGTGGGGACCGAATGAAGTGGAGCCGAATGAGTTGGAGCCGAATGTGGTGGAGCCGAATGAGGTGATGGTTGAACGTTGGATGGACATCTAGGTTAGTATTGAGCTTCTTGGCTGTCAAACGAAGTGGAGGCTGCAAGCCCGGGTGACATTGTGACTTCCTGGTCCCTAGATCTTCTGGGTGAGAATTCGCCCAACATTTGCCCCCCAAAGTGGGGCACGTGCTTGCATGTGTCGCGCTTTGTTTTTCTTGTGGCGGGGAGATTGGCTTTGTAACGCCGGTGATCGGACGTTCGTATTCCGTTAATGTCCTGCAAAGAAATTTACAGTTTTAGCGTGATTTCGAATAACGACCGTTCATGATCGAAATATTCGAGTTGAAGCGAACTGTGCCGTTAAGGACGATAGAGTGAGCCCCGAAGGGGCTTGGCATCGTCGATGCCCGGTTTATGTTTGTGAAGATGGTTTATTGCCAGCTCAGAGCATGCCTAGGGATCGTTCGCAACCCCGTACATGTGTAAGTAGCTTAGCCATTTCATAATAATTATCAAATATCCATATGACCGATGGGCTTAAGAATGCGTGTCAAAGTGTAAATTCCCACGATGGTAGGGTTAACAACCATTCAGAGCGTGCCTATGGACCATTCGAGGTCGCGTACACGTGTAAACGATTTAATCCACGTCGGTGAGGATTTTACGACTTATTCATCGTTATCTTAATCTTATTTTATTAGTTAGTTCTGGGGTTCGGTACTTATCTGAGGGAGGCGCTTTGCACGCCACTAGTTCCTGGTCTTGATCGGTAGAGAGAGAATTTCATTCGGTTTTTGGTTGGTCCGGCTATTCACATTCGGCTTCTGGTGGTCCGGTATTATTGGTCCGGTTGGGCGAGTCGTTTGGTTCGGTGGTTGTGAGTTCGCCTATATATAGAGGCCGTACCCCCCTTGTTTTTCTTCACCGAACCAGCAAGCGCCGAATCAATCTATTGCCGAACCAAGTGTTTTGCCGAACCAAGTGTTTTGCCGAACCAACCTTATACCGGACCAGGTATACACTTATTGCCGAATACACACGTACGTCTTCGTTTCACCGAATGAGATTACGGCCTTGGGGCCGAATGCCTTGCGTACCGAATGCCCCTGATACAGTACCACCGAATGAACATGATGACCGAATGAGATGGAAAACCGAATGAACATGATGACCGAATGAACTTGTTGACCGAATGAGATGGAAACCGAATGAACATGATGACCGAATGAACTTGATGACCGAATGAGATGGAAACCGAATGAACACGATGACCTTGAAAACTTTAGTTTGCGAATGAAATCCCACACTTGCACGCACTTGTTTGTTTACTTTTCTATGTTCCCTGTTCTAATGCCTTGCTTTCCTTGTGTTGCAGAAAATGTCTCGCAAAGCGGAAACACGATCGGATAGAAAGAAGTCTAGAGGCACAGGAGAGCCTTCTTCTTCCTTGCCCCCAGTCCAACCAGGATCCGGGCAACACCGACCTATTCTGAGGTCTCTAGTGGACGGATATGGTCCACAGGAACTTTTGGTCTCTCCCCCGGATTGCTTTCCTAGCTCCCTAAAGGAGGAGCAACTTGACGTCATATCCCGTTCCTTCGGGATAGATAGGGCTCTTATGCTGCTGCCGGGAGATGGAGTGATGCCATATAATCCTCCCGAGGGCTACTTCGCTTTTAGCAGATACCATTGCATGTGCGGCGCTATCCCCCCTATCAACGCTTGGATAGTAAGCTTCACCACATATTTGAAGGTGGCTCCCTTCCAACTTCAGCCTAACTCATATGCTATCCTGGTGAGCCTCTTTGTCATCTTCCAGAGGAGGTACGGGCGTCCTCCTTCTAACCGGGAAATCCGATACTTGTACAACCTGAGAGGCTATAAGAAGGGGTCTCCGTATATTAGTCTGGAGGCGGCCGTACCCTTCAAACCAGTTCTGGACTTATATTCCAAGTTTACCATGTTCAAGAAAGAGTGGTTCTTCATCAAGGACGATGCTGTTTCTTTCCGCCTTTTCACTTCTGGCTGTAAGATGGATTTCATTTATATTTTCCATGTTTTGACTGTAGTGTTTTTTCTGACATGCTTCTATTTCTGGCTAGCGACAGGTGGTATTGCAGTTGTGGAGGATGATTCCTTGGTGCGAATGGCTGCTGAACTAAAGGCTATTCCGGCACGGGACCGGTCGGCCTCCTTCTTGATCAGGAACGCAACCCTCTTGGAGTATAATTTGATCTTACCGCACCAGTCCGTGGTTAAGCAAAGAGACACGGCTGAGGAGAAGGCTGCTAAAGCTAAGGAGGGGGATAAGGTAAAGAGCGGTAAGAGGGAGCCTTTCGCAGAGCGTCCCGTGGTCGGGGGGAAGAAACTGAGGAAGTCCGATGGCCCTTCTCCAAGTACTTGCCCGATTGTCCCGGAGGAGGAAGGTGTAGAAGAGGAGGAAGGAGGCGAAGTTGGAGAAGGGTCGGAGGGTGGAGGAGATGGCGACGGTCAAGGTGGTAGTGGTGTTGCTGCTCTAACCTCTGAACAAGACCTCGAACTGGATGAGGCTCTCCGTCGGGCCTTCGGGGAGTCGGAGGGAGAGTCGGAAACGGAGAAGGGAACGGAGAAGGCAAAGGAAACCGGCAAAGCTGTGGCTGGCTCTGACCCATCCTCTAAGGGTTCCTCAGCTAGGGTGATTCCGGCGATGCAAGGTGAACTTTTGTCTTCTGCCGATTCTATTTTCGATAAGGACTTAGAAATTTTTTACGGTTCACTTCCGTCCTGGAATGAGATCCAGGACTTATTGCAGTATCCCACTCCTCCGCCGGGTTTGTATAACAGATGTGTCTCCTCACTTTTCTTTCTCTTTAACTTAGCACATTTTTTGAATTGCGGATTATTGTATGTTCGTAACACTTGTTCTTTATTCCAGGGGCAGGCCAGGCGGGTAAAACGTCGGATGTTCGACACCGCCTTGAACAATTTAAGTCGAGGAGAGCTTCCGCGAAACCTTCTACTGATCGCACTGGGGACGTAGTCAAGTACCGCCCTCTTCTTGGGGTCATCGAAGAGGGCATTCAGAAAAGGAAGCGGAGCCGTTCCTTATTTGAATCTTCTTCTGCTTCGCAGCTTCCTACTCTGCCTCCCCCTACTCAGCCTCCTCGTGATACTACGGAGGAGAGCACGGAGCCCTGCCCCCCTCCTCCTCCTTCCAAGAGTTCTACTGTCATTCATATAAGGCGTCCCGATGTGCCTCGCCCCGTGCCTCGTGACCCTTTTGCCGGCCATCCTGATTTAGACCCAAGTTTTCGGGACATTTCATTCGATGAGACCACGGGCGAGCACCTACTTCCCCGCAACCCCATGGTAAGAGTGCTGGACGAGGCCAAATCTTTAGATCTTGATTTACTTACTACACGGGTAGTCACCATGGGGGATGAGGCCAAGGCTAATATCGACCGGGTGGCCGCAGAGACCAAGAAGTTAATGGAGCATCATGCTAAGTTGGTCAAGGCCGGGGAAGAGATCGGGAGTGCTAACATTCGGTTGAGGTTAAAGGTTGCCGATCAGGCCAAGCAACTCGCCGACCAAGCCATCCAGATTTCCCAGCATGAGGAAGCCTCCAAGCGTCTGAAAGAGACCATGGAGAAGGCCAGTAGGGCGGAATTACGGAAGATGGAGGTCGCTTGCAGGGAACGGATTAACATAGCTATCGCAACGGTGGATGAGGTTCAAAATGCGGATCTCGAGCGGGTAGAGGAGTTGTCAGGGAGGCTCGAGGCTGCGGAGATGGCTCAGGCCGAGTTGAAGATGGAGGAGATGAGGAGGTCCCTCAAGTTGAAGGAAGAGGAAATGAGGAGGTCACTCCAGGCTGACTGCTTGAGATACCAATCAGAGAGGGACGTCGCCATCACCAAGTTGCAAGCTTCCGAGGCCCGGGTGAGGGAGTTTGAGGAAAACGAGGGGATGATGGATGAGATGTTGGAGGATATGTACTTCCACACTTGGAAGGAGGGCGGCTTGTCTTGGATGGACGATTACCCTCGGGTCATGGCCAAGGTGTATCTCCAGGCTTTAGAGGAGGCCAGGGTGAATGCGGGTAAGGAAGGCGGAGAGGCTTTCAACTTGAGTGCGGTTACTGCTCAGTTCTCAAAGGAGGAGCAAGCGGCGGTGAAGGAGGGGATGCGGCTACTCGCTGCAGAGGAAGCGGGCGTGCAGTTGGATGATGAGGATCAAGCGGCGGATGCTGGTGAGTTATTCTTTTCCCTTTCTTTTCTTTTCGTGTTTTCATAACTTGATCGTTCGTTTAATGAATTCCTCTTCTGATCTGGACAGGTGGGACTTCAGATCCACATGCTGGGGGCTCCGATCCTGCGGCTAAGTAGGCTGGGGGAGTTGGTGATGGAGTGTGGATGCATCTGCCATCTTTTTGTTTCTTTTTTTATCACTGTTCATGTTAGTCTTTGATATGCAACTGTAATAAAATTATTTGCAAAGAATAACTTCGTGTGATCTTATAATATAAGCTGATTTTGTCATGTTTAAATGTTGTTGCTATCTTTATGTGCTGTGTGAGAAGTATAATTATGTATATGCCTGTGATTCCACTTGTGTTTGATGTTAAGTTTTTGCTTGAAATATAATTTCACGTTTTGCAATGTCAGTGTATGAATAAGTTATAGTTACGCATTTATGTACAAGAGAAGAGAGTACCGCCCTTTATGTTTTATTCGCAGGCGGTAGCTTTGAGTGTCTTGTGTAACTGTTCACGGGTATAGCCGAGCGCCCTGCTACCCAGCACGCAGGCTTAGAGCCTCATGAGTGAATGCTTCCTATTTGGTTTCCTGTACTTTAGAGTTTGTTATACAGGATAGGAGAAAAATATTTAAATGAAATGGAAATATAGTAAAAGTAAAACTTCCAGTCACGGAAGGCCGTCGATGTGCTTAAGTTCGTGGCAAACGGGTTTTGTAGTCACTTTCCCTAGCTGTGGGTCTTGGAGACATTTGTCACCCATCTTACGCCTCCGCGGGGAGTTTTCTTTTTTACCACAGCCGCACTTAAGACACATCGGAGCCGAGATCGCGCACGGTAACTACCCGAACCATTATGGTCCGTAATCGTGGGTATTATTCGATTTACCGTGGCCGGCTAGCGTGGGTGCCGTTGGCCGTGAACTACCCCTGGCTGGCCACACCTTATGTTGGGGCTTAAAGTAGGTTCACAGTTACCGACGAGCCGAACGCCGTAATGAGCTGCCATCGGCTATAGTCGGCCTTTATGATGACTTATAATCGGCTCATTACAGTTGGCTTTGAGGGCAGGCGCGCAATGAGTTAACCCGCAGCAGAGGGATGCTGGGGCAAAAGAGTCTCATTGGCGAGTGCATAGAATCGTAGCGTACCTGTTAGGCCTAGTCCAGATGAGGCCGCGGTGCGTCTTGAGTGGAGATGCCATAGAATTTTGTTCAACAGAAAGGGATAACGCTTAACAAGTAGCCAAGACATAAAGGAACAAGTTAAAAAGAGACAAGATTTTTTAAAGTGGTTCGGCACGAAAATGCCTACGTCCACTGATTCTCTTTGTTAATTCACTTCATATGGGCAGTACAAGTTAAGAAAAGTATCGACGGAGGTGTCGGATGTTCCATGCCCTCTGGAACACCTCTCCGTCCACTGTTGACAAAATGTAAGCTCCGTTGTGGAGATCTTTGTGAATTACATATGGTCCGTCCCAGATGGGGTCCAGTGCCCCGGGGCGCGGAAAGATTCGCCTGAGGACAAGATCTCCTTCTTGTAAGCTGCGATGCTTGACTTTGGAATTGTATAGTGCTGCCACTTTTTGTTTGTGAGCTGCTGCTTTGAGTGCTGCATCGTTTCTCCTTTCCTCAATCAGATCCAAAGACATGAGGAGGAGTTCTTCGTTTTCTTCTGGGTTGTAGTGGATCCTACGGTGGGAAGGCACAATAGTCTCAACTGGGAGCATTGCCTCCGATCCATATGCCAAAGAGAAAGGAGTATGTCCCGTTGATGTTCTGAAAGATGTGCGGTATGCCCATAGTGCCGTAGGAAGTTCGTCCACCCAAGCGCCTTTTGACTTTTCAAGTTTCTTCTTGATTAGGGTTTTGAGAATTTTGTTGACAGCTTCAACTTGTCCGTTTGCCTGAGGGTAAGCTACTGATGAGAAGCTTTTATGAATTCCATGCTCTTGGCACCAGTCGGCAAATTCTTCGCTGTCAAATTGGAGTCCGTTGTCTGATACGATCTTGAGGGGGACTCCATACCTGCACAGAATGTTTTTGATCAAGAAGTTGATAACTTTTGCTGAAGATATTTTATTTAAAGGTTCCGCTTCCACCCATTTGGTGAAATAATCGACTGCCACTATAGCATATTTGGCTCCGCCTCGGCCCGTTGGCAGTTCGCCAATTAAGTCAATTCCCCATACAGCAAAGGGCCAAGGGCTGGTCATTTGAGTAATTTCGTTTGTGGGTAGTCGAGGGATCTTGGCGAACTTCTGACATCTGTCGCATTTCTTAACGAAGTCTAGGGCATCTTTGTTTAGTGTGGGCCAGTAATATCCATATCGGAGTATCTTTCTTGCCAAAGTCTGTCCTCCAGTGTGATCTCCGCATCCTCCCTGATGGATGTTTGTTAATATCTCCTTGGCTTCCCTTCCGGCGACGCATCTTAATAGGGGGCTAGAGAAGCCACGCCGGTAGAGGATGCCTTCTTGTATTGTGTAGTGGGGAACTTTCCTCAAGATCTTCTTGGCTTCGTCACGCCTGTCGGGTAGTATGCCATCTTGCAAATATTTCCGGATAGGAGTCATCCAGGTTCCTTCTTCGATTGCAGTTATCAGATTCGCTTGTTCGAAACTCGGGGCTAGCTGCCTTGAGATTGCTAGTGCTCCGGGAATGGTGCTGTCCTTCATACTAGCTTGCTTTGCAAGTTCATCTGCCTCTTGGTTTTCTTCTCGAGGAATGTGTTTGATTAGATAATGGTCCAATCGATCGAGCAGCAGTCTGGTTTTCTTTAGGTATGCTGTGAGCCGTTCTCCTCGAGTCTGGAATTCTCCTAGTACCTGGTTTACGATAAGCTGAGAATCACTATGAATACATAAGGAATTGATCCCAATTTCTAGGGCCAGTTCCAATCCCGCTATTACTGCTTCATATTCAGCATCGTTGTTAGTGGCCGTGAACTCCAATCTTAATGCATAGTACAACTTTCTTCCCCTGGGGGTGACGATCACAATACCTGCCCCCGAGCCTTGTTCGTTCGATGCTCCGTCTACAAAGAGGTTCCACTTGATGTTTTTTGCTACTTCGGATTGTTCCTTGCCTTCGTTGGTAGTGAATTCGGCAATGAAATCAGCCATGGCTTGTCCTTTGATAGCGGTGCGGGGATGGTAGGTGATATCATACTGACTTAGTTCGATGCACCATTTGAGGAGTCGCCCAAAAGTGTCAGGACGATGGAGCACTTGTCTTAGTGGTTGATCGGTTAGAACCCTGATGGAGTGAGACTGGAAGTAGTGTCGCAGTTTCCGTGACGCGATCAATAAACAATATGCTAACTTCTCAAGTTTAGGATATCTGGCTTCTGCCCCCGTAAATCTCTTGCTTACAAAGTAAACCGGGCGTTGTGTGTGGTCTTCTTCTCTTACCAAGGCGGCGCTTAGAGCATGAGATGATACAGCGAGGTATAGGTATAACACTTCACCTTCATTTGGAGTTGAGAGTACTGGTGGTCTCTGAAGGTGTTCGATTAGGTTGAGGAAGGCTTTTAAGCATTCGTCGGTCCACTCGAACCTCCCTTTGTCTTTCTTGAGTGCTTCGAAGAAAGGGACACACTTGTCAGTTGCCTTGGAAATGAATCTGCTTAGGGCGGCCACCTTCCCGTTTAGGCTCTGCATTTCTTTTCGAGTGGAAGGTATCCTTATTTCTTTTAAAGCCCGGACTTGTTCAGGGTTTGCTTCGATTCCTCTGGCGTGGACGATGAATCCTAAGAATTTTCCCGATGAAACTCCGAAGGAGCACTTTAGAGGATTCAGCTTCATTCCATACCGGCGAAGTACCTGAAACATATCGTCCAGATGGCTTACATGGTCGTTGGCTTTCCTGGACTTTACCAACATGTCATCCACATATACTTTCATAGTTCGTCCTATCAGTCCTGCGAACATTTTGTTGACGAGGCGTTGATAGGTAGCTCCAGCATTTTTGAGTCCAAAAGGCATGACTTTGTAACAATATAATCCGCGGTCGGTGATGAAGCTAGTGTGGTCCTGATCGGGAGCGTGCATGGGGATCTGGTTATATCCGGAGTATGCATCCATAAAAGATAGGAGTTCGTGCCCAGCTGTGCTGTCTACGAGTTGGTCAATTCGGGGAAGTGGGAAGCAGTCTTTCGGGCAAGCGTCATTCAGATTGGAGAAGTCAATACATGTTCGCCACTTTCCATTGGCCTTTTTTACTAGCACCGGGTTAGCGATCCATTCTGGGTAGATGGCTTCCCGTATGAAGCCATTAGCAAGTAGATTTTTTACTTCCTCATCAAGGGCTGCTGATCGCTCTGCCCACATGCTCCTCTTTTTCTGCTTTACTGGTACCTTGGTGGGATCGATGTTCAACATGTGGCATGCTATGTCTGGGGAGATTCCTGTCATATCGGCATGGGTCCACGCAAATACATCTAAGTTGTGGCAGAGGAAGTCAATGAGTTGATCCTTCAATCCCGTTTTCAGCTGAGATCCGATTTTTAATAGTCTACTTGAATCATGCTTATCTACCGATACGAATTCCATAGCCTCTGCAGGCTCGGCGGTAGCCTCCTCCTCTTTATCCCTGGGGTCTAGTTCATTGAAGGGATCGCTTGTGTATCGAAGAGGAGGGGCTCTCTTTAGTTGCCATGCCTCCAAGCTTTTCATGCAGAGAGTAGTCTCTGCATCTTTTCCTTTATTCTTTCTGCGGTTATTGCGAAGTTCAGTTACGTAGCAGTCTCGGGCAGCATCTTGATCTCCTTCTACTTCTCCTACTCCGTTGTCTGTTGGAAATTTCATTTTCAGGCACCAGGGGGCTAATACAATCTGAAAGTCAGACAAGGCTGGTCTTCCCAAGAAAGCGTTGTAAGCCGAGTGGTTTTCTATTAGTACGAACGTTTGTTTTCGCACAACGGAGCGGGGATGACTTCCTATTTCGACGAAGAGGTCAAGTTGCCCGAGAGGCATCTTTGCATCTCCAGTGAAACCGTGCAGTGGTTTGTCACAGGGGGATACATCCTTCATTGATAACTTCATTTTGTCGAAAGCATGTTTGAACAGGATATTAACGGAGCTTCCCGTGTCTATTAGAATCCGAAAAACTTTAGCTAGACCAAACCAGGCAGAGATGACCATGGGATCCATATGTGGGTACTGTCTTCCTTCCAAATCATGCCTACTGAATACAATGTCATTGTTTTCCTTTCGTTTCGGGTGGCGTTCCTCCGTAATGGAGTTAACATATCCTTCGGCATTTCTAAGCGACTTGCCGTACCTTTCCATCTCTGCCCAACTTCTGTCGGCGATGTGTGGTCCTCCTGAGATGGTAAGGACCACTATCTTCTCTTGACTAGAGCCACTGGTGTTGTGATTGTTGCGATTCCCTCCGCCTACTTCTGGGAGGGGTTGCTTTGAGTTCTCGTTGGCAGGAGTTGGAGTCCTGTTCTGACCTTTCACATAACGTTCCAGTCTTCTTCTTCTAATGTGTTCTTCGATCAAGTCCCGAAGATGGTGGCATTCATTGGTGTCATGTCCGTGGGACTCGTGGAAGCGACAGAACTTTCCGGACTTGAGTGCGTTATCTGATTCTTTCTTGTGCGGGGGGCGCTTGTATCCGAGTTCGCCCTGAGTGGCTAGGTAGATGTTTTCGATTGTTTCATTCAAAGGAGTGTAGGAGTCAAATCTTGGCCCTGGTCGATATTGGCGCTTCTCAACCTTTCTGCCCCCAGCATTGTCTCTAGATTCATTTCTTCGAGCGTCCTTAGCTGCAGTGGGAACCTTGTCCTGAACTATCTTGCCTTGTTGCCCTGACTGCCTCTCCGTAGCAGCGTCTTCAAGTCTCATATACTTTCCAGCTTCATGGAAGAAATCAGGCAAGGTAGCTGGTTTTTCCTTAGTTAATCTTCTGGCAAACTTGGTGTCTGGATGTACACCACTACAGAGGGCCATCAGAGTGAGTTTTTCATCGGCATCTTGAACTGCTGCCGCTGCGGCGTTGAACCGTGTTAGATATTGTTGCAGCGTCTCTCCGGATTTCTGTTTGACATTGGATAGAAAATAAGCATCCTTGGGTTGTTCCACATGGATGCGGAACTGGCTAATAAACCTTTCTTTTAACATCTCCCATGAGCTGATGGATCCTTGGGGTAGATGGCAGAACCAGGAGGTAGCTAGATCTGATAGGAATAGCGGAAAGCATTTACATAATACTCCTTCTGTTGCTCCACTCATGAGCATATGCTGGGTGTATCTCTGCAGGTGTACGATGGGGTCGGAAGTTCCTTTGTAAGGTTCCATGGTTGGCATTTTCCATTCCCGGGGAGTGATGGCAGTTTCGATATTTCGGGTAAAGGGACTGGTGACCCTAGCGCCTATTCCCCGGTCCCTTTGCTCCCATTGGACACATTCTCTGAATAATCGTGCCATTCGTTCGTCAGAACTTGGAGCGGACAAAAATGAGCTCGGTTCTTCCCTGCGGGATCTATCTCGTCCAGATGCCCTGTAGGGATGGTACAGTCTATCACCTCTAGCATTATCCAGTGGTTGTCTTTGGCTGCTTGGATGCACGCTAGGACCAGCTACAGTTGCCCCCTGCCTTGATCTTCCCCTGTGGGGTTCTGTTTCGAGCACATCCATGGGGTCAACTTCGGGCTGGGTTCTAGCTCGGCTCCGTTCAGCGGGGTTTCTATGATTAGGTGGCATGACTGGCTCAGCTACATCCGACCCTCGCCTGGTGCCTCCCCCGCTAGGTTCGGTTCCAAGGGCTTCCTCGAGTCGGAATTCGGGCTGAGTCCGGGCGCGGCCCCTATCATCGTTTTTCCTGTTGGTAGCTTGTTCGAAGAGTGAAGACCTTTGTTGCCTCCGGGATCCTCCGGATTGGGATTCACCCCATGATTCCGTGTTGCGGTTGGACTCTTCAGCATCCCTTAAGCGTGACATGAGTTGGTCCACCAAAGTTTCTTGTTGGGATGTGAAGCGGTTAGTTACTTCAGCCACAACCCTGTCCAGATCTGCCCTAGTGATTGGTTGTTCCGTTGCGGGACCAGTTGGATTCTCCTGATTTTCATCTGGTACTGCTGTTGAAGTGGGCTGATCTGTGATTGCTGGATCTGGAAGGCTGCTAGTTGCGATGTTCTTTCCTTTGTTAACATCCCTTCTCTGTTTGGAAGGCATGATTTCTAAGCAACGAGTGATGTTGTTAGGAAGAAGGTTGAGTGGGAGAAGATGAAGCTTGAGTTCTGAAGATGAAGTCTGAGTTCAGTTCTCAGTGAAAGCACCAAAAATGTTTGCACAAAAAATGGACAAACACCTCCAAGTCGTATTATTTAGTTGATTATATGTAATTTTCAATGATTTTAGATGAGTATGTAAATATGAGAAAAGTAGGGGCTGAAATATAAAAGACACACAGATTTATAGTGGTTCGGCCAGAATGTGCCTACGTCCACTTTATATGTTATTATCTTCTTTCTTTCAGGTTACAAGTACAATGCGTTGTATACAAGTGTATGAAAGTAGTTTGAAAGTTCCTTCCTTGCTTGAGCTCTCAAACTTGTCTGCCATTGTTGTACCCCTGCCCCTCTATTTATAGAATGAGGTAGGGGGCAGGGGTCTTGGAAGTATATAACTGCTGGCGGGCCCGGGCTGAAGCGATCTGGACTGGCAACTATGTGGTTCGGCGAGGCTCATTCGGTGTTGCGTGGATATGGAGGCTTGGACCGGTGTTGGGTAGTTCGGCATGTAGGTGTTGTGGTGGTTCGGTAGTATGGTTGGTCCGGTGGCGATTGTGGTTCGGCAGTAGCGAGGTGTGGGCTTTGGACCGGCAAGGGTCTTGTCCGGTGGTTTGGTGGTATAAAGGACGCCGAATGAGGTGGAGCCGAACGAGGTGGGGACCGAATGAAGTGGAGCCGAATGAGTTGGAGCCGAATGTGGTGGAGCCGAATGAGGTGATGGTTGAACGTTGGATGGACATCTAGGTTAGTATTGAGCTTCTTGGCTGTCAAACGAAGTGGAGGCTGCAAGCCCGGGTGACATTGTGACTTCCTGGTCCCTAGATCTTCTGGGTGAGAATTCGCCCAACAAATACTTTGCAATTTCCTTTACATTCTGAAATTTGAACTTGTAATAAGGCACTGATTTTGCCATATTTTTTTATTTCAGCAATAAATTACTATCTTTTCAAGCTAGGGCTGTGATTCACCGAATGCAACATTCAACATTCACGACACACGAAGAGCTAAGTTCCATCAAAATATGAAATTTATTCAAATAGCGAGTGACTGTGACACGACCGGCCATTCACTAAGTGAAACCCCAGCTCGGGGGCAAGCCATCACATCAAAGGCTGAACTGGACCAACACACGACAGTCCTACAACTAACTCCAAATTCCCAGAGTGCGAATTGGAGTATAAACATCCAATAACTCGTTCCTAGAGTGCGAACGGACTCCAAATTCCCAGAGTGCGAATTGGAGTATAAACATCAAATAAGTCGTTCCCAGAGCGCGAACGGACTCCAACTTCGCAAAGTGCGAATGGAGTATAAACATCAAATAACTCGTTCCTAGAGCACGAACGGACTCCAACTTCCCAGAGTGCGAATTGGAGTATAAACATCAAATAACTTGTTCCCAAAGAGCGAACGGACTCCAAATTCCCAGAGTATGAATTGGAGTATAAACATCAAATCCATCGTTCCCAGAGTGTGAACAAATTCCTAGAAAGCCCAAACAGGTGTGAATGACCATCTATCGGCCAACTCCAACTTCTCAGAGTGTGAATTGGAGTATAAATATAGATTACGGGTTCCCGGAGTGCAAATCGAAGCATCCGTGCTATCTCCAAGTTCCCAGAGTGTGAAGTGGAGCACAAATACCGAGTCGAAGTTCCCGGAGTGCGAACCAGAATATCGATACTAACTCCAAGTTCCCAAAGCGTGAAGTGGAGTACATACATCAATTCCAGGTTCCCGGAGCACGAACCGTGTTACAAACATCGATAACTCTCGAATTCCTGGAGTGCGAATCGGATTATCGATCTCAAATTATCCTAAGCCCAAAGAATGTGGATGTGTGCTTAAGATTTGCAGTAAGTGTGATCAACAACCGATATACAAATGTTGTTCCCCAAAACTGGGGGGCAAAAAAAAAGCTAAGTGTTAATCGCTAACCAAGATGATACAACGTCCGAAGTTCAACTTATTCATCAATTACAACTTGTGACCAAGATCTTCAGACTTGGCAAGTAAAACAAACTCTAGATGGTAAAAACACCACAAGTACACCGGACTGAAAGCTAAACACTGCAAACACTTAAGCACAAAAGAAATTGAATTTTATTTCAACTAACTGTATTGGAAGATTCATGTACAAGTTCTTTCAAAAAATTCCTACCAGCAGGGGGCCAAGCCTGCATCTATACATAGCCTATGAAAGGAAAATAAAAGTGACTTCCTAAGCTGCCAAAAATGCACTAGAAGGAATCATCTACTTCTTCTTCTTCTTCGGTTTCCTCTTCAACGCGGAACCATTGGAGCCACTAGCAGCCTTCCGCTTCAACCCCGTACCCTTAGGCGGATCTTCCTCTGCCGAGGGCATGATATCAATATACTCCTCCGAACTTGAACTTAAAGGAATATTCCCTTCTCGAGGAGTCGAAGGGGTCGGGTCTACCACCGGGGGAGGAACAGGCGCGCTGGTTCCGACTAGCGTGTCCCCAGAAGAGGTCACCGCAAGAGGAGTGGGATCAACCGCCGTCGTAGCACATTTAGAGTTACCGCCGTGTGCTGTCGCTTCCATCTCCGCTTCGATTTGGGCGAGTATCTCAGCCTCACGAGCAGCACGAGACTCACGATAGGTGGCGGTAGACTGTGACGATTCAATAGAAGCAGGTGGGAACGTGCCGAGAACAAATGGCATGTCAACAAAAGGGTCACTGTGCTGGCTCAAGAGTTCATTCATCATCTGTTCATCGAAAGTAATTGAACCCCCCTGTGTCACCTCAGTCGGCGCGGCTATCGTCGTGGCGATTGCTTCAGTAATAATGGCCTCCTGTTCTTGATGTGGTTTTTGGACTGCAGGAGGCACCGTCGATGTTACTTTATTCACTGAGCAAGAAAGAAAAGAAGTGTCAGAACATGCTTCTGTACAAGTACTTCAGTTCGAACACATAGTAGATTTGTGCAGAGTACCTTCCTCAACTTGACTTGTAGCTGACTGAGCAGCTTCATAAAAGTGTTCCCTGATGGGGGATAAGCGTGGCTGCTTAGGGTCGTAGCCTGGAACCAACTGTGGCTTAGTCGCTGGTGTAGGCTCCGTTCCAGATGAAGTGATCATCTCTGAACTTGTAGATGGATGCGCAATGCCAGATCCTTCACCAACTTCCAAGTGTTGGGTACCCAGCTTCTCTCTAGCATGAGAGACCGTGAAATCATGGAGAACCTTCTTCTCTTCATCAGTCAATATGAGGTTCTCCAACTCAAATTCATCAAAAACTTCGCCTAGATGTGATGCTTTCTCTTCTTCAACTAGTAAATTCCAGGCGTTGAACAAATGCGTCGGATAATCATCAAGCCATGTTAGATTTCTGTGCCTCAGCACGTTAGCATTATAAGTGATGAGAAGTTCTTCTATCTTCGTCTCTAGCTTAGTCTCTGCTTGACGAACTCTCTCATCGACTTCGACTTCTGTCTCACGGACCTTCTCCAAGGCCGCGTCTCTCTCTTTCCGAAATTCCACCGCTTGCTCACATGCTTCCTGTGCGGAAACATTAGCGGTGTCTCTTTCCTTCACAATCTCTGCAACTTTGGCCTTGAGCTCGTTTAGCTCTTTCAAGGCCACATCCCACTCAGCAGTCACGATGGTATTTCGGTGGCCCATGTCCTCCACCGTAGCGTAATGCTCACGCTTCATCCTATCCATCGCTACCTGAGCTTCATCTGCTTTCCTGAGAGCTTCAATCTTTGACTTTCGGGAAGATTCGGCCTCACTGCCGAGCGCCTGAATGATGCGGTCCTTTTGACCAAGTTCTTTCTCCAACTTCTTGATCGTGGCCGCTCGATCAAAGGCCACTTTTGATGCTTTATTAGCGGTCTTCGACCACTCTTGATACTGGAAGAATACGTCCGAGAGATAATCGTGCATCATAGGAGCAACTATCGACGGTATCCTCTTCAGATGCAGAGGAAAAACGAACCCATCAAAACAAATTTCAGGAAATTTTTCCTCGGTTGAGCAAGCCTAACCGCTCCTTCCCCCGAAGGCTCCGTCAATGTCTGTTCTGCTGACGGGGAGGCCGCGATTTTCGTTCTGCGGTGAGTATCAGACCTCGATGGCTGGGAAGGTGGCTTGGGCCGTGAAGTTTCTGGCGGCGGTGCGTGAGCTCTAGGAGGTGGCGTGCGAGATCGAGATCGTCGCCTATAATCTTTTTCTCTGTCAGAGCGCTCATGACCCGAGCGCCCATAGTCATAATCTCTGTCTCCTTTCCTCCTATAGGGCTCGTAATACGAAGAAGACTGGCGTTTCTTACGGAGACTGCCAAGCATTGAACCTCTACTAGACATAGTACTTGACAAACATAAAGAGAAATTAGTAATCTCTCACAGTGAACGTATTACACTTAGAAATCGTGTAGTGCCGTGAAGTGTGAATGTGGGTGCAACCCCCCGACCAACTAGATGTGTCAACCGCACTAGTGGGCAGAGACTCGCTCAAAACTAAAGCTTCTGAAAATTCTTCCAATCCGGCATCATGCTGCAAGGACACATCATTCGGAATTGGAATATCAGCGAGCCCTTCATAAAGAGTTTCAGTTCTTGAAGGAGACATCTCCGAAATTCTAACTCCAGGAGCTGATCGAGCCGTGACAACCGATTTCCATCTTCCCTTTTTAGGTGGCTTAACAACGGCTGCCTTGCCTTTTCTTTGTTCTTCGGTATCTTGAGCTACATCCGCAGATTCACCCAATGGCTCGTCATCTGTATGAGTTCTCTATGAGTCAGCCTCCTCAATTATGACAAACTTAGGTTTTCTTCGTTTGACTCATTCTTTCGAGACGGTTCTTAAGACACCGTCAAGCATTATGCTTTGCCTCCGCTCAATAAACCCAAGGATTCTGAAATTACTATCTATCAGTAGCAACTTAATATTCCTCTCTTCGCTTGGGATTTCTTGAAATACCCGAACTATCTCTTTGAAACGCTCACCTTCAGGTTGCTGAATTACGGCTGAAAAAAGAAAAGAGATGTGAGTTCGACTTCAAATACATCGGTTCCATCGACTACCCGAAAAGATAGCAATATTTACATCTAAATAGCCATCGTCGAGCGAACCCTGGGGGGCATCTGACATAAAACCATTCCGTCCTGAAGTAGCTTAATCTTGTCCAAGCCCCCGTGATAACTTGGCAATTTCTTACAGCCTCCAAGAATGTGAAAGATGGACTATCGGCCCGACTCTTGAAGTCAAACAAGTATCTGATCTCGATCGGAAGTGGCGGTCGATGGAGATATTCCATAAATGCAATGAACAAGCTATTGAGCGGCGCGTATCCGTTCGGATGCATTTGAGAGGGGGCGATCCTCAAAAATGACAATACTTCTCTTATATACTGGTTAAACGGAGGGAGTGTCCCGGCTGCGCAAGCGTGGCGATTGAATGCGGTATATCCCTCCAGTGGATTGTGTGGTCTATCATTTGGCCCCGGCAGTAGCACGTCATCCAGCGAAAAACCATGCCTTAAGCATATTCTTCCTAGCATGTCTTCCGAAATGTTAGACGGAACAGAATCTGATGGGTTACTAATGAAGGATGTGTCAGGTAACTCATCCGGAGCTGGACCAATAACCTCAATCTCAATTTTCGGTACTTCAAGCACGGGAGGGACTGAACTCTGAGTTTCTTGCGGTTGCAAACTTGAAGTTTCCATAACTAGCTAACTCACGAGAAATCATCATTAGATGCTAAAAATCCCGTGCATTCTCCGGTGTAAAGTGCATGTGTCGTGCAGTGCAGTGCATTACTTGAAGAAATTCTATGGAATAAACTATAATGTATGAACGAAAAAACTTTGAAAATCAAACCGAAAATGACCGTCATCGCTGACCGTCACAACCGTGCCATCCACTTGCAAACAATCGACCCAAGTTGAAGTTCGTTACATTTTTGTTAAAGTTACAGTTCCATCGGCGAGCTTCGAAAGGTAGTCCAATATGCAGTTCTAAGGTCAAGTTCAATCATGCAAAGCAGAAGCTCGTCGGAGTCAAGTATATTTATGTGCAAAAAATTCTCTAAGTTCATTTAATTTCAACTTGGAATCGGTCGCTGCAGTTCAAATTCGTATCGAATCGAAGAAATATCATCAACCATGTTCGAATTCGATACGCTTCGTATCAACCACTTTCGAATCGATACGCTTCGTATCGATCGCATTCGACTCAATACGTTTCGTATCGATCAGTTCGAAACGATGAGTTTCGTATCGACCCAGTTCGAAACGATGAGTTTCGTATCGATCAAAGGCACACCATCTCGTATCAATCCGAGAACACCGGCTTCGCATCAATTGCCGCTCTCACATTCATATCGATACGAAATCGCATGCTCTCACAATGTTTGACTCTGAAAGACAGAAGGATCGAGTCGATTCGAAGGCTAACAGTTCTTCCTCTCTATCGATTCGAAAGTGAAAAGCAGCAGTAAAAAGTAAAAAGGTGAAAAGTGACGAAGACCACGCTATTTATATGAGGCCATAGGAGAACCGGGTCGATTTGTCTCCCGGTCCATGTGACCAGTCATCACCGGTCGCCCTAGCACTCGAGTCGAACGGTTTGTTCGAGTCCATCACCGAAGAATTCTATCGATTCGAAATAGACGACAGACCCATCGATACGAAGAAAGCAGCAGGAACAGCCAAAGATTGTGAACTCCATCAGCTCAAAGCCCTCGTTCACATCAACAAGTTCACAATTCCATCTACAACCCACCGATGCGAACAGAATCTTCGTATCCGTCATTTCTCATCAATATGAATCGCAGTTTCGTATCCATCAAAACCTGTCGATACGAACAGCAATTTCGCATCCATCCTTTCTCATTGGTACGAATGGACGTTTCGTACCCATCCAAGCTCATCGATACGAAATATCATTTCGTATCCATCATTCCGACTCGCATCGATATGAAAAACTACTTTACAACCTTTTACATCGATTCATGAGAGGATCGATACAAGAGGATAGTCAAAAACAACCATCGAATGTTGTTTCAACTCAAATTTCCAAATCGGTTCAGGAGAGAATCGACACGAAATTCAATAACAAACAAAACTGACAACGGCTCATGAACACACAATGTTAACGAGGGTCAAACTAACATATATGCATATATGTCGGACTAATATTCGATTCTAAACATTTACAGGGATCGAATACTCATCTTGTTACGATTACAACAACCAATGGCTAAGCACTATTATACAGCAATCAATCACATAAACGCAAGGTTACAGCAATACAAGGCACGAACCTCAACAAAAGAAAGCAATGATTGTTCAGAGAGAAATTGCAGCTCTTCAAAGCACGTTGTGTTTCCGCAAGACGTACTTTGGGGGGCAAATGTTATCCCTCTTTTTGGCAAAGTCGTGATACCAAAAGGTCAATCGAAAGCAAAGGACAATTCGTCTCAGAGGTTGGTCATACTTCGCTTCACTTTGGATATTGCTGAATTTTGTCCGAGTCCAAATTGAGCTACAATTGATAGGACATGACAAGAAAGATCATAGAAGTCAGCATCTCAAATTTCAAGTCAATCCGAGTTCGTACGCTCGAGTTATGATCGATTCAATTTCAAGGGAAAGGCCTAAGTTTCGTATCCATCCTCATGCTCCAATTCGAATTGATCTCATTCATATCGATCGAGTTCGAATCCATCGGGACGCATCAGTTCGACTCGATCACGTTCGAATCCATCGGCTTCCCCTGCTTCGTATCCATCATGGAAGTCCGTCGCATACATCTGTCTCGAGTTCATCAGGTGACTTCGTATCCATGGAGAAGCTACAAGGCTCGTATCCATCAAAGGGGTGGTGTTCGAGTCCATCAGTAACATCAACCTTCGAATCCATAACACTTAAAATGGTCGAAAGGAAGATAGCCTCGCCTCCATCTGGTTCGAATCCACCAAACTTGCGGTAGTTCAAATCCATGGGAACACTTCTCTTCAAATCCATTAAGTTCGTATCGTTGGACTTCACACCCATCAACAGTTGCAGTTCGTATCCATGAATGCGGCACCATTCGAATCCATTGAGTCAACTAGCCATGGTGACGTGTCATTCATCGATGCGAATGTGCCGAGATATATGGAATCGAAGCGGTCAACTTGGAGCCAAATCCGGATCGAGGTGAAGTGTGCGCTCCACGTCAACACGAAGGCGCGTGCCATCCTCGGTTCGAAGCAATCGGTTCGAACGCATCGATTCGAACCAAACAGCCACTCGAAGAATTCCATTTCGTATCGATCATATCTCTCAATCTACTGATCCAAATGCCATGAAATTTTCACAGAAGCTTGCATACATGTTGAAGGATGTCCACACCAAACTGTTGGAACACTGGAACTGTTGGATGATATAAAACATTACATAATCATGCACTTCCTTAGGAAGGAGAATGCAAAGGCTGATTCGTTGGCTAAATTAACAAGTTCTAGGGATGCGCAACTGTTAGGATAAGTTCCAATAGAGGTTTTGATGGCTCCAAGTATCGACTAGATGGATATCGAATGGATATTGGAGGCCGTGGAGGAGGAGGAGTAGTAGATGACTCTGATCAAGGATTATTTACTCAATGGAATTCTTCCAAGAGACAGGAATGAACGGAAGAAACTCCTTTGAAAAGCACCACAGTTTATGATACAAAAAGGAGGACTGTACTAAAGAGGATTCTCTGCCCCATTGCTTAGGTGTGTAACCAAGGATGAAGCGAAGAAAATCCACATAGAAATCTACGAGGATAGCTATGATGATCACATCAAAAGGCAGAAGTTAGAAAAAAGGTACTTCGTTACGAATAAATCTAGCCAACGATAAATCGAGATGCAATCGGTTATACTAAGCAATGCGATCGCTACCAGTGATTTGTGAAGATTCTGAGCGCCCCATCGATAGATTTTACGCAAATGGTTAGCTCGTGGTCATTCGCGGCTTGGGGAATTGATATTATCGGTGTGTTATTGAGGACGAAAGAAGGAGAAAAGTATGCTATAGTTGCAGTGAATTACCTCACAGATTAGGTTGAAGAAAAACTGCTCGCCACAATCACAACGAAAAAGGTGATCAACTTTATGATGAAGAATATCATATATTGGTTCAGAGTACCTCAAAAGATTATAATGGATAATAGAACTAAGTTTGAAAGTACCATGTTTAGGATTTCTGCAACCAATACAAGAATGAGAAAAGCTTTTCAGTATTAGCACACCCACAGACGAATGGTCAAGTGGAAAACGTGAATAAAATCATCAAGTCCACCTTGAAGAAACGATTAACTAAAGCCAGAGGAAACTGGATCAATGAGATTCCACAAGTATTGTGGGCTTATAAAACAATCCACAAATTTATGACTGGACATACACAGTTCGCTTTGGCCTACAGATCAGACGCCATGATCCCAATAGAATAGGAAGCCCCTTCTTATCGTAAAAGACATTACAATCCAAAGGTAAACGAGGAACTCTTGCTTGATTCCCATGATTTGGTTGATGAGAAAAGGAAGGAAGAAAAATTAAGGGTAGTTGCTCGCCAGAATTGAGTGGCTCGACATTGCAACACAAAGTTCTGAAGCTATACCTTTGAAGTGGATCTCATGTTGAAACGATTTCTCCCGGGTACGGGGGCACTTGGTCTGAATAAGGAAGGTCCTATCGCAATCAAGCAAAAGCTTGGAGATGGAACATTAAAGCTATCTACTTTTTATGGAATCTCGTTTCCTTGTGCATGGAATAGCGACCTATTGCGACGTTATTTTACTTAGTTTTATTTTTGTTTATTTTTTGCAAATAAGTCACCCAAGGGCTCTAAAGGCAATGTAATAAGGCAGGACTTGCCACATTTTCCATTTATAAATAATGTTAGCTTCTTGAACCAATGGAACTGCGTTCTTATAAGAAAATCATATGCTGTATGATTAGTAGTGCGCTCAAGGTACTCGAAAACAGCATCAAATCTTTCGATCCAGGATCAGGACCAAGGAAGGTAATCGCTTGGGTCGATCGAATAATTCGATCCTAACCTTAAGGTATTAGCCATTACCGGGAGTAGGCAATGCTAAGAAGGAATGCCTAGAATAAGGCGATTAAAGTGCCAAATTTTGGAAATAGAAACTGGTGCATGATTGAAATTCTAATGACCATGCTTGTAGCTTGGAAGAATGCGCTAGGCCGAGGATAAGCGAGGATGGTCAACGGACACTCTTGGCCAACACCATGAAATAGGTGTAGTTGGGAACGATGCTCGAAAATTGGCATCTGAGCAATCGCTTCTCGAAGGTAGGAACCAGTAAACGGATAGGACTTCCACGACTGTGCTTGCAGCCTAGCAGTATGTGTCAACCAAGGATAGGCGAAGATATCGATGAAGGTTGAAAATAAGTACTACTACCTTCTGCCCAGGATCGGGATCGGAAAATTCAAATCGAACTAGGGGCAATCAGATAATTTTCCCTATATAGTTAATTACTGAACAATGCCCAGAAATAGACAAGGTCGAAGAACAATGCCCAAAGGCAGGCTCAATATGTCATGGAGTCATATTGAAAGCATGGTTTTACTCATGGCTTAGCAGGATTTGCATTACAAAGGTTAATTAGTGAAAATGCATGGATAATATCGATCATGCTCGATTACTGGTTGGATCATAGATGTTAGGAAGTAGACATTCAAACCATTGTGCCCTGGAGATAGGGAAACACGCAGAACTTGGATTATTTATAACTCGTTAATGGTCGAAGGAAACTCGACATAAGATAAATAGAAATAAGCAAAGAGTTGGTTAAATTATAGTTTTGTTTAGCTAAACAAAACACTTTGATAGCTATAAACAGGACTGAATAGAATATAACCTAAGAAATTACATTAATTTTATTTAGATGCATAAAGTGGCAGTAAATAAATGCATTGCACAAAGACAAACATGTATAATATGGATAAATTGCAGCAGAAACCATTATATTATATATGCAGGTACGATATATGTAACACCTTTTTAATTTAACATTATTTAGGATGTTTAATTGGACATATTAAAAAAATGTAAATAGTTAAGGAGAATGAGATTTGAAAACTTATAAGATCGAGCCATTATTAATGAACTAAGAAAGATTAATTAAACTTAAATATAGAAAACGATATATGAGAGGGACAATTTATGTATGACCTACCTTTTATCCCTTAGACCCGCTTCCCTTAATATCATTCTCATTTTTTTACAAAACATAAAAAATCAAGAGGAAGAAAAGAGGCCAATCATTAATCAAGTTAGGAAGCACGAAGTCAAGGGGATTCAAAGAGGAAGACCTTAGTGAAACTAAAGCAATATCAAAATCTCAAACTCCAACATCAATTTTAAGTTAAATAATACATGAACCATCTCTTTTGCTTATGTTTATATTTAGTTATGGATAATGCTCAAATTATTATTGTTTGATTTACCAGGATATGGTTGTTTAATCATTGTTTCTATTGAATGATGATTTATGGGATTTTTATGAAATTATTTAAGTGGATTTTGAGGGTAAAACCTAAGTTTTTAATCTCCAATAGCTTTGATTTTTTGGTGTGTTGAATAAAATATTATTTGGAAATTAGTTTTTAATTTCATAATTTTTCAAATTATATTAAAAATTTTGTGAATTTCCTAAGATAGAAACTATGTTGATTTCAGGTTTTATTATTAAAAATAATTAAATATAGCTTTTGGCCCTGAAATTTTTATATGGTAAAGAAAATAATATTTTCGAATTTCTAGATTTTTTGAGATTTTTCCCAAGTGTTTTCGAATTACTATGAATTTATTATGTTAGACGAGCATTTAAATGGATAAATAATTAACGGTATTAATTAGTTACTTATTGATATTTTTTTGGAACTATAAAACTGATGGGCGGTAGTTTATTGAAAAGAACATGGATAAAGATATTTTCTATCCAATAGGAATTGAACAAGAGTTAAGGTTGTTGAAAAGAGATTACTTTTAGTAGTAAAAATTCAGTTTTCTCAATAATTACAATAGTGTCATGCCCTTGTTCTCTATACCAAGGCTAGAGCAGCATCATAACCAAGGGTGTCAACGTCGATGAGTAGGGAAGCACATGGTAACCACTTAGGTAGTTGTGGAGTGACTCCAACCACGTCGAAGTCGACCTAGACGGCAACCAATTATAGGCGACACTACACTATCATGATTCTTCTAAAAGGTTTAATTACATATCATCGCTGCATTTCTTAATTCTGTTATGTTTTGGAGTCGAAGTCCATCATGGCCGGCGCCCTTCTTTTATTACCTTCGGCGTCAACAATGTGATGGCGCTGATGCCGCCAGTTTTCAACTAGAATTTTTTATAAAATCTCGCCAGTCTTGTTGCCACAGTCCATCAAAGTCGACAAGGTCCCTTTGTTTTGCTTCGACAATGGTGTTGTGTGGCATTGTTGCATGACTATTGGTGTCAACATTGTTTAATAGGTGTATAACCTGTAGCGAATGTAAGTCGATAACATCATTTTCGACAAGAAGTTATGTACTTAGAAAATTTTAAGTTTTGTTTTCTATCCTTGGGTAAAGGTTTGACGTTATCAATATGCGACATGGTGTCTCCTGCCTTCTTTATCAAGGGTAAAGAGCCTTAAGTCTTATTCTTCATCATTGTTATTGGGGATACCGTTTAATTGTAAATTTCGACACTATCATCAGGGACATCAATGTAGAATAGCTTTGACAAGTTAAATGTTTTATAAGTTTGACCATATCATTGGGGACACCAATGTATTCGACATTATAATCTTTATATGGCTTTTTGGTGATACAAAACTGTTTTATTTTATAAATTTCGACATTAACTAGTAGGGATACCAATATATTTTTGCTCGATGGTTTCGACCAGACACATTGGGGATACCAATGCATAAAATTGGAGATGTTATAAGCTTAAGGGGTAAATAACCTAATTGGGGACACCATTGGTTAAACATGCAGGTAACGTGAATTAAATTGTTAAATGAAGGGTTCATAGTTATCCTAGAAAAACTATAGGGTGTGAGATAGATAATTCACATCATGTTGGAGATTGATAGTACCTAAATGATTAATGAAGGGTTCATAGTCATCCTAAGAAAACTATGGAATATGTGATGGATGGTCCACATCATTTTACATAGATGAAACCATATATGATGCGTAGTCCATGTGGAAGGGGATAGATAACCCATAAAAACATTTATATGCGAGAAGGATAGGCTGCATAATTTTGTTAATTAAACCTGGGTGATGGGTAGTCAACATGTTAGGTGATGGATAATCCAAAGTATTAATATATGTGAGATGGGTAGTCCACATAAGTATAAGATGGATAGTCAATGAAAATTTAGATGGATATTCTAATAACTTGGGATGGATAATCCAATATATATTGCTTGTTTGCATATTAGTATTTTATTATGTTATAACCATTTTGAATGTAGGAGCATAGTATATGGTTGAGATATTTTAGTTTAGATATTAGTGAGGGGTAAAACCAGTTTCGCTCGGCGGTGTGGTCTCATTAGATATCTAATTGG
Organism: Allium cepa; assembly: GCA_030765085.1. Classification (NCBI taxonomy): domain Eukaryota; kingdom Viridiplantae; phylum Streptophyta; class Magnoliopsida; order Asparagales; family Amaryllidaceae; genus Allium; species Allium cepa. The sequence goes on from CM060945.1 coordinate 1,016,300,316, forward strand.
TTTGAGATGGTAGATTATTGTTCACAGCAGACCATTGTCTGACCCAAAGTTTTTTTTTTTCCCTTAAATTCTCAGGTGCTCATTGAGTAGGTCGAAAGTAAGGGTTTTTGGTTTCTAGTTTGACGAATAAGCTTCCGAAGACATGTAGGAGGCACCTAGATATTTAGGAGTACCTATCTAATCCATGTGGCATTTGGTTTTATCTGTATGGATGTAATGGCAAGTTATATAATTGCCAAGTGTCAGATTCTGATCAACTAATAGGCATCTTCATATGTCACTCTACGAGTATTTTGTAATGATTGTATTTTCTCTGAACGTGGGTTTGCGAATGGGGTTATGTAGTGAATATGAAATATCATTTCTGAAATGAAATGTGAAAATTTGTTAAGAAAAATGGTGTTTAATATTTTTCATACTCATGTGCTTCTAATTATTGATTTGATTTATATAGGCGTATTTTCTCATCGGAAATTAATAATATGGATGGCTACAACATCAATAGTGCTTAAATTTCGGGCTTTAAAATAGGGGATGCTACAATACATGAAAATGTTGAAATGTGAATGGAACAAAGAGATTGCAAAGGAAAAGTAGTCTTTCACAACATCACTTTTTACATACATCAATGTTCAAGGGAGGGTCCACACAAACACAGCCTGTGTATAATAAAGAAAAATAAAACGACATAACTCCAAAACAGACACATAGAATTTGTCTTTCTATCACCAAGAGATGGACACAAGGAGCCTATTTCTTCTGACCCTTCCTTTTCTTCTTTCCAGCCTTGTTGCTTGAGCTATCATAAGGACCCTTCTAGTCTTTCTCAACTTTGGGTGTGCTGCCTTCAAAAGGGATAATGTTGCCTTCGACTGTAATGATAGCAAGATTTTCAAATGGTTGATAGGGGGTCAGAAGTCTCCGTGGTAGAGTTGGTGATGCTGCTCTTTGAAGGAGGGATAGTGATAGGAAAGATAACTGAAGAATATTTTGGTTCTTTGGTGGTTATAGGCTTCCAAAGACAAGGTTTAGTTTCAATCTTAACCTTGGACGTGTTGATTTTCCACTTCTCTACCATGGAAATGGATTCGGTTAGGCCCGAGGCACTGGTTATAGTAATGTCTTCCCTCAGGGACTGGAAAATGTCATCCAACCCTTCTTAAGCCGCGATCCTCTGTGGATTAGGAGATGGAGTAGAGCTGGAGGAGAGGCTCAAAATGGCTAGTCCAGTGGGCACAGGAGTTAACTCGATGGTATAGCAGTAGTGCCCATGCGCTGAGTGATTGGTGGAAGAGGAGGTGGAAGAGAAGCATAACTTGTAACTTCACAAACAGAAAAGTAGAGGTTAGTTACAGTCTCAGATGAGAATTGAAAGACTTCGAGTACTAAAGAAATAAGAGATACATCTTCACCTAAACTCGGTTGCTGGATAGGGACTTAGAGATTTTTCCCTCTTCAAGTGAATGCTAAGTTGGTGGATTAACAAAGGAGCAAACATAGGGTTAATGAGGAGTAATTCTGTGGAAGCTTGGATAAATTAGGTGGCTTCAGAGATGGCCCCCATGGTTGTAGGAATATCCATTGTAAGCTCTTGGGATTTGAAAGTTGATGATTTTTCCCGACTCGGTATGCTTGGGTCGACAGGAGCTTCGATGCAGCTTTAGTGGCGGCATCTTCCACGGCCAGGATACCCTTTCCCTTTTTTAAGTTTTAGGATATCTTCAGCATTGAAGTACTTGATTTTTAGCTTATCTTAAATGAGGCCTTCACTGGATGCCTCTGCACGGCATAGCCATAACAACCTGCACCTTAATGGGTCAAATTTTGATTAAATCAAAACCCAAGTCCATTAAGGCACAAATCGTTGGTTTTGGCAACCTGTAATAAACATAAGTATATCAGACTGTGATCAATACAAACTCACAGCGGAATTGAAAAATATAATATAACATACGTATTGATTAAGGCTACCACCTTGGAATATCATTCTTTGGATATTTAATTCCTTGTCCATGCCAAGCATGAATAAGAAGACTTCACCATTTGCAGTTGTCATCTTGCTCCGGTACCAAGTCCTTCTAATCTAACATATGGGTTGTTTTGAGAGGGGGTCAAAACAACGTTCTGGTGATTGGAAAATTACATACTTTGCTCATCCCATTAATTTATATCGGTTGATTTCCATTTAAATATTATGTCTATTATTTATGGCTAATCTGTTAATTCTTATGTGTGCGTACGATATGCCTAACCTAACCTTCTTCAAGGTACCATTGTGTGTATGTGTATATGTGTTCATATTTATCTAAATATTTCACAACTCAAAACCCCAACCACTTAATACTTCTTAAATAGAAAGGAGGGAGACCCATCGGCCATTTATTACCTCAAGTTCCTGAAATGGACCCTTCGCAACGTCGCCGCTAGTCATCGGTTCTAGCTGTAGAGACCGATGAGCCCTATATATGACTTTGTAATATAATATAAAATTTATTATCGCACTATTAACGCAACGCATATCCCTTCTCTACGGGTCCTATGGTTGGAGATGTTACACATCAGTATGACTTTACTGTTATGTGACTCTACTGACCTCGCTTTCCAACCCACTAAACCAAACCTACCACCCAAAGCCTAAGTGTTAGACTAGACCCACTAATTCACATTTGTCCTAAAGGTATAATTTAAGCTATATAATTGAAAATTACATTCCTTCCTACATATAATTAATAGTATTTATACTTATTCTCTATGTTATTATTTCTAATTTATATGCTTAGCCTTTGGTTTGCTTGTAATGTCTAACAAATAACTATTCCCGTAATAATTAGTCATTGATACCAAAATTGGACAACCTCTAATTAATCCTCGTTTAATTTCTTTAATCTATTTACCCATTTCAAATTTACCTATTATGGCTATTCATTTTCCCATAATTTCCATATTAGATTTTCTAATGACATTTATTTACTAATTTCAAAATCAACCTATCATTACCATTCGTTTTCCCTCAAATGCCATATTAATTTCCCTAATTAGTCCCTATTTAATTACCTTTTAACTCTTTATTAATTACAAATTTATTGTCCGTTAAATTTATAATTAATGTACATAAATCCTAGTCCATTAATAACTAATACGCATATAGTCTTAATCATGCTATTTATATATTTTTATTTTTGAACATCAAACATGATTTTACGTGTGTATGTGTATGAATATTTCTAAATATTAATTTCTAAACTTGAACATTCCTTTCCATATTTTAATTTATCAGAACTATATTTATAAAAAAGATTACCATTGTAATTTTCCATAAATTGACCAAAAGCGAGGTCTTTTCTTTGTTTGAAATTACAAGAAATTATTTCTTTTCTCTTTATTGAAATAGACAGTGTAAATTATAAGAAAGAATATCCATATCTTACACATCTCTTTTCCTTCTTGGTATATCCTTTGTTAATTCAAACGATGTGCTTTTATTCTTATTTTAGAATTGGATAACTTATGGAAATTACATGGAACCCACTCCAAATAAATCAATGTATAGAAATTCACATTCCAAGGACAACCTAATTTACAAACCAATTATAAATCTAAAATAATTTTACAACTTTGCTAATATTCTACAATTGAAAATTTAGGGCTGATTTCAAATTTTTAGATCAGGTTTTACATACTATTCCTATTTTGATTACCTATTTTATTGAATGTATAGGCACTAATCCTATACGTTTATTTTAACGTATAATTCATCAGATCTTATTAAGGATAATAGTTAAATAATAATTCAACGAGCTAAATTTCAATGTTATAAATAAATTATTATAATACCCACTCTTCTTTTTCATCTTTTCAAATCTCCCAAATCTGAATTCAATTCTTCACTTGACTCCTTTTCCATTGTACTCCAAAAGAATATGTATAACAAGGAATATACCTATTATTAGAATTACAGATCTGAGAAGAGAGTAGAGGTTAAGGGGAATATAGATTGAAATTTACCTTTTTCCGTAGTATTGATTCACTTCTTCTCTTCTTCTCTTTTATTTTCCGCCCTTCTTTGATTTGTTTGTATATATATTATTTTATAATTTTTTAGAAATAGTGGAGAAGTGAAAATGACATAACTTTGCTGCTTGAATCAAAAAATATGAGAAGAGAAGTAAGGGGTTGAGATTTTATTTATAGTCACATGAATCAATCATAACCATTATATTAAAATAATTAAATCTGCGCCAATGGCCAAGGTTCAAACCCTAGCCTCCACCATGCGACCAATCAACCGCTCCCCTCTAGGTAGTCGACCACTAGCGATCGACTGGTCCAATGAGGGATTGACTGGTGGGGTCCCATATTTACTGTTTATTTATTTCCTTTTTTAATATTTAATTATTTTAGCTCTCGAAACTTCAAACGCTAATAATTTTTTCGTTTGAGCTCAACGATCGCAAAACTCCATATATGAAAGTTCCTTAGAAAAATGCAACGAATGCAATGGTGCGAGTTTCGTGACCAATTTCTAATGTTTGCTCAAATTCCTTTTTTACAGCTTTATTAATTAATTATTAATTATCATTCATTTTTCAGGGTGTTACATTCTCCCCCTTAAAAGAATTTCATCCCCAAAATTCTCCAAGGGTTGAATCGTGTAATATGTCACCTAACCAACCAATTAGTGTACATCCAATTTTGCAGCCAAACGTGTACAAGTGAAAGGTGTATCACATCATGTAAAACACTTATGCAGAATGACTCTAAACCGGTGCCTTCTATCATTTTTCAAAAAACGTTTGAAAATACAATTCAAGCAACCTAGATATACTGGAAATTTTATATGTATGCAAATTTTCAAAAACCATTTTTCATACAATAATTTTCACACTTCCATGAGTAGGAGTATGGTTCAACTAATTTTGCATCCAATCCCTACCATTCAAAATTTGGCACACAATTTTTAACATCCAAATTTTTTGAAAATTCAGTTTCTGAATTTATACTTCTATGTCGGACAAGGAAATTAGATGGAATTTTTTTACAATTCCACCCAATTTTGGATGCCTACTCCATTGTAACTTTGAACCTTCTCTTCCGCCTCCAATTCTTTTCTAACTTTTCCAAGTACAATTTGCACAATAAGGTTTATTATTGGATGTTAAATCGTAATCATCCTAAGCGCAAGTTTTTGTTTACTATCAACAAGGTATGAAAATAGAAATTCCAAAATTAAAATAGCCTTTTCCCTTGTTATGATCTATGTTTAGTATACCGCCACCCTGCTCGGGCAGTAAAATTCATACTTACTAACACGTCGATGCTCCTTAAGCTAGTTTGTGGCATCTAAAAATAATAAAAAATTCTCATTTCAAAATAAAACTTTTAAACAAAATTTCCAATAGAATTTCCAATTTGCAAAATAGTTTGAAGAATTGAATAAGCAAAAGCATTCAAGCACTTAAACAAAATCTTCCAAATACATTTGAACTCAACTTTTCAAAACTTACACAACCTTTTCAAATTACTTGAAATCCCTTTATACAAAATTTATCCATTATTTTTTTCTAAAACAGTCCACCACTTTTAAAATTGCTTTCAAAACATTTCCAAACTTTTATCAAACAATCATTAAATTCCAAAATTCCATTTTGAAAATATTTCATATCACTTCTAAATATACCACTATCATTTCATAATTTTCAAATAATTTGAAATCAACTTTTCAAAAGCATTTAAGCAAAAAAATTCAAAGTTTTCGAACACAATTTTTTTTAAACATTTGCTGGTTTATCCTTAGAAACAAATCAAGCCATATCTTAATGAAATTGGGACCCAATCAATGAGTTAACGCATATGGTGGACCTTAGTGTTGTGCACTTAATCCCAAATTTGGGGAACCTTTTATTTTTCTAAAATGCAAACTACCTACAAGCATATTTATAAATTTTAGCTTTTCAGGTATAGGGACAGTGATCTGCAGTTTCGCAAAAACATTTTCCTTTCCTCCACTTGCTAAATTTTATTTTTCCCGAACTTTAAAAAGTTTTGAGATCTAAATATTTTTAATTTCTAATTGCTAACTTAATTTCCTAATTAGTTTATAAACTTTCAGTCTTACCTACACTTGATCGCTAGTTGAGTGTCCTTATGAGATTTTCTTATTTACATTATTTCTCAATATATTTACAATTATATAGCGGTCTTATCCCATCCATTAAATCAAAACAATGATAAAATAGGAATATATCTCATACTTCCCTTATGTTTTTCTTAAACTTAAAGGGAGACAAATAGCGATTGCAACTTAAAAACCCTAAAAGAAAATTGCTGGAAGTTGCACTTCATCATCAATTGGGGTTAATGATGTTGTGGCTATACTAAATTAATATGGACATTTCTAGTATACCCTTCTACCATCATACAGCTTCCTAAACTCACTTCTTGGCTTTCAATAAATGCATTCCATCCACTGCTTCAGTCACTGTATCCGATTATGGAGTAAATTGAGTGTTCTCATGTCGTAGTGGGTAAGCAATATAAGCTAACACAATTAGAATACCTCATTAGAAAATTGACTTGGCGGAATAAATTCCCTACTACCTATCTTGCCTTCTTCAACCTTGAGTCAACCATCGTCCTTCATGTGTATTTGACACTCACTGCTCTCTTCTTCAACCATACTACTATCTTCTCTAAATCAAAATCTCTTGACAGTATCCTCAAACTTTGGTATTTACTTGCTCCACATCCTTAATCCTTCATCCAAGTATACCATGGGACTCGTAATATTCTACTTTGGTACCCTTTAAGATTCCTCGAGGGTCCTTCTCATGGCTTCCACACATCTTTAATAAAATATTTCAAGGTTCATACCAACATTCCTTATATTCAATGAGGATTCCCCGTTGTTACCCTACGAGCGTTCGTAGTTATTTATTCATAGCTTAAAACCTTTATCCCATCTTATCTGAGTAGTGGTCCCTATCTGCGCCATATTAAAAACTTGGTTTGGTTTTCACTATTCTTTATAAAACTAAAACTTCACAATCATGAAGTACCTAATCCAAAACCTTTATCTTTGAAAATATAAACTTATAAACTTTTTTTAATCCAAAATTTTCCTGATTCCAAAAAGGAACCATGAAATTTTTCCCTTTTCTAACTAATTTTACCTTTTTAAGAACTTTCTACACTAGGGGTTTACTCTTTTGAAAAGTAGTATTTATAACTCAAAACATTCAAAAACTCAATTATCATACCATGCCCTTTTTTTCAAAAACATCTTCTACAACTTTAAATAATGAAAGTGGAGTAGACAAGGATAACTTCCATCATATTTTTTTATACTCTTTCTACCTCCGATGGCACCTTTGACGGAGGTTTTAATAGCAGAAGAGGAGGCACCTAAAAGATATGCATAATTTCAACATCCATCTAAGTGTCAATCTAAAGTATACGCGCAATTACTATATGTGTGTGTGTGTGTGTATTCCTAATGTTATTTCTACAAATTGTCGAGCATTCTTACCCTTCTATACTCTATATCTCATTTGAATCAAGTACCATCTCCATTTATCCACTCCTCAAAAAGAATATTAAAATGGAAATTCCAAATTTACAGAAATAGGAAAAATCACCGAACCAAAACTACGTTCTATTTTCTATTCGTTTCAAAAAAGAAAAATATCTTTATCAAAAATCTTACATCCAAACCTTTTAACTCAATCAATTTTAAACTTAGAATTTCAAATTTTGAAAAAAAACATTTTTACAAAACCTTTAAATCAGAAAATTTGACTCAACAAATTTTCAAATTTTCCTTGCTTTAAAACAACAACTTCGTAACAAATTTTATGAAAAACCTATTCAAAACATTTCAAGGTATTTCAAAAAATACTTTTTTTCAAATTCTTTCACATGGGGTTGGACATAGAAATGGACTTTAATTGCCATTCCTTTTGAACTCTCCTTCCATTCCATTCATCCTTAACTCATCTCCATCCATAAATCCTATTTATCTTCTTTTAGTTATTAGTTTGCACCTTCTTGCTAAAACTTTCTCCACCTCTTCTTCATACCTTGCTTTCGGATGCTTGCAATATTTAGGTTCTTACTTCCCATTTGTTTGGATGAAATATGCGTCTTCAGTCAGCAATATATCAAAATCCACAATCATAAAGCATTTTAGCCCCAACAAAGGAGTCATGTATCATCCAGCCTCCGGAATTCTTCTATATGTCATTTTCATGCTCTTCGTCTTCCACTCCTTACAATACGACCCGTGGTATGATCGGGGTAGGATTATAAATTTTACTCGATTTTTTTTTCTAACTCATAATTGTCTCGCCCATACTTTTGGAATATGGTCGCAACTACTTCTACGGTTAAGATTTATAGAGTTATGGGTATAATTTATATATAATTGTAGGTAAAAATAAAAATATGTTCTCTCAGTATATCCTAATTCCTATGATCGACTAACCTAAGCTCTAATATCAAATGTAACAACCTACACCTTAATAGGCGCGAATTTCGACTAAATCGAAACTCAAATCTATTAGAGCACGGATCGTTGATTTTGATAACTAGTAATAAACACAAGTATATCAGAGTGCGATCAATAAAAACTCAAAACGGAATTGAAAAATATAATATAACATATGTATTGACTAAGGCTACTACCTCGGAATATCATTCCCCAATATTTATTGCCTTGTCCTCATCGAGCATGAATAAGAAGACTTCACCATCTATAGTTCTCGTTTTGCTCCAATAGCCGGTCCTTCTAAACCTGATCTGTGGATTGTTATGAGGAGGGGGTCAAAACAACATTCTGGTGATTAGAAAATTACATACTTTACCCATCCCATTAATTTATGCCGATTGATTTCCATCTAAATGTTATGTTTATTATTCACGGCTAATCCGTTAATTCTCAAATGCGCGTACAATATGCCTAACCTAACCTTCTTCGAGGTACCATTATGTGTGTGTATTCATATTTATCTAAACATTTCACTACCCAAAACCCCGGCCACTTAATAGTTCCTAAATAGGGAGGAGGTAGACTCATTAGCCATTTACTAACTTAAGCCCTCGAAGTAGGCCCATCGTTACGTCAACGCTAGTCAATCAGTTCAAGCTACAGAGGCTGATACCCCTATATATGGCTTTGTAATATAATATATAATATAATCGTCATCCTATTAATGCAACTCAAGGACTCCTCTAAGGGTTAACTAACCCACCTCCACTAAACTAATTTTTTATCTAACCATCTACTTTGAGGTTTGTGCATCTCCCATACGGATTCTACACTAGTAGGAAGCGAAATCGTCAGGGCATAACCCAAGTCTTTGTTACCGCTCACCCGAGATCGCTAGGCATCAAAGCCTATATGCCAGACCTACTACTAAATACCGGTACTAATAGCTGGCATAGCCTACCGACTCTCCATAGCTGACATCCCGTTTAGACCAAGTTAAGTAAAATGCCCATTTCAGTTACTTACTACCTCTTATTGGATATGAAGCAGACTCCATTTCCAAATGGTACTGGGTTATTTAATACTTCAAATCTAAGGCGAACCCTCGGTTTATTTTTCCTACCTATCTACAACGCATATTCCTTCCTCATGGGTCCTACGGTTGGAGATGTTCCACATCAATAGTACTAGTAGCATCTCGGTGAAGGGAAGACTTCTGTTGTGTGAGTCTACTGACCTAGCATCCCAACCCACTAAATCAAACCTACCGCCCAAAGCCTAAATGTTAGAATAGGCCTACTAATTCACGTTTGCCCTAAACGTATAATTTAAGCTAATTTCCTGCTATGAAAGTTACATTTCTTCCAACGTATAACTAATAATATTAATACTTACTTATTTTCTATGTTATCATTCCTATTTTATACGCTTAGGCTTTGGTTTCCTTATAATGTCTAATAAATGTCTATTACCCATAATAATAGTCATTTATACCAAAACTAAACAATATCTAATTAATCCTCGTTTAATTTCTTTAATTTATGTACCCATTTCAAAATCTACCTATTATGGTTACTCATTTTTCCATAAGTTCCACATTAGATTTTCTAATGACATTTATTTACTAATTTCAAAACCAACCTATAGTCACTATTCATTTTCCCATAAATGCTATTTTAATTTCCCTAATCGATCCCTATTTAATTCTCTTTTAACTCTCTATTAATTACAAATTTATTGCTTGTTATATTTGTAATTAATATTAATAAATCTTAGTCCGTTAATTATTACATTGTTAATAATTAATGCATATAGTCGCAAACTATATATATTCTAACTAGAACATTTCTTTTTACATTTTTATTTATCAGAACTATCCTTCTAAAAAGGATTACCATTATAATTGTCCATAAATTAATCAAAAGCGAGGTTTTTGCTTTGTTTGAAATTACAATAAATTATTTCTTTTCTTTTGTTGAAATAAATATTGTAAGCTATGGAAAAAAATATCCATATCTTACATATCACTTTTCCTTTTTGGTATATTCCTTGTTAATTTAAACGATGCTTTTATTCATATTTTAGAATTGGATAACTTATGAAAATTACACGAAACCCACTCCAAATAAATCAAAACATAGAAATTCATATTCCAAAGGCAACCTAACTTACAACTCAATTATAGATCTGGAATTATTTTACAACTTTACAAACATTCTACAATTGAATATTTGGGATTGATTTCAAATTTCCAGATCAGGTTTTGCATATTATTAATATTCCAATTACCTATTTTATTGAATATGTAGGCAGTAATCCTATATGTTTATATTTAGCATACAATTCATCGGATCATATTTAGGCATAATAATTAAATAAGAATTCAATGAGATAAATTTCATTGTTTTAAATAAATTATATAATTTCTCACTTGCGTTTTTAAGATATTCCTAAATCTAAATCCAATCCTTTACTTGATCCTTATTTCATTTTAATCCAAAAGAATATGTATAAGTAGGTATATTCATATTATTTGAATTATAGTTCTAAGAAGAGATTGGAGGTTAAGGGGAATATAGATCAAAATTTAACTTTTTCCGCGGTACTGATTCGCTTCTTCCCTTCTTATCTTTTATTTTCCGCCCTTCTCTGATTTTTGTGTGTATATGTGTAATATGTTATATTTTTTGAAAATAGTGGAGAAGGAAAATGGTAAAGCTTTGCTGCTTGAATTAGAAAATATAAAAAGGGAAGTGAGGGGTTAGGCCTTATTTATATGCGCACGAATAAATCATAACCGTTTGATTAAAATAATTAAATTTGGGTCGTTATGGAAGGTTCAAACCCAAGCCGCCACAACACGACCGATCAACTGCTCCCCTCTAGGAGGTCGACCGCTAGGAGTCGATAGGTGGGGTCCCATATTGAATGTTTATGTCCTTTTTTCGTATTTAATTATTTTAGCTTTCAAAACTTCAAATGATAATAATTTTTTGTTTTAACTCCGATCGCGGAACTCCAAACATGAAATTTGCTCAGAAAATCGCCATGAAGCAATGGTGCAAGTTTCGCGACCAAATTCAGGCATATGCTCAGATTCCATTTTTGGAGCTTTATTAATTATTTATTAGTCTTCGTTAATTTTACGAAGTGTTATAGCAGAACCTCTTCCCAGGCATCGGCGAGGGTAACAACGTATGTATTCCCCAACCACTTTTGGTACTTGTATTGAACGACGTTAACAAAGAGTAGCTGAAGGGTGGTGTAACGACTCAAAAATTCAGCAATTTGAATTTGGAATATTTAATTTAATTTAAATAATGAAAGGTTAATTTTATAAGTTAAATAACTTGAATTTTAAATATAGTGATTTATTTTACAGTTAACTTGTTGAATTTAATATTGAAATTGTTTAAATAATTGAACCTTGGATTTAATATGAATGTAAATGATTTCAAAAGTTGATTTAAATTCTATTTGAATAAGAAAGAGGTTAGTGAACTTTTAAATTTGATTTAAAAGAGAATAAATTGATTTTGGGAATTACTCGTTTTTAATTAACGTATCAAAATAGCCTTTCGGGGCATAGTATCGGATTTCAACGAAACCAATTTCATTGGATTTGTAATAGTGAATTATCATAGGACGTCGAATTTCATGGCGATTGGACGTATCGTTTAGTCGTGCGAATTCAAAACGCATAGAAAGTAATTGAAGAAATTTATATTAATATAATTCGATTTTGGAAAGTTAACTTTTGTATATAATGGAATTGGCTCTCGATATATATTTCATTGTGTTTGAAATAGGGGTATACATATAGAACACCAGGCAGTGCGCTTCGTTTGGAGTTCGAAATATTCATGGATGAATACTATTACGAAAATTTTCTATATAGGGTCATTCATTTCTTTCGATTGCAATCCTATTTCACAGCCGCTATTTCCCAAACCCTCCATCCAACGGCCACGGTCGATCGGAGCCACTCCGTCCATATTTATATTTCGACTTCAACTACGAAATTGTAGAGCACAACTACATGGAGGCAACCAACGGTCGGATCATCGAATCGTCGACCGAGGCGACAGAAATTCATTGCACTCACGAGCAGCGAATTGGGTTCGACGTCGTCCGTGTGTCACGTGCACGCACGTAGGAGGGTGGGCCGATGACTACAGATGAGGTGGCACTTGGATGGAGGTCGGCGGTAGAGGAGCTAGTGGTACGAGCGATAGCGTTCGTACGAAAAGAATAAAAAAAGGAGAAAGCCTAGGCGCGTGCACGGGAAGGAATGGGGGGAAGAGGAGTAATTTTAAAATTTTAATTTAATTAAGTTAATTAAAGAATTCAATTAAACGTTCGTTAATCCATATCTTTCTCATACGAGGACCGAATCGAGCGTGACAAGTCGCATTGCGATCGTATCGACGATGGCTACGCTATAGAGTTGGATTAAATGGATTTGGAGCTAGCAAAAATTTTGGATTAAAATTGGACTTCCATTCAATTTTAATTCAAAACGGAATGTTTGGTGACTATTAAAAATCAAAATGAGTTAATCTCACCATTTTGGTTAACCAGAAACATATTTAGTCGATCAAAATTATTTGTTGATGTTTGGATGTTTATTATTGATAGTTATTGACTATTTGGATAATCTACTAATTATTATAGTTGGATTGGATATTTTCCCGCCTATTGGAGTGGATGAGACCCTATTACGTTCCCGTATAAGAGCGATGACCCATGTATACGAATCCCGTCTCGAAGTGGTTGATTTATATTTTTATGATTATATATTATATGTGATCCGGGGGACAAATTGGTGGGTTCAAAGAGGATTCTTCACAATGTTGATTTTATTTTCATATATATAGTGATATATGACTGGTTAAATGCAATATTGATGACATGGATATGATTTCTTAATTAGTGCTTTAGTAGCACCAGACCTTAATTTTGGTATTTCGAAAATACTGAAAATGATGATTTTGATGTAAAAAGGATTTCAAAGTGATTTTTGAAAGTATATGCGTTTAATGATTTTTAAATTATTAAAAGGAGTGGATTTTTTTTAAATAAATAAAAAGTTATGATTTTTGATGCTATAAAAGTATATTTTTGAGAAATACTTTTATTTGGGATTTTTGAATAAGTTTATAAAAAGGATTTGTGGAGGCAATATTTTATAAATAAAGAAATAGAATTATAATCGAAACTTATAAATATTTTGTAAATTGATTTGAAGTTTGCCAGGTAAATGGATTTATAAATGGATTTTATAAATAAATTTGATTCATTAAAAAATGGATTTATAAGTGGATTTTGATAGTAAAATTAGTTTATAAAAGAATGGATTTATAAATAGAACTTTGTAAATAAAGGAATTTTATAAAATAGGAGTTTTATAAAATCGAAAGGAGATTTATAGAAGTAGTTTTATAAATATAAGAATGATTGGGTTAAAGATTTAAGTATGGATTTGCATCAAGGAAGTAGGTTATGTTCCAAAAGTTGGTTACTCATATTAATATTGTTTAAAGTTGTTTATTAATACTTAAATATTTTGAAGGGTTAATTATTTAAATTATTAACGTGGTTTGAAACTCATAATGATAATAATTAAAAATATTTTGGCAATTTATTATTATATATATGGTAAAGATTAACAATTGTTTTATCCATAGTGGTTTGAATAATTAGTTATCACTTTTAAGAGGATAAAGTTAATAATTATTTGTTTATGATGGTTTCGATATTCATAAATAGAGTTTGTAAACGAACTTGGATTTTTACAAGAGGATCTAATTAAATGGTTTGAAGACTTAAGGATGATTTTACAAGGTAAAGGGGTTTATAAATATATGGATATTTATAACGAATATCAGAAATGGGTTTATTGATTTATAAAAAGGAATTTATAAATAATTGCATGGTGTTATAAAGGGTTTAGAAATGATTTGAGAAACAATTTAGAAATAGTTTATGAATGATTTTGGGAATTTATAATGGAGTTTATAAAAGATTTTAGAATTTGGTAAAAAGGAGATCTTCCTCAGAGTTTGGTACATATACTTATACCATTGAGATAAGTATATGGATATTTTCTAAGTATTGAAAATAAAGGGTTTGTTAATATATCTTTGTAAAAGTATTTTGATATAAGCATTTACAAGATGGTTTTAATTAACGAAATGATTAATAAGGTGGCTTAGTGTTGCTTGGTGCTTAACCAAGTTTTGGTTTTTCCTATGGATTTAAATCCATGATTGAATATTTGTTATTCGATAGTTAAATAACTGACTATCGGAATTTGGATCCAAAAGTGACTTTGGAAATATCTAGGAGAAACACATGAGTTATGTGGCACAATCATCTCTGATGACGCTGTACTATGCGTGTAAATCTCGTTTCATTCTCCTAGGATAATGGTAAGGAAATCCATCTACTAACGGTTAGGAGGTGATCTCCGACCTTACATTTGACTGTTTATTTCCTAAAGAACCGAGGTTGAGTTTACCAGAAACTATCGAATGTTATTTTGAAGATTCCAGGATAATATTGTTATCCGAAAACCACTTCGATCCAACTCAAGCGTTCGAAGTGAAGACATTTTGAAGATGATGGAATAAGAGACGAAGTTCTCAAGCGTTTGTTCGGTCCCAGAATGAACTTGTATGGATTAATGCTGGTATTGCATTGGTTGCCTAGAGGGAAATATTAGCATTCCAAGATGGTTTGCTAGGAGGAAATGGTAAGAGGGTAGCCTCTTCGAGCCTCACACTCGGGAAATGAATAAAGTAGGGGCATGCGGTAGGGCTAAGTGAGTCGCACCCAAGTAGGGTATGATCATCCTAAGTCTAGAGCGATATTCATGCATGCTTGGGGATCTCATTGTGTGGTTGTTGATTACAATCAAGGGGTGATCATATTCGGTGCTACTCAAGAAGGGGGTAGTGCTGGTCCTGGGTAGCAGATGTGCAACATGTTGGTTCCTCCTATACATTTTATATAGAGTGTACGGATTCGGATGGTAGACCCTTACCCTTCTATAGTTGGAATCTATTCTCCAATACGAACCTTCGGTTTTGGTTGTAGAACCTAGTACGCTGGAATTTAATTAATGTAGCAATTTCGGCTATCATTAATAAGTATTTGTATATCAGACGTTATTATAATATCAAAGGATTTCATATAAAATGTTTTGGTTATCGTAAGGTAAAACCCCGTCTGTGTTTATGTGCGGCGTGATCTTACAAGGTACTTTTGCTTTTTGAAAGGTTTTTATAACTTTAAAAGTCCAATCGGGTGTGTTTTCTCATGCTGGTTTTCCAAACTGACTCGGGAGTTATTTTATTATAATGCTCGGGTCAGACCGAGCATATTTACATATTGCTTTGGATGCATTGGAGCTCAAGAGACAAATTGGAGGTCTTCAAGTCATATTCTCGTATATGTTTATTTCCGTTGCTTTGTTTTGAAATTATCAGCAATTGTGAGGACATGTTGTTATAACTGCCCAGGATGATAATTGTGAATGTTGTTGTACTCTGATGGATGTATATATATAACAGTTTCTCTTTGTAAAAATCATTTATATAATATTATATGTTATTCCGCTGCGATTGTGAGATTCTATGTTGTTGTTAGTTTCTTTTCTCTTCTTCTTCTCTTCTCTTATTCTTTCTTCTTTTTTTCTCTTAACTATCCGTCTTTCCATTTGATTTGGGTTGGACATGTATTGTTTATTATTAGCTTGAATTGTATGGAAAAGCGGGTTGTTACACGTGGTATCAGAGCTTAGGTTGAGCGAGCACCTAGACTTCGGTGGGAATTTACTCATTTGAGATAGGGTAAGCGAGACCCTAGGATAAGTTTGAGTGTATATATATGAGCACGTATTTGTTAGTGATATAAGAATGTTTTATATTGTGTTAATTTATTTATTGAGTAGCTTATGAATTCTAATCGGTACGTAGGATGCCACGATATCGATAGGGGTTTCTAAACGCTTAACAAGGCAAACCGACATAGTATTGTTTTTAAAATGGGTAAATGAAATAATTTTACCTAGTTTATATTTTATATATATAAAGGAATAATTTTTTAGAAATTATTATAAGCTATATACGGTGTGTTTGGATGTTAAAGAATGATAATATTTGATTATTGTCATTTTTTGTGAGCTGTTATTGTTATAATCTAACAAAGACAAACATTTGGCAAATAGGTTATGTAAGAAAATAAATTTATAAGGATAAGTTATAGAGATTTGACTATACTTAAATAATCAACATTTGTGAAATAGGATTTCATAAAAAGTAATATCTTATAAATATTATTTATAAACATGATTTATAAATGGAATTTCCTAAGTATATTTATAAATATGATTTGTTAATAAAATTGGATTTAAAACGAGAAGTTGGAGAATTTAAAACCCATTGATTTTGAAAATTATTTTCAAAGGTTTGGAAAAATAATAATAGTATTATTTTAAAAATATTTTAGGTTAAAATATTTTAAATGGAATTTAAAAGAAATAGAAAGCACTGAACTTACCTCAGTCGCTGGAAAATAATTTCGATGACAACTGCAGCATCATCGGCGTTCATTTTCGAGTTTTTAAGTAAGGAATTGCTACCACTGAAGTTGTTTTGATAAAATAAATTTATTTTAGATTCTAGAAGTGAAATTTGATATATAAAGGAGTTATGTATAGATATGATTTCAAAATGATTTGAAAATAAAACTGGGCACTAAAAACCTGAAATTTTATCAAAATGTTTTGAGAAAACCTAAGATAATAAGTTTTTTAATTTCTAATTTTAAAATAGTATATATAAGAATTTGGAATCGAGTATGAAATTAAAATTTATCTTAGGTTAAGTTAAATAAATAGAGTAAAGGGTTAAGTGGAATTTGAATTGAATTGGATAAAATAATGGTCGTAAAGTGATTATATAACCCTGAATTGTAAATATAGTATGTGAATAAACTTGAGTCAAATAAATTCATGAAATTTTAAGTAAATAAGTTTTTATAACTTATAGATTTGAGGAATATTAAGCTAAAAACAAATTCTAAATTTGTTAAATGTGAATGTTAAGGTACGAAAATCATAAATTGAGATAGGTAAATAAATTTAACTTAAGTTAAGTTAAATAAATGAATTTTGAACTGAAATTTAAATAACCAAAGCTAATTGAAATTGAAATTTAGTTCTATTTGTAATGAATTAATAAAATGGAAATGAACTTAAGTTGTAAAGTGAAAATAAACATTAGAAGTGTTATATGAAAATATTTGTAATAAAAACTTAAGTAAATTATTATATGAAATGGTTCATAAATAATTTTAGTATTGATGAAATATACTAAGTGATAATGAAATAAGATTTAGTTTAAGGGAAGTTAAAATGCAACGATTTTATGAATTGATCCATAAATGAATTAAATATGGAATGAAATGTTGTTAAACATAATGTGAGTAATAGGATGTGAACCAATGAATGTAAATGGATCGAGCGTAAATAAAGTGAATGTAAATGATTGAATGTAAATCAATTGAATGCAAGCAAATTTAAATAAATATGTAAGTTGAACGTATATTATTTTATTCCCAAAATAGGTTTATCCAAATTCGAGTATACGATTTCGAGGTGATTTATACCGATCCAAGTTAGGATTTTTTTACTCGATTCTTGACGGCAAACCCCGAATATAGATTTTTGATTGACTTTGATATCTCTGTCATGGTATATGGCTTTGCAAAAAGAATGGCGGTTTCTAATCGAGAAACCGAATCTAAGTCCGACTAGAGTGGTCGGGTGAACGATACTAGTTCGGAAGTGAAATTGTGTGATCGAGCGAGCGATCAGGTATGGTTTTATGTACAGATGGTATATATACATCGTATGGCCTTTAATAAATATAATGTTGACATTAGAAAATGCAAGTTGATATGATTATGAATTAATTGGATGCACATTAATTGTTTGATGGTTTTCCTGGTAGCATTTGCTACATTTGCATATAGATATTGTATTAGTATGCGTATTGATAGTACTTCCCATATACTTGTTCTCATTGTTGTTGAGTGATTAGTAGGGGTGGATGACGTATGCTTCGCATTTGGAGCTCGCTTTTGCGTTATATTGATTGTATATGCTTACTGATACTAATAATAAGGTACACATCTCGGATTACATATCGTACTTTTACACTTTTTTCCTGCGGAATACCTCATCCTCGAAGATGAGATGTATATTTGTAATTAGATATCTATTGTAAATTGTAAGAGTCGCGCAAAGGAGACGTTGGTAAAATTTTCCAAGGTGCTAGAAATTTTTTGAGAATTTTGAAAATAATAATTTTGATAAAACGAAATTTTGAATTTGGTTTTATAACTTTGAACGGTATTAATTAGTAAATATGAATTAGTTTGAAAGACATAAAATAGTATAAGAAGTTAAAAGACTTAAAAAATTGGTAATCCATTTCAAGTAATTGTTTTTGAAAAGTTAATAGGTTTGTGACATTTTTCTTACCTTAGCAATTTTGAGTACAAAATTCATTTTAAAGGAAGAAGAATGTAACGAACCAAAAATTAAGTAATTTGAATTTGGATTATTTAATTTAATTCAAATATTGAAATGTTGATTTTATAAGTTAAATAACTTGAATTTCAAATATAGCAATTTATTTGATAATTAGATTGTTTAAATAATTCAATTTTGGATTTAATATGAATGAAAATGATTTCAATAGTTGGTTTAAATTCTATTCGAATAAGAAGGAGGTTAGTGATCTTTTAAATTTGATTTAAAAGTGAATAAATTGATTTGGGAATTACTTGTTTTAATTAACACGTAAAAATAGCCTTTCGGGGCACAGTCTCAGATTTTGACAAAATCAGTTGTATTGGATCCGTAACAGTGAATTATCATAGGGCGTTAAATTTCATAGCGATTGGACGTATCGTTTAGTCGTGTGAGTTCGAAACACATAGAGAATAATTAAAGGAATTTATATTAATATAATTCGATTTTAGAAAGTTAACTTCTGTATATAATAGAATTGGCTTCCAATATATATTCCATTGTGTTTGGAATAGGGGTATGCGGCACGCTTCATTTGGAGTTTGAAATTTTCATGCGAATTTTTTTTATATAAAACCATTCACTTCTTCCATTTGCAAACCCTAATTCACAGATGTCATTTCCCAAACCCTTTATCCAATGTCCATGGTCAATCAGAGCTACTCCGTCCACTCTCAAGCTCGACTTCAACTAGGAAATTATAAAGCACGACTATACAAAGGCCACCAACAGTTGGATCGTCGAATCGTCGACCGAGGCAATCGAAATTCACTTGCATTCACGAGAAGCAAATTGGGTTCGACGTCGTCTGCGTTTCGCGCGCGTGCAGGAGGGGGTGCCAGCGACTACATGCGAGGTGGCGCTTGGATGGAGGTCGGCGATGGAGGAGCTGATGGCGCGAGCGATTATCGTGTTCGAACAAAAAGAATAATAAAAAAGGAAAACGCCTGGGCGCGTGCGCGTGAAGGAATGGGGGAAAGAAGAGTAAGTTTAAATCTTTAATTTAATTAAGTTAATTATAGAATTTAATTAAACGTTCATTAATCCGTATCTTGCTCATACGAGGTCCGAATTGAGCGTGACAAGTCGCATTGCGATCGTATTGATGAAGGTTGTGCTATGAAGTTAGATTAGATGAATTTGGAGCTAGCGAGAATTTTAGATAAAAATTGGATGTTCGTTCAATATTAATTCAAAATGGAACATTTGGTGACTGTTAAAAGTCAAAGTCAATTAATCTCATCTTTTTGGTTAATTAGAAATATTTTTAGTCGATAAAAAATATCTATTGCATGTTTGGATATTTATTATTGATAGTTATTGACTATTTGGATAATTTACTAATTATTATTAGTTAGTTGGATATATTCCCACCTATTGGAGTGGATGATACCCGATTACTTTCCAGTGAAAAAGCGGACGGCCCTTGTATACAAATCCCACCTCGAAGTGGTTGATTTATATTTTTATGACTATATACTGTATGTGATGTGGGAGGATAGGTTGGAAGGATACAAGATGATTCCTCACATTTTTGATTTTATTTTCATACATATAGTGATATATGACTGGTTGAATGCCATATTGATGGCATGGATATGATTTTGCTTAATTAGTGCTTTAGTAGCACTGTGCCTTAATTTTGGTATTTTGAAAATATTGAAAATGATGATTTTGATGTAAAAAGGATTTCGAAGTGATTTTTGAAAGTATATGCGATTAATGATTTTTAAATTATTTAAAGGAATGGATTTTTTTAAATAAATAAAAAGCTATGATTTTTGATGTTATAAAATTATAGTTTTGAGAAATACTTTTGTTTGGGATTTTTGAGTAAGTTTATAAAAAGGATTTATGGAGGCGATATTTTATAAATAAAGAAATAGAATTATAATCGAAACTTATAAATATTTTGTAAATGGATTTGAAGTTTTCCAAGTAAATGGATTTATAAATGGATTTTATAAATAGATTTGATTAATAAAAAATAGATTTATAAGTGGATTTTGATAGTAAAATTAGTTATAAAAGAATGGATTTATAAATATAACTTTGTAAATAAAGGAATTTTATAAAATAGAAGTTTTATAAATCTAAAGGAGATTTATAAAAGTACTTTTATAAATATGGTAATGATTGGGTTGAAGATTTAAGTATGGATTTGCATCAAGGATATAGGTTATGTTCCAAAAGTTGGTTACTCGTATTAATATTGTTTAAAGTTGTTTATTAATATTTAAATATTTTGAAGGGTTAATTATTTAAATTATTAATATGGTTTGAAACTCATAATGCTAATTATTAAAAATATTTTGGCAATTTATTATCATATATGGTAAAGATTAACGATTGTTTAATCCATAATGGTTTGAATAATTAGTTATCATTTTTAAGATGTTAAAGTTAATAATAATTATTTGTTTATGATGGTTTCGATATTCATAAATAGAGTTTTGTAAACAAACTTGGATTTTTATAAGATGAGCTTATTAAATGGTTTGAAGACTTAAAGGATGATTTTACAAGGTAATGGGGTTTATAAATATATGGATATTTATAATGAATTTTAAAAATGGGTTTATAGATTTATAAAAAGAAATTTATAAATAATTGCATGGTGCTATAAAGGGCTTAGAAATGATTTGAGAAATAATTTATAAATGGTTTTGGGAATTTATAATGGAGTTTATAAATGATTTTAGAATTCGATAAAAAGGAGATCTTCCTCAGAGTTTAGTAATTATACTTATACCATTGAGATAGTATATTGATATTTTCTAAATATTGAAAATAGAAGGGTTTGTGAATATATCTTTGTAAAAAAGTATTTTGAGACAATCATTTACAAGATGGTTTTAATTAATGAAAAGATTAATTAAGGATGCTTGGTGTTGCTTGCTACTTAACCAAGTGTTGGGCTTTCCTATGGATTTAAATCCATGATTGAATATTTGTTATTCGACGGTTAGATAATTGACTATTGGAATTTGGATCCAGAAGTAACTTTGGAAATATCTAGGAGAAATGCATGAGTTATATGGCACAATCATCTCCGATGATTCTATGTTGTGCATGTAAATCTCGTTTCGTTCTCCTAGGATAATATTAAGGAAATCCATCCATTAACGATTAGGAGGTGATCTCTAATCTTATATTTGACTATTTATTTCCTAAGAACCTGGATTGAGTTTACCTAAAACTGTCGAATGTTATTTCGAAGAGACCAGGATCGGATATGTTATTCAAAAAACACTTCGACTCAACTCAAGCATTCAAAGTGAAGACATCTTGAAGATGATGGAATTGTATGGATGAATGCTGGTATTGCATTGGTTGCCTAGAGGGAAATGTTAGCATTCCAAGATGGTTTGCTAGGAGAAAATGGTAAGAGCATAGCTTCTTCGAGCCTCACACCCGGGAAGTGAATAAAGCAAGGATGTGCGACAGGGCTAAGTGGGTCGCACCCAAGTAGGGTATGATCATCCTAAGTCTAGAGCGATATTCATGTATGCTTCGGGATCACATTTGTGTGGTTGTGATTGCAACCAAGGGGTGATCATATTCGACTCTACTTGAGTAGGGGTAGTGTCGGTCCTGAGTAGCAGAGATGCAATGTGTCGTCGACTCCTGTACATTTTAACTAGAGGTGTACGGATTCGGTGGGTAGATCTTTACCCTTTTATAGTTGGAATCTATTCTCCAATACGAGTCTTCAGTTTTGCTTGTAGAAGTTAGTATGCTTGTAACATTCCTGGATTTTAGCTAAGAATAATTTGATAATTAATTTAATCTTTGGGATTAAATTTTGAAATATTTGGTAATTAATATAAACATATTGAAATAGAATTTGAAATTAAGATTCAAATTTAAACATCTTAGAAAATAAAATTGTATTTGGATTTCTGATAGGATTAAATAAGATGTATCTTTATTTAAATAAATGGACTTTAATTTGGAATTTGATTATAAATAAATATTGGATTTATCAAACTTTATATTTCAAAGAACTAATACATATATGTAGTTAATTGTAATAACGAATAATTTGATTTCAAATAGTTGTTATGAAATTATCTAAGTATAAAAATAAAATGTGATTTTGAAATTAAATAAACATATTGAGAATAAAAGTGATTATTTGTTAATATGTGATCAAGATTTTTTTTTACCATTCTTTTCTTTTTATAAGTTGTACAAAAATAAATGATAAGAAAAGTACGAACGTAAAATGTATAAAAATATATGTATATTAGAATCTTGAACTAAATTAAAATTGTAATGTGAAGAATAATTGAGATAAAGATTTTATTTGTGTAAATATAAATATAAAAGAAGATATAAACATTTTAAAAATAAAAACATATGTTGTATATGAAATTTTATTTACATAAAGGGTTAAAACAAATTTACAAAAATAATTTGAACCAAGGATATAAACATAAAAATGACATTTAGTGACATTTGTAAATGAAAGAAGATATGCAAATACAAGTGTAAGTAAAATGGACAAGTGGCAAAGAAAATTTAATTTCGTTTGAATTTAATTTGGAAAGCGTGCAAAAGAAAGAAAAAAATTAGATCGGGCTGTTACATGTTCTTCCCAAAAAATTTCTCAAGCCTGAGAACCAAAAGAAATTCGAAATCATCCTCAGTCTGAAATCTGATATTAAAAATATTCGAAATCCTCTTCAAACCTAAATTCCTGGAACAAAGTTCAAAACCAGAAGAAAAAAAAAGGAAAAGAGCCTGTGATCAAGTTTTCAAAGTCTGGAAATCTGAAACCAAAGCAACAAGTTCAAGCCAGGCAAATTCGAATCAAAATCAAAGGCAACTCAACTGGATTCATCAATCAAAATCACAAATTCCAGTGGTTCAGAGTTCAACAAACTCTAAGTATACCAGATTATTTCAAAACCTGTTTATCTCTGTTCAAAGCTTCATTCAGGTAAGTAAACCCTTTTTTTTTTAGCCTGAATTTGTTTGAATCACTGGTTTGCATGCAATGTTATGGAAAGTTATGAATTAAATGTGCTGAAAAGGACATATATTCATGGCTGTATGTGTGTATAATGGTGTGCATGTATCTGGAATCAAGAAAATGATGCCTTTGTTAAAATTACAGGGTCTGATTAAGTTCAGAATTCAATTCTATCTTCCTCAAACTCTTTCAGCTTGTAATGTTAAAACAAATCATGTTTAAAATCACCAAAATTAAATTTAAAAAAAATGTAATTTTAATATAATATGGAATGGTTTTTTCTGAATGAAGAATATACAGTGAGGATTCAAGATTTACCCAAATTTTGAATTGCATGAATTCCAGTTTGGATTACATCACCTAAAACTATTTCGAAAATGATGATTTGTAAATCAAAAATCAGAGTTTTTAGCTTCCAATTAAGGTGGCATTTGCGAGATGAACGGGAAATGGGTTATAGCGATTTTCTCGTGATCGAGCAAGAATCGAACTTCAGGATCGTGGCAGTGGGGGCTGGAATGATCGATAATCAAGGAAAACTACGAAAGGGATTTTTAATTCAGAGTAGATGATGGTTGGAACAAACTAGGGTTTAAGCACGGCATTTGGATGGTTGAAGTTACATGTAGTTTTCGTCGTCGATATCGCGATTTAGGCGATCGCATCTGGGGCAATAGGTTCGTGGTGGATCGAAGTACCTTCAGCTAGAGCGGCGTGGGTTCTGGTGATGTGTAGCGGCGAGGTGGAAGGGTTTTTAGAGGAGCATGTGGTTCCAGGAAATGACATTTGGTTCGAAATGAGCTCGATTTTGATTTTACAGTGATTTCATGTTTTGGGTTATTTGAATCGACTCAGGTGATCAACGATGGTGTTCTGGTGGCACTGACGTCGATCGGCGATGGTCAACAAGCTTGTGCACGTACATGTGCAACGTTCGCGTGCATCGATTTGTATCAGCGATTTGACGTTTTTGGGTAGACGAAGGAGATTCGGGGTGTAGCACGTGAAGATGATGGATATGCTCGAAGCATATGTGAATTTGATTTTTCCCAGGTTCAAACTCGTGCAGATAAGGGATTTTCTCGGGTTTTGTTAAAGGTTGGCCAAAACAGTTTTTAAAGCTTTAAAGAAAAATCAAGTTTTGGAAAATAAATTTAGTTAAATCGATTTTCCTTCAATATTAAATGTTATTTAAGTTTTAAAACTACTTGAGAAGGGTTTTGAATAAATTGTTTTATTTAATCTAGTTTTAAAATGGCTTAAAAATAAATATACCCTTTTATTTTTGAAAAGTTTATTTTAACTGGATAATAATTAAAGTTTAGTTGATTAATATAAAGGATGTTTTAAAATTGTTAATTAACTTTAAGTTAAATTTATTTGTTAAAGGAAA
The DNA here is from genome assembly GCA_030765085.1 of Allium cepa. Taxonomy (NCBI): domain Eukaryota; kingdom Viridiplantae; phylum Streptophyta; class Magnoliopsida; order Asparagales; family Amaryllidaceae; genus Allium; species Allium cepa. The sequence goes on from CM060945.1 coordinate 1,016,325,769, forward strand.
TTAATTACTTGCAGTTAATTTCTTAATAAAAGTAATTAAGATAAATTAATTAATAATTTAAGTCAATAAATCAAGTAATTAATAAATAAGTAATTAAAAATAATTACTTAATTGAAAGTAATTAAGAATGGATAATTAATGATTAAAAATTGATTAGTCAAATGTTTAAACGTTAATTAATTTAAAGAAAAATTAATTAGTGAGGTTAATTAATTAAGGTAATTAATTTGAAAATAATTAATTAATTAAAGGTTAATTAATTAATGAAAGTAACTAAGGGATGATTAATAATTAAGGATTAATAATTGATTTAAAATTAAGGATAATTAATCATTAATTAAAGATAATTAATGAAAATAATTATGTGGTTAGTTGATTATAATTACACTGTTAATTCATCTCATTTTTAGATGATTGATTTTTATGGAAGTGCCTTGAGCTGATTAATACCCCTGTTGTGATTGTGATACTTTGAGATGTGAATTGCTTTGTGCTGAATTGTGATATTTTTGATTTGTTTCTGTGTGAATATGAAAACCCCTTGGGCCATAAAACGGCATTTGAATTTCGATGCGACAGGGAGTCGGATTCCAGTTGGTTATCCAAAACCCACATCGAATCGTAATGGTGAATCTTTATGTTTGATAAATTTACTTTATCTATGAATCTGTGAATAAAGATAAGCGTTATGGATCATAACGCTTACCGATGTTGATATGCTTGAATCTGTGATGATTGATGTAGTTGCACTATTGTGTTAAACCCCTGGACCACACTATACACACACAAATGGATTGCATGAGGAAATTGGTTAAGTCACAGATATTTTGGGAAAAGGATTTAAAAGTTGAAATTTGTTTCCAAATGATTTTGAAAATGGAATTGGGATGAATTTGAAAAGGCTTTTGAAAAGGAATTTTAAAAATAAAAGTTATTTTAAATAATTGGTTAAAGATTTGAAATTTAAATAGTTTGATTTGAATTTAAATTCAAGAATTGGAATTGAATTCTTTGTTTTGAAATTATGGTTTAAAAAGGTTATACAAGTTATAAATGTGTTTACATGGGTTTTTAAACCATTTTAAAGGTTTTGATTTAGGAATTTGAATTTAACTCAAGGGCTTTAACTCCTGCAAATATAATTGGATTTTTTTCGAAACGAGAACTATTTGTTTTCAAATAATAATAGCTTTCATATAAAGAAAGGATTTCCAATTTGTATCGAAAGATTTCAAGTTTGAAATGAAATTGTGAATTTTTTTTGAAAGCTATGAATGAACCATTGTGAAAGATTGTTAAACCTTGTTTTGAAACCGAAGAGGTTTTTAAATCGTGTATCTTTTATATTTGAAATGGGAATTGTTTTGAAAGTTATAAATGGATCTTTCGAAATAGTTTTGAAAGCTATAAATTGAATCGTTGGTTTAATAATTGGAAGAATCAATCCAATATGAAATGGAATTGTTTTGAAATGCTTTGAATGAATCTTTGTGAAATATTGGTGAACTTTGTTAAATGAATATTTTGGTTTAAAGATTTGGAAAATGGTAATTTGTTTAAACCATTTGAAAAGAAAGGTTTTGGGTTTTTAAAGTTGTGACTTAACTGAAATCCCAATATCCATATGTTTTTAAATATTACGCTCATTATTTGATTTGGCCGGGAGAGGACCTTGTGTCATATAACTCATTCTGAATAATGATACGACGTTATGGATTGCATTTGAAGACCGGTGGTGAAGGCCGGGTATTTTCGATAATGAAAGGATAATGTAACAAATGGGATTTCCGACTTCCAAAAGTCGACATTAATACGTCCACTGTATCAACTACCGAGCAATCGAAGGCCGAAAAACCGAATTGTTAGGGTTGAAGAAGAAGAAAGAAAGAAGAAGCGACAGAAACAATATCAGAATCTCACAATCGCAGCGGAACAACATATAATAGATAAATGAATATCTTTAAATCAAATGAACTGTACATTTAATACATTACATCATCAGAGCCAATATACAACACAACACAAGAATGGACAGTTATATAAACCTGTCCTCACAACTAAATACACAGCGGAAAAAGATAATATCATATACAAGTGATACACTTCGCCATCCAGCTCGCCTCTTGAGCTCCACAGCACCTCCTGAATTCGAGAATGACCTGATAACCTGACTCTAGACTGCCCGTGTAGAAATTCGTGGGCACCCAGAGTTTAGGGAGGGAACAATAAACTCCAGGTCAGTCATGGGACTGGTGTGAGAACTTAAAACAGTTATATCTTTAAAACAAACAAAGAAATATTTTAAAATAGATCCGCAATGCTTTTAGAAAATATAACCACCACAAGGCCTCCCGCCACACACACAATGCAAACGCAGAATTGGAAGAGATTTCTCCTTATGATAGTCAAACATGCTTGATACGCAAATTTCTTTGATATTATTGTTATAAGTGCATAGTGTAGAAAAAATTTCGAAAGTACAATACTAATCTTAGCCAACATAGGTACCATTGTAGTATGCCTACTATAGCTACCATCTTAAATGGCAGGTACTACAACTAAAATCGTACAAGGCTTGTATTGTTTCTTTGGATTTCCAACAAATGGTCAGGCCAAGGAACTTCCCATTGCCACATGCGTACGCCTCTGGAGAGACGTCCCGAGAACCTAACGGGATCTCTGCCAACACAAGGCCGGGTTACCTCTGCAAAAGTATGTAACTACTGACACGAGTATGTCATGCCCCGGTTGTAAACAACCTTTATCCGAGGATCCTCAACCAACAACAATCACAAAGTCATATATAATTATGATATCCACATAAGTTAAGTATCTAGGCTCCATACCATGATACCACTTCTATCCAGAAGGAAATGCACGTACCCTAAGGGGCGCTACTCTCTATAACCTTGCTGCATCTTTCCTGTTTTGACCATTATCGAGGTGTGAGGTCCGACGAAGTCTCGTCCACAAAGCTACGCTTTATACAAAAGCTATGTTTTGATCAACAAATGATCATCAGCACTTCATATGCCATATTACCAAATTGGGAAAGTATTACTAGTAACCATCAACTACATAACCTCTAAGCTCGTACGTCTCAGAGAAGGGTGTTAAGCTAAGAGAATAAATTCTCTGCCACCAACAGGAATGTATTTGATAGAAACCAGCTTTACATCTCAAATTGTAACGTCAGACACACATCCATACAAGTCTGTTCCGGGATCGAACGGAACCGAAGGCACTTCCAAAGAAGCCCTTGCAATTCAGATATTCACTAATCACGTCCAGACTTCCCATCACAAAGGGTGATAAAATCTCTATATCGGAGATCAGCCGATGCAGAGACATTCGATGATAATCCTTCCATTTCCGAAAATATCCCGTCTTCAACAACGGTCTTCAAATGCTATCCATTACGACGTATCACTATTCGGAATGGGATTCATGACCCAAAGGTCCTCTCCCGGCTACACCGAATAACGAGCGCTTATTTTTAAAATAAGTGTAGAATTCAAATTCAAGCAAATCACAACAAATACCCATTTAAAGGTAAATATTGATAGTCGGTTTTTTTAACTATCAATAGATATGCATAACATCACCAGATTCTAAATAATTTCCCAAATTATTTATTTTCCAAAAATATCTTTACAAGATATACATTTCCACACTTCAACCTTTGAAACAAATTTCAAATCACTTTTCACCTTTACAACTTTTGAAAACAAATTTCAAATCATTTTCCTTACGCGGAAACACTTCCAAATATTTATTCTTTTCACCGGAAATCTGCCGAGTTCAAATACTTTAAAAATAATTTATAACACTTATCCAAAATGTATCGGGAAAACACTTTGAAATAAAAACTATTTTTCTTTAAACACTTTACTTAAAATATTAGTTATAAAATATTATACCAATATTGCATATAACTTAAGTCCAAACTAATTTTCAAAATAAAAATTAGTAGATAGAGTATAACTATTTAAATAACTATTTTCTAAAACAACTATTGATTAAATATTAGAAATAATCATTTCTATATCAACTTAATAAATTTTACTTAAAGGATTTAAAACATTTAAGAAGCTAATTTCTCCAAATTATCCTTTTCAAAGCCAATTCTAGAATTATATATATATATATATATATATATATATATATATATATATATATATATATCTTCCAAAGCTATTCAGAAATTTTATTCGGCTTTCCAGGGAGAATACACTTTCATTTCAAAATGGTTCATTTAAACCAATTAAATAAATCCTTACCGATTTATTTTAATTTACGTTCCAAATCCGTAAATTTATTTCTACGCTTTAAAAATAAATCAATGTTTATTTTAAAAAAAAATCCCTTTCCTTTATAAATTCCATGGGAATTCATATTATCAAAATATCTATTGATATACGATTTTCAAATCGATTTCAAATATTCACTTTCAACAACAATTCAGTTTTTCAATTGATTTCAAATATAACCAAATCAAATTCCATATTGATTTCCCAAGAAATTAAACACCAAGTGAATTTCATTCAAATCTTAAATTGAAATCAATTTCTAGTAAACCCCAAATCAATTTTCAAATTGATTCTAAATTCTTTTCAAAACACCAAATAAATTTCCAAATGGATTTTCAAAAGATTTTAAATTCAATCGCCAAAAATCAATTCCCAAATGGGTTTCAAATTTTATTTCCTTTTTTAAAAATAAATTCCTTTTAAAGAAAACCAATTCTTTTATTTTTTTCAAACTCTTTAAAATCTGTATTTTGAATAAATTCTTCAAACTTTGAATAATATTACCTGAAATCCATTTATTAAAGCTTTTCCTATATTTTGAAATTTTATTCAATAAGATAAAAATAAAACTTTATTATTTTAGAATTCCTTCTTTTAAATTTATGCAATTCTCAAAAATAAATTTTAATATAAACTTTCAACCTAAATTTCAAAAAATAAAATTTTTATTTATTTTCGATATTTAACGATACTAAAATTATATTCGGCTAAATTTTAGCCTTCAACGATTTCAATCACAAAGATAATCACACAAAGATTATAAAAAAATCAACACACAACATTGAAACAAATTCAATTATTTGAGGAATCCAGTTGGATCCCTCCAACCTGTTTCCCAGCATCCACAAATGTTAGCACAATACCAATCCCGTTTCAAAATGGAATATCATGGTACATGGGTTTATATAAAATATTATCCGCTATTATGCGGCGCAATAGGGTCTCGTCCGCTATATAATGCGGGAAATCAACTCCAAGTACATATATAATACCAATTCCACTTCAAGTGAAATATCGCGGTATATGTGTTTAATATAATAACCCCCGCTTAATATGCGGCGTATAGGGTCTATTTCAATACAACAATCAGCAATTTATCATTCAGTCACACAATCAAGCAATTTTAAATCTAACCATATAAAATTTAAATTGAAACAAATTCGATTGAGTGAGAAGTTCTCACCTTGTTTCAAATACAGTTGCGGTGTTTTATTTCGAATAAAATTAAACACGCATTTAATTTTACCCAAAACTATCACTAGCTCCAATCAATTCCATTCCAGCTCCATTGCGTAGTGCTCGTCCATACGATTTCAAAGCAAGTCATTTCGTCAATTTTCGACCTCGTATGAACAAGTTATGAAGTTACAAAGTTTATATGATTTTAATATATAAAAAATCAATTTCTATTTTAATTTTCGAATCGTTAAACATTCATTTTTTGTTCATGAGATCAGGCCGCTCGTCGCTTCCTTCTCCAACTCCAGGTTCGAACGCGTGAAGATCGAACCCAATTAGCCGCCGAAAACCCTAATTATCGTGATTGCTACGACGTATTTGAAGACGATCGAAGACCACCGCAATAAAGCTCACGTCGCCGTACCCTACAGAGCCAAGCGCGGCTGAGCTCGGCGCCTCCATCGCCTGGGAAAACGTGCACGAACGGTTGATGTTTGCACTCGAATTGCCGTTGATCCAATGCATCGTTTTCGATCATCACCATATGGATTTAAAGCTCTCATCGCCCTCTATAATTTGTTAGTTGAAGATTCCTTGAATAGGTCGATGGGTTGAAAGAAATTAATAGAAGAAAGTTGGTGAATTTCGGCCATTAAAATTAAAAGTGGCGGCTGAAGAATAGGTTTAGGGTTTTAGTGAAAATTGTGAATTATGGTGGCCTTTTACAGAAAATTTGCGTGCACTATTCTTCCAAAAAAATTTCGAACTCGAAACGAAGCGTCCCGCCTGGCGTTTATAATGTTTTACCCCAATTCCGAACGCAATGGAATATATATCGAGAGCCAATTCAATCATATTTGGAAGATAGGTTTTCAAATCGACTTATTTAAATTTAAAATTCACTTAAACCGATTTCAGTGCAATTTAGCTTGCTCCGGACAAACCGTAAATACGATTGACATAAAATTTGAAATCATACAACAATATAACATTACGGATCCGATGAAACTTGTTCCGTCAAAATCCGAGACTGTTTGAAAAATGGCTATTTTTACTCGTCAATTAAATATTAAAATATTAAATTTCCATAAATTAAATTTTAATTCAATTTTAAAAGTTCTATAACATCATTCTAACTCCAATATGATTTAATACAACTTTATAAATCAATTTTAATCACATTAAACCCAATTTCCAATTATTTCTGTAATTCCAAATATTAAATTATCGATTTAATTATCCAATTAAATCTAGATATTCGAAATATAATTTATTCGACATACAAATTTTTATTTGTTAATATTTAAAATCAATTAAATATATGAATTTCAAATGATAGAAATTCTAGGTCGCTACAAACTTCCCCCTTAAAAGAATTTCATCCTCCAAATTGCCAAGTAAGAAAAAGTTACAGAATCTATTAATTTTTCAAAACCATTTGTTCAAATTAAATTTCAAATTCATTTAAATATTTTAACTTTTCCAAAATCCATAGTTAAACTTCTTACAATAACTTTACTAAGTTTTCAAATCATACTTAGTTATCTTTTCGAAACCAACTATATCATTTAACCTTTCACTCTAAAATTAAAGTTATAGTTTTCAATAATTTCCAATTTTCTCAAAAATATTCTAACGCCTTAATTTTTTGATAAATTTCGCCAGCGTGTCCTTTGCGTGGCTAGCTCGGTACGACTACAAAAATGGCACCACGGCCCCTAGATTTGAAAAAGAAAAGAAAACGCCAAGTGGCTGGACAAGAAAATCATCAAATTTCATACTGAAATTCAAATACATATCTTTTGTCGAGCAATTCAATTTTTTATCTTCGAAATCAAAATCCCAATTTCCTTTAATCCACCTGTATATCCTGCTAACTATAATATCCATTTTCATTATCAATTTCATTTGAATTCAATTTACAATTTCAATTCTATTTGGATTCAATTTACCTTATGAATATTGAATTTTATCAATTATTATTTTTATTCACAACTGATTCATCTTGCTATTTTAAATTAGTTTCTTTTACTAATTCATTACAAGTTCTAACTCATTTCATCTCGCACAATTCAAATTGGTTTTCGATATTCAGTTTTCAATTTCAGTTTTTATTCTTTTGTTCGTTCCCAAACACAATTCAATTCACTATTTCGGTTTATAACCACTTATATTTAATCTGGATTTCAAATTCCATATGAATTTAATTTACCCTTTATTTATAAATATTGAATTCAATTCATTTCAACCCATATTAAATTTGTCATTTCTTCAATTAGTTTTACTTACTAATTTTATTTTAATACTTAGCTTCATTTGATCCAACTTGACAAATTTTTAATTTACTTGCAATTTCAAGATGAATTTCAACATTTAGTTTCCAATTTCATTTACTCGCAATTGTAAATTCATTCATTCATAAATTTACTTCCATAATTCAAACTCAATTTCAATTCATTTGTTTCTACCCCAAATCTATTTTCAACTCAATAAATTTTATTTCATAACTATTTTTATCAGATTCTAGAGTCTTTCCAACATTTCAAAACCCTTTTTGAAACCAATTCAAATTATCCTTTGAATTTCAAAACCCAAACCCAAATTTTCCAAACAACTTCCATTTAAAACAACTTGGCAGCAATCCCTCTTTTGGAAACCTAAAAATGAACACCGATGATGCTGCAGTCATCATCGAAGTTATTTTCCAGCGGCCGAAAAGAGTTTAGAGCTTTTATCCATCAAAAACATTTTCCAAACCCTTGAAAACCATTTTCAAACTCAAAAAGGAATTTAATCTTTTCCAAATTGCAAACCCTTTCAAAACATTTCCAAATATTCCTCTGGAATTTTACTTCAAATTACAAATCACATTTACAATTTATATTCTCCAATTCTACTTGTATGTGAATTTATCTCTTAACTTTGGAGTTACGATTTCAATTTCTTTTTCAACTTTAATGATAATAATTCAATATCATCACTTTCTAGCAACCAAGCAATCATATATTATAATAATTCATAGAAAAAATTTCTCTTTTATATACGAAAATAATTTAGATAAAATTATTTCATTTACCCTATTTCAAAACGATATCGTGTCAAATTTGTTCGGTACAAGTGTTTAGAGATTCCTATCAACAACGTTAATTACTCGTATTGACCAGAATGCATATACCACTCAACAAACCAATCATCACAATGTAAAACAATTTTATATTCACTAACAAATACGCGCTCATATCTATTATTACACTCAAACTCATTCTAGAGTACGGCTGACTCTATCTCTAATGATTAACACCCAACAAATCCAAGGTTGCCGCTTAACCAAATGCTCTGATAACACATTGTAACAAGCGGGATTTTCAACTTCCGAAAGTCGACATTAATACGTCCACCATATCAACTGCCGAGCAATCGAAGGCCGGAAAACCGAATTGTTAGGGTTAAAGAAGAAGAGGTAGAAGAAGAAAGAAAGAAGAAGCAACAGAAACAATATCAGAATCTCACAATCACAGTGGAACAACATATAATAGATAAATGTATATCTTTAAATCAAAAGAACTGTACATTTAATACATTACATCATCAGAGTCAATATACAACACAACACAAGAATGGACAGTTATATAAACCTGTCCTCACAACTAAATACACAGCGGAAATGATAATATCATATACAAGTGATACGCTTCGCCATCCAGCTTGCCTCTTGAGCTCCACATCACCTCCTGAATTCCAGAATGACCTGATAACCTGACTCTAGACTGCCCATGTAGAAATTTATGGGCACCCAGTGTTTAGGAAGGGAACAATAAACTCCAGGTCAGTCATGGGACTAGTGTGAGAACTTAAAACAGTTATATCTTTAAAACAACCAAAGAAATAATTTAAAATAGATCCGCAATGCTTTTAGAAAATGTAACTACCATAAGGCCTCCCGCTACACACACAATGCAAACGCAGAATTGGAGGAGATTTCTCCTTATGATAGTCAAACATGCTTGATACGCAAATTTCTTTGATATTCTTATTATAAGTGCATAGTGTAGAAAACATTTCGAAAGTACAATATTAATCTTAGCCAGCATAGGTACCATTATAGTATGCCTACTATAGCTACCATCTTAAATGGCAGGTTCTACAACTAAAATCGTACAGGGCTCGTATTGTTTCTTTGGATTTCCAACAAATGGTCAGGCCAAGGAACTTCCCATTGCCACATGGGTACGCCTCTGAAGAGATGTCCCGAGAACCTAGCCGGATCTCTGCCAGCACAAGGCCGGGTTACCTCTGCAAAAGTAGGTAACTACTGACACGAGTATGCCATCCCCCGGTTGTAAACAACCTTTATCTGAGGATCTTCAACCAACTATAGTCACAAAGTCATATATAATTGCGATATCCACATAAGTTAAGCATCTGGGCTCCATACCATGATACCACTTCTATCCAGAAGGAAATGCACATACCCTAAGGGGCGATACTCCCTATAACCTTGTCGCATCTTTCCTGTATTGACCATTACCGAGGTGTGAGGTCCGGCGAAGTTTCGTCCACAAAGCTACGCTTTATACAAAATCTATGCTTTGATCAACAAATGATCAGCAGCACTTCGTATGCCACATCACCAAATTAGGAATGTATCACTAGTAACCATCAACTACATAACCTCTGAGCTCGTACGTCTCAGAGAAGGGTGTTAAGCTAAGAGAATAAATTCTACGCCACCAACAGGAATGTATTTGATAGAAACCAGCTTTACATCTCAAATTGTAATGTCAGACACACATCCATACAAGTCCGTTCCGGGATCGAATGGAACCGATGCCACTTCCAAAGAAGCCCTTGCAATCCGGATATTCACTAATCACGTCCGGACTTCCCATCACAAAGAGTGATAAAATCTCTATATCGGAGATCAGCCGATGTAGAGACATTCGATGGTAATCCTTCCATTTTCGAAAATATCCGGTCTTCAACCCCGGTCTTCAAATGCTATCCATTACGACGTATCACTATTCGGAATGGGATTCATGACCCAAAGGTCCTCTCCCGGCTAAACCGAATAACGAGCGCTTATTTTTAAAATAAGTGTAGCATTCAAATTCAAGCAAATCATAACAAAAACACATTTAAAGGTAAATATTGATAGTCGTTTTTTTTAACTATCAATAGATATGCATAACATCATCAAATTCTAAATAATTTCCCAAATTACTTATTTTCCAAAAATATCTTTACAAGATATATTTTTCCACACTTCAACCATTTGAAACAAATTTCAAATCACTTTTCACCTTTACAACTTTTAAAAACAAATTTCAAATCATTTTCCTTACGCGGAAACACTTCCAAATATTTATTCATTTTCACCAGAAATCTGCCGAGTTCAAATACTTTAAAAACAATTTATAACACTTATCCAAAATATATCGGGAAAACATTTTGAAATAAAATCTATTTTTCTTTAAACACTTTACTTAAAATATTAGTTATAAACATATTATACCAATATTACATATAACTTAAGTCCAAACTAATTTTCAAAATAAAAATTAGTAGATAGAGTACAACTATTTAAATAACTATTTTCTACAACAATTATTGATTAAATCTTAGAAATAATCATTTCTATATCAACTTAATAAATCTTTACTTAAAGGATTTAAAACAATTTAAGAAGTTAATCTCTCCAAATTATCCTTTTCAAAGCCAATTCTAGAATTATATATATAAATGTATATATCTTTCAAAGCTATTCAGAAATTTTATTCGGCTTTCCAGGGAGAATATACTTTCATTTCAAAATGGTTCATTTAAACTACCGATTTACTTTGATTTTATGTTCCAAATTCGTAAATTAATTTCTACGCTTCAAAAATAAATGTTTACTTTTAAACAAATTTCCCTTTCCTTTATAAATTCCATGGTGAATTCACATTTCCAAAATATCTATTGATATACGATTTTCAAATCGATTTCAAATATTCACTTTCAACAACAATTCAATTTTTCAATTGATTTCAAATACAACCAAATCAAATTCTATATTGATTTCACAAGAAATCAAACACCAAGTGAATTTCATTCAAATCTTAAATTGAAATCAATTTCTAATAAACCCCAAATCAATTTTCAAATTGATTCTAAATTCTTTTCAAAACACTAAATAAATTTCCAAATGGATTTTCAAAAGATTTTAAATTCAATTGCCAAAAATCAATTCCCAAATGGGTTTCAAATTTTATTTCCTTTTTTAAAAATAAATTCCTTTTAAAGAAAACCAATTCTTTTTTTTCCAACTCTTTAAAATCCGTATTTTGAATAAATTCTTCAACCTTTGAATAATATTTACCCGAAATCCATTTATTAAAGCTTTTCCCATATTTTGAAATTTTATTCAATAAGATTAAAAATAAACTTTATTATTTTAGAATTCCTTCTTTTAAATTTATCCAATTCTCAAAAATGAATTTTAATATAAACTTTCGACCTAAATTTCAAAAAATCAAATTTTTATTTATTTTCGGTATCTAACGATACCAAAATTATATTCGGCTAAATTTTAGCCTTCAACGATTTCAATCACAAAGATAATTGCACAGAGATTATAAAAAAATCAAAACACAACATTGAAACAAATTCAATTATTTGAGGAATCCAGTTGGATCCTTCCAACCTGTTTCCCTGCATCCACAGATGTTAGCACAATACCAATCCCGTTTCAACACGGAATATCACGGTACATTGGTTTATATAAAATATTATCCGCTATTATGTGGCGCAATAGGGTCTCATCCGCTATATAATGCGGGAAATCAACTTCAAGTACATATATATACCAATTCCACTTCAAGGTGGAATATCGCGGTATATGTGTTTAATATAATAACCACCGCTTAATATGCGGGATATAGGGTCTATTTCAATACAACAATCAGCAATTTATCATTCAATCTCACAATCAAGCAATTTTAAATCTACTATTTAAAATTTAAATTGAAACAAATTCAATTGAGTGAGAAGTTCTCACCATGTTTCAAATACAGTTGTAGTGTTTTATTTCGAATAAAATTAAACACGCGTTTAATTTTACCCAAAATTATCACTAGCTCCAATCGATTCCAATCCAGCTCCATTGCGTATTTCCCGTCCATACGATTCCAACGCAAGTCGTTCCGTCAATTTTCGACCTCGTATGAACAAGTTATGAAGTTACAAAGTTTATATGATTTTAATATATAAAAAATCAATTTCTATTTTAATTTTCAAACCGTTAAATCACGGCTGTTCGATTTTTGTTCACGGGATCATGTCGCTCGTCTCTTCCTTCTCCAACTCCAGGTTCGAATGTGTGAAGATCGAACCCAATTAGCCGCCGAAAACCCTAATTATCGTGATTGCTACGTCGTATTTGAAGACAATCGAAGACCACCGCAATGAAGCTCACGTCGCCGTACCCTACAGAGCCAAGCACGGCTGAGCTCGGCACCTCCATCGCCTGGGAAAACGTGCGTGAACGGTTGACGTTTGCACTCAAATTGCCGTTGATCCAATGCATCGTTTTCGATCATCACCACATGGATTTAAAGCTCTCATCACCCTCTATAATTTGTTAGTTGAAGATTCCTTGAATAGGTCGATGGATTGAAAGAAATTAATAGAAGAAAGTTGGCAAATTTCGGCCATTAAAATTGAAAGTGGCGGCTGAAGAATAGGGTTAGGGTTTTAGTGAAAATTGTGAATTATGGTGGCCTTTTATAGAAAATTTACGCGCACTATTCATCCGAAAATTTTCCGAACTCGAAAGAAGTGTGCCGCTTGGCGTTTATAATGTTTTACTCATATTCCAAACGCAATGGAATATATATCGAGAGCCAACTCGATCATATTTGGAACATAGGTTTTCAAATCGGCTTATTTAAATTTAAAATTCACTTAAACCGATTTCAGTGCGTTTTAGCTTGCCCCGGACAAACCATAAATCCGATTGACACGAAATTTAAATCAAATAATAATATAACATTACGGATCCAACGAAACTAATTTCGTCAAAATCCGAGACTATTTGAAAAATGGCTATTTTTACTCGTCAATTAAATATTAAAATATTAAATTTCCATAAATTAACTTTTAATTCAATTTTAAAATTTCTATAACATCGTTATAACTCCAATACGATTTAATACAACTTTACAAATAAATTTTAATCACATTAAATCCAATTTCCAATTATTTCTGTAATTCCAAATATTAAATTATCGATTTAATTATCCAATTAGATCTAGATATTCGAAATATAATTTATTAGTCTTACAAATTTTTACTTGTTAATATTTAAAATCAATTAAATATATGAATTTCAAATGACAGAAATTCTGGGTCGTTACAAATAACCAGTCGAATGACTCTGCATCGATTAGCGCCCGGTACAGAGATCTCTATATATGATGGGGAGTCCGATCGGGATTGTGAATACCTGGATTGCAAGGGTTTCTTCGGAAGTGCCTTCGGTTCTGTTCGAACCCGGAACAAACTTGTATAGATGTATGTCTGACATTATACTTTGAGATGTAAAACCAGTTTCTATCAAATACATTTCTGTTTGGTGGCGGAGATTTATTCTCTTAGTTTAAAACCCTTCTCTAAGACGTATGAGCTCATAGGTTATGTAGTTGTACTAGTGATACATTCCCGATTTGGTAATGTGGCATACGAAGTGTTGTTGATCATTTGTTGATCAAAGAATGGCTTTGTGAAAAAGCGTATCTTTGTGGACGAGACCTCATCGAGCCTCACAAATCGATAATGGTCGAAAAAGAAAGATGCGGCAAGGTTGCAGGGTTCGCACCCCTAGGGTATGTCCATGCCTTCTGGAAAAGGGTGGGATCATGTTATGGAGCCCAGATACTTACTCATGTGGACACTGTATACTTATTACTGTGTGATGTTACTTTGTGGTTGAGGATCCTCGGATAAAGGTTGCAAACGACCGAGGGTGGCATATCTTAGGTGTTACTCCCAGGAAGGGAGTACACCGGCCTTGTGTTAGCAGAGAGCTGGGTAAGTTCTCGGGGCGTCCCTCCAGAGCCGTACCCATGTGGCAATGGGAAGTTCCTTGGCCTGACTATTTGTTGGAAAATACGATCATCCAATATGCGCCTTGTACGGTTTTAGTTGTATAACCTGCCATCTACTTATGGTGGCGCCCCACTGTTTAGATGGTAGCTATAGTAGGCATACAATAATGGTTGTATGCTGGCTAAGATTAATAATATACTTTCGAAAGGTTTTTATGTACTATGCAATAATAATAATATCAAAATGGTTTTCGCGTATCAAGCATTTTTGACTATCATAAGGAGAAATCTCCTCTAATTCTGCGTTTGCATGGTGTGTGCGGCGGGAGGCCTTACGGTAGTTTCATTTTCAAAAAAGCATTGCGGATTTCAATTTCAAAAACTTTCGTTGTTTATTTTAATGATAAAGTGTTTTTGTTTGCTCATACCAGTCTCATGACTGACCCGGAGTTTATTGTTCCCTTACTAAACTCTGAGTGCCCACAATTTTCCACACGGGCAGTCTAGAGTTGGGTTTTTCAGATAGTCGAATAATAGGTGTAGAATTCGATAGCATCCAGCCTTTTAAGTTTTTGGATATTGGAAAATAGCATTGTGATGGAGCTTAGTTCAGCTCGGCTTGATAGGTGGTTCGAGTTTGAAGTTTAGAGCTTTGGCTTTGGAGATTTGGTTTGGAGTTTCAGATTTTGGATTCACTCTTCATCGAAGATCATATTTGAGTTATCTCTTCCGTGTTATCATGTTCCGCTGCGTATATTTGCCTCTGATATTGTTGTATCATATTGTATAAGATATTGTATTCATTATTATATTATTCATTTTTCTTCCGCTGTGTTGTTATACTTAATGTGTTATAAGCTCCGGCAAGCCAGATTCGACATTTGGATCTACGGCGTTTGAATACGAGTGACGTATTCGGTGCCGATTTTCGAAAGCCGAGTCAGGGTCGTTATAATAAAAATTCGAAATTCTGACCATGCTAAGACTCGAACTCGTGACCTGCTGTGAATTACCCGGGTGTCTTAACCACTTGAGCTATTTGAATTTGAATTCAAAATCTCTAACATTCCTGGATTTTAGCTAAAAATAATTTGATAATTAATTTAACCTTTGGAATTAAACTTTGAAATAATTGGTCATTAATATAAAATTTTAGATTTAATTATGAAATTAATATGAAAATTCCAGAATAAAGGAAAATATGTTTTAAAATAGAATATTTGAAAATAAAACTTTATTGTAAATAATTTGTATAAACACGTAAACATAAGAGAATAATGGTTAAAACAAAATTTATAAAATGATTCAAAAGAGGGATATAACATAAATTTGATATCTTTAGCATTTGCAAGCAATTTAAATAAAGGGATGGACAAGCTTTAGTAATAATAACAAGTGGCAAATGCATGTTTATTTTAAACTAAAATTTAATTTTAAAAAAGAGGGGGAAGATAATTTCATTTCTTCTCAATTCAAAACCAGGCTTCTTCAAATTTTTAACTGTCTCCTTTTCTTTCTTTCTTTATCAAATCTGAAGAAAAAAACTACAGATCAACAACCAGATGAAAGGAGAACAAAACTCAAAACTGAGAGTTAAAAATAAAAAGAAATCAAAAGCAAGCCTGTAAACAAAGCAAAAGTTCAAGCATGCAGATGGTAACTTGACATCAATCAAGTTCTAGGATCAAACTAAAGGACCAAACGTTCAAATTCAAAAATTTCGTTTCCTGTTCTCTGTCAAAAAAATCTCCAAGTGGGCAAACTAACCTTGAACTTGATATAATATCTTGATGTTATTGTTTGTATGAATGTTAAGATGCTTACATGTTTGTGTGTATGAATATATCTACATATATTGTATACATATTTGTTTACAGGCATCTATATCTCTGTTGAGGCTAAAGAACAACATAAAAAAAATTCTATATCTCCCTTAATAAACATTATTAGATTATGATTCTTCAATGAAAAAGGATTGTAATGGTGTAATGTTATTTTTAAAAATAAAAACAAGTAGAAATATTGAGTAATTCATCTGGAAATTTGGAAAGACGGTATGAACTCAGAACATCCCAAAAATTTGATTATCATGTTTCTTAGATTTGATTATATAAATTGTATCGTATTCGAAAATGTTGAATTTTGATAATGAAATCAAAATTTTTAGATTAGTATTGGTTGCGAAATCTATAGTTGAAAAAAATTGTCAATTCATCAAATTTCAATGATCAACAATGAATTGTGGATCATGATTTACAGTGAAGGTAGCTTGGAGGTCAGAGAGTTTGAGAAAAATGGCCGATGGAATTTCTGATCATCGGGGAAGTGGTGCGAAGTCAAACTAGGGCTTTGGGTGCATTTTTGGTTGTTGATGTTACCGGGGTTCGTATGGTAGCAATGGTGAAATGGTGTGGATCGCAGGTGGGGGAAACAGAAGGGGAAACTCTGGCGAGGCTGTGGACACGGCGGCGTAGCTTTTGATGGCTTGTCATGGCGGAGCGAAGTGGATTAAGGTGATCGTATGGGTTGCAGGAAGTAATATAGGTTTCGAAATTTTTCTCGATTTTGGTCTGAGTCGAATTTGACGATTCTGGGTTGGTGTCTGGGCTGTCGAAGCTATGGGAGACTGGTCGACGTTCAGAGGGATGGTCGGAGTGGCGTTGATGGCCGTGCACGTGCATACGATATCCTTAATATCTGGTAATGTCGAAACTTGGGAAGAATGTACAGTTGGCTCGGGTTCGTCTCGAAAAGTATTGCGTAAAACTCGAAGCAAAGGGAAGTGAAGGGGGGACACGAAGTAAATCTTGAGTAGAACAAGGATTTGCTGGGTAGAACGGGATTTTTTCTCGGGTTATCTGTTGTAATTCCAAACAGTTTTAAAACTTTAAAAAAAGAATCAAGTTTTTTAAAATAAATTTTGTTTAAATCAATTTCCTTTTAGTTGTTATCTAAGTTTTAAAATTTGTTAAGAAGGTTTTAAATTAAATTGTTTTAATTAACTAAGTTTTAAAATGGTTTAAAGATATACGTAAACTTTTATTCTGAAATTTTATTAAAATTTAATAATATTAAGGATTAGTTAATGTGTAACGACTCGGAAATTTCGATTCCGAAAATTCCAGATAGTTAGGAAATGAAGAAAGAGATAGAAGAAGAAGAAACAGAAAACACAACACAGATTCTCACATTCGCAGCGGATTAAAATATAATATCAAATAATAACAGTTTACAAAAGAATACCATATCTGTCAATTACATTTAATACATCAGAGTTACAACATTTACACAATCACTGGATAGTTAAAATAACATGTCCCAGATAAATAATAATAATATACACAACGGAATACTCTCCATACGTTCCTGCCATCCAGCTCGCCTCCTGAGCTTTAGAATGACCTTACCTGAAAATCTGTAATACTCGGTCTGACCCGAGCATTACATCAAAGTAACACCCGAGTCAGGTTGGAAACCAGCGTGAGTAAACCCATTAATATGGAATACAACAGCATAAAACTTACGTAAAACCCAGGGTAACTCATATCAATTTACAACTTCACAAGTTGTTATAGACATCACTTATCTCACACATCAATTTCTACGTGCCAAAACTTAGATTAAATGGTCCAATTCACTTAAGGCATTCCACTTCAGCCTATTGGTTTCACATATCAAATTATAAAGAATCGAAGTGGTTTCGAGTATTTACTAATACCCGACTCCGGTCTCTTCGAATCCAATGTCATCAAAACCCAAGTTATTCAATTAAATACAATTCAATTTTAATTACCGGATAACACTTTTATACAGAAATTCATAATTAATAGATAATCACATTATCACTATCCATCCAACATATCATATCACACAGTAATTTATATCAGAGATATCAACCAATCCAAAGCACTTATCATCATTTAATCATTCATGAGCAAGATTGATCACTTCCATTAATTACATTAATTAATGATCCTCTAATTACTGTCATTAGTTAATTATTCTTACATTTCATTTAATAATTAACCCTTAACTTAATTACATTCATTAATCAGCCTTGATTAACCATAATCAGGAATTAACTTTCCTTAATTACACCATCAATCAAACCAACTCCTTGATTAATTATTAATTAATCCTTTAATTACACTAAGTAATTATCACTTAATTTCTTCCACCAAGTAATTATCCTTTAATTACTTCCCATCAAATAATTTCCTTTAATTAATTACATCCAGTAATTATCCACTAATTACTTCACTAAGTAATTATACCTCATTAATTACCTTAAGTAATTATGCTTAACCCAACATCCAATGATTACCTTTAATTAATTAAACTTAATTAATTAATTAGTATTAACCACTTTAACTTAATTAATTACACAAATTAATTAACCTTACCCATACACATTGATTACATTGATCCATAATTAATTACTCGAATTAGTTATTCTATAATTACTTACATTGATTAATTATCCTCTAATTAATCATTTTCATTAATTAACTAACCCTTTTATTAATTCCCTTAATTAATCAATCCTTTAATTAATTACACTAGTAATTAATCCCTAATCACTTCCTTTAAGTAATTATCCCATTGATTAATTGTCCTCGATTAATTTTCCCCATTATTAATTAGTTATCCACTAATTACTAATTAAATTTATTACCCCTTAACAAATTAATCCTTTAATTACTTACAATTAAGTAATTATTATTTAATAAATCACATTTAGTAATATCCATTAATTACCCACCTAAATTAATGACATTGAGTAATTATTCTTAATTTATCTTCATTAAGTAATTATCGTTAATTAATCATTTTAAATTAATTACCTTAACTAAGTAATCACATTAATAAATTAATCCTTTATATTGATTACTAATTATTTACCTTTTATTATTAAAACCTTAATTAATTAAAGATAAACCATTATCTTAATTATTTACTTAATGAAATCATTTAAATTTTATTAAAATTAAAGGATTGAAATTTTATTCAAAATCACTTGAGTTACCTTAATCACCTACTTAATTACATCATTGAATTACACTTGGAATCACTTAGAGATTCAAGTTAAATAATTTAATCTAATCATTATTTAAAACCAAATCTTTTTTTTATTCAAAGATATTTTGCTTTAAAATTTGAAATTTGAAACTTGTTTATAAACTTGATCCATGTGTTAATTTGAAAAACTTGTTCGAAAATCTTAATAAATACTTTTTCTTTGAAAACTTGCTTATTTTCATTTTCTATTATTTTTAAACAGGCAGGCCAAATTCATAACCGATTTCTCTTTTTTTATTACTTATTATTCTAAAAATTTATAGGCCATTCTAATTTCCCGGCCCGCTTCCTCTTCTCTTTTCTCAGGCTCACTTCTCTTTCCTTCGGCCCATTCTCCTTTACGTCTTCCTTATCCTTATTTCCTCCACTCAGTTCTTCCATTCTATCGCTCAACTTGATCGTGCACGAGGACAACGTGCACACAGGTATGCACGTAAACACACCCCACAATCACCGTGCCGTGCCGCCTACCACCATCGGGAGTCACAACCGATCTCAATGCTTTAGCCATCCACCAGAAAACGTGCCCACTTTCCACGTTCCAGATTCGACCTCCCCTACCCAAAAACTGGCATGCCCGAAGACACACTACATCCGCCTCGCCAAATCCCAACGTCGATCATCACCATACTTCACCGACATCACCTCGTCCACCTCCGACCAAATTCTTGATGGTTGAAAGCCACACGACCCCTGAATTTAGACCAACCCCCCCAATTTGTTCACTTACAGTAAAATTCTTATTTTAGATTCTTTACTCTATAATTCTTACTGGAACAAAATTTGGAATGACGTACAATCAAAATCAAGAAATTTACTTTTTTAGCATCGCAGCCTGAATTCATTTGTATATAGGAATGTTTATATTTGAAGCTTAAGTTAACAGATTTTTTTTTCAAGCAAATAAGAATGAACAGAGTCCAAAATCCATAGGCATCTACATGCTTATATACCCAGACACACTCACTTTCCACCCATGCAATACAAATTTAGTTCAATTTCACCCTTTAACTCTTGCATGCACAAGAAAATAAAAAGATTTGGCTTTTGAAAGAAAAGTTTACTTACAGTAGATTTTTAAGAACTAATGCTTTTTATATATAAAAAGAAAACTGCTAACTTGTTAACAGTTCATATATATGTATAAATCATATCATACAGTTTCACATGTTCTTGATCCAGATCTTAGATTTAACAAGGATAGTTAATTAACACATAAGTATATAAAAATCAATAAGAAAATAGAGAGGTTTACTCACCTTTATATGAACAGAGCATCAGTTTGAAAACTGAAACTGCCAACTTGATTTAGATCTAATCTTTGAATTTGATTCAGTTTGTTTAAATTTCTAGTTTTGATCAGGACTTAGCTGCTTTGATATTGAACTAAAATCTGATCTTGCTTTGAGCTTTCAGGTTTTGGATTGTAAAAGTTTGTAGAAAGATTTGTTGCTCAAGTTTCTATTTTTCTTTTCTAGTTTGTAAAATTTTGTTTGCTTCAATTTCTTTATCTGGTTTTAAATTGTTTTACAGGCTTTTGGTTCTTATATTTTGAAAACGAAGATGGAAAAAAAAGAAATGAGGAGTGGGAAGAACATACATAATTTTGATTTATGATTTTAAAAAAATGAATGAAAAATTATGACACTTGTTATTGTTGCTTGTAAATATTGTTAACATTTGTTAATCTCATGATGTATTTCTCTTACATTTGTTTAAACGTATTTTTTTTCTTGTTTACACTTGTAATTTTTTTTCATGTTTAATGTATTTAATTAATTTAGGTATTATATTAACATATGGTTTAAATTTTACAAATTATGTATTAGGTTAATAAATGTTTATATACATATTTATCTATTATGTTTTTATAAAATAATGTTCTTTAAATATACAACTATTTATTCAAGTAATATTTTCAATGTATTTGTTTGAATTTCAAATCCAAATTCCAAATCACAATTCATTTATAAACCACACAAATCCTTTTTTTTCAATTCTCGAGTCCAAATTTAATTTGAAACCAACTCATATATATTTTTAAACGAACACATTTTTAATTTTATTTGAAAATGATAATTTTGCCCATTTTAAATATTTATATTAGAAAATTATCAAATAAATATTTATCCAGACATAAATATTTATTATCAGATTTATCTGTTTAACTTACAAATCAGTGTTTTCAATAGTTAAAATCAGATAATTATCAAATTACCTGATACCCAAAAGTCTGGGTTATCACATAATGAATGTTTTATTGGTTAATTAACTTTTAAAGTTTAAGTTAAATTCATCTGTTAAAGGAAATTAATTACTTGTAGTTAATTATTTGATAAAAGTAATTAAGATAAATTAATTAATAATTTTAGTTTAATTAATCAAGTAATTAATGAATAATTAATTAAAAATAATTTCTTAATTGAAAGTAATTAAGAATGTATAATTAACGATTAAAAAATTGATTAATCAAATGTTTAAAGGTTAATTAATTTAAAGAATAATTAATTAATGAGGTTAATTAATTAAGGTAATTAATTTGAGAATAATTAATTAATTAAAGGTTGATTAATTAATGGAAGTAATTAAGGGATGATTATTAATTAAGAATTAATCAATTAAATTTTTGTAATTAATTAAGGATAATTAATCAAAGGATTATTATTAATTAAAGGTAAATTAATGATTAATTAAAGGATAATTAATAATAATGGTTTGTAATTAATTAATTATTAATTAACCATGATTAGAAATTTATTCATAGGTAACGATCTGGTTTAAAATTAATCAGATGACTTGATGATTATATTTATGAATGTATGGATAGTATCGAATGCTGTGAATTATGTTGATATCCCTTATGTGTAATGTTCTGTGATATGTTTGTGCCGTGGAATGTAATTTATTTATCTGTAATGCATTTATGTTATCTATCTGTGATTCTGAGTATATAGCTAAGCGTTATAGGATTATACCGCTTATCGATATTGTTGTGGTTGTATGTGCGATGATTAATAATGTGATGATTGATGATGTTGCACTATTATTGTATAAAACCCCTGGACCACACCATACAAATACAAATATGGATTGCACGAGGAAATTGGTTAAGTCACAGATTTTTGAAAAGGTTTTAAAAAGTTGAATTATTTTGAATCCAAAAGGTTTTGGAAATGGATTTGGGTTAAATGTAAAAAGGCTTTTGAAAAGGTGTTTTCAAAGATAAAAGTTATTTTGAATAAATTGATTAAGTTTTGAGATTTAAATAGTATGATTTGAATTTCAAATTCAAGATTTGAAATTGAATTCTATGTTGAGAATTATGGTTTAAAAATGTTATGCAAATTACAAATGTGTTTTTATGGATTTAAACCATTTTAAAAGTATTGTTTTGTAGGATCTAGATTAACCCTAGAGGGGGGTGAATAGGGTTATAGCAAATTTTCTCGAATTAAACGCAAAAATAAACTACAGAAAAGTAAATATGCTGAAAAGTAAATCACACACAAAATTTACCCAGCTTCGTCAACCCCTGCCTACTGCTGTATTCCTAGATTTCTATTAGAATTAAACAGTCTCCCGCTTACAAACACTCTAACAGACTCGCAAACCCTGCTACCGCCTATAGAGTTTTGCAAACTCGCAAATCCTGCTTACCGAACTAATCCTAACTTGACAATCTGACACAACCTAAATCCTAGGTGGTGATTTACTAAGATTTGATTCGAAAAGTACAGACTTCAAAAATAAAAATAAGAGCAAAAATAAATAAAAACTTAGAGTACAAATTTTTGCCCTTAAACGAAAAAACCCTAATTAAAAAATTAAAAGGCCCTTAATAATATAAAGCCGACCCCTTTTATTATTTAACCCGATCCTCTTTTATTTTTTCCTTTGTGAAAAATGGCGGCCGTTGCTTTCTTCAATTTCTCTGATAGAGAAAATGCGGCTCTGTCTTTGTTGCTCTGAAAACAAAATTAGGGCTTTCTCGGATCGTCTATCTTGATCGATTCTCTGGTTTGCGTGTTGCCTTGCTCCATCGAGTGTATTGCTCTTTGCTTCTCTGATGATCGATAGCTTGCCTCGAGATTACGAATTACCTTTGGTACGTTGTTCGTACCTTTTGCCTTGTCAGGATTTAATTTGATTGTTCTTGTTAGCTCCACTTTGCCGATGATGAACTTGTGTGAATATTTATATCAATTCGACACTTTCCTAATTCTTCCTTTCCTGATATCTTTACGACTTGATGCGCACGGCTTTGATTATGCAGCGTTTGATTTTTCTTGAGTCCTACGGCAACAATCTTTCCTCTTTTGATTTTCTTTGACTATTTCAAAGATACGCACTTGAATTTTTATGCAGTATACGTTCACGAATTTGATTTCTCTGTCATCAACTTCATTACACCTAGACTTTGGCACTTGACTTTTTAAACATGAATTTTATCACTTGACCTCAAGTTTGTTTAACATTTTGGTCTCGATCAATTATTGTTTTCGTGAATTTCCTTGTTGACTTCTGTATGCTTCCATGATTTCGACTATACTATATGTTCCATGATGATGAATTTCATTTCTTTGTTCATTCTCAGCTTCATACTAATTTTGGCATGTCTGCATCCATATATGCATTCATCTTAGCACTTTTCTTTTTCGCTGTAACATTTGTTTGTTATGCACTGAGTTTGCTTCGAGACAGTTTCATTTGAGGTTGTAGCTTGCACTGAGCATTTATGTTGTCCAGACATTGTTGAGTTCTTGGATTTCACCATACTTCTGTTGCGTCCATTTGTTTGACCCTTGCATATGCTCTCTGTAGTATTGTGATCTTGAGATGATTGCATATTCCTGATGCGCTTGGTCATTCATTGGTTTGTTTGCATATTTGTGCATATCGAGCCTTGGTCTCTGTTGCATGCATTGCTGTTGGGTTGCTTTGGGATTGAACTTGAGCTTTGTACTGTCGATTTTTGTAGCATGCACTCTGTTTATTTCCACTGGTTCATTGTTATTGCCTCTCTCCATTTGCCTCTGGTTACTTGTAACCGCTCCTACACATTGTTGTATTTGGACTTGTACCCTCGATCATTCACTGTTGCCTTGTATCAATGCTCAGCCATGTTGCATACATGTTTTCATGTGCTCATGCTTGTGACATTCATGTTGTTTGCATTGAGTCACTGATTTTGGTCGAGACTTGTTTCAGTTTGCATGTGTTGTTTTGGTAGCTGTGCATGTCACTGTTGCATTACTGTGCTTACTTTGAGCATGTTACATTTGTGCTCGAGTCTGGATTTGCACATTAACTGGTTCATGACTTGTAATTTTAGATTAGCTTGCATACTTTGATCCGACCGGCTGTTTGCACACTGCTTCCATACTGTTGCACTTGTGTACTTCATATGCATACTGTTGAGTTTTACTTTCTGGTCATGTTGACTTTATAGTTGGATTGAGTTGAACCCATGTTTTATTTGGGTTTTACCTTGTGCTCACCTGTCCCTGTAGCATTATCAAGTGTATATCGGTGTGCACGGCCTTGTGGCATGTACAGTGATACACTGTGCATGTCACAAGCTGTTCGTGTATGATAAATTCAAATTTAAATGACAACGAACAACCCAAATAACTGAGGCAAATAATATTTTCAAAATCATCTTTTATTTTATATTGCAAAAATATTTCTTTTTCAATTTTACTACGTTAGTGTATATTTTTTCAGATTGCTCAGATGCTGGATTCTAACTGGAATGAAGTTGAAGATGAACTACGAGTGTGAGTGATATGTAGTGAGGAATTTATGTAAATTGAATTGTGATGTAATTAAAATCAAAATTGTATAGTAAATAGTGAGAGCTTGAATTTGTACTATTCAAAAATTGTAATAAATATCTATTTGAATAAAAATTTTGTGTTATTTAATTTTATTCAGCAAATATTTATTTAATCTATGAAAAATAAAATAGTACATTAACAAATACATTTAAATGAATGTATATATGTTTATTATCATCAAACAAAAATCATATAAGCGCATATTCAACAATCTCCCCCTTTTGATGATAACAAACATATATTTAAGATTTTGAATATGTTAAATGTATTTTATCATTCATATGCTCTAATTGCTCCCCCTATTTAAATGCTTCCTCTCTACACAAAGCTCCCCCTACATATATGCATACAAATAAAAATATGCAAATGAGCCTATATGCAAATAGAAAATTATTTGACCTTTGCTTGATTTTATTTGACAAAATCTTAACTTTTCTCTCCCCCTTTTGTTATCACAAAAGAATAATAGTGTTAGAGAAAATAGAGATAAAGTGATCGATATTAATTCAACATGTTTTAGGAATTTGAATTTTATTCCAAATTTTATACTTGAAGAGCTTTGACTCGTGCAAATGTAATTGGATTTTTCCAAAAAGAAAACTATTTGTTTTCACATAATTATAACTTTCATTTGAAAGAAAGGGTTCCCAAATTATGTTGAAAGGATTTCAAGTTTGAAATAGGAATTGTTTTAAAAGCTATGAATTAAATTTTTGATTTAAAGATTGAATGAGTTAATCCAATTTGAAATGGAATTGTTTGAAAAGCCGTAAATAAATCTTTGTGAAAGATGGATGAACTTTGTGAAGTGAATCATTTTGTTTAAAGATTTGAAAATGGTAATTTGTTTAAACTATTTGAAAGGTAAGTTTTGGGTTTTAAGTTGTGACTTAATTGAAATCCCAATATCCATATGTTTTTAAAATATTGCGCTCATTATTCGGTTTAATCGGGAGAGGACCTTGTGTCATAAAACCCATTCTGAATAATGATACGACGTTATGGATTACATTTGAGGACCGGTGTTGAAGACCAGGTATTTGCGAGAACGATAGGATAACCTATCGATTGTCTCTGCACTGAGTAGCTACGGTATAGAGATTCCTTATGTGATGGGGAGTCCGATTGGGATTGTGAATATCCGGATTGCAAGGGCTTCTTTCGAAGTGCCTTCGGTTCTGTTCGAACCCGGAACATACTTGTATGGATGTGTGACTGACATTACACTTTGAGATGTAAAGCTGGTTTCTATCAAATACATTTCTGTTTGGTGGCGGAGATTTATTCTCTTAGCTTAACACCCTTCTTCGAGATGCACGAGCTTAGAGGTTATGTAGTTGATGATTACTAGTGATACATTCCCAATTTGGTAATGTGGCATACGAAGTGCTGCTGATCATTTATTGATCAAAGCATGGCTTTGTGAAAAACGTAGCTTTATGGACGAGACCTCATCGAGCCTCACAATCGGTAATGGTCAAAACAGGAAAGATGCAGCAAGGTTTCAGAGGTCGCGCCCCTAGGGTATGTCCATTCCTTCTGGAAAAGGGTGGTATCATGGTATGGAGCCCAGATATTTAACCTATGTTGTTACTGCAAATACATTGCTTTGTGGTTGTTGGTGTTGAGGGCTCTCGGATAAAGGTCGCAAACGACCGGGGGTGGCATAT
Organism: Allium cepa; assembly: GCA_030765085.1. NCBI lineage: Eukaryota > Viridiplantae > Streptophyta > Magnoliopsida > Asparagales > Amaryllidaceae > Allium > Allium cepa. The sequence continues at coordinate 1,016,352,927 of CM060945.1, forward strand.
CTTAGGTCTTACTCCCAGGAAGGGAGTAAACCGGCCTTGTGTTGGCAGAGAACTGAGGGATGGTTCTCGGGGCGTCCCTCCAGAGGCGTACCTATGTGGCAATGGTAAGTTCCTTGGCCTGACCATTTGTTGGAAAATCCAATCTCCGATACGCTCCCTGTACAGTTTTAGTTGTATAACCTGCCATCTACTTATGGTGGCGTCCCACTGTTTGGATGGTAGCTATAGTAGGCATAGTTCGAAATGTCTATGCTAGCTAAGATTAATATTATACTTTCGAAATGTTTTCTGCACTATGCACTAATAAGAATGTCAAAATGGTTTTCCCGTATCAAGCATTTTTGACTATCATAAGGAGAAATCTCCTCTAATTCTGCGTTTTCATGGTGTGTGTGGGGGAGGCCTTATGGTAGTTTCATTTTTCAAAAAGCATTGCGGATTTCAATGTTTTAAAATCTTTTGATTATTTTTAAAGACAAAATGTTTTCGTTTGCTCATACCAGTCTCATGACTGACCCAGATTTTATTGTTCCCTTCCTAAACTATGGGTGCCCACAATTTTCCACACAGGTAGTCTAGAGTTGGGTTTTCAGATAGTCCATAAATATGTGTAGATTTGATAGCTTTTGAAGTCTATGCTTTGGTAGCATTTGGAGATATTCTTCCATCTTTTGGGTCTTAGAAGTTTTGGTTTGACAATCGTGTTTGAGATGGAGTTTGTTTCACTTCAGCATTGATAATGATGGTTCAAGCTTTTGAAGTTTTGGAGCTCTAGCTTTGGGGTTTTGGATTAGAGTTGCAGTTTTGGATTCTATTGAAGACCTTGTTCATGTTGAAATATTTTTCTGCTATGGTGTTGTGTTGTATATTCTCTGATGGTGTTGGGTTGTTGTATCATGATATATATCACATTGTATCTATATTGTATATCAATGCAATTATCTTTTGTTTCCGTTGTGTTATTTATCATCTAATGTTGTTGCAAGCTCCGGCGATAAAGATTCGACGTTGTTTGTCGGACATCGAGTTCAAGTCGTCACTTGAAAACCAAATTATTTAAATTTCAAAACTTAACCAAGTTTTCCAAAATAACTTTTGAGATTTATTCTCTTAGCTTAACACCCTTCTCTGAGACGTACGAGCTCAGAGGTTATGTAGTTGATGGTTACTAGTGATACATTCCCGATTTGGTAATGTGGCATACAAAATGCTACTGATCATTTGTTGATCAAAGCATGGCTTTGTGAAAAAACATAGCTTTATGGACGAGACGTGGTCGAGCCTCACAAATCGTAATGGTCGAAACAGGAAAGATGCGGCAAGGTTGCAGGGGTCGCACCCCTAGGGTATGTCCATTCCTTCTGGAAAAGGGTGGTATCATGGTATGGATCACAGATACTTACTCATGTGGACACTGTATATTTATTACTGTCTGATGTTGCTTTGTGGTTGAGGATCCTCGGATAAAGGTCACAAACGAATGGGGGTGGCATATCTGAGGTGTTACTCCCGGGAAGGGATTACGCCGGCCTTGTGTTGGCAGAGAGCTAGGTAAGTTCTCGGGGCGTCCCTCTATAGGCGTACCCATGTTGTAATGGGAAGTTCCTTGGCCTGACCATTTGTTGGAAAATCCAATCATTCAATACGCGCCCTGTATGGTTTTAGTTGTATAACCTGTCATCTACTTATGGTGGCACCCCACTGTTTAGATGGTAGCTATAGTAGGCTTACAATAATGGTTGTATGCTGGCTAAGATAAATATTATACTTTCGAAAGGTTTTTCTACATTATGCACTAATAATAATATCAAAATGGTTTTCGCGTATCAAGCATTTTGGACTATCATAAGAAGAAATCTCCTCCAATTCTGCGTTTGCATGATGTGTGTGGCAGGAGGCCTTATGGTAGTTTCATTTTCCAAAAAGCTTTGCGGATTTCAATTTTAAAATCTTTCGTTGTTTATTTTAAAGGTAAACTATTTTTGTTTGCTCATAGCAGTCCCATGACTGACCGAAGTTTATTGTTCCCTTCCTAAACTCTGGATGCCCACAATTTTCCACACGGGCGGTCTAGAGTTGGGTTTTTCAAATAGTCGAATAATTGGTGTATAATTCGATAGCATCCAGCCTTTGAAGTTTTTAGATATTGGAAAATCGTATTGTGATAGAGTTTGGTTTAGTTTAGCTTGATGGGTGGTTTGAGTTTTAAGTTTAGAGCTTTGGCTTTGGAGATTTGGTTTGGAGTTGCAGGTCTTGGATTCACTCTTCATCGAAGATCATATTTGAGTTATCTCTTCCGTGTTATCATATTCCACTGTGCATACTTGTCTCTGATATTGTTGTATCACATTTTATCAGATATTGTATTCATTGTTGTATTAATGATATATTATTCTTTTTTCTTCCGCTGTGTTGTTATACTTAATGCGTTATAAGCTTCGGCGAACCAGATTCGACGTTTGGATCTGCAGCATTTGAATACAAGTGATGTATTCGGTGCCAATTTTCGAAAGTCGAGTTAGGATCGTTATAATTGGTATCAGAGCTTTTCCACGATCCACGAACCCTTTCCCCCCCGATCTGATGCAGCTCGATGAAACGTGGACGACGTAATTGATTCGATTATGACACTGCCCAAAATGAATTGCTAAGCCCTAAATCTCATCGCATCTCCATCCATGATGATCGGAAAAACGTGATTCCATTTTTCCCGAAGTCCCTAGCCTATCACCCACCTCCAGAAACAAGCACGACAATCCACCCATCGCCAATCGCCGAAACTTGACCATAATCCGATATACGATCAGCCCCAAAGTTCTCAATATCCATCAATTCAAAAATCACCATATTATTATTAAAATTCATCATTTTTGTAAACGAATTCGATTATATGATTAAAGCATAGAAATTTGATAATCCAAATTCTGACATTCGTTGATTATATACTGTAATGTTCTATTTCAGATAAATTAATTGAATATTTTCACTTGAATAAATTTTCAAGAAGAATGTTACACACATACAAATACTTTTTGTTTAAAAATTAAAGCCAAAATATCTTTTAGGTGGATAATTTGAATTTTTAAATCAGGTTTTAGAACCTGTAACTATAAAAACAGAGCTATACGCATGTATACAGGCATGCACAGTCTTATATCTGTATATTTGTAAACATGCAAACCAAATTCCACCCCATCATTCAAGCACATTTCAAAGAACATCAAAATATACAGATTAAGGATCTTAAAAAGGGAGTTTGCTCACCTTGGAGATGAAGACAGAGGACAAAGACTGGAATTTGAAATTGAGAGTTGTTTCTAGCTTTTTTATTGATCCGCAACTTTGCTTCAAATTTGAAACTTCCAGATTTTGAATTGATTTGAATTTTCCTGGCTTTGAGATTTAAGTTTGCTTTTGATCTGCATCTTTGATGATTTGCTTTTGCTCTGGCCTAAATTTTGTTTTCAGGTTTGATCTTTGTTTCAAGAATTTAGATTTGCTTCAATGGTTTAGCTTTGAACCTAAATCTGAAGCTTGCTTTAATTAACTGGTTACTAATTGATCTTGAAGAATTTGAACTGAAGCCTTTATTTTTATTTCTAGGTTTGAGAATTTGAACTGCTTTGCTAGCTTCAGATGTGAGATTGTTTGTCTGAATTTACTTTCAGGTTTTGATTTGAGACCATGAATTGCAACTTGTTTTGATATTGAGAAATTTTTATAAGGGGAAAATCTATAATGATCCCCTTTTTGAATCGAATTTAAATTGATAATTTAAATAAATTGGGATTAGATTATGAATTAAGTTGAATTTTTTCCAAATTTAAATGGATATTTTGTTAGTATAAATGGATATAAATATGATTTTTAAATAGAAGTTCTAATTGAAAATTCTGAAATAAATATTTTGAATAATATTTTAATTACAAATTTAATATAATTTGAAGATTTGAATAGATATATATCAAAAGATTGTAAATAAAATTAATTGATTTGAAATCCAATAGATCATGAATAGAAATTTTGATTTGTGAATTCCAAAATAAAAACCTTTGAAAGTAAATTTGAGTTTGAAAAATCTATAATATAAAATTAATAAAAATATGTTTGGAATTGTAATACATGTATATATCTATATTTTGATAGTTATTTGAAAGTAAAACTCTATATTTTAATAATAGAAAAGAATTTATTTTGTGATTATATATTTCTAGACCCAAACAATAGATAAATGGATTTAATCTTCCATAATTTTCAAACACTTAGTATCAACTCCAAACGTAGGTTGGAGTATCTCAAAGTATACACCTGCTCGTCCCTCTTCGAACATTGATCCGCATAAGAAATGATAATAAAATTTCTTATACGACATATGTTTTTATTTTTAAAATGTTTATATCTTCTTTTATATTTATATTTACAAAGATAAAATCTTTGTCTCAATTATTCTTCACATTACAATTTTAATTTAGTTCAAGATTCTAATATACATATATTTTTATACATTTTACATTCATACTTTTCTTATCATTTATTTTTGTACAACTTTTAAAAGAAAAGAATGGTAAAAAAAAATCTTGATCACATATTAACAAATAATCACTTTTATTCTTAATACATTTATTTATTTTCAAAATTAAATTTTATTTTTATATTTAGATAATTTCATAACAACTGATTTGAAATCAAATTGTTCATTATTACAATTAACTATATATGTGTATTATTTCTTTGAAATATAAAGTTTGATAAATCCATTATTTATTTACAATTAAATTCCAAATTAAAATCCATTTATTTAAATAAAGATACATCTTATTTAATCCTATCAGAAATCCAAATACAATTTTATTTTCTAAGATGTTTAAATTTGAATCTTAATTTCAAATTCTATTTCAATCTATTTTATATCAATTACCTAATATTTCAAAATTTAATCCCAAAGATTAAATTAATTATCAAATTATTCTTAGCTAAAATCCAAGAATGTTACAATGCTGGAATTTAATTAATGTAACAATTTTGGCTATGATTAGTAAGTATTTGTATATTAGACATTATTATAATATCAGAGGATTTCATATGTAATGTTTTGGTTATCGTAAGGTAAAAACCCATCCGTGTTTATGTGCAACGTGGTCTTATGAGAAACTTTTGATTTTTGAAAGGTTTTTATAAATTTAAAAGTCCAATTGGGTGTGTTTTCTCACGCTGGTTTTCTAGACTGACTTGGGTGTTATTTTATTATAATGCTCGGGTGAGACCGAGCATATTTACATATTGCTTTGGATGCATTGGAGCTCAAGAGACAAGTTGGAGGTCTTCAAGTCATATTCTCGTATATGTTTATTTCCGTTGCTTTATTGTTGAAATTATCAACAATTGTGAGGACATGTTGTTATAACTGTCCAGGATGATAATCGTGAATGTTGTTGTACTTTGATGGATGTATGTATATAACAGTTTCTCTTTTGTAAAAATCATTGATATTATATTATATTGTTCGCTGCGATTGTGAGATTCTATGTTGTTTTTGGTTTCTTTTCTCTTCTTCTTCTCTTTTTTTCTTCATTCTTCTTTCTTTCTCTTAACTATCCGTCTTTCCGTTTGATTTGGGTTGGACATGTTTTGTTTATTATCGGCTTGAATTATATGGAAAAGTGGGTTGTTACACGTGGTATCAAAGCTTAGGTTGAGCGAACACCTAGGCCTTGGTGGGAATTTACTCATTTGAGATAGGGTAAGCGAGACCCTATGATAAGTTTGAGTGTATATATATGAGAACGTATTTGTTAGTGATATAAAAATGTTTTATATTATGTTAATTTATTTGTTGAGTGGCTTATGAATTCTAATTGGTACGTAGGATGCCACGATATCGATAGGGGTTTCTAAACGCTTAAACAAGGCAAACCGACATAGTATTGTTTTAAAAGTGGGTAAATGAAATAATTTTACCTAATTTATATTTTATATATATAAAGGAATAATTTTTTAGAAATTATTATAAGCTATATACGGTATGTTTGGATGTTAATGAATGATAATATTTGGTTATTATCATTTGTTGTTAGTTGTTAGTTGTTGTTGTTATAATCTAACAAAGACAAACATTTGGAAAATAGGTTATGTAAGAAAATAAATTTATAAGTATAAGTTATAGAGAATTGATTATACTTAATAATCAACATTTGTGAAATAGAATTACATAAAAGTGATATCTTATAAAAATGATTTATAAACGTGATTTATAAATAGAATTGCCTAAGTATATTTATAAATATGATTTGTTAATAAAATTGGAATTAAAATGAGAAGTTGGAGAATTTAAAAACCATTGATTTTGAAAATTGTTTTCAAAGGTTTGGAATAATAATAATAATATCATTTCGAAAATATTTTAGGTTAAAATATTTTAAATAGAATTTAAATGAAATAGAAAGCACTAAACTCACCTTAGTCGTTGGAAAATAATTTCGATGATGACTGCAGTATTATCGGCGTTCGTTTTCGAGTTTCTAACTGAGGAATTGCTACCATTGAAGTTTTTTTTTGATAAAACAAATTTTTTTAGATTCTAGAAGTGAAATTTGATATATAAAGGAGTTATGTATAGAAATGATTTCAAAATGGAAAATAGAACTGGGCATTAAAAACCTGAAATTTTATCTAATTGTTTTGAGAAAACCTAAGATAATAAGTTTTATGTTTCATTGCTTCGTTGTTGAAATTATCAGTAATTGTGAGGACACGTTGTTATAACCGTCAAGGCTGATAATTATGAATGTTGTTGTACTTTGATGGATGTATGTATATAATAGTTTCTCTTTTGTAAATATCATTGATATTATATTATATGTTGTGCCGCTGTGATTGTGAGTTTTTGTGCTGTTTTAGTTTCTTTTCTCTTCGTTTTCTCTTCTCTTCTTCTTTCTTCTTTCTTTCCCTTAACTATCCGCCTTTCCATTTGATTTGGGTTGGACATGTGTGGTTTATTGTCAGTTTGAATTGTACGGAAAAGTGGGTTGTTACATGTGGAATTCAATTCTTCTCTTTCCTTGGCCTTTTACATTTTCAACTTGCTTAGGTTATGTGCAGCTGCGATATGGTCGACTTGAGCCTCCAGTGTCTCGGTTTTCAATGGGAGCAATTCAGATTCAATTCTCTCTTTCTCAGCATAGAGCTTTTGGATTTCAACTGCCTAGTCATCTATAGCTTTATCCTTTATCAGGATCGTTTTGTCCTTTGCATGGAGGGCCAAGTCCTTGTCAGTAATTTATGTCTTTAAAGTCGTATTATCTTCATAAGTGACCTTTAACAAATCCTTTATCACGATCTCGGTTTGGTTATTGGCTTTCTTTATCTCCTCCATCGGATTTTGGTCTTTACCTCATATTTTAGAGCCGTGTATCTTTCTTTTTCGACCTTCTCCAAGTCTCCCTTGTAGCCTTCTATGAGACTATCGTAGGTCTTCTTTCTAGATTTAAACAATTGGATATTTGTTTGGTTTATTCGGTTGACATTGGAGAGGGCATAACAAAGCTTATCCCACTCGTATTCTTGGTTAACAAGCTCCTAAACCCATCCAACCTTACGTTCTGCTTCTTCTTTAGGAATATTTTTAACGTCATCGTCAAACATGACACCATTTAAGCAAAGATCATGGAAGGGGCTTGCATGCGACTGGATGTGGCTGGAAGAGGAATTTGAAGAGCAGCGATTCCTTTGGATTGAGGATGAATGGTAGTAGAAAGCGAAAGAAAAGCCAAAGTTTGTTGCCGTGGAAGAACCTGGGGTTTAGATTGAGGTGGAGGAATGCTAGAAGAGGAACTACATCGGTTATGTAAATCTTTATGCCTCTTTCCATAGTCATAGGGCTTCCTTTCTTCAGCCTGTATTTTCTTTCTATACTTCTCGGCCTGATAGCCTATTTCCACCTCTCGCTCTCTATCTTTTCTTTAAGATCTCTCCTCAACTATCTCACGCCATCTGTAGAAACTGGAAAAAGGTTGATCGGGAGTACACTTCCTTTCTTTTGAAATACCATATTGGAGATTATCGAATCGATCTCTACACATTATACCTGGAATGAAAAAAAGACATATTAGTTCCGGGATATTAAAATATGAACGAATGCAAGGAATGTGTATTCGTGATCCTAGAGGTGTGTAGAGTGCCGATGTCCCTCCTAAGTACTCTACTGACCATGTTTGGAAGGAAATAAGGACGAATTTGCCTCCTTTGGCTAGGATACCCTCAAATGACAAACTGAAGCCTGGGAGCTGTTCTTAAGGATATCAGCAATTGGAATATCGAAGTCGCTTAACGAGCCAAAAAATTCATCTACAGAACCATCGGGAGGAGTCGCCTTGGCTATTAGCGCGGTGCTCGGTTCTGCGGTTTGTTTTGGAGCTTTGATGACACATGCTTTGATCGCTGTGAGTCTTGGAGTTCGATGCCTTGAGGGGACATCTCTCCGCATGACTCATCTCCCTCTTGACCGGCGTCATAGTCACCATCGCTTCTTTCGTTGCTCTCTTCTTTTTCTTTTTCTTCTTCTACCCCTCTCTTTCCTCTTTCCTATCTTCTTCTCGAATCATTACCATCCTAACTCTTTCTTGTTCCTCCATCAAGACTTCACCGACAACATGTTCTTCAACTGCTCTATCTATAGGTTGATTAACGTTTTCCATGCTGGTTGGATCTTCAATTTCCCCTTGGAGATTGTCGCTAGAACTGCGAGTGGGGGCAAAAGAATCGAGTGGGCTTCTTAAAGTTACTTGTGGAGTTTCGGCAGGATTGACATAGTGATTGGGACGAAGAAGGTTACATCGACGAAGGTTCTCATTCATCAGAAGATGATTAGTAGATTGGAGTTAGATGGGGATGCTCTTGAGAGTTTGAAGAGTTTCAGAATACTCTTCGCTCGTATCTCTAGCATGAATATCTATGAAGGAATGAGATAACATGTTAAACACTAACAAGATGAAGGTCGGAATACGAAGAAATACGAACAGGAAAGATTTTTCTCCCAAAAAACCAAAGTCTGTTGAATCCGTATAGACATCGGACAAAAAAGTATCTGTTCTTGAATTATGAACGTTTATTGTGAAGTGCTTCGATGACCCTATAATGGCATGGGCTTTAATGATCATGTAAGACGGTGATTTGCGTAATTATTTGAAGCTCGGGATGTGTGTTAACTCTTTGAAGCTAAGGATTCGCTATAATTGATTCATGAACAAGACATATAAGGAGCTCAACAGGGCTTACCCATTGGGATGAACTTGGGTTGGAACAAGCCTGAGCTCCCAGAGGAGTGTACGTAAGAAAGGATTGAAAGGCGGTACAACACCACTTATGCACATATAATCATTGCATGCTGTATAGCCCACTAGAGGATTGTGCGGCAGTTGAGTTTGCATTGGAAGCAGAACGTCATCCTCAGGAATCTCATATTGTCGACATATGGGTCAAAGCGTCTTGGCGTTTAGAATTGTTAGCATCTACTACGAGGGATCATCCGTAACTCTGAAGCCAATATGTTCATTTAAAGGAGGGCGTGTTCTTGAATCGGTTCCACTGGAATGATCATTCCTTGTAATTTAGTTGTAATTGAACGCCTAGGTCCAAAAGGCATGGACGTTGAAGTTTGAGTAGTGGTGTACCCAGCTTTAGGGGGAGTTGACGGCCCACCGAATATTGAATCTAGGAAAGTGACATGTCATTTTGGATAGAAAAATTTGGTTTTCGTCGCCCTTCAGGTATGTTTATTTTGGAATTTTATTTTAAATGCGAAGCCGTGTGACCGACACTCACAATCCAGCAGATGTCGACGTCTATTGACCAATTGGATTTTGAACATCGATCAAGGCAAATGGAAGTATCAATGTATATAGTGTGAGTCATGTGCCTTTATATTACAAACATACCATTTTGTGTAGATAGCCCGCTCGTGCTGGAAAATGAGCCACGTCGCATGAAAGAACCGTGTATCAAATTTTACCCATTATCGTCGGATAATTGATAAAAAACCACTGTCCAAAGCAATGTAGAAGTTTTTCTTCAATAGGAATACAAGACTGTGCAGTAATTGAAAATGTTATCCAATGGAATCATTTGAATGCCGGAACTTGTTAAGTAGGACCGTTCCTAGGAAGAGAATCATCTCACCAAACTTGAAAATAATAACTTGTGATCGCCCGCTTCTTACCAAAAGTGATTTCATACATTTTGAACAGATAAAATATGAAGGCTTTGCAAGATCGTAAACAATCAAGGCTCGAGTAAATCCAATATTTTCCCGGGGGTAGACTTGGGCATAACCTAAGAAGACATGAGTTTTGCAAAGGCCGTTTTTGATCAATCATAAATTAAAGCTCTAACCCCATCATCGGTCGTATGTAACTTCCGCCATGAACGACGATAACTCGACCTTTGGCCGACAAATTGCTTTCCACTAAAAGATGAAGATAACCCTCCTTAGAAAAGTAGTTTCAGATCTAGGACTCGAGGAAGTCAGCGACGAAATCTCTAGATGACACGGCAGTGATCGAGATGGATAACAGGCGGTGGCAACATTTTTAGCTAGTTGGCGGTAGCACAAACAGATCGACAGTGAATGGTTTGGGGTTTGGTAGTTGGAATTTGTAGGCAGTCTATGGATGGAAGTACTCGGGTGTGAAAAGAGATAGAGCTAAAAAGTGAATGGGTGATAAAAAAAATTCTATGTATTCGACTTATATAGTACTTAAGCAGTTAAAGCCCCGTAAAATCCCTGCTATAGTGTATAGTGCTATTCAACCGCTACGCATTTTCAATTTAGCACTATTGAATAGTAGATCTGCTTTAAGTCCCGTTATTTTTTTGTTACACTCACTATATCAAGACTTTTTAATACTCGCTTTAACAAAATCAACATAAAAAAGTTGATCCGGCTAGGTCTCTTTCAAACTAAATCGATAAAGCTAGGGTAAATACTTCATTTTAAGGTATAACTGCTCAAGGTAAGTTAGAAATCTATTATAGTCATCAAAGTAGGACTGCATAAATCAAGATTTTCTTTGGTTTTGTTTTATAAAAATTAAACAGTATTTCGTTTTCCTACACAAATGAGATGAGAATGAGAATGAATTTATTTTAAATATTTGGTTTTATATCTAATGAAGCTTTTTGCACCTCCGTTATTTTTCATCATATCCTTGCTTTATCCTTACTATAACTTTTTGCACCTCCACCGTTATAAAACCACTAAACGCTTTAACTGCACAGTATAGTGTTGCCGAATTGAAGAAGAAAACAACTCAGTACCAACTAGAACTGTCGGGTACCAAGATGAATTTTGGACCCGAACCTAAAAGGAAAGGGAAGGAAAGGCAACGGGAAGATAGTATGCACCCGACGAAGGCATAAAATGATCTTCAAAGTGTAGATCCCATCCTTAGCACAAAGAATTGAATTTCTACTATACTAGCAATCGAATGGGTATCTATAGAATGGAGACAATGCATTAAGAATTCTTAGATAACCAATCGACGTATATGGATAATGGTATAAGCTTGATTTGTTCCAGAGCATGCTTTTTTTTCAACAGAAACATACTCTAGGGGGCAAGTGTTATCCAGTTTCTTAACCAAGCATGCTTTCAAATGGATCTGGATGTCGGAACGCAGGCAAAATGATTCACGAACTTGGGAACATATTTGGAAGGATAATAGGAACATACTCAAGAATTTGGAACATGGTTGCAGCTAAGAAAAGAGCTCGGTACTGACCACTCTCTAGTCGGTACCAACCACTTTTTGTGCCCCTTGTGAATTTATGGAGCTACGACATGTAGATGGTTGGCTTGAGTGATTGTCTTGGCGTGTATTTCTAAAGGAATAGGTGAGCAACTACAAGGAAGTATTGAAGGAAAAAAACTAAAGTATTGGAGATATCATAACTTCTCAAAAACATCACAACTTCTAAGGAAAAGTGCTTAGGGCTCGATGGATAAAAGATAGAAGACCCAAGGAAGGTAGATGAGACAACTCCCTATCAAAAAATTAGGTCAGCAGCAATCAAAAGTGAACGATGCCGAGATGAATTTATTGATATTGTGACTCCATCGTCTTCTCCTACTTTTCCAAATATGAAGTTAGATTTAGTGTATTGATATCTAACGACTCTACCAGACGATTTCCGTATAAATACAACACCTATGGCATTGGAGAATGGACTTTTGGAATTTTTCTTTCTTCGTCTTCGATTTCTCCTCAACCCTAGTCACTAAGAACGTTACTCTTGGTTGTTCTATGCTATTAGACCAGCTAAACCTTTATACTTGTGACTATAATCTGTAATCAATAACAATACAGTGGACACAAACCTTGAATTTGCCTTGAATTTATCAACCTCTTTATAAGCGATGACACAATCCTTATGCGGTGTTATGTGATAGGATGTTGCCGAATCAATACTCCATAGTGCACACTAAGTAATGAAGTCACTTGTTGAGAAAAACAACGTATCATCACACTACTAGCACTTGATGTTTGTACCTCTACAGTAGATGCTGATACCTTTTATTTTTCCAACTTTGCCTTTAAATCTAGACACTCAACCTTGTAATGCCTAAACTTCCTACAAAGAAACAAACCACATTCTCTTATGAATTATGGAATTAATAAATACGTTATACTCAAATGGAAAGGAACGTAACAAAATTACCACTTATGCCCAGTTAGTAATTATTATATCTAGTGCCTTAAAATTCAAAATTAAAGCATTGAAAGTGCCTTAGTGCTCAACAAGTGTTGTACTTGGCTTCATCTTAAACATATAAAGGTACTACTTAAGAATAATATGGTTTTTGAGAATTTACAATTGTAAGCATCATTTAATGCATCTCGTAATTTCTTCGCATCCATAATATGAGTAAACTCCTTAAGGACCTCATGAGAAGGAGCTGAATAATTATGAGGAATTCATCCTTCATTCCCTTCGATTTATATGAGCTAAAATCTTTCAATTTATCAAGCTCAGGAACCACTTTTGAAGGTTTTCTCTTTCTTCGATACCGCTTCCATCTCCAACTTCCATGTTTCGAAATCTCCGTTTTAAATGAAAATATTCACCGCAAAACTATTCAAATCATTTGATTCAACCATTGCCTATGGATGCCCTAATGATTTTATTGCTCTGATACCAACTAGTAGGTTAGGCCAAAACCTTAAATTATGCTGAATAAATAATAACCAAGATCTAGAATCGTTGATTTGATGAGAAATAGATCAAATAATAAATAAGTAATGATAGAGAAACAAATAAATAGAAGAACTTACAAATCAAATCCAACATTTACTTTATTGTTTGCTTGAACAAATGAGAAGTTACAAGGGAGAATTACAAATTGAATAAAGATAAAAGTAGTGGGGAATTACAAATACAAGAGAATTAATAGAGGTATACTAGAAATATTTTGTGGACCAATACTCTCTCCCCCAATGCAATACTTATAGAGTGGATTGTTCGAGGTAGTAATCACAAATATTTCATAATTAATTGATTGAATCAACTGGTTAATTTCATTTTTAATTTAGTTGACACTTTGCCCATATTAAATATGCAATTCAACACCATGCGCAAGTATAAATCCTGATCCGACGAAAATAAGACCTATTTTTATAGTAAGTTTTAAGAAAAGCCTGAAGTTGAAATAAGTTTTTTCCTCTAGCCTAATAGTAAAGTTTGTCCAATTTTTTACATAATTCACGTTAAAAATGACCTGGTCATTTTTTTTACTAGTCCGGTGCGTTGGATACGTTAGACCATTGGAAGTTGAAATTTGCCAATTAGGGCATTTGCATCGTTCAATTGAACTAGTGAACCGCTGGGACATGAAGCGTTCGATGCGTCATGTCCCAGCAGTTCAATTCTTAATGACTATTTTTCACCTTATATAACCCCCAACTCTCTTCTTCTTCCTCCACCATGCTCAAATCTCCCAAATACGAACTTCCCAAGCATTTTAGTCCTTTAAGCTCAAATCGAGATGATTTCTTTAACATATATGTTTATTTCACATTTCTATACAAATTATATTTTTCAAGATTATTTTTGAATTTCAAAATGTCGACCGTCGCTACCGAATCTTTTGTTAAAATCATAGTCGATAAGACTTTAATTTTCATGGATATTTGTTCATCGCTAATAGATACCCATCTTAGTAGAGTTGACAACTAGTACGATGATGTTATGCTTGAGTTTAACCAATGCTTATGCTCTAATTTCATCGACAACCATACAAAGAACAAATGATGTGAAGGCCCGTTTTCCCGTACCCTTTGAATCGACAATAAACCACCCATGTCCAACTCAAATTGCACGAAAAAACGGATCATCAAGGGTGATAAAGAAAAATAGACAGAACAGAATCTCACACGAATGGAATAACATATATTATTTCAATAAAAATATTTACAGCGGAAAATTTTAAAATACAATATCAGAGTCTAACCTAGATTCAGCTTGGACAGTTATAAAACCTGCCCTTACAATTGCTGACAAACATCAAACAAAATACACCAAGCAAAGGCGATGAAAGAATATCTTCATGCGTCCATGAATATCTCCAGCTCTCCCCTGGAACTTCAACTTCCTTCGACTATCCTGAAACTACTCGGATCTGACCCAAGTATTGAAAATACCCGGATCAGGCTTGATAAACCAGCGTGAGAAAAACTCAATAATAAATGACAGTGTCATATATCAGCCTTTGGATAAAATCTTTTGAAATAAATAGTATCTCATAAGACCACGCCCACACATAAACACGGACGGGTTTTTACCTTATGATAACTAAAACACTTTTATATCAAAACCTTTGATATTATTTCTAATGACATTTCTTTGAAAACATTTGCAAATAAACTTATTAATCTTATCCGAAATGGTTACCCATATAGCATTTCGAGGCTATTCATTACGCCAATACAAACAAAACCGTAGGTTCTTATTGGAGAATGGATTTCCATACAAATGACCAGGCGCAGGATCTACCTTCCGAAATGGGTACACCTCTAGATGGATGTCCCGAGGCACAGAACATCTGCCCTCTACCAACACAAGACCGGCCCACCTCTGTAACTAGATGGTACCGAATATGTCACCCCCCGGTCGTTACCGACCTTTATCGAGGGCCCTCTAGCATACACCACATTAATTAACATCCCGACGTCATAGCGGGAAGAAATATATCTAGAAGGGGATGATCATACCCTAATGGGAATGACCCACATAGCCCTGCTGCATCTAATCCTGTTTCGGTCATTTCCGGTTTGATGAGGCTTGAGGCTACGATTACCTTTTCACAAAGCACATATCACATCTTTGAATGCCACATTGCCATTTCCGTTAACTACTAATTGCCTTCCACAAAAATACAACCCTTGAGCTCGTATGTCTCAAGAAGGGTGTTAAGCTAAGAGAAGTTGCCTTCTCCGCCACCTCTAATGTACGTTTGTAAAAACCAATGTACGTAATCTTTAGAAATGCAACGTCAGACAAACGTCCATACAAGTTGTCCAGGAACAGGACAAACCGAAGGTACTTTCCTCGGCCATTACTAGGCGAGAAGCCCTTGCAATCCGCAAAAATCTCTATCACGAGGAGACCACTGCTATATATAACTCTATAATTGGGTGCGACCCGAGCAAATCAACAAGCAGTCCTCACGCTAGGAAGATCCACGGTCTTCAATCACCATCTTCAACATGTCTTCACGTTCGAACGTACACATTGGTTCGAAGTGGTTTTCGGATAGGAATTAACCAAATCCGACTCCGGTTCCTTCGAAATCCAATCATCGATAAAAAGTGAATATGAGAATATAGGATTTATTAAGTCTCTTTTCACTTAAATTCTTTTCGGATGATTTCGAAATTCTCTTTCTTTCAACTTAGGATAATTCTAAGTAATTCATTCTTTTGTTTTGGAAAATATCTCAGATTTCTTTACTTAATTCTTGATCCAAATTTCTTAACTTTTAACTTAAGGAAAACATTCCCTTTATAATATCACCTTCCAAAACATCCATTTAATTTAAAGGATTATTCACTGTCCAAAATCGCGAATATAATTCCTTTAATAACTTTCACATTTAACTTATCAATTTAAATTGATTTCAGATTTACAAAACGGTGTTTATAAATTCCATTTTTATATCTCACTTGTAAGTCAAAATCCAATACTCTTATTTGCCAATTCATTCCTAAAATTCATTATAAATTCTTTTCTAAACTTCACAGGTTCGTAGAAATCATTCATTTTGGAGATTGCTTAACTTTTGGGTAATACCAATCTTCTTTTATTTTGGAAAACTTAACAGAATCTTTTTATTTTGAGAGCATCCGGGCTTTCCTTTCGATCTGTTCCACCCCTCGCCTAAGAAAAGAAAACATAGGCCAGGTAAGTTCAGGGCACTGCTTGCTCCATCCCTAATCTTAGTTAAACACCTTGTTTTATCTTCCCAGATCTCACAGGCGGGACAAATGTACTAGTCGTTTCCGCATACTCAGATTTTCAACTTATTTTGGAATTGCTTACAAATATTCCAAATTATCTTTTTAAAACGCTTAATTATCCTTTTTAAAACATTCACAATTGATTCTGGGAAACATCATTATTTTTAAACTCATATTCCAAAAATTATAGAATTCACAGCATAAAAGTGCTGCGGAAAGTGCTATATAAGCTTATTTGATTAAAACAACTTTTAAACATTCGATAATTCATATTTTCCAATCCAAATCTCTTTTAAATCATTTAAATAGATTTATCAAATTTATTCCATATTTTTCCTTAATTCAAAACATTCATTCGAACAGATTTTCTATTATGGTCACTAAACTGCACTAGCGCGATTTTTCTAGAAAATTGATTTGGACTTAATTCAAAATCTACTCATCGAAACTTTGATTTTCTTTCTTCGTTTAAAAGATATGGATATAATAGTCCGGAATTTTCTTATCTCGAAGAATTCCGAGCAATATTCCACTCTATACATTCATTTGAACTTTTCGGCGCGAAATCGCGAACTACCGTTGCGCGACGCGTCTAGTTTTAACTTATTTTTCAACATTTGAAATAATTTATTCAAATTGGATTTCAATACTTATAAAATGATTAGAAACCATTTTAAATCAATATTTTCACTTTTTAAAGTATTTAATATATATTTTCACTCTTACCACATTAAAATATTATTATATTCCCATTATTTTAATATTAAACTTTAAATCCCAATTTCAACTCAATTTCAACTCTAATCTCAAATTAAACATATTTAAAACTTAGATTTCAAATCTAATTCCAATTTAAATTTCAATTTAATCTCAAACTAAACTTCACTTTTTCAAAATCGATTTTAATTTCAATTTCACTATTCATCTAACTTTCAATTTCTAATTAGCTATTCTTTTCAAATCCGTTTCACTTCAAATTTCAAATTCTCTTTCATTTTAACTTTAATTTCACTTCTAAATGAAAAGAGACTTATTTTTCCACAATTTCTCATATTACTAAAATATGGTCTTACTAATCAAAGTGATTACTTAATCAAAATGAACATATCCAATATTCATATTTATTACTAACATAACATCCATTCAACAAATCACATGCATATGATTTCAAATCTAACATTCGCTATTAATATCATAACGGGATATATTATCACAATTCACTTAATTTACTAATTTTCAAATCATCCATATTAACAATCAATTTGGTATAAACATTCATATGTCATAAGGGTGTAAATATGATTGTTATAACATAATCAAAATATAAATTCAAAAGCGATGAGAATTTCTCACATTTAAACCAAACGTTTAACTTCCTACCAACATTCATTTAATTCAACGCTTCACTAAACCTTATCATAACCATGCTTCCAAGTGCTCGACCATCTCCATCTTTACTTGCTTTGCTCACGTCCTTCCTTTATCAACTTCCAAACTCATGGCCTAAGGCCTTTTTTAAGAAGAGAAGAAGAAGAAGTGAATTAAGAAGAGGTTAGAGAGTAACAAGTGGATTAGTGCTTAAGCACTCCACTATTTTTAACCCTCCTACCTCTCTTAAGAGAGAAGCCATTAAAATAGCTTAAAGGAAGAAGAAGAAAAGAAAGATTTGTGTGAGAATGAAAGAGGTATGCATGACTATTTATAGGAAAAAGTTTGAAATAAAATATTATTATGTAAAATGACCAAAATGCCCTTTACTTACTTTTTAACTTAACATCACATTTCAAATCATGCTTTATGTCACTTTCACTTAAGAAGTAAGTAAAGTAAAGTAATAATTATGTTTGGTTTGATTTGATGTTGATTTGATGTTTACTTTTGACTTTTCTTACTTACTTTTCTTAATTATATTCTAGAATTTTCTAAGTATGTTTATTAAAAGTAAACTTGATTAGTGAATTAATTAATACTTATACTATTTGAATATATGTTCCTATATAAGAAAATAAAGGTGCGACGACGTTGCGACAACTTTTAATTGACAAAACGTCGTTTTTCGACGAAATGTTTTACGGTCACATTTTGACGTTTTAGTTAAACTATGTATTGAAGTAAACCAAATTTAAAAATGAACTTTTTACTTCTTTAAATAAATTAAAACAAGTCTCTTTATATTCTAAAATCATATTTAATTAATATCAAAATCTCTAATTTTACCGTGTATGCAAAACTGACAAAATGCGACAAATTTTGGTTATTTTTATAAAACGATTATTAACAAATTTTTAAATCTTTTAACATACTTTTATTATCTTTATTAGATGTTTTAAATAAGATTTACCTTTTTAAATAGATATTTAAATCCATTTATTTAAGCCTTTAATTATTATTAACAAAACTTAACTTTTGTCGATTTGTTCTAAAATCCAAATTCATACTTTTTTTTTATTTATTAACTATAAGAATATATAACTTCTTCACTATTATTTATTATATATATCATATTATTTAAGATTTAAACTCCTTTTTAAATTTAAATCGATCGAAATCTCTCATTTTCGAAGTAGCGAAAATACGGGTCGTTACATTCTCCCCTACTTAAAAGCATTTCGTCCTCGAAATGAAAGTTAGATAAAGGAATCTATCTCATACTCATATCCTCAAAAAAATTTGACTTATTTCTATTGATGATAGAAAAGAAGAAGGCCGATATCATAACAACACTAAAACAAATGATGCCAAACATATATAAAGATTCCCCACACTAAGCTGAGTACTTATCACTTTCTTAAGATTATATATACATACATCAAGTCAAACTTCTATCCTTCCCATCCTAGTGCGTACTGCACACTTAAGATAATGTATCCAACTATCAAACAAGACCATACATCCAAAAACAACCAAACTAATACTATATCAAGATAAATGAATACAACCACATAACCTATCCTCTGACCTAAGCATGTACTACACCTGAGGTCTATATATATACATACCAAAACATAATTTTAACCATTATCTCTTATGTCTTCTATTCAAGATAACTATCGAACTACTAAGTTGATAGACCCAACACATCATACTATATGTGATATTTGATTCGATCTATTATTCAAATCCACAACTTTTCTTTCGAACTAGTATCGATCCCCCGATTTTCTACTGCGGACTTTGATCAGACTTCTTGATCACAAACCCTTGCTTTCCTTGCATAGCTCTCAACTATGATAGAAAACTCGTGTACATAATCACAAACTCTCATCAATATTCGCCATCAAAAATTGAGTGATAAATCCTTTTTCGGATTGGTGTAAACACCTCAAAGTTTTGTACTCAAATCTTAGATCAAAATTTATGTGCCAAAATGATCTACGATTTAACTTAAGTATTTATTCACATTCATCTTTACCTAATACATTTCTTCCAAACTTCTATTAATCCAAGTTTATTTCACAACCATTTACTTTCTTCTAAATCCATTATTACTTAAGCTTACAAATGACTTAACTTGTATAATATACCTTTACTTCCTAAGAGTATATATACATATCCCTAATCTTCAAATCGTCATTTACTTTAATTAGCGTCTTCAACAAATGTGGAATTCTATTATTCCAAATAAATAAGTTATAAAACTTAATCCCTAGTTTTTTTTACCTAAGGTCTCCATTTAGCTAATATTATTTATCTAATCCATATTTTAATAAGACAACTTTACTAAATGTACGTCCTTTTTCTTACAAAGTTAACTTATTTACCTATCCATTTTCTAAATCAAATTTCTTAACCTTAAATCCGTCAAATACCTTATAGTCAAATTGTGAAACTTAATTCACATGGTATTTGTTATTTAAACATTTTCATCCAACATTCAACTACTAATCATATTATTCAAAACTACCTCCTTCTAATCTTACTTCATTTTGAATTATAAATGTTACCCTAATGTATCATTAATTCAAATTTTTATATTAGGATGATATTTCTTATATCTCTTGTTTCTAATCAAAGTGTCTAAATTTCAAATTACCTTAACTCATTTATAAGTTATAGAACTTATCCTTTCATAATATATTTACCCAAAATTTCAATTTTGGCTTATCTTTTCTGTCTTATTAACAAGAATTTTTTCTAAGTGTAAATTTTCACTTTACTTCCTCTAATTACACTTCTAGCTTCAATATTATCATCAAATATCTTATAATCAAATTTGTGAATTTTACTTCACAATATATTTGTACTTAGCTTTAAATCCATCCATTATGATAATCACTTAATTATTATTTCTTAATACCAAGTATCTAAGGGTATATGATTACAGTTTTAAATTCTAGCTTTCAACTAATTGATCCTATATGAAATATCTTATAGTCAAATTGTGCAATTCTAATCACAAGATATTCATATTTTAGTTTCACTAAGCTAAATTACAATCAATCCTTAACCCAAAAGATAATAATATCTCTTTTAATATTTATTGAAATATAAACCCAAGGTAAAATTATTTCATTTACCAATTTCTTTAAAACAAAATCATTTTGTAAAATTAACAAATACGCGCTCATATATATATAATACTCTCATAACTCATTCTAGGGTGTTACTAACCCTATCTCTAATGAGTTACTCATCCTAGGATATTACTAATCCTATCTCTGATGAGAATTTACCCATAATAGAGCCAAGGTTCTCGCTTAACCTTCAGCTCTGATACCAAGTGTGAAGGCCCGTTTTCCCGTACCCTTTGAATCGACAATAAACCACCCATGTCCAACTCAAATTGCACGAAAAAACGGATCATCAAGGGTGATAAAGAAAAATAGACAGAACAGAATCTCACACGAATGGAATAACATATATTATTTCAATAAAAATATTTATAGCGGAAAATTTTAAAATACAATATCAGAGTCTAACCTAGATTCAGCTTGGACAGTTATAAAACCTGCCCTTACAATTGCTGACAAACATCAAACAAAATACACCAAGCAAAGGCGATGAAAGAATATCTTCATGCGTCCATGAATATCTCCAGCTCTCCCCTGGAACTTCAACTTCCTTCGACTATCCTGAAACTACTCGGATCTGACCCAAGTATTGAAAATACCCGGATCAGGCTTGATAAACCAGCGTGAGAAAAACTCAATAATAAATGACAGTGTCATATATCAGCCTTTGGATAAAATCTTTTGAAATAAATAGTATCTCATAAGACCACGCCCACACATAAACACGGACGGGTTTTTACCTTATGATAACTAAAACACTTTTATATCAAAACCTTTGATATTATTTCTAATGACATTTCTTTGAAAACATTTGCAAATAAACTTATTAATCTTATCCGAAATGGTTACCCATATAGCATTTCGAGGCTATTCATTACGCCAATACAAACAAAACCGTAGGTTCTTATCGGAGAATGGATTTCCATACAAATGACCAGGCGCAGGATCTACCTTCCGAAATGGGTACACCTCTAGATGGATGTCCCGAGGCACAGAACATCTGCCCTCTACCAACACAAGACCGGCCCACCTCTGTAACTAGATGGTACCGAATATGTCACCCCCCGGTCGTTACCGACCTTTATCGAGGGCCCTCTAGCATACACCACATTAATTAACATCCCGACGTCATAGCGGGAAGAAATATATCTAGAAGGGGATGATCATACCCTAATGGGAATGACCCACATAGCCCTGCTGCATCTAATCCTGTTTCGGTCATTTCCGGTTTGATGAGGCTTGAGGCTACGATTACCTTTTCACAAAGCACATATCACATCTTTGAATGCCACATTGCCATTTCCGTTAACTACTAATTGCCTTCCACAAAAATACAACCCTTGAGCTCGTATGTCTCAAGAAGGGTGTTAAGCTAAGAGAAGTTGCCTTCTCCGCCACCTCTAATGTACGTTTGTAAAAACCAATGTACGTAATCTTTAGAAATGCAACGTCAGACAAACGTCCATACAAGTTGTCCAGGAACAGGACAAACCGAAGGTACTTTCCTCGGCCATTACTAGGCGAGAAGCCCTTGCAATCCGCAAAAATCTCTATCACGAGGAGACCACTGCTATATATAACTCTATAATTGGGTGCGACCCGAGCAAATCAACAAGCAGTCCTCACGCTAGGAAGATCCACGGTCTTCAATCACCATCTTCAACATGTCTTCACGTTCGAACGTACACATTGGTTCGAAGTGGTTTTCGGATAGGAATTAACCAAATCCGACTCCGGTTCCTTCGAAATCCAATCATCGATAAAAAGTGAATATGAGAATATAGGATTTATTAAGTCTCTTTTCACTTAAATTCTTTTCGGATGATTTCGAAATTCTCTTTCTTTCAACTTAGGATAATTCTAAGTAATTCATTCTTTTGTTTTGGAAAATATCTCAGATTTCTTTACTTAATTCTTGATCCAAATTTCTTAACTTTTAACTTAAGGAAAACATTCCCTTTATAATATCACCTTCCAAAACATCCATTTAATTTAAAGGATTATTCACTGTCCAAAATCGCGAATATAATTCCTTTAATAACTTTCACATTTAACTTATCAATTTAAATTGATTTCAGATTTACAAAACGGTGTTTATAAATTCCATTTTTATATCTCACTTGTAAGTCAAAATCCAATACTCTTATTTACCAATTCATTCCTAAAATTCATTATAAATTCTTTTCTAAACTTCACAGGTTCGTAGAAATCATTCATTTTGGAGATTGCTTAACTTTTGGGTAATACCAATCTTCTTTTATTTTGGAAAACTTAACAGAATCTTTTTATTTTGAGAGCATCCGGGCTTTCCTTTCGATCTGTTCCACCCCTCGCCTAAGAAAAGAAAACATAGGCCAGGTAAGTTCAGGGCACTGGTTGCTCCATCCCTAATCTTAGTTAAACACCTTGTTTTATCTTCCCAGATCTCACAGGCGGGACAAATGTACTAGTCGTTTCCGCATACTCAGATTTTCAACTTATTTTGGAATTGCTTACAAATATTCCAAATTATCTTTTTAAAACGCTTAATTATCCTTTTTAAAACATTCACAATTGATTCTGGGAAACATCATTATTTTTAAACTCATATTCCAAAAATTATAGAATTCACAGCATAAAAGTGCTGCGGAAAGTGCTATATAAGCTTATTTGATTAAAACAACTTTTAAACATTCGATAATTCATATTTTCCAATCCAAATCTCTTTTAAATCATTTAAATAGATTTATCAAATTTATTCCATATTTTTCCTTAATTCAAAACATTCATTCGAACAGATTTTCTATTATGGTCACTAAACTGCACTAGCGCGATTTTTCTAGAAAATTGATTTGGACTTAATTCAAAATCTACTCATCGAAACTTTGATTTTCTTTCTTCGTTTAAAAGATATGGATATAATAGTCCGGAATTTTCTTATCTCGAAGAATTCCGAGCAATATTCCACTCTATACATTCATTTGAACTTTTCGGCGCGAAATCGCGAACTACCGTTGCGCGACGCGTCTAGTTTTAACTTATTTTTCAACATTTGAAATAATTTATTCAAATTGGATTTCAATACTTATAAAATGATTAGAAACCATTTTAAATCAATATTTTCACTTTTTAAAGTATTTAATATATATTTTCACTCTTACCACATTAAAATATTATTATATTCCCATTATTTTAATATTAAACTTTAAATCCCAATTTCAACTCAATTTCAACTCTAATCTCAAATTAAACATATTTAAAACTTAGATTTCAAATCTAATTCCAATTTAAATTTCAATTTAATCTCAAACTAAACTTCACTTTTTCAAAATCGATTTTAATTTCAATTTCACTATTCATCTAACTTTCAATTTCTAATTAGCTATTCTTTTCAAATCCGTTTCACTTCAAATTTCAAATTCTCTTTCATTTTAACTTTAATTTCACTTCTAAATGAAAAGAGACTTATTTTTCCACAATTTCTCATATTACTAAAATATGGTCTTACTAATCAAAGTGATTACTTAATCAAAATGAACATATCCAATATTCATATTTATTACTAACATAACATCCATTCAACAAATCACATGCATATGATTTCAAATCTAACATTCGCTATTAATATCATAACGGGATATATTATCACAATTCACTTAATTTACTAATTTTCAAATCATCCATATTAACAATCAATTTGGTATAAACATTCATATGTCATAAGGGTGTAAATATGATTGTTATAACATAATCAAAATATAAATTCAAAAGCGATGAGAATTTCTCACATTTAAACCAAACGTTTAACTTCCTACCAACATTCATTTAATTCAACGCTTCACTAAACCTTATCATAACCATGCTTCCAAGTGCTCGACCATCTCCATTCTTTACTTGCTTTGCTCACGTCCTTCCTTTATCAACTTCCAAACTCATGGCCTAAGGCCTTTTTTAAGAAGAGAAGAAGAAGAAGTGAATTAAGAAGAGGTTAGAGAGTAACAAGTGGATTAGTGCTTAAGCACTCCACTATTTTTAACCCTCCTACCTCTCTTAAGAGAGAAGCCATTAAAATAGCTTAAAGGAAGAAGAAGAAAAGAAAGATTTGTGTGAGAATGAAAGAGGTATGCATGACTATTTATAGGAAAAAGTTTGAAATAAAATATTATTATGTAAAATGACCAAAATGCCCTTTACTTACTTTTTAACTTAACATCACATTTCAAATCATGCTTTATGTCACTTTCACTTAAGAAGTAAGTAAAGTAAAGTAATAATTATGTTTGGTTTGATTTGATGTTGATTTGATGTTTACTTTTGACTTTTCTTACTTACTTTTCTTAATTATATTCTAGAATTTTCTAAGTATGTTTATTAAAAGTAAACTTGATTAGTGAATTAATTAATACTTATACTATTTGAATATATGTTCCTATATAAGAAAATAAAGGTGCGACGACGTTGCGACAACTTTTAATTGACAAAACGTCGTTTTTCGACGAAATGTTTTACGGTCACATTTTGACGTTTTAGTTAAACTATGTATTGAAGTAAACCAAATTTAAAAATGAACTTTTTACTTCTTTAAATAAATTAAAACAAGTCTCTTTATATTCTAAAATCATATTTAATTAATATCAAAATCTCTAATTTTACCGTGTATGCAAAACTGACAAAATGCGACAAATTTTGGTTATTTTTATAAAACGATTATTAACAAATTTTTAAATCTTTTAACATACTTTTATTATCTTTATTAGATGTTTTAAATAAGATTTACCTTTTTAAATAGATATTTAAATCCATTTATTTAAGCCTTTAATTATTATTAACAAAACTTAACTTTTGTCGATTTGTTCTAAAATCCAAATTCATACTTTTTTTTTATTTATTAACTATAAGAATATATAACTTCTTCACTATTATTTATTATATATATCATATTATTTAAGATTTAAACTCCTTTTTAAATTTAAATCGATCGAAATCTCTCATTTTCGAAGTAGCGAAAATACGGGTCGTTACAAATGAGATATCTTGTAGCGGTCTTAGTCGTTGTGGAACGATCTACTACAAACACATGGGGTTCTTGGTTTGTTGAACAAGATGCATTCATGGAGATGATAAACCGTGGCATACAACCGCTTTACGATTTCTTCGCTTCAAAAACCATGCTCCTCCAAATTCAATCCGCTGGACTGGATATATGACCGTGCAATAAAAAAAAGCATATGC
The DNA here is from genome assembly GCA_030765085.1 of Allium cepa. Lineage (NCBI taxonomy): Eukaryota > Viridiplantae > Streptophyta > Magnoliopsida > Asparagales > Amaryllidaceae > Allium > Allium cepa. The sequence goes on from CM060945.1 coordinate 1,016,379,154, forward strand.
ATTTACAACATTCCTTCATCGCATCCATTCTACTTCAACGTCCAATTTTATTCCGATGTTTTTAATGGGACAACAAATAACCTGTTTTCTAGTTCCATTGTCGCTACTCCTCGTTGAATAATTGATGCCGGTTCTTCGTCACAAGTGAGGTTTCGGGCTTTGAGAGACGAAGATCCAAATGCCGACATGTTAAAATAAACTTTTGAACATTGTATCAGAATTCATCGCCGTTCGACAACTATGAGAGATGGAAGCTTGTTGCTACATTTGCGCACAAACATACAAATTTTAAACTGGTTTGTTTTATTTTGAACAATGAGATTGAATATATATGTATATTAAACTAGATGATTGTTTATTGTTATCTTCGAATGTATTTCTTTTAAACGAAGTGTACTATTATTTATTTCCATAATGTACTTTTTTTTTTGCCTCTATTTTGTGGGCAAACTGTATTTAATATTCACATTAAAATTTATTCAAAAATACTTAAAACTATTAAAAACAAACAAGTATATAAATTCCTCCAAACAAAGAACCCACCTAAATTCCTTCAACAAAGAACGCACCTAAATGGACTCGTTCGTTAATATATTACAACTGTCTGTACAACTGTCTGAACATCTTACGATTCGTATAAACATATCACAATTACCCTCGTGCAAAATGATGCACATGCCAAAACCATACCTCAGATAAAATTCAAAGAGCAGAAGAAAAAGTAAGTACCGTGAAACAAACTTTCTTCTTTTCCAAACCAGTCCAAAACCCTCTTTAAACCCTTAATAGATCGTTTCCCAGGAGAACCCCTAAATTCCAAAAGCCAAAATACTAATCAAAATGAAACTCTCGCTTCCGAGCAATTCCAATACAAAGATCCTGATCGCTGTCGCCATGTCCTTTGCCAGTATTATCGCGGTCGTTGCCGTAACTCGGCGGAGGCGGAAGAGGTCGAATCAGGATATGATCCTGACCACTGATTTCGGAGCTTTTGTTGATCGATTCGAGATTCTTCCTTCGCCACAACCACCGCCTCCTGCTGCTAAGCTACAGTTAGCTGGTCTCACCTTCGCTGTTTCTGACAAGTAACGGATTCATTTTGAATTTTGGTAGCAATTAAGTAGATAACTAGCTTGGGAACCGCTCTTTGTTTCTGGAATATCCTACACTTGTAGGAAACAACCATATTTATTTTAGGGGCTTTGCACGGAAGGGCTCTACTTTCGTTGTTGCCGTAAGAAAAGTCCCTATGATAATAAGCATGTAAATTAAGTCCCTGTTTTTTGTAAATCAGAAAGCGCAAACTATCTTGCGCTTTTCTTATAAAAGTGCAAGTTAACTTGCGCTTTTCAAAAATTTAAATATTTGTGAAAATTTCAAATTTTTTAAAAAATTTCAAAATAAAAAAGCGCAAACTAGTTTGCGCTTTTCTGATAAAAGTTGCAAGTTAGCTTGCATTTTCTGTCAGAAAAGTGCAAAGCACCTTGCGTTTTTTATTTTTCAAAAAATAGGGACTAAATTTACATACTTATATATACAAGGACTTTTCTTATAACAACATAAAAAATAGAGACATGTAACTCGTTTCTTGTTTATTTTAAGTTAGTTTAGGCCACCCAAACACCCCCTTCCCCGTCCCATCCAACACACCCACACGCACGCACGCACGCACACAACCCAAAAAAAAAACACCCACCCCACCCTCCTTTTTTTTTATACTAAATTTCTGCGGGCGTATGTAGTTGAATTAAAAGGTTTTTAAGTAGAAACTTGTGTGTTTGTGTCTCTCTCCGTGTGTGTATTGAAATGGCTAGTAGATCGGAGTCGTCCTTAACAGCTGTACATATACAATAGATTTTCAACTTTATACACTCAACGTAAATTAACTAATGCTTAATTCATACATATACAATAAACGCAAATATTTCTGCAGGTGCAATTTTTATAAATGAAGTTTCCATCAAAAAGCCTGTAATAACAGGCAAAGAAACTCATTTGGACTTTACTTTGATATTATACATAAGCACAAACTGTTTGTAGATAATTTTTTCTCGGCTATTCTATCAAGATTTGATAACAAACATAAAGGCAATGGGTAGCCATTCTGTAACAGTTTCGAGGAACATCTAAAACAGTATCAACTTCATACTTGGCGAGCATGGTTGTTAATATTTATATCAGGTAAAAATTATATTCTGACATGCAATATTTGATATTTCAGACCATGAAATTCAAGAAGACCTAAACAAATCATCCAGAATTAACAATAAAAGTGCAACTTTGAGTTACAACTGCAATAAAGCAGCCTTGTTTTCATTACACCCACACACACACACTCACAAATTTTTGGACTTTTGCGTAATCAACGTCCGTCAACAGTTGAAATTTTTGCACTTCCAAACCAATGGTTGGCGTGTTTTGAGAAAATAAATACCATTTATCGCCATTAATAACTAGCACAGTCACAAGATATTTGAAATGAGGATCAATAAGTCTTGAATTCGAATCCTTGAGATATCAATTTCAACTTTTAATGAAAAAAGCTAAATCCATGTATTGGATCAATTGAAGGTGGATGGAAAAGATCTTCCTTTTGTAGGGCGCGAGTGGCCTCTATATAGTTGAAAGTCCTAGTAAATACTTAGAAATTAAAAATTACTTATTTCCTTTTTATTTTTTATTTAGTTTTGATGTTGAGGGTTATGTATCGGGGTTTGGGAATTTGGATTGGATGAGCACTCATGACGAGGCAAAAAAGACTGCTGTGGCAGTGAGTTTAGTTTTGAAGAATGGGGCAAAGTGTGTCGGGAAAACCGTGATGGATGAATTGGCATTTGGGTATGTACAATCATTGCCTCCTTTTATTTCAGAGTTACGAAAAGCTCACTTTTTCAAAGCTTCAACTGAAATGTAATTATTTAGAGAATAAAACTAAGTAATAGTTGGGCAAAAGTTCTCTATGATATCCTTTTGCTTCGTTTTCAGATTGAGTTAATGTGTTTTACTCATCAAGGCTGTTACGATTATTCTAGTATTGTAATTGCAGTTTAACAGGAGAGAATTTGCATTATGGGACCCCATTCAATCCTGATCTTCCCACACATGTCCCTGGTGGATCATCTAGTGGCTCTGCTGTGGCTGTTGCTGCTGACCTTGTCGACTTTTCTTTGGGTATGTGGCAGCAGAATTTAATATTTGATTTAACTTTATTGACATGACAAACAATGATGTATGGCATATCTCTATTTATGTACATATCTTTTCACATACATCATTCAAAGTATGAGTAATTTTTATTTATGTTACCCATGGGTGTAGGCACTGACACAATTGGGGGTGTGAGAATCCCAGCATCTTATTGTGGTGTTTTTGGCTTTAAATCTTCACATGGAGCTGTGGCTACCACAGGAGTATTGAAGAGTTCACAAAGTTTTGATACTGTGGGTATGTTAATTTTATACCATCAATCACCATTATATATGAAAATGTACGTAATTTCTTGTTTTTCCCCCTCATTTCCAAAATTTTCCTAACGTCTCTTGGTAATATGACATTTCATGTTTGAGAGGGCACGTTGGTTGACATTCTGTTTTATGCGGAATATAATTTAATGAGATTTTTTTGTTGGTTTCAAATCATTGTTGATGTGTTTTATAACCACCATCTATAGCAACTGCGATAACATTAATAAGTCTAGCAGCCATCGTCATTTCTTTTGACCTTCCACAATTAAGACTTGTACCAAAATTATGGGATAAATTTCGGCATAAAGGCAAACAAAATTGAAGAATTTGAAAAAATCATTCAGTGAAAAGGTGTCAATGCCATCACCATAAACAAAGAATGGTGTTGATTTCACAGTATTTTGGAACTTCTATAGAAACGTGGTGATGCCACCAGAAAAGTTGTCAATCAACCACATAACTCCAGTGTCCATCACAGCCAGTCGAATGCCATTAATGCATGACCAATGCTGTAAAGTCCTGCGCGTCATGGCGCGATGCGAGGATACCGTCATTTTTTATAGAAGGTGCATATGAAAAGGCATGCAACATGATACACACTGCACAATGCAAAACATATATGTTTTTTTGACTTTGTTCACGGTTTATTTTCTTATCATTTTCAAGATCTGTAAGGTAATTATTTTTCCAGTAATTATTCTGTAGTTGTGTTTTATATTTACTTTTGTTAACCTGTTGCATTTGCAACCATTGTATGTTGGTATCTAAAATTTAAAATGCATACACCGCTTTATGGTTGGAAGTGTTCTATATCAATATTTTTAAGACCCATCTTTTTATAAAAACCTAAGATGTGAAAGTTTGCATTTAAAATATATTTGCTTGGAAATCTTTGCTTGTAGCACTATATATGATGATTTTACTGCTTATGTACTTAAGTTTTTTGGCCTACTGCATTATATATGGGAATACTTGTACAAAATGATCTAAAAATCTTTGGCAGATATTTGTTTTTTTTTTTGAATATATTATTTTTAAGTGGGCCCACATTTTGAATAGTTGAAATGTGAATACGTTGTATGTGTTTTTAAGTGGGCCCGCATCTTGAATTTTACCACAAGTTGCTTTAAGGCTTCTTTCCTCATTTTATTACTGTTCAAGTTTTAACACCATGAAATTTATTACTTTCACAATTGGTTCTTTATGATAATTACACTTTCATTTCTAGGATTTATGTAAGAATAATATATTTTGATATTTTTTACTTGAACTGTATTGTCAACTGAAATTCTGATATATTTTTATTATTTCAAATTTTGTGAGGAAAACATATATAACAAACTTATGAATAAAAGTTGAGAGCATAGTGTTGGTAAACAATGAAATGATTGTCAAAACTTTTGAAACAAACTTTAAGAAAATGTCCCCTACCCCAGTAAAGTTTTCTGGCCCTGCCACCCAGCCACTGTGTAAACACACCCCCACCCCCCTCCTCCCTCCCCCTCCTCTCCCTCTCTGCTTTATTTATTGTGTTGTTTATCTTGAATATATTCTATATTCAAATAATCGTAGTGTTTGTTTTCGAGATGGTAGAGATTTTGGTGGCGGTGGAGTTAATCGAATAACGAGGCGTTTTCACCATGGCGAAAGCTTTTTTTGCAATACCTAAATTACGTTTGCATAAATTGCTTATAAAAAACAAATATTTTTTTATTTAATTTTTGTTTGTAAATCCTATTTTTAGGTCAATATTCTTTTTCATCTTTTATTCATTCATTCTCATGCGACACTAACTTTATAACCACATTAAAATACCTGAATCTGTTTTGTTTCTTAGTAAGATCTTTTATAATTATATTTTGAGATATTGTTAACCTAAAAAATGAATCAACACCCTGTATTGAGTGTGAAAACCTCAGCCCTGTTCTTACAGAGCAATAATATAGAAAATAAATGTAAAAATAGTAAAAAGACAAGAAGATTTTTAAAGTGGTTCGGCTGTTAACGAATCCTACGTCCATTTTATAAGCTTTATAATCGACTTACTGCTATTACAAGTTGAATTCGGTTAAAAGTTGATGAGATTAGAATAAGTCACAAGTGTAAGAGCTCACCAGAGAATCACAGTGAATTCCTAGATGACTGTTGTGTGGGAGAAGAAGAATGAAGAATAATCTCTGCAGAGTTCCAGCAGCCAGTCCAGAAGATCTTCTTTGTGTTACATGTAGAATTGTATTTATAGGGGTAGAAGAGCAGTTGGACCAATGCTGACTTGTCCAAAGCACTCAGTGCTAGGAAGAAGTCCAAAAAAACTCAAGACGACCCGAAGTAACATGTTGGATCGCTAGGGATTCACGGGTGATGGATCGCTAGCGATCCATGCCCTTAAACTATTTTTGAGTCTACCCTTTTGGATTGTCTTCCTTTCATCTATTTGAATGCCTTGTTCAAATATTAAGTCGTTTGGAGTTTGTTTGATCATCCGTTTTCATGGGTCATTTGGTCCAGAAAAATCATCCATAACTCGCTCAAAACTTAACGAAATCATACGAAACTTTGCATGTACACTCTAGAGGGTGTCTGAGACCTACCCTAAAAAATTTCAAGTGGTGGGGCCCATTCTACATGGATTGCGAGAGATCCATCTAGTTAGGTCGCTAGCGATCCATCCAGCCTTATCCAATCAACCCATTTTTGGTTAGTGTCTTCTTTTTTGTCTTCTAAGTGTTCTCCTAAAATGTCAAGTCAATCCGACTCCGTATGAATTCTCTAGATCCGTTTTAAGTTAGCTGTTTTGGTCAAAAAGCGGGTAAACATTTACCCTTCAAAGTATGCCTTTTGAATGAAAGATGTGTTTTGTTTAAGAACAAGTTCCTACCTCCGGTCTTCGATAGTTTAGCTTTCCAGCTGCTTTAGCCTTGGTGAATCGTCCAATTCCTTCGGATTTTCTTGCCAATCACAAGCCCTTTCAAACCTGTTACAGTATAAGACTCTAGACTCTGCCTAAGTGTAATCTATACATCACAATCATTCTGATTTCACTCGGAAACCTGTTACAGTCTAAGACTCTAGACTTTGCCTAAGTGTAATCTATACATCACAATCATTCTGATTTCACTCGGAGTTATTACATCACACATCTCTATCCCGTGTTTGGGATTTACATTATTATCATTATGACTCTCATTCAAGGTATAATATCTTATATCAAAATCATATTATATATCAAAACCATATCACATCGTATATCAAAATCACGTCAAATATCGAAATCATTCCGTGTTCATCCAAGGTTTATCAGTTTTATTCTATTTATAAGACATTCAAAACCTTTTATTAATTTAAATCGGTTCGATCTCTCCGGATCGTTTGATGTTTAAATTAAGGGGGATGATCTCTCCAGGTCGTTTGTTTGTTAAGTTAAAAGGGATTAAATAGACTCATCTGCTCCCTCTCCGATGATGGGACTTACTTTTTGCACTCTGGTCCCGTTTATCTGGACGGGACTTTAAGGCGATCAATATCGTACGAGTCAATCCAATCGCTTTTCTGGTGGGGGACTTGCACCTTGCACTTCGGTCTCATGTTGAGATTCTAAGGTGATCAATATTAGTCATCAGAATTAAAGTGGATTTTTCAAAATTCAAATATTCAAATCAAAACAAACAAGCAGAAATCAAACAAACAAGAATCAAAACAAGCAGAAATCCTAAATGTTCACCTCGAAGATTCGACTCAGAGCGTGCCTAGAGACCAATCTGGGTCTCGTACACGTGTAAGCGATCTGAGGTTATTATTGTCCTAAATAGTCATCTCAGACATTCGACTTAGAGCGTGCCTAGGGACCGTTCAAGATCCCGTACACATGTAAGCGGTCTGAGGTTATGAATGTCTAAATACGAAAAGAAAAGTGTGGAAAATATAAAAAGCAAAGCACGGGAGACAAATCTGACTCCTATCTACCCCGATCATGGGATAATTTGTCTCGGCTCAAATTCCTGGACATTTCGTGATGCATTTGCCACGGATGGTGGCTGTTCTTGCAATTCTACCGCAGTTCTGTTCTTCACGTATTGTGTCAGCTGGTTGTTCCGAACCAGTTCTTCTATCAGATCACGAAGGTGTCAGCGTTCATTTGTTTCATGCTCATTCAGCTCATGAAAGATGCAAAACTTTTCATATCTTTTCTTTCGATCAGTAGGTGGCCTCCGGTAGAGGTTCTGCCCTCAGTATTCAAGTATACCCTCTTCGGGATTTCAGTCAGGTCAGTGTAAGAAGAGAATCTCGGCTCATTCCTTTGTCATTTCGTCTCCTTGAAGTCGTCATCGGTTTTTCTTTTCCCTTTATCTTTTCTAATTCCAGCTCCGGACGGTCCCGTCTACAACATTTATTTTAGCATTCACATCTTCATCAACGACTTCAGCGTCTTCCCGACGCAAATATCTCTGAGCTTTGTAGTAGAATTCCCCAAGATCCAACGCTAGATTCCTTTTCAATGCTGCTTTGAAATCAGTCTTACTCGCGACTTCAGATTATACTGGCATTAGGATGAACGACGGATCCGACTTGTCGATCGCAGCCGCCGCCGCATTGAATTTTGTTAAATAACCTTTAAGGACTCTCTAAGCCTTCGTTTTACGCTTGAGAGCGCAAGTACATTTCGCGGTTGTGAGACGTTAAATCCGAACTGTCTCAAGAACTTGTTCACCAAGTCGTCCCATGTGTCTATGGACTCATTCTCCAACTGTCTGAGCCACATGGCTGCCAAATCCATTAAGTATAATGGAAAACATCGCCCCATTACCTCCTCAGAAGCACATAACACCTCCACATGTTAGATGTATCTCATCATATGAACCGTCGGATCTGTCTTTCATCGTACATTTTTAATATCGAAAGCTTGAAATATGAAGGATTTCTCACATTCCGGATATTAGCAGCAAACATATTCCTGTTCACGTCTTTCAGATCCTGATCTTGGGTTCTTCTATAATGAACCTTCGTACAAATTCAGCAATTCGGTTCTCACCGTCTAACGAAGATCTTCGTCCTAAAGCAATATTTTACCCCTGTTTCAGTGGGTGTATCCCAGGATGTACTCTTCTGGCTGCACGCCTGTGTTTTGATTCATAACTCTAGCTTCATTCAGACCCGCGTTCCGTCGAAGCAAGTTTTGGTATATATTCTTCTGTCGGTTGCATCCTAGTATTTGGATTAGCTCACGTAACACCAGTTCCTGATGTTTCAATAGCTACTCCGGCATTGGGATTGATTCCCATTTTAATTCCAGCGTTGTCCTCAAGTATCGGTTGCTCTGAGCATGGAGGCAAGACTCCATCTTGTTTCAAACCAACTCTGGCAGCTCCTGCATTGTATCTTGAAGTTTGATTCCTATTCCCTGCAGATTTAGATATCTCTTGCTGCTCCATCTTCTGGAAGAAGCCGTCCATCGTCCCATGTTGTCTAGCTAAGATTTCATCGTACATCTCTTTCATCATTCTTTCCATCTTCTCTCTAATTCCGTATTTGGGTTGATGAGAATTTAAGGATACATCCTGGCTGCCTCAGGCTTTGGTTGATTTGCTCCGGCTCTAGATCTGGTATTAGACCTGCTCATCTTCTTCAAGTCTTGGATTGAAAGTTCAAGTCTTCAGATCTAGCCCCGAGTTCAGTTTTCTCAGCAAAAACAACAAAACGTTAACCCAAAAAATGGATTAACACCCTGAATTGAGTGTGAAAACACCATATTCTTATAGAGCAATAATATAGAAAGTAAATGTAAAAAGAACAGAAATTGTAAAAAGACAAGAAGATTTTATAGTGTTTCGGCTGTTAACGAAGCATACGTTTACTTTATAAGCTTTATAATCGACTGACTGCTATTACAAATTGAATTCAGTTACAAGTTGATGAGATTAGAATAAGCGACGTGTGAATCACAGTGAACTCCTAGATGACTGTTGTGTGAGAGAATAAGAGTGAAAAATAATCTCTACAGAGTTCCAGTAGTCAGTTTAGAAGATCTTCTTTGTGTTGCGTGTAGGATTGTATTTATAGGGGTAGGAGAGCAGTTGGGCCAAGACTGACTTGTCAGAAGCCTCTATTCAGTGCTAGAAAAAAGTCCGGAAAAACTCAAGGCGACCTGAGCTAACATAATGGATCGCTAGCGACCATGCCCTTAAACTATTTTTGAGTCTACCCTTTTGGGTTGCCTTCCTTTCATCTATTTGAATGTCTTGTCCAAAAATCAAGTCGTTTGGAATTTGTTTGATCATCGATTTTCATGAGTCATATGGTACAGAGGAATCATCAATAACTCGCTCAAAACTTAACGAAATCAGATGAAACTTTGCAGGTACACTCTAGAGGGCGTTTGAGATCTACCCTAAAAATTTCAGGTGGTAGGGCCCACTCTACATGGATCGTTAGCGGTCCATCTAGTTAGATCGCTACCGATCCATCTAGCCTTATCCAATCATGTCCATTTTTGGTGAGTGCCTTCTTTTATGTCTTCTAAGTGTTCTCCTAAAATTTGAAGTCAATCCGACTTCATATGAGTTTTCTAGGTCCGTTTTAGGTTAGCTGTTATGGTCAAAATGCGGTTAAACTGATATTAATGTTCCTTTATATGCATGTGCTTTAGACATGCCAAAATACAGGTATGTGGGTGGGTGGGAGAGCAGGCGGCGCGTACGTGTGCACGTGTATTGATAACTAAGCGTGAAATTGGCATCTTGTGGTGGTGGAGGAATTAGCCTTTTTAAACCGACCACCTAGACATTTGTTTTGTCAAAATTTCGGTTACTTTATCTTTGACGTCCTTTAATGCTGAATTCTACACTGTTATCTGCATTAACCATAAGCATTGTAAGTTTGATTTCCTATTATATTATTATAATTATTTTTTTACTAATAATTGAGGATAAGAGCGATACTTCATTCAAGCAGAACACTCATTTTAATGTCTCGGGATTTCGAACCTATAACATCTAGAATTTAGCCTACAACGTCATACTACTGCCAGTTGAGCTGGTGGTCCTTGGCAAGTCCTAATATTATTGAAAATATGTTTGTGCAGTTTAAACCTTAGCGTTTGCTAATGTGTCAAATTTTGCATACAAAAATTTCAGATTCTTTAAGCTTGATATATCTTTGTTTACATGCATTATTCAGGTTGGTTTGCACGCGAGCCATCAGTACTTTGCCGCATTGGGGAAATACTATTACCAAAGTCTTCAACACATAGGAGATTAAAGAGATTTATTGTTGCAGATGACTGCTTTCAGTTTCTAAGAGTTCCAAAACAGAAAACTGTGCATGTTTTAAATAAAGCAATTGAACCATTATCTGGATGTAAGTCACATGGGCCTTTCCTATTTGGTTGCTAGCTAGAAAATTACACTGTCATTCCCTTATGTGTTACTTTGATGATACAGACTTGGCTCCAAAGCATATGAATATAGGTCAGTACATTGCTTTGAATGTACCAAGTTTGAAAGAACTCTCTGAACCATATATGAAAACAAAACAAGGGGCCTCTATTTTGAAGGCACTTGCAGAAGTTATGGTGTTATTGCAAGGGTATGTAAACTTTTGGCCAGAGGTCGATCTTTTTATATTATTTATTTCCGCAAACTCCTTTTTGTCATGCAAAATTTAGTACTAGGAGAAATATCTCTCATCTGAAAGACCTGTCACCGTGATTGTGTTATTTCTTTTATTTATTAATTGATAGTAACAACTTTTTTGTAATGCAAGTCCTCTGCGCACTTTATGTCTGAAAAATAAAATTTAATGCTATTAGATCGTCTCTAATGGTTTCTCCATTTTTTCAAAAAATGGAGAATAACAACGTGCAATTGTTAGCAATGTTTATTGGATGAAGTTTAGTTTGGAGGAAGTGTACAGTGTCGTATAGGACGGTGGCTCCAATTTTTGTGATGGTGTGGTGATTATAATGAGGTAGTGAAGCCTATGTTATCACAATTCACACTTTAGCTGATGTATTCCGTTTTGGTATGTGTATTTTGAAACGCGATACACCAACGTTCCAAAACATTATGCATACACGATTTGTTACCCTAACTTTGACGTTTCAAAACGTTTAATTTGATATCAAAATGTTGATTCCAATGTTCCAAAATGTTTAATTTGACGGTTTTAGCACCATGTTAATACGTATGGAGTAATAATGATTTCTTGTTGGAAATATACAACGTCATGTAATAATGATTTCCTATTGAAAACATAAACAAAGAATGAAAAATGATTTCAAATCAGCCTTGAGGAGAATATGTCTTATTTTTTTACTCTATTTTACTCTTAGTCACCATAATAATGTCAAATAACCTACATACACTTGTGAATCCTCCATTTATACTCATATTCTTCTCTTTTTTCCATGGTTCAAGGTATCGGCCGGTACCCCTAAATTTCGGAGGTACTGTACCGGTGCCCACCATCGACGAGTCGAAACTAGGGCTAAATATCGGTTTCGGCTATCAGCTTTAAAAAAAACGTGGGGCCCTAAATTAAAACCATCGGCACAAAAAATCATGGGATGAAAAGGAAAAATGCAAAAAGCCAAAAAGCCAAAGCAATTTGAAAAGATTTCAGTCGGCAACATAAATAGTCGAATGTGATTATACAGGGAAGAGATCGAATTTCCATCTATACATTATATCAAAATCGATGTAAGAAATCACATAAAAATACAGCAGTACCTTGATTTCTCGACAGCGAAATCATCGGAATCAGCGAAGTCATTGGAAGCAGCTTGATTTTCTTGGCGACAATCAGCGAAGGCGAAGACAGCAGAATCGAACTACAACAACGAAGTTTTTTTTTAATCTGCGTGTTTTTTTTTTGCTTTCGATTTTCAAACTGCCCTAGTTTGCGTGTGGAAAAGGAATGCACAATGTATGTGGCTGCAATTGGAATTACAGCAGAGATCTGTTTATGTCCTCTAATTTGGGTTGGTTTTTTTGGGCTTTCAGCCTTTAATTTAATGTAATAGGAATGGACAGTAAATTAGTGTTAGTATATGGCTTTTATTTTGAATTTTAAATTATGTTTATTAACAAACTACTAAAAACCAAAATCTGGAACAAAAACGAAACTACCGAAATTTACGAAATCATCCGAAATTAACAAAATTTTAAATAACCGAGACCGAAACCGAGTTTTCATACCTTGCTTTTTTCACATAACTATTTATCAACTGTGCATTTCCTCCACAAACTTTTTTCAAAATAATCGGTACATGAAAAATGGTATTGACAAAAAAGAAAAAACATAGATGATAATGATAATATGTTTGAAGAAGATAATATTGTACCAGTGTATGGAAACTATTCCAACTTCAAGGTAATTCAACATGGAGGGTCATCATCAAGAACTGACAAAGAAAAAACATAATATGACTGTTATAGTTTTGAACTGCTTATATTATAAAAAGTAGTCTCTATGAAATAAAAATAAATAAATAAGCCATGATCTTAGTACTTATGCAACAAAATTTGAATATATTACAATTTTGTTTAGCTTCAATTGATACTAGTTATGATTTTTAACTAGTTAGAAACGAACATTAATGGTAATGTTTATTTATATAAGAATGATTTTACTTGGTATCCATCCATTTATAGTGGATGACGATATCATACAAATTTGTATGTAAAGAGAGCATTTTCAAAATCATTCAACATTCCGACTAAACGTTTTCCGTTCCGGCTTAAGCGTACCCCCTATCGTATTTCATTCCGCAGTATGTAACGTTTTCCGTTCCCGTTTTCGTTTCACATACCGAATTGTTTCGCGTACCAGGTAACATAGAGTGAAACTCTAAGACCTAATTCCAATATATGTTTTTTGTCTTCAAAAGAGCAATCACTAATAGACTCCCTACTAAAGGTAGATTGAGAGAGGTATGGTAATAGGAAGCACTGTCTATTGTGTAGAAATAGAGCATAAATGTTGTACATCTATTCTTCCAGTGTAACTACCCTGCTTATGTTTGAAACTCGAATCCTTAGTACACCAGATCTACACTCAATAATTATGAACAAAAATGCCCTGAAGACCAATCTAAAGCTAATGATAGATTCAAGTAGTTAATGTCGCACAATATCGTTGATATATAGTCAATATATCGTATAGTCGACTTTTTTAAGATGATATATCCATAGACATTTGTGGGTATATCATTCTGATATTTAATGTTAGATTTCTGATATTTGTGATGGATATCGACCGCTATTTCAAATGACGGAGAAAGAAATTTCATTACATTCTTAAAGTATATATTAGATTATAATATATGAACCAAATTAGGAATTATGCAATCCTTTTCAGTTTCAACAGTACGTTTTTTCCTTTCTTCGTTAAGTCTTTAAATAGAGAAAACTCTTCCTCCTCCTTTATCTGGGTGCTACATTTTTGTTTGCATTTCTATCATCAAAAACAACTCATATATGAATTGCTTCTTTTTTTAATCTCTATGTTCATTTATTGTTTTATTTGGTAGTTGAACTCATAAAATTTCATGTTTTTTTATTAATATCATGCACCAAGAACTAGAAGTAGAAAGCAAATAGGTATTATATATATATATATATATATATATATATATATATATATATATATATAAACCATGAGCTAAAGCATAAATTAAAATCAAACTCAACATCACTCGGTCAGTCAATTAGATGAAATTTTAAAATGAAGAAACTATAAAAAACGAACATATCAAAAAATGTTCGATTTGGAGGACCATATAAAAGTAACAAAAATGCCAATGGAATTGAAGATGTAGATTATCTTTAGTGCTTTATGAATTAATTTTATAACTTGTAATCTAGTAAAATATCTGAATATGGTTAGACTAGCCCATAAATTATGTGTATTATTTTATTAGCCTTCAGTAGCAATTTACGTTATAGTTTCAAATCTCTAAAAGACTAAATATATTTATGGTGCCATTGCAAGCATCTTTAACTTGTTTAACATGTTCAATATTTTGCCAATATAATAGGATATTATCCTTATATATATATATATATATATATATATATATATATATATATATATATATTCAATGCCACATGTTGGTACTTGGTCAATTTGCAACAGACATAGATATTAACTACTTAGATCAACAACTGTATGCATTTGTTAGAAGAAGGAATAACAGACCATTCAACAACTCGGTAATCAGCAAGTTCCAACTATGCAAAAAAATGTGGAAGATAGATTTGAAGGCTATATTAACTAAGATACTTATGTTAAAATCCAACAAGAAGTCAAGTGCTAACCCTCGTTAAAGTCATGTACTTCTGGGGATTATCATTCCATTTTGAGCTTTGAGTTGAAACCAAATAAACAAAAAGAGAGAGAAAGAAAAGGAAAGGTCAGAGCACTCACTGCTGAAAAGGACTTCAGACTTTGAGAATGATGGCTCACCATTTAGGACCTTCGAATCAACATTACTTTCTGCCTTGAGTTCAGAGGGAATGCTGTGGAAAATGAGGGTTGTAACTCTATGTTTCCATACTTGTAGAAGGATTGTATTAGGGGTTGTGGTTTGTTGCTTTTTATTGATCTTAGTCATCAATAATGTTCTAGCCAGGTTCACGCGTTAGACGTTCTTTAAGCTTTGTTTTGTAAATTGCGACAATATTTTTATCTACTAATGCCATTTACCTTTCAAACAAGGGAAAAAGAACGAAAGGTAACATGCACAATTAAGAATGATACACCAGTTCTAATTTTATTTAATGTCATCATTATATATCTAAATATGCCGGAAAATTTAGCAAGTCAAGAATGCGTGTTTGGAGTTGGAATACAATGTGAACCTCCATTTTGCCAAAGTGAAGGTTCATAATAGGATAACGATTGGAGATGCTCTTAGAAGTTAAAAATCGTATATTGCTACTTGCTAGCTATGGTTTATAGTAGAAGTGTCTAATGATGGTGTTATGCATTTTATTGTAAGCAAATTAAATCTCATTGGGATTAATTTTCTTCTTTGAACTGGAAGCAGATTAGATCTCATTATCTTTCGGTACATAACATATCCATTGTGCCATATGTTTAGATGAACATATTAGTTTATAAATACAAACATCTTCAGTTGAGTACATTGCCTTTCTATCCAACTGTTTGAACACGTTTCTGCATGATTTATGTGTGGTCAAATCTTCTTATTTTGTGACCTTTTTCTTAAATTTCATTTTATTATAGTAATATTAAAAATCTTACATACTAATTGTTTATCCTAGGTATGAATTCAAGTTAAATCATGAGGAATGGATCAATACCGTGAAACCTCAGATTAGTCTATGCAATTCTTCTCGAGTTTTTACAGCCATAAATGCTTCTCATGATAATGTTAAATTCTTATATAAAGTCCGGGCAGAACTAAGAATTGCGTTAAATAACCTTCTAAAGGTACTTTTTTTTTAATGATAATATTTGCATAACAGATAGTTGATATATGGCTGACATGTACTTTTTTTAATAGTCGATGACATGTACTATGCTATTATTAGAACTAATAGACATAAGGTAATTTATTATTCTGTCTACAAGTTTTATCTGATAATATACTTTTCAAACGCTAGCAGCAAGTATAAATTAAACTATTTATTAATTTATGTATTTGTTTTTATGTATTCATCAATAGGATGATGGTATTCTTGTGATTCCTACAACCTCGGATTTTCCTGTTAAACGTTGCTCAAAGAATAAATTATCACCCGAGATTGAAGACCGATTACTAGCTTTATTAAGCATAGCAGGGATGTCTGGTTGCTGTCAGGTACACTATCAAGCATATATCTGTAGATGATAGTGTTATTTTTTGAAGGTTGGCTACAGAGAAAAATAGGTGTCTAAATAGGTCTTTCACTCCCTCAAGAGAGCTGATAATGTGTTCTTTTTTTCTTTCTTCAGGTTGCTGTTCCTCTAGGAAAGCATGATAACTATAATGTATCTATTTCGTTCATTGCTGCCCATGGAGCTGATAAGTTTTTACTTGATGCATTATCAGATATGCATTCATCTATACAAGAACAAATCAATGCTGTATCCAATTGTGTTCCAACAGAAGATATAAACGGTGATATGGATGTCTCTGAGCTACTAAAAGAAAAGGTATTTTGTTTGATCTTGCAGAAAAATTATATTCTGTAACTTTTACGCCATTTCGAAGTTTGAACTGCATTGAAGTGTGTAATCCAAGTATCAAATCGTCTTTTGGATGAACTTTGCATTGAGCAATAGTTTCTGAAATTGTTGGAATTGTTTTGCATGCTGTAAACCATAGACCAACGGTTGGTTGAGAGTTACTGTACTGCTTTTCAGCAATGATGCATTTTCCTAATTATAATTTAAAGATGAAGCAATCAATGATGAACATGTATGTTTATAAACTTTTCATCTCTACTTTTTAGGTGGCAATGCTCAGTGAATGATATGGTTCAGTTCGCAGTTAGCCTAGTTGATTGATATTACACTATTATCATTGAAAATATCCAAAAGGCATGTGTTCTTGCACCACGCTTATGTGTAGTTTAAGAGTAATACACTCGGTAACATAAAACTCACATCCAATTGTTTTTGTTGTGTAATTTAAATGCATGTTCAGGGTATTCAACTTTGTTAATCATCTTGTGATTGCTTGTTGTTGTGGTATCTTGGAGAAACACCTCTAGCAGTACATATCTGGATTGTATTACGTTAGCGACTTTCCTCGTGAACATTAAATTATTTACAATGACAGGGAAATGCTGCGTTCAAAGGCAAACAATGGAATAAAGCTGTTACCTTGTATTCTGAAGCTATTAAACAGAATGATAGCTGTGCAACTTATTACTGCAACAGGGCAGCTGCTTATTTGGAACTTGGGTGGTGAGTAAATTTCTTACCGATTTGGACATTTCTTGGTACTATTTTGTTGTTCACGGAAACGCTTGTGTACTTGCATATTACTGCATTCATGTATATTGCAGCTTCCAGCAAGCAGAAACTGACTGCAACCAGGCCATATCTATTGACAAAAAGGTTACCTGAAATCTCTACAATGTATTTTTAAGCTTGCTCTTTAGTTACTTCACATTATTTATCCTTGTCTATTAAATATTGATCATATATACTTACTGGTGAAAAAAGAATTTTCAATCATTTTTATTATTGAAATTTTATAAATAAAATCTTTGAGATTACATATAGCCGTCGTTGAGCATCACAATTTTGTTAGCTTTATTCACTTGGTCTTTGTCACATGTGTATGTTGTATTATTCCTTGGAATGTCTGCTAATATACCTCACTTCTCGTTATAACTATGCATGTATGTCGACTAAGTTGATTTGCAACGTTTAAGCCTTCATCTGACAAAGTGCAATTGCATTACGAGATTTGTGATGAAGATGACACTTAATTTAGCAAAAATACACAGCAGCACGTGGATAAATCTTTGGTTAGTTGATGAAATCAAGATGTTCTTACATTTGTATGGTTAATTGTGGACTGCAAGATATACTTTTTACATCCATTGTATGGTTGATTTAGGAATGCAAGATGTAGTTTTTATATCACTATACAATTTCTGTTGGTAGATTAGTTGATAGCTCAATTTCTTATACTGACAGAACGTAAAAGCTTATTTAAGGAGAGGAACAGCGAGGGAGATGCTCTTATGTTATAAAGAAGCTGCTAAAGGTGAGGACTTTAACGCGATTTAATTTATTCGGAATAGCTTGATTGATGGTTTGCGAATTCCTCAAGCCACATCAAATGTATCTTCCAATTGAAATTGCACAGAATTTTCTTCTTTCTTTCAATATGCTCAGATTGTGAATCTTCCGACGTAGGCACTTACTATGCAACTGTCAGATTTTTGTGGCATGCCTCTATTTTTTCTGATGCATAATGCATAGTCATTAATGGGAGATGTGTTAATGAGTATAGTCCCTTGTGTACACCACCTTGCTAGTTTCTACAATGAAAAATGGATTCAGTTGCCCTAATCATTAAGGGATTTAGGTTAAAATAAAACTTATAATAAAGTATGAATGCCATTATATGCGAACTGTTTGTTGGAAATGCCATAGCAATTATGTGCATGAAGGGCAAACTATTCTACTCAAGCCTTTTTTTTGTTGACCTGCAGATTTCAAGCATGCACTTGTTCTTGAACCTCAAAACAAACAGGCACTTGCAGCAGAAAAGAGATTAAAGAAACTAATGAACTGACTGGTTTTTTTTTTTTTTTTTGGACCTGTACATTGGAAGGTTAACATTTTATAAGATGTGCAAAACTAGGTTGGAAATTTTGAAACAACATATCCACATAAAAAATGCAAACGATTTGTCTTCGTGCTTGTATTATATGTAACTGATATATGTATTAATCCTGTGAGGTGATGGTTTATATCACATGATTTAGCTTTTTTTTTTTTGGTTTAACACAAAGCTTCTTGATGTTTGTTTTTTTGGTGACGTTGGCTTCTTACTTTTTGTTGTTTCTGTCGACATCGAAACATCGGATTTTCTATATTTTGCCCAGTCATGCGTTCCAGGCTTTTTAGATTTTGGCCACTCTTGATTTTAAGCTGGATTACTAACATTTCTTGATACATTAATTTTCAGGTTTTTTTTTTCCTTTGGTGTGTGTGTTTTGTTGTTGTTAGTCTTCAGTGGATGCCAGCTTCGGACGTCATTAATCTTGGCATGACTTTTGATGTCTCAATGGATAAAAAGTGAACACTTAGACAGCCTAATTTACTTAACCTTAGAGCATTCCTAACCGAGTGTCGGTTGGGAAGCAACCGACCCCAATAAAGATTCGATTGAGCTTTTCTGGGTTGTTTTGGCAGTCTGAAGATTGATAAAGCAACTCGGGGGTTGGTTCTTGACCGACCTTTATTATGATGGCTGGCTAAGGATTGATATTGGCAACGACCATCTATATGATCGTTGCCACTTAGCCGGCTATAATACAGCCAGCTAAGTTCCAATGATCATGTAGATGGCCATTGCTTATCCCTCTTCATCTTCATCTATATAACTTATCAATTTTAAAAATTTTTTTGCATCGTTTATTTTATATTTCTTACTTGCATCAACAAATTTATTTCAAACAATTTCAGTAATGTCGAAGAATTCAAAAGGAGAATATCAAAAATCTTCATCTTCTAGATTTCTATGTGAACAAGATCAGATAATCAGAATCGGACGCAATTCAATTAGAATACGTTTTAATTGTTAACATGGTCAAAATTAATATCATTCCCAACAAGCTCCAAATTCGTATCAGCCGCAACAAAATTAAAATTTCTTTCATTCTCAATAAGATTCGAACCATAACCAAAACTTTCAAAATTCGAATTATTCGGAGAATAGTTCGTTTCAACAAAAATATAACTATGATGAAAACTACGTATCTCTCAGTAATCAACAACGGTCAGTGTTGTCTTACCCTTCACAAAATTTATCAAGAAATCTCAATAATCAATTTGGAGACAACAGATGTGAAAACCAAAAAACCGAATTCGATGACAATGAAATTGTCGAAGAAGATGTTTATCGGAATTCTAATTTGCGGTCTGCCCAAACTTGAGGAAATCAAACAACGAAAATCAATATTATTGAATCTACAAACGCGGAATCAAAAACCGAAAAAATGATTAAATGGTCGTCGGACGAGCAAGCTGAATTAGCATTCTGTTGGATTGAATGTCCTAGGGACAATAAGAAAGGTATGAGCCAAAGGAAACTTCTTTTTGAAATTCTGTACGTAATTTATTCAACATTCGAAGTTCAAATTACAAGAACGGTTGATTTTTTGAAGCAGTCTTGAAAAAAGAATAAATGCCGCTTATCAACGTTGGAAAGAAATAATAGCCGGTCTGCATTCAAGACAACAAAGTGGAGACAAACGACATGGACCTGGTAATGATTTTAAATTTGTAGCTCAAATTATCAAGTTCTATGTTTTATTCTTCTTATAGTACTTCATCATGTATAACTCAATCAAGCAAATGTAGTGTATATGTTTGAACATAATAATCAACCATTCAACATGCATCATTGTTATGACATACTCGTAAAAGAGGAAAAATAGAGTCGAGTGCGACAAGAACATTTAGTAATACGCTTTCTTCTTACAAAGATGAGCGATGAATCTAACCCTGGTAGTTCTGATACACATAAAGACACCATCTTCACAACTAGTACAGGTGGAGGCCGCGGGGAAGTTCAAGGATAAGAAAAATACCGCCCCCGATTATAGGGCACATTATGAACATATTCCTGAGCGAATGACGGCTGCTGAAGATGCAAATAAATTATACATGGAAACAAAAGAAACGAGAATACTTGAAAGGGAAAAAGAAAAACAACGACGTCAAGATGAAAAACAAAAGTTAAGAACTGACGAGCTAGAGTTAAGAAAACAAGAATTAGCCTGACAACAAAGAGCTGATGATATGGCCCTTTAACTTGCAACCTAAACGAACACAATCCAGTGCAAAGATTGTATATGGAGAAACAACTTGAGGAGTAGCATAGACGTCAAGAGGGTCTGTAAGAAACTATGTTCCTACAATGTATCTTAACATTGCCTCTATTATGTTGTTATTACTGTTAACATGTCAACAACTTAATAAAGTAGATATAACAAATTCAAACACAAACATTAGTACAAAACGTCAACAACAACTTATTACAATTGATAAGTGAAACACAAGCGCTATCTAAACATCACTTCTACTATATGTTTCCAGTAGTGTTCCACTAATTCTTCTCTTAGATCAAGATGAGCTTGTAGATCTCGAATGTCTTGTATTCTTTGCAAGTATTCGACAAAAGTATTTGGGTTCTTAAAATCTTTGTTTTTTTGAAATGCTACAGCAATGTCTGAATAGTTTTTCAATTGAAGCTCGTACCCATCACATTTTTTTTCGACAATCATATTATGTAAAATTATACAACAGTATATGATATCAGATAATACCGTCGGATCATGGTAATATATCTCTTTTCTTAATATTTGAAACCTACCTTGAACCACTCCAAATGCTCGTTCGACATCTTTCGTTAAACTCTTTTGTTGTTTGGTGAACCTGGCTTCTTTTGCGTTATATGGTCTTTTGTAAGCTTGCACAAGTCTTTTTCATTTTGGGTAAATTCCATCTACCAGATAATATCCCATGGAATGATCTTTGTCTCTTATTTTATAATTGCATGGTGGTGATATATCATTGCATAAGTCATTAAATAAATACGATTGTCGTAGAAAGTTAATATCATTCAGTGAACCCGGTGCTCCAAAAAAGCAAGCTATATATACAAATCGAACGAAGCAATAGCTTTTAAGATCAGAGTTGCCTCTTTGTAATGTCCTGTGTATTGGCCCTGCAATGTAACTGGACATTTTTCGACCTCCAATGCATACAATCTAAGCTACCTAACATACCTGGAAATCCACCTTGAGATCTCATTGCTAACAATCTGTCAACGTGTTGAAGGGTATGGAATCGAAGATATTCTTCACCAAACATACAAACAACGGTATTGCAAAATTCTTTCATATATAATATTGCTGTTGCGTCTCCGATCCGCACTTTTTCATCTTGCGAATCACCAGAAGTTCCGTATGATATCATGCGAAGTGCAGCCGTAACATTTTGCAGTGGAGAAATTCCAAAGTTCGTTGATTCCATTTCTTCTGTGGATGAAAAAAAAATCCGTGTTTCGGTTAATTTGTCGAGAACCTGATTAAAGATATTCTTCGACATACAGAATCTTCATCTAAAATCCACGTCCCCGTACATGGGGTTTGCCATAAAATAATCTTTGATCAATTGATTATGATTGTCATCATAGTCACGTCCATAACACAAGTCTTTTTTTTAACAACGCTACCTCTTTTGGATGACGTAGAGCTTTAAGCAATTTCATGGGACGTTAAATCCCTCGATTCAGTAGCAAACATTCTTTGTTGAGTAATACAATGTTCAATAAAATCGTCGAAAGATGATGAAGACGAGCATGAGAAGCACCACAAACTTTTTAGAGAACTCACTTAACATACGTAGTAGAACGGTGGTAATTAGTTTGGAAGTTTGAATGATATTCGACATCCCTAATTCTATTTATAAGCTATTGATGTTTAATGGATAATGCAATGTTGTAACATCCTGGTATTTTCAACCATTCGCATACACACATGTCGGACTTGAATTGCTCAAAATATCATATTGTTAATTTAAATTTGGTAAAACCCAGCATATACAGTAAATAAATAAATCACAGAATAACAGACATAGAGTAATATAAAAATAGGCAGCGGAAAAAATGAATAGTAGTTCATGAAACTGTTATATATAATAGAGTTAAACAAGATACAACAGAAGTCACGAGTGCATAGAAGTCTCAGCACAATAGTCAAATATAAGATTAGAATATATCACAAGAGTCAACTGAATAACTGCAAGCTGAATAGATATATGGATCTCCAAGTGAAGCTCCAGCTCCAAAGGTGAGTCTCGAATGCTGTGACACTCAATCTGACCCGAGCGTAAAGCAAAACACAAAACGCTCGAGTCAGGATTAACAATTTTCAAGTGAAGTACAAGTAACTCAAAGGATATTTGGGATAACCATTCTCTAAGGATCCGTTAAACTATCTACTATGTAGTAATTTACACTATTATAATAATGTCTAAAGTAAAGTAAACTATTAAAATAGCGTTAAGGCGTTACCCATATTCCCGTTAACATATT
Source organism: Allium cepa (assembly GCA_030765085.1). Taxonomy (NCBI): domain Eukaryota; kingdom Viridiplantae; phylum Streptophyta; class Magnoliopsida; order Asparagales; family Amaryllidaceae; genus Allium; species Allium cepa. The sequence goes on from CM060945.1 coordinate 1,016,402,407, forward strand.
TTTATATATTCCCATAATCTATACAGTACCGTAACTTTCTGTAAATTGGGCTTATCAGTGGACTCCATAAGTATGGTACAAAACAAACTCGTAGTGGTCTCGCTAAGGTAGGTGATATGGCACAACTAGGCAATATCCGGGTTGATATACCAATTACACTACCGGCCACCTCGGAACACACTCCCAAATAAAAAATCAAGGGTGAGCACCAAATCAATCACAAAGTCAGAATATAGTATCGAAGGAATGTGCCCGATCGGAAGAATGATCTCACTTGGTCCATCGATTGCTCCTGTTTTAGCCACCTTCTGCCAACTTACGGGAGTCGGGTCCACGTATATTAGAATCTCCACCGAGTACACAGTTATTAAAGTGGTTTTCGGTATCGACAGAGAGTATGGCAATATCCGATCCCGGTCTCTTTAACAACCAATCGTTATTATAACACCGTGGTCATTCAAAATAGTTTATACTTCAAAACCAAAATATCATTTCCATTTCCAAACTATATCGATACGATATCATTTGCATTTCGAAACCATATTAATACAATATCATCTTAAAAAACATAGCACTTCAAAGTTATACACTTTCTAAATCAAATCACTTGAAATTATAACCCTTTGGAAATCATAACACTTTGAAATCATAACACTTTGAAATCATAATACTTTGGAAAACCATGACACTTTCCTTTAAACAGTTTAGATATTAATAATAGTATATATAGTTTATATAAAATAGTTATAAGTTAAAATAGTTTATATTAAATTAATTAGTATATTAAAATAGTTTATATTAAAAACAGTTTATATTAAAAATGATTTATATTAAAACAGTTTATATGAAAAATAATTTATAAAGTAAAATATATAAATAGTTTTAAATATAATTTAAAAATACTTTATATAATAAAATTGCTTCCTCAAATTTCACAAATCGATTCCAAATCAACTAAAATTCCAAAATTCAAATTTAATCCAATCTTAAATCATCAATTTCAATTCAATTCAGTTTCTCAATAAACCATTTCAATTTATATCGATTTAAAAAAAAGCACAAAATAAACCATTTCAATTTCAATATTTTTCAAAGCTTTAAGTATTCAACATTTTCAAAACTAAATTTGATAATTTCATATACATACATACATACATACATATATATATATATATATATATATATATATATATATCAAATTCATTTTACTATTATTTAGTATTGAAATATTTACTTGCTAAATCCAATATCATTTAAATAAAACCTCAAATTTCAAATAACTAAATATTTTCTTTAATTTATTTAAACTTGAAATATTCATTTAATCACCTTAAACCAAAATCAAGTTATAAAAATCATATCCTTTAAAATCTCAAATTCAATAAGTTCCAAATCGATTTAATTAAATAAATTTACAAATTTCAAATAAATTCAAATTTATCTTCCCAACCTTAACTTATAAAAATCATTATAAAATCTATTTTAAAATATAAATTCAAATAAATACTTAAACATATTACTTATTAAATAAATCAAACTTTATTAAATTAAATCTTATTATTAAACCTATTTTATATATATTTCAAAATAGTAAAATTGTAAGTAAAATCTTAAAATTTATAATTTCAAAACTAACTTATAACCTTTAAAATTTTCAAACATATAATTTTAAAAACAAAAAGTTTAACTATATATAAATAACGTTTATAATATTTAAAAATCAATATTCATATAAAACCATATATATGTATATATCTTTTAACCTTGAAGAAATCATTTCAATACACACACACACACACATGCGCGCGCGCACACACCCCAATGGTGTCTGTATATAATTTTCTATCCTATGATCAAGTGATACAGATATCATTTCAATCCGCAATTTAAATATATACGAGTATATATCATTTCAACCCGCAATCCCAAATTCAATCCAATGAAAATCGCTTGGGTTTATCATTTCAACCCATAACGATTTTCTCATATTCTACAGATCGTTCGGGTATGTATCATTTCAACCCATAGGGAATTCTATACTAACAGGGAACTTGCAGAGTGATATCAGATATGATAATAATATAACAGACATATATCATCAATATAAATAACAGATAATGGTGTCGAATGTCACAGGTGAAAAAATACAGATAATAGCATATATATAGAATGTAAATAACTAACAGCAACATATTTCAATTGTCGTCCCAATGGAAATCAAATTTAATAGATATAAGAACGTTAAGCGTGAGTAATTGCTCACCTTTCGAGGCTAAGGGAGTTTGACAACAAAACAAACTATGAATTTCAAAGCAAAAAGCAGGGTTGACACGAATCGACGAACAAAGCCGATAAATAGGAATTTGATGAAATCAAATCAGAACTAGATCGATGAAGATAAATGGTATAAGCGAACCTATATATATATAACTATTTACGTATATAAAATTCATATCCTAAATTCAAACACAAATAAAAATTACATGCATTTCAAACATCCTTGATTTTAAATTAAAATACATATGTTAAAATCAAAAATATATTTAAAATAATATATATTTTTATTTTTAAATAAATAGTTAATCCCAACGTACTATGTCTATATAAAATTTGAAACCAAGTTTCCATATACATAAACAAATATATACACATATATACAAACTTACACACATGTTATACTTAAAAAATTAATATTATTTAACATACTTCTAAAACCATATTACTATAACATATATGCTACAGACCTATATATAAACATATATACTTATAGACATTATCAACACTTATATATACACTTATTAAAATGCAAGATAATTTTAGATATTATATATTTTATTCACTGCAAAATACCATCATAACATTATACATAAAATCTTCCTTCTTGTAATATATACTGCCCGGTTTTCAACATATATAAACTATATATATACTATGCAAAGTAAAATACTATCACCTATATAATATAGAGCTGTAACTTATATATAAAATAGACTTATAGAAAATATAATATAACACATGTATATACAGAAATTAACAACATATTATAAAACACTATGCTTAACTTACTTATATATATATAAACCCATACAGTTCATATAAACACTTATATAACTTAAGTTACTTAACAAACTTATATATATACTCACATACATATATGATAAGATTGATACAACCATAAACTTATACAAGCATACCACAATTACATATATACTTATGGATATAACAAATGTATAAACATGTATATAACAATAATAGATATTTCAATATTCATTTATAATTGAAAACCAAATCCATATATATATATATATATATATATATATCCCGTTATAATATTTTAAATTTTGCAACCCAACACTGTACCGTACACACACACACACATATGTATTTAAAAATCAAGATGACCCTAGATATATCAAATCATAAAGCTAACGCACATCGTACATATCTTATATATATAACATAAAATAATATTAATAACCAATTTATACAAACTAATATATAAACTTTACCAACATATCACTTTACTGTTGACAGACTAGCAAACTTATACAAACTTATTACATAATAAAATAAAAATATAATATTATAAAATATATTGCAACAAATCATTTATAAGCTAGTATAACATATATACACCACTATCTATATACTGTAACTACCATAAACTAATATATATATATATATATATATATATATATATATAATAGCTGATTGTAATATCTTAAAACAAGTTTCACAATACCATTAGACAACAAAATACACTATTGAAAACCATGCTTAAACTAAACTTACAAATGAAATGCGTAGGATAGTATAAAACAAATAAACTAAATAATATAATTGTAAATGGTGGAATGTATAAAACCAGAGGACTCAAAACCACTTACATATATATCATATAGGCTAAGACTGAGGGCAAAAGGGAAGACGACGGAGCTTGTGCACTCGGGTTGCTGTGGATTTGCAGGCGAGGCCGAAGAGGGGTGCTCACGTTGGGTGGAGAGGCATTGCGTTTTGATTTGGATGAGCATGTATGCATAGGAAGAAGAAAAGAAAGGGTGCGGTGTGAAGAAATGAAGAAGAATGAAGGAGCAGGTAAAGGAAAAAGGTGGGGAGAGGAACAGGCAACTGTAGTGAAAAATAGAAAACTTTTATAAATACTTAAAATCTTAAATTTTGAAGTAACGTGGCCGAAATATGAAAGGACAAACCAAATATGTATGGAACTCTGGGAATAGCAAAGGTGGAAATTCAGAAAACATTAATAGTGCTGAGGCTATTGGTTTCACAGCTGAGAAATGAATGGTCACATCCAAAAGCCAAATTGCGGAACCAATACGTAAATCGTTCCGTGGATTTCGCCATCCATCAGACGCCGAATTATACTGCAGAGATTAGCACGACGAGACGATTAAAATAATATACAGATATCAATGGTACGATCATCCTATCAAAAGTCGATAACCAGTACCGAAAGTGATGCTAATTTGTGGAAAATAAGATAGACGGAGCAATATCAGTCCAAATTTGACGAAATGAAATACGACGTCTCACTCAGAAGATGATTTACAAATTTATTATACAAAAATATTCAGGTTTGAAAAATATTTTATTATCAACAACTATTAACTGATTTAAATTTATATAAAATTATACGATAAATTAAACTTTCAAATTTTCTGATGAAAATTTACCCTTTTTTATGTTTATATAGACGTATTCCAAATATCAAATTTTTATTTCAAAATTTAATAATTTAAAATTTCACAAAATTCCAATTAAATATATTATTAAAACAAATAAAATTTTATGGGTCGTTACAGATGTCATAAGATCCAGTCACATAAATCAAACACTGTAGCCACGAAGCACTGTTTTATGCGCACTGAAGATTTGTCAAGTGGCTACAAAATGTCAGGAGGTCGGGTCTTGTCTGAAACATAATTAAAGCTTATGACACACTGGTCACATGGATTAAAGAATGGTAATGTGTTGGGTCACATCAACATTGTAGCCACGACGCACTGTTTTATACACATTAAAAATTTGTCAAGTGGCTACAAAACGTAATGAACTCGGGTCTTGTCTGAAACAGAATTAAAGCTAATGGACCCGCTGGTCATATAGATTAAAGAATGGTAATGTGTTGGGTCGCATCAAACACTATAGCCACGACACACTGTTTATGCACATCAACGATTTGTCAAGTGGCTACAAAATGCCAGGAATGAAATACGACACCATGTACCTCGCACAAATCAAGAGGTTACTTCTCGACAGATCTACTGTAACTATGGGGTTTCTGTTCTGGATGTTGTTGTAAGTAACAGAACCGACATTGGTCGGCGCCACTACAGATGCTGTAATTATCCTGATGGTTGTGGACTTTGGCAATGGATTGATGATCCTCTTCCTCATCGTGCAGTTGTGTATGCTAACGAACTTGAAAACCAAATTCAGATGCTTCAAAGGATGCAGGGATCAGTTAACTTATCATGTGATCGAAGGTAGTTTTTTTAATCATCGGTTGTCTTGTCTGTTGTCTTGTTCGTTTTCCATGATGTTGTCATTTTTTTTACTATTTTTTGTCTTTTTTGTGTTCTATGAAGTTGTCTGCGTATGTTATTTATTGTCTTGTAAGTTAAGTCTTGTTGTTAATGTTTTCTGTGGGTTAAATGCTGTTATTATGTTAGGTGCATAGTAGATTTTGAAAACACATACTTTACTTGAATTTGAAAGTACATATAACGTACCGATAGCGCAAAGAATCAGCTGAAGGTAATTAACTTAAATTGTAACGACCCGCAAATCCGTTCCCCTTGAGTCAACACTATTCTACAACAATCAACTCAAGTTGTACAGAAGTACGAACCATTTGGGTTAAAGAAGAAGAGGTAGAGGAAGAAAGTAGAGAAAACAACAACAGAATCTAACCATCGCAGCGGAATAAAATATAATAGATAATAAATAATCTTTACTCAAAAGTCAAATATTTCTGTTTACATATATTACATCATCAGAGTATATCAATATCATACAATGGATACACAACAACTCAACACAGCGGAATATATACATAAACAAGTACGTAAGTACGTATCGTCATCCAGCTCGTCTCCTGAGCTCCAAAGCATCATATCCTGTATCCTATAATACTCGGTCTGACCCGAGCATTACAGTTAAATAACACCCGAGTCAGTCTGGAATACCAGCGTGAGAAAATCACACCCAATTGATTATTAAAGTTTCAAAAATCCTTTGAAAACAAAAGCATCTCGTAAGACCACGCCACAAATAAACATGTCGGGTTTTTACCTTACGATAGCTAAAACATTTTTATTAAAGTCCTCTGATATTATAATAGTGTCTATAGAAAGTAAATAGAATCTAGCTGAAATGCTTTCATCTCACGTTTCAGCAATAGTTGGGCACAATCAAAACCGTACGGGCGCATAGGGAAAATGGATTCCAACTAATGGCTAGGCACTGGGGTACCACCTGTCACAGTACCTGGTCTAGATCAGCGTACCGAGGAGCCACCCTAACTCCCCTGCAACACAAGACCGGAACCATCCCTTGCTGGACAGTCCCGAGCAAGATCACCCCGCGGTTGGGATCAGCAACCGCCCACTAAGTCGAAATAAAGGGACATCTAGACAGGGATGACCTCACCCTCCAGTGGGGGCTACCCACGAAGCCTTGCTGCATATCCCCTGATTTTCAGCCATTCCCATTCGGTGAGGCTCGAGGATAAGAGTTACCTTTAAGAACAATATCCCTTAGAATGCCCATCGTCCACCTGACGATGTTTCGCAAGCATTCATCCATACAAGTCCGCTCCGGGTTCGAACGGAACCGAAGGCACTATTCCTACTACATCCATTTTGAAAATATCCTCAAGATTAGTAGCGACTAGCCCTTACACTTCATAGCTCCATCTTCGAATCCAAAAATCATTTTTCACGAAACGTACAAATTAGATCGAAGTGGTTTTCGAAAAATTAATCTCGATCCCAGTCTCTTCGAAACGATTAACGCATTTGTCCAATATTGATAGTCGGTTATTTAACTATCAATTAACATTCACAACATCCATCACACAATAAATAATTTCCCAAATTATTTATTTATCTCAAAAATATCTTCACAAGATATATTTTCACTTTCAAATTCCTTTGAAAATAGTTTTCAAACAATCTGCCTTTCTCAGAATAAATTCCAAGTATTTCTATTTCCACTGGAATCACCAAGCACAAGATTTTAGATTTTTAAAATAATTTCAAAACACTTTAATTGTAAAGTATGGTTAATATTTAATTTAGAAAATCTTTCTTTAGTACTTAATTTAAAATAATGCTTTAAACAAAATACCAAATCATTCTTTATATAATTATTACGATAATAGATAAAACAAAAATACTTACTTTGGAATTTACCTTTAAACACTTAAGTTAAGACTACTTTAATAATTTACTAAAATACATACTAAATAAACATTTGAAAATAAAGTTACCGAATAAAATGTAAGACTAGATTTCTACTTTTAAAACCAAAATACTAAGTTACTTCTTAATAATTACAGCTAGAATAGATTAAAGAAAATACTTACTTTAAATATTAGAAATAATAAATTTTACAAAACTTGCTTCTTTAAAAAAAACAACTTAAAAACATTTAATTTATATTTGCAAATTTACTTTTTAAAAAAAACATGTACTTGGCCATCCAGAGAAAATTCCAACTTCAATCACTTAAATCAATTTCCCCAAATTGATTTCCAATTTATTTTATTTGGAATAAATTCTTTTACTTATCAGTTCATTTCCAAATTCAATAGTTATGGTCTTTATTATTTTTTTTTTCAATTTCTTCTTTACTCTTTCAATAATTCAAATTTTCCTTTCCATTCTCAGGATTCAATTATTAAAATTTAAAGTCACTTTATTTTTTTATTTTTTTCAAGTTATTCTTGAATTTACTCTATAATTATTTTACTTGCAATTTCACTTCTTTTATTTTCATTTCCAAAATCAAATTTATATTTTTAATAATTCATTATACCCAATTATATCAACCAAGCCATAGCATTCAATACTTCCATATAATTCATTATAGAATATCAAACAATCAGCACATAGAATATTAAATAATTTAAATAAAAGTTGAGGTGTCCAGTTGGATCCCTCCAACCTGTTTTCCCTGCATCCACAGATGTTAGCATCACATAATATGCCAATTTCAAATTATACTATACTATATCACATCAATCAATTCAACCATACAACCAATTATTTAAATTTAAACCTTTAAATTTAAATTTAACTGAGTGAGATCAACTCACCTTTGCTTTTTGTTTGCAGTCCACTACTGTCTCGACCCGTTTTCATGACTTTTTACCTTGAATAAACAATTTATATGACTCTTATTAATATTCAAAATAAAATCGACCAACTAAATTTCCATTTATTAATTTAATTAACTACGAAATTTGGGTTTAAACTAAAAAAATTTGATTTTAAATAAAAATTTCCTTTTTTTTTACAAATTATTTCTAGCGATTTTATAAGTTAAATAAGTTAGTCACCCTAATATACCTCCTTAAAATTTAACAGTAGGTTTACTGTTATAAATATATAAATATTTTTTCCAGTTATAAGTACAGTATCCTTCCCTATAAATTTAAAATGAAATCGACAATCGTAAATTCAAAATCGAAACGGCGAATACCTTCCCCAAATCTCGAAGTTGCCTCCCACTGCAATGGCATCGCGTGCGACCCTACCTCCCAAGACGTGCACCTCCCAACTTGATCGAATACGACCAACATCCACGCGCGCCCTAAATCCACGTGCGACGTCGCCACCAGTCCAAGCATCAACAAACGGTGCGAGGCTCCCCCCCAATTAAAAGCCAATTTCACGTTCAACCTAGATCCGAAGGCGAGTTCCAAGCGATAGAACAAACCCTTGACAAAGCAACACAAGCTAGCTCCGAGATCCAAGCGGCATGAGCATTTAGGTGACGGCGACAATCGATTTTAGGTGATAAATCGATGGTGAAAAATCAGGGTAGAGGCCGATTTTTTTTCCTTCTGAGAATTCGGTTTTGATTTGAACCGATTGGAAGAACGAAAGAAAAGGGCCAGGTTTAAAAGAAAAGAGAGGTAGCTTATTACAGAAGGGAAAAGGGTTTGATTGAACGTGACAGGGAACTATGACGTGATCTTGATCACATATAATTTTATTTAATTTTCAAAATATCTCGCTCCAGCAGCCTAAAATCCCGATCTTCCATTGAGGCGTAAAGCCAGGCATTCAATGTTATACCTCATTTGGACCCGATTATTAAATTAAATACTCGATATAAATTCCGGCACGTTTATATATCGTACGCTCACACAACCATTCCAATCACTACGAAATTTGAAATCCGACAATAAAGCAATATTGCGGATCCAATAGAACTGGTTTCGTCGAATTCCGAGACTGTGCCTCGGAAGGCTATTTTTAAATTCAATTTAAACGATATATTTTTAAAACGGAACAAATCAGTGTTAAATTCAAATTTTAAAACTTCTATTATTCTCAGTAGTATCAATATAAATTCTATAAGCCTTCAGATTATTTTTAACAGGCTTAAAACTGAAGATTCAACATTTATCCAACTTCAAATTGTTTAAATTGAATAATTCAATAATTAAATTGTAATATTCATTACTCAAGTTAAAATTACTCTATTAAATATTCAAAATCAATTAAATATTCCGATTTTAAATGCTCAAAAATTCCGGGTCGTCACATTAACCTACTTTACTAACCCAAACGTCACTCAAATTGTCTAATATATCCAATGCAGAGATTATATGCAGCATGTCCAACAAAATCAACGTGATAGTCCCATAAATAACGAGGATCAAAGGTAGCTCGTGTTAACTGAAACAGATCTTTTTCCTTCACTGCTTTTATAATGATTCTATATCTTTGATAAGCTCTAGTAAACGCGACAAAAGTGCTTCGAGTTTCCAAAATCCTTCAAATCACTCTACAATCAGGATGACTGTTAAAAGTCTCGTTTAGAGTGATCCAAAAATCTTGCTCCAACTCCTCTTCCATGTGTCTACGGTCGGTTTCCATGTACGATTTGATTAGTAGAGTTGACATTGAAGATTATTGACGATGTTGAGAATAACTGAAGATGTTGTGAATTTTCAATACGAAACTTTGGTTTAAATAGAAAGTCCATGATCTGCATCTCGTGAATCAAGTGCCTTCTAATCAACCACGTGGAAAGCATCCACAAACGTGAATATAAACAAACACAACTGTGTTTGTTCCATCACAAAGTGTTGTACACCTAGTCAAACAAAATAGGAAATCCAAAGTTGATACAGTTATGCAAACACTACTAGTAAGTACGTACACAGATAATACGCTGGTATAAACAATGCTAGTAAATACAAAACAATGAAAATACGCTGATACAAACTCTGCTAGGAAATATAGAATACAGATAATACACTGATACACATGCTGATAGGACATACAAATACTAATAGTACATACAACCATTATGGCTCATCAAACTGGTGCTCATCATCAGAAAGACCAACGACATCACTCTCATCGTCATCGTCGTCATCTACTCTGCGTGTAGGATGATATCTTTGCTTATCAGCTGCAGTAAGCTCGTTAATACGAGCAGTCAATCCATCTATGAACCGTTGATGCTCGACGTACACGACTTGGAAGAGTCCCATCTGCATCTGAAACAAATCCTCATATGAAAATGCAGCTGGATCTGGATACTGTGAAATCTTAAGCCGAGGAATATCAACATATCTATCAACTCCCGACGTTGTCGGTATACCGACTGTCCAACCATAATCTCCTATCCGGGATGGCTATGGATTATGATATATCTGAGTACTATGTGTAAAGTCCTATAAAATAGGAGGGACATCACCACTCCGGATGCCTGAAGGCCTTACCAAATCAACAAATGCAGCATGAACAAAAGTAGCCGTATGCGGTGGAGTGTAAAACCGACGCCAGAAAGATGCATAATCTAAATTCATGATGAAAAAGTAATTTTCAGACCACCATTTCCCTGCATGCTCCCGTAAAGCAGCGTTGTCATACACCTTTAAAAAAGGTGTATCCGTATGTGTATCGTCAGGAACTCACCATCTAATGTCTATCTCCAACCGCGCTCATTGAGGAACCAATAGCATGCTAAGCTAGAGGAGGATGATACCAATGGAAAATGTCTAGCCAATAGGAATGCAGCATGCACTATGATAGGGTTGGTCATAAAAGGTGAACCATCATAAGGACGCCAAACAATACTCTCTCGTGTGGTCGGTAACTCGATTTGATTTCAAACCACGATAAATATATGACGTGCCTCCCCTCCTGGCACCATTCTGTGGTTTTCTCAGGCCTATACTCTAATTTGAAGGAAGAAAATGGGTAATGTGGAGTCCAACACTGGATAAATCATGTTGCGAAAGTACTCATAGTACCAGTACTGTAAAATCTTCCAAAAACATGTAATGGACGTGGATCTACCCCTAACGATGCACTGATGATTTAAAGAGCGATACAAATACGCTAATATCAGAGTCCCATAATCATATACGATTGGACTATCAAAGGACAATTCCGCAACAGCTGCAACATATCCAACCGGTAACGTGTTCGATGAAGTTCCCCATCATGTATAGAATAAACAGTTGGGCAATCTCCAAACGGCTATCTGTGCTATGACCATGTATCAATTCATATATTTCTTGTATAATGTAGGTGCATCTAATCTACAATCCGGATGATAGTCCATCTCGTAAGTCAAGATGTGGAAGTACACTGGATAAACGATGAAAGTGCTGGTACTCCTCGTCATATGGTAAGGTCGCCCCACTTCCAATGCCTAAACCGATAAGCATAGTAAAGTCTAATGGGATAAAATCCAACTCTCCAAAACTAAGATGGAATATATGAGTGGTCTTCTACCAACAGGCGACTAAAGCACCACATAACTGAACATCCGAATTTGAAGGATCATCGATACCTATTAAAGCAATTTACGATTATTGAAAGCGCTAAAAAGCATTAAATAAACAAACGATAATTATGTATATACGTACTCAAGAAATCTCCAAATCCTATATCTCAAAGAAAAGCATGAATAATGTCATCGGCATCATAAGATCGGATCATTCTATAAAGGCGGACTACATTAACCCAAGAGCCACGGGTGCGCTCACGACGAGGCTAATTTAAAACAGGTTGCATATTCAATTTTTTATCGTACAATTTTAACTAAAAAAGTAGTTTAAAGGTAGGTAACTTACGGAATTTTCAACACGTGCTGACATGTACTTTATCGTCTGAGAGTATATGGAAATTGATCAAATCCTTGTCGGGTCCCAAATTTAGGTCAATGTGAGGATCCAGAGCCATATTTGCTGTATTTCCACATGCACAATCTTCGCCTAACCACTGTGCTTCATCGACCTCCGGTACCCGTTGTTGGTATTCCGTGCTATCTTTGGTAGGAACGTTTTCTACGCCCTGTGGAACATTTCCACCGCCGTGACTGCGCTTCCTCGGATTCTCCTCAAAGCGCTTCTCATTTTTTTAATTTTTTTTTGTTACTGGAAACAATGGCGGCTGGGAAGAAGGGAAGGAGAAGAAGATGAGAATGGAAGTAAATGGGGTAATCGGCTAATTTATAGTTGGTTACCCCATGTACACCTAACTGGCTAAATTAAAGCCGGCTAAATGTACGTAGTGGATTGCAATCCACATCTCTCGTGGATCGCAATCCAACGACTATGGACTGCAATCCACAATCACACCTTTAGCCGGCTATAATTTGGCCGGCTAAAGAGAAGCACTTTGTGCTTCTTTTCCAACGTGTTTGGGGTGGGTTTTCGTTCGACCCCCGAAATCGACGCAGCCTACCCCCACGCGTTGTTTAGAATGGTTTTCTTGTGAAGCGAGCAGAGAATCTGAATGAAGCATTTGAGTAGAGAACATTAATGAACAGAGAATGCGTTTGTGCTGCGAGCGAAGAACCTGAACGAACATTTGAAATGTATATTTTACAATAAAATTGATTTAATTTAATTAATTATTTGTTTTTTTAATGAATAATATGTTTCAATAATTTGCAAAAATAAATAAATTAATTAAATTATAAAATTGTAAATTATTCATATTTAGTTCAAACCAACTTCATATTATAGAGCATTTTGGTACGATCATAACGTAAAAAAATGCATCTCAATGGAATTTATCTATACAAGTTACTAATTTTAAAAATATATAAATATAAACAAATTAATATTATTAAAACCTAAACGTATCAAATTTCTCTGTTTCCAGAACATGTCAGTTGGTCCGTTGCAGCATAGGAAGTGTCATACGGGGCAGAGGCGAAAGTACCCTTGGTCTCGTGGGAGTTTGATTCTGATATTAGTTTTATTTTTCATTCTCTTTTGCTTTTTCACAAGAATTCTTGGTTTCTGTACTTCCCAAACATGATTTTATTTCACTTCTTTCCTTACTTGAACTATGTTGAAATTTTGATTTACAAAAATGTCTGATGATGAACACATCCTTGAATATGAAGATGTAAAATACTCTTAATCAAACCTATTATATTGCTAAAAAGATCATACGACTGAATAACATGCTGATTCAAAGATATTATTTTTGCTCACTTGGTGTGTGAAAGGAAACATTTCCAATAAAAAGACTCCGCATCTAAATGCGTCCTCCTTCAAACTAACTATGATCTAAGATAGCTACTGGGATATCTAAATATAAGAAACTAGCAGTACGAACCCGTGCTTTGTACACGGAGTTCACCACGTTATTTATCTAACGATGTATTTTTTGATTTATTATCACATGAGAGTGAAAACATACATTCATGAATTGTAGTTTTTTTCAATTTTTTTTAAATGCTAGTAACAAATATTTGATGATAGATATACTTATGTAATCTCGAACTCAAAAAGTATAACTAAATTTGGCATTGCATACTATGTATGTTATTAATTTTCAAGTCTACGCTACATAAGTTCAATATGGGTTTATCTTACATTTTAACATATAAATTTTAATTTGTACATAGTTCGCCATGGTGATAGGATTTTAAATCTAGAATGAAGAAATTATGCTCTAAGTGAAATAATGTTCCATATCCGTTTCAAAGAAACAAAGTTCCAACAATTGTGTAAACACGGTTTGAAATACACAATAATTACTAAATTAAAGAAATACCACAGTAGCTTGGAAAACACTTATAATAGTATGCAAATTTCGTCAAAGATAATAATTAGATAAAACGGTGGAAGAAAACACAATATGAATGAACTATTAAAAAAGATTATTATTATTGGAATATGTTAGCTGCCAATATATAATACATTATAAAGTATTTTATAAAATAAACTCCTGCATATGCATAGAAGCTACAAATATTGAAATGAAAATAGAAGTGTTGTGTGGTAAAATAATGATATTTCAAAATACAAGAAACAGAAAAAATGAACTTGTTTTATTGTGAACTAAAATCTATAGAAACTATGGTTTACTTAAAGACATATTATAATTTTTTTCATAAAAATCAGAAAAAAAACTTGCATTTGAATAATGTGCATTAAAATACCTTCATTATTTTCCATAAAAGTATTCATAATAATTTATTTAATGAAAACACCTATCAAATCTCTTATCCTTCATGAAACCAATATAATTTAATACCTAACTCAACATCCAAACATATTTATCTTTTAATTACAGTTTTTTAATTTAATTATTTCTCATTTTCACCTTATCTTTTTTGTTCATAGCTACAAACATTGACCATAAGTTTTCACTGAAAATCTAACCAGAAATTGACATTAATATTCTTGGAATATCAATCAAATATCGATACTAATGCTTTCAACATTATGCATTTCTACATCAAAATTTTGACATAATTTGGTATTTATAACCAAATCAAATTATATTTCATGTAAGGTGAAATATATAATCATGTCCTATAACATGTATAACATATAATGTTACCTTTCAAGAATAAACAAATATGCAGAACATAATATTTCTTATAAAAAGATATCATCCTCACAGTACTTATATTAGTTTGCCGCTAAATGAAAGAATAATAGCAAAGAAATATTTGTGTTATGGAACAATAAAATTATTTTTTTCCTCGTGGAGCTAAATATTAACATTCTTTTAAAATATTTCTACAAAAAGAGTTACATAAAAGGAAATGATTAATCAAAAGTTAGCTCTCTAATCTATTATCATTAGAAAGGATTATTGTGTATCCAATTCTTTCATCAAATTTAATTTCAATTAAAGACAATCAATTCCAACTAATTCTCTTAGTTATTTAAGTTCAAATCAAATAGTGCCTATAACAATCAGTTCTATTTTATCAGTTACATGATAGCATTATTTGATATGATCTTTCTCCTATTTGAAGTTGGTTAACTTATAAACATTGTTAATACTATGTAAGCACATTCGTTTACATGTGTGAATGAACCTGTGTAAAAATTTATTTTATTGTATAGCATAAGACATGTATGTGCACATACAATACGTGAATAAAAATATTAAAAGAAAAAGTGAAAAAAAAATATTATATACAACCAACCATATTTAATATGCAACCACTAAGAAAATAGTTCAAATGAGATTCATATTTATGCTCAATTTTATAGCATAAATTTTGAAGTGGCCACCCTTCTATAATAGCAATTGTCAACTAAAATAAAAAAATTAACATGTGAGGTAAATTATGTATATTCTCCAATAAATATTTAAAAATTAAAATTTTGAATTAAGCATGTTTTCTGAAAGAATTTATTGTTAGTTTTATATGGAACCGAGAGCAAAAGTGAATTATGTTAAAGATATTTTCTAATTCAAAATAATGTGGAATAAATTACAATAAGAATTTGTAATATATTTGATTTCAAATTAAGTTAGAGAATTGATTACACCTTAATTATAGAATACGTTATCCTTAATGCTAATTAAATGAATTAATTGCTTCTATTTGGGAATTCAATTATATATAATTGACTGAATATTAAAAAAGAAAAAAATATACATTACATTGAAACGTAGCCTTAAATCACTAATAATATATCAATAATCACATTCATCCCAAATAACAAACATGTAAAAATTTAAATAAACCAAATTACATAAATTCTCTAATATTTGTACAATTTTATAAAAAACCCAAGTGTACTTTTTCATAGTTTTAAAATTAATTAAAGCTGGAAGTAACAGTTTTAAAAACTTAAAGCATTAAAAAAAGGGCTTTGCACAGAAGGTCCATATTTCTGATGTCATTACAAGAAAAGTTCCTGTAGTAATGAGTATGCAAATGAGGATCCTGTTTTTTCTAAATTAGAAAGCGCAGACTAATTTGCAATTTTCTGATAGAAAGTGCATGTTAACTTGCACTTTACAAAAATTTCAAAATTCCAAAAATTTCAAAAAAAAAAAAATTCAAAATCAGAAAAATGCAAGCCACGTTGTATTTTTTTTCAGAAAAGTGCAAGTCACCTTGCATTTTCTATTTTTGAAAAATAGGAACCAAATTTACATATTCATTTCTGCATGGACTTTTCTTATAACAACATAAAAAACAGGGACCTATAGCTATTTTCCTGTTAAAAAAAAATCCAAAATCAACATTATTCTTAAAACCGAAAGCATAGTTAATTAATGCTTTCATCAATTTATGTTCATAAATCCTGTGTTAAATTCATTCCACACTAAGATAATAAAAGGAAATAAAAGAAAATAAATAATTATATTAAACTCATCCCATGTGGTAGATTATACAATCATTTTATAATGATTTCACATACATAAAATTATAAAACTTTATATGTTCATTGTTACGAATAAATATAAATTGACAGAAATATATAAATATATATTTATTGATATATATGCAACATAAAGTTGAGGTAATTATGATAAATACATCTACTACGTTATATTTTCATCAAAAGTGAATTATTATTTGTATTCTATTATACTTTCTTTTATTTTGACTTAATTTTTAATTTATGGATTAATTACATAATAATTTTCAAATTAATTCTCTCTGATGCTAATTAAATGAATTGATTATTACTAATGGGCATATTCAGTCAATTACAATTAATTTACTGAACATTAAAGAACAAATAATTTAAGCTTATTCATTTTGAGTATTAATAACTAAATAATAAACATGTTATCGGTTTTTCAAATCGATTAAATTACACATACATTTTGGTGAATTTATAGAGATAGTCTATTTTTCTAAGCAAACCATTTAGGTTTGAAAACTAAAAGTGTAAAAAAAAACCGACATTATTTTTTGAAATTGAAAGCATAAATGAGAATTAATATTTTCACGACTTGACCTATTAATTTTTATGGCTAACGTATTATTCATTAATAAATCATTTGTAGTATATTAGCTTCTGAAAGAAAATTGACTTATGAACTATGTAGCTTCCAACTACTTGAACATAATCTTGGTTTGTTAGAAAATGTGTAAATAATATGAATAAGAATAATACAACATGGTTTAATAAAGATACATTTTGAGAGTGTGTAATTAAGTAGAAACTAAAAGCCAATGTGATAGAAAAATTATGATTATACATGGTGTTGTAAATGGAATTAAGAATAACGAGAATAAACCTAACATTATTTTTTGAAATTGGAGGCATAAATGAGAACTAATATTTCACAACTTAGACCTGCAAACTTTTATGGCTAACATATCATTCATTAATAAATCATAGTAATATATTTACTTCCGAAAGAAAATTGACTTATGAACTAAGTATCTTCCTACTATGCTGATTTCAACCTGTAACAACCCAGAATTTTAGTCCTTCGGTTTTGGAATATTTAATCCATTTTAGATATTGAAAATTTAATTTTATAGGTTAAATAACTTGAATTTCAAATATAGCGATTTATTGGATAATTTAATTGTTGAATTTAATAATTTAAAACTATTTAAATAATTAAATCTTGGGTTTTAAGTTAGATAAAAATGATTTAAAAGATGATTTAATTTCTATCAATAAAAATAAAGATAGTAAAACTTTTTAATTGGATTTAAAAGTGATTTAATTGATTTTAAAAATAACTTGTTTTAAATTAACGTAAACATAGCATTCCGATGCGCTGTCTTGGATTTTGACAAAATTAGTCTCATTGGATCCATAATAATGAATTATAATACGCCATCAAATTTCATGGCGATCAGACAAATCACTTGGTCATACGAATTCGAAATGCGTTGAAATTAATATTAGAAGTTTAATATAATAACTTAGTCTACAACGCTATCTTCTGCATATGATCCAATTAAGGCTCGAGACAAGTTCCATTGCATTCAGAATATGGGTATAACATATAGAATACCAGGTTGCACGTCTTGATAGGAGTTCCATATTTTAGGACGTTTTATAGCGTCATAATTTAATTTTAGTATATATATAGGATGGTCTTAACCAACACGTACTTTCCAACTATTCACACAATACTCTTCCATCCCCAAGCCCATACCTATCACCAATACATATTTCAGCCTTACCCACTTAAAAGTTTTCAAAACCAGGGAATAAGAGAAAGAAAGAAAAAAATTTCAATCTTTTAAACACCGCAGCTTCATCCAACGATATATATCATCTTGGACCACTAGAGGCACCATTGGTCGAAGAGTTCAACTAGGAAGTTGTTGTGGAGGGGAAGCACAACAACTTGGATGGTCGGATCTAGCTGGATTATGATGAGGTGGCTGCAGTTCATGGATGATCCGTGGGTTTTTGGATGTTTTCTCGGCGGAGGTGGCATTCCAGGAGGCAAGAGTGGTGTCGATGGATGTGTTTCGATGAGGGCTATCGTTGGTGATCTTGCGGCCGCATCAGACCGCTTATGGCTGCGACGAAGGGAGTTGATTGAAGGCGTTTTTCTTCGGCTCACTGTCGTGATTTTAGCATCGTGTGGAGGCGCGGCTGGTAGGGTCGTGCTCATCTTGGTTGGGGCTACTAACCGTGGTGGAGCGGCGGTTGGAAATTGTTTAGTGCGACGGTGACAGGCATTTGAACGGCGATGAATTCAAAATACGTGCGCTTGGGTTGGTTTGATCGAGGAAGAAGTTTAGTGGTATGGGTTAGGAAATTAATAAATTTAATTAAAGGATAATTAAGAATTAGTATATATTTTATATTATTTAGCGTTGTAAATCTTATAAAATCAATAACTCTCTCATACGATGTTCGATTGAGACGAAACTTTTTGCGTTACCCTCATGATAATGAAAGCTTCACGATGCAACTAGTATGAACCAATTTGGAGATTGTTGAAATTTGGACTGAAATTGGACGTCGTTCGGTTTTAGTTCCGAATTGGAACACCACGACAACAACAGGAAATTTCGATGAGTTAAACTCACCTCTACAGTTAACTAATTTTTGAATGCATATTTGGATGAATTACTATATTTATATTAGTTGGATTGAATATTCTCGCCTATTGGAGCAGATGAGACCCTATTACGTTTCCGTGTAAGAGCGGATGACCCTTTGTATACAAATCCCGCCTCGAAGCAGTTGATTTATATTTTATGATTAATAAATGTTTGTGATGCAAGGGGGAAATAGGTTGGAGGGATCCAACAGGATTCCTTGCTATTATTGAGTTGTTTCAATAATATTTCTTTTATATGGATTATTGAATAATGAATCTGATTGTGGGCACTATGATTATAACATTGTTCCATGTTTAAAACCTAGTGATTTAGAATATAATATCAATATTGGTTGAGCGTTTGGTGGCCATTGGCCTGAAATTAATATTTCAAAATACAATAAATTGCTAATTGAATTGAAATTAAGTTTAAGACAGAAAATGATTTTAAATTCGAAAATGGGTTTCAGAAATATTTTAAAAAAAAGGTGATTTATTTGCAGTTAATATTGTTTTAAAAATATTTAATTATATTTGTATTATTTTAAAGTTATTTAATTAAAATAATATTGCTTTAAAAGTATTTAATTATATTAGTATTGCTTTAAAGCTCATTAATTAGATTAATATTGTTTTAAAAGTATTTAATCATATAATTATTGTTTCAAAGTTAATTAATCATAGTAATATTATTTTAAAGTTATTTAATTATATCAATATTATTCTAAAGTTATTTAATAAATTAATATTGTTTAAAGTTATTTAATTAAATTAATATTGTTTTAAAAGTATTTGATCATATTAATATTGTTTTAAAGTCAATTAATATAGTAGTTTTGTTTTAAAGTAATTTAATTAAATTAATATTGTTTAAAAGTGTTTAATCATATTAATATTGTTTTAATGTTAATCAATTATAGTAATACTATTTTATAGTTATTTAATTAAATTAATATCATCTTAAAAGTATTTAATCATATTAATATTTTTTCAAAGTTAATTAATTGTTGTAATATTATTTTAAGATCATTTTATTTTATTATGTTAGTATTGTTTTTATTTGTTTATAGTAATATGGTGTTTGAACCAAAATTGGTCACAAACCCCAAATACCATAAAAATACCAATGTATGAACAGAGATAAACAACAAATGATCACAAATCACGGATCTAAGTAACGTAGAGAATAAAAAATGAAGAATCACAAACCTAAAATGGAAAGAAATAGACAGAGACACAAGATTTATAGTGGTTCGGCTATCTTCGGCCTACGTCCACTGTAACAACCATGATTTTGTTACTGTGGACATATGAATTTAAAATGGAAATTTTAAATTGAAGTTTAAAAAATAAATTTGCAATGCAAAAATGATTTCAAAAAGGTCAGTTGTTAAATAATCTAATCTATGTTGAAATTCTTCCAATTGGCCTTTGCGTGAATAATGAATGGTCCATTTTAATGCAAGTGGACACTTTGCACCATCATTCTTACTTGCTTTGCTGTCACTTTAATTGAAAAAAAAAATTCTAAAGCAAAAGTGCATACTTTTCCATCATCATTTAGTATAGCCGTGTCCTTTTTATTCACAAGTGCACGTTTACATTAATGCATTTGTACAAAATGAAAGCCAGCACACTCATTTTCTTTGACTTGTGCAAAATGAAAGAGAAGAAAGTAAGCTGCCTCCTTTCTTTTGTTCATTCTTTAATAGCATCATTCTTTAGTTGCTTTCAAGAGCTCTGCAAAAGAATTAATAATAGCAGTTCATTTCTAGTTCATTTGGTTCTTGGTTGCTTATAGATTTTGGAATCAAATTATGGTGAGTGGAAAATCTCACATTTCTAATTTAAACGTTATTTCATTTTTCGTGCTTGAAAAAAATGTGTTTCCAGGCGCAATACTCGAAAGTTTGCCACATCACCTTAAATTCATCTTTCATTCTTTAATACGTGCACATATATATATGGTCCAAATCTTTGTTTTTGTTGCTAAGTTCATCTTAAATTGATTAAGAGTTTTTATTGCTAAGTTCTTTGTGTTGCAAGGTCACACAACCTCTTAGCATGTTGTTTAAATTTTATACTTCCCTGCCGTGTGTTTTGAACTTGCTTGGGCACGTTGCCCATCGTGTTGAACAACGTCAACTTGGTTGCATTCAATTGATTCATGTTTTTATCACCTGCATGCAAATCACTTGTAGAGAAAAATTAATACGTGTGCATGTAATTTGAGTTGTCCAATCTTACTTTGCACGCATATAATTGTTCAAGTGCATGCAATAATAATATGGTCCAGGTTGAGTTCATATTGCAAACAGAGCTGTAGCTCCACAAATAATTAT
Source organism: Allium cepa (assembly GCA_030765085.1). Lineage (NCBI taxonomy): Eukaryota > Viridiplantae > Streptophyta > Magnoliopsida > Asparagales > Amaryllidaceae > Allium > Allium cepa. Next base: position 1,016,424,269 of record CM060945.1, read on the forward strand.
AGTAATTTATCCTGTACGTACCAAGTTATAGTATATAAAGTTGCGGTTGTTCCAGGCATTTTGTCATCCCATTTCCACGTGTATATCTCACGTATATATTCCATGCATGAAAGTGTAAGTGGGTCAGTCCATTTTTAGTACTAATTGATCCCTTCTTTAATTTGTATTTTTCGAGCTTCTAGTGCATTTACCATTAATGTCGTTATTATGTAAGCATTAACCGCTTTTAGCATACCATCGATCATCAGTTAATTAATGCCATGTTTATTTCACAAGATGATTTTTTTGCTAAGCACTCAAAAATACTACCCGAATCATAGTATTTTTACCATCTATTTTGGTATGCTTGGTATAAAATGTTGTAGCAGAGAAATTAGCTTATCAGTAGTATTTGTCAACTTATAGCACCAAATTTAGTAAGGCATACATAGCTTATTTGTTAACTAATGTTACGCATGGTCTGACACGCTAAAGCATTCCATTTCTATGTGATATCTATTATGTTTCAAACAAATCTGACAACTTTGGGTTTAGCTCAAGTTGTACTATTGTAAATGCATGTATGTTGTATATGTACTACTATTTGATTTACAATAGCCCCAATGAAAATAGTAATACAAATGCATTAGCTGAAGTCTTACTGCAATCGTACGACATTAATTAAATAACTGTAGTGCTCAGGTTTCTATTTTGCCCATTCATTTCGTATGTGCATGGGAAAATTTACGCAAGTCATATTGTATTTACAATTGCATTTCACCGTACCTATTTGTTGGTATGGTGAAATTTTTGATGAAAATATAGTGGTGCGGTCCACTATTTAATTTACGTTGAACCGGTATTACGTTTTAAAACGTACTTTGTTGCCGTTATTTTTATAACGGAATTTTTACATCGGTATTATATTTTTGAAGCGTGTTGTTTTGATGATATTTTTGACGAATAAAAAGTACTGTTGTTTTTACTTCAGTAACTGTCAATTTAAAGTGAATTTTCAAGCGATTATCCCGCAACGCTGATTTGATATCCGTTTTTACGGTGTTTTGTGTAACGTAATTTTCTCGTCGAAATTGCTATAGTTGTTGCTGTTTTAATCACATGTTTTAAAAATCGTTTTAAAATAAAATTGTTTACAAATTTTTTATAGTTTGCGCTTTCAAAAGAATGAGGAAGCGATTTAAACCCTTCAGCAAAATTGAGGACTATGAACCCTCACTTTTACTGATTCGCTTAATTCCGGACTTGTTCATTTGAGAACGTAAATTGTTATTTATATAAAATACACAATTTTGTACTTTCAAGGAAACGATGAAGAGATTTAAACGATTTAGAAAAAGTGCGGAATATGGAACGACGCTTTTACTAATTCGGTTAATTCCAGACTCGTTAATTGAAATATTTGCTGTTTGATGATTCTGAAGATTTTGTTAGGCTTTCGAGCCACTTTGCTGGACCTTCGGGTCATATGATGGACCTTCGGGTCAATTTCCAGTACTAGATCTTCGGGTCATCTGTTGGACCATCGGGTCATATGTTGGACCTTCGGGTCATTTGTTAGGCGCTAGAAATTATCGTACTTGGTAGGCTTCGTCCATATGAGATGCACGTGCGGCGTAGCTAAAACTCGCCATCTGCTTGGATCGATCCATCTTTTATGTTAATTTTCTAGTTATCTTATTTTGATATCTAGATTTTGTGAATGCTGATTTTCTAGTTATCTTAACTGATTTCTAGATTATTGTGTACTGCTGTTTTGAATTCAATTATGAATTTGAAAGTTGATTTTGATGGAATTTAAATTGAGACTGCTTCATTTAAACTATGTTGATTGTTTATGCTGAATAGTCTCATTCGAGACTATAATTATTTGCTTAAGTGTTGTTTGTCATACACTTATTTCTGAGGTTTAAATTAGACTGATCCGTTTATTATTTTCTTTCAAATAATACTCGGGTCAGACCGAGTTCTTTCAGGATAATCACTATTTCTGATTCAGTTGCTGCTTCTGCTTTTGGGATCTCACATCATCTTTTGTCTAGACTTCGAGGTGTACTTTTGGTGTATTATATCTCACCTCATGTAGGTAGATGTCTTTGTATATGTACATTTGGTTCATGTGAACTATCGATTGTTGTTGCATGTATTCCAGACTTGTCTTTCGCTATATATCTGATATTTCTGTTCTGATGTGATTATACTACCAATGTTGTTGTTATTATGAGTTGTTCTGAATTTTTCTTAAGCCATCGTAGTTTCGTTTTAGATTTGAATTGAATATCTACCTTTGGGAGTAATTTACACAACTCCTATCGATGTGATCAATACTCGTCTCAGGCATAACTTACGAATGGTCGCTTCTAACAAGCCTTATTCTTCGCAATAGCAGACGTTATTCCTTATAATAACCTTTGTTATTGTGAGCATAGAGGTGGGGCGTCACATCCACTTCAAAGGTTAATCTTTTATTGACCTTTCTTGCTGGTTACAATTGACTACAGCGGATTACGGTTATAAAATTCGAGTACAACAACAGCCTTGTAGTGCAAAGATGTTTTCGACAGATTCTGGACGTTGGATAGCCAAAAGATCCTTTTCTATAGCCTTTGAAGTTCTATTTATAGGTATAGGCTACAAATATCTTGCTCAGATCTCGGAGGACCTCTTCTGGCACGTGCATGGACCCACGCGATCGATCCCAGGTGATTTCGGCTTGATCTGTGATCGATACGAACGAATTTCGTACCGATCAAGATTTGTCCCTATCGAGTCGAAATTTGGCATGAACATTCACTAGACCGTACGTAAGCTCCTGTGAAAATTTGGTAGCATTTGGACTTGTGGATTGTGAGATATGATCGATGCAAGTTCGTATTCACTGGTTGGCTGTCATGTTCGTATCCTTCACTTCATTTCCATGCTCTCCTCTCTTCGAATCGATCAAGTTGGCGTCGATGACGTGTCTTGAAGATCCATCTTTCGTGCCATGTTGATTGCTTCCTTCGTATTGAACGATACGAATACAATGGATACAAACATGGCTCCTGGACCCTTTGCATCCATCCAACGCAGCCGTCCTAAGTATGCCCTTCGTATCCATTACTACTCGCAGTTCTTATCCATGTGCTACCATCCATCTGTTAACGTTTTTGATCTACTTTGTATCCATCAACTATGCCTCTGTTCGCATGGACTCGAAGTATCCAATGTTGATCGATACGAAATGTATCGATTCGAAGTAGTCATGTTGATCGATATGAACAGTATCGATTTGAAGTATACTGCTATGCTCCATCCTGATCGACATCAAATCATCGAGCCGAACAAACCATCATGCGCCTGTCTATTAATCCAAGTTCACATCCATCGAGTCGAAAATGACTTTACCTTCCTCACCGATCGATGCGAACGTCTTGTTCGTATCCATAAGCAACGATACGAATAAGACATCCTTAAGAATGCATCCATCAATATCTCAAGCAAACGGACTCTGTTTGACCTGAAATTTGAAACATAGACTTTTCTAGCCTTGTTTTTCATTCCCTTTGAATTTCACCTCGATCGGAGCTTGGTCAAACTTGGTCGACATCCATCATAACCTCATTTCCAGTCGATCTTTGTTCCCGATATCCATCCTTTCCAGCCAATTTGTTGATGTTTCGGCCTTGACCAAAAGGTGGGATAACATATGGTTTTAAAGAATTTATCAAAATGTTAAAAGTTTAATTATTTCAAGAATAATTATGGTTTGAAATTAATAAAAAGGGTTGTTAATAAGATTTTGAAAATAAATTTTTATTATTTATAAAAATTGTAAAGATTATTTATTATTGTTTATTTAACAATATTTTGAAATTATTAATTATTATTACGATGTTTACAGTTAAATATTTTCATCTATACTGTTTATTGTTAATAATTTTTTTAGTAAAGCTAGCTTGTTTTTTTAGTGGACTTTCCACTTAATATAAATAAATTTTTTAAGTACAGGTGAGAGGCAACCCATTACAGCTACAAGAACTCACACCACATTTTACCAAACACACAAGGGAGAAGCTGCATAATAAAGTGACATAGAAATAATGGTAAAAGAAAAGCCAAGAGTGTTAGTCCGTGAGATGATGGTTTTGATGACAACCACCTTAGAATAGATTATAAAATATAAATACTAACATTATATGTTTAGATATATATGTATATGCGTGATTTAACCATGCAGGTACTAAGAATGAAGACTGTATAGTATAGAGATTCAAGATATCAAGATAGAAGACTCATGAGTATCAAGATTATCAAGAGTTCAAGATTTCAAGGTTAAGTATTTTTTTTTATTAGGAATTTTGTTAAAACTCATAAAAAAGCACTGGCATCTTAAAATCCAATTTATTCGTGGAATGGAATCCACTTTGAGTCTGTTAAAGGGATGGAACCCTAAGTAGGATGGAACATACTAAAAATCTAGTGGAACATTGTTTTGTATCCGCTAACTTTTTATTCAAAATGATTTTTCAAAATTATATCCTGTTTTCAAAATGTTTTCAGAACTTTCCTTTTAAAAGGTTCAAAACCCTCTATCCTGATTTCAAATAATTTTAGCCTCAATATTATCTTTAGTTTCAAAGTCAAATTACTCCTGATTTTAAACTATCTTTTAATATAATATATTTAAATTTTAAATATTTATATTTAGATTTAAAATATAAAATTAGAGTTAAAATTCTATATATATTATTCTCTACATTTACTTATGAATTTTAGCTATATTCAAGTATATTTATAAAGTTTAAATTAGTTTTAATATAAGATAAAGGTTATTTTCAAAGAAAATCAAAACATCAAAAAATGCTTTGGGATGTCCACATGCCTATGTACCCCATGTCGACATGGTGTCAGTTGAGTTCTTCTATTCGCCATAACTCTTCATGAATGGACATGACTGTTGTTCTTCTATAAATAGGGGTTAGTTTCAACGAATTTGATATCAGATTTTCTGGTTTTTCACTCCTCTTCTTCTTCCACTTTTCTTAATACATATTCTTATCATTACTTTGCCGAAATCAACATTGAATCAAACTCGATCACTTCTAGTTTGATTCTCTATCACTCTCTCTACAAGATTTTCAGTGCTATTCAGAGTTATAGACTTCTTTGTAATCTATTAAGTGAGAAAAGGTGTGATTGTAGCCTTGAAAATCAATCAAGAAAGAAAAGGTGTGATTGTAGCCTTGGTAAATCAATTGGGTAAACTTGTGTCCCGGAAATCAAGTATCTCTACCCAGAGGATCGAAATTCTGGAGGGTATACTTCGTAGCCTTGAAACCAAGGGTGTAATTGTACAATTGCTTTTGAAAAAAAATCCGTACTTATGTTGCGAGACTGGATGTAGGGTAACTCCGAACCAGTATAAAATCCGGTGTGATCTTTCCTTTATTGCTTTTATTTTATTTCTACATCTGTGTTTGTTTCTGTGACAACCCGATATTTTCAACCATTCGCATCCGCACATGTCGGACTTGAATTGCTCAAAATACCGCGCTGTAAATAAAATTTGGCAAATCTCAGAATATACAGTAAATACATAGTCACATATCACAGACACAGAGTAAATAATAATGCAGCGGAAATAAAAGAGATAGTAGTTAATGAAGCTACTATATAAAAATAAGATACATCAGAGTTAAACAAGATACAACAGAAGAGTGACAAGATACATCAGGTATAAATCAGAATACATCACTGAAATCACTGGATACAAAAAGCAAAATAGATGGCTAGATCTTCAAGGAAAGCTCCAGCTCCAAAGGTGAATCTTGAATGCTAACTCACTCAATCTGACTCGAGCGTAAAGCAAAACACAAAACACTCGAGTCAGGACATAAATACTTATGAACTGTAAATCAACTCAAGTGAACAGTAACAAAAATGCATCAGTAACTTAAAGGATGCTTGGGATCACCCATCCTTTAAGGATCCGTTAAACTATTTACTATGTAGTAATATTGCGCTATTATAATAATGTCTATAGTAAAATAAACATACTTTTAAATAGCATTCCGGGCTACCCATATCACCCTTCACACATAATAGTCCCAGTAGTCCATCCAATATCATGCCATCTCCACTCCGGGTGACTGTCAGAGGATACCACACGGGCTACGGGAGAAAAACAAACTCGTAGTAAAGGCTCGGTATGGTAGGTGACACGGCACACAAGGCAATGCCAGGGTAGATATACCAATTATGCACACGGGCTGGTGGTAACGCAGCAGCCACATACGCCCATCTCGGAACACACTCCCAAATCAAAATCGGAGGATGGCCATCTAATCAATCACCAGTAAGAGTATAGTATCGAAGGAATGTGTCCGATCAGAGGAATGACCTCACTTGGCCCGAGATCGCTCCTGTTTTAGCCACCTTATGCCAACTCACGGGAGTTGGGTCCACGTAATATACCTCAAGAACGTCGCCACCATCCTACTTCATTCTGGAATCTCCACCGCGTACACGGTTGTTAAAGTGGTTTTCGGAGTTGGCAGAGAGTATGACAACTTCCGATCCCGGTCTCTTTAACAAACAAACGTTATTATAACGCCGTGGTCATTTCAAAATAGGTTATACTTCAAAAAGATCAAATCATTTCGTTTCAAACTATATTTCTTTAAAAATAGTTTATACTTCGAAACCAAAACCATTTTATTTCAAAACTATTTATTCAATCAAAATAGTTTATACTTCGAAACCAAAATCATTTTTATTTCAAAACTATATTCAAATCAAAATAGTTTATACTTTATCATTTCCATCTCAAACCTATATTCACTTCCAAAAATCATAATACTTTCAAAGTTATAACTCTTTCGAAACCAAAATACTTGAAATCATTACACTTTGAAAATCATAACATTCTGAAATCATACATTTGAAATCATGAAACATTCATTTAATTCTTTACATTTTACAAATTTATTTCCAATTTAATTCAAAATTTCAAATTTCCAATTTAATTCAAATCAAACCATCAATTTCAATTCAATTCAGTTTTCTAACAAAACATTTCAAATCTTATAAATTTCAAATATAGATTTGATCTACAAAATAAGCTATCCAATTTTAATATGTTTCCAAACTTTAATATCCAACATTTCAAAACTAAACTTTATAATTCCATATATTCATATCTCAAATCTAATTTCATTATTATGTAGTTTTGAAATATTCATTTCCTAAATCCAATATTATTAAAATAAACTCAAATTACAATTAAACCAAATATCTTTTCATACAAATATAAACTTCAAATATTCCTTTATCAAATAAAGAAAAATCAAATATCATTCAACATTCACATTCTTTATTAAAATAAAGATCAAATCATTTCCAAACCATTTCAAAATCATTAAAATATTACATCCTTTCAAAACTTCATAATCAAATCATTATTTGAATTCAAATCCAAATATTCAAAGTTAAATATAATTTAAAAATCAAATATGTCATTCATTTATTATTTCAAACATCATTACCAAAAAAACATTCCAAAATTCCATTCAAAAATTCATTTATTATATTACATTTCATTCCGTTTAACACATAACCAAGTAAACTTTATTTAAATTCAAATTCAATTTAAATTCCTTAAAAATTCAAATTTAAATATTCAAAACTTCTAAAATTTCACAGATAATCCATTTCAAAAGTTAAATTATTTAACACTTTAAAATATAGCCCAAACAGTGTTAAAATCTATAACATTTCAAAACATTGTCAAATTATAGCAACGACAGCATTTATAAAGTGCTATCGTAGCTTATAGCTTCCAAAAAGGGTTTAGTTCAAGAATAACGGCATTTATAAAATGTCGTAATAGATATTTAGTTATTTCAAACATTGTTAGATTCAAAACAATAGCATTTAAAATTGCTGTCAAAAGACTACAACATTTTGAAAATGCTATAAAATTCCAGATTTCATTTTATCTTTTCAAAAATAATAATAAAACTCCAAATTTTTATTATAACTTAAAAATCATATTTCTAGACTTCAAAATTTCACATTTAAAATCATTTTAACATATGATTTAACACAATAAAATTTTAAGATCAAATATTCAATTTTGCAAACTCCATTCATTTATTAAGTCAAAATTCACTATTTATTAATTTATAAATTTAATAAACTTAAAATTTTACTTCAAATATCATTTCAAAACTTTAAATTTAATTTACATTATTTATTTACATCTTAAAATAAAATTTAAAGTCAAACGTCACATTTACTCCAAATTTACATACTTGAATTCACTTAAATTCACAATTTCAAGATTTAATATTTAACTTTCTTAAAACCATAATATATATGTTTTAAATAAAAATTTCATACTTTTGAAAATACATATTTAAAAAAAATCATTTAAAAATATACCACGGGGTCTGTATATAATTTTCTAACCTAGGTCAAGTGATACGGATGTATATCATTTCAATCCGTAATTTACAAAGAAAACCGGGTTTCATCATTTCAAACCCGCAATCCCAAGTCAAATAAAATACAATAAAAATCGCTCAGGCCTATCATTTCAGCCCATAACGATTTGTTCCTATTCTAAAGTCCGTTCGGGTATGTATCATTTCAACCCATAGTGATTCTATTCTAACATGGAACTTGCAGTGTGATCATATGCATAAACAATATAAACAATGTCAATGTCACAATATAATGTCATATATCATATTTCAGGTGATAATTAACAATTTTAACATGGTAATAACATGGCATAGCATATCATATGGTCATCATTAACTTGCATAAGATTTTATATTACTAAACACTTGTCATCAATTCACTATTTCATAAGTATAAATGTCAGAGTGAGAAAGACTCACCTTTTACGAAGTTAGAGACAAACAACACACACAAGAGCGATTCCAAAGGCACGACAAGCACGATTTGATTTGAATTGATGGAGACCCTTGTAAAAAACACAAAATATAACATACATAAGCATAAATATAGATATCGACATACAAATATAATCAACGACTTTAGTTTGCAGAACAGTTGCAAAACACGAGAGATGACCAAACCTTAGAAGCAAAAGACTTGCACATGACAACATAAGCTTGTCACATGATCAAATGGGCTTGATCTCACCACACTAGGCTCAGCCTAGGTGTCAATATGGCTTGGCCATGGCCTAGAGACAAGGCTTAGGGCAAGAAAGTGGAAGGTAAAGGCAAAACAAGTGGAAAGTAAAGGAGGCAAGGGGTTTGGGTCAAGGAATGGAAGGTTTTGGTGTAATTAGGCTCGGCCTATGGTCCTATGGGCTCGGCCTGGTGCATCTTCAGGCCAGGTCAGAGATGATAATGATGGCTATAGGTCATGGAAGCAAGTTGTGGTGGTGTTAGAGGTGGTGGCCAAGGCTAAACATGAAGGAAATGGGAATACAAGGCTCGGCTAGGTAATATTTGGAGTTTTAAGCAAAGTTTTATGGAGATGACTTCAATTGGATGGCATGGCTTGTCATGGTCAGAGGAGGAGGAGATGGTTGCTTCTGTAGATGGTGGAGGAGATGGTGGAGCTGATGGTGGAGGTGATAGGCCAAGAATCATATGTGAAGTCAAGGCAAATTTAAGCAGAAAACAAGGCAAATTCCAGGAAGAAAGGTAGAAAAGAATAAAGAGAAGCCATTAACTTGGAATTTTTTTTTTCTCAAATGAGAAATAGCCGTGAGTTGAAGAGGATAAGAAGTATTTTCACGTGAAAGGCAATGGGAAATGTACGGCTATCAAGGAGAAAATGAAAAGCCAAGGAAATGAAGAGACTAGCTATTGAAAAGTCACAAGAAATGAAAAGCCTTGTCTCTTTGAATTTCTAATTTCTTTTTAAAATTTAAATACATGTAAAATATGTATAAATACAGATAAAACACGAAAATATAGTAAATAAAAATAAATAAATAAATATTAATTAAATATAATTAAATTAAGAAAATAACAAAGAAAATGTAAATTAGGCTTGAAAATTTGAAAATAAATGAAATGAACTTTGGGAAAATTGTATGTACATGAAAAATATTTATAAATAAAGATAAAAACATAAAAATAAAATGAATACATAAAAATGAATAAATAAATTTTAATTAAATATAATTTAAATGAAGAAAATAGCAGAAAAATGGAAACTAACCTTTAAAAATAGAAAATAAATTCAATGAGCTTTGGAAAAATTAAAACATCACTTTAAAAATATTTAAAGGTAAAAATATATGTAACATAACATATAATAGAATTTAGAATAAGATATGACAAATAAAAAAAATTATTTATATAATTTACAATAAACAATATTGTTAAATAAAACAATTTACACCCAATTTTGTAAAAAGCATAACTTTCACAATATTATTCGGATTTCAACGAAACGAAAAGCATTGTTCTTGAAATTTTATTTGCTTTCATAATAAAAGATAAAATTCAAATTTTCAAACTTTAAAATTTAAATTTAAAGGTAAAAGTTTTACCAGATTGACCAAAATTCACATTTTCTGGAAATATTCAATTTATGCATGTTTGAAATTCTAATCCACATCAAAATCAACATTTATATTTCAATTAACAAAATATATTCATTTTAATAAATAAAATAAAGTTTTTAAATTAGGAATTTAAATTAAAATAATTAAAATATACAATTACAATAATCAGAAAATACAGGGTTGTTACACTCTCCCCCACTCAAAACTTTTCGTCCCCGAAAAGGAATGAGGTACGGGAAAGCACAGAAAAAGATAGAATGAAATAGTATTAAGACAAGATGACAAGAAGATTAAAATTATACTTGATAACTGTTGCTATAGGTAAGTTTAACAATGTGGAGATGATCTTTCCAAGATCTTCCAGAATCAAGAACACAAGCATGAAAAAAATCTTTTAGAATCTGATTCACCCTTCCCGTTTGACCGACGGTCTGTGGATGGCAAGCAGTGCTTAGATTTAAAGATGAGTACCAAAGATTATTAAAGATTATAGAAAGATTTCTAAACAGACTGGTATATGCAATAGCCTCCCATTCTGTAGCAAGATAAGGGAAATTAGGACAACCAAAAGATAGTTTGAAAATCAAAATAAAATAATAAATTTGAAACCATAAAATTTCAACTTAAACTGAAAATTAATTTTACATAAGTCAAATAAATCTTAAGCATCTCTAATTTCATTATCTTATCATCCTATTATCTTAAATTAACTAATCCCTAAAATCATGTATTTGAAAAATCTTTTATTATACTCAAAATGTACCAAATAAAATTTAATTCTTCTTCACTACTAATTAAAATTAAATTGATTCCTCTCAATATATTTTATCACCTATGTTGAATATATTTACACTCATTGTAACTGCCTTAAATTTATTCTTAGTTCCTTTATCATCATTTTATATTGTAAATTATTCCATTACACTTTTTCTTTATTTACCTCTGTTAATCCTTTTTTAACTAAAATTTAAGTATATAACATTTATAATAACCACTCAAATTTTATTTATAAAATCTTTTTTTTTATATTGTATATTATCCAATTACATATTCAACTTCTGAATATTAAGGTAAGTTATATTGGAATGAAATTGTGTAGTATACAAATAAAACTTTCTAATTCAATTATTTCAAGCTTAAATATTTATCCAAATCTTGAAATCATACTTAGAAATTATCTTTGAAGATAAAATTTAGGAATTAAATTTTCGATAAATTCCAAACTATTTAGAGATAAATAAATGCTCATATACTATATATATGTCCATTCAAATTTAAATCATATATCAGCATATGTTACAAATCCATTCTTATTTTAGAAATTAAAATCAATTAAATTTTCCCAAAACAAAATGTAGCAAGACTACAGAATGGTCTCTTCACTTCGAAACTCGAAAATGAATGTCGATGATGCTGCAGTCATCACCGAAATTATTTTCCAGCGACAAAGAGAAGAACACTAAATTTAAATTTAAAATTCTTTGGAAACAAATTTCTGTTCGAAAATACTTTAAATAATATATCCTTTAAAACTTTAAACACAAAGTTTGAAATCCATCGGAAATTAAATTCTCAAATTCTTGTTTTACATTCATTTTAAATTTCCAAACAAATTTATAACCATGTTTTATAGTTCAATTAGATATATGAAACAATAGAAAATGATATATAAAATCAAATATTATTTCTTAACAACCAATTCAAATAAAATCAAGATAAATATTTATAATATAGTTACAAAATTTATTTCACAAAATTTATTTCATTACTAAATTTAATGGAGGTGTGTGTTGTTGAGAGAGATTTCAAGTGTTTTGGAAATCTTATCGATAGCGTTGATCAGACGAATCGATTAGAAACCCAAATCAACATCAACAAATCAAACAACACAATATATAAAACATTTTAAATATTAGTTTACAAATACACTTCAATAATAATTTGAAGATAAGTTGGAAACAAAGATGAGATTATTAAATAACAGAATAGAAAGATGGATAAGCTTATATAAATCGCGGGCAACCTTAACCGGGTCAACCGTGACTTAAAGAATAAGACCGATGTGAATTTCTTGGGTAAATCGACATTCGATCTCAAGATGTAGAGTTCGAAATTATAAGAGATACTAGCATCTAAACCGAGGATATAGAATCTCTGGTGAATCGATGCTGTTGTAAAGGAGTTCCCCCCCTTTACAAATAAATTTGAGGTTGGCGAGACCGCCGACTCATTATAAAGATCATTCAACGTGGAGTTATGGGATGCTCCAGAATCAAATGAAGATGAATAGTGAGGGACACGAAATGGATTTTGGAACCACATGGAATGTTCCAAAATTCAAAGGAATCGAGTCAAAAAGGAAGAGGTTTGAACTCGAATGAAAGTGATTCTGTAAATATATTTACCCTATATACTGAGTTTTGCCTAGAGCTACCAAAGCTCTGATACCAACTGTGACAACCCGATATTTTCAACCATTCGCATCCGCACATGTCGGACTTGAATTGCTCAAAATACCGCGTTGTAAATAAAATTTGGCAAATCTCAGAATATACAGTAAATACATAGTCACATATCACAGACACAGAGTAAATAATAATGCAGCGGAAATAAAAGAGATAGTAGTTCATGAAGCTACTATATAAAAATAAGATACATCAGAGTTAAACAAGATACAACAGAAGAGTAACAAGATACATCAGGTATAAATCAGAATACATCACTGAAATCACTGGATACAAAAAGCAAAATAGATGGCTAGATCTTCAAGGAAAGCTCATGCTCCAAAGGTGAATCTTGAATGCTAACTCACTCAATCTGACTCGAGCGTAAAGCAAAACACAAAACACTCGAGTCAGGACATAAATACTTATGAACTGTAAATCAACTCAAGTGAACAGTAACAAAAATGCATCAGTAACTTAAAGGATGCTTGGGATCGCCCATCCTTTAAGGATCCGTTAAACTATTTACTATGTAGTAATATTGCGCTATTATAATAATGTCTATAGTAAAATAAACATACTTTTAAATAGCGTTCCGGGCTACCCATATCACCCTTCACACATAATAGTCCCAGTAGTCCATCCAATATCATGCCATCTCCACTCCGGGTGACTGTCAGAGGATACCACACGGGCTACGGGAGAAAAACAAACTCGTAGTAAAGGCTCGGTATGGTAGGTGACACGACACACAAGGCAATGCCAGGGTAGATATACCAATTACGCACACGGGCTGGTGGTAACGCAGCAGCCACATACGCCCACCTCGGAACACACTCCCAAATCAAAATCGGAGGATGGCCATCTAATCAATCACCAGTAAGAGTATAGTATCGAAGGAATGTGTCCGATCGGAGGAATGACCTCACTTGGCCCGAGATCGCTCCTGTTTTAGCCACCTTATGCCAACTCACGGGAGTTGGGTCCACGTAATATACCTCAAGAACGTCGCCACCATCCTACTTCATTCTGGAATCTCCACCGCGTACACGGTTGTTAAAGTGGTTTTCGGAGTTGGCAGAGAGTATGACAACTTCCGATCCCGGTCTCTTTAACAAACAAACGTTATTATAACGCCGTGGTCATTTCAAAATAGGTTATACTTCAAAAAGATCAAATCATTTCGTTTCAAACTATATTTCTTTAAAAATAGTTTATACTTCGAAACCAAAACCATTTTATTTCAAAACTATTTATTCAATCAAAATAGTTTATACTTCGAAACCAAAATCATTTTTATTTCAAAACTATATTCAAATCAAAATAGTTTACTTTATCATTTCCATCTCAAACCTATATTCACTTCCAAAAATCATAATACTTTCAAAGTTATAACTCTTTCGAAACCAAAATACTTGAAATCATTACACTTTGAAAATCATAACATTCTAAAATCATACATTTGAAATCATGAAACATTCATTTAATTCTTTACATTTTACAAATTTATTTCCAATTTAATTCAAAATTTCAAATTTTCAATTTAATTCAAATCAAACCATCAATTTCAATTCAATTCAGTTTTCTAACAAAACATTTCAAATCTTATAAATTTCAAATATAGATTTGATCTACAAAATAAGCTATCCAATTTTAATATGTTTCCAAACTTTAATATCCAACATTTCAAAACTAAACTTTATAATTCCATATATTCATATCTCAAATCTAATTTCATTATTATGTAGTTTTGAAATATTCATTTCTTAAATCCAATATTATTAAAATAAACTTAAATTACAATTAAACCAAATATCTTTTCATACAAATATAAACTTCAAATATTCCTTTATCAAATAAAGAAAAATCAAATATCATTCAACATTCACATTCTTTATTAAAATAAAGATCAAATCATTTCCAAACCATTTCAAAATCATTAAAATATTACATCCTTTCAAAACTTCATAATCAAATCATTATTTAAATTCAAATCCAAATATTCAAAGTTAAATATAATTTAAAAATCAAATATGTCATTCATTTATTATTTCAAACATCATTACCAAAAATATATTCCAAAATTCCATTCAAAAATTCATTTATTATATTACATTTCATTCCGTTTAACACATAACCAAGTAAACTTTATTTAAATTCAAATTCAATTTAAATTCCTTAAAAATTCAAATTTAAATATTCAAAACTTCTAAAATTTCACAGATAATCCATTTCAAAAGTTAAATTATTTAACACTTTAAAATATAGCCCAAACAGTGTTAAAATCTATAACATTTCAAAACATTGTCAAATTATAGCAACGACAGCATTTATAAAGTGCTATCGTAGCTTATAGCTTCCAAAAAGGGTTTAGTTCAAGAATAACGGCATTTATAAAATGTCGTAATAGATATTTAGTTATTTCAAACATTGTTAGATTCAAAACAATAGCATTTAAAATTGCTGTCAAAAGACTACAACATTTTGAAAATGCTATAAAATTCCAGATTTCATTTTAGCTTTTCAAAAATAATAATAAAACTCCAAATTTTTATTATAACTTAAAAATCATATTTCTAGACTTCAAAATTTCACATTTAAAATCATTTTAACATATGATTTAACACAATAAAATTTTAAGATCAAATATTCAATTTTGCAAACTCCATTCATTTATTAAGTCAAAATTCACTGTTTATTAATTTATAAATTTAATAAACTTAAAATTTTACTTCAAATATCATTTCAAAACTTTAAATTTAATTTACATTATTTATTTACATCTTAAAATAAAATTTAAAGTCAAACGTCACATTTACTCCAAATTTACATACTTGAATTCACTTAAATTCACAATTTCAAGATTTAATATTTAACTTTCTTAAAACCATAATATATATGTTTTAAATAAAAATTTCATACTTTTGAAAATACATATTTAAAAAAAATTATTTAAAAATATACCACGGGGTCTGTATATAATTTTCTAACCTAGGTCAAGTGATACAGATGTATATCATTTCAATCCGTAATTTACAAAGAAAACCGAGTTTTATCATTTCAAACCCGCAATCCCAAGTCAAATAAAATACAATAAAAATCGCTCAGGCCTATCATTTCAGCCCATAACGATTTGTTCCTATTCTAAAGTTCGTTCGGGTATGTACCATTTCAACCCATAGTGATTCTATTCTAACAGGGAACTTGCAGTGTGATCATATACATAAACAATATAAACAATGTCAATGTCATAATATAATGTCATATATCATATTTCAGGTGATAATTAACAGTTTTAACATGGTAATAACATGGCATAGCATATCATATGGTCATCATTAACTTGCATAACATTTTATATTACTAAACACTTGTCATCAATTCACTATTTCATAAGTATAAATGTCAGAGTGAGAAAGACTCACCTTTTACGAAGCTAGAGACAAACAACACACACAAGAGCGATTCCAAAGGCACGACAAGCACGATTTGATTTGAATTGATGGAGACCCTTGTAAACAACACAAAATATAACATACATAAACACAAATATAGATATCAACATACAAATATAATCAACAACTTTAGTTTGCAGAACAGTTGCAAAACAAGAGAGATGACCAAACCTTAGAAGCAAAAGACTTGCACATGACAACATAAGCTTGTCACATGATCAAATGGGCTTGATCTCACCACACTAGGCTCAGCCTAGGTGTCAATATGGCTTGTCCATGGCCTAGAGACAAGTCTTAGGGCAAGAAAGTGGAAGGTAAAGGCAAAACAAGTGGAAAGTAAAGGAGGCAAGGGGTTTGGGTCAAGGAATGGAAGGTTTTGGTGTAATTAGGCTCGGCCTATGGTCCTATGGGCTCGGCCTGGTGCATCTTCAGGCCAGGTCAGAGATGATAATGATGGCTATAGGTCATGGCAGCAAGTTGTGGTGGTGTTAGAGGTGGTGGCCAAGGCTAAACATGAAGGAAATGGGAATACAAGGCTCGGCTAGGCAATATTTGGAGTTTTAAGCAAAGTTTTGTGGAGATGACTTCAATTGGATGGCATGGCTTGTCATGGTCATAGGAGGAGGAGATGGTTGCTGCTGTAGATGGTGGAGGAGATGGTGGAGCTGATGGTGGAGGTGATAGGCCAAGAATCATATGTGAAGTCAAGGCAAATTTAAGCAGAAAACAAGGCAAATTCCAAGAAGAAAGGTAGAAAAGAATAAAGAGAAGCCATTAACTTTGAATTTTTTTTTCTCAAATGAGAAATAGCCGTGAGTTGAATAGGATAAGAAGTATTTTCACGTGAAAGGCAATGGGAAATGTACGGCTATCAAGGAGAAAATGAAAAGCCAAGGAAATGAAGAGACTAGCTATTGAAAAGTCACAAGAAATGAAAAGCCTTGTCTCTTTGAATTTCTAATTTCTTTTTAAAATTTAAATACATGTAAAATATGTATAAATACAGATAAAACACGAAAATATAGTAAATAAAAATAAATAAATAAATATTAATTAAATATAATTAAATTAAGAAAATAACAAAGAAAATGTAAATTAGGCGTGAAAATTTGAAAATAAATGAAATGAACTTTGGGAAAATTGTATGTACATGAAAAATATTTATAAATAAAGATAAAAACATAAAAATAAAATGAACACATAAAAATGAATAAATAAATTTTAATTAAATATAATTTAAATGAAGAAAATAGTAGAAAAATGGAAACTAACCTTTAAAAATAGAAAATAAATTCAATGAGCTTTGGAAAAATTAAAACATCACTTTAAAATATTTAAAGGTAAAAATATATGTAACATAACATATAATAGAATTTAGAATAAGATATGACAAATAAAAAAAATTATTTATATAATTTAAAATAAACAATATTGTTAAATAAAACAATTTACACCCAATTTTGTAAAAAGCATAACTTTCACAATATTATTCGGATTTCAACGAAACGAAAAGCATTGTTCTTGAAATTTTATTTGATTTCATAATAAAAGATAAAATTCAAATTTTCAAACTTTAAAATTTAAATTTAAAGGTAAAAGTTTGACCAGATTGACCAAAATTCACATTTTCTGGAAATATTCAATTTATGCATGTTTGAAATTCTAATCCACATCAAAATCAACATTTATATTTCAATTAACAAAATATATTCATTTTAATAAATAAAATAAAGTTTTTAAATTAGGAATTTAAATTAAAATAATTAAAATATACAATTACAATAATCAGAAAATACAGGGTTGTTACAGTTTCTGTGATCATATCTATGTCTGTATATTGCATACATTGGTGTCTAAATTAACATAAATCGAAAAAGATTTAGTAATTCTTTATTAACACTATTCTCCCCCCTCTAGAGTTAATCCTAGCCTTAAGATATGTAATCCGCATTTCTCACAATTGGTATCGGAGCAAGGTTTTCAAAGTTTCATAATCTGATTTTTGAACAAGTTTTTAAATTGGCTATATTTGTTAATACTAGTTTAGAAGCATTCAAACCATCATCGTCTCTTGGGGCTGCATATAATCAATATTCAAATTCCAGTTGTCTACCAAGATTGTTTGATGTGCAGGAATCATGCTTTATGGGTATTTAGGAATCAATCCACAATGGACAAATCGTGCAAATCAGAAAGAACAAGTGGATACTTGATAGTGGGTTTTCTAGACGCATGACTGACAATTCAGATATACTGAATGATATAATATATAAAGACGGAGGATTGGTTAACTTTAGAGACAATTCAAAAGGATATGTGATTGGCATCGACAAAGTCGGTAATTCTAAAACTCCTACTATTACTAATGTTTTGCTAGTTAAGAATCTGAAACATAATCTGCTAAGTATAAGTCAACTATGTGATAAAGGATATAAAATCAAATTTGAAAAAGATAAATGTCACATTGAAGATAATAATTCAACCATTATATTTGAGGGAGTCGGGAAAATGAATATTTATATTCTTAGTATGAAAGTTTCAAATGATAACCTGTGTCTTATGGCAAATACAAGTGACCTTTGGATTTGGCACAAGAGATTTGGGCATTTGAATTTCAAACTCTTATCTAGACTGTCAAAACATGATCTAGTAAGAGGTCTCCCTAAAATGAATTTTAAAATAGATAGTTTATGTGATGCTTGTCAATTAGGAAAACTTAGAAAAAGTTATTTTAAATTTAAAGATATGATTTCAACTTCAAAACCTCTTGAATTACTTCATCTTGATTTATTTGGTCCATCTCAAATTCTATCAATAAATCATAGTAAATATGTCTTTGTAATTGTAGGTGATTATTCTAGATTTACACGGACAATATTTTTGAAATATAAAAGTGATACTTTTGAATGCTTTAAGACATTTTCAAAAAGAATGCAAAATCAATTTTCTCTAAAAATTATAAATATTCGAAATGATCACGGTGGTGAATTTGAAAATGAAAAGTTTGAGGAATTCTGCAATAAAAAGGGAATAACTCATAATTTTTCATTTCCGGGAACTCCACAACAAAACGGAGTAGTAGAACGTAAAAATAGGGAGATTCAATAGTGTGTGAGAACTATGCTTACAGATAGTAATTTACCAAAGAATTTTTGCGCAGAAGCAGTTGCTACTGCCTGCTATATTTTAAATAGAATTTTAATTAGACCTCTAACTGATAAGACATCTTATGAACTTCTTTATTCAAAGAAACCCAAGGTATCTTATTTCAGAATTTTTGGAAGTAAATGCTTTATTTTAAATACAAAAGATAATTTAGATAAATTTGACCCTAAATTCGACAAAGGTATCTTTATCGGATATTCTAATAAAAGTAAAGCGTACAGAGTATTTAATTTAAAAACTAATTTTTGAAGGAACAATACATGTTTCATTTGATGAAAATTTCAAAATTTTTGAAGATACAAACGATGAGGAGGATTTAATCATTCAAAATCAAGAATCACTTGAAACTAATAATGAAATTAATCATCCTAATAAAAGGACTAAACTTTTAAAAGGTCATCCTATAGAAAATATACTAGGAGATATGCAATCTGTTATTAAAACTAGAAATCAACTAAGTCAAATGAGTAATGTAGCTCTTATATTAACTATTGAACCCAAAAATCCAAAAGAAGCATCAAGTGATGATTCATGGATTTCGGCTATGCAAGAAGAATTAAATCAATTTGCGAGAAATGATGTTTGGGAACTTGTTCCCAGACCAGAAAATAAAACTATAATTGGAACTAAAAGGATTTATAAAAATAAAATGAATGAGCAAGGAGAGGTAGTTAGAAATAAAGCTCGATTAGTCGCTCAAGGTTATTGTCAAGAAGAAGGAATAGATTTTGATGAAACCTTTGCTCCCGTAGCAAGATTAGAAGCCATTAGGATTCTACTTGCTTTCGCAAATCATAATAATTTCAAATTATTCCAAATGGATGTTAAAAGTGCCTTTTTAAATGGATTTGTAAAAGAAGAAGTATATGTTGAACAACCACCACTTTTTGAAAATGATAATTTACCAAATCTTGTTTACAAACTTAAAAAAGCATTATGTGGTCTAAAACAAGCTCCTAGAGCCTGGTATGATAGACTAAGATCTTATTTATTGCAATCTAATTTTGAAATTGGTAAAGTAGATAATATTTTTTTTATTAAAAGAAATAAAAATGATATTCAACTAGTACAAGTTTATGTAGATGATATCATTTTTGGTTCAACTAATTTTGAAATGAATAAAGAATTTTCTGAAATAATGAGAAAAGAGTTTGAGATGAGTCATATGGGTGATTAAATTTCTTTTTAGGATTACAAATAAAACAATTAGATAATGGTATCTTTACTAGTCAATAAAAATATGCTAAAGACCTAATTAGTAAATTTGGTTTGACTATTGCGAGTGGAAAACCCACTCCCATGGAAACCAATGAGTACCTTAGTAAAGAAGATTTCTCGAAAGTTGTAGATCAAAAACTATATAGTGGAATGATTGGATCACTACTCTATATTACTGCCAGTAGACCTGATATCGTGCATAGTGTTTGTCTCAGTGCCAGATATCAATCCCAACCTAAAGAGACCCACTTAAAAGGCGTAACACGAATCATAAGATATGTCAAACACACATCTGATTATGGTTTATTCTACCCTAAAAATGATTCTTTTGACTTAATATCTTACTGTGATGCTGACTATGCTGGTTGTAAATCAGACCGAAAAAGTACAAGTGGGACTTGTCACTTTTTGGGGAATTCTCTGATTTCTTGGCTTAGTAAAAAGCAAAACACGGTTTCTTATCAACAACTGAAGCAGAGTATATTTCTGCTGCTTTGGCTTGTTCGCAAGTAATATATATGCAACAAACCTTAAAAGATTTAGGTTTAAAATTTTCAAAATCACCAATTTATTGTGACAATACAAGTGCGATAAATTTATCTAAAAATACTACTCAACATGCTCGAACTAAACATATTGATATCATACATCATTTTCTCAGAGATAATATAAGTAAGGAAGTAGTTACTCTCGAGTATATCAATTCTGGGAATCAAACTGTTGATATCTTAACAAAACCCTTAAATGAATCAATATTTACTAAATTAAGAAGAGAATTAGGTATTTGTTCTATAATTGAAATATAAATAACAACTATAATTAATAATTAATATTAAAATAATTCAAAGAGTTAAAATAAAAAGGACCATGTCGACATCCCCATATACCCATGTCGACATGCAACGTTTTTAAATTTTGAAAATTTTCCCACCAAAATTCAAAAAAATTAGTTATATATTCTTCTCTATTTCGAATTTTTGTTCATTCTCTCTGTTTTCTCTTTAATCTAACTTATGAAATAAATAAAATAGTGGCCTTCTCTTTCAAATCAAACATAAATCAACCTTTTTATTCCTCTCTCCTACGTCGGGTCCATTTCCACACACTACTCTCGCTCGTGTGACTAAAATGGAGGAATCTATGAAGGATGTATTTCAGATGATGACTAAAATTCAAGTGACTCAACTTCGTATGGAAAAGGAACAGGAAAGGCAAGGAAAGATTCTTAGGAATTTGCAAAAATTCCTAATGGATAACTAGGCCAATCCTATCTTGATTGATGAAGATTCTTCACTCAATCAAGAACAAGAGGTCTGCGAAGAAGAAGAAGAAGAACCCATGGAAGAAGAAGTGCAAGCGGAAGATGATGACCGAGTCATGTATATTGGAGAAGTGTGTTTTGACAAGAATGAGAATTTTATCGAACAACGTGGAAACTTCTGTTTCCACTATCCAAACTGTTCGATTCATAGATATCCTATGTTTAATAACACATAATAGTTTCTTTTCTTTCTTCTCCATTGTTGTTTGTGTTTCTTTATGTTTTCTAAACGCTCATGTATATACAACTTCATACGTAATAAATAACTCGTGTTCTTATATGTGTTTTAATTATAAGTACTATCGTGAATTCTTACTTAGGATAGTTAATAGTTTAGGACTATGTTTTAGTATTAGATTTAAGTGATGATTACTTATGATAACACTATCATTATAATCACATGTCATAGAGTATTAGTTTTAGGGGGAGTTATATAGTTTGGAGTTATATAGTTTACATTTAGTTTTTTTTGTTGATGACAAAGGGGGAGAAATATAAAATAGGATAGTTAGGCATAGATTAAGGGGGAGTTATTAGTTTTAGGGGGAGTTATTAGCATAGAAGTAATATTTTATAAACAAAGGTTGTCATCATCAAAAAGTGGGAGATTGTTAGTCCGTGAGATGATGATTTTGATGACAACAACCTTAGAATAGGTTATAATATATAAATAATAACATTATAAGTTTAGATATATATGTATATGCAGGATTTAACCATGCAGGTACTAATAATGAAGACTGTACAGTATAGAGATTCAAGATATCAAGATAGAAGACTCATGAGTATCAAGATTATCAAGAGTTCAAGATTTCAAGGTTAAGTATTTTTTATTATTAGGAATTTTGTTAAAACTCATAGAAAAGCACTGGTATCTTAAAATCCAATTATTTTGTGGAATGGAATCCACTTCGAGCCTGTTAAAGGGATGGAACCCTAATTAGGATGAAACCTACGAAAAATCTAGTGGAACATTGTTTTGTATCCGCTAACTTTTTATTCAAAATGATTTTTCAAAATTATATCCTGTTTTCAATATGTTTTCAAAACTTTCCTTTTAAAAGATTCAAAACCCTCTATCCCGATTTTAAATAATTTTAGCCTCAAAATTATCTTTAATTTCAAAGTCAAATTACTCCTGATTTTAAACTATCTTTTAATATAATATATTTAACTTTTAAATATTTATACTTAGATTTAAAATATAAAATTAGAGTTAAAATTCTATATATATTATTCTCTATATTTACTTATGAATTTTAACTATATTCAAGTATATTTATAAAGTTTAAATTAGTTTTAATATAAGATAAACGTTATTTTCAAAGAAAATCAAAACATCAAGGGATGTCGACATGCCTATGTACCCCATGTCGACATGGTGTCAGTTGAGTTCAAAATTTAAATTTCAAAAGAAGTCTCTATTCTCCATAACTCTTCATGAATGGACATGGTTGTTGTTCTTCTATAAATAGGGGTTAGTTTCAACGAATTTGATATCAGATTTTCTGGTTTTTCACTCTTCTTCTTCTTCCACTTTTCTTAATACATATTCTTATCATTACTCTGCCGAAATCAACATTGAATCGAACTCGATTACTTCTAGTTTGATTCTCTATCACTCTCTCTACAAGATTCTCAATGCTATTCAGAGTTATAGACTTCTTTGTAATTTATTAAGCGAGAAAAGGTGTGATTGTAGCCTTGAAAATCAATCAAGAAAGAAAAGGTGTGATTGTAGCCTTGGTAAATCAATTGGGTAAACTAATGGCCCGAAAATCCAGTATCTCTACCCAGAGAATCAAAATTCTGGAGGGTGTACCTCGTTGCCTTGAAACCGAGGGTGTAATTGTACAAATACTTTTAAAAGGAAATCCATACTTGTGTTGCGGGACTGGATGTAGGGTAACTCCGAACCAGTATAAAATCCAGTGTGTTCTTTCCTTTATTGCTTTTATTTTATTTCTGCATCTGTTTTTGTTTCTGTGATCATATCTGTGTCTGTATATTGCATACATTGGTGTCTAAATTAACATAAATAGAAAAAGATTTAGTAATTCTTTATTAACACTATTCACCCCCCTCTAATGTTAATCCTAGCCCTAAGATCCGTAATCCGCATTTCTCACAAAGAGAACCAAAGAAGGGAAAAGATCCGCTAAACCAAACTCAATACCATCATCCAAATCAACAAGCTCTACTGATCCAAAAGGCAAAGCTGGCATAATAGGACTCGTATCTTTTGCACACAGAGTAAACAACAACGATAATAGGAGCATCAGACTAGACGGGAGTAGAGGAAATATAGGACATAAGCTTAGAGAGAGCATCCGGGTCAGGATAAACGGTTAGGGTAACTGGAGGAATTTCCAAAAGAGAAGCAGAGGGTTTTGACTTGCCAAATGCGGGACAGGAGCAGCCGGGATAGAATTTTATCTAATTATTATTTTATAATGGTTTTTCGAAGTAAAAGATTTTTAGTTGTTTATAAATGTTTTAGAGACCCATCAGTAGAGTGAAAGACATGGATTTTATAAAGGAGTTTATAAAATGGATCGAAGACGTAAGGAAGATTATTTACAAGGTGAAGAGTTTTATAAATGGTTAGATATTTATAAACGAACTCAAGAAACGGGTATATAGATTTATAAAAGAAGTTTATAAGTGGTTTGGGGATTATAAAGGATTTATGAATGAGTTTTAGAAGTGCACAATGAGGATTTAAAAGTTTATAAATGGTTTAGAGATTATAAAGGATTTGTGATTGAGTTTTAGAAGTGTACAAAGTGGATTTATAATTAATTGAAATGTATAAAAGAAGTTTTATAAATGGCTCCAGAAGTTTTATAAAATGGTTTATAAATTGTTTTAAAGAATTAGAAGGAGTTTGTGAATGATTTTTGAATCGAATAAAAATGGAATCTTTCTCAGTGTGTAAATATACTTATACCGTTGAATTAAGTGGATGGATATTTTCTAAGTATTGAAAATATTGAAATTGGTGGATATATCTATATAAAAGTATTCTTATACAAGTAATTTACAAATGGTTTTATTTATGAAAGATTTATAAAATGAGGCTGGTGATTGCTTATATGATGAACCAATGTTGGTTTTCCCTATGGAATTAAATCCATGAGTGAATGATTGTTATTCGATCGTTAAATAACCGACTATCGAATTTGGACCCAAACATAACTTTGGAAATATCTAGTAGAAACACGTGAGTTATATGGCACGGTCATCTCCAATGATACTGTACTGTGCATATAAATCTCGTTTCTTCTCCTAGGACAATGGTAAGAAAATCCATCCAATAAGGTTAGGAGATGATCTTCGATCTTATTTTTGATTATTTATTTCCTAAAGATCTAGGTTGAGTTCACTGAGAATTATCAAAAAGTTGTTTCGAAGAGACTGGGATCGGGTATATTATCCGAAAACTACTTCGATCCAACTTAAGCATTTCGAAGTGAAGACATCTTAAAGATGATGGAATTGGAGATGGAGCTCTCGAATGTTTCGCTCAGTCCGAGAATGGACTTGTATGGATAAATGTGGGTATTGCATTGTCACATGGAAGGCAGTATTAGCATTCCAAGTGGGAAGTGCTGTATAAAAACGTAACATATAGCCTTAATCCTCATTAACCGAGAATGAGTAAAATATGGGAGATGCAGTAAGGCTAGTTGAGTCTCTCCCATGAGGGCAATGCCACCCTTATCTAGAGTCCCTACCATTAATTTATGTATGCTTCGGTACAATTGTCGATTTGAATCAAGGGGTGATCTTATTCGATACTATCCAGTAAAGGGTAGTCCGGTCTTGTGTTGGTAGGAGTCAATAGGTTCAACCTCGGTGTTATTTGTCTTGAGATGCACCATGACGGGTGATACCCTGGTAGCCCAGTCATTATATGGAATCCATTCTCCAACAAGTGCCGTACGGACTTAGTTTTGCCAAACTATGCTGAAACATGAGATGCAAGCATTTTAGCTATATTCATATTTTATTTTGACCCCTAGACATTATTATAATATAAATAGATTTTCTATAGAAAATGTTTTGGTTATCGTAAGATAAAAATCCTTCCATGTTTATGTTCGACGTGGTCTTACAAGACATTCTTGATTGTCGAAAGGTTTTCTACAACTTTAAAGTCCGATTGGGTTAGTTTTCTCACGCTAGTTTTCCATACTGACTCGGATGTTATTTTATTATAATGCTCGGGTCAGACCGAGCATATCATAGATTTAGTTGGATGCTTTGGAGCTTCAAGAGACGAGTTGGAGGCCCAGATACGTATTCATGTAGATGATTATTTTTCCACTATATTCATTGTTGTATTTATCAGAAATTGTAAGGACAAGCTGTTATAACTGTCCTGGCTAAAGTAGGCAGTATACTCTTATTGATGTCTATATATACATACGATGCCCCACCTTTTTAAAAGATTTAAGTCGACAATAAACCACACATGTCTAACTCAAACCATTCAAAAGGAAGGATTGTCAATGGGGTAACAGGAAAATAAGAGAAAGGAAGAAAACCAAAACACAGAATATGCCAACGGAATTGACCAAATATAATAATCAAATAAACAGTTCATGAAGCCGTTTTATAATATACATTTGATTACACAAATTTTACACAAAATCAGAATATAATCAAAAAAGATACCATAATGATGCAGTAGAATAATGCTAATAATATAATATACCAAACTCCGCCTTCATCCTTCGGAAATAATGTCTTTAAACACTGAAATGCTCAGGCTGACCCGAGCATAATGAAAAGACAAAACACTCGAGTTAGAACTAAAAGTTCTTATGTAAGTTAAATTAAAACAAGTAAATATGGGTGTAATAGCTTCGGAGATGTTTACGGGATTTTCCATCTTCTATCAAGTGTATAACGTGAGTGCAATAACTTAACAGATGTTACGGGATTTCCCATCTCCTAAGGATCCTTAAAATATCTATATGTAGTAAGATACGCTATATATGTAGTGTCTATTAGTAAAGTAAATATTAAAATAACGTTAACATGGGTCCCCGTTAATACATGTTTAAGCAGGTAGTCTACGCAGGTCCTGTAACATAACCAGTAACGTCGGTAGCCAGTGAGTCCCCTACAGGTACCATACTAAAACAAAATCGCAGTGGTCACGAATAAGGATAAAGAGTATGACAAGGCACGTGAGGCGATGCCTAAGGTGGGATACTACTGTTTTGCATTTCCTGATTGGTGGTAACCACTAATGGCCTACTGCATCCAAACAAAATTTGAAGGTGCGCACCAATCAAGTTTCAAAGTCAAGATGGTAACACAAAGAAGTGTGTCCACTAGAGGTAGCTAGCCTCATTGGTCAAGTATAACTCCTGTTTTAGTCATTATAAATTGGCACAAGTGGTAGGGACTATCCATCAGCGTTCTCTTTCTTCAAATACAGCAAACGCCTCCAATTCAACCACTTCATTCTGAATAACATCCGCTGCGTACACAGTTGTCAAAGTGGTTCCAATATTGATAGAGAGTATGCCAATAAGAGGCCCCAGTCTCTTTAACAACCAAGCGTCATTTTTAACTCCGGTTGGTTCTTTTACATTTCAAAAACGATTCATATTTGATATCAAAATATCATATTCACTTCGAAAATGTCACTTCATTTCAAAATACCATATTTACTCAAAATGCAAAATTTCACTTGAAAATATCATTTCAAATCCCAACTTAGGTTATAACCTCATTTATCCACATTCACATTTAAATCCACGATTTAAATATTAACATTCCAACTTGCACAGTTTGATTTTTTAGAAAATAGTTTGCATAGTTTTAAATAGATTAAAATTGTTAAAAAGTTTAAAGATTTAAAGATTCTAAAACAGTTTGATATAAAATGGCTGAGTATTGAAAGTGATTTACATAATAAAATAGTTTGGAAAATATAAATAAATTTGAATATCAAAAAGATAGATTTTAAACAGTTTATATTAAAATAATTTGTTTTGAAAATAGTATCGAATCAGACTGTTTCTGTTCATTTCAACAAATCTGGGCCCATGTTAAAATTTCAAATCAACAAAGCTCAATTTTCAATCTTTCAATCCAGTTTACTCATTTCGATTTAGTTTCAAAAACAACTTGATTTCAGTTTCAATTCCAATTACCTCAATTTTCGCAACATCCATGTTTAAACTCCAAATTCGATTGGACAATTCAATTCAATAATTTAAATTTCAATTCAATTCTTATTTTAAACCATTTCAATTTATCAATTTCAAGTCCAATGTCAATTTATTGATTTAAAACACTTAAATCAAATTTACCCTCATTGTTAAATTTTTAGGTCCAAATCTAAGTCATATATCAATTACAACTTCACATTTCCAATTTAATTCTTTAAAACAATTCTCTTTTAACCAATTTCTGTTTCTACATTTCATAGATTGAATTAGAAAATAATTCAATTCATATAAATCCAAGATTTATTTATTTTAAAAAATATTATCTGATCAAAATCCAAATTCAAGATTTTTAAAACCATTTAATTTAGCCAATCCGGTGTCCATATATGATTTTTGTAACGACCCAAAATTTCACTACTTTAATTTACGAATATTTAATTAATTTTAAATATTCAAATAAATGGTTTTATAGAGAAGCTAAAAATATTTTTAATAATAAATAATAATGGTGAAATAGTTTTTAAAATATGTTTACAAAAATATATACTCCGATGAAAAACAAAAAATGTGACCGGAAACCGCTTTTCGAATTTTGGACATTTCATCGTATAAAGTTGTTTGAAATTATTCAAATGCATGAAATGTTATAAATATGGATTAGTAATTTATTAGGGTTAAGTGTAATTAATTAAGTTAAAAAATGATGATGTGACAATTTGGCGGCTATAATAAAAAATAAAAAGATCACATCATTAGGAGACATAAGTACATTAGAGCACTTATGCATGTTGACTTTGATTTGATGAGAGGGTGGCTAGGTGTGGGCTAAAATGGATGATGTAGAGGAGAGGGTGTCATATGGCATGCATGTGTGGAGGGTAGAGTAAATGAGGCTAAAAAGACAATTTGCTATTTCTGTTTCATATAAAATTAATTTTTCACATTTCTTAGTCATTTTATTTTCATTTTCTCTTATCTTATCTTCCTTAAAGCTTCATGAAACCTTTAATGGCTTCCAAAATAACTGTTCATGTTTTAAGATTTCAAAAATTAACTTTTAAATGTTTTAAAAACTTGTTTAAAGGTTCATTCTTTTCCATTTAAATTTCTCCCATTATACCCAAAATGGTTTCGGCCATAACTTGTGACGCCCCATCTCTATACTCACACTAACGAAGGACATGAGTGGGTAATTCCGTCAATTAGTACGAAGAATAAGGCTATTGAGGAGCCACCATTTGTGTAATTGTTTTATGCAAGTACCGATATGTCAGATAGCACGTCATGCATTTCAATTCAAGAAGAAATTTGACATATCAAATACAAACCCAAATCTATTGCACAATGGCTATGTGGTCATTGGAAACAAATATAAAATAAGCATAACATAAATTAGACTCAAATATTCATATAACTAAGGCAGAAACTGATATGAATATAACATATAGAAGTAAACATCACAGTGGTGGTCATACAAGATCCACTACGTCACAAACGAATAGGTATAAGTGCTAGACAAAAGAATATGTTTACATCAAGGAATCTCTATCTCGAATGTATAAAAACAAAAACTACTAAGCTAAATTAGTTAGCCAAAAGTTAGATGCTAGTAACTGCAAAGAAATCAACTAGAAACACCTGAAACACCTCGGTCTGACCCGAGTATTATTTAAGAAGAAAAATATTAAACAGATCAGTCTAGCAATAATTATCATGTAAGATGAGATAGGATAAGAGATATGACAAATATATATGATAACAACAAAAATCATACAATATCTCAAATTCTTTCAAACACCAAAAAGAATGTCATATTCTTTATTTTATTCACCAAGTCATAAATATTGATAAAGCTTATCTACGCAAATCATAAATATTGGTGAAACACATATTCCTGAAATCATTAATTAGAAATCCAAAAATCACAAAAAAGAGGGGGATGCCTATCACAAATGGGAGCATGAAAACTCACCAACACGTGTATCACAATTGAGACGCTATCCCATGTGTCGCTAACCCATAAAATGAGCGAAGCTCCTCCTAACTAGGTACAGTCCCCTTTTGCGGACTTTGAGCCGAAGCTCCTTCTAATAGGGTATAGTCCCCATTGCGGACTATGAGCCGAAGCTCCTCCTTACAGGGTATAGTCCCCCTTTGCAGACAAATAGGAAAAAAATAACTGAACCAAACATCTTGTAGGTTTAACCAGACATCTAGCCCTAGGTTCTGGAAATTTATAGTTTTTTATTCTTTTTCTTTTTATTTCCTGAAGCCCCCCAGACGTCTGGTTGAGTTTAACCACACATCTGGTCCTGGGCTCTGAAAACTTATTTTCATTTTGATTTTTTCCTCTAAAGCCCCTACCAGACATTTGGTAGGTTCAACCAGGCGTCTGGTTGCCTGAACTAGGCAAAAAGTTGCCTAGGCCATTGATGGTCAAATCAACTCGGAAGCGATTGAACGAGCGATGGATGCTAGGGATTTATGCCAAGCGACAACCTAGTCCTATAGGCTCTTCGATACACCCCAAACAACATGTCCAAACATTCAAGATAGGATCTTTAAAGATTTTGACTTCAAAATACCAAAAGTGGAAAATTCACCAAACCAATTCAAATCAAAAGCAATTGAACATGAATAGATGTTAGAAATTCATACCCAACAATAATGAAAGCTATAGACATAGATGTGAGTTTAAGAACTCACCTTTAAATTCAAAAACAAGAAATGAGAATATCTAAAGTAAGCTTAGACCAATTCCTCTTCACTACACCTTTAGAATCTTCAATCTATTATCAAATGTGAACTTTTTCGTAAGTTAGGTTATAGGAATAATCAAGAATTGAAGAGAGATTGAGATGGAGAAGATGAAGAGGATGCTTACCTAAGCTTTTCCTTGATTTTAGGACTTGAATTTCCTAAGAGAACTAGGGCTTAGGAATTTGGTTTCCTTTTCCCACCATTTTTCGTAGGGCTTGAATGTCTTAGGAAATTAGAAATGGAATAAATGAAGAGGAGTGGAGTGGGAGGTATTTGGTACAAGGTTTGGGTTCTTTTATTGGGTTAATGGTCTAGAACACAACACAAAGCCCAAATGAAAACACCAAAATCCTAATCAACTCCAAACAGATCGATGTTTATACTTAAATAAGTCGTAAACGTCATTTTAAACCCGGTGGAATTGTCTTGAGTCTGGATTCGACTGTTTACAAAAATTCACATTTCAAGCTTTAAATTCAATTAACGATGGTATATTTAAATAAGACATTTAAATACATAATCGTAAAATATGAGGGTTGTTACAGACTCCCCTCCGTGAGGAAATTGCGTCCTCATAATATTCAGGAAGAAAATAAAAAGTAACAACCACTCTAAGGCATAACAACACAAAAGAAAATTTTTAAGTGAGAATTCACCTTAAGGAGCACGAGAGAGTAAATCCAGATGTGTTCGCTTGATAAATTCTCTGGATTCCTAAGAACAATCCTTAGCATTTACGGACCATTGAACTTTATAAGTAGAACATCTTTATTACGAAGGCGTTTAATCTCCGTATACGAATAGGATGTTTCTCATAATTCAAATTATGTGAAACCTCAATTTCTTCAATAACACCGGGATCAAGCATAGAATCAGAATCTCTATGGCATTTCCATAGTTGAGAAACATAGAATATGTCATGAATAGCAGAAAATTGAGCCGTTAATAAAAGGCGATAAGCCACGAAACCAATGTGTTCGTTGATGGGAAATGGGCCAATATATCTAATGCTAATTTTCCTGAACGACTGAAATGCACAACTCCCTTCATAGGCGATACACGAATAAATACCGAATCTCCTATAAAAAATTATAATTTTCTTCTTCGGTTATTGGCATCATATTTTTGTCTACTTTGAGCTTCTCTCATCCTATAATGAATAAGGTCAATCTTTTATATGGAATCACGAATATAATCTAGAACTAAAACCAGCCTCTCACCGGCTTCAAGCCAACACGAAGGAGATCGACATGGCCTTCCGTTGAGTGCCTCGAAAGGTGTCATACCAATAGATTGGAAGCGATTATTGTAAGAAAACTCGACAAGGGAAATACGATCTTCCCAACTTCCACCAAAATAAAGAACACATGCACGAAGAAGATCTTCAAGAGTTCGCTTCACATGCTCTATTTGTCCATCGGATTGAGGATGATAAGCGGTGCTAAAATTAAGCTTCGTACCCAAATTTTGAAGACCTTTCCAATAACCACTAGTAAATAATGGATCACGATCGCCAACAATAGAAGTAGAAACTCCATGCAATTTAACAATTTCTTTAACATAGAGTTTAGCAAAAAGAGGTACGGCCAGGTTGGACCGAATGGAAAGAAAATGGGAAGATTTTGTAGGTCTATCTATTGTCACCCATAGACTGTCATGACCCGAACAAGAACGGGGAAGATCATCAATAAAGTCCACGAAAATTTGATCCCACTTCCAAATGAGAATGTCTAAAGGTTACAATAACCCACCAAGCCTTTGATGCTCGGCTTTAACGAATTGGCAAGTCATGCAACGCTTAATGAAGTTAGCAATATCAGATATCATTCCATCCTAATAATAAAGTTGCTACATGTCCACGTACATTTTACTACTACCGAGATGAATGGTAAATTTAGAAAGATGAGAATCTTCTAAAATGTCTTTATGAAGATCTCTAATATTTGACATAATAAGTCTACCAAACTTTCGAATGCCACCGCGAGCATCGATTTCAAAGTCTTTTAAACCATCAGTATTTCTATCCCTACAACTTTGGCTAAGATGAGCCAATTTGGGATCATGCTTTTGAGCTTTAAGAATGCGGTCTAAAAGAGAAGGATGAGTCTTAAGGCTACATAAAAAAAAGACGAATATGAATCAGATTCACGATCTCGAATCTGACAAGTGGACATAGTTTCGAGATCATTCCATTCAGATATCATCATGGAAACAACCGTTTGTTGCTTACGACTAAGGGCATCAACAACATGATTTACCTTTCCGAAAGTATAAAGAATACCAAGATCATAAGATACAAGAAATTCGAGCCAATGTTGTTGACGCAAATTAAGTTCCTTTGGAGAGAACAAATACTTCAAAGATTTATGATCGGCGTAGAGAACAAATTTATCTCCAAAAGATAATGATGCCAAATTCTAAGGGCAAAAACAATGGCCGCGAGCTATAAATCATGAGTGAAATATCTAGTCTCGGTGGTTTTAAATGCATAGAAACATAAGCGATAACACATTCCCTTTGCATGAGAATGGCTGCCAAACCAAAATGACTAGTATCGGTATAAATAATCAAGTATTGGTTCCCTTTGGGAATCACAAGAATAGAAGCATCGGAAAGGAGGTTCTTTTAATTTCTGAAAAGCAGCTTCACATTTGTCTGACCAAATGTACTTAACTCCCTTCTTTGTCAAACCAGTAAGAGGTATGGAAATTTTAGAAAAGTCTTTTATGAACTGATGGTAATAGCCCGCCATTCCAAGAAAGCTACGAATTTCCATCACATTCTCTGGTCTCTTCCAATTTTGAATCGCCTCAATCTTTGAAGGATCCATGGAAATTATGGATTCAAAAATAATATGTCCTAAAAATTTCACATGGGATTGCCAAAAGTGGCACTTAGAAAATTTTGCTTTCAATTTATTTCTCTCAAGGGTCTCCAACACAATTCGAAGATGTTTTTCATGCTCTTCCTCGATTTTAAAATAAACAAAAATATCATCTATAAAGATGAGAACAAATCGATTAATGAAGTCTTTGAAAACTCGATTCAAATGGTCAATGAAATAAGCTGGAGCATTCGTTAAATCAAATGGCATAACAAGCCATTCATAAGATCCATAATGAGTATGGAACAACATCAAAGGAAAACTATCCTCTGCAATGTAAAGCTGATGAAAACCGGTTGCTAAGTCTAACTGTGAAAAGACTCTAGCACCGCTAAGTTGATCAAATAGATCATCAATCCAACGTAAGGGATATTTTATTCTTGATGGTGAGATCATTAAGCTTGCGGTAGTCGATGCAAAGCCTAAGTGTACCATCGAATTTCTTCACAGAGATAGCCGAAGCTCCCTAAGGAGAGGAACTAGAACGAATAAACTGTTTTGCTTCTAATTGGGATAATTGTTTACACATCTCCTCATTTTCCTTATTGGTCATACGATAAGGAGGACGAGTAATAGGTAGAACTCCAAGGATTAGATTAATTTTGAACTCAATTGATAGCTTAGGGGATAATCCTAAAATGGGCTCAAATATATCGAGAATTTCACGAACAACATGAATGAGGGAAGTAACATCTTCCTCATCATCATTATCATGATCATGTGGATTTAGAGAATATAAGGATGCCATCGAATTGGAATATGAATCTTTAAGAACAATAGAAATCTGCTTAATAGATTGGGGATGTTGAAGATGGATAGTCCTTTCGGTACATAGGATGTGGGCTTCATAACGATTAAGCCAGTCCATTTCCAAAATCATTCCAAAACCTAAGTAACGTATAATTTACAAATCGACACGGAAAGAATAATGACATAGAATAATTTCAACATCCTTACAAAATAAACTAAGTGTTGCGGATCCACTAATCGGATTCACAATTCTTAATGAAGTTGTCAATCCCATAACATTTAAATAAAAATTATCAACAAGTTCTTTGGATATAAAAGAGTGGGATGCACTCATATAAAAAAGCACTCGAATAGTATGATCATGAAACATAATAATGCCATCAAGGACAAAATGAGAAATACCTAGACCAAGAGAAGCGTAGTAGGTGCTTGCACAACATCCAGCTTTCCCTCTTTCTTGCTTTGAAGTTTGGGACATGAAGACCTATAATGACCCAAACTTTTGCAATAGCGACAAGAAATAGGCCTTGGATACCTATTTACATAGTGGTCCTTAGAACCACAATTGTAGCATTCTCCACGATTAGGGATTGGAGTCTTTGATACTGAAGTTACTTGCTTCACTTTCTTGCTGGGATTAGGGATTTTGAACTTAATAGAGGGATGCCTCTTCATGGTGTTATTGAAGCTCTATTTGGTACCACCTCTTCAAGTCGAAGAGCGATATCTCCAAGCTGATCGAAAGGCACTTCTAGTTTCGAAAGTAAAGTCCTTTTGAGGTTCTTATTCAAAGCATGGATAAACCTTTGATTATTTTTCAAAGGGTTACTAATATACTCGACCCCATATTTAGAGAGGGATTCAAATGATGCGACATAATCCATCACAGAAGATTCACCTTAAACAAGGTCAATAAAGCGTCAGGCTAAAGTTACCTTTTTAGCTTTTGTCACAAACTTTAACTCGAACCTTTCTCGGAATTGCTCCCAAATAAGATCCACTTCAACAATTTCCAAAACCAAAAGCTCATAATAATCTAATGCTCTCTTCTGAAGTGTGCTAGAAGCCACTTGGACACGACGTAGATCCACAAGATTCATGCGAGAAAAGATGTGGTCGCATTTTCTAAGCCAAGCTTGGACTTATATTACGCTTTCGGAACCCTTGATGGCCTTCCATCAAAATTGGTATAATCACTACATAAGCGTGCAAATCCTGATTTAGGATGAGTAGGATCAGGAAAGGGTCCGACAGCTTGGGCATTCTTTACAAGATTCAAAAGCTGTTGGACAGCCATCTTGAGGAGTAGCACTGGATTGACCGGTCCTGGGACGGCCAGGTCTAACCATTTCTCTTCTTTAAGAAAGAAAGAAGAGGAAACAAGTTATTCTTAGAATGAATATCAAACAAACATGATTGATAAGGCAAGGCATCTTAAAAGAAAATATGACAAAATGGGTCCTAAGACTCGAATTAAATCCTAAGACACGATTCCTAAGAGAGACTTAGGACAATGATCCTTGTCATAATATTTTATATTGTTCCAAAGTTTAGCTCCGTACCAAGCTGTGACGCCCCACCTCTATATTCACACTAACCAAGGACACTACTGTGTAATGCCGTTAATTAGTATGAAGAATAAGGCCATTGAAGAACGACCATCCGTGTAATTGCTTTGTGCGAGTACCGATATGTCAGATAGTATGTCATGCATTTCATTTCATGAGGAAATTTGACATATCAAATACAAACTCAAAGCTACTACACAGTGGCTATGTGGTCTTCAAAAACAAATATAAAATAAGCATAACATAAATTAGTTATAGATATACATATCACTTAGGTGGAAACAGATATGAATATAACACATAGAAGTGAACATCAAAGTAGTGGCAATACAAGATCCGCTACATCACAAAAGAATAGGTACAAGTGATAGACAAAAGAATATGTATACATCAAGGAGTCTCTATCTCGAATGTATAAAAACAAAAACTACAAAGCTAAAGTATTTAGCCAAAAGTTAGAAGCTAGTCCGTGCAAAGAAGTCAAGTGGAAGCACCTGAAACACCTCGGTCTAACCCGAGTGTTATTTAAGAAGAAAAATAATAAACGGATCAGTCTAGCTATAATTATCATGTAAGATTAGATATGATAAGAGATATGACAAATATATATGATAACAACAAAAATCATACAATGTCTCAAATTTTCTCAAACACCAAAAAGAATGCCATATTCTTTATTTTATTCACCAAGTCACAAATATTGATAAAGCTTATCTATGAAAATCACAAATATTGGTGAAACACAAATTCCAAAAATAATCAATTAGAAATCCAAAGATCACAAAAGGGGGAGGCCTATCATAAACGGAAGCATGAAACTCACCATCACGTGTATAACAAACGGGACGCTATACCATGGGTCGCTAACCCATAAAATGAGCGAAGCTCCTCCTAACAGGGTAAATTCGCCTTTTGTGGACTATGAGCTAAAGTTTCTTCTAACAGTGTATGGTCACCCATTGCGGATTATGAGCCGAAGCTCCTCCTTATAGGGTATAGTCCCCCTTTGCAGATAAAGGGACATCGCATATCGCAAGTCTAAACCACAAAATGATTAGAGTTGACCAATAAGTGTAAATTACACTAAGCTAGTAAATAAATGAGTTAGCTTCATGTCCCATAACCACTGGCTTAACTTAAATATTTATGAACAGATTGTAGATTTCCAGTAGAAAATTGTCATTAGATTTCAATCGAACAAGTCCAAGAATTAACCGACGAAGTAAACGCAAGCGTTTCGTACCACTTGTTTTGCTATGTCGTTTAATTGGATTTCTCATACGAATGAGGTAACGGTTTATATATACTAATAGATTCGAAAACAGTTTTAAAAACGAGCTTTATATTAAAATTAATGTTGATATCATTTTCGTGAAAGAGTTTGAGTATTTACTTCTAGTATAGAAACCTTTGTATTTTAAAGTGATAAACCATAGAAATGATTGTAAAACCAATCTATCACCAAAAATCCACATTCAACGATGTGAATTAAAACCAGAAAATCAATATCAAATCCATTAAATGGAAATACCAAAAATCCAGAAAAGAAATCATCAAAGTCGGTATTGATTGACAATAACTATTCGGATCGTCAAAGATCGATAAAAATTGAAATCCAGGCAAAAATAGAAAAATATGCAAAAAATAACAAAACCAAACATCTGGTAGGTTTAACCAGACGTCTGACCCTACGTTTTTGAAATGAATAATTTTTTTCTCGTTTTTCTTTTTATTTCCTGAAGCCTCCCAGACGTCTGGTTGGGTTTAACCAGACGTCTGGTCTTGAGCTCTGGAAATTTATTTTTATTTTGATTATTTTTTCTTTGAAGCCCCTTATGTCTGGTAGGTTCAACCAGACGTCTAGTTGCCTAAACTGGTCAGATATTTGCCTAGGCCATTGATGGCCAAATCAACTCAGAAGCGATCAAACGAGCGATGAAGGCTAGGGATTTATGCCAAGCGACAACCCAGTCCTATTGGCTCTTCGATGCACTCCAAACAATATGTCCAAACATTCAAGATAGGATCTTTAAAGATTTTGACTTCAAAATACCAAAATTTGAAAATTCGCCAAACCAATTCAAATCAAAAGCAATTGAATATGAAATAGATGCTAGGAATTCATACCTAACAACAATGAAAGCTATAAACACCGACATGAGTTTAAGAACTCACCTTTAAATTCAAAAACAAGAAATGAGAAGCTCTAAAACAAGCTTAGGCCAATTCCTCTTCGCTACACCTTTAGAATCTTCAATCTATTATCAAATGTAAACTTTTCCTAAGTTAGGTTATAGGAAAAATCAAGAATTGAAGAGGGATTGAGATGGAGAATATGAAGAGAATGCTTACCTAAGCTTCTCCTTGATTTTAGAACTTGAACTTGAATTTCCTAAGAGAACTAGAGCTTAGAAATTTAGTTTCCTCTTCCTAGATTTTTCCTAGGGCTTGAGTATATTAGGAAATTAGAAATGGAATGAAAGAAGTGGAGTGGAGTAGGAGGTATTTGGTGCAAGGTTTGGGTTCTTTTATTGGGTTAATGGGCTAGAACCCAACCCAAAGCTTAAATGAAAACATCCAAATCCTAACAAACTCCAAACATATAGATGTTTATACTTAAATAAGTTGTACACTTAGTTTTAAACTACATAGAAGTGGTCTCGAGTCCGGATTTGACTGTTTACAAAAATTCACATTTCAGACTTTAAATTCAACTAACGATGCTATATTTAAATAAAACGTTTAAATATATAATCGTAAAATATGCAGGTTGTTACATAAGTTCTTACCAAAAACTCCGAATCTCGATTTTATTTTTCAAACCATTTATATTTCAAGTGCTTACAATTTGTAGTTTACCACTTTTCTTGTTACGAGCTTAGATGGTCCAAAATTCATTTTTTTGCTTGAGTGTTTTTGAACCTAGATTTTGATGTTTGAAAATACCCCTCAATATTTTGGCTATAATTTCCGCAAGATTTAACCTTTTTGAGTAATTATATTTTTTAAATGATAGAAGAAATAATAATCTAAAACTTTTCTTTTGACAATTTTTCCAAAATCTAGGAGGAAAGGGTCCAAAACCTGAGTGCAAAATGACCCATTTTCGAGAAGAATTTGTGGTTTTCCTAGCTTTTCGAGCGCTAAATTATTTCAAGTTTACAAAACCTTTGGCTAGTTTAACTCACTAAAAATTTAATTATATCATACTAATGATCTTATAAACGTTTATTTATTGTTTGAATGTTAGTTAAATTGTTGATTTCTTGTTTGTTGTATTTCCGTTTGGAAAATTGATAACACATTAAATTGATCGTTATAAACCCATATGATCATCTATTATTATCCATTGCCATTGTTTTGCAGAAAAAGTCTGTAGAGAGACCCAAAGAGGGTTTCTCGGTCATAAATTATTTTAATTACATCCATATGCTGTTATTGAATTTAATTACTGATATTCCCTTTTATATTTAAATGTCGTTATAGCGATTTTCGCCATACCGTCATTTATTAAATTTCATCCTCAAAACCTTATCGTATTAACTTGAGCTTGTGTTTCCACTAAAAAGAATATTGAAAATTTATTAATCATTTTGATTAATGGTAATTTAAAATTAATTAATCATTTTAATTTATTAATCTGAGACAAATTAACCAATTTAATAAATGATGAATAAAAATTGGTTTACCTTTAGATTTTATTAATCATTTTTGCTAACGATGTTTTATACTTAATTAATCATTTTAGATAATTATTATTCGAGTTTAATTAATTATTTTAGTTAAGGATAATGGAGTTTAATTAATTAGTAAAACTCAATTAATAAATTTAATTAATAATGATGGGATTAAACTAATTATTTCAATTAAGGATAATTGAAATTAATAATTATTTAATGATATTTAGAAGTAATTAATAATTTTAAATAATGATAATTGAATTTTATTAATCATTTTAATTAATGATTTTTTAAATTTAATTAATTTTTTATTTATTGATTTTTGGAATGTAGTTAAATTATTTTAAATTAACGATGTTTTAGAAGTTATTTATGCTTTTATTTAAGGTTATTGGGGTTAATTAATCGAGTTAATTTATGAAGTTTCAAAGTGATTTAGCAGAGTAACAAGTATATTTGACTTTATTATTCATTTTAACTAATGATAACTAGTTTATTGATTAATTTAACTAATTATATTTTACTAATTAATTGAATTAATAAGGTTTAAAGTGGTTTACCCTTTTTATTATTGAAACTCATTTGAAGTTCAAAAATCGAATTATGTGATGAAGTTTAAAGTTAATTAAACAATGTAATAAAGATGTTTTAAGTTATTAAATCCTTTTTAAATTGATGTTTTGAAGTTAATGAACTCTTTTGAAAAAGTGTTTTGAAGCTAATATTTGTAATGTGAGGCCAAGCAGGAATTCGAGTTTTTAAAAGAAAAGGTTTGATTCATTTATGAAAATGAATTAATTTCCATACAGCGATTCACTTATATGAGAACGATTTATTTGTATACTTAGCACTAAACGTCGAAGAAGTAGACTCGTCGCTATTTTGAAAGTTAAGAATAACCGTGTGACTTGACTTTAAGGTAACACTACCTTGACTTGTCCGATATGATACCAAATTATAATGACCCACCATTTTGACCATCGAAAGTCGACACCGAACACTACCACTATGTTCCAATGTCGTACGTCCAATCGACAAAATGGCAGATTGTTAGGGTAAATAAAAAGAAAAGAATAAAGAATAGAGAAGAACAAAATCTCACAATGGAATCGACAACATATAATATAACAAAGCTAGTAGAAACTATCTCTTTAAATATACTAAGTATAACAGAGTTAAAACAAACCCTATCAGCTGGACAGTTATAAAACCCTGACCTTACAAATGCCAATAGGTTTGAAAAGACAGCGTGGATCGTGCCATATGGAATTATACTGTACTAGTGCGGAAATAAGCTAAGATACTATAGCAGTGTGAATAAGTAAAATAAAACAAGCACACCGAGAATTTTTATACTGGTTCGGAGCACCGTCCTACGTCCAGTACCAGACTCCTTCTAGAACTTCACTAAAACAACAACCCTCGCTTAACCCGGAGGAACACGTCTATACAAACCCTGAACCGCCGAACAGGGACCTAAGTAGTAGAATAGGATTCGCCTCAACAGCCGAAGAGGACTTCACATGCCCGAACAGCAGAACATGACTTCAACAAATACAAAAAATTGTTTTGACTTTGTGTGTTCTAATAAAATGAATTTGTCAATTATAGTACACCCCTCCTATAATCTTCTCATTTATGATATATATATATATATATATATATATATGTGAATAGGTGAAGAATAAGGAAGTAATAGAATGAATTTGTATGAAATTGAATGCATAATAGTATTAGAATCAAAGAATATGAGAGTAGAGTAAGAACAAATTGAATTAAGTTGTGGAAACCATGATTCAAATGTGTTTATGTAGATTATAAATAGGTGCATATGTTCACAAAGAGTTATCATGAAGAGATATGGTCATATCTGTTAAAATGAAGGACGCATCTCTTCACGAATGGAAGTGACTATTTGAAAATATAGCCGTTATAGATATTCAGACTTCTGAAATTGCATGAGCTCAAACCAGAAAGAAAATAGGCTAGAAATAACCATTTTCAAATGTATGAAATGAACAAGTCAGACGTCTGAATATTGTATAAAACAATATTCATTTTTCCAGATTCAGACGTTTGATTTGGTACATTCAGACGTCTGAATGTAGACTAAAAATGAGAATATGCAAAGCTTAAAAAATGTCGAGATATATATCATATAGGAGAGATTTTAAAATGAATAAACTCTAGGCACAGACTCGGTACATACTTATATAAGATTTGAAGCTCATTTGAATCCGGTCTTGATTGATTCCTGTAAAAACAAGTTAGTATATAATAATGAACTGTATAGTTGTTATAGTCAAAATACCGTAATTATGAAATATCGTAAATACGAATTTTCAATATTCTTCCCCTTTTAGATGATGAAACCTATATAAGTATATACACAATATGAGCATATATAAACAGGACACATAATTATACGTACTCTCCCTTACTATAAGCTCCCTCCGTCGATGATACTTTTAAAATTTCTTCTCCTCCTTTGACATCGATAAAAAGAAAACATAATATATATGAAATACTTACATATAATATGAATAATGTATTCCTGAGAATAAACATATTTCTTAATTTCAGGAAAAATGTATTCCTAAGAATAAACATATTTCTTTAAAAAAGGAAATACATAAGTTGTTTATTTTAAAAAAATACAACTACAAAACATAAAAACAACATTTAAAAATCAAATGACGATATTGTGTCTACGATGAGGAAGACAATTTTCTTGGAGTCTTAGGCTCTTCTTGTTCTATCTTCATCTTTTCCTTAGATGATTACAAAGAATTCCAGTTACTACCACGTTCCCATTAATGTGGTGATACATGACGACGCTGCGGTTCCCGATTCCATGAATTGTGACGGGAAGATGATGTAGGTTGATGAACATTAGATGTAGATGAACCGCAGATTTTCCAACCAAGGTTCTCTAGAAAGCTAAGACGTTGTGAATTAACTTTTTGCTCATAGTACATTTCACATTGAAATCCTAACGATTCCCATTGATAATGATAAATTTCGTCAATCTTTTTTTTAGTTTGCCGAGAATAGAAGAACAAGAAACGACGAGCTTTTTTCTTTTCTGGAGTATGACCGGTATGATTATTTGGAGATACATGCCTGGCAGGTTCATAGCAAGGGGTCGGTGTTGGTAAATCGGAAGAATATGCTGATGATGGTGTAGAAAACTCTATAGAAGAAGGTTCTTCTTAAGTAGAGCCATTCAATTCCATAGAATAAAATAAAATTACGAATAATTTGGAAAGAAACATGGTTTTGTTTGAAGATAGAATTACAAAACAGGGAAGCTGATATGGAAAAAATATAGTGAAAGGAGGATTTTATAGGTGAGAGTAAAGAACATATTGGAAAGGAAACTGGTGGATGAGAACCAATAATAAATTTGCTCTAGAGATTTAAAAATAGCGAAAAAAATATGGACAATTTCTTTGCAGGAAATGAATGGTTTAAAAAATTAAAAGGCAATTCATAATGTAACTATAAAACTAGAACATAAATAACATTAAACTTGTACTTAAGATCATGTAGAAAAAGAATAGTATGCTAGTAATAATATATCTTGGAAAATCAAATTATAAGTTTTTAAACAAGATGATTTCAAGTTCTCGTCTTAGTTTTATAAAAATATTTTCATGAAGTGGTTTCGTAAAAATACCAGCCAATTGATTTTCAGATGAAACAAAATCTAAATTTATTATTCCATTTTCAATACAATCACGAAGAAAATGATGCGCATATCAATATGCTTCGTTCATGAATGATTGACTGAATTTTTTGATAAATTAATAGCACTCGAGTTATCATAATATATTGTTGAATTTGTTAAATTTATATCAAAATCTCTAAGTGTTTGTTGCATGTAGATAACTTGAGCACGAGCCAAAGCAGCAGATATATATTCTACTTCGCATGTAGAAAGTGAAATGCAGTTTTGTTTCTTACTAAACCAAGAATATAACGAATTTCCAATAAAATGGCACGTACCGCTGGTACCTTTTTTATCTGTCTGAGATCCACCGAAATCAGCATCACTATATGATACTAATTCGAAAGGACACTCTTTTGGATAGAAAAGTCCAAAATCCTTGGTATTACTAAGATAACGTAACATACGTTTGATTGCTGTTAAATGTGATTCCTTTGGATTGGCTTGAAATCTAGCACATAGGAAAACACTCATCATTATGTCAGGACGACTGGCCGTTAAATATAGTAATGATCCAATCATACTTCTGTATAATTTTTGGTCAATATTTTTACCATTTTCATCTCTATCGAGATGTATGGTTGTACTCATAGGAGTCCGTTTGGCAGAAGTATTTTCCATTCCGAAGCATTTGATTAAATTATTGCAATATTTCTCTTGATTAATAAAAATACCATTTTGTAATTGTTTGATTTGTAAACCAAGAAAATATGATAATTCTTCCATGTGGGACATTTCAAATTCTTTGGTCATAATATCGGAGAATCTTGGCATAATTTTTCATGGGTAGAACCAACAATGACGTCATCAACATAAATTTGAACAATTAAAATATCCCTTTTTGAATGTTTAATAAAAAGTGTTTGATCAACCTTTCCAATTTTAAATCTAGATGATAGTAAATATCTCTTAAGCCGTTCATACCAACACGTGGTGCTTGTTTCAAACCATATAGAGCTTTCTTAAGTTTATAAACATGGTCTGGATATTTCTCATAGATAAATAAAGGAGGTTGTTCAACGTACATGTTTTCTTTTATATAACCATTCAGAAAAGCACTTTTAACGTCCATTTGATAAAGTTTGAAATTATGAAAACATGCATACGCCAATAAATGTGT
Source organism: Allium cepa (assembly GCA_030765085.1). NCBI lineage: Eukaryota > Viridiplantae > Streptophyta > Magnoliopsida > Asparagales > Amaryllidaceae > Allium > Allium cepa. The sequence goes on from CM060945.1 coordinate 1,016,469,089, forward strand.
ATTGCTTCTAATCTAGCGGCATGAGAAAACGTTTCTTCGTAGTCAATTCCTTTCTCTTGATTATAGCCTTGAGCGACTAACCATGCTTTATTTTTGGTGATGTTACCTTGTTCGTCTGCATTATTTTTGTAGACCCATTTTATGATTATATAGGCCTTAAAGCCATCGACAGCGGCTCACTCGCCGTGGCATAAATCGGTACCTCGAATTTGCTTTTACGGCCAGCCTCTCGACTCGCAATGAATCCACCTTGGGACATGTAGGGATAAAAGTCTCCTACTCGCCATCAAACCCGAAGCGAGAACCCCTTATCATGCTGGAATATAGCAAATGCAATCCAATGGAACTGGTTTCGTCGAAATCCGAGGCTGTGCCTCGGAAGGCTATTTTGAAATATCGATTTAAACGATATAATTTCAAAACTTAACAAAACACTTCCAAATTCAAGTTTAACACTTATACTATCTTCACTATTATCAGTATAAATTTTACAAGCCTTTAAATTATTTATAACAAGCTTAAAATTTCAATTCAACCATTTTCCCAATTTCCAATTATTTAATTAAACAATTAAATCACTCAATAAATAGTGGCATTTGAAATTTCAAATTGGAATTTAAATTTTAAATAATCAAAATCAATTAAATATTCTAATTCAAAATGTCTAAAAATTCCGGGTCGTCACACATTTTATACCAATAACAGTTTGATCACTGTGTCTAGGAACTAACTCCCAAACTTCATTGCGTTCAAACTGATTTAGCTCTTCTTGCATTGCAATTATCCAGTAGTCATCAGTAGATGCTTCTTTAGGGTTTTTGGGTTCGATATTGGAAAGAAACGCTACGTGGCCCATTTGATTTAATTGACTTCTAGTTCGAACGTTTGAATTAATTTCTCCAATAACATTTTGAACAGGATGATCCCGTAATATTTTTGGTGGAGATCTTAACTCATTATTGTTATGAATGACGTTTTCATCTTCTCTAGAATCATCAAATATGTTTTCATTATTTTCAAAATTTATATTGTCAATATTTGTGATATTATCTGGAAGTTCTTCATCATCTCTTATACTGGGTTGTTGTAGAAAATTTTCATCAAAAAATATATGAAGAGTTTCTTCAACAGTATTAGTCCTTTTATTAAACACCCGATAATTTTGCTTCGATTTGAATATCCTAAGAAGATACCTTCGTTGGATTTCGCATCGAACTTTCCAAGCTGATCTTTGGTATTTAATATAAAATATTTTGATCCAAAAACTTTAAAATAGGAAATGTTTGGTTTTCTTCCATGAAAAAGTTCATATGAAGTATTTTTGGTAAGAGGTCATATACAAACATAATTCAAAACATAACAAGTAGTTACTACAGCTTCTATCCAGAAATGTTTTGGAAGTGTGCTTCCATTTAATAAAGTTCTTGCACATTCCTGTAATGTTATATTTTTCCGTTCTACAACTCCATTTTGTTGTGGAGTTTTAGGAAACGAGAACTTCTGAAAAATTCCTTTCTTTTTACAGAAATGTTCAAAAGTTTTGTTTTCGAACTCTCCTCTATGATCATTTCTAATATTCTTTATTTTTAATCCCTTCAAATTTTGGATTCTTTTGAAAAAAACTTTAAAATGGTCAAATGTATCGCTTTTGTTTTTCATAAATATGGTCCCAGTATATCTAGAAAAGTCATCCACAATTACAAACACATATCTGTTGCAATTTATGGATTGTACTTGAGTACGTCCAAATAAATCCATGTGAAGTGATTCAAGTAGGTGTAATGTAGAAATAACTTTTTTTAGATTTAAAGGATGATTTAGGTAACTTTCCCAATTGACATGCATTGCAAATATTACCATTGAAGTTCATTTTTGGTAATCCTTTGACTAAATCATTTTTAGAAAGTTTGTTTGTTGCTTTGAAGTTAATATGACAGAATCTCTTGTGCCATAACCAAGGATCATTTCCTTTCGCTATTAAGCACATATCTGAATTATGATTGATTTTCATATTCAGAACGTGTATGTTTCTATCTCTATTGCCTTCAAAGATAAGATTTTTATAGTGAGCATAAATGCTACACTTATCTTCAGAAGATGAGATTTTGAATCCTTTGTCACACAATTGGCTAATACTTAACAAATTGTGCTTCAAGTTTTTGATAAGTAAAACATTGGAAATGAGAGGTAAACTAGATATACCATAATTCCTCACATCGCCTTTGCCGATGATATATCCTTTGGAATTGTCTCCAAATGTGACAGAGCCTCCATCTAATATATGATACTTGTTAACATATTTTTGTCTCCTGTCATGTGTTTTGAGTAACCACTGTCGAGTATCCATTTTGCTCTTTACTTAATTGGGGTCTGCAAAAAAATAAAATAATAACATTGTACCCACTTTTTAATAGGGTCCTAAGAGTTAGGTCTTAGGAAACCAAACCCAAGATGGTTCGGTATTCCCTTTATATAAATAACTTTTATTTTTATGAACATTTTTCAAAAAGGACTCAGTATATTTATTCCTAATCAAATTGTTGTTTGTTTTAGGAACCCATATTCTAATGGTTTTTGAGTTTTGATTCTTTTTTTGTTGAACTAAGGTAGACTTAGTTTTAGAAATATTTCTCTTATTTTGCTTAATTTTTGGTGGAGCTACTGATTCCTTAGTACAACCTAGTCCTTTCTTATTTGAGACAAACTGAGAAGTTTCAATAATTTTAGATAAGTTTTCTCTGCCTTTATTAAATTAGACACATTTCTAGTAATATCGTCTAACTTAGTTTTGAGACTAGTGTTATCTACTTCGATCATTTTAACTTTTGATTTTAGCTCATGATTTTCAGAAACGAGAGCACCATTCTTTTCTTTGAGTCTCAATTTCTTGACTCAATAAGGTAAGTTGAGAATTAACATTAGAAAATGAATCTTGAATTTTCTCAAGTTCTGCTTCCAATATTTTCTTTTCATCTTTAAGCACATCTCTTTCGAATTCTGCTCTATTTTGATTTTCGAGAGCTTCTTTGTATTTTCTTTTAAGATTTTTCAAAGTATCTAATAATTCAGAATTTATTTCAATCATATCATCAAAAGTAAGATCAATTACCTCATTATCAGTAGCCATGAAGCAGACATTTTCTTGTTCACTTTCACTATCACTGCTACTTTCAGAAGATGAAGACTCCGTCATCCCATGTCACCGAAAATGCCTTCTTTTTGAATTTTTCCTTTCTCTGTTTGTTTTGTTTTCCCTTCCTTTGTTCTGGACAATCTTTTTACGTATGACCCTTCTTATGGCATTCTAGTACTGAGGATGATGGCTTATTGTTGAATTTTCTTTTGCCATTATTTCAATTTTCTTTTCTGTACTTCAAAAATTTCTTAAATTTTTTTAGCAATGAATGCCAAGTCTTCTTCATCCGAATCTAATTCTTCTTTTTCTATATGAAATTCCATATTCTTTTTGCCTTTCACTTGTACTCTTTTAGTCTGCAAATTCACTTCGTAGGACATTAGATTTCCTATTAACTCTTCTGGCTTCATAGTAGAAAGATCATTTGCTTCTGCAATGGCTAAGACCTTTCTTTCCCATTCACCCGTTAAAGAGTTTAGGATTTTTGATATAATATCAAAATCAGTAAATTTTTCCCCTAGTCCTAATAGAGAGTGATAAATATCTTGAAATCTAGAGTACGTATCATTAATAGACTCATCCTATTTCATTCTAAAATTTTGAAATTGACTTTTCAACATAGAAATTTTGCTTTGCTTAACCTTGTTAGTACCTTCATGTATAACTTTTAGTGTTCTCCATATTTGATAAGCAGTTGTACACATACTAACTTAGTTAAATTCTTTTTTATCTAATGCACAAAATTACATATTCATTGCTTTAGCATTAGCAGTAGCATCTTGTTTTTGTGCAGCTGTCCATGTAGAATATTCAGTAATAGGTGCAATATATTCTGCTTATGTAACATTCCATGATCAAAACTATTGCTTGCATATAAATACACATTCATGTTAGCCAATAGTTGTAATTCATGCCGTTGAATAGTTGAGGTCGTGTAGTAGATTGACCTTCAATAAAAGTAGTGTTAGTGACAGTGCTTGTGTTGGTGATGTTTTCCATATTACCGAAAAATCAAATAACCGTGTAACGATTATAAGAAACCTTGCTCTGATACCAAATGAAAAGACAATAGGGATCATGCTATATGAAGTTATACTATACTAGTATGGAAATAAACTAATATACTATAGCGGTGTTAATAAGTAAAATAAAACAAGCATATCAGGAATTTTTATACTAGTTCGGAGCACAATCCTACATCCAGTCCCAGACTCCTTCTGGAATTTCACTAAAACAACAACCCTCACTTAACTCAGAGGAACATGGCTATACAACCCCTGAATCGAATAGGGAACTAAGCAGTAGAACATGATTTTGCCTCAATAGCCGAAGAGGACTTCACACACCTAAACAGCAGAATATGACTTCAACAAATATAAAAAATTGTTTTGACTTTGTGTGTTCTAATAACACGAATTTGTCAATAATAGTACGCCCTTCCTATAATCTTCTCCTTTACGATATATATATATATATATATATATATATATATATATATATATATATATATATATATATATATGAATACGTGAAGACTAAGGAAGCAATAAAATGAATTTGTATGAAATTGAATGCACAAGAGTATTGGAAACAAAGAATATGAGAGTAGAGTAAGAATAGATTGAATTAAGTTATGGAAACCATCATTCTAATGTGTTTATATAGATTATAAATAGGTGCATATGTTCGTGAAGAGTTATCATGAAGAGATATAATCATATATGTTAAAATGAATGATGCATCTCTTCACGAATGGAAGTGTCTATTTGAAAATATAGCCGTTATTGGTATTCAGACTTCTGAATCGAATAATTCAGACTTCTGAAATTGCACGAGCTCAAACCAGAAAGAAAATAGGCTAAAAATAACAATTTTCAGACGTTTGAAATGAACAAGTCAGACGTCTGAATATTGTACAAAACAATATTTGTTTTTCCAGATTCAGACGTCTGATTTGGTACGTTTAGACATCTGAGTGTAGACTAAAAATGAGAATATTCAAAGCTTAAAAAATGTCGAGATACATATCATATAGGAGAGATATTAACATGAATAAACTCTAGACACAGACTCGATATATACTTATATAAGATTTGAAACTCATTTGAATCCAGTCTTGATTGATTCCTGTAAAAACAAGTTAGTATATAATAATGATTTGTATAGTTGTAATAGTCGAAATATCGTAATTACGAAATATCGTAAATACGAAGTTTAAACAAGGTATACTATATAATATAGCGGAAAATAAAATACTACGATAGGTGAATCTTCATCTCCCCTCCATGATTTCCATAACATCAAAGGCAACCTGGGAAAATACTTGGTCCGACTCAAGCATTAGAAATAAATAACACCCGGATAGTCTGGAAATACAAGCGTGAGATAACTCGAATAGAGGGAAACAAATATAAAAAATTATATGAGACAATGCCGTTAACGCGGAATGATTTTTTACCTCACAAGAGTAACATCCAAACATGCAAGAGCAGAAATAAATATCAGGAAATAGATCCAAATATGATTGAGTATAAATAATTTCAACCAGACTTGAAAGAATGGAAATGAACTGAGTAAAATCCAAATAGGACAGAATGGATAGGACAAGGAAAAACAGTCCAATTTGATAGAATGGACTAAATAAGGTAACAATCCAAACTCAATAGAATAGGCTAAATAAGTTAACAGTCCAAACTCAATAGAATGGACCAAATAAACACTTAAATGCCGTGATGAGGAGTTGGCTCTACTTGTGGCAATTTAAAGCTAAAACATATTCAGGGATACGAATCAAATAGGGACAGGAAATTTTCCAACAAATGACTAGGACGGTGCTCCCCCCTCACCAAAAGTATACCTCTTGAAATATACTTAAGAACTCCGATGGCTCTCGAAAACCTCCAAGCGGACCCTGGTAACTGTTACCGAGTATCCGAGTATTTCACATCTCAATACGCAACACCGAATCCAATCTAGAGTGGATGTGAAGATACCCTAATCAAAGCAACCCCACATAGCTTGGCCCCCATTCGTTCTTTGGTTTTAGTCATTTCCGACAAAGGGTAACAAAGCTCAAATAAGAAAACACATCATCTTAGACTGATGAGATAAATTGGCTGAAGTAACCGATAGCTGACATACAGACTATCGAGGTCATAAACGATGTCTATGAAAATTAAGCCTCGTATACTTATCACCACTCATTGAATTCAAACTTGTACTATTTCTGGGTTAATAGTAACACTGGACAGGTTAAGGCAGTGTTACCTCAAAGTCATGTCACACAATTATTCTTAACTTTCAAAATAGCGATAAGTCTATTTCTTTGATGTTTAGTGCTAATTATACAAATAAATAGTTTCCATATAAGTGATTCACTTTACAGAAATAATTCATTTCCATAAATGAATCAACTTTTTTTAAAAGAACCGAACTTTTTGGCTTGGTTTCCATATTGGTAAAACACTTTTAGAATTTGTTCTCGATTGTTAAAACATTAAGAGAATAATTTTTCCAAGCGTGCGACGCCGAAGGCCTAAACCAACATCAGACCGAACACCAAGAAGATTATCCAACTTAATATCCGAAAAATCAAGTTCAAATTCCTTTTTATAACTTTAAAAAAACATTATTAGTTATACCGAAAGATAATTAATCACATTTGAAATCCCTTTACATAAACAGATCGTTATCTATATTGAAATAGATATTTATTTCCAAAAACTTTTTTAACATTGGTAAATTAATTTTAAAATCTTTATTAAATCAGTCTATTTACTTAAATAAGTTTATTAAAGCAATTTTAATTATATTAGTTAACTTACTTTAATCACCTTTATTAAATCAATTAATTAAAACGATTTATTAAATTTAAATAGTCATTAATTAAATGAATAATTAACATCATAAATTAAAATGATAAGTAATTCTAAATTCTATTTATTAAAACAATTAATTAAGTTCAAAATAATCATAAATTAATTGGATTAATTAAATCCAAACTTTATTAGTCAAACCGATTGATTAAAACATCATTTGTTAAAATGATTTATTTAATTATAAAACATCGTTAATTAAAATGATTTAACTAAATTCCAAAAATCAATAGTTAGAACAATTAATCAAATTTAAAATCAATCATTAATTAGAATGATTAATCAAATTTAAAAATCATTATTGAAAATGATTTATTACTTTTAAATATCATTTATTAAAATGATTATTAATTTCAATTACCATTAATTGAAATAATTAATTAAATTCAATAAATTAATTAAACTCCATTATCATTAATTAAATAAATAAATAATTAATTACACTCAAATAATCATTAGTTTAAACGATTAATCAAGTGTAGAACAATATTAGCAAAAATGATTAATTCAATCTAAATATAAAACAATTTTAATCATCGTTTCTTAAATTGGTTAATTAATCTCAAATTAAATAATTTAAAAGATTAATGAAATTAAATTTTCAATAGTCAAAATGATTTATAAATTTTCAATATTCTTTTTAGTGGAAACACAAGCTCAAGTTCATAAGATAGGATTTTGAGGATGAAAATTTAATAAACGAGGGTATAGCAAAAATCAATATAACGACATTTAAACTATTAAATGGAATATCAGAAATTAATTTCAACAAACTATCAATATTATAATATAATGATGTAAACAAATAAATTATAGCCGAGATACCCCCTTTGGGCCTCTCTATAGATTTTCCCTACAAAACAATGGTTACCGGTAATATATAGATAATCATATAGGTTTATAACGTTCAAATTAATATGTCATCCATTTTCCAAATGGAAATTCAACCAAACAAGCAATCAAACAATTTTAAATAACATCCAAACTATTAATAAATGATTTTAACATCATTAATAGGATATAACAAAATTAAATGTGAGTTAAACTTACCAAAGATTTTGATAACTTGAAATACTATAGCACTCGAAAAGCTTGGAAAACCACAAATTCTTCTCGAAAATGGCTCATTTTGCATTCGACTTTTGGACCCCTTCCTCTCGGATTTTTGAAAAGTTTTCAAAAGGAAAGTCTTAGATAATTCTTTCCTCTATTATTTAAAAATAAGAATTACTCAAAAAATTTAAATTTTGAAGAGGTTATGGCTAAAACAATGAGTGGTATTTTCGTACATCAAAATCTAGGATCAAAAACACTCTTGCGAAAAATAATTTTTTGGAGCATCTAAGCTCGAAACTGGAAAAAGCGATAAACTAAAAATTTATAGTCACTGGAAATATACATGGTTTTAAATAAGATAAAATTTGATTTTGGTGCAATTTGTAAGAAGTTATCACCGAAATCATTTCGGGTAAAATGGAAGAAATTTTAGTGGAAAAGAAGGAACCTTTAAACAAGTTTTTAAAACATTTAAAAGTTAAATTTGAAATCTTAAAATATAAAAAGTTATTTTGGAATCCATTAAAAGGTTTCATGAAGCTTTAAGGAAGATAAGAGAAGAGAAAACGAAAATAAAATGAGTAAGAAAGGTGAAAAATTAGTTTTATATGAAACAAAAATAGCAAATTCCTTTTTACCCTCATGTACTCTGCCTTCCACATATGCATGCCATGACACACCCACTCCTCTAGCTCACCCATTTCAGACTACACCTAGCCATCCTCCCATTAAATCAAAGCCAACATGCATAAGTACCCTAATGTGCTTATGTCTCCGAATGATGTGACATTCTCTTTTTATTTTTTATTATAGTTGCCAAAGTGTCACATCATCATTTTCTCAACTTAATTAATTACGCTTAACCCTAATTAAATTACTAATTTATGTTTATAACATTTCAAATATTTTAATATATATAAATACACACACAAATGTGTACACAACATTTCAAACAACTTATATACGATCAAATGCCAATAATTCGAAAAACAGTTTCCGGCCATATTTTCTATTTCATCGAACTATATATTTTTTAAACAAAATTTAAAAAATATTTCACCATTGTTAATTATTATTAAAATGAGTCTTATTTTCATTATAAAACCATTTATTTGATTATTTAAAATTAATTGAATATTTGTAAATCAAAGCAGTGAAATTTACAGTCGTTTTATTACAATTTGATTTTTCTTATTTATTATATTCCAACCATTTGTTATTGTAATAAATTTGCAAAAGGATTCACCATTATCATTTATTAATTAAAAAAATTAAATGAAATTATTGAATCTATTCAATTCATATTTGGTTCACCATTTATATATTTAATTCTTAATTCAAATATTTAAACAATCACTATTATTGAATTCTAAGTATTAAATTCCAAATTCCAAATATTAAATATCTAAATTAATTAAATATTTAAAACCAAATGACCAGAATGTTGGGTTGTTACATTCTCCCCCGTTAAATGAATTTCATCCTCGAAATTCCTAATGAAGAAAATGTTTCCAAACCCTTAAGTTTAAAACTATTAATTAAAATGGGTTATTAAACTTATTTTCAAAACCCATTAGCTGGAATAGATTCCAAAGTTTCCAAGTCTTTTAAATTCATTTACATATACCAGCTAATTCTCTTCTATTCATTTGTTCCAAGATAAAATCCAGAAAATCAAATTTTAGTTGTCAAAATTTTCCAAAGTTTCTTAATTTTTTTTCTAACTCTTAATTTTTGAAAAATTTCGTCAGCAACTTCTTTGCGACTCGATTGGTGCAACTACAAATGGCCTCAACGGGCTCGACACCAATCAAAGAAAATCGAAGCTTAGCAACCTCCTATGTCTGGGGTATAAAATCATCAACCAATTTATATTTTCTAAATTAATTATGTACCTTTTAGCGTTTGATTTATATTTTTGCAAGTAATTTATTATCTCACAGCGAACGCAGGTGCACAAGAATCGAATTGCAATCTCATGCATACCTGTACTTAGAAAATCTAAAAGAAAATCAAGCTGACAAAAGCAATGTGATGTAAATCTACAGGGAAAAACTAGCATGATATAAATCTGCATGCAACCAACAACCGTATCTCAATCATATGTGATAAACAAGTGGATTTCCTATAATAAATGCTATGCATCCAATAATTGTTTTAGATGACAAATTTAGATCTAAATACCTAGGTTTTTTAATTCAAAATTTTATTTTCAAATTTCTCAAGTGAAAAAAAAATCAAAGATCAAAATCAAAAGGACAAGGAGGGGACTCCTCCAAATAAATTATGGTGAAACTCTGGAATCAAAACAACATGAAGCATCCAGTGGTATTCCGGTTCCTCCAAAAACATCAACTAGAGTGAATAACTATCATTTCTTTCCAAAAATCTTTAAAATCTCCTTTTTCAAAATCACTAGGATTTAGGTCTTAATATCAACAATTAAAAATCCTTTGTCTGTAATTTAAACTTCATAGACAATGGTATATGAAATCACACAGCCAATCAATTCAATTCAATCAAACCTGAAGGAATACACTAACACTAACAGTCAATCAAATTCCACAAGGGAAAACGTATCAGTTAACATTGTTTTAAAATGTCAAATGACTAATGAACAAAATTTAACTTAGGTTCACAAACTTTCCTAGTTGTCCAGAAATATAGATAATTATCTAAACGTACCGTTTTGCTCATTAGCCCTTCGTTATTGCTTAAAAGATTATCCAAACCTACTCGGACAAAATGGAAACCACTTTGTAACGGCCCGCCTTTTTGACCATCGAAAGTCTACACTGAACACAACCACTGTGTTCCATTGTCACGCATCCAATCGTTAAAGGGAAGATTGTTAGGCTAAATAAAAAGAAAAGAACAGAGAAAAATAGAATCTAACAATGGAATCGACAACATATAATATAGCAAAGATAGTAGAAATTGTGGCTTCAACAATACAAAGTATATCAGAGTTAAAACAAACCTTATCAGTTGGCCAGTTATAAATTCCTAACCTTACAAATGTCGATATGTATAGTATATAATTCAACGGAAATAATAGGTGGATCTTTAACTCCCCTCCAAGAATCCCATTACACCAAAGGCAAGCTGAGAAAATACTCGGTTTGACCCTAGCATTATACATAAATAACACCTGGATCAGTCTGGAAATACCAGTGTGAGATAAGTCGAATATGGGGAAACATGTATAAAAATTTTGTGAGACCACGCCGCTAACGCGGAATGGGTTGTTACCTCATGTGAATAACATCCATACAGGCAAGAGCAGAAAAGAATATCAGGAAACAAACTAAATGTGATTGGGCATAAATAATACAACCAAACTTGAAAGAATGGAAATAAACCGAGTAAAATCCAAACTGCACAAAATGGACAGAACAAGGAAACAATACAAACTTGATAGAATGGGCTAAATAAAGGAACAGTCCATACTCTATAGAATGAGCTAAATAAACACTTAAATGCCACGATGAGGAGTTGGCTCCTCGTGGTAATTTAAAGCTAAAATAGATTCAAGGTTTTCGAATCAAATAAGGAACATAAATTTTCCAACAAATGACTAGGAGGGTGCGCCCCCCCCCCCCCCTCATTGAAAGTATACCTCTAGAACTATACTTCAAAACTACGATGGCTCTCGGACACGTCCAAACCGGACCCCGCCAATGGTTACCGAGAATCTGAGTATTTCACATCTCAATGCACAACACCAAATCCAATCTAAAGCAGATGTGAAAAATACCCAAATGGGAGCAACCCCACATAGCTTGGCTTCCACTCGCTCTTTGGGTTAAGTAATTTCCGACAAAGGATAACAAAGCTCAAGTAAGCAACGCATTATCTTAAAGTAACAAAAATAAAGTGGCCGAAGTAACCGATAGCAGAGATACCAACTATCGAGGACATAAAACGATCGTATATTTGTAAACTTATCACCACTCATTGAATTCAAATATGTACTATTTTTGGGTTAGCAATAATACCAGACAAGTCAAGGTAGCGAGCTAAAAGTTATGTCACACGATTATTCTTAACTTTCAAAATAGTGACAAGTCTACTTCTTCAGTTTTTGGTGCTAATTATACAAATAAATCATTTCCATATAAGTTATTAGCTTTACGAAAATGTGTCATTTCCATAAAAGAATCATCCGTTTTCTTTTTAAAAATGAACTAAACCTTTTGGCTTGATTTCCATATTGGTAAAACAATTTTAGAATTAGTTTCAGATTGTTAAAATGTTAAGAGAATAATTTTTCCAAGTGCGTGACCCCGAAGATCTAAACCAAGATCAGACCGAACGCCCAGAAGATTATCCAACTTATCATCCCAATAATCGAGTTCCAATTCTTTTTTATACTTTAAATACAAGATTAATTATCCCAAAAGATAATTAAATTACATTTAAAGCCCCTTTAAATAAATAATTCATTATCTATAATAAAATTGATAATTATTTCCAAACACTTTTATAACTTTGGTAAATTAACATTTAAAATATTCATTAAATCATTTCATTAACTTTAAATCAATTTCTTAAAGCAATTTTTTATTATATTAGTTAATTTACTTTAATCTCCTTTATTAAATCAATTAATTAAAAGGATATATGAAATTCAAATAGTCATTAATTAAACGAATAATTAATCTCAAACATCATTAATTAAAATGTTAAACAATTTTAAATTCCATTAATTAAAATAACTAATGAAGTTTAAAATAATCTTAAATTAACTGATTAATTAAATTCAAATTCCATTAGCTAAAACCATTAATTAAAACATCATTGGTTAAAATGATTTATTTAATTATAAAACATCATTAGTTAAGCTAATTTAAGTAAATTCTAAAAATCATTAGTTAAAACAGTTAATTAAATTTGAAAACAATCATTAACTAAAATGATTAATTAAATCCAAATATCATTATTTAAAATGATTAATTACTTTTAAATATCATTAATTAAAATGATTATTAATTTTAATTATCATTAATTGAAATAATTAAGTTTAGTAAATTAATTAAACTCTATTATCATTAATTAATTAAATAATTAATTAATTAAACTCAAATAATCATTAGTTAAAACGATTAATCAAGTATAAACCATCATTAGCAAAAATGGTTAACTCAATCTAAATATAAACCAATTTTAATCATCATTTGTAAAACTGGTTAATTAATCTCAAATTAATTAATTTAAAAGATAAATTAATTTAAATTATCATTAATCAAAATAGCTAATAAAATTTAATATTCTTTTGTAGCGAAAACCCAAGCTCAAGTTCATAAGATAAGGTTTTGGGGATGAAGATTTGATAAATGACGGTATAGCGAAAATCGATGTGACGACATTTAAACTATAAAATGAAATATCAAAAATTAATTTCAACTAATCATCAGTAACAACATATGGATGTAAATAAATAATTTATGGGGGAGAATTCCCCTTTGGGTCCCTCTACATATTTTTCGTGCAAAATAATGGTTATCAATTGTAACATCCCGCCACTTCTTTTATACGTAGCAATAAATTTTTGTTAAAAAAAGTAATAAATAAATAAAATAAAAATCGTTATGGATGTAAAATAAAATTTGGAGTAAAACGCCACGAGCGGAATTTTGATCGGAAACCAAATTGCAGTAGGACAATATCGTGGTTAAGGGTACAAAAATGTATTTGAGGGGTATAAAATTATTTACTGAAAAATAAAATAAATAGCTTTATTTTGATTCGGCCGATGTTTTCATACTTATTTCTTTCATATTTTTAACCACTTTGATTACTTAAGCCTAAAGTCTTTGAACATAGCCTATATAAACCACTACCCTAATCGTTTTCTTTCTTCTTGAAAATCTGAAGTCTACGCATCTTCCTCCTTCCTCATCCGTGCTAGATCAAAGTTTTTGTTTCCTCAGAAAAATCAATGTTAGTATATTCTCTTCATCCTTTCTATGTTTTTTTATTCCTATAACGTGTACATATATTCATCCTTTTAAATTTTCATTTATAAGTTCATTTTTTGTGCTGTAAATACTTTTAGAGCATGCAACCCATAGTATGCTCTGTAACTTATCCATGAATGATTTCATTATCAAATTCATGTTTTCATTACCGATTTCATTATTGGTATAATAAAATCATCAGTAAGATATAGATGTTGTCCATTGTTTTCTTCATATACAATTGGTAGATGTCTATAGTAAATAAGAATAAATAAGCAAAGATGATCCCGTGTGTAAATATATAACGAATATCATCTTCAAGTTTTGGTAGCTTTCATTTCTTTCTTCTCTGCAAAATCAGAATTTGTGTACAAAATTTGTACAAATGAAAAGCTTACCTCTTTATATACTTACTTTTAACGCTAAATCTTAATTTACGTCAAAAAAACTACAATATAAGAGACATGCAATGAACATACTTGCTTTAGTCTATAGTCTAAGGAACGTGCATGCTTGTTTTGAGATATAATGAATACTATCCATGAAAACTTTATAAAAAAATGTTTTGTTTCAAACTTTAATTATTAATAACTCAAAATCTATGATGATTTTGAGCATGCAACCAAAGGGATATATGTAAAGGGAAATAAGGCGAATAAATCGACTAGCTTCCGCCTAACTGATGGACCTCGTGGCGATCAGAAATGACACCATTAGTTCTGCGTTCATATGGTGAACGGGAGCATAACAGCCAAAATGGTAGGTACCAGCAGGATCGTATTGTGTAGCGGAACACGACGATGGTCCCGGTTCGCTCGTTGGAGGTGTGATCATGACCAAAAAGTTTTAGTGTACAACGCTACGCAATATTCCATTCACGTATGCACTGTGAACGATCAAAATAAAAATACGATCGTGCACAACAATGTTATGTGACCACAAAAAAGCAATCAAATAGACTGGTTAACTTATTATATAAAATTTCAAAAGAACCGACGTTTGACGCAAAACGCATCAATCGAAAATATTTTATTTTCCAAATTAAGAATTATGGAAAAATTCTATAAATTAAATTAAAATGACTTCATCAAAAATCAAGTCTAAATTTGAAACGTACATTTCATTATAATTTGAATTCAAATTCAATGAAATTCTTCCAAGTTATGTTTGTATGTTTTGTTTATGAATGTTCATCATATATATGATACTATATACTACAAGGTAATGCTATGTTGCACGAACATGACATTTATATGTGATATAAAATAGAACATGATACCATTTTAGGGATAAATGGTATATTGGGAAGTTAAATACAATAGAATTTAAACGAATTTAACTGATAAAGAAAACAAGATGAGGTAACGCTAGAATCCATCCTAGCGGACAAATTCGGGGTCGCTCCCTGAATGGTGACAACCTGGCCCTTCGTCGCTTATTGTCCAAACAATCTTTTGCATGGACACAACCACGGTGAAAGGTGCAGTGCAAACGGGAAACGAGGAAGAATCGAGAGTAATCTCATTGATGGATATATGATGAAACAAAGATGAAGATTACATTACAACTGGGTGAGCGCCAATGGTGAACAGGAGAAGATAGTGCAACAAATAGATCATGTGGGGGCACCCATAATTTTTGATCGAAAGATATACGGATGAAAAAGGCCTTAATATCGATTCGATACAGAGTCTAGTACGAGTGAATAATGAATAGGATTCACTAGTAATTTCATACCTCATATATGAATAAATTGGCAGTGGTATGTCTATTGAATAATGAATGCAATTTATAAATGAATAGGATATGATATCCCAGTTGATTAGAGTTGCAGTTATGATTCACTTTAAATAATGCCATGACACGTGTATTTAAACTGAAATAATTCAATTGGATGTGGGTGGGTTTAGATTATAGAGTGTGTGACATATCTATTTCTTGTAATATCACATATATAACCCAACTCCATACATTTATATGAATCATTGTTACACTATTACACTCACAGCTAGATTTATAGCCCGACTAGAGGTTTTGTTTTGTGACAACTCCTCGAGTCAGACCAAGCTTTTCAGGATGATTACCTTTTCATGTTTTGAAGTGATTTCATACGACATTGAGATGGATGACAACTGGCATAAAATATATAAATTTAAGGTGGTTGTAGATTTAGAGCTTTACGGACGCACGCTTGCTACATGCCTCAAAGGAACTGTCAGAGTCATCTGGAAGAGAAATGTTAGAGAGATACATTTAGAGTCCGTTGGACTATGCTAAGTTGATTTCGTGTAGCCATGTCCTATGTCATTTGTATATATTTGTCTGTGTATGTATTAGGACGTTATTTTTGGGGTAGTTATGTATAGTTGTAGATATATAGTGATAGTCTGACGTCTATTTGTACCTTTGTATATGTATATATCTATCTTTTTGCTCCGCCGTTTTGTAAACCATTATATATTGTGTTCTGCTATGTGATTTAGATACAAATTCTCTAAACTCATGTATCGAGACGAGATACATATCATTTTAGAAATGTTTAGGTATTTTAAACGTATCCATGTTGATCCAAAGTAGTGTAGATGAGAGATCGCTCCCTTAATGCCTATTGATCCGAGCTATCGGACGGTAAACTCCTTTTGATATTTCGGTCATTGGAGCTGGGGCATCACGGCATGGTATCAGACCATGATTCAATTTTTTTTGTATAAATTAGTAATCAGAACAAATTTGACTATAAGAGAGTCGGACTTAGTTTGTTACCCAGTCAGTAAAAACCCATGGGAATTAGAGTCAATTCGTATATATGATATGCGAGTTCTAATGAATGTTTTAAAGGAAAACATTGGGATAGTACTTGATACATATTCGTATTACATACGCAATTGTTAGTAAAATTTTATTAAATAATAAAATGACAAATGTTCTTTATCAAAAAATGGTAGGACCAGGTAGACCCAGAGCAGGCTCGACGGTTGAGTCACCAAATGGTCAACCAAGCAATCCAAATATACTTTTAACTATGGATCAATGGTTCGAAGTTACGAGGCATGTTCAAGATATGGGCATGCTCAGAGATAATAATCAAAATCCGGAATCGTAGTTTACCAAGCTTTGCAAAGACTACTCAAGTCTAGCGGTAAAACATTCTTGGGAAATGAAGGCATAATGGGAGTTCATGCATGGCTGAAAACATGCGAAAGAATCTTCGAAGATCTGAATCTCTTTGGTCAGGACAAGAGAAGGTTAGCATCTTGACAGTTACAAGGAGGTGCCTTAGATTGGTATGAAGCCATAACTACTGCAACTCCAGGGGAAGACATATCTTGGCAAGAATTCAAATATATTTTCAAAGCCCATTTTCTACCTGAAGCAGAGAGAGCAGCTCTCGTTCGGAAATTTATTGATCTTACTTAGAAAAATTTATTTGTAACTGAGTATGTCAATGAGTTTAATGCACTATTGAAGTATGGACCAGAACTCATTAGTACCCTATTGGAAAAGAATAGGAAGTCTGTGCTTGGTCTAACTAAGAGATAAATTACTTACTCAACTCAGATTTCCATTTGAGGAGACTGTGGATATGACTTTAAGATTTGAAAAGGTACGAGAGAGGGATTCATTTTTTGAAAGTCAACCTACTCAGAAAAGCCAGCAACAAAGGAAGAGGCCGTTCTTATAGAAGAAGAATGCAAAATTTCGAAAGAACAAGCGACCATTCCAACCTAAGCAAGAGGACCAGAAGAAGCAACAATCTAAAGCATAAGTAGAATGTTACTCATGTGGAAAGAAGGGTCATTATTCCAATGAATGTAAAAACACTGGCCAAGGTCCAATGAAGAAATGCCATAATTGCAATGAAATGGGACATATAGCAAGACAATGCATAAAGCCGAAGAAGCAGACCCAAGGGGAAATGTTCGCACTAGATGGTCCCAGTTCTATGAAACCAAATGAGGGAAAACAAGCTTCGGTCCTAAAAGGTACTATTTTATGGCATGGATTATATATTAGAATTCTTTTCGATACAGGTGCATCACATTCATTTATATCTAAAGGAATAGTAGAAAGGTTAAAATTCGATGTTTCTTCTTTTAACAATTCTCTTAGGGTGGCCAATCCTGTTGGAGGATGCATTACCCCGGAAATGAAATGCAGTGGAGTCGTAATTTTCTTATTTGAGTATTCTTTCTCATGTGATTTATTTGTTATGGATTCATTGAGTTATGGAGTTATTTTGGGAATGGATTGGCTCGAGCAGTATCAAGCTCAATTATACTGTTCGGAATGAGTAATTGCTCTCCAACATTCTGATTACCCCCAGCGAATCCTTATAGCTCTAGAAAGAAAAAATGCCAGTTCAGGTTATTCTTTATTTGCTTTGGAATCTAATTAAGATCAAATATGACAAATTCCTGTAGTTAGAGATTTTTCTGATATCTTTGAACCAGTTATTGGTCTACCACCACATCGAGCAGTTGAATTCAGGATAGATTTAAAACCTGGAACTCAACCTTTTAGTAGACCACCTAATCGAATGTGCCCCAGTGAGATGGAAGAATTAAGATCTCAAGTAGAAGATCTTGAGCAAAAGAATTTCATCAGAACACGTAGTTCACCTTGGGGAGCATCGGCTTTATTTGGGCGGATGGATCACTTCGACTCTTTATAGATTGCATAAAATTGATTGAATATACCATCAAGAATAAATATCCACTGCCAAAAATTGATGATCTGTTCAATTAACCGAGCAGTGCAAAAGTCTTTTCACAACTGGATCTAGCCATAGGCTTTCATCAACTAAGTGTTGCAAAGGAAAGTATTCCACTAACATCATTTCGACAGTTCCTATGAATGGTTAGTAATGACATTCGGATTAACGAATGCTCCAGCTTATTTTGTTGATTTGATGAATAGAGTTTTGAGAAGCTATTTGGACAAGTTTGTCTTAGTTTTTATAGATTATATCCTTGTGTAACGATCCGATATTTTCAACCATTCGCATCCACACATGTCGGACTTGAATTGATCAAAATACCGAATTGTAAAATAAATTCGCCAAAATACAGCATAAACAGTAAATAAATAAATCACAGACCACAGACACAGAGTAATAAATGCATCGGAAGCAAAAAGACAGTAGTTCATGAAGCTACTATATAAATACATCAGAGTTATATAAGATACAACAGAAATTTAATATGATAAACAAGCACAAGCTGAATGCATCATCGGAATCAACTGAATAACTGGAATCAACAAAATATTGAAATTTGAAATAGATGGCTGGATATTCAAGCAAGGCTCCAGCTCCAAAGGTGAGTCTCTAATGCTGTATCACTCAGTCTGACCCAAGCGTAAAGAAAAACACAAAACACTCGAGTTAGGACATACGTACTTATACAATGTAAACCAACTCAAGTGAACTGTACTATAAGGTACAAGTAACTTAAAGGATGCTTGGGACCGCCCATCCTCTAAGGATCCGTTAAACTATTTACTATGTAGTAATATTTCGCTATAATAATAATGTCTATAGTAAAATAAACTTACTTTTAAATAGCGTTAAGGGGTTACCCATATAGCCCTTAACAAGTAATAGTGC
The DNA here is from genome assembly GCA_030765085.1 of Allium cepa. Taxonomy (NCBI): domain Eukaryota; kingdom Viridiplantae; phylum Streptophyta; class Magnoliopsida; order Asparagales; family Amaryllidaceae; genus Allium; species Allium cepa. Next base: position 1,016,488,721 of record CM060945.1, read on the forward strand.
CAATAGTCTATATAGTACCGTAATACCTCCTAATCGGGAGGCTACCAGAGGATACTCTATAGGTACGAGAAAAATCAAACTCGTACAAGGCGCGCTAGGGTAGGTGACATGGAACACAAGGCAATGCCAGGGTAGATATACCAGGTACGCACGCAGGCTGGTGGTAACATGTAGTAGCTACTACCGCCCACCTCGAGCCACACCCCCAAATAAAAAAAAATCAAAAGTGGTCACTGAATCAATCCAAAATAGAGTATAATATCGAAGGGATGTTTCCGATCAGAGGAATGACCTCATTGGCCCGAGATCACTCCTGTTTTAGCCACCTTATGCCAACTCAGGGGAGTTGGGTCCACGTATATACCTCAAAGGAACGTCACCACCATCCTACTTCATTCTGGAATCTCCACCGCGTACATGGTTGTTAAAGTGGTTTTCGAAGTTGGCAGAGAGCGTGACAACTTCCGATCCCGGTCTTTTTAACAACCTAATGTTATTATAACCTATGGATATTAATTTCAAAATCATTTATACTTTCAAAACCAAACTAGCATATCCATTTCAAAATCATATCATTTCTTCCAACTAGTATATACTTTCAAAACCATATCACAATAGTATCATTTCCATTCAAAACTAATACAATAATATATCATTTAAATAAAACCCAAATTTCCAAATCACTGAATATTTCCTTCAATTTATTAAACTTGAAATATTCCTTTAAATTATCATAGCATTTTGGAAATGTTACCTTAAGGAATCATAGCATTTTTGAACTGTAATACTTTCCACTTTAACATTTCATATAATAAAAGTATTTATATGCTTACAAATTTAACATGGTCATTTTATCATAGCCTAATAGTTAAATAAACTTTGTTACTGTAATATCCAATTTAAAGATGAAATTCTTATGTTAAGTTAAAAGTACCTTATTAACTCACATTATTATTACAATAAAGAAACTTTATTATTTTAATCATTTAAAATATGCCATTTACATAAATTAAAAGTTCCATATCAAATGTACATTATCAACTTACATTTTATTATTTCAGTAGGTAACATTTATCATTTTAATCAATTTAAAACACACCATTACATTGATTAAAACCTACATGTCAAATGTACGTTTTGACTTACATTTTTTATAATAAAGAGCATTTCTCATTTCAATCAATATTGCACTAACTAAAATTTTACTTGTTTCTTTCATTAATTAAAACCTTACATGTTTCTTTCATTAATTAGAACTTTACACGTTTCTTTCATTAATTAAAACTTTACATATTTCTTTCGTTTTTTTATTACAGTACAAACATTTATTATATTAATCAATTAAAATATAAATTAAACTTACATCTCACATGTATGTTTAACTTACTTTTTTCCATTTTAAAGTCAAAGCTATTTATCTTACAAAACATAACATTTCACAAAAGAATATTTATCATAGTTAATATAACAATCAAATTCTTTACAAATTTATTCATTTAGACATCAATTCAACTATGATTCCAAGTTAAATAAACTTATTACAAAATGTCCCACAAAAATGTATTTCATTTTATTTATTAAAAACCGCATTTATTTGTTATACAAAATATGTCCATTTTAGAAAATAACCTTTATTAAAATTTCTAGGTTAGATTTAAGATTCCAAATTAAATCAAACTTAATTATTAAGTTATTTATCATAAATAAGACTCTTTAAATTCCATTTAAAACCAATTAACTTATAAAAAAATTTAACTTATAGAAAAACAATATTTCTTTACACTTTAAAGCATTAAACAAATTAAGTTAAAAATTTCATATATTTATAATTCCAAAATACTTAATAACTTTCATAAAATATTTAAAATACTTAATAAATTTTTAGAAAAATATCATTTAAAAATATAACCATGGGTCTGTATAATATTTTCTAATCTAGGTCAAGTGATACGGATATGCATCATTTCAATCCGTAATTTAAAAAGAAAAATCTAGGTTCTATCATTTCAAACCCGCAATCCCAAGTAAAATAAATACAATAAAAATCACTCAAACCTATCATTTCAGCCCAAAATGATTTTTCCTTATTATAAAGTCCGTTCCGGTATGTATCATTTCAACCCATAGTGATAGGGAACTTGTAGTGTTGATTAATAGAAATAAAATAACAGTATACATATAATATCATAATGAATGATGTAACAAATGTATAAACGACATTTAACATCATGTAATCACAAAACAGGCATATATGAATGACATATCAATGACTACAGATTCACTTGTCATTTTTTTCACAAAAATATAAGTATATATGTCTAGAGTGATAAAATCTCACCTTTTTAAACTAGAATCGACAAATTCAGAAAAAAATCCAAACCCCGCAAAGTACGAAAAAGCACGACAAAGCACAATGCAAACCTGAGTGGATGAAGAGTCAGATCCAAATCTTGTATGCAAACAAATATTACATACATAAGAATATGATTTAATACAAAACAATAAATGTTAAAACAATGGAAAAATAAATGAATCAAAGTGACATAACTTGCCTTAATCAATCAATGGCTTGGCTACACCACATATGGGTTCAACCATCATCTTATATTGCTTGGTCATGATGGTTAGAGGTGTGCTAGAGGCCAGAGGCCGAGTATAAGCATGAAGAACAAAGAAGAAACAAAAAGAGAAAAAGAAAGAAGTGGAAGAGAAGCCATGGATCTAGAGCTTGAATATAATTTTCTTTCACGGAAATGATAATGAGAAGTTTTGGGAAGTTTTTATGTGTGATAGGCAAGAGAAATTCATGGCTAGATTAAAGGAACGAACGACTAATGCAAGTAATAAAGAGGCTATGAAATAAAAGGCAAGATTTTGAATGGTTTGGAAAATAAAATGGCAACATATACTTGATGTATTTAATAAAAAAAGTTCTTTCTTTCAAGAGATGAAATGAGAAATGGAATAAAATGAGATATGTTTGAGGAGTTTTGTACGTGAATGGTAAATGAAAATACATGGCTATATAAGAAAAAAAACAGCTAAGGAGTTATGAATACTAGGGAAACGGAAAGGCATAAGTTAAGGAGGATGAAACGTACAATATATTTTATTTTTAAATGCAAACGAAAAAATGAGGGATGGGAAATAATTTTTTGTTCGTGAATTTCAACTTGATATGCAAGGCTATGAGTAGAGTAATTCATGACTAGGAATGAGGAGGAAATGACTAGAAAATAATAAAGGCCATGCAAATGAAAAAGGCAAGAGTTTAAACAATGAAACGCATGCCTCTTAAATTTATCAAGCAATTTGTTTGCATACGTTTCTTTCTAGAAATGAAATGTGAAAGTACATGTGTACGTGAATTATGAAGTGGAGTGGATGGCAAGAAAAGATTTAAACAGCTAAAGAGGAGTAAATGTTAGGAAAACAAAAAGGCTAGGAAATAAAAGACAAGAAATAAGGAGAAAGAAGCATATATATATATATATATATATTATTCTTAAATGTAATTGAAAAGAGGATATTTTGAGATGTTTGTACGTGATTAATAAAAGCAATTCACGGATATGAATGGCGAATGGCTAGGGTAAGTAAAAAAGAGGGTAGGTAAATAAAAAGGCAAGCATTAAAGAAATGCAACGCATGTCTCCTTGATTTCTTCCAAGTCTTTTATGGAAAGATATACACACAACTAAAATCCAATAAATAAAGTTTAGATAAACAAAATAGAAAAATAAAATAAAATAACATAGAAAATAAAAATATAGAAATGCACATAGAAAAATAAAAATTGAAATACAGAAAATAACTACGTGTAAAACGCTGTAATTTATCTAATTTAAAATGTATAACTCAAAATTTAATGAAACGAAAAGCAGAACAAATATCATAAATATATTCTGCTTCAAAGAAAATGATTAAAATTTAAAAATTCAAATTTTTTAAAATTTAAATTGAAAATTTAAACTTTGACCAAAATATAAAATTTTCAAAAATCGTTTATTTATTGCATTTGGAAAATAAATTACAAACAAATTCCAAACTTACATTGGAAAAATTCTAAAAATTCACTACTAAATGATTTAAAAATCAAAATTTCAAATACAAATTTAATTTAAAATATTCATAAAATTATGGGTTGTTGCACTCTCCCCCACTCAAAACTTTTCGTCCCCGAAAAGGAACGAGGCATGGAAAATAGAGACAACAGATAGAATGGGATAAAATTAAGAAAATATAAAAAAGAAGATTGAAATTAAATCCGGTTACAGTCGTTTTAGGTAAATTCAACAAGATGGAGATGATCTTCCCAAGATCCTCTGTAATCAAGGACACAAGCATGAAGAAGATTCTTGAAAAAGTTTTCCAAAACAGACTGGTAAAGGTATTTTGGGAGGAAGAACTACAGATCGAACTTTCGGAGACAAGATCAATTTGGAATTCAATTCCCCGCTTAGGATGCAGGAGAATAGGAACAACCGAAGGATAAGAGATTGAAAAACAAAATAAGATGATAAATTTTAAAACCATGACAGTTTCAACTTAATTTAATAATTGATTTCATCCATTTGATTTTCCTAAGCTAATTAAATCTTATCTATTTATAATTTCATTATCTTATCACCCAATTAACAATTTCTAAAATCGTGAATTTGAAATCATTTATTATACTCAAAATTTTATTCAATAAGTTTCATTCTTCTCTATTCCAGATGGCTATTACATTTATTCCACTTAATATATGTCTAATCACATATATTAAGTATACTTACACTTATTATGACTTACTCCATATAAATTCCTTTAACATCACTTTATAATGTATATTATTCAATTGACTTTTTATTCTATTTACCTTTATTAATCCTTTTATAACTAAAATTTAAGTGTATAACATTTATTATAAACACTCAAATTTTATTTATAAAATCCTTTTTATATTGTATATTATCCAATTACATAGTTAACTTTTGAATAATTTAGGTAAGTTATAATGGAAATGCAATAGAATATTATACAAATAAAATTTTCTAATTCAATTATTTCAACTTAAATATTTATCCAAAATTTTTGGTTCATTTTATAATTGAAAACATTCTTTAAGGTAAGTTTAAGAATTACATTTCCGATTAACTTCAAACCATTTAGAGGTAAATAAATATATATACAATATATATCAATTCAAATTTAAATCATATATCCATGCATTCATACGTACATATATATATATTATAAATCAAGTCATATTTTTGAAATTCAAATTAATTAAATTTTCAAAGAAAAGTAGTAGCAAAGCTACAGAATGGTCTCTTCACTTTGAAACTTGAATTGAATGTCGATGATGCTAAAGTCATCGCCGAAATTATTTCCAGCAACAAGAGAAGGGCACTGATTTAAACATTAAAAATTCTTTGAAAACAATCTCTATTTAGAAAACACTTTAAATGATATATCTTTTAAAACTTTAAAAACCCAATTTTGAAACCATCGGAAATTAAATTATCAAGTTCTTGATTTAGATTCACTTTAGTTTCCAAATTAATTTATATCGATGTTTTATAGTTCAGTTATTTATATAGGAGACAAAAGCCAATGGTTACAAGAGATATATAAAATAAAATATTATTTCTTAATAACCTATTTAATTAATTATCAGAATTCAGAAAATCAAACTCATACATAATATAATTATACAAAATTTATCATTTACTAAATTTTGAAATCAATATGGTGTCAGTTTTCTCTGTTCAAATGTTTTGAAAATCCTATCGATAGCGTTGATCAGACGAATCGATCGAAACCCAAATCAACATCAACAACTCAAACAACACAATATATAAAACATTTTAAATATTGGTTTACAAAGCAAGAACAGGGATTCAAATTTTATTGACTCGAATCAAGAGAATTTTGATTCGAAGATAAGTTGGAAACAAAAGATAAGATGATTAAATTGACAGAATAAGGAATGGATAAGCTTACATAAATCGCGGGTAACCTTAGCCGGGTCAACCGTGACTTCAAGAATTAGATCAATGTGCAATTCTGAGGTAATTCTACATTCGATCTTAAGAAATAGAATTCGAAATAACAAGAGGTACTAGCATCTAAACCGAGGATATATATATAAATCTCTGGTGAATCAATGCTAATTGCAAAGGAGTTTCACCCCTTTACAAGTCATCTGAATGTTGACGAGACCGCCAATTCATTATAAAGATCATTCAAAGTGGAGTTATGCGATACTCCAGAATCAAAATAAGAAGAATAGTGAGGGACAAGAATGAATTTGAAACTGCAGGGAACGTTCCAAAACTCAAAAGAAACCCAAGTCAAAATGGAAGAAATTCAACTCAAATGAAAGTGATTTTGTAAATAAATTTACCATATAAGCTAAGTTTGCCTAGAGCCAAAGCTCTGTTACCAAATGTAACGGGTCGCGCCAGTGGGGTAACGCCCACCGTACCATACATTGGTACCAGTGTTCTGCCTTTACGGCCAGCCTCTCGACTGCACCACCAACCCCCGCGGGGACATGTAGGAGTAAGAGTCAACCGTTCGCTACCATACCAGGAAGCGAGAACCCCTTATAATGCTGCACCCTTCAAGTGCAATGGCAGACACACATGTCGAACTTGAATTGATCAAAATACCGAATTGTAAAATATATTTGGCAAAACACATCATAAACAGTAAATAAATAAATCACAGATCACAAACACAGAGTAATAAATGCAGCAAAAGCAAAAAGATAGTAGTTCATGAAGTTACTATATAAATACATCAGAGTTATACAAGACACAACAGAAGTTTAATATGATAAACAAGCACAAGCTGAATGCATCACCGGAATCAACTGCATAACTAGAATCAACCGAATACTGAAATTTGAAATAGATGGCTGAATCTTCAAGCAAGGCTCCAGCTCCAAAGGTGAGTCTCTAATGCTGTATCACTCAGTCAGACCCGAGCGTAAAGCAAGATACAAAACACTCGAGTCAGGCATACATACTTATACAATGTAAACCAACTCAAGTAAATTGTAGTATAAGGTACAAGTGCTTAAAGGATGCTTGGGACCTCCCATCCTCTAAGGATCCGTCAAACTATTTACTATGTAGTAATATTTTGCTATTATAATAATGTCTATAGTAAAATAAACTTACTTTTAAATAGCGTTAAGGGGTTATCCATATAGCCCTTAACATGTAATAGTGCCAATAGTCTATACAGTACCGTAATACCTCCTGATCGGGAGGCTACCAGAGGATACTCCATAGGTACGACACAAATCAAACTCGTACAAGGCATGCTAGGGTAGGTGACATGACACACAAGGCAATGCCAGGGTAGATACCCCAATTACGCACACGGGCTGGTGGTAACGCGTAGCAGCTACTACCGCCCACCTCGAGCCACACCCCCAAATAAAAAAAAATCAAAAATGGCCACCAAATCAATCCAAAAGTCAAAGTGTAATATCGAAGGGATGTGTCTAATCAGAGGAATGACCTCATTGGCCCGAGATTGCTCCTGTTTTAGCCACCTTATGCCGACTCACGTGAGTTGGGTCCACGTATATACCTCAAAGGAACGTCGCCACCATCCTACTTCATTCTGGAATCTACACCGCGTACATGGTTGTTAAAATGGTTTTCAGAGTCGGTAGAGAGTATGACAACTTCCGATCTTGGTCTTTTTAACGATCAAACGTTATTATAACCCATGGATATTTATTTCAAAATCATTTATACTTTCAAAACCAAACTAGCATATCCATTTCAAAATCATATCATTTCTTTCAACTAATATATACTTTCAAAACCATATCATAATAGTATCATTTCCATTTCAAAACTAACTCAATAATATATCATTTGAATAAAACCCAAATTTCCAAATCATTGAATATTTCCTTCAATTTATTAAACTTGAAATATTCCTATAAATTATCATAGCATTTCGGAAATGTTATCTTAAGGAATCATAGCATTTTTGGAATGTAATACTTTCCACTTTAACATTTTATATAATCAAAGTATTTATATGCTTACAAATTTAACATGGTCATTTTATCATAGCCTTATAGTTAAATAAACTTTGTTACTGTAGTATCCAATTTAAAGCTGAAATTCTTATGTTAAGTTAAAAGTACCTTATTAACTCACATTATTATTACAATAAAGAAACTTTATTATTTTAATAATTTGAAATTTGCCATTTACATGAATTAAAACTTGCATATCAAATGTACATTATCAACTTACATTTTATTATTTCAGCAACATTTATCATTTTAATCAATTTAAAATACACCATTACATTGATTAAAACCTACCTGTCAAATGTACGTTTTAACTTATATTTATTATAATAAAGAGCATTTATCATTTTAATCAATATTACACTAACTAAAACTTTACTTGTTTCTTTCATTAATTAAAACCTTACATGTTTCTTTCATTAATTAGAACTTTACATGTTTCTTTCATTAATTAAAACTTTACATATTTCTTTATTTTTCTTATTACAGTACAGACATTTATTATATTAATCAATTAAAATATAAATTAAACTTACATCTCACATATATGTTCAACATACATTTTTCCATTTTAAAGTCATAGCTATTTATCTTACAAAACATAATATTTCACAAAAGAATATTTATCATAGTTAATATAACAATCAAATTCTTTACAAATTTATTCATTTAGACATCAATTCAACTATGATTCAAAGTTAAATAAACTTATTACAAAATGTCCCATAAAAATGTATTTCATTTTATTTATTCAAAACTACATTTATTTATTATACAAAATATGTCCATTTTAGGAAATAACCTTTATTAAAATTACTATGTTAGATTTAAGATTCCAAATTAAATCGAATTTAATTATTAAGTTATTTATCATAAATAAGACTCTTTAAATTCCATTTAAAACCAATTAACTTATAAAAAATTTAACTTATAGAAAAACAATATTTCTTTACACTTTAAAGCATTAAATCAAATTAAGTTAAAAGTTTCATATATTTATAATTCCAAATACTTAATAACTTTCAGAAAATATTTAAAATACTTAATAAAATTTTAGGAAAATATCATTTAAAAATATAACCATGGGTCTGTATAATATTTTCTAACCTAGGTCAAGTGATACTGATATGTATCATTTCAATCCGTAATTTAAAAAGAAAAATCCAGGTTCTATCATTTCAAGCCCGCAATCCCAAGTAAAATAAATACAATAAAAATCACTCGAGCCTATCATTTCAGTCCATAATGATTTTTCCTTATTCTAAAGTCCGTTCGGGTATGTATCATTTCAACCCATAGTGATAGGGAACTTGTAGTGGTGATTAATAGAAATAAAATAATAGTATACATATAATATCATAATAAATGATGTAACAAATATATAAACGGCAATTATCATCATGTATTCACAAAACATGCATATATGAATGACATATCAATGACTACAGATTCACTTGTCATTTTTTTTCACAAAAATATAAGTATGTATGTCTAGAGTGATAAAAACTCACCTTTTTAAACTAGTATCGACAAATTCAGAAAAAAAATCCAAACCCCGCAAAGCACGAAAGTTGTGTACAAACAAATATTACATACATAAGATATGATTCAATACAAAATGATAGATGTTAAAACAATGGAAAAATAAATGAATCAAAGTGACATAACTTGCCTTAATCAATCAATGGCTTGGGTACACCACATATGGGTTCAACCATCATCTTATATTACTTGGTCATGATGGTTAGAGGTGTGCTAGAGGCCAGAGGCCGAGTATAAGCATGAAGAACAAAGAAGAAACAAAAAGAGAAAAAGAAAGAAGTGGAAGAGAAGCCATGGATCTAGAGCTTGAATATAATTTTCTTTCACGCAAATGATAATGAGAAGTTTTGGGAAGTTTTTATGTGTGATAGGAAAGAGAAATTCATGGCTAGATTAAAGGAACGAACGGCTAAGGTAAGTAATAAAGAGGCTATGCAATAAAAGACAAGATTTGAATGGTTTGGAAAATAAAATGACAACATATACTTGATGTATTTAATAAAAAAAGTTCTTTCTTTCAAGAGATGAAATGAGAAATGGAATAAAATGAGATATGTTTGAGGAGTTTTGTATGTGAATGATAAATGGAAATACACGGCTATATAAGAAAAAAAAACAGCTAAGGAGTTATGAATACTAGGGAAATGGAAAGGCATAAGTTAAGGAGGAAGAAACGTACAATATATTTTATTTTTAAATGCAAACGAGAAAATGAGGGATGGGAAATAATTTTTGTACGTGAATTTTCAACTTGATATGCAAGGCTATAAGTAGAGTAATTCATGGCTAGGAATGAGGCGGAAATGGCTAGAAAATAATAAAGGCCATGCAAATGAAAATGGTAAGAGTTTAAACAGTAAAACGTATGCCTCTTAAATTTCTCCAAGCCATTTATTTGCATACATTTCTTTCTAGAAATGAAATGTGAAGTACATGTGTATGTGAATTATGAAGTGGAGTGGATGGCAAGAAAAGATTTAAACGGCTAAAGGGGAGTAAATGATCGAAAAACAAAAAGGCTAGGAAATAAAAGGCAAGAAATAAGGAGAAAGAAACATACACACACACACATTATTCTTAAATGTAATTGAAAAGAGGATATTTTGAGATGTTTATACGTGATTAATAAGAGCAATTCATGGATATGAATGGCGAATGGCTAGGGTAAGTAATAAAGAGGGTAGGTAAATAAAAAGGCAAGCATTAAAGAAATGTAACGTATGTCTCCTTGATTTCTTTCAAGCCTTTTATGAAAAGATATACACACAAGTAAAATCCAATAAACAAATTTTAGATAAACAAAATAGAAAAATAAAATAAAATAACATAGAAAATAAAAATATAGAAATGCACATAGAAAAATAGAAGTTGAAATACAGAAAATAACTACATGTAAAACACTGTAATCTATCTAATTTAAAAAGTATAACTCAAAATTTAACGAAACAAAAAGCAGAACAGATATCATAAATATATTCTGCTTCAAAGAAAATGATTAAAATTTAAAAATTCAAATTTTTTTAAAATTTAAACTGAAAATTAAAATTTTGACCAAAATATAAAATTTTCAAAAATCGTTTATTTATTGCATTTGGAAAATAAATTACAAACAAATTCCAAACTTACATTGGAAAAATTCTAAAATTCACTTTTAAATGATTTAAAAATCAAAATTTCAAATAAGAATTTAATTAAAAATATTCACAAAATTATGGGTTGTTACACTCTCCCCCACTCAAAACTTTTCGTCCCCGAACAGGAACAAGGCATGGAAAATAGAGACAACAGATAGAATGAGACAGAATTAAGAAAATATAAAAAAGCAGATTGAAATTATACCTGGTAACGGTCGTTATAGGTAAATTCAACAAGATGTAGATGATCTTCCCAAGATCCTATGTAATGAAGGACACAACCACAAAGAAGATTCTTGAAAAAGTTTTCCAAAACAGACCGGTAAAGGTATTTTGGGAGGAAGAGCTACAGATCGAACTTTAGGAGACAAGATCAATCTGGAATTCAATTCTCGCTTAGGATGCAGGAGTATAGGAACAACCGAAGGATAAGAGATTGGAAAACAAAATAAGATGATAAATTTCAAAACCATGACAGTTTCAACTTAATTTAATAATTGATTTCATTCATTTGATTTTCCTAAGTTCATTAAATCTTATCTATTTATAATTTCATTATCTTATCACCCAATTAACAATGTCTAAAATCGTGAATTTGAAACCATTTATTATACTCAAAATTTTATTCAGTAAGTTTCCTTCTTCTTTATTCCAGATGGTTATTACATTTATTCCACTTAATATATGTCTAACCACATATATTAAGTATACTTACACTTATAATGACTTACTCCAATTTATTTATAAATTCCTTCAACATCACTTTATATTGTATATTATTCAATTAAATTTTTATTCTATTTACCTTTATTAATCCTTTTATAACTAAAATTTAAGTGTATAACATTTATTATAAACACTCAAATTTTATTTATAAAATCCCTTTTATATTGTATATTATCCAATTACATAGTTAACCTTTAAATAATTCAGGTAAGTTATAATGGAAATGCAATAGAATATTATATAAATAAAGTTTTCTAATTCAATTATTTCAACTTAAATATTTATTCAAAATTTTTGATTCATTTTATAATTAAAACATTATTTAAGGTAAATTTAAGAATTACAATTCCTATTAACTTTAAACCATTTAGAGGTAAATATATATACATACAATATATATCAAATCAAATTTAAATCATATATCCAAATATATATATATATATATATATATATATATATTAAATCAAGTCATATTTTTGAAATTCAAATCAATTAAATTTTCGAAGAAAAACAGTAGCAATGGTTTCTTCACTTTGAAACTTGAAAATGAATGTCGATGATGCTACAGTCATCACCAAAATTATTTTCCAGCGACAAGAAAAGGGCACTGATTTAAACATTAAAAATTCTTTGAAAACAATCTCTATTTGGAAAACACTTTAAATGATATATCTTTTAAAACTTTAAAAACTCAAGCTTGAAACCATCGGAAATTAAATTCTCAAGTTCTTGATTTAGATTCACTCTAATTTGAAAAATAATTTATAGCTATGTTTTATAGTTCAGTTATTTATGTAGGAGACAAAAGCCAATGGTTACAAGATATATATAAAGCCAAATATTATTTCTTAATAACCTATTCAATTAATTATCAGAATTCAGAAAATCAAACTCATACATAATATAATTATACAAAATTTATCATTTACTAAATTTTAAAATCAATATGGTGTCAGTTTGCTCTGTTCAAGTGTTTTGAAAATCCTATCGATAGCATTGATCAGACGAATTGATCGGAAACACAAATCAACATCAACAACTCAAACAACACAATATATAAAACATTTTAAATATAGGTTTACAAAGCAAGAAAAGGGATTCAAATTTTATTGACTCAAATCAAGAGAATTTTTATTCGAAGATAAGTTGGAAACAAAAGATAAGATGATTAAATTGACAGAATAAGGAATGGATAAGCTTACATAAATCGCGGGTAACCTTAGCCGGGTCAACCGTGACTTCAAGAATTAGATCAATGTGCAATTCTGAGGTAATTCTACATTCGATCTTAAGAAATAGAATTCGAAATAACAAGAGGTACTAGCATCTAAACCGAGGATATATATAAATCTCCAGTGAATCAATGCTAATTGCAAAGGAGTTTCACCCCTTTACAAGTCATCTGAATGTTGACGAGACTCCAATTCATTATAAAGATCATTCAAAGTGGAGTTATGCGATACTCCAGAATCAAAATAAGAAGAATAGTGAGGGACAAGAATGAATTTGAAACTGCAAGGAACGTTCCAAAACTCAAAAGAAACCCAAGTCAAAAAGGAAGAAATTCAACTCAAATGAAAGTGATTTGATAAATAAATTTACCATATAAGCTAAGTTTTCCTAGAGCCAAAGCTCTGTTACCAAATGTAACGGGTCGCGCCAGTGGGGTAACGCCCACCGTACCATACATTGGTACCAGTGTTCTGCCTTTACGGCCAGCCTCTCGACTGCACCACCAACCCCCGTGGGGACATGTAGGAGTAAGAGCCAACCGTTCGCTACCATACTAGGAAGCGAGAATCCCCTATAATGCTGCACCCTTCAAGTGCAATGGCAGACACACATGTCGAACTTGAATTGATCAAAATACCGAATTGTAAAATATATTTGGCAAAACACATCATAAACAGTAAATAAATAAATCACAGATCATAGACACAGAGTAATAAATGCAACGAAAGCAAAAAGATAGTAGTTCATGAAGTTACTATATAAATACATCAGAGTTATACAAGATACAACGGAAGTTCAATATGATAAACAAGCACAAGCTGAATGCATCACCGGAATCAACTGAATAACTAGAATCAACAGAATACTGAAATTTGAAATAGATGGCTGGATCTTCAAGTAAGGCTCCAGCTCCATAGGTGAGTCTCTAATGCTGTATCACTCAGTCTGACCCGAGCGTAAAGCAGAAAACAAAACACTCGAGTCAGGACATACATACTTATACAATGTAAACCAACTCAAGTAAACTGTAATACAAGGTACAAGCAACTTAAAGGATGCTTGGGACCGCCCATCCTCTAAGGATCCGTTAAACTATTTACTATGTAGTAATATTTCGCTATAATAATAATGTCTATAGTAAAATAAACTTACTTTTAAATAGCATTAAGGGGTTACCCATATAGCCCTTAACACGTAATAGTGCCAATAGTCTATATAGTACCGTAATACCTCTTGATCGGGAGGCTACCAGAGGATACTCCATAGTTACGGCACAAATCAAACTCGTACAAGGCGAGATAGGGTAGGTGACACGGCACACAAGGCAATACCAGGGTAGATACCCCAATTACGCACACGGGCTGTGTAACAACCCGCATATTTAACGATTTGATATTTAAATGTTTAATTTAAATATAACGTCGTTAGTCGGATTTTTGGGTCCGAAAAGCTTCTTTCTACAAATGGCCGAATTGGAACTCGAAACTACCTCCATTGGTTCCAAAATGGCGTTTGCGATCTTTTCGAGTATAATCTTTGATATGTTTGGAGTTTGTGAAATTTTGACCCTTTTTCTATTGGGTTTTGGGTTTGGGTTTAGCCCACTAGTTTAACTAATACCCTAACCCAACCCCTTCTCTTCATTCATCCTCATTTCATTTCATTTCTTAAGCTAGAACTGAAAATGGTGGAAGGGAGAGGAAATTGAAATTTGCAAGCCCTAGTTTCTTCTTGTAAACTTGATTCTTGCTCCAAAATCAAAGAGAATCCATTGGTAAGCTCTTCTTCATCTTCTCCAACTCTTCTCCTCTTCAATTTCAGAAAATTTCCTAAACCTAAATTGGGAAATATGTATTTTATTCTTAGATTGAAGCTTGTTGAGTTGAAGTAGTGTTTGGTTGGTCTTCTCCTTGTTATTGAGCTCCATCTTCTTGTTTTTGGGTTAAAGGTGAGTTTTGAACTCACGTCTACTTCTCTTGATTTCATTGATGTTGGATATGAATTCCTAGCACTTGTTCATATGCACTTTCTTTTAGTTTGGATTGAATAGGTGAATATCCGAATTTTTAGTGTTTGGGTTCAATTCTTTGAAATCCTAACTTTGATATTTTGATCATGTTTTTGGTGATGAATCGAAGTGCTTATAGGGCCGGATAGCCGCTTGTCGTAAATCCCTAGCGTCCGTGCTCGTCCGATTGAAAGTTGGGAGAGTTTGCACTACATTGGTAATAAGTAGGAAATGCAGGAAATTGGGTTCAGTCGACTGGATCCTCTGTTCAGTCGACTGAGCTGAAGCCCGAAATTTTTCTGGATAATTTTCAGTCGACTGAACAATGATTTCAGTCGACTGACCTGCTCCTGTTTTCCTGTTTTGCCTATTTATGATCGTTTTGATTGGTTTTCCGGATTTTATCGATTCATGTTGGTTCTTGGTGGTTGTTATTGCTTCTTTGGCTTTGATAACTTATCCTTGACTTCATTCACGGGTCTTTATAAAATAATCTTTCGAATTATATTAAAATCTCCCTTCTCCAATTTATTAATTCTAATTAAAACACACACATCTTCGCACTCCGAGCGATGTGGGAGGAGAATTAAATGATTGGATAAAACGCGTGCAATGAACACGTGCGTTCATCTTTTCAGTTAATTCCCAATCTATTCGTTTGAACGTTTTGACCTTTGGTTTGGTTTACCGATGATATGAGGTGAACTTTGTACTGCTTTGAGTGTGAAATTAACTAACGGATAGTAAACTGTTTAGTGCGAACAAGTGGTTATGGGACTCACGTTACCACTTTTCGGATTCCTTTTTGAGAATTATGACACATTCCGCCAGTTAGTGGTGTCCAGTACTGGGTCTTCGACCTTCACCACTACGGTTTGTTGCCTTCGGGTATGTGCCTTTGGGTTTGTGCCTTCGGGTTTGTTGCCCTTTAGTATCGCTTCCGATGTTTGTCGTTATGAGCCGCATGGGTGATATTGGGTTGCCCTTTAGTATCGCTTCCGATGTTGGTCGTTATGAGCCGCAAGGGTGATATTGGGTTTGGAGTCTTCGGGCTCATGGATCCTTGTTTGTACAGTACTGAGCTCGAGCAAATTTTCTGATGTTTCATTCATATGTATATTCCCTAGGTATCGCCCTTCGATGTTGGTCATTATGAGCCGCATGATGCGTAGCGTTTACCTTGTGGAACTTGTATACCTTATTGGTATTTGTTATTGCCTTTCGGCTTGCTTTGGGATATTCTTATCCTTTGTTTCTATATGTTGCCGATGATATGAGGCTTGTTCTATATGATTCATCTTTCGTTAGATGATTGTGTTATCTCTTTTAGAGATATCTATTATGCTTTGCAACCTTGCAGTTTATTGTTGTTCAGTTTATCTAACTGATTTGTTTAGCTAGACTGACCTGTGTATTTCATACTCGGGTCAGACCGAGTTGTTTCAGGTTAGGTGCTTTTGGACTTAGCCTATTTTGCTTCCGCATGGACTATTCAGCTTGTTCCTTTTTGTTATAGCTTTTGTGTAGTCCTATTTTGTAGTAACTCTGATATGTATTCTTTTGACTCGTCTGTATATGGTGGTTTGCTATACCACTTGACATGTATTAGTTGGTATACTCTGTTATGTATCTGTATATATGTATAGGATGATTTACTGTTCTGTGATGTATGTTACATTTGAGTTGTTATATTCTGTTCTGATAGATCCAACCACCTATGGTTTTGTTTTTAAGTATTCATTGGGTATGTCGACCTGCTTGGTATGTTTATTGTCGATGTATTCAATAGATAGTTAGAGCAAGGCTATAGATGGTCGCTCCTAACCAGCCTTATTCTCCGTGTTAGTTGACGACATTACCCTGTAGTGTCCTTGGCTAGCGTGGGTATAGAGGTGGGGCGTCACAGCGTGGTATCAGAGCCGAGTTCAGAACAAAGTATGACAAACATAGAATAGAGCACATATTACAGTACATAAAAGTATACAAGTGATACAAACCTTTGAATCACCGTGTCTCTTTATTCCATCAAGCTTAGATAGAATTTGGGGAATACGTCTAGGAATGCATTTTATTCAGTAGTATTTCGTAATGAAGTATCTACCTTGTGAATAATCTTGTTCTTATCTTACTTTCAGCGTATGGATGGAAGAGGCAGGGGACGACGTTCGGATGCTGGGCAATCCAGTGGCACACATCCGGATGGCGTTTATATGTCTGCTGATCAGTTTTTGGAATTGTTTAGGAGCACTCAGCCTCTAGTTCCTCCTCGAGTATCTCCACCTCGCAAGTCTGCCTTTGCACGTCAGTGCAGTGATTTTTCTCATCTTGGAGGAAAGCCGTTTAAGGGCTCTGAGTCTGTTCTTGAAGTCCAAGCTTGGCTTCGCAGGTGCGAGCGTATTTTCTCTCACATGGATCTTTCTGACCATGATAGAGTTCTTGTAACTTCTAGCTTATTACAAGAGCGTGCGCTTGGTTGGTATGAGCTTCTTGTAGCCAAGATTGATGAGTCTACTCTTTCTTGGACTCAGTTTCGGAGACGATTTGAACTCAAGTTCGTTCCTGAATCTGAAAAAGTTTTATTGACCTGTCGCTTCCTTGAGTTGAAGCAAGGGAAATCTTCTGTTTCTGAGTATGTTGCATCATTCGAGGCTTTATCTAAGTATGGTCTTGAATTCATCAGCACTTCTTATAAGAAGAATCTGAAGTCTCTGGTCTTAAGAAATATCTTAAGAAATCTTTGTTGCTCCAACTTAAACTTTCTTTTGAGGAGTTGGTTGATTCGGCACTTCATCTCGAGACCGTCGAGAAGGAGTGTGATAGTGATGTTGATGTTGAGCTTTCCAAGAACCCCAACAAGAGGCCGTTTCCAATTCAGAAGTCCAGGCCTTTTCCTTCTAAGAAGAAGAAGACTGGTGGTCCTAGTTCTCAGCCTCAGTCTTTCGGAACACCTTTCGTTCGAAAGTGTTTTAATTGTGGTTCTTCGGATCATATTATTCGAGCTTGTCCTAAACCTCTCTTCTGCCATTATTGCAAGAAGGAAGGTCATCATGTTTCAGCTTGCCCTACTGTTCCGGCTGTTGCTAAGTCTAGCAATCTTTATGCTACCAAGGCTTTTAAAGGTCCCTCTTAGCCCAAAGGTATATCTCCATCCATTTTGGAAGGTTCTATTTTATTTTATGACCATAGTATACGAGTTCTTTTCGATACGGGTGCTTCACATTCTTTCGTATCGAAGAAGCTCGTTGATGATTTATCTTTGGATGTTTCTTGTATGGTTACTTCTTTAAGGATTGCGAATCCTATTGGGGGATCCACGACCCTTAGTTTGCTGTGTGATGATGTTGAGATTGTTTTATGTGGTTTTTCTTTTCGTGCGAATCTGCACGTTATTTCTTGTCTGGGATTTGATTTGATTTTGGGTATGGACTGGCTAGTGAGATATGATGCCAGGATTATTTGTTCGGAGAGAATTTTGTATCTACGACATCCGGATTCGCCTACTCAGTTATCTCTTGTTCTTCGGGATGTGGATAATTCCGAAATGGCTTTATATTCTCTTGATTCGCGAGATGATGATGATATATCTCGTATTCCTATTGCTTGTGACTTCTCTGATGTTTTTGAGCCTGTCTCGGGTTTACCACCTAAGAGGGCAATTGAGTTCTGCATTGATCTCATTCCAGGCGCGCAGCCAGTTAGTCGTCCTCCCACGAGGATGTCTACAAAGGAAAATGGGGAACTCAAAAAGCAGCTTTTAGAGCTTGAGTCCAAGCAGTTGATTCAGTCCAGTTTTTCTCCATGGGGATCCGCAGTCGTCTTCGTGAAGAAGTCCGATGGAACTCTTAGGCTTTGCATTGACTATCGCAAGCTTAACGAGTTAACCATCAGAAATAGGTATCCATTGCCTAGGATCGATGATATGTTCGATCTATTGAGTGGTGCTAAGGTCTTTTCTCAGCTAGACCTTGCCACAGGTTTTCATCAATTACGAGTCGCGAAGGATAGCATACCGCTTACCGCTTTCCGCGCTCGTTATGGTTCTTTTGAGTTGCTCGTTATGCCGTTCGGTTTGACGAACGCTCCTGCTTTCTTTGTTGATCTCATGAATCGAATATTCCGGGAATATCTCGATAAGTTCGTCCTTTTGTTCATTGATTATATCCTTATTTGTTCTAAGTCTGAAACTGAGCATGCTAATCACTTGAGAATTGTCTTGAGTACCCTCCGTCATCATCAGCTTAGAGCCAAATTCTCCAAGTGCCATTTTTGGGAGAATAGGGTTAAGTTCTTAGGCCATGTTGTATCTTCCGATGGCATTTCTGTCGATCCCTCAAATCTCGAAGCCATCCAGAATTGGAAGAGGCCTGAGAATGTACATGAGATTCGTAGTTTCCTTGGATTGGCGGGTTATTACCGTCGGTTCATTAAGGATTTTTCCCGTGTTGTGCTTCCTCTTACTTGCCTTACTCGGAAAGGAATTCGTTTTATTTGGTCCAACAAGTGTGAAGCTTCCTTTCTGTCATTAAAGGAACTTCTCACTAATGCTACTATTCTTGTGGTTCCCAAGGGGAATCATGATCTTATTGTCTACACCGATGCTTGTGGTAGTGGTCTCGGTGCTGTTCTTATGCAGAAGGATCGGGTAGTTGCTTATGCTTCTAGGCAACTACGTCCGAATGAAGTCCGCTATGCCACTCATGATCTTGAGTTAGCCGCCATTGTCTTTGCCTTGAAGATTTGGCGACACTATTTATTGGGCGAGCGCTTCATTCTCTATACCGATCATAAATCTTTGAAGTATTTGTTCACTCAGAAGGAACTCCATATGAGACAACAACGTTGGCTCGAGTTTCTTGCTTCCTATGACTTTGATATCCAGTATACCCCTGGTAAGGGTAATCGTGTTGCAGATGCGCTTAGTCGCAAACATTCGGCTGTTATTTCTATGATGCTTGCCGAATGGGATATTCTTGAGACTCTATCTTTTTGTGAAATTGGGGATCGAGGTTCATCTTCTGATTCTCCTATTCTATTATTTAGTTTGGGAGCTCGACCTATTTTGTTGGATCGTATTGCCGATGCTCAGCGGCGTGATCCTGATTTGTTGCATTTTATTCAGCTTTGTGAGTCTGAATCTTGTGATGAGGCGTTGCAAGACTTTAGCATTGATTCTCATGGGTGTCTTCGTAAGAAGAACCGTCTTTTTGTGCCTTCTGATCTTGCACTAGGCATGACATTCTTTATGACTGTCACTGTTCTAAGTATACCATTCATCCCGGTAGTAGCAAGATGTATGCCGATATGCATCGTCTTTATTATTGGGAAGGCATGAAACGCGATGTGGCGAGTTATGTGAGCAATTGCATAACTTGTCAGCGTTTTAAGGCCGAGCATCAGCGTCCTTCGGGTCTTCTTCAGCCTCTTGAGATTCCATTGTGGAAATGGGATCAGATTTCTATGGATTTCATTGACGGCCTACCTCGTTCGAGATTGGGCCATTCTAGTATTTGGGTTATTGTTGATCGCCTCACTAAGTCTGCTCATTTTGTCCCTATTAAGTCCAATAGGTCTGCTTTGCATTTGGCTAAGTTATATGTCAAGGAAATCGTGAGACTTCACGCTGTTCCTAGTTCTATTGTGAGTGATCGTGATCCTTTATTCACGAGTCATTTTTGGAAGAGTCTTCAGCAAGCTTTGGGAACGAAGCTTAATTTTTCTGCAGCTTATCATCCGTAGTCTAACGGACAGACTGAACGGGTGAATCTTATCTTGGAAGATCTCCTCCATATTTGTATTTTTGATTTCGGTGGTAGTTGGGAGGATCACCTACCTCTTGTAGAGTTCTCCTACAACAATAATTTTCAATCTAGTATCGGTATGGCTCCTTTCGAAGCCTTATATGGAAGGCCATGTCGATCACCTTCTTGTTGGTTGGAATCTGGGGAGAAGCTTATTCTTGGTCCAGATTTTGTTCGTGATTCTTCCGAGAAGATTGATCTTATCCGTTTGAGAATGAGAGAGGCACAAAGTCGCCAAAAATCCTACGCGGACAACCGTAGGAAGCCTCTCGAATTCTCAATTGGTGATTGTTTTTATTCGTGTTTCTCCTTTGAAAGGGGTTATGCGTTTCAGTACGACTGGGAAATTGGCTCCTCGCTTTATAGGACCATTTTTTATTACTGAACGTATTGGCCTTTTGGCTTATAGAGTTTCACTTCCAGCTCATTTATCTGGCATTCATGACGTGTTTCACGTCTCGCAACTTCGAATGTGTCTTCGAAAGTCGGATTCTGTTATTGCTTCTCCTGATTTGCAAGAGCTTGAGGTCTCACCGGACTTATCTATTGTACAGCAACCTATTCGCGTACTTGACACAGAGGTGCGACACCTTCGGAATAAGGACGTGCTGCTCGTTAAAGTTCAATGGTCCGCTAATCCCAATGACTGTACTTGGGAAACCAGAGAGTTTGTCGAGCGATTTTATCCGGGTTTTCTTTCTTCGCTTTGAAACGGTGGGTATGTCTTTTCATCTCGAGCTTATTTCCTTTTCTTTTGATTGATTATATGTATGTAGTTGTTACAAATATGGTCTCTAGGAATTGCGGGGACGCAATTTTGTAAGGAGGGGAGATCTGTAACAACCCGCATATTTAACGATTTGATATTTAAATGTTTAATTTAAATATAACGTCGTTAGTCGGATTTTTGGGTCCGAAAAAGCTACTTTCTGCAAATGGCCGAACTGGAACTCGAAAATACCTCCATTGGTTCCAAAATGGCGTTTGCGATCTTTTTGAGTATAATCTTTGATACGTTTGGAGTTTGAGAAATTTTGACCCTTTTTCTATTGGGTTTTGGGTTTGGGTTCAGCCCACTAGTTTAACTAATACCCTAACCCAACCCCTTCTCTTCATTCATCCTCAATTTATTTCATTTCTTAAGCTAGAACTGAAAATGGTGGAAGGGAAGAGGAAATAGAAATTTGCAAGCCCTAGTTTCTTCTTGTAAACTTGATTCTTGCTCCAAAATCAAAGAGAATCCATTGGTAAGCTCTTCTTCATCTTCTCCAACTCTTCTCCTCTTCAATTTCAGAAAATTTCCTAAACCTAAATAGGAAAATATGTGTTTTATTCTTAGATTGAAGCTCGTTGAGTTGAAGTAGTGTTTGGTTGGTCTTCTCCTTGTTATTGAGCTCCATCTTCTTGTTTTTGGGTTAAAGGTGAGTTTTGAACTCACATCTACTTCTCTTGATTTCATTGATGTTGGGTATGAATTCCTAGCACTTGTTCATATGCACTTGCTTTTAGTTTGGATTGAATTGGTGAATATCCGAATTTTTAGTGTTTGGGTTCAATTCTTTGAAATCCTAACTTTGATGTTTTGATCATGTTTTTGGTGATGAATCGAAGTGCTTATAGGGCCGGGTAGCCGCTTGGCGTAAATCCCTAGCGTCCGTGCTCGTCCGATTGAAAGTTGGGAGAGTTTGCACTTCATTGGTAATAAGTAGGAAATGCAGGAAATTGGGTTCAGTCGACTGGATCCTCTGTTCAGTCGACTGAGCTGAAGCCCGAAATTTTTCCGGACAATTTTCAGTCGACTGAGCAGGGATTTCAGTCGACTGACCTGCTCCTATTTTCCTGTTTTGCCTATTTATGCTCGTTTTGATTGGTTTTCCGGATTTTATCGATTCATGTTGGTTCTTAGTGGTTGTTATTGCTTTTTTGGCTTTGATAACTTATCCTTGACTTCATTCACGGGTTTTTATAAAATAATCTTTCGAATTATACCAAAAGCCCCCTTCTCCAATTTATTAATTCTAATTAAAACACACACATCTTCACACTCCGAGCGATGTGGGAGGAGAATTAAATGATTGGATAAAACACGTGCAATGAACACGTGCGTTCATCTTTTCAGTTAATTCCCAATCTATTCGTTTGAACGTTTTGACCTTTGGTTTGGTTTACCGATGATATGAGGTGAACTTTGTACTACGTTGAGTGTGAAATTAACTAACGGATAGTAAACCGTTTAGTGCGAATGAGTGGTTATGGGACTCACGTTACCACTTTTCGGATTCCTTTTTGAGAGTTATGGCACATTCCGCCAGTTAGTGGTGTCCAGTACTGGGTCTTCGACCTTCACCACTACGGTTTGTTGCCTTCGGGTATGTGCCTTCGGGTTTGTGCCTTCGGGTTTGTTGCCCTTTAGTATCGCTTCCGATGTTTGTCGTTATGAGCCGCATGGGTGATATTGGGTTGCCCTTTAGTATCGCTTCCGATGTTGGTCGTTATGAGCCGCATGGGTGATATTGGGTTTGGAGTCTTCGGGCTCATGGATCCTTGTTTGTACAGTACTGAGCTCGAGAAAAATTTCTGATGTTTCATTCATATGTATATTCCCTAGGTATCGCCCTTCGATGTTGGTCATTATGAGCCGCATGATGCGTAGCGTTTACCTTGTGGAACTTATATACCTTATTGGTATTTCTTATTGCCTTTTGGCTTGCTTTGGGATATTCTTATCCTTTGTTTCTATATGTTTCCGATGATATGAGGCTTGTTCTATATGATTCATCTTTCGTTAGATGATTGTGTTATCTCTTTTAGAGATATCTATTATGCTTTGTAACCTTGCAGGTTTATTGTTGTTCAGTTTATCTAACTGATTTGTTTAGCTAGACTGACCTGTGTATTTCATACTCGGGTCAGACCGAGTTGTTTCAGGTTAGGTGCTTTTGGACTTAGCCTATTTTGCTTCCGCATGGACTATTCAGCTTGTTCCTTTTTGTTATAGCTTTTGTGTAGTCCTATTTTGTAGTTACTCTGATATGTATTCTTTTGACTCGTCTGTATATGGTGGTTTGCTATACCACTTGACATGTATTAGTTTGTATACTCTGTTATGTATCTGTATATATGTATACGATGATTTACTGTTCTGTGATGTATATTACATTTGAGTTGTTATATTCTGTTCTGATAGATCCAACCAACTATGGTTTTGTTTTTAAGTATTCATTGGGTATGTCGACCTGCTTGGTATGTTTATTGTCGATGTATTCAATAGATAGTTAGAGCAAGGCTATAGGTGGTCGCTCCTAACCAGCCTTATTCTCCGTGTTAGTTGACGGCATTACCCTGTAGTGTCCTTGGCTAGCGTGGGTATAGAGGTGGGGCGCCACAGGCTGGCGGTAACACGTGGCAGCTACTACCGCCCATCTCGAGCCACACCCCCAAATAAAAAAAAATCAAAAGTGGCCACCGAATCAATCCAAAAGTCAAGAGTATAATATTGAAGGGATGTGTCCAATCAGAGGAATGACCTCATTGGCTCGAGATCGCTCCTGTTTTAGCCATCTTATGCCAACTCTCGGGAGTTGGGTCCACGTATATACCTCAAAGGAACGTCGCCACCATCCTACTTCATTCTGGAATCTACACCGCGTATACAGTTGTTAAAGTGGTTTTCGGAGTTGGCAGAGAGTGTGACAACTTCCGATCTCGGTCTTTTTAACAACCAAACGTTATTATAACCCATGGATATTTATTTCAAAATCTTTTATACTTTCAAAACCAAACTAGCATATCCATTTCAAAATCATATCATTTCTTTCAACTAGTATATACTTTCAAAACGATATCACAATAGTATCATTTTCATTTCAAAACTAATTCAATAATATATCATTTGAATAAAACCCAAATTTCCAAATCATTGAATATTTCCTTCAGTTTATTAAACTTGAAATATTCCTTTAAATTGTCATGGCATTTTGGAAATGTTACCTTAAGGAATCAAAGCATTTTTAGAATGTAATACTTTCCACTTTAACATTTCATATAATCAAAGTATTTATATTCTTACAAATTTAACATGGTCATTCTATCATAGCCTTATAGCTAAATAAACTTTGTTACTGTAATATCCAATTTAAAGCTGAAATTCGTATGTTAAGTTAAAAGTACCTTATTAACTCACATTATTATTACAATAAAGAAACTTTATTATTTTAATCATTTAAAATATGCCAGTTACATAAATTAAAACTTACATATCAAATGTACATTATCAACTTACATTTTATTATTTCAGCAACATTTATCATTTTAATCAATTTAAAATACACCATTACATTGATTAAAACCTACATGTCAAATGTACGTTTTAACTTACATTATTATAATAAAGAGAATTTATCGTTTTAATCAATATTACACTAACTAAAACTTTACTTGTTTCTTTCATTAATTAAAACCTTACATGTTTCTTTCATTAATTAGAACTTTACACGTTTCTTTCATTAATTAAAACTTTACATATTTCTTTCGTTTTTGTTATACAGTACAAACATTTATTATATTAATCAATTAAAATATAAATTAAACTTACATCTCACATGTATGTTTAACTTACATTTTTCCATTTTAAAGTCATAGCTATTTATCTTACAAAACATAACATTTCACAAAAGAATATTTATCATAGTTAATATAACAATCAAATTCTTTACAAATTTATTCGTTTAGACATCAATTCAACTATGATTCCAAGTTAAATAAACTTATTACAAAATGTCCCATAAAAATGTATTTCATTTATTTATTCAAAACTACATTTATTTATTATACAAAATATGTCCATTTCAGGAAATAACCTTTATTAAAATTACCAGGTTAGATTTAAGATTTCAAATTAAATCGTATTTAATTATTAAGTTATTTAACACAAATACGACTCTTTAAATTCCATTTAAAACCAATTAACTTATAAAAAATTTAACTTATAGAAAAACAATATTTCCTTACACTTTAAAGCATTAAATCAAATTAAGTTAAAAATTTCATATATTTATAATCCCAAAATACTTAATAACTTTCAGAAAATAGTTAAAATACTTAGTAAATTTTTAGGAAAATATCATTTAAAAATATAACCATGGGTCTGTATAATATTTTCTAACCTAGGGCAAGTGATACAGATATGTATCATTGCAATCCGTAATTTAAAAAGAAAAATCCGAGTTCTATCATTTCAAACCCGCAATCCCAAGTAAAATAAATACAATAAAAATCACTCGAGCCTATCATTTCAGCCCATAATGATTTTTCCTTATTCTAAAGTCCGTTCGGGTATATATCATTTCAACCCTAGTGATAGGGAACTTGCAGTGGTGGTTAACGGAAATAAAATAACAGTATACATATAATATCATAAAAAATGATGTAACAAATATATAAACGACATTTATCATCATGTAATCATAAAACATGCATATATGAATGACATATCAATGACTACAGATTCACTTGTCATTTTTTTCACAAAAATATAAGTACATATGTCTAGAGCGATAAAAATTCACCTTTTTAAACTAGAATCGACAAATTCAAAAAAAAAATCCAAACCCCGCAGAGCACGAAAAAGAACGACAAAGCACAACGCAAACTTGAGTGGATGAAGAGTCAGATCCAAATCTTGTATGCAAACAAATATTACATACATAAGAATATGATTCAGTACAAAATAATAGATGTTAAAACAATGGAAAAATAAATGAATCAAAGTGACTTAACTTGCCTTAATCAATCAATGGCTTGGCTACACCACATGTAGGTTCAACCATCATCTTATATTGCTTGGTCATGATGGTTTGAGGTGTGCTAGAGGCCAGAGGCTGAGTATAAGCATGAAGAGCAAAGAAGAAACAAAAGAGAAAAAGAAAGAAGAGGAAGAGAAGCCATGGATCTAGAGCTTGAATATAATTTTCTTTCATGCAAATGATAATGAGAAGTTTTGGGAAGTTTTTATGTGTGATAGGCAAGAGAAATTCATGGCTAGATTAAAGGAATGAATGGCTAAGGTAAGTAATAAAAAGGCTATGTAATAAAAGACAAGATTTTGAATGTTTGGAAAATAAAATGGCAACAAATACTTGATGTATTTAATAAAAAAAATTCTTTCTTTCAAGAGATGAAATGAGAAATGGAATAAAATGAGATATGTTTGAGGAGTTTTGTACGTGAATGATAAAAGGAAATACACGGCTATATAACAAAAAAAAACAGCTAAAGAGTCATGAATACTCGGGAAACGGAAAGGCATATGTTAAGGAGGAAGAAACGCACAATATATTTTATTTTTAAATGTAAATGAAAAAATTGAGAGATGGAAAATAATTTTTTGTAGGTGAATTTTCAACTTGATATGCAAGGCTATGTGTAGAGTAATTCATGGCTAGGAATGAGGAAGAAATGACTAGAAAATAATAAAGGCCATGCAAATGAAAAAGGCAAGAGTTTAAACAATGAAACGTATGCCTCTTAAATTTCTCCAAGCCATTTATTTGCATACATTTCTTTCTAGAAATGTAATGTGAATTATATGTGTACGTGAATTATGGAGTGGCGTGGATGGCAGGAAAAGAGTTGAATGGCTAAAGAGGAGTAAATGATAGGAAAACAAAAAGGCTAGGAATAAAAGGCAAGAAATAAGGAGAAAGAAACACACACACACACACACACACACACACACATATAATATTCTTAAATGTAATTGAAAAGAGGATATTTTGAGATGTTTGTACGTGATTAATAAGAGCAATTCACGGCTATGAATGGCGAATGGCTAGGGTAAGTAATAAAGAGGGTAGGTAAATAAAAAGTAAGCACTAAAGAAATGTAACGCATGTCTCCTTGATTTCTTCCAAGCCATTTATGAAAAGATATACACACAAGTAAAATCCAATAAATAAAGTTTAGATAAACAAAATAGAAAAATAAAATAAAATAATATTGAAAATAAAAATATAGAAATGCACATATAAAAATAGAAATTGAAATATAGAAAATAACTACGTGTAAAACGCTGTAATTTATCTATTTTAAAAAGTATAACTCAGAATTTAACGAAACGAAAAGCAGAACGGATATCATAAATATATTCTGCTTCAAAGAAAAAGATTAAAATTTAAAAATTCAAATTTTTTTAAAACTTTAAACTGAAAATTCAAATTTTGACCAAAATATAAAATATTCTAAAATCGTTTATTTATTGCATTTGGAAAATAAATTACAAACAAATTCCAAACTTACATTGGAAAAAAAATCTAAAAACTCACTTTTAAATGATTTAAAAATCAAAATTTCAAACAAAAATTTAATTAAAAATATTCACAAATTATGGGTTGTTACACTTTGTGTACTTAAAGATAGAAGAAGAGCATGTGATTCATTTGAAACTGGTGTTAGAAACTTTAAGAGAACGCCAAGTTAAAGTAAAATTTTCGAAATGTCACTTCTGTCAGAAGAAAGTGAAATTTTTGGGACATATAGTCTCGGAGAAAGGAATTTTAGTCAACCCAGCTAAGGTTGAAGCTATTCAAAAGTTGAAGTGACTTAAATCAATAACTGAAATCAGATGTTTCTTGGGTCTAGCAGGATATTGTAGAAGATTTATAAAATATTTTTCCAAGATTTCTGCTCCACTAACTAATTTAACGAAGAAAGGAGTTAAATTTATCTGGTCAGATAAACGTGAAGGGGCTTACCATAAGTTGAAAGAATTACTTTCTAACGCTCTAATATTAATAGATCCAGAAGGAAATCAAGATCTGGTAGTATACACAGATGCCCGTGGAATTGGGATTGGTGTAGTATTAATGCAATGAGATAGAGTTGTAGCCTTTGCGTCTGGACAACTCAGGCCTCACGAAGTAAAATATGCAATTCATGATCTTGAGTTAGCAGCCGTGGTATTTGCCTTGAAACTTTGGTGGCATTATTTATTGGGAGAAAGGTTTGTTTTATACACAGATCATAAATCGTTAAAATACTTATTCTCTTAAAAAGATAATAGAAGTTCTAAAACTTGAATTTAACAGTGATTTGTTCAGTTTTGAAATTTTATCGTTTCAAATTGAATTTAAAAAAGCCTTCCGAGGCACGGTCTCGAAATTCGACGAAATCAGTTCCATTGAATCCGTAATATTGTATTATTAACGGTTGTCAATTTTCGTAGTATTTGGAGTTGTTGTGTGAGCATACGATATATAAACGCGTTGAAATTTAAATCGAAATTCAATATAATAACAGATCCAAAAAGCTATGTTCTCCATACGATCAAATTAGGGCTCGTAACCTTTTCCTTTGCGTTCGGATTAGGGATATAACATTATGAACACCTAGAGACTCGCCTCAGTGCGATGTCAAGATTTTAAGGTTTGAATTGAAAACGGTTTAAATTTAAATTTGAAATTTAAATATAATATATATGTTTTGTTTGACTGGTCAAATTTTTCTCATTAACTTTTTCTTCCCATCAGTTGAAATTCTTTCACCATCAAAACTTTTCCCTCAACAACTTTTCCTTTGTTTCAAATCACTACAACCTTCTACTCTACGACAACGTCTTCCCTTATCTTCCCGTATACGCCTTTTTCTTCAAACAGGAAGCTAACGCTCGTTTCTTTTCAACGAAAGCCCCTTCTTCTTGTTTAAAGAAAAAATAAAATAAAATAAAAATGGTGGAACGAAAGTAAATCGCCCTTCTCAAACAAAGTTCGCGCAAACTAATCGAGACTCTCTCTTAGCATCGGGTTGATTTCTAGAGGTACCCATGAGGCTTGCGTTCGAAGGTGAGCACGCGATCGAATTCAGTTCTTGTTCGATGGGGTTTTAGGGCTTTGAATTGGGTCAATGGAGACGCAGCAGGTGTTCGCGTGTGCACTGGGAGGGTCGGTCGAGGTGATGGCCGAGCGCGAGTGTGGCCGTGAGCGATTGGCAGTGACGAGGGAGGGGTCGCGTGCGAGGCGATGGTGGAAGATTTGACAAGGTCGAAACACTGGAGATTGGGGCTCTCATCGATTTGAGCGATTCGTTTTGAGCTGAGTTCGGTTTTCTTTTCTGCATAAGGTATTTTATTTGTAAATTTTTTTTCTTTTATCTCATATATTCTTGGAAGAACATTGTTAGCAAGGTCAAAAGAATATATTTGTTTTTTTTACTTTAATTTAATATATATGTATATCCACACTCATATTTTAATTTGAACAGTAAATATATGAATATATGGGAATAAGATTTAGGAATAACAATTTCATTATGTTGTAAAGTTTATATAAAAGAATTTGAGTTTTGTTTATTTTATAAACACACACACACATATGTATGTAGTTTCTAAATAAGAAATAAAGTATATGTATACCTATATCCATTTTAAATTTACTAGCTTAGATTAAAAACGATTTATTAAGGAAATTTATGTGGTTAATAAACTTATTTAAATTATTTAGTTACCAAAAGATATTTTAAAAGGAAAATTTTGTTTAAACTAAATTATTAGTTAATTAATTTGTTAAAAAAGAAATTAATTGTTTGATTAGTTCGATATTAATAAATTGTATAAATATCTATACAAGGTCTAAAATCTCGAAGAAATGGTCGAAATGGAAATGGGTTGCATGCGTAATTAAAGGTGAGTTAGTCTCACTCATCTGGGTGTTATTTAAATTTACATGATTAAATTTAAACAATTGGTTAGATGATTGAATTGTTTTGATGCGCTATGTTATATATATAATAATATATATATAGTATATTAGAGTGATTGATTTCCCGCAATATTTAGCGGATGAGACCCTATGCGCCGCATAATAGCGGATGTTGTTATAATTAATCCCATATACCGCGATATTCCACTTCGAAGTGGAATTGGTATTTTGTATTGTGCTAACGTCTGTGGATGCAGGGAAACAGGTTGGAGGGATCCAACTGGATTCCTCAACATTTATTTAAATTATTTAATATTCTCTATTGTGATTATTTGATATTCTATGATGAATTATATTGGAATATTGAATGTTATGGTTTGCTTGAATATATTTCGGTACACTGAGTTATCAAAATATATAAATTGGATTTCTGAAAAGACAATAAAAGAGTGGAGTTTTAAGTAAAATAATTATAGCGAATTTGAATAAATTAAGAATGAATTGAAAGGAATGGAAGTGATATTAAAATACTAATAAATAATTTCGAGTATGAAAAAAAAGAGATTTTTGAATAAACAGAAATTAATGAATTGTAAACTTAAGTGATATCATTTAAAGGAATAAAGAATTATTTTAAAATTCAAAGTTTAAATTTATTTAAAAGGATAAAGAAGTAATTTGAGAAATCTAACGTTGGTATTTTCAGTTTAAAGTATTTTAAATCATAATTAAGGATTTAAATCTGAAGTTAATGGATTTTGGAATAAATGGGGTAAATTGGAAATCAATTTGGAAATTGATTTAAGTGTTTGAAATTGGATATTTGGAAGAATAAGTTCAAGGTGGGAATTTATTAAGAGGAAATGAGAAAATTTGTTGAAAGATAAATAGTGATTTATTTTTAAAGGATGTGAAGAGAAGTGTTTTTCCCTGGATAGCCATATACGTTTTCAAAATAAACTTTTAAATATAAGTGAAAAGCTTTAGTATTGTTTAAAAAAGCATGTTTTAGAAAATTTATTATTTCTAATCGTTTAAATTCTTTAGTAAATATTTTTCAAATCTATTATCGTAGTAATTATTTAAAAGGTGACTTAGTATTTTGCTTTAAAAAGTGAAAACCTAGTTTTATATTTTATAAAGTAACCTTATTTTCAAATATTCATATAGTATGTATTTTTAATAAATTATGAAGTAGTTTTTAAAATAAATGTTTTAAAGTATATTTCAAAGTAAAGCGTTTTAAATTATTTTAAAAATCTAAAGTTTTGTGCTTGGTGATTTCAGTGGAAATAGAAAATACTTGGAATTTATTCTGTAAAAGGAAGATAGTTTGAAACGGTTTTCAAAAGGGTTTGAAAAGTAGAAATATATCTTGCGAAGATATTTTGAGATAAATAAATAATTTGGAAAATTATTTATTGTTTGATGGTTGTTGTGAAAGGTAATTGATAGTTAAATAACCGACTATCAATATTGGCCAAATACGCTGCTCGTTTCGAAGAGACCGGGATCGGGATTAATTTCTCGAAAACCACTTCGATCCGGTTTGTACGTTTTCGTGGAAAACGAGTTTGGATTCGAAGATGGAGCAGTGAAGTGCAAGGGCTAGTCGCTACTACTCCTGAGGATGTTTCCAAAATGGACGTAGTAGGAATAGTGCCTTCGGTTTCGTCCGATCCCGGGATGGACTTGTATGGATGAATGCTTTCGGAACATCGTCAGGTGAACGATGGGAAATCTAAGGGATATGTTCAAAAAGGTAACGCATAGCCTCAAGCCTCATCAACCGAGAATGACTGAAAATCAGGGGTTATGCTGCAAGGCTTGGTGGGCAGCATCCATTTCCGGGTAAGGTCATCCCTATCTAGATGTCCCTTTTTATTTCGGCTTAGTGGTGCGGTTGCTGATCCCAACTTCGGGGTGATCTTACTCGGGATTATCCAGTAAGGGATAGTCCGGGTCTTGTGTTGCAGGGGAGTTAGGGTGGCTCCTCGGTACTGTGATCTAGGCCACATACCATGACAGGTGGTACCCCAGTGCCTAGTCATTAGTTGGAAATCCATTCTCCCTACGCCCATTTTACGAGTTTTGTTTGTATTACCACTCTATGGCTAGTAGCTGGAATTTAATAGATGTAACAATTTTGGCTATTTTAATAAGCATTTGTATATAGACCCTATTATAATATCAGAGGATTTTAATTCAAAACCGTTTTAGCTATCGTAAGGTAAAAACCCGACATGTTTATTTGTGGTGTGGTCTTACAAGATGCTTTTGTTTTCAAAGGATTTTTGAAACTTTAATAATCAATTTGAGTGTGATTTCTCACGCTGGTTTTCCCGACCGACTCGGGTGTTATTTAACTATAATGCTTGGGTCAGTCCGAGTATTGTAGGATACATGACATGATGCTGTGGAGCTGAGGAGACGAGCTGGATGGCGATACGTACTTTCGTATTTGATATTTTTTCCGCTGTGTATCCAGTTGTATGTTATTGATGTGGAACTTTGATGATGTACTCTGATGATGTATGTATAAAATAGATATAATTTTCTTTTGTGTAAAGATTTGTTATTATATATTATATTTTATTCTGCTGCCTTGGTTAGATTCTGTTGTTGTTTTCTGTTTTCTCTTCTTCTACCTCTTCTTCTTTAGCCCAAATGGTTTGTATTTCTGTTCAACTTGAGTTGTTTGATGAAGAATAGTGTTGAATCAAGGGGTACGGATTTGCGGATCGTTACACTTGGTATCAGAGCTTAGGTTGGTGATAACCTTGGCTCTGGTGGGAATTACTCATAGAATAGAGTCCGTAGTACTCTAGCATGAGCTTGAGTGTATTAATAGATATGAGCGCGTATTTGTTAGTGAATATAAAATTGTTTCTATATTGTGTTGACTTATCTGTTGAGTGTTTATGGATTCTGGTCGATGTGTGGGACGCCATTTTATCGATAGGGATTTCCAAACTCTTAAACAAGATAAACCGACACAGTATTGTTTTTTAAGTAGGTAAATGAAATAATTTTACCCAAAATTATATTTTGACATAAAAGAATTTTTTTTTCTGAAATTATTATATATATTTGGATGTTTGGTTGTTATTACTACAATCAAATAAAAATCTAAAATTTGAGTAGTTTATAACCAAATAGAATTGTCTAAGTATGGTTTAAATAAAAAGGAATATAATTAAATTTTGATTTAAACTAGAATTTAAGTCCCGAAAATTTGAAAAGAGTTCAAATGAATTTAAACAAAAAAGAAGGTTTGGGAATTTAAAATCTTAGGAATGTTTTTCCAAAGATTTGAAGGCAATAATGGAGTATCGTTTTGGAAAATATTGATGAATGGAAATTGTTGGGAGGGATTTGTGGAAGTAAGGAAGCACTGAACTCACTTTACTCGCTGGAAAATAATCCTGATGATGATGGCCACATCATCAGTATTCATTTTTGAGTTTCTAAAGTGATGAATTTGCTACCAGGATAGTTGGTTATGATATTATTTGGGCTTGTTGGGTATACAAGTTGTTTTAGAAATTTCAAAAGGGAATTTTGTTTTGGTAAAAACAAGTGTTTGGAATCCGTAGATTTGATTTGATATACCAAGTGGGTATGTGTAGTTATCATTTCAAAATGTTTTGGAAATGAAACCGGGCAATTGAATTCTATGAAATTCTATTTAAATAATGTGAAAAGTTTAAATGAATCAACTATTGAACTTATAAAGTAAAGTTGATATTAATAAGAAGAAATTGGAAATTTTAATCCGGGAATTAAAATTTAACTTAAGTGAATGAAAGTGAAGAAAATATATTTGAATTTAACTTAAGATAAGTTAAATAAAATTGAAATTGAAATTGAATTGAATTGGATATAAATTTGAAAGGTAAAATGATTATAATTGTAAAATGAAAATTTATACCTTAAGCTAGTAAGAGTTATATATATAATCTGAAATAGTGGTTATAAGATGAAATGACTCAAATGAGCAATATAAGCTTTTAAATAAATAAATAAGTTTTGAACTCATATATTGAGAAATAAAATTTAGTTAAATTTGGATTGAATTAAATCAAAATTCAGTTGTGTCATGAATGATATTAAATGGAATTAAGTCCTTGCTTAATAAAACTTAAAAGAATGGTATGTAAATAGATTTAACTAAAGTTGAGTTGGAATAAAACTGAATTTAAATGAATTCAGTGGAATTATAGATAATATTGAATGGAATAAAATTCTTACTTAAATAAATAAATTTAAACCAAGATGTATTGAATTGGATTAAAATAGAATTGGTGTGAGTTGTAAACAAATCCAAGTCAAGCATAAATTGAATCACCTTATTATTACTAAATTCAATAATGAATTGTTAATGTAAATTAAGATTTAAAAATCGATAAAAGAATAAACTAATCGAATAAATTAGTAAAATGGTTGGGATTTGATCAAAGGAAAATCAAATCAAAGAATTAAAATGGAAGTTGGTTGAATAAAATAAACTTAAGTTATTGAGTGAAATAGTTTGAAGAAAATAAGCAACTTAAGTAAATTGTGAGATGGTTATTTAATATTGGTTGTCGAGTTTAATAAAATGGTTTAGAATCAAACTTTTTGGAAATAAAAGAAGATGCAATGAAAGATTGTGAATAAATTAAAAATGGGATGGAATCAAGTGTAAATTGAATTGGAATCAATTTAAATTGGTTATAAAGCTTACGTAATTATTTATTCCCATTATTACTGTCGAACTGCATAAGAAAACGGATCGTTCGATGTAAAAAGGGTTAGATAAAATTGTATGAGTTATTAGAAGTGAAATAGGATGATTTTGAAATAAATTGGAATGAATATGAGTTTGTTTTGCTTCGAATGAATTAAATATAAGCAAGTAAGTTGTAAATCACTTAAACTGTATGGAATGGTTTGGAAATTGGTAGTAAGCAATTGTAATAAGTGTCGGAACCTTATATGTGCTTGTTAATTGCTAAAATAATAAGCCGCTTGTTTAAAATGCTAAATAAAGGTACGCCTACGCAATGAAAATAAAAAATATGAACAGTTTTTGTTTTTCCGACCGTGTAGGTCGATGTATATATATTTATATCTTTTGTCAAATTGCAAAAGCTCCTCCGCACAAAGGAGACTCTGCCAAAAATTTTCGAAAATTTTGGAAGTTAGAATTATTTTTAAAATTTTCACTAACAGTAAAGAATTTAAAAATCTGTAAGCAAATAGATATGAAACTGAATATTGTAATCTAATTTAAAATTGTGTATGTAAAGTAAGGTGAAATCGAAGAAATTGTTTGAAGAAACTAAAGGAAGGAAAAGTATGCAAATAAACTTTTGTTGAGATTTTAAATAAATTAATAAGTGGAATTAATAAAAGGAAATGGTTAATTAAATATGGAATTGGAAATCTAGTGTAAAAATAAGGTGAATAAAATTCAATACGCAAAGTTTGAAGGCAAATTGATTTCAAATGGAATCGTAAAGTCAAAATGAATAGAAGTAGATATTGACTAAAGTAGTGAAGTGAAATTAAATAAAGAAGCATATTAAATGCTTATACTAAACTTAAGAAAGGAATGGTGAATTCTTAAATGGAGATTGATATTACAAATATATTCTAAGTTAATATTCGAATGAATAAATATTGGCATTTTGTAAGGATGTCGATAAAATGTTTTGAATGTTGTGTTTGGATATTATTGCTATGTAGGATGTGCAGGTATTATAAAGAAAAAGGAAAATTGGTTTTGATTTTAGAAGATAAATTTGAATTGCTTGACAAAAAGGTATGTGTTTGAATTTCAGTATGAAATTTGATTGGGTTTGTAATCTAGCCACTTGGCTTTTGTTTTCTTTTGAAATCTGGGGCCAGTAGAGGCATTTTGTAGTTGTACCGGGCAAGCCGTGTAAAGCAGACGCTGTGAAATTTTTCGAAAATTTAGGGAGTTAGAAAAATTTTGAGAAAATTCCGATAATTTAAAATTTGGTTTTAAATTGAAATTTGAAAGATTGAGTAAATAGTATTGTTTGCAAATTATGGGGGAGTTTGGGAAGTTAGTAGAAGGGTAATGGGTCTTTTATAAAAAGATAATTTGTAGGATGTTGGATTATTAGTTTTGAGAAAAGTAAATGGGTATTGGATCATTCTTCCTAACAAGTAATTTCGGGGACGAAATTCTTTTAAAGGGGGAGGAATGTGACGACCTGGAATTTTTGGATGTTTGAAATCAGAATATTTAATTGATTTTAAATATTTAAAGGTTAATTTTTAACCTGAATTCAAATATCAATATTTATTTGATAATTAAATTATTAAGTTAAATTATTTGAAGTTGGATAAAATGTTGAATCTGGAGTTTTAAGCCTGTTAAAAATAATTCGAAGGCTTGTAAAATTTATATTGATAGTGCTGAGGATAATAGAAGTTTTAAAACTTGAATTTAACAGTGATTTGTTTAGTTTTTAATTTTTATCGTTTTAAATTGAATTTAAAAATAGCCTTCCGAGGCACAGTCTTGGAATTCGACGAAACTGATTCCATTGGATCCGTAATATAGTATTATTATCAGATTTCAATTTTCATAGTATTTGGAGTTGTTGTGTGAGCATACGATATATAAACGCATTGAAATTTATATCGAAATTCAATATAATAACAAATCCAAAAAGCTATGTTCTCCATACGATCAAATTAGGGCTCGTAACCTTTTCCTTTGCGTTCGGATTAGGAATATAACACTATGAACGCCTAGCGACACGCCTCAATACGACGTCAATATTTTAAGATTTGAATTGAAGACGGTTTAAATTTGAATTTGAAATTTAAATATAACATATATGTTTTGTTTGACTGGTCAAATTTTTCTCATTAACTTTTTCTTCCCATCAGTTAAAATTCTTTCACCGTCAAAACTTTTCCCATAACAACTTTCCTTTATTTCAATCACTGCAACCTTCTACTCTACGCCGACGTCTTCCCTTATCTTCCCGTATACGTCTTTTTCTTCAAACAGGAAGCTAACGCTCGTTTCTTTTCAACGAAAGCCTCTTCTTCTTATTAAAAAGAAAAAAAATAAAATAAAAATAGCGGAACAAAAGTAAATAGCCCTTCTCAAACAAAGTTCGCACAAACTAATCGAGACTCTCTCTTAGTATCGGGTCAATTTCTAGAGGTACCTATGAGGCTCGCGTTCGAAGGAGAGCACGCGATCGAACTCAGCTCTTGTTCGATGGGGTTTTAGGGCTGTGAATTGGGCCAGTGGAGACGCGGAAGGTGTTCGCATCTACACTGGGAGGGTCGGTCGAGGTGATGGCCGAGCGCGAGTGTGGCCGTGAGCGATTGGCAGAGACGAGGGAGGGGTCGCGTGCGAGGCGAAGGTGGAAGATTTGACAAGGTCGAAACACTAGAGGTTGGGGCTCTCATCGATTTGAGCGATTCGTTTTGAGCTGAGTTCGGTTTCCTTTTCTGCATAAGGTATTTTATTTATAATTTTTTTCTTTTTTCTCATATATTCTGGGAAGAAAATTGTCAGTAAGGTCAAAAAATATATTTGTTTTTTACTTTAATTTAATATATATATGTATATCCACACTCATATTTTAATCTGAACAGTAAATATATGAGTATATGGGAATAAGATTTAGGAATAACAATTTTATTATGTTATATATATGTAGTTTCTAAATAAGAAATAAAGTATATGTATACCTATATCCATTTAAATTTACAAGTTTAGATTAAAAATAATTTATTAAGGAAATTTATGTGGTTAATAAACTTATTTAAATTATTTAGTTGCTAAAAGATATTTTAAAAGGAAAAATTTGTTTACTAAATTATTAGTAAGTTAATTTGTTAAAAAGAAATTAATTGTTTGATTAGTTCGATATTAATAAGTTGTATAAATATTTATACAAGGTCTAAAATCTCGAAGAAATGGTCGAAATGGAAATGGGTTGCATGCGTAATTAAAGGTGAGTTAATCTCACTCGTCTGGGTGTTATTTAAATTTACATGATTAAATTTAAACAATTGGTTAGATGATTGAATTGTTTTGATGCACTATGTTATATATATATATGTATGTATGTATGTATGTACATATATATATATATATATATATATATATATAGTATATTGGAGTGATTGATTTCTCGCAGTATTTAGCGGATGAGACCCTATGGCCGCATAATAGCTGATGTTGTTATATTTAATCCCATATACCGCGATATTCCACCTCAAAGTGGAATTGGTATTTTATATTGTGCTTACGTCTGTGGATGCAGGGAAACAGGTTGGAGGGATCCAACTGGATTCCTCAACATTTATTTAAATTATTCAATATTCTCCGTTGTGATTATTTGATATTCTATGATGAATTATATTGGAATATTGAATGCTATGGTTTGCTTGAATATATTTCGGTACACTGAGTTATCAAAATATATAAATTGGATTTTTGAAAAACAATGAAAGAGAATTTGAATAAATTAAGAATGAATTGAAAGGAACGGAGGTGATGTTAAAATACTAATAAATAATTTCGAGTATTAAAAACAAAGAGATTTTTGAATAAACAGAAATTAATGAATTGCAAACTTAAGTGATATTATTTTAAGGAATAAAGAATTATTTTAAAATTCAAAGTTTAAATTTGTTTAAAAGGATAAAGAAGTAATTTGAGAAATCTAACATTGGTATTTTCAGTTAAAAGTATTTTAAATCATAATTAAAGATTTAAATCTGAAGTT
Source organism: Allium cepa (assembly GCA_030765085.1). Taxonomy (NCBI): domain Eukaryota; kingdom Viridiplantae; phylum Streptophyta; class Magnoliopsida; order Asparagales; family Amaryllidaceae; genus Allium; species Allium cepa. The sequence continues at coordinate 1,016,528,175 of CM060945.1, forward strand.
AATGAATTTTGGAATAAATGGGGTAAATTGGAAATCAGTTTGGAAATTGATTTAAGTGTTTGAAATTGGATATTTGGAAGAATAAATTCACGGTGGGAATTTATTAAGAGGAAATGAGAATTTTTTTAAAGATAAATAGTGATTTATTTTTAAAGGATGTGAAGAGAAGTGTTTTTCCCCGGATAGCCAAGTACGTTTTCAAAATAAACTTTTCAATATAAGTTAAAAGCTTTAATCTTGTTTTTTTAAAAAGCATGTTTTAGAAAATTTATTATTTCTAATCATTTAAATTCTTAAGTAAATATTTTCAAATCTATTATCGTAGTAATTATTTAAAAAGTGACTTAGTATATTGTTTTAAGAAGTGAAAACCTAGTTTTATATTTTATAAAGTAACCTTCTTTTCAAATATTCATATAGTATGTATTTTTAATAAATTATGAAGTATTTTTCAAAATAAATGTTTTAAAGTATATTTCAAAGTAAAGCATTTTAAATTATTTTAAAAATCTAAAGTTTTGTGCTTGGTGATTTCAATGGAAATAGAAAATACTTGGAATTTATTCTGAAAAAGGAAGATAGTTTGAAACGGTTTTCAAATGGGTTTGAAAAGTGGAAATATATCTTGCGAAGATATTTTAAGATACATAAATAATTTGTAAAATTATTTATTGTTTGATGGTTGTTGTGAAAGTTAATTGATAGTTAAATAACCGACTAGCAATATTGGCTAAATGCATTGATCGTTTCGAAGAGACCGAGATCGGGATTAATTTCTTGAAAACCACTTCGATTCGGTTTGTACGTTTTCATGGAAAACGAGTTTGGATTCGAAGAAGGAGCAGTGAAGCGCAAGGGCTAGTCGCTACTAATCCTAAGGATGTTTCCATAATGGATGTAGTAGGAATAGTGCCTTCGGTTCCATCCGAACCCGGGACGGACTTGTATGGATGAATGCTTTCAGAACATCATCAAGTGGACGATGGGCATTCTAAGGGATATGTTCAAAATGGAAACGCCTAGCCTCAATCCTAATCAACCGGGAATGACTGAAAATCAGGGGTTATGCTGCAAGGCTTGGTAGGCAGCATCCATTTCCGGGTAAGATCATCCCTGTCTAGATGTCCCTTTTTATTTTAGCTTAGTGGTGCGGTTGCTGATCCCAACCGTGGGGTGATCTTACTTGGGATTATCCAGTAAGGGATAGTCCGGGTCTTGTGTTGCAGGGGAGTTAGGGTGGCTCCGCGGTACTGTGATCTAGGCCACGTACCGTGACAGGTGGTACCTCAGTGCCTAGTCGTTAGTTGGAAATCCATTCTCCCTACGCGCCTTTCACGAGTTTTTTTGTATTACCCAATCTGTGGCTGGTAGCTGGAATTTAATAGATGTAACAATTTTAGCTATTTTAATAAGTATTTGTATATAGACCCTATTATAATATCAGAGGATTTTAATATAAAACCGTTTTAGCTATCGTAAGGTAAAAACCCGACATGTTTATTTGTGGCGTGATCTTACGAGATGCTTTTGTTTTCAAAGGATTTTTGAAAATTTAATTATCAATTTGAGTGTGATTTCTCATGCTGGTTTTCCAGACTGACTCGGGTGTTATTTAACGATAATGCTCGGGTCAGACCGGGTATTTTAGGATACATGACATGATGCTGTGGAGCTCAGGAGACGAGCTGGATGGCTATACGTACTTCCGTATTTGATATTTTTTCCTCTGTGTATCCAGTTGTATGTTATTGATGCGGAACTTTGATGATGTACTCTGATAATGTATGTATGAAACAGATATAGTTTTCTTTTGTGTAAAGATATGTTATTATATATCATATTTTATTCCGTTGCGTTGGTTAGATTCTGTTATTGTTTTCTGTTTTCTCTTCTTCTACCTCTTCTTCTTTAACCCAAATGGTTCGTATTCCTATTCAACTTGAGTTGTTTGATGAAGAATAGTGTTGACTCAAGGGGTACAGATTTGGGGGTCGTTACAATATGCGACAGCAATGATGGTTAGAATTTCTAGCTGCATATGATCTGGAAATTCGGTATGCCAGGTAAGGGCAATAAGGTGGTAGATGATCTCAGTCAAAAACATCAGGCCGTAGTATCAATGGTGTTGATAGAGTGGAAAGAATTAAACGTGTTACCTTCTTGTAACCTCCAGTTTAGAAGAATGAAAGAAACAACTGCTATGTTGGCAAGTATGGATATTCGATCGAATTCAAGCTAATCAAAGAAATGACCCAACCCTAGCCAATCAAGTCGATAAACTGAAGAATGGAAATGCATTTGAAGATCTCAGCAGGTTCGAGTTAGACTTGAAGAGGAACTTGAAATTTTAAGGAAGACTGTATGTTTCTAACACAGCCGATTTGAGAGAAGAAGTTCTAGACGAATGTCATCAATCTTTATTTTCTATACGTCCAGGTGGTACAAAGATGTATAATAATATGAAACGGATGTACTATTGGGAAGGCACGAAGAAGGACATCGGTGAATATGTGAAACGATGTGTTACGTGTCAGTTAGTAAAGGGCGAATATCAAAAGCCCAGTGGACTTCTATTACCCCTCGAAGTTTCTCAACGGAAATAAGAACGGATTTTTATAGATTTCATTGATGGGCTTTCTAGTTCAAGGTCAGGAAATGAAAGTATATGGATGATTGTTGATAGACTCACCAAAAATGCCTATTTCTTTCCTGTTAAAATGAATAGAACTGCAGAAGTTTAGCCAGACTATTCTTGAAACATATTGTACGATTGCACAAAATTCCAAAGAATATAGTATGCGATCGTGATCTGATATTTACTTGTCAGTTTTGGCAAAGCTTGTATTCAATCTTAGGTGTATAACTCAATTTTAGCACAGCATACCCTCCTCAGACAGATGGACAAACTGAAAGAACAAATTGAGTTGTAGATCTACTCAAGATATGTATCTTTGAGTTCAGTGGTTCATGGGAAGAATATCTTCATTTGATTGAATTCTCCTACAATAATAGTTTTCAAACCAGTATTGGTATGGCACCATTTCAAGCTTCGTATAGAAGAACATATTGTTCTCCAGCCTATTGGTTAGAAACTGGAGACAGACTTACACTAGGACCAGATATGGTTTGAGAAACGACTAAGAAGACTGAGCTTATCAGAGATCGTATGAAGATTGCTCAATCACGATAGAAGAGCTATGCAAGCCAAGGTAGAAAGGATCTGGAATTCGCGATCGGAGATTATGTTTTTGTAAGGGTATACCCAATGAAAGGAGTTGTAAGATCTAGAAAAGCAGGAAAATTATGTCCAAAGTATATTGAGCCTTATCCAATTGTGGAGCGTATGAAAATCCTTGCTTACCGACTTAAATTACCAGCATATCTATCCGGAGTTCATAACGTGTTCCACTTATCCCAATTAAGGAAAGGTCCATAGGATTCCGATATTATTATAAAACCAAAGCAACCAGAGGACCTAGAAATTGAACCGAATTTGACTTTCACCGTTGATCCAGCTAGAACATTGGATTCAAAGATGAAGCAGTTAATAAACAAGCAAGTTCCACTAGTTAAAGTTCAATGGTCAGATAATCCCAAAGACTGCATTTGGAAAACTGCAAAGAAAATTAGGAAATCACATCCAAAGTTAATTGAAACCCATTAGGTACGTATTTATATATTCATCGGGTCATGGATGTTAAGACTTTATTAGTTGATAGGGCAATTTTTAATATACGAATATCATACAGTACTCCTTATTAAATTGCAAGGACGCATTTTCCTTAAGGGGAAGTCTGTAACATCCCACTACTGTTTTAATATGTAGCAATAAATTTTGTTAAAAAAGTAATAAATAAATAAAATAAAAATCATTGTGGATATAAAATAAAATTTGGAGTAAAACAGCACGAGTGGAATTGTAATTGAAGACCAAATTGCGGTAGGGCAATATCGCGGTTAAGGGTATGAAAATTTATTTGAGGGGTATAAAATTATTTACTGAAAAATAAAATAAATAGCTTTATTTTGATTCGACCGATGTTTTCATACTTATCTCGTTCATAATTTTTAAACCTATTTGATTACTTAAGCCTAAAGTCTCCGAATATAGCCTATATAAACCACTACCCCGTTCATTTTCCTTCCTCTTAAAATCTGAAGTGTACACATCTTCCTTCTACATCATCCTTGCTAGATCCAAGTTTTTTCTTCCTTAGCAAAATCAATGTGAGTATATTCTCTTCGTCCTTTATATGTTTTTTTTATTCCTGTAACGTTTATATATATATATATATTCATCCTTTTAAATCTTCATTTATAAGTATATTTTTCCTGCTGCAAATACTTGTAGAGCATGCAACCCAAAGTATGCTCTGTAACTTATCCATCAATGTTTTCATTATCAAATTCATGTTTTCATCACCGATTCCATTATGGGTATAAAATTATCAATATAATATATATGTTGTCCATTATTTTCTTTATATATAAGTTGTAGAAGTATCTATAGTAAATAAGAATAAATAAGCAAAGATGATCCCATGTGTAAATATATAATCTATATCATCTTCAAGTTCTGGAAGCTTTCATTTCTTTCTTCTCCACAAAATCAGAATTTGAGTACAAAATTTTTATAAATGAAATGCTTGCCTCTTTACATACTTACTTTAAACACTAAATTTTAATTTACGTCAAAAAAAACTACAATACAAGAGACATGCAATGAACATATTTTCTTTCGACTATAGTCTAAGGAACGTGCATGCTTGTTTTGAGATATAATGAATACTCTCCATGAAAACTTTATAAAACAAGTTTTGTTTCAAAAATTTAATTATTAATAACTCAAAATCTATGATGATTTTGAGCATGCAATCAAAAGGAAATATGTAGAAGGAATTAGGCGAATAAATCGACTAGCTTTCGCCTAACTAACGGACCACATGGTGATCAGAAATGACACCGTTAGATCTACATCCGTATGATGAACGGGAGCGTTACAACCAAAATTGTAGGTACCAGCAGGACCGTACTGCGTAACAGAACATGAAGATGGTCTCAGTTCAGTCGTCGGAGGTGTGATCATGACCAAAAATCTTCAGAGTACAACGCTATGCAATATTCCATTTGCGTATGCACCGCGAACGACCGAAATAAAAATAACGTTACGTGATCATAAAATAGCAATAAAATAAACTAGTTAACTTATTCTATAAAATTTAAAAAGAACAGCCTTTGACGTAAAACGCGTCAACCGAAAATATTTTATTTTTTAAATTTAAAATTATGGAAATATTCTATAAATTAAATAAAAATGACGTCATCAAAAATCAAGTCTAAATTTGAAACGTACATTTTATTGTAATTTATATTCGAATTCGATGAAACTCTTCCAAGTTATGTTTACATGTTTTGTTTATGAATGTTTATTATATATATATGATGCTATATGCTGCAGGTTAATGATATATTGCATGAATACGACATTTATATATGATATAAAATAGAATACGATACCATTTTAGGGATAAATGGTATATTGGGAAGTTAGATACAAAAGAATTTGAACGAATTTAATTGATAAAGAAAATGAGATGAGTTGAGACTACTAGACGCTAGAATCCATCCTAGCAGACAAATTAGGGGTTGCTCCTTGAATCTGATGACTTGGCCACCTGGTTCCTCGTCACTTATTGTCCAAACGATCTGTTGCATGGACACAACCACGGTGATAGGCGCAGTGCAAATGGAAAATGTGGAAGAATCGAGAGTAATCCCATTGATGGATATGTGGTGAAACAAAGATGAAGATTACAACACAACGGGTGAGCGTCAAAGGTGAATATGAGAAGATAGTGAAACTAATAGATCATGTGGGAGCACCCATAATTTCTGGTCGATAGACATACGTATGGAAATGGCCGTAATATCGATTCGATACTGAGTCTTGTAAGAGTGAATAATGAATAGGATTCACTAGAAACTCCATACCCCGTATATGAATAACTTGACAGTGGTATGTCTATTGAATAATGAATGCAACTTATAAATGAATAGGATGTGATATCCCGGTTGATTAGAGTTGCAGTTGTGATTCACTTTAAATAATGCCATGACATGTGTATTTAAACTGAAATAACTCAATGGGATGTAGGCGGGTTTAGATTATAGAGTGTGTGACATATCTATTTCTTTTAATAACCCAACTCCACACATTTATATGAATCATTGTTACACTATTGTACTCACATCTAGATTTATAGCTCGACTCGAGGTTTTGTTTTGTGACAACTCTCGGGTCAGACCGAGGCCTTTCAGTATCATTACCTTTTCACGTTTTAAGGTGATTTCATATGACGTTGAGATGGAGGGAAACTGCCATATAGTATATAAATTTAAGGTAGTTGTAGATTTAGAGCTTTACGGACGCATGCTTGCTACATGCCTTAAAGGAACATCTTAGAGTCATCTAGAGGAGAAATGTTAGAGAGATACACTTAGAGTCCATTGAACTATGCTAAGTTGATTTTGTGTAGTCAAGTTGCATGTCCTTTGTATATATTTGTCTGTGTATGTATTATGAGTCATTGTTTGGGCAGTTATGTATAGTTATAGATATATAGTGATAGTCTGATGTTTGTTTGTACCTATACATATGTGTATATATCTATCTTTTTGGTCCACTGTTTTGTGAAACCATTATATATTGTCTTCTGCAATGTGATTTAGATACAAATTCTCTGAACTCGTGTATACTACATTGCGTCGAGATGAGATACGTATCATTTTAGAAATGTTCAAGTATTTTAAACGTATCCATTTTGATTCAAAGTAGTGTAGACGAGAGATCGCTCCTTTAATACCCATTGATTTGAGCTATCGGACGGTAAACTCCCTTTGATATTTTGGTCACTGGAGCCGGGGCGTCACATCGATACTATATAAATAGTCAAATGAGTTTATAACGATCAAATTAATATGTCATCCATTTTCCAAACGGAAATTCAACCAAACATGCAATCAAACAATTTAACTACTATCCAAACAATCAACAAATAATTCTAGCATCATTGATATGATAAAATAAAATTTAATGCGAATTAAACTCGGCAAAGGTTTTGAAAACTTGAAATACTTTAGAGCTTGAAAAGCTTGAAAATCCACAAATTATTCTCGAAAATGGGTCATTTGCACTCGACTTTTGGACCCTTTCTTCTCGGATTTTAGAAATGTGGTCCAAGGGGAAAGTTTTAGACAATTATTTCCTCTATCTTTTAAAAAGAATAATTAGTCAAAAAAGTTTAATTTTGAGGAAGTTATAGCCAAAACATTGAGGGGTATTTTCGGACATCAAAATCTAGGTTCAAAACACTCTTGTAAAAAATGAATTTTTGGAGCATCTAAGCTCGAAATAAGAAAAAGTGGTAAACTACAAAGTTGTAGCCAGTAGAAATGTACACGGTTTGAAAGAAGAAAATCTGGTTTTGGAGTACATTGTAAGAAGTTATGGCCGAAACCATTTTGGGTAAAATGGAATAAATTTAAATGGAAAAGAAGGAACCTTCAAACAAGTTTTTGATATATTTCAAATTTAATTTTTGAAATATTAAAACATGAAAAGCTATTTTGGAAGCCATTAAAAAGGTTTCATGAACCTTTAAGAAAGACAAGAGAAGATGAAAATAAAATGTGTAAGAAAGGTGAAAAATTAGTTTTATATGAAATAGAAATAGAAAATTGCCTTTTTACTCTCATGCACTCTACGCTCCACACATGCATGCCATGTCACATCCTCTCCTCTACCTTACCCATTTCAGTTACTTATGAGGAAGATATGGTCGAAATAAGAAGGACCATTCATGAACTTGAAATTCTGGGTCCGAAAATGCTTTGTAAGGAAACGAGAATGGGCTAAATAAAGTAATTATGGCTTTACTGTCGAAATAGCGACAAGTCTACTTCTTCGATATTTAGTGCTAATTATACAAACAAAAAGTTTCTATATAAGTGATTCACTTTATAGAAATAATTCATTTCCATAAATGAATTAAACCTTTTCTTTTTAAAACGGGCTAAACTTTTTTTCTTGATTTTCGTATTGGTAAAACACTTTTAGAATGAGTTCTAGATTGTTAAAACATTAAGAGAATAATTTTTCCAAGCATGCGACCCTGATGGCCTAAACGAACTTTAGACTGAACACCCAAAAGATTATCCAACTTATCATCCCAATAATCGAGTTCCAATTTCTTTTTATGCTTTAAAAACAAGATTAATTATCCCGAAAGGTAATTAATTACATTTATAATCCCATTAATTAAATAGTTCATTATCTATAATAAAATAGATAATCGTTTCCAAACACTTCTATAGAAGGGTAAATTAACTTTTAAAATCTTCATTATATCTGTCTATGAACTTTAATTCAGTTTATTAATGCAATTTTTATTATATTAGTTAACTTACTTTAATCCCCTTTATAAAATCAATTAATTAAAAATATTTATTAATTTAAATAGTAATTTATGAAATGAATAATTAATCTCAGACATCATTAATTAAAATGATAAGTAATTCTAAATTCCATTGATTAAAACAATTTCAAAAGTTAAGAATAATCACGAGATATGAAATAGTACAAGTTTGAATTCAATGAATTTAACTCACATTTAATTTTGTTATATCATATTAGTGGTGTTAGTTAAAATTGTTTGATTACTTATTTGGTTGAATTTCCATTTGAAAAATGGATGATGTAATAAATTGATCGTTATAGGACCATATGATCATCTATTTATTATCCATAACCATTGTTTTGCAGGAAAAGTCTATAAACTGACACAAAAGGGGTTTTCTCGACCATAAACTATTTATTTACACCCATACGATATTATTGATAGTCATTGAAATTAATTACCGATATCCCCTTTTATAGTTTAAATGTCTTTTAGCGATTTTGGCTATACTGTCATTTATTAAAATTCAACCCAAGAACCCTATTGTAAAAAAATTCGGAATATTTTTGAAAATTTTTGACAACTAAAATTTGATTTTTTGGATTTTATCTTGGAATAATTGAATGAAAGAGAATTAGTAAGTATATGTAAATGAATTTAAAAGAGTGGAAAACTTTGGAATCTATTCCAGCTAATGGATTTTGAAAATAGGTTTAATAACACATTTAAATTAATAGTTTTTAAACATAAGGTTTGGAAACATTTTCTTCATTAGGGGACGAAATTCAATAAATAACGGTACAACGGAAATTGCTATAACGACATTTAAACTATAAAAAGGAATATCAGTTATTAATTTCAATTAATCATCAATAACAACATATGGATGTATATAAATAACCTATGGGCGAGAAACCCCCTTTGGGTCTCTCTATAGATTTTCCCTTCAAAACAATGGTTATGGATAATAAATAGATGATCGTATGGGTTTATAACGATCAATTTAATATTACATTCATTTTTCAAACGGAAATTCAACAAACAAGCAATCAAACAATCTAACCCACATAAAATTTTAGTATATCATATTAATGATGTTATAAACTTTATTGATCATTGGATGTTAGTTAAATTGTTTGATTGATTGTTTGTGTTGAATTTCCATTTAGAAAATGGATGACATATTAAATTGATCGTTATAAACCCATGTGATCATCTATTTATTATCCATAACCATTTTTTTGTAGGGAAAATCTATAGAGATACTCAAATGGGGTTGATCGCCAATAAATTATTTATTTATATCCATATGTTGTTACTGATGATTAATTGAAATTAATCACCGATGTTTCTTTTCATAGTTTAAATGTCATTACAGCGATTTTCACTATACCACCATTCATTGAGGATTAATATTGACAAAATTTAATTAAAAAAAAAGGAGAACCATTTAAATGTAAGTTTAACTCACACTCAAATTTGTTGTATTATATCTATGATGCTATAAATTATTTTGGATTTCTTGGATGATAGTTAGATTTGTTTGATTGATTAATTGAAATTAATCCTGATATTCCATTTAAAATGTTTAAGTGTTATTATAGCAGTTTCCATTATATCGTCATTTATTGAGTTTCATCTCCTAAACCCTTGTATATGTGTTTTGAACACGAGCTGGTATTTTCACAATAGTAGATGTTTATAATTCATTTATCGTTTTGATTAATGATTTTTTAAATTAATTAACCAATTTAACTAATGATGTTTAAAATTAATTAATCTTTTTGATTAATGAGATTTGGATTTAATTAATCATTTTACGTAATGATATTTGAATTTAATTAACTATTTTAATTAATGATATTTAAATGTAATTATTTATTTTAATTAATGATTATTTGAATTTTATAAATCGTTCGGTAAATAATATTTTATGTTGGTTATTTAATTTAATAAATGAGTTAAAATAAATAAATAAATTTGATGAAAGTGTTATGGATGTAACTAACTATTTTGTTAAAGATAATTAGTTTGTTCATTAATTTGTAAATTTGATTAAATTTCATTTAGGATAGTAAATATTATTTAAGATTTATAAAAGAGATGATAAATGTAATTTATTATCTTTTAGGGTAATTAATGTTATTTTAAATTTAGTAAAAGAACTTAAATGATTTATTTTATTTGGAAAATTTATATTTTTTTAAGGTTTTAAAAATAATATTATAAATCATCCCCCTGGACAGTTAACATCATTTGGAAATTATAAAAGGTATTTAATTTTTTTATCATTTGAGACAATAAATACTGTTTTAAACTAATAAATAATTTTTTTAAATGAGAATGTTTAAAAAGAATTGTTTATGAATAAAGCTAAGTATAAATTGTTTTTGGATTTTAGTGAATGGTGTTTAAAATAACATTTGTTTTAACTCTTGTTTTAATACACTTAGATGTCTTTCCGAATAACATTTAAAGAGTTTTTGGAAATTTTAAATTTAGGAATTGTTTAACATGATTTCAAAAGATTTGAGAACAAGTAATAGTGATATTATATGGAAATATTACTAAGTACAGATATTTTGAAAAATTTCCTTTTGTGCAATTCGAGGAAAAACATTTCGGTTAGTTTTGTGGTAATCTGAATAATCTTCTAAGTGATGATCAGATGTTGTTTAGGAAAATGTTGTGAAGTACTTAGTAAATTATTCTCTTTATCATTGTGCGATCGAAATAAATTCAAACCCGAACGAACCCAAAGTGAGTTTTAATAAACAAGTTATTTGAAGTTATTTTAAAAAGAGATAGTAAGGAGTATACTTTCAAAGATGAGTTATGAAACTAAAAACCGAGTATTTAACTTTTAAGTTCCCTAAAAGGGAATTGGTTTCAAATAAAAAGTATTGTTGATGAGAGACTATTTTAATAAATGATTTTTACCCTTGAACAACGTACAAGGTAATTTAACGCTAATTTAAATAGGTTAGATGGGATATGAAGGTTTTGATAACATTGTTCTATCAAAACCATAAACATTATTTAAGTATCTAAGCAATGTAAACTAATTGGTATTATTGGGTTAGTCCATAAACATGATTCATTATAACATCTTAATGTGAAAAGGTAAGAAGATTTTAATAGACATTTATCGTTTGAAATGGTACTTAGATACAACATGTCACTGGGACAACAGAATACAAATCACATGTCAATATATGTTCGAATCATGCTACGCAGGTTTCGAACTTGTGACCTCTCACACCAAAGTCGAATCACTTAACCATTGAAAAAATGGTGCTTGTCAAGTTTTAATAGACATTGTTTTATTAAAACCGTTGTTTTTATTTAAAACATGTAAGTAGTGTAAACTATTTGTTATTTTGAGTCAACCCATAAACATTGTCCATCTTAACACTCTAAGTTAAAGAGGTCGAGAGATTGACTTAATTTTAAAAGACCCAAATTTTAATTTGATCTTCACCTAAATTATGAAAAGAAAAATAAATTTTGTGTTTTCTATATACGCTTAGGATTTAAAAGGGTATTATACAAGTAAATAAAGTGGAATAAGTTATTAGTTGGTATTTTATAATGAAACGACTTTATAAAATATTTTTAAATTTGGATGAAAATGTATGAGATAAGCATAAACAAATGTGGTATTGTATAAAATATTAAATACAAATTTATGTGATTTAGAAAGATTTGTGTAGTCAAGAAACCAATAATTTTAGAGTATAACTTCCAATTTTGTTCGAGTAAGTTTGGATAATCTTCTAAGCAATAACCAAAGGCTAATGAGCATATAATGATACGCTTATATAATTATCTATATTTGGGCAATCAAGAAAGTTTTGGACCTAATTTAGGAGTTTGTTGTTAATCTTTTGACATTCTAAATAATGTTGAATGTTAGATTTTTCCTTATGGAATTTGAATGATTGATAGTGTTAGTTTATTTCTTTACGGAATTCGGTTGATTTGATTTAATTGAGTTTGATTGATTGATTGTGTGGTTTAATGTACCATAGTTCATATAGTTAATTTTTTTTATAAACAAAGCCTTTTGAATTATTGTTTATTAGAACTTAAATCCCGGTGCATTTGAAAATGTGATTTCGGAAAATTTTTGGAAAAGAAATAATGATCGTTCACTCTAGTTGTTGTATTTGGGAACTGAAATACCACTGGATGCTCCATGTAGTTTTGATTCTAGTATTTTACATGTTTTGCTAGGAAGACCCCCTCCTAGTTATTTTTTTTGGTTTTAATATATTTATTTTTGAAGAGATTTTAAAATAAATTTTGAATATAAGAGCCTGGACATTTAGTTCTAAATTTACTTTTTGATATGATTGTATGCGCAGTATTTTATTTCAGAGTATTCTTTGAATTTGGTTGCATACAAATTTATATCATACTAGTTTTTGCTGGATAAGTTACAACTGATTTGTGTTAGGTATTTCCAGGATAATCTATTTTTTGGGATAGGATTGTGGTAAATTTCAGGGACGATATTCTTTTAAGGGGGGCGAGTGTAACCATCTAGAATTTCACCATATTAATTTTTGAATATTTAATTAATTTTAAATATTCAGATAGTAGGTTTTATAATAAAATAAAAAAACTTACAAATAATGAAGATTTAAGATAAGATAGCTTTCAAAATTAGTTTACAAAAATATTTAGTACGATGAAAAACAGAAAATGTGACCGAAAATTGTTTTTCGAATTTTTGATTTCACATCTTCTAAAAGTTATCCTAAATTTTGTGAACATTTTAGTAGACATGAAAACATACATTTATAAAATAAACTAGGATTTAGAAATTATAATAAATATGCATTTATAATTTAAGAAAAAAAGGGTGATGTGACAATTTCCTAAGTTTAAAAGTAAAACAAAAAGAAAATGTCACATTAAATGAAACATGTTTAAACACGATTTGATATTTTGGCTACTTGATTTTTAGATGCATGTTGGTAAAGGAGAGACAAGCATTGTCATGTGGCAACTATGGATAGGAGGGTACAAGTGGAATTAGTCATTTTGCATGTGATTATAAATAGCAACTCCATGCTCTCATTTTCATTTTCATTTTCTTCCCAAAATTTTACCTTCTGTTCTCATGGTCATAACTCCTTAAAAAATACACCAAATAAAGAAATTATTTTTCAAATTCAAGAGAATCGAGTTGACTACAACTTTCGTTTATACCATTTCTTTAGTTCTAATTTATATTAGGCCAAAAATTAATTTCTTTGCAGAGTATTTTCGGTTACATATTTTCAAGTCCGAAAATACATCTTCTTCTTTTAACTATATCTTCCAAAAATATAACCCAAATTGAGTAACTCTTTTTTAATAATCATAGAGAAAATAATTTCCAATAACTTTCCTTTTAACCACTTTACCAAATTTTGAGTGCAACATGTCTAAAAATCGAGGAGAAGATGACCCTTTTCGAGTTGATTTTTGGTGGTTTCGAACCTCTAAAAGTTTAAAGTTTATTTCAAGTTTCTAAAAGGAGTTGGTGAGTAAAACTCTCAAATATTTTTGGAAACTATTTTACATTATTTATATTGTGATATATATTGCTTGCTTGGTTAGGATATGATGTGAATTTGATCATGTTTGGTTTGGAAATGTATATGTGTGATGGATGCAAACATGTTAAGTAAATGTTAGTTAGTAAACTAGTTAGTAAGTAAAATTACCAAAGCTTTAAAACTAAATTCATGTTCATATTTTTTTCCTATGAATGCATGTTGTATGTAAGCTTGAACCATTGCTATATGATGTTTGGTTATGTTGGTAATATGATAGTCGCTATATCGGCACTTTCGTAAAATCGCTTCTATTGAAACCGTTTAGTTTCATCTTCATGGTTGGAATTGTTTTATAAATTAAGCAAGATTTTGATTAACGGTGTTTTCCAAAGTAATTAACCATTTTAATATTTATTATTTAATTTAATTAATTACTTAATTAATAAGGATTAAGGTTAACTAATTGTTTAGTTAATGATGCATTTTAAATTTAACTAATTACCTGGTTAATGATTATTTATACAATTAATTATCTTATCTATTTAAATTTAATTAATGTGTTTAAGGATAATTAATCATTTAATAACAATGGATTAAGGTTAATTAATAAATTTTCTAATGATGCTTTTAAATTAATAAATCTTTTTAATAAATGATTCTTAAAATTTATCGACTAATTTTAACACTAATTAATCTTTCCTTTATTGATGTTTATAATTAACAAAACATTTCTAAATAATGATAATTAATATGTTAATTTAATTAATTATATTTAAATTTGTTAATTAATTGAATTAACAATGTATTATAGGTGATTTACCCTTTTTAATTAAAGGTTATTTGAACTAATCAATCAACTTAATTTATGAAGTTTCCAAGCGAATTTATCAAAGTAACAAGGATGTTTTGACTTTGCTATTAATTTAAATAATGGTAATTAACTAATTGTTAATTTATTTAATTATATTTTACTGATTAATTGAATTAATAAGGTTTAAAATTGGCTTATACTTTTTATTATTTAAAGTCATTTGAAGTGCAAAAATCAAATTGTGTGATGAAATTTAAAGTTAATTAATCAATGTAATAAGGATATTTTAAGTTATTAAATCCTTTTAAATTGATGTTTTGAAGTTAGAGAACTCTTTAAACAAAGTGTTTTGAAGCTAATACTTGTAATGTGAGGCCAAACACGAATTCAGGTTTCTTTTTAAAAGAAAAGGTTGATTTGTTTATGGAAATGAATTAATTTTCGTAAAGCTATTTACTTATATGGAAATGATTTATTTGTATACTTAGCACTAAACGTTGAAGAAGTAGACTTGTCGCTATTTAGAATTTAAGAATAATAGCGAGACATGACTTTGAGGTAACACTACCTTGACTTGTCTAATATTATTGTTAATCAAAAATAGTCAAGTTGGATTTCGATGAGTAGTGATAAGTATATAAGATTTAATTTCCATATACGATCATTTTATATCCTCGATAGTTGGTTTCTTAGCTATTGGTTACTTCAACTTCTTTATTATCGTCCTTCTAGGACGATGTGCAGCTCTATTGAGCTTTGATTCCTTTGTTGAAGATGACTAAAACCAAGAGCGAGTGGGGGCCAAGCTATTTTGGGTTGCTCCCATTAGGGTATTCTCATATCCACTCTAGATTGGATTCAGTGTTGTCCATTTAGTTGTTAAGTACTTGGATACTCGATAATAGTTGGCGGGGTCCGACTTGGAGGTTTTGAGAGCCATCATATTTCTCAAGTATATTTCTAGAGGTATACTTTGGTAAGGGGGCGCACCCTCCTAGTCATTGTTGGAAAAATTTCTCTTCTTATTTAATTCGAACCTTTGAATCTATTTTCTTTCATTACAATGGGAAGAGTCAACCACGCTTCGCAGTGTTCAACTATTGGTTTTGTCCATTATATCGAGTTTGGATACTTATGTTGTTCAGTCTATTTTATCGAGTTCGGACCGTTGTCTTGTTTTATCCTTTCTACCCAGTTTGGATTTTTATTCAGACTATTTCCATTCTTTCAAGTCTGAATGTTATACTAATTGTACCCATCATCTATGTTTGGATTTGTTCCATATATTTCGTTTTCATTTTTGTTATGTTTGGTTGTTGTTTATGTGGGAGAACAACCGTTCCGCGTTAGCGGCATAGTCCCACATATTATTATTTAAATACACGCCATTTGTTTCATAGTTTTACTCGTACTAGACATTTTGTCTGACCCGAGTTGTTTATTTTTCCTAAACTATCGGATACTCAATTATATTTGGGTAGTTAGAGAATAGCAGGTTTCCTTTGGAGCTCTTTGAAGACGGGGATCGAGCAGACGACTCCTTAGTTACCTAGTTATTTATTTCCACTGTATGATTATGTAGGCGTATTCTATTCATAAAAATGTAAAGTTAGAATGTATAGCTGCAAATTTGTTAGATGTAGCACTTTTTTTTACTCTGATAACTTCTTATAAGGAGTAACCTTTTGTGCTGTATCATTTTATATTTATGTGACCATTTCGCTGTGAGATTTACCTATTCTTTCTTGTTCTGTTCTTTACTTTACCCTGAGACAACTTATCTTTCGGATGCTTGGGCAAAAAACAAACGAATACTAAGGATGTATTAAGTGTCATTCCTAGGGATTAGAAAGGTTGGTAAAATTGGATTAAAAGGCGTTCATAAAAAAAAGGTTAGGATATTTGGAAATAAATATTTGGAAATGTATTAATAAGAAAATTTAAAAAGAATTTAGGTTGAAAACTTAAGAATATAAATCCCCATTTTGCTAATTGTTTGTTTGTATGGACATGTGTTAGCAGAATAAATCACCGTTCTGCTATGAATTGGTTGAATTGTTTAGACATCTGTTTAGTAGGAAAAATCACCACCCCGATATTATGTTTTTGGGATATGTATATGCTAGTTAGTTCATATTGACATGTTATTCCTTGATTTGATATGAGTGTATTTACATGTAAGTGAATTGTAATCAATTTGGGTTTAAAGGTTATAATTGATTTTTAAATTTTATTATTATTTTATAAATTAATTTTTAAATAATATCTTATTTTTAAAAAGGGGTTTATTAAGTAAAAGGTTTTACTTAAAGTGATTTACAAATGATATCTTGAAAATGATATTTTTTAAAGGAGATTCTGTAAAGGAATTATGAAGGAAGATTTTTAAATAATTGCAAAAATAGAAAGAAGATTATATAAATCATTTTAGATATTTTTGAAAGACGTTTTAAATCAAGTTTCAAAAATTGTAAAGAGGTTTGAAGTGTGATTGAACTTATGAGAGAACTTTTATAAGAAATAAGTGAATGGGTTTTATAAAGTGAACGAGTTTAAAGTAAGTGATGTCTTGAAAGGTAATGGTTTGGCCATTTAATATGGAATGTGAGAAGAGAGAATTTTCCAAATTTTTTTTGGTAAATGTTCATATTGTTTCCAAGTAAAAGGGATGTAAGGATTTTGGGAAAATTGTTTTAGAAAAGATCCTTTGATAAAGTTTTATAAAGCGATTTTATTAATTAAAGATTGATTAATAAAGGCTTAGAGGATCCAATATGTAATTGAATCAATGTTTAATTGTTTGTTTATTTGATAGTTAAATAACCAACAACCAAATCTGGACCAAAATGTAACTTCGTAAATATCTAAGAGAAACATGGAAATTTTATGGTACATTTACTATCGGTGGTGCTATATTGTACGTATAAATTCATTTCGTTCTTCCAGGATAAATGATAAGGAAATTCATTCACTAACGGTTAGGAGGTCAATTTTGCTCTTATCTTCTAGCTGCTTATTTCCTAAAGAATCAGGGTTGAGTTTACTCAAAATTACCGAAAGTTGTTTCGAAGAGATCAGGATCGGATATGTTATCCGAAAAACACTTCGATCCAACTCAAGCATTTTGAACAAAAGACATCTGGAAGAGTATGGAATCGAAGATGGAGTTTTCAAGTGCAAGGCTACTTGCAACCAATTCGAGGATGTTTTCAAAATGGATGTAGTAGAGGTAGTGCCTTCGGTATCGTTCAAACCTAAAACAATCTTGTATGGATGAATGTTGGTACTGCATTGCTGCTTGGAGGGAAGTGTTAGCATTCCAAGATGGTTTCTATATAAAAAGGTAATTGCATCCTCAAGCCTCATCAACCAGGAAAATGATTAAACCAGGGACATGCAGTAGGGCAATGTGGGTTGCTCCCATTAGGGTATGATCATGCCAAGATCTAGTGTCGATATCTCTATGTATGCTTTGGGGCCCATTATGGTTGTTTGATCACAACCAAGGAGCGATCATATTAGGCGCTATCTAATAAGGGGTAGGGTCGGTCCTGAGTAGCAGAGGTGCAATGCATTATGACCTCCCATACATTTTATCTAGAGGTGTACGAATTCGATGGGTGGACCCTTACCCTTTTATAGTTGGAGTCCATTCTTCAATAAGTGCCTTTAGGGTTGATTGTTTACCTATTATGCCAGAATTTAATAATGCAACAATTTAGGCTATGGTTAATATGCATTTGTACCTTAGACATTACCATAATACCACTGGATTTTCTATAAATTTTTTTTGATATTGTAAGACAAAAGCCCATCTGTGTTTATGTGAGGCGTCGTCTTACAAGATACCTATGATTTTAAAAAGGATTTTAAACATAATAATTCAATTGTTTGAGTTTACTCACACAGACCCATATCTGACCCCAAGTTTTATTTTCTTTCTCTAAAACTCTTGAGTGCTCTAATTTTTATGAGCAACCAAGTAGCTCAGATTTCCTACGGATGCATTTTGGAGGAGCTTGGAGTAGAAGGCTTTACCGATTGTTGGTTATTATTTTGTTTCCATGGTATTATATGTATCTTACATCGGTTACATAAGGACAGACTGTTATAATTATCTTAGATTAGAAATTGTTTTAGTATGACTCTGATGTATTTCAAATAATGACTTTGTAAAGTACTATGTTGATTAATATATATTATTCCATTGCGTTGTGAGATTCTGTAACAACCCGCATATTTATCGATTTAATATTTAAAAATTTTATTTAAATATTTTGTCGTTAATCGGATATTGGTCCGAAAAGCTACTTTTTGCAAACGGTCAAATTAGGACTCGAGACCACTTCCATTGAGTTCGAAATGCCGTTTACAATTTTTTAAGTATAAACATCGATAGGTTTGGAGTTAGTGAAATTTCACTAACTTTTCCAGCTTTGGACTTTGGGTTAGTTTAGCCTATTAAGCCCAAGTTCCAACCCCCTTCTTCTCACTCTTCATAAATTTTCTAACTAACTCAAGCTTTGGCATTAATGGTGAAGAGAATGGGAAATTAAAACTCCAAGCACAAATTCAATTGCAAATCCAACATTCAACTCCAAATTCAAGTAGAAGATATTGGATTCAAGCTTTGGATTGCTTCTCCTTGCTTTCAAGCTTCATCTTCATAAATTGTAGTGAAAAGGTGAGATTTTTATCCCACAAATCTAGTCTATAACTATATTGGACTGTTGGGAATGATTCCCTATCACTTTTGCATGCACATTTGCATTTGGT
Organism: Allium cepa; assembly: GCA_030765085.1. Taxonomy (NCBI): domain Eukaryota; kingdom Viridiplantae; phylum Streptophyta; class Magnoliopsida; order Asparagales; family Amaryllidaceae; genus Allium; species Allium cepa. Next base: position 1,016,547,767 of record CM060945.1, read on the forward strand.
TTGGATTGGATTGGCGAAAAACTCCAATTTTTAGCGTTTTTTGTAAATTTTATGCATTTAGGTCGTTCTGTCCATTTTTGGTGCTCGGAGTTAGGTCGCTCACGACCTAACCCTTGGGTCGCTCGCGAGTTAGCACCATAGGTCGTTGGGCCATCTAAATGCTTGTTAGGTCGTTCGGGCTTTAGGTCGTAGGTCGCTTGGCCTATAGGTCGTTAGGTCGCTAACACTTAGGTCGTTTCTGGCCTTAAATCCCCTATACAGCCTTAGGTCGCTCGGGTTCGTGACGCGCGCGTGGAAAAGTCGCCTGGACTTAAGTCGTAGGTCGTTTCAAACCTATAATCTCTAGGCAAACGTTAAGTCGCTCGCCCTGGTTTATCTCGTAGGTCGTCTCCGACCTAAGCTCCTGATAAGTCGTTCGAGTTAGGTCGTTGGACCATTTACCTTAGGTCGCTCGTCCACTAAGTCGGCCTGGTTTATCTCGTAGGTCGTCTCTGACCTAGGCTTCTGTTAAGTCATAGGTCGCGTGGTTTTTAGGTCGCATGACCTTTAAACCGATAGGTCGTTGGACCTATAACTCGTTGGGTTGACCCCCTTTAGGTCATGAACCTTGTTAAGTCGTTCACCCTCCATTTCGTAAGTCGTAAGTCGTTACCGACCTTAAATCTCCTCTGCTAGTTTGGTCGTGTGCTTTTAGGTCGCTCGACTCTGTTAAGTCGTAGGTCGTTGGACCTTAGGTCGTTCGCCTTCCTTAAGTCGCTCGACCCCTCCACACTAGGTCGCTCGGCTTGCTTGAGTCGTAGGCCGTTGGACCTTAAGTCGCTTGCCTCCCTTAACTCCAGTTAGGTCGCTCGGCCATTGTGTTAGGTCGCGTGAACCCTTAGGTCGTTAGACCTCATTTTGCTTTAGGTCGTAAGCCGCTTGTCTTCACTTAGGTCATACCGTTTTGGACGGGGCGCTGCCCCCTGGACCCCCGCGACCTGACCGGGCAGGTCGAACCCCGTAAGCGGTGGCGTTGCCCCCGCACCCCCACCTTGGGGGGTTGCCACCCCCCTGGACCCCCCCTCCGCAGGGGATCTTATCTGAAAAACGTTGAGCTGATTTCCTTGGATTTTATTCACATCTCCGTACGCGATCTTTGTGACTGATTGTTTCTACAATTGCTTCTGTGTTTTGTCACTTTATAATATAAAGGTTTCAATACTAGTAGTAAATATCAAAACTCTTTTAACAAACAATTTCAACTCTATTTTTAATAACAAAGTTCTTTTCTTAAACCGTTTTCCAATCTGTTAGTATATACAAACCTTTACCTCACTCGGATGAGAAATCTAATTAAACGACTTAGTAAAACAAGTGGTATGAAACGCTTGCGTTCACTTCGTCGGTTAATTCTTGGACTTGTTCGATTGAACCACTTGTGACAAATTTTATTAGTGAAGATTTACAGTTTGTTCGTAAATATTTAAGTTAAGCAAGTGGTTTTGGGACATGAAGCTAAACTTCTATATTTACTAGCTTAGTGTAATTGACACTTCTCTTTGATCATGACGATCATTCTGATGATTTAGACTAGCAATTGTGCGATGTCTCTTGTTGCGAGGTTAGACTAGACACCACTTGTGTGATTCCACTCACACATACCTTTTTGCTTTTTGGTTAGTCTGGACCTCAATCTGTGTGATTCCATTCACACATGTGGGGTAGCTCCCCTTGGTCTTCGGACCGTCATGTGATAGGCCTCTTTCTCTTTTCTATGATATTCTGGACTTCTTGCATTGATTTCTAGAATTTATGTCATTAACTTGTCATGAGTACAAGTTTGGGGTATGATGCCCTTTTCGAATCTTTGAGAAGATTCTTGTGATATTGATTATCTCTTATTGATTGATCTTCTATTGATCATTATTTACATACTTATAGTGGTATGTCATTATGGATATTTTATGTTTATGCCATATCTTTTATGTTATATCATGTCACCTGATATTTATAGCTAGACTGATCCGTTTATTATTTTCTTAAATAATACTCGGGTCAGACCGAGATGTTACAGGTGCTTCTGCTTGACTTCTTCCCAGGGATTCATCACTCTGACTTTTGGCTAACTGTTTAGATTAGCAGTTTTTATTGTATACACTTGAGATATAGACTCATAGTTGTATTCTTTTGTATAGCACGTGTTGCTATTCTTTTGTATTATTGTGGATCTTACCGACCACTACTCTGATGTACACTTTCATGTGTTAGTTATATATTCATATCTTCTTCCGCCCTTGTGATATGGATGTCTGTGACTGATTTGTGTTATGATTATTTCTATGTTTGTTTCCGAAGATTATTCATAGCCACCGTGTGATAAGCAATTACATGGATGGTCGCTCCTCAACAGCCTTATTCTCCGTGCTAGTTGACAGCACTACACCGTAGTGCTCTTGGCAAGTGTGGGTATAGAGGTGGGGCGTCACAGATTCTATGATTGTTTAGTTTATTCTATCTTTTATCTCCTTTTTTCCCTTAACAATCTGTCTTTTCGGCACTTAGTTGTTTGTGTAAATACCATGGATGTATTAGTGTCGATTTCTAGGGTTCATGAATGCAGGTCGTTACATGAAACATCATTAACTGAGTAATTAGTTAAATTTAAAACACCTCATTAATAAATTTAACCATAGTCCTTATTAATTTAATAATTAATTAAATAAATAATTTATTATTTTTGAAAACATCATTAATTAAAATCTTCTTAACTTTTAAAACAATTCAAAGCAGGAAGATGAAACCAATGATTTTATAAGAAGTGATTTTTCGAAAGTGCCGATTCAACGACTATCACTATAAGGGCAGTTCGGGGAACAAGTTTATAATATTATCAATACAACCAAACATCACATAGCAACGGTTTAAGCATACATACAACAAGCATTCATAGGCAATAAATATGAACTTGAATATAGCTTTAAAGCTTTGGTTTTTAGGATAAAATTTTACTTACTAACTAGTTTGCTAACTAACATTTACTTATGAATTAAATAGATTTAATAGTGTCATTTAACTTCTTTTAATTAATAAATAATAATGGCGAAACTCTAGAATCAAAACAACCTGGAGCATCCAATTGTATTCCAGTTCCTCCAAAAACATCAACTAGGGTGAGTAAATACCATTCCTTTCCAAAAATATTTTAAAATTTCCTTTTCAAAATCACCAAGGTTTACGCCTTAATAAAAAATTAAAAATCCTTTTTAAACATAGTTTACAAACTAAATCTATATAAATTTCCTTTAAATAAAAATTATTTCATAATATAATAATCCTTCTTATTTACAATAGAATTATCTTCAATATTTATTCTATAAATATCTTATTCCACTATTTGGATTATTCTACAACTTTTTATAAAGTTTAATTCTTAATCCACCATTATTAAACGGTGAATTCTTAATTTAATCATATTCTTCGAACAACTTATCGTCAAAATGTAAAAATTAATTCGCAGAGGACTCATTTTAAATCAAGCGAATTCTCCTAAATAAATCGAGCACAATTTAGCAATCAGCACACACCAGTCTATGCTTTTCGTTTAAGTTAAGCATAACCGAACAAACAATAGTGATAATAAATAAATATTATCTCACTTAAACTAACACATTATACAATTATATAGTGTTTTGAAAATTATTCCTTTATATATAAAAATATAATCCTAGGAAAAATATTTAATTTTTCAAATTTTCAAAAATTCAATACCATATCCGTTGGCCTTCGTCTAGTGTTTAGAAATCCCTATCGATACCTTGGTGTCCCATGTCTCGACCAGAATTCATAAAAATTCAATGGACCAATCAACATAATACGTTTTATAACATTAACAAATACTCTCGTATATACAATACTCTCAAACTCATTCTAGGCTGTCGCTTACCCTATCTCTAACAAGGCAAACCCTTCCAAAGCCAAGTTTCTCGGTTGAGTGCATACCACTTTGTAACGACCCTCCTTTTGACCATCAAAAGTTGACACTAAACGCTACCACTGTGTTCCAATGCCGTGTATCCAATCGATAAAAGGGCAGATTGTTAAAGAAAATAAAAAGAAAAGAACAGAGAACAGAGAAAATCAGAACCTCTCAACGGAATTGACAACATATAATATCATAAGGACGGTAGAAAATGTCACTCCAAACATACGCGGTATATTAGAGTTAAAAACAAAACTTATTAGCTGGAAAGTTATGAAATCCCGACCTTGTAGATGCCGATAGGTATATTATATAATACATTGGAAAATAAAATACTTTGATAGGTGAAACTTCAGCTCCCCTCCACGATCTCCAAAACTTCGAGGACAACCTGGGAGAATACTCGGTCTGACCCAAGCATTATAAATAAATAACACCCGGATCAGTTTGGAAATACCAGCGTGAGATAACTCAAATAATAGGAAACATATATAAAAATTCCGTGAGACCACGCCGCTAATGCGAAATGATTTTTTACCTCATAAGAATAACATCCATACAAGCAAGAGCAGAAATAATTATCAGGAAACAAATCCAAATATGATTGAGCATAAATAATATTAAACCAGACTTTAAAGAATGGAAATAAGCCGAGTAAAATCCAAACTGGACAGAATGGATATAATAAGGAAAAACAGTCCAGCTCAATAGAATGGACTAAATAAAGTGACAGTCCAAACTAGATAGAATGGGCTAAATAAAGTAACTGTCCAAAATCGATAGAATGGACTAAATAAACACTTAAATGTCGTGATGAGAAGTTGGCTCTACTCGTGGCAGTTTTAAAGCTAAAATAGATTCACAAGTCGGACCACGCCAAATGTTACCAAGTATCCGAGTATTTCCCGTCTCAATGCGCAACACCGAATCCAATCTAGAGTGGATGTGAAGATTCCTTAATGGAAGCAGCTTGGCCGCAACTCGATCTTTGGTTTTAGTCAATTTCGATAAAGGATAACAAAGCTCAAATGAGCAACACGTCGTCTTAGAGTGATGAAATAAAGTGGCTGAATTAACCGATAGTTGAGGTACCAACTATTGAGGACATAAAACACTACAACAAAACAGCCATTTTACAACGGGAAATGCCCGTTGTAATATGGATTTCGCAACGGGCATCCGTCCGTTGTATTAAGCCTCGTTGTAATAGGTCGAGCATATTTTATAATGGGCAATGAACGTCGTAATACACCTTTTTACAATGGTCATCGGCCCTTGCAATAGTCTCTATGACAACAATTAAATCCCATTGTAATACATGATATTGCAACGGTTTCTAACCGTTGCAAAATAAATGCAAATTTTAAAAAAAATTACAGCAGCATGCATGCAGTACATTCATACCAATAATGAATAATTTAACGAGTAATAAATATTGTCATAAAACAACCAAAATAACATACGAAAAGACTAAAAGCTAGATTCATAAAATTCCAACACATCCCAAAAAGTTAGCAATAAGAATGTTTTTCTTCTTGCTCTTATCCACATAATCTTCCTCTTTTTCTTCTTTCGTCTATATGGATAGGTGAAAACACTACTAGCCATTGCATATGTAAGCAGGTTTAAGTGATAGAAAATATTGTCTAAAATAAAATTTGTTAGCTAAATCAAATTTTGTTATAACTTTTAAAAGTGTGGATCAATTACAGAAGGCATATATTGTGCAAGGTGTACACAAATGTACAGCAAACAAAATTTCATTGAAAAAGGGTTTATCACACCCCTGCATTTGGATTAAAAAGTCATTTTTTAACAATTGACTGATTCTGCAACAAATTTGCATAGTATTACCCTGCCAAAAGGCACCATAACAAACTGATTCTACTTGAAACATCCAAATTGGTTTCCATGCTTCTATTATGTAACAATTTACAATCGTAGAGATATAAAGATGAATATACGAACATAAGAAAAAAAATGGATATTACTACTTACCCAGTTAAGGTCGACCATCCCTCACTGTCCCAGTATGATGTGTTTGTTATGTAGCAATAGACTACGGCACTACTTGTTTCAGCATCATATATCTCTACCAAAAAGAAACATTGTCAAGAAGATGTGAAATAATAACAATAAGTTCAACACATTTGTTTTGGATACTTAGTAATCTCTAATTTCTTTTGCAAAAGTATTAGTGTCATAATATTCACCAAATAATTCGATGAACTTCCTGTTTAGATCCATTAAGTACCTGAGTATAAAAAACAAAATATAGAAATTACAATAAGCTTAAGAATCATGGTATATGATTAATTTGGCTAGAAGGCTATATAATAATGCAGCGGGGTATAAAATCATAAACACATGCCAGTGTAAATTTGTATTACAATACTACTTACTAGTGCCAGTATTTCCGTTAGAGTCTCCAATTTCTTGGCTCTGAATCCTTGCAAGTGACATAATCGGTGTAATAAAAATGAAGTACATCACACTTTTTTAGAAATTGTCATGAGATATTTCCTGTAGCCTTAATTGCATTTTTGTTAGCAACTGGCAATAAAGCCTATAATATATTAATACGCTTCCCTTGGTATTATGAGAGTTCAGTTCACCTTGGCACATATACACATAAGACATACAGTTATGTTTTTGTCTAATCTACATCATGCTACCGGATCCCACGCCACCTTACAATGTTTACCCCTTTTTTGTAAACCATCATACTTACCCATGACAGGTGAGTTTATTAAATGTTAAGAATTATATAGTGAAAACATGAATGTGTTGTAGGTTAGCATGAAGTATGGAAGGGGACAAATATTTGTTATGAGTAATGTTCGAATAGCTTGCAACTTGCAGCTTCTTGGCCAATGAAATTATCAAATTCAATTGTATTGAATTATTGGTCATTGTTTATCTGAGTTCCCTTCGGTTGACACTAAAGAGCTGGTTTTCATTTTATTGCTAATGGTTCTGTTGCTACATTGTGTTCCAGTTATATAAAATTTATTTATACTTCTAAAATATGAAATATTTATTAACACATTTTATTTAAATTTTTATTATATTGTTTAAAATGATTTTTTATAGCTAAATCAAATTTTGTTATAACTAAATCCATTGAATAGACTTATGAATAATAATTTGATTCTACAAATAATAATTGTCACAAATTGAATTCTAACATTACTATTTTAAACAAATTAGTTTAATATTATAGCTTCAGAATAAGGTTGTTACAATTTTTTAGTTATTAATTAATGATTATTTAATAGTGATCACTGATTATTAAAATGCAAGTCAAAAATAGGGTTGTTACAATTTTTTAGTTCAAATGCCAGTCAAAAATGAATATGCAGTTTAACAGAGAGTGCAATGCTGAAGCAGACTAAAATGGAATAGAGGAAGCGATACGGATGTGTAGACCATATGAACAGACTATGCAACATAAAGCAGACTCGGTTACAAAATGCTACAGACTAATTCAACAGCCGAACTAAGATAGAATCTAGTAATACATCAACATGCCAGTTTTATCAAAGCCGAAGTCAGGTGTACCGAAGTCACAACATCAATATACATGAAGTATGAATACATGAACATGTACACAATGATAACCAGAGCATAACACAAAAATTGGAACCAAGTTTGTCTCATTTCCATGATTAAAGTCGTAGAGAAAAATTCAAATAACCAAAGACAATTTTAATAATGTTAGAGAATCAAAACGGTGATAGCAAGTTCCTGTAAAACAAAATTAAAGCGTGTCAAAAATCCAAATAGAAATTTATCAAAACAAACTTTAGCTACAAAAGCATACATATAGTCAGTGCCGAAGTCACAAAGACAATGGTCAACATCAAGCATAAGTATCAACTGGCCGATGTCAACATAGTGTCGAAGAAGTTCATATTTTCACAAAATCAAGTGACCGAAGTCAAATGCAACTATCAGTTTTGAACAAGACAGAGAAGCCAAAGTCAACAAGCACAAAGAATAGAACCAGGTCAAGTTCAAATGTCAGATACTCAAAGTCATGATACTCACGATGACTAAGTCAGAAATCAAATCGTGATAATTAAGCAAATATCAAAACCGTGATGACCAACGAAATCAACCAATTGAAAAATCGAAGCCATGTTAACCCAGTAAAATACATACAAAATTGAAGAAGTCAGAAGAATTACCATCATTCAATATTAATCAATTGGCCGAGACGAATTCAAAGCTAAATTATTTGACAAATTCGTATAAAATATACGAACAAAAATATAGGGGTTCAAACCCTATATACACTAACATCATCAGCAAAATTATGCATTCGAGTACAAGCGAAAAAGGAATAATCATTCAACTCGAATCAGGATCGAGTTCAACATATCAACCAGTACAACAAAAAGAATAATTTACATACCACTGTAGACGAATTCGATCCAAATTGGAGAAGCCATGTGCTAAAAGAAGAGAGCATCGATCGACAAAGGAAGCACGTAAATCGTCATTCGATCGAGCAATTGAAGACGGCAGCTTCAATTTTTCGCCAAGCCCTAATTTTAAGAAAAGAGGAACGAGCAAAGGAACAAGGCCAACAATTTTACAGAGCAAAGTACAGGAACGAAATGAAAGAAATAAAAGGGCCGCCTTGTTTTTTAATAAAGGGTTTAGTATAGTCGAAAATTAGGGTTTTGATTGGCACCTATTACAACGGACGTTTTTAGCCCGTTGTAAAATTTGCACCTATTACAACATGCGTTATGAGCATTGTAATATTGGTACCTCTTACAATGGGCGTTTTGTGACAATCGTAAAGTTGGCATGTATTACAACGGGCCTGAATGGACCGTTGTAATAGCCTTCTATTACAATGGACAACCAATGCCCATTGTAAAAAGGGCATTGTATATGGCATCTTTTACAACAGCCTGAATGGACCGCTGTAATAGCCTTCTATTATAACGGGCAACCAATGCCCGTTGTAAAAAGGGAGTTGTAATAGGGTATTTTTGTTGTATTGAAATGATCGTATATGGAAATTAAGTCTTGTAAACTTATCATCACTCATTGAATTCAAACTTGTACTATTTCTAGGTTAACAATAATAGCGACAAGTCTACTTCTTCGATGTTTAGTGCTAATTATGCAAATAAATCATTTCCATATAAGTGATTCGCTTTATATAAATAATTCATTTCCATAAACGAATTAAACTTTTTTTTTAAAATGAACTGAACTTTTTGTCTTGATTTCAGTATTGATAAAACACTTCTAGAATTAGTTTCAAATTGTTGAAATTTTAAGAGAATAATTTTTTCCAAGTGTATGGTCCCGAAGGACTAAACCAATATCAAACCGAATACCCAGAAGATATCCAACTTAACATCACACTAATCGAGTTCCAGTTCCATTTTATAACTTTAAACCAATATTAATTATCCCAAAAGATGAATAATCACATTTAAAATCTATTTCAAATAAACAATCCTATTACCTTTAACAAAATAGATAATTATTTCCAAACACTTTTATAACATTAGTGTTACCTAGGTGTTTGACCATGTAAAAGAGGCTCGACATAAGCATCGTTCGGCATATGTGTGCCGTTCGGCACATGGCCTCGTTTGGCATGGAAAGATCGCTCGGCTCCTTACCTCGTTCGGTACACCTCCCCTCGTTCGGCATAGAGCCTTGGTCGGCATGGAAGGGCCGTTCGGCGTAGCAAGGTCGTTCGACATCAACCTCGTTCCGCATTCCAACCTCATTCGGCATTCCAGCCTCGTTTGGCATTCCAGCCTCGTTTGGCATTCAATCCTCGCTCTGCATTCTGGCCTCGTTCGACGCACCTCCCTTACCTCGGCATAGAGCCTAGGTCGGCATGGAAGGGTCGTTCGGTATAGCAAGGTCGTACGACATCAGCCTTGTTTGGCATTCCAGCCTCGTTCTTCATTCCAACTTTGTTCAGCATTCCAGCCTCGTTCGGCATTCCAACCTCGTTTGGCATGAAGCCTCGCTCGGCATAAGTAAGCCATTCGACATCTCCCCTTGGCCAACATTGGGTCTCATTTGGCCAATACTCTTTACTCAACACGCTGCCTCGTTTGGCATAAAGGTACCGCTCGACTTGGATATGTAGCTTGGCATTTGCCGTTCGGCAATTGCGGCTCGGCACACAGAAGTTACTCACCACGGCCGAGGTATCTTGCTCCTAGGCCATTAGGAAAGTCCAACCCATCTTCATCTATAAATAGAAGGGAAGGGGCACAGTGAAAGAGACTTTTTTTCGAGAACACTGGGGAGACTCTGTCGCCTTCAAGACTCACTCTATTTTACTTAGCATTTGTATTCAAGTCTTTATAGTACGAATTGTATCTGTATTCAATCACTTGTGAAAGCAATAAATATCAAACTTAAAGTGGACGTAGGCAATTATGTTGAACCACTATAAATCCGGTGTTCTTGTTTTTGCATCTAATTTAGCACAAATTTCTCTATTTTAATTTACTTTCTTCATTAATCTCTCTACACAATCTTTCTTATGGCTGTTAGTGACCAATTCTGGTGCTAACAATTTGGTGCTTTCACTGAGAATCCAATTCTCAGGCCACTAGACCTGCTTTATAGCTACTGGATTGAATAATCCCCCGAAGGAGATCCAACTTATTTACACGACGTCCGTTGATTCTACTCAGAGTTCCTATCAATAACTCTACTATGGGAAGACCACGTACTAGATCTGCCTCTCATAACGCGGACGTCAACGAGACTACTAGTGTACAATAGATAGGACCCAACAATCAACAAGTTAATCCCAGCGTAGGGACTGCTGGAGCTCATAACCAAACGGAAGTTGTCACTAGGACGGAGTTCAACGACCTGATGAAAGAACTCATGGAAAGCAATAGAAAACTTACTGAGAAAATCGAAGCTAATGCTAACCTCATGACTCAGCTCACTCCGCAATAGCATAAGAATGCTGGAGGTATCCCCTTCCTTATTCTTCATCTGATAGTTCGACCTCGTCCGACAAATCTCCCAGCGTAGGCGCCGCAAAACGGAAATTGCGCTAGAAGGTACTACTGATCGATCAACCTAGGGATCACTTACATCTTGGAGACCACACCCAAGCTGAAACGAGAAACTTAGGAGCTGGAGCACGTGTGGAGATTGGACGTCCGGCTCACCAAGACCCTAATGAAGCTGGTCCCCAAGATATACATTTGGCAGACCGCCAATAGAGGAGGCACGAAACTAAGCGGTCCTTAAGAACAGAGACCAACCTTCCATCCTCCATACAAACTCCGAACTTATCGGCTATGGTCAGGCAGTTGATGTGATAGAATCAAGGCTTGATAAATGTGGATTGGGGAATATCCAGGAGTCATACTCCCTTCACACACACTATTCTACAGGTCGAATACCTCAGGAAGTTTGGCATGCGAACTATCCCGACCTACGAATGGGAGACTGATCCCAGGCAGCACATGATGAGGTATGAGTGGATGATGGATTTGGCTAAAGCGAATGGTGCAACCAATTATAGATGCTTCCCCATCACTTTATCCGGAATTTCCACCATGTGCTTCACTCAACTTCTCCTATGGTTTATTTCTAGCTTTGATGAGTTGGCAATGAAGTTTGTAGAACAATTCAAGATACATGCCACTCGTCCCAAGGATGTGATGTCCCTACCTAGTGTAATCCAGGCTCTGGGGGAGTCATTGAAAGAGTACTTGCAAGGATTTCATGTTGCGGCTATTGAAGTTAGCAAGCCTAATGACCACACGATTCTGATGACGATAATGCGAGGAGTAGATTCGAATTCAGAGTTTGGAGATTGGTTGGAAGGAAAGCCTCCAATTACGCTGGAGCGTTTTTATTCGAAGGTTCATCAATTCATAAGGAGGGAGGAAGCTAGATGGACGAGGTGAAATAAGGCACCAAGACCTGTTCAGGAGACTGTGAAAAGTAACATCGCCGTGAAACAATCCGTTGACAACTTAGGAAAGGTTAAAGTCAATGTCTAGAACAAGCCTGGGCAGTCAAAAGCGTCTGGAGGAGGAAATCCTGGAAAGAAAAGAGAAGCAGGGAAATGGAAGCCAAGCATTCCAACCTACAACGAATACACCCCACTGAATGCATCTCTTGAGAGTATTTACCTGCCAACTTGTAAAACTTTTTAATACAGAAAGCCACGCCCAAAGGAGTCCACAGAGAAACAGAAGCGAAGGGGAAGTATTGTCACTTCTATGAGACTTATGGGCATAATACAAAGGAGTGTAGACATCTCCACGATGCCATAGAAAAGTTGATCAGACAGAAAAAGCTGTAGGAAGTTGTCAAGAACCCATAAGAGGGTAGGCAAGGAACATCAGACCCTGGATGCGGGTCGACTCCACGCCAACCAAGGGAACCTGCCCGAACCATGGGTAGATTGGTCATAAACACGATAGTCGGTGGACCTCACCCTGTAGGCCAGAATTGGCAGGAGATGGAGCAATATGCTAACTCCTTAAGGCATGCAGATTATGAGTGTTGTTCGAATGTGGAGGATGGGACCCCCGCAAAGCAGCAACGCATGATGACAGACGATATAATGTTTAGGAGCCGAGATGCGGACAACGTGGAGGCTCCTACCATCGACCCAATGGTCATATCTGCAATGATCGGGCTAGTATATGTCAAAAATTTTTTAATTGATTGTGGAAATATCATCTTCAAAAAGGCATACGACCAAATGAAGATGGAGACAAAAGATTTAAAACCATCTAAAGCCCGTATCCGTGGCTTTAATGGTGCAGCGACTGATGTGATGAGGTACGTTGAGTTGCCACTTGAACTGGGAGAAGGTGAGCGTAGGAGGGTGCAAATCCTACCATTTATAGTGTTGGATGTTGATTCTCCATATAATGTGTTTCTGAGTCGGCCGGCCCTGGCGGAGTTTTAGGGCAGCTTTGGCCCCATGGTGTTTGGCGTTAAAATTTCCAACAGTCAAAGGAGTCGGTGTGGTGCATGGCGATCAGGCGACCGATCGTGCATGTTATGCGGCTGAGCTAAGAGAGGCCCAGCGGAGAGAGAAAGGAAAGGTTGTGAACAACTCCGTCCGCATCCGGAATACTAGCGATTGACAAGTAGTGCCCGAGTCTTGGCTCGGGCGACACTCCCGGATCTATCGAGACATAGATCCAAGAGATGATGATGGGGAACCCAGCGAAGCAAGAGCAGCACCGACTGAACTGACTATTGACATTCCAGTTAGCTAGGATGACCCATCACGAGTTCTTAAGATTGGATCACAACTCGAACCGTCAACGGCCAAGGATCTCACCGATTTCTTCCGAGCGAACCTGAATGTTTTCGCTTTGACACAATATGATATGTGCGGGATTTCTCCTACTATTGCGAGTCATATGTTGAACATAGACTCGAATACATTCATGTAAAACAAAAAAGGAGAGGCATGGACCCAGAGAGGTCCGCTGCACTCAGAGAGGAGGTGGACAAACTCAAAGCCAATGGGTTTGTCCGTGACGCCCTCTACCCTGAATGGGTGTCCAACCTTATGCTAGTAACGAAAGCGAATGGGAAGTGGAGAACTTGCGTTGATTACTCTGACTTGAACAAAGCATGCTCGAAGGATAGTTATCCTTTACCCAGACCAGCTCGTCTACTCAATGGCTGAACACGAGTTATTGTCATTTGTGGATGCGTACTCGGGATACAATCAGATCACGATGCATATTCTAGGCCAAGAACACACTAGTTTTGTCACAGACATGGGGCTATATTGCTATGTAATAATGCCTTTCGGATTGAAAAACATGGGAGCAACTTATCAACGTCTGGTGAATCGAATGTTTAAAGACCAGATTGGTAGAACAATAGAAGTCTATGTGGATAACATGCTTGTGAAGTCACGACAGTCAAACAACCACATTCGACACTTAATGGAGATGTTTGGTACACTCAGGCATTATGGGATGAAGATCAATCATTTGAAGTGTTCCTTTGGCGTTGCGTCAGGGAAATTTTTGGGTTTAATTGTGAATGTGTGGGGAATCAAAGATAATTCGAAAAAATTTCAAGCTATTCGAGACATATAAGTGCCTAAAACTATAAAGCAAGTACAAAGCTTGAATGGGAAGGTGGCTGCGTTGAGTCGATTCATATCCAGAGCCATAGATAAGTGTATTCCTTTCTTTGATGTAATAAAGAAAGGAAAAAGAAATTTCGAGTGGACATCCGACTGTGAGGAAGCATTCCGAGCCTTGGTAAGGCATTTATAAAGTCCCCCGGTACTTTAAACCGATAAACCATGAGATGTTGTACGTGTACTTAGCTGTATCTCAGCATGCTATCAGTATGGCTTTGGTTCGCGAGGAGGACCGAGTTCAAAAGTTGATGTACTATGTTAGTAAACTTTAACAGGGGCAGAAAGAAATTATCCTACGATTGAGAAGCTGGCCTATTGCTTGGTGATTGCATCACGCAAGCTCCGGCCATACTCTCAGGCATACTCAATCAGTGTTTATACTAATCAACCCTTGCGACAGGTACTCCAACGACCGGAAACTTCTAAAAGGATGTTAAAGTGGAACATTGAGTTGAGTCAGTTCGATATTACCTACCTGCCGTGAAGGACCATACAAGGGCAAGCGCTAGCGGACTTTATTGCTGTATTCACCATGTCAAACGAATCAGACGACAATAATGTCATACCTCCCGTTCGATAGAAGATGTACACTGATGGGGCATCTAACGACCGTTGCTCGAGAGATGGCATAGTTCTTGTGACTCCTGAAAACCGATTAGTTTGTTATGCGTTGAAGCTTGAATTTCCAGCGACAAATAACGAAGCCGAGCATGAAGCATTGATTGCTGGCTTGAGACTTATCAGAGAACTGGGGGTAAAATCGGTTGAAATCTTTTGTGACTCACAACTGGTGGTATATCAGGTGCGGGGAGACTACCAAGTAAAGGGATAGAGACTTGCCCCATACCTTGCATGGGTTCAAGAGCTACTAGCGAATCTGAAATATTATGATATTTCGCATGTCCCACGTGAACAAAACAGAGAAGCCGATTCATTGGCAAAATTTGCGAGCACATGCACAGCAAATGGGATTGGTTCCCGTTGAAATCTTACATACTCCGAGTATAAATATGGTGGAGGTAGACTTCGTGTTAGAAACAGAAATCAAGAAGTAATCATGGATGACCCCATTCAAGCAATACTTGCTATACGGGGTCTTTCCGAAAGGAGCGAAAGATGACAAGTCATTCGTAAGGCTTCGCGATATGTAACGCAGGACGGAATAATTTATCAGAAGGGATTCTCGAGCCCCTTACTTCGATGCATTATCCACGATGAGATAAAACGAGTCCTGAAGGAAGTCCATGAAGGAGAATGCGGTGACCATACTGGGGGGCAGGCTTTAGCAAAGAAAATCCTCCGCTATGGATATTATTGGCCAACTGTAAATCGAGACGTTGCATACTATGTAAGAAGATGCGACAAATGCCAAAAGTATGCAAAAATCCCGAGAGCTCCGCTGACGGAACTCACGCAAATGGTTAGTCCCTGGTCGTTTGCAATGTGGGGAATCGACATAATCGGTTATTTACCCATGTCTAAAGGTGATGCAAAATACGCGATAGTTGCGATCGATTACTTTACTAAGTGGGCGAAAGCAGATCCTTTGGCCACGATCACCACCAAGAATGTCATTAATTTCGTTGTACGAAACATTATATGCCGTTTTGGCCTTCCATGGACATCATTACAGAGAATCGAACTCAATTTGAAAGCAAAGATTTCAAAGAATTTTGTTAAAAGCATGGCATTGAAAAAAGGTTTGCAGTAGTTGCTCATCCAAAAGCAAATGGATAGATGGAAGCCGTGAACAAAGCAATCAAGTCCATATTAAAAACGCGTTTGGAAAAGGCTAGAGGCAAGTGGGTGGATGAACTTCCAATAGAACTTTG
Organism: Allium cepa; assembly: GCA_030765085.1. Lineage (NCBI taxonomy): Eukaryota > Viridiplantae > Streptophyta > Magnoliopsida > Asparagales > Amaryllidaceae > Allium > Allium cepa. The sequence goes on from CM060945.1 coordinate 1,016,563,707, forward strand.
GGTTTATAACCACAAGTCCACGACTGGCCACACTCCATTCGCATTAGCATATGGCATGGAAGTTGTTGTACCCGTAGAACTTGAAGTTCAGTCACATCGGGTAACTCATTACGACCCCAAGATGAATCATGAACTGTTGCTGGTATCGCTGGACTTCATTGATGAAAAATGTGAAGAAGCTAATCTAAGAGTGGCCGCGTATAGACACCAAGTCGCTCGATTTATAAAGAAAAAGTCCATCCAAGAGTCTTCGACGTGGGCGACCACGTTTTGAAACGAGTTTTTCTGGTCCCGTCGTATCTGGACCCACATGGGAAGGTCCATACATCATCGAATGGAGGCTTAGAGAAGGAACTTTCAAGCTAGCGATCATTTATGGCGCGACACTCCCCCGAGCATGGAATAGCGAGCATCTACGACATTATTATATTTAGTCTATTCATTTTGTACCTTTGTTGCAATTGTTTTCAGTATGTTTTTATTCCGTTGATTCTTAGTTTTCAGCGTGTAGTAAAGCAATTTAGCTTGCTTCATTAATAAAGGCTTGAACCTATTTTTTTCCATGAATTATTGATGTCTCCGTGTATGATAATTTTATGACAGAAAACTAGAGTTACATTATTCTATTTGACATACGAACGTGTATATAAAGTCAAAATCTCTAAGTCCTTTAAGTGCGAACTAGAGTACTCTGAGTCCCCTGAGTGTGGATTAAAGTATAAACCATTCAAAATCTCTAAATCACCTGAGTGCGGATTGGAGTACTCTAAGTCCCCTGAGTATGGACCAGAGTATAAATGACTCAAAAACTCTAAGTCCCCTGAGTGTGGACTGTAGTACTCTGAGTCCTTTGAGTGCGGACCAGAGTATAAACGACTCAAAATCTATGAGTCCCCTGAGTGCGGACTGGAGTACTCCGAGTCCTTTTAGTGCGGACCAGAGTATAAACACTCAAAATCTCGAAGTCCCCTGAGGGCGGACTGTAGTAGTCTGAGTCCCCTGAGTGCGAACCAAAGTATAAACGACTCAAAATCTCGAAGTCCCCTGAGTGCGGACTGGAGTACTCTGAGACCCCTGAGCGCGGACCAGAGTATAAACGATTCAAAATCTCCAAGTCCCCTGAGTGCGGACTGGAGTACTCTGAGTCTCCTGAGTGCGGACCAGAGTATAAACAATTCAAAATTTCCAAGTCCCCTGAGTACGGACTGGATTACTCTCTGAGTGCGGACCAGAGTATAAACGACTCAAAATCTCCAAGTCCCCTGAGTGTGGACTGGAATACTCTAAGTCCCATGAGTGCGAACCAGAGCATAAACGATTAAAAATATCCAAGTCCCCCGAGTGCGGACTGGAGTAATCTAAGTCCCATGTGTGTGGACGAGAACATAAACGGCTTAAAAATCTCCAAGTCCCCTGAGTGCGGACTGGAATACTCTGAGTTCCCTAAGTTTGGACTGGAGTATAAACGATTCAAAATCTCCAAGTCCTCTGAGTGCAGACTGCAGTATAAACGATTCAAAATGTCCAAGTCCCTGAGTGCGGACTAGAGTACTCTGAGTCCTCTAAGCGCGGACCAGAGTATAAATGGCTCAAAATCTCCAAGTCCCCTGAGGGCGGACTGGAATACTCTGAGTCCTCTGAGTGCGGACCAGAGTATAAACGATTCAAAATCTTCAAATCCCCTGAGTGCGGATTGGAGTGCTCTGAGTCCCTTGAGTGCGGAGCAGAACATAAATGGCCTAAAAATCTCCAAGTCCCTGGAATGCAGGCTAGAGTACAACTGACTGGAAGTCATCAAGTCCCCGACTTACGGACTGAAAAATACTCTAAGTATCCAATACGTGGAATAGTGGATGTGCAATTCCAAGGAATCTCCGAGTAATATGAAAATGGATTGGAGTTTATGTAACTCACAATAACTTCGGTTTCGACCACAGTTATACAGAAAGCTGAACAACAAAAGTCATTTAAAAGACAAAGAAACTAAATTTTATTTATCCAAAATGGGGTTCTGCCACAACTCCACCAAAACTTGGAGTCAAAAGTCTATCTATATTGACTATGAAAATAAATAAAAATAATTACATAATCTAAGCTGACTCTCATTGAACGAGTGTAACAGCTAATTCTTTGGTATCTTTGATATCTTTTCCTCCTTCGTCTTCTCTGACGACTCCTCCCCCACGTGTTTTCGTTTGGAAGCTTTGCTTAACGGGGGTGTAACAACCGAGGAAGTGCGAGGGACCTCTAGTGACATGGACTCACCAGGGAGGATGACCTTCAAAAGCTTGTTCAAAGGATCATCTAGGTCCATGACTCGGAGCTCGACTTTGATTTAAGCTATCTTTTTCTTTCCTCCGCAAGCTGCTCCTTCATACTCATTTTAGAAATGTGCTCAGAGGCGCTTGTGATCTCAATTTCGTAACTTCCTTTGATAGGAGACGAAGTCTCAAACTTATCCTCGTCGAATGCCTCAATCACTTGAGCATCTGGACCGGGAGTCTCTCCCGCATGAGTAGCCTAGCTTGTTTTCTCCTTCTTCTCCTTGGCATCACCGCTCCTCGGAGTGGGCTCAGGGTCAGAGCAACCTACACAAGATTATAGGAGACAAATGCTAGAATATAATGAACTTATGCCATAAGAAACGACTCTTTGAACTTTAAAGGGAAAGTTATTTACAAGTTTCTTACTGGCTCTCAACCGTCCGTGGGGTTTTACCCTCTAGAATGGGAGATAGAACGTGAATGCAGAGGCCAGGGTCTTCCAGGTCATAACCTGCATGTTGCTCGATTGGATCGATTACTGGCCGATCAACCAATTGAGTAGGAGGAAAGACTAGAGACTCAGTTCCAGACGGACCGACAATTACATCTTTTCCTTTGGATGAGGGAGAACCTTGTAGTAGAGAGCCTTCGCTGCAGACAAGTCTGAAGCCTCGTTCCCCTTGAGAAATTCTTCCAACAAAGCCTCCTCGTCAACCTCCTCGGTGCCCAGCTCGACCTTCCTGATCTTTATTAAAGTCTCCCATGCCTCTACTAGAAATTCATGGTAGCCCTCACCAAGAAAAGTTAAGTCCAGATGCATGAGGACACGGGTATTGAATTCTGCTATCAGTGGGACAAACATGCACTTAATCTCCTCCCTCCCAGCCTCTACAAATGCCTCAAGGCGAGAGTTAATCTCCACGGATGCTATTCTCTTGCCCTCTTCATGGGCTTCATCCTTCAGCATCCCGACTTTAGAAAGCTCGTCGTCGAGCTTTGCCTTCAGAATTCGCGTAGCAATGATCTCGTCGCAATATCGTTATGACTCTTCCTGGGCAGCAATTTTCTCCTCTCTTTCTTTGCGGAGTTGATCCTCCAGCTCTTTGACTCGAAGGGAAAATGCGTCCCTTTCCTTTTGAACTGAATCTTTCTCTAAAGTCAAGGCCCCAAAACGTTGGAGCGCTTCGCCAAGTTCTTTCTTATGAGTTATCTCCAGACGATTGACGGCCCCCGCAGTATCTTTAGCACTTTGTTGGGCGGCTTCTAAGTGAGATTTGTACGAATAGAGCTCTTCATATTGAGCTTTGATCATGTCTTTATCATGAGTAGCCTCAAGCTTCAGGCGATCAATTTCATGTTCATGCTCAACAGAGACTTCTGAGACTTTTTTGGCTAAGTGAACAAACGCATTGTGCTGGACATAGACATCGTTAGTGGAAGCAATAGCGCTTTGTTTGACATGTCTCGAAATTCGATGAATCACCGGGAGAAATTTCAATCCATCAAAGCATATCTTTGGGAATGTGACTTTAAGCTCAGCAAGTCGTTCTGCTACCGATGGATCAGATACAGGAGTGAGAGGAGTCTGCCTGGAGACTACAGGTGTTTGGTGGGGATCTCGAGATAGCCTGGTACTGGATGAACCGGAGTGTTGATCCCGATAGGCCTCAGGCTGGGACCTCTTATGTGTGGACTTCTCTTTTCTTTGCTTCGATTGAGGAGGAGGATCTTGAGGGTAGGAGGACTGGCTATAGGTTTTTCTTCGGTAGGATGATTCGCGGTGGTGGTAGTCTCGATCGCCGGTTCATCTCTGTCTCGACATTTGCCGAAACCCGAATCCCGGTTGGAATGGTGAAAAATAAATGAACAACGAAGGCGGTAAAGTCCATGTGTACGTCTCATGTCACCTGCATAGAATTTAGATAATGATAAGTCAGTAGAGAGTAGAATGATGGCAGAAATTTAAGTGCAAGGTGAAGTGCACGTGTTTGTGTGTATCTTAGTTTTCCCCCCCGATGGACTGATTTCTTTATCTTTACTAATAGGAGTTTTTTCTCCCTGGTTTTGGGCTTGAGCGCTTGTATCGCCTTTCGTGGACGAATGAAGCTTAAGAGCCTCTGGATCGTCGAAACCGTAGTTATGCAAATCATCGGGTATAGTGAGGTTCGACAGGCCTTCCAGAGAACTCTCTAAGTGCTGCAAGGAAGTCTCTCTCTCCACTGGAATAAGGGTGACCTTAGAAGTTCCACCCACTATTTTCTTCCTCATCTTATAGGTCAATTTCTTCTTTTCCTTCGAAGCGGAAGGAGTCATTTTGATATCATGAACCTCGACTATCGGGTCCTGAGCGGGACTAACATTTTTGCCTTGTACTTCGGGCGTTTCAGCTTCTTTAATCCCCCCCTCCTCTAGTGTGTCAGGGGCATTACGTGCTGAAGACCCAGCCTACTTTTTTCCTTTGCTCGAAGCAGACCTGGTTATAGTGACTCCCTGAGGGAGACTTATTCGGAGACTTTCCGCCAGTAGCCCAAACTTCATGAGCGATTCATTTGAAATGAGAGATCTGATGTCCCGATGTTCTGCAGGGATAGCTCGGATAGCTTCGATACTTGCTATGTGGCTCGAGGAACAAAAAAGATGGGCTATCGGACCGTCTCTTGAAGCAATAGATATAACAGATATCGCCAAGAGTCGGGAGCCTGAAAAAGATACTCATGAAGAGAATGCAAGTGCCGTATATGAACGCGTGACTGTTTGGATGTAATTGCGATAGGGCGATCTCGATATACCGTAACAACTTCCGAAGAAAGGAGTTGAATAGCGGCATGCTACTGACCCAACACATGAATCCCTTGCAGGCTGTATATCCAATTGAGGGCAAGTGAGGACGTTCCTATCCCGATGGTACCAACACATCGTCGAAAGGAATTCCATGTACTGAGCATATATGGCGAAGCATGCTTTCATTAATCTTCAAGGCTTGGGAATCGATCGGATTGTCTAAAAAGATCACTGCATCCAAGGCATCGGGGGCCAAGTCGACTGATGCGATCGCAGGTCTCGGCATGTTTTGTGCAGAAGTAGTCGATGGATTTGAAGTTCCAACTATTTTTGTTGAGAAGATGGCCCGTGTCTGTTTGAGATCGTGGCAGAACTAGATTTCCTAGACATCTCCAGTGAGTGTTGGATCCGACGAAACATCTGTTTGAACTATACTTGAAAAACAATCGACATTAGACTTAACAACAAAAATACTCCCCTTGTGTGGCGTGTGAACTAGTGCTATCGTTCGAGTGTAAGTGTCAGAGGGTTTATAGCCGTGTAACTAATGAGATAAAGTAAAGGTGTCCAGTGTTAGTTTTTAATTTTGAACTTGGAAGATCATAATATATATCGAGGCCATAGTCTATTTTTATCGAGTTAAATTCAGATTTATAGTTTTTGATACGAAAAGTTGTCAGTCTAGAGTGGTCGATATGTTTATATGGTTAAGTCCATGTCCTTGTCTTTGTCATATGTTTAGGCATGGTAAGTTAGTCGAATCAACATGGGTTACATTTAAGTTGGAATGGTTATGACTATTACTGTCTATTTCAAGACATAATGCCGAATGACACTCGAGGAACTCGATTAAGTAATCGCCTAAACTCTCCCACTTTTCCCCTCTACCGTTCGGCATGCGACGAGTCATGCCGAACCACAATCATGCCAAGCCGCATCGCTTGGCACTTTACCTCAAATCCAACTTTCTTCCTACCCTCCATCTCTGCTGCTCAGCACAGATAAGTGCTTCGGCAAGTCATGCCGAGCCGCTTCGCTCAGCACTCTAGACTCAACCCTTGCTTCTCTTCTGTATTCTCTCTTTGTCATTCGGCACAACTCCTTGCTCTCTTCCAATCTCTCTTCTTCATTCGGCATGAGAGAGTAATGCCAAGCCACATCCATACATTCTCTTCCAACTCGCACACCACGCTTAATCTCCACTTCCTGATCTCACTGCTTCTTACCAGGCTAACCTCCCTACCTATTCCTTCACTCGGCAACTCGTCAAGGAATCATGTCCTAAACACCTCTGAAATCCTCTTCTCTCCTCCACTCCGCCTAGCCCTAAGACATGTTCGAACCACGATTCGATTCTATCATCCGCTCGATTCCTACTGACCTCGATTTTGAAGAGATTCACGAACTTGAATCTCATTCTAAGTTTCCTAGTCGGGATAAAGCATTTAAAGGAGGAGCCATTACCTAATAAATGGCTTGAAACTCGGAGAGATTCTGGTATAGGAAGTGTGATTCTGTTCAGTTTCGTTTTTGGGGAAGTACATGGGGCAACACGTTGAGTTCAAGAAAAAAGGGGAAGGGTAAATTGTTAGTGTAAGTCTGGTCGAAGATGAATTTGTAAGTCCTGAAGAGCGGAGGTAAAAGTAAAAGGGAGGGGAAGAAGAAGTATCAGCTTATATATATAGAGAGAGAAGTCGAATGGATAGTGACCGGTAGAACCAGTCAAAGAACCTCCATCATTCGGCAACAATGTTGTTCGGCATTCGTATGTCGTTTGGCATACAATGCCTCGATCGACATTCGGAGGCTTGAAGGAAAGTTATATCGAAAAGACACACTAGAGGCTCAAAGGAAAACATGGAGTACTCACGATTCAAAGCGCATCATGTTCACCCACATGATGCACTTTGGGGGGCAAGTGTTACCTAGGTGTTTGACCATGTAACAAGAGGCTAGGCTTAAGCATCGTTTGGCATAGGTGTGTCGTTTGGCACAAGGCCTCGTTCGGCATGGAAAGGTCGCTCGGCATATTACCTCATTCGGCACACCTCCCCTCGTTCGGTATAGAGCCTCGGTCGGCATGGAAGGGCCGTTCTACATAGCAAGGTCGTTCCGCATCAGCCTCGTTCGGCATTCCAGCCTCGTTTGGCATTCAAGCCTCGCTCGACATTCTGGCCTCGTTCGGCGCACCTCCCCTCACTCGGCAAAGAGCCTCGGTCGGCATGGAAGGGCCGTTCGGCATAGCAAGGTCGTTCGGCATTCCAGCCTCGTTCGGCATTCCATCCTCATTCAGCATTCCAGCCTCATTCGACATTCCAGCCTCGTTCGGCATGAAGCCTCGCTCGGCATAAGTAAGCCGTTCGTTATCTCCCTTCGGCCGGCATCGGTCCTCGTTCGGCCAACACTCTTCACTCAACACACTGCCTCGTTTGGCATAAAGGTACCGCTCGACTTGGATATATGGCTCGACATTTGCCATTTGGCATTTGCTGCTCGGCACATAGAAGTTACTCACCACGGGCCGAGGTATCTTGCTTCTAGGATCATTAGGAAAGTCCAACCCATCTTCATCTATAAATAGAAGGGCAGGGGCGCAATAAAAGGGACATTTTTTCGAGAACACGGGGGAGACTCTACCGCCTTCAAGACTCACTCTATTATACTTAGCATTTGTATTCAAGCCTTTATAGTACGGATTGTATCTGTATTCAATCACTTGTGAAAGCAACAAAGATCAAAACTAAAAGTGGACGTAGATAATCATGCTGAACCACTATGAATCCGGTGTTCTTATTTTTGCATCTAATTTGGCACACAGTTCTCTGCTTTAATTTACTTTCTTTATTAATCTCTCTACACAATCTTTCTTAAGGGTGTTAGTGACCAATTCTGGCGCTAACAATTAGTAACTTAACTTTAAATCAGTTGATTAAAGCAATTTATCATATTAGTTAATTTACTTAAATCCTTTTTTATTAAATCAATTAATTAACTTTAAATGTCATTAATTAAAAAGATTTATTAAATTCAAATAACCATTAATTAAATGAATAAATAAGCTCAAACATCATCAATTAAAATGATAAATAATTTTAAATTCCATAAATTAAAACAATTAATTAAGTTCAAATAATTATAAATTAATTGGATTACTTAAATTCAAACTCCATTAGCTAAAACAATTAATCAAAACATCATTTGTTAAAAATAATTTATTCAATTATAAAACATCATTAATCAAACTGATTTAACTAAATTCCAAATATCGTTAGTTAAAAAATTAAATAAATTTAAAATAATCATTAATTAAAATGATAAACTAAATTAAAATATCATTATTTAATTTATTACTTTTAAATATCATTGATTAAAACGATTACTAATTTCAGTTATCATAAATTAATTAATTAAATTTCATTATAATTAATTAATTAAAATCATATAATCATTAGTTTAAATGATTACCTAAGTAAAAAACATTATTAACAAAAATGATTAATTCAATCTAAAGATAAACCAACTTTAAATCATCATTGATTAAATTGGTTAATTAATCTCAAATTAATAAATTTAAAAGCTTAATTATTTTAAATTATCAGTAATCAAAATGATTAATAAAATTTTAATATTCTTTTAAGCAGAAATACAAGCTCAAGTTCATATGACAGGGTTCTGGGTTGAAATTTAATAAATGACGATATAGCAAAAAACGTTATAACGACATTTAAACTATAAAAGGAATATCAGTAATTAATTTCAATAAACCATCAATAACAGCATATGAACGTAAATAAAATAATTTATGGCCGAGAAACCCTCTTTGGGTCTCTCTATAGATTTTTCCTATAAAATGGTTATGGATAATAAATAGATGATCATATGGGTTTATAGCGATCAATTTAATATGTAATTTATTTTCCAAACGGAAATCAAACAAACGAGCAATCAAACAATTTCAATAAAACCAAACAATCAGTAAATGTATATAAGATCAATTATATTATATAATAAAAATTTTGATGAGTTAAACTCACCAAAGGTTTTGAAAACTTGAAATACTTTAGCGCAAGCTTGGAAAACCACAGATTCTTCTCAAAAAGGGTCATTTTGCACTCAATTTTTGGACCTTTTCCTCTCGAATTTTAGAAATGTGGTCATAGGAAAGTTTTAGATTATTCTTTCCTCTATCATTTAATAAAAATAATTACTCAAAAAAGTTAAATTTTGAGGAAGTTATAGCCTAAACAGTGAGGGGTATTTTTGGACATCAAAATCTAGGTTCAAAAACACTCTTGCAAAAAAATGAATTTTTGGAGCATCTAACATCGAAATTAGAAAAAAGTGGAAAACTACAAAGTGTAGCTACTGGAAATATACATGGTTTGAAAAAAAAGATCTAGTTTTGGAGTATCTTTTCAAAAGTTATGGCCGAAAATATTTCGGGTATAATGGAAGAAATTTAAGTGGAAAAGAAGGAACCTTTAAACAAGTTTCTAAAACATTTAAAAGTTAATTTTTGAAATCTTAAAACATAAAAACTTATTTTGGAATCCATTAAAGATTTCATGAAGCTTTGAGGAAGAGAAGAGAAAATGAAAATAAAATGAGTAAGAAAGGTGAAAAATTAATTTTATATGAAATAGAAATATCAAATTACCTTTTTTACCCTTATGTACTCTAACCCTTAGACATGCACGTAATGTCACACCCTCTCCTCTACCTCACCAATATGAGCCTACATCTAGCCACCCTTCCATCAAATCAAAGTCAACATACATAAGAACTCTAATGTACTTATGTCTTCTAATTATGTGACATTCTTTTTTTTATAGTTGCCAAAGTGTCACATCATCATTTTCTTAACTTAATCAATTACACTTAACCCTAATTAAATTACTAATCTATGTTTATAACATTTCATATATTTTAATTTATATATATATACACACAACAATTCAAACAACTTTTATACGATGAAACGTCGAAAATTCGAAAAACGGTTTCCGGTCACATTTTCCGTTTTCCCATCGAACTATATATTTTTGTAAACAAATTTTAAAAAATATTTACCATTATTATTTTTTATTAAAAAGAGTTTTATTTTCATTATAAAACCAATTATTTGAATATTGAAAATTAATTAAATATTCATAAATTAAAGTAGTGAAATTCTGGATCGTTACATTCTCGCCTCTTAAATGTATATCGTCCCCGAAATTACTAAGGAAGAAAATGTTCTAAAATCTTAACTTTAAAACTATTAAATAAAATGAGTTGTCAAACTTATTTCTAAAACAATTAGCTGGAATAGATTTCAAAATTTATAAGTCTTTTAAATTCGTTCACTTATACGAACAAATTCTCTTCTTTTCATTCATTCCAAGATATAACCCAGGAAAGCAAATTTCCTTTTTACCCTCATGTACTCTACCCTCCACATATGCATGCCATTTCACACCCTCTCCTCTACCTTACCCATTTCAGCCCATACATTGCCACCCTCCTATCAAATCAAAGTCAACATGCATAAGTACTCTAATGTACTTACGTCTCCTAATGATGTGACATTCTCTTTTTATTTTTTTTATTATAGTTGCCAAAGTGCCACATCATTATTTTCTTAACTTAATCAATTGCACTTTACCTTAATTAAATTACTGATATATTTTTATAACATTTTATATATTTGAATATATATACAAATGTGTACACAACATTTCAAACGACTGTTATATGATGAAACATCGAAAATTCGAAAAACAGTTTTTAGTCATATTTTCTGTTTTTCATCGAACTATATGTTTTTGTAAACAAATTTTAAAGACTCTTTCACCATTATTATTTATTGTAAAGGTAAGAAAATTCTACCCTTTGAGTCAACTATAACTCACATGTATGCAAATCAAATTGAACAGAAATACGAATCTCTAGGGATGAAGAAGAAAAGGTATTGAAGAAAATAGAAACAATAACACAGATTCTCACAATCGCAGCGGAATAATATATAATAAATAATAATAGATATTTACACAAAAAGAACTGTAATCTTTTAATATACATACCATTATTAGAGTACAATAGTCAACAAATCAATCTGAACAGTTATAATAACTTGCCCTCACCAATACTAACTATATAGTTTATCACACACAGCTGAAACAACCAAGTACGTGAAATATGTTTGAAATCCTCCTGCTTGTCTCCTGAGCTCCAGAGCATCCTATCCTGAATCTGTAATACTCGGTCTAACCCGTGCATTATAATAAAATAACACCCGATTAAGTCTAGAAGACCAGCATGAGAAAACACACTCAATTTGAATTATTACTATTATCAAAATCCTTGGAAACAAAGGTATCGTAAGATCACGTCGCACATATACACAATGTGTTTTTACCTTACGATAACCCAAACATTTTACATCAAATCATCTGATATTATAATAGCGCATATAGAATATAAATATAAAATAGCTGAAATGCTTACATCTCACATTTCAGCATAGTTGGGCATAATCAAAACCGTACAGGCTCGTAATGGTTATTGGATTCCATACAATAACTGGGCTACTAAGGCACCGCCCGCCAAAGTACACCTCTAGAAAAACGTACCGAGGACCTCACCTAGATCCCCTGCCAACATAAGACCGGCCTACCCGTGACCTGGATAGTACCGAATATGATCACCATTGATGGGCCCGAAACGCATACAAATAAAAGTGATGATAGATGTCCACTCTAGATGAGTGGTGATCATACCAATGGGAGCAACCCACATAACCTTGCTACATCCCCCATGTTTTAGTCATTCCCGGTGGATGAGGCTTGAGGCTACTATTACCTTACAAGAACATTTATGCTTAGAATGCTCATTGCCGTCAAATGACGTTGTTTTGATAGCATTCGTCCATACAAGTTGTTTTAGATCTGAACAAACCGAATTTCCAAGACCACCATCTTTATTATCTTTAAGATATCTCAATTTGTAACGCCCAAATCGGATCGAAGTGGTTTTCGAATAATTAAATCTGATCCCGGTCTCTTAGAAACGATCAACAAATTAGGCCAGATTTGATGGTCGGTTATTTAACAATCAAATTACACACATAAGCAGTCACTAGGCCCATATTATAAATATTTCAAAATATTCATTTCAAAATATCTTTACAAATATATATATATATATATATATATATATATATATATATATCATTTCAGCATTTTAATATTTTAAAACAATTTCAACTACTTATCCATAACATGATATTCTTGAACCATTTCAACACTTCGAAGTATTTCTAAATTCAATTTTATAACTCCTTTCTTAGAAAATATTTCTATATAAATCATTCCATAGTTAAATTTTAAATCCTTCCAGTCGAATACTTAGGAAATATTCGTAAGTATATTTCTCCAAAATCATTTTATTTCCAATACTTAGGATATATTCCATTTATTTCATACCTCTCAAAATTGATTATACTCGTCTATAATTCAACTACCCATTTCTAACTTCTTTTATGAACTCTAATTCATTTTCGAAGTTTCTGTGTTTAAATACTTTGAAATTTCCTTATGTTCCTAGAATTCCATCTTGAGAATTTCTCTTATAAAATCATATATGTTAACTAAAAATCGATGTACATATCTCGATAGTATTTATAAATAAACTCAATAATTTCCAAAACTCCAAATTTATAAAATAAGTATTTTAAAGAATAATAATAAATTTTCAAACCATTTATGTAATTATTTAAATATATCAAAAACCCTTTTTAAATAAACAACGATAACTAATTTCCGATTCACTTATAAATAATACTAATCAATTTACCAGGCTTGTTTATAAAACATAGAATTTATTTCAAAAAAATTTAAAAATTTGAATAACTAATTTTTCGAAATATTTTAATCCAAATAATAGTTTTATTAAACTAGATAGTTTAACTAATAAAAATCCCTTTTCTAAAAATAAAACTTACTTGTTGGAAAAATCATTTCTAAAATTCAACATAACCGATTTTATACTTATAAATCTCTCTCGATTTATCACAAATCAATCTACACTTCCAATTTCATAACTTTTTCCAGATTCCAAAATAGTATCCACAATTTCTTTCTAAACCAATTTCCATATTTCATTTTAAATTCACACTGTGAATTTATATTCCTAATTTATTAAATGATAATCATTCCAGTTTATTTATAAACATCGTTTATAACTCTGTAAACTCATTTCTAGTTTATAACCAATTTATATTACTTAAATCCATTTATAAATTAATTTCTATTTAAAATTCCATTTGAAAATCTATTTTTCGATAAATCTAATTATAATTCCAAATCTATTCAAGACTCGATTTCAACTTCCATTTCATATTTATAGAAACTCATTTGATAATCCAATTTAAAAATACCCGATTTAAAATTTTCCATTCGAAACCATTTTACGAAATAGTTAATTAAATATCCAAATCAAATTATATATTTTTCCAATCAATTCCTTTTTAAAAATCCAAGAATTTTATATACATATTCACATTTCCATAATCACCTTTTAATCTAATTCCAAATTCAAAAATAATACTCATGGTATTTAAAATACCAAAATTAAGGCCAGTGCTACTATAGCATCTAATAAATCAACATATCACAATCGATAATAGGATATTCGCACTCGTCATATATCAATATATATATGAAATTAAAATCAAGAGTTTTTAAGGAATCCAGTTGGATCCCTCTAACCTATTTCCCTGCAACCACAGATGTTATACAACATAAACTACCAACCCCGCTTCGAGGTGGGATATCATGTTAATATATGGTCATCCAATATTATGCGAGGCACATAGTGTCTCATCCACTCCAACAACGGAAAAAATACCCAACTACTAATATATATATATATATAATATATAACATTCAACTGATAATAATATATCAATTTAACCAAACATCCAATAATTACTTTCAATTACTATAAATTAAACCAGTCAACCATATTGAGTGAGATGTAATCACCTTGATTTTTATTTGCAATCCATCCCATTTTTAAATTAAATCGAACAACGTTCGATTTAAATTTAAAACTCCTTCTAACTCCGAAAAATCCCAAACTAATTCCTGATTGTATGTTTTGCAGCTACGAATCCAACGTGACTGATTCCATGATTTTTGGACCTCGTATAGATAAGTTAAGGATTTTTTTTTACATTTGAGTAATTAAAAATATAATTAACTTAAACTAATTTTAAATTGAAAACTAAATCCTCTTACTGTTCTTCGTTCTTCCTTCCTAGAAAATCATTCCAAGCCTTCCGTTTCCGTATCCTCACTCCCAAGTTCAAACAAGAAAATGACATCACCACTTCCTACATGGTTAGAACTCGCCGAACGTCGACCATCTTCCCGTCATCGCGCCGCCCAAAACTCTGCCCACCATCGCCGACTTCCACGTGGACTCGTGCACGCACTTGCCCACATCTCTAGCCTGCTCGCGATTCGTCCTTGACTGAACCCAGCTCTTCACGTCACTTGACCCCGTAGCAGCTTCTTGTGCCCATCTTCCTCCATCGTTGCCGCTAATCGCTTGAGTCCTTCCCTTTTTTTAGAATTTTATTTTATACGAACTGATTTTGATTTTTTTTTTTATACGTACAAATGAACGATTTTTTTAAGAGAGGAAGGAGAACAATATGCGATTTTAAATACGAAGGAAGAGGCGGCTTAGTACAGGTAGGGTGGTGCACTAGGTCGGCTTCTCTGGGTTTAGGGGTGACTCGTGATTTGATTTGATTTAATTTAATATTAAAAATATCTCGTAGTACATACCGTGAAATTTCGAACTCTTATTGAGGCTTGCCGCCTGGCGTTTCTAATGTTATAATCCTATTTTGAACACAGTGGAACAAGTCTCGAGCCCCAATCCGATCGTATATGGAAGATATCATTTTGACTCTAATTATTATATTAAAATTTTAATATTAATTTCAACGCGTTTCTATCCTGTGCGACCAAACGGTAAATACAAATGCTACGAAATTTTAAACCCGATAATAATACACTATTACCGATCTAATGGAACTGATTTCACTGAATTTCGAGATTGTGCCCCGGATTGCTATTTTAATGCATCGATTAAATCGACGATTTCAATATTATCAAAATCCCTTGAAATTTCAGTTTTAAAAACTTATTGACTCCATTATAATTAAGTAGAATTTACATCAACATTATAAAATCATTTCAATTTATATTCAATTCAAATTTCCATTATTCCCATTTTCGTATTACGATAAATCGCTATATTTGAAATTTAAATTCATTCTATTATTTTATACCTATTTCTTATTTTATTCAAAATAATTCAAACATCAGTTTATATGCTTTCACTTAACATATAGAGTGATAATGGATCTATATAAAAATAAATAAACATCCAATCATCCAAAATGTCAACAAATAAACATCCAGCATAACCAACATGCAAATCAACCAATATTCACAACAATTTATTGGTTATCAATATCAGATATTTAAGTAGCTACTCAATTTTAATATTAATTTAAATGGCAATTTAATTTAAAAAAATTCAATTTTAGTTGACATGTCAACTTAAGCTATCAAAAAGTAACCAATAACATTCTTATCACTTCATAAATTTAATTCAAAGAACATAAGAAGATTTAGTATTTAATGAGTGGGTCAAATCACTCACCTTTGATTTTAGCCCATAAAAATCCAAATAAAATCGCAAAATCTCAAGAGTCTCAAAATTCAACCAAATCATTTTCATGTTTTTTTGATTTTAAATATGAATCCAACAGAAGAAATAGCGCATGAATTGAAGTTTATATGCTAAAGATATTTATGTTATAAGAAATAATATTAACATAATATTTAGTACACGTTTAATAAAAAAACAAAGTTTAATACTTACGCTTTTCTCAAGATGAGGCTTTATGCAAAGATGGAAGAATAAATTAAGATGAGGGCAGGACGTGTAAGAAAAATGAAAAAAATAAAAATCACGTTTCATAATGAAGCCATTGAATTTGCAAAAATGAGAGCTTTTGAATTTGTAAGCCCACGTTAAAATGATTCGGGGAAAGGAAGATTTGAAATGGAGATTAACATAGGAAATGAGGTGGTAACAAAAAAAGTAAGGGACAAGTTTAAAATGTGAACTATTTTATGATAAGAATGTACCTTTAGCAAAGAACAATTTGAACTAAATGAATATGAGGTGTCTGGAGAAACAAAACATAAATGAAGAAACAAAATTACAGTTTATTTAATAATAAGGAAATGAAGGTAGAGGGACAAAAATGAAAGTCACATTTTGTTTTGAAAGCTTCAGGCATCAATAATGCATAAGGAAATGTACGTAGGAATGAGAAAGTTTGCAAACCAAAGGAAAATTAAATTTTGTACAACTAAAAATGAGATAGCAAGAATCAAATATAGTTTAAAAGTCTAGGCTCGGGTATTAAACAAAAGGAGAAATGAACGGATCAAGTATTAATAAGGAGGTAACTATTTTAAAACATATAGGCAACAATTAATAACAGAAGAAATGAAAGGACCACGTACATTGCACACCTTTTGAAATCCAATTTTCAAGACGTAACCAAATTAATTTCATTAACTCAAATAATACTTAATTTATATACATTTAATTTTTTTATCAACTTATAATAAATAAAATTATACTTACCTTAAAAATGAAAACATTCAATTTGGTTTTCTCGAAATGATCTTTTATTTCCATTAAAATGCCCATCCTGTTTAACACAAAACGTGCATTTCTTTTATTAAATCTATTAATTGCATTCAATGTTTTCTTTCCTTCTAATTGAAGTATTCAATTACATTAGTTGCAATTAACTACAAAATTTCAAATAGGCAAACTATAATGTAACATCCTGATATTTTCAACCATTTGCATCCACACAGGCCAGATTTGAATTGCTCAAAATACCAGATTGTTAATTTATATTTGGCAACACTTAGCATATATAGTAAATAAATGAATCACAGAATCACAGACACAGAGTAATATACAATAATGCAGCAGAAACAAAAGAATAGTAGTTTATGAAGCTACTATATATAACAGAATAAAATAAGATACAACACAAGTCTCAAATACAATAGTCAAATACAAGATTAGAATACATCACTGGAATCAACTGAATAACCGCAAGCTGAAAAGATGTTGATGGATCTCCAAACGAAACTCCAACTTCAAAGGTGAGTTTCAAAAGCTGTACCACTCAGTCTGACCCGAGCATAAAGCAAAATACAAAACACTCGAGTCAAGATTAACATTCCTATATCAATAAATCCAACTCAAGTGAAATAAAAACTGAAATACAAGTAACTTAAAGGATGTTTGGGATAACTAACCTCTAAGGATCCGTTAATCTATGTACTGTGTAGCAATATACACTATTATAATAATGTCTAGAGTATACTATTTAAAAATAGCATTAAGCTATACATTTTCCACCTTAACACATTTATAGTGCCAATAGTCTATACAATTCCATCATACCTCTAGATTGGGAGGCTACCGTAGAATACTCCATATGTATGACACAAATCAAACTCGTAGAAAGCACGATAGGGTAGGTGACACGGCACAGCTAGGCAATGCCAGGGTAGATATACCAATTACACTTTCGGACTGGTGGTAACGCGTAGCAGCTACTACCGTCCTCCTCGATCCGCACTCCCAAAAAAAATCAAAGGGTGCACCCAATCAATCGCAAAGTAATAGAATGGTATCGAAGGAGTGTGTCCGATCAGAGGAGCTACCTCATTAGCCCATCAATTGCTCATGATTTAGCCACCTTATGCCAAATCATGGGAGTCGGGTCCACGTTTATACCTCATATAGGATCGTCGCCACCATCCGACTTTATTCTGGAATCTCCACCGTATACATGGTTGTTAAAGTGGTTTTCGAAGTTGGCAGAGAGTATGACGACTTCCAATCCCGGTCTCTTTAACAACCAAACATTATTATAACACCGCTGTCATTTCAAAATATCATTGCCGTTTCAAAACCAAAATATCATTGCCGTTTCAAATCCTTATCAATACGATATCATTTCCATTTCAAAACCGAATACGATATCATTTCTATTTCAAAACCAAGTACGATATCATTTCCTTAATCATAACACTTTCAAAATTATAACACTATCGAAAACTAAACACTTGAAATTATAACACTTTCAAAACATAATACTTTGAAATTCATAACTTCCACCACTTAAACAGTTTAGATATTAAAATAGTATATAATAAAATAGTTTATAAAATAGTTTACATAACGAGTTATAAGTTAAAATAGTTTATATTAAGATAGTTAGTACATTAAAATAGTTAGTATATTAAAATAATTTATTTTCAAAATGATTCATTAAAATAGTTTATATTAAAATAATTTATAAAGTAAAATATAAAATAGTTTAAATATAATTTAAAAATACTTTATATAATAAAATAGTTTCGTCAAATTTCACAATTTGATTCCAAATCAACTCGAATTCCAAAAATTCAAATTTAATCCAATCTCAAATCATCAATTTCAATTTATTTCAGTTTCTCAAAAAACATTTCAATTTTCAAAAATCGATTTCAAATACAAATTTTTTTAACACAAAATAAACCATTTCAATTTCTTTTAAATGCTTTAAATATCCAAACGTTTCGAAACTAGATTTGATAGTTCCATATATATATATATATATCAAATTCGTTTTATATTATTTATTTTGAAATATTTACTTAATCATTCAAATAACATTTAAATAAAACTTCAAATTTCAAATTTAAATAAAACTTCAAATTTAAATAACTAAATATACAATTTCAATTTATCTAAATTTGAAATATTCATTTAAATCACTTTTAATCAAAATTAAGTTATAAAATCGTATCTTTAAAATCCCAAATTTAATAAATTTCAAATCAAACTTATTTGAGTATAGTTCTTAAATAAATTCAATTTCAAAACCTTGGAAATCATTTCAATATATATATATATATATATATATATATTGACCAATGGTGTTTGTATATAATTTTCCGTCCTATGGTCAAGTGATACGGATATTTATCATTTCGATCCGCAATTTAAATATATACGGGTATACATCATTTCAACCCGAAATCCCAAATTCAATTCAATAAAAATCGCTTGGGTTTATCATTTCAACCTATAATGATTTTCTCCTATTCTACAGATCGTTCGGCTATGTATCATTTCAACCCATAGTGAATTCTATATTAACAGGGAACTTGCAATGTGATAACAGATATGATAATAAATAACAGGCATATATCATCAATATAAATAACATATACTAGTGTTAGATGTCATAGGTAAACAGATGCAGATAATAGCATATATGTAGCAATGTAAATAACTAACAACAGTATATTTCAATTGTCGTTTCAATTGAAATCAAATTTAATAAATATAAAAATGTAAATCGTGAGTGATTGCTTACTTTCTGAGGATAGAGGAGTTTGATACACAACAAGCTATGAATCGGATAACGATTTAGACAATTGAACAATCCAAACCACAATCTCAAAGTGAAGTAAGCTGAAAGCGGATTTGATGGATGAAGCTGATAGATAGGAATCGATGAGAAAATCAATCAGTTTGATATAAATAAAGAATATATATGTATTATTATTAATTTTCCCTAAATCAATATTTTAATTTAAGGCAATATTAAACAAAATTCAAAGTCACTATTTTAAAAACTCAATTATACTATCCAAAATTTATACCTAAACACATTCAAACCTATACATATAAATGTTTTTATTTTTTCATGGAATCGATCTTAAATTTAAGACGAATATAAAAATAATATATATATATATATAATTAAAAGTCGTTATTTACATTTAAAACACCTATAATAGAGTATTAATATACAAGGTGTAGTTTCAAATCAATTAAGAAAATAGAAACAACTTATCTATAGCTTATATACTTAAAAATCTGTACATATAAATGTACTACAAAACTAACACTTAACTTTAAAACATATACATAAATATAGAAAATTAATGTATATATATCTATGCAGATCATAACAAATGTTACAATCAGCATATTTATCGATTTTATATTTAAATATTTTGTTTAAATATTTTGTCGTTAATCGGATATTGGTCCGAAAAGCTACTTTTTGCAAACGGTCAAATTAGGACTTGAGACCACTTCCATTGAGTTCGAAATGCCGTTTACAACTTTTTTAAATATAAACATTGATAGGTTTGGAGTTAGTGGAATTTCGCTTACTTTTCCCGCTTTGGACTTTGGGTTAGATTAGCCATTATAACTCAAACCCACTTCTCTCTTTCTCCTCACTCTTCATAAATTTCCTAACAACCAAGCTTAAGCATTAATGGTGAGTGGAAAGAGAAATTAAAATTCCAAGCTCAAATTCTCTTGCAAATCCAACATTCAATTCCAAATTCAAGAAGAAGACATTGGATTCAAGCTTGTGATTACTTCTCCATTGCTTTCAAGCTTTTCTTCATAAATTCGGTGAAAAGGTGAGATTTTTATCTCACAATTCTAGCCTATAACTATACTGGACTGTTGGGAATGATTCCCTGTCATTTTTGCATGCATATTAGCGTTTGGTTTGGATTGGATTGGCGAAAAAACTCCAATTTTTAGTGTTTTTGGCGAAAAACTGCACTTAGGTCGTTCTGCCTATGTTAGGTCGTTCGCGTTGAAAAGTCACTCAGAGAATAGCTCATTTCTGTCCTTAAAACCGTTCGCACGTGTCAGGCCGTTCGCCTCGGAATTAGGTCGTTGGGTTTTAAGTCGTAGGTCGCTCGGCCTTGTTATAGTGGTTAGGTCGTTGGACGATAGGTCGCTCGACCTTATAAACCGTTAACTCGTTAGGTCGTAAGTCGCATCGGTACGTTAGGTCGCATGACCTTAGGTCGTTCCCCTTTAGGTCGTATGACCTTGAGTCGTTCGCATGGTTTAAGCCTTTAAGTCGTTAGGTCGTAGGTTGCAAGGCCGTAGGTCGCGCAATCCCCTTAACTCGTTCGGCCTTGTCATTTTTAGGTCGTGAGTCTTGCTAGGTCGTCCCTTGTTTCATCTCGTTCGTCCTTTATCACGTTGGGTCATTCGCCTTTTAGGTCGCGTGGCACTTTAGGTCGCATGGCATCATAAGTCGCTCGGCTTTATTCCATTAGGTCGCGTAACCCCTTAAGTCGCTCGGCCTTTGTTCCATTAGGTCGCATACCCTCTTAAGTCGCTCGGCCTTTGTTCCATTAGGTCACGTACCCCCTTAAGTCGCTCGGCCTTTGTTCCATCCTTAGGCCTTCACTAGGTCGTACCGTTTTGGGCGCTGCCCTGCATCCCGCCGGGGGCGCTGCCCCGCACCCCGCCGGGGGCGCTGCCCCCTGGACCCCCGCGACCTGACCGGGCAGGTCGAACCCCGTAGCAGGGGCGTTGCCCTCGCACCTCCAACTTGGGGGTTGCCACCCCCCGGACCCCCCCTCCGTAAGGGATTTGATCTGAAAAACATTCAATAGAACTTGCTTTGTTGAAATGCTGGGTTGACCATTCTTCGAGACAAACTATCTTGGGCTTCTCGGTCGATTTTATGGATTTTTGAATATCTATTTCGATGGATTCTTTATCGGTTTCTTTGGATTTTATTCATGTCTTCGTATGTGAATTTTTATGATTGATTGTTTCTACAATCACTTCTATGATTTGTCACTTTAAAATATGAAGGTTTCAATACTAGAAGTAAATATCAAAACTTTTTCAACAAAATGATTTCAACTCTATTTTCAATAACAACGCTCTTTTCTTAAACCATTTTCCAATCTACTAGTATATACAAACCTTTACCTCACTCGTATGAGAAATTGAATTAAACGGCTTAGTAAAACAAGTGGTATGAAACGCTTGCGTTTGCTTCATCGGTTAACTCTTGGACTTGTTCGATTGAACCTTTTTGTGACAATTTTCTAGTGAAGATCTACAGCTTGTTCGTAAATATTTGAGTTAAGCAAGTGGTTATAGGACATGAAGCTAAACTTTTATATTTACAAGCTTAGTGTAATTGACACTTCTCGTTGATCATGACGATCATTTTGTGATTTAGGCTAGCAATTGTGCGATGCCTCTTTGTTTGCTTTTTGGTTAGCCTAGACACCATTTGTGTGATTCCACTCATACATACCTTTTTGTTGCGAGGTCAGGCTAGACACCATTTGTGTGATTCCATTCACACATACCTTTTTGCTTTTTGGTTAGCCTAGACCTCATCTGGGTGATTCCGACTCATCCATATGGGGTAGCTCCCCATGGTCTTCGGACCGTCATGTGATAGGCCTCTTTCCCTTTTTCTGTGATTTCTGGATTTCTTGTGTTGATTTCTGGAATTTATGTCATTGACTTGTTATGAGTACAAGTTTAGGGTATGA
This sequence comes from Allium cepa, assembly GCA_030765085.1. NCBI lineage: Eukaryota > Viridiplantae > Streptophyta > Magnoliopsida > Asparagales > Amaryllidaceae > Allium > Allium cepa. The sequence goes on from CM060945.1 coordinate 1,016,586,244, forward strand.
TGCCCTCTTTGGATCTTTGAGAAGATTCTTGTGATATCGATTTATCTCTTATTGGTTGATCTTCTGTTGATCATCATTTGCATACTTATAGTAGTATGTCAGTATGGATATTTTATGTTTGTGCCATATCTTTTATTTTATACCATGTCATCTGATATTTATAGCTAGACTGATCCGTTTATTATTGTCTTAAATAATACTCGGGTCAGACCGAGATGTTACAGGTGCTTCTGCTTGACTTCTTCCCGAGGTTTGCTACTCTGACTTTTGGCTAACTATTTAGATTAGCAGTTTTTGTTGTATACACTTGAGATATAGACTCATAGTTGTATTCTTTTGTATAGCGCGTGTTGCTATTCTTTTGTAATATTGTGGATCTTTTTGACCACTACTCTGATGAACACTTTCATGTGTTAGTTATATATTCATATCTTCTTCCGCCTTTGTGATATGGATGTCTGTGACTGATTTGTGTTATGCTTATTTCTATGTTTGTTTCCGAAGATTATTTATAGCCACCGTGTGATAAGCAATCACATGGATGGTCGCTCCTCAACAGCCTTATTCTTCGCGCTAGTTGACAGCACTACACCGTAGAGTTCTTGGCTAGCGTGGGTATAGAGGTGGGGCGTCACAACAAATATGCAAGCTCTTTCATATGCAACCCAAAATAAATATTTGCGCTAGACCTATATGCAATACAACCCGCATATAAACATATTACTTTTACAATATCTATATAAAACAATCACTATTAAAAAAATCAATCATACAGTACATAAATATATAACTTCCATCTTTGAAACATGATAACATATGTATAAAATATACTAATATATACAAACATATATACACATTATCTTTTAAATAAGTGTGTGTATATATACTATGAACAAAAATGATTGGAAATAGGGATATATGCTAACATATATATAACAGATCAAAGATAAGTGATATAGTTAGTAACTAATAACTTATATATGTAAACTAATATAAACTAGTATATATAATGTTAATGTATTAATATAAAACTAATATAACCACCTTTGCTTCAGTCATTCAAATAGAAAACAACATAAGTTAATATACAACTCTGATATATATAAGCTTTTATATTTATATAAAGTACTTTTATATAGGAGATAACTACTAATATAATATTATATATACATATCAATGTATATTATAATTTAAATCTCTACCCATAAATTGAAGATCAAAACCTGAATATGTATAAAATAAAACATGTCGATCCATATATATTTATATTAATATGAATAGTGTAGCAAATATAACCTATACAAATTTGTTATATATATATATATATATATATATATACATCCAAAACATATATATACCAATACCTAGAGTTTTCAGAAAACCGAACACAGGCATACAAGTTTGCAAAAGTTATATATACATATAACTTAACCTATCCTATAATTTATATACTTATATATAATAGGCTGAACTCAAATATAAGTTAATATGTGTATATATATACACTTGACTCTTATATACTAAAATATAGAATGAAATTGTTATATAAACTTATTATACTTGCAAATCAACACACACATATATAAGCAGATGTACACGAGTTAAAAAAAAAAACAGTATAACTTCAGATATAACACCCACACATACATATTCATGCAAAAGAGGACCTACGGCTACTCTAGGCGGAGAAGTAGGTAACGACAGGAGTTGTCTTTCTGGAGGATGAAGTTTTTTTATGGACAGAGGATAGCCTAGCAGGGGCATAAGGATGAAGAGGAAGTGGAGGCTTGGAGAGAGTGGAAGCGCTCGGAAGTGGGAAGGAAAAAATGAACGAGCAGGAGCAATAGGAAGAGGATCAGGTGGAAACGTGAATTCACGTATATGTATTTAATAATGAAACTACCAGAGAGAAAAAAATGAGCACGAGCGATGTGAATTGAATAGTGTAGTAATGTCAACAGCCATATGTTAACGTTAGTCAATGTTAATAACTAGTGACCATTGAATTTATTAAAAGCAAGCGACTACTGGAATATATGGCAGGCACATGAAAGGATAAAACAACCAAAAGTTAAGTACCGAACCAATACGGAAGCGTTTTTGCAGGTTCCGCTGTGTACCTGAATTCAAAACACAAAATTGAATACACTGTAGAGATCAGTATGACGAGACGATCAAAAAGATTTATAGATATCAATGGTACGATCATCCTATCAAAAGTCGATAATCGGTACCAAAAATGTTGCTAAAACGCCGAAAATAAGGTAAACGGAGCAATAGCAGTACAAATTTGGAGAAACGAAAGATGACACCTCACTCAGAAGATAATTTAAAAATTTATTGTGTAAAAATATCCAGGTTTGGAAAACATTTTATTATCATCAATTATTAACTGATTTGAATTGAAATAAAATTACACAATAAAATAAACTTGCATATTATCTGATGAAAATTTATTATTTGCTATGTTTAAGTAGACGTATTCCAAATGTTAAATTTTTATTTCAAAATTTTACTATTTAAAATTTCGTAAAAATTCAATGAATTAAATAAATAAAACCACTAAAATTTACGGGTCATTACACCTCCCCCCACTCAAAACTTTTCGTCCTCGAAAAGGAAGGATGTTGGAGGATAGAAACAACTAGAAAGAAAAAAAGATTGAAAAACAAAATATAATAATTAATTTAAAACCATATAGATTTAAATTTTAGATTCATTAACATTCAATAATTGATTTTAAATTCAAAGAATTTCATTAGTTGATTTTGTTTCAATTTATTTTTATTTGATACAAAAGGTTTTTGTCAAAATAAAATTTATTTTTATTTATCACATTTATTAGATCCATTTGATTTTTTTGGTAACCCATGTCAACTATTTTAATTTCTATTTATTTATACATTATTTAATTTTCAGTTTGTCTCAATTTAACCTTTTCTATAATCATAGATTTGAATAGTCGTTTGTTATAATCATAATTTATTCAACAAATTTAATCTTTCTTTATTCCAAATAATTATTAAATTTATTCCAGTTAATATATCTTATCACATATATTAAGTATACATGTACTTATTATAACTACTCAAATTTATTTAAAATTTCCTTTAACATCATTTTATATTGTATATTATTCAACCATATAGTTAACTTCTGAATAATTACGTAAGTTATATAAGAATGAAATTGGATACTATACAAGTAAAATTTTTCTAAACCAATTATTTCAAGTTAAATATTTATTTAAAATTTTTGGCTTCATTTTATAATTGAAATCACCTTTACCATAAATTTAAGAATTAAATTTTCGATTAACATTAGACCATTTAAAGAAAAATGCATCCAAATTTATAAATGTATACCCACATATATATTATTAATCAAGTCATACTTAAGAAATTTTAATCAAAAATATATTTTTCCCAAAATAAAAGTGTAGCAAAGCTACTGAATGGTCTCTCCACTTCGAAACTTAAAAATGAATGTCGACGATGCGATCGTCATCACCGAAATTATTTTCCAGCGACAAACGAGGAGAGTACGGTTTTAAGCATTTTAAAATTCTTCGAAACTATTTGTATTCGAAAATATTTTAAATAATATACACTTTAAAACTTTAAAACGAGAGTTTGAAATCATAGGAAATTAAGTTCTCAAAAACTAATTTGAATTCATTTGAACTCCTAATCAATTTATAAACCTTATTTATAGTTTCTATTTCTTATTATGAGACAAAAGTCAATGTTTACAAAACCATAAATGAAAATCAAATATTATTATTCTTGTTAACCAATTCATTTAACATTTAATTATAGAAAAATTTATACTTATATATAAAATATAATCATACAAAATTTGTTCCATTTACCGATTTTGAAAATAATACTGTGTCGGTTTACTCTGTTCAAGTGTTTTGGAAATCCTGTCGATAGTGTTGATCAGACGAATCGATCGAAAATCCAAATCAACATTAATAACTCAAATAAAAAAATATACAAAACATTCTTATATTAATGCAAATACACTCCCTCACTTGATTTTTCAAGGATGATTTCAAAACATAGATAAGGTTCAAATACTAATCAAAGAAAATTCTGACCAGAAGATAGGTTCAAAGATAGGTACACTCATACAAATTGCGGGTGACCTTAACCGGGTCAACCGCGAATTCAAGAATAAGATCGATGTAGAATCTAGAGGTAAATCGACATTCAATTGCAAGAGATAAAATTCAGACATAACAGGAGATAGATAGCATTGTAAACCAAGGATACCGAAATCTTCGATGAATCAATGCTTGTTGCAAATGAGTTCTACCCCTTTACGATTCATATAGTGGAGTTATATGATGCTCCAGAATTAAAGAAACTCGAATAGAGTAGGACAAGAATGGATTTCAGAGCGAGTGGTTGAGTTCCAAAATTCAAAGGAAACCCGAATCAAAGAGGAAGAAATTCAAGCTCGAACGAAAGTAATTCTGTAATTAAATCTACTACATATGCTAAGTTTGCCTAAAACCAAAGCTCTGATACCACATGTAACATCTTGATATTTTTAACCATTCGCATCCACACAAGCCGGATTTGAATTGCTCAAAATACAAGATTGTTAATTTATATTTGGAAAAATTTGGCATATATAGTAAATAAATAAATCACAGAATCACAGACACAGAGTAATAAACAATAATGCAAAAAAAACAAAAGAATAGTAGTTCATGAAGCTACTATATATAACAAAGTTAAATAAGATACAACATAAGTCTCAAATACAATATTCAAATACAAGATCAGGATACATCATTGGAATCAACTGAATAACTTTAAGCAGAAAAGATGTAGATGGATCTCCAAACGAAGCTCCAACTCTAAAGGTGAGTTTCAAAAGCTGCATCACTCAGTCTGACCCGAGTGTAAAGCAAAACACAAAACATTCGAGTCAGGATTAACATTCTTATATCAATAAATCCAACTCAAGTGAAATAACAACCGAAATACAAGTAACTTAAAGGATGTTTGGGATAACCATCCTCTAAGGATTCGTTAAACTATCTACTACGTACTAATATACGCAATTATAATAATGTCTAGGGTAAAGTATACTATTAAAAACAACGTAAAGGCTTTACATTTTCCACCTTAACACATTTGTTGTGCCAATAGTCTATACAGTATCATCGTACCTCTAGATCAGGAAGCTACCATAGAATACTCCATAGGTACGACACAAATCAAACTCGTAGAAAGCATGATAGAGTAGGTGACACGGCACAACTACGCAATGCCAGGGTAGATAAACCAATTACACTTTCGGACTAGTGGTAATGCATAGCAGCCACTACCGCCCACCTCGATCGACACTCCCAAAAAAATCAAAGGCTGCACCCAATCAATCATAAAGTAATAGAATGGTATCGAAGGAGTGTATCCGATCAGAGAAGCTACCTCATTGGCCCGTCAATTGCTCCTGTTTTAGCCACCTTATGCCAACTTACGGGAGTCGGGTCCATGTATAAGCCTCATATAGGATCGTTGCCACCATCCTACTTCATTCTGAAATCTCCATCGCGTACACGGTTGTTAAAGTGGTTTTCGGAGTTGGCCGAGAGTATGACAACTTTCGATCCCGGTCTCTTTAACAACCAAATGTTATTATAACACCGCGGTCATTTCAAAAATTTTATACTTCAAAACTAATATGCCATTGCCATTTCAAAACCATATTAATACAATATCATTTCCACTTCAAAACCAAATACGATTTCTTTTCTATTTCAAACCAAATACGATATCATTTCCATAATTATAGCACTTTCAAAGTTATAACACTTTCGAAAACCAAACACTTGAAATTGTAACACCGCCAAAACATAATACTTTGAAATTCATAACTTCCACCATTTAAATAGTTTAGATATTAAAATAGTATATAACAAAATAGTTTATATAAAGAGTTATAAGTTAAAATAGTTTATATTAAGATAGTTAGTATGTTAAAATAGTTAGTATATTAAAATAGTTTATTTTGAAAACGATTCATTAAAATAGTTTATGTTAAAATAATTTATAAAGTAAAATATAAAATAGTTTAAATATAATTAAAAATACTTTATACAATGAAATAGTTTCCTCAAATTTCAAAAATCGATTCCAAATCAACTCAAATTCCAAAAATTCAAATTTAATCCAGTCTCAAATTATCAATTTCAATTTATTTCAGTTTCTCAAAAAAACATTTCAAATTTCACAAATCAATTTCAAATACATATTTTTAACACAAAATAAACCATTTCAATTTCAATATTTTCAAAGCTTAAATATTTAAACATTTCAAAACTATATTTGATAATTCCATATATATCAAATTCATTTTATATTATTTATGTTGAAATATTTACTTAATCATTCAACTAACATTTAAATAAAACTTCAAATTTCAAATTTAAATAAAACTTCAAATTTCAAATTTAAATAAAACTTCAAATTTCAAATTTAAATAAAACTAAATATACCATTTCAATTTATGTAAATTTGAAATATTCATTTTAAATCACTTTTAATCAAAATCAATTTATAAAGTCATATCTTTAAAATCCCAAATTTAATAGATTCAATTCAATCTTATTTGAGTATAGTTCTTAAATAAATTCAATTTCAAAACCTTGGAAATTATTTCAATGTATGTATGTATATGTATATGTATGTATGTATATATGTATGTATGTATATTGACCAACAGTGTCTATATATTATTTTCTATCCTATGGTCAAGTGATATAGATATTTATCATTTCAATCTGCAATTTAAATACATATGGTTATATATCATTTCAACTCACAATCCCAAATTCAATTCAACGAAAATCGCTTGGGTTTATCATTTCAACCTATAACATTTTCTTCTATTCTACAGATCGTTCGGGTATGTATCATTTCAACCCATAGTGAATTCTATACTAACAGGGAACTTATAGAGTGAAAACAGATATGATAATAAATAACAAGCATATATCATTAATATAAATAACACATGCTAGTGTTAGATGTTACAGGTGGACAGATATAGATAATAACATATATATAGCAATGTAAATAACTAACAGTAGTATAATTCAATTGTCGCTTCAATCGAAATCAAATTTAATAAATATACGAATGTAAATCGTGAGTTATTGCTCACTTTTCGAGGCTAGAGGAGTTTGATACACAACAAGCTACGAATTGGATAACGATTTAGACAATCGAACAATCTAAACCACAATTTCAAAGTGAAGTAAGCTGAAAGCGGATTTGACGGACAAAGCTGGTAGATAGGAATCGATGAGAAAATCAACCAGTTTGATATAAACAAAGAATATACATTATTAATTTTCCCTAAATCAATATTTTAATGTAAGGCAATATTAAATAAAATTCAAAGTCGCTATTTTAAAAACTCAAATATACTATCCAAAATTTATACTTAAACATATTCAAACCTATACATATAAATGTTTTTGTTTTTCCAATCGATCTTAAATTTAAGACGAATATACAAAATAAAATATATATAAAACTAAAAGTCTTTATTTACATTTAAAACACCTATAACAGAGTATTAACATACAAGGTATAGTTTCAAATCAATTAAGAAAATAGAAATAACTTATCTACAACTTATATACTTAAAAATCTGTATATATAAATGTATTGCAAAACTAACACTTAACTTTAAAACATATACATAAATATAGAAAATTAATATATATATATATATATATATATATATATATATATATGCAGACCATAACAAATATGCAAGCTCTTTCATATGCAACCTAAAATAAATATCTGGTAGACCTCTATGAAATACATCCCACATATAAACATATTTACTTCTACAATATCTATATCAAACAATCACTGCTAAAAATAAGTGACAACCTGGAATTTTTAGATATTTGAAATTGTAATATTTAATTTATTTTAAATATTTGAAAGTTGGTTTAACTTGAATTTCAAATCTCATTACTATTCGGCAATTTAAATATTGAATTTAATTATTAGAAATTGGATAAATATGAAATCTGAAGTTCGAGCTTGTTAAAAATATTCCAAAGGCTTGGAAAATTTATATTTATATTACTGGAGGTAATAGAAGTTGGAAATTTTAAATTTGAATTTTTTTTGTTCAGCTTTAAAAATATATAGTTTAAATTGTATTTAAAAATAGCCTTCCAGGGCATAGTCTTGAAATTCATCAAAACCAGTTCCATTGGATCCGTAATTTTGTATTATTATTAGATTTCAATTTTCGTAGTGTTTGGAGTGGTCGTTTGGCTGTATGATAGGAAAACTCATTGAAATCTATATTAAAATTTAATATAATAACTAGGTCCAAAAGGCTATCTTCTCCATACAATCGAATTAGGACTCGAAACCTTTTCCATTGTGTTTAGAATAGGGTTTAACATCATAAATGCCTAGCGGCATGCATCGATAGGAGGTCGAGATTTGAGTTGCGTATTCGATTCAATTTTGGGTTTAAATAATAATTTTTATTCAGATTGTTTAAGCAAAAGTTTTTTTTTCCAACAGCCTTTCTCTCCTTTTAACACATGATCCTTTGGATATAACACTAGTCACACTTTTTAAAATGCGTTAGTTTCAAATTTAAAAAAAAGAGAACAATAAGGATTTTTAAAATGATGAACGTTTATATAAATTTAGGTTTTTGAAATCTATGAATTATTTGTAATTAAAATTTTCAAATGGAAAATTAATTGATCGATTAGTTTAAATATTAATAAACCTAGAATGTTTATGCAAGGTCAAAATCTGAATGAAGCAAGACGGGTTAGGTTGGATTGTAAAACAAACTCAAAGGTGAGTTAATCTCACTCATTTGGATTTCCATTTAAATTTAAATTGTTAAATTTAAATATTTGATTGAATGATTGAATTGCTTAAAAGTGGTATATTATAAAGTAATATATATATTGGAGTGATTGATTCCCGCATTATATAGCGGATGGGACCCTATGCGCCTCATAATAGTGGATGAGATGATATAATCCCATATTCCGCGATATTCCACCTCGAAGTGGAATTGGTATTTTATATTGTGCTAACATCTGTGGATGCATGGAAATAGGTTGGAGGGATCCAACTGGATTCCTCAAAATATTTAGATTTGTTTACATATTCTATGTTATGATTGATTGGATAATCTGTGATAGATTACATTGGTAATTGGAAATAATTGATGCTATGGTTTGATTGGATATATTTAGGTATACCGAGTTACCAAAAATATATAGAATGGATTTTTGAAAAAGAATAAAAGAGAGAATTTTGTAAGTAAAATAATTATAGAGAATTTGGATTAATTAAAGAATGAATTGGAAAAGGATAAAAGTTGATTTTTAAATTCTAATTAAATAAATTCCAAATTATGGAAAGGAGATTTTTGAATAAACGGGGATAAATGAATTTTTAAACTTAAGTGATATTATTTAAAGGAATAAAGAATTTATTTTAAATTTCAAGGTTTAAATTTATTGGAAAGTATAAAGAAGGAATTCGAAAAATAATAATATGAAATTGGTATTTTTCAGTTAGAAAGATTTTAAGTCATAATTAAGAAGTTAAATCTAGAATTAATGGGTTTTAAAATACAATTGAGTAAGTAAAGGAAATTATTTTAAAATGGAGCAAAATCTGAAAATCGATTTGGAAATTGATTTAGAGTTCGAAATTGTGTTTTAAAAGAAGATGAGACTATGGAATTTATAAACTGGGTTTATAAGGTGAAATAGGATATCAGTGGATATCTGAAAGTATAAATGCACTGTGGGAATTTATAAAGGAATATGTATTTTGTTTTAAAAATAAATAGTGGTTTATTTTAAAAGGTGTGAAAGAGAAGTGTATTTCGCTGAAAAGCCAAGTACGTTTTCAAAGTAGATTTTAAGTATAAGTTGAAAGTTTTAAAATTGTTTAAAGGAATGTTTAAAGAAATGATTATCTAAGTGGTTAAAATTTTAAAGGTAAATATTTATTAAATTAGTTATAGTAGTAATTAATTTAAAAAGGTTAATTAGTATTATGTTTTAAGAAGACCATTATTAATATTTATATTTTATAAATTGTTTTATTTTAAAGATTGTTTGGTTAAAGTTTTATTTGGAAAATTTTATAGAATTTCGTAACTCTTATTTTAAAATATAGTTTTGGCTTAACATTTATGTTAAAATTAGTTTTTATATTTTATAACGTTGTTTTACTTTAAATATTTTTAAACTATATATTTTTGAATAGAGTGTTTAAGTAATTTTAATTTAAATGTTTTAAAGTATGTTTTAGAATAAAATGATTCAGATTATTTTTTTAAATCTTAAGTATTTAGGACTTGGCAGTTTTTAGTGGAAATAAAACAATTGGGTGGAAATTTATTTCCACGAGAGAGAGAAAAGTGATTTGAAAACTATTTTCAAAGGATTGAATTGTAGGAAAGTATCTTGCAAAGATATTTAAAAATAAATAATTTGGGAGAAATTATTATGGCTTGATGATTGTTTGTGAATGTTATTTGATAGTTAGATAACGAACTGTCAATATTGGCCAACGCGCTAATCGTTTCAAAGAAATCGAGATCGGGATTAATTCTTGAAAACCACTTCGATCTGGTTTGAACGTTATCATGAGGAAGACAAGAGCTTGGAGTCGAAGACGGAGTAGTGAAGTGCAAGGGCTAATTGCTACTAATCGTGAGGGTGATTCCAAAATGGATGTAGTAGGAGTAGTGCCTTCCGTTCCATTCGAACCTGAAATGGACTTGTATGGACGAATGCTTTCAGAACATCGCCAGGATGACGATGAGCATTCTAAGTGTTTGTGTGCTAAAAAGATAACGCATAGCCTCGAGCCTCATCAACCGAGAATGGATAAAACATGGGAGGTGCACACAAGGCTAAGTAGCTAGCAACCAATTAGGGTAAGGTCACCATGTCTAGATGTCCCTTTATATTCGGCTGTGTGGGCGGTTACTGATGCCAACCTCGGGGTGAACTTATTCGGACTATCCAGTAAGGGGTAGCTCCGGTCTTGTGATGCAGGGGATCAGGGTGGATCCTCGGTACGGTGATCTAGACCACGTACTGTGACGGGCGGTACCCCAGCAGCCTTGCCATTGATGGCAATCCATTCTCCCTACGCGCTTTTATGGTTTTTATATGTAGAACCCACTTTGTGGCTAGTAGCTGGAATTTAATAATGTAACAATTTCGGCTATTTGAATAAGTATTTATATAGACACTACTATAACATCAGAGGATTTTATAAGAAATGTTTTGGTTATCGTAAGGTAAAAACCCGGCATGTTTATTTGTGGCGTTGTCTTTGATACCTTTGATTTCAAATGATTTTGAAAACTTATAATCCAATAGAATGTTTTTTTCATGCTAGTTTTCCAGACTGACTTGCTGTTATTTAACTATAATGCTTGGGTCAAATCGAGTATTATAGAGTACAGATTCTGGATGGACTGCCGTATAGCTCAAGCGACAAGCTGGATGACGAGGCGTATTTCCGTAGAATCATATTTCCATTGTGCAATGTAAGCTGTATATTCAGCTTTTGGATGGACGAGATATTATAACCGTCCTCAATTGTGTAGAATTGATTGTATTGTACTCTGATGATGTAATGTATAAACAGATATAGTTTCTTTTGAGCGAAGATCAGTTATTATCTATTATATTTTATTTCGCTAAGATGGTAAGATTCTGTTGTGTTGTTTTCTCTTCTTCTACCTCCTACTTCTTTAGCTCTAATGGTTTGATTTTTCGGGCATCAAAAAATCGGGTCATTACATTTGGTATCAGAGCAAAAGGTTAAGCGAGAACCTTGGCTCCATTGGGGATTACTCATTGAAACAGAGTCTGTAGTGCTCTAGAATGAGGTAGTGTATTAATAGATATGACCGCGTTTTGTTAGTGAATATAAAATTGTTTTTATATTGTGTTGACTTATCGGTTAAGTGTTTATGAATTCTGGTCGATATGTTGGATGCCATGTCATTGATAGGGGTTTCTAAACTCTTAAACAAGGTAAACCGACATAGTATTGTTTTAAAATAGGGTAGATAAAATAATTTTACCCAAATTATTTTTGCATCTAAAAGATATAATTTTTCGAAAATCATTATAGTTATATATGATTATTTGTTTGTTGGAAAGTGATGATATTAAATTATTAACATTATTGTGTAAAAATTGAATAATAAATTGAAATCATAACTAAATGCTAAGAAATAAATTTATATACAAATGAAAATTTTAAATGTTATTTATAAAATGAAGTAAAATTCTAGAGTAGTGGTTGAATATGAATTAAAAGGATTTGGAATTTGGAATTTTTGGGAAGAGTTTAAAATTCCTTCAGGTTTGAAAATGGTTTTCAAAGGTTTTGGTGAAATAATAGTGATATTATTTGAGAAATATTTTTGAATTGGATTAGAAATCTGGTAAGATTTGGAATTTAATAATATTTGAAGGGTTTTAAAGAGATAAAAGCATTGAACTCTTTTCGATCACTGGAAAATAACTTCGGCGATGACAGCAGCATCATCAATGTTCATTTTCGAGTTTCTAAGAGAGGAATTGTTCCCGAATGACTTAAAATGGAGTTGTTTGCAAAACTGGGTTTGTTTAAAAAATTCAAGGAATAATTGGATATGCAATTGAATTATGGATTTCAAAAATAATTTTTGAAATATTGAAGTTTTGGTTTGGTAAAAACTATTTTGATCTTAAAATACAAAGGAATATTAGATATTTTGGATTGGTGTTTGTTTGCGAAGATTGGGATTGATTTTGAAAATGCAAAAGAATAGTTTGATTTATATATATATATATATATATATATATATATATGCCTTCACAATTTATTTTGAAATATTGAAGAATTGCTTAAACTCTAGAAGTTAATTTAAAATATTTATGGAATTTAAATAAGTTGGAAACTTAAGGAAGTTTAAAATTTAAATGGAAATGGTCGAATTTTTTTCCAGGGAACTGAAGGAGTAAAAATTTAGAAATGAATTTTTTATTGATATTCGAAATTATATTTGAAAATGAAGTGATAAATAAAACTGTAAGTTAAATTTCATTGAAAATGGATTAAGCCAGTAAAGAAAACCAATTAGATGAAACAAATTAGGAAATTAGTTAATAAATGTAATTAAATTTGGGAAAACTTATAGAAGTTTAAAATATTAAATTGAAATGGAGTGTAATTTAATAAAGTTAAGTCAAAATGAATTTAAAGGAAGTTTAAAGAAACTAAGAGAAAAAGTTACTTAAATAAAAAGTTAAGCTGGAAATAAAATTGTAGATAGACAAATGAATTAGTATTTGTAAGTAAATAAAATTGGGAAGTGAATATTAGGAATTAATTTGAATTGTGTGTAATGGAAGTTAGTCAAGATTTGACTAAATAAAATTAAGAACTGGAATAAAATTAGTGAGTAAACTAATTGATTCAAGTGGGTAAGCAAATGAATTGGAATTATATATTGGATAATATTTAAAATGTGTATAATAAAGGAAGTTATAGATTAATTCGAAGTAAACCAAAATATTATATTAAGTAGAACGAATTTAAAATAATGATATGAACCAATTGTGAGGGGAAAATAGTTGATAAAATTCAATATTCAGAGTTTGAAGATGAATTAAATTCAAGTAGAATTTAAATGAATCTCTGGATGAAATTGGGGAAAAGTATTGAGATTTGAGATTAGTTAGAGAATTGATGCAAATTAAATCTATATGGAATTGGAATCCAAATTGGTTAACTGTAGATAAAAACCAAGTGGTAAAGTGAAAGAAATAATATAAGAGTATATAAAATGCTTATATTAAACTTAAGAAAAGTTAAGGGTGAAAGTTCTTAAGTAAATTTGGTATTGAAAATATACTAAGTTAATAATGGGATGAAATTTAAACTGTAAGTTGGGAATGGGATGGTTGTAGATAAGTGAATAGAAATCTAATTAAACATGAATAAAGGAGAATTGATACGGTTAATAATCAGTGGATATAAATACATAAGATGTACGTATATTATAAAATTTGCATAGCGATTCGATCTAGAATTCGAGCACAGAATTTCGAGGCAGTAATACCGATCCGAGTCAGAATTTTTCACTTGATTTTCGACGACGAACTCTCAATATGGATTTTTGATTGATTCTGGAAATTCTCTATCATAGTTTGTGGCTATGTAAAGTGAATGACAGTTTCTGATCAAGAAACCAGATCTGAATTCGCACCAGAAAATTGGGTGGACGATACTTGTTTGAAAGTGAAATTGTGTGACCGAGTAAGCGATTGGATTTGGTATTGCATATGAATGATATATGTGCATCGTACGGGCTTAAAGGAAATAGATATTAAAACCTTTTGTAAAGAAATGTATAAAATGATTTTGAAAAACTATGATTGGATATTATTGCTAAGTAGGATATTCAGGTGTTAATAAGCAAAAGGGAACTAGGATTTTTGAATTTTGAAGATAAATTGAAATTTGCTCGGCAAAGGTATGTATTTAAATTTCTGTATGAAATTTGATGATTTTTTGGTCTAGCTACTTGGCCTTTTGTTTTCTTTTGAATTTGAGGGCCCCTTGAGGCATTTTGTAGTTGTACCAATCTAGCCGCGCAAAGGAGACGTTGACGAAATTTTTCGGGAATATAGGAAGTTAGAAAACTTTTGAGAAATTTTGAAAATTTAAATTTGGTTTTTAAATTTAAATTTGAATGGTTGGGTAAGAGATATTGGTTGGAACCTATGAAGGAAGTTTGGAAGGTTAATAAGGGTGATAATGTCTTTATTAAAAAGATGGCGTGGGTATCGTTAAAAAAATTGTTTGGTTTTGGGATGTTGTTAAAACTAGTGGATTTAGGAAAGATAAGCGAATGGGTATTGGACCATTCATCCTAACTAGAAATTTCGGGGACAAAATTCTTTTAAAGGGGGAGCAATGTGACAACCCAGAATTTTTATATATTTGAAATTGGAATATTTAATTTATTTTAAATATTTGGAAATTGGTTTAACTTGAATTTCAAATATCATTATTATTTGGCAATTTAAATATTGAATTTAATCATTGGAAATTGGATAAATATGAAATCTGAGTTTTCTAGGTTGTTAAAAATATTTCAAAGGCTTGAAAAATTTATATTTATAATACTGGAGGTAATATAAGTTGGGAAATTTAAATTTGAAAATATTTTGTTTAGTTTCAAAAATATATTTTCTAAATTGATATTTAAATATAGCCTTCCGAGGCGTAGTCTCGAAATTCGACAAAACCAATTCCATTGGATCCGTAATAGTGTATTATTTTTAGATTTCAATTTTCGTAATGTTTGGAGTGATCGTTTGGCTGTATGATAGGAAAACGCATTGAAATCTATATCAAAATTTAATATAATAACTGGGTTCAAAAAGCTATCTTCTTCATACGATCAAATTAGGACTCGGAACCATTTCCATTATGTTCGGAATAGGGGTTTAACATTATAAACGCCTAGCGGCACGCATTGATACAAGTCGAGATTTTGAGTTGCGTATTCGAGTCAGTTTTGGGTTTAAATAATAATTTATATTCAAATTGTTTAAAAAAAAGTTTTTTTTCCAACAGCCTTTCTCTCCTTTTAACACGTGGTCCATTGGGTATAACACTTATCACCCTTATTAAAACGTGTTCGTTTCAAATAAAAAAAGAGAATAATAAGGATTTTTAAAATGATGAACGTTTATATAAAATTAGATTTTTGAAATCTATGAATTATTTGTTAATTAAAATTTTCAAATGGAAAATTAATTGATGGGTTAGTTTAAATATTTATAAATTGTAAATTTTTTATACAAGGTCAAATCTGAAGGAAGCAAGACGGGTTGGGTCAGATTGGAAAACAAATTCAAAGGTGAGTTAATCTCACTCATTTGGATTTCCATTTAAATTTAAATTGTTAAATTTAAATATTTGATTGAATGATTGAATATCTTGGATGTGGTATATTATATAGTAGTATATACATACATACATACATACATATATATACATACATATATATATGAGAGTTATTGATTCCCGCATTATATAGCGGATGAGACCTTATGCGCCGCATAATAGCGGATGAGATGATATAATCCCATATACCGCGATATTCCTTTTCGAAGTGGAATTGGTATTTTATATTGTGCTAACATCTGTGGGTGTAGGAAAACAGGTTGGAGGGATCCAACTGGATTCCTCAAAATATTTAGATTTGTTTAAATATTCTGCGTTATGATTGATTGGATAATCTGTGAGATTACATTGGTAATTGAAAATAATGGATGTTATGGTTTGATTGAATATATTTGGCTATACCGAGTTACCAAAAATATATAGAACGTATTTTTGAAAAGAGAATAAAAGAGAGAATTTGATAGTAAAATAAGTATAGAGAATTTGGATTAATTAAAGAATGAACTGGAAAAGGATAAAAGTTGATTTTTAAATTCTAAGTAAATAAATTCCAAATTATGGAAAGGAGATTTTTGAATAAAGAGGGATAAATGAATTATTAAACTTAAGTGATATTATTTAAAAGAATAAAGAATTTATTTTAAATTTCAAGGTTTAAATTTACTGGAAAGGATAAAGAAGGAATTTGAAAAAATAATATGAAATTGGTATTTTTCAGTTAAAAAGATTTTAAACCATAATTAAGAAGTTAAATCTGGAATCAATGGGTTTTAAAATAAAATTGAGTAAGTAAAGGAAGTTATTTTAAAATGGGCTAAAATCTGAAAATTGATTTGGAAATTTATTTAGAGTTTGAAATTGTGTTTTAAAAGAAGATGAGACCATGGAATTTATAAACTGGATTTATAAGGTGAAATAGGGTATTAGTGGATATCTGGAAGTATAAATGCACTGTGGGAATTTATAAAGGAATGGGTATTTTGTTTTAAAAATAAATAGTGGTTTATTTTTAAAAGGTGTGAAAGAGAAGTGTATTTCACTGAAAAGCCAAGAACGTTTTCAAAGAAGACTTTAAGTATAAGTTGAAAGTTTAAAAGTTGTTTAAAGGAATGTTTTAAGAAATTATTATTTAAGTGGTTGAAATTTTAAAGGTAAATATTTATTAAATTAGTTATAGTAGTAATTAATTCAAAAAGGTTAATTGGCATTATGTTTTAAAAAGATAATTATTAATATTTATATTTTATAAATTGTTTTATTTTATAGATAGTTTGATTAAAGTTTTATTTGGAAAATTTTATAGAATTTCGTAACTCTTATTTTAAAATTTAATTTTGGCTTAACTTTTATGTAAAAATTAGTTTTTATATTTTATAAAGTAGTTTTATTTTAAATATTTTTAAGTATATATTTTTGAATAAAGTGTTTAAGTAATTTGAATTTAAATGTTTTAAAGTATGTTTTAGAATAAAATGATTTTTTTTAATCTTTAGTATTTAGGACGTGGCGGTTTTTTGGAAATAAAACAATTGGGTGGAAATTTATTTCCACGAGAGAGAGAAAAGTGATTTGAAAACTATTTTCAAAGGACTGAAATGTAGGAAAATATCTTGTGAAGATATTTAAAAATAAATAATTTGGGAGAAATTATTATGGCTTGATGATTATTTGTGAATGTTATTTGGTAGTTAAATAACTGACTATCAATATTAGACAACGCGCTGATCGTTCCGAAGATACCGAAATAAGGATTAATTTTCGAAAACCACTTCGATCCGATTTGAACGTTTTCCTGAGGAAGACAAGAGCTTGGAGTCGAAGATGGAGCAGTGAAGTGCAAGGGCTAATTGCTACTAATCCTGAGGGTGATTCCAAAATGGATGTAGTAGAAGTAGTGCCTTCGATTCCGTTCGAACCTGGAACGGACTTATATGGACGAGTGCTTTCAGAACATCGTCGGGAGTGCGATGAGCATTCTAAGTGATTGTGTGCTAAAAAGGTAACGCTTAGCCTCGAGCCTCATCAACCGGGAATGGCTAAAACAGGGGAGGTGCACAAAAGGCTAAGTGGCTAGCAACCAATTAGCATAAGGTCACCCCTGTCTAGATGTCCCTTCATATCCGGCTGTATGGGCGATTGCTGATCCCAACTGCGGGGTGACCTTATTCGGACTATCCCGTAAGGGGTGGCTTCGGTCTTGTGATGTAGGGGATTTGGGTGGATCCTCGGTACGGTGATCTAGATCACGTACTGTGACAGACGGTACCCCAGTAGCCCTGCTATTGATGGAAATCCATTCTCCCTACGTGCCTTTATAGATTTTGTTTGTAGAGCCCACTTTGTCGCTAGTACCTGGAATTTAATAATGTAACAATTTCAGCTATTTAAATATGTATTTGTATATAGACACTATTATAATATCAGAGAATTTTATAAGAAATGTTTTGGTTATCGTAAGGTAAAAACCCGGCATGTTTATTTGTAGCGTGATGTTACGAGATATCTTTGATTTCAAATGATTTTGAAAACTTAAATAATCCAATTGAGTGTGTTTTCTCACACTGGTTTTCCAGACTAACTTGGGTGTTATTTAACTATAATGCTTGGGTCAGACCGAGTATTATAGAATACAGATTTTGGATGGACTGCTGTGGAGCTCAGGAGACGAGCTGGATGACGAGGCGTATTTTCGTAGACTCATATTTCCATTGTACAATGTAAGCTGTATATTCAGCTTTTGGATGAACGAGATATTATAACCATCCTCCATTGTGTAGAATTGATTGTATTGTACTCTGATGATGTAATGTATAAATAGATATTGTTTCTTTTGAGTAAAGGTCAGTTATTATCTATTATATTTTATTCTGCTGTGATCAAAAGATTCTGTTGTGTTGTTTTCTCTTCTTCTACCTCCTTCTTCTTTAGCCCTAATGGTTCGATTTTTTGGGCGTCGAAAAATCGGGTCGTTACAAAAAATCAACCATACAGTACACATAAATATATAACTTCCATCTTTGAAACATGATAACATACGCGTAAAATATACTAATATATACAAACACGTATACACATTATCTTTTAAAGCAATGCATGTATATGTATACTATGAACAAAACTGATTGTAAATAGGGATATATGATAACATATATAGATAAGTGATATAATTAATAACTAATAACTTATATATGTAAAATATATAATTGTTATCCCGCTTTTTGGCAAAACCGTGATACCAAAAGATCAATCGAAAACGAAAGACAGCTCGTCTCAAAGAATGGTTACACATTGCTTCGCTATGGATATCGATGAATTTAGTCCGAGCCCAGATCAGGCTACAATTGATAAGACATGACAAGCAAAGTCATGGGAAACAGCGTTCCAAATTTCAGGTTAATCGGAGTCAGTATGAACGAGATATGATCGATGCAAGTTAGCCAAAGTACACAGTTCGTATCCATCAACATGTTGAGAAGATGTCCATTTAGAATCGATGGGATTCGTATCCATCAATGATTTCCTGTTCGAATCCATCAGGTTACACACACTTCGAATCGATCGGTTTCGAATCGATCAGATGGGCATCGTCTCATCATGTTCGTATCCATCCCAGAGTACTATTTTGTATCCATCGGCTTCGTATCGATCGAAGTAGCCGGGCCTTCGCATCGGTGGACTGCGTATCGATCGAACTTCGGCTAGAGTGTCTTATTCGAATCCATCGACGTGGCTCGGTTCGTATCTATCGGCTTCGTATCGATCACCTAACATCCAACTTCGCATCCATCAGAGATTCGCTGCTTCATCTCCATCCCAAGACCGTGTTCGAACCCATAAGCGGAGGCTTGTTCGTATCCATCAGGACAGCTAACCATGGGTGACGTGTCATCCTCGATACGAACAAGGCGAATTGTATGGAGTCGAGACGGTCAACTCGGAGTAAAGACCGGATTGAGGCGAAGCGTGCGCGCCACGTCATTACAAGACCACGTGAGGTGATCGATTCGAAGGGATTGATACAAACTGATGGATTCGAAATAAACAGCCAACCGAAACGTGCAAGATGGTATCGATTATATCTCCCAAACCGCTGATCCAAATGCAATGAAATTTTCACAGTAGCTTCCATGCAAGGTAAAGATTGTTTCTGCCAAGTTTCAACTCGATTGGATCATTTTTTGATGGATAAGAAATCACTTTGTATCGATCTCAGATCGAGTCGAAACTTGGTGGGGTCGGTCACGCGGGCCCACTCACGTGCCAAAAAAAGTCTACCGAAATTTGAACAAGATCTGAGCCTCCTATGCCTATAAATAGCATCCTGAAGCCATCACAAAAGGGGATCGGGGAACAGTCGACGTCCAGACTCTACCGGATTCAATTCTACACTTCATTACTGCTGTAGTAATCCAACTTCAGAGATATTATCAACTGTAATCCGCTGTAATCGATTGAAATCATCAAGTGAATTAATAAAGACATAAACTTCAGAATGGATGTAGTTAAGATCGCCGAACCACTATAAATCCTGTGTTTCTGATTGTTATTGCTGAATTATTGCGATTGCTATTGCTTAGATCTGAGCTTTGTATTGATTATTGCTAATTTGTGTTCATAAACGGGTGCTTTCACGATATCGGGTGTTCGTGGCCAATTTTGGCGCAAACATTTTGGTGCTTTCATTGAGAAAAGCTGATTCAGGAGAAGTTGAATTTGAAGACTTAAGAATTCAGATCTAAGAGCTATGACAAGACAAACAAGTAAAAGACAAAGGCTAGAGAGGAGTGAACACCAAGGAAGTCTATAGGCTTCCTCAGGAGCGAATCAAGCGTCGATCTTCATCACTAGGGACAAGATGGAGACAATGATGAAGAAGAGAGGAGTTGATCCAGAGTTTATTTCAGCAGATAGGGAAGCTTGGAGCACAGAACAGAGGAGCTGATGGAGTTCAGAACGGAGCAGGACCATCCGGCTTAGCACCTGGGTTAGGAGGCACACACATGGAGAATGTTGACCCAATCCCAGAGAGAGAGAGAAGCATCTGCGCAACCTAGAGGTAGGGGAGGAATGAACGCTCAGTCAAGGAGGCAGACCCCAGAATTCCCTTGTGAACTCGAGGGGCAGGTCGAAAGTGATGAACGAAGATTACATCTTAGAGACAGTGACAGGTTGGTGGAGATGGTCAGGCGAGCCATGAGAGGCGGATTAATGAACAAAGATTTAGAGGATGTTAATAGAAGCCCTATTACCACGGCAATCAGGCAAGCAAGGAACCCACCAGATTTTAAGATACCATCGTTAGATATGTATAATGGAAGGACAGACCCTACAGTTCATCTGACAAAATATATGAGGCATATGGAGGTGCTGGGGGCATCAGAGGAGGTTATGGCCCGATGCTTTCCATTGTATTTGGTAGACATTGCGGCATTATGGTTTAGACAGCTACAGAGCGGCTCCATAGGAACATGGGCAGATTTAACTGAGAGATTCATGAGGCAATTCAGGGTTCACATTGCGAGACCCAAGAATATGATGACTTTGGCAACTCTAAAACAGAAAGATGGGGAGAATTTGAGGAGTTTTCTATCGCGATTCAATGCAGCAGCAACTTCGGTGGATCGACCAGATCCATCTATGGTTATGATGGCAGCTGTGTCCGGAATAGCTGAAGGAGCAGAGTTCAAAAATTCATTAACTAAAGATCCACCTTTGGATCTAGGAGAATTCTATCACGAGGCAGAAAAGCTCCTGCGACTGGAAGGCGCAGCTGCAGAAAGAGAAGAAGGAGATGAACTTAATGTTTATATGATCAAAGATGGAAATCCCCCCGAGAAAGGTACAGAAACAAGCAAGGGGAAACGAAAGGCTGAGAGTAGCCATAACAGACCAATGCGACCACAAAAGGAGCCAAGGTTCACCACTTACTCTGAGCTGAATGAGAGTTTGGAGAGAATCTATCAGGACACAAGGGAGCATGTTCCGTATCGTAGACCAATGCGAAGGGATCCAACTTCTGACGAAAGAAAATCAGATAAGTTTTGTGTATTTCATGAATTGAACGGTCATAACACTAATGATTGTAGGCATCTGAAGGTCGAGGTGGAAGGGCATATCAGGAACGGTATGCTCCATCAGTATGTGAGGAAGCGAACTCCAACAGTGGAGCCAGAGCGACCACCGTCTACATCACCTAGAGGCGACCCTGAATCGAGGCACCGTTTGATTATCCATTGATCGACTGAAATAATGATGAACAAGTTGTAAACCTCTCACTAACGCGGTGTGACGACCCGGCTTTTTCTCCCCAGAAAAGTCGTATCATCATGAAGAAAGAAAGGGATAGAAAAGAGAAAAGAAAGAGAAGAAAGAAGAACACAACATCAGAATCTCAACAGCGGAACGAATAAATTATATTAATAACATAAAATATTACATAGTTTACAACCATTATCAGAGTACACAGATATACAACACATACTAGACAGTTATAAACACCTTTCTAGTATTTACAACATAATACAACTCAGAGACAATCACATATCACACAGCGGAATACTATATATCTACACGCAGAAGCCTCCTGCTCCCTTACTACTCCAATATTCATCAAAACTAACCTAAATCCCTTGGCTACTCGTAAAACTTTGAGTACCCAAGAGTTTAAGAAAGCAAAAGATAAACTCTGGGTCAGACATGGGTCTGGTGTGAGTAACAGGTTAAAGTTTCTTAATTTTTGAAAATCCTTTTGAAAAGAAAGGTATCACGTAAGACTTCCCACACATAAACATGGAAAAGTTTTTACCTTACGCTAACCAAAACATTTGATAGGAAATCCAGTGATATTATAATAGTGTCTAGGGTTTTCATGTAAATAAGAAATAGCCGAAATTGTTACATGATTAAATTCCAGCTACTAGCCACAAAAGTGGGTAATACAATCAAAACCGTTGGCACTTATTGGATTTTGGATTCCATCAATGGCAGGGCTACTGGGTACCGTCCGTCACAGTACGTGGCCTAGATCAACGTACCAAGGAGCCACCCTAACTCCTGTGCAACACAAAGCCGGGCCCATTCCTTACTGAACAGTTCCGAACAAGACAACCCGCAGTTGGTGTACATCCAACTGCCCATACAGCCGAAATAAAAAGGGACCTGTAGACAGGGGTAAATCTTGCTCTCCAGTGGAAGCTACCCACGAAGCCTTGCTGCACCTCCCATGTTTTAGCCATTCTCGGTTGATGAGGCTTGAGGCTACGATTACCTTTAGAGGAAACATCTCTTAGAATGCTCATCGTCCACCTGACGATGTTCTGAAAGCATTCAATCCATACAAGTTCGTTCCGGGTTCGAACGAAACCGAAGGCATTATCTTGTTACACTCATTTTGAAATCACCCTCAGAGTTAACGACGATAACCCTTGCACTCTAAATCACAATCTCGAATCTATAAGTACTATTCCGTCAAACTCATCACGGAATCACCCTTAGAGTTATACTGACGTATAGTCCTAATACCTCGAGTCTTCACTCTTCACAAGAGATTCACGACCTATCGTTAATTTGGATCGATGTGGTTTTCGGATATCTAAATATAGAAACCCGATCCCGGTCTCATCGAAATCCAAAGCGTGTCTTTTAAGGCCAAGTTGTTTTAAAGGTTTAAAACAATTCAATTATCTATATATCCAAATAGATAAATCACAAATCCACAACAGATAATCAACATTATCATCATATCAGATAAACCATATTATCACTATCCAAAGATAATCTATATCGACATCACAATGCAACCAATGCATCCATATCACTCAATATTATCTATCTCATATCTGAGATTCAATCCATCTAAAGTAAACAACATCATCCATCTATATAAGCAATGATTAACCACACCAAATATAATTAATTTAAAATGAATTAAATTAATTACATCATTCAAATTAATTTAAAGTAAATTAAATTAATTACTTCATCAATATAAACCTTGCTTATCACTATTGATTAATTATCAATCAATTAATTAATCATCAACCAATTATTTATTTCAATTAATCATCCCTGATTTATTAATCTTTAATTACATTCAAGTAATTATTCATTAATTTATTTCTCAAATTAATTATACTTAACGAAATACAGTAATTAATCTTTAATTACTTCCTTAATTAATTAACTATAATTAATTACATTAATCCTTAATTAATTACATTAATTCTTAATTAATTACATTAATTAATCCCTTACATTTATTAATTATTTCCAATTAAATCCATTCTTAACTACATCATTAATTATAATAATTAATGATCTTCTGATTACATTTCCAAATTAAATTAATTACATTAAGTAATTAATCTTTATTTAAATCATATCTATTAATCACCCTTGATTAACTCCATTTAGTAATCAACTTCTCTTGATTACCTTACCAAATAAATAATTTACTCATTAATTAATTATTTCTAATTAATCCTTTGATTAATTCACAAAGTATTGATTAATTCACAAAGTAATTATACTCAAATAACTTCATTATCAAATCACTTCCAATTAATTATATATATAGTTATATCCATTCATTACTTCTTTTAGTAATTCCTCATCATTAAATTACATTAAGTAATTATCCTTCACAAATCATCAAATGATTAATTTTAAATTAATTAAACTGAATTAATTAACATAATCTAATTAACTCAATTAATTACAATAAGTAATTAATTCCTTATTTACTTCCATAAGTAATTATACTTAACAACTTACAAATGATTATCTTTAAATTAATTAATCTAATTAATAATTAAAATTGATCACATTAATTAATTATTAAATAATCCTTAGTTAATGTCCTTCATTAACACATTAATTATTTTCTAAAATAATTAACTTATTTTAATCATTATTAGTTACAAATTAATTAATCATTAATTAATCCATTAATTAATTCCAGATTAATTAAAAAATTAAGTGTTAATTAAAATTTAATTAATCCATTATTTGATTAATTAGTTATTAACTAAAAACTAATCTTATTTAATTAATTATTCTTAATTACAAGTTGATTATTCAAAGAATAATTAATCCTAAACCCTTAAGATTAACCCTTAATTACTTTAAGTAATTATTTATTTCACTAATTTATTAAATAAACTAATTATTCATTTAATTACTCTAATAATTAAATGAAATACAAAACATTAATTTATTATTAACTTTAACAAGTTTAAAATCAATCTAAAACCCTTAATTGATAATAATTCCTTAATTATAAAAGAAATCTTACAAAAGTTAAAATAAATTTCTTTTTAAAATTAAACCATTTAAATTTTTACATTATCATTCAAATTTGGTTCAAAGACTTAAATTTATTCTAAACCAAAGATTCAAATTCAGATTCGAATCAAATTTAAACTTTGTTTAAACATTACTTTATATTTAAATTTCAATTTAAATTCAAATTTATTTAAAAACATTTTTTAACAATAAATCCCCTTTAAAGTTATTTTAAACAAATTTGAATTTGGAAACTTATTCATTTCCATCTTTGAGATTCAAATTAAAACTTAAATTCATAAATAAAAAAAATTAGTTTTACAACATACTTTAAATTCTTGTTTAATAATTCAAATTCAGTTAAATTTTTGAAACGGGCAAGTTTCAAATCTGAGTAAACTAATTTGAGAAAAATCCCAGAGCAACTTAAGTATCATTTCTTTTGTACTCATTTAAATCAAATACTGTCAGATTAACAAAATTTGTATCTACCAAATACCCGATCCAACAACCCTTCAACTTCGAGACCATCATCCAAATGCTTCGAGCTCATCACAAAACTACCCGATACAACACGAGCTCCTTCTTCCCCCAAAAGAGCTAGCTGATACACTAGAATCCCCATGCACCTACACCGCCACGGCCATCACCTCCGGCCTCTCGCGACTTCACGAGCAAGTCAAAGGTCAACTCCCAGTGCCATCCCGACCCTCAAATCCAATACAGCATCCCCAAATCCAAATTCGAACATTCGAGCTCAACTGGAAAAAAATGTCGAACCAGGAGATTTCCCCCAAATCCCCATACTCCGACCACCAGAACATCTTTACCTCCGGCCAAAAATCCACCATACACCATCTGTCATTTCCCCAAAACAATGAAGAACTCGATCACCAATATAAGCCGCAACAATCAACTTACTGATCACAGTAAAAACTAGGGCTTATCAACTTCAATTCCAAACCCCCATCACCACACTGAATTAATTCTTTCTCCAGTATTTTTCCCTACTACATAGTTCATAAATCCATCACCAGAATCAAAATTAGTTACCCCGGTCTCCTAGTTTGATGATTCAAACCCAAAGTAAGTTTTCTGCTTAAACCAGAATTTCCCAATCAATCCCAATCTATAAATTCAAATTTTAGTTTTAAAATTCACATCTTGGATCTTATAACATGTCTATATTCTTAAATCAAAGAATTAAGGATGATTAAATTCTATTTTCAAAGATTGCTCTGTTGTAGTTTGTTTTCAGAGACAACACAGTTTCATTTTTTTTATTTAATAAAATTAAAACTTAAACTTATGATACATATCATATTCTATGTAAATCATAAACTACAACAAATGTTTGAACATGAACTCATGGAATTTAATCAGGAATAAAACTTGGAATTCTAGTAACAGGCAGTAACATATATTCTACAGCAAGCATAAATACTCAGCAACCATACATAAGAACTTCTATCCTATGCTTTCATATAATTATGAATATATCAGTAACTCATTGCAAGCAACTAAATAATTTAGTTTTGAATAAAAATGTTACCCACCTGGTTTTAGGGGCAGAGCACATAAGCTTCAGATTTACTTTTAATTTTTGCTTAAGACTTGAACTTCAGATTGCATTTTAAAAACTACAGATGCTTTAAAACTTCATCTTGCTTTTAAAACTTGAAATTGTGGTAGTAATTTGTGTTTTTAGCTATAATGCTCCCTGATCTACATGCATGCTTCCAGATATGAAAATGCAAGCTTGATTTATTGCTGAAATGCCTAAGTTCCCTGATTTCATTTGCATGCTTATTTCCAGGTTTCATTTGCATGCTTCCCAGAATAAAAATGCAGGCTTCCCAAAAAGAAAATGCATGTAGGTATTGAAGTTGTAAATGAATCTCAGGTATTTGAATTGAAGGCTACAGTTTGAGAATGGTTTTTCACTTCAGATTCACATGCATTAAAATTTTTGAAGATAGTTTCAGATGGTTTTGGTTTTGAGGAGAATTTTTGCAGGCATGGTTGATTTAAAACAGAAAGAACTGCAAGCTTTATGCATTTACGGATTTGAACTGCAAATTTTGATTTTCCCAGGTTGATAAATTTGAAGAACTACAAGTTTGAGGATTTTCAAATGATTTGCATTTTAGTTTGGAAGTTGAATTCGGATAGTTTAGAGGGAAGATTACAGATTTTGTTGAAAAAGTTTCTGGTTTTTGAAATGTAGATGAATTCAGATTTTAGAATTTGAAAATTTTCTTAAGTTTGAAGAAGAATAGGAAAAAGAAAAATGAGGCAAAGAAGAAATGTTTATATAAACAAATTTTTTTGATTTAATTAAAAATAAAAGAAAAAGAAATTTAATGAGACACTTGTTCAAATTTTTAAACATTTGTCAATTTGTCTTCTTATATAACCAACACATGTCCTTTAAGATGGTAATAAACTTACATATGTAATTAAGTATTTAAATTTTAATTTAAAATTGTTTGTAAGCTTTTAAATCTAAATTTACTATTCTTATGTATATATAAATGAGTTTATCTCTTTTTAAATTGAAAAGAAATGAAAATAAACAAATTAAAAATATAGCTTATTCAAAAATATTGAAGTATTTATTCTATTAAATTTCAAAACATCAAATTCAAATTTAAAATTAATTTATCAAATCCAATTTTAAAAGTCAAGTTTGTATATATATAGATGCATACATAACTCTTGTAAAAATTAAAAACAACAATTCTATTCTTACAAAATTTATTTATGTTTCTGAAAACTAAGTATTATAATTATTATTTAAAATAACAAATTAAACAATATTAAATAATTTATAGAAGAGATTATAAACAAATTAAGATCATTTGTAATTTGTATCGTAAATTCATATATATAAATTTCAAGTAGTATAAAATAAAACTTAGCTTCTATATTTATCTATTTTAAATTCATATTTTTTTATGTAAATAAAATTTCAAAACAAATAAGATTTATCATAGTATAAACCATAACATTATTTATTAAATTGCTTTGAAAAGTTAAATTTCAAATTTAAATCAAATTTCCAATTTACCAAAAATAAATTAGAGTTAGAAAATTAATTCATTTACTAAATTCAAAATCAAAGTTTATTAATTTACAATATATACAAATATATATATTATAAACAGAAAATAATTTATTTATTTAAAAAGATAAAATCTTTCAATTTAAATATTTATTAAAACATGATTATTGAATCAAATTCCAAATTTGTTATTAAAATTATCAAATCCAATTAAATTTATAACACAGATTATTTATATTGCCCAATTTCCGGGATATCACATTCCTTCCCCCTTAAAAGAATTTCGTCCCCGAAATTTAAAAGCAAAGGTAATTCAATAATCTATCTTAAGATTTTATTTTAATTCACAAGCATATATTATCAAACATATGCTAACAACCATAGCACCCAATTCATCCAATCAAAACAAATCTAATTATCCAGAAAATTTCTGGATAAAATTTTCACGAGTTTCCCCTATATAAATATCGAAATACTCGCTCTATAGAATCTAAACAATCAATATTATTAAGCTATAGAGCTCTTATCCAACTAGATCTACCAACAAAACAATATATCAGACTACAGACGAGTCTGAATCAACAATCACATCCTCCTGAACTGCTGGTTCCACAACCAGAGATAAACCATACACGTACTCCCTCAGAGATACGTAAAACACATCGAATTCCAGTTATCCAAACTGATAATTCAACTTTGAAAATCAAACACCAATCCTCACAAAAACACAGAAAAGATCCAAAACATCTCGGAGCTGACTTACCCAATCTTACT
The DNA here is from genome assembly GCA_030765085.1 of Allium cepa. Classification (NCBI taxonomy): domain Eukaryota; kingdom Viridiplantae; phylum Streptophyta; class Magnoliopsida; order Asparagales; family Amaryllidaceae; genus Allium; species Allium cepa. Next base: position 1,016,615,389 of record CM060945.1, read on the forward strand.
CAATTTTAAAACTATCGGAGAAAACTTACTCAAGATAAAATCTCTGACTCCGGAATCCAAATTCCTTTGTCTCTTATCCACAAAATACTTCTGACGATCCTGGGCTGCCTACATCTCTCCTGATCAGCTCAACCTTCGCTGAAGTACCTAGAAACAAACTGGACCAAAACAATCCAACAAACTGATCTCCTCAAGATCAAATCCAAAACAAAGAACACCAACTCTACTCCACAAATATCAGAAGACTAACTTTCTTCTCCTATCCGTAAAAGATAAAACAAGGCACTCCCAAACCGCTTCTGCTGCACAACTCTGATCTGAAGCAGAAGAAAAACTCGAGCACAAACTAGATAACACATCACAGAAATATGATTCAACAGATCCATAAAAGAAAACTCAGATGCCCCATCTGATCCCAAGCTGCTTCACTAAACCTCCGGTATCACTCCTAGAATCTAGTCGATAAGAAAACTCAGCCTCCAGGTAGGGACATTCTTCTCATAGCTCAAGAAAACACCCAAACTATCGCAAGTCACTTTTGCGATCAACTCGGCCTAATATCTAAAGAAAACTGATCTCTCCTTACCAATCAGAACAGCTTACGCTTATCTAGCCAATCCATCGAAGAAATGGAATCCACTCTGCTGCTTCTGAATTCTATCTTCAGAAACTGCTGACCAAAAGACTTTCTTGCCAACACACAGAGTACTCCGAGATGCACTGCTAACACCGACGCCAAAGACTTCCTAATCCAAAACTCTTCGAGAAACTCGGGCCTCAAATCATACAGAAACATCCTGCTGAATCCAGCCACAACAATGAAGCAGACTCACCTCCTTAACTTGTTCCAAAGCAAAATCTTCGGAAACATCCATAGTCACGACATCTCATTACGCAGCTACTACTCTTTGAGATATAAAGATATCATTATTCTCTTCTGCCTAACCGACAGATCCAAACTCTACTCATCCAACTTCAAAGATAGACTCCGAACCTTTACAGGTTACCTTCAGAGATCTATGAAATCCTGTACTCTACACAAATCACTCGAGACGGTATTAGGTCTACAGTCTCGATAGAATCACTTCCAACCTAAACATTCAAACTCCAATCAAAAGTAGTTGTTGTGTTACACACCCACTACCTAATCTACCTTTATACCCTATATTTGAAAACCCAAACAGGTTACCCAACAAATAGGTAGAAGTAATTATATAAATATATATAATACAAATACGCTCTCTCAAGATAGACACCACTCCAGAGCCTAGGTATTCACTCAACCTAATGCTCTGATACCAACTGTGACAACCCTGCTTTTTCTCCCCAGAAAATTCGTATCATCATGAAGAAAGTAAGGGATAGAAAAGCGAAAAGAAAGAGAAGAAAGAAGAACACAACATCAGAATCTCAACAGCGGAACGAATAAATTATACTAATAACATAAAATATTACATAGTTTACAACCATTATCAGAGTACACAGCTATACAACACAAACTAGACAGTTATAAACACCTGTCTAGTATTTACAACATAATACAACTCAGAGACAATCACAGATCACACAGCAGAATACTATATTTCTACACGCAGAAGCCTCCTGCTCCCTTACTCCTCCAATATTCGTCAAAGCTAACCTGAATCCCTTGGCTACTCGTAAAAATTTGAGTACCCAAGAGTTTAAGAAAACAAAAGATAAACTCTGGGTCAGACATGGGTCTGGTGTGAGCAACAGGTTAAAGTTGCTTAATTTTTGAAAATCCTTTTGAAAAGAAAGGTATCACGTAAGACTTCCCACACATAAACATGGAAAAGTTTTTACCTTACGCTAACCAAAACATTTGATAGGAAATCCAGTGATATTATAATAGTATCTAGGGTTTTAAAGTAAATAAGAAATAGCCGAAATTGTTACATGATTAAATTCCAGCTACTAGCCATAAAAGTGGGTAATACAATCAAAACCGTTGGCACTTATTGGATTTTGGATTCCATCAATGGCAGGGCTACTGGGTACCGCCCGTCACAGTACGTGGCCTAGATCAACATACCGAGGAGCCACCCTAACGCCCCTGCAACACAAAGCCGGACCCATTCCTTACTGAACAGTTTCGAACAAGACAACCCCGCAGTTGGTGTACATCCAACTGCCCACACAGCCGAAATAAAAAGGGACCTGTAGACAGGGGTAAATCTTGCTCTCCAGTGGAAGCTACCCACGAAGCCTTGCTGCACCTCCCCTGTTTTAGCCATTCCCGGTTGATGAGGCTTGAGGCTACGATTACCTTTAGAGGACACACCTCTTAGAACGCTCATCGTCCACCTGACGATGTTCTGAAAGCATTCAATCCATACAAGTTCGTTCCGGGTTCGAACGAAACCGAAGGCATTATCTCGTTACACTCATTTTGGAATCACCCTCAGAGTTAACGACGATAACCCTTGCACTCTAAATCACCATCTTGAATCTATAAGTACTATTCCGTCAAACTCATCACGGAATCACCCTCAGAGTTATACTGACGTATAGTCCTAATACCTCGAGTCTTCACTCTTCACAAGAGATTCACGACCTATCGTTAATTTGGATCGATGTGGTTTTCGGATATCCAAATATGGAAACCCGATCCCGGTCTCATCGAAATCCAAAGCGTGTCTTTTAAGGCCAAGTTGTTTTAAAGGTTTAAAACAATTCAATTATCTATATATCCAAATAGATAAATCACAAATTCACAACAGATAATCAACATTATCATCATATCGGATAAACCATATTATCATTATCCAAAGATAATCCAACCAATGCATCCATATCACTCAACATTATCTATCTCATATCTGAGATTCAATCCATCTAAAGTAAACAACATCATACATCTATATAAGCAACGATTAACCACACCAAATATAATTAATTTAAAATGAATTAAATTAATTACATCATTCAAATTAATTTAAAGTAAATTAAATTAATTACTTCATCAATATAAACCTTGCTTATCACTATTGATTAATTATCAATCAATTAATTAATCATCAACCAATTATTTATTTCAATTAATCATCCCTGATTTATTAACCTTTAATTACATTCAAGTAATTATTCATTAATTTATTTCTCAAATTAATTATATTTAACGAAATACAGTAATTAATCTTTAATTACTTCCTTAATTAATTAACTACAATTAATTACATTAATCCTTAATTAATTACATTAATTCTTAATTAATTACATTAATTAATCCCTTACATTTATTAATTATTTCCAATTAAATCCATTCTTAATTACATCATTAATTATAACAATTAATGATCTTCTAATTACATTTTCAAATTAAATTAATTACATTAAGTAATTAATCTTTATTTAAATCATAACCGTTAATCACCCTTGATTAACTCCATTCAGTAATCAACTTCTCTTGATTACCTTACCAAATAAATAATTTACTCATTAATTAATTATTTCTAATTAATCCTTTGATTAATTCACAATGTAATTATACTCAAATAACTTCATTATCAAATCACTTCCAATTAATTACATATATACTTATATCCATTCATTACTTCTTTAAGTAATTCCTCATCATTAATTGACATTAAGTAATTATCCTTCACAAATCATCAAATGATTAATTTTAAATTAATTAAACTGAATTAATTAACTTAATCTAATCAAATTAACTCAATTAATTACAATAAGTAATTAATTCCTTATTTACTTCCATAAGTAATTATACTTAACAACTTACAAATGATTATCTTTAAATTAATTAATCTAATTAACAATTAAAATTAATTACATTAATTAATTATTAAATAATCCTTACTAGATGTCCTTCACTAACACATTAATTATTTTCTAAAATAATTAACTTATTTTAATCATTATTAATTACGAGTTAATTAATCATTAATTAATCCATTAATTAATTCCAGATTAATTAAATAATTAAGTGTTAATTAAAACTTAATTAATCCATTACTTGATTAATTAGTTATTAACTAAAAACTAATCTTATTTAATTAATTATTTTTAATTACAAGTTAATTATTCAAAGAATAATTAATCCTAAACCCTTAAGATTTACCCTTAATTTCTTTAAGTAATTATTTATTTCATTAATTTATTAAATAAATTAATTATTCATTTAATTACTCTATTAATTAAATGAAATACAAAACATTAATTTATTATTAACTTTAACAAATTTAAAATCAATCTAAAACCCTTAATTGATAATAATTCCTTAATTATAAAAGAAATTTTACAAAAGTTAAAATAAATTTCTTTTTAAAATTAAACCATTTAAATTTTTACATTATCATTCAAATTTCGTTTAAACATTTAAATTTATAAACTTAATTTATTCTAAACCAAAGATTCAAATTCAGATTTGAATCAAATTTAAACTTTGTTTAAACATTACTTTATATTTAAATTTCAATTTAAATTCAAATTTATTTAAAAACATTTTTAACAAATAAATCCCCATTAAAGTTATTTTAAACAAATTTGAATTTTGAAACTTATTCATTTCCATCTTTGAGATTCAAATTAAAACTTGAATTCATAAATAAAAAATATTAGTTTTACAACATACTTTAAATTCTTGTTTAATAATTCAAATTCAGTTAAAATTTTGAAACAGGCAAGTTTCAAATCTGAGTAAACTAATTTGAGAAAAATCCCAGAGCAACTTAAGTATCATTTCTTTTGTACTCATTTAAATCAAATACATTCAGATTAACAAATTTTGTATCTACCAAATACCCGATCCAACAACCCTTCAACTTCGAGACCATCATCTAAATGCTTCGAGCTCATCACAAAACTACCCGATACAACACGAGCTCCTTCTTCCCCCAAAACAGCTAACTGATACACTACAATCCCCATGCACCTGCACCGCCACGGCCATCACCTCCGGCCTCTCGCGACTTCACGAGCAAGTCAAAGGTCAACTCCCAGTGCCATCCCGACCCTCAAATCCAATGCAGCATCCCTAAATCCAAATTCGAACATTCGAGCTCAACTGGAAAAAAATGTCGAACCAGGAGATTTCCCCCAAATCCCCATACTCTGACCACCAGAACATCTTTACCTCTGGCCAAAAATCCACCATACACCATCTGTCATTTCCCCAAAACAATGAAGAACTCGATCACTAATATAAGCCGCAACAATCAACTTACTGATCACAGTAAAAACTAGGGCTTATCAACTTCAATTCCAAATCCCCATCACCACACTGAATTAATTCTTTCTCCAGTATTTTTCCCTACTACATAGTTCATAAATCCATCACTAGAATCAAAATTAGTTACCTCGGTCTCTTAGTTTGATGATTCAAACCCAAAGTAAGCTTTCTGCTTAAACCAGAATTTCCCAATCAATCTCAATCTATAAATTCAAATTTTATTTTTAAAATTCACATCTTGGATCTTATAACATGTCTATATTCTTAAATCAAAGAATTAAGGATGATTAAATTCTATTTTCAAAGATTGCTCTGTTGTAGTTTGTTTTCAGAGACAACACATTTTCATTTTTTTTATTTAGTAAATTTAAAACTTAAATTTATGATACATATCATATTCTGTGTAAATCATAAACTACAACAAATGTTTGAACATGAACTCATGGAATTTAATCAGGAATAAAACTTGGAATTCTAGTAACAGGCGGTAACATATATTCTACAGCAAGCATAAATACTCAGCAACCATACATAAGAACTTCTATCCTATGCTTTCATATAATTAAGAATATATCAGTAACTAATTGCAAGCAACTAAATTTACTTAATTTAGTTTTGAATAAAAATGTTACTCACCTGGTTTTAGGGGCAGAGCACATAAGCTTAAGATTTACTTTTAATTTTTGCTTAAGACTTGAACTTCAGATTGCATTTTAAAAACTGCAGATGCTTTAAAACTTCATCTTTCTTTTTAAACTTGAAATTGTGGTAGAACTTTGTGTTTTTAGCTGCAATGCTCTCTGATCTACATGCATGCTTCCAGATATGAAAATGCAAGCTTGATTTATTGCTGAAATGCCTATGTTCCCTGATTTCATTTGCATGCTTATTTCCAGGTTTCATTTGCATGCTTCCCAGAATAAAAATGCAGGCTTCCCAGAAAGAAAATGCATGTAGGTATTGAAGTTGTAAATGAATCTCAGGTATTTGAATTGAAGGCTACAGTTTGAGAATGGTTTTTCATTTCAGATTCACATGCATTAAAATTTTTGAAGATAGTTTCAGATGGTTTTGGTTTTGACGAGAATTTTGCAGGCATGGTTGATTTAAAACAGAAAGAACTGCAAGCTTTATTCATTTACAGATTTGAACTGCAAATTTTGATTTTCCCAGGTTGATAAATTTGAAGAACTACAAGTTTGAGGATTTTCAAATGATTTGCATTTTAGTTTGGAAGTTGAATTCAGATAGTTTAGAGGGAAGATTACAGATTTTGTTGAACAAAGTTTCTGGTTTTTGAAATGTAGATGAATTCAGATTTTAGAATCTGAAAATTTTTCTTAAGTTTGAAAAAGAATAGGAAAAAGAAAAATGAGGCAAAGAAGAAATGTTTATATAAACAAATTTTTTTGATTTAATTAAAAATAAAAGAAAAAGAAATTTAATGAGACACTTGTTCAAATTTTTAAACATTTGTCACTTTGTCTTCTTATATAACCAACACATGTCCTTTAAGATGGTAATAAACTTACATATGTAATTAAGTATTTAAATTTTAATTTAAAATTGTTTGTAAGCTTTTAAATCTAAATTTACTATTCTTATGTATATATAAATGAGTTAATCTCTTTTTAAATTGAAAAGAAATGAAAACAAACAAATTAAAAATATAGCTTATTCAAAAATATTGAAGTATTTATTCTATTAAATTTCAAAACATCAAATTCAAATTTAAAATTAATTTATCAAATCCAATTTTAAAAGTCAAGTTGTATATATATAGATGCATACATAACTCTTGTAAAAATTAAAAACAACAATTTTATTCCTTACGAAATTTATTTATGTTTCTGAAAACTAAGTATTATAATTACTATTTAAAATAACAAATTAAACAATATTAAATAATTTGTAAAAGAGATTATGAACAAATTAAGATCATTTGTAATTTGTATTGTAAATTCATATATATAAATTTCAAGTAGTATAAAATAAAACTTAGCTTCTATCTTTATCTATTTTAAATTCATATTTTTTAAGTTAAATAAAATTACAAAACAAATAAGATTTATCATAGTATAAACCATAACATTATTTATTAAATTGCTTTGAAAAGTTAAATTTCAAATTTAAATCAAATTTCCAATTTACCAAAAATATATTAGAGTTATAAAATTAATTCATTTACTAAATTCAAAATCAAAGTTTATTAATTTACAATATATACAAATATATATATTATAAACAGACAATTTACTTATTTAAAAAGATAAAATCTTTCAATTTAAATATTTATTAAAACATGATTATTGAATCAAATTCCAAATTTGTTATTAAAATTATCAAATCCAATTAAATTTATAACACAGATTATTTATATTGCCCAATTTCCGGGATATCACACGCGGTTAAATCATTTACACATGTAAGCGATCGCGCACGTTCCATAGGCATGCTCTGAATGACTATCAACCGCATCATAGTAAGAGTTTACGCTTTGACATCTTCATCTTTCTTTTTGCTTTGATTTTGATTTGAACATTTAGACTCTGCTTGTTTGGACATTTCTGTTGTGGGATTCGTGTGATTATTGCTTTGATATTTGCAGTTCTGTGAAAAACTTTACTTATATGCCCGCTGGATCGCGAACGGTCCACGAGCACCTCTTGCATGGCAATGAACTGCCAAAGTCTTTGATTTAGAAACTCCCTCGAACATGAACTCCGGCATCGATAATACTAAGTCCCCCCGGGCACACATAATTTGCCTCGAACGGCACACGATCGCGAACGATCACAATTTGCCTCGAACGACACACGATCGCGAACGGTCACAACTTGCCTCGAACGACACCCGACCGCGAGCGGTCACGATTCACTTATTATGTCCGACCTCGAACGGTCACAATCAGCCTTGAACGGCACTCGATCACGAACGATCGATATCCGCCCGAATGGCATACGACCGCGAACGGTCCCATCTCATCATTCGCCGTGAACAACATCGACCGCGAACGGTCCCATTCCATCATCTGCCACGAAAGGCATCGACCGCGAACGGTCCCATTCCATCATCCGCCACGAACGGCATCGACCGCGAATGGTCCCATTCCATCATCCGCCACGAACGACATCGACCGCGAATGGCCCCATTCCATCAACCGCCACGAACGGCATACGACCGTGAACGGTCCCTTTTCACCTCGAAAGGCATACGATCCCGAACGATCGTCATTCGAGGTCATATGAAATTATCAAGTTCTTTGCAGGTTGTTGACAGGATATGAACATCCAACTTATGGCATTATAAAACACACCTTCCTACCGCAAGGCATGTTTTGGGGGGCAAACGTTATCCCGCTTTTTGGCAAAGCCGTGATACCAAAAGATCAATCGAAAACGAAAGACAGCTCGTCTCAAAGAATGGTTACACATTACTTCGCTATGGATATCGATGAATTTAGTCCGAGCCCAGATCAGGCTACAATTGATAAGACATGACAAGCAAAGTCATGGGAACCAGCATTCCAAATTTCAGGTTAATCGGAGTCCGTATGAACGAGATATGATCGATGCAAGTTAGCCAAAATACACAGTTCGTATCCGTCAACATGTTGAGAAGATGTCCATTTCGAATCGATGAGGTTCGTATCCATCAATGATTGCCCTGCTCGAATCCATCGGGTTACACACACTTCGAATCGATCGGTTTCGAATCGATCAGATGGTCATCGTCTGAGCGTGTTCGTATCTATCCCAGAGTACTGTTTCGTATCCATCGGCTTCGTATCGATCGAAGTAGCCGGGCTTTCGCATCGGTGGACTTCGTATCGATCGAACTTCGTCTAGAGTGTCTTATTCAAATCCATCGACATGGCTCGGTTCATATCCATCGGCTTCGTATCAATCACCTAACATCCAACTTCGCATCCATCAGAGATTCGCTGCTTCATCTCCATCCCAAGGCTGTGTTCGAACCCATAAACGGAGGCTTGTTCGTATCCATCAGGACAGCTAACCATGGGTGACGTGTCATCCTCGATACGAACAAGGAGAATTTTATGGAGTCGAGACGGTCAACTCGGAGTAAAGACTGGATCGAGGCAAAGCGTGCGCGCCACGTCATCACAAGACCACGTGAGGTGATCGATTCGAAGGGATCGATACGAACTGATGGATTCGTAATAAACAGCCAACCAAAACGTGCAAGCTCGTATTGGTCATATCTCCTAAACCGCTGATCCAAATGCAACAAAATTTTCACAGTAGCTTCAATACAAGGTAAAGATTGTTCCTGCCAAGTTTCAACTCGATTGGATCATTTTTTGATGGATACGAAATCACTTCGTATCGATCTCAGATCGACTCGAAACTTGGTGGGGTCGGTCGCGTGGGCCAACTCACGTGCCAGAAAAAGTCTCTCGTAGTTTGAGCGAGATCTGAGCCTCCTACGCCTATAAATAGCACCTTGAAGCCTTCAGAAAAGGGGATTGGGGAATAGTCGACGTCCACACTCTGCCGGATTCAATTCTACACTTCATTACTGCTGTAGTAATCCAACTTCAAAGATATTATCAACTGTAATCCGCTGTAATCGATTGAAATCATCAAGTGAATTAATAAAGACATAAACTTCAGAGTGGACGTAGGCAAGATCGCGGAACCACTATAAATCCTGTGTTTCTGATTGTTATTGCTAAATTATTGCGATTGCTATTGCTTAGATCTGAGCTTTGTATTGATTATTGCTAATTTGTGTTCATAAACGGGTGCTTTCACGATATCGGGTGTTTGTGGCCAATTTTGGCGCAAACAATAATATAAACGTATTAATATAAAACTAATATAACAACCTTTGCTTCAGTCATTCAAACAGAAAACGACATAAGTTATTATACAACTCTGATACATATAAGCTTTTATATTCATATACAGTACTTTTATATATGAGATAACTACTAACATAATATTATATATACGTATATATATGCAATGTATATCATAGTTTAAAGCTCTCCCCATAAATTGAAGATCAAAACCTCAATATATATAAAATAAAACATATCGATCCATATATATTTACATTAACATGAATACTATAGCAAATATTACCTATATAAATTTATTATACACACACACACACACACACCCAAACACCCAAAACATATATATACCAATACTGCAGAGTTTTCAGAAAGCTGAACACATAAAAAAAACATTGGCATACGAGTTTGCAAAAGTTATATATACATATAACTTAACCTATCCTATAATATATGTACTTATATATAACAGGCCGAACTTAAATATAAGTTAATATATATATATATATATATATATATATATATATATATATATATATGCACACACACTTAACTGTTCTATACTAAAATGTAGAATGAAATTTTTATATAAACTATTATACTTGCAAATCAACACACATATATACATAAACAGATATACACGAGTTAAAAAAAAACAAACAGTATAACTTCAGATATAAAACCACACATGCATATTCATGCAATAGAGGACTTATGGCTGTTCTAGGCGAAGTAGGTCATGGCAAGAGTTGCGATTGTGGGCGATGAAGTTTTTTTTTTTGCGGACAGAGGATAGCCGATCAGAGGCATAAGGCCGAAAAGGAATCGGAGGCTTGGAGAGAGGGGAAGCGCTCGAAAGTGGGAAGGAAAAAATGAACAAGCATGTGCAAAGGAAGAGGATCAGGTGGAAACGTGAATTCACATATATGTATTTAAAAATGAAACTACTAGAGAGAAAAAATGAGCACGAAAGATATGAATTGAATATAGTAGCAATGTCAATAGCGTATGTTAAAGTTAGTCAATGTTAATAACTGGTGGCCATTGAATTTGTTAAAAGCAAGAAGCTACTGGAATACATGGCAGGCACATGAAAGGACAGAACAACCAAGAGTCAAGTACCGAACCGATACAGAAGCATTTATGTAGATTCCACTGCGTACCTGACTTCAAAATACAAAATTGAATACACTGCAAAGACCAGTACGACGAGATGATCAAACTGTATACAGATATCAGTGGTATGACTATCCTATCAAAAATCGATAATCGGTACCAAAAATGTTGCTAAAACGACGAAAATAAGATAAACAGAGCAATAACAATCCAGATTTGGAGAAACGAAAGATGACGTCTCACTCAGAAGATAATTTAAAAATTTATTGTGTAGAAATATCCAGGTTTGCACAATATTTTATTATCATCAATTATTAACTGATTTGAATTGAAATAAAATTACATAATAAAATAAACTTGCATATTACCTGATGAAATTTTACCATTTTCCATGTTTAAGTAGATGTATTCCAAATATTAAATTTTTATTTCAAAATTTATTATTTAAAATTTCGTAAAAATTCAATAAATTAAACAAATAAAACCACTAAAATTTACGGGTCGTTACACATAATGAATGAAAAATAAAAAAAAATTGTTTCCTTTATTCATCTAACCACATTTATAAATTTGTTGTTTATACACCAGAGTAATAAATAACTTAAATAAATTGTCTTCCTATTCTTGTAATCAACCTATATGCTAAAACACATTTCAAATAAACATATATTCTTCCATTAAATCAATCATTCTATTCTTTATTTTAATGAAATGAAACCTACATTCACAAACAAAACATTCATTTTATTTGATATAAATGTTCTTTTCATTAAATCAAACTTTTTTTATATTTTCACAAAACATAAGCTACGACTAATTACGCCTATTAATTTACAATTTAGTGTTCTCTCTCCTATTATTTGAAATTATTCAATTACAGTAATTTTAATTGGTTACAAAGGTGAATTTCAAAATGGACTAAATAAATAAAATGATAAATAAAATAATTATTTCCTATCTAATAGTAATTTAAACATATTCATACATTCTTGGATATAAATAGGAGCTATACATTTTTTACTAAACAATAGTTTTTCATCCTTATAATTAATCTGTAAGCTGGAATACATTTCAAACAAATAAACATACATTTACGTCTTTACTAAACTTATATATTTTGTTCTTTATTAAATTAACACTTATTCATAATAATTGATTTAAAAATTTAAAATCTTTATATATATATATATTGTATTTAAAAGTCAATACCAAAATCAAACAGCTTCTTAGCTATGGAATTAAAACTATATATGATAAGGATTAAAACATTTATATAATAAAGTCAAAATCGATAGACAAATCAATATATACATAACTTTACAAACACATATACATATTATATAAAAAACAATATTATAAAGCCAATGTAAAATATATAAACTACTTATATATATAAATATAAAATATTACCAGAGAAGGAAAAACAAATATAAAATGCTTGACTGGACAATTATACAATACTAACATAAAGGCTGTATGTATATTATGTTGCAGAACCATTCAAACACATATATATGGTCGTATACACATTTTTCTTTGTATATATATATATATATATATATATATATATATTTCAATAGTATAAGTCAATGAAAAATGCTACAGCATGTTAAAAAATGACCATTTATAAACAACGTTAAAATATATGTGTACAAACCCTTTTTACTTATCCTTTACAATATAATATATACCTTTCCTTCTCTGAAAACGAACACTTACATAAAAAATTATTACATACTATTATTTAAACAGTAGTTTCACAATGCTAATTCACCTTAAGTATAGAATTTATATGTTATATGTAGAAAAACTAACTAAAACAAAAGTTTTATAAGCTCATACACACACACACACACACACACATAGTTTACAAAGTTTAACACAATAGTATACTGAACAAGAGCTGGAACAAAACGAAAGCAGGATCATGCAAAAAATTTGATATACCTCATTTGCAAATAATATAAATGTACTTGTGCATATATGTGGATAAATATAAACATATATATTAAAAGTCACGTATGTATGAACTACAACTCATATGCATATTATATATAAATAGAATAATCATAAAAAAACAAGTATATATATAAGCATTAAACTTATATACATCTACGACAAACCCGAATATCATATATATATATATAATACTATTCAAAAATAAAATATGTTCACATATGTATTTAAAACCACATTCACTTATACTATATATAACTGATATATCATAACTAATATATAAACAAATAATCAATACTTACCGAGCAACAAGGTCAGGCCGTGGAAAGTAAGGTGGAGAATAATATTGGACGTGAGTCGGTGGCGAAGGGCTGCAGTGGTTCATCTTTGATGATGTGATGATGGAGATGCACGCTCGACATATGGCTGAGGCGGGTGAATGTGGAGGATTTTGGTGAAGGGAAGTTGGAGCACGCATTCGAGTAGGCGATAGGGAGAAGGTCTGAGGAAATGGCTGAAGTGTGACATCGGTGAAGCTCGAGTGTAATGTGGGCTCGACACTTATAGAGATCGACGCGGAAGATCTCGGTGAGGAGGGGAGAGTGATGACCGAAGGCTTGGGAAGGCATGGCCAACGTTAGCTGGAGGGAAGCTACGCGTGGAGGAAAAGGACGTGGATTTCTATGGCATGGAGAAGATGTGGCTATAGCTTGCAAAAATATGAATAGCTTAGATACGTTATATATATATTAATATTTTTCCAAAGTAACAGCACGTGAACCCGAAACTGAAATTTGAAGGGACAATATATAGGGAACATAAGAAATGGAAAAGGTCAGGTATGAATTCAGAGATTTATTAAATGCGAACAGCTGTTGGTATGATACGGTGGGTAAATAAATGGACAAAAGAAACCAAAAGTCTCGAAGCATGGAACCTGGATTACGCCATCTCCCGGACTTCGAAGTTGACAATTGAATGTACTATGGAGATCATCACGACGAGACGATCAAAACGATATACAAATATCATTGGTATGATCATCCCATCAAAAGTCGATATCCGGTAAAATGCTATTATTTTGCCGAAAATAAGATAGACGGAGCAAAAGCGGTCAAAATTTTGAAAAATGGAAGATGATGTCATGCTCAGAAGATGATTTACAAATTTATTGTATAGAAAAATTCAGGTTTGGAAACTATTTCGTTATCATCAATATTTAACTGATTTGAATTGAAATGAATTACACAATAAAATAAACTTTCATATTATTAATTGAAAATTTACCATTTGCTATGTTTAATTAGACGTATTTCAAATATCAAAATCTTATTTCAAAATTTTATTTAAAATTTCAAAAAAATTCAATTAAATACATTAATAAAATAAATAAAAATTTACGGGTTGTTACACTTTACATGGTACGCGCTTACGCAAAAGTTGTCCAATACCAAAATGACCAAAAGGTAGAAAGTGAATGATTATATGCTGATGATAAAGGGCTATATTGATAGGCTTTCGCAGTTGGACATATAGATAAGCAATGAATTACAAGTGGATTTGATCCTTGTGTCACGGTCCGATTTTTCGTCGCCCAAAAAACCGAACCATGAGGGTTAAAGAAGAAGAGGTGGAAGAAGAAATTAGAAAACAACATCAGAATCTAACCATCGCAGCGGAATAAAATATAATAGATAATAAATGATCTTTACACAAAAACAAATATATCTATTTCTACATTACATCATGAAAGTACAACATCGGTGTTCAATACGACAACAACACAACTCAGGACGGTTATAATATCCCGTCCTTCCAAAAACCGAATACACAACGGAATATCTCATACAAGTACGGAAGTACGTATCGCCATCCAGCTCCACAGCAACCTTTCCTGTAATCTATAACACTCGGTCTGACCCGAGCATTATAGTGAAATAGCACTCGAGTTAGTCTTGAATACCAACGTGAGAAACCACACTCAAATTGATTATTAAAGTTTCAAAAATCCTTTTAAAAACAAAAGCATCTCGTAAGATCATGCCATAAATAAACATGTCAGGTTTTTACCTTACGATAGTTAAAACATTTCTTATAAAATCCAAAATTGTTACATTTATTTAATTCCATCTACTAGCCACAAAGTGGGTTATACAAACAAAAACAGTAAAAGGCGCGTAGGGAGGATGGATTTCCAACTAATGACTAGACACCGGGGTACCACCGTCACAGTACCTGGTCTAGATCAGCGTACCGAGGGGCCACCCTAACTCCCCTACAATACAAGACTGGGACTCCCCTTATCGGATAATCCCGAGTAAGATAACCCCGCGGTTGGGATCAGCAACTGCACCACTAAGCCGAATAAAGGGACATCTAGACATGGATGACCTCACCCTATTGGGTGCTACCCACTTAGCCTTGCTGCATAACCCCTGATTTTCAGTCATTCCTGGTTGATAAGGCTCGAGGCTAAGCGTTACCTTTTGGAACGTTTCACTTAGAATGCCCATCGTTCACCTGACAATGTTCCGAAAGCATTCATCCATACAAGTCCATCCCAGGTACGAATGGAACCGAAGGCACTGCTCCTACTACACCCATTTTGGAATCATCCTCAGGATTAGTAGCGACTAGCCCTTGTACTTCAACTTCTCCATCTTTGAATCCAAACCCGTCTTCCTCATGAAAACGTACAAACCAGATCGAAGTGGTTTTCGAGAAATTAATCCTGATCCTGGTCTCTTCGAAACGATCATCGCATTGGCCAATATTGATAGTCGGTTATTTAACTATCAATTAACATTCACAAACAACCATCCAACAGAAATAATTTCACCAAATTATTTATTAGTCTCAAAATATCTTCCCAAGATATATTTCCATGTTCAACCCTTTTTGAAAATAGTTTTCAAACCACACTTTTCTCATGAAATAAATTTCCAAATATTTATTTCCACTGAAAACACCAAGTACAAAGCTTTAGATTTTTAAAATAATTTAGAACACTTATTTATAAAATATACTTTACATTTAAACTGAAAACTACTTCAATACTTTAGTAGAAATATATACTTTAGGAATATTTAAAATGAGGCTACTTTATAAAATATAAAACTAGATTTTCTCTTTTAAAACAAAATACCAAGTCACCTCTAAATAATTACTACAATAATAGATTTGAAAAATACTTACTTTAGAATTATAACATTTAGAAATAATAAGTTTTCTAAAACATGCTTTTTAAAACAACATTAAAGCTTTTGATTTATATTTAAAAATTTAATTTGAAAACGTACTTGGCTATCCAGGGAAATATACTTCCCTTCACATCCTTTAAAAATAAATCACTATTTATTTTTAAACTCATTTTCCATTCCTTTAATAAATTCCCATTGTGAATTTATTCTTCCAAATATCCATTGATATATCACTTCACTTTTACAAACCCAGTTTATAAATATCAAGTTTCACTTCTCTTTTGAAAAATACCAGTTTTACACACTTAAATCAATCCCCAAGTTGATTTCCAATTTACTTCACTTTTAAATAAATTCCCTTACCTACTCCATTTATTCCAAAATCCATTAACTTCGGATTTTATTTCTTCATCATGATTTAAAATCTTTTAACTGAAAATACCGATTTCATATTTCCCCAAATTTCTTCTTTATCTTTTCAAATAAATTCAAACCTTGAATTTTAAAATAAATTCTTTTATTACTTCCAATAATATCTCTTTAAGTTCAAAATTCATTCTCTCTTTGTTTATTCAAGATCCCTTATTTCATACTTGGAATTTATTAATTAAGATTTAAAATCACTTTTATTCTGTTCCAATTCGTTCTTAGATTTATTCAGAAGCTCTAAAATTATTTTACTTAAAAATCCACTCCTTTTATTTGTTTTCAAAAATCCATTTTTATATTTTTGGTAACTCAGTATACCCAAATATATTCGATAAACTTGTAGCATCCAACATTCCCAATTATCAATATAATTTATCCTAGGATATCTAATAATCATAGCAGAGAATATTAAATAATCTAAATAAATGTTGAGGAATCTAGTTAGATCCCTCCAACCTGTTTTCCATGCATCCACAGAAATTAGCACAATATAAAATACCAATTCCACTTCAAGGTGGAATATCGCAGTATATAGGATTTATATAATATCCTCCGTTATTATGCGGCGCATAGGTTCTCATCCGCTCTACAACGCGGGAAATCAATCACTCCAATATATACTATATATACTACTATATATAATATAGCACATCAAATCAATTCAATCATTCAACCAATTATTTAAATTTAACCATTTAAATTTAAATAGAAATCCAGAAGAGTGATATTAACTCACATTTATATTATTAGCATCCAATTTCCAATCCAGCCTGCTTTCTTCTCAATTTTGACCTTATATAAATATTAAATGCTTTAAAAATATTCGAACTGATCGGACACGTTAATTCTCATGGATTTAATTAACAAATCATTTAATTTAAAACCAAATTCCCGATTTGGACCTTGTATAAACAATTACAAAGATTTATTAATATCTGGATTAATCGATCAATTAATTCCTAATACTTTGGTTTTAACTATGAATCTGGTTATAAACAAGTTTCCTTTTAAATAAAATATTTGAACTAATTGAAAAATCACTTACCATTAAATAACTTAATTAGCTAATGCTTTAGATTTAAACTAATTTCTCTTTAATAAAATATTTAACTAAAAATTAACTTTCAAAACTAAATTAAATAAGATAACCTTTTGTAAAAATAATTAAATAAGTTTTATTAAATAAATTTACCTCTATAATATATATATATATATATATATATAAACTGCATTCAAAATCTTTGCCGTAATTAAATTTTTATTTTATTTTTTTCTGCTTGCATATTTAAACTAAAAACTGCATATTATATATATATATATATATATATATATATATATATTTAATTTTCCAGTAAATCTCAAAAACAAGCATTTATTTTACTGTTACCACTTTATTTTTATTTTCTTCCTAACTAGCTTGCATTATTATGTGCTAAATTTAAATATTGATCAAATCTGCATACGCAAACACTTAAAATGAAATGAAAATACCTTGCAGCCAGGATCCAAAACTACGGCGATCAAAACGCACGCCCACGCGACTATCGCCCTCGATTGAACACCAGATCACGAACCCCAAACCAGACCACTTTGTCGACCTAAATCGACTAGCGACCCCCTAATCATTGCGATGCACGAGCACGAATGCCTCGCTCGATCGCGCCTGACCCCACTCGTCGACTCGAATCCAAATCTCGAGCAACTCCGGCAACCTTCTGGTATCAGCCACCAGAAAAGAGGCACGACTCAAGATCATCGAAATTGAACTTGAATCATTACTGCGAGCAAGAAAAGTGGATGCCCCGAAATCGAATTGAGATCAGGCTAGGAAAAAGTAAATGGAATCGGCCATTTTATTATTCGAACGATAGTAAAATTGAGATAAGGATCGGTTCCAACTCTCTCAGGCTTCGTCCTTTATTTTAATTTATTTTTTCTAAGCTTGGATTGATTTCGGTTAGATTTTATTTTCGAAAGGAAGGAAAGAAGACGGTATGTGATATAAAGGTGAAGTGTGGCGTATTTTAGAAGGTTAGCTACAGTGACGGAAGTGAAAGGAATTTTGACCAGAATATAAAAATACATTTTTAATTAAATTTAAATTGTCTCGATTTACACAGTCTGAAATTTCGAACCCCTATCGAGGAGTGCTGCTAGGCGTTCATAATGTTATAAACCTATTTGGAACGCAATGGAAAAGGTTCTGAGTCCTAATTCGATCGTATGGATAAGATAGCTTTTTGAACCCAGTTATTAAATTTCGATTTAATTTTCAACGCATTTACTTACTGTACACCCAAACGATCACTCCAAACACTACGAAAATTGAAATTCGATAATAATACAATATTACAGATCCAATGAAACTGAAACGACCCGACTTTCTCACCACAGAAAATCGCATCATTTTTAAGAAAGAAAGGGATAAAAAAGAGAAAAGACAGAGAAGAAGAAAGGAACAACGTCAGAATCTAAACAGCGGAACGAATGAATTATATTAATCACATAATATATTACATAGTATCAAATACATCAGAGATACAAAGCTAAAACAACAAATACTAGACAGTTATAAACACCTGTCTAGTTATACAACTTAATACAACCCAAAGACAACAACTCAGAGAACACACAGCGGAATACTATATAACTATATGTAACAACCCGATATTTTCAACCGTTCGCATCCGCACATGTCGGACTTGAATTGCTCAAAATACCGCATTGTAAATAAAATTTGGCAAATCTCAAAATATACAGTAAATAAAAAATCACAGAACACAGACACAGAATAAGAAATGCAGCGGAAGCAAAGAGATAGCAGTTCATGAAGCTACTATGTAAATATATCAGAGTTAAATAAAATACAACAGACTAAATAAAGTACAACAGAACTCTTAAGATGATAACCAAGTACAAGATGAATAGAACAACAGAACTGGAATAGATAAAACTAGATAAGCAGATAATCTCCAGCGATTCCAATCTCCAGAAAGTGGAATCCAAATCTGTGAGTAACTCAGGCTGACCCGAGCATAAATAAAAATACAAACACTCGAGTCAGGACAATATATACTTATATAATGTAAACCAACTCAAATGAACTGTAATAAGGTACATGTAACTTAAAGGATGCCTGAGACCGCCCATCCTTTAAGGATCCGTTAAACTATTTACTATGTAGTAATATTTCGCTATTATAATAATGTCTACAGTAAAATAAACTTACTTTCAAATAGCATTCCGGGCTACCCATATCACCCTTCACACATAATAGTCCCTGTAGTCCATCCAATATCATGCCATCTCCACTCCGGGTGACTGTCAGAGGATACCACACGGGCTACGGGAGAAAAACAAACTCGTAGTAAAGGCTCGGTATGGTAGGTGACACGGCACACAAGGCAATGCCAGGGTAGATATACCAATTACGCACACGGGCTGGTGGTAACGCAGCAGCCACATACGCCCACCTCGGAACACACTCCCAATCAAAATCGGAGGATGGCCATCTAATCAATCACAAGTAAGAGTATAGTATCGAAGGAATGTGTCCGATCGGAGGAATGACCTCACTTGGCCCGAGATCGCTCCTGTTTTAGCCACCTTATGCCAACTCACGGGAGTTGGGTCCACGTGATATACCTCAAGAACGTCGCCACCATCCTACTTCATTCTGGAATCTCCACCGCGTACACGGTTGTCAAAGTGGTTTTCGGTATCGACAGAGAGTATGCCAGATATCCGATCCTGGTCTCTTTGCCAACCAATCATTGTTATAACCCGTAGTTATAACTTTTAAAATAATGTTTATACTTCAAAATAGGATATCATTTCAAATCCAAATCTTTATCAAAATAAAGATTAAATTAATTCCAAACCATTTCAAAACATCATATCTTTCTAGAAATTCTTGTCAAATCATTTTAATATATCAAAATATCATATCTTTCCAAAACCACATTTCAAATCATTTTAATACACCAAAATATCATATCTTTCCAAAACCACATTTCAAATCATTTTAATACACCAAAATATCATATCCTTCCAAGACTTCATTTCAAATCATTTTATTATATCAAAATATCATATCTTTCCAAAACCACATTTCAAATCATTTTAATACACCAAAATATCATATCTTTCCAAAACCGCATTTCAAATCATTTTAATACACCAAAATATCATATCTTTTCAAAACCACATTCTTTTCAATTCATTATTCATTTTATTCAATTTAAAATACCATTTCAATTTATATTTCAAAACAGTTTATATTTCAAAAATCATTTTAAATCATTAAAATGAAGTTATTATATTTAATAATTAAATTATTAAATTTCCAAAAATTTCAACTTCCAAAGTTCATTTATTCACTTAAGTTTATCAAAACAGTGAAAATTCACTTTTCGCAGCATTTAGAAAATGCTACGGAAAGTTACATTCAAAACAGTTCAATTTAACAAAAGACAACATTTTTAAAAATGCTGTAATAGGGTTTACTTAATATTTCAAATAAACTTAGTTAAATTCAACAATTATAGCACTTAAAAAGATTGCTATAATAGCCTTTAATTCAATTTAGCTTTTTAGTTCACTATCATCAACTACATCATTTACAAATGTTGTAATATCATTTACATTGCAATTAATAGCATTTGAAAAATGCAGTTAATTAACTTCAAATATTCAATATAATTTCACAACCAATTATACTTTTATTTAAAACATTTTTAACTAATAAAATCATACATTTTCACATTTATAAATATTATTTAATTTTCCTTAAGTTCATGATTTTATAAAGTTAAATTTCCATTCAAAAATCAAGATTTAATAATAATTCACTTATTCAATTTCAACATTCAAATTTAAATTCATTAATTTAAATTTCAACTTAACAATTAAGTTTAAATTTCAAAATATAACTTAATTTAAATTTTATTCACTTAACTTAAAATTCACTTTTAAGCCAAATTCACAAATTCCCATTTGGTTATATTTCAAAATTTCAACTTAAATAATCATCCCTTTCATTTTTTTTATAACTTTACTCAAAAATCATTAATATATTATAAAATCATTTTAAATTCAAATTATCATAAATTTATCATAATTTCATATTTAATTTAATTTCCAATTATAATTAAATCAAAATTTCCAAAATAACTTACATTTAAATTTTCTAACTTTTCCATAATTTATTTAACCTATAAATTTCCAGAAAATCAATAATACTTTACAAAAATCATTTTTAATTATGTTTTAAATCAAAATATTATAATATTTACATTTCAAACATATTTTTAAAAATTTTAGAAAAATATATTTTAACTACGGGTCTGTATATAATTTTCTAGCCTAGGTAAAGTGATACGGGTAATGTATCATTTCAACCCGTAATTTACAAAGAAAATCCGGGTTTTATCATTTCAAACCCGCAGTCCCAAGTAAATGAAATAAAATGAAAATCGCTCAGGCCTATCATTTCAGCCCATAACGATTTTCCCCTATTCTAAAGTCTGTTCGGGTATGTATCATTTCAACCCATAGTGATTCTAATCTAAAGGGAACTTGCAGTGTGATAAACTGATAAAAATAACAGAACAACATAATATAACAGTAACAGATGTTATAATAGGTGTTTAAGCATGGGTGAACATCATATAATCATAATATAGCATATGTAACATGTTAATGCATTTTACAGATTCAAAAGGGGTCAATTTACTAGTTATATATGTACATATTGTCTGGTGAGGATAACTCACTTGTTTGAGCTGGAGATTGCAATACAACTGACACAAACTGAGATCTTCAAAAGCACGATGGCACGACAAAGATTTGATATTGAGAGAGCCAAAGATAATTGCCCTGTTCACATTTACACAAAACAATGCAACATATAAGTTACAAAACAATGTAACACTTGAACAACACTAGAAATCAATGTCCAAAACAAGTTAAATGGTTTGCACTTGTTCTCAACTTCACATACTTCAGTTATGAACTGAAATAGCATAGCCAAGGCATGGATTAAGGTCTGGTTTGGGTCCAGTATAGGCTCGGCTACAAGGTGATAAGGTGAGTGGGAGTTACAAGTAGAGAAGACAATGGAATACAAAGGGTTCTAAGGCAAATGGTGGCTTTTGTTGCACCATAGGGTTTGACCCTTGCTGTTGTGGGTCTAGCCATGCAATGTGAAGGTCAAGTGGGGTCTGATGTGGCAGCTAGAGGTGGTGGAAGATCAGGTGGTGGAGGCTATTGGTGATGGCCATGGTGGAAATTGAAGGTGATGGACATAGGGTGCAACAATCTACACACAAGGCAACATATCATCATTTCTAGGCTATACATGGGCTCGGCCTCAAGTTATAGGGGCATGGCCAGGTGTCCAGATGGTGGTGGGTGAGGTGGTAGTGGGTGGTGGTCAGGTCAGAGCAAGGGGTGGTGGAGGAAGTGGTGGAAAAGGTGGTGGAAGTGGTGATAGAGGAAGGGTATGCTCGGCCTAAACTATATGGTGATGGTTTGTGTAAATGGAGGGTGGATCTCTTGCCTAGGGCAGGTCGGCCTGATGGGGTGGTGATCTGGAGGTGGTGGCGGCTGGTTGTGGTGGTGATGGGGTCGGCCTAGCAGCTGAAGGTGGAGGAACAAAGCTATGAAGGTAGAGAACATATACAAAATTCAATAGAAAACTAGAAAAACAAGGAAGAAGGAGATGAATTTTACCCAAACATTTGAAGCAATGGCCGTGCAATTTTTTTATGAGTTTGAGAAGGTTAGAATACGTGAAAAATGAGGGAGATGCAGCTAGAATGAGAAATGAAAGCACGGCAAAAAATCATTAAAGAGTGGAGTTGAGAAAATGAAAGGTCGGAATGTAAAAAGGCTTTGGAAGTTAAAGTGTTTAAAACCTTTAAAATTTCCATCAATTTATTTTAATTTTTAAATAACTGAAATATATATATATATAAATTCAGATAAAAGTACGAAAATTTATTAAATAAACAAAAATAAATAAATAAATATTAATTATATACATAATTTAATTAATAAAACAACAAAAATTGCAAACTAGTCTTGAAAATATGAAAAATAAATGCAATGAACTTTGGAAAATCTTTATGTACTTGTAAAAATATTTATAACAAAGATAATAACATAAACTAAAATGCATTCACAAATAAATATATAAATTTTAATTTAAATATAATTTAAATGAAGAAAATAGCAAAGAAAATAGAAACTAGGCTTTAAAAATAGAAAATAAATTCAATAAGCTTTAGAAAAATTATACTATCACTTCAAAAATATTAAAAGACAAAAATATACATAAAATAACAGATTAAAACATATTAAAATAAAATATTACAAAGAAAATATAATTTATATAATTTAAAATAGACAAAATTGTTAAATAAATCAAATTACACTCAAAATTGAAATGTACATAACTTTTGCAGTTTAACTCCGTTTTCAACGAAACGAAAAGCAGTGTTCAAGTTATTTCATCTATTTTCATAATAAAATATAAAATATAAGATTTAAAATAATTTAAATTTGAAGTTTAAAAGTCAAAGTTTGAACAGTTTGACCAGAAATTCACTTTACAGTAAAATATTCAAATTATACTAGTTTGAACTATAAATCACTTAATAATCAACATTTATATTTAAAAATGAAATGTTTGAAATAAAATAAATTTAAAAATAAAAGAAAGTCCAATTTAAATAATATACAAAAATCTAGGGTTGTTACACTACACGCAGAAGCCTCCTGCTCCATTGCTCCTTCAGAATTCGACAAAGCCAACCTGAATTCCCCTGGCTACTCGTAAAAATTTGAGTACCCAAGAGTTTAAGAAAAACAGAATAAACTCCGGGTTAGACATGGGTCTGGTGTGAGTAAACAGTTAAAGTTTCTTAACTTTACAAAAACCTTTTGAAAGAAAAAGGTAACACGTAAGACTTCCCACACATAAACATGGAAAAGTTTTTACCTTACGCTAACCAAACATTTGATAGGAAATCCGGTGATATTATAATAGGTCTAGGGTTTTCAAATAAATAAGAAATAGCCGAAATTGTTACATTATTAAATTACAGCTACTAGCCACAAAAGCGGGAAATACAATCAAAATCGATGGCACTTATTGGATTTTGGATTCCATACAATGGTAGGGCTACTGGGGTACCGTCCGTTACAGTACGTGGCCTAGATCACTGTACCGAGGAGTACGCCCGCTCCCCTGCAACTCAAAGTCGGAACCACTCCTTACTGAACAGTTCCAATAAGACAACCCCGGCGGATGTAGCTATTCAACCGCCCATACAGCCGAAAATAAAAGAGACCTCTAGACAGGGGTAAATCTTACTCTCAAGTGGGGGCTACCTACGAAGCCTTGCTGCACCTCCCATGTTTTAGCCATTCTCGGTTGATGAGGCTTGAGGCTACGATTACCTTTTAGTGAACACATCACTTAGAATACTCATCGTCCACCTGACAATGTTCTGAAAGCATTCAATCCATACAAGTTCATTTCGGGTTCGAACGAAACCGAAGGCATTATCTCGTTACACTCATTTTGGAATCACCCTCAGAGTTAACGACAATAAACCTTGCACTCTGAATCTTCATCTCAAATCTAAAAGTACTACTCGTCAAACTCATCATGGAATCACCCTCAGAGTTATGCTGACGAATAGTACTTACACCTCGAGTCTTCACTCTTCACAAGAGATTCACGACCTATCGTTGATTTGGATCGATGTGGTTTTCGGATATCCAAATATGGAAACCCGATTCCGGTCTCATCCAAATCCAAAATGTATCTTTTAGGTCCAAGTTGTTTAAGGTTAAACAATTCAATTCAACTATCTATATACACACAGAATATATAATTTATAACATCTCAATTGATAATCACATTATCAAAATAAACAGATGATCCATAACAAATTAGGTAATCCACATCATCATCACAATAGATAATCTATATTACCATCACAATGCAACCAAGCATTCATAACACACAACATTACTTATCTCATTTCTGAGATTACATCCATTCAAGGCAATCAATGTCATCCATTCACACTGTTATCCCGCTTTTTGGACAAAAGCCGTGATACCAAAAGGTTGGTCAAAGACAGGAGACAGTTCGCCTCAGAGATTGATCGTACTTCAGTCCGCTATGGATATCGATGAATTCTGTCCGAGTCCGGATTGGGCCACAATTGATAGGGCGTAACAAGAAAGACCATAGAAGCCACCGATTCAAATTTCAAGTCAATCCGAGGTCATATGCTCAAGATATGATGGATTCAAGTTAAGAAGGTGCACATTGCTCGGTCCGAACCCATCATGATTCGAACCCATCATGATTCGAACCCATCATATTCGAATCCATCGCGTTCGAACCCATCGTGTTCGAAACCATCCGTTTCGAACCCATCAGCCAACGCCTTCCTTCGAATCCATCAAGCCAATTGGTACTTCGAATCCATCCATCAAACTTTGTATCCATCACCGCCTAAATACGCTTCGAATCGATGACAGCTTCGAATCCATCACAAGCTTCGGGTCCATCACAGCTTCGAATCCATGCTATCCTCGAACCCTACACGTTAAAAACAACTACGAATCGATCTGGAGCCATCGATTCGAAGCGTCACCGCCCCCTCATACAACAGGTTCGATTCGAACCTATGGGTTCGAACCATATGGATTCGAAACATATGGATTCGAACCTAAGGGTTCGAACCATATGGATTCGAAACATATGGATTCGAATGACCCAGAGGATCGATTCGAACTAACCAGCGTACCGAGATGCCTCATCTCGAATCGATCATAACTCCCAATCTACTGATCCAAATCCCATGAAATTTTTACAGAAGTTTGTCTACATGACGAAGAACGTCCACGCCAAGTTCCATCGCAATTGGACGATTTTTTGGTCGATTCGAAGTTCACTTCGAATCGATCCCAAACTGGGCACGCACTTCAAGAACTCGGGCCTGTGGGTCCCCCGTCACGTGCCAAGCAGTCTCTCCATGATTTAGGCGGGATTTTGGCCTTCCACACCTATAAATAGAGCCCCCTGGTCATTCAGAAGGGAGGTCGGAGAATTTGGGGAAGAAGAACAAGTCTAAACGCTGCCAGGATCACTCCATGCTGTCTCAATTGCTGTCAATTTGGAATTTAAGTCCATTTCCTGCTGTAATTTGCTGAAAAGCACTTGTAATCTTCAAGTATTAAGAAATAAAGTGAAAAAACTTCATAGTGGACGTAGGCGCATAGCCGAACCACTCTAAATCCTTGTCTTCTGCGCAATTTATTTTTCTGTGACTTGGAGTTTTTGTTAGATAGACCCTATTTCCAATTCAAGTTCTTTATTTACTATCTCTTCAAAAACTTCCGAAGGGTGTTTGCCCATTTTTGGTGCAAACATTTTGGTGCTTTCACTGAGAAAGAAAAAGAACCATTTCTTTCTCCCGCTCTGTGGATCTATCTTCGATACCGGATTGCACAAATCTAAGAGGGAGATCCAGACTTCAAATTCAGATTCCATCCATTCTTTTCAGGTTTGCTCAAAATCTAGGATAGGAATCCAACCTTCAGGATGGTTAGTACGAGAACCACTTCCAACGTTGGTAACCAAGAAGGTCAGGATAGGCAGAATCCCGCACAGCTACAGTCAGCCAATCAGAATGCCGTTGGGCAAGCGGATCAGTCGGGTCCGGTTACAAGACAGGAGTTCCAAACATTACTGCAGGAATTAACTAAAAGCCGACAATAGCTGACTGAGCAGCTACGTGTCAATGCTGAATTGGCTAACCAACTAAACCACCAAGGGCGAAGGAGATCAAAAAGGGACCACGCTCCGCATTCTTCCACGGAAAGCTCTGCCTCATCCGACTGTGACGGCAGATCTACGCGCCCCAGGCTAGACGGAAGTCATGCGCATGCTTCTGGCCCCCGGCAGACATTGACTGTTGGGAAAATAAGAGTTGGCCCCTCTGCCAGTTTTCATACGGGACCCTCCTCTCGAGGAGGCACTGTTCCACAGCACACCGCAGATAACCAAGCCACCGCAGTTGGCACAGGAGTTGACACCCGAAATCACTCCAGTCCAAACTACCACCCACAGGAACGTGTCCCAGGACCGAATATGCCAAGGAGGCGAGATTCGGATCGTCGACAGCGCCCGATCCCACCTCGCACTGTGGAGTCGTTCCACACTTTGGCTCGACACCCTTCGAATACAGCAACACCTGATCTCTCAGCTATGGTCCGCCAAATGGTTCACGAAAGTCAAGGTTTGACAAATGACGATTGGGGGATCTCTCGAAGTCACACCCCGTTCACCGATGACATATTATATGCTGAGCCTCCCCGGCGATTCAGAATGCCGGCTTTGCCCATGTATGAAGGAAACTCCGACCCTAGCCAGCATATT
The DNA here is from genome assembly GCA_030765085.1 of Allium cepa. NCBI lineage: Eukaryota > Viridiplantae > Streptophyta > Magnoliopsida > Asparagales > Amaryllidaceae > Allium > Allium cepa. Next base: position 1,016,643,585 of record CM060945.1, read on the forward strand.
CTAAAGTACGAATGGTCAATGACTGCTGCAAGAGCTGATGATGCAGTAAAGTGCCGTAGTTTTCCTATTTCCTTGGGGGGGATTGCGACAATGTGGTTTACACGATTACCACCACGGTCTATCTCCTCGTTTGACCAGTTGGCAACCAAGTTTATCGAACAATTCCGTATGCACATCGCTAGGCCTAAAGACGTAAACACTTTATCTAGTGTCACTCAAGCTCCTGGAGAAACACTCAGGCGATACCTGGAAAGATTCAACGCCGCCTGCGCAGAAATCACTAACCCCAATGATAATTCAATCTTGATGGCTCTGACTAAGGGGATTGACCCCGACTCTGATTTTGGAAACTGGCTAGCTGGAAAACCTCCCGCGTCGTTGGATCGTTTCTATTCCAAAGCCGCCCAATTCCTGAGGCGTGAGGATGCGAAACAATCTAGGAAGCAGGACGATGCAAGGCACAACAAGGAAGGGGTTCAAAGCAATGTGGCGGTTAAACAGTCAGGAGAGGGCTCAGGAAGGGTGCAGTTGAATATTCAGAACAAGCAAACCCAACCAAGGAATGGCGATAATAGGAATAAGAAGCAGGATCAGAACCGTGGCCCGCGACGTAGGGCGCAAATGTTTGAAAGCTATACACCACTGAATACGACACTGGAAAACGTATATCTACAAACCTGTAATGCGATGCAATATAAGAAGCCGACTTCGAAATTATCATCGGAGAAACAAATTCAAACGGGGAAGTTTTGTAGATTTCACGAAAGCTATGGACACAACACCAATGACTGCAGGCATCTGCAAGACCTTATTGAAAAACTGATCAGAGAGAGGAAGTTGGATCAATTTGTGCGAGCACCACAAACCGGTGGCGTGGGCCCGTCAAACCAAAATCGTGCGCAAAACCAAGAAAGACAGGAAGAGTCCGCTCGTACAAGCGGAAGGTTGGTCATAAATACAGTCAGTGGTGGCCCTCATCCAGCGGATCGAAGTTGGAGGGAAATGGAATCATACGCCAATTCGATCAGGCACGTAAGTTTTGAAAGCTGTAGTACACTTGATGAAGGGGCTCCGGCTAAACAACAGAAGACGATGACGGATGATATCGTATTTAGAAACCGAGATGCTGACAAAGTCGAAGCCCCGACCATAGACCCACTGGTCATATCCGCACAGGTTGGTCCTGCTTGGATGAAGAGGATCCTGGTAGACAGTGGGAGCTCAGTAAACATCTTGTTTAAAGAGGCGTATGATCAGATGAAGATGGAAGCTAAAGATCTAAAGCCTTGTCAATGTAGGATCCACGGCTTCGATGGAAGTGCTAATATACCCACCGGGATGGTGGAATTGCCAGTAGAATTGGGAAACGGAGAACGCCGTAGAGTCCGAATGTTACAGTTTGTTGTCCTGGATATCCATTCACCCTATAATGCCTTTTTGGGCCGACCAGCCCTTGCAGAATTTAGGGCAGCAATTGCCCCGTGGTGTTTGACCCTAAAGTTCCCTACTGACCACGGGATTGGGGTCATTCAAGGGGACCAGGCTGCCAGGAGAGCCTGTTATGTTGCTGAACTACGAGAAGTGCAAAGGAAGGAGAAAGGAAAGGGCGTGGGGGAATCTCTCCGCGTCCGCTTTGCCGACGATTGACAATTAGCGCCTGGGCCTCGGCCCGGGCACCACGACCAATTCTAGAAGGATCTTGACCCTCGAGACACTGAAGATAATGACGAATCCAAGGAAAGTCAAGCTTCTCCAGCCGAGCTGACGATCGAGGTTCCAATTGATGACAATAACGATTCGAAAATATTAAAAATTGGGTCTCAGCTAAACCTACAAGCACAACAGGAATTGGTCGAATTTCTCCAAGAGAATCTAGACGTATTCGCCTGGACGCACTCCGATATGTGTGGAATCTCGTCGAACATCGCAAGCCATACCTTAAATATTGACCCGCGATACATCCCGGTCAAGCAAAAGAGACGCGGTATGGATCCAGAGAGATCTGCCGCCCTCAAAGAAGAAGTCGATAAGTTGAAGACGAATGGGTTTATCCGAGATGCTTTATACCCGGAATGGGTATCCAATCCTGTACTTGTCCGCAAACCAAATGGAAAATGGAGAACGTGCGTCGACTACTCTGACTTAAATAAGGCTTGTCCAAAAGACAGTTTCCCACTTCCTCGAATCGATCAACTTGTGGATTCGACGGCCGGACACGAATTATTGTCTTTCATGGATGCTTACTCCGGGTACAATCAGATACCCATGCATGTGCCCGATCAAGAACATACAAGCTTCGTAACTGACCTAGGACTATACTGCTACATGGTCATGCCTTTTGGTTTAAAGAATGCCGGAGCAACTTACCAACGCTTAGTCAACCGGATGTTTGCCGATCAGATCGGGAAAACCATGGAGGTTTATGTGGATGACATGTTGGTAAAATCACGATACTCCATTGATCATGTCAAGGACTTGGAGTCAATGTTCAATGTCCTCCGGAGATATGGGATGAAGCTAAATCCGTTAAAATGTCATTTTGGGGTTGCTTCCGGAAAGTTCCTTGGATTCATCGTCAACGCCCGGGGAATAGAGGCCAACCCCGAAAAGATCTGGGCAATCAGGAATCTTCAAACCCCGAGGACCATAAAACAGGTTCAGAGTCTCAACGGAAAGGTTGCAGCGCTAAGCAGGTTCATCTCGAAATCAACGGATAAATGCATACCCTTTTTCGATCTGATCCGAAAAGGGAAACGAAACTTCGAATGGACTACGGAATGTGAGGGCGCGTTTCGATCGCTAATCCAGCATCTTTCCACACCACCGATTCTTTCAAAACCTGTTGATCACGAGCAATTATACCTTTATCTGGCTGTATCTGAAAACGCTGTTAGTGCTGCATTGGTTCGAGAGGAAGACCGAACACAAAAACCAGTCTATTACGTCAGTAAACGATTAACCGGGGCCGAGAGAAATTATCCAAGGCTAGAAAAGTTGGCATACTGCCTAGTCATCGCCTCGAGGAAGCTCCGTCCATATTTTCAGGCTCACCCTATCATTGTATACACCGACCAACCGTTACGACAGGTCCTCACACGACCTGAGACGTCTGGCAGGTTACTAAAGTGGAACATTGAGCTGAGTCAATTCGACATCGCATATGTTCCAAGGAGAGCCATACACGGTCAAGTCTTAGTAGATTTCATTGCCGAATTCACTGTTCCTGAAGACTTACCCGAAACTAGTGACTCCCCCGAAGATATATGGAAACTATACACTGATGGCGCATCCAACGATCGATGCTCGGGCGCAGGGATTGTGCTTGAGACCCCCGAGGGCCGATCCATCTGCTACGCCTTAAAGTTTGATTTTCGGGCAACCAACAACGAAGCTGAATACTAAGCCTTGCTCACCGGGTTGAAGTTGGCCCGAGACCTGAAAATTATCGCTGTGGAAATCTACTGCGATTCCCAGTTGGTGGTATGTCAAGTTCGGGGTGAATATCAGGCCAAGGATAGAAGGCTAGCCGCTTATCTAGCCCGGGTCCGAGCAATACTGGATCAGTTTGATTATTATACCGTTTTCTATATATCCCGAGAGCACAATCAGAAAGCCGATTCATTGGCAAAGCTGGCAAGTACAGGCGAAGCTCAACACTTGGGACTCGTCCCTGTCGAGACATTATCCTCTCCGAGCATTGATCGAACGGAGAATGAATTCACATTAGAAGCTACCTCCGAGAAGGAATCATGGATGACTCCCTACCAAGATTATATTAAGCATGGCACACTGCCCGAACGACGAAGTGAAAGAAGACAGATTCTTCGAAAGGTGTCACGATTTGTCATTCAAGACGGAGTTATGTATCGAAGAGGTTACTCTGTTCCTCTTCTCCGGTGTATCGCGCATAACGAAATCAAGCGAGTGTTGCGTGAGGTGCACGAAGGAGAATGCGGCGATCACACTGGGGGGCAAGCGCTTGCCAAGAAAATACTTCGAAACGGATATTACTGGCCTACCGTTAACCGCGATGCTATGGATTATGCCAAGAGATGTGATAAATGCCAGAGACACGCTCGGATCCCTAGAGCCCCGCCTTCTGAAATAACCCAAATGGTCAGCCCGTGGCCATTTGCAATGTGGGGGATGGATATAATCGGTGCATTGCCTTTAGCTAAAGGGGGTGCAAAGTACGCCATAGTCGCGGTTGATTACTTCACCAAATGGGCTGAGGCTGAGCCCCTTGCAACGATAACAACAAAAAAGGTGATCAACTTCGTGGTGCGCAACATCATCTGCCGGTTTGGTCTCCCGCATACTATTATCACCGATAATGGAGCCCAATTCGACAGTACTGAATTCAGGGATTTCTGTCTGCGATTTCACATCCATAAGAGATTCTCAGCAGTAGCGCACCCACAAGCAAACGGTCAGGTCGAGGCCATCAATAAGGTTATCAAGTCTATATTGAAGAAAAGATTGGAGAAAGCCGGGGGCAAATGGGTCGATGAACTACCAATGGCTCTGTGGGCATACAGAACAACTCACAAAACTGCGACCGGACACACCCCTTTTTCTCTATCCTATGGCTCCGAAGCAGTTATCCCGGTCGAAATGGAAGTTCACTCTCACCGTGTGACATACTACGACCCGAAAACGAATGCTATATTACTTGCTGAATCCCTAGATCTGCTTGATGAGAAACGTGAAGAAGCCGACGTGAGGGCAGCTGCATATCGAAGTCGAGTCGCTCGAATATACAACGCCAAGGTCCGCCCACGGACTTTTGAATCCGGCGACCTGGTACTCAAAAGAGTTTACCCGGTTCCTTCGCACATGAACCCAAATTGGGAAGGGCCGTATATGATTTCACAAAAACTCAGAGATGGCACGTTCAAGTTATCGACCGTTGATGGTCTCACTTTACCAAGAGCCTGGAATAGCGGAAGCCTCCGTCCCTACTACACCTAACAGGCTTTATTTGTCTTTCTATCAATTTCTTCCCTAGCATTTTGTTTTTCGCATTTTGAAATTTGAGCTTGTAATAAGGCAACTGATGTTGTCATGCTTCTTTTATTTCAGCAATAAAACGCCATCTCTTCGAGCCAAAAGTTGTGATTCACTGAAAATAGCACATAATATCACATTGCACGAAGAGCTAAATTCCATCACACGGTGGGATTTATCTAAATAGGGAGTAACTGTGATACGACCAGTCACTTACTAAATAAGACCCGAGCTCGGGGGCAAAACACAATACCAGCATTCACAGGGATTGATACACGACAATCCTTTTACTAACTCCAACTTCCCAGAGTGTGAATTGGAGTATAAAGCATCCAATAAATCGTTCCCAGAGTGCGAACGGACTCCAACTTCCCAGAGTGTGAATTGGAGTATGAAACATCCAATAAGTCGTTCCCAGAGCGCGAACGGACTCCAACTTCCCAGAGTGTGAATTGGAGTATAAAACATCCAATAAGTCGTTCTCAGAGCGCGAACGGACTCCAACTTCCCAGAGTGTGAATTGGAGTATAAAACATCTAATAAATCGTTCCCAGAGTGCGAACGGACTCCAACTTCCCAGAGTGTGAATTGGAGTATGAAACATCCAATAAGTCATTCCCAGAGCGCGAACGGACTCCAACTTCCCAGAGTGTGAATTGGAGTATAAAACATCCAATAAGTCGTTCTCAGAGCGCGAACGGACTCCAACTTCCCAGAGTGTGAATTGGAGTATAAAACGTCCAATAAGTCGTTCCCAGAGCGCGAACGGACTCCAACTTCCCAGAGTGTGAATTGGAGTATAAAACATCCAATAAATCGTTCCCAGAGTGCGAACGGACTCCAACTTCCCAGAGTGTGAATCGGAGTATAAAACATCCAATAAGTTGTTTCCAGAGCGCGAACAGACTCCAACTTCCCAGAGTACGAATTGGAGTATAACCATCTAATCCAGATTCCCGAAGCGCGAATCAAAGTACAAGTAACAATTCGAAGTTCCCAAAATACGGGCCGAGATATCAATATCAACTCCCAATTCCCATAGCGTGGAATGGAGTGTAAACATCGATAACCCTCAAATTCCTGGAATGCAAGACAGATTATCAATCTCTAATTGTCATGAATCCCCAGAAGGGGGGGGCATGTGTTCAGGGCTTGCAATAAACGCAATCAGCCGCCAGAATATGAGTATTATTCCCCGCAACTAAGGGGCAAAAAGCTGAGTGCTAATCGCTGGCTTAAGTAATAATATACTCAGAATCCGACTCATTCATTAAATCACGACATGAAGCTATATAAATACTGAGCGGATACAACACAAATACTGCAAGGCATTCAGGTAAGAAGAAAAGTGTAACTTCCCATTTCATTAACCAACAAAAACAAGTTTGATTACATGGCAAGTAAAGATGTTTCAATTAAGTGGAGGCCGCATTCGTACATACACATGGCCCAAGAAAAAACAAAAGAAGAGGCAAAAGAATTGTTATCCGTAAATCTCACGACAAAGCGAGGGGCTCACTCTTTCTTCCTCCGGTGTTTCTTCCTCGGAGTCGAGCCGCTAGACCCACTGCCTGGCTTCCTACGAGACTTTTTGCCTTTCTTTGGAACATCCTCCGGTTCCGGCATGATATCAACATCTTCCTCAGAACTGGAAGGGATGGAGATTCTTTTATAAGGACGAACCGGGGGCATGGGAGCAATAACAGATACTTGTTCAGCAACACTCGAGACGGTTACTGTGCCGCCAGGAGAAATCATCATTAGAGAAGATAAGCTTGAAGGAACGGCGTCACCACCGGGACCAACTGTCACTGTCTTGGCCATCTCGGCACTTATCTCTGCTAAAATCTCCTCCTCTCGAGACAGTTGAGCTGCGCTAGGTACGCTAGTGGTCATCACGATCGAACTAGAAACTGGAGCAGCTCCGCTCGTCACAAAAGAGAGGTCGGGCATGGGGTCAAGAGGATGACCAAATAGCTCTTCAAACATTTGAACATCGAATGACATTGAGCCTCCCTCTCCCATATCACCAACCATGGCGGCAGTTGAAATCGCCTCGGTGAAAATAACTCCACGTGTAGGATGTAAAGCCGAAGGGACAGGGAGCACGGGTGCGACACTCTCGGTCACTAAACAACAAAAATTAGAGCTATCAGACCAAGAAATTCCCTCGAAAATCAATGTTTTAAGACGTAAAGGGAAATACCTACTTTACCTTGCCTTGGAGCTTGAACAAGCTTGGGGACGAGCGTCTTGCCCGAAGACAGTTCCGGTTGGTCCGGATTGTAGGCGGGAATAGCTTGTGAATCAACCACGGCAGCAGCTTCGGGTGAAGTCGAAACAGGGACTTCAGTATTCTCGCTATGGTGCACGATACCCGAACCTTCGCCCACCTCCGTTTGATGGACGACAAGTCTTTCTTTTTCAACAGAAATGATTGCTTCATGAAGGGTCCTCCTCTCATCCTCGCTGAGCAGACGTGACTCAAGCTCAAACTCATCTAATACCGAATCCGGACAAGACATCCTCTTGTTTTCCACTAATTTCTTCCAAGCGTTGTAGAGAGGCATCGAGTAATCCCCTAGCCAGGAGAGATTTCTATGCTCCAATACATTGGCATTATATGTGTCCAAAAGATCGTCGAATTCGGCCTCCATCTTGAACCTCTCTGCTTGGACTCTCTCCTCCAACTCCGATTCAACCTCCTTAACCCTTACAATGGCCGCATCGCGCTCGGCCCGAAAAGATACAGCCTGCTCACACGCCTCTTGCGCAGCCACGTTCGCGTCGTCTTTTTCTTTATTCATGTCAGCGAACCTAGCCTTTAGCTCCTCTAGTTCCTTCACTGCCGCATCCCGCTCAGATTCAACGTTCTTGTATCGATGGCCTAAGTCTTCAACTAAAGTACAATGTGCCTGTTGCATTTTTGCCATTTCAGCTAATGTCTCATCAACCTTCTGTAATGACTCGACCTCGGCCTTGCGGGAAGATTCCGCCTCAGATTGGAGTATGTCGACGATGCGACTCTTTTGAGCCAAGTCGGCCTCTAGCTTCTCAATGATTTGGGCCCGGTCGAAGGCAGCTTTGGAAGCCTTAACAGCCGCTTTGTACCATTCTTTGTACTGAGCAAAAAAGTCACGGGTGTAGTTGAGCGCCGAAGTCGCGGCATCATCGGGAATTCTTTTAAGATTGGGAGGAAAAATACAAGCATCAAAGCAAATATCTGGAAAATCTTTCCTCAGTTGTGCAAGCCTGATGGCCCCTTCGCCAGAAGACTCAATAAGGGTCTCCTCCCCAGACATAGACGTTGCGACCCCGGTTCGAGAATGATGTGGCTCAGGCCTCGAAACCTGCGAAGATGACTGATGTCGTAGAGGCTCGGATGCCTGGACATGACTTCGGGATTGCGGAGGAGATCGAGATGGGGAGCGATGCCTACGATCTCTGTCTGATCGTTCCTGGCTGGAGTTACCACGGCGATGATCCTTTGCATAATACACCTGGCCATATTGCCTCCGGTCACGATCACGATCGGGGCCTCCACGACGAGATTCATAATAGGTTGAGGGGTGATGCACTCTCCGGAGTTTGTCCAATGTAGTCTGACGACCAGCCATGTTACCTGGAAAAGAGATACAGTTCAGTTAAGTACCAGGAAAAATCAATAGGGCGAGTGAAGCAGTCATGTAGTGTCATGAGAGTGTATGCAAATGTGCAAAGCCCCCGACCAACCAGAGGTTTCGACTGCACTAATGGGTAAAAGCCCGCTTATGTCTAACGCTTCCCGGAGCTCAACCAACCCGGACTTGTGATAAAGAGAAACGCATTCCGGGATGGGAACGTCATCCAGTCCTGTGAAAATGTTTCCTGATTGACAAAGAGTGGAGTCAGAAGAAATAATTCCAGGAATCAAGCGAGACACGATTACAGACTTCCGACTCGCAAATTTAGGAACAACGGCCTTGCCTTTCCGCTTTTTTCCTGCTTGGGGAAAATCAGCCGCTAGCCCGGTGTAAGTAGGCGTCCTCTCATCATCGCCCATTCCTCTTATCGCTACACCGGTCCTCTTCTTTGCCTTCGGAGCCGATTTCACAAACCCTTCAACGACAATACTCTGGTTCGTCTCAATTAAGCCCAGCATCCTTAAGTTATCGTCGGTTAAGACCAAGTCAATGTGCCGCAGGTCACTCGGAACCTCTTGTAGACTTCGGATGACGTTTCTGTATCGACCACCGTCTGGCCTTGATATGATAGCTGCAAGAAAAAAAACACCTGATGTCAGTTCAAGTGTTGGCAATGACCATTAAAGAAGGCTAACACGATGTACGATACTTACGTCTGGACAGCCATCGCCTAGCGAATCCTGGGGGGCATCGGACAAAGAACCATTCATTCTTAAAGTAACTGAGTCTGGTCCAGGCTCCCATCACAATCTGGCAGTTTCTAACTGCCTCCAGAAAGGTGAACGATGGACTATCACCCCTGCTCTTGAAGTTGAATATATGTCTAATCTCAGCTGGCCTAGGCGGACGAAAAAGGCGGTCCATGAATAAGATGAAAACACTGTTCAGTAACGCGTGTCCGTTGGGGTGAAGTTGTGCGGGAGCGATTCCAATGAACGATAGCATCTCCCTGATATATTGGTTAAACGGGGGGAGAGTTCCAGCCGCACAAGCGTGGCGATAAAAAGCAGTATAGCCCTCGGGTGGATTGTGAGGCCTATCATCAACTCCCGGTAGCAAAACATCATCCGGGGATAAGCTATGCTTCGAACATATCCGACCCAATAATGCTCCAGAAATATTAGATCGGACGGAATCTATGGGATCCTCGATAAGTAAGGCCTCCGGCAATTCGTCCGGAGCAGGATCTATTACTTCTGGAATGATCTCTGGAATTTCTAGCATCAGAGGAGGCAAGCTTTGTAACTCTTGTTGTTCAGAACCCGAAGACTCCATAACTAACTAACTCACGAAAAAGCAGCGTTAAAAACGAGGAAAGCCCGTATATTCCCCGGTGTGAAGCATATGGATATGCCGTGCAATGCAAATACATAACTAAAACAAATTTTACAAGAGTAAAACGCGGTGTCTGAACGACTAGGCTTTTGAATCAGAGAACGAAAACGACCGTCATCACTGACCGTCGCTTTCACGTCCCTCGGATACTACTGACCAATTCAAGTATGAATTCGTTTAAGTCACGGTGCCATCGACGAGCTCAAAAAGACAGGTCAGGTCAACTTTGATCATGCGAAGGACGAAGCTCGTCGGAATCAAATATGCTAAAAATTTAGTGGGTTCGTTAAAGTTCGATTTAAAAGTGGTCGTAGTTCAGGTATTGGAACGAATCGATGAGGTGGAAGTTCCAGAAGCAAGAACGTTCGAATCGATCGACTCGATTCGACACGAGTCAGATCGGTGAACCTCGAATCAGCGCAGTTCGAACCCATGGAGCCCCACCTGACTTCGAATCCATCAAAGTCGGGCTCCTTCGAATCCATCAAGAGCGGTTCGAATCCACGGAGCCCCACCTGACTTCGAATCCATCGAAATCGTGCTCCTTCGAATCCATCAAGAGCGGTTCGAATCCACGGAGTCCCACCTAGCTTCGAATCCATAGGAGTTGAACTCCTTCGAATCGATGAACGTATTATTGCTTCGAATCGATCAGTAGTGAGCTCCTTCGAATCGATCAGAATGCCACTGTTTCGAATCCATCACAGCACGCCTTTTTTGTTGTGTTTTCCTGCAATCATCGGTTCGAAGCTACACATTCGAAACCAACTCAAAGCGCGCACCCCTGATCGATACGGCTCAAAGGTTTGCATTCCTCAGTTCCATGGAGTCGGCCTACTTCGTTCAAACCTCGTCACTCTCCAAAAATTTCCAGAAGAAGGGGTTGAATCAATGCCAAAAAAAGATTAATCTATCATTCTCAAAACCGAATCGACCCCTTGATCACCTGATTTAGTTTGATTACAAATGGAAGCTAGAAGGAATTTGGTCGATTCGTGAAAAAGCACGTTTGATTTGGCTCTGGGAAATCGATTCGGAGAAGCAGCTAAAGCAATGGTAAAAGGTAAAAAGTGAAAATGAAGGCAACCTCATGTATTTATACGGATTCCAAGAGGGATTAGTGTCACTTCGACTCCCATCGATTCGAACGACCACTTTCGAATCCATCCCAGTTTCGAATCCATCGGAGTCTTCGAACCCATCACTGATTCGAATCCATCTAAGTTTCGAATCCACTGGAAACTTCGAATCCATCTAAGTTTCGAATCCACTGGAAACTTCGAATCCATCTAAGTTTCGAATCCACTGGAAACTTCAAATCCATCCAAGTTTCGAATCCATCAAGGGCTTCGAGTCCATCAGAGTCCTCGAATCCATCACTGATTCGAATCCATCTAAGCTTCGAATCCATCAGGAGTTTCGAATCCTTCTAAGCTTCGAACCCATCAAAAACCACTAATTAACAACACTTTGGCTTGAATCTAAAATCGATTCAGGAGAAAACCGGGACGGAGTTCGGCAGCAAACAAAGACCGACATGACTCATGGACACACGACGTTAATAAGGGCGGAGCTAATGTATGTACACACATAACGAACTAATGTTCGATTTTGAACATTCGCAGGGATCAAATATTTACCCTGTTATAGCAACGACAGCCAACGGTTAGGCACAATCACACAGTAATCAATCATATCAAGGCAAGATTACGGCAATACGGTATATGAGTCTCGACGAAAAGGGAGCAATAATCTTCAGAATATAATGGCGACTATTAAAAGCACGTCATGTTCCCACAAGACGTACTTTAGGGGGCAAAATGTTATCCCGCTTTTTGGACAAAAGCCGTGATACCAAAAGGTTGGTCAAAGACAGGAGACAGTTCGCCTCAGAGATTGATCGTACTTCAGTCCGCTATGGATATCGATGAATTCTGTCCGAGTCCGGATTGGGCCACAATTGATAGGGCGTAACAAGAAAGACCATAGAAGCCACCGATTCAAATTTCAAGTCAATCCGAGGTCATATGCTCAAGATATGATGGATTCAAGTTAAGAAGGTGCACATTGCTCGGTCCGAACCCATCATGATTCGAACCCATCATGATTCGAACCCATCATATTCGAATCCATCGCGTTCGAACCCATCGTGTTCGAAACCATCCGTTTCGAACCCATCAGCCAACGCCTTCCTTCGAATCCATCAAGCCAATTGGTACTTCGAATCCATCCATCAAACTTTGTATCCATCACCGCCTAAATACGCTTCAAATCGATGACAGCTTCGAATCCATCACAAGCTTCGGGTCCATCACAGCTTCGAATCCATGCTGTCCTCGAACCCTACACGTTAAAAACAACTACGAATCGATCTGGAGCCATCGATTCGAAGCGTCACCGCCCCCTCATACAACAGGTTCGATTCGAACCTATGGGTTCGAACCATATGGATTCGAAACATATGGATTCGAACCTAAGGGTTCGAACCATATGGATTCGAAACATATGGATTCGAATGACCCAGAGGATCGATTCGAACTAACCAGCGTACCGAGATGCCTCATCTCGAATCGATCATAACTCCCAATCTACTGATCCAAATCCCATGAAATTTTTACAGAAGTTTGTCTACATGACGAAGAACGTCCACGCCAAGTTCCATCGCAATTGGACGATTTTTTGGTCGATTCGAAGTTCACTTCGAATCGATCCCAAACTGGGCACGCACTTCAAGAACTCGGGCCTGTGGGTCCCCCGTCACGTGCCAAGCAGTCTCTCCATGATTTAGGCGGGATTTTGGCCTTCCACACCTATAAATAGAGCCCCCTGGTCATTCTGAAGGGAGGTCGGAGAATTTGGGGAAGAAGAACAAGTCTAAACGCTGCCAGGATCACTCCATGCTGTCTCAATTGCTGTCAATTTGGAATTTAAGTCCATTTCCTGCTGTAATTTGCTGAAAAGCACTTGTAATCTTCAAGTATTAAGAAATAAAGTGAAAAAACTTCATAGTGGACGTAGGCGCATAGCCGAACCACTCTAAATCCTTGTCTTCTGCGCAATTTATTTTTCTGTGACTTGGAGTTTTTGTTAGATAAACCCTATTTTCAATTCAAGTTCTTTATTTACTATCTCTTCAAAAACTTCCGAAGGGTGTTTGCCCATTTTTGGTGCAAACACACACATAAGCAATGATTTACTTAATCACAACATAATTATATTAAAATGAATTAAATTAACTATCTCTATCTCTAATCAATTTAAAGTGAATTAAATTAATTACTTCATCTCTTAATTAATTTAAAATTAATTAAATTAATTACCTTCATTACAACAAATGTTGCTTAAATAAACATTAATTAAACCAATTAATTAATCATCATCTTAATTTATCAACCTTGATTAATTAACTCTTAATCAAGTAATTGATCCTTAATTATTTTCATTAATCATATCAGTTAATGAACCTTAATTAATTACTTCCATAAATAAATTAACTTTAATTAATTACATTATTTCTTAATTAATTACATAAGTTAATCATGCTCAAATTAATTGCTTTCAATTAATCAACTTTGATAAATATAAACAGTAACTAATTATTCTTAATTACTCTTAATTACTTTTAATTACTTTTATAAATTCGTTGATTTATTGCATCAAGTAATAAACCCTTAATTACTTTACCAAGTAATTATCCTTTTAAAATTACTTCTCAATCAGTAATTTTCACTTATCTCAATCACCCCTGTAATTTATCAATTACTTATCTTAAGTAATAACTCTTATCAAAACTTATTAAGTAAACATACTTAACCATTTATCAAGTGACTATTCTTAATTAATTAACAAACTAATTAACTTACTTGATCACACTTATCTCATCAATTATAATCGAGTAATTCATCCCTTAATTACTCTTTAACCAAATTAATCTTTAATTAACAGATTAATTATCTTCAATTATTAATTAATAAGCCTAATTATTAATCAATTCTTTAATACAAAGTAATCAGTCACTAATTACTTTTATAATTAATTAATTAACCTTAATTAACTAATTAATCATCTCTTAATCATTAATTCATAAAACTCAATTATTAATTAACAACCTTAATTACAAATTAATTAATCCATAAATATAATTAATCAATCCTTAATTACAATTAATTAACCTTTAATAATAGTTAATTAATTCTTAATTAACTTGCATTATAGATTAATAACCTTTATTTATTAATTAAGAAAACCAAATTAAAACTTAATTACTAGTTTAATTACCTAATCAATTAATAATTAAAATTTAATTAATCATTAGTCATTAATTAAATCATCATAATTATTAGTTAACTAAATTAATAATTATACTAAATTAATTACTTAATTAATCCTTTAAAATAAGTAATTAAATTAATTAATTAAACTAAAAATTCTTAATTAACCAACTAATTATTATTCATTTTAAAACTTAATTATCTTTTAAGATAAAACATTATCTTTAATTAACCTTGAAATCTTTACTTAACTTAATTCATAAATTAAATTAAAATATAAAAAAATCATTAATTACCTATCTTTAATTATTAATTAACAATCATTAGTTTTAAGTTCAAAAATTACTTAAACCCTTAATTGTTAATTAATAAATCATTTTTCATTAATAAAAACATTTCCCTATAAATTTCCTTTTTATATTTCCAAAGTAAGTTTTGAAAATAACATTAAGGTTTTTAACTTAAAAACATTTTAAACTCTTCATACAAATTCATTTATAAAAACAAACCAATTTAAAGAAATAAGTTTCTAGAAATAACCTTAGCCTAATTATTAAAAGTTTAAAAACTTACTTTATTAAAAATTTAAAAGCTAGTTAAATGTTCCATTTGGGTTCAACCCATTAATAATTGAACCAAGAAACAAGTATGCTATCTTTTCTTTTCTTTTTAAAACAAATTTGACTTTAAAGTTTTTAAAACTGTTTTAATTAAAACTAAAAAACTGTTAAACTTAACAATTTAACCCTATACACAAAAGGCCACAGAAATAACGCGAGCCACAACCAAAAATACACGAGCTTTTCCCTGAGTCATCTACCATATTTCCCGAGATGAAACCCAACAACACAACACCCACAACCTACTGATACCCAAAGCTCATACGTGCACCAGCACTAGTGCCGGAACCACCTCCGGTCAACGACGAACCCACTGCCAAGACACTCCACCACCCGACAATCACTTACGATCAATAGAACCCCATTCCTTGCCTAGATTCAAAATCGAGCTCCTCAGGGTGAACTAAACCCAAACCATCATCAGAAAATCCCTGAATCCCACACCTCCGATCAACTATAACCACCACAACTCTGGCCATGGGTTGCCGACCCACCGCGCATCCTTCTTCCAGGATTTCTTCAAGCTTGATGCAAAGACGAAGGTGCAGTAGCCAAATTCCAAAGTTCAAAACAGAACTTCCTTTAAAAACAAATTCGAGCAAATTAAAACTCCACCATGGATTAAAAATTCTTCAACCATTTTTACCTTACTCTCCAGTCCTACCACTAACTCCATCATGAATCTCGAGCAACCCAGATGCATAAATCAATAGATTTTTGCAAAAACCCAATTTCCAGATAAACCCTAATTACACACTTAATATGATTTTAAAAATTGTGATTCCTGTCTTAAAAATCCTAACATTCTAAGATGATATAAGATATAGGCTTGAATCAATAAAAATTAACATTTGATTTTATTATATTTTGAAAATTCCAACTATGTTTACTTGTTCTAGAAATTTTCCCGAATCTAAAATACTAGTTCTTGTTTTAAGAAAATTATATGATGTTTAAACTAACTAGCTTGATTTAAAACCCCATAGATTCACAGAGATTAAGCTAAAATTTAAAATTTTGTTTTGTTTTAAAAATCTCGGAAATCAGAAAACTAGGAGATCCAAACTACCCAACAAGAAATCCAAATACATTACAGATTGGTGCTTCTATCATCACATGCAATATATCATTATCACAGGAAATTTTCAAGCAACAGATAATTAATCACTTAAATTTTTAGTAAAAATGTTTACTCACCTCTATAAAGAAATGCAGAGGTTTGAAAAAAAGAACAGAAAGCTGAAGCCTCTAAAAGAAACAAAAATGCTTTATCCTTTTGCTTCAGATTGCCTCTTAAAAAAAACTTGCATGCATTTGGAAATTGATGCAGACATGGGATTTGAAAACTTGCATCAACTTTGAAAACATTTTGCAGCTTGGTCACAACATGGTTTGAAGAAGGTTTTGTATTTGAGGAGCTTCAGATTTTAATTTGAGGAGTAGATGCAGGCTTTTGGAAAAAGTTTTACAGGTAAACAGTATTTGCAGATTTGATTTTTTTTTGAGGAGGTTCCAGGTTTTCATTTTGAGGATTGGTTTGAAGATTTCAGATTCTTGTTTTAAGAAGATTACAATTTTGTGCTTAATTCTGGAATTGAATTTCAGAAGAGAGTATTTTACAAATTTATGGAAAATTTTCAGAATTTCAATCTGCCATTGTTTTTAAATTTTTGAAAAGTAGATAAAAAAAATAGAAGGAGATGGAAATGTTTATAAGTAATTTTAGATTTTATAAAAATTAAAAAAATGCAAATATGACACATGTCTCAAACTTACATAAATGTTTAACACTTGTTTGACAAAGTGATTAAGAACTTAGCACATGTCAATTTTTATGTATATTTATTCTAAAAGAAATTTAAAAGCTTTTTAAATTAATTTTCTAATTAACTAATATGTTTTCTTAATTTAAAAAATACTTTCTAATTAAATTTCTAATAAACAAATACATTTATACATTTATAAATTTATATAAATACAGTCTTTAAAAAGAAATGAAACCAAATATAATTTAAATAAAATTATAAATATTGCAAACTCATTTTAAATGCTATTTCAAAAGCCTTGTATTTATTCTTATTAAATAAATAAAACTCCAAATTTCTATAGATATATTTCTATATAAAGAAAAATATAAAACAAATCTTATTTTTAATTAAAAACATTATCTATATATTTTAAATTCAAACTATATTATTATTTTAATTTAATATGTATGTATATCTTCTTAAATTCAAATTTATATTCAATGTCAAAATCAAATTTAAAAATCCAAATCGAAAATTAATTAAAATAAATATAAATATCTATTTTTAAATACGCTCATTATTATTTACAAATAATTTATCCTATTTTAAAAATCAATTTAAAATACACAGAAATAAATATTTTTAAACACACTTATCAATTATGAAAACAATAAGCCAATTTAGAATTTATTTATACAAATAAAATAATTATTCTTTTAAAACCAATTTATAACCATAATTAAAACATTATATTATTACTACTTGGTTATTTATTTTGAAAATAACAATTTATAAATTTCAAATAATTAAATTTAAGAGATTATCACATTTTAAATTCCTGGAAATTCCGGGATATTACATTCCTCCCCCCTTAAAAGAATTTCGTCCTCGAAATTTAAAACAAAGATAATCCAAAGTTTAATTTTATTTCAACCAATTCAAACATTCATAACAGCCATACACTATCGATCAAACAAACAATTTCATCAAAACAAACCATTCAAACAAATAAACGACACTAGCTATCCGAACACAGATCCGGATAAGCTTTCTAAAATTATCTCGAGTTTTCCAGGTACAGACACAGGGATACTCGCTCTACTAAATTCAAACCAGCTATACTACTAGGTTACCGAGTTCCTACTCAGCTAGATCTATAATCTGCCCAAGATACCAGATTACAGACAAGTCTGATCAACAACTAAATCATTTACAGAACTACGGGTCTCAAAACCATTGATGGACCAAAACACGTACTCCCTCAGAGACACGTGAAATATTTTGAATTCCAGTCTTCAAACTGGCAGTTCAACTCTTCAAACCAAATCATTGATCTTTACAAAAATTCAGAAGAATCCAATATACCTCGGAGCTCACCAAATCTTATTGCTTCGCTAACCCGAGAAAAAATCAACAACATCGAAGTCTCTAACTTCGAATTCGAAATTCCTCCATTTCTTAACCTCTCCCGGATGATCCGGGCTGCCTACAGATCCTTCCTGGTCAACTCAACCTTCGTTGATGCCTCTACAACAAACTGGATCAACTCAACAAACTGATCCTCACAAGATCAATCCAAAATCAAAACCAAACTTTACTATCAACAGTAGAAAACAACTTCTCCCATCCGAAAGAGACAAAATAGAATCACTCGCCAACTTGCCTTAGATCCTGAAAATTAATTCAGTAGAAACTCTCTAATCCAAAATACTGCAACTTTCAGTTGTTTCTACTCAATAACAACAGCCACCTTGCTTCCGCTGCACAACTCTAATCTAGAGCAGATGAGAATGTCGTCGAATGGACATAGGAAGAGACTAAACATCACATCTCAGAAATAAGGTTCAATAGAAGTTCCAAGAAATACAGAGCTGCTTCACCAAACAATCAACCTAGGAGACAACCTTCTACCTAGCTGAATTACCAATATCACTCATATCAAGTCGATTCAGAACTCAATCTCCAATGCGGGCAAATCTCTAACTTTCCTGAAGATATATCAGGAAAATCTCCAGCAACTCCTTAACTTCTATATCCTCTAGAGATGCCACAAATCCAAGCAAAAGACTATATAAGATAATCATCAAACCATCGCAAGTCACTTTTGCGATCACTGAATCCAATACCTAAGATACCGTTCTCTCTCCACTAATCAGAATAGTTTATCCTTGACCAACTAATCCATCGAAGAAACAGATCCTCACTGCTACTTCTGAATTCCACCTTAAGGAAATGCTAAGCCAAAAAGATCTTCCTACTAAAACACAGAACACTCCCGAGCTTCACCACTAACACAGATGCCAAAGACTTCCTATCCAAAGTTCTTAGAGAAACTTGGACCTCCAACTAAACACATACATCCTACTAAACTCAGCTACAACACTGAAGCAGACACACTTCCTTAAACTTGCTCCGAAAGAAAACATCTTCGAAGACATCCATAGTCACTGCATCTCATCACGCAGCTACTGCTTCCCGAGGTATCAAAATACCATCACTTACTTCTGCCTAACTGACAGATCCAAAATCTCAAGAATCCGCTCACGCGAGCGCGATCAAACCAACACTTCCAAGATGAACTCCAACCTTAACAGGTTTCCTTCAGAGATCAAATGAAATCTTACACCAAATTGCAAAGATTACTCGAGAAGGTATTAGGTCTGCAATCTCGAAAAACACACTTCCAATTTCAAACATTCAAACTCCAACCATTGGTAGTCGTGTTACACACGCCACTACCTCATCTACCTTTATAACTTATGTTGGAAAACCCGAACAACTAACCCAACAGATAGGTAGAAATATATATATATATATATATATATATATATATATAGCTATATATAAAAAAATTACAAGTACGCTCTCTCAAGAAAGACACCACTACAGAGCCTAGGTATTCGCTCAACCTAATGCTCTGATACCAACTGAAACGACTCAACTTTCTCACCACAGAAAATCGCATCATTTTTAAGAAAGAAAGGGATAGAAAAGAGAAAAGACAGAGAAGAAGAAAGGAACAACATCAGAATCTAAACAGCGGAACGAATAAATTATATTAATCACATAATATATTACATAGTATCAAATACATCAGAGATACAAAGCTAAAACAACACATACTAGACAGTTATAAACACCTGTCTAGTTATACAACTCAATACAACCCAAAGACCACAACTCAGAGAACACACAGCGGAATACTATATAACTACACGCAGAAGCCTCCTGCCCCATTGCTCCTCCAGAATTCGACAAAGCCAACCTGAATTCCCCTAGCTACTCGTAAAAATTTGAGTACCCAAGAGTTTAAGAAAAACAGAATAAACTCTGGGTCAGACATGGGTCTGGTGTGAGTAAACGATTAAAGTTTCTTAACTTTAAAAAAAAACCTTTTGAAAGAAAAAGGTATCACGTAAGACTTCCCACACATAAGCATGGAAAAGTTTTTACCTTACGCTAACCAAACATTTGATAGGAAATCCAGTGATATTATAATAGGTTTAGGGTTTTCAAATAAATAAGATATAGCCGAAATTGTTACATTATTAAATTCCAGCTACTAGCCACAAAAGTGGGTAATACAATCAAAATCGATGGCATTTATTGGATTTTGGATTCCATACAATGGCAGGGCTACTGGGGTACCGCCCGTCACAGTACGTGGCCTAGATCACCGTACCGAGGAGTACGCCCGCTCCCCTGCAACACAAAGCCGGAACCGTTCCTTACTAAATAGTTCCGAATAAGACAACCCCGGCGGATGTAGCTATTCAACCGCCCACACAGCCGAAAATAAAAGGGACCTCTAGACAGGGGTAAATCTTACTCTCAAGTGGGGGCTACCTACGAAGCCTTGCTGCACCTCCCCTGTTTTAGCCATTCCCGGTTGATGAGGCTTGAGGCTACGATTACCTTTTAGTGAACACATCACTTAGAATGCTCATCGTCCACCTGACGATGTTCTGAAAGCATTCAATCCATACAAGTTCGTTCCGGGTTCGAACGAAACCGAAGGCATTATCTCGTTACACTCATTTTGGAATCATCCTCAGAGTTAACGACAATAACCCTTGCACTTTGAATCTTCATCTCAAATCTGAAAGTACTACTCGTCAAACTCATCACGGAATCACCCTTAGAGTTATGCTGACGAATAGTTCTTACACCTCGAGCCTTCACTCTTCACAAGAGATTCACGATCTATCGTTAATTTGGATCGATGTGGTTTTCGGATATCCAAATATGGAAACCCAATTCTGGTCTCATCGAAATCCAAAACGTATCTTTTAGGTCCTAGTTGTTTAAGGTTAAACAATTCAATTCAACTATCTATATACACACAGAATAGATAATTTACAATATCTCATGATAATCACATTACCAAAATAAACAGATGATCCATAACAAAATAGGTAATCCACATCATCATCACAATAGATAGTCTATATTACCATCACAATGCAACCAAGCATTCATACCACACAACATTACTTGTCTCATTTCTGAGATTACATCCATTCAAGACAATCAAATTCATCCATTCATACATAAGCAATGATTTACTTAATCACAACATAATTAATTTAAAATGAATTAAATTAACTATCTCTATCTCTAATCAATTTAAAGTGAATTAAATTGATTACTTCATCTCTTAATTAATTTAAAATTAATTAAATTAATTACCTTCATTACAACAAATGTTGCTTAAATAAACATTAATTAAACCAATTAATTAACCATCATCTTAATTTATCAAGCTTGATTAATTAACTCTTAATCAAGTAATTCATCCTTAATTATTCTCATTAATCATATCAATTAATGAACCTTAATTAATTACTTCCATAAATAAATTAATTTTTAATTAATTACATTATTTCTTAATTAATTACATAAGTTAATCATGCTTAAATTAATTGCTTCCAATTAATCAACTTTGATAAATATAAACAGTAATTAATTATTCTTAATTACTCTTAATTACTTTTAATTACTTTTATAAATTCTTTGATTTATTGCATCAAGTAATAAACCCTTAATTACTTTACCAAGTAATTATGCATTTAAAATTACTTCTCAATCGGTAATTTTCACTTATCTCAATCACCCCTGTAATTTATCAATTACTTATCTTAAGTAATTACTCTTATCAAAACTTATTAAGTAAACATACTTAATCATTTATCAAGTGACTATTCTTAATTAATTAACTTACTTGATCACACTTATCTCCTCAATTATAATCGAGTACTTCATCCCTTAATTACTCTTTAACCAAATTAAACTTCAATTAACAGATTAATTATCTTCAGTTATTAATTAATAAACCTTCATTATTAATCAATTCTTTAATACAAAGTAATCAATCACTAATTACTTTTATAATTAATTAATTAACCTTAATTAACTAATTAATCATCTCTTAATCATTAATTCATAAAACTTAATTATTAATTAACAACCTTAATTACAAATTAATTAATCCATAAATATAATTAATCAATCCTTAATTACAATTAATAACCTTTAATGGTAGTTAATTAATTCTTAATTAACTTGCATTATAGATTAATAACCTTTAATTATTAATTAAGAAAACCAAATTAAAACTTAATTACTAGTTTAATTACTTAATTAATTAATAATTAAAATTTAATTAATCATTAGTCATTAATTAAATCATCATAATTATTAGTTAACTAAATTAATAATTATACTAAATTAATTACTTAATTAATCCTTTAAAATAATTAATTTAATTAATTAATTAAACTTAAAATTCTTAATTAACCAACTAATTATTATTCATTTTAAAACTTAATTATCATTTAAGATAAAACATTATCTTTAATTAACCATGAAATCTTTACTTAACTTAATTCATAAATTAAATTAAAATATAAAGAAATCATTAATTACCTATCTTTAATTATTAATTAACAATCATTAGTTTCAAGTTCAAAAATTACTTAAACCCTTAATTGTTAATTAATAAATCATTTTTCATTAATAAAACATTTCCTTATAAATTTCCTTTTTATATTTCCAAAGTGAGTTTTGAAAATAACATTAAGGTTTTTAACTTAAAAACATTTTAAACCCTTCATACAAATTCATTTATAAAAACAAACCAATTTAAAGAAATAAGTTTCTAGAAATAACCTTAGCTTAATTATTTAAAGTTTAAAAACTTACTTCATTAAAAATTTAAAATCTAGTTAAATGTTCCATTTGGGTTCAACCCATTAATACTTGAACCAAGAAACAAGTATACCATCTTTTCTTTTTTTTAAACAAATTTGACTTTAAAGTTTTAAAAACTGTTTTAATTAAAACTAAAAAAACTGTTAAACTTAATAGTTTAACCCTGTACACAAAAGACCCCAGAAATAATGTGAGCCACAACTAAAAATACACGAGCTTTTCCCTGAGTCATCTACCTTATTTCCCGAGCTAAAACCCAGCAACACAACACCCACAACCCACTAATACCCAAAGCTCATACGTGCACCTGCACCAGTGCCGGAACCACCTCCGGTCAGCGACGAACCCACTACCAAGACACTCCACCACCCTACAATCACCTACGATCAACAGAACCCCATTCCTTGCCCCGATTCAAAATCGAGCTCCTCAGGGTGAACTGAACCCAAACCATCATCAGAAAATCCCTGAATCCCACACCTCCGATCAACTATAACCGCCACAGCTCCGGCCATGGGTTGCCGACCCACCGCGCATCCTTTTCCCAGGATTTCTTCAAGCTCGATGCAAAGACGAAGGTACAGTAGCCAAATTCCAAAGTTCAAAATAGAACTAGGTTTAAAAACAAATCCGAGAAAATTCAACTCCACCATGGATTACAAATTCTTCAACCATTTTTACCTTACTCTCCAGTCCTACCACTAACTCCATCATGAATCCCGAGCAACCTAGATGCATAAATCAACAGATTTTTGCAAAAACCCAATTTCCAGATAAACCCCAATTACACACTCAATATGATTTTAAAAATTGTAATTTCTCTCTTAAAAATCCTAACATTCTAAGATGATCTAAGATATCGGATTGAATCAATAAAAATTAACATTTGATTTTATTGTATTTTGAAAATTCCAACTGTGTTTACTTGTTCCAGAAATTTTCCTGAATCTAAAATACTAGTTCTTGTTTTAAAAAAAATATATGATGTTTAAACTAACTAGCTTGATTTAAAACCCCATAGATTCACAGAGATTAAGCTAAAATTTAAAATTTTGTTTTGTTTTAAAAATCTCTAAAATCAGAAAACTGGGAGATTCAAACTGCCCAACAAGAAATCCAAATACATTACAGATTGGTGCTTCTATCATCACATGCAATATATCATTATCACAGGAAATTTTCAAGCAACAGATAATTAATCACTTAAGTTTTTAGTAAAAATGTTTACTCACCACTATAAAGAAATGCAGAGGTTTGAAAAAAACCGGAAGCTGAAGCCTCTAAAAGAAATAGAAATGCTTTATCCTTTTGCTTCAGATTGCCTCTTAAAAAAAAACTTGCATGCATTTAAAAATTGATGCAGACATGGGATTTGAAAACTTGCATCAACTATGAAAACATTTTGCAGCTTGGTCACAGCATGGTTTGAAGAAGGTTTTGTATTTGAGGAGCTTCAGATTTTAATTTGAGGAGTAGATGCAGGCTTTTGGAAAAAGTTTTACAGGTAAACAGAATTTGCAGATTTGATTTTTTTTTGAGGAGGTTTCAGGTTTTCATTTTAAGGATTGGTTTGAAGATTTCATATTCTTGGTTTAAGAAGATTACAATTTTGTGCTTAATTCTGGAATTGAATTTCAGTAGAGAGTATTTTACAAATTTGTGGAAAATTTTCAGAATTTCAATCTGCCATTGTTTTCAAATTTTTGAAAAGTAGATAAAAATAAAAATGAGAAGGAGATGGAAATGTTTATAAGTAATTTTAGATTTTATAAAAATTAAAAAATATGCAAATATGACACATGTCTCAAACTTACATAAATGTTTAACACTTGTTTGACAAAGTGATTAAGAACTTAGCACATGTCAATTTTTATGTATATTTATTCTAAAAGAAATTTAAAAGATTTTTAAATTAATTTTCTAATTAACTAATATGTTTTCTTAATTTTAAAAAATACTTTCTAATTAAATTTCTAATAAAAAAATACATTTATACATTTATAAATTTATATAAATGCAATCTTTAAAAAGAAATGAAACCAGATATAATTTAAATAAAATTATAAAATATTGCAAACTCATTTAAATCTTATTTCAAAAGCCTTATATTTATTCTTATTAAATAAATAAAATTCTAAATTTCTATAGATAAATTTCTATAAAAAGAAAAATATAAAACTAATCTTATTTTTAACTAAAAACATTATCTATATATTTTAAATTCAAACTATATTATAATTTTAATTTAAGATGTATGTATATCTTCTTAAATTCAAATTTATATTCAATGTCAAAATCAAATTTAAAAATCCAAATCTAAAATTAATTTAAATAAATATAAATATTTTTAAATAAGCTCATTATTATTTACAAATAATTTATCCTATTTTAAAAATCAATTCGAAATACACACAAATAAATATTTTTAAATACATTTATCAATTATGAAAACAATAAGCCAATTTAGAATTTAATTATACAAACAAAATAATTATTCTTTTAAAACCAATTTATAACCATAATTAAAACATTATATTATTACTACTTGGTTATTTATTTTGAAAATAAAAATTTATCAATTTCAAATAATTAAATTTAAGAGATTATCATATTTTAAATTCCTGGAAATTCCGGGATATTACAGAAACTAGTTTCGTAGAAATCCGAGACTGTGCCTCGGAAGGCTATTTTTTTAATTCAATTTAAACGATAAAATTCCAAACTTAACGAAACACTTCCAAATCCAATTTAAACACTTTTACTCTCTTCAGTACTATTAATATAAATTATACAAGCCTTTAAAATATTTTTAACAAGCTCGAAACTCAAGATTTTATATTTTACCCAATCTTCAATTATTGAATTGGATAATTATATTATTCAACAAATTGCTGTATCTACATTCTAAATAGATAAATCCAAGTTTGCCATATTCAAAACCAATTTATAATTCAATTTCTATATTTAAAACAATTTAAATATTCCAGATTCAATGCTGAAAAATCGGGGTCGTTACATTCCTCCCCCCTTAAAAGAATTTCGTCCCCGAAATTGCTAGTTAAGAAGAATGATCCAATACCCATTACTATTTTCCAAAACCAAACAGTCTTATCAACTTTCCATAACATATCTTTTATTAAAGACCCACTATTAGTTCAACCAACTTCCCCAAACCTACCATAGTTTCCAACAACATTATTTACTCCACTTATTCAAATTTAAATTTAAATCCAAATTTATATTATCAAAACTTTCTCAAAAAATTTCAAACTCTCTAAATTTTCGAAAAAATTCGCCAGCGTCTCCTTTGCGCAGCTAGCTCAGTACAACTACAAAATGCCTCTACGAGCCCCTAGATTTCAAAAGAAAACAAAAGCCAAGTGGCTGGACTAGAAAATCATCAAATTTCATATAGAAATTTAAATACATACCTTTGCCGAGCAAATTTCAATTTATCCTCTGAAATCAAAAATCCCAAATTCACTTTGCTAATCCTTTAGTTCCGACTAAACAATTAGTTTCAGTTTCTATTTCCATAATCCCTTATTTCAATTCCAATTTGAAATCGTTTTTTCGCTAACAAAAATTTTACCAAAAATTTTCAAAAAAATTTCTAACTCCCAAAATTTTCTAATTTTTTTGGTAGAGTCTCCTTTGTATGGAGGAGCTTTTGCAATTTGACAAAAGATATAAATATATATACATCGACCACACGGTCGGAAAAACAAAAACAGTTCATATTTCCTATTTTTATTGCGTAGGCATACCTTTATTTAGCATTTTTAAGCAAACGGCTTATTATTTTAGCAATTGGTGCGTCCAAATCCAGCCAAAACGGCTTCCCGGTACCTGTACTTGCTCAATTCAAACATGTAAGTACTAAATATACGAAATTTATTAACATTTCACTTACTTTCAATAGCCAAACGCATGCATTTCATAAGCAACTTGCACCAAACACTTTCCATGAGCAATTTATATGATTTCAAAACTAATTCAATTGCTTTCAACCAATTCATATGCCATTTCATTCAATTTGAATGGTTTACAACTCAATTTCTTACATTCGATTCATTTTTAACCCAACAACTCGCATTTATTTCAATTGATTTCAAAAATCAATTTTATTTACTTCTATCAATTCATAGAATTTTATTTAATCTCATTTTCGTCAAACGACAATTTATTTCTACGCAATTCGACTATGTTCATGTGAATAAATAATTACTTAATCTTATAACCATTTCAAATTGATTCTAACTCAATTTATATTTAATTCCTTCCATTTTAATTCAGTCACAACCATTTTATTTAGCACGACACGTTGCATACTTGTATACTACTAACCATTCCCAAATTAACACAACCCAAGCTTTTATTTAATGATCTACCCTTCCTACTCGAAGTCGAGCTTCTCATTATTCTTAACTTAAGTTAATTTACTTAAATTTATTCCAACTTCAAACTTAAGTTCACTTCTATTTAATTTGATTCTCATCTAATCAAATTCCATTTAATCCAGTTAGCCCATCCATTTCATTTTAATTCACCTTCTCTATTTATCAAAATAACATCCAAGCACATACTTCACTCATTTATACTCGAATTGGATTTTATTTGTATCTCAAATCACTTCTATTATAATCCAATTCCATTTTATTTTTACAACATCTCCACTTATTTTAATTCATTATCAATCCAAGTCGAATTCTATTTATATTCGAGTTTATGTTCACACTTCATTATTAACTTACAATCCATTTTATTTAACCAAGTTAAATTTTATTAACGTACTCTATCAAATAGTTTATTTAGCTAATTAGCTTACTTCCAACCTTTAAATCAATGTTCGATTTTATTACATCAATCACTTCATTAAATTTTTCCTGAGTTCATTTTTTTTCATAATTCCAGTTTGGATTTTCTTTCATTTCCAAAATTCCAACACTTTTATTTCGTTTTATTTATTCCCTTTTTACATTTTTATATGCTGCTCACTTATCGATATTCATACTTCTCCATCCATTTACACTCAATCACATTTTCACTTTACTTTTAACTAGAGACTATATATATTTTTATTTCAATGTTTTTCATTTCTTTTATAAGCTTCCAAAGCTTATTTATTCCAATACAATACTTACTTAGTTTACGCTTATTTATTTAAGTAAGAATTTTATTCCATTCAATATCATCTATACCTAAATTGAATTTATTTCAGTTCAATTTAATTTAGCTCGACTCCAGTTAAATCTAGCTACATACCATTCTTTTGAATTTTGTTAAGCAAGGACTTAATTTCATTTAAAACCATCCCACACAGTTCACTTTTATTTTATTTCAATTCTTTTCAACTTACTTCAAATCCAACTCATTAGTATTAACTTTGCTTAAGTTAATTTAATTCTAATAAATTTTATTTCTCAATCCAAATTTAATTTTTATTTTCCCATTCCAATCACATTCAAGATTTACTAATTTATTTCTTCCAATCATCAATTTAATTTCAAAGTTTAATCTTAACCCAAGTTAAATCCTCATTTTTAACTTTCACCTATAAATTTTAATTCGCACATTCTAAGTTCATATTTTTCTTCCTTATTTAAAAATCATCTCGACTTACAAGTTTATAACTTACCTCATCAGGATTTTCAAGTCAAATAAGGATTCAGGATTCCAAACACCCGACTTTTGGTTCAAATCATTTTACAACCACCATTATCCCAGAATCACATTTCTCAAAATTTTAAACCTATCATGGTTTTTATCCCCAACAAATTTCCTTTGAAATTTCAAAAACAAACTAGTTCTTCTGAATAAATCAATTTGGCAGCACTCCATCATTTAGAAACTCGAAAATGAACATCGATGATGCTGCAGCCATCATCGAAATTATTTTCCAGCGACTAAAGTGAGTTCAATACTATATCCCTTCCTAAAATTTATTTGAAACAATTTCCTTTCATAAATACTTCTAAAACAATAATGTTATTATTTGTCTTCAAAACACTTCCAAAATCTCCGGGGTTTTAAATTTTCAGATTTTGACTTAAATCAAAATTCATTCGTATAATTTATGCTCATACAAATTCCCATTTAATTATACAAGTCATTCCAATTTTTATAGTCTTATTTGTTTAGAATATTATCATCCAAACATCCAAGTTATATAACAATTTAAGAAAATATTTCTTTTACATCAAAATATATTTTAGGTAAAATTATTTCATGCATCCACATTTAAAACAATACCGTGTCAATTTATTGTGTCAGCTGTTTATAATCTCTTCTCGAATAGCGGCCAACTTACTCGATTAGTATTCATATTCCACTCAACCGATAAGTCAACACAATATTAAAACAATTTATATTCACTAGCAAATACGCGCTCATATCTATTAATACACTCAAACTCATTTTAGAGTACTACGGACTCTATTTTCAATGAGTAATCCCCACCAGAACCAAGGTTCTCGCTTGACCTTCAGCTCCGATACCCAAATGTCACGACCCGATTTTCCGACGCCCGAAAAATCGAACCATGAGGGTTAAAGAAGAAGAGGTAGAAGAAGAAATTAGAAAACAACATCAGAACCTAACCATCGCAGCGGAATAAAATATAATAGATAATAAATGATCTTTACACAAAAACAAATATATCTGTTTATACATTATATCATCAGAGATCAGCATCAGAGTTCAATACAACAGCAACACAACTCAGGACGGTTATAATATCTCGTCCTTCCAAAAACCGAATACACAGTGGAATATCTCATATAAGTACGGAAGTACGTATCGCTATCCAGCTCCACACCATCCTTTCCTGTAATCTATAACAATCGTCTGACCCAAGCATTATAGTGAAATAACACCCGAGTCGGTCTGGAATACCAGCTTGAGAAACCACACTCAAATTGATTATTAAAGTTTCAAAAATCCTTTTGAAAACAAAAGCATCTCGTAAGACCACGCCACAAATAAACATGTCGGGTTTTTACCTTACGATAGCTAAAACATTTCTTATAAAATCCTCTGATATTATAATAGGGTCTATATACAAATACTTTTTCAAATAGCCGAAATTGTTACATTTATTTAATTCCAGCTACTAGCCACAAAGTGGGTTATACAAACAAAACCGTAAAAGTTGCGTAGGGAGGATGGATTTCCAACTAATGACTAGACACTGTGGTACCACCTGTCACAGTACCTGGCCTAGATCAGCGTACCAAGGAGCCACCCTAACTCCCCTGCAACACAAGACCGGGACTACCCCTTACTGGATAATCCCGAGTAAGATCACCCTACAGTTGGGATCAGCAACCGCACCACTAAGCCGAAATAAAAGGACATCTAGACAGGGATGACCTCACCCTAATGGGTGCTACCCACTTAGCCTTGCTACATAACCCCTGATTTTCAGTCATTCCTGATTGATGAGGCTCGAGGCTAAGCGTTACTTTTTATAACATTTCACTTAGAATGCCCATCGTTCACCTGACGATGTTCCGAAAGCATTCATCCATACAAGTATGTCCTGGGTTCGAACGGAACCGAAGACACTACTCCTCTACACCCATTTTGGAATCATCCTCAGGATTAGTAGCGACTAGCCCTTGCACTTCACCGTTCCATCTTCAAATCCAAACTCGACTTCCTCACGAAAACGTACAAATCGGATCGAAGTGGTTTTCGAGAAATTAATCCCGATCCCGGTCTCTTCGAAACGATCAGCGCTTTGCCCAATATTGATAGTCGGTTATTTAACTATCAATTAACATTCACAAAAAACCATCCAACATAAATAATTTCACCAAATTATTTATTAATCTCAAAATATCTTCGCAAGGTATATTTCCATTTTCTACCCTTTTTGAAAACAGTTTTCATACCGCACTTTTCTCACGAAATAAATTTCCAAATATTTATTTCCACTGAAAGCACCAAGTACAAAGCTTTAGATTTTTAAAATAATTTAGAACACTTATTTATAAATATACTTTAAATTTAAATTGAAAACTACTTCAATACTTTAGTAGAAATATATATTTTAGGAATATTTAAAATGAGGCTACTTTATAAAATATAAAACTAGATTTTCTCTTTTAAAACCAAATATCAAGTCACCTTTAAATAATTACTACAATAATAGATTTGAAAAATACTTACTTTAGGATTTAAACATTTAGAAATAATAAGTTTTCTAAAACATGCTTTTAAAACAACATTAAAGCTTTTAACTTATATTTAAAAATTTACTTTGAAAATGTACTTGGCTATCCAGGGAAATATACTTCCCTCACATCCTTTAAAAATAAATCACTATTTATTTTTAAACCCATTTTCTATTCCTTTGATAAATTCCCATTGTGAATTTATTCTTCCAAATATCCACTGATATATTACTTCGCTTTTACAAACCCAGTTTATAAATTTCAAGTCTCGCTTCTCTTTTAAAAATCCCGGTTTTACACACTTAAATCAATCCCCAAATTAATTTCCAATTTACTTCACTTTTAAATAAATTTCCTTCCCTACTCCATTTATTCCAAAATCCATTAACTACGGATTTTATTTCTTCATTATGATATAAAAGCTTTTAACTGAAAATACCGATTTCATATTTCCCCAAATTTCTTCTTTATCCTTTCAAATAAATTCAAACCATGAATTTTAAAATAAATTCTTTTATTACTTACAATAATATCTCTTTAAGTTTAAAATTCATTCACTCTCTGTTTATTCAAAATCCCTTTGTCCATACTCGGAATTTATTAATTAAGACTTAAAATCACTTTTGTTCTGTTCCAATTCATTCTTAGATTTATTCAGATGCTCTAAAATTATTTTACTTAAAAATCCACTCCTTTTATTTCTTTTTATAAATCCATTCTTATATTATTGGTAATACAGTATACCCAAATATATTCGATCAACCTGTAGCATCCAACATTTCCAATTATCAATATAATTTATCTCAGGATATCTAATAATCATAGAAGAGAATATTAAATAATCTAAATAAATGTTGAGGAATCCAGTTGGATCCCTTCAACTTGTTTTCGCTGCATCCACAGACGTTAGCATAATATAAAAATACCAATTCCACTTCAAGGTGGAATATCGCGGTATATAGGATTTATATAATATCCTTCGCTATTATGCGACGCATAGGGTCCCATCTGCTATATAACGCGAGAAATCAATCACTCCAATATATACTACATATACTACTATATATAATGTGGCACATCAAATCAATTCAATCATTCAACCAATTATTTAAATTTAACCATTTAAATTTAAACAGCAATCTAGAAGAGTGAGATTAACTCACCTTTATAATATTAGCATCCCATTTAGTATCCAGCCTGCTTTCTTCTCAATTTTGACCTTGTATAAATATTAAATGCTTTAAAAATATTCGAACTGATCGGACACATTAATTCTCATGGATTTAATTAACAAATCATTTAATTTAAAACTAAATTCCTGATTTGGACCTTGTATAAACAATTAGATTTATTAATATCTGGATTAATCAATCAATTAATTCCTAATACTTTGGTTTTAACTATCAGTTTGGTTATAAATAAATTTTCTTTTAAATAAAATATTTGAACTAATTGAAAAATCACTTACCATTAAACAAATTAATTGGCTAATGCTTTAGTTTTAAACTAATTTCTCTTTAATAAAATATTTAATTAAAAATTAACTTTCAAAACTACATTAAATAAGATAACCTTTTGTAAGAATAATTAAATAAGTTTTATTAAATAAAATTACCTTTGTAATATATATATATATATATATATATATAAACTGCATTTAAAATCTTTACTGTAATTAAATTTTTTTCTACTTTCATATTAAAACTGAAAGCTGCATATTTTTTTTTTAATTTTCCAGTAAATCTCAAAACAAGCATTTACTTTACTATTTCCACTTTATTTTCATTTTCTTCCTAACTAGCTTGTTTACTAGTGGATTTTTGGAAGTGTCTTCAAAAAGCTTTAGAAACGAAGCTTAATTTAAGCACCGCTTATTACCCCAGTCCGATGGACAAGTAGAGCGTGTGAACCAAACTCTGGAAGACCTTCGTGTTGTGTGCTTGATTTTTGTGGAAGTTGGGAAAATCATATTTGTCTTGTTGAATTTTCCTATAATCATAGCTTCCAATCTAGTATTGGTATGGCATTCTTCGAGGCACTCTAGGGAATGCTATGCCAATCTCCTTCTTGTTGGCTTAAGGTCGGTGAGAAGCTGGTTTTAGGTCCAGAATTTTACTCGTGTTTCACCTATGATAGGTGTTGTACGTTCCCGTTGATAGGGAAAGATTAGCGCCTCAATATATTGGGCCATTCCCTATCACCGTACGTATAGATTCCATGGCTTGTCGCCTTGCATTACCGGCTCAGTTTTCTGCTATGCACGACATGTTTCACGTTTCTCAATTACGGAAATGCCTTCGGGATTCCGATTCCATTCTTGAGCCTGCTGTTGTGGAAGAAATTGAAGTTTCGCCGAATTTAACTTATGAGCAGCATCCTATTCGAGTTATAGCTTCTGAGGTTAAACGACTTCGAAATAAAGATGTTCCGCTTGTGAAGGTTCAATGGTCCTCAAATCCTAAGGATTGTTCTTGGGAATCCAGAGAATTCATCGAGCGTACACATCCGGACTTGCTTACTCCTTCTCCTAGAGGTGAACTTCTTATTTCAAAATTCCTCTTGTGTTAATATGCTTTTATGGTTGTTACTTTTTATTTCCATCTTATATATATTGCGAGGACGCAATTTCTTTAAGGAGGGGAGTCTGTAACAACCCGCATATTTATCGAGTTTGTATTTAAATACTTTATTTAAATATTAACTCGTTAATCGGATTTTGGTCCGAAAAGCTACTTTTTGCAAACGGTCAAATTAGGACTCGAGACCACTTCCATTGAGTTCGAAATGTCGTTTACAACTTTTTAAGTATAAACATCGATAGGTTTGGAGTTAGTGAAATTTCGCTAACTTTTCCCGCTTTGGACTTTGGGTTAGTTTAGCCTATTAAGCCCAAGTTCCAACCCTCTTCTCCTCACTCTTCATAAATTTCCTAACTAATCAAGCTTTGGCATTAATGGTGGAGGGAATGGGAAATTAAAACTCCAAGCACAAATTCAATTGCAAATCCAACATTCAACTCCAAATTCAAGTAGAAGATATTGGATTCAAGCTTTGGATTGCTTCTCCTTGCTTTCAAGCTTCATATTCATAAACTTTAGTGCAAAGGTGAGATTTTTATCTCACAAATCTAGTCTATATCAATATTGGACTGTTGGGAATGAATCCCTATCGTGTTTGCATGTATATTTGCATTTGGTTTGGATTGGGTTGGCGAAAAACTCCGATTTTTAGCGTTTTGGTGGATTTTCTGCTCCTAGGTCGTTCTGGCCTATTTAGCTCGTATCGGAGTTAGGTCGTAGGTCGCATGGGCCTTAGGTCGTAGGTCGCATGTGACCTAACCCTTAGGTCGTTCGCGTGTTATCGCGCTAGGTCGCACTGCCTTGAATTTTCACTTCGGAGTTAGGTCGTTTCACGTTAGGTTGTATGGGGTTTAGGTCGTAGGTCGTTTCTGGCCTTAAATCCCCTCTGCAGCGTTAGGTCGCTCGGCCTTTCCTTGTTAGGTCGTCACCACTTAGGTCGCGACAAATGTTAGTACGTTAGGGCCTTAGGTCGTAGGCCTTAGCTCGCATTTGAGCTTAGGTCGTAGGTCGCTAGCTCGTAGCTCGTATTTGAGCTTAGGTCGTAGGTCGCATGGGCCTTAGGTCGTAGGTCGCATGTGAGTTAACCCCTAGGTCGTTCTGGCCACTTTTCGTGTGTTTGGGTTTAGGTCGTTGGACCTTTAGGTCGTTGACCCCCTTGAGTCGTTAACTAGTTAAGTCGCTCGCTACTTGACTCCATTAGGTCGCTCGTCACTGGATGCAGTTAGGTCGCTCGACTCCCTTACCCACTAGGTCGCGTACTTAGTTAGGTCGCGTGACCCCATAACTGTTAGGTCGTTAGACCGTTAACCCTATAGGTCGCTTGGCCTATTTGTTTAGGTCGTAGGTCGTTGGACCTTACCTCGATAGGTCGTTCCCACTTTTGGACGTGTGCACTCTAGGTCGCTAGGCCGCCTCTCTTTAGGTCGCGTGACCCAATACAGTTAGGTCGTTTGACCTTATGTTCTTTTAGGTCGCGTCTCCTTTAGGTCGCGTCTCCTTTAGGTCGCGCCTCTTTTAGGTCGCGTCTCCTTTAGGCCACGCCTCTTTTAGGTCGTTCGAATGCTAGGTCGCTCGGCCCTTATTCCCTTAGGTCGCTCGGTCTCGTTTATGACCATAGGTCGCTCACCCCTCTTCGTTAAGTCGCGAGTCATCGTTAGGTCGCGAACACCTTTAGGTCGCTCGACCCTATCCCTTTAGGTCGTTAGACCTCATTTTGTCTTCACTAGGTCGTACCGTTTTGGTCGGGGCGCTGCCCCGCACCCCGCCGGGGGCGCTGCCCCCTGGACCCCCGCGACCTGACCGGGCAGGTCGAACCCCGTAAGCGGTGGCGTTGCCCCCGCACCCCCACCTTGGGGGGGTTGCCACCCCCCCTGGACCCCCCCTCCGTAGGGGATCTTATCTGAAAAACATTGAGCTGATTTCCTTGGATTTTATTCGCATCTCCGTATGCGATCTTTGTGACTGATTGTTTCTACACTTGCTTATGAGTTTTGTCACTTTATAATATAAAGGTTTCAATACTAGTAGTAAATATCAAAACTCTTTTAACAAACAATTTCAACTCTATTTTTAATAACAAAGCTCTTTTCTTAAACCGTTTTCCAATCTATTAGTATATTCAAGCCTTTACCTCACTCGGATGAGAAATCTAATTAAACGACTTAGTAAAACAAGTGGTATGAAACGCTTGCGTTCACTTCGTCGGTTAATTCTTGGACTTGTTCGATTGAACCTCTTGTGACAATTTTATTAGTGAAGATTTACAGTTTGTTCGTAAATATTTAAGTTAAGCAAGTGGTTATGGGACATGAGGCTAAACTTCTATATTTACTAGCTTAGTGTAATTGACACTTCTCGTTGATCTTGATGATCGCTTTATGAATTAGACTAGCAATTGTGCGATGTCTCTTTCATTGCAAGGTTAGACTAGACACCACTTGTGTGATTCCATTCACACATACCTTTCTGCTTTTTGGTTAGTCTTGACCTCAATCTGTGTGATTCCACTCACACATGTGGGGTAGCTCCCCATGGTCTTCGGACCGTCATGTGATAGGCCTCTTTCCCTTTTTATGATTTCTGGATTTCTTGTGTTGATTTCTGGAATTTATCTCTTTGACTTGTCATGAGTACAAGTTTAGGGTATGATGCCCTCTTTGGATCTTTGAGAAGATTCTTGTGATATTGATTTATCTCTTATCGGTTGATCTCCTGTTGATCATTATTTGCATACTTATAGTAGTATGTCAGTATGGATATTTTATGTTTATGCCATATCTTTTATTTTATATCATGTCATCTGATATTTATAGCTAGACTGATCCGTTTATTATTTTCTTATAAATAATACTCGGGTCAGGCCGAGATGTTACAGGCGCTACTGCTTGACTTCTTCCCAGGGATTCATCACTCTGACTTTTGGCTAACTGTTTAGATTAGCAGTTTTTGTTGTATACACTTGAGATATAGACTCATAGTTGTATTCTTTTGTATAGCACGTGTTGCTATTCTTTTGTATTATCGTGGATCTTATTGATCACTACTCTGATGTACACTTTCATGTGTTAGTTATATATTCATATCTTCTTCCGCCTTTGTGATATGGATATCTGTGACTGATTTGTGATATGATTATTTCTATGTTTGTTTCCGAAGATTATTTATAGCCACCGTGTGATAAGCAATTACATGGATGGTCGCTCCTCAACAGCCTTATTCTCCGTGCTAGTTGACAGCACTACTCCGGAGTGTTCTTGGCTAGCGTGGGTATAGAGGTGGGGCGTCACAGCTTGGTATCAGAGCCAAACTTCGGAACAATGTAGAATAATCTAGCAAGGATCATGTCCTAAGTCTTTCTTAGGAGTTGTGCCTTAGGATTTAATTCGAGTCTTCGTACCGATTCATCCTATTTTCTTTATGATTCCTTGTTTTTCCTATCAAGGTTGCTTGATATTCAGTGAATAACCTTCTTCTTCTTCCTTCTTTCTTTCTTAAGGAAGAGAAATGGTTAGTTCTAGCAGTCCTAGCGCTGGTCAATCCAGTAGCCCTTCTCTGGATGGCGCATTCATGTCTGCCCAACAACTTTTGGATCTTGTAAAGAATCAAGAGTTTATCTATGCTTTGAGTAAGAATACCACAAAGATCTTACCTTTGAAACTAGAAGTTCCTTTCGACCAGCTTGTAGATATCACTCTACAAGAGGAAGAGGCTGATAGAGGAATTGATAGTGATATTGGGATTTCCAAGAAGAGGCGTATTAAATTCAAAAGCCCTCATCCCGATAAGAAGGTGAAGCAACCTATTTTTGGAGCTAAGACTCCAATCCTTAATTGTGGAAAATGCTACAACTGTGGTTCTAGGGACCACTATGCGAAGGAGTGTCCGGAACCACTCCTTTGTCGTTACTGCAAAGATTCCAGTCATCATATTTCTGTCTGCCCCATACTTCTAAGTAAGAAGAAGGTGGGACCAGAAACTTCGGTAGCCAAGCCATCAACCTCTAGTCGTAAACGATGCTACAATTGTGGTTCCTCAGACCATTATGTAACTAAGTGCCCGGAACCCCTCTATTGCCGCTATTGCAAGGGCTCGGGCCATTATTTGTCTACATGTCCCACACGACCTAGTAAGAGAGAAGGAAAGCTAAAAGCTTCTAACGAAACTTCTCTGGGTCAAGGTATTCCTTATTTAATCCTTGATTTCATTTGTTTGCGATTATCCGATTCGAGTTCTTTTTGATATGGGTTTCCCTCATCATTTTTATTTATCAGAAGAACTTGTTGATTCTCTTTATTTTTATATTTTGGGCTTGATGACTTCTTTGAGGATTGTGAATCCGAATCAGAGGATTCGCAACACTCAATTTGCTTATTATTGATGTCGAAATTATTACATGTGATTTTTCTTTCCGAACCGATTTGCGTATTGTGCATTGCTTAGGTTTCGGAATTGATTTGCGTGATAGGATTGGCTTAATCACTTTGAAGCCCATATCCAATTGTTCCGAATGGACAATTCCTTTTTCGACATTTTCAATCTGTTAAGCAGATTCATATTTTTCCTTTGTGATTTCGATTTCAAATCGATGGCATCATTTTATTCTTTAAGCTCACATGTTGAATAAAGAGATATCTCGCTCAGTCATATCGGTTGAGAATTCTCCGATATTTTTGAGTTTGTCTTAGGATCATTACCTAAGCAACCTTTTAAGTGGTGTTAAGGTCTTTCTAGTTTGACCTTGCCACCGAATTTCAATCACTACGAGTTGCGGAAGTTAGCCTTCCACATACCGCATTCCGCACTCATTATGATTTATATGAATGACATATTGTGTCATTCAGTTTATCCAGTTTATTTCATCCATTTTATAAATCAAGTATTCTATGGATATCTCAATAATTCCAATCTTGTATTTATTAATTTTGGATGAAAATAGAAATTTAAAATTTTACAAATCTTTTAAGAAGATATTTTAAATTCCTATAAAAAGGTAATTTTGTGTGGTATTGCCCATTTAGTGTTTTAAGATTTCTGGTCGATGCACTTGATCAACGCTATCGATAGGGATTTCCTAAACGCTTTGATGAGACAATCAGACACAATAAATTGACTTGTAAAATATAAATTTTTCTATAAAGGTAATTGTGATTTTTAAAGTTTTAGCTTTTTGGGAAAGAGGACAAAATTCCTTCTTTTCAATATTCTTATTCTTGTGATTCCCGAAGAGAACGTGCAATCACTTTTGCTTCTAAATCTTTGAGGCCGATCGAGACTAGGAATGCCACTTATGATCTGGTACTCGCGGCTATTGATTTTGCTTTCAATATTTGGCATCATCATCTTTGGTGGAGAAATTTGTTCTCTACCTCGATTATAAATCATTGGGATACCTATTTTCTCATAAGAAACTTAATTTGTGTCAACCATGTTGGCTTGAATTTCTTGCATCTTATGATCTTGATATTCTTTATACTCCCAGAAGGGAAATCGTGTTGCCAATGCACTT
The DNA here is from genome assembly GCA_030765085.1 of Allium cepa. Taxonomy (NCBI): domain Eukaryota; kingdom Viridiplantae; phylum Streptophyta; class Magnoliopsida; order Asparagales; family Amaryllidaceae; genus Allium; species Allium cepa. The sequence goes on from CM060945.1 coordinate 1,016,682,721, forward strand.
AGTTGTAAGCAATAATCAGTTGTTTATAGGATGATATCCGAATGGAACGATCTCGAGACTCTATACACTTGTGAGATTCGAGATCGCAAAAATCTGAATTATGTGCATCCCTGGTTTTATGTAGTCTAGAGGCTCCTCCTTCTTTTTAGACTGCGTTCTTGAAGCTCAAAGGGTTATATCCCGAATTGGCTCTTCGCATCCAGGGTCGTGGGGATGAAATTAATATCGAAAGTTTGAAAGACTTCAAAAAAAAAAAAAAAAATTGATTTTCGTGGCGGCATTTGAAAGTTTGGTAGACTTATCGTACCAAATATTTGTGATCTTCGTCATTATATTTTTGAAGATTCACATCGTTCTAATATTACCTTTCATCCCAGTAGTAGTAAAATGTACGCGGATATGAAGCGACTTTATTATCGGGAGTGAATGAAATCTGTTATCGCTAACTTTGTTAAGTGTTGCATGACTTGCCAACTTGTCATGGCCGAACACCAAAGGCCTGATGGGTTATTGCAACCTTTAGGAATTCCAATTTGGAAGTGGGACCAAATCTCCATGGATTTTATAGATGTCTTTCCCCGTTCCTGTAACGACCCAGAATTTTTGATAATTAAAATTTGAATATTTAATTAATTTTAAAATATTAATAAGTGAATTTATAAGTCAAATAAATTTTTATTTGAATTATTGAATTTAATTGGATAATTAAATCGATAATTTAATATGTTAAATTATGGAATAATTGAAAATTGGGTTAAATATGATTGAAAATAATTTGGGAAATTTTATTTTATCATATTGAAGTTAGAATGATATTTTAGAACTTTTAAAATCGAATTAAAAGTTAATTTGTGAAAATTGAATATTTTAATATTAAAATCGACTAGTGAAAATAGTCAATTTTTGAACAGTCTCAGAATTGAACGAAACCAGTTCCATTGGATCCGTATTAGTTAGTTATTACCGGATTTCAAATTTCGTGTCAATCGGAGTTACCGTTTGATCGTGGCAGCTCGAAACGCATCGAATTATTTTTAATTTTAATTTGGCGAGTTAAAATAGCCATTTTTCAAAAAGTCTCGGATTTCGAAGAAACCAATTTCATCGGATCCGTAATGTGATATTATTGTAAGGTTTCAAATTTCAAGTCGATTGGATTTACCATTTGTCCTGTACGAATTAAAACGCCTAGAAAATCGCTTAAATCGGTTTAATTCAAATTGAGCGTTTACAGCCATAACTCGCACAGATGTCCGAATTAGCTTCCGAAACCTGTTCCATTGTGTCCAGAACGCGGGATAAACCCTAGGAACGTCAGTTTCGGCGCGTAAATCGGAGTTCGGAATTTCCGGAATGAATAGTGTTTCGGTTTTCTCTATAAATAGCCCACTATCTCAAAAAAAAAAAAAACAAAAAAAAAAAGAAAAAAACCCTAGCCGCCTCCCTCAAACGAACGACCAGAAATCTCCAACTTTCCTCCCTCTTTTTCTTTCAATCCATCAGTAATTAGGCAAAAGTTTCAACTACAAACTCGTAGAGGACGTCAAGATCTATCATATCAACGGTGGAGATCGCGAATGGCTTCACGGATCATCGGCAAATTGGGTTTGAAGTCAGGCCGTTCAACTTCGTGCGCACGCGAGAGGAGGTGGCCGAGTGTGCCAAGCTTATGGCCGAGTATGGAGCTAGTCGTGCTCCTCAAAACGCAAGTCCCCGATCGAGTTTTAATCGAGTGAAGAAGCTTGAAATTTAAACCCTAAATTATGCTTATGGGTTTAGGTGTGCGGCTGTTGTCTGTAACTTGCATGAATGGGGGGGAAGATGGAATGCACGGCAAGGATTTGGAGGCCTAGGATCTAACGGCTTTGAATTAAGATAGGTTTAAAATAGTTTATTTAGTTGTAAATTATGAATATAAATCGTGTACAAACTTATAAAAATCATAACTTTTTCATACGAGGTCGAAAACGCGCGAAACCAGTTGCGTTGGAATCGTATGGACGAGCACTACGCGATGGAGTTGGTTTGGAGTCGTTTGGAGTTAGTGAGAATTTTGGGTAAAATTAAACGTCCGTTTAATTTTATTCGAAATAAATCGCTAAAACGGAAATTAAAACCAAGGTGAGAACTTCTCACTCAATCGAATCAGTTTCGATTTTATTTTAAATAGTTAGATTTAAAATATTTGAATTCATGTTTGAATGTTGATTGATATCTATTGATTGTTAAAATAGACATTATACGCCGTTAGTAAGCGGATGTTATTTAATAAAAACATATACCGCGAATATTTCATAAACAGTGAAATTGGTATTATATATATAATAGCAATATATATATATTGGCATATGTATATATTGGAGTTATTGATTTCTCGCATTTTTTGTTTAGCGGATGAGACCCTATTGCGCCGTTATTAAGCGGATAATATTTAATAAGAACATATACCGCGATAATTTCGTACTGGAACGAAATTGGTATTGTACTAATGTTTCTGGATGCAGGAAAACAGGTTGGAGGGATCCAACTAGATTCCTCAATAGTTTTTATTTGATTTCAGATATTTTGATATTTGATGGATTATCATATCGATATATGATATCGTTGTAGTCGTGATTGACTATTTGGTGTGTAGCATCATTGGACCCAAATTTTGGGATTTTAAAATGATTTTTAAAGTGATTTTTGAGAATATACTATATTTTGGAATTTGATCCATTTTAAATAAATAAACGTTATAATTTTTAAAAGTTATAAAAATTATGATTTTTGAGAAAAATAGTTAAAAACTGATTTTTGAGAATATGATGCTAACGATTTTATAAAATAGTTTAATCGAGATATTTTAGAATTATTGTGAATGGTCTAAATATAGGATTTATAAAATTTGATTATTTTATGAATCAAAATGGTGAAATAATAAAGGAGATTAAAGAAGTTTTAAAAGAATAATATAAATTGAATTATATTAAGAGATTTATAAATGGATATTTATAAATTGAAATATGGACATTATAAAACGAGTTTTTATAAGTGTTTGAATGAAGTGAAAATAGATTGCATAAGTGAATGGAATTTATAGAATTTTAAACAGTGAAGTTATAAATGAAATTTTATAAACAGTAGGTTTATAAAATTTATAAAGTTATTAAAAGAATGGTTTTGGATAAATAATTGAATCTTATAAGTTATAAGATTTATAATTATGAAGTTCAAAGGAACGATTTTTGTGAACGAATAAATTTTAAGTATTTAACTTATAATATGAACTTTTAGTTTATAATTGAGTTATAAACTGGAATAGGTTAATAAAAGAATTTATAAAAAGGAAGTTTTTATAAATAAATAGAAATGGAATTTATAAACGTTGTTTTATAAATTCGCAAATGACTTATTTTGATAAGAAAATTTGTTGAAAACTATAAATGGAGTTATATTCACATTTTTGAATAGTGAATAATCCTTTGAATTAAAATGAATAAAGGATGAAATTGTTAATGAAGTATATTCACGTTTTTGAATAGTGAATAAGATGTTAAAGAAATTGTTTTGAATGTGATATTTGAAATAGAATTAAAACGATCTAACGAAGTTTTAATTGTGTTGAGATTCGAAACCATAGATTTCAACATTTATTGTTGAAATAAATGTTTCGAGAAATAGAAGGAGATGATGGACTATAACACTGTTGTTATAGTAAATGATTTCCGAAAGGAAATGTTTTGTATAGTATTGGGATTTATATATCTATTTAATTTCGAATCCCTATACTAGTGAATTTGGGACGTCGTAACGATGTTTTACGTAACATTCGTTTTGGCCCAAATAAATATGTTTAAGAGAATGATTTCCTTAAAGAATGAAATATATACTTAATCTCGATTTAAGTATATTGAATATTTTCCAAGTGTTGAAAATAAATAAAATTCGTGAATTACTTATTTAATAAGTATGGAAATGTTTTCCAATATAAAGTGAATACTTTGAGAGTTTATCTTTTTTGAAGATAAATTGAAATGAATAATTGAAATCGAATATTCATGGATATTTTGGATTATAAATTCACTATGGAATTTATGAATGAAAAAAGGGAATTGGTTTAAAAATAAATATTGATTTATTTTTGAAGTGTGAAAATTATATATCTTGTAAAGATATTTTGGAAAATAAATAATTTGGAAAATTATTTGGAAACTGGTGATGTGTGCATATCCAGTGATAGTTCAATAACCGACTATCAATATTTCCCTTTGAATGGGTGATTGATGTGAATTGTTTGAATGTGAATGCTACACTTATTTTTGAATAAGCGCTCACTATTCGGGTTAACCGGGAAAGGACCATGGGGTCGTATAACCCATTTCGAATATGTGATACGTCGTTATGATAACATTGAAGATCGGTGTTGAAGAACCGGTATTTGCGAGAGCGATAGGATGAACTATCGATTTACTCTGCACCGAGTAGCTACGGTATAGAGTTCTCCATATGTGATGGTGAATCCGATCAGGATTGTGAATATCCGGATTTGCAAGGACTTCTTTGTAAGTGCCTTCGGTTTTGTTCGAGCCCGGAACAGACTTGTATGGATTGTATGTCTGACATTACAAGTTGAGATATAAAGCCGATTTATTTCAAATATATTTCTGTTGGTGGCGAAGAATTTATTCTTTTAGCTTAACACCCTTCTCTGAGACGTACGAGCTCAGATGTTATATAGTTGAAGTTATCAGCGATATATTCCTAATTTGGTAATGTGACATGCTAAGTGATGCTGAAATGATCATTGTGTTGATTATTGTGATAGGATCGTTTATTTGATCGTCTATCTTGGTGATCATTGTGTTGATCATTTGTTGACCCAAAGCATGGCTTTTGTATAAAGTATGTTTTTGTGGACGTGACTTCGTCGAGCCTCACACCCCGGAAATGGTCAAAACAGGAAAGATGCGGCAAGGTTATGAGGGGTAGCGCCCTTTAGGGTATGTACATTTCCTTCTGGATAGAGGTGGTATCATGGTATGGAGCCCAGATATTTAACCTATGTGGTTACTACGAATTTATTACTTTGTGGTTGTTGGCTTTCGGGATCCCGTGAGAAAGGTCGTTTACGATCGGGGAATGGCGTGCTCGTGTCAGTAGTTACCCAGTTAGGGGTAACCCGGCCTTGTGTTGGCAGAGTTCCGGTTTGGTTCTCGGGGATGTCTTTCCAGAGGCATTCTCATGTGGCAATGGGAAGTTCCTTGGCCTGACCATTTGTTGGAAATCCAAAGAAACAATACGAGACTTGTACGGTTTTAGTTGTATAACCTGCTATGGAATGTGGCGGTAACCTGCTATTGAACATAGTTAGCTATAGTAGGCATAGTTCGGAATGTCTATGCTGGCTAAGATTTATATTCTACTTTCGAAATCAATTTTTCCTACACTATGCACTAATAATAATATGAAATGTTATTTTAAATGCGTATCAAGCATCTTTGACTATCATAAGGAGAAATCTCCTCCGATTCTGCGTTTGCATTGTGTGTGTGTGCGGGAGGCCTTATGGTAGTCTCATTTTTAAAAGCATTGCGAATTGATTTAAAATATTCCTCTATTTCGATTTTAAAGTTAAATAAACTGTTTTGAGTTCTCACACCAGTCACATGACTGACTTGGAGTTTATTGTTTTCCTTCCTAAACTCTGGGTGCCCACCAATTTCCACACGGGCAGTCAAGAGTAAGGTTTATCAGGATATTCTGGATATTCTGGAGTTGCTGGAGGCAAGATGGATGACATGGCGTATTACTTATATAGTATTTCTTTTTCCGCTGCACTGTTTGTTGTATATTGTTGTACACTCTGATGATATGATGTAATGAAATGTAATGTATAAAATGTAATAACTGATATAGTTCTTTGTTTAAAGATTATTCATTTATTATTATATGTTGTTCCGCTGCGAATTGTGAGATTCTGATGTTGTTCTGTTTTCTTTCTGTCCCGTTCTATTTTCTCTATGTTCTCTATTCTCTTTTCTTCTTCTCTTTTTCTTCTATTTTAAAATGTCCTATTTTCTTCTGTTTTTCTTTTTCCTCTATTTTTCTATTTTTTTCCATTCTCTATTCTCTTTTCCTTCTATTTAAAGTTTTCTTCTCTATCTTTTCCCTCTATCTTCTATGTTCTATTTTCTCTTCCCTCTATCTTCTACCTTTTTCTCTCTTTTTCTTTTCTTAAATTCTTTTTAAAACCCATAACTATTCGGTTTTTCGGCAACGAAAAATCGAAGCGTTACATCTGGTATCAGAGCTTATGGTTAAGCGACAACCATGGTTCTGTTGGATATTATTCATTAGAGATAGAGTCAGTAGTACTCTAGAATGAATTTGAGTGTAATAATAGCTATGAGAGCGTATTTGTTAGTGAATAAAAAAATTGTTTTATATTGTGATGATTGGTTTGTTGAGTGGTATATGAGCCTTCCTCAGCGTGGTCTCGACAACTATGCCGAAGGGGTTTCTAAACACTTGAATAGAACAATTCGACACAATATTGTTTTAAAAATTGGGTAAATGAAATAATTTTACCTTGAGTATATTTTGTATATAAAGAAATAATTTTTCAGAATTATTAAAGTGTATATAAGTTGATTGTTTAGTTGTTTGAATAACCTAAATAAAGGAATAATTGTATAAGTAAAATGAATTATAAGAATTAAATTATAATTAAAGTGATTTACAATTGTGAATAAACTTATATATATAAGAAGTGAAACTATATGAATATATTTATGAATATGAATTGTAAATAAAAATGAATGTGAACTTGAGTTATATAAATGAAATTCGATTTTGTAATTGAATTGAATGAATGGATTAAATGTAAATCAATTAAATGTAAATTTAAGTTGATGTGAAATATGAATTTAAGTGTTAATTCATTAAAATCTAACGTTATTGAAAGTTGAATAAATTGGAATGGAAATCAATTTAATGTTAAACCAAGATGAATATGAGCAAAGAAATTTGGTTGTAATTAATATACATTGGTTGTTATTTGATTGATTAGTTGATTGTATATAATTCATTAAGTATTAATGAAATTTAAAGCTATGTAATTGAATTCAAATTAGAAGTAAATAAATTTGAATAGAATTGAATTTGATTTGGAAGTGGACCAACTTGAATATGAATTAGTGAATATAAACTAATTGAGAATGAATGTTAGTAAAGAACATCCACTGTATATGAATCAAATGTGATTTAAATTGAAAACCAATTCATTGAATATTAATGAGAATATGAATGAATATATATTGGTTATGAATTTGTTGAATGTTAGTTGGTTGATGTTTGCATTTGTTGCTTTAGTTGCATTTGCTATGTTAACATATATAGTTATTATGTTGCTATATGTTGTATATTGAGATTTTTTTCATATATGCATGATTCTCATGTTGTTTGTTGAGTGATTAGTAGGTGCGGATCGCGTTTGCTTCGCATTTGGAGCTCGCTTTCGCGCTATATTAGCCGTATATGCTTGCTAATAAAATATAAGGTACATATCTCGGATTAAATACAGTACTTTTACACTTTTTTCCCTTCGGGATGCCTCATTACTTGATGAGATGTATATTTGTGATATATATACTATCATTTTTTTTTCGGATCGAGCCGCGCAAAGGAGACTATGGCGAATTTTTCCGAAAATTTAAGGCGTTAGAAAAAAAATTTGAGAAAATTTGGAAAATTTTGAAAACTTAAACTTTGATTTTGGAATTGAAAGTTAAACAATGGTAGTTGTTTTGAAAAGATAACTAAGTATGATTTGGAAAACTTAGTAAAGTATTGTAAGAAGTTTAATTATGAATTTTTGGAAAGTTAATAGATTATATAACTTTTCTTACTAGTTAATTTCGAGGACGAAATTCTTTTAAGTGGGGAAGATTGTAACGACCCAGAATTTTTGATAATTAAAATTTGAATATTTAATTAATTTTAAAATATTAATAAGTGAATTTATAAGTCAAATAAATTTTTATTTGAATTATTGAATTTAATTGGATAATTAAATCGATAATTTAATATGTTAAATTATGGAAATAATTGAAAATTGGGTTAAATATGATTGAAAATAATTTGGGAAATTTTATTTTATCATATTGAAGTTAGAATGATATTTTAGAACTTTTAAAATCGAATTAAAAGTTAATTTGTGAAAATTGAATATTTTAATATTAAAATCGACTAGTGAAAATAGTCAATTTTTGAACAGTCTCAGAATTGAACGAAACCTGTTCCATTGGATCCGTATTAGTTAGTTATTACCGGATTTCAAATTTCGTGTCAATCGGAGTTACCGTTTGATCGTGGCAGCTCGAAACGCATCGAATTATTTTTAATTTTAATTTGGCGAGTTAAAATAGCCATTTTTCAAAAAGTCTCGGATTTCGACGAAACCAATTTCATCGGATCCGTAATGTGATATTATTGTAAGGTTTCAAATTTCAAGTCGATTGGATTTACCGTTTGTCCTGTACGAATTAAAACGCCTAGAAAATCGCTTAAATCGGTTTAATTCAAATTGAGCGTTTACAGCCATAACTCGCACAGATGTCCGAATTAGCTTCCGAAACCTGTTCCATTGTGTCCAGAACGCGGGATAAACCCTAGGAACGTCAGTTTCGGCGCGTAAATCGGAGTTCGGAATTTCCGGAATGAATAGTGTTTCGGTTTTCTCTATAAATAGCCCACTATTTAAAAAAAAAAACAAAAAAAAAAAGAAAAAAACCCTAGCCGCCTCCCTCAAACGAACGACCAGAAATCTCCAACTTTCCTCCCTCTTTTTCTTTCAATCCATCAGTAATTAGGCAAAAGTTTCAACTACAAACTCGTAGAGGACGTCAAGATCTATCATATCAACGGTGGAGATCGCGAATGGCTTCACGGATCATCGGCAAATTGGGTTTGAAGTCAGGCCGTTCAACTTCGTGCGCACGCGAGAGGAGGTGGCCGAGTGTGCCAAGCTTATGGCCGAGTATGGAGCTAGTCGTGCTCTTCAAAACGCAAGTCCCCGATCGAGTTTTAATCGAGTGAAGAAGCTTGAAATTTAAACCCTAAATTATGCTTATGGGTTTAGGTGTGCGGCTGTTGTCTGTAACTTGCGTGAATGGGGGGGGGGAAGATGGAATGCACGGCAAGGATTTGGAGGCCTAGGATCTAACGGCTTTGAATTAAGATAGGTTTAAAATAGTTTATTTAGTTGTAAATTATGAATATAAATCGTGTACAAACTTATAAAAATCATAACATTTTCATACGAGGTCGAAAACGCGCGAAACCAGTTGCGTTGGAATCGTATGGACGAGCACTACGCGATGGAGTTGGTTTGGAGTTGTTTGGAGTTAGTGAGAATTTTGGGTAAAATTAAACGTCCATTTAATTTTATTCGAAATAAATCGCTAAAACGGAAATTAAAACCAAGGTGAGAACTTCTCACTCAATCGAATCAGTTTCGATTTTATTTTAAATAGTTAGATTTAAAATATTTGAATTCATGTTTGAATGTTGATTGATATCTATTGATTGTTAAAATAGACATTATACGCCGTTAGTAAGCGGATGTTATTTAATAAAAACATATACCGCGAATATTTCATAAACAGTGAAATTGGTATTATATATATAATAGCAATATATATATATTGGCATATGTATATATTGGAGTTATTGATTTCCCGCATTTTTTGTTTAGCGGATGAGACCCTATTGCGCCGTTATTAAGCGTATAATATTTAATAAGAACATATACCGCGATAATTTCGTACTGGAACGAAATTGGTATTGTGCTAATGTTTGTGGATGCAGGAAAACAGGTTGGAGGGATCCAACTGGATTCCTCAACAGTTTTTATTTGATTTCAGATATTTTGATATTTGATGGATTATCATATCGATATATGATATCGTTGTAGTCGTGATTGACTATTTGGTGTGTAGCATCATTGGACCCAAATTTTGGGATTTTAAAATGATTTTTAAAGTGATTTTTGAGAATATACTATATTTTGGAATTTGATCCATTTTAAATAAATAAACGTTATAATTTTTAAAAGTTATAAAAATTATGATTTTTGAGAAAAATAGTTAAAAACTGATTTTTGAGAATATGATGCTAACGATTTTATAAAATAGTTTAATCGAGATATTTTAGAATTATTGTGAAAGGTCTAAATATAGGATTTATAAAATTTGATTATTTTATGAATCAAAATGGTGAAATAATAAAGGAGATTAAAGAAGTTTTAAAAGAATAATATAAATTGAATTATATTAAGAGATTTATAAATGGATATTTATAAATTGAAATATGGACATTATAAAACGAGTTTTTATAAGTGTTTGAATGAAGTGAAAATAGATTGCATAAGTGAATGGAATTTATAGAATTTTAAACAGTGAAGTTATAAATGAAATTTTATAAACAGTAGGTTTATAAAATTTATAAAGTTATTAAAAGAATGGTTTTGGATAAATAATTGAATCTTATAAGTTATAAGATTTATAATTATGAAGTTCAAAGGAACGATTTTTGTGAACGAATAAATTTTAAGTATTTAACTTATAATATGAACTTTTAGTTTATAATTGAGTTATAAACTGGAATAGGTTAATAAAAGAATTTATAAAAAGGAAGTTTTTATAAATAAATAGAAATGGAATTTATAAACGTTGTTTTATAAATTCGCAAATGACTTATTTTGATAAGAAAATTTGTTGAAAACTATAAATGGAGTTATATTCACATTTTTGAATAGTGAATAATCCTTTGAATTAAAATGAATAAAGGATGAAATTGTTAATGAAGTATATTCACGTTTTTGAATAGTGAATAAGATGTTAAAGAAATTGTTTTGAATGTGATATTTGAAATAGAATTAAAACGATCTAACGAAGTTTTAATTGTGTTGAGATTCGAAACCATAGATTTCAACATTTATTGTTGAAATAAATGTTTCGAGAAATAGAAGGAGATGATGGACTATAACACTGTTGTTATAGTAAATGATTTCCGAAAGGAAATGTTTTGTATAGTATTGGGATTTATATATCTATTTAATTTCGAATCCCTATACTAGTGAATTTGGGACGTCGTAACGATGTTTTACGTAACATTCGTTTTGGCCCAAATAAATATGTTTAAGAGAATGATTTCCTTAAGGAATGAAATATATACTTAATCTCGATTTAAGTATATTGAATATTTTCCAAGTGTTGAAAATAAATAAAATTCGTGAATTACTTATTTAATAAGTATGGAAATGTTTTCCAATATAAAGTGAATACTTTGAGAGTTTATCTTTTTTGAAGATAAATTGAAATGAATAATTGAAATCGAATATTCATGGATATTTTGGATTATAAATTCACTATGGAATTTATGAATGAAAAAAGGGAATTGGTTTAAAAATAAATATTGATTTATTTTTGAAGTGTGAAAATTATATATCTTGTAAAGATATTTTGGAAAATAAATAATTTGGAAAATTATTTGGAAACTGGTGATGTGTGCATATCCAGTGATAGTTCAATAACCGACTATCGATATTTCCCTTTGAATGGGTGATTGATGTGAATTGTTTGAATGTGAATGCTACACTTATTTTTGAATAAGCGCTCACTATTCGGGTTAACCGGGAAAGGACCATGGGGTCGTATAACCCATTCCGAATATGTGATACGTAGTTATGATAGCATTGAAGATCGGTGTTGAAGACCCGGTATTTGCGAGAGCGATAGGATGAACTATCGATTTACTCTGCACCGAGTAGCTACGGTATAGAGTTCTCCATATGTGATGGTGAATCCGATCAGGATTGTGAATATCCGGATTTGCAAGGACTTCTTTGTAAGTGCCTTCGGTTTTGTTCGAGCCCGGAACAGACTTGTATGGATTGTATGTCTGACATTACAAGTTGAGATATAAAGCCGATTTCTTTCAAATATATTTCTGTTGGTGGCGAAGAATTTATTCTTTTAGCTTAACACCCTTCTCTGAGACGTACGAGCTCAGAGGTTATATAGTTGAAGTTATCAGCGATATATTCCCAATTTGGTAATGTGACATGCTAAGTGATGCTGAAATGATCATTGTGTTGATTATTGTGATAGGATCGTTTATTTGATCGTCTATCTTGGTGATCATTGTGTTGATCATTTGTTGACCCAAAGCATGGCTTTTGTATAAAGTATGTTTTTGTGGACGTGACTTCGTCGAGCCTCACACCCCGGAAATGGTCAAAACAGGAAAGATGCGGCAAGGTTATGAGGGGTAGCACCCTTTAGGGTATGTACATTTCCTTCTGGATAGAGGTGGTATCATGGTATGGAGCCCAGATATTTAACCTATGTGGTTACTACGAATTTATTACTTTGTGGTTGTTGGCTTTCGGGATCCCGTGAGAAAGGTCGTTTACGATCGGGGAATGGCGTGCTCGTGTCAGTAGTTACCCAGTTAGGGGTAACCCGGCCTTGTGTTGGCAGAGTTCCGGTTTGGTTCTCGGGGATGTCTTTCCAGAGGCATTCTCATGTGGCAATGGGAAGTTCCTTGGCCTGACCATTTGTTGGAAATCCAAAGAAACAATATGAGACTTGTACGGTTTTAGTTGTATAACCTGCTATGGAATGTGGCGGTAACCTGCTATTGAACATAGTTAGCTATAGTAGGCATAGTTCGGAATGTCTATGCTGGCTAAGATTTATATTCTACTTTCGAAATCAATTTTTCCTACACTATGCACTAATAATAATATGAAATGTTATTTTAAATGCGTATCAAGCATCTTTGACTATCATAAGGAGAAATCTCCTCCGATTCTGCGTTTGCATTGTGTGTGTGTGCGGGAGGCCTTATGGTAGTCTCATTTTTAAAAGCATTGCGAATTGATTTAAAATATTCCTCTATTTCGATTTTAAAGTTAAATAAACTGTTTTGAGTTCTCACACCAGTCACATGACTGACTTGGAGTTTATTGTTTTCCTTCCTAAACTCTGGGTGTTCACCAATTTCCACACGGGCAGTCAAGAGTAAGGTTTATCAGGATATTCTGGATATTCTGGAGTTGCTGGAGGCAAGATGGATGGCATGGCGTATTACTTATATAGTATTTCTTTTTCCGCTGCACTGTTTGTTGTATATTGTTGTACACTCTGATGATATGATGTAATGAAATGTAATGTATAAAATGTAATAACTGATATAGTTCTTTGTTTAAAGATTATTCATTTATTATTATATGTTGTTCCGCTGCGAATTGTGAGATTCTGATGTTGTTCTGTTTTCTTTCTGTCCCGTTCTATTTTCTCTATGTTCTCTATTCTCTTTTCTTCTTCTCTTTTTCTTCTATTTTAAAATGTCCTATTTTCTTCTGTTTTTCTTTTTCCTCTATTTTTCTATTTTTTTCCATTCTCTATTCTCTTTTCCTTCTATTTAAAGTTTTCTTCTCTATCTTTTCCCTCTATCTTCTATCTTATGTTTTCTCTTCCCTCTATTATCTATTTTCTTCTTCTTTCTTCTTTTTCTCTCTTCTTCTTTTCTTAAATTTTTCTTAAAACCCCTAAGGGTTCGTATTTTCGTTCATCTTGAATTAAACAAAGGAGATTAGTGTCTATTCAAAGAGTACGGATTTACGGGTCTTTACAGTTCCCGTTCGGGTCATGATAACTTATGGGTTATAGTAGATAGACTTACTAAATCCGTCCATTTTATTCCCCGTTCGGATTAACCGAACCGTTCCTCTTTTGGCCCAAACTCTTTGTTAAAGGAGATGTTAAATTACATGGAGTTCCTACTTCTATCGATAGCGATAGTGATCCATTGTTTACTAGTGGATTTTTGGAAGTGTCTTCAAAAAGCTTTAGAAACGAAGCTTAATTTAAGCACCGCTTATTACCCCAGTCCGATGGACGAGTAGAGCGTGTGAACCAAACTCTGGAAGACCTTCGTGTTGTGTGCTTGATTTTTGTGGAAGTTGGGAAAATCATATTTGTCTTGTTGAATTTTCCTATAATCATAGCTTCCAATCTAGTATTGGTATGGCATTCTTCGAGGCACTCTAGGGAATGCTATGCCAATCTCCTTCTTGTTGGCTTAAGGTCGGTGAGAAGCTGGTTTTAGGTCCAGAATTTTACTCGTGTTTCACCTATGATAGGTGTTGTACGTTCCCGTTGATAGGGAAAGATTAGCGCCTCAATATATTGGGCCATTCCCTATCACCGTACGTATAGATTCCATGGCTTGTCGCCTTGCATTACCGGCTCAGTTTTCTGCTATGCACGACATGTTTCACGTTTCTCAATTACGGAAATGCCTTCGGGATTCCGATTCCATTCTTGAGCCTGCTGTTGTGGAAGAAATTGAAGTTTCGCCGAATTTAACTTATGAGCAGCATCCTATTCGAGTTATAGCTTCTGAGGTTAAACGACTTCGAAATAAAGATGTTCCGCTTGTGAAGGTTCAATGGTCCTCAAATCCTAAGGATTGTTCTTGGGAATCCAGAGAATTCATCGAGCGTACACATCCGGACTTGCTTACTCCTTCTCCTAGAGGTGAACTTCTTATTTCAAAATTCCTCTTGTGTTAATATGCTTTTATGGTTGTTACTTTTTATTTCCATCTTATATATATTGCGAGGACGCAATTTCTTTAAGGAGGGGAGTCTGTAACAACCCGCATATTTATCGAGTTTGTATTTAAATACTTTATTTAAATATTAACTCGTTAATCGGATTTTGGTCCGAAAAGCTACTTTTTGCAAACGGTCAAATTAGGACTCGAGACCACTTCCATTGAGTTCGAAATGTCGTTTACAACTTTTTAAGTATAAACATCGATAGGTTTGGAGTTAGTGAAATTTCGCTAACTTTTCCCGCTTTGGACTTTGGGTTAGTTTAGCCTATTAAGCCCAAGTTCCAACCCTCTTCTCCTCACTCTTCATAAATTTCCTAACTAATCAAGCTTTGGCATTAATGGTGGAGGGAATGGGAAATTAAAACTCCAAGCACAAATTCAATTGCAAATCCAACATTCAACTCCAAATTCAAGTAGAAGATATTGGATTCAAGCTTTGGATTGCTTCTCCTTGCTTTCAAGCTTCATATTCATAAACTTTAGTGCAAAGGTGAGATTTTTATCTCACAAATCTAGTCTATATCAATATTGGACTGTTGGGAATGAATCCCTATCGTGTTTGCATGTATATTTGCATTTGGTTTGGATTGGGTTGGCGAAAAACTCCGATTTTTAGCGTTTTGGTGGATTTTCTGCTCCTAGGTCGTTCTGGCCTATTTAGCTCGTATCGGAGTTAGGTCGTAGGTCGCATGGGCCTTAGGTCGTAGGTCGCATGTGACCTAACCCTTAGGTCGTTCGCGTGTTATCGCGCTAGGTCGCACTGCCTTGAATTTTCACTTCGGAGTTAGGTCGTTTCACGTTAGGTTGTATGGGGTTTAGGTCGTAGGTCGTTTCTGGCCTTAAATCCCCTCTGCAGCGTTAGGTCGCTCGGCCTTTCCTTGTTAGGTCGTCACCACTTAGGTCGCGACAAATGTTAGTACGTTAGGGCCTTAGGTCGTAGGCCTTAGCTCGCATTTGAGCTTAGGTCGTAGGTCGCTAGCTCGTAGCTCGTATTTGAGCTTAGGTCGTAGGTCGCATGGGCCTTAGGTCGTAGGTCGCATGTGAGTTAACCCCTAGGTCGTTCTGGCCACTTTTCGTGTGTTTGGGTTTAGGTCGTTGGACCTTTAGGTCGTTGACCCCCTTGAGTCGTTAACTAGTTAAGTCGCTCGCTACTTGACTCCATTAGGTCGCTCGTCACTGGATGCAGTTAGGTCGCTCGACTCCCTTACCCACTAGGTCGCGTACTTAGTTAGGTCGCGTGACCCCATAACTGTTAGGTCGTTAGACCGTTAACCCTATAGGTCGCTTGGCCTATTTGTTTAGGTCGTAGGTCGTTGGACCTTACCTCGATAGGTCGTTCCCACTTTTGGACGTGTGCACTCTAGGTCGCTAGGCCGCCTCTCTTTAGGTCGCGTGACCCAATACAGTTAGGTCGTTTGACCTTATGTTCTTTTAGGTCGCGTCTCCTTTAGGTCGCGTCTCCTTTAGGTCGCGCCTCTTTTAGGTCGCGTCTCCTTTAGGCCACGCCTCTTTTAGGTCGTTCGAATGCTAGGTCGCTCGGCCCTTATTCCCTTAGGTCGCTCGGTCTCGTTTATGACCATAGGTCGCTCACCCCTCTTCGTTAAGTCGCGAGTCATCGTTAGGTCGCGAACACCTTTAGGTCGCTCGACCCTATCCCTTTAGGTCGTTAGACCTCATTTTGTCTTCACTAGGTCGTACCGTTTTGGTCGGGGCGCTGCCCCGCACCCCGCCGGGGGCGCTGCCCCCTGGACCCCCGCGACCTGACCGGGCAGGTCGAACCCCGTAAGCGGTGGCGTTGCCCCCGCACCCCCACCTTGGGGGGGTTGCCACCCCCCCTGGACCCCCCCTCCGTAGGGGATCTTATCTGAAAAACATTGAGCTGATTTCCTTGGATTTTATTCGCATCTCCGTATGCGATCTTTGTGACTGATTGTTTCTACACTTGCTTATGAGTTTTGTCACTTTATAATATAAAGGTTTCAATACTAGTAGTAAATATCAAAACTCTTTTAACAAACAATTTCAACTCTATTTTTAATAACAAAGCTCTTTTCTTAAACCGTTTTCCAATCTATTAGTATATTCAAGCCTTTACCTCACTCGGATGAGAAATCTAATTAAACGACTTAGTAAAACAAGTGGTATGAAACGCTTGCGTTCACTTCGTCGGTTAATTCTTGGACTTGTTCGATTGAACCTCTTGTGACAATTTTATTAGTGAAGATTTACAGTTTGTTCGTAAATATTTAAGTTAAGCAAGTGGTTATGGGACATGAGGCTAAACTTCTATATTTACTAGCTTAGTGTAATTGACACTTCTCGTTGATCTTGATGATCGCTTTATGAATTAGACTAGCAATTGTGCGATGTCTCTTTCATTGCAAGGTTAGACTAGACACCACTTGTGTGATTCCATTCACACATACCTTTCTGCTTTTTGGTTAGTCTTGACCTCAATCTGTGTGATTCCACTCACACATGTGGGGTAGCTCCCCATGGTCTTCGGACCGTCATGTGATAGGCCTCTTTCCCTTTTTATGATTTCTGGATTTCTTGTGTTGATTTCTGGAATTTATCTCTTTGACTTGTCATGAGTACAAGTTTAGGGTATGATGCCCTCTTTGGATCTTTGAGAAGATTCTTGTGATATTGATTTATCTCTTATCGGTTGATCTCCTGTTGATCATTATTTGCATACTTATAGTAGTATGTCAGTATGGATATTTTATGTTTATGCCATATCTTTTATTTTATATCATGTCATCTGATATTTATAGCTAGACTGATCCGTTTATTATTTTCTTATAAATAATACTCGGGTCAGGCCGAGATGTTACAGGTGCTACTGCTTGACTTCTTCCCAGGGATTCATCACTCTGACTTTTGGCTAACTGTTTAGATTAGCAGTTTTTGTTGTATACACTTGAGATATAGACTCATAGTTGTATTCTTTTGTATAGCACGTGTTGCTATTCTTTTGTATTATCGTGGATCTTATTGACCACTACTCTGATGTACACTTTCATGTGTTAGTTATATATTCATATCTTCTTCCGCCTTTGTGATATGGATATCTGTGACTGATTTGTGATATGATTATTTCTATGTTTGTTTCCGAAGATTATTTATAGCCACCGTGTGATAAGCAATTACATGGATGGTCGCTCCTCAATAGCCTTATTCTCCGTGCTAGTTGACAGCACTACTCCGGAGTGTTCTTGGCTAGCGTGGGTATAGAGGTGGGGCGTCACATGAGGATCGGTTCCAACTCTCTCAAGCTTCGGCCTTTATTTTAATTTAATTTTTCTGAGCTTGGATTGATTTCGGTTAGATTTTATTTTTGAAAGGAAGGAAAGAAGACGGTATGTGATATAAAGGTGAAGTGTGTCATATTTCAGAAGGTTAACTACAGTGATGGAAGTGAAAGGAATTTTGACCAGAATATAAAAATATATTTTTGATTAAATTTATATTGTATTGATTTACGCAATCTGAAATTTCGAACCCCTATCAAGGAGTGCTGCTAGGCGTTTATAATGTTATACTCCTATTTCAAACGCAATGGAAAAGGTTATGAGTCCTAATTCGATCGTATGGAGAAGATAGCTTTTTGAACCCAGTTATTATATTAAATTTCGATTTAATTTTTAGCGCGTTTACTTACCGTACGCCCAAACGATCATTCCAAACACTACGGAAATTGAAATCCGACAAGAATACAATATTACGGATCTAATGAAACTGGTTTCGTCAAAATCCGAGACTATGCCTCGAAAGGCTATTTTTTTGACTTAACTAAAACGATAAAATTCCAAACTTAACGAAACACTTCCAAATCCAATTTTAACACTTTTACTATCTTCAGTACTATCAATATAAATTTTACAAGCCTTTAAAATATTTTAAACAAGCTCGAAAGTCAAGATTTTATATTCTACCCAATCTTCAATTATTGAATTGAATAATTATATTATTCAACAAATTGCTGTATCTACATTCTGAATAGATAATAAAAGTTTTCCATATTCAAAACCAATTTAAAATTCAATTTCTTTATTTAAAACCATTTAAATATTCCAGATTCAATGCTGAAAAATCCGGGTCGTTACACCTTGGTTCTCTCAGTATGAGCTGTTCATACTGAATTATAACATGAACCAATTGAGTGTTAATCTCGTTGAGCTCATCGATCTGTTAAGGTCGAACGAGTCACAATCTAAGGATCAAGGGATAGTACTTGCAGTAAAGGGTAGTGCATCATCTTTAAAGAGTTAGAAGAAGAAGAAAAGAGAAGGTAAGAATAAGAGAAGTATGAAGACCAATGAAAAAGGTGAATGTCACCACTACTGCATGAAAGGTCACTAGAATGTCCTAACTACTTGAAGATTGTTAAAAAAAGAAACAGAATGGTTCTAGGGCTCCTTCTTGTACATTTATGATTCAAAAAAAAATTTGTGATTAAAAAAAATGTCTTAGGACTATATATAATTACAATGGCATAGGAACATGCATCGCATGACAAAAGGAGAGATGGGCCTCTAGGTTGCTAATGGATCTATTGTAAGTGCAATAGTAGTAGGAGGCTATCATTTAGTTTTTCCTAGTGGAGGAGTATTAGTATTAAGTGGTTGCTATTTTGCAAAAGACTTTATTTACGGGATTATTTCTATTTCTAGATTGTTTGAGACTGAATTTATATTTCATTATGCAAACAATGTTATGAACATTAGTTTGGAAGAAAATAAAGTCTGCAATGGTATTCATGAAAATGACATTTATGTGATTAATACCAATTATGTGAGTTATGAATAATTCTTCAAATAATATAAAGGATAGTTCTCTTTGGAATTATAGGCTAGGTCAAATTACTGAGAAACGACTACACAAATTGAAAATCAAAGGTTTTCTACCATCAAACGATTCTGAATCATTTGACATGTGTGAGTCATGTCTCAAAGTTAGAGTGACCAAGTACCCATTCTGTAAGAGCAATAAAAGAGCCGATGAACTCTTAGGGCTAGCGCATACTGATGTATGTAGCCGGACGCCTATGATAAACAAAGACGATAGTTCTTACATTGTTACCTTCATTGATGATTTCTCGAGACTAAGGTATGTGTTTTTTTACGAAGAGCAAATCCGATGCCTATGAGAAATTTATTGAATATAAAAATATAATAGAAATTCATATAGGTCGTAAGATTAAGAATCTTCAATTAGATCGAGGAGGTGAGTATGTTGGATAGGATTTCCAAAAATACTTAAAAGATAATGGGATTATCTCTCAGGTTACTCCATTATAAACTCCTCAACGCAATGTTGTGTTAGAGAAAAAATGAACCCTATTACATATGGTTCATTCCATGATGAGTAAGGCTGGGTTACCTCTATTCTACTGGAGATATGCGTTAGAAACTAGGGCGCAAATGCTGAACTTGTTTACCACTAAATCCATGCCTAAAACACTATATAAGACGTGGTATGGTGTATAACCCTAACTCAAGTAATTAAAGTTTTGAGGTTTTTCGGCATACGTTAAGAACGTTTGTCCGAATAAACTTGAAGCAAGACCAAAACTATGTAAAATTGTAGGATATCCTAAAAACTCAATAGGATATATTCTACAATATTGAGTACCAAAATCTTGTCATTTCTTAATACGTTGTCTTTTTAGAGAAGGAATTTATGTCAAAGAAAATTAAAAACGAGGTTATAATTTTGGATAAGACCCAAGAAATTAACATTGATACCGAACCAATTGGAGAACCAAGTTCCCCCTTATACGAAAACACATAGCTTATTCGAAGGTCTAGTAGGGAATCTCGTGCACTAGAATGATATTATGGTTTTCTTCATGATATTGAGAAGAAGGATTGTGTCCTAGATGATGACACTCCTCTATCCTTCCAACAAGCATTACAGAGTAAAGGCTTTGCACTCTATCGTGAAGCACTGAAATCCGAGATGGATTCCATGTATGAAAACAAAGTGTGGACTTTGTCAGACATACTCAAAGGGATAAAGTCCATCGACTCCAAATCAATTTTAAGAAAAAGCTAAATGCAGATGGAGAAGTTGAGACTTATAACGAAAGGCCAGTTGCGAAAGAATTTTGTCAAATTCAAGGTATTGAGTATGATGAGAACATATCGCATGTAGCCATGCTTAAGTCCACCTGGATTAAGATAGCCATTATTGCATTCTATGACTACGAAATATGGAAAATGGACATGAAGATGTCTTTTCTAAATGATGACTTAAAAGAAACCATTTATATGTCGCAACCCGAGGGTTTTGTGGTTAGTGGAAGTGAAGGAAAGACTTGCAAGTTATTAAAGTCCATTTTTGGACTTAAAAAAGATTTAAGGAGTTAAAATAAATGTTTTGATAAGGTAATCAAACAGTTTGGTTTTTATCATAATACCGAAGAAGCATGTGTATACAGCAAGGAAAAGGGAAACTCTATTATATTCCTAATGCTCTATATCGATGATCTATTATTTATTTCCAATGAAACTTCTTTGTTGCAATCTGTGAAATCATGACTTTTCACGAATTTCTCCATGAAGAATTTGGAAGAAGCTGCTCATATACTTGTATAACGATATATAAAGATATATCTAAGAGGCTGTTGGGATTGTCCCAATCCCTGTACGTGGATACCATACTGAAAAGGTTCGATATGGAGAATTTCAAGCGTGGAAACATTCCAACGCAGTTTGGAATCATCCTTTCTAAGAAGGACGCTCCTCATATCGATGAGGAAAATGAACATGTGAAGTGGATCCCCTATGCTTTAGCTATAGCATCCATAACATACACTATGCTATGCACCAGACTGGATGTGGCATACGCATTATGATGCATAAGTCGATACCAATCTAATCCTGGAGAAAAACGTCAAACGACCGTAAAATGTGTACTTCAGTATTTAGGAAATACCAAGGACTTATACATCATATACAAAAATGAAAGCCTCCTTATAAATGGGATAGATTCGAGCTTTTAAAATGATATATATGATAGTAAATCACTGTTTGGTTATGTCTTTACGCTTAGCAGCGGAGCTGTTTGTTGGAAAGGTTCCAAGTGAGAAAAAATTACTGATTTCACGATGGAGGCTGAGTTCATCACCTTCAATGAAGCAGCTAAAGAGGCAGGCATGATGTGCAAGTTTTAAAGTGAGCTCGGAGTGATCCCGATACTAAGAATCCTATGGCATCATTCTGTGACAGCAATAAGGTGATGCACATCATAAAGGAGCCTAGATTACACAAATAATCACAACATATTCTTTGGAAGTTCCAATTGATTAGAGAATTTGTTGAGAGGAAAGAGGTCGTGATACAAAGGGTAGATACCAAGGACAACATAGCAGATCCATTCACTAAGGGTCTTGGTCGATCGGCTCTTGAAAAACCGATTGAAGGGATGAAATCGAGATTCCATAATTAGCTCCAAGTGTACGTGAGAGATTGATGGAGTTAGGATGGAATATGCCCTATTTTGAGGCCCGAAACTAAGTGCTACAGATGTTGCAGTCATTTATAATATTAATTCCCAGTGACAAAGTGAGTCAGTTAATCATATCTATAATATCAAGAGCACATTGATATGAAAATTTAAAAACACAATTCATTAAAAAATATCACATTCATTACATAATCCCTTTACATCATCCAATCGATTCCTCGTTCAGAGAAAATATAATAGTTATAAATATATTCCAAGAGAGACATATGAAGATGCCCCTTGGATGGTTAGAGTCTAATACTGATAGTGACAATTTCTATCATTGCATCCATTCAACAAATCATAAACTTCAAACAACACAGTGGAAATAAACTTTTAATATTAGCTTGTCTCCTACACATCACAGGAAGCTTGTTCATCTAACCAAAAAACTAGACTCCTAATCTACTCAAATGAGTACTCCATAGTTTAAAAGGAAAAATTAAAACTTCAGGTCAGACAAAAAGTCAGATGTTAATAATAATTTACCATCTTGAACCAATAACAAATGCCTTCTGAGACCATGCCATAGAATGAAACCAATTTCTCTCTCACTAGTATCCTATCAAAATATTTCAATCCGAATATAAATCTTGCACCTGCAACCACAATGATTAAAAAACACAGTATGATCATATGCATTATGCTACATGGGTAAGACCGATTAGTTTTTCATTATAGGGTTATGCATTTCCAAAGTTTACCCCACCTATAAAACGGACTACCTATCTCAAGTCATAGATTTCCTAGGTTCACTATGAACCTAATGGTTTTGTAAGCCAACCAGTAACATTTCTGACTGACTCGGGCTGAAAATAAACCGGATATAATGAAATCTCTAAATATAGTTATGACCTCTCCAAACATGGTTAGAAGGCAACTAGACTGTCTATATGAATCATAGTTTTCCCAGGGTCACTATGAACCTAATGGTTTTGCAAGCCAACAAATATCCTTTTCCTATGAGCACATAGATCTATGAGTTTCTTTCTGTGCGAAAACATCATTTTAGTCTCACTACTAACAAAGCCTTATGCACTGGAATCGGGGACCTCTTCCAACTGGGGGCTAGCTGCTGCAGCGTGAGGTGCCACCCTACACCAGGCCTACATTAATATTATCTACTTTTAAATCTATGAGTTGTATCTCTTTGATCGGTTTAAGGCAACCTAAACAATTGATCTATCTGATCACTTAGATGCAATCTTACTCACTCAAGAGTTTAGTGTGACCATACTCACTATTGGAACAACATAATTGGTAATTATGTTCCTAGTCCTAAGATGCAATATTGGGTAATGCAAATGTGATTATGATAAATGATAAAAACATGTAAATTTAACCGATCAAATGATAACAAGAACATATAATATCATTCATCAAAATTTGTTCAGTCAGCAGTCACATCCTCCACAAAATTACTTAATTTTACGTAATAATTATTTTTGCAACATACAAAATTGGGCTAAAACACTATTTCAATTTATTGAAAACATTCACCTTTACAAATGATAAACAACTTGAAATCATTCTTAAAAACAATGAAAACATAGCCCATATACTTAGCCAAAATCTTATGCCAAAGCACTATCTTCTTCACATACCTTTTAAAACTTTTTCTTTCAAAGAATGGATGTCGAACCTTTAGAAAATATGGGCTTTTGAGCCACTAAAAATTGCTTTTAAGTTACAAAACATAAGGTTATCATGGCTTTAGAAAACAAGGCTATCGAGCCTATAAACATAGCTATTTAATTTGAAAACATAAGGCTGTCGAGACTATAAATATAGCTATTTGATATACGAAACACAAGGCTATCTAACCCCTAAACATGGTTATTAGATTCATAAAACATAAGGGTATGATGCTTCTAAAACATATTATCGAGTTTTTAAAACGTTCGGCTATTAAGCGACTAAATATAGTTATCGGATATCTATACTGAAGATATCGAGTATCTATAGTATATAGGGTGTCTAGTTCTTAAAATCCTTGAGGTACCAAGCGTCTAAAAACTTAGTTTTACTGGCCTGCTTTGCCTAAGGGTGCCGAGCCTATAAAATTTGAAGATGATGAATTTGAGTAAAGAAGATACCAGGTCTCTGAACCATGGGGTTGTCAAGCCTCATCAAAATATTAGATTTCGAGTTTCAAAAATACAAGATGTCGAACCCCTAAGATAGTCGATACATCACTTAGCTATCGAATAGTTATCACATGGATCGGCCCTTTAAGTATCAGAATCGGGGCATCGAAACTCTAAGCATATATGCCTAACGCATGTCTGTAAATAATTTAGAAACTGATTTATTTCTTTTTAAAGTTAAAGATTTCTACAAACTCTTGCCCATGTCAAATTTTCAAGACTAATAAAACTAATTTTCACTTTTCCTTTAAGAAATTGCTGGTAGATCGCATTCCACCTTCTCAAATATCTTCACAAACCCTTATAATTAAGATATTTTATGCATGCTAATTAAATACTTTTCTACAATAGTAAATTCATAAAAACTCATACCATTTGGGAAAATCCCCAGAAATCATCAAAAATTCAAATTTCCTTTTTCATTCAAATACAAAAATTTTAAGAATAAAATAAAATTTTAATTATTTTTAATAATTAAAAACTCAATATAAGTCCTTTTTCCATTAGTAAATTCATAAAATATCCATACAGACTTGGAAAATTTTGAAGTTGAAAAGCCATATCCAAAATAAATTTTTACACAACATATTCAAATTTAAAGTCAATGGAGATCAAAACTATATTTTCACCTTTAAAACCCATTAACAAAATTTTCAATAAAATTCTAATAATACATCATTCAATCCAATAGTGATATCGTCAAATCAAGCATAACATATTATCACAATCAATTCAAAAATTAAACATAGATCCAAAAAAAAACATAAAAAAATGAGATAGATTTTATTATTCACCTTAGATTGGGTGAGTGAGATTGAGATTTTATGTAGATTAGTTTCCCTAAGTTTTTTCCTTTGAATTCCTTAGCTTTTACTCTTCTCTTTTTCTAGGTAATGGCTAAGCTTGTTTTAGGCTTTATTTTATTTTAGAAAGTGAAAAGAGAATGAATGAGAATGGAAGGGTTTAGGGAATCAAATAAGGATTTATCCTCATTATATCCCTCTCATTAATTCTATTCTATATTTAAAACAATCTTATCAATTGATTATTTACGGCACGGCCCAAATTAATTAAAAAAATTCATTCTCTTTATCACATTGCATCATAACACATTATTCAACTTAATTTATCTAATTAGATTCCTGAATAATGTTAAACAAAAATTAGGGGTGCTATAGGCTCCCCCTTAAAGAATTTCGTCTTTGAAATTACGTAAGGAAATCAACAAGCTTATCAATCATGCAAACATTTGTAACAAACACATAACAACAATACATACATATCATGCTTGCTAAAAGTACATATGACATATGTAGAACATACCGTCCAAAACAACTCATGATAAGTATCTCTAATCCTACCTTCTATCTCTTAAGTACGGTCTTTCTTATTATCACTCCATAAACTTTCACTATTAGATTGTCTTGTTTCTTAATCTCTTCTCATCTCTTGCTACATCACAAACTGGTTGTCTAACAGATGTCATATCTTGTTCTACTACTAAATCTTCTAATACAATTGGTGCAATAGTAGTCTCTAGATCATGCATACACTTTCCAAGACGGGACATGAAAAACATTATGGACTCCTGCCAAAATATTCAGTAACTCTATCTGATAAGCGAGATTCCCAGTCTTGTTTATGATAGGAAAAAAACAAACATATCTCAATGCCAATTTTCCTGACTTTCCAAACCATACCACACCCTTCATCAGTGATACTTTAACAAAAACATGGTCTCCAGTTGAGAACTCTAAATCCTTATGCCTCTTATTTGCATAACTTTTCTGCCTAAACTGAACTTCCTTCATCCTTTTTCGGATCAACTCAATCTTTTCTACAGCTTCTCTCACCATATATGGACCAAGAATCAATCTATCTCCGGTCTCTAGCCAACATGTTGGTGATTTACACGGCCTTCCATAAAGAGCTTCAAAAGGCATCACTGCGACACTAGTTTGATAACTGTTATTACAGGAAAAAATCAACTAAGTGCAAATGGTCCTTCCATGACCCTCCAGAGTCTAGTACACAAACCTTTAACAAATCTTCAAGAACTTCATTAGCTATTTCCATTTGCCCAGATGGTAAGCGGTACTCAACTTCAGCTTGGTACCTAACACTTGTTGCAGACATTTCTAGAATTCACAAGTGAATAAAGAATCTCTGTCACTAATTATACTACTAGGAATTCCAAGTAGTCTTACAGTATTCTTTATAAATAACTTCGCCAAGTAGGCGCCCTCCTTGTCGACTTAACAGGAATAAAGTTTGCACTCTTGGTCTGTCTATCTACCATGACCCAAGTACTTTCATTTCCCCTATTCAACCTTGGAAACCCATCGATAAAATCCATGATATATCCCATTTCCAAAGTGGCATTTCTAAAGGTGGAGGCAATCCAATTGGTTGTAACAAACGATTTTTTTTGTTGCCGAAAAACCGAATAGTTATGGGTTTAAGAAAAAGAATTTAAGAAAAGAGAAAGAGAAAAAGATAGAAGATGGAGAGAAAAGAAAACAGAAAATTTGAAAATAGAGGGAAAAGAGAATAGAACAGAATTTTAAAATAGAACGGAACATAAAGAAAACAACAGAACTACATCAGAATCTCACAATTCGCAGCGGAACAACATATAATAGTAAATGAATAATCTTTAAACAAAGAACTATATCAGTTATTACATTACATCACATTTCATTACATCATATCATCAGAGTGTACAACAATAACAACTAGTGCAGCGGAAAAAGAATACTATATAAACTAGTAATACGCCATGCCATCCAGCTTGCCTCCAGCAATTCCTGAATATCCAGAATATCCTGATAAACCTTAACTCTTGACTGCCCGTGTGGAAATTGGTGGGCACCCAGAGTTTAGGAAGGAAAACAATAAACTCCAAGTCAGTCATGTGACTGGTGTGAGAACTCAAAACAGTTTATTTATCTTTAAAAATCAAAATAGAGGAATATTTTTATTTCAATTCGCAATGCTTTTAAAAATGAGACTACCATAAGGCCTCCCGCACACACACACAATGCAAACGCAGAATCGGAGGAGATTTCTCCTTATGATAGTCAAAGATGCTTGATACGCATTTAAAATAACATTTGATATTATTACTAGTGCATAGTGTAGGGAAAATTCATTTCGAAAGTAGAATATAAATCTTAGCCAACATACGACCATTATCGTATGCCTACTATAGCTAACTATGTTCAATAGCAGGTTACCGCCACATTCCATAGCAGGTTATACAACTAAAACCGTACAAGTTTCGTATTGTTTCTTTGGATTTCCAACAAATGGTCAGGCCAAGGAACTTCCCATTGCCACATGAGAATGCCTCTGGAAAGACATCCCCGAGAACCAAACCGGAACTCTGCCAACACAAGGCCAGGTTACCCCTAACTGGGTAACTACTGACACGAGCACGCCATTCCTCGATCGTAAACGACCTTTCTCACGGGATCCCGATAACCAACAACCACAAAGTAATAAATTCGTAGTAACCACATAGGTTAAATATCTGGGCTCCATACCATGATACCACCTCTATCCAGAAGGAAATGTACATACCCTAAAGGGAGCTACCCCTCATAACCTTGCCGCATCTTTCCTGTTTTGACCATTTCCGGGGTGTGAGGCTCGACGAATTCACGTCCACAAAAACATACTTTATACAAAAGCCATGCTTTGGGTCAACAAATGATCAACACAATGATCACCAAGATAGACGATCAAATAAACGATCCTATCACAATAATCAACACAATGATCATTTACAGCAACACTCAGCATGTCACATTACCAAATTGGGAATATATCGCTGATAACTTCAACTATATAACCTCTGAGCTCGTACGTCTCAGAGAAGGGTGTTAAGCTAAAAAAAAATAAATTCTTCGCCACCAACAGAAATATATTTGAATGAAATCGGCTTTATATCTCAACTTGTAATGTCAGACATACAATCCATACAAGTCTGTTCCGGGCTTGAACAAAACCGAAGGCACTTACAAAGAAGTCCTTGCAATCCGGATATTCACAATCCTGATCGGATTTCCCATCACTTAGGGAGTCTCTATACCGCTGCAACTCAGTGCAGAGACAATCGACAGGTCATCCTATCGCTCTCGCAAATACCGGGTCTTCAACACCGATCTTCAATGCAATTATAACGACGTATCACATATTCGGAATGGGTTATACGACCCCATGGTCCTTTCCCGGTTAACCCGAATAGTGAGCGCTTATTCAAAAATAAGTGTGGCATTCAAATTCAAACAAATCACATTAAATACCCATTCAAAGGGAAATATTGATAGTCGGCTATTGAACTATCAATAGATATGCACACATCACCAGATTCCAAATAATTTTCCAAATTATTTACTTTCCAAAATATCTTTACAAGATATATAATTTTCACATTTCAAAATAAATCAATATTTATTTTTAAACCAATTCCACTTTCTTTTATAAATTCAATAGTGAATTTACATTCCAAAATATTCATGAATATACGACTTCAATTCGATTTCTAATATTCATTTTCAATTTATCTTCAAAAAAAATAAATTCTCAAAATATTCACCTTATATTGGAAAACATTTCCATACTTACTTATTCATAAGTAATTCACAAATTCTATTTATTTTCAACACTTAGAAAATATTCAATATACTTAAATCGAGATTAAGTATATATTTCATTCTTTAAGGAAATCATTCTCATAAACATATTTATTTGGGTCTAAACGAATGTTGCGTAAAACATCGTTACGACAACCCAAAATCACCAGTATAGGGATTCGAAATTAAAATAGATATATAAATCCCAATACTATACAAAACATTTCCTTTCGGAAATCATTTACTATAACAACAGTGTTATAGTCTACTATTTCCTTTTATTTCTCGAAAACGTCTATTTCAACAATAAATGTTGAAATCTATGGTTTCGAATCTTAACACAATTAAAACTTCGTTAGATCGTTTTAATTCTATTTAAAATATCACATTCTAAACATTTTCTTTAACATATTATTCACTATTCAAAAACGTGAATATACTACGTTAACAATTTTCATCCTTTTATTCATTTTATTTAAAGGATTATTCACAGTCAAAACGTGAATATAACTCCATAAATAAGTTATAACCATTTACTTATCAAAATAAGTCTTTTGCGAATTTATAAAACAACGTTTATAAATTCCATTTCTATTTATTTCATAACTATTTCCTTTATAAATCTCCTTTATCAACCTATTCGATTTATAACTCAATTATAAACCAAAGTTCACATTATAAGTTAAATGCTTATAAAACGATTATTTTACAAAATCGTTCCTCTAAAGACTTTCCAACCCATAAATCTTATAACTTATAAGATTCATTTATTTAACCAAATCTATTCTTCAAATAACTTCACAAATTTATAATTCTTACTATTTATAAATTTCATTTATAACTTCACCGTTTATAATTCTATAAATTTCATTCTTTAACGAAATTCATTTTCACTTCATTCAAACACTTATAAAAACTCGTTTTAAAATTTCAATATCTCAATTTATAAATATCCATTTATAAATCTCTTATATAAATCAATTCATATTAATATTTTAAAAACGTCTTTAAACTCCTTTATAATTTCATCATTTTGATTTATAAAAAAAATCAAATTTTTATAAATCCTATATTTAAACTTTTCACAATTATTTCAGAAATCCCAATTTAACTATTTTATAAAGTCATTAATTCCTTATTTTCAAAAATCAGCTTTTAACTATATTTCTTAAAAATCATAATTTTTATAACTTTAAAAATTATAACGTTTATTTATTTATAATGGATCAATTCCAAAATTATTTTATAAAACGTATACTTTCTAAAATCACTTTAAAATCATTTTAAAATCCCAAAATCTGGGTCCAATGATGCTACACACCAAATAGTCAATCACGACTACAACGATATCATATATCAATATGAAAATCCATCAAATATCAAAATATCTGAAATCAAATAAAAACTGTTGAGGAATCCAGTTGGATCCCTCCAACCTGTTTTCCTGCATCCACAAACATTAGCACAATACCAATTTCGCTCCAGTACGAAATTATCGCGGTATATGTTCTTATTAAATATTATCCGCTTAATAACGGCGCAATAGGGTCTCATCCGCTAAACAAAAAAATGCGGGAAATCAACAACTCCAATATATACATATGCCAATATATATATATTGCTATTATATATAATACCAATTTCACTGTTTATGAAATATTCGCGGTATATGTTTTTAATAAATAACATCCGCTTACTAACGGCGTATAATGTCTATTTTAACAATCAATAGATAACAATCAACATTCAAACATGCATTCAAATATTTTAAATCTAGCTATTTAAAATAAAATCGAAACTGATTCGATTGAGTGAGAAATTCTCACCTTGGTTTTATTTCCGTTTTAGCGATTTATTTCGAATACGTTTAATTTTACCCAAAATTCTCACTAACTCCAAACGACTCCAATCCAATTTCATCGCGTAGTGCTCGTCCATACGATTCCAACGCAACTGGTTTCGCGCGTTTTCGACCTCGTATGAAAAAGATATTGATTTTTGAAGTTTACTCGAATTTTATAAACATAAATTACAACAACTTTTAATTATTTTTAACCTCATCAAACTCAAGCCGTTGGATCCCACTTCATGAAATCTTGGCCGCACCCCCACTCTCCCTCTCCCTCACGTTACTCCTTACAGTAACACGAATGCGCACACAACCCATGAGCATAGAATTAGGTTTTCACTTTGCTCCTCCTACACTCGACTACACTTCATCAAACCACTGCCATGTCGAAGCCCTTCGCGAGAGCTACCTCCACCACCAACCACCTGAAGCTCGGCCCCCCCAAACTCCTCGAAATGCGTGCGTGACCTGAAGCAAACGGCCCACCTTTGCTCCTCCTACGTTGCACCAAAACCCATCATCACCGTATGGAATCGAAGCTCTCGTCGAGCTCTTCGACTTTGTAGTTGAGCACTTCGCGTAATTCCTTACGGATTGAGAGAGATTAATGGAAGAAGATGAGATGATTTCAGCCATAGGTTAGGGGGGTGGCGGCTGTAGAATAGAATTAGGGTTTTGTATATTTTTTTTTTATTTGTGAATGGTGGCTATTTATAAGGAACCGACGAAACACTATTCATCCCGGAAATTCCGAACACCGATTTACGCGCCGTAACCAGCGTTTCTAGGGTTTACCCCACGTTCCGGACACAATTGAATAGGTTTCGGAAGCTAATTCGGACATCTGTGCGAGTTATGGCTATAAACGCTCAATTTGAATTAAACCGATTTAAGTCGATTTCTAGGCGTTTTAATTTGTACCGGACAAACGGTAAATCCAATTGACTTGAAATTTGAAACCGTACAATAATATCACATTACGGATCCGATGAAACTGGTTTCGTCGAAATCCGAGACTTTTTGAAAAATGGCTATTTTCACTCGCCAAATTAAAATTAAAAATAAATCGATGCGTTTCGAGCTGCCACGATCAAATGATAACTCCGATTGACACGAAAATTGAAATCCGGTAATAACTAACTATTACGGATCCAATGGAACTGGTTTCGTTCAATTCTGAGATTGTTCAAAAATTGGCTATTTTCACTAGTCGATTAAATATTAAAATATTCAATTTTCACAAATTAACTCTTAATTCGATTTTAAAAGTTCTAAAATATCGTTCTAACTTCAACATGATAAAATAAAATTTTACAAATCATTTTCAATCATATTTAACCCAATTTTCAATTATTTCCATAATTTAACGTATTAAATTATCGATTTAATTATTCAGTTAAATCCAATAATTTAAATAAAAATTTATTCGACTTATAAATTCACTTATTAATATTTAAAATAAATTAAATATTCAAATTTTAATTAACAAAAATTATGGGTCGTTACAATCTTCCCCCCTTAAAAGAATTTCGTCCTCGAAATTACAAGTAAGAAAAAGTACAGAAGCTATTAATTTTCCCAAAATTCATAGTTAAACTTCTTACAAATCTTTACTAAGTTTTCAAAATCATACTCAGTTATCTTTTCTAAAACAACTACTATTGTTTAACTTTCAATTTCAAAATCAAAGTTAAAGTTTTCAAAAATTTTCTAAATTTCTCAAATTTTTTTCTAACGCCTTAAATTTTCGGAAAAAATCGCCATAGTCTCCTTTGCGCGGCTCGATCCGAAAAAAAATGACAGTATATATATCACAAATATACATCTCATCATGTAATGAGGCATCCCGCAGGGAAAAACGTGTAAAAGTACGGTATTTAATCTGAGATATGTACCTTATATTTTATTAGCGAGCATATACGGCTAATATAGCGCGAAAGCGAGCTCCAAATGCGAAGCAAACGCGATCCGCACCTACTAATCACTCAACAAACAACATGAGAACATGCATATATGACAATAATCTCAATATATAACATATAGCAACATAATAACTATATATGCCAACATAGCAAATGTATGAAAAGCAATATATTCAACCATCAACCAACTAACATCCATAACCAATAAACATTCATTCATATTCTCATTAATTTTCAATGAATTGGTTTTCAATTTAATCACATTTGATTCATATACAGTGGATGTTCTTATTAACATTTTAATTTATTCTCAACTAGTTTATATTTACTAATTCATATTCAAGTTGGTCCACTTCCAAATCAAATTCAATTCTATTCAAATTTATTTACTTCTAATTTGAATTCAATTACATAGCTTTAAATTTCACTAATTCACTTTCATTAATACTTAATGAATTATATACAATCAACTAACAATCATATAACAATCAATGTATATTAATTACAACCAAATTTCTTTGCTTACAATTGGTTTAATTTAATTGATTTTTCATTCAATTTTTTTAACTTCTAATGACATTAGATTTTAATGAATTACACTTATATTCATTATTTCATATCAACTTAATTCACATTTAATTGATTAATATTCAATCCATTCATTCAATTCTGTTACAAAAGTTGAATTTCATTTATATAACTCAAGTTCATATCTATCACTTAATTTTATTAATTTACTTTGATACTAATATCAACTTCATTCCATATCACTTAAGTTATATTCATATAGTTTCACTTCTTATATATATAAGTTTATTTCACAATTGTAAATCACTTTAATTATAATTCAATTCTTATAATTCTTTTGCTTATACAATTATTCTTTTATTTAGGTTATTCAAACAACTAAACAATCAACTTATATACACTTAAATAATTCTGAAAAATTATTCCTTTATATATAAAATATAATCAAGGTAAAATTATTTCATTTACCCAATTTAAACAATACTGTGCCGAATTGTTCTATTCAAGTGTTTAGAAACCCCTTCAGCATAGTCTTGCGGACCACGCTGACGAAAGTTCATATGCCACTCAATAAACCAATCATCACAATATAAAACAATTTTATATTCACTAACAAATACGCTCTCATAGCTATTATTACACTCAACTCAATCTAGAGTACTACTGACTCTATCTCTAATGAACAATACCCAACAGAACCATGGTTGTCGCTTAACCATATGCTCTGATACCAAATGTAACAAACGATTTTTTTCGTTGCCGAAAAACCGAATAGTTATGGGTTTAAGAAAAAGAATTTAAGAAAAGAGAAAGAGAAAAAGATAGAAGATGGAGAGAAAAGAAAACAGAAAATTTGAAAATAGAGGGAAAAGAGAATAGAACAGAATTTTAAAATAGAACTGAACATAAAGAAAACAACAGAACTACATCAGAATCTCACAATTCGCAGCGGAACAACATATAATAGTAAATGAATAATCTTTAAACAAAGAACTATATCAGTTATTACATTACATTACATTTCATTACATCATATCATCAGAGTGTACAACAATAACAACTAGTGCAGCGGAAAAAGAATACTATATAAACTAGTAATACGCCATGCCATCCAGCTTGCCTCCAGCAATTCCTGAATATCCAGAATATCCTGATAAACCTTAACTCTTGACTGCCCGTGTGGAAATTGGTGGGCACCCAGAGTTTAGGAAGGAAAACAATAAACTCCAAGTCAGTCATGTGACTGGTGTGAGAACTCAAAATAGTTTATTTATCTTTAAAAATCAAAATAGAGGAATATTTTTATTTCAATTCGCAATGCTTTTAAAAATGAGACTACCATAAGGCCTCCCGCACACACACACAATGCAAACGCAGAATCGGAGGAGATTTCTCCTTATGATAGTCAAAGATGCTTGATACGCATTTAAAATAACATTTGATATTATTACTAGTGCATAGTGTAGGGAAAATTCATTTCGAAAGTAGAATATAAATCTTAGCCAACATACGACCATTATCGTATGCCTACTATAGCTAACTATGTTCAATAGCAGGTTACCGCCACATTCCATAGCAGGTTATACAACTAAAACCGTACAAGTTTCGTATTGTTTCTTTGGATTTCCAAAAAATGGTCAGGCCAAGGAACTTCCCATTGCCACATGAGAATGCCTCTGGAAAGACATCCCCGAGAACCAAACCGGAACTCTGCCAACACAAGGCCGGGTTACCCCTAACTGGGTAACTACTGACACGAGCACGCCATTCCCCGATCGTAAACGACCTTTCTCACGGGATCCCGAAAGCCAACAACCACAAAGTAATAAATTCGTAGTAACCACATAGGTTAAATATCTGGGCTCCATACCATGATACCACCTCTATCCAGAAGGAAATGTACATACCCTAAAGGGAGCTACCCCTCATAACCTTGCCGCATCTTTCCTGTTTTGACCATTTCCGGGGTGTGAGGCTCGAGGAATTCACGTCCACAAAAACATACTTTATACAAAAGCCATGCTTTGGGTCAACAAATGATCAACACAATGATCACCAAGATAGACGATCAAATAAACGATCCTATCACAATAATCAACACAGTGATCATTTACAGCAACACTCAGCATGTCACATTACCAAATTGGGAATATATCGCTGATAACTTCAACTATATAACCTCTGAGCTCGTACATCTCAGAGAAGGGTGTTAAGCTAAAAGAATAAATTCTTCGCCACCAACAGAAATATATTTGAATGAAATCGCTTTATATCTCAACTTGTAATGTCAGACATACAATCCATACAAGTCTGTTCCGGGCTCGAACAAAACCGAAGGCACTTACAAAGAAGTCCTTGCAATCCGGATATTCACAATCCTGATCGGATTTCCCATCACTTAGGGAGTCTCTATACCGCTGCAACTCAGTGCAGAGACAATCGACAGGTCATCCTATCGCTCTCGCAAATACCGGGTCTTCAACACCGATCTTCAATGCAATTATAACGACGTATCACATATTCGGAATGGGTTATACGACCCCATGGTCCTTTCCCGGTTAACCCGAATAGTGAGCGCTTATTCAAAAATAAGTGTGGCATTCAAATTCAAACAAATCACATTAAATACCCATTCAAAGGGAAATATTGATAGTCGGCTATTGAACTATCAATAGATATGCACACATCACCAGATTCCAAATAATTTTCCAAATTATTTACTTTCCAAAATATCTTTACAAGATATATAATTTTCACATTTCAAAATAAATCAATATTTATTTTTAAACCAATTCCACTTTCTTTTATAAATTCAATAGTGAATTTACATTCCAAAATATTCATGAATATACGACTTCAATTCGATTTCTAATATTCATTTTCAATTTATCTTCAAAAAAAAAAAATTCTCAAAATATTCACCTTATATTGGAAAACATTTCCATACTTACTTATTCATAAGTAATTCACAAATTCTATTTATTTTCAACACTTAGAAAATATTCAATATACGTAAATCGAGATTAAGTATATATTTCATTCTTTAAGGAAATCATTCTCATAAACATATTTATTTGGGTCTAAACGAATGTTGCGTAAAACATCGTTACGACAACCCAAAATCACCAGTATAGGGATTCGAAATTAAAATAGATATATAAATCCCAATACTATACAAAACATTTCCTTTCGGAAATCATTTACTATAACAACAGTGTTATAGTCTACTATTTCCTTTTATTTCTCGAAAACGTCTATTTCAACAATAAATGTTGAAATCTATGGTTTCGAATCTTAACACAATTAAAACTTCGTTAGATCGTTTTAGTTCTATTTAAAATATCACATTCTAAACATTTTCTTTAACATATTATTCACTATTCAAAAACGTGAATATACTACGTTAACAATTTTCATCCTTTTATTCATTTTATTTAAAGGATTATTCACAGTCAAAACGTGAATATAACTCCATAAATAAGTTATAACCATTTACTTATCAAAATAAGTCTTTTGCGAATTTATAAAACAACGTTTATAAATTCCATTTCTATTTATTTCATAACTATTTCCTTTATAAATCTCCTTTATTAACCTATTCGATTTATAACTCAATTACAAACCAAAGTTCACATTATAAGTTAAATGCTTATAAAACGATTATTTTACAAAATCGTTCCTCTAAAGACTTTCCAACCCATAAATCTTATAACTTATAAGATTCATTTATTTAACCAAATCTATTCTTCAAATAACTTCACAAATTTATAATTCTTACTATTTATAAATTTCATTTATAACTTCACCGTTTATAATTCTATAAATTTCATTCTTTAACGAAATTCATTTTCACTTCATTCAAACACTTATAAAAACTCGTTTTAAAATTTCAATATCTCAATTTATAAATATCCATTTATAAATCTCTTATATAAATCAATTCATATTAATATTTTAAAAACGTCTTTAAACTCCTTTATAATTTCATCATTTTGATTTATAAAAAAATCAAATTTTTATAAATCCTATATTTAAACTTTTCACAATTATTTCAGAAATCCCAATTTAACTATTTTATAAAGTCATTAATTCCTTATTTTCAAAAATCAGCTTTTTACTATATTTCTTAAAAATCATAATTTTTATAACTTTAAAAATTATAACGTTTATTTATTTATAATGGATCAATTCCAAAATTATTTTATAAAACGTATACTTTCTAAAATCACTTTAAAATCATTTTAAAATCCCAAAATCTGGGTCCAATGATGCTACACACCAAATAGTCAATCACGACTACAACGATATCATATATCAATATGAAAATCCATCAAATATCAAAATATCTGAAATCAAATAAAAACAGTTGAGGAATCCAGTTGGATCCCTCCAACCTGTTTTCCTGCATCCACAAACATTAGCACAATACCAATTTCGCTCCAGTACGAAATTATCGCGGTATATGTTCTTATTAAATATTATCCGCTTAATAACGACGCAGTAGGGTCTCATCCGCTAAACAAAAAAATGCGGGAAATCAACAACTCCAATATATACATATGCCAATATATATATATATATATTGCTATTATATATAATACCAATTTCACTGTTTATGAAATATTCGCGGTATATGTTTTTAATAAATAACATCCGCTTACTAACGGCGTATAATGTCTATTTTAACAATCAATAGATAACAATCAACATTCAAACATGCATTCAAATATTTTAAATCTAGCTATTTAAAATAAAATCGAAACTGATTCGATTGAGTGAGAAATTCTCACCTTGGTTTTATTTCCGTTTTAGCGATTTATTTCGAATACGTTTAATTTTACCCAAAATTCTCACTAACTCCAAATGACTCCAATCCAATTTCATCGCGTAGTGCTCGTCTATACGATTCCAACGCAACTGGTTTCGCGCGTTTTCGACCTCGTATGAAAAAGATATTGATTTTTGAAGTTTACTCGAATTTTATAAACATAAATTACAACAACTTTTAATTATTTTTAACCTCATCAAACTCAAGCCGTTGGATCCCACTTCATGAAATCTTGGCCGCACCCCCACTCTCCCTCTCCCTCACGTTACTCCTTACAGTAACACGAACGCGCACACAACCCATGAGCATAGAATTAGGTTTTCACTTTGCTCCTCCTACACTCGACTACACTTCATCAAACCACTGTCATGTCGAAGCCCTTCGCGAGAGCTACCTCCACCACCAACCACCTGAAGCTCGGCCCCCCCAAACTCCTCGAAATGCGTGCGTGACCTGAAGCAAACGGCCCACCTTTGCTCCTCCTACGTTGCACCAAAACCCATCATCACCGTATGGAATCGAAGCTCTCGTCGAGCTCTTCGACTTTGTAGTTGAGCACTTCGCGTAATTCCTTACGGATTGAGTTAATGGAAGAAGATGAGATGATTTCAGCCATAGGTTAGGGGGGTGGCGGCTGTAGAATAGAATTAGGGTTTTGTATATTTTTTATTTTATTTGTGAATGGTGGCTATTTATAAGGAACCGACGAAACACTATTCATCCTTGAAATTCCGAACTCCGATTTACGCGCCGTAACCAGCGTTTCTAGGGTTTACCCCGCGTTCCGGACACAATGGAACAGGTTTCGGAAGCTAATTCGGACATCTGTGCGAGTTATGGCTATAAACGCTCAATTTGAATTAAACCGATTTAAGTCGATTTCTAGGCATTTTAATTTGTACCGGACAAACGGTAAATCCAATTGACTTGAAATTTGAAACCTTACAATAATATCACATTACGGATCCGATGAAACTGGTTTCGTCGAAATCCGAGACTTTTTGAAAAATGGCTATTTTCACTCGCCAAATTAAAATTAAAAATAAATCGATGCGTTTCGAGCTGCCACGATCAAATGATAACTCCGATTGACACGAAAATTGAAATCCGGTAATAACTAACTATTACGGATCCAATGGAACTGGTTTCGTTCAATTCTGAGATTGTTCAAAAATTGGCTATTTTCACCAGTCGATTAAATATTAAAATATTCAATTTTCACAAATTAACTCTTAATTCGATTTTAAAAGTTCTAAAATATCGTTCTAACTTCAACATGATAAAATAAAATTTTACAAATCATTTTCAATCATATTTAACCCAATTTTCAATTATTTCCATAATTTAACGTATTAAATTATCGATTTAATTATTCAGTTAAATCCAATAATTTAAATAAAAATTTATTCGACTTATAAATTCACTTATTAATATTTAAAATAAATTAAATATTCAAATTTTAATTAACAAAAATTCTGGGTCGTTACATTGGTTTTGATACTTGACTTTTGCTTGCAGAAAATTCAAGCATTTTTTTACCCATAAGCATACATCTCTTTTAATTTCTTCCCAAAAGAAACTCCTCTTTATATCCTGATACATTTTAGTTCCTCTAGGTTAAATAGTAAACTTCGATTAATGACACTCCCTACGAACTTGCTTACTAGAATGTATAATCATCCCTTCTTCCTCACAGTCCATTCTGGTTAAGACTAAAACCTTTTAAATCATCAATCTTAGTCCCATCTTTAAGTCTTCTAATCCATTAAGTTAGTAATGGATCATCTAGTTATTCTTTTGATCATTACCGGTCGAACTTTGTAACATCCTGCATTAAATTACAATTATATATGCAAATAATTTAATTAAGTTATATACATTTTAAATTTTAAAACAAAGAAATGTTTGTAAATGAGGCATCTAATTAGCATTATTTTGGATACATATATATTTATGTAACAAATAAATTACAGAGACAAATTATATAAAAATCAATTAATAGGGAAGATTAATTGATGGTATTTGTTTAAAAGGGAAATTAATATTCAATTAATTAGTAGAGGTGATTAATTGGCAGGAACTGACGAGAAAGAGAACATATATTGTAGAAACTAATTGACATGATTAGAAACATATATGTTAGCGCAAGAGAATAAAATGGAGGAAGATTAATTTATGCAAGTAATCAATTGTCAATTAATAAACATGGAGACTTATGGTAACATACATAATTAAGACTGTGATTCAAAATTCAATTATAGAATATATGAATGCAATAATTATGGGAATAAAATAAATTAATATTCTTATATGTGATGAATTAATATGGTGTTGATTGGCGTATTAATTTGGTAAGAAATCGCAGTACACGCAGGGATTAATTGGATAGTAAATTAATTCTAGGTATATATTAAGTATATTAATTGGGCGATTAATAGGGGAATCTTATGTAATAGAAATGCCACATTTAAAAAATATGTTTCCATAGATTGCAAGAGATAAGTGGAAAGTGATTAATGAAAATATTGTTGGAGAATCGATTTGAAATAAAAACAAACACAGAAGAAAACATTTTAATTTAATGTCCATAGACTGAGTGTACGTTTTAGATTTAAGGGTTTTATATCTAATGGTTAGCACTGATTTGAACCACTATAAATACAGGTGCAGGGCCTCATTTTTATTCTCATTATTTTTCTCTCGCTTGCAAAAGCTCTGCCATTTTTCTATCTCTTCTACACTTTCTTAATAACAAAATTTTAGATCTAGTCCACAAGAATTTAGATCTAAGTAGAAAGAGAATAGACTTAATTAGGGAATTAGGAATTGGCTCAAATTAGAAGGCTATATCAAAAGTAAAACCCTAGATCTGAGTTTTATTTGGTATTTATAATCCAAATCTCTTCCTTTTCTCTTTCAAATATTATAGAGCTATAAATATATCATTTGTAATCCCAAACAGGGATTACAAGGGAGGTGAATATAGATGTTAGGGATAGATCTGAAATAAAAGCAGGGGAATTTGGAAAGCTTGAAATGTGAGTGAATTTAATTATATCTTTTACGTTTATTATATATTATCGTTAAATTTCCGTTAAATAATTTTATTCAGTAGTTTAATAATTAATTCTGTTAATTACTTATGCTTAACTATAGGAAATTTACAGTTATTTACATCTAATTTTAAGATATAATTTAGCCTAAATGCTAGTTCCTTTTTATTCTCCTTATACACGAATAATATAGTAAAAAAGAAAATTCACGATTATGGATTAAAATGGAAAAATACTATATTAGATGTAAAATAAGAAAAGTTGGAATAAAGCTAGTGTGACGACCCACGTTTCAAAAGGTTTAAATCGATAATAATCCACACTTGTCCAACTTAAACAATACGGAATGTAGATAATCAATAGGGGAAAAATAAGAAGAGAATAAGAAAAAAATATAGAATCTTACAACGAAAACGATAAAATATAATAATCAAATAAACAATTCGTGAAGCTGTTTACTATACATTTGATTTTAATCTATACACATTTATCAGAGTTATATATACATCAGGAATAAATAACCAATACAGCAAAATAGCATGATGCAGAGTGTAACAATAATTGTAATATATCAAATCTTCGTCTTCGTCCTACAGAGAATAATTTTCAATATGCTGGAAAAACTCCGGACTGACCCGAGCATAATGGAAAGACAAAACACTCGAATCAGGACTAAAATACTCTTATGTAAGTCAAATCAATATCATAAATATGAGTGTAATAACTTAAGAGATGTTACGGGAATTTTCATCTCCTAAGGATACGTTAAACTATTTATATATAATAGTACGCGCTATAATAGATAATGTCTATCAGTAAAATAAATATCAAAATAGCGTTAAGGCTTTACATTGCTCCACCTTAACACATTTTTATAGTTTTAAACCAAATTCGTAATGGGTTCGTATAGGGATAAATATGACAAGGCACATGAGGCAATGCCCAAGGTAGGATTCTATCAGTTTACCCTTTCTGGCTAGTCATAGCCCATCCATGGCCGACGGCGACAATCAATCCAAACGACAAAAAGGTGTACCCATCGAATTCGAAATCACAATAGTAATACAAGGGATCACATCGCTAGATGTAGCTAACCTCAATGGCCAAACATAGGCTCCTGTTTTAGTCATTTTAATTATGACATGAGTGTCAAGGCTGTCCATCATTGTTCTCTTATTTCATTCCAACAAACGTCACCAATTCAACCACCACATTCTGAATATCATCCACCACGCACACGGTTGTCAAAGAGGTTCTAATAATTATGGAGAGTGTAACAACCTGAAATTTTCGTTTCCAAAAATTCTAGATAGTTAGGAAAAGAAGAAAGAGATAGAAGAAGAAACAGAAATGAAACACAGAATGTCATATTCACAGCGGATCAAAATATAATGTCAAATAAAATAACAGTTGTACAAAGGAAAACTGTATCGGTTAAATTACATACAATACATCAGAGTTTTCAACATTTACAAAAACACTAGACAGTTAATATCACATGTCCCAGATAACTACCATATATCACAGCTGAATACACTCCTTACGTTCTTGTCATCCAGCTCACCTTCTAAGCTCCAGAACATCCTTACCTGAAATCTATAATACCCGTCTGACCCGAGCATTACATCAAAGAAACACCTGGGTCAGGTTGGAAAAAAGCGTGAGAAAAACCATCTAACATGAAATCCTAATGCATAAAACATATTCAAACCCAGGGTAACTCGTGCCTTATTACGAGTTCTAACTTACCATAATCAACATCACATCTTACAATCATATATAAGTATTACTATTCAGATTGAAGGACCGATTAACATCATTTATTTCAATCTAGCCTTTTTGCTTCTAAACTCAAATTTATAAATAATCAAAGTGGTTTCGGGTTTTTACCGATACCTGACCCTGATCTCTTCGAATCCCATGTTATCCTAATCCAAGTTATTCAAATGAAATACAATTCAAACTTAAAACACCGGATGTCACTAATCAGCCCAAATGTATTATATCACATGGCATCACACATCATATATCAGAGATATCAACTAATCTGAGGCATATAATATCATTCAATCATTCATAAGCAAGATTAATCAGCCACACCATCTCTAATTAATTTAATTTTCCACTAATGAATTAAATTAATTTCTTCAACTACTCTTAAATACTGCTTACAAATCATTAATTAATTACAACCCAAATTAATTAATCATCCTCTAATTTTCCATCTTAATAAATCATCCTTAATTAATTATACTTTAATTACATCAAGTAAATATTCTTGAATTAATTTCCCAAATAATTATCCTTAACCATCTACAGTAATTATCCTTAATTAATTACTCAAATTAATCATCTTATAATCACCTACATTGATTAGCTTAATCACACTCATTAATTAACTGATCCTTAATTAATTTCCTTTATTAATCAATCCTTGATTAGTTAATCCTTTGATTAATCAATTCTATAATTAATTACACCAAGTAATTAATTCCTAATTACTTCCATTAAGTAATATCCCATTGTTTAGTTATCCACAATTAATTAACCTTTAAATACTAATTAAATTAACTGATCCTTAACAAATTTTATCCTTAATTACTTATATTAAGTAATTATTATTTAAATAATTAATCTCTAATTACTTTTATTAGTTAATCTCTAATCACCAAATCATTAATTTCTAATTACCAATTTAATGAATTTCTATTGATTAATTTATAATTCTAAACTATTGACTAATTAATCCTTAATTAATCAACTTTAATAACTTCCCTTAATTTATTAATCTTTAGCTAATAACCAATCAATTAAATAATAAATCTTAATTACTCAAACCTTAATTAATTTTAGGATAATTCATTTATCTTAATTACTTATTATTTTATCCTTGCTCAATTTCATTGGTTAATTTACCTTTACAATTTGAAGTTAGAATAAATCACCCAACTTTAAATCAACCAATCCATTTC
This sequence comes from Allium cepa, assembly GCA_030765085.1. Classification (NCBI taxonomy): domain Eukaryota; kingdom Viridiplantae; phylum Streptophyta; class Magnoliopsida; order Asparagales; family Amaryllidaceae; genus Allium; species Allium cepa. The sequence goes on from CM060945.1 coordinate 1,016,726,839, forward strand.
TATTTAGAATAATAGATAAGGAAATTTTAAATTTGACTTTGGTTTATCCTTGAACTTTTAATCCCAAGTTAAAATATCTTGCAAATTTGATTAAATTTTCTTTTGCTTAAACTTGAAATTCCCTGATCCTTTATCGTCAAATCATATTCCTTCTATTTAAACCTAGCTACCCAACAAAACTCTCACCCGAGCTCTACTCTAAAACATCCCCGAGTCAAATTTTGATTAACTCGCGCATGCACTCGATGCAAATCACTTCTTCCCTGTTGCGAAACACACAGCGATCCGTCATATACACGAAGACACACGTGCACGTGTACACTTCGCCAGCCTCCACTCTGATCATCGACATCATCGCCGTGAGTCAACCCAGACCTCCCTTCCGGATTTCGACCATCAGTGCTTCAGTTCGAACTCAAAATCGAGATCGATTCAGAGTGCTCCTAAACCCAAATAAGAAATCACCTAAAATCTTCCCAAGCCACCACCTCTGGCCACCCGTAACATCGTCACTCTGATCATTACTTCACCATAGTCCCACACATCTATCCCCCTACCCGCGATCAAGCCCGAAGTCCTGACGATGTCGCAACGGCTCTGAAATCAAACCTGATCAAAACCCAGGTTATGCCTTAGTTCATCAATTTCCTGCCGCCTCGGTGATCGATAGGACCAGTCACCAATTTTCCCATGCACGTCAACCCCTTGGCCACCTTCGACCAAAACCCTAAAGCCTAATATTTCCCCAACCGTCGGAAATCAACGAAATTCCATATTCCGTTCATCTTGACCATTCCCATAAACCACAATCTTAAAATTCATGATGCTTATCTCAAAAATCATGTTCCTTCACCGCGAATCCAAATTTAAAATCAAAATGTGAAAATTAAAAATCAAAATTTTCGACTTGAGTTGTTTTCCTACTGTAAATTTCAAATTTCAACATATTTACATGATATCTTAACTTGAAACTATTTTTAGAAATAATTTTAATCATATACAAACATTTCCATTTACAGATCTTACCTAAAAATAGATTAGAAAAAAAAGTATTTGATTTCTGGAATGAGTATTGTCTGTGATCAAGAACGGAGACTTCCCAAATTTAATTTCACTGACATGCACAAGCACACACACACACACACATATATATATGTATGTATATAACATGATTTCACTCAAGCAACATTCATCATAGCTTTACTTTTACATTTATCACCGCATCAAGATAATGGTTCAAATCAAAAGGGTACTCACTTTATTTGAAATAGCAGAGAAAGTTCTTTCCTAAAACTTGGAAATTGCTTGTGTGAGTGCTGCTGTTTTGTTGTTAAAATGATCAGTACTTGATGATTCTTGATACCGAGATGTTACTGAACTTGATTTTGCTGCCAGAGTATACTGTATGTTTTTGTTTCATCTCCAGGTTTGAGAATTTTTTTCTCTTTTTCCCTTCTATTCAGTTTACAGGTTAATGAGAAAACGAAATAAATTTAGAAGTGAAGCTTGGTTTTGTTAAATCTTTTATTTATTTTTAAATTTAAAAGAGGAAGTGAAGTAAGCCACTTGTAAATACAAAGCTTACAAATGTCAATGTAAATGATTATTTTCTTACAAATGTATGAATGCAAGAATTAGATGTTTACAAATGTTTTATATTTTAAATATTTTATTTTTTTATTTTAAGTTTAATTCTTTTATATATATACATATCCTATATATATTCAAAGAAAGTATTAACCTTTATAAATTCTTATTTTAAACTTTTGCTATTGTATTTTAACTTAATAAATGTCTATCTTTAGTGTCTCATGAAAATTAGAAAGAAAGAAAAATAAATCTTTTTCTATTAAATCCTTTTTAAGCTTATCATATATTTAAGTAAATGTTTATTTTATGTTTTGAAAATATAGAGTTTTACTTTAAATAGCTTTTGCAAATTATCATGTTGAACCCGAACAATATCTTTCTAATCACCATACACACACACACACACATTTGTATACATGCATATGGACATACTTCAAAAATTTCAAAAATAATAGAGTTTACACATATTTATATATATTTAGTGATTTACTATAAAATTCATCATTTTAATTCAACTATTATTATAGTTTTAGATTCACTTATATACATCCAGACATCTTTAATTATCAATTTTATCTATTAAATCCAAATAAAATCAGTATCCCCATAGTTACAATCAGTTAATCATCCAATTAACAGTTGTTCAAAATCCGGGTTATCACGTTCCTCCCCATTTGAATCTTCGTCCTCAAAAAATGAAGCCAGAATTGATTAAAATGCTACTTCTAACTATAAACTCTTTTTATTTAAAATCTTTAAAACATTTTAAAATATATATACTATTACAAAATGGTTTTTATAAAAATACCTTTATAACTCGATGTTCTAACAGTCCATCCTTGCTCTCATAAAAATTTGGTAGTACGTTGATCAGGCGTAGGACTGAAAATCTATAAGTATTTAGCAGATTCATTTTCAACACCCAGTGAAAATACTTGAAAAATAATTTTTTAAAAATATAGAAAACATTTTTGAAAATAGAGGAAATATCTTTGGTGAGAATGCTCTGGAAGTCATCACCCCCATCCATATTCGCAGTTACGTCTTGGGTTGTTGCCATCACAGCAAAAGTCCATGTGACCCCATGTGACTGTAGGCACTCCGCGCCTCTGAATTAGACCATAGAACCCGTCACAGATCGCAGTTACATCCTGGATTACGTTGCCATCATAGTAAAAGTCCATGTAATTGTAGGTATCAGCGCCCTCGATTTTCGTTGCCAAATGAAACTTCACCACTCCCACATAGGTCGCATACTACATCAGTCAAGTCCCAACGTAGCCTTAGGCTCTCATGACCTCTCAACTTTCACTATGTCAGCATATGTCATAGTCCACCGAGGTAAAATCAGACGTAGACTATTGGCTTTCAGCATCACACACGACTTTCGCTATGGTCTGTAGTAAATCGCAGTGACATAGAGTTACACTGTCGTCACAGCATAACCCAAATGCCTCTGTAGGCATCAGCGCCCTCGACTTTTGCTACACACTACAAATAATCCTCAGGAACTTCAATTTGTCCGGAATTCGTCACAAGATCAACTTTATAACCCCCGCTTAGGGTTCAAGGCAGTACCACCCCATGGTACTCCTATGAAGTTCATTTCAAGGGTGTGCCTATTTTTCCATAGCCATTTTCAAAACACTTTATACTATACACATATAATACATTTCAAATCGTACACCTAGTATGAATCTCATATAAATCTCCTTTTCACAAAATCGATTATCCCAAAATCGATAATTCTCGACTAGGCTTTCCAAATCTCCAAAATTGATTTTTCCCTAAAATCAAAAGCCTTTCCAAATCCATAGGTTCCAAAAATTCTCGAAATCATTATCATAAGATCCTTTATATATATAGATATATATAACTTTAAAAATCTTTGGATCACTTCAAACTTGTATAAATTCCCTTTTTATACTTCAAATACTTTCAAAAACCCTTTTCTTCTGGCAATAGATTCAACAAGGGGAGATTTATCTTATATGACAATGATATATAACTTTGTTTATTCCAAATCAAATATTCAAATTTGATTACTCTATAAAGTCACTTATCATATTACTTACATTCATAAAGTTAATTTCTATCATGGAAATATCTGATTTCCATTTTATTTCATCATATATTTCACAAAATATACCATTCATTTCAAAAACCATTTTACAGTTCTTATCCACAAATTCAATATCAATTTCATTCAAACTCGTACGATGTACACAAATCATCCATACGCAGTATCAATCTGATCTCTCACTCGATCACATAATTTCACTTCCGAACTAGTATCGTCCACCCGACTGCCTAGTGCAGACTCGGATCTGGTTTCTTGATCAGAAACCGTCATTCTCCTTGCATAGCCATAACTATGATAGAGAATATCCAGAATCAATCAACAATCCATGTCCAGGTTCGCCGTCGGAAATCGAGTGAAAAATCCCAACTCGGGTGATATACTATCTCGAAATTCTATGCTCGAATCCGGACCAAATCACTATGCGAATAGAATAATATATGTATATCCTATGTATTTATCTTCATTGATCACTAGCCAAATCGATCTTCTTACTATTCACCTTTACTTTGATTCTATTACTTAATTCACAACTGCTTCAATCCCACTTGGATTATCACTTTAATCCTTATCTCAAATGGATATTTAATCATAAACAGTTTGCACTCTGTCCAACTTAAATTTAGAAAATAGCTTGAAAAGTTTAAAATAAACAGGTAGTTGAAAAATAATTATTAATTGTAAAATAGCTGTAAAATAGTTAAGTAATTGTAAAATAGTTGGGAAAGAGCCAAATAGTCATAGAAATTTTAAATAATTGCAAAATGGTTATAAAATAGTAATTGGTTATAAAGTAATTGAAAAACAGTAATTAGTTTATAAAACAGTTGTAAAATAGTTAAATAGTTCCAAAAGTAGTTGTAAAACAAGTATAAGATAGTTTGGGTTTTAAAAAGAAATATATAGCAAATAGCTTGGAAAAATAGATTTATATTAAAATAATTTACTTAGAAAATAGTCCAAAGCCAAACTGTTCAACTCCCAATCTCCATCCTCATCAATTTAATTTAAATTTTCTACTTCCATTTAAACTGACTCAATTCCAATTTAAATAACTTCAATTTCCATTGAACTTGATTTATCCCCAATTCAAGTTGAATTTACCCTCAATTTCTTTCCTAAATTCAAATCAAATTCCATTTGAATTTAGTAACTCAATTTTAATCACTATTTAAACCAAATTTCAATTTGAACTAATTCAAATTCAATTTCACTTTAAATCATCTCGAATTATATAAATTCGAGTTAAAATCTTTAAACGTTGATTTAATCCTTTAAATCAAATCAACTTATATCTTTAAACCATTTAACTCTGAATCCAAATTCCATTTTTAAATTATCTTTACTTAACCTATTTCAAAGTTAAAGTAATTCAAATCCTTTTTGAACAACTCAATCTTTGAAATTCAATTTATCGCCAAATTTCAATTTTGATACCAAACCTTTGAAGTTTTATCTTAAACATTCAAATCTTAAGTTCAATGTAATTCCATGTCCTAAGTTTCAAATTAAATTTTAATTTTATTTATCTCAATAATGGTAATATTACCAAACTCCATTTCTTCATTCATTTAAACAAATTCAATTTTCAGTTTAAAGATTATTAATAACAATAGGATAATATCATCCAAATTATTTAAAACATCCATCCATTTTCAATTTCCAGATCTCAAACCCATTTTGAGGTCACACAAACTCCCTATTCAAATCAACCATTTAACTTCCCAAGTTAAATCTCAGTTTCATTTTGAAATTTCTAATTCAGGCTGTCTATTCCAAACTTATTTAATTAAATTCACTTTAATTTAATCCAGACAACTTTACCCAATTTGAATTCCCATTTCAAATTTCAAAATTCTTTTCCACTTATAAGTTCAAAACTTATATCACTTTGGGTTTTACATCACACTTCAAGGAAAATCAAAAGTCGACACCTTAGAGTTTATTTCCAATCATCCATGATATTATGTATACCCACACATATATACATATTTATTTCTTGGCTTTCCAAGCCATATATATATTATTTCATTTTAAATTTGAAAAACCATTGGTTTTAATTGAAAACAATTTTCTTTAAAGCTTTCAAATAATAAGATCACTTTCAAAATAATCCGAATAATATCATTTATTCCTTCTTTTAACAATTTGAAACAATTCAAATGTTTCTAGACTTACGTTTTAAAACTCCATTATTTAAATCCACTTCAATTTACAAGTCATACTTATCTAAAGGTTACTCCCTTAAAAAATTTATTTGCTTTATCATTGATTGTTATCAGAAAACAAACATCACATTATTAGATACAATAACCATTTTATATCTTGGTTTGAAACCAATTCCAATTTATCTTATTTGTATAGTTCATATTATCCCTCTTATTTGGATATATATATATATACACACACACCACTTAATTCTTATCCAATTTCAATAACCAATAACCAATTTTTCTTAATATATAATAATTGGAAAAATTATTTGCTTTATATATCAAAATATAAACTTGTATAAAGGTCATTTATTTTTAAAACCATTTTTAAACCTTTATATAAGAAAATAACAAGTATGCTCTCTTGTTATATATATACACTCAACTCATTCTAGGGTACCATTGACCCTATCCTTAATGAGTAAACCCAACAGAGCCAAGGTTCTTGCTTAACCTTCAACTCTGATACCAAAATGTAACAAACCAAAATTTTCGATCCTGAAAATTACAGATAGTTAGGAAAAGAAGAAAAGAGATAGAAGAAGAAACAGAAATGAAACACAGAATCTCACATTCGCAGCGGATCAAAATATAATATCAAATAAAATAACAGTTATACAAAAGAAAATTGTATCAGTTAAATTATATATGTAACGACCCGTAAATTTTCGATAAATTAAAATTTGTTAATTTAATAAGATTTTGGTAATTTAATAGAAAGAAATAAAAAATTTATGATTTATAATGAAGTAAATGTTAAGAATGAATTATAGCAATAGTTATTAAAAACTAATTATTGACAATTGAAGTGGAACCATAATAAAAAAATGAAATAGTGTAAATTGTTGCACTTGGGAATTAAATTGGCAATAAGTAAATAAATGTAAGTGTTGTATAAATAAAGGAATTTGTATAAATTAATAATAATTGAATGAATTTGCTATTATGTATGTTATTATAATAATTGGTTGAAGAATGATAAACTCAAGTGTAACCTTAGCTTGTAAACAATTATTTTAAGTTGCCAGTTGAATTAGTTGATTGAATTGGAATTTAAATTAAATTTTAATGAATATAAATAAAGGTTACAATAATGGAAATGAGAATATGGCAAGTAAATGAAAGGTAAACAATAGTAACTAGTTTATAGCGTAATAATATGCATAATATAATGATGGGAATTTAATTCAAATCATTGGAAATAGTGTAGATGTTATACTTAGCTACAAATTGGATATATGAAGACAAATGTAAGCATTCAATTAATTAATGAATTTTAATTTTAATAAATGGTAACTGAAAAAAAATTAGTGTTATGTAAGTAATCATAATATTTGCTTGAAAGTAATAAACTTAAAGTTAATTAAATTTTAATGGTTACAATTATGTAAGTTACCTATCTGTTTAGTTCGTAAAAATTTAATTTGAAAGAAATTGTAGTAATTGACTTAATTAGTGAAATCCCAATTATTTGAAATAAATTGTAAAGTTATAATTGATCGAAATTTGTAAATTGGGAACGAATTCAAAGTTATATTAGTGGATAAAAAAATATGTAATGAATTGTAGATTTAAAGGATCAATGCTAGAGAGTGATTATAATAATTGTTGTTTGATAATAAAGTAAGAATGGGAACCAAGATTTTTAATTTAAATTTAATAAAGTGGATTTATTGCAACTAAATGAAATTAAATACTTGATTATTACGTAAATATTAATTTAGATGAAATTGTAGATATTTACGTAATGAAGTATGAATCCTATGTTAATTTTCATCTATTTGATACTAATAGATTGAATAATAGAGTGAAAAGTCAATTTAATGGAATTATTGGGAATTAAATTTATAATTTCTGAATTTAATGAAATTGCGGTTAACATTGAAATTGATGAATTAATGAACTCAAAATTAACATTTAAATTTGTTTAAATCCTTGTAAATGATTGTGGAATCAAAAATAATGAAATTTGTCAATTTTAGAATTTAAATTGGAAATTTGATTTAATTGACCAATTATTTATTTATTTAATTTTTGTAAAAATATCCATTTTGGCCATTAACTCGGATTTCGACGAAACTAGTTTCATCGGATACATAACGGTGAATTATTGTAGGATTTCAAGTTTCGTAGCAATCGGACTTGTCGTTTGATCATACGGACTCGAAACGCCTTGAAATAAATGAAATTGAAATCAACTGAAATCAATTTGAAATCAATTGATTTTTTCATAACTTCTTCATACGGTTGAATTTGGACCTGAAACCTATTCTATCGCGTTTATTTTACAACATCTATTTTGATATATGGGTTGACCAAATTTTGTTCCGGAGTTAGAACGGGCTTTTCGGGCCATTTATCGTTCAGCACGTTTATAAATCGGGTCCCTATCTATTTTAGCTTTGTCTATAAATACCCTGTTATAAACCCTAGCCTACCTCCATTTCTCAATTGTCTGTACGTACAATTCTTCCTCTTATCCTCATTTCAATGGCAGACAATTTCAAATACAATTGCAATTCAAAAATCAAATCCAAAGCCAATATTTCAAACTCTTCAAACCATATCATTTTATATCGTCGGAATGCTCTCGAAGAGCGCTAGTCAAAAATAGGATTCATTTTTCGATCTGGATTTTTGTGCGGCCGAAATTCGAGGAACAAATCCCGGCCTTTGATCTCGTCGTAATCAACTGCAACAGATCTTCGATTCGTTGATACAGCATGGTAGAGAGGACCACACGTAGTTCATTGGCGGTGTTCGTTCGGAGTTTTGAGGCTGGATCATGGTAGAAAATTCGATTAAGGTTCGAAGCATTGTGGTGGTCGGTGGTATTGAGTGATCGCGATGTCATAGGGGGGTCGGCGTGTCGAGGCAGGGTCGGCCGAACTTGTAGCGCGCGCATCAGAGAGGCACAGCGGCGAACGTGGGTGGCGCGATCATATGGATCGACGGCAGGGGACCTAGGACGTGCGTGTTTATTTCGTGAAGATGATGACTGTGCTGAGGTGGAAGTCACGTGTACGTTTTTTTCTTTTGATTTGTTTCGTTTTTTTTTATTTTGTTTCAATCTGCTGATTTAATCGTAACTTTCCCATACGAGGTCGAAATTACACGCGGTTTTCTCCGCTGCAATCCTAATAAAATTCCGGAAAGTTTGTCGTTGGTATTGATGAATTCTGAGACTGTGAAATTTTGGGTTTAAATTGGATTTAAATTCAATTTAAATTCAAAAGGTGAGTGTTTTAACCCACTCACAACTTCTAAATTTTTTTATGTTTGTTAAATTTATTTAGGATGTGATTAGAAATTTATTTATGGCTGTTTGGCGTATTGTTAATCATCATCCCAGTTAAATTGAATTAAATTGTTATTTAATTTATTTATTACACATAAACTACCAGTTAAATTTTCATTTAATTTATTATTGAATATAAATTCCTAGTTGATACCTGTTGTTTATTATCCGTTATATATTGATGCTATTGATTGAATTGGATGATGATTGTGATTAATGGTTGATGATTGATGTTGGATGAATGGATGTTGATTGATATCGTTATAAACTGCAAATTGTTATGCACTTTATTTCATTCGGGGTTGCGGTTTGAAATAGTATATAACCGTATTTTTATTTTAAATTGCAGATTGAAATGATAAATATCACTATCACTTGACCATAGGATAGAAAATCTTATACAGACACCGTCGGTCTATATATATAAATATTTTGAAAATGATTTCTATGTTTTTGGATAGAATTATACGGTTTCAATAAATTTTGATTCTTTCTGATATTATATAAAAATATTTTATATATAGTTAAATTTATGTATTTAAGCTATGTATAAATCTGTTTAATGAAAATAAGTAAAAAAAGGGAGTTTGATTTATTAAAATAAATATGGTTAAGTATTTAAATCATATTTTTATATAGAGGTTATAATGATTTAAATAAATTAAGATTTGGACGATAAAACATGAAATGGATGTGAATTAAATTATCTAAGAATTTTACTTGAATAAATTTTGATTTGAAATTTAGATAAATTTGAGATTTTATGAAATTGAATTTATTTAAGAATTAAACCAACATGGTTGATGTGAAATTTATTAAATTGGAATTTTAAAAGTTATAATTATTATAACTTGATTTTTGGGTAAGGTGAATTAAATGATTATTTCAAGTATAACGAATTGAAGGAAATATCTAGTTATTTGTAATTTGAGTTTTATTTAAATAATAAGGGGTTTGTTATATGAAATATTTCAAAACTAAATAATAGGAAGTTTAATTGTTGAATCGAAATTATCAAATCTAGTTTTGAAATTTTGGAATATTTAAAGCCTTGAAATATATCGAAATTGTAATGTTTATAGAAATTGAAATGTTTTGAAGTTATGAATTTCACAGCATTATGTTTTAAAGGGGTTAAAATTTCAAATGTTTGGTTTTGAAGTATAAAATTTGGAAGTGCTATGATTTTGAGAAGGGCATATATTTGAAATAAAATGATATTATATTGATTTGAAATAAAAGGGATATCATATTGATTTGGTTTTTAAATTTGAAATGATATCGTATTTATATGGTTTTGAAATAAATATTATATCCTGGTTTTGAAGTATAAACTATTTAGAAAAGACCGCGGTGTTATAGTAACGTTTGGTTGTTAAAGAGTCTGGGATCGGAAGTTGTCATACTCTCTGCCAGCTCCGAAAAACACTTTAACAACCGTGTACGCGGTGGAGATTCTAGAATGAAGTAGGATGGTGGTAGCGTTTCCTTTGAGGTAAATACGTGGACCCGACTCCCGTGAGTTGGCATAAGGTGGCTAAAACAGGAGCGATGGACGGGTTAAGAAGGTAGCACCTTTTATCGGACACATCCCTTCGATATTATACTCTGACTTTTGGATTGATTCGGTGGCCACTTTGATTTTTGATTTAGGAGCGTGGCTCGAGGTGGGCGGTAGTTGCGTGCTACGTGTTACCACCGACCCGAAAGCGTAATTGATATATCTACCCTAGCATTGCCTAGTTGTGCCGTGTCACCTACCCTAACGCGCCTTGTACAAGTTTGATTTGTGTCGTACCTATGGAGTATCCTCTGGTAGTCTCCCGATCAGGAGGTATTACGGTGCTGTATAGACTATTGGCATTATTACGTGCTAAAGGCTATATGGGTAACCCCTTTACGCTATTTAAAAGTAAGTTTATTTTACTATTAGCCACTATTATAATAGCAAAATATTACTACATAGTAAATAAGTTAACGGACCCTTAGGAGATGTGAATCCCGAGCATCTCTTGAGTTACTGCACTCACGTTAGACACTGGATAGGAGATGTCAAATCCCGTAAATACCTCCGACGTTGTTCCACTCATATTATTTACTATTGATTTAACTTACATAAGATCTTTTAGTTCTGACTCGAGTGTTTTGTCTTTTCAATTCGCTTTGGTCAGCTTGAGCATTTCAGGATTGGAAGAACTTACTTCTGGAGGACGAAGACGAAGAGTCTATTATTATTGCGTTATTCCACTACATCACATTGTTCCGCAGCATTGTTATTGATTATTCTCTGGTATGTGTAACTCTAATATGTATTGTATAAGTATAATCAAATGTTTTTGTAAAGCAGCTTCATAAACTATTTATTTGATTATTATATTTTATCGTTCCGCTGCAAGATTCTATTTTGTTCTTTTTTCTTTCTCTGCTTTTTCTTATTTACCCCATAAAAATCCGTCCTTCTGTATGGTTTAAGTCTAACGTGCGTGGTTTATCGTCGATTTAAAGTGTACAAATAGGAGGGATGTTACAACATACACTACATCAGAGTTTTCAACATTTACACAAACACTGGACAGTTAATATCACATGTCCCAAATAACTACCATATATCACAGCTGAATACACTCCTTACGTTCTTGCCACTCAGCTTGCCTCCTGAGCTCCAGAACGTCTTCATCTGAAATCTGTAATACTCTATCTGACCCGAGCATTACATCAAAGTAACACCCAGGTTAGGCTAGAAAACAGCGTGGTTAGGCTGGAAAACAGCGTGAGAAAGCCCATCTAACATGAAATCCTAATGCATAAAACATACTCAAACCCGTGGTAACTAGTGCCTTATTACGAGTTCTAACTTACCACGATCAACATCACATCTTACAATCATATCTAAGTATTACTACTCAGATTAATGGATCGAGTTTACATCATTTATTTCAATCCAGCCTATTTGCTTCTAAACTCAAATTTATAAAGAATCGAAGTGGTTTCGGGTTTTCACTGATACACAACCCCAGTCTCTTCGAGTCCCATGTTATCTAGCCCAAGTTATTCAAATGAAATACAATTCAAACTTAAAACACCGGATGCCACTGATCAGCCCAAATATATTATATCATAAGGCATCACACATCACATATCAGAGATATCAACTAATCTAAGGCATATAATATCATTCAATCATTCATAAGCAAGATTATTCAGCCACACCATCTCTAATTAATTTAATTTTCCACTAATGAATTAAATTAATTTCTTCAGTTACTCTTAAATCATGCTTACTAATCATTAATTAATTACAACCCAAATTAATTAATCATCCATTAATTTTCCATCTTAATAAATAATCCTTAATTAATTATACTTTAGTTACGTCAAGTAAATATTCTTTAATTAATTTCCCAAATTAATTGTCCTTAACCATCTACAGTAATTATCCTTAATTAATTACTCAAATTAATTATCTTATAATCACCTATATTGATTAACATTCATTTAATTAATTATACTCATTAATTAACCGATCCTTAATTAATTTCCTTAATTAATCAATTCTTAATTAATTAATCCTTTGATTGATCAATTCTATAATTAATTGCATCAAGTAATTAATTTCTGATTACTTCCATTAAGTAATATCCCATTGTTTAATTAACCACAATTAATTAACCTTTAACTACTAATTAAATTAATTAATGCTTAACAAATTTTATCCTTAATTACTTACATTAAGTAATTATTATTTAAATAATTAATCTCTAATTACTTTTATTAGTTAATCTCGTATCACCAATTCATCAATTTCTAGTTACCCATTTAATGAATTTCTATTGAGTAATTTATAATTCTGAACTATTAACTAATTAATCCTTAATTAATCAACTTTAATAACTTCCCTTAATTTATTAATCTTTACTTAATACCCAATCAATTAAATAATAAATCTTAATTACTCGAACCTTAATTAATTCTAGGATAATTCATTTATCTTAATTGCTTATTAATTTTATCGTTGCTTAATTTCATTAGTTAATTTACCTTTATAATTTGAAATTAGAATAAATGACCCAACTTTAAATCAACCAATCCATTTCTGTTTAGAATAATAGATAAGGAAATTTTAAATTTGACTTTGGTTAATCCTTAAACTTTTAATCCCCAGTTAAAACATCATGTAGATTTGATTAAATTTTTCTTTTGCTTAAACTTGAAATTCCTTGTTCCTTTATCATCAGGTCATATTCCTTCTATTTAAACCTGGCTACCCAACAAAATCTCACCTGAGCTCTACTCTAAAACATCCCCGAGTCAAATTTTGATTAACTCGCGCACGCACCCGATGCAACTCACTTCTTCCCTGATGCCAAACACACAGCCATCCTTCAGATACACGAAGACACACGTGCACGTCCCAGTTTCCACTCTGATAATTGACATCATCACCGCGAGTCAACCCAGACCTCCCTTTGGGATTTCGACCATCAATGCTTCAGTTGAACTCAAAAACGATATCGAGTCAGAGTGCTCCTAAACCCAAAACGATGCATCACCCAAAAGCTTCCCAAGCCACCACCTCCGGCCACCTGTAACATCGTCACTCCGATCATTACTTCGCCATAGGCCCACACGCCTATCCCCCTACTCGCGATCAAGCCCGAAGTCCTGATGACGTCGCAACGACTCTGAAATCAAACCTGATCAAAACCCAGGTTATGCCCTCGTTTGTCAATTTCCTGCCGCCTCGGTGATCGATAGGACCAGTCACCAATTTTCCCGTGCATGTCAACCCCATGGCCACCTTCGACCAAAATCCTAAAGCCTAATATTTCCCCAACCGCCTAAAATCAACGAAATTCCATATTCCGTTCATCTTGACCATTCCCATAAACCACAATCTTAAAATTCATGATACTTATCTCAAAAATCATATTCCTCCACCATGAATCCAAATTTAAAATCAAAACGTGAAAATTAAAAATCAAAATTTTCGACTTAAGTTGTTTTCTTACTGTAAATTTCAAATTTCAAAATATTTACATGATATATTAACTTGAAACTATTTTTAGAAATGATTTTACTTATACACAAACATTTCCATTTACAGATCTTACCTAAAAATAGATTAGAAAAAAGTATTTGTTTTCTGGAATGAATATTTTCTGTAACCAAGAACAGAGACTTCCCAAATTTAATTTCACTAACATGCACAAGCGCGCGCACACACAGTTATATATATATAACATGATTTCACTCAAGCAACATTCATCACAGCTTTACTTTCACGTTTATCACTGCATCAAGATAATGGTTCAAATAAAAAGGGTACTCGCTTTATTTGAAATAGCAGAGATAGTTCCTTCCTGAAACCTAGAAATTGCTTGTATAAGAACTGCCGTTTTGTTGTTAAGATGATCAGTGCTTGATAATTCTTGATACCGAGATGTTATTGAACTTGATTTGCTGCCAGAGTATACTGTATGTTTTTGTTTCATCTCTAGGCTTGAGAATAATTTTTTTCTTTTTTTCCTACTATCCGGTTTATAGGTTAATGAGAAAATGAAAGAAATTTAGAAGTGAAGCTTGGTTTCGTTAAATCTTTTATTTATTTTTAATTTAAAAGAGGAAGTGAAGTAAGCCACTTGTAAATACAAAGCTTACAAATGTCAATGTAAATGATTATTTTCTTACAAATGTATGAATGCAAGAATTAGATGTTTACAAATGTTTTATATTTTAAATATTTTTTTATTTTTTTTATTTTTTTATTTTTTTATTTTTTATTTTAAGTTTAATTCTTTTATATATATACATATCCTATATATATTCAAAGAAAGTATTAACCTTTATAAATTCTTGTTTTATACTTTTGCTATTGTATTTTAACTTAATAAATGTCTTTCATTAGTGTCTCATGAAAATTAGATAGAAAGCAAAATGAATCTTTTTTTATTAAATCCCTTTTAAAGCTTATCGTATATTTAAGTAAATTTTTATTTTATGTCTTGAAAATATAGAGTTTTACTTTAAATAGCTTTTGCAAATTATCATGTTGAACCCAAATAACAGCTTTCTGATCACCATATATACACACACACACACACACTTGTATACATGTATATGGACATACTTCAAAATTTTAAAAAATAATAGAGTTTACACATATTTATATATATTTAATGATTTACTATAAGATTCATCATTTTAATTCAACTATTATTATAGTTTCAAATTCACTTATATACATCTAGACATCTTTAATTATCAATTTTATCTACTAAATCCAAATAAAATCAGTATCCCAATAGTTTACAATCAGTGAATCATCCAATTAGTAGTTGTTCAAAATCCGGTTATCACAGAGAGTATACTAATAAGAGTCCTCGGTCACTTTGATAACCCAACGTCATTTTACACACCAGTTGATACTTTAACATTTCGAAAAAAATTCATACTTGATATCAAAATATCATATTAGCTTCAAAATCAAATCCATTTGAAATCATCATATTTACTTCAAATTCAAATCCATTTCAATATTTTTCCATATTCACTTCAAAAACAAATTTTATTACAAAATGTCAATTAAATTCGATATATCGATTTCAGTTAAAAATTTGATTCGAATTACAATTTAGGTTATAAATTCACTTGAACCCAATCCACATTTAAATCCAAGATTTAAATATAAACATTCCACCCTCTGACCAGTTTGAATTTTTAGAAAATAGTTTAAATAGTTTTTAAATTAGTTAAAGAGTTAAAATAATTTGATAGAAAATAGTTTGAGTATTAAAAATTGTTTATATAGTAAAATAGTTTGGAAAAAATCAAAATAAATTAAATATTTAAAGAATATAGAATTTGAACCGTTACATTAAAATAATTTGTTTGAAAATAGTTTCAAAGTCAAGCCGATCGAATTCCCAATTTCTCAATTCAAATCAAATTCCAATTTCCATTTTGATTTAAACGATTCAATTTCGATTTCAAGTAGAATTTTTACTTCGATTCCAAATTAACTTCGATTTCAATTCCAATTCCAATTCCAAATAAATTTCACTTCCAATTCCAACTTAATTTCAAAAGCTAATTCCATATTAATTTTAAACCAAATTCTCAAATTTAAATTATTTTGATTTATATCAATTTCGAGTTCGATTTTCAAATTATCGTTTTATATCACTTTTACTTAGTAATATTCAAAGTTTGAATAAAGGTCCAATCTTTTAAAACAAATCAATTTTTGAAATCCAAATCATATTTGATTATAAATTCAAATCTCAAATTTCATTTTTAAACAATTTCGTTTAACAAATTCCGATTTCCAAATTTTTTTACTCAATTTTGAAAAAATAATATATCCATTTCCACAAATTCGATTTTTCATTATTAAATAAAAATTATTTAAATTATTTCAAATCAAAAATTTAAAACCATTTAGTTTAACCAACCCGATATCCGTATATAATTCTCTATCCTATGGCCAAGTGAATCAGTTATTTCAATCTTAATTCAAGGATGGATATATATCGTTTCAACCCAAAATAAGTGTCATAGGTATATACATTTCAACCTATTTCTTAATTTATTAAAAATAATTCAATTTACAGTTTATATACTATAAATAATATATAATATATATATATAAAATAAATAAACATCCAAATCATCCAAAATATCAATCAATAGCATCCATTACAACCAACATCCAAATAGTCAATAAATCATAACAATTTACTAGTTATCAAAAATTTGGAATTTAACTAACAATTAATTTTCATTTCAAGTTTTTACTATCAATTTAAATTCTTATCATTTTGATTCATATCGATTTGAATGTCAGGTAAATTTTACCTAACAATAGTCAAAAATTTAAATCACCACACAATATAAATTTAACTAACATAAAAATATTACTTTAGTACTTATGAACATATAAACACTCGCCTTTCTTTTCAAAATTGAAAATAAGTTCAGCTTCAAATAAATCCCAGTTCCACTCCAAGTCGAAGACGACTTCGATACGATCCCTGCACAATTTTTCTCAACTGAATCGGACCTCGTACGAACACAACACAAATTTATTAATATACAATTATAAATTTAACTTAATCAACAACTAAAATAAAATAATAAACGTTACCCATCTATTTCTCTCATACGTCTCCTTTCCAAACAAATTTCACAAGCAAGAACCCATCATCCCTCACGAACATCTACTCGTGCGGATGCCCAGACCCCGATCAGATGTTGCCTAAAAGTGCACACCCTTGTCCTCCATCTCTGTCGTGCCTGCATCACCGCAGCCATCGCGACCAGACCATTCATGCATGCAAGCGAGCAACTCCGAAACCCTAAAACCCTAGATCGATTGACAACGCCCTGATGAAAACGAGCTGCGCTTGTGCCTTCCCCCTAGATGAGATGTCATGCCTCTGACAACTCGCATTTTCCCAAAATTTGAAATCGTGGATCCCATTTTTTTAATCGACCTGTTACTTTGTTTTCTTTGTTTGAAAGATAAGATTTGAAATAAGGAGAAAGGAAGGTAAAGTAGGGGAAAAGCAAGTGGGCATGGTATACGAGATTTGGCTCTGTTGATTTTTTTTTTAATTAAATTACTTAACAAAATATACTCAAAAATGTCGAACTCTAAATGAGGAGTGCCGATTGTTGTTCGTAATGTTTTACCCCTATTCCAAACACAATGGAACTAGTTTTGAAAGCCAATTCTATTATACGCAGAGGATAGCCTTTCAAATCGAACTATTTTATCGAATTTCGAAATAAGTTTCAATGAATTTCAAGCTCGCTAGCCAAACGACAATTCCGATCGCCACGAAACTTAAAATCCCATAATAATTGACTATTACGGATCCGATGACACTGATTTCGTCGAAATCCAAGATGGTGGTCAAAAATGACTATTTTTACTTGTTAATTATAATATAAAATTTCTAATTTATAATTATTCACATTCAAAATCCAATTTTGAAAGTAAATGATCTTCATTGTTGTTTAAATCAGCTTTTGATATCATTTTTAATATATTAAATCCATGATTAAATTATCCAAATTATTGCTAATATTAAATTCCAACAATTTGATTATCCAACAACTTAAATTAAATTAATAACTTATAATAGTCAAAAGTACAAGTCATTACATACTCCCCCACTTAAAACTTTTCGTCCTTGAAAAGGCATTGGGTATAGAATTTTATGTATAATATTTTTTTATTCAAATAATCACTTATAGCTTTAAAATCTTACTAGAAAACCTTTTCCATGCTTCTACTACACTGCTCCACTATTGTCTTATGGAAAATATAACTTACATAAAAAATAAGTTATAAAAATTTTAAAACTTCAAAAATTTTCGAACTCCCAGATTTACGGAAAATTTCGGCAGAGTCTCCTCTTCGCAGCTCAATCGAAAAAAATTTACAATTCAATATATAACATAAATATAACAACTACATATCAAATATACATCTCATCTCGATGATGAGGCATCCCGTAAGGCAAAAATATAAAATCACGGTACGTAATCGAGATACATACCATATTGTTAATAATACGAGCGAGTTCGCTAGTATTAAGCAAGCAAAAGCATGTAAAACTGACATATATGTCCAACGGTCTTGTATGTACCTATCTCACCTCAGTTTTAAATATAGTCACTTATAATAAGATGTAGAACATGTATAATTTCCAATAAGTATAAAATGTGCATTCTAAATCCAAATCTCAAGCACGAGCACCAATATGCAACCATTCAACCACCATATGCATTCAAAACAATTGAATAAGGATTTACAACAAAACAAATTATCCAACAAATCAATATTCATTCAATTCAATTCATAACTATCACAATTTACATTTCAATGTCAATATTTAATTTATACTATCGTTCTTATTAACATTAAATTTTTATTAACATTTTATTAGCTCATTTTCCATTTATTCATAACATTGAATCGACTTATATTCAATCTCGTTTGTTTCTAAATTCTTTTCATTCATTTAAATGTTATTAAGCTCACATCCACTTATTTCATTTCAGTCATTAATATAATTAATTACACTTAAGAAGTAATTTAATTCCATACCATGTTCCATATGTGTAAAATTGATTCACATTCACTTATTAATATTCATTTCGTTAATATTACAATAGATTTATATTCAATTCATTCTCTTTTAATTTTACATTCAACTAATTTGGCTTTAATCCATTTTTTTATTCAATCAACTAATATTCATTACATTCACATTTGATTGACTATAATTCAATGTATTTACATTCAATCGATTTTGTTTCAATTATTTACATTTTTTTCATCCGCATTTAATTAATTTACATTCTATCATTTTCTTTCAATTTATTAAAACTCTTACAAATTCATTATATTCACTTTCTGTTCAATTGGTGAAATTCTAATTGTTTCACTTTTTGTTTAACTTATTTCACATAAATTCTTTTATGGATCATTTATAAAAATTATTCCACTTAACCATTCTTAATTTAAATCTATTATATTTCCACCTAGTATATCCTCCATTTCTTTTTATACTAACATCGTTTATAAATTATCTAAATTCATTATAAATATTTGTACAACATAACTCACCTTGATTAGTATTACTACATATCTTATATTATTATTAATTCATCAATTCATTTCATTTATTCAACTTCATATTATTAGCTTGTCAAAGTGATTTTTTTATATATCTCAGTTCACATTAATCATTTTATATTTTTCTTCCACAATAAATTAATTTAACCCCACTGAAGTTAACTTCAATCTATAATTTATTCCAATAACTTATTCCATATTATATTAGTTAACATTCAATTTTTAACTCACTTCTCTTGCATTTTATTTATTTACATCCAGTTTAGATTAGATTTGATTAACCAAATTAATTAATTTCTTACATTCATTTATTTTTATTCAATTTATTGCACACTTAAATTACATTTCATTTTTTATTTATTTTATATTTGAATTCATATTCATTTAATTAATTCATTCCATAGTGCAAGTGGAAATAATTCGCTTTACTGATTTATCTAGTTTCACTTAATATCCAATTCAATTTATTTAATATTAAGTTAAAATTCATTTCATTTTAATCTCATACTCGTTCTATTTAATCTTAGTCAAGTAAAATTTTCGTATCATTCACATTCAATAAATTTAAATTCGTTTTTTAGCTTGCTAATTCTCAAATCAATAAGTTATACAAATTAACTTCTTAAAATTTCATTCCGTTATTTATCCGCTTAATTTCAAACGCAATTCATTTTTATTTAATCTTTCATGAACTAATTATATTTTATTTATTTTATTTTACCAACTCGATTAATTTAATATTTCTTAAGTTAATTATTTTATTTCATATCTCAAATTCAAAATTTTCCTTTGTTTGCTTAACCAAAATTTAACCATTTTGGTTTTTTATTTTCTATTCAAATTTATAAGTCATAACTTATTTTATATATATTATTTTTAATTATAAGTTGAAACTATTTCCGTTTATTTATTAAATCATACTTAGAATATTTTTCATAATCGAAACTTGTTTAATCGAAATTAAATTTCTTTTGGTAGAAATTTTGACTCAAAAACTCGAAAATGAATACTAGCGGTGCTACAGTCATCCCAGAATTATTTTCCAGCAACCAAATGAGTTTAATGCTTTATTCTTTCAAAAATATTTTCAAAATATTTTTCTAGTCAAACTCTTTCAAATAATACTATTTATTAAATTTTAAGGCTTTGAAAAACAATTTTGAAAACAAAAATGGTTTTAAATTCCAAAATTCTCAATTTTTAAAATCATTTCTACATATAAGATATATGATAATATATTTATACAAATTTCCTCTACTTACGATCAAAATATTCCATTAATTTACAACGCTGTCATTTTAATCAATTCTTATTTTAATTGATTTCAATTTAATTTAACTATTAATTGCTCTATAAAATAAAATTCATTAACTATTCTTTATTTTATTTTTTATTTATTCAACCAATAATCGGTTATAACCAAACATTATCATTGCGTAACAACTAACATTCATTTAAAATTGTAACTTTCTATATATGCAATATTACTTAGGTAAAAATATTTCATTTTCCCTATTTTGAACAATACTATGTCGACTCGCCTAGTTTAAGTATTTAGAAACCCCTATTAATAACACGGCATCCCGCACATCGACAAGAATTCATAAACAAATCAACGGAGAAAAGAACACAATATAAAACATTTTATAACACTATTAAGTATGCTCTCTCATATATACACACTCAAACAGACTGATTCTAGGGTATTACTGCCCTATCTCTAATGAGTCAAACCCCACAAAGCCAAAGTTATCGCTAAACTTTCGCTCTGATACCAACTGTGATGACCCAAATTTCAAAAGGTTTAAATCAACAGTAATCGACATATGTCCAACTTAAATAATTCAGAATGTAGATGATCGATGGTGTTAAATTAGAAAAATAAGAAGAGAAGAAGAAAACAAAATACAGAATCTCACAGCGGAAACGATAAAATATAATAATCCAATAAACAATTCATGAAGTTGTTTATTATACATTTGATTTTAGTCTATACACATTTATCAGAGTTATATATATATATATATATATATATATATATATATATATCAGGAATAAATAACCAATACAACAAAATAGCATGATGCATGGTATAATACTAATAGTAATATACCAAATCTTCGTCTTTATCCTCCTGAGAATAATCTTTAATATGCTGGAAAAACTCAGGACTGACCCGAGCGTAATGAAAAGACAAAACACTCGAGTCAGGAATTAAATACTCTTATGTAAGTCAACAATATTACAAATATGAGTGCAATAACTTAAGAGATGTTACCGAATTTTCCATCTCCTAAGGATCCATTAAACTATTTATATATAATAGTACATGCTACAATACATAATGTCTATCAGTAAAATAAAGCGTTAAGGCTTACATTGATCCGCCTTAACACATTTTTACATTTTTAAACCAAAGTCATAATGCGCTCGTATAGGGATAAATATGACAAAGCACGTTAGGCAATGCCTAAGGTAGGATTCTACCAGTTTACCCTTTCTGGCTGGTCGTAACCCATTCGTGGCCAACCGCGACAATCAATCTAAACGACAAAAAGGTGCACCCATCAAATCCGAAGTCACAATAGTAATACGAGAGATCAACGTCGCTAAAGGTAGCTAGCCTCAATGGCCAGACATAGGCTCCTGTTTTAGTTATTTTAATTATGACATGAGTGTCAAGGCCATCCATCGTTCTCTTACTTCATTCCAGTAAACGTCGTCAATTCAACTACTACATTCTGGATATCATCCAACACGCATACGGTTGTCAAAGTGGTTCCAATATTGGTAGAGAGTATGCCAATAAGAGGCCTAGTCTCTTTAACAACCCAACGTCGTTTTACACAATGGTGGTACTTTCACAGTTCGAAAATAATTCATACTTGATATCGAAATATCATTTAGCTTCAAAATCAAATCCATTTGAAATCATCATATTTACTTCAAATTCAAATCATTTCAAAAAAATTCCATATTCACTTCAAAAACAAAATTTTACTACAAATGTCAATTAAATTCGATATATCGATTTCACTTCAAAATTTGATTCAAATTACAATTTATGTTATATCTTCACTTTAACCCAATCCACATTTAAATCCAAGATTTAAATATAAACATTCCACCCTCTGACCAGTTTGAATTTTTAAACAATAGTTAAATAGTTTTTAAATTGGTTAAATAGTTAAAATAATTAAATAGAAAATAGTTCGAGTATTAAAAATTGTTTGTATACCAAATAGTTTGGAAAAAAACCAATATAAATTAAATATTTAAAGAATATAGATTTTAAACCGTTATACTAAAATAATTCGTTTGAAAATACTTTCAAAGTCAAACCAATCCAATTCACAATTTCCCGTATCAAATCAAATTCCAATTTCCATTTCGATTTAAACGATTCAATTTCGATTTCAAGTAGAATTATTACTCGATTCCAAATTAATTTCGATTTCAATTCCAAATTAGTTTTCAATTCCAATTCTAAATAAATTTCATTTCCAATTCCAAATTAATTTCAAAAGTCAATTCCAAATTAATTCCAACCCAAATTCTCAAATTTAAACCATTTCGATTTATATCAATTTCGAGTTCGACTTTCAAAATATCATTTTATATCACTTTTACTTAGCAATATTCAAATTTGCATAAAGGTTTAATATTTTAAAACAAATCAATTTTTGAAATCCAAATAATATTTGACTATAATTCAAAATCTCAAATTTCATTTTTAAACAATTTCGTTTAACAAATTCCGATTCCCAAAATCTTCTTTTACTCAATTTCGAAAAAAAATAATTCGGTTTAAAAAGAAACAATAAACATAACTGCAAGAAACAAAGAAAGAAAAAGGAACTAGTGTAAAATAGAAAAACCATTGTATTTTACACTATTCCAAATAAATAAAAGAAATATTTTACAGTTACAAATTATTTATTATAGTATTATTTAGTATTAAAATATGGAAATGGGTTTTTAGTATAGTTTTCATACCCAAGCAAATAAAATAGAATTACTTCCTAGAATGGAAGAAAATAAAGTATGAAAGGAATCAAGTGAATTATTAGAAAAGAATTTGAAGCTGTAAATGATAATGAACCTAGATCTGCATTTACCGTGCAGACTGTACAATAAGACAGTTATTATGATAAGTGAATTATATAATATAAGAAAATTAAAAAGAATTCTATATCATTATAAAATAAGACGGCCTAGAATAGAATAGATACACTTGTAATCATACACATATTATAAAAGAAGATAAAAGTGACAATTATAAGTAAACATATAACATTGGTTATAATTGAAGTAGAAAGAGCGGAATGTCTTATTTAAGATTTAAATTAAGTTAGTAAGAAAATAGAATAGAGATAATAGAAGATTCTTATTTAATAAACTTAAGACTTAAATAGAGTTAAATAAGCAAGGTAATAGAAGTGGCAATACCAACATCATTCCCTATTAGATCAATGGTGGTCTCACCATAGCCAGAAGTGAGTGGATGGCAAGAATATGCTAATTAGGGTAAATAAGTAGCCAATAGAATGAAAAAAGTAAACTAAACGCAAATTAGATTAGACTTAGGGTTTAATAAAAAAGTGAGATGCGTTTTGAGTAGCCCAAAAATGAAAAGCCTAACAGAGTAGTACATCATAGATTTCAGCAAAGGAGAAGCACTTCCAACTTAGTTATTTTGGGCCAGAAGGAAGTACGAGACTTCAATGGGATGTAATGATACTCTAAGATGGCCCTTTGGGTAGGCCTAACAAAGCTGCATCCTTGGAGGCAGGTCTGTAGGTGTTCCATCAAGAGAGTATGCCTTGATTGCTTTTTTCATGGTAGGACCATTGTAGGTAGTCAGAAGGGTTGGTATTTGGAGTAGGATTTCGTTTGTCCTAGTACTTGCAAGTAAGTTTAGTGGGCAGGACCCAAAAGGATAGTCGCATGCAGATATCGGCCAGCTTCAAAACTAAGAGCAAGTTCGGGAAAGACTAAGAGTTCAAACCAAAGGTCCAATGATTCTTTCACTATCGAGACAATGAATGAGGGACATCGCCAACTGGGTGTTAGATTGTTTGCGGTAGGGCATGACCACTTAACTCTTAAGAGTTCTTTCGATTAGTTAAGGGGTGATCGTGGATGCCCTAGCCACAATGATAAAAGAGATAGACCAACTATAATATCTATATGGTAGGTCTAACGAAGTTGTCCTTTACAAATATAGAAAATACCCAACTAAATTTAGTACAACGTAGACCTTGTTGGCGGGATTCAGACAGTAGACAAAACGATTGCGTATAGTCCTCAATGTACGCACTAGGTGCTACGCTGCAGATGTCCGAGCATTAGTATAGGCTAGTGCGAACGCAGTTTTACGTTTTAATAGTAGACGGCGAAACATCTGTATTGTAGGCCTTACGAAGCTGTCCTTTGCAGATGTAGTCACAGAACGTTATAGGAGCAAGACGATGGAGTCATTTGCGAGGAGGATGTTAGTCCGTGAGATGATGGTTTTGATGACAATAACCTTAGAATAGATTACAAAATATAAATACTAACATTATAAGTTTAGATATATATGTATATGCAGGATTTAACCATGCAGGTACTAAGAATGAAGACTGTACAGTATAGAGATTCAAGATATCAAGATAAAATATCAAGATAGAAGACTCATGAGTATCAATATTATCAAGAGTTCAAGGTTTCAAGGATAAGTATTTTTTATTATTATTAGGAATTTTTGTTAAAACTCGTAGAAAAGCACTGGCATCTTAAAATCCAATTTATTCGTGGAATGGAATCCACTTCGAGCCCATTAATGGGATGGAACCCTAAGTAGGATGGAACCTACGAAAAATATAGTGGAACATTGTTTTGTATCCGCTAACTTTTATTCAAAATGATTTTTCAAAATTATATCCTATTTTCAAAATGTTTTCAAAACTTTCCTTTTAAAAGATTCAAAACCCTCGATCCTGATTTTAAATAATTTTAGCCTCGAAAACAACTTTATTTTCAAAGTCAAATTACTCCTGATTTTAAACTATCTTTTTAAATAATATATTTAACTTTTATATATTTATACTTTGATTTAAATATAAAATTATAGTTAAAATCTATACATATTATTCTTTATATTTACTTATGAATTTTAACTATATTCAAGTATATTTATAAAGTTTTTATATAAGATAAAAGTTATTTTCAAAGAAAATCAAAAATACCAACAAATCCTTTGGGATGTCGACATGCCTAGCATGACCATGTCGACATGGTGACAGTTTGGTTCAAAAATTCAAATTTCAAAAGAAGTGTCTATTCACCATAACTCTTCATGAATGGTCATGGCTGTTGTTCTTCTATAAATAGGTGTCAGTTTCAACGAATTTTAAATCATAATTTTCTGGTTTTCACTCCTCTTCTTCTTCCTCATTTCTTAAGACATATTCTTATCATTACTCTACCGAAATCAACATTGAATCATACTCGATTACTTCTACTTTGATTCTCTATCACTATCTCTACAAGATTCTCAGTGCTACTCAGAGTTATAGACTTCTTTGTAATCTATTAAGCGAGAAAAGGTGTGATTGTAGCCTTGGAAATCAATCAAAAGGGAAAGGTGTGATTGTAGCCTTGGTAAATCAATTGGGTAAACTTGTGGCCGGAAATCAAGTATCTCTACCCAGAGGATCGAAATTCTGGAGGGTGTACCTCATAGCCTTGAAACTGAGGGTGTAATTGTACAATTGCTTTTGAAAGGAAATCAGTACTTGTGTTGCGGGACTGGATGTAGGGTAATTCCGAACCAGTATAAAATCCGATGTGTTCTTTCCTTTACTGCTTTTATTTTATTTCTGCATCTGTGATTGTTTCTGTGATCATATCTGTGTTTGTATATTGCATACTTTTGTGTCTAAATTAACATAAATTAAAAAGATTTAGTAATTCTTTATTAACACTATTCACCCTTCCTCTAGTGTTAATCTTAGCCTTAAGATCCGTTATCCGCATTTCTCACAATTGGTATCAGAGCCAGGTTTTCAAAGCTTCATAATTTGATTTTTGAAAAGTTTTTAAAATGGCTATATTCGTTAATAATAATTTAGAAGTATTCACATCATCATTGTTTCATAAGTCTGCATGTAATCAATATTCAAATTCAAGTTATCTACAAAAATTGTTTGATGTGCAGGAATCATGCTTTATGGGTGTTGAGGAATCAATCCACGATGGACAAATTGTGCAGATCAGAAAGAACAAATGGATACTTATAGTGGATGTTCTAGACACATGACTAGAAATCCAGATATACTGAATGATATAATATACAAAGACGGAGGATTGGTTAATTTTGGAGACAATTCAAAAGGATATGTGATTGGCATCGGCAAAGTCGGTAATTCTGAAACTCCTACTATTACTAATGTTTTGCTAGTTAAGAATCTGAAACATAATTTTCTAAATATAAGTCAACTATGTGATAAAGGTTATAAAATTAAATTTGAAAAAGATAAATGTCACATTGAAGATAATAATTCAACCATTATATTTGAGGGAGTCGGGAAAAAGAATATATATATTCTTAGAATGAAAGTTTCAAGTGATAAACTGCGTCTGTTGGCAAATACAAGTGACCCTTGGATTTGGCACAAGAGATTTGGGCATTTGAATTTCAAACTCCTATCTAGACTGTCAAAACATGATCTAGTAAGAGGTCTCCCTAAAATGAATTTTAAAATAGATAGTTTATGTGATGCTTGTCAATTAGGAAAACTTAAAAAAAAAATCTTTTAAGTTAAAAGATATGATTTCAACTTCAAAACCACTTGAATTACTTCATCTTGATTTATTTGGACCATCTCAAATTTTATCAATAAATCATAGCAGATATGTCTTTCTAATTGTAGATGATTCTTCTAGATTTACATGGATAATATTTTTGAAACATAAAAGTGATACTTTTGAATGTTTTAAGAAATTCTCAAAAAGAATTCAAAATCAATTTTCTCTGAAAATTATAACTATTCGAAGTGATCACGGTGGTGAATTTGAAAATGAAAGGTTTGAGGAATTCTGCAATAAAAAGGGAATAACTCACAATTTTTCATTTCTGAGAACTCCACAACAAAACCGAGTAGTAGAACGTAAAAATAGGATGATTCAAGTGTGCGAGAACTATGCTTACAGATAGTAATTTACCAATGAATTTTTGGGCGGAAGCAGTTGCTACCGCCTGTTATATTTTGAATAGAACTTTAATTAGACCACTAACTGATAAGACATCTTATGAACTTATTTATTCAAAGAAACCTAAGGTATCTTATTTCAGAATCTTTGGAAGTAAATGCTTTATTTTAAATACAAAAGATAATTTAGATAAATTTGATCCGAAATCAGACAAAGGTATCTTTATCGGATATTCTAATAGAAGTAAATTGTACAGAATGTTTAATTTAAAAACTAATACCATTGAAGAAACAATGCATGTTTCATTTGATGAAAATTTCAAAAATTTTGAAGATACAAATGATAAAGAGGATTTAATCACTCAAAATCAAGAACCTATTGAAACTAATAATGAAACTGATCATCCTAATAAAAGGACAAAACTTTTAAAAGATCGCCCTATAGAAAATATACTAGGAGATATGCAATCTATTGTTAAAACTAGAAATCAACTGAGTCAAATGAGTAATGTAGCTTTTACATCAACTATTGAACCCAAAAATCCAATAGAAGCATCAACTGATGATTCATGGATTTTGGCTATGCAAGAAGAATTAAATAAATTTACTAGAAATGACATTTGGGAAATTGTTCCTAGAACAGAAAATAAAACTATAATTGGAACTAAATGGGTTTATAAAAATAAATTGAGTGAACAAGGAGAGGTAGTTAGAAATAAAGCTCGTTTAGTCGCTCAAGGTTATTGTCAAGAAGAAGGAATAGATTTTGATGAAACCTTTGCTTCCGTAGCAAGATTAGAAGCCACTAGGATTCTACTTGCTTTCGCAAATCATAATAATTTCAAATTATGTCAAATGGATGTTAAAAGCGCCTTTTTAAATGGATTTGTAAAAGAAGAAGTATATGTCTAACAACCACCACTTTTTGAATATGATAAATTACCAAATCATGTTTACAAACTGAAAAAGCACTATTGGTCTAAAACAAGCTCCTAAAGCCTGGTATGATAGACTAAGATCTTATTTATTGCAATCTAATTTTGAAATTGGTAAAGTAGATAATACTCTTTTTATTAAAAGAAATAAAAATAATATTCAATTAGTACAAGTTTACGTAGATGATAACATTTTTGGTTCAACTAATTTTGAAATGAATAAAGAATTTTCCAAAATAATGAAAAAAGAATTTGAGATTAGTCATATGAGTGAATTAAATTTCTTTTTAGGATTACAAATAAAACAATTAGATAATGGTATCTTTATTAGTCAAGGAAAATATGCTAAAGACCTAATTAGTAAATTTGATTTGACCACTGCGAGTGGAAAACCCACTCCCATAGCAACCAATGAGTACCTTAGTAAAGAAGATCTCTCGAAAGATGTAGATCAAAAATTATATAGAGGAATGATTGGCTCATTACTCTATATTACTGCTAGTAGACCTGATATTATGCATAGTGTCTATCTCTATGCCAGATATCAATCCTAACCTAAAGAGACTCGCTTAAAAGCCGTGAAACGGATCATAAGATATGTTAAACACACGTCTGATTATGGTTTATTCTACCCTAAAAATAATTCTTTTGACTTAATATCTTACTGTGATGCTGACTATGCTGGTTGTAAATCAGACCGAAAAAGTACAAGTGGGACTTGCCACTTTTTGGGGCATTCACTGATTTCTTGGCTTAGTAAAAAGCAAAACACAGTTTCTTTATCAACAACTGAAGCAGAGTATATTTCTGCTGCTTTGGCTTGTTCTAAAGTAATATATATGCAACAAACCTTAAAAGATTTTGGTTTAGATTTCTCAAAATCTCCAATTTATTGTAACAATACGAGTGCGATAAATTTATCCAAAAATACTACTCTACATACTCGAACTAAACATATTGATATCGGATATCATTTCCTCAGAGATAATATAAGCAAAGAAGTAGTTACTTTCGATTATATCAATTCTGAAAATCAAATTGCTGATATCTTAACAAAACCTTTGAATGAATCAATATTTACTAAATTAAGAAGGAAATTAGGAATTTGTTCTATAACTGAAATATAAAATATAAATAACAAGTATAATTAATAATCGGTATCAAAATAAATCAAAGAGTTAAATTTTAAAAGGACCATGTCGACATCCCCTAGGTATACATGTCGACATATAACGTTTTTTATTTTATTTTTTTAAATTTTCCCACCAAAATTCAAAAATTTACTTACATATTCTTCTCAATTTTGACTTTTCATTCATTCTCTCCGTTTTCTCTTCATTCTCTCTTCTGAAATAAATAAAATCATGGCTTCATCCTCAAAATCAAACATAAAATCAACTTTCTCATTTCCCTCTCCTACTTCTGGTCCATTCCAATGCACTACTCTTGCTCGTGTAACGAAAATAGAGGAGTCTATGATTGATGTACTTCATATGTTAACTGAAATTAAAGTAACTCAACTTCATATGGCAAAGGAACAGGAAAGGCAAGGCAAGATTCTTAGGAATTTGCAAAAATTCCTAATGAACAACCATGCCAACCCTATCTTGTTCGATGAAGACTCTTCACTCAATCAAGAACAAGAGGCCAGCGACGAAGAAGAAGAAGAACCCATGAAAGAAGCACACGAGGAGGATGATGACCAAGTAGTGTGTGTTGGAGAAGTGTGTTTTGACAAAAATGGGAACCTTGTCGAACAACGTGGAAATTTCTGTTTCCACTATCCAAACTGTTCGATTCATAAATCTCCTATGTTCAGAAACACACATTAGTTTCTTCTCTTTCCTTCCGTTGTTGTTTGTGTTTTTATGTTTTTCAAATACAAATATAAATACAACCATATACGTAATAAATAACTCGTGTTCTTATATGTATTTTTATTATAAGTATTATTGTGAATTCTTAGTTAGGATAGTTAATAGTTTAGGACTATGTTTTAGTATTAGACTTATGTGTTGATTATTCATGATAATACTATCATTATAATCACATGTCATAGAGTAATAGTTTTAGGGGCAGTTATATAGTTTGAAGTTATCTAGTTTAGATAAAGTTTTTGTTGATGACAAAGGGGGAGAAATATAAAATAGGATAGTTAGGTACAGATTAAAGGGGAGTTGTTAGTTTTAGGGGGAGTTGTTAGGGTAGACATAATATTTTATAAACAAAGTTTGTCATCATCAAAAAGGGGGAGATTGTTAGTCTGTGAGATGATGGTTTGATGACAACAACCTTAGACTAGATTATAAAATATAAATACTAACATTATAAGTTTAGATATATATGTATATGCAGGATTTAACCATGCAGGTACTAAGAATGGAGACTGTACTGTATAGAGATTCAAGATATCAAGATAAAATATAAAGGTCGAAGACTCATGAGTATCAAGATTATCAAGAGTTAAAGATTTCAAGGATAAGTATTTTATTATTATTATTAGGAATTTTTGTTAAAACTCGTAGAAAAGCACTGACATCTTAAAATCCAATTTATTCGTGGAATGGAATCCACTTCGGTCCCGTTAAAGGGATGGAACCCTAAGTAGGATGGAACCTACGAAAAATCTAGCGGAACATTGTTTTGTATCCGCTAACTTTTATTCAAAATGATTTTCCAAAATTATATCCTGTTTTCAAAATATTTTCAAAACTTTCCTTTTAAAAGATTCAAAACCCTCGATCATGATTTTAAATAATTTTAGCCTCAAAACATCTTTATTTTCAAAGTCAAATTACTCCTGATTTTAAACTATCTTTTTAAATAATATATTTAACTTTTAAATATTTATACTTAGGTTTAAATATAAAATTATAGTTAAAATCTATACATATTATTCTTTATATTTACTTATGAATTTTAACTATTGTCAAGTATATTTATAAATTTTTTATATAAGATAAAGGTTATTTTCAAAGAAAATCAAAAAGACCAAAAAATCCTTTGGGATGTCGACATGCCTAGCATGACCATGTCGACATGGTGACAGTTTGATTCAAAAATTCAAATTTCAAAAGAAGTGTCTATTCGCCATAACTCTTCATGAATGGTCATGGCTGTTGTTCTTCTATAAATAGGGGTCGGTTTCAATGAATTTTAAAACATAATTTTCTGGTTTTCACTCCTCTTCTTCTTCCTCATTTCTTAATACATATTCTTATCATTACTCTGCCGAAATCAACATTGAATCATACTCGATTACTTCTAGTTTGATTCTCTATCACTATCTCTACAAGATTCTTAGTGGTATTCAGAGTTATAGACTTTCTTTGTAATCTATTAAGCGAGAAAAGGTGTGATTGTAGCCTAGGAAATCAATCAAAAGGGAAAAGGTGTGATTGTAGCCTTGGTAAATCAATTGGGTAAACTTGTGGCCCGGAAATCAAATATCTCCACCCAGAGGATCGAAATTATGGAGGGTGTACCTCGTAGCCTTGAAACCGAGGGTGTAATTGTACAATTGCTTTTGAAAGGAAATCCGTACTTGTGTTGCGGGATAGGATGTAGGGTAATTCCGAACCAGTATAAAATCCGGTATGTTCTTTCCTTTACTGCTTTTATTTTATTTCTGCATCTGTGATTGTTTCTGTGATCATATCTGTGTCTGTATATTGCATACTTTTGTGTCTAAATTAGCATAAATTAAAAAGATTTAGTAATTCTTTATTAACACTATTCACCCTCCTCTAGTGTTAATCTTAGCCTTAAGATCTGTAATCCGCATTTCTCACAGAGGATACGGAAGGTACTATGGGTAGTACCTAGGACCAATATGGTCATTGGGCATATATATGCATATATATAACAGTTATTAGGTTTTAATCTACTAAGGAGTAGATGAGTACGATTCATGCACAGAGGCAAGAGTATGATAAACCCAGTGAACCTGATATGACAGTAAATGGAAATAAAATGGTATATGTAGAATTAAGCTTAAAAATGTTTAATTTATCCATTCACCAAAATTTTAGTTTCGAGCCCCTCCTCAAAACATCATACAGGTTAGGTAGATGGTAGAGACTTTCCAGCTTTAAGACACTTGTTTAGAAAGTGTTATTATATTGATGAGTATTTAATTACTATTATGTTTTAATCAATTCCGCTTTGAGATATTTAATTGAGCTCTTATATATTTGTCTTTGCCTACTTGATACCAAATTCCCAACTCGGGTTTCAATGGGCTTAGGTTTTAGCATTTTTGCAAAAAATCCAGACCCACTGGAATTCGAGTTGTTGCATTTGGAATCAGAGCCTAGGTTTAGGATTCTTAAGTAGATAGCGGGTGAAAGTATTTTCAATTTTTTAATAAAATATAAATTTATTATGTACTAAGATCCAAATAGTCTCCAACCTTAGATTTTAACATATGGTAAGTTTTTAGAATTATATTTGTGCATAGTTGCTAGTTGGGTTTGGGATGACCCAAGTATGTAGAGCCCTATGTTATTACCGATTTATAGCATACAGTAGGGAAGTTCCTTAGGGATAGTAGGGAGAGTGTTTTTATTTTAGGAAGAATAAGAGGTTTGTATCCATATGTTTTAGGAAGTAGGGAAGTTCCTTAGGGATAGTAGGGAGAGTGTTTTTATTTTAGGAAGAATAAGAAGTTTAATATAAAGAAAATCCACTTTATGTTTAACCCAACAAAATTAAAACTTTTTAATTAAAAAAGTTGCAAAATATAATTGTTAATATATATAATTGTTAATATATTTGAGGAAGTAAATATTGGATTTTTGACAAAATAAGTGGTATGAAATTTAAATTGGTTTTTATATGATGTAAATTTTTGTTAAAAGTGAAATTCTTCTTGAAAAATAATAGAGCATGTATAATTTGGTAGTTTCTTTGTAAGTAAACAGTGATTTCCAATATAAAAACCTAGAGTGTGTTAAGTATCGAAAACGTAGGTTATTACATTTATTGTTGAAATAAATGTTTTCAATAAAAAAAATCATAGACTATGACATTTTTGTTATAGTAGGTGACTCCCAATGTAAATGTTTTTACATAGCATACAGGATTTATTAGTATTTATTTTAATTGAATCCATATATTAGTATTTTTGGGTTGTAGTAATGGTTTTTACGCAACATCTTTTTTGACCCAAATGAGTTTTGGAGATAATTTGTAAAGTGGTTTGCATGTACACTTATCATTTAAATAAGTACATGAAAATATTTTCTAGTTATAAAAAAGTTTTGAAAATGAGTTCTTTTGAAAAATAATATACGATAAATTAATGAATGTAGTAGAAAT
Organism: Allium cepa; assembly: GCA_030765085.1. Lineage (NCBI taxonomy): Eukaryota > Viridiplantae > Streptophyta > Magnoliopsida > Asparagales > Amaryllidaceae > Allium > Allium cepa. Next base: position 1,016,761,114 of record CM060945.1, read on the forward strand.
ATCTTGTGTAAGTGAATATAGAGTAAACATACCTTAATCTATTGGAATGAAATGAATAATGATATAATATTCTATGAATCACAAATAAAGATGCTTTGTGCAAGCTACACGGAATATGTAAAAGAGATAAACAAGGTATGGAAATCACCATATTCTGTATATCCTACTTCGATAAAATATAAAATAAATTCCTTATAATTTCACATAAGCATGAAATCCTCCTTTAAAGGATTCATAGAACGTTTTAGTGTTAATAGTTTCTCATAAGAGAAAGTAATTCCAATACATTAAGGTATAAAACCATTAAATATAGTGAATTAGTAACTCATTCAAAGTTAAGTAATTGGAAGAGTAGGAAAGTTAAGAGATTTTTGATAAAATAATTGTTCTTGTTTACCCCCTTTTTAGTAAATTTGAAAAAAAGATGGTTTGGTGAAAAAGTGGATGAGTTTTTGAAATGATAAAATTTAGAATAATTTTTGAAGAAAAATTGATAAATACCAAACCAAATCAGACCTCTAAATATGGAGTAGATAGGAGTCATTTCCTAGGTATAACAGAAAAAGTATAAGGTTATAGCAGTAACTACTCTTAGTAGTAATAAAGTTTCGCATAAGGTGTATAGGACACTAGTGCAAACCTAGAAATGTTGCTTCATGTTTGCAGACTATAGAAGAATAGTGAAATGATATTAGCAAGATGATAAGACACATGCGGTTGGGATAGGTAGACCGTAGTTGGGGAAAATGAAAGGTAAAGAGAAAATTTCCCCAAGCTTAGTTGTCTTTTTAGATAAAGACTTCATAGATTGAAATCCTTATCCATTGCAGTAAATGAGACTTAGTTATTCCTTTTTGGGCATGGAATAAAAGAGATGAGTAGATCTTATTCATCAGGAGTAATTCAGCGTAAGTTGGTAATAAGTAATAAGCGATAGGAGGAGCATATAAGTTACTTGAATTCCTAGATAGGACCTTTCTGTGTCAAAGTGGACATGGTCCTAGACCTCCTTGCCCTAGATGATGGTTGTGTTTAGTTGCTGTATAAAAAAGAGTAAAAGTAGAATAAGATAACTAAAAGGAAAATAATAAATTTAAAGAAAGCGACAGAAACGTCTAACAGAAAATTTTTAAAAAGAGACATTTTCTTATGTAAATTATGCTTGGAGAAGTAAATAATCTTTTTTTTATTAGTAGCCTAAATCCCAAGTATGGAAGAAGATGTGCGCAAAAGAAAATCGAAAAGATATGAAGTTGTATCGTTTCCCCCCTTCTTTATAGCATAAGAAATTGAATTTGGAAAATTAGAATTTTCTAAAATTCGAAACTTAAAAGTTGTGCGGTAGGTTTGGCATAAAAATTTATTGAACTATGCTTCTATTCAGTAGGAATGTGGGAAAAACTGAACGAAAAATGTTTCGAGTTCTCAAAATATTGCATTCATATAGAAATTGCAAGTATATTTGGGATGTGTGCATGATGTTTTAAAAAGAATTTCTAAAATGAAAAGCATTCATGTAGGAGGCACCGCGTAGAAATTCTTGTACATGCATATATTTTATGATGTATTGCACTTTGCACAGATTGTTGCAAAATTGGATATACACAAAATGGATGTAATTAATATGAGAAATTACATAATTGAAACCTTATCGAATTTCCGGGATGAAATTTCCTAAGGGAGGGGAGTATGTAACACCCCGCGTTAAATTACAATTATATATGCAAATAATTTAATTAAGTTATATACATTAGAATATTTAAAACAAAGAAATGTTTATAAATGGGGCAACTAATTAATATTATTTAGAGTGCATATATATATTTGTGTAACAAACAAATTAGAGAGAGAATTTATGCAAAATCAATTAATAGGGAAGATTAATTGACGGTGTTTGCTTAAAAGGGAAATTAATATTCAATTAATTAGTAGAGGCAATTAATTGACAGGAACTGACAAGGGAACATATATTGTAGCAACTAATTGATATGATTAGAAACATATATGTTAGTGCAAGAGAATAAAATAGAGGAAGAGTAATTTATGCAAGTAATCAACTTTCTGCAAGTAATCAATTGTCAATTAATGAACATGGAGACTTATGGTAACATATATAATTAAGATTGTGATTCAAAATTCAAGTGTAGAATATATGCCTGCAATAATTATGGGAATAAAACAAATTAATATGCATATACGTGACTAATAATATGGTGTTGATTGGCATATTAATTTGGTAAGAAATCACAGTGCAGAAAGGGACTAATTGGATAGTAAATTAATTCTAGATATATATGAAATCTGTTAATTAGGAGATTAATAGGGGAATCTTATTCAAAAGAAACGTCAAATTTTAAAAAAAATTCCATAGATTGCGAGAGAGAAATGGAAAGTGATTAATAAAAGATTGTTGGAGAATAAATTTGGAATAAAAACAAATGCAGAAGAAAACATATTAATTTAATGTCCATAGACTGAGTGTATGCTTTAGATTTTAGGGTTTTATTCTAATGTTTAGCACTGATTTGAGTCACTATAAATATAGGTATAGAGCCTTATTTTTATTCTCGTTACTTTTCTCTTGCCTATAGAAGCTCTGCCCTTTTTCTATCTCTTATACACTTTCTTAATAACAAAACTTTAGATCTAATTTACACGAATTTAGATCTAAGTAGAAAGAGAATAGAATTAATTAGGGAACTAGGAATTGGTTCAAATCAGAAGGCTATGTCAAAGGTAAAACCCTAGATCTAAGTTTTATTTGTTATTTCTAATCCAAATCTCTTCCTTTTCTCTTTTATATATTATAGATCTGTAAATATATCATTTGTAATTCCAAATAGGGATTACAAGGGAGATGAATATAGATGTTAGTAACAGATCTGAAATAAAAATAGGAAGATTTAGAGAGCTAGCAATGTGACTGATTTAATTATATCTTTTACGTTTAAGATGTATTATCGTTAAACTCCCGTTAAATAATTTTATTCATTGTTTCAGTAATTAGTTCTGTTAATTATTTATGCTGAACTGTAATAAATTTATAGTTATTTACATCTGATTTGAAGTTATAATTTTTCCTAAATGGTAGTTTCTTTTTATTCCCTTTAAACACGAATAATATAGTTAAAAAGAAAATTCGCGATTATGGATTAAAATGGAAAAATATTAGATTACATGTAAAATATGAAAAGTTGGAATAAATCTAGAAAAATGGAATTCTACAATAAATTAAGCTAAAACGGAAATAGTAAATTAATCTAATAACTTGATTTTGAAGTAAGTAATAGATTAATTGGTTGGTTTAGAAAAGATGATACATTTCTATAATTTAATATTCAAAAGATAACGGTAAACGTAACTGCAAAAATAAAATAAAGAAAAAGGGAACTAGTGTAAAATAAAGAAACCATTGTATTTTACACTATTCCAAAATAATAAAAGAAATATCTTGCAGTTACAACTTGTTGTTTATAGTATTATTTAGTACTAAAATATGGAAATGGATTTTTAGTATAGTTTTCGCACCCAACCAAATAAAATAGAATTCCTTCCTAGAATAGAGAAAATAAAGTGAAGTACGAAAGGAATTAAGTAAAAGAATTCGAAGCTGTAAACGATAATGAACCTAGATCTGCATTTACTACACAGACTATGCAATAAGATAGTTATTATTAGTAGTGAATTATATAATATAAGAGAATTAAAGATAATTCTATATCATAATAAAGAAGGTAGCCCAAAACAGAAGAGAGACACTTGTAATCATATACAGATTACAAAAGAAGATAAAAGTGACAATTGCAAGTAAAATTATAACATGGGTTATAATTAACGTAGAAGGAATGGAAAGGCTTTTTTAAGATTTAAATTAAGTTAATAAGCAAATAGAATAGAGATAATAGAAGATGCTTATTTAACAAACTTAAGACTTAAATTGAGTTAAATAAGCAAGGTAATAGAAGTGGCAGTACCAACACCATTCCCTATTAGATCAATGGTGGTCTTACAATAGCCAGAAGTGAGATGAGGGAAAGAATATGCTAATTAGGGTAAATAAGTAGCCAACAGAATAAGAAAAGTAAACTAAATGCAAATTAAAAAATTAGACTTAGGGTCTAATAAAAGAGTGAGATGCGTTTGGAGTAGCTCAAAGGATGAAGAGCGTAACGAAGCAGTTCATCATAGATTTCAATAAAGGAGAAGCACATCCAACTTAGTTATTTTGGGATAAAAGGAAGTACGAGACTTCTATGGGACATGAGGATATTCTAAGATGGTCGTCTGGGTAGGCCTAATGAAGCTGCATCCCTAAAGGCAGGTCCGTAGGTGTTCCATCAAGAGAATATGCCTTGACTGCTTTTTGCATTGCAGGACCATTGTAGGCAGTCGGAAGGGGTTGGTGTTCGGAGTAGGATATTCGTATGTACCAGTACTTGCATGTATGTTTAGTAGGCAGGACCCAAAGGGATAGTCGCATGCAGATATCAGCCAGCATAAAAACTAAGAAGTTCGGGAAAGACTATAGTTAAAATCAAAAGTCCAATGATTCTTTCACTATCGAGATATTGGATGAGGGCACCGCTAATTGGATGTTAGATTATTTGTAGTAGGGCACAGTCACTTAACTCTTTAGAGGTCTTTCGATTAGTTGAGGGGTGGCCGCATGGGGCCATAGCCACAATGAGAAAAGAGAAGACCAACTAGAATATATGTATTGTAGGCCTAACGAAGCTTTCCTTTACAAATATAGAAAATCCCCGACTGAGTTCAGTACAAGGTAGACCATGTTGGCGGGATTCAGAGAGTAGACAGAACGATTACGTATAGTCCTCAATGTACGCATTGGGTAGTACGTTGCGGATGTCCGAGCATTAGTATAGACCAGTGCAGACGCAGTTTTACGTTTTTATAGTAGACGTCGGAACATCTGTATTATAGGCCTCACGAAGCTGTCCTTTAAAGATGTAGTCACAAAACGTTATAGGAGCAAGACGATGGAGTCCTTTGCGAGGAGGATACGCAAGGTACTATGATAGTACCTAGGACCAATATGGTCATTGGGCATATATCTGCATATATATATATATCAGTTATTAGGTTTTAATCTACTAAGGAGTATATGGGTACGATTCACGCACAGAGGCGAGAGTATGATAAACCCAGTGAACCTAATAATAGTAATAAGAAATAAAAAGGTATATATAGAATTATGCTTAAAAGTGTATAATTTATCCATTCACCAGAACTTTAGTTCCAATCCCCTCCTCATAACATCCTACAGGTTAGGCAGATGGCAGAGACTTCCCAACATTAAGACACTTGTTTAGAAAGTGTTATTATATTGATGAGTATTTACTTACTATTATACTTTAGTCAATTCCGCTGTGAGATATTTAATTGAGCTCTGATATATTTTTCTTTGCCTATTTAAAGGATACCAAATTCCCAACTCGGGTTTCATTGGGCTTGGGTTTTAGCATTTTTTCGAAAAATCCGGACCCACTGGAATTAGGGTTGTTACAAACTTCCAAATAGGATAACATTGCGATATTCCGACTGGAACTAGCCATTAACCTTAACCCCACACCATAAGTAGTCAATGTTTCTAAATCTTTCCATTCTGCTAATATAGCTAACACCGCAATTTAATGTTTCCTTCCATAAACTTATTTCCTTTCCCTGGTGTATACTCAATTCAAAAATCACAAGCTGCTAAAAACTCTCGCCACCTTCGCTGTCTCATATTCAACTCCTTCTAATAGAATAAATATTTCAAAGACTTATGATCCGTAAATAACTCAAATATTTCTCCCAAAAGATACCAGCTCCACACTTTCAAATCAAAGATCACCACTGCTAAATCTAATTCATGAGTCGGATATCTAATTTCATGTGGTCGAAACTATCAATAAACGAAGGTAAACGCTTTTAACCTTTTGCATTAACACAGCTCCTAACCCTGTCTAATATATATCATTATACACTATTAAATCTTTATTTCCATCTGGAACAACTAACATGGGTGCATTGGTCGATAATTGTTACTACTTTAAGAATGCTTCTTCACATTTATCGATTCAAACATAATTTACGTTCTACCTTATTAGTTTAGTCATAGGTGCCGCTATACGAGAGATATCCTTTATGAATCTCCGGTAATAGCCAGATAACCCTAGAAAATTTCTTATCTCAGTTATAATATGGGGCCTTTTTCAATTATTAACTGCTTCAATCTTAGATGGACCTGCGGATAACCCTTTTTCTGAAACTGCATGACCAAGGAACTACACTTCTCTCTTCCAAAAATGACACTTTGAAAAACTTAGCTTTTTGTTGATGTTGAATCAATGTTTCTAGCACCATTGTAAGATGAATCTGAACATAAATCATGTACCTGCAACCACAATGATAAAAAAAACAAGATATGATCATATGCATGCATGTTACACAGGTAAGTTGATTAGTTTGTCATTATAAGGTTATGCATTTCCAAAGTTTACCCAACCCATAAAATGGACTATCTATCTCTAGTTATAGTTTTCCTAGGGTCACTATGAACCTAATGGTTTTCCAGGCCAACTAATAACCTATCTGGCTGACTAGGGCTGAAACTTAGTTAGATATACCAAAATCTCCAAATAAGATTAGGAGGAAACTGGATTGTCTATTCGAATCATAGTTTTCCAGGGGTCGTTGTGAACCCAATGGTTTTGCAGGCTAACAAATAACCTTTTCTTATGATATAAAGCTACGAGTTCCTTTCACTTTTAGTCTCACTATTGACAAAGTTCTATGCATTGGAATCGTAGACCATTACCAACCGGGGCCTAACGGCTGAAGCATATAGCATAGCCCTACACCAGTTCCACATTTATCCTGTCTTGTTTCTAATCCATGAGTCAAAGCATCCTAAAATAATTGATCTATCTGATCTCCTAGATGAAATACTACTCACTCGGGAGTTTATTCCGACCATACTCACTACTGAAACAACCTAACTGGTAATTCTTTTCCTAAATCCTAAGATGCAATGTAGCTTAATGCAAATGTGAGTATGACAAATGATAAAACATGTAAATTTAGTTGATTAAATGATAACAAGAACATATAACATCATTCATCAAAATATGTTCGATCAATAGTCACATCCTTCACAAAACTACCTAATTTTAAGTAATAATTCTTTTGGAAATATTCATAAAAAATTGGGCTAAAACACTTTTTCATTTCCTTGAAAAAATTTATCTGTACAAATGATAAACCACTTGAAATCATTCTTAAAAACAAGAATAACATAGCCTATATACTTGGCCAAAATCTTGTGACAAAGCATTGTCTTCTTTACATAGCTTTTACAACTTTTGCTATCAAAGCATGAAGGTTGAACCTTTAGAAAACACGGCTTTCGAGCCTCTAAACGTTGCTTTTAAGTTTCCAAAACATAATGTTATCGCACCTTTAGAAAACTTGGATATCGAGCCTATAAACATAGCTATTTAATTTGTAAAACATAAGGCTGCCGAGCCTATAAATATAGCTAATTTATTTGTAAAACACAAGGCTATCATGCCTATAAACATGGATATTAGATTCATAAAGCATAAGGCTATCAAAACTTTAAAACATAGTATCAAGTATGCAAAATATTCGACCATCAAGCCGCTAAAATATAGTCATCGCATATCTAAACTGAAGATATCAAATTTCTAAAATACATGGGGTGCCGAGCTCCTAAATAATTTGAGGTACCAAACCTCTAAAACACTAATGGTTATTGGTCTGCTTTGCTTGAGGGTATCGAGCCCATAAAACTTGAAGAAGTCGTGTTTTAACAATAAAGAAGATACCGAGTCTCTAAACTATGAGGTTATCGAGCCTCATCAAAACATTATATTTTGTTTTTTAAAATATAAGGTGTCGAACCCCTAAGACAGCAGATACATCACATAGCTACCAAATAACTACCACATGTATCGACCTTTTAGGTATCGAAATGGGGGTATTGAAACTCTAAGGATATATGTCGGAGGCATATCTGTAAATAATTAAAAGCTGATTTATTTCAATGTTAAAACTTTCTACAAACTCTTGCCCCATGCTAAATTTTCATGGATAATAAAATTACTTTTCATTTTTCTTTTCAAAAATTTCTGATGAATCATATTGCACCTTCTCAGGTATCTTCATAAAACCTTATAACTAATATATTTTATGTATATGAATTAACACTTTTCTATAATAATAGATTCATACAAAATGATAACATTTAGGAAAAATATCAAAAAATCTTAATTTCCCTCTTCATTCGCATACAAAAATTTTAGGAATAAAATATTAATTTAGTTATTTTTAATAATTAAAAACCCAAAATAAGCACCTTTTTCTCTTAGGGAATTCATGAAATATTCATGCAAATTTAAAAAATTTTGAAATTCAAAACCCATCTTCAAAATAATGTTTTACACAACATATTCAAATTTCAAATCAATTGGAGATCAAAAGCTAGTTTTTTTACCTTTAAAACTCATTAAAAATTTCTATAAAATTCCCATAATTCACATTCAATGGTATCATCAAACCAAGTATGATATATTATCACAACTAATTTGGAAATCAAACAAAGATCTAAAAAAACATAAACCATTGAGATGGAAACTATTATTCACCTTAGATTAGATAAGAGAGATTGAGATTTGATGTGGATTAGTTTCCTTAGCTTTTCCTTTTGAATTCCTTATTCTTTCCTCTTCTCTTTCTCTAGGTTATGGCCAACCATGTTTTATGCTTTTTTTATTTTAAGAAGTGAAATGAGAATGAATGAGATAGGAAGGTTTAGAGAATGACTCATTAATTATATTCTTTGTTTAAAATAATCTTAATAATTGTTTATTTAAGGCACGATCCAAATTAATTAACAAATCTCATTCTCCTTGTCACATCACATTATTCTATTTAATTTATATCATTAATTTTTTTAAGTACTGTTAGATAAAGATTAGGAGTGTTACATAAGGGGATGGCCTAAAAGCAATGTGTAATTTATTGTAAATTAAATAGTCCTATGATCAGTTCTCGTTCGTAGTAAAGGTGTCTTTCTTTCTATTATACATTTTTTATAATGTGTTATAAATAATTAAATACTTAATTAAACTATATTTAATAGAAAATCCATAAATGTTGTGTTTTTTATAGTAATTACAAATAGTTATTATCATGAGTATTGTATCATCATATTATAAAATGCATCAGTTTAAATGTTCCTAGTCAAGGTACATTGAGATTGGATATCGATGTATCTATTGAGACTAGAGTACGTAACACTCTTCAAATGCTAGATTGAGTGTTACTTATGATTATTGGGGGCACCTAGGAGTTACGTACTGTTATTTATATAATCACCATGAAGCGACTCACTTGATAGGTTTCTATTGGTTAATATAACTAGGGTCAAATATAAAAAATCGATGCCACTAATTTACATAGTTCTCTCAACTTAAGAGTACCGTCATCTTTAATATGAAAGCTCTGCTTTGATTATAGTCAAATCATGGCATGACATCTATCGACTATTATAATTGGGTGGATTGGAAGTATTTAAAGTGAAACACTATTCAAGGGAGGATTTGTCTCCTTGGTTATATGGGGTCAGTATCATGGTCAACTCAAGTCAACTTAAAGTCAAAATATCTGGCCAGAATAATTCAGTTAATAATCATTGTTAATATTGAACCAAGGACTTTGTATTTAGACTATAGAGTTAAATGTAGACATTATTGGAATTTTGACCATTACCAAATTCCATACGTTCAAAGTGATATAGTTTTGCGAAGGGAATTGGTATAAATAAAAGTACAATCGGAATGCTTAACAAAATAAAATTGGATTCTACCAAAACAAAATAAGTGATAAATTTGGCCAAAATGTTGTACCACGTTCTAAGTGACTTGTGGACGTTAATTTTTGAATAGTTTGATATTAATCGTTGACCAAATTTACACCTAACGAGTCACACAACCGAAACGATGAATACTCCATTGACCAAAATAATTTATTTAATTTTTAATTGTTATAAATTAATTATGTTAATTAATATTTATGAATATTATTTATAAAATTTTATTTTTGATTTGATAAACAAATATTACTAAATTTCTTTATAATGATCCAAATATCTTAATAAGTATATGATATCAATAAACATTAAATTAGAATTAATTACAAATTATTTGTTTGGGTTTCAAAAGACTTTAAAGTCCACATGTGGGTTGATCATATTCAGCTATAATAAGGGGTAGGTGCGACCATAAGCAACAAAGGCTTTGAGATCGAGAGCTACGATGGAAGAGAATTGGTAAGAGATGATATAGGTTTTGATCCTAAAATAGCTCCATCTTCTTTTTTGTATAAGCATCTCTAACCACACAAACTTATAATCTTTTTTAGCCTCTACATTCCTCTAGGCCTAGCCAAAATTCCCCTCCATATCTCTAATTTTCTAGGCTCAAATCAAATCAACTGTTATTAGATAGCCAGTGGTCAGTACGAGGACTAGCGATATTTTGGATTGGAAATCGTTTCATTCAGTTTATGACATCATTTCAAGGTGTGCTTTCTGGCTTTGGTTATACGGTACACATCTAACTTATTTACAATCATTTATGTTTACATCAAATTTCTATATTATTTTATATACTGTTAGTTAGGTGATTATTCCGACATACAAATTTGGTTGCATGCTTGCTTTTACTTAGATTAGTTATTTATTTTATATGTGTCATATCAATATGGCCCAATAATTTAGAAAAAACATTTTTTTTAATTTAAAAGATTTAACATATAATATTTAATTAGATATGTATTGTTTATAATTTAATTATAACATTATACTTTAATCGAATATGGTCAACACGTGCGTGCTACCAATACGAACGAGATTGACACGAATGGAAGCGATACGAATTTAATAGCCCATTGCAAATCTGAACTTACATCGATCATAACTTGAGATCTACAACTCCAAATGCCACCAAATTTTCACAGGAGCTTGCCTACAACCTTAAGAATATACCTGATCAATTTCAGCCTGAAAGGACCATTTATGGATCAATACGAACCCAATTCATATCGCTCCCAGATCGAGTCAAAATTACCTAAACTCGATCCCGTGGGCCCACTCACGTGAGAGAAGAAATCTTCCGAGATCTGGGCGAGATATTTGTTGCTTACACCTATAAATAGTCACCCCAGACCTACAGAAAAGGGACCTTTTTGCTTCTCTACATTTGCATTCTACCGAAATTGCATCTATACTACAGTTGTACTATTGTAACGTTTTGTAATCATTGAGTAAAGTTCAATAAACATCAGCCATTCATAGTGGATGTAGGCAATACACTGAACCACTCTAAATTTGTGTGTTTCTGCAATTTTTCTTATCTACTGTTTGGTGTGTTTGTCAGATCTACCTCATTTTACATTTATTTTCTTCATTTTATCTCTTCAAACACATCAAAAGAGTGTTGTGTCCAATTTTGGTACAAACACTTTGGTGCTTTTCACTAAGAAAACCAAACTTTTCTCCTTTTCATTGGATCTACTGTCGATATTGTATTGCAAAAATCTAAGGGGAAGATCCAGATCTCAAGCCTAGAAGTTCTTCCATCCTATTTAGATTTGCACCAATTCTAGGAGAGAAATTCACTTTCACCATGGTTGCTACCAGGTCTACCTCAACCACTGTAGATCCAGAAGGACGAGATAGGAAAAACCCACACAACTTCCCTCTATAGAATATAACACTACTGGACCTTCGGATCTACAAGGCCGTATAACCAGGGAGGAGTTCTAACTTCTAATGCAAGAGCTAATTCAAAGCCACTAGTAGCTTAACTAGCAGCTCCGTGCCAATGCGGAATTAACCAACTGGCTAAACCGTGAAAGATGAAAGAAATCCAAAAGGGAATCAGGCTTCCTATTTATCAGCTGAAAGTTCAGCTTCTTCTGACTACAATCACATATCCACGCGCCCAATGTTGGATAGAAGCTATAAATAGGCTGCCGGACATCAACACACTTTGAATCTTAAGCAATCGAGAGTTGGTCTGTCAACCAGCCACCAGATTGGACCCTTCTCCCGAGGAGGAACGGTTCCTTATCACACTACTAATAACACACTGCTTCCGTTACTACTGAATTGGGAGTTGACATTCGAAACCGAATGGATTTGAATCACCGCCAGCATGAATATACCCCTGAGCCTTATGTTCCTGAAGACCTAGAGCCGAGGAGGCAAGGTATGGACCGTCGATCACGCCGGGCGCATCCTTGCATTATGGAACCTGACCACACCTTGGCTCAATATTCCCAGAATGCCCAGATGCTAGAAATCCCGACAATGATCCGTCAGATAATCCGGGAAAGCCAAAGCCTCACAAATAACGACTGGGGAATCTCCCGGTGTCATACCCTTTAAGTGGTGACATCCTCTAGCTAAACTTCTTCGCCGATTCAGAATGCCAACTCTACCTATTTATAAAGGGAGCTCTAACCCTAACCAGCACATTTTAAAGTATGAATGTAAAACGTGTTGATGATGTGGTCAAGTGCCGAAGTTTCCTAATCTCCCTAGGGGGCATCGCGACTACCGCGTTTACTCGCCTACCACCCCGATCTATCTCATGTTTCGACCAGTTTCCAATGAAACTTGTTGAACATTTTTTCATGCATGTCACAAGGCCCAAAGACGTTAATACCTTGTCCAGCATCACTCATGCTCCTGGAGAGACACTTAGACGTTACTTGGAGATGTTTCACGCTGCATGCGCTAAGATTAGTAATCCTAATGACAATTCCATTCTGATGGCACTGACTAAGGGAATCGATCTCGATTCCTAATTTTGCGACTGGTTGGCTAGAAAAACCCATGCGTCATTGGACGGTTTCTATTCCAAGGAAACTCAGTTCTTGGAAGAGAGGATGGGAAAAAGTCCAGGAAAAAGGATGACACATGCCCCAGTGTAGAGGGAATCCAAAGTAATATCGTCATAAAACAAACCGGGGAGAGTTTCGAAAAGGTGCATTAAAATATACAAAATAAACAATCAGAAGAAAAGCGATGGAAATCAGGGCAAGAAGCGGGATAAGAATCGCGGACCGCGACATAGAGCTCCCATGTTTGACATGTATACTCCTTTAAAAACATCTCTGAAAATGTGTACTTGGAAACTTGTAATACTATCCAATATAAGAAACCTGTCTGAAATAATCATCAAAGAAACAAATCCAAACTGGGAAGTTTTGTAGATTTCATGATAGTTACTACCATAACATGAACGTGTATCATCATCTATAGGATATTATGGAAAAATTGATTCGAGAAAGAAAGTTGGAGCAGTTTGTTCGGGAGCCGCAGGCTGAAGGCACGGGCCCATCAAATCAGATTCAAATACCAAATCAGGTCAGACCAGAGGAATCCACATGTACTGGTAGGAGGTTGGTGATTAACTGTAACGACCCAGAATTTTTGTTTATTAAAATTTGTATATTTAATTAATTTTAAATATTAATAAGTGAAATTTATAAGTCGAATAAATTTGATTTCGAATAATTAGATTTAATTGGATAATTAAATCGATAATTTAATATGTGAAAATACAGAAATAATTGAAAATTGTGTTAAATATGATTGAAAATGATTTGTAAAATTTTATTTTATCATATTGGAGTTATAATGATGTTTTAGAACTTTTAAAATTGAATTGAAAGTTAATTTGTGAAAATTGAATATTTAAATATTTAATCGACTAGTGAAATCAGCCATTTTTCGAACAGTCTCAGAATTGGACGAAACAAGTTCCATTGGATCCGTAATAGTTTGTTATTATCGAATTTCAATTTTCGTAGCAATCGGAGTTTTCGTTTGACCGTGGCAGCTCGAAACACATCGAAATTGTTTTAATATTTATTTGGCGAGTTAAAATAGCCATTTTTCAAACAGTCTTGGACTTCGACGAAACCAGTTTCATCGGATCCATAATGTGGTATTATTGTATGGTTTCAAATTTCATGTCAATCGGATTTACCGTTTGTCCGGTGCAAGCTAAAACGCCTAGAAATTTGATTTACCGATTTAATTTAAAATCGAACGTTTATTGCCATAACTCGCACAGATGATCGAATTAGCTCCCGAAATACGTTCCATTGTGTTCGGAATGCGTGGTAAACCATAGGAACGCCAACCGGCACGCTTCGTTTGGAGTTTGGAAAATCCGGGATGAATAGTGTTTGAGAAATTTTCTATAAAAGCCCTCAAATATTCACAATTGCAAAAGGAAAAGAGGCTAGGGTTTCAAACCATCAGCCGCCGTTCAACCTGTGACCGAAAACGTCCATTCTTTTCCCTCTATTATCTCCCAATCCACCAACAATTGTCGAAAACTTCCAACTACAAAAACATAGAGCTAAGTGAGATCTTCAATCTGAACGGCTATGATCGTGATTGGGTCAACGGATCAACGGGAAATTAAGCTCAAAGCCGTCATGTTCGGCATGAATTTCGAGGAGTATAGAGAGGCCAAGTTGCATGTGTTTGATGGTGAAGGTGGAGCTCGACGTTGGCTTCGGAGTGGTGTATCCTGATCGTCCTGAAGTTGCCTGTGGTGGTCGCGGCATCAAGCCTTAGGGGGCGGCGGCTATGGGTTTGGACGCATGATGTTTTCTGGGTAGGGGAGAAGAAAAAGGGAGCGGCCGAGATTAGCAGGGTGATGGGATCAAGGGCCGAGATTAATGCTAGGTTAAATAATATAAAATAAATGTTGTAAATTTTATATTAAAAATTCGTGTAACTTTAAAAATTCGTATCTTTTTCATACGAGGTCGAAAACGCACGAAACCAGTTGCGTTGGGTTCGTATGGACGAGTACTACACTATGGAATTGGATCGGAGTCGTTTGGAGCTATTGAGTATTACTCATTAGAGATAGAGTCAGTAGTACTCTAGAATGAGTTTGAGTGTAATAATAGCCATGAGAGCATATTTGTTAGTGAATATAAATTATTTTGTATTGTGTTGACTTATCGGTTGATGTTTATAGATTCCGGTCGATGTAGTCTAGCTAACTATCGCAGATAGGGGTTTCTAAACTCTTAAACAAGATAAACCGACACGATATTGTTTTAAATTGGGTAAATGAAATAATTTTACCTTGAGTATAGTTTATATATAAAGCAATAATTTTTCAGAATTATTAAAGTGTATATAAGTTGATTGTTTGGTTGTTGAAAATGTAAGGATATGTATATAAGTAAAATTTAAAAGAATTTGAATAAGTTAAATAAAACATGTTATTGAAGAATAATTGTATAAGCGAAGAATTATAAGAATTGAAATTATAATTAATGTGATTTACAATTGTGAAATAAACTTATATATATAAGAAGTGAAACTGTATGAATATATTTATGAATTTAAACTTAAATGGAAATTTACTTTAGAATTGGAATCTGAATCTGATTTATAAGTTGGAATTTAAGTTAAGTAAAACAAAATAATGTTGAAATGGAATATAACTTAAGAGATGTTGAATGAAGTTGATTTTGGTATCAAAGTAAATTAATAAAGTGAAGTGATGGATACAAACTTGAGTTCTATAAATGAAATTCAACTTTTGTAATTGAATTGAATTGATGAGTTGAATGTTAATCAATTAAATGTAAATAATCGATAAGGAATAATGAATGTAAGTGTTAATTCATTGAAATCTAATGTTATTGGAAGTTTAAAAATTGAATGAAACTCAATTTAATTAAACCAATTGAAAGTAAAGGTGTTAAACCAAAATGAATGTAAAGTAAAGCAAAGGAATTTGGTTGTAATTAATATACATTGGTTGATATATGATTGTTAGTTGATTGTGTATAATTCATTAAGAGTTAAAGAAATTGAAAGCTAAAGTAATTGAAATCAAATTGGAAGTTAAGTGAATCTTAAATAGGAGTGAATTTGATTTGGAAGTGAACCAACTTGAATATGAATTAGTGAATATAAACTATTGAAAATGAATGTTAGTAAAAACATCCACTGTTAATGAGTCAAATATGATTAAATTGAAAACCTATTTCATTGATTATTAATGAGAATATGAATGAATATTTATTGGTTATGGATGTTAGTTGGATGATAGTTGGTTGATGGTTGAATATATTGCTTTTACTGCATTTGCTATGTTGGCATATATAGTTATTATGTTGCTATATGTTGTATATCGATACTATTGTCTATATACATGTTTCTCATCTGTTTGTTGAGTGTTTAGTAGGTGCAGATCGCGTTTGCTTCGCATTTGGAGCTCGTTTTCGCGCTATATTAGCCGTATATGCTCGCTAATAAAAATATAAGGCACATATCTCGGATTAAATATCGTACTTTTACATTTTTTTCCCTGTGGGATGCCTCATCACTTGATGAGATGTATATTTGTGATATATACTGTCATTTTTTTCGGATCGAGCCGCGCAAAGGAGACTATGGCGAGTTTTTTCGAAAATTTAAGGCGTTAGAAATTTTTTGAAAACTAAGTTTGGATTTGGAAACTTAGTAAAGATTTTGTAAGAAGTTTAACTATGAATTTTGAGAAAGTTAAACACTTAAGAGATTTGAAAAATCTAAATTGAATGGTTTGTTTTGGGAAAGTTAATAGATTCTGTAACTTTTCTTATTTGGTAATTTCGAGGACGAAATTCTTTTAAGGGGGGAAGTATGTAACGACCCAGAATTTTTGTTAATTAAAATTTGTATATTTAATTAATTTTAAATATTAATAAGTGAAATTTATAAGTCGAATAAATTTTATTTCAAATAATTAGATTTAATTGGATAATTAAATCGATAATTTAATATGTGAAAATACAGAAATAATTGAAAATTGGGTTAAATATGATTGAAAATGATTTGTAAAATTTTATTTTATCATATTGGAGTTAGAATGATGTTTTAGAACTTTTAAAATTGAATTTAAAGTTAATTTGTGAAAATTGAATATTTTAATATTTAATCGACTAGTGAAATTAGCCATTTTTCGAACAGTCTCAGAATTGGACGAAACTAGTTCCATTGGATCTGTAATAGTTTGTTATTATCGGATGTCAATTTTCGTAGCAATTCGAGTTTTCGTTTGCCCGTGGCAGCTCGAAGCGCATCGAAATTGTTTTAATATTTATTTGACGAGTTAAAATATCCATTTTTCAAACAGTCTCGGATTTCGACGAAACCAGTTTCATCAGATCCGTAATGTGGTATTATTGTATGGTTTCAAATTTCATGTCAATCGGATTTACCGTTTGTCCGGTGCAAGCTAAAACGCCTAGAAATTTGATTTACCGATTTAATTTAAAATCGAACGTTTATTGCCATAACTTGCACAGATGATCGAATTAGCTCCCGAAACACGTTCCATTGTGTTCGGAACGCGGGGTAAACCTTAGGAACGCCAACCGGCACGCTTCGTTTGGAGTTCGGAAAATCCGGGATGAATAGTGTTTGAGAAATTTTCTATAAAAGCCCTCAAATATTCACAATTTCAAAAGGAAAAAGAGGCTAGGGTTTCAAACCCTCAGCCGCCGTTCATATTAACCTATGGCCGAAAACTTCCATTCTTTTCCCTCTATTATCTCCCAATTCACCAACAATTGTCGAAAACTTCCAACTACAAAAACGTAGAGCTAAGTGAGATCTTTAATCTGAACGACTATGATCGTGATTGGGTCAACGGATGAACGGAAAATTGAGCTCAAAGCCATCACGTTCGGCACGATTTTGAGGAGCATAGAGAGGCCGAGTTGCACGTATTTGATGGTGAAGGTGGAGCTTGACGTTGGCTTCGGAGTGGTGTATCCTGATCGTCCTGAAGTTGCCTGTGGTAGTCGCGGCATCAAGCCCTGGGGGCGGCGGCTATGGGTTTGGACGCGTGATGTTTTCTGGGTAGGGGAGAAGAAAGAGGGAGCAGCTGAGATTAGCAGGGTGATGGGATCAAGGGCCGAGATTAAAGCTAGGTTAAATAATATAAAATAAATGTTGTAAATTTTATATTAAAAATTCGTGTAACTTACAAAATTCGTATCTTTTTCATACGAGGTCGAAAACGCACGAAACCAGTTGCGTTGGGTTCGTATGGACGAGTACTACACTATGGAATTGGATCGGAGTCGTTTGGAGCTAGCAAGAATTTCAGGTAAAATTAAACGCGCGTTTAATTTTATTCTAAATAAAAGCTGAAAACGAAATTGAAATCAAGGTGAGAACTTCTCACTCAATCGAATCGGTTTCGATTTTAATTTTAAATAGTTAGATTTAAAATTCTTGATTGTATGTTTGAATGATGATTGTTATCTATTGATTGTTAAAATAGACATTATACGCCGTTAGTAAGCGGGGGTTATTTATTAAAAACATATACCGCGAATATTTCACAGTACAGTGAAATTGATATTATTTATGTACTTGGAGTTGATTTCCCGCATTATATAGCGGATGAGACCCTATTGCGCCGCCTATTAAGCGGATAATATTTTATAAACCCCATAAACCGTGATAATTCCGTACTGGAACGGAATTGGTATTATGCTAACATCTTTGGATGCAGGAAAACAGGTTGGAGGGATCCAACTAGATTCCTCAACAGTATTTATTTGATTACAGATATTTTGATATTTGTTGATTATCATATACAGATATATGATGTCGTTGTTTTCGTGATTGACTATTTGGTGTGTAGCATCATTGGGCCAATTTTGGAATTTCAAAAGGATTTTAAAATGATTTTTGAAAGTATACGTTATAAAATATTTTTGGAATTGATTCATTTTAAATGAATAAACGTTAAAATTTTAATGTTATAAAAATTATGATTTTTGAGAAATATAGTTAAAAGTTTATTTTTGAAAATATGGGGTTAATGATTTTATAAAATAGTTTAAATTGGGATTTTTGAATTGATTGTAAAAAGTTTAAATATAGGATTTATGAAATTTGATTATTTTATAAATCAAAGAAAATGGTGAAATTTTAAAGGAGTTTAAAGACGTTTTAAAATAATAATATAAATTGATTTATATAAAAGATTTATAAATTGATATTTATAAATTAAAATATTTGAATTATAAAACGAGTTTTTATAAGTGTTAGAATGAATTGTAAATGGATTTCATAAATGAATGAAATTTATAGAATTATAAACGGTGAAGTTATAAATGGAATTTTATAAGCAGTAGGTTTATAAAATTTGTAAAGTTATTGAAAGAATAGATTTTGGGTAAATAAATGAATCTTATAAGTTATAAGATTTATAATTTGGGAAGTTTAAAAGAACGGTTTTGTAAACAAATAAATTATAAGTATTTAACTTATAATATGGACCTTTAGTATATCATGAGATATAAATTGAAATAGGTTAATAAAGGAGATTTTTACAAAGAAGTTGTTATAAAATAAATAGAAATGGAATTTATAGACATTGTTTTATAAATCCGCGGACGGCTTATTTTGATAAGTAAATTGTTATAAATATTCACGTTTTAGACAGTGAATAATCCTTTAAAATAAAATGTATAGAAATGATGAAATTGGTTAACGAAGTATATTCACGTTTTTGAATAGTGAATAATATGTTAAAGAAATTGTTTTGGATGTGATGTTTTAAATAGAATTAAAACGATCTAATGATGTTTTTAAAACGTGTTAAGATTCGAAACCATAGATTTCAACATTCATTGTTGACATAGACGTTTTCGAGAAATAGAAGGAAATGGTGGACTATAACACTGTTGTTATAGTAAATGATTTCCGAAAGGAAATGTTTTGTATGGTATTGGGATTTATATATCTATTTTAAATTTCGAATCCCTATACTAGTGATTTTAGGTTGTCGTAACGATGTTTTACGCAACATTCATTTTGGCCCAAATAAATATGTTTAAGAGAATGATTTCCTTAAAGAATGAAATATATACTTAATTTCGATTTAAGTATATTGAATATTTTCGAAATGTCGAAAATAAATAGATTTGTGAATTACTTATTAATAAGTAAGTATGGAAATGTTTTTCCAATGTGAAATGAAACGTTTTTGAGAATTTATCTTTTTGAAGATAAATTGAAAATGAATAATTGAAATCGTGTATTCATAAATATTTTGGAATGTAAATTCACTATGGAATTTATAAATGAAAAGGGGAATTTGTTAAAAAAATAAAAAAATAAACGTTGATTTATTTTTGAAGTGTGGGAATAAATTTACGGATTTGGAACGTAAATACAAAGTAAATCGTTAAGGATTTACTTAATTGGTTTAAATGAACCATGTTGAAATGAAAATATTTACGTGTAAGGAAAATGTTTGAAATTTGTTTTCAAAAGTGGTAAAGGTGAAAAATTATTAGAAAATTGTTTTGAAATGGTTGAAGTGTGAAAACTATATATATCTTGTAAAGATATTTTTGGAAAATAAATAATTTGTAAAATTATTTGGAATCTGGTGATGTTGTGCATATCCATTGATAGTTCAATAACCGACTATCAATATTTACCTTTGAATGGGTATTTGTTGTGATTTGCTTGAATTTAAATGCCACACTTATTTTTAAATAAGCGCTCACTATTCGGGTTTGCCGGCAAAGGACCTTGGGGTCGTATAACCCATTCCGAATATGTGAGACGTCGTTATGAACTGCATTTGAAGACCGGCGTTGAAGACCGGATATTTTCAAAAGCGAAAGGACAACTCGTCGAATGTCTTTGCGTCAACTGGTCCCCGGTATAGAGACTCCATATGTGATGGGAAGTCCGGTCGTGATTAGTGAATATCCGGATTGCAAGGACTTCTTTGTAAGTGCCTTCGGTTCTGTTCGAGCCCGGAACAGACTTGTATGGATTGTGTGTCTGACATTACAAATTGAGATGTAAAGCCGATTTCTTTCAAATATATTTCTGTTGGTGGTGGAGAATTTATTCTCTTAGCTTAACACCCTTCTCTGAGACGTACGAGCTCAGAGGTTATGTAGTTGATGGTTATCAGTGATATATTCCCAATTTGGTAATGTGACATGCTGAGTGTTGCTGTGAAATGATCATTGTTTGATCATTTGTGATGTGATCATTTGTTTGATCATTTATCTTTGTGATCATTACTTTGATCATTTGTTGACCCAAAGCATGGCTTTGTACCAAAGCGTGGCTTTGTGGACGAGACTTCGTCGGACCTCACACCCCGGAAATGGTCAAAACATGAAGGATGCGACAAGGTTATCGGGGGTAGTGCCCTTTAGTGTATGTCATTCCTTCTGGATAGAGGTGGTATCATGGTATGGAGCCCAGATATTTAACCTATGTTTTTGCTGCAGACTTATTACTTTGTGGTTGTTGGAAATCGAGGATCCTCGGATGTAGATCGGTTACGATCGGGTGATGGCATATTCGTGTCAGTAGTTACCCAGTTAGGGGTAACCCGGCCTTGTGTTGGCAGAGATCCGGTTCGGTTCCCGGGACGTCATTCCAGAGGCGTTTCCATGTGGCAATGGGAAGTTCCTTGGCCTGACCATTTGTTGGAAACCCAAAGAAAAATACGATCTTGTACGGTTTTAGTTGTAGAACCTGCCATTTACTTATGGTGGTCACACTGTTTAGATGGTAGTTATAGTAGGCATACGATAATGGTCGTATGCTGGCTAAGATTTATATCTTTACTTTCGAAATGATTTTTCCTACACTATGCACTAGTAATAATATCAAATGTTTCTTTTTAATGCGTATCAAGCATCTTTGACTATCATAAGGAGAAATCTCCTCTGATTCTGCGTTTGCATGGTGTGTGTGTGCGGGAGGCCTTATGGTAGTCTCATTTTTAAAAGCATTGCGAATCTATTTTAAAATTATCTTATTCTTTGTTTTAAAGATAAACTGTTTTAGTTCTCACACCAGTCACATGACTGACTTGGAGTTTATTGTTTTCCTTCCTAAACTCTGGGTGCCCACCAATTTCCATACGGGCAGTCAAGAGTTAAGGTTTATCAGGATATTCTGGAATACAGGAGTTGCTGGAGGCAAGTTGGATGGCATGGCGTATTTACTAGTATATAGTATTTCTTTTCCGCTGTTTGTTGTTGTTTGATAGTTGTACACTCTGATGATGTAAAGAAAATGTAATGGATGTAATGTAATAACTGATATAGTTCTTTATTTAAAGATTATTCATTTATCTATTATATGTTGTTCCGCTGCGATTGTGAGATTCTGATATTGTTCTGCTGTTTTCTTTCAGTTATGTTCTATCTTTTCTCTCTTCTTCTACCTCTTTCTTTTTCTTAAAACCCTAATTGTTCGTTTTCCAGCATTCGAGTGCTCGGTAGTTGATACAGTGAACGTATTGATGTAGGTTTTCGGAAGTCCAAGAATCGGGTCCTCACATTTAGTATCAGAGCATATGGTTAAGCGACAACCATGGCTCTATTGAGTATTACTCATTAGAGATAGAGTCAGTAGTACTCTAGAATGAGTTTGAGTGTAATAATAGCCATGAGAGCATATTTGTTAGTGAATATAAATTATTTTGTATTGTGTTGACTTATCGGTTGATGTTTATAGATTCCGGTCGATGTAGTCTAGCTAACTATCGCAGATAGGGCTTTCTAAACTCTTAAACAAGATAAACCGACACGATATTGTTTTAAATTGGGTAAATGAAATAATTTTACCTTGAGTATAGTTTATATATAAAGCAATAATTTTTCAGAATTATTAAAGTGTATATAAGTTGATTGTTTGGTTGTTGAAAATGTAAGGATATGTATATAAGTAAAATTTAAAAGAATTTGAATAAGTTAAATAAAACATGTTATAGAAGAATAATTGTATAAGCGAAGAATTATAAGAATTGAAATTATAATTAATGTGATTTACAATTGTGAAATAAACTTATATATATAAGAAGTGAAACTGTATGAATATATTTATGAATTTAAACTTAAATGGAAATTTACTTTAGAATTGGAATCTGAATCTGATTTATAAGTTGGAATTTAAGTTAAGTAAAACCAAATAATGTTGAAATGGAATATAACTTAAGAGATGTTGAATGAAGTTGATTTTGGTATCAAAGTAAATTAATAAAGTGAAGTGATGGATACAAACTTGAGTTATATAAATGAAATTCAACTTTTGTAATTGAATTGAATTGATGAGTTGAATGTTAATCAATTAAATGTAAATAATCGATAAGGAATAATGAATGTAAGTGTTAATTCATTGAAATCTAATGTTATTGGAAGTTTAAAAATTGAATGAAACTCAATTTAATTAAACCAATTGAAAGTAAAGGTGTTAAACCAAAATGAATGTAAAGTAAAGCAAAGGAATTTGGTTGTAATTAATATACATTGGTTGATATATGATTGTTAGTTGATTGTGTATAATTCATTAAGAGTTAATGAAATTGAAAGCTAAAGTAATTGAAATCAAATTGGAAGTTAAGTGAATCTTAAATAGGAGTGAATTTGATTTGGAAGTGAACCAACTTGAATATGAATTAGTGAATATAAACTATTGAAAATGAATGTTAGTAAAAACATCCACTGTTAATGAATCAAATATGATTAAATTGAAAACCCATTTCATTGATTATTAATGAGAATATGAATGAATATTTATTGGTTATGGATGTTAGTTGGATGATAGTTGGTTGATGGTTGGATATATTGCTTTTACTGCATTTGCTATGTTGGCATATATAGTTATTATGTTGCTATATATTGTATATCGATACTATTGTCTATATACATGTTTCTCATCTGTTTGTTGAGTGTTTAGTAGGTGCGGATCGTGTTTGCTTCGCATTTGGAGCTCGTTTTCGTGCTATATTAGCCGTATATGCTCGCTAATAAAATCTAAGGTACATATCTCGGATTAAGTATCATACTTTTACACTTTTTTCCCTGTGGGATGCCTCATCACTTGATGAGATGTATATTTGTGATATATACTGTCATTTTTTTCCGGATCGAGCCGCGCAAAGGAGACTATGGCGAATTTTTTCGAAAATTTAAGGCGTTAGAAAATTTTTGAGAAAATTGGGAAATTTTTGAAAACTAAGTTTGGATTTGGAAACTTAGTAAAGATTTTGTAAGAAGTTTAACTATGAATTTTGGGAAAGTTAAACACTTAAGAGATTTGAAAAATCTAAATTGAATGGTTTGTTTTGGGAAAGTTAATAGATTCTGTAACTTTTCTTACTTGGTAATTTCGAGGACGAAATTCTTTTAAGGGGGGAAGTATGTAACGACCCAGAATTTTTGTTAATTAAAATTTGTATATTTAATTAATTTTAAATATTAATAAGTGAAATTTATAAGTCGAATAAATTTTATTTCAAATAATTAGATTTAATTGGATAATTAAATCGATAATTTAATATGTGAAAATACGGAAATAATTGAAAATTGGGTTAAATATGATTGAAAATGATTTGTAAAATTTTATTTTATCATATTGGAGTTAGAATGATGTTTTAGAACTTTTAAAATTGAATTTAAAGTTAATTTGTGAAAATTGAAGGCTTTAATATTTAATCGACTAGTGAAATTAGCCATTTTTCGAACAGTCTCAGAATTGGACGAAACTAGTTCCATTGGATCCGTAATAGTTTGTTATTATCGGAGGTCAATTTTCGTAGCAATTCGAGTTTTCTTTTGACCGTGGCAGCTCGAAACGCATCGAAATTGTTTTAATATTTATTTGGCGAGTTAAAATAGCCATTTTTCAAGCAGTCTCGGATTTCGACGAAACCAGTTTCATCGGATCCGTAAATGCGATATTATTGTATGGTTTCAAATTTCATGTCAATCGGATTTACCGTTTGTCCGGTGCAAGCTAAAACGCCTAGGAATTTGATTTACCGATTTCATTTAAAATCGAACGTTTATTGCCATAACTCGCACAGATGATCGAATTAGCTCCCGAAACACGTTCCATTGTGTTCGGAACGAGGGGTAAACCATAGGAACGCCAACCGGCACGCTTCGTTTGGAGTTCGGAAAATCCGGGATGAATAGTGTTTGAGAAATTTTCTATAAAAGCCCTCAAATATTCACAATTGCAAAAGAAAAAAGAGGCTAGGGTTTCAAACCATCAGCCGCCGTTCAACCTATGGCTGAAAACTTCCATTCTTTTCCCTCTATTATCTCCCAATCCACCAACAATTGTCGAAAACTTCCAACTACAAAAACGTAGAGCTAAGTGAGATCTTTAATGTGAACGGCTATGATCATGATTGGGTCAACGGATCAACGGGAAATTGAGCTCAAAGCCGTCACGTTCGGCACGAATTTCGAGGAGCATAGAGAGGCCGAGTTGCATGTGTTTGATGGTGAAGGTGGAGCTCGACGTTGGCTTCGGAGTGGTGTATCCTGATCGTCCTGAAGTTGCCTGTGGTGGTCGCGGCATCAAGCCCTAGGGTGCGGCGGCTATGGGTTTGGACTCGTGATGTTTTCTGGGTAGGGGAGAAGAAAGAGGGAGCGGCCGAGATTAGCAGGGTGATGGGATCAAGGGCCGAGATTAAAGCTAGGTTAAATAATATAAAATAAATGTTGTAAATTTTATATTAAAAATTCGTGTAACTTACAAATTCGTATCTTTTTCATACGAGGTCGAAAACGCACGAAAGCAGTTGCGTTGTGTTCGTATGGACGAGTACTACGCTATGGAATTGGATTGGAGTCGTTCGGAGCTAGCGAGAATTTCAGGTAAAATTAAACGCGTGTTTAATTTTATTCGAAATAAAAGCTGAAAACGAAATTGAAATCAAGGTGAGAACTTCTCACTCAATCGATTCGGTTTCGATTTTAATTTTAAATAGTTATATTTAAAATTCTTGATTGTATGTTTGAATGATGATTGTTATCTATTGATTGTTAAAATATACATCGTTCGCCGTTAGTAAGCGGAGGTTATTAATTAAAAACATATACCGCGAATATTTCACAGTATAGTGAAATTGGTATTATTTATGTACTTGGAGTTGATTTCCCGCATTATATAGCGGATGAGACCCTATTGCGCCGCCTATTAAGCGTATAATATTTTATAAACCCCATATACCACGATAATTACGTAATGGAACGGAATTGGTATTGTGCTAACATCTTTGGATGCAGGAAAACAGGTTGGAGGGATCCAACTAGATTCCTCAACAATATTTATTTGATTACAGATATTTTGATATTTGTTGATTATCATATACAGATATATGATGTCGTTGTTGTCGTGATTGACTATTTGGTGTGCAGCATCATTGGGCCAATTTTGGAATTTCAAAAGGATTTTAAAATGATTTTTGAAAGTATACGTTATAAAATATTTTTGGAATTGATTCATTTTAAATAAATAAACGTTAAAATTTTAATGTTATAAAAATTATGATTTTTGAGAAATATAGTTAAAAGTTTATTTTTGAAAATATGGGGTTAATGATTTTATAAAATAGTTTAAATTGGGATTTTTGAATTGATTGTAAAAAGTTTAAATATAGGATTTATGAAATTTGATTATATTATAAATCAAAGAAAATGGTGAAATTTTAAAGGAGTTTAAAGACGTTTTAAAATATAATATAAATTGATTAATATAAAAGATTTATAAATTGATATTTATAAATTAAAATATTTGAATTATAAAATGAGTTTTTATAAGTGTTAGAATGAATTGTAAATGGATTTCATGAATGAATGAAATTTATAGAATTAAAAACGGTGAAGTTATAAATGGAATTTTATAAGCAGTAGGTTTATAAAATTTGTAAAGTTATTGAAAGAATAGATTTTGGGTAAATAAATGAATCTTATAAGTTATAAGATTTATAATTTGGGAAGTTTAAAAGAACGGTTTTGTAAAAAAATAAATTATAAGTATTTAACTTATAATATGGACCTTTAGTATATCATTGAGATATAAATTGAAATAGGTTAATAAAGGAGATTTTTACAAAGAAATTGTTATAAAATAAATAGAAATGGAATTTATATCCATTGTTTTATAAATCCGCAGACGGTTTATTTTGATAAGTAAATTGTTATAACTTATTAATGGTGTTATATTCACGTTTTAGACTGTGAATAATCCTTTAAAATAAAATGTATAGAAATGATGAAATTGGTTAACGAAGTATATTCACGTTTTTGAATAGTGAATAATATGTTAAAGAAATTGTTTTGGATGTGATGTTTTAAATAGAATTAAAATGATCTAACGATATTTTTAAAATGTGTTAAGATTCGAAACCATAGATTTCAACATTCATTGTTGAAATAGACGTTTTCGAGAAATAAAAGGAAATGGTGGACTATAACACTGTTGTTATAGTAAATGATTTCCGAAAGGAAATGTTTTGTATGGTATTGGGATTTATATATCTATTTTAAATTTCGAATCCCTATACTAGTGATTTTGGGTTGTCGTAACGATGTTTTGCGCAACATTCGTTTTGGCCCAAATAAATATGTTTAAGAGAATGATTTCCTTAAAGAATGAAATATATACTTAATTTCGATTTAAGCATATTGAATATTTTCCAAATATCGAAATAAGTAGATTTGTGAATTACTTATTAATAAGTAAGTATGGAAATGTTTTTCCAATGTGAAATGAAACGTTTTTGAGAATTTATCTTTTTGAAGATAAATTGAAAATGAATAATTGAAATCGTGTATTCATAAATATTTTGGAATGTAAATTCACTATGGAATTTATAAATGAAAAGGGGAATTTGTCAAAAAAATAAAATAATAAACGTTGATTTATTTTTGAAGTGTGGGAATAAATTTACGGATTTGGAACGTAAATATAAAGTAAATCATTAAGGATTTATTCAATTGGTTTAAATGAACCATGTTGAAATAAAAATATTTCCGTGTAAGGAAAATGTTTGAAATTTGTTTTCAAAAGTGGTAAAGATGAAAATTTATTTGAAAATTGTTTTCAAATGGTTGAAGTGTGAAAACTATATATATCTTGTAAAGATATTTTTGGAAAATAAATAATTTGTAAAATTATTTGGAATCTGGTGATGTTGTGCATATCCATTGATAGTTCAATAACCGACTATCAATATTTACCTTTGAATGGGTATTTGTTGTGATTTGCTTGAATTTGAATGCCACACTTATTTTTAAATAAGCGCTCACTATTCGGGTTAGCCGGGAAAGGACCTTAGGGTCGTATAACCCATTCCGAATATGTGATACGTCGTTATGAATTGCATTTGAAGACCGGTGTTTGAAGACCGGATATTTTCAAAAGCAAAAGGACAACTCGTCGAATGTCTTTGCATCGACTGGTCCCCGATATAGTGACTCCATATGTGATGGGAAGTCCGGTCGTGATTAGTGAATATCCGGATTGCAAGGACTTCTTTGTAAGTGCCTTCGGTTCTGTTCGATCCCAGAACTGACTTGTATGGATAGTATGTCTGACATTACAAATTGAGATATAAAGCTAATTTCATTCAAATATATTTCTGTTGGTGGCGGAGAATTTATTCTCTTAGCTTAACACCCTTCTCTGAGACGTACGAGCTCAGAGGTTATGTAGTTGATGGTTATCAGCGATATATTCCCAATTTGGTAATGTGACATGCTGAGTGTTGCTGTGAAATGATCATTGTTTGATCATTTGTGATGTGATCATTTGTTTGATCATTTATCTTTGTGATCATTACTTTGATCATTTGTTGACCCAAAGCATGGCTTTGTACCAAAGCGTGGCTTTGTGGACGAGACTTCGTCGGACCTCACACCCAGAAATGGTCAAAACAGGAAGGACGCGGCAAGGTTATTAGGGGTAGCGCCCTTTAGTGTAAGTCATTCCTTCTGGATAGAGGTGGTATCATGGTATGGAGCCCAGATATTTAACCTATATTGTTGCTACAAACTTATTACTTTGTGGTTGTTGGAAATCGAGGATCCTCGGATGTAGATCGGTTACGATCGGGGGATGGCATATTCGTGTCAGTACCCGGTTAGGGGTAACCCGGCCTTGTGTTGGCAGAGATCCGGTTTGGTTTTCGAGACGTCATTCCAGAGGCATTTCCATGTGGCAATGGGAAGTTCCTTGGCCTGACCATTTGTTGGAAATCCAAAGAAACAATACGATCTTGTACGGTTTTAGTTGTAGAACCTGCCATTTACTTATGGTGGTCACCACTGTTTAGATGGTAGCTATAGTAGGCATACGATAATGGTCGTATGCTGGCTAAGATTTATATCTTTACTTTCGAAATGATTTTTCCTACACTATGCACTAGTAATAATATCAAATGTTTTTTTAAATGCGTATCAAGCATCTTTGACTATCATAAGGAGAAATCTCCTCCGATTCTGCGTTTGCATGGTGTGTGTGTGCGGGAGGCCTTATGGTAGTCTCATTTTTAAAAGCATTGCGAATCTATTTTAAAATTATCCTATTCTTTGTTTTAAAGATAAACTGTTTTAGTTCTCACACTAGTCACATGACTGACCCGGGGTTTATTTTTTTCCTTCCTAAACTCTGGGTGCCCACCAATTTCCACACGGGCAGTCAAGAGTTAAGGTTTATCAGGATATTCTGGAATTCAGGAGTTGTTGGAGGCAAGTTGGATGGCATGGCATATTTACTAGTATATAGTATTTCTTTTCCGCTGTTTGTTGTTATTTGATAGTTGTACACTCTGATGATGTAAAGAAAATGTATTGGATGTAATGTAATAATTGATATAGTTCTTTGTTTAAAGATTATTCATTTATCTATTATATGTTGTTCCGCTGCGATTGTGAGATTCTGATATTGTTCTGCTGTTTTCTTTCAGTTCTGTTCTATCTTTTCTCTCTTCTTCTACCTCTTTCTTTTTCTTCAAACCTTAAGTGTTCGGTTTTTCGGCATTCGAGTGCTCGGTAGTTGATACAGTGAACGTATTGATGTCGGTTTTCGAAAGTCGAAGAATCAGGTCCTCACATTAACACTGTTAGTGGTGGTCCTCATCTAGTGGATTGGAGCTGGAGGAAAGCGGAGTCATATGCCAGCTCTGTTAGGATGCAGGCTTCGAATGTTGTAGTAATTTAGAAGATGGGGCTCCAGCCAAATAACAAAAACGGTGATATATGACATTGTAATTCGAGACAGGGATGCAGATAGAGTCGAAACCCTAACCATCGATCCACTGATCATTTCAGCTCAAATAGGTCATGCTTGAATGAAGAAGATCTTAGTGGACAGTGGCAGCTCAGTGAACATACTCCTTAAGAGAGCCAATGATCAAATGAAAATGGAAGTGAAATATTTAAATCCTTGTCAGTCTCGTATTCATGGATTCAATGGAAGTGCGACTATAGCTACTGGGATGGTGGAGTTACTAGTGGAGTTGGGAGTCGGAGAGTGCTGGAGAGTCCGGATGTTGCAATTTGTTGTATTGGATAGACTCACCATATAATGTTTTTTTAGTCGACCGGCCTTAGTTGAGTTTAGGGCTTCTATCACCCCTTGGTGTTTAAATTTGAAATTCCCTACCGACAATTGAGTCGGAGTCGTACAGGGAGACCAAGCTGCTGGACAGGCCTGTTATGTTGCTGAGCTGCGATAGGCGTATTGAAAAGAGAATGGTAAGGGGGCTGATGAATCTCTCTATTTCTGCTTTGTGGATAATTGATAGCCAACACTTAAGCCAAGGGCCGGGCACCACAACCTATTCCTAAGAGATCTTGACCCAAGAGATACTAAAAGCGGGAATGAGGTCAAAGATAGTTTGGCTTCTCTGGTAGGGCTGACGATCGATGTCCCAATCGATAATGATGACGATTCTAGAAGGCTAAAGATTGCATCTCAGCAAAGCCAACAAACAAAGGAGGAATTAGTTTAATTTCTCCAGGCAAACCTGGCGTGTTTGCCTGGACACACTCCGACATGTGTGGTATCTCACCGGACATTGCGAGCCACACATTGAATATTGATCCGCGGCATGTCTCGATTTAAGAAAAAAGGCATGGTATGGGTCCAGAGAGATCTAACACCCTAAAAGAAGAAGTAGATAAACTCAGGGCGAACTGGTTTGTACGAGATGTGTTGTATCCAAAATGGGTGTCCAATCTTGTACTTGTTAGCAAGCCTAACGGGTAATAGAGGACTTGCGTTGATTACTCAAAATTGAATAAGCTTGCTTAAAGAAAATTTTTCCACTTCCCTGGATTGATTAGCTTGTAGATTCAACAACCGAACACAAGCTTTTATCCTTCATGGATGCATATTCTAGCTACAATCATATTCCTATGCACCTGACCTATCAAGAACATACCAATTTTGTCACCGATCTTGGACTTTACTATTACAAAGTCATGTTATTCAGACTAAAGAATGCTGGAGCAACTTATCAATGGCTAGTTAATCGAATGTTTGCTGACTAGATCGGA
Organism: Allium cepa; assembly: GCA_030765085.1. Classification (NCBI taxonomy): domain Eukaryota; kingdom Viridiplantae; phylum Streptophyta; class Magnoliopsida; order Asparagales; family Amaryllidaceae; genus Allium; species Allium cepa. Next base: position 1,016,792,590 of record CM060945.1, read on the forward strand.
AAGACTATGGAGGTATATATGGACAACATGCTCATAAAATCACAATTTTCCCAGTCATATCAAAGACCTGGAAACGATGTTCAACATCCTCCGGGAATCCAAAATGAAACTCAACCCATTGAAGTGTCACTTTGGGGCCGTGTCTGGAAAGTTCCTTGGATTCATCGTCAATGCTCGGGGAATCGAAGCCAATCCTGAGAAAATCTGGGAAATTAGAAATCTTGAGACTCCAAGGACTGTAATGCAAGTTCATAGCCTCAACGAGAAGGTAGCAGCACTGAACAGGTTCATTTCAAAATCCACCGACAAGAGCATTCCTTTCTTCGATCTGATCAAAAGGGGAAACAGAACTTTGAATGGACTACAGAGTGTGTGGGTGCATTTTGAGCGCTGTTTCAACACCTTTCCACACCACTCATTCTATCAAAACCTATTGATCATGAGAGACTGTTCATCTACATGGCGATGTCAAAAAACGCAATCGGCGCTCCTTTAGTTTGGAAAGAGGACCAAATACAACGTCCAGTCTATTACATCAGTAAGGGGCAGACGGGAGGAGAAAGAAATTATCCAAAGTTGAAGAAGTTAGCTTACTGTCTTATCATTGCCTTGAGAAAGCTCCATCCATATTTTCAGTCTCATCCTGTCACTGTCTACCCCAACCAGCCATTACGACAGGTCCTTATGCAGCCTGAGACGTCTAGTTGGTTACTCAAATGGAATATTGAGCTGAGTCAGTTCAACATCACTTACGTGCCAACGCAAGCTATTCAAGGACAAGTCCTAGCAAACTTCATCGCTGAATTCACTATCCCAGAGGACTTGCTCAAAACCAGCGAATCTCCCATACATATCTGGAAACTACATACTGATGGTGCATCAAATGACCGCTGTTCAGGCGCTGGGGTTGTACTTGAAACCCCTGAAGGCTGGACTAAGGCTTGCTAGAGATTTAAGAATTATTGCTGTGGAAATTTACTATGATTCACAATTGGTCGTGTGCCAAGTTCGGGGGGGAGGGGGCGGGGTACCAAGCTAAAGACTGGAGACTGGTCGCTTATCTCGCTCGAGTCCAAGAAATATTGAATCAATTCGATTATTATGCCATACATTGCATACCCCGAGAACACAATCAAAAGGCCGATTCCTTGGCAAAATTGGCCAGTACCAGTGAGGCACAGCAAATGGGACTCGTTCCCATTGAAACATTATCTTCCCTGAGTATTGACCAAATGGAGACCAACTGCGTATTTGAAGTCATACCCAATAAGGAGTCATGGATGACTCCGTTCAGGAATTACCTCGAGCATGGGACCCTGCCTGAATGCAGGAGTGAAAAAAGACAAGTTCTTCAAAAAGCTTCGCGGTTCACTATTCAGGATGGAGTCACGTATAGAAGAGGGTACTCTGTTCCTCTACCCTAGTGTATCGCCTACGATGAAATCGATCGAGTATTGCATGATGTACATGAAAGAGAACGTGGCGATCATACTGGGTGCACGCTCTTGCTAAGAAAGTGCTCCAATATGGTTATTATTGGCCAAATGCAAATCGCGATGCATCAGATTATGCCAAGAGATGTGATAAATGTCAAAAACGTGCTTGGATTCCAAGAGCCACGTCTACCAAAATAACTCAGATTGTCAATCCATGGCCGTTCGTAGTATGGGGTATCGACATTATTGGGTCCCTACCTCTAGCTAAAGGTGGCGTGAAGTACGCCATCATTGCAGCTGATTACTTTAGCAAGTACGGGGAAGCTGAGCCCCTTGCTACTATCACAATGAAGAAAGTGATCAACTTTGTTGTACGGAACATTATCTATCGATTTTTTCTCCCACACACCATCAAAACTAACAATGGAGCCCAATTCGATAGTGTCGAATTTAAGAATTTCTGCCAACGATTCCATATCCAGAAAAAGTTCTCTACAGTTGCGCACCCTTAAGCGAATGGACAGGTCGAAGCTGTTAATAAAGTTATAAAGTCCATTTTGAAGAAACGATTGGAAATACCATAGGCAAGTGGGTCAATGGACTTCCTATGGCCTAGGGGCATATCAGACAACCCACAGATCTGCGACCAGCCATACACCATTTTCACTTTCTGATGGCACAGAAGCTGTTATTCTAGTCGATTTAGAAGTGCCTTCTTATCGTGTGACATATTATGACCCAAAGATAAATGCTATATTACTTGCCGAATCTCTGGACTTATTGGATGTGAAGCATGAAAAGGCTGATTGGAGGGCAGCCGCGTACCTAAGTCGATTCGCCTAATTGTACAATGCCAAGGTACGACCCTAAACCTTTGAATTCGATGATCTCGTCCTTAAGAAAATTTACTCGGTCCCATCGCATATAAAACCAACCAGGGAAGGACCATATGTTATCGAACGAAGACTCAGAGATGGAACCTTTAAAATATCAACCATTAACAGTCCCACTCTGTCGAGAACCACGAACATCGAGAGTCTTCGTCGCTACTACACATAATCGGCTTTATTTATTCATTTAGTGTGCTTTTCATTTGCAATTTGTTTATGCATTTCGAAATTTGAATTTGTAATAAGGCTACTGATGTTTCCATACTTTCTTATTTCAGCAATAAAATGTAATCTCTTCGAGCCAGAGCAGTGATTTCTGAAATGCGTTGTGAGACCATCACAATGCACTGAGAGCTAAGTTCCATCCTACGATGGGACTTATTCAAATAAGGAAAGACTAAGATACGACTAGTCATTCGCTACGTGAAACCCAAGCTCGGGGGTAAGCCATCACACTGAAGCCAAGAAAGGTTTGATACACGATGATCCTCTGACTAACCCCAGCTCCCAGAGTGCAAGCTGGAGTATAAATTTACAAATGCGGGTTTGGAGAGTGTGGATCCATACACCTAAGGACTTCGCTCGTGTTTAAATCAAGTTCAAGGAGGGTGGACCCAACCATTGAATGACCTCACTTGTTAACTCAGGGTCGATGTGATCCGACCATCCACTATCCTGATACATCTATTGTTCTTAGAGTGCGAACGAAATCCTAAAACTCAAAACAGATGTGATTAACCGCTTGTTAGTCAACTCCAAATTCCCAAAGTGTAAACTAGAGTATAACATCAAAATGGGTGTAACCAACCACCCATCGGCTAACTCTAAATTACCAAAGTATGAACTGGAGTATAAACAAAAACTGGATGCGAAATGACCACCTATGAGACAACTCCGACTCCGTGGAGTGCGGGCCAGAGTATAAATGCAACTGGGTGTGATTGACCACCTATGAATCAATCTAAGTCCCCACAGTGCGGATGAAATTCTAAATATCAAATGGAAGTGACCAACTGCCCGTAAAATGATTTAAATTCCTAGAGCATGGACATATCTCTAAACATTAAACGGGTGTGACCAACCGTCGACGTACAAGTGCAATCCCCAGAGTGTGAATATGATTAACAATAAATGAGTGAGTGTGATCCAACCACTCAAACTCATCCCGATTCAACTTCGTTTCTACAAAGTTATGCTCGACGTATCAAAGGCGGAAAGCAACCTTCGACTGACCGCTTCAATTTATCCCCGGGACTGGGGTAGAACTCAAGTACTAACTACCGACTGTGACAGTATAGTATTGGGGCTTGACTTAACATTTGGTTATGACCCAAAGTCATAAATTTGGAACGTAACAACCGAACCCATGTCCAATTCAGAGACTAAGGCTTCACTAGTACATAGAATGGAAATTTAAGCACTACAACACTTAAGCGAATAAACACACAACTGTATTGAAAACAAAATCAAATTCTATTTCAACTATTCTTTGAAAGAGAAGAATAAGTACAAAATTTATTCCAAAAAATCCTACTATCAGGGGGCCAAGCCCGCCTCTGCACATGGCCTATAGGAAACAAATAGAATTTCCTATCTATCTACCAAAAAAGGGAAGCAAGAAGACATAACTATTCTCTTGACTTCTTTTACTTCGACGTTGACCCGTTGGAGCTACCGCTCGGGTATCTCTTCGAGCCTTTACCTTTTGGTGGTCATTGTCCAGCTGTGGGAATTATTGTGACCTCTTCCTTCGAACTAACAGGAGTTGGAATACTTTCTGGATGCGAAGTCGGAGGGATAGGAACATTCTTGATATTGGAAGATGAAGGAGGAACGCCAGTTTCAACGATTGTACCGTCGGTAGAAATCATCCACAGAGGAGCTAGGCCAGGACCCGCCATACCACCTCCGACACCACTGGCCTACATGGTCGCTTCCATCTTAGCGTTAATCTCCGCTATGATCGCTTGTTCATAAATTTTTTGGGCATCCACGGGGATGCCGCTAGTTGGGACCCAAACAACTGACCACAGATGTGTCTCCACCTATGACAAATAGCAGGTCGGTAAAAGGGTCGCTTTGATGACCAAGAAGTTCTTCCGTCATCTGCTCATCAAAAGAAAAAGTGCTCCCCTACACTCCGTCGATTCGTGCAGCGGCTGTTGTTGTGATCGCCTCTGTTACAAGGGCCTCCTACTCATGGTACGGCTCTTGAGTTGCAGAGGGCACGGCCAATGCAGCTCCTATCTCTAAATAAAGATAAGAGAAATGGTGTTAGTGACTACTTCAAACAACACTTCCGATTTTGAATAAATGCAAGAAATGTTTAGAATAACTTCATCGGAATGGCTCAGGGTGGAATGGAGCATCTATAGGGACATGTCGCAAGATGGAGACAACCATGGTTGATCTGGATTATATGCGAACATAGATTGAGGATCAACTGCAGTAGTAGATTCGGGCTGGGTCAGCATAGGAATTTCAGATCCCGCATCATGATGCTCAACGCTAGTACCCTCTCCGACCTCTGGATGCTGAGTACCGACTCTCTCTTTCTCAATTGTGATAGTGATATCACGTAGAACTCTTCTCTCATCTTCATTCAGAACCCAGTTCTCCAATTCAAATTCGTCGATGGATTCAGTATGGCGTTCTGCTTTTTCATCTTCAACAAAGCAATACCAAGCATTGTATAGATGTGATGGATAGTCTTCAAGCCAGCTTAGATTTCAATGCTTCAGAACATTGGCATTATATGTAATGAGGAGACCTTTAATGTCACCTTAAAACCTGGCCACTACATTCTCATTTCACCGTCAACCCTGGCTTCGGCTTCCTGAACCTTTAGCATTGCTGCATCCCTCTCATTCCTAAGCGCCACAGCCTACTCGCACGCTTCCTGAGTGGCTTTATTTGCATCATCTTTTCTTTGACAAATTTAGCAAGTTTGGCTTTAAGCTCCTCAAGATCTTTTAATGCCCTATCCATTTCGGCCATCAGTGTGGTGGTTCGTTGCCCCATTTCCTCAACCAGGGCTAAATGTGTTCGCCTCATCTCCTCCATCCTTCGGGTTGCCTCATCGGCTCTTTTATTGGCCCCTGTTTTTGAATTTCTTGCGTACTCGTTTTCATCATCAAGCACCTGAATTATGCAGTCCTTTTGGGCGAGATCAGTCCCTAATTTCTCTATTGTCTTCGCCCGCTCAAAGGCCACCGCTGATGTTTTATCTGCGCTTTTTATCCATTCTCGATACTGGCCATAAATATCATGTAGTCGTGCATCATCTATTCTTTCTCGATGGGAATTCGCATTAAATGCAAAGGAAATACGAAGCCATCAAAGCAGATATTTGGAAAATATTTTTGCAGCTTAGCGATTCTAATCGCTCCTTCCTTGGTGGGCTCTTTGATGGCTTGTTCAGTGATGATAGGAGTTTCGGTTTCAGTTTCGATCCTCCGACGTTGTTGGTCAGGCCTTAGTGCTTGGGAAAGTGCTAATTGGCGGGAAGACTCATGGGGTTGTTTACCAAAACTACATGGTTGTGTTGGACCTCTAGGTGGCGGAGAGCGTGACCGGAAACGGCGCCTATACTCTCTTTCTCTCCGTCTCCCTCTCTCTATCCATCTCCCTCTCTTAGCGATCCCTCTTATGGCTAGAGTACCATAATCACGGTCTCTATCGGCCTCACGTCTGTGAGACTCATAGTACGACTAGATGAATGATGTGTAGAAAGAAGGCTGCCGGGCATAGATCCTCGCTTCGACATCATAACTGTAGAATGAAAAGAGAAACAGAGTTGGTATTTCCTAGAAATGAATTGCTTGTGATTATAAATTGTTTGGTGCCGTGAAGTGTGTGTATGCATGTGCAAACCCCCCCGATCGACCGGTTGTATCGGCCATACTTGAAGGAATTGGCTCCCTAGATCTAAAGCGCTCTACAGCCCTTCCAATCTGGTATCTTGATGGAATGACACATAGTCTGGGATTGGAATGTCTATAAGACCTTCGAAGGGGTTCTCCATGTGTGAGAGAAAAGCCTCCGAAATCATACGGCTGTTGGCGGAGACATAACCATATATTTTTGTCTCATAGACTTGTGAAACTTATGAGAAACCGCCTTGCCTTTCCTTGTTCCCTCTGAATATCGGGGACTATCTAAGGGTCCAGCTATGGGCTCATCTTCGGTAGGAATATCCTCTTCACCACCCTGCTCAGCGATTAGGATTTTGGGCATTCTACAACTAGCTCGTCTTGCAGGAGCTGCCCTAAGAGATCCTTTAAGCCCTATGCTCTGGTTTTTGTTAATTAGCCCAACGACCCTCAAATAATCATCCGTAACCACCGCTTCGATCTCTTTAATCTCACCCGACACCTCTTGAAGAATTCGTACTATTTCCTTAAACTGAGGACCTTCAGCTTGTGGAATTGAAGCTGTAAAGGAAAGAAAATGTTAGATTCGACATCGATTACAACTATTCCATTAGTCACCGGAGAAATTGTGGCACTTACATCTAACTAGCCACCATCTAGCGAATCCTGGCAGGCATCGAACGTAAAACCACTCGATTTTGAAGTAGCCAAGTTTGGTCCAAGTACCAATAATGATTTGACAGTTTCTAGCTCCCTCTAGGAATGTGAAAACGGGATTATCTCCCCGACTCTTTACATTAAACAAGAATCTAACTACCTCTGGAGACGGGGGCCAGAAAAGATGCTCCATGAAGATGATGAATAGGTTGTTCAGCAAATCATACCCATTCGGATGAAAATGTGACGGGGAAATCCCTAAATAAGATAACACCTCCCGAATATACTGATTGAATGGTGGGAGTGTCCTGGTTGTGCAGGAAAATCTATTGAAGGCGATATACCCTTCTGGAGGAACATGCGGCATATCGCTCGATCCTGGTAGCGGGACCTCATTCAACCATAACCCGTTCCTCAAACAAAATCTCCCCAATATAACTTCGAAAACATTGGATGGAATAAAATCTTGTGGATTGCCAATGAAGGTTGCTCCTAGTATCTCATTCGGAGCTGGACTTATGACTTCCACCATGATGGCTGGCATCTCTATATCAGAAGAGGTGGACTTTGAGCCTCATGTTACTATGAATTCCCGGGTTCCATAGTTAATCAACTCATTAAAACCATCGTTGGGTGACAATAATCCCGTGTGTTCCCCAGTGTGAAATGCATGAACGTGTTATGCAGTGCAGTGCTATGAATTACTCATGAAAATTCTATAAGGATTAGCGAAGTATTTAAATGACAAGACTCTGGAATTCGACCGGAGTGACCGTCATCGCTGACCGTCACAAACGTGCCATCCAGGCTTTAGAAATCGATCAAAGTTGAGATTCATTAAACATTGTTAAGTTATAGTTCCATCAACGAGCTTCAAAAGGCAGTCCAATATGGAATAAAAACAACTAGGTCCCATTATGCAAGGCAAAAGCTCGTCGGAATCGGATGTTTGAATATGCGAAGGATTTTGTCTCAACCAAATTCAAAACTTAGATCGATACCTGCATAGATAACTCATATCAATGAGAGAATGCAACAGTTCGTATCACTCATCTATGCCTCAATTCGTGTCGACTAGAGAAACAAGTTCGTATCGATCACATTACGAAGGTCATATCAATCATAGTACATAGTTTCATATTGATCGCCTCACGAGATTTTGTATCGATCACCAAAATCACTTTCGTATCGATCCATTTTGCTTCACTTTGCATCGACCCCGGTATTGAAAAAAGACCGATACGAGACAATATGAATCCAAAAGCGATATGAATCTCCTCCTCGTAACTCTCAACTGTCAATCGATACAATTTTCCCTAGGCAAAACGATACGAACATGCCTTCTCCCATCGATACGAGTTCGAAACCAGATAACTCTTCCATGAGCCCCTTCATAACCCTCTACCTTCTTCCCCAAATGGCTTAAACACTATTTCCTTCCTCCCTTGATATCGCTTCTGTAACGACCCACCCTTTTGGATGGTTCAAATCAACAATAAACCATGCATGTCAGAATCAAACCATTCAAAAGGGAGGATTGTTAATGGGGTAAATAAGAAAAAAAGGAAAGAGAAAAACAAAATACAGAATCTCGCAGCGTAACGAAAAAATATAATAATCAAATAAACAGTTCATGAAGCTGTTTTACAAATAACATTTGATTACACTTTTACAAATTCAAATCAGAGTTATACATATATCAAAAATAACCAATAATGCAACGGAACACAGAATGTAGTGGAATAATAAATAGCAATAATATACTAATCTTCGTCTTCGTCTTCGTCCACCAGAAATAGTCTTCAATGCTGAAAAACTCAGGCTGACCCGAGCATAAAGGAAGATAATACACTCGAGTCAAAACTAAAATTCTTATGCAAATTAAATCAAAAGTATATGAAATAAGGAATGCAGGTAACTACATTTTTTGAAGGTTCAAATTTTCGTAAATGTTATTATTTCCATATTCAAAATAAAATGGATTTCGCAATAGATCCATTCTAGTAAATTTCAAATTTACAGAACAATTCCCAGTTAAATTTCATAGTTTTAGAGAATTGATTTATAAAAATGTTCCAAAGTTTCAATATTCACTTTTTTGGAAACTTCCCAATGTTTCAAAATTTAATTTTGAAAACTTTCAAGTAAGGTGACGACAGTTTACTTTCCAAAATCATTTTTATGGTTCAAATAGTAAATCTAAACATACTATTTTTCCTCTGATGTAAATACTTGAAATTCATGGGTTTTACATCCTTATTCAGTGTGCAAATAATCAATATTAAAATTTAAATAATTACAATAAACTATAGGGTGATAACAAGGATATATCAAATAGATGAACAAATATACATTCAAGCACAATCCATTCAACATTCAAATCAATCAATTCAACAAATCAACCAATTCAATAACATGTCACGGTAATTATTAGTCATCACATATTGGAATTTAGCTACTCAAATTAAATATTTATAAATATTCCAAACCAACAATCAAAAATTTATCACTATATGACCTGGTTTAACTTGCAACAAAATTTTAGTATTTCGTGAGTGAGTTTAAACACTCACCTTTTGGATTTCCCTTGTCTAGTCGGATTTGAATCCGCTACTACTTCCTCCTTTTGATTTATTTCCTTGCTATCTTAATATATTTTTTTGGAATGTTTTGGAAGAGACAGAGAAGTTTGTATAGATCTGGATATGAAGAAAAGGATTTGGAAAAATAAGAATGCTTGGAAAAGAAGAAGAAAATTTAAAGAGATGAAGAATTTAAAAAGAAAAGGAAGCTTTGAAAAAGAAGAAGAAGATTTGAAGAAGAATAAAAAAAAGTATAAAAATGAAGCCAAAAAAAGAGAAGAAGGAGATTTAAAAAAAATGAAAAGGAAATGAGGAAGGTGAAGAGTGAAAAGAAATGAGATGAAAATTTTATTTGGAAAAATGAAGCTACAGAAGATGAGATTAGAAATGAGGCTACATGAATGAAGATGGAAAAAAAATGAAAAGCTAATAAGATATATATAAACAAACTAGGAATTGAAATAAAGTAAAAATATGAATAGCCCTAAAATGTAGTATTGAAAGATGTAAACTAAAGGAATAAATATATCAACAAAGATAAAAATAAATCTTCCATTTTAAATATGAAGCTTCAAGAATTGCGAATGAAAGGAAGCTACAAGAACTGATGATGCATAAGCCAAATAAACTTTTGAAACGGAAAATAATAAATGCTAATTAGAGGGCATGCATATTAATTTGGATGTTCGCATTAAAAACGAAAAAACAGAAAAGGAAAAAACTTCAGGTAAAGAATTTAAAAAGAGCAAACGAATAAAGGAGAAACAAATGAAAAGAATGTGGAAATTATTAATTATAAATAAATCAAATGAAGCAACCAATAATTTATAAGAAATGAATGAGTAGTTTAATTATTAGACTACTTGAAAACGAAAAGAGAGAGATTGCAAGGTGATAATAAATGTAAAGTAAATGAAGGGACCACCTATTTCCTATAAACAAACCTTTTGGGTCCACATTCCAAAACTTTCTCCAATTAATTTATATCAATAAAACCAAATATACTGTCAGGACCCGATTCTTCGACTTTCGAAAATCGACATCAATACGTCACTGTATCAACTGCCGGGCAATCGAATGCCGGAAAACCGAAGCATGAGGGTTAAAAGAAGAAGAGGTAGAAGCAAAAGATAGAAAAAGAAAGGAAACATCAGAAACAATATCAGAATCTCACAGTCGCAGCGGAACAACATATAATAAATAAATGAATAATCTTTAAAACAAAGAACTATCTCAGCTAATACATTTCATTACATCAGAGTATACAACAACAATAGACAACACAACTGGGAAATGGACAATTATACAACATGTCCTTACAAATGAATTTACAGCGGAAAGATAATATCATATACAGGTAATACGTCTTGCCATCCAGCTCGCCACTTGAGCTCCATAGCACTCCTGAATCCAGAATAACCTGATAACCTAACTCTTGACTGCCCGTGTGGAAATTGGTGGGCACCCAGAGTTTAGGAAGAGAACAATAAACTCCAGGTCAGTCATGGAACTGGTATGAGAACTTAAAATAGTTTATCTTTAAAACAAACAACAGGATAATTTTAAAATAGATTCGCAATGCTTTTTAGAAAATGAGACTACCATAAGGCCTCCCGCATACACACACAATGCAAACACAAAATCGAAGAAGATTTCTCCTTATGATATTCAAAGATGCTTGATACGCATTAAAAAGAAACATTTGATATTATTACTAGTGCATAGTGTAGAAAAAATAGAGGACGATGAAACTGTTTTTATTTTTGGTATTTTTGAGTTGTAAGAGTTCCTTTGTCGGATATGTATGTATAGCTCGTATTGGGCTGCAATTTGGGCTGAAATGCCTTAATAAAGTCTTACCAATTTACAAAAAAAAAATAGTGTAGAAAAAATTTCGAATGTAGAGATGTAAATCTTAGCCAGCATAGGCATTCCGCACTTATGCCTACTATAGCTACAATCCAAACAGTGGGGCGCCACTATAAGTGAATGATAGGTTCTATAACAAAAACCGTACAAGGTGCGTATTGTTTTATTTGGATTTCCAACAAATGGTCAGACTAAGGAACTTCCTACTGCCACATGGGATCGCCTCTGGCGGGACGTCCCGAGAGCTTAACCAGCTTTCTGCCAACACAAGGTCGGGTTACCTTTGTCACTAGGTAACTACTACACGAATATGCCATCCCCCAGTCCCTTTGGACCTTTATCCGAGCGCTCGACAACCAACATCACACAATAATAATTATAGTGTGTCAACATGAGTAAGTATCTGGGCTCCATACCATGATACCACAAGGAAATGACATACCTTAAAGGGCGCGACCCTCATAACCTTGCCGCATATTCCTGTTTTGACCATTTCCGGGGAGTGAGGTCTGATGAAGTCTCATTCACAAAGCAAGGCACAAAGCCCCGCTTTGATCAACAAATGATCAATAAATAATCATCACACAGCAACACTCAGCATGACACATTACTAAATTGGGAATATATCGCTGATAACCTTCAACTACATAACCTCTGAGCGCATACGTTTCAGAGAAGGGTGTTAAGCTAAGAGAATAAATTCTCCGCCACCAACAGAAATGTATTTGAAAGAAATCTGCTTTATATCTCAAAATGTAATGTCAGACACGTAACCATACAAGTCAGTTCCGGGTTCGAACAGAACCGAAGGCACATCCAAAGAAGCCCTTGCAATCCGGGTATTCACAATCCCGATCGAATTTTCCATCACAAAGGAAATCTCCATACCGTAGCTAACGGTGCAGAGACAATCGATAGGTTATCCTATCGTTTTCACAAATACCCGGTCTTCAACACCGGTCTTCAAATGCTATCCATTACGACGTATCATTATTCGGAATGGGTTATACGACTCCAAAGTCCTTTCCCGGCTAACCCGAATAATGAGCGCTTATTTTAAAAATAAGTGTGGCATTTCAATTTCAACCAATTCACAACAAATACCTATTTATAGGTCAATATTGATAGTCGGTTATTTAACTATCAATCAGTATTCACAACATCACCTGATTATAAATAATTTCCCAAATTATTTATTTTCAAAAATATCTTTATAAGATATATATCCCATACTTCAACCATTTGAAAACCAATTTCAAATCAATTTACACCCTTACAACTTTCATTTCAAAATGGTTCATTTAAACCAATTAAATAAATCCTTACTGATTTATTAAATTTACGTTCTAAATCCGTAAATTAATTTCCACACTTCAAAAATAAATCAACGTTTATTTTTAATTAATTTCCCTTTCTTTTATAAATTCCATGGTGAATTTACAATTCCAAAATATCTATGAATATACGATTTTTAAATCAATTTCTAATATTCATTTTCAATTTATCTTTAAAAGATAAAAATCTCAAACATTCACTTCATATTGGAAAAACATTTCCATACTTATTTAATAGTAAGTAATTCACCAATCTATTTATTTTCAACATTTTGAAAATATTCAATATACTTAAATCTAGATTAAGTATATATTTTATTTTATAAGGAAAACATTCTCTTAAACACATTTATTTGGGTCAAAACGAATGTTACGTAAAACATCGTTACAACAACCCAAAATCACTAGTATAGGGATTCGAACTTAAAATAGATATATAAATCCCAATACTACATAAAACATTTCCTTTCGAAAATCATTTACTATAACAACAGTGTTATAGTCCACCATTTTCTTATATTCCTCGAAAACGTCTATTTCAACAATTAATGTTGAAACCTATGATTTCGATACTTAACACATTTTAAAACGTTTTTGAATCGTTTAAATTCTATTTAAAATATCAGTTTTTTCCAAAATATTTCTTTAATATATTATTCACTGTCCAAAATCGTGAATATATTCCTTATCCAAATTCAACATTTCTACATATGTTATTTAAAGGATTATCCACTGTCCAAAATCGTGGATATAAGCTATAATAATTAACTTATCAAAATAAGTCGTTTTCGGATTTATAAAATAACGTTTATAAATTCCATTTATATTTTATGGCCACTTCAACTTATAAAATCACTTTATTAACAAATTTTATCCATATTCCATTTACACGCAAAAATCCAATTTATAAGTTAATTACTTATAAATCTTTTGTTTTATAAAATCTATTCATTTTATAACTCCACAATTTATAAATATATAGATTTCATTCACTTATAAAATCCATTTATATTCCATTTTAAGACATATAAAAACTTGTTTTATAATTCCAATATTTTTAATTTATAAATATCAATTTTATAAATATTTTATATAAATCATTTATAATAATTCAAAAATCCCAATTTAAATAAACCATTCCTTTTAATAATTTACAAATCGTTATTATAGCTTATATAACTCCAAAATCATACTTAAGTATTATTTTCCAAAAATATCATTTTTATAATAATAAAAATTATAACGTTTATTTATTTAAAATGAATAAATTCCAAAATTAAATTTTTATTCTGAATTCTCAACTTAAGTTTTCAAAAATCCAATTTTATTTAATTTCGGCATCTAACGATATCAAAATATATTCGGCTAAAATTTAGCCTTTAACAATCTCAATCACAAAGATAATCACGCAGATTATAAATAGATCAACAAATAGATCAACACACAACATTGAAACCAATTCAAATGTTTGAGGAATCCAGTTGGATCCCTCCAACCATTTCCCTGCATCCAAAGATGTTAGCACAATACCAATTTCGCTTCAAGACGAAATATCGCGGTATATGGGATTTATAAAATATTATCCGCTATTATGCGGTGCAATAGGGTCTCATCCGCTATATAATGCGGAAAAATCAACTCCAAGTACATAAATAATACCAATTCCATACAAGTTGGAATTATCGCGGTATATGTTTTTAATAAATAACCTCCGCTTACTAACGGCGCATAATGTCTATTTTAACAATCAACAGATAACAATCATCATCCAATCAAACAATTAATAATTTTAAATCTAACTATTTAAAATTAAAATTGAAACTAATTCGATTGAGTGAGAAGTTCTCACCTTGCTTTCAATTCCGTTTCAGTACGTTTTATTTCGAATAAAATTAAACGTGCATTTAATTTTACCCGAAATTCTCACTAGCTCCAAACGACTCCAATCCAGTTTCATTGCGTAATGCTCGACAAAACGAGTGCAACGCAATTCGTCCAAAACGGACCTCGTATCAAAAAGTTATAGCAGTTTAAACAATTACACAATTTTAATATAATTAAATTTACAAATCCTATTTTAATTTCATACCCTAATTAACCCGGGCCGTTAGATTTCCAGCCCTCAATAAGGGTCGTCCCCCCTATCTCCTTCCTTCCCGTTCCTTCGTACAAGTGAACCCAATGAGCTGCCGCCTAGGGTTTCGAACGCACCTTACTACGCTCGCCTTCACGTTGATCAGAGACTTCCACCACGCGCGCGAGCCAGCACCACCCACGTCCATGACCATGTGGCACTCGGCCCTCCCCTTTCCTAGAAAACCGCGCTCAAACGTATGGCGTTCACAAGCAAATTGCCATCGATCCACTTCGAATTTTACGATCTTGACCATTGGATTGATAGAAAAGGATGTGCTCTACACTTTTGCAGTTGGGAAATTTTCGAAATGGGTTGTGGATTGGAAGAAAATTGGAGGAGAAAGGGATGAACTTTCGGCCATTGGTTGGGTTAGTGGCGGCTGAAGGTTTTTAACCTAGGTATGAAAACATGTAGGTCCTTTTATAGAAAAATACGCGACACTATTCATCCCGGATTTTTTCGAACTCCAAACAAAGTGTGCCGGTTGGCGTTTCTAAGGTTTACCCCATGTTCCGAACACAATGGAACGTGTTTCGGGAGCTAATTCGATCATCTGTGCGAGTTACGGCAATAAACGATCGATTTTAAATTAAACCGATTAAACGATTTTCTAGGCGTTTTGGCTTGCCCTGGACAAATGGTAAATCCGATTGACACGAAATTTGAAACCTTACAATAATATCACAGTACGGATCCGATGATACTAGTTTCGTTGAAATCCGAGACTGTTTGAAAAATGGCTATTTTAACTCGTCAATTAAATATCAAAATATTCAATTTTCACAATTTAACTTTAAATTCAATTTTAAAAGTTCTATAACATTATTCTAACTCCAATATGATAAAATAAAATTTTACAAATCAATTTACATCATATTGAACCCAATTTTCAATTATTTCTGTAATTTCAACTATTAAATTATCGATTTAATTATCCAATTAAATCCAGGTATTCGAAATATAAATTATTCGACTTATAAATTTCACTTGTTAATATTTAAAATAAATTAAATATATAAATTTTAATTAATATAAATTCTGGGTAGTTACATATACATATATTTACATTATTAAATTCCATATTAAAACATTCGTTTTATGCTAATATATGTGCACACTACATTAACTCCATCAATCAATTAACAATCAACCAATCAATTAATCAAACATTCAATATATATTTATTTACGTTACTCAAACAAATTTTATTGTTTGGTGAATATATATCAACCTATGCACTATAAAAATGATTTGCTTTACTTTTTAATTACTGTAATGGTCGCATTAATGCAACCCATTTACAAATTTTAACCATATATAAAATGGAAAAATGAATATAAACTTATGTAATCAATGTACAACTTTAAAAAAAAGTAATTTCTTATTGATTCCACGATATTTACACAACCATGAACCCTCTGATATATTTAAAAGTTTGAATATTATTGTGCGTGTGTGTGTATATGTTATTCTAAAATTCAATTTTTTTATCCAAAATCATTCTTGTTCAAAACGAAAGTTGTATTTTTATACGTCTCAAAACATGCAACAATTAATAACAAAAGAAACGAAGGGACCATGTACATCACACAACCTTTCTGAAATTCAATTTGTGAAATGTAACCAAATTGACTTCATTAACTCAAATAATATTCAAATTTGTACGCATTTAATTTTTTTTATCTATGCATAATAAATAAAATTACTTACCATAAAAATGAAAACGTTCAATTTGGTTTTCCCAAAATGATCTTTTATTTCCATTAAAACATCCTTTCAGTTTAACACAAAAGATGTGTTTCTTTTACTAAATCTATTAATTGCAGTCAGCGTTTTTTTCCCTTCTCATTGAAATATTTCAATTATATTAATTACAGTTACTTATAAAGTTAAATTTCAAAACAGACAACTAAAATGGATGAAAAATAGAATAATTGTTTCCTTTAGTCATTTAAGCACATTTATAAATTTGTTGCTTATACAGTAGAGAAATAAATAATTTACTTAAATAAATTATTTTTCCACTCTTGTAATCCATCTATATGCTAAAACACAGTTCAAATATAGTTATATGTCTTCCTTTAAATCAATCATTCTATTCTTTATTTTAATGAAACTAAAACTACATTCACAAATGAAAGATCCATTTTATTTGATAATAAATGTTCTTTTCATTAAACCAACTTATATTTAAAGATTATCCCATTAAAGAGTCACAGAAATAATACTTCGTACAACCACATCATTTCTTTATCAATTAATTTCATATTATCATTATATTTGTACCAAATTTAAGTGCTTACAATTTGAACGTAATATTTCTCAATGAAATTCTCATTATATTTTTAACATAAAACATATGTTGCACATATCATTAATTAATTACCATTTACTTCTATCTCTTATTAATGGCAAGATATAATTACTATTACTTACAATGATTAAATCTCAAAACATACTCTAATACAGGGAAGATAATTAATCCAATTGTTTCCTTTGAAATCCAATTTTCTATGTTAAACCCAATATCTATATACTAATTTAATTCCATCATTTAATTACAAATGTAATAAAACCTGTTCATTATATATTTAAATTTCAAACAAATCCTTTTATTTTGATTTACATTCTTATTATTAAATCAATTTTTCCCTTATGCAATTGATTGACATAAGTTTTACACTCACCACTCAACAGTTAACATTCTTCTTATATCAATTGTAATATTTTAATTACGTTAATTCTCCATTAATTACCAAATAAATTTCTAACCAATTTAATAATAAGAAAATAAATGAAATAATGGTTATACGTTAATAATCTATATCTATTAACTTATTCTATACAAACAAAGGTTAATAAATTTACGTACAAAATAATTGATTTCATACTCCATATTAAAACCAATTGCAATTAATAACATAAGATTACATCAATTTATACATCATTTATTCTATTCCTTATTAACCTTTATTATTTAAATTGATTGAAATTACGTTAGCATAGTATAGTAGTCAATTACATTCAATCAATATTAGCCAATTATATGTTTTATCTCATTAAATTATTTGTTTTAAGATTTATCTTAAAGTCAAAATTTCTAATCTAATAAAATTCAATTTAATAAATCATAAATTTTAATTTCTGACAATATTAAAGCCCAAAATATTATTAAATTTAATATTTTTAATTATCAAAATATGGGTTGTTACAGCTTCGACCATCCACGGCCTCAGCATCATAAGAATTGGCCATAAACCAAATTAGATGGTGAATAAACTCAAATCCCATCGGTTTTAATGTGAATTAACTAGCTGATTAGTTAATTAGGTAGATGGTTCAAAGGAATAGTGGTTCGAAGTTTAGAAATGAAGGAAGTTTAGAAATGAAGGAATCTTTCAATTCTTGAGTTTTGGATCGATATACAGGCAAATGGCAATTGTGAAAGAAAGTAAAAAAAAATTTAAGTACAAAATGGTATTTATATGGTTCAACCCCCTAGGTAAGGGCGATTCGTATCCCAGTAACTTTGATTGGCTAAAAGCAATTTCACTTCCCATCGGTACGAAGTGATGTGTACTGTGACGACCTAGAAATTTGGGACATTTGAAATTGGAATATTTAATTGATTTTAAATATTTAAAAGTTAATTATTACTTGAATTTCAAATGTCTCTATTTATTGAGTGGTTTAATTATTAAACTAAATAATTAGAAATTGGGTATATTGTTAAATCTGAAAATTTTAGCTTGTTAAAAATAATTTAAAGACCTGTAAAATCTATATTGATAATGCTGAAGATAATAGAACTTTTAAAATTGAATTTGAAAGTGATTTGTTCAGTTTTGAATTTATATCGTTTAAATTGATATTTAAAAATAACCATCCAAGGCACATTCTTGGAATTCGACGAAACCAGTTCCATTGGATCCGTAATAGTGTATTATTATCGGATTTCAATTTTCGTAGTGTTTGAAATGATCATTTGGTCGTTGGTAGATAAAAGAGCTGAAATCTATATCAAAAATTCAATTAAATAATTGGGTCCAAAAGCTATCTTCTTCATACGATCGAATTAGTACTCGGAACCTTTTTCATTGCGTTCGAAATAGGGGTTTAACATTATAAATGCCTAGCTGCATGCCTCGATAGAATGTAAAAATTTAAGGCTTCGAGTTCGAGACAATTTAAATTTGAATTTAAATTTAGAACATAAATAATACTAATGCATTAAGCACTGTAGCAACAGACACGTAGCAAAATTTTAAACACGTGTCATTCATTGTGAAACACACGTTCTCTCATTAATAAAAAAGGGGATTTTTATAAAAACGAAAGGGAGAAATTCCAGATCGTATTTATCTAAAAATTAAATAAATATAACAGTTGTTCGAAGATTTCATGGCCGAGCCTTTCATTCTAATTTAATTCAAAATTTCAAAAGGAGGTCTTGGGTTTAATAAAAAAAAGGGCGACTGGCTTATGCGAATCGCGATCTACCTTCATCGATTCGAAGTTCTTTCTTCCATTTGCTTTCGACATCTGGTCGATTTTCATAGAATAGGGGAGATTTGTGGAGCGTGTGGCGAGTTCATCCTCGTCGAAGCCCTCCGCAGTTTAGATATATTGCAAGTGAATCGCGATTGGGAGCCGCGACTAAGTGGCTGTAATCATTCTCGGAAGGAGCATTGATGGAAGAGGCATGTTGTGCTCTCGCGTGTGGTCGAAGTCGGCATGTTCTGGTAGGGCTTCGATGTTGGTGCAAGGATCGGCAAGGCTAGGGTTTCAACTCGAGTTCGATGGGATTGGCGATTTATGCTCTCGATTTTGGGTATGCTTTTTTCAAATCTGTGAATAAACTGATGCAGATAGGATTAATAGATATTAAGCAGTGTTGTTTTGAATTTAATCTGATATATATACATAGGTAAAGAAAAAATATATTCAGACTTTAACTTACTGGTTAGTTTGAAGATATATATATAGGAAAAATAGTAAATATATATATATATATATATATATATATAAGTTTTTGAAAAAAATAGGAATTTTGAAGTTTTTGGATGTTTAAATTTTTCAAAAAAAATCAATATAGACTATTGTTTTTAAATATATATGTAGTTTCAAAGAAAATAAATGTACATACCTACATTTTAATTTTGCTAATTTATCTTAAAAACAAGGTACTAATATAATTAATTTTTAACTGGTTCATTTAATTTTTTTTAGCCACCAAAAATAATTTGTTAAAGGAAAAGTTAGTTTAAATTCAAGTCATTAGTTAATTAAATTTATCAAATGGAAATTCAAATTGTTTGGTTTGTTGGAATATTGATAAATCATCTAATGTTTATACAAGGTCGAAAAACCGTGAAGCTAAGTCAAGATTGGATCGGATTTCGAACAAAAAAAATCAATGTTGAGTTAATCTCACTCATCTGGGTTATTATTTAAATTTAAATAGTTAAATTTAAAATTTTGGTTGAATGATTGATTGATTGGATGTGGAATATTATATAGTAGTGTATATATATTGGAGTGATTGATTTTCGGCATTATATAGCGGATGAGACCCTATGCACCCCGCACAATAGCGGATGACCCTTTATACCGCGAAATCCTGCCTTGAAGTGGGATTCGTATTTTAATTTTTGTGCTAACATCTACGGATGCAAGGAAATAGGTTGGAGGGATCCAACTGGATTCCTCAAAACGGTGGAATTATTTTATAGCCAGCGATGTAATTTATGTGATAATCTGTGATAATTATATTTTTCATATTGGGAATTGAAATTATGGAATGCTATGGCTTTGTTAAATATATATATTGTTGTTTAAGAAAATGAAAAATGTATAAAGTTTGGATTTCTAAAGGAAATGAAGAAGGAATTTTTAAGTAAAATAATTATAGTGAATTCAAATAAATTAAAAGAATAAATTTGGAAAGAGATAAAGGATTGATTTTAATTCTATATTAAATTCAACGATGGGTGAAATAGGGATTTGTATAAATGGGAAAAGGGCTTTATTTAAATTAAGACTTAAGCAATATTGTTTGTAAAGTATGAAGAAATATATTTTTAGAATTTAAGATTTGAAATGAGTTTGGGAAAAATAAGAGAATTTGAAATAAAGTATGAAATTGATATTTTCGATTTAAATAAGAATCTAAATCATAAGTAAAGGTGTGAATATGGGATAAATGGATTTTGAAATAGATTTGGACAAGGAAAGGAATTTATTTAAAAATGGAGTTGGTTTGGAAAATCGATTCGAAAAATGACTAAGGGTTGGAACCGTGAATAAAAAAGAGTGAGATTGTGAAATTTATAAACAGGGTTTATTGTAACGATCCTAAATTTTGAACAATGAAATTTGTAAATATTTAATTTAATTTAAATATTTAAATGATAATTTGACTTAAATTTCAAATTATCAGAATGAATTGGTAATTCAAAATTTAGAATTTAATCTATTTAAAAGTTGAATAGAAATTTGAATTTTTACTTTGAAGTTGAAATTTAATATTTAACTTATATTTTAAATTTGAATTGATGATTTAGAAAAATAATGGAATTTAAAATAAGAAAGAAAATATAATATGAAAATAAATAAAAATAAATATATATATATATATAATAAAATAAAATAAAATAAATAAAGAATTAACTAGTTAAAATTTTTAACAACATAATTTTAACAAAATAAAAACAAAGCAAATTATTAATAAAAAATAATTAAAAAAATAAAATATAAAGTAAATAAATATAAAAAAAATAATAAGTAAACCTTACTTTACTTTGAGCATTCCTCCATACCTTCAACATACCGTGTTCCATGCCGTGACCATGCTTTTGTTCACGTCTTCTTTTCTATTTTATAACCCTACCCCTCTCCACTTTCTTCATTCAGACGAAAGAAAAATAAAAAGAAAAAAATGGCGGCCGTGTAAATCTTCTTCGCCGACCTTCAGCAAGTTAGGGCTTTCCAAAAATCGAAAGCGACGGCTTCAATTCGTCATCGATTCTTGCTTCAGCTTCGAATCTCTTGCGTGCCCCAATTCGTGATAAAGGTGAGTCCTTTAGGCTCACGGTTGATTTTTACGCAAGTATTTAAATTTGTTTGGATTGATTTCTTGGTTTTATGCTATGAATGCGTGTTGTTTTGCTTCCATCTGTCGGTTAATTTGCAAGTATAGGAATTGTGGGTTATTCATTATCATTTGCTCGGCTACTTCGAATTTTAAACTGATAGGAACAGATACTACACTTGATGTTGGTTGTTGGTTGTTGTTTGCTATGAATTGCTTTGTAAATTTGTTATTTAAACTGATGAGGACAAATACTACTAAATATAGTTTTTTTTTTAATTGATAGAAACAGATGCTATTAATTTTGACTTAAACTGATGAGAAACAGATGCTATTAATTGTGTTTAAACTGTTGGGAACAGATTCTACCCAATTTTTAATTTTTGAACTGTTAAGAGCAGATGCTTGTGACTTTAAAATTTTAAACTGATAAGAACAAATGCTACTTGATAAATTGTTCTTTTTAAATTGATAATAACAGATACTATTTGGGTTGTTTTAAAATAGACAAGAACAGATACTACTTGGTTCTGTTCTAATTCTAATAAGAACAGATACTATTTGATTTTTGTTTAAAATTGGTAAAACAGATTTTACCCAATGTTGTTTTAAACTGTAAGAACAGATGCTATGTTATCTTGTTATTAAATTGTAAGTGCAGATGCTACTAAAATGTTTGGTTTAACTAAGTAGTTGAGGTGCATAATTGTTTTTTTTGTAATAAAGATATGTCTTGAGTATTGCATGCTTACATTGAACTTGCATGCTTACATCTGCATGTTTTGTTTGTGGCATTCATGTCTGTTTAGTTGAGTTGCAGTCTTGTTCAAAAGTTTATGCATACTTGTTCTTCATTTAGTCCACTGTATTAAGTTTGGAACATGGTTATTTCATTATGTGTCTGCTATACATATGACTGTCCATCCATGTTGCATCCATGCTGTTGCACCTGGTCATTAGTGCACTGCTGTGTCATTTTGGGTTTTGCTTGTTGCACCTGGTCACTGTGTTGCACTATGCTATGCTGTGTCACTACTTTACTATTGTTTTGTTGACATCTCTGATTTTATTTTGGAAATTTTGATTTTTGAGATTTTTGGAGTAAGCAGAGTAATTTCTGATCTCTCAACAAAATTTGCCATCAACAATAAATGGTTGTCAGACAATCCTACTTGTTGAACCTGCTTTCGACACAATTTTTCTTTCCTTGTTCTTATTCCATTTTCTGCTCCTCTTCCATGTTTTTTTTTTTAAAAAAAAATATATACTGAAAATGCAGAGACACAAAACTTGAAGTCCAAACCAAAAGGTCTTTGCTATCATGCATGAAGTAATTTTTGTTTCTACAGGCAAATCAGTGTTGCCTCATTTTTTTTTTATAAGACTTAACAAATAATTGAAAGTTGTAACACAATTTTAGTCAGAACCAATAGTGCAGGAGCACTGCTGCCTTGCCATATTAATTTTTATATGTTCATCTCCAATGATTTCATTTTGTGATTTAAGTGGCATTCCATCTGCTAAATTTTGATGTTTCATGACACTGTTAACTCAGCAGCGAAATTTCCAGTTTTAATGCACGTAGTTGCATTTTGTTTTTTTTAAAAAAAAAGCTGCAAATATTTGTTTTGTGGATATTTGCATTTATTTGCACCAAAAACTGCATATTTTCCGAAAATACTTCTAGATGTGTTTCTAGAAGCCACTTGTTGCCTCTGTTACCTCTGTTGTCTCTATTGCCTGTGTTACTTCTGTGTTACCCCTATGTTGCCTCGGGTTTGCCTCTGTGTTGCCTCGGGTTTGCCTCTGTGTTGCCTCGGGTTTGCCTTTGTGCTACTGTGTTGATCACTGAGTTGTTTCACTGCACTTGTTTCACTACCGGTGCACGATCCGTGTGCATTTTTGCTGCTGCTGCAGGTTGTTGCTGCATGTGTTTTCATTTGTGCACTTATTCAATGCTTAGTGCATTGTGTATTGTTTTGGACTTACGGTTTGAATTTCATTGAGTTAAGTCGAGTTTGCAGTGATTTGTCTGATTTGCGCTCGCACGCGTGTCGGCGAGGCAGTGCACATGTGTGCAAAGTATACGTGTGTACTGCAGCCACACGAGATTGACAGATTTTAAAAGTTAAAGTTGTTAATATGAAAATCCGTAATAGATTAAATTGATTCATGTGATCCATTTTATTCAGTTCATTGCAAATTTATTTACTTGAGTTAAGATTAATCCTGACTCGAGTGTTTTTGTGTTTTGCAATTAACGCTCGGGTCAGACCGAGTATTTTTACAGCTTGAAGATTTTCAGGCCGCGAAGTTAGAGAGAGGGGGATTAAAGCACTCTACTAAAGTTTTCAGTAAAAAATTTTCTTTGTACTCTAAAAAGATATATTCCGCTGTATATAAAAATTTATGCATTGTACAAACTCTGATATAAGTATATAAGAAAAAAAATTCATTTATGAATAATATTATGATTATTCTGTGATTCTGTGGCTGATTCTGTTTAAACTTTATAAACTGACTAACAATTCGTCATTTTGAACGTTTCTAGTTGGTTTAATTACCGACTAGAGGCGGTCAGAGCGGCGGGTCGTTACAAAAGTGGTATCAGAGCTTTGGTTTACTCAAAGCTCAGTTTATGATGTTTAATATGAATAGTTACTAGAACCACTATAAAGAAAGTGTTTTTCAAATTTAAAGAAGTATAAAAATTGTTTTCTTTAAAATAAAAGGTATTTTAGAAATTAAAATTATTTTGAAAATTCCCCTCTCTAAATTTAGGTTTGCGATAGTTCTATTCGGTGAGGTCTCGTTAGATTTGAGTTTCGATCGTTCAGAAACTCATTATCGAATTATTGAGATTTATGAAAAATGAAATATGAGTAAAGTGAACTTATAAATTAGTAAATTGGTTTAAATTGGTTTAAATCAAATAACTTGAATATTTCGAGTAATAATTGTGAAATAAAATGACATGTTAATTTAGTTATAATCAAGCGGATTATTGAACTATAACTTGGGAATTTGATTCTGAATTATTTGGAGGAATTGTTTTTAAAAGTGAAGAACGAATTGTTAAATGAATGGATTATAAGTATTTAACTTATAATATGAACTTTTGGGTATATAACTGAGTTATATAAATGAATTGAATTGAATTAAATAGAATCAATAAGAAGATTTATAAATCGAAGTTTTATAAATAGGAAAAGAATTTATGAAGATTGTTTATAAATTCGAAAACAATTGAATTTGATAAGTAAATTGTTATAGCTTATTAAAGGAGATATATCCACGATTTTGGACAGTGGGTAATCCTTTAAAAATAAAAATAAGTTGTAGAAATGATGAAATTGGTTGACAAAGCATATTCACGATTTTTGACAGTGAATATATTATTGAATAAAACAGATATGTTTTAGGGAAGTGATATTATGAAATGAAATTTAATTGTTGATTTAACTGTAGAAATCAAACTAATTTCGATGTGAAGTTTATATTTCAAGTTTAGACTATTATCTAAAATGGTTAATGTGGAAATATGAATTTAATGGAGCTAAATTGATGAACAATTTACTAAAGAACTAGTTGACTATTTTTGAAATAGAAAGCAAATGCAAAGTTCAAATAGAATTTAGATTTCAAATTTGAAATTGTCAACATGATAATCCATTATAGGTTTAAATAAATTCAGTGATGAATTTGAATTTAAACGTGTGGAGAATTAAATTAAGTGAAAAACTTAATATTGAAAAGTTTGAAATCGGTTTAAAACTGATATTGTGAAAAGTATGAGGAATTCAAACTATGAATTAAGTGAAGTAGAAAAAGTTAATAGTTTTAAAGATGTTTTAAAATGCATTAACTATCGAATACATAGATTTCAACACTCATTGTTGAA
The DNA here is from genome assembly GCA_030765085.1 of Allium cepa. Classification (NCBI taxonomy): domain Eukaryota; kingdom Viridiplantae; phylum Streptophyta; class Magnoliopsida; order Asparagales; family Amaryllidaceae; genus Allium; species Allium cepa. The sequence goes on from CM060945.1 coordinate 1,016,818,358, forward strand.
ATAGACGTTTTCGAGAAATTAAGGAAATGGTGGACTATAACACTATTGTTATAGTAAATGGTTTCCGGAAGGAAATATTGTTGATAGTATTGGGATTTATATATCTATCTTAAATCCGAATCCCTATACTAGTGATTTTGAGTTGTCGTAACGATGTTTTACGTAACATTCGTTTTAACTCAAATAAATGTGATTAAAAGAATGATTTCCTTAAAGAGTGAAATATATACTTAATTTTGATTCAAGTATATTGAATATTTTCAAAATATTGAAAATGAAAGAATTTGTGAATTACTTATTGTTGAATAAGTATGGAAATATTTTCCAATGTGAAATGAAAGGTTTGAAATTTTATCTTTTAAAGATAAATTGAGAAATGAATATTTGAAATTAGTTTCAAATGATTAAGTGTGAAAATTATATATCTTGTAAAGATATTATTTTGAGAAATGTGAACGATTAGTTCAATTTGGAAATTTTTCAAAGATTGAATCTAGAGTTAAATTGAGTTTAATTTTGACACCAAAAACAATATAAGTTCAGCTTTGAATTTTGGATAGTCGATTGGGATTGTATGTCTAATGTTGTGAATTGATGACATATCATTTGATCTCTATTAAATATATATCTGTGGTGGCGGAGAATTTATTCTTTTAGCTTAACACCCTTCTCTGAGACGTACGAGCTTAGAGGTTATATATCGATAGACATCAATTATGTGTTGAGAATTGACGATGTAACGTGAAATCCAAATCGAATGTGAAATCGATAATGAATTGGATTATGAATGTGAATTAGGTTTGAGATAACCTTAAATTTTCAAATCGATTTAGAGGAAAATTTTAAACGTGAAAAGAAAAATTTTGAACCCTCTATTTGTTGTGAATGTAAATTGAGTTTTCGTAACTTATATATGTGAATATAATCGAAAACTAATCAGTTTAGAAAGTCATTATTATGGAAATCCGGTGTAGGGTTACATAGATATGATATGTACGAAATGTGAATGAAGTACTATATGTATATGACATATGTTTTCTAAAAACTGAGGATATGGAAATGTACCTTCCAATTTATTATGTGTGAAGGTGATTGGAACTCGGTGGAGTGTCCATTGAAAATCGTAGCTACGTAGAATTCCCTTAGTGGAATGTCCAATGGGACTGATTTGATATCCCATTGTGTTGGGATTATCCCATTGTGTTGGGATTATGTGATTGATGCTGGCGTAATTCGAGGGGTGTGATACCTAAAGTTACAAGCGATTCCATTGAGATAGTGGCGCAACCGCCGAGTAAACTGCGATCTGGGAACCGAAGCGTAATTCGAGGGGCGTGATGCCTAAGGCTACGAGCGATTCTACTGAGATAGTAGCGTAACCGCCGTGTGGACCGCGATCTAAGGCGACAACCATGGCGAAATTCAGGAGTGATGAGAAATCTAAGTTACAAGCGATTCTACTGAGATAGTAGCGGAACCGCCGGGTGACTGTGATCCATGGGGGAACGGGCTTTCCATATCCATTTTTAAAAGAATTTTTAAAAGAATTTTTAAAAGTATTTTCACTGGGAGTTGAAGCAAGTATGTTTAGTACTTGGAGATTTTTAGTCTTGCGTCTGATCAGCGTATGCCTAAAGTCTGTGAGAACGACGATGAACTTGTTAAACTTTGAGTTATCAAGTATTTTCAAAACTTTAAATAGAAAATCAATAATCTGAAATTAGAATTACATGATTCTAACTTAATGAATTAAGGAAGAAGATCTTTTTAAATATCTTGAAAATCCACAGTTTTGGATAAGATATATTATGCAAATATTTAGCATAAAAGATTTCAAGTTTAAAAATCTGAGTTTTGTAAATCAAAAATTTGATAAAAGACTTTTGTGTCTTGATTACTGAAGTCGATAAACAAAACTAGTGAAATGAAATAAATGGAAAGAATCCTATATTTATTTATGAGTTTGAAACTTGGTGAAATTATGTAGGATATAAATATCGGTGAGATTTTAGCAATCGTTTTTCCTAACTTATAATTTCGGGACGAAATTCTTTTAAGTAGGGGAGACTGTAACGATCCTAAATTTTGAACAATGAAATTTGTAAATATTTAATTTAATTTAAATATTTAAATGATAATTTGACTTAAATTTCAAATTATCAGAATGAATTGGTAATTCAAAATTTAGAATTTAATCTATTTAAAAGTTGAATAGAAATTTGAATTTTTACTTTGAAGTTGAAATTTAATATTTAACTTATATTTTAAATTTGAATTGATGATTTAGAAAAATAATGGAATTTAAAATAAGAAAGAAAATATAATATGAAAATAAATAAAAATAAATAAATAAATATATATATATAATAAAATAAAATAAAATAAATAAAGAATTAACTAGTTAAAATTTTTAACAACATAATTTTAACAAAATAAAAACAAAGCAAATTATTAATAAAAAATAATTAAAAAAAAAAAAAATATAAAGTAAATAAATATAAAAATAATAATAAGTAAACCTTACTTTACTTTGAGCATTCCTCCATACCTTCAACATACCGTGTTCCATGCCGTGACCATGCTTTTATTCACGTCTTCTTTTCTATTTTATAACCCTACCCCTCTCCACTTTCTTCATTCAGACGAAAGAAAAATAAAAAGAAAAAAATGGCGGCCGTGTAAATCTTCTTCGCCGACCTTCAGCAAGTTAGGGCTTTCCAAAAATCGAAAGCGACGGCTTCAATTCGTCATCGATTCTTGCTTCAGCTTCGAATCTCTTGCGTGCCCCAATTCGTGATAAAGGTGAGTCCTTTAGGCTCACGGTTGATTTTTACGCAAGTATTTAAATTTGTTTGGATTGATTTCTTGGTTTTATGCTATGAATGCGTGTTGTTTTGCTTCCATCTGTCGGTTAATTTGCAAGTATAGGAATTGTGGGTTATTCATTATCATTTGCTCGGCTACTTCGAATTTTAAACTGATAGGAACAGATACTACACTTGATGTTGGTTGTTGGTTGTTGTTTGCTATGAATTGCTTTGTAAATTTGTTATTTAAACTGATGAGGACAAATACTACTAAATATAGTTTTTTTTTTAATTGATAGAAACAGATGCTATTAATTTTGACTTAAACTGATGAGAAACAGATGCTATTAATTGTGTTTAAACTGTTGGGAACAGATTCTACCCAATTTTTAATTTTTGAACTGTTAAGAGCAGATGCTTGTGACTTTAAAATTTTAAACTGATAAGAACAAATGCTACTTGATAAATTGTTCTTTTTTAATTGATAATAACAGATACTATTTGGGTTGTTTTAAAATAGACAAGAACAGATACTACTTGGTTCTGTTCTAATTCTAATAAGAACAGATACTATTTGATTTTTGTTTAAAATTGGTAAAACAGATTTTACCCAATGTTGTTTTAAACTGTAAGAACAGATGCTATGTTATCTTGTTATTAAATTGTAAGTGCAGATGCTACTAAAATGTTTGGTTTAACTAAGTAGTTGAGGTGCATAATTGTTTTTTTTGTAATAAAGATATGTCTTGAGTATTGCATGCTTACATTGAACTTGCATGCTTACATCTGCATGTTTTGTTTGTGGCATTCATGTCTGTTTAGTTGAGTTGCAGTCTTGTTCAAAAGTTTATGCATACTTGTTCTTCATTTAGTCCACTGTATTAAGTTTGGAACATGGTTATTTCATTATGTGTCTGCTATACATATGACTGTCCATCCATGTTGCATCCATGCTGTTGCACCTGGTCATTAGTGCACTGCTGTGTCATTTTGGGTTTTGCTTGTTGCACCTGGTCGTTGTGTTGCACTATGCTATGCTGTGTCACTACTTTACTATTGTTTTGTTGACATCTCTGATTTTATTTTGGAAATTTTGATTTTTGAGATTTTTGGAGTAAGCAGAGTAATTTCTGATCTCTCAACAAAATTTGCCATCAACAATAAATGGTTGTCAGACAATCCTACTTGTTGAACCTGCTTTCGACACAATTTTTCTTTCCTTGTTCTTATTCCATTTTCTGCTCCTCTTCCATGTTTTTTTTTTTAAAAAATATATACTGAAAATGCAGAGACACAAAACTTGAAGTCCAAACCAAAAGGTCTTTGCTATCATGCATGAAGTAATTTTTGTTTCTACAGGCAAATCAGTGTTGCCTCATTTTTTTTTATAAGACTTAACAAATAATTGAAAGTTGTAACACAATTTTAGTCAGAACCAATAGTGCAGGAGCACTGCTGCCTTGCCATATTAATTTTTATATGTTCATCTCCAATGATTTCATTTTGTGATTTAAGTGGCATTCCATCTGCTAAATTTTGATGTTTCATGACACTGTTAACTCAGCAGCGAAATTTCCAGTTTTAATGCACGTAGTTGCATTTTGTTTTTTTTAAAAAAAAAGCTGCAAATATTTGTTTTGTGGATATTTGCATTTATTTGCACCAAAAACTGCATATTTTCCGAAAATACTTCTAGATGTGTTTCTAGAAGCCACTTGTTGCCTCTGTTACCTCTGTTGTCTCTATTGCCTGTGTTACTTCTGTGTTACCCCTATGTTGCCTCGGGTTTGCCTCTGTGTTGCCTCGGGTTTGCCTCTGTGTTGCCTCGGGTTTGCCTTTGTGCTACTGTGTTGATCACTGAGTTGTTTCACTGCACTTGTTTCACTACCGGTGCACGATCCGTGTGCATTTTTGCTGCTGCTGCAGGTTGTTGCTGCATGTGTTTTCATTTGTGCACTTATTCAATGCTTAGTGCATTGTGTATTGTTTTGGACTTACGGTTTGAATTTCATTGAGTTAAGTCGAGTTTGCAGTGATTTGTCTGATTTGCGCTCGCACGCGTGTCAGCGAGGCAGTGCACATGTGTGCAAAGTATACGTGTGTACTGCAGCCACACGAGATTGACAGATTTTAAAAGTTAAAGTTGTTAATATGAAAATCCGTAATAGATTAAATTGATTCATGTGATCCATTTTATTCAGTTCATTGCAAATTTATTTACTTGAGTTAAGATTAATCCTGACTCGAGTGTTTTTGTGTTTTGCAATTAACGCTCGGGTCAGACCGAGTATTTTTACAGCTTGAAGATTTTCAGGCCGCGAAGTTAGAGAGAGGGGGATTAAAGCACTCTACTAAAGTTTTCAGTAAAAAATTTTCTTTGTACTCTAAAAAGATATATTCCGCTGTATATAAAAATTTATGCATTGTACAAACTCTGATATAAGTATATAAGAAAAAAAATTCATTTATGAATAATATTATGATTATTCTGTGATTCTGTGGCTGATTCTGTTTAAACTTTATAAACTGACTAACAATTCGTCATTTTGAACGTTTCTAGTTGGTTTAATTACCGACTAGAGGCGGTCAGAGCGGCGGGTCGTTACATTTATAAAGTGAAATATTTATCAGAGGATAAATTTTGAAATATAAATTCAAGATGGGAATTTCTAAGGAAAAGGTGATTTTTTTTAAAATAAGTAGTGATTATTTTTTAAATGTGTGGAAAAAGAAAGCGTATTTTCCTGAAATGCCAAGTATATTTTCGAAGAAAGATTTCCAAGTATAAGTTAAAGTTTTTAAAGTGATTTTTAAAGAATGTTACAAGAGAAATTTTATTATTTTAGATTGTTTTTGAATATTAGAAGTAAATATTTATTTTAAACTAATTATATTTGGAATTATTTGAAAGGTTTGACTAATATTATGATTTTACAGATAATTTTTAATATTTATATTTTATAAAGGAAGTTTATTTTAAACTAGTTTGGTTAAAGTTTTTATTTGAAAACTTGCACAGAATTTCATAACTTTTACTTTAAAATTTGTTTTGGCTTAAGTTTTATATGAGAAGTTATTATAAAAATTTCATAACTAATAGTTTAAATAAAGTCTTTTAAGTGGTTTTATTTTAAATATTTTAAAGAATATATATATATATATATATTGGGTAAAATGATTTTAAATTATTTTAAATCTAAAGTATTTAGACTTGGTTACTTTCAGTGGGAATAAACAATATTTGGGAATTTATTCTGTGAGAGGAAACTGATTTGAAAACTGTTTTCAAAGGGTTGAAGTGTAGAAAATATCTTGCGAAGATATTTTGAATAATAAATAATTTGGGAAATTATAAAATCTGATGGTTGTTTGTGGATATTATTTGATAGTTAAATAACCGACTATCAATATTGGCCAATGCGTTGATCGTTTCAAAGCGGCCAGGATCGGAATTAATTTTTCAAAAATCACTTCGATCCGGTTTGAACATTTTTGTGAGGAAGACAAGAGCTTAAAGTCGAAGATGGAGCAGTGAAGCGCAAGGGCTAATCGCTACTAATCCTGAGGGTGATTCCAAAATGGATGTAGTAGGAATAGTGCCTTCGGTTCCGTTCGAACTCCGAACGGACTTGTATGGACGAATGCTTTCAGAACATCTTCAGGAGGACTTTGAGCATTCAAAGTGTATGTGTGCTAAAATGGTAATGCATAGCCTCGAGCCTCATCAACTGGAAATGGCTAAAACAGGAGAGGCGCACACAAGGCTAAGTGGCTAGCAACCAATTAGGGTAAGATCACCCCTGTCTAAAGGTCCCTTTATTTTGGCTGTATGGGCGATTGCTGATCCCAACAGTAGGGTGATCTTATTCGAACTATCCAGTAAGGGGTAGCTCCATTCTTGTGATGTAGGGGATCAGGGTGGATCCTCGGTACGGTGATCTAGACCGCGTACTATGACGGTCGGTACCTCTGTAGCCCTGCTATCATATGGAATCCAATCTCCAATAAGCGTCAGTACGGTTTTATTGTGTCCAACTATGCTGAAACGTGAGATGCAAGCATTTCAGCTAGATTTTATTTTACTTTCTATAGACACTATTATAAAATCAAATGGATTTGATAAAAAATGTTTTGGTTATCATAAGGTAAAAACCCGGCATGTTTATTTATGGCGCGGTCTTACGAGATACCTTTGATTTCAAAGGATTTCGCAAACTTTTGATAATTTAATTGAGTGTGTTTACTCATGCTGGTTTTCCAGACTGACTCAGGTATTATTTTACTATAATGCTCGAGTCAGATCGAGTAATAAAGGATACAGGAAAGGATGCTGTGGAGCTCAGGAGACGAGCTGGATGGCGAGACGTATCACATGTATTTGATAAATATTCTACTGTTTATGAGTAACTGTATAATCAGATTTATGAGGATAGGATATGATAACTATCCGATTATGTATTATAGATGTTGTTGTACTCCTATGTTGTAATGTATAAATAGATATCTTTAAAGATTAGTCATTTATCTATTATGTATTGTTTCGCTGCGACTGTGAGATTCTAATATTGTTTCTATTTCTTCTTCTACATCCTTCTTCTTTAACCCTGACGGATCTATTTTTCAGCATTCGATTTTTCGGCATTTGATAGAGTGGACGTATTGATGTTGATTTTCGGGCGTCGAAAAATTGGGTCGTTACATGTACGAATCCATTCGCCATCGATCCAGAATTTGGCTATTCGTATCCATGCGTTATCTATTTGAAGCAACCATGCTTCGTATCTATTCGAAGCCTGCTACTACATACTTTTCCATCGATGCGAAGCAAGTGCTCTAAGGTTGTGTCGACATGTATGAATGATCATTGATGCGAAAGCTACTGAATGATCGAGTTTGAGACGTGTATCTCTATCGACATGAGTTACTCATTTCGCATCTATCCATAACCGACCCTAAACAAAACTCTACGTATCCATCTGATCATCGATATGAAGAACTGTATACTAGCTGTATATCATCGCTACGAATTGCTTATTTCATATCCATCAGCTTGAAAATCTAGGGTGACCATGTATCCATCGATACGCAACGCTTTCAAAAAGAAAACTAACTATTTATTTCATTTCGATAGCTATCAATTCACGGTAGGCATTCCAACTTCACAAATCGATCTAGGAGAGGATTGATATGGAATTTGATACAAGAAAGTTGACAATGACTCGTGACCACGCGAATGTTAATGGGAGTCAGGTTAACGTGCATCTAGGTGTGTAAAGGATTAACGTTGAATTTTAAAAATTCATAGGACTTGAATGCTCACTAGGTTACAATCACGACAATAAGTGGTAGATTTCTGACGTTTAACTCTTAGTTACAACAATGTGCAATACAATCATTGGCAGGCAACAGTTCGATATTTATATTGCCGAGAAACAATCAAGGGTTACATCTTTGGACGAAATGACAACAACTATACACTGAATCAGATAGAACTTCTCAGACAGAAGGTTGCAGCTTTTCGAAGCATGCCATGTCCATACAAGATGTACTTCGAGGGGCAAATGTTATCCCGCCTTTTGGCAAGACCGTGACACCAAGGACTTGACTGGTAACCGAGGACAATCTATCTCGAAGATCGGTTATACACAGGTTCATTATGGATACTGGCAAATATTTTTCAAGTTTGGATCGAGCTACAATCGATATGATATGACTAGCAATGTTGTGAAAGCCAATGTTTCAAATTTCAAGTCAAACGAAGTTCGTATGATTAAGATATTGATTCATCAAAATCCAGGTGAAACACTACAATCATATCCACCTTTCTCCTATATCTCGTATCCATCACATATTCATCACTTAGTATCCATGGAGAAAACACTGTGTTCATGTCCATCTTCTCAAATGACCTCCTTATCTACTAGAGAACCATTGGTTCATATCCATCATGGTCAGTTGCAATTCTTCTACATGGAAAGAAGCAGTGGTTCGTATCCATGGAATGCAACATCGTGTTTGTATTCATGAAAGGTTGCCTCATTCGTATCCACCTAATTCCTACAATTCATATCCATCACATCACCTCAGCCTCATATCGATCGGCCTAGAGACGCTTCGTATCGTTCCCTCCTTATACCATCTCGCTCTGATCCCCTAGCAACTCGTAACGATTGACCAGAGAATCGATACGATTGATACAAACCTCGAGCGATACAAAGGCGCCTTTCCTCCATCGTTACGAAGTGAACCAGAACATATCGATACGAAGTGGTCTCGATACAGAACCATCGATGCGAGGTGAGGTGTTGTCGATGAATACGAATGAGCCCACACAAATGGATACGAACGAGGCAGGATCAAAAGGGAGACTTGATCACTTTGGATGAAAAGTGAATCGATCTTGGAAGATAGCGCAACTTCACCTAGCCAATGCGTGCATGCTATCGATACGAATGAGATCGACACGAATGGAAGCGATACGAATTCGAAAGCCCGTTGAGAATCCCAACTTGCATCGACCGTAACTCGAGATCTACAAGTCCAAATTCCACTAAATTTTCACAAGAACTTGTCTACAACCTGAAGAATGTGCTTGATCTATTTCAGCCCGAAAGGACCATTTATGGATTGATACGAACCTAATTCATATCACTCCAAGATCAAGTCAAAATCACCTAAACTCGATCCCATAGGCCCACTTACGTGAGAAAAGAAGTCTTCCGAGATCTGGGAGAGATATTTGCTGCTATACCTATAAATAGTGATCATGGACATACAGAAAAGGGACCTTTTTACTTCTCTACGCTGACATTCTTCCAGAATCACTTCTATACTATATTTGTATTGTTGTAATCTTTTGTAACCCGCGAATAAAATTCAATAAACATCAGCCATTTGATAGTGGACATAGGCAATATGCCGAACCACTCTAAATTTATGTGTTTCTCCAATTTTTCTTATCTACGTTTGGTGTTTTTGTTAGATCTGCCTCATTTTACATTTATTTTCTTCATTTTATCTCTTCAAACACATCGAAAGAGTGTTGCACCTAATTTTGGTACAAAAATAATAGTTTCGGCAATGATAAAAATATTACATATATATACACATATTATTTAAATAAATATTTAAGTTCTTTAGAAACCCTAATCTAGAGAGTAGAGTTAGGAATTCGGTTGGACTGCTGCCCCCTTCTTAAGCCACCCCAACAAGATGCATCAATCACTCAATCTATTTTTGCTTTTTCGTGGGATAACCGCTCCAAGATAAGGGATAACCGCTCCAAGTTTTATATTTTCTATATAGATATTTAAATAAAAATATATTAAAATTTAAAAATAATTATTTGGAGCCATATGCAAGATCTGGTCATATATTTACCAAAAAATATTTTTTTTATTTTATAAATATGAACTAATATATATATATATATATATATATATATTATACATACATTTATATATAAATATTTAACATATATTTATATATAATTAATACATTTGCTTATTTGCTTTTGGCTTTACAAAAAAATTATATATATTGTAAATGATTTGATTATATTCATATTGATATATATATGTATATGCATATAGTTTTAACATTTTATACATGTTTGTATATATTTATATATATATGTATCTATAAAATTATAGAATTTTTACATATAAATACATATATATATATATAAACATTATATATATAAGTAAAAGTATATAAACATGCATTTGGATAGTATATTTATATATTGGATGAGTTAGCACATCCGTTGCAATGTAAATCCCAACATCCATACACGGACGTGTTATACCTTGCATGGATTGATATGTTACTCATGCGCACACATATATATATGTACATGATATACATATATAATATAAATTAAATAATTCTATATCATTATATAATTTAAATTAAATAAAGATTTTATTTAAATTAAATTTAGAAATGTTCCAAATAAATTAGACTTCGTAAGCCCAAATTAAGATGCAATATGGTAAAAAGTTTGAAATTCACTCATAACTTCCACTACAGCCTGGTTCGGTTCCGATACTTACATCTTGACCAGTTAACTTTAGGGAGGTTATTTCTTTGGCCAAAATGTTTGAAAGAAAATGGTTACACACTATGAAAAGTGTCAAGGACCCTAGCTTTACCCTTACCGTTTTAAGAAATAATAGCATAAACCCTGTTCAGTACCCAAAAATCCTTTAATTCCAAACGTTAACTCTAAAGACTGAAAAGGTATTAACTTTGAAACCCAAGCCAGAAATAAACTCCCAATCATTTAATTGAAATGTGAAGACATAATCTATGCTATGATTGCATGGAAAATGGCATAAAGATCAAAAATGCAAGAATTCACAAGTATATGTGTTAGAAGGAAATATGTATTTAAAAGATAAAGAGGCTAAAGTGGGAACGAATACTAAAGAATTGGAGGAATCATAAAGTGAAGATGTAGTAGAAGGAACTTTGTCAACCATTCTTCAAGTGATGTGTTGGGTGCGTTTCCACCACTGATCCAAGAGCAAAGAGGGTGCCCCCGAACCAGCCACACCGGACAAAGCTCCTCTCCCTACAGGCCGAACCAAGTGTTTCTCCTCTACTACCGAACCACCTCATGACCGAACCAATGCACCACCGAACCAACCTCCTCCAAGCTCCCACCGAACCAACTCCATCTCCTACCACCAAACCAAAGCCCCACCCGTCCATAGCACAGCCGAAGCAACACGAGTCCAGCTCCATCCTACCTCCGAACCAACTCCATGCTCCTACCACCGATCCAACCCTCTCCTGGAATGACCGAACCAACCCCTGCCTAACCAACCTTCTCCAAGCATGGCCGAACCAAGGCATACCGGACCGGATTGCCAGGCCAGATCACTCCGGCCCAGGCCCACCAGCAGCTATATACATCCAAGACCCCTGCCCCCAACCTCACTCTATAAATAGAGGGGCAAGGGTACAACAATGGGAGACAAGTTTGAGAGCTCAAGCACGGAAGGAACTTTCAAACAACTTTCATATACTTGTATACAAAGCTTTGTACTTGTAATTTGAAAGAAAATGGAGAATAACATATAAAGTGGACGTAGGCACGTTCCGGCCGAACCACTATAAATCTGTGTGTCTTTTACAGTTTAGTCCCTGCTTTTTATATATTTGCATAGATCACCCAAATCACTAGAAACAACATAAAATCAACTAATTCATACGACTTGGAGGCGTTTGTCCATTTTTTGTGCAAACATTTTTGGTGCTTTCGCTGAGAAACGAGGGAGCTCGAAGCTTCAGCTTCTCCCACTCAACCCTTTTCCTATCAACATCATTCATTGCTTGGAAAATATGGCTCCCGGACGGAAGAAAGATGCTAACAAAGGAAAGGACGTCGCAATTGGCAGTATCCCAGATCCAGTGATCAGGGACCAAGACAATCGTCCAGTTCCAATAGCAAATTTAAATCAGGCAAATCCGACAGCCCCTGCTATAGAACAACCAATTACAATGGCGGATCTGGACATGATTGTGGCTGAAGTAACTAACCGCTTCGCATCTCAACAAGAAGCCTTGGTGGACCAACTCATGTCACGCTTAAGGGATGCTGAAGAATCCAACCGTAACACTGAATCATGTGGTGAGTCCCGGTCAGGAGGATCTAGGAGACGACAAAGGTCTTTCTTCTTCGAAGAGGCTAATGACAGAAACAACAATGGTAGGAGCCAAGCCCAGGCTCAGCCCGAACTCCGACCCGAGGAAACTCTTGGAGCCGAACCCAACAGGGGAGGCACCAGACAGGGGTCGGATGTAGCAGAGCCTGTCATGCTACCTCACCATGGAAACACCAGTAGACGGGGCCGAGATGGAGTCCAGCCCGAAGTTGGACCCGAGGAAGCGCTAATAACAGAACCCAGCAGGGGAAGATCAAGGCAAGGGCCAACTGTGGCTGACCCCAGCATGCCCCCGGAAGACCAGAGGCAGCCATTGGAGAATGTCAGGATTGATAAACGATACCATCCTTACAGGTCATCTGGACAGAGTCAATCCCGTAGGGAAGAACCAAACTCATTTTTATCCACTCCAAGTTCTGATGAAAGAATGGCGCGATTGTTCAAGGAGTGCGTCCAACGGGAGAAAAGGGATCGAGGGATAGGTGCTAGGGTAACCAGCCCCTTCACCCGCAAGATTGAAACTGCCATCACCCCCCGGAAATGGAAAATGCCAACAATGGAACCTTATAAGGGAACCTCTGACCCCATCGTACATTTACATAGATACACCCAGCATATGCTCATGAGCGGAGCAACGGAGGGAGTATTGTGTAAATGTTTCCCACTCTTTTTGGCAGACCTAGCTACCTCCTGGTTTTGCCACCTACCCCAAGGGTCCATCAGCTCATGGGAAATGTTGAAAGAAAAATTCATCAGCCAGTTCCGCATTCATGTGGAACAACCCAAGGACGCTTATTCCTTATCTAATATCAAGCAGAAACCCGGAGAGACAGTGCAGCAATATCTAACCCGATTCAACGCCGCGGCGGCCGCGGTCTAAGATGTCGACGAGAAACTTATCCTAATGGCTCTCTGCAGTGGTGTACATCCAGATACTAAATTTGCTAGAAGACTAACCAAGGAAAAGCCAGCTACTTTACCTGATTTCTTCCATGAAGCTGGAAAGTATATGAGACTTGAAGACGCTGCCATTGAGAGGCTGTCAGGGCAACAGGTTAAAACAGCCACAGACAGGGTTTCCGCTGCAACAAAGGATGTTCGGAGAAATGAGTCTAGAGACAATGCTGGGGGTAAGAAAGGGGAAAAGCGCCTATATCGACCTGGACCAAGATTTGACTCCTACACTCCTTTGAATGAAACGATCGAAATCATCTTCCTAGCCACTCAAGACGAAGTTAGATACAAGCGCCCCCCGCACAAGAAGGAGTCAGATAACGCACTCAAATCTGGAAAGTTCTACCACTTCCACGAATCACATGGACATGACACCAATGAATGCCACCATCTCCGGGACTTGATTGAAGAACACATTAGGAGGAGGAGACTGGAACGCTATGTAAAAAGCCAGAGCAAGACTCCAGCTCCCGCCAATGAAAACCCAGGGTTACCCCTCCCAGAGGAAGGCGGAGGAAATCGCAACACCGGTGGCTCTAGTCAAGAGAAAATAGTAGTCCATACCATATCAGGAGGACCACACATCGCCGACAGAAGCTGGGCAGAGATGGAAAGATACGGTAAGTCACTTAGAAACGCTGAAGGCTACGTTAATTCTGTTATGGAAGAACGCCACCCGAAACGGAAAGAGAGTGACGACATCACATTCAGTAGGCGTGATCTAGAGGGAGGACAGTACACGCACATGGATCCTATGGTCATCTCTGCCTGGTTCGGTCCAGCCAAAGTTTTTCGAATTTCAGTAGACACTGGAAGCTCAGTGAATATCCTATTCAAGCATGCATTCGACAAAATGAAGCTGTCAATGAAGGATGTGTCTCCCTGCAACAAACCACTACATGGTTTTACTGGAGATGCGAAAGTGCCCCTCGGGCAACTGGATCTTTTTGTTGAAATAGGAAGTCATCCCCACTCCGCTGTGCGGAAACAAACATTTGTACTAATAGAGAACCATTCGGCCTACAACGCCTTTTTGGGAAGACCAGCCTTGTCTGACTTCCAAATTGTCCTAGCCCCATGGTGCCTGAATATGAAATTCCCAACGGATAACGGAGTAGGAGAAATAGAAGGAGATCAAGACGCCGTTCGAGATTGCTATGTAACTGAGCTTCGCAATAACCGCAGGAAGGATAAAGGAAAGGATGCAGAGACTTCTCTCTGCAAGAAAAGCCTAGAAGCATAGCAATTAAAGAAAGCCCCTCCTCTTCGATATACCAGCGATCCTTTCAACGAATTAGACCCCAGGGACAAAGAGGAGGAGGCCACCACCGAGCCTGCAGAGGCTATGGAATTTGTAGCTGTAGACAAACACGACCCAAGTAGACTGCTGAGAGTCGGGTCTCAGTTAAGAGCGGAGTTGAAAGATCAACTCGTCGATTTTCTTCGCCACAACATGGATGTATTTGCATGGACGCACGCCGACATAACAGGAATCTCTCCAAACGTAGCATGCCACATACTGAACATCGAACCCACCAAGGTGCCAGTGAAGCAGAAAAAGAGGAGCATGGGGGCAGAACGATCAGCAGCCCTCGAGGAAGAAGTAAAGAACTTACTTGCCAATGACTTCATACGAGAAGCCATCTACCCAGAATGGATCGCCAACCCGGTACTGGTAAAGAAAGCTAATGGGAAGTGGCGAACATGCATCGATTTCTCCAACTTAAATGACGCTTGCCCGAAAGACTGCTTCCCACTCCCCCGAATCGACCAACTCGTGGACAACACAGCCGGACACGAACTCTTATCCTTCATGGACGCGTACTCAGGATACAACCAGATCCCTATGCACGCCCTCGATCAAGACCACACCAGTTTCATCACTGACCGGGGATTGTACTGCTACAAAGTAATGCCTTTTGGACTTAAAAACGCCGGAGCTACTTATCAGCGCCTTGTCAACAAGATGTTTGCAAAATTAATAGGGCAAACTATGGAAGTTTATGTGGATGACATGCTAGTAAAATCAAGGAAAGCCAACGATCATATAAACCACCTGAACGAGATGTTTCAAGTACTTCGCCAATATGGAATGAAACTGAATCCTCTAAAGTGCTCCTTCGGAGTATCGTCGGGAAAGTTCTTGGGATTCATCGTCCATGCCAGGGGGATTGAAACGAACCCCGAACAAGTTCGGGCCTTGCAAGATATCAAGATACCATCCACTCGAAGAGAGATGCAAAGCCTAAATGGGAAGGTGGCTGCCCTAAGCAGGTTCATCTCTAAAGCAACCGACAAATGCATCCCTTTCTTTGAAGCTCTTAAGAAAGACAAAGGAAAGTTCGAATGGACTGACGAATGCTCGACAGCCTTCCTTAACTTGATCGAACACCTCCAAAGACCACCAGTACTCTCAACTCCAAATGAAGGCGAGGAACTATACCTATACCTAGTTGTATCGTCCCATGCTTTAAGCGTCGCTTTGGTGAGGGGAGGACAGCCACGCACAGCGACCCGTATGCTTTGTAAGCAAGAGATTCACAGGGGCAGAAGCCAGATACTCTAAATTTGAAAAGCTAGCATATTGTTTGCTTATCGCATCACGGAAACTGCGACACTATTTCCAATCTCATTCCATCAGAGTTTTAACCGATCAACCGCTAAGGCAAGTACTCCATCGCCCCGACACTTCCGGGCGACTACTTAAGTGGTGCATTGAACTGAGTCAGTATGATATCACCTACCATCCTCGCACCGCTATCAAGGGACAAGCCATAGCTGATTTCATTGCCGAATTCACTACTAACGAAGGTAAGGAGCAATCTGAAGTAGCAGAAAATATCAAGTGGAACCTCTTCGTTGATGGAGCATCAAATGAACAAGGCTCGGGGCAGGTGTTGTGATAATCACCCCCAGGGGAAGGAAGCTGCACTACACCCTAAGGTTGGAGTTCGCTGCCACTAACAATGACGTAGAATACGAAGCAGTGATAGCCGGATTAGAACTTGCCCTGGAGATTGTAGTCGGTTCTTTATGTCTCCATAGTGATTCTCAACTTACTGTGAATCAAATACTGGGAGAATTCTATACTCGAGGAGAATGACTCGCAGCATATCTAAAGAAGACCAAGCTGCTGCTCAATCAGTTGGATCACTAATTAATCAAACACATTCCTCGAGAAGAGAATCAGGAGGCCGACAAACTGGCAAAGCAAGCTAGCATGAAGGATGGTGCCACTTCCCGAACAATAACCACCTCACAGCAACTAGCCCCAAGTTACGAAATAATGAACATAATAGCTGCAATCGAAGAGGAAACTTGGATGACTCCTATCCGGAAATATTTACAAGATGGCACACTGCCCGACGGGCGTAACGAAGTCAAGAAAATCTTGAGGAAAGCTTCCCGCTACACGATACAAGAAGGCATCCTCTATCGACGCGGCTTCTCTAATCCCTTATTAAGGTGCGTCGCTGGAAAAGAAGCCAAGGAGATCTTATCCAACATACATCAAGGAAGTTGCGGAGATCACACTGGTGGGCAGACTCTGGCAAAGAAGATACTCCGATATGGATATTACTGGCCCACCATAAACAAAGACGCCCTAGACTTCGTCAAAAGATGTGACAGATGTCAGAAATTTGCTAAAATTCCTCGACTACCAACAAACGAGATTACTCAAATGACCAGCCCTTGGCCCTTTGCAATATAGGGAATTGACTTGATTGGCGAACTGCCAGTGGGCCGAGGCGGAGCCAAATATGCCATAGTAGCAGTTGACTATTTCACCAAATGGGTGGAAGAAAAACCTCTAAATAAAATATCTTTGACAAAAGTTATTAACTTCTTGATCAAAAATGTTTTATGCAGGTACGGGGTTCCACTCAAAATCATATCGGACAATGGACTTCAATTTGACAACGAGGAATTCGCCGACTGGTGCCAAGAGCACGGAATTCACAAAAGCTTCTCATCTATAGCTTGCCCCTACGCAAATGGACAAGTCGAAGCTGTCAACAAAATCCTCAAAACCATAATCAAGAAGAAACTTGAAAAGTCAAAAGGCGCTTGGGTGGATGAACTTCCTACGGCACTTTGGGCCTACCGCACATCTTACAGAACATCAACAGGGCATACTCCTTTCTCTTTGGCATACGGATCGGAGGCCATGCTCCCAGTTGAAACTATAGTGCCTTCCCATCGTAGGATTCGCTACAACCCAGAAGAGAATGAAGAACTCCTACACATGTCTTTGGATCTAATTGAAGAAAGAAGGAATGATGCAACACTTAAAGCGGCAGCTCACAAGCAAAAAGTAGCAGCACAATACAACTCTAAAGTCAAGCACCGCAGCTTTCAGGAAGGAGATCTTGTCCTCAAGCGGATCTTCCCGCGCCCCGAAGCACTAGATCCAGTCTGGGATGGACCTTATGTAATTCATAAAGACCTCCACAACAGAGCTTATATTTTGTCAACAGTAGACGGAGAGGTGTTCCAGAGGGCATGGAACATCCAACACCTCCGTTGATACTTCTCTTAACTTGTACTGCCCATATGAAGTGAATTAACAAAGAGAATCAGTGGACGTAGGCATTTTCGTGCCGAACCACTTTAAAAATCTTGTCTCTTTTTAACTTGATCCTTTATATCTTGGCCGCTTGTTAATTGTTATCCTTTTCTGTTGAACGAAATCTTGTATAACGACATTTCCGTACTTGGAACTTCACGGCGCAACCTCACCTGGACAAGACCCAACAGGTACTATGCGATTCTATGCACTTGCCAATGAGACACTTTTGCTCCAGCATCCCTCTGCTGCGGGTTAACTCATTGCTCGCGACTGCCCTCAAAGCCAACTGTAATGAGCCGATTATAAGCATCACAAAGGCCGACTATAGCCGATGGCAGCTCATTACGGCGTTCGGCTCGCCGGCGACTGTGAACCTACTTTAATCCCCAACATAAGGTGTGGCCAGCCAGGGGTAGTTCACGTTTGACGATCGGCACCCACGCTAGCTGGCCGCAGTAAATCGAATAATACCCAGGATTACGGGCCATAATGGCTCGGGTAGTTACTGTGCGCGATCTCGGCTCCGATATGTCTTTAAGTGCGGCTGTGGTAAAAAAGATAAACTCCCCGTGGAGGCGTAAGTTGGGTGACAAAGGTCTCCAAGACCCACAGCTAGGGAAAGTGACTACAAAACTCGTTTGCCACGAACTTAAGCATATCGACGGCCTTCCGTGACTGGAAGTTTTACTTTTCCTATATTTCCATTCCATTTAAATACTTTTCTTGTATCCTGCATAACGGTCCCCAAAGTACAGGACACTAAATAGGAGGCATTCGCTCACGGGAATCTGAGCCCACGAACTAGGTGACAAGGCACTCAGCCGCATCCATGGTCAATTACACAAGATGTCCAAAGCTACCCCCTGCAACCAGAACATGAAGGGCGGTACTCTTTTCTCTTGTACATAATCATATAGCTATGACTTATTCATAACATTGCAAAACATGAGATTATATTTCGAGCAAAAGCTTAACATCGAACATAATTGAATCACAGGTTTTTTTTATATAGCACTTCAAAATAATAACAGCATTTAAAATATAACAGAATCGGCTTATGTTATAAACTAACATAAAGACGTTCAATAACATAATTACAACTTAGGGAGTACATTAATGTTTTGAACTAGCATGTACAGGAATGTCAAGCAGACCAAATAAAATAACCAACTGCGCCCGTGCTCCACCATTGTCCTACCAGCTCTTCGAATCTACTTGACTACAGGATCGGAGCTCCCAGCATGATGACCAGAGGCCTCACCTGTCCAATTCAGGAAAAGACTCCATTAAACCGACAACGAACGATCAAGTTATGAAAAGCTAAAAAGGGAAAACTCACCAACACCAGCTCCTTGGTCCTCATCCCCCAAATGCACACCGGCTTCCTCCGCAGCAAGTAGCTGCATGCCCTCCTTCACCGCTACCTTCTCCTCCTTTGAGAACTGGGCGGTAACCACATCCATCCTGAATGCCACTCCACCTTCCTTATCCGCATTGGCCTTGGTCTCCTCTAAAGCCCGGAGATATATCCTGGCCATGACCCGGGGATAGTCATCCATCCAGGATAGATTACCCTGCTTCCAAGTACGGAAGTACATATCCTGCAACATCTCGTCCATCATCCCCTCATTCTCCTCAAACTCCCTCACCCGAGCCTCCGAGGACAACAACATAGCAATGGCAACATCCCTCTCCGATCGATATCTCAAGCGGTCATCCTGGAGAGACCTCCTCATTTCCTCCATCTCTTCCTTTAGCCTGGCCTGAGCAAGCTCTGCGGCCTCAAGCCTCCCAGATAACTCCTCTACCTGCTCGAGATCCGCCCTCCGAACCTCATCCACCGTAGCAATGGCTATGTCAATCCGTTCCTTGCAGCCGACCTCCATCTTTCGTAGTTCTGCCCTACTAGCCTCTTCCATAGTCTCCTTCAACCGCCTAGAGGCTGCCTCGTGCTGAGAAATCTGAATGGCTTGATCGGCAAGCTGTTTGGCTTAATCAGCAACCTTTAGTCGCAACCGAATATTAGCACTCCCAATCTCCTCTCCAGCCTTGACCAGACGAGCATGATGCCCCATCAACTTCCTGGTCTCCTACGCGACCCGATCAATATTAGCCTTGGATTTGTCCCCCATGGTAACTACCCAAGTAGTAAGCAAATCGAGGTCTAAAGACTTAGCCTCATCAAGCACCCGTACCATGGGGTTGCGGAGAAGAAGATGCTCACCCGTGGCCTCATCAAAAGAGATATCCTGAAAACTCGGGTCCAGATCCGGATGGTTGGCAAATGGGTTGCGAAGCAAACCAGGATGGTCTATCGGGGTGACGGTTGGATTTTCGGATGGATGTGGGGAAGGCATTAGCTCAGTATCCTCCTCAGTAATATCATGGATAGGCTGGACTGGAGGCTGAGGGCCAGGTGAAGGTTCAAACAAAGATCGGCCCCTCTTTCTCTTTTGCATATCTTCTTCAATAACTCCGAGAAGAGGGCGATATCTGACCGCATCTCCAGGACGGCTAGCTGACGGCTTTGGTTTGGCGAAAACTTTGAGTAACTTATACTGTTCAAGGCGGTGCCGAATATCTGACGTCTTGGCCACCTTACCCATTCCTGAAATAAATAAAAAACAAGTGTTACAAGCATGTATGAAACTACGACTCAAGAAACGTGTGAAGTTAAAAGGAGGAGTTAAGAATTCACCTTGAACCGCCGGAGTTGCCTTAGCTGAAATACTCTCAGAAGATAGGCTGGCACCGGACCCGGCCTTATCAGACCTCTTCGATTTCTCCACCAAGGCTGATCCTTCCTCCAACCCCTCAAAAGCCTGGCGGAAGGCATCATCTGTCCACTCTTGAATCTCGCCTGCTTGCCCAGGAGGCAAAGCCCCGGCGCCATCACCACCACCGTCACCTTATCTGTCGCCTCCGCCCTCTGCTCTCCTCCTACATCGCCTCCTTCACATTCACCTCTATTCTCCTCCATGTCTTCCTCCCCCGGAGTCATTGGGCACGTGCTAGGGGAAGGGCCGTCAGACTTCTTGAGCTTCTTACCTCCGACAACTGGAGGTTTTGTGAAAGGCCTCCTCTTGCTACTCTTCGCCGCGGCTCCTCCTTTAGCTTGAGCAGCTCTCTCTTCCGCCGTATCCCTCTGCTTGACCACGGACTGATGTGGCAGGATCAGGTTGAGCCTCAAAAGTGTAGCGTTCCTAATCAAGTAAGCAGCCGACCTATCACTTCCCGAAATAGCTTCTATTTCCGCTGCCGTCTAAACCAGGCGATCATTCTCCACGACCGCAAAACCACCTGTCGCTAGCAAATAAAAACACATAAGAAGAAGCATTGCAACCAGAACGGAAATTATAAATAAAAGGCTTGACTTACATCCGGAGGTGAAGCGACGAATAGAAACGGAATCGTCCTTGACAAAAAACCATTCCTTCTTAAACATGCTGTACTTCGAATACAAGTCCAGGACGGGCTTGAAGGATACGGCCGATTCCAAGCTGATATATGGACACCCCTTCTTGTAGCCCTTCAGATTATACAGATACTGGATCTCCCGGTTGGAAGGAGGACGCCCGTATCTCCTCTGAAAGATGACGAAAAGACTCACCAGAATGGCGTAGGAGTTAGGCTGAAGCTGGAATGGAGCCACCTTCTTGTATGTGATAAAGCTAACTATCCAGGCGTTGAGAGGCGGGATAGCACCACACATGCAATGATATCTGCTGTAAGCAAAGTAGCCTTCGGGGGGGTCATACGGCATCACTCCTTCCCCCGGCAATAGCATGCGCGCTCTATCGATCCCAAAGGAACGGGATATAACATCAAGCTGCTCCTCTTTGAGGGAGCTAGGAAAGCAGTCGGGCGGGGAATTCAAGAGCTCCTGAGGGCCATATCCGTCCACTGATGACCTCGGGGCAGGTCCATGTCGCACTGGTCCCGGCTGGATTGGAGGCACATCGGAAGACTCACTTATGTTCGAAGATTTTTTCTTTTCTGATCGGGTTTCCACTCTTTGAGACATTTACCTGCAAACACAAAAGAAAAGCACATTATGAGAAAAAAGGAGGTGCAGAGGTACAAACAAGCAAGTACGTACAGTCTGGGGTTTCGTTTGTAATTTAAAAAGTACTAAGGGCCTGATAATTCATTCGACAAATCCAACTCCCATGGTTCATTCGGCATTCCCAGTACCAAAGTTCATTCGGCATTTTCAGTATGAGGTCCATCCGGTATTAAGTCTCTAAGTTCATTCGGTAAAACAAAGTAAAACAGAGAAGTCATTCGGAGTCACCTGATTCGGCAGTCACCTGATTCGGAAAGTGGTTGATTTGGCAGAGAGGAATCTGATTCGGCTATTTCGTTTGGTAGGGAATAACGGTGGCATGAGGCACCTACTTATAGGCGAACATGAGGTGACCGGACCAAGCAATTCGGCACTTAGAACCGAATGGAACTATCCAAACTAACAAAGCACGACATACGCCGGCGTATGCCCCACTTTGGGGGGCAAGTGTTGGGTGCGTTTCCACCACTGATCCAAGAGCAAAGAGGGTGCCCCCGAACCAGCCACACCGGACCAAGCTCCTCTCCCTACAGGCCGAACCAAGTGTTTCTCCTCTACTACCGAACCACCTCATGACCGAACCAATGCACCACTGAACCAACCTCCTCCAAGCTCCCACCGAACCAACTCCATCTCCTACCACCAAACCAAAGCCCCACCGGTCCATAGCACAGCCGAACCAACACGAGTCCAGCTCCATCCTACCTCCGAACCAACTCCATGCTCCTACCACCGATCCAACCCTCTCCTGGAATGACCGAACCAACCCCTGCCTAACCAATCTTCTCCAAGCATGGCCGAACCAAGGCATACCGGACCGGACTGCCAGGCCAGATCGCTCTGGCCTAGGCCCACCAACAACAATATACATCCAAGACCCCTGCCCCCAACCTCACTCTATAAATAGAGGGGCAGGGGTACAACAATGTGAGACAAGTTTGAGAGCTCAAGCACGGAAAGAACTTGCAAACAACTTTCATATACTTGTATACAAAGCTTTGTACTTGTAATCTGAAAGAAAAGGAAGAGTAACATATAAAGTGGACATAGGCACGTTCCGGCCGAACCACTATAAATTTGTGTATCTTTTACAGTTTAGTCCCTGCTTTTTATATATTTGCATAGATCACCCAAATCACTAGAAACAACATAAAATCAACTAATTCATACGACTTGGAGGCGTTTGTCCATTTTTTGTGCAAACATGATGTATGGTATTTTAGCTTTATCTACTATCAAGGGAAAGGGATTTATCCATGGAAAACCAATACAAATCCCCATTGACTCTGGATTCCCACATAACTTTATCAATGGCCACATAGCCATGAAACCGAGAATGAAGGTTGATGAATCACAGACATATGAAGTAGTAGTAGCCAATGGAGAAAAATCGATGATATAAGGAATTTGTAACCAAGTGTACTTGTTGGCCTCAAAATTGACCACTAATATCCAATTATGTGCGAGCACCAATATCCAATCCAGTCACAGAAATATGAAGAGAAATCAATGAAGAACAAAATTAAAATAATTAAAAGCAAGTAAATAGAGACACCGATTTATAGTGGTTCGGCTAACTCCGGCCTAAGTCCACTCCAAATATTTTCCTTTTACTATTATATACTACTGATTACAGATACAAATATGTGAAATTCAAGAATAAAAATGGCAGATTATAGCATAAGTAGAAGATGAAGAGAAGCAGAATGAAGCTCCTTTTTCTGAAGCCATTCCTGTTGCATTTATAGGGTAAGATGATGACCCATCTCTCTTAAACTTCGGCTATAGGACCTTCTTATCCATACGTTCCCACCGTATGGGTCGCTAGGCCCAAATTCCAAAGAAGGGGAATTGGTACTGATCCCTCTAATGGCTGATTCTGGGGTAGCGATCCCTATAGTGGCTTCTTCATGCTTATATGTGATGGCTCTCCAAATATCATGTTGATTGGACTATTAAAGCTCATGCTTTTGATTGCCCAATGCTAGAATGCTCATGTTTAGGAATACATGTCGATCCCTCCTTGATTTATCCAGATATGTCGATCCATTCCTTTGCCTAGTTCTCTTATGTTTCCTCTATGCCAATCCCTCCTCTTCCATAACACCATGCCAATCCCTCCTTTACCATAGTGCTATGCCGATCCATTTTCCAAAATACTATGTCGATCCCTTTTATAGCCATCTATGCCAATCCATGCATCATCACCTATTCCGATCCTTCCATAACTCCATCCATGTTGGCTCTTCATCCAACTGACTATGTCGATTCTTCCTTTACGTAGTATGCCGATCCATCATCCATGAAGCACGCTGATCCCTCCTACTCCATGAAGGTGTGTCAATCCCTCATATGCTACAAAGCTATGCCGAGCCCTATGGTTCTTCCATTCCATGTCGACCCATGTTATGCTGGTCCCTAGGCTTCCACTAAGTCATGCCGATCCTTGACATATCTAAGCCGGTATTCATATTTCAAGTGGCATGCATCGTTTATCTACCAACTACATTCAACTTTGGCTTCGTATAACCATTTGTACTTTACCTTCAGGTCCTAGAACCTTCACTCTGTACTCAACAGTCTTGATAATTGTGAAGTTTGTTGGGTTAACTCTGCCTGTATACTGCCTTGCCAAAAGGAGGGTTAACACTTTACCTGCTCTCCCCCAAAACAAGCCTTGCGATTGGAATGCGTATTTTTAATTGCCATAGATCCAAAGTACAAAGTCCATAATTCGTTGATTGCCATATTATCCAATCAAGAATCTTATCTGTTGCCAATCCAATTTCTCGACATCTCCGAATCACTAGCTAAATCCATGACTGTTCTGAGTCGATATCCAATTCTGAATCTATTCCAAATTCAATAGCCAAATACAAGATGTCTTCAGATCATTTTGTCCAAATCCAGGACCGCTCTAGGTCCATACCGAAATCCATAGACCTTTTCGGGTTGTTTTATCCGAATTCGAGACCGCTTCGGGTCCACATCCAAATCCATAGACCTCACCAGGCCATCAACGTAATCCAAATCATTGATCTAACATGATCCTTACGAAGCACAATCTATACTCGACGACAAGGCCGATCTTGTCACTCTTCGATGAAGCAGCCTACCCCTTGCAAGCGATAGTCCATAACCGACCTTGATCTCTCTGTATCCTTGTCGAGCACGATCCACACTCGACGACCTATTGGGTTTTATTATCTGGCCCGGATACCCCCATTGAGGGCTTAATCCGTGGGGTATCCTTCTCCAGCCTCTATCCCCAATCAATGACTTAAACCATGGGGTATCCTTCTCCGGCTTGGATCCTCATTCGAGGACTTAAACCATGGGGTATCCTTCTCCAACCTCGATCCTCAGTCGAGGACTTAATCCATGTTCCAATCCATCCTATTGCTCTTCGACGAAGGGACTCGGGACTCGTCATTATTGCCTCGTCTCTCCAGTCAGGGCCATAACCGTCGCCTGTGTTATTTATTAGATCGATCCAGACTTTAGCATCCCTATGTCCGTAAAAAAATTTCCGTACAACCAATAAAACAAAGTTCGAAGCAAATAAGAAGAAATAAAATAAATTTCACAAACCAGAGCACAAAGGTTTATCGTCATCGCAAAGCATGTCTAGGGAATGTCCTCGGTCCCGTACATGTGTAAGCGACTTAGCCGTATTACTGTAGAGTCTATTACTTATTTTGTGTCATTCCGATCAATTGACGACAAGTTACGATGATGCCTTGATCCAGTGCCATTTTTGTCGAGGTGGACGATGGCTGCTCCTATTCCACCACCGCAGCCTAAGTCCTTATGTATTATTGTAACCGACCATTCCTCACGTGTTCTTCAATGATATCCTTCGAATTCATGTAGTCATTTGTATTATGCCCATCCATCTCAATGAATAGGTAATGATTTCTTGATGCCCGCTCATGTTCGGAGGGTTCTCTCCTTGCCAGCCTACGATATTGAAGATGTCGTCGAGTATCAAAACAAATCCTTTCTAGAGATTCAGTCAAATCTATGTAAGAAGAGAATTTTGGTTCTCTCCATTGCCTCTTTGACACATTAATGCCATCATTCATTTTCAATCCGCCTTTATCTTCTTGTTTACATCTCTTGATGATCCTCTACTCTACACATCATTCACCTCTGGTTTGTTTTCTCGTGTGTCCTCCTTCCATTGGAACCTTTCTACTTCATGGTAAAACACCTCAAGATCCATAGGTGGATCCACACTAGTGAATCCTCGAACTTCGTGCCATCAGCAATTCCAGATATAGCTGCCATCAAAACCGTGGATGAATCTGGATGATCCATCGATGCTGCCATGGCATTAAACCGTGTTAAGAAACTCCTCAAGGACTCTCCGGTCCTCTATTTCAGTGTTGCGAAACACATCACATTTTTAGGTCTCGAGATGTAAACCCTAAACTGCCTCATGAACCTTTCGATCAATTTCATTCATGTGCTAATAGAGCCGCTGTGAAATTGTTTAAACCATAGTGCAGCTATATCCATTATGTACAAGGGGAAGCACCATGCCATGACTTCCTCCGATGCCCCCAGTACATCCATGTATCTCATATACCTTGTCAAATGAACAGCTGGATCCATCTTTCCATCATATGCCTCAAGCATTGGTAGCTTGAACTCCGGTGGATTCCTAGCTTGCCTGATATTTGGAGCGAATGGACTTCTATTTACACTCTCAAGATCCCTTTTCACCAATCCTCCATGCATAGCTCGCCTTATCATCTCTACAAACCTGTCATTGTCTTTCAATTGCAATCTCCTATCATCATGCCCAAGATGCCCGCCAAGTCTACAAGCGAATTCAAGAACGTACTCGCCCAGATGAGCATCCAAATTCTGATTCACACCAACTCCATGGGATTGATCGCAGGTCCTCCAGCATCACGAGCAACCAGACCCAGAGGCATGCTCCCCATCCTTTGGGGATTGCTAACCGATCCCTTTGGAGGGATCGTTGCCAATCCTACTTAGATGGCAGGAGACTGCCCCAGACTGCTCTATTCCATTCCTCTATCTATTAGCTCCATGTTAGCGCCGAAATTGGTCACTAACACCCAAATTCAGACGAAAGCACCAAGTACCAATCACAGCTCATAGCTTATAGATAGATTGTACATAGAGAGTTTAAATGTGAAGAACGGTAAAAATTAAAATGAAAGCAGTAAAGAACAACTGATTTTATAATGGTTAGACTAACTCCGACCTACGTCCACTCTAGAAAATTCCTTTTAATTGATGTAATAATCGATTATAGTTACAATCCAAAGTTTGACAATGGCCAATTACCCTAGCCTTAGAGAAGAGAAAGTCCGAGAGCCGAAAGAAGAAGATCCTTTTTTTGAACCCCCACACGCTGTATTTATAGACAAATCCTGATTTGTTGGGCTTTTTGAATGGTATAGGCCCATCAAGGCCTTCCACCAAGCCATATACCTCTACCATGCCAAGCCACACTGGTCTCACTACAATGCCGAGCCACCTACCTCTACCATGTCGAGCCACACAGGTCTCACCGCAATGCCGAGCCACCTATCTCTACCATGCCGAGCCACACACCACAATGCCAACCAACACCGGCTGACCACTATGCCGTGCCGTCCCACCAATGCCGAGCGAAGTGCGATGCCGAGCGAGGTGCGATGCCGAGCGAGGTGCGATGCCGACCGAGGTGCGATGCCGAGCGAGGTGCGATGCCGAGCGAGGTGCGATGCCGAGCGAGGTACGATGCCGAGCGGCCTCTCCAATGCCGAGCGATCCATGATGCCGAGCGGCCTCTCTAATGTCGAGTGACCCATGATGTCGAGCGGACCTTCCGATGCCGAGCCGCCTCTCCTAATGCCGAACGGCCTCTCTAATGTCGAGCGGCCCTTCCAATGCCGAGCCGTCTCTCCAACGCCGAGCTGTCTCTCCAATGCCGAGCCGTCTCTCCAATGCCGAGCGGCCCTCCCAATGACGAGCCGTCTCTCCAATGCCGAGTCATGCATATCGAGCCATTCCTGACCGATCGTCAATCCATCCAGTTGGTTCAAACCAATCGTATTCCAGTTTCGACAAATGAACAGTCGATTTGGTTAAATCTGCATGTCTGAGGCCTTGTAAAATGGCGGGTTAACAATTGCCCCTTAAAACATGCCTTGTTGTTGGAAGATGTCTTTTGAATAGCCGAAAGACCAATATCCGAGGTCTGCGTGTTAATTACATCCATACCTTCCAGTTCATAATCCAACCCACTACTGAGCCGTCTTATTCGCCAACCATGCTTTGGTCCATCAATTCCCAAAAGCCAAATCTATAACCTTTCCAAGTCGATATCCAAATTCTAGACCACTCCGGGCCTTTTTGCCAAATCCAGGACCTCATTGGGTCCGTCCACCCTAAGTCAAAATTCGAATCCCTTACCTCTCCGGGTTTAGTCTTTGAATCCATGGACCTCCCCGGTTTGTGTTATCCTTTTCCAGCCTTGACTCTCCTATCAAGGGCTTGTTTGTTCTCCGGCCTCGACTCTCCAGTCAAGGACTTAGATATTTACTGACCTCGGTACTCCGGCCAAGGACTTTGGTATTCACCGGCCTCGGCACTCCGGCCAAGGACTTTGATATTCACCGGCCTCGGTACTCTGGCCAAGGACTTTGATATTCATCGGCCTCGGCACTCTGGCCAAGGACTTTGATATTTGTCGGCCTTGGCAGTCCGGCCAAGGACTTTGATATTCACCGGTCTCGACACTCCGGCCAAGGACTTTGATATTCATCGGCCTCGGCACTCTGGCCAAGGACTTTGATATTCTGTTCAAGTCCATTCCACCGCTCTCCAACGAAGGGGATTGCAACTCCATCTCTTCGGTCGGGACAGTAATCGCCAAACCTAAATTGTTTAATACATTGATCCGAATCCGATCAGAAAACAAGAAAGCCACACCAAAAATCAAACATAAAAACCAAAATGGAAAACCAAAAAACCAACCAAGCTAGGAGTTCATCCCAAACTCCAAAACCATACCAAAAAAAGTAAATGTCCAAAGTACCAAAGAGGAAACAAGAATTTGCAGAAATACAGAAAGAAAACAGGATTTCGTAGACCCAAGCATAACAGTTTTTCGTCATCGCAGAGCACGCCTAGGGACTGTCCTCGACCTCGTACGTGCGTAAGTGACCTAGTCGTATTACTTTGGATACTATTACTTATTCAGAATCATAAAACCATTCAGTTATAACAAGACAGCGGTGACCAGATCAAGTGCCACCATCATTCGAGTTAGGCGGTGGCCGCTCCTGCTCCTCCACCTCAACTCGATTCCTTATGTACTATTGCAGGTGACCATTCATTACATGCTCCACAATGATATCTTTCAAGTGCCTGTAGTCGTTTGTGTTGTGCCCATCCAGCTCATGGAATAGGCAATGCTTTACCGATGCCCGCTCGTATTCAGAAGGCTCTCTCTTTGCCGGCCTTCGATACTGGAGGCGCCCTCGAGTATCTAAGTAAGTCCTTTCTAGAGTCTTAGTTAAATTTGTGAAAGAAGGAAACTTTGATTCCCTCTGAGGTTTCTTCGAAGTGTCACTGTTGCCATTTGTTTTCCTTTTTCCTTTATCGTCTTTACTTGGATCCTCGAAGGGTGGGCCTCCACCCTTCACTACATAAGCTTCAGCCTCTCTCCCTACCCTCTTAGCCTATGCATCCTCCTGTCTCAGGAACCTTTCTGCCTCATGGTATAACTCCTCGAGGTCCCTCGGTGGATCCCGTTCCAGTGATATCTTGAAATCCGAATTGTCTACGATTCCTAGAACCGCTGCCATCGAAACCATTGACGGATTGGGTCGATCCATTGATGCTACTACTGCGTTAAATCTGGTTAAGAAGTTCCTGAGTGACTCTCCCTTCCATTGCTTCATCGATGTCATAGTCATTATGTTCTTGGGTCTGACTATATGGACCTGAAACTGTCTCATAAACTTTTCAATCAGCTCCGTCCATGTACCGATAGAACCACTCTCTAGCTGTCTGAACCACATAGCTGCGATATCCATCAAATACAATAGGAAGCATCGAGCCATGACCTCATCTAATAGCCCCCAGTATCTCCATATGCCTCATATACCAAGTCAGGTGAACGGTGGTATCTGTTCTCCCATCATACATATCCAACGTTGGTAGCTTAAAGTCCGGTGGAATCCTAGCTTGCCTGATAGTAGGAGTAAAGGGACTCCTATTCACATCCTCCAAGTCTTTTTTTACCAACCCACCTCTCACATCTTGTCTGACCATCTCCTCTAATCTGTCATTGTCCCCGAGCTGTAATCCTTATCCGTTGCCTCCGGTCTGCCCTCGAGTTCATGAGGAAATTCTGGCACATACTCCTCATCTCATACTCCTGCACTCCTATTAGTATCGGGTTACACAGTGTCATCTGGCATCCTTCCATGGATTGGTTCAGCATTTCCTGGTGGTATGCCCCCGAGTCTAGATCCATCCAGGTTGATAGTCGTCTGCTGATTATGGGCTGCCCCTTGTTGAGCCATTCCTTCTGCTTGTTGGTTGAGCGCTTCTGATCCAACTCTACAGATCTAAGCTTCTGCATTTCCTGCTTGTGCAAATTGTCTGAGAAGAGCCTGCATCTTCTCCTTTTGTCTTTTCAACATTGCTTCCATCTCGTCTCTGGTGATGTAGATGGATGCTTGACCTGCTCCAGCTCCAGAGGAAGCCTCTTGACTTTCCTCCCGATTGCTCCTTTCTGTCACTTGCTTCCTTGTAAATGGCCTAGCCATTACTTTCTATAATCCAAGTTCCTAGCTCCAAAATCCCCGAGTGCTTGCGTTCTCAGTGAAAGCACCAAAATGTTAGCGTCTAAATTGGTCACTAAAACCCAAATTCAGACGAAAGCACCAAGTACCAGTCACAGCTCATAGATGGATTATATGTAGAGAGTTTAAATGTGAAAAACAGTAAAAATTAAAACAAAAGCAGTAAAGAACAACAGATTTTATAGTGGTTCGGCTATCTAAGGCCAACGTCCACTTTAGAAATTTCCTTTTTATTTCTGTAATAATCAATTACAGTTACAATCCAAAGTTTGACAATGGCTAAGTGCCCTAGCCTTAGAGAAGAGAAAGTCTGAGAACCGAAAGAGGAAGATCCCTTTTTTGAACCTTCACACGCTGTATTTATAGACAAATCCTAAGTTATTGGGCTTTCTGAATGGTGTAGGCCCATCAAGCCTTCCACCGAGCCATATGCCTCCACCAGGCCAAGCCACACTGATCTCACCGCAATGCTGAGCCACATCGGTCCCATTACAATGCCGAGCCACCTACCTCTACCATGTCGAGCCGCACCAGTCTCATCACAATGCCAAGCCCCACCGGCCTCCCCACTATGTCGTGCCATCCAACCAATGTTGAGCGAGGTGCGATGCCGAACAAGGTATGATGCCAAGCGAGGTGCGATGCCAAACGAGGTACGATGCCGAGCGAGGTGCGATGCCGAGCGAGGTGCGATGCCAAACGAGGTGCGATGCCAAACAAGGTACGATGCCGAGCGGCCTCTCCAATGCCGAGCGACCCATGATGCCGAGCGGCCTCTCCAATGCCGAGCGACCCATGATGCCGAGCGGCATCTCTAATGCCAAGCGACCCATGATGCCGAGCGGCCTCTCCAATGCCGAGCGGCCGTTCCACTGCCGAGCCGCCTCTCCTATTGCCGAACAGCCTCTCCAATGCCAAGCAGCTCTTCCAATGCCGAGCCACCTCTCCATTGCCGAGTCATGCATATCGAACCATTCCTAACCGATCGTCAATCAATCCAGCTGGTTTCAACCTATCGTATTCCAGTTTCAACAAATGAATAGTCGATTTGGTTAAATCTACCTATCTATGGCCTTGTAAAAAGGCAGATTAACACTCCATTTCCATGTTCCTAGTTTTGATTTTGGTTTTGCATCCTAGTAGATCCAATGGTTCTAGCCTATCCATTTTTTGGAGTAGATTCTACAACATATCCTCTTGTATTTTCACCATCCTCTCCTGCATATCATCCATTATTATTTCCATTTCATATCTGGTGATGTAGATAGATTCTTGATTAGCTCCAGCTCCCAGGGAAGCCTCTCGACTCCCTCCATTGTGACTCCTTTCTAGTAGCACTCTCCTTATTAATTGCCTAGCCAATTATTTCTAGATCCAAGTATCCAAGTATCCAAGCATCCAAATTAGCGGGTGCAAATCTTCTCGGTGAAAGCACCAAAATGTGGGTGTCAAATTTGACCACTAACACCCAATTTTGCAAGAGCACCAATACCCAATCTAGTCATAAAAATATGAAGAAAATAAATTAAGAACAAAATTAAAACAATCTGAAAGCAAGTAAATAGAGACAGGATTTACAGTGGTTCCGATAACTCTGACCTACGTCCACTCCAAAGATTTTCCTTTTTATTAGTTTATACTGCTGATTACAGTTAGAAATCCATGAAATTCAAGAATAAAAAGGGCAGATTATAGCCTAAGTGGAATATGAAGAGAAAAAGAATGAAGCTCCTTTTTCTGAAGCCATGCCTACTGTATTTATAAGGGAAAACGACACACATCTTTCTTAAACTTCTGCTACATAACCTTCTTATCCATATGGGCCCACTATAGGGGTCGCTAGGACCAAATCCCAATGAAGAGGGACCGGTCCGATCCCTCCATTGGTTAATTCTGGGGCATTGATCCCTATAGTGGCTTTTTCATGCTTATATATGATGGCTCTCCAAATATCATGTTGATTGGACCATTAGAGCTCATGTTTTTGATTGCCAAATGCCAGAATGCTCATGTTTTATATTACATGCCGATCCCTTCTTGGTTTATCCAGATGTGCCGATCCATTCCTTTGCCTAGCACTCTTTTGTTTCCTCCATGCTGATCCCTCCTCTTCCATAATACCATGCTGATCCCTCCTTTTCCATAACGTTATACCAATCCATCTTCTTCCAATATACTATGTCGATTCTTCTGATAGCCATCTACGCTAACCCATGCACAGCATCTATGTCGATCCCTCCATAACTTCATCCATATTGACTATTCATCCAACCGACTATGTCGATCCTTCCTTTACGGAGTATGCCGATCCATCCTCCATGAAGCATGTCGATCCCTCCTACTCCTTGAAGGTATGCTGATCCCTCATATGATACAAAGCTATTGCGAGCCTTGTGGTACTTCCATTCCATGTCGATCAATGCTATGCCGATCCCTGGCTTCTATTAAGTCATGCTGATCCCTAACTTACCCAAGTCGATATTCATATTTTAAGCATACTACATTTATCTACCAACTCCATCCATCTCTGGCTTCATATTAACATTTGTACTTTACCTTCAGGTCTAAGAACCGTCGCTTTGCACTTATCGGCCTTGATAATTATGAAGTATGTTAGGTTAAATCCGCTTGTGTACTGCCTTGTCAAAAGGCAGATTAACAGTACTAAAATGCCATGGGTGTAAAATACCTACAGATCAACATTTTATTCCTTTAGAAAGATGTCAAGTCATTTTGGGTGCAAAATAAAGGAAGAAATTGGAGGAACGTACCCTAAATTTGGAAGGTAAAATTTAATTACAAAAGCAAACAATATGTTTGGCAAAGGCTTAAGCAAGAGGAATTGAAAGTGGTTAACAAGAAAATAATGAACAAAGAGTGTGGGTAACTAATCATGATGTTGCACTCTAAAATCTTACACAAACGAAAGAAACCCATTCCATACTTACAGAGATTGATGAACTTCTACAACTTATCCCTAAAATCACTTACAACAACCTTCCCCTACCTCCAAGAAGTTTACATGACCATAAAATTCTTTTACTCCCAAACTCCAAGCCAGCGCATCTCAAATCCTATAAACACTCCTACCATATCAAAAATAAACTTGAAAAATTATTAAGGAATTACTGGAATCTAGCATGAGTAGGCATGGTTGCAGCTCATATTCTTCCCTAGTAGTAATGATAAGGAAGAAGGATGGAACCCTAGAGATTTTGCATTGGAGAACTCCATAGGTCCATATATTTCTCCAAGGTAGATCTGAGGTCATGTTATCATCAAATCATGATGCATGAATCTGAAATCCATAAACTACCTTCAAAACTAATGATGGGCACTATGAGTTCATAGTAATGCCATTTGGGTTAGTTACTGCTCCCTCTACTTTTCATGATCTTATGAATGACCTAATTAGACCTTACATAAGAATATTGTGTTAGTTTTTTTAATAATTTACTAATATATAGCTAGTTATGGTATGAGCACTTAGAGCATCTCTAGATAACTTTTTAGGTTTTAAAGAAAACTAGTTAATGATCAAATTATCCAGATACCATTTTGCTAAAGAATCTATTGAATATCCAGGGCATGTTATTATTTCCAGAGGTGTAGCAGTGGACCCCTACAAAGTTCAACCAGTTTAGATTAATCATTGCCAAAGAATTTGAAGGCATTGGGGGGTTTCTAGGGTTAATGGGTTATTATAGAAAGTTTATTAGAAGCTATGGACTAATTGAAAGACCACCGACAGATGTGCTAAAGAAGAATGCCTTCACATGGAGTGATGAAGCAAAAAAAAGTTTTTGAACAACTCAAATAGTGCTTAATTAACCCTCCAATGCTGGCCATGCATGATTATGATCAATATTTCATGTTGAAGTGTGATGCTAGGGGTCAAGGAATAGGGGCAGTATTGGTACAAAATAGAAAGCCTCTGGCATTTTTAAGCAAGGCTTTGCATGGTAGAAATTTGACATTGTTCACATGTGAAAAGGAATTGCTTGCTATCATTATAGCCACTAAAAATTGGGCATAATATCCGATGGGAAGATAATTTATTATTAAGACTAACCATTAAAGTTTAAAATACTTGTTACCATAGTAGCTCCATGCAAGGATACAAAATAAATGGTTAGCTAAGCTATATGGTGTTGATTATATAGTGGAGTATAAAAGTGGTAAGGAGAATATAGTTGATGATGCCTTATCAAGCAAAGAAGAATACTCAATAGACAATGGGCAAATGCAGGCTGTTTCAGTGGTGCAAACACCTTGGCTTCAGGAATTAAAAGATGCACTTCAAGCTTCCACTTGGTATAAAAGCCGGTGACAAAACTCAAAGAAAAGAGATTCCATAAAATAAATATAAAATAGTTGACAACTTGACATTTCACAAAGGCGGAATTCTAATTGACCATCACTTAGACCCTTGATATAATCGTTAATAAAAAAACATCATTCCACCACTTTATGAGGGCATTCTAGAAGAAAGAGAACCCTTAAAAGGATGAAGTAAGTTTTTTATTGGAAAAGGATGAAGAGAAATGTGGAGGAATTTGTTATGATTATCAAAGGAACAAGAGTAAGTATATACTAATCCCTGGCCTCTTGTAACTGTCTTTTATCACTAAAATAACATGGCTCGATGAAACACCTCGTATATGTTAATAAATTAATAATTATTAAGGCTCAAAAATGGAATTTTGAGCAAATGTCGGAATCTGGCCATGAAATTTGCACTATTGCATTCGTAGTGATTTTTTGAGCAATTTTCATATTTGGAGTTTCGCATTGGAGTTCAAACAAATAAGTTGTAGGCATTTTAATTTTTTAGAGTGAAAATATTTTTTTTTTAAATATAGCAATAAATAACATTAAAATCTATGACCCTACCGGTCAACTGTCAAAGGTTGACTGCCTATAGTGGTGTGGTCAACCGGCTAGAGCGTGATACCTAACAGTTGAACTTTGGCCAATGGCCTTGATTTAATTATTTTACTCTGATGAATACGATTGATTCGAGAGTCTATAAATATAGGCCGAACCCCTCACTTCTCATCTCATATTTTCTTGTCATGAGCAGTGAAGCTCTGCCATTTTCTCTTCTCCACTATTCCTCCTAACAGTAAAATAATTTATATTTATACAAATTAAAGAAGAGCCGAAAATAAGACGAAAGAAGAGAAAAAGTGAATCAGCGTTACGCGGTGAAAAGGAAAATTTCAATATTATAAATCTATATTTTTCTTAACCTCTAATCTTTTCTCAGAATTTTAACTGTAAGAATACTTATATACTTTATTATACATATTTCTTTGGATTAAAAAAGAGTTGAAGTTGAATTAAAGGATCAGTTTGAGATTTCGTGATTTGGAAAACTTGAAAGGTGAGTGGGAAATTATTTGATTTATTTATAATGTTGGAATTTATTTTGTTGGATTTTTATTTAATTACTATGCCTAAATAAAGATCCAAAAAGGGTTGTAGGTTTGAATTTAACGCATAAGAACATTACCTACATAATTTGTTATTTAGGAAATTGAATAGGAACATTATGTAAACCCAGATCTAAATTCAATTCCTAAGTTATTAAAAGTTGAATATTGATAAGAACGTAGAATTTATTCCATATCTATAATTGGGTTGTAAAGATGTTAGTATAATTTTGATTGCCCTAAAATTATTGGAATGTGAATTTCTGTGTTTTAATTTGTTAAAAGTATCATCCATGTAATCTCCATAAATTATCTAATTTCTTAAATACATAAAAAGTGCAACGTATGAATTAATAAGGAATAATACAAAAGGAAACGAGATGTGTAAAGTATGAATATTTTTTTTTATAGTTTGCACTTTCTATTTCAATAAAAAGAAATAAATAATTCCTTGTAATTTCAGACAAAGCAAATCTCTCACTTTAGGCTAATTTATGGAAATTTTTAACGGGAATCCTTTTTAAGGGGATAATTCTAATGGATTAAAAATATGGAAAGGAATATTCTACTTTGGGATTAATAACTAGAAACATAAAATTAAATGTATAAACATATATTACCGCGCTAAACATGTAAAATAAAACATAATTAATATTGCATAATACACGTCGATATCCAAATTAGATATTATAAGAACGTTAGAATAAATTACGTATTAAGTAATAGGAATAGGAAACGTAGATGGATAAGACTGTAACTCCAAAATTAATAGAGAAATAAACGTGCAATTGACAGAGAGTTAAAAGAATTTAATAAAAATATAAGTGGATTAATGGGACTGATTAAAGAGATTATTAAGGTAGGGGAAAATAAGGAAGGCGTAATTGGTAAAATTAAAATAAATAAATATATGCCTTTAGAAATTATCTGATTAGAATAATAATCATTTATTATGGATAATGACATATATGAAAATAGCAAATAAAAACTTTATATGGTAATTAATTATTATAAGGTAGTATAATTGTCATTATGGTAAATTATACGGCCTTAGTTATACAAACGAAGATTAGTAGGCTTAGCCCTATACTTAAACTTAGAATGATTAATTTGATTTAGTAGGTTGGGATCGAGGTCAATAGAGTTACACAACAGAAGTCTATCCTTCGCTTAGAGGCTACCAGCAGTTGTATACATTTTGTATGACATCTCCAACCAAAGGATCCGTGGGGAAGGGATACACATTGTGGATAGGTAGAGGAAGTAAACGGAGGATTCGCCTTGAATATGAAATATTAAATGGCTCGGTATTTTTTAGGAAATGTAGTCTGCTCCATATCCTATAAGAGCTAGTAAGTAACCAAAAGGGGAATTTTTCTTAATTTACTAAGGTTAGTCTAAATGGGATGTCAGTCGTGGAAGGTCGACGGGATATGTCAGTATTGTATACTAGTATTTATCGGTAGGTCTAGAATATAGACTTTGACCACCCATCGATTTCAAGGGAGCTGTAGTAAAGACTTGCATTACACCTCGATAGATCTCACTTTCTACTAGTGTAGAATCCATATAGAAGACGCACAGTCCTCAAGGTGGATGATTAGGTATAAAATTAGTTTAGTGGAGGTGGGCTAGTTAACCATTAGATGAATCTTTGAGTTGCATTAGTAGTGTAACAATTAAATTATGTATTATATTACAAAGCCGTATGCAGGGGTCATCGGTCTCTATAGCTAGAACCGATTAACTAGGCATTGACATTGTGAAGGGCCTGCTTTAAGGACTTGAGGCTATAAACGGTCCGCGAGTCTGCCTCCTTCCTATTCAAAAAGTATTAAGTGGTCGAGGTATTGAGTAGTATACATTAAGTACACACACATGTAGGCTTATATAGGTATGGTATACTTGGAGAAGGTTAGGTTAGATATATCATACGTGCATATAAAATTGAACTAATTAGTTGTATGTAATAGACATAACATTTAAATGGAAACCAATCGATATAAGTTTGTTTTATGGATAAAGTATATAGTTTTCCAATCATCAAAATGTTATTCTGACCCCTCCTCATTACAATTCATAGGGTAGATTAGAGGGACGGGTCATTATAGCATGATGGGAATGGTTGATAAAGAAGTTCTCTTATTTATGTTCGGCGCTGACAAGGAAATAGGATGTCCAAGAAATACCGTTCATTTTAAGGTAGTAGCCTCGGTCAACATTTGTATCATTCTATATTTTATATTCTACTGTGAGTTTAGATTGATCAATCTCTAATATACTTATGTTTATTGTAGGTTACCAATACCAACGATAGGTGCTTTAATGGACTTGAGTTTTGATTTGGTCGAAATTCAGGCCCATTAATTTACAGATTGTCATAGTAGATATTTTCATGGATTCTATAACTTATTTACAAAAAATCCAGAAATAACCATTAATATTTGTAATAGTTGATAGGTTGAGCGAGTACGCTCATTTCTTTCCTCTCAATCGTTCATACACTGCCAAGGAAGTATCCATTGTTTTATTCAATAGGGTCTTTAAGTTGTAAGGCGTGCCTACAACTATACTAAGTGACAGATATGCACTTTTCACTAGTAATTTCTAGCAAGAAATCTTTAAGTTGTAGGGTAGCAATTTAAAAATTAGTTTAGATTATCATCCCCAAAGTGATGGACAAACTGAAGTGGTTAGTAAGATATTGGAAGGGTATTGAGATGCTTTGTGTGCCATAAGCCTCAACAGCAGTCAAGGTGGTTAACATTAGCTAAATATTGGTATAACACTACATGGAAAACTCCTACAAATACCACACCATTTAAGGCATTTTATGGAAATGACCCTTAATCTTTTATCCTATATACAAAACACAGCCATGGTGGAGCAGATGGAGGAAGAATTATATACTAGAGACATTATGTTGGAATTTCTAAAGGATAGCTTAAAGCTAGCACGGGAAAGAATAAAGTATATGAAAACCTATGGAGATCGGAAAGGTAAATTTGAAATAGGGGCTTAGGTACTTCTAAAGCTTCAACCTTAAATGGTGAGCCCTCACCTACTTTTTCTTCCTCCTTCCCCACCACCTGTTGCTTCTTCTCAAATTTCTCACTGTTAACAATTCTTTCTTTCTCTTACCTTAAAAACACTTCATCTTGCTTGCGTAAACTCAACAACCACCACTAAAAAAGAAAACGATCACCAAGAACCTTCCAATTATATTACCAACATATATTTGAATTACAATTTTTTTCTATATTAGAAGATTTTAAGATTGGAATCTTGATATTTATGTTACTTGGAAAATTGATTTCTTATCAATTATATCACCTTTTCACCATCCTCGTCCAGAACATATTTTACCTTCATGTACACCTGTGTGCTTCATGCTAAAATCAGACCATACCAATATATAGGGGCAACCTAAAGATTCACCGACAATCTGCTCTCATTACGCTTGATGTGCTTGAAGAAGAATCTTTTATTCCTAGTGCTTCATGTCCATTTAGGGAAAACAACATTAATTTTTGTTTGATTATCACTGGAGTAAGAAATGAATTATGAAGCAGTGTAAAGCAGTTGCTATTAATAAATTATGTAATACTATATAATATGGGTAACCATTATTACGGCCCAACAGCCTATCAACTCTATATCTGCTTGTAACTATTATATATATATACATACATACATACATACATACATATATATATATATCAGTTTGTATGAGAAAGCTTTGTATCAGAAACCAAAGTTAAAATCAATACACTATTTCTTTCATTCGAATAAAACAAACTAATTAAATCCATCTTTTATCAATTCTTACTTGGTATCAGAGCACTACAAGCTTAACCGCATTTCAATCTCATCAGTGAAAAGTTCAAAAATCTGATCATCCATTAGAGTAATTTCATTATTTGAAGACTAGATTACCCATCAGGTCCAAAACCATTATTTGAGTAGCAGAGAATTTGCTTTTTAAAACTGCTGCCTCACTAAGAAAACTGTTGGCTGCAATAAGTCTCAGATTCAAAGCAAATCCAAACTTGAAATAACTAGAAAACAATCGAAAATCAAGAATTTCATCAAATTAGGAAGAGAGTAAGTGCCTTGCCAGAAGTCTATCAGAGTTATATCATCACTCAGACTTGGTTATAACATACCTAGCCACTACATAGAGGAACTTCTTGATTTTGATAGTGAATTTTGATTTTACAAGTCTTTTCTTGATTCAAGAAGTTTCATCATGGCTGAAGACAGTTCAGCAACTTCTAGGAATGCTTCAAATCCACCCAAGCAAAAACTCTACAACAGTAGAAAATCTCATCAAAACCATTATTAGTCCCTATAGCACATTTAGAAGAAGATAATTATCTTCTTTGGAAAGTTCAAGTTGAAGCCTCGGTCGGAGGATATGGTCTTAAAGGATTCATATTTGGTACACTTTCTATTCCATCTAGGTTTCTTACCGATTACGAAATGAAACTATGAGCAATGAAGAATTTGTAAAGTATCAAAGATAAGATAGCTAGATAAGTTCTCGGTTGTTATCATTAATAATTATAAAACCGTTGCCACAAGTAAATGGATGCAAGACTACAAATAAAATTTGGACAACAGTTGAAATGATATTCAATACACAATCTGTGGCTAAGGTTAGGAATTACAAAACGCGGCAACGAAATGTAAGAAAAGATGGTCAACCAATGAGAGAATATCTAGTAAAGACCAAGACTACATGTGATTTACTTAAGGCAGCAAGCCATAAATCTCAAACACTGAGCAAGTATTAACTACCTTGAGTGGATTAAGTAATGAATATGAAACTATTGTAGTAGTCATATCATCACAAGAAATTTTAGCATCATTATAATATGTTCTCTCTACCTTCCTAGAACATGAAGGAAGGCTTTATTTCAAGAAAACCATTGATTCAGCTATGTCAATCAATTTTGCAGTAAGCAACAAAACTAAAATTCAGAACTATGTCAAGACAGATAACAATATCGAAAAGAAAATCAATCGGTTAGAGAAAGAGGTAGAGGAGATGTAGTGGTGGTAATAAACCAAAATGTCAAATATGCAAGAGAGTAGGTCACACTGCTCCA
Organism: Allium cepa; assembly: GCA_030765085.1. Taxonomy (NCBI): domain Eukaryota; kingdom Viridiplantae; phylum Streptophyta; class Magnoliopsida; order Asparagales; family Amaryllidaceae; genus Allium; species Allium cepa. Next base: position 1,016,859,809 of record CM060945.1, read on the forward strand.
AAGTGTTATTTCAGGTTTAATGCAAGTTATGTACCAGTACAAGGTTCAAAATAATCAATGAAGTGGTAATTTCATTTTGCACAAGTGAAACAGTAATCAAACAACCATTCTAATGGCAACAAGAATCAACACCAGACTGAAATTACTAAGCCTGAACACATTTAAGTCAAAGCATGGTACCCAGATTTAGGAGAAACCAATCACTTAACAAGTAATCTTGACAACATGGACTTAGGTAGCAAAGAATACATAGGTAAGCAATCTATTTGCATGGGAAACGGTAAGTCTATTAGAATCTCACATTGGTAATGCCTATGTCAAAGGTGAAAGGCAATTATATCTTAATAATTTATTAAGATTACCAAGCATAAAGAAAAATCTTATGAGTGTTTCTCAATTTGCTTATGTTAATAATGTTTACTTTGAATTTTATCATAAGTATTGTTTAGTTAAAGACATACTGGCTAAATAAATCCTTTCCCAGGGTGATACAGTGAATGGGCTTTACAAGTTTACTTTAATTAATTGCAGAAATCCTATAAAGAAGGTAAAGAGTTGTAATAATACTGAAATATCATCAAATTAAAGTGACAAAAATGTCTTTGATCTATGGCATTACAAGTTAGGTCATCCTAATGCAATTTTTGTGAAGGGGTTCTTGTAGAAAATAAAATTTTATATGATAATTTTACATTACCATATGTTTGCACTTATTGTTAAATGGGCAAAAGCCATAAACTAGCTTTTGCAGATTCTTCAATTGAATACAAGATGCCTTTAGAATTAGTTGCAGCTAACCTCTAAGATCCTGCTCTCATTACTTCAGACTATGGCTACAACTATTATATATCATTTGTTAATGCACACACTAGACACATATGTATATATTTCCTGAAAACGAAGGCAGAAGCCTATAATGCTATTATATCTTTTATAATACAAGCTGAAAAGCAAACGAATCACAAAGTTAAAATCATTCAAAGTGATGGTGGTGTTGAATACAAATAAATCAATAAGTTTTTCTTAGATAAGGGAATAATTCAAAAAACTACATATCCATATACTTTTGAGCGAAATTTTCTAATAAAAAAAAACATAGTCATATAATTGAAACTGGTCTAACTTTACTTGCATAAGCATCACAACCTTTAAAATTTTGGCCACACTCTTTTAGTACTGCAATATATTTGATCAATAGACTTCCAACAAAAGTACTAAAAGGGATAAGTCCAATTGAAAAACTTTTTGGAACAAAACCTGATTATCAAAGCTTAAGAACATTTGGATGTCTATATTTTCCCTATTTAAGACCATATAATAATCCCAGACTAGATTTTAGATCTCTACCATATAATTTTCTTGGTTATGCAACTAAACAAAAAGGATATAAGTGTCTTGATAACATTAGAAAAATAATTATAAGTAGACATATGGGTTTTAATGAAAAGTATTTCCATTTTCTTGCACAAATGTTAAAACTACAAAAAAGTGTACAATCGAAGGGTATCCATACCAGCTATACTTGTGTACTCAAATTTATGGAATCAATCAGAGACTAAGAAGGAAACAAGATGTCACGATCCGAAATCCAATGTTTGAAAATTGACACTAAATACCTCACTTGTATTCGACTGCCAAAGATTCAAACATCGAGCTCCAGTCGGATGGAGCTTATAACAACATTAGATGAATATAAACAGCGGAAACAAAATGAATATCATATATCAACACAGATACAACATGATACAATATCCAACACAATATCTATCCCAGCTATCAGGGTGATACAAATATGATATAACAATAATACGACAATAGAAACTTAAACTTCGATAACGTCTCCCAAACCCCAACACTTCAAAGATTCCAAATCCAAAGTTTCCAGAAGACTTCAAATCCAAGCTAACTCCAAAACACGGATAACCTGCTTCTAGGCTACCTGTGCGGAAAATTATGGGCATCTAGAGTTTCGGAAAGGAACAATAAACTCCGGGTCAGTCATAGGATTGGTACGAGTAAACGAAAACATTTGTTTGAAATAGAAGAAGTTTATTCTTATCAAAAACAAACAGAAGAACTTGAAAGAAATCCGTAATGCTTTTTGAAAATGAAACTACCATAAGGCCTCCCACCACACACACAATGCAAGCACAAACTTGGAGGAGATTTCTCCTTGTGACAGTCAAAAATGCTTGATACGAGAAAACACTTTTAGATATTACTATTAGTGCATAGTGTGAAACATTTTCGAAAGTATAATATTAATCTTAGCCAGCATAGGTACCATTATACTATGCCTACTATAGCTACCACCTGAGGTGGCAGGTTATACAATTTAAAACCGTATTGGGCTCATATTGTTTTATTTGGTTTTCCAACAAATGGTCGGGCAAAGGAACTTCCCACATAAAAAAATGAAACGCCTCTGGAGGGACGTCCCCGAGAACCTAACCGGATCTCTTCTACACAAGGCCGGGTTACCTTTATAACTAGGTAACAACTGACGCGAGTATGCCACCTCCCGGTCGTTACCAACCTTTATCCGAAGCGCTTCACAACCGACAACCACAAAGCAATAAGTTTGTAGCAACCACACAGTAAGTATCCGGGCTCCATACCATGATACCACTTATAATCCAGAAGGAAATGGACATACCCTCGGGGGAGCTACCCCCAAATAACCTTGCTGCCACGATTCCTGTTTTGACCATAACCAAGTTGTGAGGTTTGACGAAGTCTCGTCCACAAAGCTACGCTTTTTCACAAAGCCATGCTTCGATCAACAAATGATCAGCAGCACTCAACATCCCACACTACCAAATTGGGAGTATATTACTAAGAACCTTCAACTACATAACCTCTGAGCTCGTATGTCTTAGAGAAGGGTGTTAAGCTAAGAGAATAAATTCTCTGCCACCAACAGATATGTATTTGAAAGAAATCAGCTTTATATCTCAATTTATAATGTCAGATATACATCCATACAAGTCTGTTTCGGGTTCGAACAGAACCGAAGGCACTTCCAAAGAAGTCCTTGTAATCCGGGCATCCACAATCCCGATCGGATTTCCCATCACTTGGGAATCTCTGTACTGGAGCAACTCAGTGTAGAGACAATCGATAGGTTATCCTATCGTTCTCGCAAATGCCCGGTCTTCAACACCAGTCTCCAAATGCTATCCATAACGTCGTATCATATATTCAGAATGGGTTATACAACACAAAGGTCCTCTCCCGGCTAAACCGAATAGTGAGGTTAATTAAAAACACGTAGAGGTATCAATCACAAAAATTCATATTCGGGATTCGATGTGGGTTTCGGATAACTAATTGAAATCTGACTCCCTGTCGCATCGAAATTCAAATAACGTTTTACGGGCTAATAGGTTTTCACAATCACATAGCAGTATATTCAATACCAATATCATAGCTCAGCACAAAGCATTATTACATAGCATCACATCACATAACACGAATATCAGTCCAACACACAGTATTCAAGAACGATCAAAACACCTTTAATTCATGTAAATAAATCATGTGGTTTAAATTTAATAATCACATAGTTACTCTCATTTGAAATCTTTAATCCATGATAAATTATCATTAATTACAATTGATTAGATCTTAATCACTCCCATTAATTAATCACCTCTTAATTAATCTTAATTATTAATTAATTTAAATCTTAATTATCAGTTAATTTAAACTTCAATTTTAATTAACTAAATAATTATTTCTTAAGAAATTATACTGACAAACCATTAATCGTTTAAATAAACCAAAAGATAGTTGAATTGTTTTGATTATCTTTTAAACCTTATTCAATAAATTACTTTTATCATGTTAGCTACCTTAAAAGGTTAAGATTTAGTTTTAAACAGCTTTTTATTTTAATTTTCTTTTAAATTACATTATAAATGACTTTATAAAACGATGTATCAAGGATTAAATAAATTAAAATTTAATTACTTTTAAAAAAAAAATCTCACTTAAATCCTTGATTTATTTAACTTAAGCCAAAGGTATAAATTTGAAACATGGTTTAAATTGTTTAAAAGATAAAAAACTGTTTCATATATTAATCACGAGACTTTCTTCGAGTCACACCCGAGAGCTTTGCTCGTTTGCTTCGGATTTATCAGGAATTCAACTCGAGTGCCCCTGTTTCAACTTAAAAGAAATTTCTAAGCATTTTCAACCCGGCGCAGTACAGAATTTACTTGAGACTAAACTCGGGTCACCACATGATTATCCCGAAGCCTTCTTCGAGTCAAACCCAGCTCCTCTATTTTTCCAACTACTGACACCATCAACTCGCCGTGCACATGCACAACTGGAATTGCCACCTCCGATCATAACTCCGGCCTCCATCGAGTCGACGATCATCTCACCAAACATTCACACCACCCAGAAATCCATAGCTTCAGTAATTTTGCAAAAGAGTCATTTTACTCAAAACAGGGTTGAAGCTCGACCCACAAACCCACCTCGCTTCGACGCCAGAGGTCACCGGAGGTAACGCGCCTCCGTCACGAGCTTCCCTTGTCGACGATGCACCTCCTCCAAATGACCTCGTCCAGTCCGATGAAGCCCAGACCACGCAGTTGGTCAAATTTCGATTACTGCATATGTAACAACCCGCATATTTATCGGTTGTATATTTAAATATTTTATTTAAATATACGTCGTTTGTCGGATTATAGTCCAAAAAGCTACTTTCTGCAAACGGTCGAATTGGGACTCAAGACCACCTCCATTGAGTCCAAAATGGCGTTTGCGATCTTTTTAAGTATAAACTTTGATATGTTTGGAGTAAGTTGAATTCTGCTACTTTTTCAGTTGGGTTTTGGGATTGGGTTCAGCCCACTAGCTAACTTAATACCCTAACTCAGCCCTCTCCTCTTCATTCACTCATTCCCACTCCTTAAACCCAAGCTCCAACTGAAAATGGTGGAAAGGAAAGGGAATTAGAAACTCCAAGCCCTAGTTCCTCTTGCTAGCTCAAATTCTTGCTCCAAAATCAAATAGAAGCTATTGGTAAGCCTCCTCTTCATCTTCTCCAATTCTTTCTCCTTCAATTTCAGAAAGTTTCCTAAACCTGACTTAGGAAATACTTGTTTTGATCTTAGATTGAAGCTAGTAGAGTTAAAGTGGAGAGTGGTTGATCTTTTCTTTGCAATTGAGCTTCTTCTTCTTCTTTGTTTTAGGGTAAAAGGTGAGATTTTTATCTCACATCTTTGTCCATAATTATCTTTGATTGTTGGGTGTGAATTCCTAACACTTTTTTATGTGCATTTGCTTTTGGTTTGGATTGAATTGGTGAATATCCTAATTTTTAGTGTTTGGGTTCAAATCTTTAAAGATCCTAACTTTGATGTTTAAACATGTTTTTGGTGATGCATCGAGGAGCATATAGCGTCGGGTAGTCGATTGGCATAAACCCTTGGCGTCGTTGCTCTAACGATTGCAATTTGGTCGAGATTGGCCATCGTTTTGATAGGCTGGAAAGTGCTGGAAACAGGGTTCGGCCGACCGAACTCAGCAGGCCGGTCGACCGACCTGCTACCAGAGCACTTCTCTGTTTTAGGGCCGGTCGACTGAGCTCAGAGTCCGGTCAACCGACCTGCTCCTGTTCCCCTGTTTTTCATACTTTGCCTATTTGTCTGTGATTCCAACTTTTATCGATCCACGTTGATTCCAATTAGTTGTTTATGCATATTTGACCTTGATGATTCCTTTTTGACTTCATCCATGGGTTTTTATAAAACAATCCCTTTTAAATTGCATTAAAAGCTCATTTCTCCAATTTATAAATTCTATTTAAAACACACGCAGTTTCGCACTCCGAGCGAAGTGGGAGGAGAATCAAATGATTAGATAAAACGCGTGCAATGAACACGTGCATTCATCTTCTCAGTTAATTCCCAATCTATTCATTTGAACGTTTTGACCTTTGTGTCTGGTTTACCGATGAGATGAGGTAAACTTTGTACTGCTTTGAGTGTGAAATTAACTAACGGATAGTAAACCGTTTATGCGAACGGGTGGTTATGGGACTCACGTTACCAGTTTTCGGATTCCGTTCTGGGAGTTTGTGACATATGTTACCTTTGGGATAGTGTCTTCGGACTGTCTCCTTCTGGCTTGTTGCCTTTAATATGGCTTTTGGAGTTGGTCCTTTGCCCCGGCTCGAGAGATATTTGGGGTTGTCGGTTACCTTTAGTATTGCTTTCGGAGTGGTTTTTCTTCACCACCGCTCGAGAGATACTGGAGTGGTTTCTTCACCACCGCTCGAGAGATATTGGAGTGGTTTCTTCATCACCGCTCGAGAGATATTGGAGTGGTTTCTTCACCACCGCTCATGAGATATTTGGGTTCGTTGCGATTAAATTTTCTGATGTTTCATTGATATGTATATTCCCTAGGTATCGCCCTTCATTGTTGGTCTTTTTGAGCCGCAGACATATAGCGATTACCTTGTGGAACTTGTGTTACCTTCATTGGTATTTGCTATTTGCTTTTTTGGCTTGTTTTGGGATATCCATATCCTTTGTTTATTTGTGTTGCCGATGATATGAGGCTTGTCTTGTTATGAATCATCTTTTGTTAGATGATTGTGTTATCACTTTTAGAGATATTTGTTATACATTGTGACCTTGCGAGTTATTGTTGTTCAGTTTGTCTAACTGATTTGTTTAGCTAGACTGACCCGTGTATTTTATACTCGGGTCAGACCGAGATGTTTCAGATTAGGTGCATTTGGACTTAGCCTATTTTGCTTCCGCATGGACTATTCAGCTTGTTCCTTTTTGTTAAAGCTTTTTGTGTAGTCCTTTTTATCGTAATCTGATATATGTATTATTTTGAATTCGTTTGTATATTGTGGTTTGCTATACCACTTGACGTGTATCAGTTTGTAAACTTTGTTATGTATCAATATATGTGTATATGATGACCTATTGTTCTGTGATGTATATTACATTTGAGTTGTTATATTCTGTTCTGGCAGATCCTCCAACCACCTATGGTTTTGTTTTAAGTATTCATTGGGTATGTCGACCTGCATGGTATGTCTATTGTCGATGTATTCAATAGATAGTTAGAGCAAGGCTATAGATGGTCACTCCTAACCAGCCTTATTCTCCGTGTTAGTTGTGTTAGTTGACAGCATTACCCTGTAGTGTCCTTGGCTAGCGTGGGTATAGAGGTGAGGCGTCACAGCGTGGTATCAGAGCTGAGTTCAGAACAAAGTATGATAAACACAGAATAGATGCACATATTCTGTTACACCAGAGTGTATAAGTGTTACAAATCTTTGAACCATCGTGCTTCTATATCCCTTTTGTGCCTTGGTGGTAGATAGAATGTGGGAATACGTCTAGGAATGCATTTTGTTCCGTAGTATTCCACATTTGAATTAGTGACATCTACCTTGTGAATAATCTTGTTCTTGTCTTACTTTCAGCGTATGGCTGGAAGAGGCAGGGGACGACGTTCGGATGCTGGGCAATCCAGTGGCTCACATCCGGATGGCGTTTATATGTCTACGGATCAGTTTTTGGAGTTGTTTAGGAGCACTCAGCCTCCAGTTCCTCCTCGAGTTTCTCCACCTTGCAAGTCTGCCTTTGCACGTATGTGCAGTGATTTTTCTCATCCTGGGGGAAAGCCGTTTAAGGGATCCGAGTCTTTTCTTGAAGTCCAAGCTTGGCTTCGCACGTGCGAGCGTATTTTCTCTCGCATGGATCTTTCTGATCATGATAGGGTTCTTGTAACTTCTAGCTTATTACAAGAGCGTGCTCTTGATTGGTATGAGCTTCTTGTAGCCGAAATTGATGGGTCTACTCTTTCTTGGACTCGGTTTCGGGGATGATTCGAACTCAAGTTCGTTCCTGAATCAAAAAAAGTTTTATTGACCCGTCGCTTCCTTGAGTTGAAGCAAGGGAAGTCTTCTGTTTCTGAGTGTATTGCATCATTCGAGGCTTTATCTAAGTATGGTCTTGAATTCATTAGCACTTCTTATAAGAAGAATTTGAAGTTTGTTTCTGGTCTTAAGAAATATCTTAAGAAGTCTTTGTTGCTCCAGCTTAAGCTTTCTTTTGAGGAGTTGGTAGATTCTGCACTTCATCTTGAAACCCTCGAGAAGGAGTGTGATAGTGGTGATGATGTTGAGGTTCGCAAGAACCCCAACAAAAAGCAGTCTCCATTGGATGAGCAGGAATTTTTCACTTCCAAGAAGAAAAAGCCCGTTGATCATTCTTTTTATTCCCGAAAGGGGGATCGTGTTGCCAATGCATTTAGTTGTAAGAAACAAGTGATTGTTTCCTTGTTGATGTCCGAATGGAATGATCTTTTTACCAAGTTCATCGGACATTTTGTTATACTTTATTTTGTTGAGCTTTGGTTCATTTGACGTATTGTTGCACCACGTCGGTGTTTCGAATTATTTTAAGCTTAGGAATCCATAGAATTCTCTGAGAAAACAAGTTAGGGCTTATCCTTTCGTGCACTTTATGGTGAACTTCTTATTCTGTTACTCTTATGTGTTGATATGTTTTTGGGTTGTTACTCTTTATTTTCTTCTTAAGAATTGCGAGGACGCAATTTCTTTAAGGAGGGGAGTCTGTAACAACCCGCATATTTATCGGTTGTATATTTAAATATTTTATTTAAATATAACGTCGTTTGTCGGATTATAGTCTAAAAAGCTAATTTCTGCAAATGGTTGAATTGGGACTCAAGACCACCTCCATTGAGTCCAAAATGGCGTTTGCGATCTTTTTAAGTATAAACTTTGATATGTTTGGAGTAAGTTGAATTTTGCTACTTTTTCTAGTTGTATTTTGGGTTTGGGTACAGCCCACTAGCTAACTTAATACCCTAACTCAGCCCTCTCCTCTTCATTCACACATTCCCACTCCTCAAACTCAAGCTCCAACTGAAAATGATGGAAAGGAAAGGGAATTAGAAACTCCAAGCCCTAGTTCCTCTTGCTAGCTCAAATTCTTGCTCCAAAATCAAATAGGAGCTATTGGTAAGCCTCCTCTTCATCTCCAACTCTTTCTCCTTCAATTTCAGAACGTTTCCTAAACATAACTTAGGAAATACTTATTTTGATCTTAGATTGAAGCTAGTAGAGTTGAAGTGGAGAGTCGTTGATCTTTTCTTTGCAATTGAGCTTCTTCTTCTTCTTCTTCTTTGGCTTAGGGTTAAAGGTGAGATTTTTATCTCACATCTTTGTCCATAATTATCTTTGATTGTTGGGTGTGAATTCCTAACACTTTTTCATGTGCATTTGCTTTTGGTTTGGATTGAATTGGTGAATATCCTAATTTTTAGTGTTTGGGTTCAAATCTTTAAAGGTCCTAACTTTGATGTTTAAACATGTTTTTGGTAATGCATCGAGGAGCATATAGCGTCGGGTAGTCGATTGGCATAAACCCTTGGCGTCGTTGCTCTAATGATTGCAATTTGGTCGAGATTGGCCCTTGTTTTGATAGGCTGGGAAGTGCTGGAAACAGGGTTTGGCTGATCGAACTCAGTAGGTCGGTCGACCGACCTGCTACTAGAGCACTTCTCTGTTTTTGGGCCGGTCGACCGATCTCAGAGTCCGGCCAACCGACCTGCTCCTGTTCCCCTGTTTTCCTACTTTTCCTATTTGTCCGTGATTCCAACTTTTATCGATCCACATTGATTCCAATTAGTTGTTTATGCATATTTGACCTTGATGATTCCTTTCTGACTTCATCCATGGGGTTTTATAAAATAATCCCTTTAAATTGCATTAAAAGCTCGTTTCTCCAATTTATAAATTCTATTTAAAACACACACAGTTTCGCACTCCGAGCGAAGTGGGAGGAGAATCAAATGATTAGATAAAACGCGTGCAATGAACACGTGCGTTCATCTTCTCAGTTAATTTCTAATCTATTTGTTTGAACGTTTTGACCTTTGTGTCTGGTTTACTGATGAGATGAGGTAAACTTTGTACTGCTTTGAGTGTGAAATTAACTAACGGATAGTAAACCGTTTAGTGCGAACGGGTGGTTATGGGACTCACGTTACCACTTTTCGGATACCTTTCTGGGAGTTTGTGACACATGTTGCCTTTGGGATAGTTTCTTCGGACTGTCTCCTTCTGGCTTGTTGCCTTTAATATCGCTTTTGGAGTTGGTCCTTTGACCCGGCTCGAGAGATATTTGGAGTTGTCGGTTACCTTTAGTATTGCTTTTGGAGTGGTTTATCTTCACCACCTCTCGAGAGATATTGGAGTGGTTTTTTCACCACCGCTCGAGAGATATTGGAGTGGTTTCTTCACCACCGCTCATGAGATATTTAGGTTTGTTGCAACTAAATTTTTTGATGTTTCATTGATATGTATATTCCCTAGGTATCACCCTTCGGTGTGGTCTTTTTGAGCCGCAGACATATAACGATTACCTTGTGGAACTTGTGTTACGTTCATTGGTATTTGTTATTTGCCTTTTTGGCTTGTTTTGGGATATCCATATCCTTTGTTTATTTGTGTTGCCGATGATATGACGCTTGTCTTATTATGAATCATCTTTCGTTAGATGATTGTGTTATCTCTTTTAGAGATATTTGTTATACATTGTGACCTTGCAGGTTATTGTTGTTCAGTTTATCTAACTGATTTGTTTAGCTAGACTGACCTGTGTATTTTATACTCGGGTCAGACCGAGATGTTTCAGGTTAGGTGCATTTGGACTTAGCCTATTTTGCTTCCGCATGGACTATTCATCTTGTCCCTTTTTGTTAAAGCTTTTTGCATAGTCCTTTTTATCGTAACTCTGATATATGTATTATTTTGAATTCGTCTGTATATTGTGGTTTGCTATACCACTTGACGTGTATCAGTTTGTAAACTCTGTTATGTATCAATATATGTGTATATGATGATCTACTGTTCTGTGATGTATATTACATTTGAGTTGTTATATTCTGTTCTGATAGATACTCCAATCACCTATGGTTTTGTTTTAAGTATTCATTGGGTATGTCGACCTGCTTAGTATGTCTATTGTCGATGTATTCAATAGATAGTTAGAGCAAGGCTATAGATGGTCGCTCCTAACTAGCCTTATTCTCCGTGTTAGTTGACGGGATTACCCTGTAGTGTCCTTGGCTAGCGTGGGTATAGAGGTGGGGCATCACAGCATAAGCATAAGCTAAAACCCTAGTTTGATCTCGACAACCACCCTCAACTGATTATAAAATCGATGGGTATTTTTCCATTAATCCCTGAGTCTTCCTCCACCTTCACGAGCAACCCCGACCCTAACCATCGCATCGATGATCGGCAATGGCCATAAACCCCAAAATTGACCATTTTAGCTTATCTCAGTGAATACTGAATTAAAAATTATGAATTTGTTTTCAAAAATCATTAAGTTTGATAAGCTTTCAGATAGTATACACGAAACTAAGATTTATAACATTTGAATTTCTACTGGGTTTGCATTGTGACTGCATTTTTAAATTTTTCCACAGAAATTTTAGTTTATTATGCTTAATTCATTTTTACAATTTAAGACATGTCAAAACAAACAATTTTTGTTTGAATTCTGAGATTAAACAAGAATCAGAGGTAGGGGAGTTGGATTTTATACAAGATTATAAGTTTCTATAACTTGGAAATAAGATGATTCAGACTTGAATCAACAGGCACAGGCATGTGTATAAGTTTATGGATTCTGTGCATACGACAATGTCATCAAACATTAGAGCTTAAAAACATTTACTCACCTAAAAACTGAACAAAGAATAACTTTTGGGTTTTGAAGAGAGACTACTATTTGAAACTGCAGTATTGATTTTTTTTCCTATTTTAATCTTGAGTGGTATTTGAGTTTTTGTAAGATAATGATTTTTTTTTCTTTTCCAGGTTTGCTAAGTTTTGGTTTTAACGAATAAACTTAGATTGTATTGCATGTATAAAAGAAGATTTTACACGGGAGGCTTATCTGGTTAAGCTATTTTTCTATTTTTTTCCTTTTTTTATTTGCTGATTTTTCCTCCGTTGCCTACAATATTTGACCATAATATTTTCGTTTAGGTGGCTAAGCAACTTTGATTTCGGCTTGAGAAGATAGCATTAAATGCTTATGCTTCCTTCCTTGTTTACATACAATCTTAATTTGACTTTTATAAGTACAAATTTTGTTTTATCTTGCAGATTTTTTCTTTCTTGCATTATCTCCTGGCTTATATAAAATCTTCATACACACTTTCATATTTATCCTTTGTTTGTTTGTACATATTATCATATACATCCAATTTGATTTTACATTCTTGAATATATATATATATATTTTCTTTCTATTTGAAGTTTTAACCATCAATATTTAATTCATCGCATATATTTAATTCATCACATATATTTAATTCATCATATATATTTAATTTTATCACATATATTTAATTTTATCATATATATTTAATTTTATTGTTTAATACAATTTCTTGTTGGTTAAATATTTTATTCATCATCATTATTATTATTATTTATTTAAAACTTAAACTGCCAAATATTTATTTATCCATATATCTTTGTAATATTAATAATAATAATACTTTATTCCTTTGAAACCTCTCAAATTAAATTTCAAAAGTTCAAATAATTTACCAAATTTAAAATTCAAAATTTTGGGATGTTACAAATATCCCCCCTTAAGAAAATTTCTTCCTCAAAATTTGAAAGAGAGAGAAAAGCAAACAAAGAATATACGAATTCAGAAAGAATAGAGAAATAGCTTACCAGTTTAAGCCGAGATATCCACTCTGCAATTGGGATATGATTTCTACATGCTATCTTCAGTTTTCCAAGTGCAGTCCTTTGGATCACCACTCCGTTGCACTTTAACCAGTTTCACAATTTTGTTCCTCAATCGCTTTTCATTACGATCCATAATTTTTATTGGCCCCTCTTCACTGCCAAATTAGGAGTGATCTCAAGATCATGTTGAGCTGCCTCCTCAATAATACTATCTGGGTCGTGCACAAATTTTTGGAGGTTAGAAATATGAAACACATTATGCACTCCAGATAACCAGCTGGGTAACTGCACTCGATATGCTAGAGGACCGATCCTCTCCAGAATAGGAAAAGGACCAATATAACGCGGTGCTAGCTTTCCAGTTCTCCCAAATCTCAAACACCCCGCATTGGAGACACTTTCAGAAATACAGAATCTCCAACTTGAAATTCCAAATCTCTTCTTCGGCAGTCATAATAGCTTTCTGACGACTCTAAGCAGTTATTAATTTCTTTCGAATAAAATCTACCATCTCCGTGGCTTCTTTAATCATGTCTGGTCCAAGGATGAGTCTATCACCTGATTCGATCCAGCATGCAGGTGATCGACACGGACAGCCGTATAAAGCCTCATATGGAGCCATTTCAATACTGGCTTGATAGCTATTGTTATAAAAAATTCTACCAGATGTAAATGGTCCTCCCAAGAACCACCAAAGTCAAGAATGCAAGCATGCAATAGGTCATCTAGAATTCGATTTATCCTTTTTGTCTGCCCATCAGATTGTGGGTGATAAGTAGTACGAAGTTCAGCTTTGTTCCCAATGCGGCTTGAAATGCCTCCTAAAATCTACTGGTGAAGATCGGATCACGATCACTCACTATGCTGCTGGGATACCTAGAGACGAACAATTTCCTTTATATATAGCTCTGCTAAGCTTGCTGCTTTCCGAGTGGATTTCACTGGGATGAAGTAAGCAGTTTTGGTTAGACGGCCCACTATAACCCAAATTGCTTCATTTCCCTTCTTGGTTCGTGGCAATCCGTCGATGAAATCCATCGATACCTGATCCCATTTCCATTTCGGTACTTCCAAAGGCTAAAGTAGACCCGCCATTTTTCTTTGATCGCTTTTAATTTGTTGACAAGTAGCACAGCAACTAACATAAATCGATATGCCCCTTTTCATTATCTTCCTTCAAAACGTTCTTTTAACATCCCGATACATTTTATTGACTCTTGGATGGATGCAAAGTTTGGATTTGTGGCATTCGTCCAAAACTTCACGTTTTAGCTCCGGAATGTTTGGGACATAAATTCTTCCTTTCAATCTTATAACTTTATTGTCATCGACTTCAAAACTAGTATTTTCACCACGACGCATTTTCTCATAAATTTGATGAAGAAACTCATCTTCTTTTTGTCGGCTGGCGACTTTCTCAAGAAGAGTAGGAGTAACAACAAGATGAGCGAGAATGACATGCTTTCTACTCAAAGCAGTGGCAACTACATTGGCTTTTCCGGGTTTATACAGAATATCTAGGTCATAGGATGCCAGAAATTCCAACCAACATTGTTGTCGCAGATTTAAATCTTTCTAGGTGAAAAGATACTTTAAAGATTTGTGGTTAGTGAATAATTCAAAATTTTCACCTGGAAGATAATGTCGCCAGATTTTTAGGGCGAAAACGACAGCCAAAAGCTCCAAATCATGTGTTGGGTAATTTCTCTCGTGCATACGTAATTGTCTATTCGCGTAGGCAATTACCTTCCCATTCTGCATTAATACTGCACCTATCCCATCACCACATGCATCAGTATAGACAGATAAGCCTTGGTTTCCGCTAATGATAGCGAGAATAGGAGCAGTAGTTAATCTCTTTTTCAACTCCTGAAAAGCTTCACCACATCTTAGAGTCCAATTGAACTTGGCATTCTTCATTGTTAGCTTGGTCAATGGGCTAGCAATTTTAGAAAAGTCCTGAACAAACTTCCGGTAATAGCCTGCTAAACACAGAAAACTTCGAACTTCTTTCGGTGTCGTGGGTCACTTCCAGTCAAGTATAGCGAAAATTTTGCTCGGATCAACAGAAATCCCTTCTTCATTAACAACATGGCCAAGAAATCTGACTTCTTTGACCCAAAAGTGACATTTAGAAAATTTAGCGAATAAGATGTTCCTTCTCAAAATTTCCAAAACAATCTTGAGATGTTCGGCATGCTCCTCTTCGGTTTTAGAGTAGATTAGGATATCATCGATAAATACAAGAACAAATTTATTAAGCACCTCTCGAAACACATGGGTCATCAAATCTACGAAGTACGCGGGAGCGTTAGTTAGTCCGAAAGGCATGACTAACCACTCGTAGAACACATCTGGACCCCTAAAAACAGTTAGGTGAACACAATCTTCAGCAATTCGCAATTGATGGAATCCCTGGGCTAGATCCATCTTAGAAAAGAATCATGCACCATGAAGTTGATCGAATAAATCATCGATCCTGGGTAAAGGAAACTTATTCTTGAGGGCTTGCTTATTGAGATCGCGACAGTTGACACACAATCTCAATGAACCATTAGATTTAGTCACAAACACAACCGTTGAACCCCATTCAGAAACAGTAGGACGAATCAATCCCTTCTTTAGCAAATCACTGGTTTGTTTGACTATTCAATTCTTTCCCGCGGTGCCATCCTGCGACCAGCATGAACGACAGGATGAGCATTCAGAATTAAGTCAATTCTGAATTCAATTTCTCTGTGTGGGGGTAAAGATTCTACTTCTTTGAATACATCGGGAAAATGCTGGACAAAAGGAATAAACTCCAGACTAGGTTCTGGATATCCCAAAGTATACATCGGTTTATCTTTTTTCGGACTAGGGTCTTCACAAGAAATTTCAATGAGATCTCTATAACAGCCTGCAAATCCGTACCCCTTGAGTTAACACTATTCTACCTAAATCAACTCAAGTTGTACCAAAATACGAACCATTTGGGTTAAAGAAGAAAAGGTAGAAGGAGAAAATAGAAAACAACAACAGAATCTAGCCATCGCAGCGGAATAAAATATAATAGATATTAAATAATCTTTACACAAAACAAATATATATGTGTTTTATACATACATCATCATCAGAGTACATCATCAGAGTTCAACAACAATAACATTCAACTGGATACACAACTACTCAACACAATGGAATATATATATAAAACAAGTACGGATATACGTATCGTCATCCATCTCGTCTCCCAAGCTCCACAGCATCATATCCTGTATTCCATAATACTCGGTCTGACCCGAGCATTATAGTTAAATAACACCCGAGTCAGTCTGGAATACCAGTGTGAGAAAATCACACCCAACTGATTTTTAAAGTTTCAAAATCCTTTGAAAACAAAAGCATCTCGTAAGACACGCCACAAATAAACATGTCGGGCTTTTACCTTACGATAGCTAAAATGATTTTTATAGAAATTCTATGATATCATAATAGGGTCTATATACAAATACTTATAAAATAGCCGAAATTGTTACATCTATTAAATTCCAGCTACTAGCCACAAAGTGGGTAATACAAAAAAAACTCGTACAAGGCTCGTAGGGAGAATGGATTTCCAACTAATGACTAGGCACTGGGGTACCACCTGTCACAGTACGTGGCCTAGATCACAGTACCGAGGAGTACGCCCGCTCCCATGAAACACAAGACCGGGACTACCCCTTACTGGATAATCCCGAGTGAGATCACCCCGCGGTTGGGATCAGCAACCGCCCACTAAGCCGAAATAAAAAGGACATCTAGACAGGGATGACCTCACCTTGCTTGGGTGCTACCCACCTAGCCTTGCTGCATAACCTCTGATTTTCAGTCATTCCCATTTGATGAGGCTTGAGGCTAAGCGTTACCATTTTAGAACATATCCCTTAGAATGCCCATCATCCACCTGGCGATGTTCCGAAAGCATTCATCCATACAAGTCTATCCCGGGTTCGAACGAAACCGAAGGCACTGCTCCTACTACATCCATTTTGGAAATATCCTCAGGATTAGTAGCGACTAGCCCTTGCACTTCACTGCTCCATCTTCGAATCCATACTCATTTCCTACGAAACGTACAAACCGGATTGAAGTGGTTTTCGAGAAATAAATCTCGATCCCGATCCCTTCGAAACGATCAGCGCATTTGTCCAATATTGATAGTCGGTGATTTAACTATCAATTAATATTTACAACATCCATAAACAATAAATAATTTCCCAAAATTATTTATTTATCTCAAAAATATCTTTACAAGATATATTTTCACTTTCAATCCCTTGAAAACAGTTTTCAAATTATCTTCCTTTCTCAGAATAAATCCCAAGTATTTTCTATTTCCACTGGAATCACCAAGCACAAAATTTTAGATTTTTAAAATAATTTAAAAACAATTTTTTGTAAAATATGTTTAACATTTAATTTAGAAAATTGCTTTAATACTTAATTTAAAATAATACTTTAGAAATAACTAAAATAAGGTTACCTTATAACTATACATTAGATTTCCTTCTTTAAACAAAATACCAAATCATTCTTGAAATAATTATTACGATAATGGATTTTAAAAAAAATACTTACTTGGAATTTATTTTAAAACATTTAAGTTAAAAATACTTCAATAATTGGTTAAAAAAACATACTATATGAATATTTGAAAATAAGGTTACTTTATCAAATATAAAACTAGGTTTTCACTTCTTTAAAACAAAATAATAAGTCACTTTTTAAATAATTACTACGGTAATTGATTTGAAAAATATTTACTTTAGAATTTAGATATTTAGAAATAATAAATTTCCTAAAACATATCTTTCAAAATAACATTAAACCCTTTATCTTATATTTTAAGATTTATTTGTAAACGTACTTGGCTATCCAGAGAAATATACTTCTCTTCAATTCTTTTTTAAATTTCTAATTTAAAACACTTGAATCAATTTCCAAATTGATTTCCAATTTACTCCCTTTTATTCCAAAATCCATTAATTTCATATTTAAATCCTTAATTATGATTTAAAATACTTTTAACTGAAAATTCCAATTTTTAGATTTCTCAATTACTTCTATATCATTTTAAACAAATTTTAAACTTTGATTTTTAAAATAATTCTTTGTTCCTTTAATTGATATAACTTAAGTTTTCAATTCATTAATTTCGTTTAATTCAAAATTCTTTTTCTTTTCATTCTCGAAGTTATTTATTGTTATTTTCATATTACTTCTATTTCTTTTCAATTCATTCTTAATTTATTCAAATTTCCTAAGGTTATTTCGCTCACAAATTCACTTCTTTATTTTCTTCCAAAATCTTGTTTATATATTTTTGGTAACCCATTATACCCAAATATAGTCAATCAAACCATAACATTCAATATTCCAATATAATTCATCATAGAATATCAATTAATCACACAGAGAATATTAAGCAATTTAAATAAATGTTGAGGGGTCCAGTTGGATCCCTCCAACCTGTTTTCCCTGCATCCACAGACGTTAGCACAATATAAAATACCAATTCCAAAATATACCATACTATAACACATCAATTAATTTAACCATTCAATCAATTATTTAAATTTCCTCATTTACATTTAAATTTAAACTGAGTGAGATTAACTCACCTTTGCTTTTTGTTTGCAGTCCATTACTGTCTCGACCCGTTTTCATGACTTTTTACCTTGAATAAACATTGGATTCATTTTGTTAATATTCGAATAAATCGAACAAATAATTTCCATTTGCTAAATTTAATTTAGTTAATTTTAGATGACAATTTAACTAACCTAGTTTTCATTTTTTTTCTCTTTTCTTTCCAGCTAATAATTTTACACTAGGGTATATATAAATATCCTAATTTTTCAAATAAATATATTAACTAACAATATAGTGAACTGATTATTATACATATATTATATAGCTTGCCTTATTGTAAATTATCCTTATTATAATTACATTATTTTTTTTATATAACTAAATATTTTCTTCTCTTTTTTTTCTTTTCTGAAAAACAAAATACTGAGTTACATATACGAGTTCAACTTACTTAACTGAAAGAAAATCTAGTTACCTTATTGAACAGACCCGAGCACACCACCCTACATCTTGGCTTCGAACACAACGAGAAGCCACCGCAACCCTAGATGAACACGCGACCCATAACTGCACGCGCTTCCACCCTGTCGACGTCACAACACTACTCCACGGCCATGAACTCGCGCTCCCCAATACTCATCGCTACCTCGCCATCGTGACTCAATGCAAGAAAACATCGTGCGCAAGCGTTCCTTTGATCAAATCGACGCCGCCCCCTCCGCGAGCGCGCACGCGAGCTTCAGAAGCTCGATCTGATTTATTCGAATCTGATGAGAGAGGAGTCGGCCATTATTGTATTATTTTTTTTAGAGAACGAACTGCTTTGATTTGGGAAGGGTAAAGCAAAGAAGACGAAAGGGAAAAAGCTTCGGCTGTAAGATAAAGGGTGGGTGACGTGATTTTATATTTGTTAAACACTAATTTCTTCATAATCAGTTAGTAATTCTTAATTAAATTGCTGAATTAATTACCCACAAATCATATATCATGAAGTAGTTAATTACAAATATTTATTACTTAATCATTAATTAACCCGAACCCTAATTACAATTATAATGTAATTATTCCTTGCGTGTTAAAGTTGACTTGCGTGTTATAGGGTTAAGGTGAAACGAGATGATGATTTTGTATGCTGGTGTGAGTATGTAGGTCAATCAACCAATATATAAATATCTATTTAAATTTTAAATCGTTACGATTTCACAACTTAAAATCTCGATCGTATGGAGAAGATAGCCTTTTTGTAGCACTAAACATTGAATTTTCAACATGAAAATTCCAGCGCGTTTATATATCGTTCGCTCACATAATAAATCCGATCAATACGAAATTTTAAATCCAATAATAAAACACTATTACGGACCCAATGGAACTGGTTTCGTCGAATTCCGAGACTGTTCCTCGGAAGGCTATTTTTAAATTCAATTTAAAACAATAAAATTTCAAAACTGAACAAATCACTATTAAATTCAATTTTAACAGATCTATTGTCTTCAATGTTATCAATATAAATTTTATAAGCCTTCAAATTAATTTCGACAGGCCTAAAACTCCAAATTCAACATTTTACTCAACTTCAAATTATTTAATTCAATAATTTAATTATCAAATAAATTTTGATATTTGAATTCAAGTTAATATTTAACCATTAAATATTTAAAATTAATTTAAATATTCCAATTTTAAATGCTTAAAAATCCTAGGTCGTCGCATTCCTCCCCCCTTAAAAGAATTTCGTCCCCGAAGTTACTAGTTAGGAAGAATGGTCCAATACCCGTTTACTTTTCTCAAAACCAACAATTCAACATTCTTCCAACTATCCTTTCATAGAAGACCCCTTATCACTCTTACTAACTTTCCAAATCCTCCTATAGTTTCAAACTATACTACTTATTTAACCATTCAAGTTTCAATTTAAAACCAAAATTTGAATTATCAAAATTTCTAAAAAAAATTCTAACTCTCTAAATTTTCGAAAAATTTCGCCAGTGTCTCCTTTGCACGGCTAGCTCGGTACAACTACAAAAGGCCTCTACAGGCTCCCAAATCTCAAAAGAAAACAAAAAGCCAAGTGGCTCGATCCAAAAACCCAATAAAATTTCACAGAAATTTAAACACATACCTTTTTGTCGAGCATTTCAAATTTATCTTTTGAAATCAAAACCAGTTCTTCTTTCCCTTTATAATACCTGCATATTTTACTTAGCAATAATATCCAATCACAACTTTCAAAACATTTTTTGACTTCCTTACCAATGTCAATATCTATTCATTCAAATATTAACTTGGATTATATTTGTAATATCAATTTCCAATTAAGAATGCACCATTCCTTACTTAAGTTTAGTATAAGCATTATATATGCTCCTTTATTTATTTTCACTTCACCATTCTAGTTTATATCTATTTCTATTCAAATCGATTCTTTCATTTTCATATGAATTTAATTTATCTTTAACTCTGAATATTAAATTTTATTTTCCATTTATAACTAATTTATGTCACTATTTAAAATTGGGTCCATTTACTAATTTATTTAAATTTTCAGTTCGAATACGTTTAAAGTTAACAAATTTTTTTCAAAAATTTTCTAACTCCCAAAAATTTCGAAAAATTTCGACAGAGTCTCCTTTGTACGGAGGAGCTTTTGCAATTTGATAAAAGATATAAATACATATACATCGACCCACACGGTTGGAAAAACCAAAAACAGTTCATATTTCCTATTTTTATTGCGTAGGCGTACCTTATTTAGCATTTATAAGCAAACAGCTTATTTATTTAGCAGTTAGCACAACCACATCCAGCCACACGACTTCCAGGTACCTGTACTTACTCAATTTAAACATGTAAGTGCCAAATATATGAAGTTTAACAACATTTCACTTGCAATAATTAGAACATATGAATTCTAAAAGAAATTCCCATTAAACACTTTTTATAAGCAATTTAAATATTCCAACATTAATTTTAATTGCTTACAGCCAATCACATATCGTTTCACTTAATCCGAATGGTTAACAACCCACAAGCTTACATTTAATTTATTTTTAAGCAAACTGAACTCATATTTAATTCAATTGCTCTCAAAATCAATTTATTTTACTATTAACAATTCATAGAATTTTAATTACTTCCATTTACATCAAATGACAATTTATTCTATGCAATTTGACGAGATCTATGTGAATAAATAAGTATTTATGTTTTATAACCAATTAAAATGGATTTCAACTCAATTTATACTTAATTCTGTTCCATTTTTAAATTTATTCACAATCCATATATTCTCATTTTCATTGCATTTTAAATTTTAATACATTCACTTGCATTTCATTTTATTAACCAAACTAGTTTCATTATGCAAACAGGTTCCATCCAAAACCATTTGATCTAGCTCGACACATTCTGTTTAAATTTCATTTACAATCCATTTATTTACATTTCATTCCATATTTGTTTATGCCAAACTATTTTATTTAGCTCGAAAACAAGCCAGGCTATTTCATTCAATAACTATTTCTCAACTTATTTAAACCACAATTCATTGATTCTTATTTATTCCATCCATTTATTTATTCAATATAATTAGTTTATCCACTCCATCCATTATGAATTTTCATTCCCTTAAATATGATTTATAACTCACCGAATTCTATTTCGATTCAAATTTATTTTCACTTGATTTAAAACCAATTCAATACTATTAAACTTAGTTTAAGTTGAATTCAATTCAACTCCCCCATCTATTTAGCTTATGTCAATTTACTTCAATTTATTCAAATTTTATACTTAAGCTCATTTTCATTTTACAAGTAAATTTTTCTCTTTCTATTCAACTTAATTCTCTTTAAATTAAATCTCATTTTAAATCTACAATTTCATTTGATTTTTATTTATTACAAAATTTAAATTTTTAGATTTAACTCATGCAACTAATTAAATGGCCATTTCCAATTTATTTCCACTTATTTAGATTTTATTTGCAATTCAAACCATCACTATTTTAATCCAATTTAATTTTTCTTTATTCGACACATTTCCAATTATATTTAATTTGTTAACACTTCAAGTCAAGTTTTAATTAATAACTCAAATTCTAATTCTACCATTCTCTTTTAATTTACCATCCAATTTTATTAACTCATAATCCAACTTCATTCTCATTAATTTAATTAATTGCAAGGCCACTTTCAATTATATTTTCTTCACTAATGATTCAAGTCGAATTTGATTTATACCTTGAGTTTTAATCCCAAACTTCAATATTAACTCACCAATTCAGCTTCTATTTAACTACATTAGGTTTCCATTACATATTTCATTAACTAATTTATTATCAAATTATTTCTTTCCCTGGTTAAAATTCAATACCTGATTTTTAATTCCAAATATCACTTCATTTGATTTTCTTAAGTTCAATTTATTTTATAATTTAAGTTTGGATTTTCATTTTATTTTTCAATTCATCAAACAATATTTATTTTGGATTTTGTATTCCACGTTCAATTTTATAAGTCACAACTTATTATTTTACACATTTCCACTCATTCTAGGCTTGAATATATTCATCTTTTATTTTTAACTCAAGATTCACACTTATTTATAGCTCAAGCATATATTTATTTCCATGGATTTCTAATTCTTTTATAAGTTATTCCAATTCATTCCATTCAATAACTCAATTGAATTTTTATTCTAATTCAATTTTTATTTTAACTCAAATTTATTTAACTCAATTCGATTTCAACTTAATTCGAATACAACTTTCAGCCTATTTCAATTAATTTCAATCCAGTCAAATTTTTATTCCCCAATCCAAGTTGATTTCATTTTTAACTTTTCACTTTAAATTTAAATTCCAACATTCAAGCTTACATTTCCTTCCTGATTTAAAAATCATCTTCATTTATAAGCTTATAACCTATCTCATCAAGATTTTAATCGTCCAACTTTTGGTTTCAAATCATTTTGAAATCTCCAACATCTCAAATCACATTTCTCAAAAGTTAAACCAATCCTGGTTTTATTCCCAACAAATTTCCTTTGAAATTTTCGAAAACAACTAGCTTTTCTGAACAAATCAATTTGGCAGCAATCTGTCACTTAGAAATTCGAAAATGAATACTGATGATGCGGCCGTCATCATAAGAATTATTTCCTAATAATCCAAGTGATTCAATGCTATACCACTTTCAAAATCTTTTTAAAACAAAATTCCTTTCAGGAATATCTCTAAAACAATAATGCTATTATTTATCTTCAAATACTTCCAAATCTCCGGGATTTAAATTTCCAAATCCTGCTTAAATAAATTTTAACTACAATTCATTTGCACAGCTTATGCTTATACAAATTCTTATTTGATTATATTTCAATTTATAAATTACATTTATAATTCATATTTATAAATTTCATTTTACAATGAATTTATTCCTTAAACTTTGGTTGTATTTTCAATTTCTAGTTAAATTTTACCTAAATCAACTCAAGTTGTACTGAAATACGAACCATTTGGGTTAACGAAGAAGAGGTAGAAGGAGAAAATAGAAAACAACAATAGAATCTAACCATCGCAGCGGAATAAAATATAATAGATATTAAATAATATTTACACAAAACAAATATATATTCGTTTTATACATACATAATCATCAGAGTACATCATCAGAGTTCAACAACAACAACAATAACATACAACTGGATACACAACTACTCAACACAGCGGAATATATATATAAAACAAGTACGGATATACGTATCATCATCCAGCTCGTCTCCTGAGCTCCACAGCATCATATCCTGTATTCTATAATACTCGGTCTAACCCAAGCATTACAGTTAAATAACACCCGAGTCAGTCTGGAATACCAGCGTGAGAAAATCACACCCAACTGATTTTTATAGTTTCAAAAATCCTTTGAAAACAAAAGCATCTCGTAAGACCATGTCACAAATAAACATGTCGGGTTTTTACCTTACGATAGCTAAAACGATTTTTATAGAAATCCTCTGATATTATAATAGGGTCTATATACAAATACTTATAAAATAGCCGAAATTGTTACATCTATTAAATTCCAGCTACTAGCCATAAAGTGGGTAATACAAACAAAACTCGTACAAGGCTCGTAGGGAGAATGGATTTCCAACTAATGACTAGGCACTGGGGTACCACCTGTCACAGTACGTGGCCTAGATCACAGTACCGAGTAGTACGCCTGCTCCCCTGCAACACAAGGCCTGGACTACCCCTTACTGGATAATCCCGAGTGAGATCACCCCACGGTTGGGATCAGCAACCGCCCACTAAGCCGAAATAAAAGGCACATCTAGATAGTGATGACCTCACCCTGCTTGGGTGCTACCCACCTAGCCTTGCTGCATAACTCCTGATTTTCAGTCATTCCCATTTGCTGAGGCTTGAGGCTAAGCGTTACCTTTTTGGAACATATCCCTTAGAATGCCCATCGTCCACCTGACGGAACCGGGTTCGAACGGAACCGAAGTCACTACTCCTACTATATCCATTTTGGAAATATCCTCAGGATTAGTAGCGATTAGCCCTTGCACTTCACTACTCCATCTTCGAATCCATACTCGTTTCCTACGAAACGTACAAACCAGATCGAAGTGTTTTTCGAGAAATAAATCTCGATCCCGGTCTCTTCGAAACGATCAGCGCATTTGTCTAATATCGATAGTCGGTGATTTAACTATCAATTAATATTTACAACATCCATCAAACAATAAATAATTTCCCAAAATTATTTATTTATCTCAAAAATATCTTCACAAGATATATTTTCACTTTCAATCCCTTGTAAACAGTTTTCAAACTATCTTCCTTTCTCAGAATAAATCCCAAGTATTTTCTATTTCCACTGGAATCACTAAGCACAAAATTTTAGATTTTTAAAATAATTTAAAAACACTTTATTGTAAAATATGTTCAACATTTAATTTAGAAAATTGCTTTAATACTTAATTAAAATAATACTTTAGAAATAACTAAAATGAGGTTACCTTATAACCATACATTAGATTTCCTTCTTTAAACAAAATACGAAATCATTCTTGAAATAATTATTACGATAATGGATTTAAAAAATATATTTAATTGGAATTTATTTTAAAACATTTAAGTTAAAACTACTTCAATAATTGGTTAAAAAAACATACTATATGAATATTTGAAAATAAGGTTACTTTATCAAATATAAAACTAGGTTTTCACTTCTTTAAAACAAAATAATAAGTCACTTTTTAAATAACTACTACGATAATGGATTTGAAAAATATTTACTTTAGAATTTAGATATTTAAAAATAATAAATTTCCTAAAACATATCTTTCAAAATAACATTAAACACTTTATCTTATATTTTTAGATTTATTTTGTAAACGTACTTGGCTATCCAGAGAAATATACTTCTCTTCAATTCTTCTTTAAATTTCTAATTTCAAACACTTGAATCAATTTCCAAATTGATTTCCAATTTACTCCCTTTTATTCCAAAATCCATTAATTTCATATTTAAATCCTTAATTATGATTTAAAATACTTTTAACTGAAAATTCCAATTTTTAGATTTCTCAATTACTTCTTTATCCTTTTAAATAAATTTTAAACTTTGAATTTCAAAATAATTCTTTATTCCTTTAATTGATATAACTTAAGTTTACAATTCATTAATTTCGTTTAAATCAAAATTCTTTTTCGTTTCATACTCGAAGTTATTTATTGTTATTTTCATATTACTTCTATTTCTTTTCAATTTATTCTTAATTTATTCAAATTTCCTAAGATTATTTCGCTTACAAATTCACTTCTTTATTTTCTTCCAAAATCCAGTTTATATATTTTTGGTAACCCATTGTACCCAAATATAGTAAATCAAACCAAAACATTCAATATTCCAATATAATTCATCATAGAATATCAATTAATCACACAGAGAATATTAAATAATTTAAATAAATGTTGACGGGTCCAGTTGGATCCCTCCAACCTGTTTTCCCTGCATCCATAGACGTTAGCACAATATAAAATACCAACTCCAAAATATACCATATTGTACCCCATCAATCAATTTAACCACTCAATCAATTATTTAAATTTACTCATTTAAATTTAAATTTAAACTGAGTGAGATTAACTCACCTTTGCTTTTTGTTTGCAGTCCATTACCGTCTGGACTCATTTTCATGACTTTTTCCCTTGAATAAACATTGGATTCATTTTGTTAATATTCGAATAAATCGAACAAAAAATTTCCGTTTGCTAAATTTAATAATTAATTTTAGATGATAATTTAACTAACCTAGTTTGCATTTTTTCTTTTTCTCTTTTCTTTCCAGCTTATAATTTTATACTAGGGTATACATAAATATCCTAATTTCTCAGATAAGTATATTAACTAACAATATAGTGAACTGATTATTATACATATATTATATAGCTAACCTTACTGTAAATTATCCTTATTATAATTACATTATTATTTTTATATAACTAAACATTTTCTTCTCTCTTTTTTTCTTTTCGGAAAAACAAAATACTGAGTTACATATACGAGTTCAACTTACTTAACTGAAAGAAAATCTAGTTACCTTACTGAACAGACCGAGCACACCACCCTACATCTTGGCTTCGAACACAACGAGAAGCCACCGCAACCCTAGATGAGCACGCGACCCATAATTGCACGCGCTTCCACCCTGTTGACGTCGACGTCACAACACTACTCTGCGGCCACAAACTCGCACTCCCCAATACTCATCGCGACCTCTCCATCGCGACTCAATGCAAGAAAACATCGTGCGCAAGCGTTCCGTTGATCGAATCGATGCCGCCCCCTCCGCGAGTGCGCACGCGAGCTTCAGAAGCTCGATTTGATTTATTTGAATCTGATGAGAGAGGAGTCGGCCATTATTGTATTATTATTTTTAGAGAACGAATTGCTTCGATTTGGAAAGGGTAAAGCAAAGAAGACGAAAGGGAAAAAGCTTCGGCTGTAAGATAAAGGGTGGGTGACGTGATTTTATATTTGTTAAACACTAATTTCTTCATAATCAATTAGTAATTCTTAATTAAATTGTTGAACTAATTACCCACAAATCATATATCATGAAGTAGTTAATTACAAATATTTATTACTTAATCATTAATTAACCCGAACCCTAATTACAATTATAATGTAATTATTCCTTGCGTGTTAAAGTTGACTTGCGTGTTAATAGGGTTAAGGTGAAATGAGATGATGTTTTTGTATGCTGATCTGAGTATGTAGGTCAATCAATCAATATATAAATATCTATTTAAATTTTAAATCGTTACGATTTCACAACTTAAAATCTCGATCGTATGGAGAAGATAGTCTTTTTGAAGCACTAAACATTGAATTTTCAATATAAAAGTTCCAGCACGTTTATATATCATACGCTCACACAACAAATCCAATCAATAAGAAATTTGAAATCCAATAATAAAACACTATTACGGACCCAATGGAACTGGTTTCGTCGAATTCCGAGACTGTGCCTCGGAAGGCTATTTTAAATTCAATTTAAAACGATAAAATTTCAATACTGAACAAAACACTGTTAAATTCAATTTTAACACATCTATTGTCTTCAATGTTATCAATATAAATTTTATAAGCCTTCAAATTAATTTTGACAGGCCTAAAACTCCAGATTCAACATTTTACTCAACTTCAAATTATTTAATTCAATAATTTAATTATCAAATAAATTGTGATATTTGAATTCAAGTTATTTAACCATTAAATATTTAAAATTAATTTAAATATTCCAATTTTAAATGCTTAAAAATCCCGGGCTGTCATAATCTCGAAGTTTAGTTTTGACTAGAATCGTTCGATTGCTGCAATCTAATTTGGCTTCATATTTCGACAACCAATTCATCCCGAGTAGGATTTCATATTCATTGAAGTCGAGAACATAAAGGTTAATAGGAAATTTATGGCCAGAATAAGAGATAGGCACTCTCCTACAATATAAACAAAGATTTACAGGACCAACCACTGGATTCTTCACGCAAATAGGTTCATCGACAAACTTGAGATTAAGTTTTAATTCGTCCACGATCTGTTGGGAGATAAAGCTATGTGAAGCTTCCGTATCGAATAAAACTCTAACAATTCTTTCACCAACAATAAGGTTACCCTCCAAAACTCCCTTTCCTTCATTCACCTTTGAAGTTGAGGGGTTATCTTTTATTGCGCACACTTTTGCTATTTGTGCTTGTTTCTTTTTCAGGCAATTCTTAACTCCATGTCCTGGCTGGTGACAATAATAGCATTCCTTGGATCTTCGACTTGTCTTTACAAGTTGATTTTTCTTAATTTGTTTCTTTGGCTTCTCACAATCATTTTCTAAATGACCTTTCTCTTGACAGTTATAACAAGTAACATTTCGGGCTGGATTCTCTTGATTACTCCTCTTCTTCTCCTTGCCTTGAACCGGTTTCTTTCCCTCGAATTTTCTTTTCTTCCAATTCGAACTACTTGAACTCCCCTTCTCTTTCGGAACTTCCTGCATATCTAAAGTAGCATATCGATAACCCATATTAATCAAGTCCGAAAAAGATTCTTTAATGTGGGCTGTCATTGTTTGCGCCAAAAATGGTCACAAACCCCAGATACCATGAAAGCACCGGTGTATGGACACAAATTCAACAATATTCAAGCACAAAAATCAGATCTCAGCAAGTAAAAACAGCAATTCAGGAATAATGAACAGAGACACACGATTTATAGTGGTTCGGCTATCTCCGGCCTACATCCACTTCAAAGTTTTTATCTTTTTTATTAATTATCCTTGCTGGTTACAGATGATTACAGCAGTATGAATGAGGAATTTTCGAGTATAATAGTAATATTGAAGTGTCAAAATGAATCCGGTAGAGTCTGGGCGTTCAGCAGGCCAAAGATCCCATTTCTGTAGGCTTCAGGACGCTATTTATAGGCATAGGAGGTTCAGATCGCGCTCAAACTTCGAGAGTACGTGAGTGGGCCCACGCGACCGACCCCACCAAGTTTCGACTCAATCTGAGATCGATACGAAGTGATTTCGTATCCATCAAAAAATGATCCAATCAAGCTGAAACTTGGCAGGAGCAATCTTTACCTTGTACAGAAGCTTCCGTGAAATTTCGTTGCATTTGGATCAGCGGTTCGGGAGATATGATCGATACGAATTGATTTGCGCGATTGTTGTTGCGTTCGTATCCATCCCATTCGACTAGATAGAAGCACGTGCACATGCGGTGACATGTAGTGTAATCCCTGGGTTGATCCACTTTGGGTGCCGAGTTGAATGCTTCCTTCCCGGAGACGTGGACTTGTATCCATGTTTTATGCTTCGTCCATATCTATCGCTTCGCAACGGCATGCTCGTATCCATCGATTCATGTTTCTCTTTGCATCGATTCCAGGAGTACACTTTGCATCGATACACTGATCGATACGAAATGACCATGGGGGGGCCATCAATACGAAGTGGTTGTGATGAAATGGATACGAGCTTACCCTTATGATGGATACAAATGTGCCCTTACCTGAACGATGCGAACGAAGCGTTACCCAATGGAATCGAACAGAGCTCCGGTGATCGATACGAAGTCATTGAGTCGAACCTGTACCTATCGATACGAATGGTATCGATTCGAAGTCCTTACTTTCTGATCAATACGAAACATATCGATTCGAACCACCACCATGCCCTGCCTCTGATCGATACGAACACTATCGGTTTGAAACACTATCCTCCTGAGCGATGCGAAACACATCGATGCGAAACACATCGATACGAACCAATCCTTTGCTCCGATGGATACGAACAACATGTCCTTCCGACCTTGCATCGATCTTATCTCCTTCATACGAACTCCGATTAGCCTGAAATTTGAAACATAGCCTCTCCTAGTCCTCATCATCATCTCCAATCAATTCCGTCCCGATCAGAGCTCAACCAAGTTTCGACGACATCGATTGCAGCCTTGATTCCAATCGATCTCCAATCCCAATATCCATCGTTCCTTACCAATTTATTGATATTCCAGCCTTGACCAAAAGGTGGGATAACATTTGCTCCTCAAAATATGCCTTGTGATAAGAAGGCGTGTTTTGTATAGTTCCGAATCTGATATCCGAAGTCCATAACCAATTCCAATTCCATGTCCCTTCGAACTCGACAACCGAGTCCTAATCCATCCTTATCCAATAGCCAATAACCGAATCCACGACCTCTACGGGTCGATATTCAAATCCATAACCTCTCCGGGCTCATGCCAAGCGCAATCCACACCTGACGACCGTGGTCTAGTGTCCCTGGCGTTGAGCTAACCTCTCCGTGTTCTTGCCAAGCGCAATCCACACCTGGCGACTGTGGTCCAATGTCCCTGGACGTTCAGCTAACCTTTCCGGGTTCTTGCCAAGCGTAATCTACACTTGACGACTGTGGTCCAGTGTCCCTGGATGCAAGAAATTCCGTGGCTTAAGTCCTAAGCCGAATCCTGGTCACTCCGGACCCTTGTATAACATAGTCCATACTCAACGACCTGAAAATAGTAATTGATAATACAAGGCCTAAGTCCTAGGTTGAATCCTGGTCTCTCCGGACCCTTGCCGAGCATAGTCCATACTCAGCGACCTGAAAATAACAATTGATAATACAGGGCCTAAGTCCTAGGCTGAGTCCTGGTCTCTCCGGACCCTTGTCGAGCATAGTCCATACTCAACGACCTGAATGAGTCAATTTACCACGTTCGGGTAAAGCGACTCGCCCCTTGCTAGGCATAATCCATACCCGACGACCTTTTATCAAAAACCAGATAAAAATCCAATCAAAATCCAATCCAAAATCCAAATCAAAAACCAGAAAATCAGAAATCCAAAACAGCATCCAAAACCGAAAACAATCATCCAAAGGAAAATTCAAATTAGAAAGCAGCAAACAAAACCAGGAGGTCAATCCAAACTCCAAAACCAAGCCAGAAAAATCAGTGTCCAATCCAAAAGCAAAAGACAAATTTCACAAACCATAGCCTCGCGGTTTATCATCATTCAGAGCATGCCTAGGGGCTATCTCTGTCCCCATACATGTGTAAATGACTTTGCCGTTGCCAGTGGTTTGTTACTTATTTCATATTATCCTGGTCAAGGGATAATCAATCGGCCATCATCCCTGGACCTTGCGCCATCGTTGTTCGAGGTAGGTGGTGGCTGCTCCTGCTCCACCGTTGCATTCCGAGTTCCGACATATTGTCGCAACTGTCCATTCCTTACATGCTCCTCGATTATGTCCTTTAAATGTCTGCAGCTTTTGGTATCATGTCCGCCCAAATCATGAAAGAGACAGTGCCTTCCTGATGCCCTCTCCCGTTCTGATGGTTCTCTCCAAGCCGGCCTTCAGTAGGATAGGTGATTCCGAGTATCCAGGTATATCCGCTCCAGCGTCTCGTTCAATCCTGTGTATGAAGAAAACATTGGATCCTTCCATCGCTTCCTAGCTTTTCTAGAATCATCGTCCAACTTCCTTTTTTCCTTTATCTTTATCCGAACCTTTGCTGGATGGTCCTCCACCCTCAGTTGCATTCACCTCCTTCAACTTTAAATCTACACACGCATCCTCTTGTCGGAGGAACCTCTCAGCTTCGTGAAAGAATTCCTCGAGATCCAGTGGTGGGTCTCGTATTAAAGATACCTTGAAATCCGAATCCTCCCTGACTCCTGACACTACCGCCATTAAAACCATTGATGGATCCGGCCGATCCACCGAAGCAACTGCCGCATTGAATCGAGTTAGAAAATCTCTAAGTGATTCATCCATCCTTTGTTTCACCGACGTTAGCGTCATTACGTTCTTTGGTCTCTTAATATGGACCCGAAACTGTCCCAAAAACCTATCCACCAATTACCTCCAAGTTCTAATAGATCCTTCCTCCAATTGCCTAAACCACATTGCAGCTAAGTCCGTCAAGTACAAAGGAAAGCATCGGGCCATCACTTCCTCCGATACCCCCAGCACTTCCATATGTCTAGTATATCTCATCAAATGATCAGTCGGATCAGCCTTGCCATTATTTACTTCCACGCTAGGTAGCTTGAACTTAGGTGGATTCTGAGCTATCCTGATTTCCCGAGCGAACGGACTCCTGTTCACTCCTTCCAAGTCTCTATCGGTCAAGCCTCTATGCATGGTTTTTCTAATGATCTCCACTAATCGAGTATTGTCTGTCAGGGGTTGCCCCCCATTCCCCCGAGGGAACTCCGGTACATACTCCTCGTGCGGTTTGCTGATGTTAGCAGTCGCTCTAACCTGTTGAGCTCCTTCCCAAGGTGCTCCTGTGTTGGATCCTACGGGACTGCCCCCAAGCCCTCGTTGATCGCCTTCCGGTTTTGTGTTCCGTCCTCCATTGGGTTCCATAACCCTAGCTCCTTGTTCCACATTAACAGCCGCTGTAGTTGTTCCTAAGTTCTGCATCCCTACAGCTCTTATCTGCTCAAAGAAAGTCTGCATCATTTCCTGTTGACTTTTCAACAATCTCTCTTGCAAAGAATTTGCCATAGCTTCCATTTCATCCCTGGTGATGTAGACGGAAGCTTGTCCTTCTCCAGCTCCGGAGGAAGCTTCTTGACTTCCTTCGTGTTGGCTTCTCTCAGCCCTTCGCCCTCTACTGTTTTGTCTAGTCATTTTCTCTAAGGCTGAATTCTTCACGCTCTTCTAATCCAAACTTCAATCCAATGTTGCGGGTGCTTGTTCTTCTCAGTGAAAGCACCAAAGTGTTTGCGTCAAAAATGGTCACAAACCCCAGATACCGTGAAAGCACCAGCGTATGGACACAAATTCAACAATATTCAAGCACAAATATCAGATCTCAGCAAGTAAAAACTGCAATTCAGGAATAATGAATAGAGACACAAGATTTATAGTGGTTCGGCTATCTCCGGCCTACGTCCACTTCAAAGTTTTTACCCTTTTTATTAATTATCCTTGCTGGTTACAGATGATTACAACAGTATGAATGAGGAATTTCGATTACAATAGTAATATTGAAGTGTCGAAATGAATCCGGTAAAGTCTGCGCGTTCAGCAGGCCAAAGATCCCATTTCTGTAGGCTTCAGGACGCTATTTATAGGCATAGGAGGCTCCGATCGCGCTCAAACTTCGAAAGATTTTTTCTGGCACGTGAGTGGGCCCACGTGACCGACCCCACCAAGTTTGGACTCGATCTGAGATCGATACGAAGTGATTTCGTATCCATCAAAAAATGATCCAATCGAGCTGAAACTTGGCAGGAGCAATCTTTACCTTGTATGGAAGCTTCCGTGAAAATTTCGTTGCATTTGGATCAGCGGTTCGGGAGATATGATCGATACAAATTGATTTGTGCGAGTGCTATTGCGTTCATATCCATTGGTTCGAATCCATCCCGTTCGACTCGATAGAAGCACGTGCGCATGCGGTGACGTGTCGCATAATCCCTAGATTGATTCACTTTGGGTGCCGAGTTGAACGCTTCCTTCCTGGAGACGTGGACTTGTATCCATGTTTTATGCTTCGTCCATATCCATCGCTTCGCATCGGCATGCTCGTATCCATCGATTCGTGTTTCTCTTTGCATCGCTTCCAGGAGTACACTTCGCATCGATACATTGATCGATATGAAATGACCATGGGGGGCCATTGATACGAAGTGGTTGTGATGAAATGGATACGGAACTTACCCTTGCGATGGATACGAACGTGCCCTTACCTGATCGATGCAAACGAAGCGTTACCCGATGGAATCGAACTGAGCTTTGGTGATCGATACAAAGTCATTGAGTCGAACCTGTACCGATCGATATGAACGGTATCGATTCGAAGTCCTTACTTTCTGATCGATACGAAACGTATCGATTCGAACCACCACCATGCTTTGCCTCTGATTGATCGAACACTATCAGTTCGAAACACTATCCTCCTGATCGATGTGAAACACATCGATACGAACCAATCCTTTGCTCCGATGGATACGAACAGCATGTCCTTCCTACCTTGCATCGATTATATCTCCTTTATACGAACTCCAATTAGCCTGAAATTTGAAACATAGCCTCTCCTAGTCCTCATCATCATCTCGAATCCATTCCGTCCCGAGCAGAGCTCAACCAAATTTCGACGACATTGATTGCAGCCTTGATTCCAATCGATCTCCAATCCGAATATCCATCATTCCTTGCCAATTTGTTGATATTCCAGCCTTGACCAAAAGGTGGGATAACAGTCATCCGCTCGTGATATTCCTTATTCATTCCCCGAATGAATCTTTCATTTTTCTCAAGGGTGTACTCATTAGCTCTGGACCAAATCGAGACAATTCATTGAATTTATTCAAGTACTCCTCAAATGATAGACTTCCTTGCTTCAAATCTAGGAACTCCTGGTACATTCGAGAGTTCCAGCAGATGGAATATATCGCTGCTCAAACACTTCTTTAAATCGTCTCCAAGTAAACTTATCTTCTGACTCATCCACAATAACTGTCTCCTACCAAGCTGATGCTTCTTCTTGGAGTTGCCAAGAAGCTATTAGTCGCTTTTGATTGTCTTCCAACTTCAATCCCTTGAAAATTCTTTCATAGGATTGGATCCAGGCTTGGGCTTCTACAACAGATTCCTTGCAAGTAAACAGCTTTCCACCAAGTCTTGAAAAACTTTTATATAGATCAGCCAGATTCGGCTGAGATTGAGTAGTTGCAGTTGTGGGAATTTGACCTGTTGCGGTGGTATTTCCCTATTCCCTACCTTGTCGTCTTCTTCTGCTCATTCTCACTATCTGTAAATAGCAAGAGAACTTGATTTAGGCATACCGACAAGATATCTTAGGAAACATTAATAGTTTAAAAGAAATAGACTAAGGAAATTTGAGGTTTTAGTCTTTCTGTTTATACTCATTCTAGGGTATACTTCACCCTATCTCTAATGAGCCATCTAATGTGTTATACTCCATATCTAAAGTTCTTACTCAACCTTCAGCTCTGATACCACTTTGTCATGACCCGAATTCCAATGTTCGAAAATTGAAACTAATTACCTCACTTGTATTCGACTGCCAAAGATTCAAACATCGAACTCCAGTCGGATGGACCTTATAACCACATTATATGAATATAAATAGTGGAAACAAAATGAATATCATCTACCAACACAGATAAAACATGATACAATATCCAACACAATATCTATCCCAGCTATCAGAGTGATACAAATATGATACAACAATAATATGACAATAGAAACTTCAACTTCGACAAGGTCTTCCAAACCCCAACACTTCAAAGATTTCCAAATCCAAATCTTCTAGAAGACTTCAAATCCAAGCTAACTTCAAAACACGGATAACCTGCTTCTAGGCTACCCGTGCGGAAAATTATAGGCACCCAGAGTTTAGGAAAGGAACAATAAATTCCGGGTCAGTCATGGGACTGGTATGAGTAAACGAAAATAGTTGTTTGAAATAAAAGCAGTTTATTCTAATCAAAAAAAAAAACAAAAGAACTTGAAAGAAATCCGTAATGCTTTTCGAAAATAAAACTACCATAAGGCCTCCTACCACACACACAATGCAAGCGCAGACTTGGAGGAGATTCCTCCTTATGATAGTCAAAAATGCTTGATACGAGAAAATACTTTTAGATATTATTATTAGTGCATAGTGTGAACCATTTTCGAAAGTATAATATTAATCTTAGCCAGCATAGGTACCATTATACTATGCCTACTATAGCTACCACCTGAGGTGGTAGGTTATACAATTTAAAACCGTATTGGGCTCATATTGTTTTATTTGGTTTTCCAACAGATGGTCGGGCAAAAGAACTTCCCACATAAAAAAATGAAACGCCTCTGGAGGGACGTCCCTGAGAACCTAACCGGATCTCTTCTACACAAGGCCGGGTTACCTCTATAACTAGGTAACAACTGACGCGAGTATGCCACCTCCCGG
Organism: Allium cepa; assembly: GCA_030765085.1. Classification (NCBI taxonomy): domain Eukaryota; kingdom Viridiplantae; phylum Streptophyta; class Magnoliopsida; order Asparagales; family Amaryllidaceae; genus Allium; species Allium cepa. The sequence continues at coordinate 1,016,896,240 of CM060945.1, forward strand.
TCGTTAATAACCTTTATCCGAAGTGCTTCACAACCGACAACCACAAAACAATAAGTTTGCAGCAACCATACAGTAAGTATCTGGGCTCCATACCATGATACCACTTATAATCCAGAAGGAAATGGACATACCCTAAGGGGGAGCTACCCCCAAATAACCTTGCTGCCACGATTCCTGTTTTGACCATGACCGTGTTGTGAGGTTTGACGAAGTCTCGTCCACAAAGCTACGCTTTTTCACAAAGCCATGCTTCGATCAACAAATGATCAGCAGCACTTAGCATGCCACACTACCAAATTGGGCTTATATTACTAAGAACCTTCAACTACATAACCTCTGAGCTCGTATATCTCAAAGAAGGGTGTTAAGCTAAGAGAATAAATTCTCCGCCACCAACATATATATATTTGAAAGAAATCGGCTTTATATCTCAATTTGTAATGTCAGACATACATCCATACAAGTCTGTTCCGGGTTCGAACAGAACCGAAGGCACTTCCGAAGAAGTCCTTGCAATCCGGTGATCCACAATCCCGATCGGATTTCCCATCACTTAGAGAATCTCTATACCAGAACAACTCAGTGTAGAGACAATCGATAGGTTATCCTATCGTTCTCGCAAATACCCGGTCTTCACGACCGGTCTTCAAATGTTATCCATAACGTCGTATCACATATTCGGAATGGGTTATATGACACAAAGGTCCTCTCCCGGCTAAACCGAATAGTGAACGTCAATTAAAAACACGTGGCGGTATCAATCACAAAGATTCATATTCGGGATTCGATGTGGGTTTTGGATAACTAACTGAAATCCGACTCCCTGTCGCATCGAAATTCAAATACTATTTTATGGGCTAATAGGTTTTCATAATCACACAACAGTATATTCAGTACCAATATCACAGCTCGGTACAAAGCATTATTACATAGCATCACATCACATAACAGGAATATCAGTCCAACACACAGTATTCAAGAAGATCAAAACACCTTTAATTCAGGTAAATAAATCATGTGGTTTAACTTTAATAATCACATAGTTACTCTCATTTGAAATCTTTAATCCATGATAAAATATCATTAATTACAATTGGTTAGATCTTAATCATTCCCATTAATTAATCACCCCTTAATTAATTATCTTAATTAATCTCAAATTAATTAATCTTAATTAATCTCAAATTAATTAATCTTAATTATTAATTAATTTAAATCTTAATTATCAATTAATTTAAAATTAAATTTTAATTAACTAAATAATTATTTCTTAAGAAATTATACTGACAAGCCATTAATCGTTTAAATAAACCAAAAGATAATTGAATTGTTTTGATTATCTTTTGAACCTTATTCAATAAATTACTTTTATCACATTAGCTACCTTAAAAGGTTAAGATTTAGTTTTAAATAACATTTTATTTTAATTTTCTTTTGAATTATATTATAAATGACTTTGTAAAATTATGTATCAAAAATTAAATAAATTAAAATTTAGTTACTTTTAAAAAAAATCACACTTAAATCCTTGATTTATTTAACTTAAGTCAAATGTGTAAATTTGAAACATGGTTTAAATTGTTTAAAAGTTAAAAAAACTATTTCACATATTAATCACGAGACTTGATTCGAGTCACACCCGAGAGCTTTGCTCGTTTACTTCGGGTTTATCAGGAATTCAACCCGAGTGCAGCTGTTTCAACTTAAAAAAATTTCTAAGCATTTTCAACCCGACGCAGTACAGAATTTACTCGAGACTAAACTCGGGTCACCACATGATTATCCCGAAGCCTTCTTCGAGTCAAACCCAGCTCCTTTATTTTTCCAACTACTGACACCATCAATTCACCGTGCACATGCACAACTGAAATTGCCACCTCCAGTCATAACTCCGGCCTCCATCGAGTCGATGATCATCTCACCAAACATTCACACCACCCAAAAATCCATAGCTTCAGTAATTTTGAAAAAGAGTCATTTGGCTCAAAACTGGGTTGAAGCTCGACTAAGCAAAATCCCTTGTCAACCACACACCTCCTCCAAATGACCTCGTCTAGTCCGATGCAGCACAGACCACGTAATTGGTCAAATTTTGATTACTGCATAAGCATAAGCTAAAACCCTAGTTTGATCTCGATAACCACCCTCAACTGATTATAAAATCGATGGGTATTTTCCCATTAATCCCTGAGTCTTCCTCCACCTTCACGAGCAACCCCGACCCTAACCATCGCATCGATGATCGACAATGGCCATAAACCCCAAAATTGACCATTTCAGCTTATCTCAGTGAATACTGAATTAAAAATTATGAATTTGTTTTCAAAAATCATTAAATTTGATAAGCTTTCAGACAGTATACTCGAAACTAAGATTTATAACATTTGAAATTCAACAGGGTTTGCATTGTGACTGTATTTTTAAAATTTTCTAGAGAAACTTTAGTTTATTATGCTTAAATTCATTTTTACAATTTAAGACATGTCAAAACAAACAACTTTTGTTTGAATTCTGAGATTAAACAAGAATCAAAGGTAGGGGAGTTGGATTTTATACAAGATTATAAGTTTCTTTTACCTGGAAATAAGATGATTCAGACTTGAATTAACAGGCATGGGCATGTGTACAAATTCATGGATTCTGTGCATACAACAATGTTCAAATTCACATCAAACATCAGAGCTTAAAAACATTTACTCACCTGAAAACTGAACAAAAAATAACTTTTGGGTTTTGAACAGAGACTACTATTTGAAACTACAGTATTGATTCTTTTTTTCCTGTTTTGATTTTGAGTGGTATTTGGGTTTTTGTAAGATAACGATTTTGTTTTCTTTTCCAGGTTTCCTAAGTTTTGGTTTTAACGAATAAACTTAGATTGTGTTGCATATATAAAAGAAGATTTTACAGAGGAGGCTTATCTGGTTAAGCTATTTTTCTGTTTTTTTCCTTTTTTTTATTTGTTGATTTTTCTTCCATTGCCTACAATCTTTGACCAGAATATTTTCTTTTCGGTGGCTAAGTGTCACGACCCAAAATTCATCGTTCAAAAGTCGACATCAAATACCTCACTTGTATTCAACCGGCGGAGATTCAAACGTCAAATTTTAGTTCGGATGAAGTTTATAACAACAATAGATGAATATAAAACAGCGAAACAGAATAAATATCATACGTACATCACAGATACAACATCGTAATATCCATTACTACATCAGAGTATTTAATATACACCACAACTCCAAATACAATATAATAATACTACAGTGATCATATACCCAAAAAAGTCTTCAAATTGAAAGAAGTGATAACGAACTCCCAAAAGATAAACACCTGAGATCTCCAACTTGTTCCTAAGATATCTCCAAAATTAGAGCTCCAAAATACTGCTGATTCCAGAGCATGGAATACCTCCTACTAGGCTGCCCGAGTAAAAATTATGGGCACCCAGAGTTTAAGAAAGAAACAATAAACTCCAGGTCAGTCATGGGACTGGTATGAGTAAACAAAAACAATTGCATTTGAAGAACTAGATTTATAAAAGAATTTCGGTATGTTTTCAAAATGAAACTACCATAAGACCTCCCGCCACACACATAATGCAATCGCAGAATTGGAGGAGATTTCTTCTTATGGTAGTTAAACATCCTTGATACGAGAAAATTTCTTTGATATTATTATTAGTGCATAGTGTAGGAAGCATTTCGAAGACAGAATATAAATCTTAGCCAGCATATGTATCATTATATTATGCCTACTATAGCTACCACCTGAGGTGGCAGGTTATACAATTAAAACCATACAGTGCTCGTATTGTTTCTTTAGATTTCCAACAAATGGTTAGGCTAAGGAACTTCCTAGGCCACATGGATACGCCTCTGGAGGGACGACCCGAGAACCTAACTGGATCTCTGCCAACACAAAGCCGGGTTACCCCTAACTGGGTAACTACTGACACGAGTATGTCATTCCTCAGTTGTAACCAACCTTTATCCGGGGCCCCGGCAACAAATCACAAAGTAATATATATCTGCAATATCCACATAAGTTAAGTATCTCTCTATACCATGATACCACTTCTATCCAGAAGGAAATTCACATACCCTAATGGGCGCTACCCCCAATAACCTTGCCGCATCTTTCCTGTTTCGACCATTTCGGGGTGTGAGGTTCGATGAAGTTTCGTCCACAAAGCTACGCTTTTCACAAGGCCATGCTTTGATCAACAAATGATCAACAACACTCGGCATGCCACATTACCAAGTTGGGAATATATCACTGATAACCTTCAACTACTTAACCTCTGAGCTTTTACGTCTCAGAGAAGGGTGTTAAGCTTAGAGAATAAATTCTCCGCCACCAACAGAAATGTATTTGAAAGAAATCTGCTTTGTATCTCAAATGTAATGTCAGATATACAATCATACAAGTCTGTTCTGTGTTTTAACAGACCCGAAGGCACTTCCGAAGAAGTCCTTGAAATCCAGGTATTCATAATCCCGATTGGATTTCCCATCACTTAGGGAATCTCTATACCGTAGCTACTCGGTGCAGAGACAATCGATAGGTCATCCTATCGTTCTCGTAAATACCCGGTCTTCATCACCAGTCTTCAAATGCTATCCATAACGTCGAATCACATATTCGAAATGGGTTATACGACACAAAGGTCTTCTCTCGGCTAACCCGAATAGTGAGTGTCAAATTTAAAAACATGTGGATATGTCGTTCACAAAAATTTATAGGTTCGATGTGGGTTTCGGATAACTAACCGAAATCTGATTCCCTGTCGCATCGAAGTTTAAATGCTGTTTTACAAGCAAATAGGTTTTCACATCAATACAGAACAAACCACAATCACAGTGCAGTACATGGCAATCTGCATCACACAGTATCACAAACAGAATAGAAATATAAATATAGTGCACAGCAATAGTTACTTGTTTTCCAATGTGGTTTAAATAAATTTACCTCACAATTATTTTAAATCAATGATAAGAATTTGGATAAATAATTTAAATCTTGATTAGATCGATTTATTGTTGCTTAATTAATTATTTTAATTAACCGCTAAATTTGATTTGTCGATTTTAATTTATGTGAATAACAGATTCTTTATTTACAAATAAATTTGAACATTTAATTGTTTATTAATCAATTTAATTACAAATTTTATATCATTCTTAATTTTTTAAAATCATTTACTAATACAAACTATTTACCTTAATTATCATTTGAAAATCTACTCTACACTTACAAAAAAATCAATTTATTGTTACTTTGAAAATTTTAAATGTATATTTACTTCAATTCTTATTTTAAATTTAATTACTCAATCAAAGGATTAATCAAATTATAAAAACATTGTTTAATTTAACATTATCAAAATTAATGATTTGGGCCTAACCCATTTTTAAAAAGTAACCCGAGCAACCCTTGCTTCCCACTCGAGCCAACTCGAGTTCTCCTCATCTCCTCATCTTCTCCCCCGAGTCTCTTCCCTTCTCCCCTCGTCCCAGTTTCTTCTTCTCCCTTTTCCTGTTTTTTTTCCTTTTTCCAGTTTAAGTTTCTGAACTAAAATAGCCGAGAGAATACTCGCGTATGCAAGTTCCTTCCCGAAGCAAACATGTTTTTTCTCGAGTTTCAACTCGAGTCTTCAAATCAGTAACTTACTAATACCAAACACGACGTGCACGTGCACATCACCGCGCTGCCACTCCGGTAGCCATCGCGACCTCCAGCAAGTCGCGCTTCATCCCTACGCTCTATGTCACAACACGATTCGACACAAAATACCCGAAATCAAATTCACCATTTTATCGTACTGTAACTCGTAATCACCGAGACGAATTTGCCTCGCCACCACGTCTCAGGCCACCGAAAAATTTGCAACTTCGACCACACTACGTCTACACCTCAGGCCATCATCTCCCTCGATCTTGAGCAACTCGATCATCTCGTGGTGGCGGAATCATCACGTTTACCGAACATTTCAAAATCCAGGGTTAAACCCTAAATCGCACTCGTCCTTCTAATTCACGAAATAGAAAAATTAATTGATAATTTTCCTAAGATCATCAATGTTTCAACTTGCTTCAAACAAAATTTTAGCATTTATAATTGATTTGATTGTCAGAAATTTAGTAAAATGTAATTTTTATTCAAATCCAGACTACTCTTAAAATAACCAACTAAAAATCTTCGTTTTTTTTTAAATCCTGAATTGAAGTAAAAATCCAAGTTATGATCATGAATTGACTTTTTACAACAATCAAATTTATCTAAATATTAGTTGATTTCCTGTAAAACTATATTTCCTGTAGAAATATTTCACTAACAGGTTTTATCAATTTTGAAAAAAAAATATGGATTAAGGTTTAAACATATTGTTTGATCGAAATTGAAAGTTCAACAATATTTTGATGAGAAAAGTTCGAGTTTTTTTTCTTTTGAACAAATATGTAACCTTTTCAAACAACAGAGAAGAACAGAGTAACCTATATATGCATGTGGTTTTATTCAAAGATCAAATAGTTACAATTCTTTTTACAACAAATGAATCATCTTTACTGATTTTTAAATTTAACTTAAAACTTTTAGAATTATGTTTACTCACATGAAATTATTTGGAGACAGGGAACACTTTTCTTTTGTTTAGAAAATCTACATATTGAATCTTCTTTTCTTTTTCTATTCAGTAAATTGCTTTTAACTTGAATAAAAAGTGATGTTTGCTTTTCTTTTTAATTTGTGTTTCTTTGCTAAGATTTGCTGAACGAACTAAAGGTTTATGTATGTGTACATATATATAAAGATTATGTGCAGGGTAAGGTTTACTGAAGTATTATATTGTACAATTCCTTTATACATGCTTTGTACAACAAAAGACCTTCTTCCATCTTTCAAGGGGCTGATGTGATCTTGTACATGATGAAAGGTAAGTGGCATTTAATGAAAGCATGTAATGTATGTTCATTGCTCCCTTCTATACTTACAGCAAATCTTACTTTATTTTATTTTTATATTTACTATTGGGTCTTGTTTTATTTTACAGTTTTTTTTTCTTGTTTATAAACTTCGTACGCAACCTGTATGATATTCACACACACACACTTGTTTGCTTACATTGCTAAATGAAAATGTGTGTTTCAACATTTATATCATCACATATTTTATTGTCTCCTTGTTTATTATATGTTTTTTTCTTTATTATTATTATTAATTATTTAAACTTAACTATCAATATTTATTTAATTCTATATATTTTTCTAATATTAATATTAACAATATTTTTATTTCTCTTAAAATTCTCACAATTTAAATTTAAAAGTTCAAATAATCCACCGAATTTCAAATTCAAAATTTTGGGATGTTACAATATCCCCTCCTTAAGAAAATTTCGTCCTCGAAATTGGAAGAGAGAGAAACGCAAACAAAGAATATACGAATTTAGAAAAATAAGGAAATGGCTTACCAGTTTAAGCCGAGATGTATATTCTGCAATTGGAATATGATTTCTTCATATTATCTTCAGTCTCCCAAGTACAGTCCTTTGGATCGCCACTCCATTGAATTTTAACCAATTTCACAACTTTGTTCCTTAATCGCTTCTCATCATGATCTACAATTTTTATTGGCTCCCTCTTTACTGCCAAGTGGGGAGTGATCTCTAAATCCTGCTGAGCAGCTTCTTCAATGATACTATCTGAGTCATGCACATACTTTCGAAGATTAGATGTGAAACACATCATGCACGCCAGACAACCAGCTGGGTAACTGCACTCGATATGCAGAGGACTAATCCTTTCCAGAATAGGAAAAGGACCAATATAACGCGGTGCCAGCTTTCCAGTTTTCCCGAATCTCAATACACCCTGCATCAGAGACACTTTCAGAAATACAGAATCTCCAACTTGAAATTCCAAATATCTTCTTCGTGGTCATAATAGTTCTTCTGACGACTTTGAGCAGTTATTAATTTCTTTCGAATAAAATCAACCTTCTCTGTGGCTTCTTTAATCATATCTGGTCCAAGGACGAGTCTGTCACCTGATTCGATCATGCATGTAGGTGATCGACACGAACGACCATATAAAGCTTCGAAAGGAGCCATTTCTATACTGGCCTAATAGCTGTTATTATAAGAAAATTCTACCAGATGTAAATGGTCCTCCCAAGAACCACCAAAATCGAGAATGCAAGTGCGCAAAAGGTCTTCTAGAATCTGGTTAACCCTCTCAATTTGCCCATCAGATTGTGGGTGATAAGCAGTACTGAAATTTGATTTTGTTCCCAAAGAGGCTTGGAATGCCTCCGAAAATCTACTAGTGAAGATCGGATCACGATCACTCACTATACTGCTGGGAATACCATGGAGACGAACTATTTCCTTTATATATATATACCTACTAAGCTTGCTGCAGTCCGAGTGGATTTCACTGTAATAAAGTGAGCAGTTTTGGTTAGATGGTCCACTATAACCCAAATTTCTTCATTTCCCTTCTTGGTTCGTGGCAATCCGTCGATGAAATCCATCGATACCTGATCCCATTTCCACTTCGGTATTTCCAATGGTTGAAGTAAACCGGCCACTTTCTTTTGATCGCTTTTGATTTGCTGACAAGTAGCACAGCGACTCACATAAATGGATATGTCTCTTTTCATTGTCTTCCACCAGAACATTCTTTTAATATCTCGATACATTTTATTAACTCCTGGATGGATACTAAGTTTTGATTTGTGACATTCATCTAACACTTCACGTTTCAGCTCAGGAATGTTAGGGACACAAATTCTTCCTTTCAATCTTATAACATTATTGTTGTCAATCTCAAAACTAATATTTTCTCCACGACGCATTTTCTGATAAATTTGATGAAGAAACTCATCTTCTTTTTGTTGGCTGGAAATCTTTTCAAGGAGAGTGGGAGTGATAACAAGATGAGCAAGAATAGCGTGTCTTCTGCTCAAAGCATCGGCAACCACATTGGCTTTTCCCGGCATATACAGAATATCTAAGTCATAAGATGCCAGAAATTCCAACCAACGTTGTTGTCGCAGATTCAGATCTTTCTGGGTGAAGAGATATTTCAAGGATTTATGGTCGGTGAATAATTCAAATTTTTCACCTAAAACAAAGAGAGTTTATTAAGTATATTGTTTAAGTTAATTTCATAAATTGTTAAGAAAGCTGAAAAGATTCTTACCCAGAAGATAGTGTCGCTAGATTTTTAAAGCGAAAACAATAGCCAAAAGCTCCAAATCATGTGTTGGGTAGTTTCTCTCGTGCGGACGTAATTGTCTACTCGCGTAGGCAACTACCTTTCCATTCTGCATTAATACTGCACCTACTCCATCACCACATGCGTCAGTATAGACAGATAAGCCTTGGTTCCCGTTAATAATAGCGAGAACAGGAGCAGTAGTCAATCTTTTTTTCAGTTCCTGGAAAGCTTCATCACATTTTGGAGTCCAAACGAATTTAGCATTCTTCATTGTTAACTTAGTCAATGGGCTAGCCAACTTAGAAAAATCCTGTACAAACTTTCTATAATATCCCGCTAAACCCACAAACCTTCGAACTTCTCTAGGAGTAGTGGGTTGCTTCCAGTCCAGAATTGCAAAAATCTTGCTTAGATCAACAGAAATTCCTTATTCATTAACAATGTGACCGAGAAATCTGACTTCTTTGACCCAAAAGTGACACTTAGAGAATTTAGCGAATAAGGTATTCCTCCTCAATATCTCCAAAACAATTTTGAGATGTTCAGCATGCTCCTATTTAGTTTTGGAGTAAATCAAGATATCATCAATAAATACAAGGACAAATTTGTTCAATACTTCTCGAAATACTCGGGCCATTAAATCCACGAAGTACGCGGGAGCGTTGGTTAGTCCGAAAGGCATAACTAACCACTCGTAGAACATGTCAGGACCCCTAAAAGCAGTTAAATGAACACAATCCTTGGCTATTCGCAGCTGATGGAATCCCTGAGCTAGATCCATTTTAGAAAAGAATCATGCACCATGAAGTTGATCGAATAAATCATCGATCCTGGGTAAAGGGAATTTGTTTTTGAGAGTTTGTTTATTGAGATCGCGATAATCAACACACAATCTCAAAGATCCGTCCAATTTAGCCAAAATACAGCGGCTGAACCCCATTCAGAAACACTAGAGCGAATCAATCCTTTCTTTAGAAAATTTCGAGTTTGATCGACTAATTCAATTTTTTCCCTAGGTGTCATCCTGCGACTTGCGTGAACAACTGGACGGGCATTAGGTACTAAGTCAATTCAGAATTCTATTTCTCTACGTGGAGGTAAGGGTTTTACTTCTTCAAATACGTTGGAAAATTCCCGAACAACAGGTATAGACTGCAAACTGGGTTCAGGATATCCCAAAGTATACATCAATCTATCTCTCTTTGGACTCAGATCCTCACACGAGATTTCAATAAAATTTCCAAAACTTGTTTTGACTATAACTGTCCGATTATTACAATCCAATTTAGCTTCGTATCTCAATAACTAGTTCATTTCGAGTAAGATTTCAAATTCATCAAATTCGAGGACATAAAGGTTGATAGGAAATTGATAGCGAGCATATGAAATAGGAACTTTCTTACAATACAAAAAAAGATTTGCAGGACCACCAACCGGATTTTTCACGCAAATAGGGTCGTCAACAAATTCAGTTTTAAGTTCTAATTCACTTACGGTTTGATGGGAGATAAAGCTATGTGAAGCTCCCGTGTCAAATAAAACTCTAATAGTTCTATCATAAATAGTAAGGTTACCTTCCAGAACACCTTTTTCTTTATCTGCTTTTGAAGTTGAAGGGTCTTTCTTTATCACATAAACATTTGCCACTTGTGCTTACTTCATTACTGGGCAATTCTTCATAAGATGTCCAGGCTTGTGTCAATTATAGCATTCTCTAATTCCTTTATCATTCTTCACATGTTGTTCCCTCTTAACTTGCTTCTTCGGATTTGTGGAGCTGTTTGAATAATGGCCCTTCTCTTGGCAATTGTAACGGGTTATGTTCCTAGCCGAATTTCCTTGACTGCTCTTTCTATCTTTGTTTTTTTGTGGCCTCTTGCCCCCAAACTTCCTTTTCTTTCAATTCTGATTATTTGAATTTCCTCCTTCCCTTGGAATCTCCTGCATATCCAGTGTGGCATACCTATATTCCATATCAATAAGATCAGAAAAAGATTCTTTGACGTGTGATGTCATCCTTTCATGATACTTCTAGTTCATTCCACGGATAAACCTTTCATTTTTCTTAAGAGGCGTGTTTAACAACTCTGGACCAAAACGGGATAGTTCATTGAACTTATTAAAGTACCCTTCAAATGACAAGCTTTCTTGCTTTAAATCCAAAAATTCTTGATACATTCTGGAAATTCCTGCCGACGGCATATAACGCTTTTCAATTACCTCCTTAAAACGATTCCAAGTAAACTCCTCCTCTGGTTCATCTATAATGACGGTTTTCCACCAAGCCAAGGCTTCTTCTTGGAGTTGCCAACAAGCTATAAGCCTCTTCTGCTCGTCTTGTAGTTTTAGCCCTTTAAAAAATTTCTCGCATGATCTTACCCATGCTTGAGCCTCAACAATTGACTCCTTGCCGGTGAACGGTTTGCTACCAAGCTTTGACAAATTTTTAAAAATCGGCCATATTCGGCTGCTGTTGGATATCTATTACTGCTTCTGCTGTTGGGGGATCTTGGTTTGGTGCTGCGGCATTTCCTTGACCCCTAGCTCTTCCTCTGCGTCCGCTCATTCTTACCATCTAAAATTAGTAAGAAAATTAATTTATATATACGAACGAAATATCTTAAGGAATATCAGTAGTAAAAAGACATAGACTAAGAAAATTTAGAGTTTCAGTCTTGATTATACTCATTCTAGGGTATACTTCACCCTATCTCTAATGAGCCATCTAATGTGTTATACTCCGTTGCTAAAGTTCTTACTCAACCTTCAGCTCTAATACCAATTTGTCACGACCCAAAATTCATCGTTCAAAAGTCGACATCAAATACCTTACTTGTATTCAACTGGCGGAGATTCGAACGTCAAATTTCAGTTCGGATGGAGCTTATAACAACAATAGATGAATATAAAACAGCGGAACATAATAAATATCGTACGTACATCACAGATACAACATCGTAATATCCATTACTACATCAGAGTATTTAATACATACACCACAACTCCAAATACAACATAACAATACTACAATGATCATATATCCAAAAAGTCTTCAAATTGAAAGAAGTGATAACGAACTCCCAAAAGCTAAACACATCAGATCTCCAACTTGCTCCTAAGATAACTCCAAAATAAGAGCTCCAAAATACTGCTAACTCCAAAGTACGGAAAACCTGCTACTAGGCTGCCCGAGTAAAAATTATGGGCACCCAGAGTTTAGGAAAGAAACAATAAACTCTAGATCAGTCATGGGAGTGGTATGAGTAAACAAAAACAATTGCTTTTAAAGAACTAGATTTATAAAAGAATTTCGGTATGCTTTTAAAATGAAACTACCATAAGACCTCCCGTCACACACACAATGCAACCGTAGAATTGGAAGAGATTTCTTCTTATGATAGTCAAACATGCTTGATACAAGAAAATTTCTTTGATATTATTATTAGTGCACAGTGTAGGAAGCATTTCGAAGATAGAATATAAATCTTAGCCAGCATAGGTACCATTATATTATGCCTACTATAGCTACCACCTGAGGTGGCAGGTTATACAACTAAAACCGTACAGGGCTCGTATTATTTCTTTGGATTTCCAACAAATGGTCAGGCTAAGGAACTTCCTGGGCCACATGGGTACGCCTCTGGAGGGACGACCCGAGAACCTAACCGGATCTCTACCAACACAAGGCTGGGTTACCCCTAACTGGGTAACTACTGACACGAGTATGCCATCCCCCGGTTGTAACCAACCTTTATCCGGGGACCCAGCAACAAATCATAAAGTAATATATATATATATACAATATCCACATAAGTTAAGTATCTAGGCTCCATACCATGATACCACTTCTATCCAGAAGGAAATGCACATACCCTAAGGGGCGATACCCCAAATAACCTTGCCGCATCTTTCCTGTTTCGACCATTTCGGGGTGTGAGGTTCGACGAAGTCTCGTCTACAAAGCTACGCTTTTCACAAGGCCATGCTTTGATCAACAAATGATCAACAACACTCGGCATGCGACATTACCAAGTTGGGAATATATCACTGATAACCTTCAACTACATAACCTCTGAGCTCTTACGTCTTAAAGAAGGGTGTTAAGCTAAGAGAATAAATTCTCCGCCACCAACAGAAATGTATTTGAAAGAAATCTTCTTTATATCTCAAATGTAATGTCAGACATACAATCCATACAAGTCTGTTCTGGGTTCGAACAGAACCGAAGGCACTTCTGAAGAAGTCCTTTAAATCTGGGTATTCATAATCCCGATTGGATTTCCCATCACTTAGGGAATCTCTATACCATAGCTACTTAGTGCAGAGACAATCGATAGGTCATCCTATCATTCTCGCAAATACTCGGTCTTGATCACCGGTCTTCAAATGTTATCCATAACGTCGAATCACATATTCGAAATGGGTTATACGACACAAAGGTCTTCTCCCGGCTAAATCGAATAGTGATTGTCAATTTTAAAAACATGTGGATATGTCGTTCACAAAAATTTACAGGTTCGATGTGGGTTTCGGATAACTAACCGAAATCCGATTCCCTGTCGTGTCGAAGTCTAAATGTCGTTTTACAGGCAAACAGGTTTTCACATCAATAAAGAACAAACCACAATCACAGTGCAGTACATGGCAATCTACATCACACGGTATCACAAACATAATAGAAATATTAATATAGTGCATAGCAATAGTTAATTATTTTCCAATGTGGTTTAAATAAATTTACCCCATAATTATTTTAAATCAATGATAAGAATTTGGATAAATAATTTAAATCTTGATTAACTCGATTTATTGTTTCTTAGTTATTTATTTTAATTAACCGCTAAATTTGATTTGTCGATTTTAACTTATCTGAATAACAGATTCTTTGTTTACAATTAAATTTGAACATTTAATTGTTTATTAAAATTTAATTACAAATTGTGTATCATTCTTAATTTTTTAAATCATTTATTAATACAAACTATTTACCTTAATTATCATTTGAAAATCTGCTTTACACTTACAAAATAATCAATTTATTGTTACTTTGAAAATTTTAAATGTAAATTTACTTTAATTCTTATTTTAAATTTAATTACTTAATCAAAGGATTACTTAAATTCTAAAAACATTGTTTAATTTAACATTATCAACATTAATGATTTGGGCCTAACCCAATTTTAAAAAGTAACCCGAGCAACGGTTGCTTTCCACTCGAGCTAACTCGAGTTCTCCTCGTCTTCTCCCCCGAGTCTCTTCCCTTCTCCCCTCGTCCCAGTTTCTTCTTCTCCCTTTTCCTCTTTATTTTTCCTTTTTCCGGTTTTAAGTTTCTGAACTAAAATAGCCGAGAGAATACTCGCGTACGCGAACTCCTTCCTGAAACAAACATGTTTTTTCTCGAGTTTCAAGTCGAGTCTTCAAATCAGTAACTTACTGATACCAAACACGACGTGCACGTGCACATCACCGCGCCGCCCCTCCGGTGGCCATCGCGACCTCCAGCAAGTCGTGCTTCATCCCTATGCTCTATTCCACAACACGATTCGACACAAAATACCCGAAATCAAATTCTCACCAATCTATCGTACTGTAACACGAAATCACCGAGACGAATTTGCCTCGTGACCATGTCTCAGGCCACCGGAAAATTTGCTACTTCGACCAAACCACGTCCACACCCCAAGCCATCATCTCCCTCGATCTCGAACGACTCGATCATCTCGTGGTGGCGAAATCATCACATTTACTGAACATTGCAAAACCTAGGGTTAAACCCTAAATCGCACTCGTCCTCCTAATTCATGAAATAGAAAAATTAATTAATAATTTTCCTGAGATCATCAATGTTTCAACTTGCTTCAAACAAAATTTGAGCATTTATAATTGATATTATTGTCAAAAATTTAGAAAAATGTAATTTTTATTTAAATCTAGACTACTCTTAAAATAACCAACTAAAAATCTTCGTTTTGTTTTTAAAAATCCTAAATTGAAGTAAAAATCCAAGTTATGATCATGAATTAACTTTTACAACAATCAAATTTATCTAGATATTAGCTTATTTCCTGTAAAACTATACTTCCTGTAGAAATATTTCACTAACAGGTTTTATCAGTTTGAAAAAAAATATGGACTAAGGTTTAAACATCTTGTTTGATCGAAATTGAAAGTTTTACAATATTTTGATGAGAAAAGTTTGATTTTTTTTTCTTTTGAACAAATATGTAACCTATTCAAACAACAGAGAAGAACAAAGTAACCTATATATGCACAGGGTTTTATTCAAAGATCAAACAGATACAATTCTTTTTATAACAAATGAATCATCTTTACTGATTTTAAAATTTAACCTAAAACTTTTAGAATTGTGTTTACTCACATGAAATTATTTGGAGACAGGGAACACTTTTCTTTTGTTTAGAAAATCTGCAGATTGAATCTTCTTTTCTTTTTCTCTTCAGTAAATTGCTTTTAACTTGAATAAAAAGTGATGTTTGCTTTTCTTTTTAATTTCTGTTTCTTTGCTAAGATTTGTTGAACAAACTAAAGGTTTATGTATGTGTACATATATATGAAGATTGTGTACAGGGTAAGGTTTACTGAAGTATTATATTGTATAATTCCTTTATACATGCTTTGTACAACAAAAGACCTTCTTCCATCTTTCAAGGGGCTGATGTGATCTTGTACATGATGAAGAGTAAGTGGCATTTAATGAAAGCATGTAATGTACGTTCATTGCTCCATTGTATACTTACAACAAATCTTACTTTATTTTATTTTTATATGTACTATTGGGTCTTGTTTTATTTTAGAGTTTTTTTCCTTGTTTATAAACTTCCTATGCAACTTGTATGACATTCACACACACTTGTTTGCTTACATTTCTAAATGAAAGTGTGTGTTTCAACATTTATATCATCACATATTTTATTGTCTCCTTGTTTATTATATGTTCTTTTCTTTATTATTATTATTAATTATTTAAACTTAACTATCAATATTATTTAATTCTATATATTTTTCTAATATTAATATTAACAATATTTTTATTTTTCTTGAAATTCTCGCAATTTAAATTTAGAAGTTCAAATAATCTGCCGAATTTCAGATTCAAAATTTTGGGATATTACACTAAACAACTTTGATTTCGGCTTGAGAAGATAGCATTAAACGCTTATGCTTCCTTCTTTATTTACATACAATCTTAATTTGATTTTTATAAGTAAAAATTTGATTCTATCTTGCAGATTTTTTCTTTCTTGCATTATCTCCTGGCTTATATAAAATCTTCATACACACTTTCATATTTATCCTTTGTTTGTACATACTATCATACACATCCAATTTGATTTTACATTCTTGAATATATATATATTTTTTCTTTCTATTTGAAGTTTTAACTATCAATATTTAATTCATCGCATATATTTAATTCATCACATATATTTAATTCATCACATATATTTAATTTTATCACATATATTTAATTTTATCACATACATTTAATTTTATCACATATATTTAATTTTATTGTTTAATACAATTTCTTGTTGGTTAAATATTTTATTCATTATTATTATTATTTTGTTTAAAACTTAAACTACCAAATATTTATTTATCCATATATCTTTGTAATATTAATATTAATAATACTTTATTCCTTTGAAACCTCTCAAATTAAATTTCAAAAGTTTAAACAATTTACCGAATTTAAAATTCAAAATTTTGGGATGTTACACAAGAGCTTATGAACCACAATACGTATTGTTATCTGAACCAGGTCATGGCATAAGAGAGCAACCTGATTCACACAATTAGTCACCTACAAGATAAAATGACCAAAATCAAAGCATCAATGAAGTCAGTCAACAAGGTCAATCAATGGAGGACACTGATCAGACCAGCAATTAAGCATCATCACATACTTAATTACAAGGTAGAACATGTCATCATATGATAACTAGATAAAAGAGTGGAATATTTAGGCAAAAATCTATACTGCAATATCAGTCATGGAGGAGCCTGAAATATTTGAGCGATAAAAACTAGAAAGCACCATGGATGAAGAGTACAAGGCACTCATGAAAAACAAAACATAGAATCTAGTGTATCCACTAGCAAATAAGAACATAATAGGGTGTAAATGGACATATAAATCGAAGAAAAATCTAGATGAAATGGTGTCAAAATATAAAGCAAAGCTTGTTGCTAAGGGATATACTCAACAATATGGATTTGACTTCAGTGAAACATTTTCACCAGTGGTGAAGCCAACAACTGTTAGGATTATTCACACAATCACACTGTAAAAAATTAGAATATAAGACAGTTAGATGTCAAGAATGCCTTTTTGAATGGTATATTGCATGAAAAAATTTATATGGAGCAACCACATGGATACAAGCAAGATACGCATTATGTGTGCAAGCTAAACAAAGCTATATATGGACTGAAACAGACACTACAAGTGTGGTTTGATAAACTGAAATCCAATTTATTTAACTTAGGCTATCAGTCCACCAAATCAGATAACTCATTATTTATTAAAATCAATAGCAAGTCTACCATTTATATTCTAATATATGTTGATGATCTAATTATAACAGGTGATGATGAAGATGAGATCAGCAACATAATTCAATATCTTAACAAGCAATTCTCAATCAAGGACCTTGGCGATTTGAACTACTTCTTGGGTATAGAAGTAAAAAAGAAAATCAGATTCAGAAATAATGTTGAGCCAAAAGAAATACATCAAAGAATTACTAGCCAAATCAAAGATGGATGAAGCCAAACCACAAGCAACTCGTATGATCAATCATCAACAACTTTATAAAAACAAGGGAGAACCAATATTAAATATCAAACAATATAGAAGTATTGTAGAAGCTCTATAATACATTACTATAACTAGACTAGATATCTCATTCAGTGTTAACAAGACATCATAATTTATGTAGGAACCTCGTGATCAACATTGGAAAGCTGTTAAAAGATTTCTAAGGTATCTCAAAGCTGTGTAGTTAATGCCCTGCTATTACCCCGCTATAACTCAGCTATATCTCATAGCGGATTTCTACTACTACGATTTTTTCATATAGCCCCAAAATATAGCCTTTCCGCTTTAAGCCCCGCTATTACCGCTATATCCCGTTATTCCCGCTATATTTCGCTATTTCCGCTATATCTTCTTTAATAAAATGAATTGAAAAATTGCATTTATGCATTATAAAAATTATGAAACTAATTTATTTGATTTAATTTTTAATATACTTTCAGAAATGAAAATATTCTAATATTCTACTAAATTCAATTATGTCATATCACAGTTTTACGTTTATTTAAAGTATATTTGCACATGTTTGTATTTAAAATTATTTATGCGTAACGACCCAGAATTTTGAACAATTTAATTTGAAAATATTTAATTAATTTTAAATATTTGAATAATGGTTTGGATTGAATTTTCAATATAACTTTGAATTTGGCGATTAAATTATAGAATTTAATCTATTGAGAGTTGAATAAAAATTTGAATCTTCAATTTTAAGCCGATTAAAAATATTTCAAAGGCTAGTAAAATTCATATTGATAATACTGAAGATTTTAGAAGCGTCAATATTTAATTTGAAAGTGAATTGTTCAGTTTTGAAAATATATCGTTTGAATCGATATTTAAAAATAGTCGTCCGAGGCACAGTCTCAGAATTCGACGAAACCAGTTCCATTAGGTCCGTAATATTGAATTATTCTCGAATTTCAAATTTCGTATTTTTCGGAGTTGATATGTGAGCACACGGTGAGTAAACGCATTGAAATTGAATTGGATTCAATTTAAATTTAAATTTAAAATTGAGTCAAACTTCACCACGTTCTCCCTTAAAACACGCAGAAAATCACGCCTAGTATCACTGAAGAAATCGTGCAAAGCATCCCTCTCTCAAATTTTTAAATAACCCCGTCCTCTTCCTCTTCAGTTTCACAATTTAAACGAGATAAAAATGGCCGAGCTAAAGAAAATACAGAACATCTCGTTTCCCCCCTTTCAAAACCTTATTCACGAAAACAAATCAATGCCGAGCCTTTCAATTCAAAAATCCAAATCGAAAAATGGCTGCAGCCCTTATATAAAAATAAAAAAAAATAAAAAAAAATAATCGTTCGAGCGGCCTTTGAAAAGAATCGCGATCAAAGTTTGGGAAGGGGCCATGGAAATCGAGTGATGCAGGCGACTTCAATCGCGTGCGCAGTATCGTCGCTCGAACTCAAGGGTTGAATCGCGATTGTGAATGGAAGCAGTTGGGGAGATTCGAAGGGGCAGCGGCGAACTTATGATGGCATCGCGTGAGTTCTCGTGCAGTGGCGACTCGCGTGGAGATGGCGACTCGCGTGGAGATGGCGACGACCTGGGAAGATGAGGTGAGCGGCGGCGCGCGAATGGAAGGGGGGTCGCGTTTCAGTAGGAATTGGGGAGGTGGTTGCCTGGGTTTGAGTTTTGCAGTGAGGTATTTATTTTTATTTTTACTTTTTTATTTTTTTTATTCGATTTCTAAATTAATTTATATATACGAGAAAAATATATATATATATATATATATACACATAGTTTACATATTTCAAAATTTAATAATATATATATAAAAATAGATGCATATATAGTTATGCAGTAAGCGGAAAAGCTTATGTAAGATTTGGAAACAAAATAAGGGTTTTAAAAGAAATAAATGTGGGAATTATATAAAAATCAGATTTTTACCCATATAGACTACGTTTATATAGGTGTAGTTTCAAGGAAGTGAATTTACATATTTTTATTTACTAGTTAATTTTAGACAGGTATTTAGAGTAATTAGTTTATTTAATAAACTTATATAATTATTTCTAAAATATTTTATTAAAAGAAAATTTATGTAAAGGTAAATGGTTATTTTAAAAAAACAAATTATTAGTTTAAATTAAATGAATCTATTCAATGGTAATTAATTATTCAATTCAGTTTGAATATTAATAAAATCATTAGTTAATTTAAATATCAAAAAGAAGTTTGTTTAAAATTTAAGGTGTTATTTTAAAATTAAAAACTATGGTTAATTTAAAGTATTTTTATTCACTAAAAGATATTCCTAAAAAAGGGAATTGATAAATAAAATTGATTAAGTTATTGAAAGAGAGTTTGGTAAATTAAATTTAATTTTTAGTTAAAATAAATTTATTAAAGGAGAAAAACTGGTTTAAATAAAACTATCAGTTAATTTAACTATTAAAATGAAATCACCGATGAATCGAGATTATTAATTGAAAATTTATTATTCGATCTGTTCGAATATTAATAAATTGTGTATAATATTTGTACAAGGTATAAATCAAGAAAATCGAGTCAAGATGGGAAATGGATTGCAAAATAAAAGCTAAGGTGAGAACTTCTCACTCAAAAAAATTTATAAGTTGGATTTGCAGTTGTTTATTGATTGTTGCTTGATTGTGATATTAGATATAGTAGGATATACTATATATATAGCAATATATATATATATATATATTGGCATATGTATATATTGCAGTTGATTGATTTCCCGCATTGTATAGCGGATGAGACCCTATTGTGCCGCCTATTAAGCGGATAATATTTTATAAAATCCCATATACCGCGATATTCCACCTCGAAGTGGAATTGGTATTGTGCTAATGTCTGTGGATGTAGGGAAACAGGTTGGAGGGATCCAACTGGATTCCTCAACAGTATTTATTTGATTTCAGATATTTTGATATTTGATGGATTATCATATCGATATACGATATCGTTGTTGTCGTGATTGACTATTTGGTATGTAGCATCATTGGACCAAATTTTGGAATTTTAAAATGATTTCAAAGTGATTTTTGAAAATATACTATATTTTTGGAATTGATTCATTTTAAATAAAATAACGACATAATTTTAATGTTATAAAAATTATGATTTTTGAGAAATATAGTTAAAGGTTGATTTTTGAAAATATGAGGCTAATGATTTTATAAAATAGTTTAATAGGGATTTTTGAATTTATTATAAAAGTTTAAATAAAGGATTTATAAATTTGATTATTTTATAAATCAAAATGATGAAATTATAAAGGAGTAAAGACGTTTTAAAAGAATAATATAAATTGATTTATATAAGTGACTTATAAATGGATATTTATAAATTGAAATATTGAGATTTATAAAACGAGTTTTTATAAGTGTTTGAAGGAAGTGAAAATGGATTGCATAAGTGAATGGAATTTATAAAATTATAAATGGTGAAATTATAAATGGTGAAGTTATAAATGAAATTTATAAATAGTAGGATTTATAAATTTTGTGAAGTTATTAAAGAATATATTTGGGTAAATAAATGAATCTTATAAGTTATAAGATTTATAATTATGAAGTTTAAAGGAACGATTTTGTAAAATAATCGTTTTATAAGCATTTGACTTATAATATGAATTTCTAGTATATCATTGAGTTATAAATCGAACAGGTTAATAAAGGAGATTTATAGAAGGAAGTTGTTATAAAATAAATAGAAATGGAGTTTATAAACGTTGTTTTATAAATTCGCAAACGACTTATTTTGATAAGTAAATTTTTGAAACCTATTAATGGAGTTATGTTCACGTTTTTGACTGTGAATAATCCTTTAAAATGAAATGTATAGAAATGATGAAATTGGTCAACGTAGTATATTCACGTTTTTGAATAGTGAATAATATGTTAAAGAAATTGTTTTGAATGTGATGGTTTAAATAGAATTAATACGACCTAACGATGTTTTCAAAATGTGTTAAGATTCGAAACCATAGATTTCAACATTTATTGTTGAAAAAGACATTTTCGAGAAATAGAAGGAAATGGTGGACTATAACACTGTTGTTATAGTAAATGATTTCCGAAAGGAAATGTTTTGTATAGTATTGGGATTTATATATCTATTTTAATTTCGAATCCCTATACTAGTGATTTTGGGTTGTCGTAACGATGTTTTACGTAACATTCGTTTTGGCCCAAATAAATATGTTTAAGAGAATGATTTCCTTAAAGAATGAAATATGTACTTGATCTCGATTTAAGTATATTGAATATTTTCCAAGTGTTGAAAATAAATGGATTGTGAATTACTTATTAAATAAGTATGGAAATGTTTTTCCAATATAAAGTGAATATTTTGAGAATTTATCTTTTTGAAGATAAATTGAAATGAATAATTGAAATCGTATATGCACGGATATTTTGGAATATAAATTCACTATGGAATTTATAAAGGAAAGTGGAATTTGTTTAAAAATAAATATTGATTTATTTTTGAAGTGTGAAAATTATATATCTTGTAAAGGTATTTTGGAATATAAATAATTTGGAAAATTATTTGGAATCTGGTGATGTGTGCATATCCATTGATAGTTCAATAACCGACTATCAATATTTTCCTTTGAAAGGTATTTGTTGTGATTTGCTTGAATTTGAATGCCACACTTATTTTTAAATTATTGCGCTTGTTATTCGGATTACCCATTCCGAATAGTGATGCGACGTAATGGATAGCATTGATGACCGTTGTTGAAGACCGGGTATTTACGAGAGCGATAGGATGACCTGTCGATTGACTCTGCACCGAGTTGCTCCGGTATAGAGTTCTCCATATGTGATGGGAAATCCGATTGGGATTGTGAATATCTGGATTGCAAGGACTTCTTTGTAAGTGCCTTCGGTTCTGTTCGATCCCGGAACAGACTTGTATGGATAGTATGTCTGACATTACAAATTGAGATATAAAGCAGATTTCTTTCAAATATATTTCTGTTGGTGGCGGAGAATTTATTCTTTTAGCTTAACACCCTTCTCTGAGACGTACGAGCTCAGAGGTTATATAGTTGAAGGTTATCAGCAATATATTCCCAATTTGGTAATGTGACATGCTGAGTGTTGCTGTGAAATGATCATTGTGTTGATTATTTGTGATAGGATCATTTGTTTGATCGTCTATTTTGGTGATCATTTCTATGATCATTTGTTGACCCAAAGCATGGCTTTTGTATAAAGCATGGCTTTGTGGACGTGACTTCGTCGAGCCTCACCCCCCGGAATGGTCAAAACAGGAAAGATGCGGCAAGGTTATGAGGGGTAGCTCCCTTTAGGGTGTGTGCATTTCCTTCTGGAAAAGGGTGGTATCATGGTATAGAGCCCAGATGCTTACTCATGTTGAAACACTTATTATTATGGTGTGATGTTGATTAGAGAGCTCTCGGTTAAAGGTCCTAAAGGACCGGGGGATGGCATGCTCGTGTCAGTAGTTACCCAGTTAGGGGTAACCCGGCCTTGTGTTGGCAGAGATCCGGTTTGGTTCTCGGGGACGTCCTTCCAGAGGCGTTCTCATGTGGCAATGGGAAGTTCCTTGGCCTGATCATTCGTTGGAAATCCAATTCCCAATACGAAACCTTGCACGGTATTAGTTGTAGAACCTGCCATTTACTTATGGTGGTCACCACTGTTTAGATGGTAGCTATAGTAGGCATAGTTCGAAATGTCTATGCTGGCTAAGATTTATATCTTTATTTTCGAAATGAAATTTTTTTTATACACTATGCACTAGTAATAATATCAAATGTTTCTTTTTAATGCGTATCAAGCATCTTTGACTATCATAAGGAGAAATCTCCTCCGATTCTGCGTTTGCATTGTGTGTGTGTGCGGGAGGCCTTATGGTAGTCCCATTTTTAAAAGCATTGCGAATTGACTTTAAAAATATTCCTCTATTTTGATTTTAAAGAAAAATAAACTGTTTTAGTTCTCACACCAGTCACATGACTGACTCGGAGTTTATTGTTTTCCTTCCTAAACTCTGGGTGCCCACCAATTTTCACACGGGCAGTCAACAGTTAAGGTTTATCAGGATATTCTGGAATTCAGGAGTTGCTGGAGGCAAGTTGGATGACATGGCGTATTTACTAGTATATAGTACTTCTTTTTCCGCTGCATTGTTTGTTGTTGTACACTCTGATGTAATGAAATGAAATGTGATGTAATGTAATAACTGATATAGTTTTTTGTTTAAAGATTTTTCATTTATCTATTATATGTTGTTCCGCTGCGAATTGTGAGATTCTGATGTTGTTCCGTTGTTTTCTGTCCCGTTCTATGTTCTATCTTCTTTTCTCTCTTCTTCTACCTCTTTCTTTTTCTTAAACCCTCAGTGTTCGGTTTTTCGGCATCCGACTGATCGGCATTCGATACAGTGGACGTATTGATGTCGGATTTCGGGAGTCGAAGAATCGGGTCTTGACAATGTGGTATCAGAGCATATGGTTAAGCGACAACCATGGTTCTGTTAGGTGTTACTCATTAGAGATAGAGTCAGCCGTACTCTAGAGTGAGTTTGAGTGTAATAATAGATATGAGCGCGTATTTGTTAGTGAATATAAAATTGTTTTTGAATCGGGTGAATAAGATAATTTTGCCCAAAACTATTTTTGTATAGAATAGAAATGATTTTCTATGAATTATTATAGTATATGGTCGCATGGTTGTTAGTAATAATATTAAATTATTATCATTATTATATGGAATTAAATAAGAAATAAAATGTATAGCCAAAGAGTTGAGATAAATTCATTTGACAAAAGAAATTTATAAATATGAATAAGAAAACATAAGGAAATGAATTCATATATGGAAAAAAAATTGTGAATATAAATTGTTATTGAAATTTAAAATGAATAAGTGAATGTACTAATTGAATTAAATTAGTAAATGGAATAGATTTGAAAAGGTTTGAATGAAATTTGTTTGGTTAATAAAATCAACCGAATGAAAATAAGAAATGCAAATTGAACTGGAGTGGAATTAAAATAAATTGAACTGATATCAATTTAAACTAGTTATAAACTAGAATGGATATTCTATTAAGTGAATATCATTAAATTTGCATAGAAATAATTGCTGTTTGACACAAACAAGATATATGAGTTAATGAAAGCAAATAAAATTGATTTTTGAATCAATTAAAATAGTATGAATTCGTTTTGCTTAGAAATGAATAGAATGAAGAAAATGAGTTGTAAACCACTTGATTTAATGGAAATGGCATGTGAATTGGTCGTAAGCGACTAAAGATGAATTAAAACCATATGTATTGCTAATGAAATTTATCTTGAATGTATTGCTAATGAAATATATATATTTGTTATTGAAAATGAATGGAATGTTAATAGATTTCTTATATTTGTCACTGACGTGTTTAAACTAAGTAAGTACAGGTTCAGCGAAGTCGTTGGGCTGGATTTGATTGTGCTAATAAGCTAATAATTAGCCGCTTTGCTTAAAAATGCTAATAAGGTACGCCTACGTAATAAAAATAGGAAATATGAACTGTTTTTCTGTTTTTCCGACCGTGTGGGTCGATGTATATATATTTATACATATTGTGAAATTGCAAAAGCTCCTCCGTGCAAGGGAGACTCTGCCAAAATTTTCCGTGAATTTTGGGAGTTAGAATATTTTTGAAAATTTTTGGAAAATTTTAGTTGACGACAGATCAATTTAGAAATTTGCAAATTGAAATGAATTAGTGAATGAAACTAATTTAAAGTGGTAATATGAATTAGTAAATGAAAGTTAATCATTAGAATTCAATATTTAGAATTGAGAATTGAATTCAAGTGAAACTTAAATTGTGAATTGAATTCAAATAAAATTGAATTCAAATAAAATTGAAATGTAAAATTGAATGAGAATGAATGTGTAACTTCAATAGTGAAGTGAAAATGTAAAAGAAGCATATATTGGAAATTTTGTAATGGAATTGGCAAAATGGTTTGAATGTTGGAATTGGATATTATGACTAGCAGGATATACAGGTGTATTAAAAGAAATGAGGTTGAGATTTTGATTTCAAAGATAAAATTGAATTGCTCGACAAAAAGTTACGTATTTCAATTTCAGTATGAAATTTAGTGATTCTCTTCTCTAGCCACTTGGCTTTCTCTTTTCTTTTTGATTCTGAGGGGCCGTGGTGCCATTTTGTAGTCGTACCAAGCTAGCCGCGCAAAGGAGACCCTGCCGAAATTTTTCGGAAATTTAGGGTGTTAGAAAAATTTTGAGAAATTTTGAAAGTTTAAAATTTGAATTTGAATTTAAATTTGAATTGTTAAGAGAACGATATTGATTGAAACCTATAATTGAAGTTGGAAAGCTAGTTGAAATGATAGTAAATCTCTAGTAAAAAGATTTAGACTAGTAAGTTGATAAAACTATTTGGATTGTGAAAAATAATAGACGGGATAGGGGCATTCTTCTTAACTTGTAATTTCGGGACGAAATTCTTTTAAGGGGGGAAGATTGTAACGACCCAGAATTTTGAACAATTTAATTTGAAAATATTTAATTAATTTTAAATATTTGAATAATGGTTTGGATTGAGTTTTCAATATAACTTTAAATTTGGCGATTAAATTATAGAATTTAATCTATTGAGAGTTGAATAAAAATTTGAATCTTCAGTTTTAAGCCGATTAAAAATATTTCAAAGGCTAGTAAAATTCATATTGATAATACTGAAGATTTTAGAAGCTTCAAAATTTAATTTGAAAGTGAATTGTTCAGTTTTGAAAATATATCGTTTGAATCGATATTTAAAAATAGTCGTCCGAGGCACAGTCTCGGAATTCGACGAAACCAGTTCCATTGGGTCCGTAATATTGAATTATTCTCGGATTTCAAATTTCGTATTTTTCGGAGTTGATATGTGAGCACACGGTGAGTAAACGCATTGAAATTGAATTGGATTCAATTTAAATTTAAATTTAAAATTGAGTCAAACTTCACCACGTTCTCCCTTAAAACACGCAGAAAATCACGCCTAGTATCACTGAAGAAATCATGCAAAGCATCCCTCTATCAAATTTTTAAATAACCCCATCCTCTTCCTCTTCAGTTTCACAATTTAAACGAGATAAAAATGACCGAGCTAAAGAAAATACAGAATATCTTGTTTCCCCCCTTTCAAAACCTTATTCACGAAAACAAATCAATGCCGAGCCTTTCAATTCAAAAATCCAATCGAAAAATGGCTGCAGCCCTTATATATATATATATATATAAAAATAATCGTTCGAGCGTCCTTTGAAAAGAATCGCGATCGAAGTTTGGGAAGGGGCCGTGGAAATCGAGTGATGCAGGCGACTTCAATCGCGTGCGCAGTATCGTCGCTCGAACTCAAGGGTTGAATCGTGATTGTGAATGGAAGCAGTTGGGGCGATTCGAAGGGGCAGCGGCGAACTTATGATGGCATCGCGTGAGTTCTCGTGCAGTGGCGACTCGCGTGGAGATGGCGACTCGAGTGCAGATGGCGACGACCTGGGAAGATGAGGTGAGCGGCGGCGCGCGAATGGAAGGGGGGGTCGCGTTTCAGTGGGAATTGGGGAGGTGGTTGCCTGGGTTTGAGTTTTGCAGTGAGGTATTTATTTTTATTTTATTTTTATTTTATTTTTTTTATTTTTTTTATTCGATTTCTAAATTAATTTATATATACGAGAAAAAAATTAATATATATATACATAGTTTACATATTTCAAAATTTAATAATATATATATAAATAGATGGATATATAGTTATGCAGTAAGCGGAAAAGCTTATGTAAGATTTGGAAACAAAATAAGGGTTTTAAAAGAAATAAATGTGGGAATTATATAAAAATCAGATTTTTACCCATATAGACTACGTTTATATAGGTGTAGTTTCAAAGAAGTGAATTTACATATTTTTATTTACTAGTTAATTTTAGACAGGTATTTAGAGTAATTAGTTTATTTAATAAACTTATATAATTATTTCTAAAATATTTTATTAAAAGAAAATTTATGTAAAGGTAAATGGTTATTTTAAAAAAACAAATTATTAGTTTAAATTAAATGAATCTATTCAATGGTAATTAATTATTCAATTCAGTTTGAATATTAATAAAATCATTAGTTAATTTAAATATCAAATAGAAGTTTGTTTAAAATTTAAGGTGTTATTTTAAAATTAAAAACTATGGGTTAATTTAAAGTATTTTTATTCACTAAAGGATATTCCTAAAAAAGGGAATTGATAAATAAAATTGATTAAGTTATTGAAAGAGAGTTTGGTAAATTAAATTAAATTTTTAGTTAAAATAAATTTATTAAAGGAGAAAAACTGGTTTAAATAAAACTATCAGTTAATTTAACTATTAAAATGAAATCACCGATGAATCGAGATTATTAATTGAAAATTTATTATTCGATCTGTTCGAATATTAATAAATTGTGTATAATATTTATACAAGGTATAAATCAAGAAAATCGAGTCACGATGGGAAATGAATTGCAAAATAAAAGCTAAGGTGAGAAATTCTCACTCAAAAAAATTTATAAGTTGGATTTGCAGTTGTTTATTGATTGTTGCTTGATTGTGATATTAGATATAGTAGGATATATTATATATATAGTAATATATATATATTGGCATATGTATATATTGCAGTTGATTGATTTCCCGCATTGTATAGCGGATGAGACCCTATTGCGCTGCCTATTAAGCGGATAATATTTTATAAAATCCCATATACCGCGATATTCCACCTCGAAGTGGAATTGGTATTGTGCTAATGTCTGTGGATGCAGGGAAACAGGTTGGAGGGATCCAACAGGATTCCTCAACAGTATTTATTTGATTTCAGATATTTTGATATTTGATGGATTATCATATCGATATATGATATCGTTGTTGTCGTGATTGACTATTTGGTATGTAGCATCATTGGACCAAATTTTGGAATTTTAAAATGATTTCAAAGTGATTTTTGAAAATATACTATATTTTTGGAATTGATTCATTTTAAATAAAATAACGACATAATTTTAATGTTATAAAAATTATGATTTTTGAGAAATATAGTTAAAGGTTGATTTTTGAAAATATGAGGCTAATGATTTTATAAAATAGTTTAATCGGGATTTTTGAATTTATTATAAAAGTTTAAATAAAGGATTTATAAATTTGATTATTTTATAAATCAAAATGATGAAATTATAAAGGAGTAAAGACGTTTTAAAAGAATGATATAAATTGATTTATATAAGAGACTTATAAATGGATATTTATAAATTGAAATATTGAGATTTATAAAACGAGTTTTTATAAGTGTTTGAAGGAAGTGAAAATGGATTGCATAAGTGAATGGAATTTATAAAATTATAAATGGTGAAATTATAAATGGTGAAGTTATAAATGAAATTTATAAATAGTAGGATTTATAAATTTTGTGAAGTTATTAAAGAATATATTTGGGTAAATAAATGAATCTTATAAGTTATAAGATTTATAATTATGAAGTTTAAAGGAACGATTTTGTAAAATAATCGTTTTATAAGCATTTGACTTATAATATGAATTTCTAGTATATCATTGAGTTATAAATCGAATAGGTTAATAAAGGAGATTTATAAAAGGAAGTTGTTATAAAATAAATAGAAATGGAGTTTATAAACGTTGTTTTATAAATTCGCAAACGACTTATTTTGATAATAATGGAGTTATTTTCACGTTTTTGACTCTGAATAATCCTTTAAAATGAAATGTATAGAAATGATGAAATTGGTTAACGTAGTATATTCACGTTTTTGAATAGTGAATAATATGTTAAAGAAATTGTTTTGAATGTGATGGTTTAAATAGAATTAAAACGACCTAACGATGTTTTCAAAATGTGTTAAGATTCAAAACCATAGATTTCAACATTTATTGTTGAAAAAGACGTTTTCGAGAAATAGAAGGAAATGGTGGACTATAACACTGTTGTTATAGTAAATGATTTCCGAAAGGAAATGTTTTGTATAGTATTGGGATTTATATATCTATTTTAATTTCGAATCCCTATACTAGTGATTTTGGGTTGTCGTAACGATGTTTTACGTAACATTCGTTTTGGCCCAAATAAATATATTTAAGAGAATGATTTCCTTAAAGAATGAAATATGTACTTGATCTCGATTTAAGTATATTGAATATTTTCCAAGTGTTGAAAATAAATGGATTGTGAATTACTTATTAAATAAGTATGGAAATGTTTTTCCAATATAAAGTGAATATTTTGAGAATTTATCTTTTTGAAGATAAATTGAAATGAATAATTGAAATCGTATATGCACGGATATTTTGGAATATAAATTCACTATGGAATTTATAAAGGAAAGTGGAATTTGTTTAAAAATAAATATTGATTTATTTTTGAAGTGTGAAAATTATATATCTTGTAAAGGTATTTTGGAAAATAAATAATTTGGAAAATTATTTGGAATCTGGTGATGTGTGCATATCCATTGATAGTTCAATAACCGACTGTCAATATTTTCCTTTGAAAGGTATTTGTTGTGATTTGCTTGAATTTGAATGCCACACTTATTTTTAAATTATTGCGCTCGTTATTCGGATTACCCATTCCGAATAGTGATGCGACGTAATGGATAGCATTGATGACCGGTGTTGAAGATCGGGTATTTACGAGAGCGATAGGATGACCTGTCGATTGACTCTGCACCGAGTTGCTCCGGTATAGAGTTCTCCATATGTGATGGGAAATCCGATCGGGATTGTGAATATCCGGATTGCAAGGACTTCTTTGTAAGTGCCTTCGGTTCTGTTCGATCCCGGAACAGACTTGTATGGATAGTATGTCTGACATTACAAATTGAGATATAAAGCAGATTTCTTTCAAATATATTTCTGTTGGTGGCGGAGAATTTATTCTTTTAGCTTAACACCCTTCTCTGAGACGTACGAGCTCAGAGGTTATATAGTTGAAGGTTATCAGCAATATATTCCCAATTTGGTAATGTGACATACTGAGTGTTGCTGTGAAATGATCATTGTGTTGATTATTTGTGATAGGATCATTTGTTTCATCGTCTATCTTGGTGATCATTTCTATGATCATTTGTTGACCCAAAGCATGGCTTTTGTATAAAGCGTGGATTTGTGGACGTGACTTCGTCGAGCCTCACCCCCCGGAATGGTCAAAACAGGAAAGATGCGGCAAGGTTATGAGGGGTAGCTCCCTTTAGGGTGTGTGCATTTCCTTCTGGAAAAGGGTGGTATCATGGTATGGAGCCCAGATGCTTACTCATGTTGAAACACTTATTATTATGGTGTGATGTTGATTAGAGAGCTCTCGGTTAAAGGTCCTAAAGGACCGGGGGATGGCATGCTCGTGTCAGTAGTTACCCAGTTAGGGGTAACCCGGCCTTGTGTTGGCAGAGATCCGGTTTGGTTCTCGGGGACGTCCTTCCAGAGGCGTTCTCATGTGGCAATGGGAAGTTCCTTGGCCTGATCATTCGTTGGAAATCCAATTCCCAATACGAAACCTTGTACGGTATTAGTTGTAGAACCTGCCATTTACTTATGGTGGTCACCACTGTTTAGATGGTAGCTATAGTAGGCATAGTTCGAAATGTCTATGCTGGCTAAGATTTATATCTGTATTTTCGAAATGAAATTTTTTTTTATACACTATGCACTAGTAATAATATCAAATGTTTCTTTTTAATGCGTATCAAGCATCTTTGACTATCATAAGGAGAAATCTCCTCCGATTCTGCGTTTGCATTGTGTGTGTGTGCGGGAGGCCTTATGGTAGTCCCATTTTTAAAAGCATTGCGAATTGACTTTAAAAATATTCCTCTATTTTGATTTTAAAGAAAAATAAACTGTTTTAGTTCTCACACCAGTCACATGACTGACTCGGAGTTTATTGTTTTCCTTCCTAAACTCTGGGTGCCCACCAATTTTCACACGGGCAGTCAAGAGTTAAGGTTTATCAGGATATTCTGGAATTCAGGAGTTGCTGGAGGCAAGTTGGATGACATGGCGTATTTACTAGTATATAGTACTTCTTTTTCCGCTGCATTGTTTGTTGTTGTACACTCTGATGTAATGAAATGAAATGTGATGTAATGTAATAACTGATATAGTTCTTTGTTTAAAGATTTTTCATTTATCTATTATATGTTGTTCCGCTGCGAATTGTGAGATTCTGATGTTGTTCCGTTGTTTTCTGTCCCGTTCTATGTTCTATCTTCTTCTACCTCTTTCTTTTTCTTAAACCCTCAGTGTTCGGTTTTTCGGCATCCGACTGATCGGCATTCGATACAGTGGACGTATTGATGTCGGATTTCGGGAGTCGAAGAATCGGGTCTTGACAATATGGTATCAGAGCATATGGTTAAGCGACAACCATGGTTCTATTGGGTGTTACTCATTAGAGATAGAGTCAGCAGTACTCTAGAGTGAGTTTGAGTGTAATAATAGATATGAGCGCGTATTTGTTAGTGAATATAAAATTGTTTTTGAATCGGGTGAATAAGATAATTTTGCCCAAAACTATTTTTGTATAGAATAGAAATGATTTTCTATGAATTATTATAGTATATGGTCGCATGGTTGTTAGTAATAATATTAAATTATTATCATTATTATATGGAATTAAATAAGAAATAAAATGTATAGCCAAAGAGTTGAGATAAATTCATTTGACAAAAGAAATTTATAAATATGAATAAGAAAACATAAGGAAATGAATTCATATATGGAAAAAAATTGTGAATATAAATTGTTATTGAAATTTAAAATGAATAAGTGAATGTACTAATTGAATTAAATTAGTAAATGGAATAGATTTGAAAAGGTTTGAATGAAATTTGTTTGGTTAATAAAATCAACCGAATGAAAATATGAAATGCAAATTGAACTGGAGTGGAATTAAAATAAATTGAACTGATATCAATTTAAACTAGTTATAAACTAGAATGGATATTCTATTAAGTGAATATCATTAAATTTGCATAGAAATAATTGCCGTTTGACACAAACAAGATATATGAGTTAATGAAAGCAAATAAAATTGATTTTTGAATCAATTAAAATAGTATGAATTCGTTTTGCTTAGAAATGAATAGAATGAAGAAAATGAGTTGTAGACCACTTGATTTAATGGAAATGGCATGTGAATTGGTCGTAAGCGACTAAAGATGAATTAAAACCATATGTATTGCTAATGAAATTTATCTTGAATGTATTGCTAATGAAATATATATATTTGTTATTGAAAATGAATGGAATGTTAATAGATTTCTTATATTTTTCACTGATGTGTTTAAACTAAGTAAGTACAGGTTCAGCGAAGTCGTTGGGCTGGATTTGATTGTGCTAATAAGCTAATAATTAGCCGCTTTGCTTAAAAATGCTAACAAGGTACGCCAACGTAATAAAAATAGGAAATATGAACTGTTTTTCTGTTTTCCGACCGTGTGGGTCGATGTATATATATTTATACATATTGTGAAATTGCAAAAGCTCCTCCGTGCAAGGGAGACTCTGCCAAAATTTTCTGTGAATTTTGGGAGTTAGAATATTTTTGAAAATTTTTGGAAAATTTTAGTTGACGACAGATCAATTTAGAAATTTGCAAATTGAAATGAATTAGTGAATGAAACTAATTTAAAGTGGTAATATGAATTAGTAAATGAAAGTAAATCGTTAGAATTCAATAATTAGAATTGAGAATTGAATTCAAGTGAAATTTAAATTGTGAATTGAATTCAAATGAAATTGAATTCAAATAAAATTGAAATGTAAAATTGAATGAGAATGAATGTGTAACTTCAATAGTGAAGTGAAAATGTAAAAGAAGCATATATTGGAAATTTTGTAATGGAATTAGCAAAATGGTTTGAATGTTGGAATTGGATATTATGACTAGCAGGATATACAGGTGTATTAAAAGAAATGAGGTTGAGATTTTGATTTCAAAGATAAAATTGAATTGCTCGATAAAAAGGTACGTATTTCAATTTCAGTATGAAATTTAGTGATTTTCTTCTCTAGCCACTTGGCTATCTCTTTTCTTTTTGATTCTGAGGGGCCGTGGTGCCATTTTGTAGTCGTACCAAGCTAGCCGTGCAAAGGAGACGCTGGCGAAATTTTTCGGAAATTTAGGGTGTTAGAAAAATTTTGAGAAATTTTGAAAGTTTAAAATTTGAATTTGAATTTAAATTTGAATTGTTAGGAGAACGATATTGATTGAAACCTATAATTGAAGTTGGAAAGCTAGTTGAAATGATAGTGAATCTCTAGTAAAAAGATTTAGGTTAGTAAGTTGATAAAACTATTTGGATTGTGAAAAATAATAGACGGGATAGGGGCATTCTTCTTAACTTGTAATTTCGGGACGAAATTCATTTAAGGGGGGAAGATTGTAACGACCCAGAATTTTGAACAATTTAATTTGAAAATATTTAATTAATTTTAAATATTTGAATAATGGTTTGGATTGAGTTTTCAATATAACTTTGAATTTGGCGATTAAATTATAGAATTTAATCTATTGAGAGTTGAATAAAAATTTGAATCTTCAATTTTAAGCCGATTAAAAATATTTCAAAGGGTAGTAAAATTCATATTGATAATACTGAAGATTTTAGAAGCGTCAAAATTTAATTTGAAAGTGAATTGTTCAGTTTTGAAAATATATCGTTTGAATCGATATTTAAAAATAGTCGTCCGAGGCACAGTCTCGGAATTCGACGAAACCAGTTCCATTGGGTCCGTAATATTGAATTATTCTCGGATTTCAAATTTCGTATTTTTCGGAGTTGATATGTGAGCACACGGTGTGTAAACGCATTGAAATTGAATTGGATTCAATTTAAATTTAAATTTAAATTTGAGTCAAACTTCACCACGTTCTCCCTTAAAACACGCAGAAAAACACGCCTAGTATCACTGAAGAAATCATGCAAAGCATCCCTCTATCAAATTTTTAAATAACCCCGTCCTCTTCCTCTTCAGTTTCACAATTTAAACGAGATAAAAATGACCGAGCTAAAGAAAATACAGAACATCTCGTTTCCCCCCTTTCAAAACCTTATTCACGAAAACAAATCAATGCCGAGCCTTTCAATTCAAAAATCCAAATCGAAAAATGGCTGCACCCCTTATATATAAAAAAAAAAAATCGTTCGAGCGGCCTTTGAAAAGAATCGCGATCGAAGTTTGGGAAGTGGCCGTGGAAATCGAGTGATGCAGGCGACTTCAATCGCGTGCGCAGTATCGTCGCTCGAACTCAAGGGTTGAATCGCGATTGTGAATGGAAGCAGTTGGGGCGATTCGAAGGGGCAGCGACGAACTTATGATGGCATCGCGTGAGCTCTCGTGCAGTGGCGACTCGCGTGGAGATGGCGACTCGAGTGGAGATGGCGACGACCTGGGAAGATGAGGTGAGCGGCGGCGCGCGAATGGAAGGGGGGTCGCGTTTCAGTGGGAATTGGGGAGGTGGTTGCCTGGGTTTGAGTTTTGCAGTGAGGTATTTATTTTTATTTTATTTTTTTATTTTTTTATTCGATTTCTAAATTAATTTATATATACGAGAAAAAAATTAATATATATATACATAGTTTACATATTTCAAAATTTAAATATATATATAAATAGATGGATATATAGTTATGCAGTAAGCGGAAAAGCTTATGTAAGATTTGGAAACAAAATAAGGGTTTTAAAAGAAATAAATGTGGGAATTATATAAAAATCAGATTTTTACCCATATAGACTACGTTTATATAGGTGTAGTTTCAAAGAAGTGAATTTACATATTTTTATTTACTAGTTAATTTTAGACAGGTATTTAGAGTAATTAGTTTATTTAATAAACTTATATAATTATTTCTAAAATATTTTATTAAAAGAAAATTTATGTAAAGGTAAATGGTTATTTTAAAAAAAAAAATTATTAGTTTAAATTAAATGAATCTATTCAATGGTAATTAATTATTCAATTCAGTTTGAATATTAATAAAATCATTAGTTAATTTAAATATCAAAAAGAAGTTTGTTTAAAATTTAAGGTGTTATTTTAAAATTAAAAACTATGGGTTAATTTAAAGTATTTTTATTCACTAAAAGATATTCCTAAAAAAGGGAATTGATAAATAAAATTGATTAAGTTATTGAAAGAGAGTTTGGTAAATTAAATTAAATTTTTAGTTAAAATAAATTTATTAAAGGAGAAAAACTGGTTTAAATAAAACTATCAGTTAATTTAACTATTAAAATGAAATCACCGATGAATCGAGATTATTAATTGAAAATTTATTATTCGATCTGTTCGAATATTAATAAATTGTGTATAATATTTATACAAGGTATAAATCAAGAAAATCGAGTCAAGATGGGAAATGGATTGCAAAATAAAAGCTAAGGTGAGAACTTCTCACTCAAAAAAATTTATAAGCTGGATTTGCAGTTGTTTATTGATTGTTGCTTGATTGTGATATTAGATATAGTAGGATATATTATATATATAGCAATATATATATATATATATATATATATATATTGGCATATGTATATATTGCAGTTGATTGATTTCCCGCATTGTATAGCGGATGAGACCCTATTGCGCTGCCTATTAAGCGGATAATATTTTATAAAATCCCATATACCGCGATATTCCACCTCGAAGTGGAATTGGTATTGTGCTAATGTCTGTGGATGCAGGGAAACAGGTTGGAGGGATCCAACAGGATTCCTCAACAGTATTTATTTGATTTCAGATATTTTGATATTTGATGGATTATCATATCGATATATGATATCGTTGTTGTCGTAATTGACTATTTGGTATGTAGCATCATTGGACCAAATTTTGGAATTTTAAAATGATTTCAAAGTGATTTTTGAAAATATACTATATTTTTGGAATTGATTCATTTTAAATAAAATAACGACATAATTTTAATGTTATAAAAATTATGATTTTTGAGAAATATAGTTAAAGGTTGATTTTTGAAAATATGAGGCTAATGATTTTATAAAATAGTTTAATCGGGATTTTTGAATTTATTATAAAAGTTTAAATATAGGATTTATAAATTTGATTATTTTATAAATCAAAATGATGAAATTATAAAGGAGTAAAGACGTTTTAAAAGAATGATATAAATTGATTTATATAAGAGACTTATAAATGGATATTTATAAATTGAAATATTGAGATTTATAAAACGAGTTTTTATAAGTGTTTGAAGGAAGTGAAAATGGATTG
Source organism: Allium cepa (assembly GCA_030765085.1). Classification (NCBI taxonomy): domain Eukaryota; kingdom Viridiplantae; phylum Streptophyta; class Magnoliopsida; order Asparagales; family Amaryllidaceae; genus Allium; species Allium cepa. Next base: position 1,016,933,606 of record CM060945.1, read on the forward strand.
CATAAGTGAATGGAATTTATAAAATTATAAATGGTGAAATTATAAATGGTGAAGTTATAAATGAAATTTATAAATAGTAGGATTTATAAATTTTGTGAAGTTATTAAAGAATATATTTCGGTAAATAAATGAATCTTATAAGTTATAAGATTTACAATTATGAAGTTTAAAGGAACGATTTTGTAAAATAATCGTTTTATAAGCATTTGACTTATAATATGAATTTCTAGTATATCATTGAGTTATAAATCGAATAGGTTAATATAGGAGATTTATAAAAGGAAGTTGTTATAAAATAAATAGAAATGGAGTTTATAAACGTTGTTTTATAAATTCACAAACGACTTATTTTGATAAGTAAATTGTTGAAACCTATTAATGGAGTTATTTTCACGTTTTTGACTGTGAATAATCCTTTAAAATGAAATGTATAGAAATGATGAAATTGGTTAACGTAGTATATTCACGTTTTTGAATAGTGAATAATATGTTAAAGAAATTGTTTTGAATGTGATGGTTTAAATAGAATTAAAACGACCTAACGATGTTTTCAAAATGTGTTAAGATTCAAAACCATAGATTTCAACATTTATTGTTGAAAAAGACGTTTTTGAGAAATAGAAGGAAATGGTGGACTATAACACTGTTGTTATAGTAAATGATTTCCGAAAGGAAATGTTTTGTATAGTATTGGGATTTATATATCTATTTTAATTTCGAATCCCTATACTAGTGATTTTGGGTTGTCGTAACGATGTTTTACGTAACATTCGTTTTGGCCCAAATAAATATGTTTAAGAGAATGATTTCCTTAAAGAATGAAATATGTACTTGATCTCGATTTAAGTATATTGAATATTTTCCAAGTGTTGAAAATAAATGGATTGTGAATTACTTATTAAATAAGTATGGAAATGTTTTTCCAATATAAAGTGAATATTTTGAGAATTTATCTTTTTGAAGATAAATTGAAATGAATAATTGAAATCGTATATGCACGGATATTTTGGAATATAAATTCACTATGGAATTTATAAAGGAAAGTGGAATTTGTTTAAAAATAAATATTGATTTATTTTTGAAGTGTGAAAATTATATATCTTGTAAAGGTATTTTGGAAAATAAATAATTTGGAAAATTATTTGGAATCTGGTGATGTGTGCATATCCATTGATAGTTCAATAACCGACTATCAATATTTTCCTTTGAAAGGTATTTGTTGTGATTTGCTTGAATTTGAATGTCACACTTATTTTTAAATTATTGCGCTCGTTATTCGGATTACCCATTCCGAATAGTGATGCGACGTAATGGATAGCATTGATGACCGGTGTTGAAGACCGGGTATTTACGAGAGCGATAGGATGACCTGTCGATTGACTCTGCACCGAGTTGCTCCGGTATAGAGTTCTCCATGTGTGATGGGAAAACCGATCGGGATTGTGAATATCCGGATTGCAAGGACTTCTTTGTAAGTGCCTTTGGTTCTGTTCGATCCCGGAACAGACTTGTATGGATAGTACGTCTGACATTACAAATTGAGATATAAAGCAGATTTCTTTCAAATATATTTCTGTTGGTGGCGGAGAATTTATTCTTTTAGCTTAACACCCTTCTCTGAGACGTACGAGCTCAGAGGTTATATAGTTGAAGGTTATCAGCAATATATTCCCAATTTGGTAATGTGACATGCTGAGTGTTGCTGTGAAATGATCATTGTGTTGATTATTTGTGATAGGATCATTTGTTTGATCGTCTATCTTGGTGATCATTTCTATGATCATTTGTTGACCCAAAGCATGGCTTTTGTATAAAGCGTGGCATTATGGACGTGACTTCGTCGAGCCTCACCCCCCGGAATGGTCAAAACAGGAAAGATGCGGCAAGGTTATGAGGGGTAGCTCCCTTTAGGGTGTGTGCATTTCCTTCTGGAAAAGAGTGGTATCATGGTATGGAGCCCAGATGCTTACTCATGTTGAAACACTTATTATTATGGTGTGATGTTGATTAGAGAGCTCTCGGTTAAAGGTCCTAAAGGACCGGGGGATGGCATGCTCGTGTCAGTAGTTACCCAGTTAGGGGTAACCCGGCCTTGTGTTGGCAGAGATCCGGTTTGGTTCTCGGGGACGTCCTTCCAGAGGCGTTCTCATGTGGCAATGGGAAGTTCCTTGGCCTGATCATTCGTTGGAGATCCAATTCCCAATACGAAACCTTGTACGGTATTAGTTGTAGAAGCTGCCATTTACTTATGGTGGTCACCACTGTTTAGATGGTAGCTATAGTAGGCATAGTTCGAAATGTCTATGCTGGCTAAGATTTATATCTTTATTTTCGAAATGAAATTTTTTTTCATACACTATGCACTAGTAATAATATCAAATGTTTCTTTTTAATGCGTATCAAGCATCTTTGACTATCATAAGGAGAAATCTCCTCCGATTCTGCGTTTGCATTGTGTGTGTGTGCGGGAGGCCTTATGGTAGTCCCATTTTTAAAAGCATTGCGAATTGACTTTAAAAATATTCCTCTATTTTGATTTTAAAGAAAAATAAACTGTTTTAGTTCTCACACCAGTCACATGACTGACTCGGAGTTTATTGTTTTCCTTCCTAAACTCTGGGTGCCCACCAATTTTCACACGGGCAGTCAAGAGTTAAGGTTTATCAGGATATTCTGGAATTCAGGAGTTGCTGGAGGCAAGTTGGATGACATGGCGTATTTACTAGTATATAGTACTTCTTTTTCCGCTGCATTGTTTGTTGTTGTACACTCTGATGTAATGAAATGAAATGTGATGTAATGTAATAACTGATATAGTTCTTTGTTTAAAGATTTTTCATTTATCTATTATATGTTGTTCCGCTGCGAATTGTGAGATTCTGATGTTGTTCCGTTGTTTTCTGTCCCGTTCTATGTTCTATCTTCTTCTACCTCTTTCTTTTTCTTAAACCCTCAGTGTTCGGTTTTTCGGCATCCGACTGATCGGCATTCGATACAGTGGACGTATTGATGTCGGATTTCGGGAGTCGAAGAATCGGGTCTTGACAATATGGTATCAGAGCATATGGTTAAGCGACAACCATGGTTCTATTGGGTGTTACTCATTAGAGATAGAGTCAGCAGTACTCTAGAGTGAGTTTGAGTGTAATAATAGATATGAGCGCGTATTTGTTAGTGAATATAAAATTGTTTTTGAATCGGGTGAATAAGATAATTTTGCCCAAAACTATTTTTGTATAGAATAGAAATGATTTTCTATGAATTATTATAGTATATGGTCGCATGGTTGTTAGTAATAATATTAAATTATTATCATTATTATATGGAATTAAATAAGAAATAAAATGTATAGCCAAAGAGTTGAGATAAATTCATTTGACAAAAGAAATTTATAAATATGAATAAGAAAACATAAGGAAATGAATTCATATATGGAAAAAAATTGTGAATATAAATTGTTATTGAAATTTAAAATGAATAAGTGAATGTACTAATTGAATTAAATTAGTAAATGGAATAGATTTGAAAAGGTTTGAATGAAATTTGTTTGGTTAATAAAATCAACCGAATGAAAATATGAAATGCAAATTGAACTGGAGTGGAATTAAAATAAATTGAACTGATATCAATTTAAACTAGTTATAAACTAGAATGGATATTCTACTAAGTGAATATCATTAAATTTGCATAGAAATAATTGCCGTTTGACACAAACAAGATATATGAGTTAATGAAAGCAAATAAAATTGATTTTTGAATCAATTAAAATAGTATGAATTCGTTTTGCTTAGAAATGAATAGAATGAAGAAAATGAGTTGTAGACCACTTGATTTAATGGAAATGGCATGTGAATTGGTCGTAAGCGACTAAAGATGAATTAAAACCATATGTATTGCTAATGAAATTTATCTTGAATGTATTGCTAATGAAATATATATATTTGTTATTGAAAATGAATGGAATGTTAATAGATTTCTTATATTTGTCACTGACGTGTTTAAACTAAGTAAGTACAGGTTCAGCGAAGTCGTTGGGCTGGATTTGATTGTGCTAATAAGCTAATAATTAGCCGCTTTGCTTAAAAATGCTAATAAGGTACGCCTACGTAATAAAAATAGGAAATATGAACTGTTTTTCTGTTTTCCGACCGTGTGGGTCAATGTATATATATTTATACGTATTGTGAAATTGCAAAAGCTCCTCCGTGCAAGGGAGACTCTGCCAAAATTTTCCGTGAATTTTGGGAGTTAGAATATTTTTGAAAATTTTTGGAAAATTTTAGTTGACGACAGATCAATTTAGAAATTTGCAAATTGAAATGAATTAGTGAATGAAACTAATTTAAAGTGGTAATATGAATTAGTAAATGAAAGTTAATCGTTAGAATTCAATATTTAGAATTGAGAATTGAATTCAAGTGAAATTTAAATTGTGAATTGAATTCAAATGAAATTGAATTCAAATAAAATTGAAATGTAAAATTGAATGAGAATGAATGTGTAACTTTAATAGTGAAGTGAAAATGTAAAAGAAGCATATATTGGAAATTTTGTAATGGAATTGGCAAAATGGTTTGAATGTTGGAATTGGATATTATGCTAGCAGGATATACATGTGTATTAAAAGAAATGAGGTTGAGATTTTGATTTCAAAGATAAAATTGAATTGCTCGACAAAAAGGTACGTATTTCAATTTCAGTATGAAATTTAGTGATTTTCTTCTCTAGCCACTTGGCTTTCTCTTTTCTTTTTGATTCTGAGGGGCCGTGGTGCCATTTTGTAGTCGTACCAAGCTAGCCGCGCAAAGGAGACGCTGGCAAAAATTTTCGGAAATTTAGGGTGTTAGAAAAATTTTGAGAAATTTTGAAAGTTTAAAATTTGAATTTGAATTTAAATTTGAATTGTTAGGAGAACGATATTGATTGAAACCTATAATTGAAGTTGGAAAGCTAGTTGAAATGATAGTGAATCTCTAGTAAAAAGATTTAGGTTAGTAAGTTGATAAAACTATTTGGATTGTGAAAAATAATAGACGGGATAGGGGCATTCTTTTTAACTTGTAATTTCGGGACGAAATTCTTTTAAGGGGGGAAGATTGTAACGACCCAGAATTTTGAACAATTTAATTTGAAAATATTTAATTAATTTTAAATATTTGAATAATGGTTTGGATTGAGTTTTCAATATAACTTTGAATTTGGCGATTAAATTATAGAATTTAATCTATTGAGAGTTGAATAAAAATTTGAATCTTCAATTTTAAGCCGATTAAAAATATTTCAAAGGGTAGTAAAATTCATATTGATAATACTGAAGATTTTAGAAGCGTCAAAATTTAATTTGAAAGTGAATTGTTCAGTTTTGAAAATATATCGTTTGAATCGATATTTAAAAATAGTCGTCCGAGGCACAGTCTCGGAATTCGACGAAACCAGTTCCATTGGGTCCGTAATATTGAATTATTCTCGGATTTCAAATTTCGTATTTTTCGGAGTTGATATGTGAGCACACGGTGAGTAAACGCATTGAAATTGAATTGGATTCAATTTAAATTTAAATCTAAATTTGAGTCAAACTTCACCACGTTCTCCCTTAAAACACGCAGAAAAACACGCCTAGTATCACTGAAGAAATCATGCAAAGCATCCCTCTATCAAATTTTTAAATAACCCCGTCCTCTTCCTCTTCAGTTTCACAATTTAAACGAGATAAAAATGACCGAGCTAAAGAAAATACAGAACATCTCGTTTCCCCCCTTTCAAAACCTTATTCACGAAAACAAATCAATGACGAGCCTTTCAATTCAAAAATCCAAATCGAAAAATGGCTGCACCCCTTATATATAAAAAAAAAAATCGTTCGAGCGGCCTTTGAAAAGAATCGCGATCGAAGTTTGGGAAGTGGCCGTGGAAATCGAGTGATGCAGGCGACTTCAATCGCGTGTGCAGTATCGTCGCTCGAACTCAAGGGTTGAATCGCGATTGTGAATGGAAGCAGTTGGGGCGATTCGAAGGGGCAGCGACGAACTTATGATGGCATCGCGTGAGCTCTCGTGCAGTGGCGACTCGCGTGGAGATGGCGACTCGAGTGGAGATGGCGACGACCTGGGAAGATGAGGTGAGCGGCGGCGCGCGAATGGAAGGGGGGTCGCGTTTCAGTGGGAATTGGGGAGGTGGTTGCCTGGGTTTGAGTTTTGCAGTGAGGTATTTATTTTTATTTTATTTTTTTTATTTTTTTATTCGATTTCTAAATTAATTTATATATACGAGAAAAAAATTAATATATATATACATAGTTTACATATTTCAAAATTTAAATATATATATAAATAGATGGATATATAGTTATGCAGTAAGCGGAAAAGCTTATGTAAGATTTGGAAACAAAATAAGGGTTTTAAAAGAAATAAATGTGGGAATTATATAAAAATCAGATTTTTACCCATATAGACTACGTTTATATAGGTGTAGTTTCAAAGAAGTGAATTTACATATTTTTATTTACTAGTTAATTTTAGACAGGTATTTAGAGTAATTAGTTTATTTAATAAACTTATATAATTATTTCTAAAATATTTTATTAAAAGAAAATTTATGTAAAGGTAAATGGTTATTTAAAAAAAACAAATTATTAGTTTAAATTAAATGAATCTATTCAATGGTAATTAATTATTCAATTCAGTTTGAATATTGATAAAATCATTAGTTAATTTAAATATCAAATAGAAGTTTGTTTAAAATTTAAGGTGTTATTTTAAAATTAAAAACTATGCGTTAATTTAAAGTATTTTTATTCACTAAAGGATATTCCTAAAAAAGGGAATTGATAAATAAAATTGATTAAGTTATTGAAAGAGAGTTTGGTAAATTAAATTAAATTTTTAGTTAAAATAAATTTATTAAAGGAGAAAAACTGGTTTAAATAAAACTAACAGTTAATTTAACTATTAAAATGAAATCACCGATGAATCGAGATTATTAATTGAAAATTTATTATTCGATCTGTTCGAATATTAATAAATTGTGTATAATATTTATACAAGGTATAAATCAAGAAAATCGAGTCAAGATGGGAAATGGATTGCAAAATAAAAGCTAAGGTGAGAACTTCTCACTCAAAAAAATTTATAAGTTGGATTTGCAGTTGTTTATTGATTGTTGCTTGATAGTGATATTAGATATAGTAGGATATATTATATATATAGCAATATATATATATATATATATATATATTGGCATATGTATATATTGCAGTTGATTGATTTCCCGCATTGTATAGCGGATGAGACCCTATTGCGCTGCCTATTAAGCGGATAATATTTTATAAAATCCCATATACCGCGATATTCCACCTCGAAGTGGAATTGGTATTGTGCTAATGTCTGTGGATGCAGGGAAACAGGTTGGAGGGATCCAACTGGATTCCTCAACAGTATTTATTTGATTTCAGATATTTTGATATTTGATGGATTATCATATCGATATATGATATCGTTGTTGTCGTGATTGACTATTTGGTATGTAGCATCATTGGACCAAATTTTGGAATTTTAAAATGATTTCAAAGTGATTTTTGAAAATATACTATATTTTTGGAATTGATTCATTTTAAATAAAATAACGACATAATTTTAATGTTATAAAAATTATGATTTTTGAGAAATATAGTTAAAGGTTGATTTTTGAAAATATGAGGCTAATGATTTTATAAAATAGTTTAATCGGGATTTTTGAATTTATTATAAAAGTTTAAATATAGGATTTATAAATTTGATTATTTTATAAATCAAAATGATGAAATTATAAAGGAGTAAAGATGTTTTAAAAGAATGATATAAATTGATTTATATAAGAGACTTATAAATGGATATTTATAAATTGAAATATTGAGATTTATAAAACGAGTTTTTATAAGTGTTTGAAGGAAGTGAAAATGGATTGCATAAGTGAATGGAATTTATAAAATTATAATGGTGAAATTATAAATGGTGAAGTTATAAATGAAATTTATAAATAGTAGGATTTATAAATTTTGTGAAGTTATTAAAGAATATATTTGGGTAAATAAATGAATCTTATAAGTTATAAGATTTATAATTACGAAGTTTAAAGGAACGATTTTGTAAAATAATCGTTTTAGAAGCATTTGACTTATAATATGAATTTCTAGTATATCATTGAGTTATAAATCGAATAGGTTAATAAAGGAGATTTATAAAAGGAAGTTGTTATAAAATAAATAGAAATGGAGTTTATAAACGTTGTTTTATAAATTCGCAAACGACTTATTTTGATAAGTAAATTGTTGAAACCTATTAATGGAGTTATGTTCACGTTTTTGACTGTGAATAATCCTTTAAAATGAAATGTATAGAAATGATGAAATTGGTTAACGTAGTATATTCACGTTTTTGAATAGTGAATAATATGTTAAAGAAATTGTTTTGAATGTGATGGTTTAAATAGAATTAAAACGACCTAACGATGTTTTCAAAATGTGTTAAGATTCAAAACCATAGATTTCAACATTTATTGTTGAAAAAGACGTTTTCGAGAAATAGAAGGAAATGGTGGACTATGACACTGTTGTTATAGTAAATGATTTCCGAAAGGAAATGTTTTGTATAGTATTGGGATTTATATATCTATTTTAATTTCGACTCCCTATACTAGTGATTTTGGGTTGTCGTAACGATGTTTTACGTAACATTCGTTTTGGCCCAAATAAATATGTTTAAGAGAATGATTTCCTTAAAGAATGAAATATGTACTTGATCTCGATTTAAGTATATTGAATATTTTCCAAGTGTTGAAAATAAATGGATTGTGAATTACTTATTAAATAAGTATGGAAATGTTTTTCCAATATAAAGTGAATATTTTGAGAATTTATCTTTTTGAAGATAAATTGAAATGAATAATTGAAATCGTATATGCACGGATATTTTGGAATATAAATTCACTATGGAATTTATAAAGGAAAGTGGAATTTGTTTAAAAATAAATATTGATTTATTTTTGAAGTGTGAAAATTATATATCTTGTAAAGGTATTTTGGAAAATAAATAATTTGGAAAATTATTTGGAATCTGGTGATGTGTGCATATCCATTGATAGTTCAATAACCGACTATCAATATTTTCCTTTGAAAGGTATTTGTTGTGATTTGCTTGAATTTGAATGCCACACTTATTTTTAAATTATTGCGCTCGTTATTCGGATTACACATTCCGAATAGTGATGCGACGTAAGGGATAGCATTGATGACCGGTGTTGAAGACTGGGTATTTACGAGAGCGATAGGATGACCTGTCGATTGACTCTGCACCGAGTTGCTCCGGTATAGAGTTCTCCATATGTGATGGGAAATCCGATCGGGATTGTGAATATCCGGATTGCAAGGACTTCTTTGTAAGTGCCTTCGGTTCTGTTCGATCCCGGAACAGACTTGTAGGATAGTATGTCTGACATTACAAATTGAGATATAAAGCAGATTTCTTTCAAATATATTTCTGTTGGTGGCGGAGAATTTATTCTTTTAGCTTAACACCCTTCTCTGAGACGTACGAGCTCAGAGGTTATATAGTTGAAGGTTATCAGCAATATATTACCAATTCGGTAATGTGACATGCTGAGTGTTGCTGTGAAATGATCATTGTGTTGATTATTTGTGATAGGATCATTTGTTTGATTGTCTATCTTGGTGATCATTTCTATGATCATTTGTTGACCCAAAGCTTGGCTTTTGTATAAAGCGTGGCTTTATGGACGTGACTTCGTCGAGCCTCACCCCCTGGAATGGTCAAAACAGGAAAGATGCGGCAAGGTTATGAGGGGTAGCTCCCTTTAGGGTGTGTGCATTTCCTTCTGGAAAAGGGTGGTATCATGGTATGGAGCCCAGATGCTTACTCATGTTGAAACACTTATTATTATGGTGTGATGTTGATTAGAGAGCTCTCGGTTAAAGGTCCTAAAGGACCGGGGGATGGCATGCTCGTGCCAGTAGTTACCCAGTTAGGGGTAACCCGGCCTTGTGTTGGCAGAGATCCGGTTTGGTTCTCGGGGACGTCCTTCCAGATTCGTTCTCATGTGGCAATGGGAAGTTCTTTGGCCTGATCATTCGTTGGAAATCCAATTCCCAATACGAAACCTTGTACGGTATTAGTTGTAGAACCTGCCATTTACTTATGGTGGTCACCACTGTTTAGATGGTAGCTATAGTAGGCATAGTTCGAAATGTCTATGCTGGCTAAGATTTATATCTTTATTTTCGAAATGAAATTTTTTTTATACACTATGCACTAGTAATAATATCAAATGTTTCTTTTTAATGCGTATCAAGCATCTTTGACTATCATAAGGAGAAATCTCCTCCGATTCTGCGTTTGCATTGTGTGTGTGTGTGTGTAGGAGGCCTTATGGTAGTCTCATTTTTAAAAGCATTGCGAATTGACTTTAAAAATATTCCTCTATTTTGATTTTAAAGAAAAATAAACTGTTTTAGTTCTCACAACAGTCACATGACTAACTCGGAGTTTATTGTTTTCCTTTCTAAACTCTGGGTGCCCACCAATTTTCACACGGGCAGTCAAGAGTTAAGATTTATCATGATATTCTGGAATTCAGGAGTTGCTGGAGGCAAGTTGGATGACATGGCGTATTTACTAGTATATAGTACTTCTTTTTCCGCTGCATTGTTTGTTGTTGTACACTCTGATGTAATGAAATGAAATGTGATGTAATGTAATAACTGATATAGTTCTTTGTTTAAAGATTATTTATTTATCTATTATATGTTGTTCCGCTACGAATTGTGAGATTCTGATGTTGTTCCGTTGTTTTCTGTCCCGTTCTATGTTCTATCTTCTTTTCTCTCTTCTTCTACCTCTTTCTTTTTCTTAAACCCTCAGTGTTCGGTTTTTCGGCATCCGACTGATCGGCATTCGATACAGTGGACGTATTGATGTCGGATTTCGGGAGTCGAAGAATCGGGTCTTGACATTATGTATTAATTATAATTCAATTGAATGATGATTTTTCATTTAATTACCATTTATATATTTGTAAAAACATTAAGTACGAGTTTTATGTGCTATTGTAGAGCCATCCGCTATATCCCGCTATATCCTCGATGTATATCCGCTATGACTTTTTGCACTTCTACCGCTTTGAATCCGCCGAGTGCATTAACTGCACAGTTTCAAAAGGATGGCAAGCTTTGGAATGACTTTAAAGAAATGCAAAAATCTAAACATAACAACATATGCGGATGTAGAATGGGCGACTGATATAGATGACAGAAAATCAGTAACTGGTTAATATAGTTGCATTGGAAGCAACCCAGTATCATTGTGTTCAGAGAAACAAATAACCATCTCCAGATCCAGCACCGAAGCTGAATATAATGCATTGCAAGTGAAAATGCAGAAATAATTTGGACACAGACATTATTAAGAGAGTTAAATATCAAGTCAGAAAGCAAACCGTATTATGGTGCGATAATCAAAGTACAATGTATATGGCAACAAATTCAGTACTTCATTGCAAGATAAAACATATCGAAATCGATCTATACTTTATCCAAGAGCAAATTTGAAAAGTAAAATTGCAAGTGAATCACATATCTTCCACTTACCAACGAGTAGATAGTCTTACCAAAGCATTGTCGACAAGATACTTTATGAGGTTTAGAGCAAAACTGAAAGTGGAAAATGGTGAAGACAAGCAGATCTAATAGCAAAAGGAGAAATAGAAGTTCAACTCTGAGCACTTTGAAGATTGATGAAGGAACTTCGATTAATCAAAGCATATAAACACTTCGAAGTGATTGACGAAGAGATTGAAGAAATGAAATGTAAATCCATCGTATCACAACCAAAGCCCCAATTCAATTCGAAACCCTAATTTCGATTGGAAGGGGAGTAAGAAATGAAGCATGAAGCTGTGTAAAGCAGCTGCTGTTAATAATGTATGCATACTGTATAATATGGGTAAGGGGTATTACGGTGCAACAACATGGCAACACTATTCACTTGTACCTGTTATATATACATCAGTTTGTATGAGAAAGCTTAGTATTAGAAACCAAAGTTAAAATCAATACAACATTTCTCTCAATTAAATACAATAAACTGATTAAATCCATCTTTTATCAATTCTTACTGCTGGAATACAAGCTTTATCTATTCTTAGGAACGATCTGTTGGAATTCCTAATATAAATGTAATTTGCACTTGTCCAACATCGCCAAAACTAAAAAAACAAAGCTAAGTATATGAATAGATTTCTCATGAGGAGGTTGGGGCCTTGGGGTCCCAAATGTGTGATTTGCTGTGAGGAGGGAAGTCATGCTATACCACACACGGGCGCTGCCGCCATCCGTCCGACCGAACCGGGCCGGGCTCGGGCTTAGGTTTGGGTCTAATATGATCCTATTTTTATTTAGAATAGGGCCAGGTTTTCTAAAAAATATCCGGTTGTACAAATGGGTGCAGATCTATTTTGAGGATATGGATACGATTTTTGACTGAGGAGGTGTGACTTCCAAAGCAAGCGCGGGTTTTTTGGCGAACAAATGCATCCATTAGCAGATGAAAGCGGGTGCAACCCGTTAGACGCGAGCGGGTGCGACTTATGGCAATAGCGGGTCCGAATATGGAACCAATAGCGAATGGGAGCGGCCCATTAACGAACAGCAGTAATGAAAGGCAATCGGTGCAACCCATCAGGCGGACGCGACTGTTCGAAGAGGTGCAGACGAAAATATAAATAGGGGAAGACTAACCACATTCTCAATCGAATTCAATTCGGATTTTTTTTCTTCTGCTTCTCTCTCATACTACTATCTTAATTATCAATCATAGAGTGACATACTCACCACAATCTCGAGTAGCTTACGTCTATTGTATCTTGGGAGAATTTTGAAACAAAATTCTTATGGAACTTGTTACGAAAGCCTCAGACAATATCTGAATTCCAGAATAGTGAAAATCTGATTTTTAAACTTGTGAGATGATTTTATAATTGTTTATTCTCTGTTTTGGTATACTAGACAGATAACATCTTAAGAATTTTATTTCTTTTGCTAAAATAGAGATGTCAACAGTTGAGCTCTCAACAAAGGCTACTACACACAAATGCCCGATCCTTTTAAAGGAGATGTTGAGGACTTTCTAGCATGACTGAATCAGATGTTATTTTATCTCACCACACTCGGTCTGCAATGGTGTCTCGAGGAGGAGGAATCGATTCCTGCACCAGGCAAGGAATCAGATGTTGATATGTGGAAGCATTCCGATTTTGTATCCAGAAACTATATTCTGAATTGTCTCAACAAGGTGCTATATAAAGTATATTAGCCTCTGAAGACAGCAAAAGCACTTTGGAATGCACTTTCCACGAAGTACAAGATGCATAATATCAGTCTTAAGAAATTCATTGTAGAAAAATTCATGGACTATAGGATGGTTGACTCCAAATCGGTGACTGCTCAACTGCATGAACTGCAAATCATCATTCATGAACTCGAAGTGGAAGGTCATAAGGTTGGAGAATCGTTTTTGATTAAAGCCATCATGGGAAAACTACCGCCGTCATGGAGATATTACCGCAACTATCTAAAGCATAAGAAGAAGGAAATTTCTTTATAGGATCTCATAGTCCGACTAAAAATTGAGGCAGGTAACCGTGGAGTTACAAAACCAAGCGAGGAGGTATTTGTGGCTGAAGGGTCAAAGACCAAAAACAAAAAGAAGAATTTACTGAAGAAAAGGAAAGCTCCAGATAGCAAACCAAAAGACAAAAAACAAACCAAAAAGTTTAATGGTGAGTGTTGTGTTTGTGGAAAGGTTGGACATGCCGCTAGAAATTGCAAACACAAAAAGGAATGCAACAAAAAGACAATTATAGTAGACAACATGGAAGTATACAAGTCCAACTTCTCGGTATTTGTATCTAAATGCAATTTGGTTCGAAATCCTAACCAATAGTGAGTAGACACATGTGCTACTCGTCATGTCTGTTTTGACAAATCCATGTTTTCTACATACCATTAATTCGATCACGAAGAAAAACTCTATATGAGTAATTCTGCAGTATTCTTGATCGAAGGCAGTGGAACAGTAATCTGGGTAATTCTACAGTATCCTTGATCAAAGGCAGTGGCAAAGTAATCCTCAAGTTTACTTCTGGAAAAACTATCAAGTTGCATAACGTGCTCCACGTTTCAGACATATGCAAGAATCTCATCTCTGATGCAGTACTATCGAAGAAAGGATTCAAAATAGTGTTCGAGTCAGACATGATGGTTCTATCCAAAGCTGGAATGTATATCGAAAGGGGACATTTATGTGACGGCCTATTTAAGGCAAATTTATCCGTTATCTACAATAAAACTATGTATTCTGATTGTGCTATTGATAAAATTGAAGTTTCTTACTTGCTTAAGTATGAAATTTTACTATGGCATGATAGATTGAGACACATAAATTTTCAAAAAAAAAAACATTATCAAACTTGGGATTAATTCTGAAATTCCAAGTAGATAAGAACTGCAAATGTAAGAAATGTGTAGAAGCAAAAATGGTTAAAAAAACCATTTCAATCTGTTGATAGAAGCACCGAACCACTAGGTTTGGTTCATACAAGTTATGTGATTTTAAATCGTTACCTAAAAGAGGTGGAAAAGGTACTTTATCACGTTTATTGATGATTATACGCGATATTGCTATGTATATCTTTTGAATAGTAAAGATGAAGCAATTACATCATTTATAAAGCACAAGGCTGATGTAGAAAATTAGTTAAATAAAAAGATCAAGACATTAAGATCCGATCGAGGTGGAGAATATAAATCACCATTTGAACAGTTCTGTGTCGAAAATGGTATAATTCATCAAACAATAGCTCCATAGTCACCACAATAAAATGGTGTAGCCAAGAGGAAGAACAGAACATTAAAAGACATGATTAATTCCATGCTTTTAACCTCTGATCTACTGACGAACTTGTGGGGGAAGCCCTAAATATGTCTAATCACATATTGAATGAAGTCCCTCACAATAAAACAGAAACAATTCCATATGAGATTTGGAAAAGGACACAAACCAAGCTTTAAATACGTCAAAGTGTGGGGGTGCTTGGCAAAATTTTTAGTTCCGCTTCCCAGGAAAACAGTAGATTATTACTATATAGGGCCAGGCCAAAATAGTAGTGCCTAAAGATTTTTGGTATTCAAGTCTGATATGGCTGATATTCATGTAGATACAATCATGGAATCTAGAGATGCCTCATTCTTTGAAGACGTGTTTCCGCACAAAAGGAATGAAAGGAATAATGTCCCTAAAAGGACAAGAGAAGAACCAAGCAATTCATATAAAGATGAAACTCATCATGAGATTGAGGAAGTTGAACCAAGAAGAAGCGTAAGGGCTAGGACTTCCAAGACATTTGGTTTGGATTTTTTCACATATGTATTATAACACAATCCTCAAACGTACAAGGAAGCAATGTCATCTTCTAAATCTTCATGATGGAAAGAAGAAATCCAAAGTGAGATTGATTCAATTATAAGTAATAAAGCTTCAAAAATTGTTGATATTCCACCTGGAATAAAACCTATTGGTTGTAAATGGATTTTCATGAAGAAAATGAAAGCAGATGACTCTATCGACAAGTATAAAGCCAGATTAATAGCCAAAGGATATCTTCAAAAAGAAGGAGTAAACTTCTTTGATACATATCCATCGATAACACAGATAACCTCTATAGGAATGCTAATAGCAATTGCATCGATCTATAATCTAGAAATTCATCAAATGGATGTGAAGACACCATTCTTAAATGGAGATCTCGATGAGTAGATCTACATGGAGCAACCTGAAGGTTTTGTTTCCAAAGGAAATGAAAAAAAAGTCTTTAGATTAGTAAAATCATTATACGGACTAAAACAAACTTCAAAACAATGGCACACAAAATTTGATAGTGTCATGATGAGAAATGGTTTTCGTATAAATGAATGTGATAAGTGTGTTTATTATAAAAAAAATTGGACAATCATATGTGATGATTTGTTTATATGTAGACGATATGTTAATATTTGGTTCAAATACTCAAGTAATAGAGACTATAAAGAACATGTTAATTAGCAATTTTGATATGAAAGACTTAGGAGTTGCAGATGTTATTTTGGGAATCAAAATAATAAGAACACCTAATGGAATTGAATTATCTCAGTCGCATTATGTAGATAAAGTGATTGAAAAATTTCAAAATTTTGGAATTAAAGGAGTAAGAGCTCCTTTTAATCCATAAGAAGTGCTGCATAAAAGTACTAATGAGAGTGTAATGCAACTGGAATACTCTCATGTAATAGAATGTCTCATGCATCTCATGAATTGCACACGACCAGATATAGCTTATGCAGTAAGTCGATTGAGCAGGTATATAAGCAATGCAAGAAAGGAACACTAGAAAGCACTAATGAGAGTGCTTGGATGTTTAAAAAATACCACAAATTATTCCTTACATTATGGAAAATATCATGCCGTCTTAGAAGGATATAGTGATGCAAACTGGATTGTTGATTCAGAGGAATCAAAATCAACGAGTGGTTATGTCTTTACCTTAGCAAGAGCAGTAGTGTCATGGAAATCAATTAAACAAACATGAATAGCTTGGTCCACTATGGAATCAGAGTCCATCGCTTTAGATAAAGCAGGCGAAGAAGCAGAATGACTTTGTCATTTTTTAGAAGATATTCCATTTTGGCCTAAACCTGTACCGGCTATATGCATACACTGTTATAACCAAGTTGTGCTAAGCAGAGCGCACAACTTTGTGTATAATGGAAAGTCGTGACACATTCATCGACACCATAATACTGTTAGGCGATTACTCTCAAATGGAACTTTTTCCATAGATTATGTGAGAACAAATGATAACCTAATGGATCCATTTACTAAAGTTTATCAAGAGAGAAAATTGATTGTGTATCGAGGGAAATGGGTTTAAAAGCCTAAACCACCAAGAGTTATCTTATACTAAAACCTATCGTAGCGACTGGAGGTTGCACGGACTAGGATCAATATGAAAACTAGTTCTGAGTAACTCAAGATGTAATGCATTTGCTTGGACATAGTCCAACTCCATTCCTATGGTGCACAATGTGACGACCCG
Source organism: Allium cepa (assembly GCA_030765085.1). Classification (NCBI taxonomy): domain Eukaryota; kingdom Viridiplantae; phylum Streptophyta; class Magnoliopsida; order Asparagales; family Amaryllidaceae; genus Allium; species Allium cepa. Next base: position 1,016,950,781 of record CM060945.1, read on the forward strand.
ACTTTCTATACCCAGAAAATCGCATCATCTTGAAGAAAGAAAGGGATAGAAGAAGAAAAGAAAGAGAAAGAAGAACACAAACAACAACAGAGAACTCACAGCGGAACGAATAAAATATAATATCTCTCATAAAATATTACATAGTATCTTATTACATCAGAGAATACAACTACTCAACACATATTAGACAGTTATAAACATCTGTCTAATTCATACAACTCAAGTACCACAGATACAGATAACAAATAAACACAGCGGAATCAATATATCTACACATCGAAGCCTCCTGCTCCATATCTCCTCCAGAATTTGTCAAGCTAACCTGAATCACTTGACTACTCATACATAATATGAGTACCCAAGAGTTTAATAAAACAGAAAATAAACACTCGGGTCAGACAGGGGTCTGGTGTGAGTAAACGGTTAAAATTGCTTAACTTTAGAAAAACCTTTGAAAGAAAAGGTATCACGTAAGACTTCCCACACATAAACATGGAAAAGTTTTTACCTTACGCTAACCAAAACATTTGATAGGAAATTCTGTGATATTATAATAGTGTCTAGGGTTTTCAAAATAAATATGAAATAGCCGAAATTGTTACATGATTAAATTCCAGCTACTAGCCACAAAAGTGGGTAATACAATCAAAACCGTAGGGTCTCGTAGGGAAAATGGGTTTCCATCAATGGCAGGGCTACTGGGGTACCGCCCGTCACAGTACGTGGCCTAGATCAACGTACCGAGGATTACTCCCTTCATCCCCTGCTACACAAGGCCGGACCCATTCCTTACTGAATAGTTCCAAATGAGACCACCCCGTGGTTGGCGCGACCAACCACCCACACAGCCGAATAATAAGGGACTTCTAGACAGGGGTAAATCTCACTCTCAAAGTGGGGGCTACCCACGAAGCCTTGGCGCACCTCCCCTGTTTTAGCCATTCCCGGTTGATGAGGCTTGAGGCTGCGATTACCTTAATAGAACATATCACTTAGAATGCTCATCGCCCGCCTGACGATGTGTTGAAAGCATTCGATCCATACAAGTTCGTTCCGGGTTCGAACGAAACCGAAGGCACTATCTCGTTGCACTCATTATTGGAATCACCCTCAGAGTCAACGACCATAGCCCTTGCACTCTGATTCACCATCTCGAATCTATAAGCACTATTCCGTCAAACTCATTACGGAATCACCCACAGAGTTATACTGACGTATAGCCCTTACACCTCGAGTCTTCACTCGCTCCACTTGGATTAACGACCTAACGTTTAATTGGAATCGATGTGGTTTTCGGAATTCCAAATATGGAAACCCGATCCCGGTCTCACCGAAACCAAACGCCATTTTAATGTCCAAGTTGTACTTAAGGGATTTAACAGTTTAAACTTATATTCAGGATGATATATAACCAGATAGATGAATAACATTATCACAACAGATAATCATATCAAACATTCATCTCATAAACAGTATATCACATAACAGATATATCCAAATCATCCAATATCATTCAATCACTCAATATCAATCAACATTCAATATCAACCAATCATCCAATATCAATCATTCATACAGAATTGATTAACTCTAAATCAATTTAATTAACCTATAATTAAATTAATTACTATTCTTTAATCACTTGGATTATCCTAATCCTGCATCATTTATTTATTACAAATCAAATTAAATTAATCATCTCTTAATGATTATCTTTAATTAATCTTCCTTGATTAATTATCTTTAATTACATTCAAGTAATTATTCTAAACCATATTCAGTAATTAACCTTTAATTACTATCATTAATTACAATAATTAATGATCCTTCATTAATTAATTATCTATAATTAATTACATTAGAGCTTAATTAATTACAATTAATTAATCACATTTTAATTAATTACTTTTATTAATCACCTTGATTAAATTCATTAATTACATTAACTAATGATCTTTATTAATTAATTAACCTTTAATTAATTAAATAATTAACTTATAATTAATCATCTTATTAATCTTAAACAATAATTAACAATTTGTAATTACTTATCTTAATTAATTAACTTCTTAATTAATTAACTTCTAAATTAATTATATTAATCCTTGATTAATTAATCCAATTAATTAATTCTTAATTACTTCATTAAGTAATTATTATTCAATTTAATTAACAATTAATCCTTAATTAATTACTTAATTAATTAATTACATTTTAATTAATTACTTTTAGTAATTAATCTTAACTTAATCACATTCATTAATTAATTACATTAATTAATTAACTAAAATAAATTAAGTAATTAACTCTTAATCTTACATAAGTAATTATCTTTAATTACTTCATTAATAAACCTTAATTACTTCCTTAATTAATTACTTAACAAATAATTAATTCCATCATTAATTAATTCTTGATTCTTTAATTAATTAATTACTTCATAAATAATTAATTTTAAAACAATTATATTAATTAATTCTTTAATTAATAACATTAAGTGATTACCCATTAATCACTTCTATTTAATTAATTCCATAAGTAATTTCTTTAAATTACTTCCATATGTAATTACCATCCTTAATTACATTTAAAAATTAACTATTAATGACTTATTAAGTAATTACACTTAATTAATTCCTAATTAAGTGATTATTTAAAATTTAATAAATAATTAACTAATTATTTAAAATTAATTAAACAATTAATTAATTAACTTTTTATAATTTCAAAATCCTTAATTGATTAAGAGAACATTAATCTTAATTAAACTCACTTATTAACAAATCATATTTTAAGTATCCTTAAGTTCATATCCAAATAATTTAACCTTAATTATCTTCTTAAATAAATTATTTGAAATAAATCAAATTTTAAAACAAATTTATTCAAATTAAACTTATTTATTTTCAAAACAAACTTGAAAACTTGTTATTCAAACATTACTTTAAGATTCACTTAAAGCTTTGATTAATTCTTTAATTTGAAACACTTCTTTTAATTCGAAATTCAAAATTTACTTAAGACAATTACTTTCAAAGAAATCATCATTTAATCAATTTAAATTTGAAAATAAATTCAATTAATACTTTTATAAGTTGATTAGCATTAACTTTCACATTAAAGAATAAGTTTTAACTTTTATACAAATTTTTTTTAGTAAGGACTAAACCTTGATCCTATTTTATTCAAATAACAAGCTTAAAATTGAAGCCCTCTAACACAAATTCGAGACAAATACTCAAGCAATCAGAGGCTTTCCCGAAGCAAATCCAGATGCCTTCGTCCACGAGTTCCCCTGGGCCAACACGATAGCTCCTTCGAGTCGAACACGAGCTCAACGCGATATCCCCTTCGAGACTTCATCTCGTCTTCCCCAACAACTAAACCCAGTTCCCCTTCTCAACGCAAACTCCCCAGCACACCCAAACGTGCACAAACATGGTGCATATCTCCCCTAACCTCCGGCCATACTTGGTCGCCGCGACCATCGCCTCCGATCACAAAATCACACGCAAGCACGTCAGTAAACCCAGATCCAACAATTGATGTACGAATCGAATTTTGACCCCTGAACTCAAAAACTGCAGCTTCATCTCGCCACAAAACCACCAATGCCGTCCAATCTCGACGCCGTCGAACGTCGCCGACCTCACCATAGGACTATCTCGACCCCTAGCCTCCATTCCCCCTAATGCGAACGTTCCCGATCCATTAACTCTGACGCAAAATACTCAGTAACCCATTCGAAAATAAAAACAATTAAAACCCTAGTTTCTTCAAATTCAAACAATTCATCCATTTAAAAATTCCAATCTTATTTTTCCTATAATCTACAGTATACAAACAAGCTATGATCCAAGTTTCAAACCAAATTAATGTTTGAATAATCGGAATTTCACTAAATTCCCAATTTTGAATAAAACCCAAATTCACCATATTTACATTATTAAAAATTTTGATTTCTACTTCTAAATTCATGATTTCCTATCACCAATCTGTGTATATAATCAAATTTATAAATTAAGACATTTTATTTTTGTCCATTTCTCATTACTTACTGTTATTCTTGATTAAGAATTATTTATTTGTTTCAAAATTCCAGAAACCATTTTTAAAATCTTCAGTACATGTTGACAAACAAATCTCATTTAGATATCAATGTCTAATATGGGTTTATTTGAGAGATTTTTGAATTTTGTTCTTAAGTAAAACAAATCCAATAATTAAACAGAGTAAACAATTTATACAGACACAGATATTCCCAGATAATCATCACACCTTTAACATGCATAAACAACAGTACTCAAATAAACAAATATTCATAATCATAGCAACTTTCATCACATGCATATGTAATTCAAACACAGATATTATTTGAAACTGTTTTTAAAAAAAAAAGTTTACTCACCTCATATACCATATGCAGAGCAGATTTTAAGTTCCAGGTTCTTGAACTTTAATTTGAAAAGCTTTTAATCTTGCATGCCTACAGATTTGCTATTGATTATGCTTGCAGATTGAACTTGATCCCAAATTTGAATTACAGGTTGACCTTAATGCATGTTTCAAATTGCAGGTTGGTTTAAATTTGCAGATTTTATCTTGAAATGCAGGTTGATCTCCTTTTAGTTGCAGATTGAAGATAAATTGCAGAGTGGAGTTGAAGATCATTTGCATTTTCAGGTTTTGATTTTGCAGATTGATTTTAGATTTCAGGTAGCCATTAATTTTTAGTTAAGAAGTGTAAACAAGAAAAAGAAATGTTTGAGAAAAATTGGTTTTCTTCTTTAGTCATTTGTTAAAATTAAAATAAGTATTTGCCACATGTCTCCAATTTGAACAAATGTCTCTCAATATACTTAATGTTCTTACATGTGTTCTTGACATGTTAATATATTTATATATCCTTTAAGTGTTTTTAATTGATTTTACTTAGTTTAAAATGTGAATATAACCTACTAATTTAATTACTTTGTACATAAATGTTTACTCATGTATCTATATGTACTTATGAAATGTTTATATGCATTAGTGAAATATTTTTTATGAGAAGCTTTTGAATTTTACTAAATACAAGTGTGAAATCTTTAAACATGTATCTCATTAACATTTTAAAAAGGAAAGCAAAACAAAATATTTAAATCTTTTTAAACTATCATTTTTGAAATAAACAACTATTTTATATTTTGAAGACAAATCTTGAATAAATCTTTAAATTATCTCTTGAAAAATTTTAAGTTTTAAAACAAAGCTCCAATTACATTATTCATTCATATCTAAATTATTAATGGATTAAATTAAATTTCAAAACAACTCAAACTATAACATATACTTACATATATATTATAATTTGAAAATTCATTCTTTATTTAAAACAAAAGATCTCCTATTTACAATATATATCAAATGTATACATTATAAATAGAATAAAATTTTATTAGCTTTTGAAAAACAATTCTTATCAATTTTATTGCCAGATTATAAATTTATTAACCTTTAAAAGATTACATTAGCCAATTTTAAATTAAAATTACAATGAAAATTATCAATCCAATTAAATTATTAACACAGATTATTAAATTGTTATTGCCCAAAATTCCGGGTCGTTACAATCCTCCCCCCTTAAAAGAATTTCGTCCCCGAAATTTAAAACAAAGGTAATTTAATAATCCAGTACAGATTTTAAATTTCAAACATTAAAGCATTCCTATCAACCAATTACTAACAACCATAGCAATCAATCATACAAACAATCCCTAACTAATTATCCTGATATAGATCAGAAGGAATCCTTCTAATACTATTTCGAGTTTCCCAAGTAAAAATCATCGGGAGACTCGTTCTACAAAAGCCAACAAACTAACTACACTACCAAAATCCAGAGCTCCTCTCACCTCTAGATCCATCAATCAGAACAGAACATTAGAATACTCTCAAATCCAGCTCAACATTCAACTCCAACTGAACTATAGATTCAATAACCAATCGATGAATCATACACGTATTCCCTCAGAGATACGTGTTACAAAATGAATTCCAGATATCCAAACTGGCAATTCAATCTAACCCAATCAAAACACAGATAAGAAATCTTCAAATGCCATAACACTAACCAACCAATCTTATTCCATATCTGTTCTCTTAACCAGAGAAAATTTAACAACTCTGAAGTCTCTAACTTCAAATACCAGACTCCTTATCTCATATCTGTATAACTTAACAGATAATCCTGGACTGCCAAACTTTTCCTGATCAGCTCAATCAATGCTGATACTTCCAGAAACAACTAGACCAAAACAAACCAGCTTCTGGATCCTATCCAACAGAAAAGCTTTCCAAAACCCGTCGAAATCCAGAACATAAGCTCTATTCCTCAAACAATAGCAAACTGAACTTACTTCCTTCCTTACACAGCTGCTACCTCGCTTCCGCTGCACAACTCTGATTCTGAAATAAATGAGAATACTATTGATGAACACGAATACAAACTTATCCAATATATCCGGGAAACTTTGTCCACCAAATCCATAAAAATCTGAGTGACACATCCGACTCAGTCACACAACCTTATATCAGAATCCAATTCAAAACTGGATCTGACCAATCCAAATTCCAAAAATTTTCCGAGCTGCTACACCAACTCTTTACTTCTCCAAGAACCATCTTACAACCAGGCAAACTACCCAAAATTGCTTCTGGAACCAAATCAATAGGGAACTCAACTCCCGATGCAGTCAAACTCCTGATAACATTAGTAGCTCCTACTTCCATATGAGAATCCTCCGTCTCAAACAAAGATAATCCAAGAAAAATTCCCAAATTAATCGCAAGTCACTTTTTGCGATTCTACCTAATTCAGATTCCAAAGAAACTGGCATCTCTTTACCAATTAGAACAACCTTAAGCTTCTCCCAAACAAGGTTAACTCTCCAAGAAAAACTTCACCATCTTCTCGGACTGCTGAAGAAGAACCACAAGATTCTTGAACCATCGGAGAAACAACCACACTGCTGCTTTCAAACTCTATCTCGATGATACGGCAAAGCTAAAAGACCTTCTCGTCAGCACACCGAATACTTCGAGTTGCACTGCTACCATAGCTAACCAAAAACATCTGATCCAAAGGCTTTTCAACTCCAAAACCTTCAACAAACCACACAACGGACTTCCGAGATGGCAGACAACTCAAAGAAACTCAGCCTCCAAACCAAGCATCAACATCTCGCTTTCCTTAAGAAATAAAAAAAATGAGACCATGCCGAAGCGAAACAACTCATAGGCCTTAGTCTCATATCCCAAAACAGCCAACCTCTTTGCTAAAGATCCAGACAACTTCTACACAGATGAGTCTTCCCTATGGTAGGTAAAGACTGCTCCTCAACTACTTCTAAAACTGCCTCGAGAGAAAACATCTTCAGAAAAATATCCATGGATACTGCATCTCATCATGCAGTTACCAAGATATCATCACTCACTTCTACACTTCCAAGAGATCCAAACTTCACTTCAAAGATAAACTCTGAATCTTTAAAAAGATTTCCTTCGGAATTCAGAGAAATCCTTACTCCAAACTACAAAACTTACTCGAGACGGTATTAGGTCTACAGTCTCAACAGACACTTCCAATCTCAACATATGGACCTCATCCATTAGTGGTAGTCGTGTTACACACACACCATTACTACTCCATCTACCTCTAAAACTTACGTTGGCAAATCCGAACAGATAACCCAACAGATCAGGTAGATATAAATATATATATAGTTATATATAAAAATTACAAGTACGCTCTCTCAAGAAGACACTACTACAGAGCTTAGGCATTTGCTCAACCTAACGCTCCCTAAAGAAAGACACACTTCAGAGCCTAGGTATTCACTCAACCTACTGCTCTGATACCAACTGTGACGACCCGACTTTCTATACCCAGAAAATCGCATCATCTTGAAGAAAGAAAGGGATAGAAGAAGAAAAGAAAGAGAAAGAAGAACACAAACAACAACAGAGAACTCACAGCGGAACGAATAAAATATAATATCTCTCATAAAATATTACATAGTATCTTATTACATCAGAGAATACAACTACTCAACACATATTAGACAGTTATAAACATCTGTCTAATTCATACAACTCAAGTACCACAGATACAGATAACAAATAAACACAGCGGAATCAATATATCTACACATCGAAGCCTCCTGCTCCATATCTCCTCCAGAATTTGTCAAGCTAACCTGAATCACTTGACTACTCATACATAATATGAGTACCCAAGAGTTTAATAAAACAGAAAATAAACACTCGGGTCAGACAGGGGTCTGGTGTGAGTAAACGGTTAAAATTGCTTAACTTTAGAAAAACCTTTGAAAGAAAAGGTATCACGTAAGACTTCCCACACATAAACATGGAAAAGTTTTTACCTTACGCTAACCAAAACATTTGATAGGAAATTCTGTGATATTATAATAGTGTCTAGGGTTTTCAAAATAAATATGAAATAGCCGAAATTGTTACATGATTAAATTCCAGCTACTAGCCACAAAAGTGGGTAATACAATCAAAACCGTAGGGTCTCGTAGGGAAAATGGGTTTCCATCAATGGCAGGGCTACTGGGGTACCGCCCGTCACAGTACGTGGCCTAGATCAACGTACCGAGGATTACTCCCTTCATCCCCTGCTACACAAGGCCGGACCCATTCCTTACTGAATAGTTCCAAATGAGACCACCCCGTGGTTGGCGCGACCAACCACCCACATAGCCGAATAATAAGGGACTTCTAGACAGGGGTAAATCTCACTCTCAAAGTGGGGGCTACCCACGAAGCCTTGGCGCACCTCCCCTGTTTTAGCCATTCCCGGTTGATGAGGCTTGAGGCTGCGATTACCTTAATAGAACATATCACTTAGAATGCTCATCGCCCGCCTGACGATGTGTTGAAAGCATTCGATCCATACAAGTTCGTTCCGGGTTCGAACGAAACCGAAGGCACTATCTCGTTGCACTCATTATTGGAATCACCCTCAGAGTCAACGACCATAGCCCTTGCACTCTGATTCACCATCTCGAATCTATAAGCACTATTCCGTCAAACTCATTACGGAATCACCCACAGAGTTATACTGACGTATAGCCCTTACACCTCGAGTCTTCACTCGCTCCACTTGGATTAACGACCTAACGTTTAATTGGAATCGATGTGGTTTTCGGAATTCCAAATATGGAAACCCGATCCCGGTCTCACCGAAACCAAACGCCATTTTAATGTCCAAGTTGTACTTAAGGGATTTAACAGTTTAAACTTATATTCAGGATGATATATAACCAGATAGATGAATAACATTATCACAACAGATAATCATATCAAACATTCATCTCATAAACAGTATATCACATAACAGATATATCCAAATCATCCAATATCATTCAATCACTCAATATCAATCAACATTCAATATCAACCAATCATCCAATATCAATCATTCATACAGAATTGATTAACTCTAAATCAATTTAATTAACCTATAATTAAATTAATTACTATTCTTTAATCACTTGGATTATCCTAATCCTGCATCATTTATTTATTACAAATCAAATTAAATTAATCATCTCTTAATGATTATCTTTAATTAATCTTCCTTGATTAATTATCTTTAATTACATTCAAGTAATTATTCTAAACCATATTCAGTAATTAACCTTTAATTACTATCATTAATTACAATAATTAATGATCCTTCATTAATTAATTATCTATAATTAATTACATTAGAGCTTAATTAATTACAATTAATTAATCACATTTTAATTAATTACTTTTATTAATCACCTTGATTAAATTCATTAATTACATTAACTAATGATCTTTATTAATTAATTAACCTTTAATTAATTAAATAATTAACTTATAATTAATCATCTTATTAATCATAAACAATAATTAACAATTTGTAATTACTTATCTTAATTAATTAACTTCTTAATTAATTAACTTCTAAATTAATTATATTAATCCTTGATTAATTAATCCAATTAATTAATTCTTAATTACTTCATTAAGTAATTATTATTCAATTTAATTAACAATTAATCCTTAATTAATTACTTAATTAATTAATTACATTTTAATTAATTACTTTTAGTAATTAATCTTAACTTAATCACATTCATTAATTAATTACATTAATTAATTAACTAAAATAAATTAAGTAATTAACTCTTAATCTTACATAAGTAATTATCTTTAATTACTTCATTAATAAACCTTAATTACTTCCTTAATTAATTACTTAACAAATAATTAATTCCATCATTAATTAATTCTTGATTCTTTAATTAATTAATTACTTCATAAATAATTAATTTTAAAACAATTATATTAATTAATTCTTTAATTAATAACATTAAGTGATTACCCATTAATCACTTCTATTTAATTAATTCCATAAGTAATTTCTTTAAATTACTTCCATATGTAATTACCATCCTTAATTACATTTAAAAATTAACTATTAATGACTTATTAAGTAATTACACTTAATTAATTCCTAATTAAGTGATTATTTAAAATTTAATAAATAATTAACTAATTATTTAAAATTAATTAAACAATTAATTAATTAACTTTTTATAATTTCAAAATCCTTAATTGATTAAGAGAACATTAATCTTAATTAAACTCACTTATTAACAAATCATATTTTAAGTATCCTTAAGTTCATATCCAAATAATTTAACCTTAATTATCTTCTTAAATAAATTATTTGAAATAGATCAAATTTTAAAACAAATTTATTCAAATTAAACTTATTTATTTTCAAAACAAACTTGAAAACTTGTTATTCCAACATTACTTTAAGATTCACTTAAAGCTTTGATTAATTCTTTAATTTGAAACACTTCTTTTAATTCGAAATTCAAAATTTACTTAAGACAATTACTTTCAAAGAAATCATCATTTAATCAATTTAAATTTGAAAATAAATTCAATTAATACTTTTATAAGTTGATTAGCATTAACTTTCACATTAAAGAATAAGTTTTAACTTTTATACATTTTTTTTTAGTAAGGACTAAACCTTGATCCTATTTTATTCAAATAACAAGCTTAAAATTGAAGCCCTCTAACACAAATTCGAGACAAATACTCAAGCAATCAGAGGCTTTCCCGAAGCAAATCCAGATGCCTTCGTCCACGAGTTCCCCTGGGCCAACACGATAGCTCCTTCGAGTCGAACACGAGCTCAACGCGATATCCCCTTCGAGACTTCATCTCGTCTTCCCCAACAACTAAACCCAGTTCCCCTTCTCAACGCAAACTCCCCAGCACACCCAAACGTGCACAAACATGGTGCATATCTCCCCTAACCTCCGGCCATACTTGGTCGCCGCGACCATCGCCTCCGATCACAAAATCACACGCAAGCACGTCAGTAAACCCAGATCCAACAATTGATGTACGAATCGAATTTTGACCCCTGAACTCAAAAACTGCAGCTTCATCTCGCCACAAAACCAACAATGCCGTCCAATCTCGACGCCGTCGAACGTCGCCGACCTCACCATAGGACTATCTCGACCCCTAGCCTCCATTCCCCCTAATGCGAACGTTCCCGATCCATTAACTCTGACGCAAAATACTCAGTAACCCATTCGAAAATAAAAACAATTAAAACCCTAGTTTCTTCAAATTCAAACAATTCATCCATTTAAAAATTCCAATCTTATTTTTCCTATAATCTACAGTATACAAACAAGCTATGATCCAAGTTTCAAACCAAATTAATGTTTGAATAATCGGAATTTCACTAAATTCCCAATTTTGAATAAAACCCAAATTCACCATATTTACATTATTAAAAATTTTGATTTCTACTTCTAAATTCATGATTTCCTATCACCAATATGTGTATATAATCAAATTTATAAATTAAGACATTTTATTTTTGTCCATTTCTCATTACTTACTGTTATTCTTGATTAAGAATTATTTATTTGTTTCAAAATTCCAGAAACCATTTTTAAAATCTTCAGTACATGTTGACAAACAAATCTCATTTAGATATCAATGTCTAATATGGGTTTATTTGAGAGATTTTTGAATTTTGTTCTTAAGTAAAACAAATCCAATAATTAAACAGAGTAAACAATTTATACAGACACAGATATTCCCAGATAATCATCACACCTTTAACATGCATAAACAACAGTACTCAAATAAACAAATATTCATAATCATAGCAACTTTCATCACATGCATATGTAATTCAAACACAGATATTATTTGAAACTGTTTTTTAAAAAAAAAAGTTTACTCACCTCATATACCATATGCAGAGCAGATTTTAAGTTCCAGGTTCTTGAACTTTAATTTGAAAAGCTTTTAATCTTGCATGCCTACAGATTTGCTATTGATTATGCTTGCAGATTGAACTTGATCCCAAATTTGAATTACAGGTTGACCTTAATGCATGTTTCAAATTGCAGGTTGGTTTAAATTTGCAGATTTTATCTTGAAATGCAGGTTGATCTCCTTTTAGTTGCAGATTGAAGATAAATTGCAGAGTGGAGTTGAAGATCATTTGCATTTTCAGGTTTTGATTTTGCAGATTGATTTTAGATTTCAGGTAGCCATTAATTTTTAGTTAAGAAGTGTAAACAAGAAAAAGAAATGTTTGAGAAAAATTGGTTTTCTTCTTTAGTCATTTGTTAAAATTAAAATAAGTATTTGCCACATGTCTCCAATTTGAACAAATGTCTCTCAATATACTTAATGTTCTTACATGTGTTCTTGACATGTTAATATATTTATATATCCTTTAAGTGTTTTTAATTGATTTTACTTAGTTTAAAATGTGAATATAACCTACTAATTTAATTACTTTGTACATAAATGTTTACTCATGTATCTATATGTACTTATGAAATGTTTATATGCATTAGTGAAATATTTTTTATGAGAAGCTTTTGAATTTTACTAAATACAAGTGTGAAATCTTTAAACATGTATCTCATTAACATTTTAAAAAGGAAAGCAAAACAAAATATTTAAATCTTTTTAAACTATCATTTTTGAAATAAACAACTATTTTATATTTTGAAGACAAATCTTGAATAAATCTTTAAATTATCTCTTGAAAAAATTTAAGTTTTAAAACAAAGCTCCAATTACATTATTCATTCATATCTAAATTATTAATGGATTAAATTAAATTTCAAAACAACTCAAACTATAACATATACTTACATATATATTATAATTTGAAAATTCATTCTTTATTTAAAACAAAAGATCTCCTATTTACAATATATATCAAATGTATACATTATAAATAGAATAAAATTTTATTAGCTTTTGAAAAACAATTCTTATCAATTTTATTGCCAGATTATAAATTTATTAACCTTTAAAAGATTACATTAGCCAATTTTAAATTAAAATTACAATGAAAATTATCAATCCAATTAAATTATTAACACAGATTATTAAATTGTTATTGCCCAAAATTCCGGGTCGTTACACACAATATAAATGCATGCCTACAGAAGTATTTAAAGGTTAAAACTATGTTTTTTAATGATGACCATATCTTGAATATAACAAGTGGGGTATATGTAGGATACTCTTAATGGTTGCGATCACCTATGTTAGTGTGAGCTGGGTCGGCTCTATGGGAATATTAAAGGCTTATATTTTCTATAACACTCGCAAAATCAAAAATTGTTTGGGACCAAAATGAACACAACCAAGAGATTGGATGAGAAGAGAATCAATGCTTCATAAAGCTTATTGTCTGAATATACAATAAAGGCCGACAGTTTAAGATGAAATAATTCACCGATTAACCAAGTAGATCCGAAAAGTTTTAACTAGGGAAAGTTTAAAGTGGAATATCTACTTATCCATGATAAAGCATTATTCTATATGTACTCTGTGATATTTCTTTTTATGTGGGAAAAAGCGTATTATCATTTATGTGTGGGACTGTTGGAATTCCTAATATAAGTGTAAATGAAATACACTTGTCACACATCGCCAAACTAAGAAATAAAGCTAAGTATATGAATAGCTTTCTTATGAGGAGATTGGGGCCTTAGGACTTCCAAATGTATGATTTGTTGTGAGGAGAGAAGTCATGCTTCACCACACGCGCGCGCCGCTTTTGCCGTCCGAACGAACCGGGTTTGGGTTTGGGTCTAATATGATCCTATTTTTATTTAAAACTGGGCCAGGCTTTTTAAAAATAGTATCAGGCTGTACAAACGGGTGCAGATCTGTTGTGAGGATGCAGACATGGTTTTTAACTGAGGAGATGCGACTTCCAAAACGGGGTGCGGGATTTTTGACGAACAAATGCATCCATTAGCAGATGGAAGCAGGTGCAACCCGTTAGACGCTAGCGGGTGTGACTTATGGCAACAGCAGGTGCGAACGTGGAACCAATAGCGAACGGATACCCGTTAACGAACAGCAGTAATGAAAGACAACGAATGCAACCCGTCAGGCGGACGAACTGTTCGAAGGGGTGCAAACGAAAATATAAATAGGGGGAATACTGATCACATTCTCAATCGAATTCAATTCGGGTTTTTTTTTTCTGCAGACATACTCAGCAAAATCTCGAGCAGCTTACGTTTGTTGTATTTTGGGAGAATTTTAAAATAAAATTCTTAAGAAATTTTTTACGACAAGCCTCATACGATATTCGAATTCCAGAGTAGTGCAAATCTGATTTATAAATTTGTGAGACGAGTTTATAGTTGTTTATTCTCTATTTTGGTATACTAGACGTATAACACGATCTAACTACTCTTTGAATTTGTTAGGCGGATTGATTAATAAGTCAATCATGGCTGGAAGTTAACTGATCGTTGTTATCTTGTAAATAGTTTCAACTGATTGGTTATGTTATTGCTCCACTCATGTATCCTCATTTGTTTATTAAATAGAATCTTAGGGAACTATTCAACCGTTGTTTTTTTTCTTTTAAAAAAAACGCAGGAGAACCCGGCGGACCGGTAAACTCCTGAGTAGGGTATAGTAAAGTCATCCGCTGATCCAACCCTCCATACTCCGGCTAAATTTATATAGGATAGGGAACCGTATGGTAGGAATCGAACATGTGTCTTTTTAGCAGAGCCCAAGCATCCTTTCCACTACATCGCACCCGCGGACTATTCAATATCTTTAATCTCTTTTTAGCTAAATGGCACTTGAAAACTTTAAATAGATAAACCAGTTGATATTCAAAGCACAATATTGCACTTTCACAATTTCAAGAAACCCTTTAAACCTTACTACAAAAAAGACAAGTTAAGCTTACCTTTTCCAACATTTTTTCATATGACGAACATTCACGCTGCACATACGTAGACACATGTAAACACACGAGCACGGAGAGAGTTATGTTCAGGATTTTTTAAGCAGCACCTCTTTGATCACTCTTTCCAAGTTTGTAAATGATTTCCCTCCTTTGACACATGCACTATGTGCTTTCTCCTTCCATTTCATAGCTTCATTCCTCATTGCTCTACCTTTATCTTTTCCCATTACATCTCTGATCATATCCTCCACCCCTTCTCTTTTTACAGACTTATCTATCTCCATCCCAATCCCCCACTCATTGCATATATACCTACAGTTTGTTAGCTGATCAGCAAAATAAGGCCAACATAACATTGGCACCCCTGCACTTATACTTTCCATTACCGAATTCCATCCACAGTGCGTCAAGAACCCTCCAATCGATCTATGCATCAGTACTTTTTCTTGCATGCACCAGCTGCTTACCATGCCTCTTTCCCTTGTCACTTCCATAAACTCTTTTGGCAAAACTGGACACTCCCCTTCTACCAAATTAGGCCTAATTATCCATAAAAAGGGATGTTCACTGTTGGCTAGTCCCCATGCAAATTCGATCAGTTGTTCTTTCGTGATCAACGCTACACTTCCAAAATTTACGTATAACACAGAGCATGCTTCTCTTCCTTCAAGCCAGTTTAAGCAACTTTTATCTTCTTTCCATAAACTATTCGACCCAATAGACTTGATGTTACCATTCTGGAGTTGGTGACATAGCAATGTTAGTGGACCTGCTGTGTATGTTGGAGGGAGAAACACTGACATGGCATCAAGAACTCGAGCTTCTAAATCGTCGAATGTGTTTAAAATGATTGCGGATGCTCGATGTGCTCGTTGAAATTCATATTTGAGAAGGCCGAAACAGGTTCTGTCTGGATCCGTTGCTGAAAAAAATTGTGGTATATCTTTCAGCCGTATGCCTTCCAATCCTGGTATCCAATCTATTGAAGTGTTGAGATACTCGTTGTTCAGCTCTTCCTCAACTATAAAATCGACCAGCATAGAATAACGTTATTGAAGTTATATATAACAAGTAATAATCAAAGGAAGCATACCTTGAAGTGGAATTAACCCTTTTTCTTGAAGCTCTTCATAATGAATCAGTGCCATATGTGCACACGCACTGACCGGGCAGAAGAACACGTTTGGAATCTTGAAATGTTCTGCTACCTCAAGCGTGAAGCTTGTGAAGGAATCAGAAACTATGCATGTAACTTGAGGTACTGCTGAAGATGATTTGTTAAGCCTTTTTATGAGGTCGCCAAAAGGAGCAGCGCAATTATTTTTGATGGCAATGCCTAAAGAAGCAATATCTCGTGTGGCACCTAAACCAGAAGGAGGAAGGCTATCGGGTACTGTTTCATAACGGAAATGTTCTGAGTCTATAATGGAAGAATCATCCGTTGATAATATTCGATTGTAGTTGAATTCGGTATGGACAAAAGTGATGTGGAAGCCTTTGAAATGAAGAAGTTTGGCTAGTTTTAACATTGCATGTATATGACCTTGTGCTGGCCACGGCATGCACACTGCATGAGGCTTGTCCATTTCTCCTCTTTCTTGATCTGTATGTATGCATTATAATTCCTTGGTACTTATAATCTTCATACGGTATAGTGAGGTAAGAGGTAATATGCTAAAAACATCTCAATCCTTGGTGAATAATTTGAAAGGCGCATCTCCAGGGTGTATGAAGTTGTCTGGGTTTTTAAATTAAATTGCTTTTTGAAGAATTTTCTCTTTGTAAAATAGCAAATCTTTTTCGCTTTCTTGGACGTATTTTGGTTAATTATGTACTTTTTTTTTTTTTTTTTTTTTTTTTGGAGATGCAACAAAAGTAAACAACCGTTTCTTATTTGTCAGTAGTAATGAACTTGTGATGGGATTGTTTACATAGTGTTGTGGGTTTGGTATGATGCATACATTGAATAGTCATCAATACCCCCACATTGATCTGAAGGAGATGCGAATAAATAATACGAGATTAGTCTTCTTTTTGTGAAATGTGCATGTGAAATGGATCAAATGTGCAAAGGATCACATGGCATATTTTATAGAACTAGGACAACTAGGGCGAACCCGTGCTTCGCACACGGTTATTGTCATTGGTTGTAACAGAAACAGAAATAATGTGTATATATAAATATCAACTGTTATAGAAATTGTTTAAAGCTTGCCATTACATTTTATATATAAAATAATGATTTTATATGTAAGATAATGATAAGTTACATGATGACCCAAAGAAGATGTCATAGTTCTAAGTTGGGAGGAGCTGACTGAAGTAGCAAATGTTTACCCAATTAATAATTAAGCATTGTAATATAATAATAAGTCCGAAAATGGACTATTACTTGGACTACAGATAAATGGTTATCTATAGTTGAACGGTTGGCAATAATGGTTAGGATTATAGATAATTACCAATGGAAATCTTTTTGCGTAGCAGCAAATATATTAGACAATAATGCAATGACTTAATTTTTGCAATGAGAGTTCAAATTTTGTTCAAAGTCCTATAGTAATTATTGATGCCTTAAATAAATATTGCATATAAAAAGTATAAATAAATGGGAAGAAAATTGAGCATAACACTTTTTTCATAAGCCAAGATGTATTGTACATTACCAAGCAAGAAGCTCCAATAATGCCTACGCTAATATATATATATATATATATATATATATATATAACAGATTAAATTTCAGTTCTTTGAAAACAGTCCTAAACATATAGCTAGTTGAGGTCCATTTTACAATATTAAAAGTACATTTCAGTAGATGTACACAAAAGGCTAATCATGAAAGCCAGCCACATTAAAGAAGGTTTTACTACATTTATCAATATGAAACTCCAACACCGAGCTGAATAAAATTATCAAATTGAGAAGAAAATATTTGATACAATGACAGATTTTTGTAAAAAGGTGACGTGTTAAACCATGCTTTTTGTGTAGAAGTACACTTGTCTTGATCCTAATATATAGTCAGTCCTTTCTCTTCATTCCCAGAGTGGATTCTTGAACCTGTAAACAAAGAGAGTAGATAAATATTATTTCAAATCCATTAACATTGAAAATTGTATTTATGGCATCAAAAACAGAATTAGATTCGCTTTTTCAAAACTCTCCAAGAAAACATCCTAAGTGTAGCCTGCATGTGAAACTATATTAAAAATAAAGTGCTAAGCATTTCCTCCTTTTGTATGTTCACTTTAAGAGTCTCATGTACAAAAATAATGTGCTATCACCGTAAGAAAAATAGTATGTAATGTGAGCTATGACCAAATTTGCATGCTAGAAAAATTAAATTAGGATTAGCCGCTTTGACAAACAAAAAACTTTTCACTGATCAATTTGTTTCAATTCTTTCATTCGTTACGTCATTTTTTGTCAACTTCTCTTATTTGGGTGATGTAAATGTTCATTAAATTGGTGATGTAAATGTGCACTAAAATAGAAATGAAAATTTTATTTAATAATAATAATACGATTTAGTGCGATAGAGCTAAGTTTTTTTGTTCTTTGAAAGTAGGTAGCAACCAACTGTTAGTCTGTTAGTACTGAAGAAATGAATACTCTACATTTTTAACTGTTAACTAAGTTAAAAATGTTGGCATGTATTTTTTGCATGACAACACCAGTATCATTAGGTAACAAATAGGGTAGAACCACATTCAATTAACATATATATTTTAAACCCGTGTTTTGCACACGGTGTTCATAATAACTCCAATTTAAAGTCAGTTATTTTTATGATTGAAATTTATAGCTTGATTTTCTTTAAAGGTAGAATTTTTTTAATATGTGAAATGGTTAATATTTGTAGTTATTTAAGCAAGTTAAATTTTGAATCAAGTTATAAAGCACAAATATAATATATTTCAGATTTTTTAATTTGTGTTTGCTTAGGATTGTTTTCTTAAATTTTGATTTTTTTCAATGTCTTTTAATGTCTTATCAAAATTTAGTTTCTAGGTTTAAACAGTAAACCATTAACTTTTCATTTATTTATTTTTACATTTAGGAGTTTCAACTTTTGACTTTCTTAAATTAGAAACCTCAACCTCTAAGTTCAATTTATGAATCTTTAAAAAAAATATTTGACGTTTTATTCATTTCTAAATTTTTTATATATTTATTTTTGAGTGCTTTAAAGTAATTTAACTAACTTTTAGTCTTAATAACTTGTAACTTGAAATGGATGCTCTACTTGGGTTAAGTATCACTCTTTTTATCAATAAATAAATCGTGATTGTTCTAATTATAATATCCAAATGTTAAAATTTTAGATTTTTAATTTTCTTGATTTTGAAGTATCGAGATTAAACTCATGTGTTTGTATATTCAAATTTGAAAATTAATTTTTCAACTTAAGGAAAAATCAGATATAAAAACATAATAGATCATGTCATGCCAAAATTTAATTTCTCTTTCAAGTTTTAGCAACATAAAAGGTTGTCTCATAGATCACAGGTTATGTTTGAAATATGTAGCAAATATTTGTTGAATATATGAGCAAATTTGAAGCTGGTTGTTCGAAAAAGGCATGTTTTCATTAAATTTCAACATTGTCTACTATGCCATTATCTAATCATGTAAAATATGAACAAACAATATGCCACCTTTCCTTACTATTTTATCGTCTTCAAAACATATTGAATAACCTTTGAAAAATATAAATATCCGACAACCTTAAAATAAAATTGCATTAAAAAAAGTCAACTCAGCCAAATTCCTAGTTGCCTTACCACCTTTGTTGTAAACACTATTATGAAGAACCATTATGCAAATAATTGTAAACATGACCACACAGCCAATAATATTCACCAAAAGAAATAATTGGTTTTGAGTAACTATCATTGTCTAATTTTTTTTTTACTACCATGCCTATTACTACCGTTAAAGTTATAATTAATCATCAAATATAACTTTTTATTAAACACCAAATGCATAAATAAGAAGCATTATAATTTTACGAAAATAATTATGCAAAATGAATTACTACCAAAAGTGTGTAGTACCATAATTATTTCTACTGCAAGTATTATTTTATTTTAGTTTAGCAAAAAGAAAGGCAATTGTGTTTATATTTCAAAATAATTACAAAACTTCCATTTTTAACATAACTTGAATTTAGTTCTACATGCTAATTATGAAAACTACAATATTGAAAATCTTAAAATTAGCATGTATAAAAACCGAAAATAGTATTAAGATCTACTTTTACTGACAAATAAGTAAATTTATCTTTTCATTTAGTGTTAAAAAATGAGGTAAGTACCATTGGTTTCGCTTGCAGTAGATTTTTAGGAAACGGTACTCCAAATCATAATATTATTACCATAAGTTTGCTGGCATAGTACAGTTGAAATGCTTGTATGGTAATATAGTTCGAGGTAATGTAAATATATACTTAGCAGATACTCATAAGATAAATCATCAAAATGTTAGTCACATGACTAAATATATCAGATGTAAATGACTGTAAATGTCATTGATATGTAATTATATGACTCTTATCTGTTACTTTTAAACTTTATGTATGCAATTAAACGGCTCGTATATTTTAAATTTTTAAATTTACCTGTGCAACAACAATACATGCTTGAAAGTACATATCGAGTCTCATAGATTTTTGAGCCAATGGTCTAAGTTTCATTTATCTTGGGACATGTTTATTACAATAATACAAATGTTTTTAATTCATACAACATTATCTTTCTTTCTCTTATATTCTAATGGGTATCAAAATACTTCCAAGACCAACATAATCTAACACGGATATCGTACACACACAGCGGCAGACACACATAGACATTAAAATGTTATCCAATACAAATCACAAAGCAACTAACACAGATACTACATGTGCGCGCGCACATCCTTACACATACATTTGTCTTTGGGTGTGTATGTATGTACATATCAGTTTCAAGAGTCAACACACAAAACCGTAAGATGTAATTTACGAAACATACAATTCAAGAGTACTTTATGTCCTATTGTCAAATTGTAGATTTGTTTAAGAATTTCGTTATTCGATATTACATTATGTCATACTGAAAAATCTTTGAACAACCAATTATAAAGCCGACAACCGAAATTAGAATTGTATAGGTCATCGGTTGTGAGTTGTAAATAAGAGCACATACCGATTTAATGATCATCTAACTTCTTACATTATGCTCAGAAAGAGGATCCATATGTGAGTATAGTGGGTGAGTAAAAATACATTGATAGAATTAGCTAAAGACTAAATATAATAAAGAAATAATACATGACAGATGAGAGGTGTCAAAGCTAAAAAATGCATTGAAAGGGGAATATAGTATGGTCAAATTAGTAAAATACTTTAGGTCCAATACATTCGATATCGACATGCTTATACCAATACCTTGAGCAATAGAATGTTCATACCACTAACTTAAAATGGTTTACCTATAACCAATACTACGAAGTACAATTTGGTTTACACAAATAGTCGAACAAAAAAAATCAACAACAAAAAGCCATACCAACGCCGCATCGTTCGTAGTCACGATTATAAATCCTACACATGAACTGATAAGCTTATGTGACATAAATTTCATTGAAAATTTTAAACCGATAGTCCAACACTTTAGTTTCAAGAGAAAAAAATGTAGTTTATCTACCTAATACACAATCAAGTGACGTAATTCAAATTTTGAACTACAAACAATATTCAAAGTCTTACCTTTTTAACTACATGAAGAAAGTTTAAGAAGATCCACACCCCCAAGTACAAACAACAAATAATGTCCATAGTAAACATGATAGTCTATATCTATCTACCCAAAGGCTGTGGACCTACTTCATGTTTGTATAACAATTCAGTTGATAAGGTTTTCAGTAGCACTTTCTCCGATTCGATTAAATCAAATAAAATTTTTTATAAAGAATTTCAATTATCTGATGTGATAGTAGAAACCGAATTATATAGTATAGAGTTTTTACTTTATAAGAAACTTACGATACATATTCTTACACACCTCAGTCTATAGGGGCGACTGCAAAGCTAGCATAATAGTCTAGTGCATGATCTAAGCTTCATGCGTAGTTAATATTTGATATCATAAGTAATTTGTATGCAGAAGTTGAGTTTTTTTTATTATGCCATTACATCTCTCTTTATTTTATGAAAACGACACCACC
Organism: Allium cepa; assembly: GCA_030765085.1. NCBI lineage: Eukaryota > Viridiplantae > Streptophyta > Magnoliopsida > Asparagales > Amaryllidaceae > Allium > Allium cepa. The sequence goes on from CM060945.1 coordinate 1,016,973,321, forward strand.
ATTTTTGAAAAAATTCAGACATCGCAAAGGAGAATATATGTATATAATATATCAAGTTTAGAATGTATATAAAGAGGTCATCATTATTCAACACAAAACTGAAAACCATACATGAAACGCATTTGTAGACCTATCATTACCACAACTTCAACGCTCCAATGCAAAATAACACTTATATCGATTACATTAAAAATAACACATATTAAGATCTAAAGTATCCTGTTATGATTATCAAATAGACAAAATTGATATATGGATGAAACTTGAAATTGATGTATAAAAATTTGGTTTGAAAAATTATCAAATAAATGATCTCAGGGACAATTTATTTTTTAAAGGCAAAAAGTGAATAGAAACCTAAATCTATAAGAATACAGATCATAAAATTAATTATCAAATAAGAAAAAAAATTGCTACATAAAGAAATTGAAAAAAAAGTAACATAATTTACCTAGTTAGGGCTATGGATGGTGAAAGCAGAGAGTCTATAGATCGTTGATTTCAGCTCAGTAGTTCCCAATACCTCTTTCACGCATTACCTCTTCAACATGCCTGTAATCATGTATATCCACTGATTCAAAATAAACCACCTGCAACTCATCAACTAACTAAGTATATCATATTATCTTCAAACAAATTGCTTCGTGAAGAACACAAATTTTGTTTGATAATTCTATTATAAGTAATCATAAGTAAGAACACAATTAGAACATTGTCAAACCATACTTTTCATTATATACAATGAAGCTAGAAAAATAGAATATGGAGAATAAAATTAAGGAGAATTATGTGTACCTGTAAAATAGATTCGGCAATTGTAGAAGGAATGCACACAATGACTTCATGCTTCAAAATTTGCATTTATTTTATAAAGATAGAGTCAGGATATTGAATTTTTCTAGGCTAGTTTGTCATATTTACCTATGGAAATTAAGCTTAAGGAAGAATATAATAATAATAAAAAAGATCCCAGTTTCTTATGTGGAATTAAAGCATGTTAAACCTTTAAATTTGGCAAAACAGTGAGCATTAATAAAAAAAATAGCTTAAAATCAGATTAGTAATGACAACAAAAAATAATTGAATGCAGATGGTAGAAGTTTAAATTTGAACTATAAAGTTTAAACTATAAGATTATACAAACTTTCCCAAATATGTTATATTGGACCGATAAGCAAATATTAAGTTTAATCTTACAATAAATTTATACAAAACCAAAAACCCGGTATCGAATTACGTGTGAAAACCAAAAGAATAGCTCTAATGTGTTAGGAAATTAAATTTAACCTCTGCTTTCATGCTCTTATAATTCGACGGTTCAAAATTGTTTACGATATTGTACAGTATTGTATAGATCTTTAAATTTCAGAAAAAAGATTACTGATATCTTCGGATAGTTCTGACCGCGGATAAGAATTCTAGGAAAATTCAAAAAAACATCCTTACCCTGCTAATCATAGCATTTATTTTTTCCATGATATATTCACCTTTCCTGAAAATAAAGTAGTTGATCACCCAATATTCATTTCTTATATATAAAAAAGCACAAACCATTGCATCAGGCATGTTAAGGTAGTTCATTTGTAGCTGTTTCCAAAAAATTTCGTCGATCCAGTTTTGTTTGCTGTGGCAGTATAAGTCAGAAGGTGTATAGGAATGACAACATAATGCCCAAAGTCATATTGTTATGAAAGTGGCAAGCTAATAATAAGAAACATGATACTAATCCAAGCTTGACGAAAGGACAGATGAGTATGAAATATTCAATCAATCCAAATTTGGAACATCTTTAAAACAACAAAGTACATCAGATGTGAGCAAATTATATCGAGATAAGTACCTACAAATCAAAGATGTTGAAACTACCTGAACATAAAGCTGAAGTTGTAATATAATTAAGCGAGAACATTAGCCAATTTTGGCCTAGGGTTGGCACCATAATTCTGAAATGACAGAGGAGATAATTAGTGAATTACGTGAAACACTTCAGTGATTTAAATAAAAAGAAGGGAGAGCATACCTGAAATAATCGAATCAAATTCTTTGATTTGAATTGAAGCCAAAGAAATTGTCTAATCCGCGACTATTAAATCAGGAAGATCATCAGCGCCTATCGCAGTGTCAGTTACAATTATAATTCATATTTTTGAATTGACATGGTTACAATTGCAATTATATAAGAAAATGAATTGATAGCAAAGTCATTTGGCTAGCACTTCAAAAATTAAACACGCTAATATGAACTGAAAAGAAGTCAATGCCTCAGTTAGGCCAAAATATATTTTGGTGATGATTTAGTTGGCTAAACAAAGATTAGAGGCATCGCATTCAAAAATTAAGATGATCTGCTATCAGTTCCATTAGTAATTAGAATTCAAGGTTACCAGCTCAAAAATTTTAAATACCTTGAAAGTTATTATATAACAATTAATGCTTTTTCCTTGTTATTTTGCACAAAAGGGGAAAGTTGCAAATTTGCAGTAAAAAGTAATATCAGTTCCATCAAGAAAATATGAGGTAGACCAAGTTCATAATGCATAAGATGAAAAAAGAGAACAGTCTGTATATGAACTTCCAAATCAAGATGTTTGCTTTTGGGGGCATAAACGATTTGAATACAGCTTTAACTCATTATGATTCAAAGTCAGTATACGGTCTTCAATTATAAGCATGTTATTCAATAAACCATTAAATTAAATAGGGCAAACATGATTAAAACTAAATGAAAAACCAGGCATAAGTTGGATCCGAAAAACAGATTTTGAAAACATCAATATCCTATGAAACAAATTACATCTGAATATTAAATCCCTGAAGTCAATATCTTGTAAAAGTAATAGAAGGAAATAATGTTGAAACAGTAATGTTTAAATCCATTGTCCTACTAATTTGACAGTGTTCTAATATGTAAAAATAAAATTGACGTAGTGGATGAATCAGTGACCAATCAAGATAACACGAACAAACAATTGTCCAAGTAGAGAATTAATTATTTAATGGATGGATTCAATCCAGAAGAACTTAGATATTGAAGAAATTATTATATATAACTATTATATGATAAGCAAAATGGTCGAGTACCTGAAATAGAAGGAGTTTTGAGAAGTCATGAAAGAAGGAATAGGTTTTTGCTGGGAGAATTGGTACGATTAGGGCACGCGACACCTGATGAAGGGAGAAGAAATGATGGAGAAGGGAATGGAGACTGGAGGAATGGGAAAAATCGAAGGGGAATTAATTAGGGAGGCCAGAAGGGGGAAAATGGATGCAGCGTAAGGAACGCATGGGAAATGGGTATCGAAGAGGATAGAGACGGTACATTGAAACATGAAATAGAGAAAGGATTAAGCAGAAAGTGCGACCTTTTGTAATTATATAATACAGTACAGATAATATTGTTTTGGAGACTGTTCGGTTGCCAAAATTCGAGGGGGCCTGTGTGCTCTTAAAGTTGAACTCAGTAATAATATAATAGTATAGATGTTTGAATTCTCGTATCCCTACATCCCAAATCGGACATGTCCAAATAAATCAAAATCAGTAAGTTTAAGTCACATTAATGAAGAAAATCCAGTAAAATGAAAGTCAACACTTGTGATTTTCTTACGTACAGGAAGGGCATGAAATTTGATAAAACATCCGTTTTAAATGAAATTGTTGTACATAATAACAAAAGGGTAATGATTTCTTACTAGTCTCTCTCTATTGAAGATGCAAGACGTTATGCCCAACAAGTTAGATAGTATAAGAATTAACACCATTTAACAAGGCTATGTTTAAATGGAATCCAAACCAGGATAAAACCATTCATATGCACCTCATAGTATCCACTAAAATTTACTCATTCTTCTTTTCACCAAACACAATATACAACACTACATACCGATACTCGATTTTCAGAAAAGGAACAAAAAAACATAACATAACATGAACCACTTCATTCAAAATAGTTCCACCTTCCATTTCCACATCACTTCCTCTTTGAGAATCCAGATAACATAATCAAGACACGAACAAAAGAATTGCACAAGAAAGGCTCAATGGATGATCGTTTAGAAATTTAGGATTGATTGACGAACATTTTGACAAACTTTCCATTCCAAAAGTAATGAACAACTGATAGAGTTATATGATCGTGGTTTGACATTCAAACATGTTCTATTATATATATATATATATATATATATATATATATATATATATATATTAAATAATAGTAAATCAGAAGAATTTCATGATCTCTTATTAATTTCATTAATTTTTTCCCCTCTCCTTAATTCCCTCTGGGTATTTAATTTTCTAATACTACTATTTATCATTATTACAATTGTTACAATGTTTCTGTTGATTCTCTTTTCTATCATATTACATTTAAACACTAACATTTAATAATTTTGTATTTACAGATTTCTCAATAGTTTTCTTTTGTTTTAAGTTCTTATGTTAAAACTAATTACGTGATCTTAAATTTAAAAAATTTAAATAAAATACAGCTAACAAATATCCATTATAGTTGATCTAATAAATTTAAGGAAAAAAAAGACAATTCAATATGTGTACCGTATTCATAATATTAGAAAAAATGGTAAAACTAATTTTTTATCCAAGTCCATATTTCAAATTTTCCACAATAATTGTATACAGAATTACAATGTTTTTTTTAATTTTCTCCCCTATAATATTACACTTAAATACCAACACTTAATAGTTTTGTACAATCATTTACGGATTTCTTCTATGTTTTTTCTATTGTTTTACATTTAAGTCGATACATTGAATTTGTTAAGTGGTCCTAAATTTAAACCTTCTAAATAAACCCAATTAAAAATAATTATAAATTGATTCAATAAATCATAAAAAATGAATATTCAATGTGTATATTACATTCCTACTGACAAAATGGTAGAACTATTTTTTTCATTCATTCCCATATGATTTAAAATTTTCACAATTATATACAAAATTATCTGTAATTCTCTTATATGATTCTACATTCAAGATCATAAAATTTCTGTATTTCTAAAATTAGTATTTTAATATAGATAAATATATACACAATTCACTTTTTTAAAAGTTGGCATTTCATTACAAACAAACATATACACAATTCTTTCTTTCTAAAGTCGGTATCTCATTATAAATATGGCATTTTTAATCTTCAAATTTTGTACATTAATTGAATTCATTGCTATAATAAAAATTATTTTTGTGAAGAATGACAATATAATTAATAATAAGCGGTGAATGTTTGTAATTATTAATGCTGAAGAATAATTAACATTTTCAATTAGAATGTTTTTGTAAATAGTTACATTTTAACTATTTATATCTGTAAAATCGATGGACAAAAATCATAGCATACTTCGATTAGAAATATTTTTTATCTGTATTTTATTATCTTTTAGAGGTAAATGTTAAATATATCTTCAAACTTTTTATTAAAAATTAAAATATGAGTATGAAACAATGGATTAAAGTCTTTTTTTTCATAATTAAAACGACAATGTGATTTGTAACATTTCAGGTCTTATTTTGAAATTTAGTTTATATATATACATTATTTACCTTTTAGTCAAATGAATCAAAAACTTAATGTAAATTTCAAAACCTATATACATGAATATTTATCTATAAAATTTTCTAAAAATATTAATTACAAAACAAATTAAGAAGTAAATTTTCATTTATTTGCATGAAAAATATTGAATCCAATAAAATAACAAATTTATATGTAACTCATTTTTATCAAAAAAATGAAAATTTAATTTATATTCATATTAAGAGATTATACACTTGGAAATATAATAAGTTCAATTTATAATTCATTTATCCTAAAAATTCACCATACATTGCATAATAAATTGTGTTCTTTGAAAAATTTATAACACTATTTTTCTACAACATATCATGTACAACGCACGGGTTACACACTAGTTCAATATAGAATTAGCATTTTCTTTTTTTCCTATTAATTCTCATATCTAATCCTTTATTCTCAACCGTTCCAAAGGCCTATTTGATATCCTTTACAACATTGCATTATTTTCCCTTTCATTTTCCTTAAACCCTAACCTTATGGTGGAGAATATGGACGGTCATAATAACCATCTGCCTCCTCCCTATAATTGTATGGTAAGTCTGTCATTTCTCCTTTTCCCTATTTCTTTGCATGTCGTCTTCCAATTCAAGTAATTCAGAGTCCCTTTTCCTACAACTTTAATTTTGTAACCATTCCCATGCTTTTGTTAATGCACTTCAATTATTTATGTCCTCTGTCGTCTTTGTTTCAATTTCATACTTATTGTCACCAATGTTGTTACTACCTTGATTGAGTTAAAAGTCTAAATATTTTCTTTGTCTTCCTTTCAGTTATCATTCAGATTCTTAACAATTCACTGGTTATGCTTATCATTGATTCAATGTACATTGTTGTTCTTTCATTCATTTAGATTTAACGTATGCAGTTGCTGAGCTTGAATAAGGAATTAGTTTTGTTTATTTGATATGTATGAAAGGGATTTAACAAGATCGTAATATATTTTGCAGTTAGAACATAATCAATTCAGAATCCATAAATACGAATAAAATAGCAAAAGAATTAAAATCTTACATTTCTAAAGTGAAGATATCTTTAGGCTGAAGTGTTAATATTAATCTTCAATGGTTTTCCTCAAATCTAATGATGGAGACCATATTTCGTTTTCTTTTTCCTCTTTTCTTTTTTAAACTTATTGGACTTAAAAAAAATATTTCAGAAATGATCCCTTAAGGCAAATCTTTAGGACTAGCATAATTATTAATAGAAAAACGATTTTTTCCATCAAAAATTCAGTTGTCTTTTCATTAATTCTTTAAATGAAATTTGTGCACAATTATAATATATGCCACATAATAAATAAGACCAATATTTTCACACTTGGTCGTAATGTTATAACATAGTAAAGCACACGTTCAAAATTGGCCAATATATTTTTTTATCAAGCCTAAACCTGCTAAGTTCGAAATACTAAACCAAATTAATGTAATCAGAATAAAAAATATCATTATTTGATACCCAATTATAACATTGGTACTCTTTCCAACAATGGTTAATAATATTCATTCGCTCCTCATACATAATTTTCTTAGGTTAAATAAAATCATGCGCATCATATTAAATAAAGTTATAAATTAAAAATCAATACATAATTAAAGACTTAGTACATAACATTATATATATATATATATATATAGTTTGCAAACTTATAATACATTAACTAAACTCGTGTCGGCAACATACTTTCTGTAAAGAGCGGGTAGCGCTTTGTTAGAGAATCATCTAACATAGCTCTTGTATAAATATATTGTATCATAATAGTACCATCTTTGACTCTTTCCCTAATAATAAGATATTTGATGTCAATCCACTTAGATCACCACTTGATTTGTTATTTTTAAAGAAGAAAACATCAGCTTCGTTATCAAAAAATAAGGTGAGTGGCCTCGCAATATTGTTAATTACTTGAAGTCATGGTATAATTTTTTTTAACTAGATTGCTTGACCAGTGCATGACAACATGTCATAAATTCTGCATGCATAATGGAAGATGCATCTATAAACTGGTTAGCACTCTTCCATGAAATTGGTCCCTCTACAAGCATAAATATGTAACCTAATGTGGATTTCTTACCATCGATACATCTAGAAAAATCGAAATTGGAATAACCAAAAACTTCAAGGTTATTTGACCTCTTATAAGTAAAAATGTAATCTTTTTTCCCTTACAAATAATGTAAACTTTCTTGGTAGCTTTTTTAGTTTCCATTACTGGATTAGTTTGACATTAGCTAAGCATACCAACTGCAAATGCAATATCAGGACATGTACAAACTTAAGCATAAGTAAGGCTTCCTACTACCAAATATAAGGAATTTGCTTCTTTTGAGCACATTCTATTTCATCTTTAGGACACTGAAACTTGCTAAATTTGTCACCCTTGACAATAGGAGCAACACTAGGAGAGAAATTATGCATGTTATATCTTTTAATCATTTTCTCAATATATGCTTTTTGAGATAAGCCTAAGATCTCACGAAACCGATCTTGGTAATTTCAATTCCTACAACATAAGAGGCTTCACCAAGATCCTTCATTTCAAATCTAGTTGACAGAAAATATTATGCCTCGTATAACATGTCTAAATCACTACTTGCCAATAGAATGTCATCCACGTAAAAAAAAGAGAAAGATAAATTTTCTCCCACTAATCATGAGGTATATGCATTTATATCTTGTATTTTCTTTAGATCCAAATGATGTTATAACCTCATTAAACTTGAGATACCACTATTGTGGAGCTTGTTTTAACCCATGTATTGAAAGGTTTAACCTACATGCCATATGCTCCTTGCCTTCTACAACAAACCCTTTAGGTTGTTTTATAAAAACTTCTTCATACAAGTTACCCCTCAAAAATGCAGTTTTCACATCCATTTGATATTGTTCCAAATCATAATGAGCTACGAGGGACAAAAAATTATTAATGAATCTTTTTTTGAGATATAAGAAAATATATTATCAAAATATACACCATCTTGTTGTGTAAACCTTTTAGCAACAAGTCTGGCCTTAAATCTTTTAATGTTACCTTTGGAGCCAGTTTTAGTTTTATAGATCCATTTACAGCCTATAGGTTTAACCCGGATAGGCAACTCAATAAGATCTAAAACTTCATTAATTTCTATAGATTTCATTTCATCATTCATGGCTTTTAACCATTTAGATGATTAATCACTCATAATAGCTTGTTTGAATGAGATAGGATCATCTCCATTACTTATATCACATCCTTGCTTAGTAAGGTATATGATATAATCATCTAGTTTGGTAGAACTTCTCTCTCTTTGTGACTCTGCAAGGGTTCTTGTGTAGCATAGGAGCTTCATCAATATTAGAAACATCAAGAACATGAGTTTCTTCATTAGCCTCTTGAACAAGATGTAACATCCCGCCTTTTCGCACACTTTAAACCGACACACGTGCCAATTCAAAACATAACGGAAGGGTTGATTGTTATGGGGTAAATAAGAAAAACAGAGAAGAAATGAAAACAAAATAGAATCTCACAGCGGAAGGATAAAATATAATAATAAATATACAGTTCATAAATGGTTTACGAAACACTTGTTATTCTTTACACAATAAATATCAGAGTTACACATACCAATACAATCAATGCAGCGGAACATTATGAGAGTGGTGCAATACTATAAATAATAATAATAATAATACGGATTCTTCGTCTTCGTCCTCCAAAGCTAAAGTCTTCGATCCCGAAACGCTCGGACTGACCCGAGCGAATTTGAAAAGACAAAAACACTCGAGTCAGAACTAAAAGATCTTATGTGAGTTAAATAAACAGAAATAAATATGAGTACAGTAACTCAAGAGATGTTCGGGATTTACATCTCCTAAGGATCCGTTAAACTAATTACTATGTAGTATATTGCGCTATTATAATAGTGTCTATTTATAAAATAAACTTACTTTTAATAGCGTTAAGGGGTTACCCATATAGCCCTTAACACAAATAATGCCAATAGTCTATACAGTACCGTAATACCTCCTGATCGGGAAGCTACCAGAGGATACTCCATAGGTACGACACAAATAGAAACTCGTAGTAAAGGCTCGGTATGGTAGGTGACACGGCACAACTAGGCAATGCCAGGGTAGATATACCAATTGCTATCCAGGCTGGTGGAAACGCGTAGCCGCAGTTACCGTCCACCTCGGACTAACTCCCCAAAATCAAAATATAGAAGTGGCCACTGAATCAATCCAAAATCAAAGTATAATATCGAAGAGGAGGGTCCGATCAGAGGAATGACCTCATTGGCCTGAGAATCGCTCCTGTTTTAGCCACCTTATGCCAACTCACGGGAGTCGGGTCCACGTATTTACCTTACAGGAAACGTCACCACCACCTACTTCATTCTGGAATCTCCACCGCGTACACGGTTAGTCAAATTGGTTTTCGGTATCGACAGAGAGTATGTCCATATCCGATCCCGGTCTCTTTGCCAACCCATCGTTATTATAACACCGCGGTCATTTAAAAATAGGTTATACTTAAAAAATCAGAATAAACATTCCATTTCATAACCATGAATACGATATCATTTCAAAACCCAAAACCATATTTTATCACTTATCCCAAATATAATTCTTTTCCAAAATCATAATGCTTTAACTTCATAACGTCTGAAAATCAAATAATTTCAAATCATAATATTTTGAAAATCGTAATTTAAAACCATAACTTCTATAAAAAACTTGAATGGTTTGGACATTCAACGGTATATGAATTAAATGGTTTAACTTAAATGTTACTTTGTAAAGAAAATAGTTCTCATGGCTTTACAAATACATTTCTTTATTAAAGTCTAAACCAAAATTTATATTACCTCTCTCAAGTTCCAAAACCACTTCAATTTATTTATATATACGTATATCCATTTTGAGTAACAATATTTCAAACTAAAATTGGATTTTATTCTTTCAACAGATCAATTGTTCTATTAATTAGTCTTGAATATTCACATAAAATCCACAAATAATAAGACTTCAATTTCTAGTAATAAAATATATATATATTCCCAATTCAAATTATACTAGAATATTCATTTCAATTTATTTTGGGAAAAATCCAATTATAAATATCATATCTTAAAATTTCCAAACTTAACATTTAAACATATGATATAAATTATTAAACTCCATTTTATTAATTTTCTTCCATTTTTAAATAAAGATTTTTATACACCTTTTAATTTCAAAATTTTCAACTTCATATGTATATATATGAAAGAATAATATTTATACAATATAAAATTTAAGATTATTAGAAACCGTATTCCATCCAAACCATAGAAATCACATAAAAATAGTTATATATATACCGCGGTGCCTGTATATAATTTTCTATCCTATGGTCAAGTGATACGGATATTTATCATTTCAATCTGCAATTAAAAAAAATATAAAATTTTGCGGTTGTATATCATTTCAAACCACAATCCCAAATGAAAGGAAATATGCATGATAATTTGCAATTTTATGAAATACAATAAAACATCCATCAACATCACCCATCATCCAATCACAATCATCAAGCAATATCAATCAATAACAATTTATATTTGATAATATATAACAGGTAACAACTGGCAATTTTATTCAGATTAAATTTAACAACTATTAATCTAACAGTTTGTATTCAGTAATAATCTATATAACTGTTAACTAACAGTTTATAGGCAAACAAATAAATTCTAACTATCAATTAATACGCAACAAATAAATTAAATTAACAGTTAAATTTAATAAATGCAATTCAACAAATATGAGTGAAATAAACATGCCAAATACTCATAAATAAATTTCTATTCATTTCTAAAATTAATTTAACAAACATAAAAGCTTCTAGTAGTTGTGAGTGGGTTAAAACACTCACCTTTGGAATTTAAATCGAATTTAAATTCAATTTAAACTCAAAATTTTGACGGTCTCCAAATCCATCCAAACCAGCGTCAAAACGTCAGAAATTCCGATATGATCCCAGCAAAATAAACCGCGCGTGAATCCGAGCTCGTATGCAAAAGTTATGAAAATTTGAAAAATGGAAAATTCTGGTCCTGGGTCGACTTCGGGTTCGACTTCGGTGCGCCGCCTCAATTCCCCGGTGCTTGCTTGGAGTTTTCGCCAAAACGACCCGGAGCGACCTGAGTCATTTTCTTCCTGACCCGAAGCTGCTCTAGGGTTTTCTCCCCTGGAACCCCCGAAGCGCGACCAGAAGCTGCTGCAGATCCGAATTTTTTTTTTAAATTTGAATTTTTTTTTGATCTGACTGGATCTAGGATTAGCCCCCATTGAAGAAGAAGAGAAGCTTGAAGAAAATACGCGCAGATAATGTAATTAGGCGGAGGCTAGGGCTGAATAGCTGGGTTTATATAGAGGGTTAGAGGTAGCGTAGATAGACCGTAGAATGAACGTGCGGAACAAACTATGGCCCAAGAAGCCCGCTATGTCTCCGGAACGAAATTTCGTAAATCTATATATCCAAATAGGTAATTTAAAATATTATGAACGCGATGGAAAAAGTTTCACGTCCAAATTTGATCGTATGAAGAAGTTATGCTGAAAACAAAATTTCCAAATTGATTTCAAATTGATTTTAATAAAATTGATTTTCAAGGCGTTTCACGCCCGTACGATCAAACGACAAGTCCGATCGATACGAAACTTGAAACCCTATAATAATTCATCGATACGGATCCGATGAAACTAGTTTCGTCGAAATCCGAGTCCGTGACAAAAATGGCTATTTTTATATTCATTAATTAAATTAAATAAATTACAAAAAATCCAAATTTTATATTATATTCTAAAATTGTCCAATTTTTATTACTTATATAATTCGTAATCAATTGGAAAGATTTAACAGGCTTAGCTGTGAATTAAAAGTTGACAGTATATTAATTGCAATGTTAATTTCTACACTTTCTTATATTTAAGAATTTTATAAATTATATTCTCAAAACCCATACTTTAGATTTTTAAATCTTTATATTCTCAACTTTCACCTAAAATAAAGATGCCATAAACATTAGTTCCTGATTCACATCATTATTCTTTAAGTCTAATTTAAATCTCAATAACGTAGTATTTAACGTTAGAATCCATTTTATTATGCATAAATTCCAAATTTTACTGACCCAAATTTTCTTCTTTTCTTTCCATATCAATTGTCAATCCTATAAGAAAAATTAACATTAGGTTCATACTCATTACAAATAACTCCAATTTCTTCCAAATAAAAATTACATAACTATTAAATATAGAATCCATTTAATTGCAATAAATTCAATTGATTGCAATTAATTTCCAAATAAATTTGGATCTTTATTTGGTTATACAAAAAAAATCCGTTATCACTTACCTAACAAAGTTATTATTACTTAAGATCTCATTGCATCCACATTTTCACATTTTCATTTCCTGGTTTCTTTACTTTATTCTACGTAAATTATTATAAATGGGATTTTCTTGGTTACATCTTATTTGCATTTAACATTACTCATTCACCAATTCATTTCACTTTAACTGCGGTAAATTGGCGGATAAATTGAATTTGATTCCCAAAATTTAAATTAACAAGCAACACGCTAAATTCTAGTCACCTAAATAAGCTTTTATTACTTTACAAAATGGAATAACTTTTAAACTCATAAATGTAATACCAAAACCGTTATAAATCCAATAAATTTCCAAATCGAAGTTTGTACACATTTTACACAACTATTATGATTTCTCACAGAACGTTGAATTTATTAAATGGCCATTTATTATAATTTAATTCCCTTAATTGAATCAAATGCTTAAAATTTTTACATTCTTACCATTCCTTCCCATTATAAATTCATTAACGGATTTACAAATCTCTATCTTCCAAATATTAAATAACCAAACTGATTACAACCACTGTTCTTATCAAATTTTCATAAATTTGTTCAAATCTATACTCTTTTTCCATATAAATAAATTTTATGTTACTACTAGATTTTTTTATCCACTACAGCCATTAAATTTTTACTATCTACACTTATTACATCTTTGTATTAATGAATCCCATTCAAGTTAATATTTATATTAATATTCACAAATTCAACATTTATATGTTTCTTAAAATTAACTTTCAACCAAATGTGCCAATTTACATTTCATTTCTATTCAATATATATTCATTTTATTCCGTTCATTCAGGTACTGCATTGAAATATATTTATTCTCTAATACTAACGTTATTATCATTAAATTATGATTGGATTCCAAGTTTTTATTCAATACCTTGAACAATAACTTACATATTAACCAAGTCCTTCTTCTACTTAATTCAAATTGGATTATGTTCCAATTCCTATAACCTAGGTCTTGAGTCACCATTTACATAATTAAATTTATCGTTTATTTCAATCTTCGTTTATAATTTAAAGTTCTACTATACTAAATTACAAAACTTATGAACTTTAACAAATTTAATCCACCAATTAAATTTTTCTGATGTTTATATATTGCAATTCAATTCAGTTATTATTTCATTAATACCATTTTAATCAACTAATTATGACTTATAACCACAACACAAATCTTCGTTATTCTACCTATTGCCATATAACATTTCAATTGTTAAATCTTTAATCTCAGTTACTATATCCAACTCCTACATTTATTATAAATTAGATTAAAAATTATATTAAGTTAATCCATTTAATATTATCAAATTTAACGGGTCGTTACAATCTCCCCCACTCAAAACTTTTCGTCCCCGAAAAGGAAAAAGAAGGGAGAAGGAAGAGTAAAACAGTACATCTTATTTCAAACATTAACTTATTGACAATATTACTAAATTAATTCCCTTATATAAAATATACCAGTTTTATAATCATTATATTCTTTTGTACTTAAATTATTAAAGTTGGGAAAATATTTTCACAAAATTCTAAGTCCAAAATTTACGGAAAATTTTGGCAGAGTCTCCTTTGTACGGAGAGACTCTGAAGAAAATATAATATCAAAATATACAAATATATTACATATATTATCAAAACATTATATCCCAACACGGGAAAATTATATAAAATAGCGCTAAAACGTAATCCGGAAACGTATCTATTTGTCGGGCAATATACGCTTATTATTTTGGAACCAAAAGCAGTAGCAGTTGCTTTCATCACCTGTATTCACTTATATAATCTAAAAGGTTAAATATTTATATGAAAGTGAAATGTTTAGGTGGTTTCAACCATTAATCAACCAATCAAATGCAACAACCATAGATTTTTATCAAACAGCACACACCACAAACAAGCAACTATTAATCCATCAACCAATTTGTTGTTTGGGTTCAAACTTGAAATTTGTATGAAATGAAATTAACTATCAAGTGCATCCTTTACTCAATAGTCTTAGATGGAACAAAGATAGATTATTTATTCACCCAACAACTTCAAATTTCTTACCCAACAAACATAAATCAAACAATACAATTCAAACCAACAACCAAATTACTTATTATACATTTATCTCATGCTTCAATGGTTTGATTTTCTTTCTTTCATTTATGGAGTGATTTCTTTATTTCTTACAAATTTTCATTTTCCATTTATCACAAAATTCATTATATTTGTATTCCAATTTATTTACTAAAGTTTCTATCATCTATTTATACTACTTACCTTTACTTATAGTAAAATTTTCAATTTAACTTAAGTCTACACAATTAATTCTCATTAATAATAGCAAATTAATAGAATACCTTTATTACCTTACTCTTCACTAGTAAGATTTCCCCTTACATTTTCCTACTAACATTTGCAACTTTTTATTATATGGTAAGTTATGTATGTTTTAAGAATGTAAGTGAAAATTTACAAGTTTCTTCTCCATTCCTTTAATTAATATATATTTGTTTTATAAATTACAATTTCAACTTACCTTTAATCTCATTCATTTATTTAATGTTGAAGTTTCCATTATATTTAATTACAGTAACCCTCTACTTACACTTAATTTATTAACCTTATAACTTACATTCCTATAAGTGAAAGATTTTACTCATTCATTAACTATGGATTGCAGTCATTTATATTTTTCCTACTTTCCATTATATTAGAATAGGGGAAATTAAAGCACACTTAAGTTAATAACCCTACAATCAAACTTTATAAATTAAGGAATTTCATTTTTACTTTCTTAAGGTTAAAATCACCTATTAATAATACAACCTTTAATTTTAGTAAAATTCCAATCATCACTTAAGTTAATACCATTAAATTCTTATTTATAACAGTAATTTATTGAATACTTCATTTTTTTCCAAAATTCTACTTGCATAATATTCTATTCCACTCTTAATTTACATTTCAACTTTTTATACTTGGTAAGTTATTTATGTTAAAGAAAAAGCAAAAGAACTTATGCAAGTTTAATCTCAACTCTTTTAATTCATTGATTACTTCTTTTATTTCACTAACCTAAATTTTTACAACTAATTAATGGAAATTCAAGAATTAATACCGGGTCAAATTCCAAAATTTCTTTAAAATAATAGATAATTAATTTCTTACAACTTTTATATCTCTAATTACCTTTAAACAATTAAAATTTTAAATAATTTCAAAACAAATCTGCAGTAGAATTTACTACAGTGGCCTTTCCCTTCGAAACTCGAAAATGAAAGTCGATGATGCGGCCGTCATCACCGAAATTATTTTCCAGCGACAGAGAGGAAAGTACAAACTTATTTTCTTCAAAATCCTCTTTAAACCAATTCCTTCGAATTATACTAAATATTTATATAAGAAAATATTTATAAACCAAATTATTATATTTCATAAATCCTTTGAAAGAAGATTTCAAAAATCCCGGACTTAAGTTCTAAAATCTCCAATTTGATTTATTATAATTTCAACTTAGCTTCAATTGTTATAAATATTTTTATTTCCTAACACCCAATCTATAGCAACCAAATATATATATATCTTTATAAATTTTTTTTTTTTTATATATAGAAAATATAATAGGCAAAATTATTTCATTCACCCAAGTTAAAAACAAATATTATGTCGGTCTGTCCTATTAAGTGTTTAGAAATCCCTATTGATGACATAGCGTCCCATGCATCAATCAGAATTTATAAATATAAAACGGAACAGAGTAACATAATATTAAAATCTTTTTATAAAATTAACAAATACGCTCTCTCATATATATACACTCAGCGACTCCCATAGGGTATTACTACCCTATTAACAAAGAGTCAAACCCCACAAAACCAAGGTTTTATCGCTAAACCAAAGCTCTGATACCAACTGTAACATCCCGCCTTTTCGCACACTTTAAACCGACACACGTGCCAATTCAAAACATAATGGAAGGGCTGATTGTTATGGGGTAAATAAGAAAAACAGAGAAGAAATAAAAACAAAATAGAATCTCACAGCGGAAGGATAAAATATCATAATAAATATACAGTTCATAAATGGTTTACGAAACACTTGTTATTCTTTACACAATAAATATCAGAGTTACACATACCAATACAATCAATGCAGCGGAACATTATGAGAGTGGTGCAATACTATAAATAATAATAATACGGATTCTTCGTCTTCGTCCTCCAAAGCTAAAGTCTTCGATCCTGAAACGCTCGGACTGACCCGAGCGAATTTGAAAAGACAAAAACACTCAAGTCAGAACTAAAAGATCTTATGTGAGTTAAATAAACAGAAATAAATATGAGTACAGTAACTCAAGAGATGTTCGGGATTTACATCTCCTAAGGATCCGTTAAACTATTTACTATGTAGTATATTGCGCTATTATAATAGTGTCTATTTATAAAATAAACTTACTTTTTAATAGCGTTAAGGGGTTACCCATATAGCCCTTAACACAAATAATGCCAATAGTCTATACAGTACCGTAATACCTCCTGATCGGGAAGCTACCAGAGGATACTCCATAGGTACGACACAAATAGAAACTCGTAGTAAAGGCTCGGTATGGTAGGTGACACGGCACAACTAGGCAATGCCTGGGTAGATATACCAATTGCTATCCAGGCTGGTGGAAACGCGTAGCCGCAGTTACCGCCCACCTCGGATTAACTCCCCAAAATCAAAATATAGAAGTGGCCACTAAATCAATCCAAAATCAAAGTATAATATCGAAGAGGAGGGTCCGATCAGAGGAATGACCTCATTGGCCTGAGAATCGCTCCTGTTTTAGCCACCTTATGCCAACTCACGGGAGTCGGGTCCACGTATTTACCTTACAGGAAACGTCACCACCACCTACTTCATTCTGGAATCTCCACCGCGTACACGGTTAGTCAAAGTGGTTTTCGGTATCGACAGAGAGTATGTCCATATCCGATCCCGGTCTCTTTGCCAACCCATCGTTATTATAACACCGCGGTCATTTAAAAATAGGTTATACTTAAAAAATCAGAATAAACATTCCATTTCATAACCATGAATACGATATCATTTCAAAACCCAAAACCATAATTTATCACTTATCCCAAATATAATTCTTTTCCAAAATCATAATGCTTTAACTTCATAACGTCTGAAAATCAAATAATTTCAAATCATAATATTTTGAAAATCGTAATTTAAAACCATAACTTCTATAAAAAACTTGAATGGTTTGGACATTCAACGGTATATGAATTAAATGGTTTAACTTAAATGTTACTTTGTAAAGAAAATAGTTCTCATGGCTTTACAAATACATTTCTTTATTAAAGTCTAAACCAAAATTTATATTATCTCTCTCAAGTTCCAAAACCACTTCAATTTATTTATATATACGTATATCCATTTTGAGTAACAATATTTCAAACTAAAATTGGATTTTATTCTTTCAACAGATCAATTGTTCTATTAATTAGTCTTGAATATTCACATAAAATCCATAAATAATAAGACTTCAATTTCTAGTAATAAAATATATATATATTTTCCCAATTCAAATTATACTAGAATATTCATTTCAATTTATTTTGGGAAAAATCCAATTATAAATATCATATCTTAAAATTTCCAAACTTAACATTTAAACATATGATATAAATTATTAAACTCCATTTTCTTAATTTTCTTCCATTTTTAAATAAAGATTTTTATACACCTTTTAATTTCAAAATTTTCAACTTCATATGTATATATATGAAAGAATAATATTTATACAATATAAAATTTAAGATTATTAGAAACCGTATTCCATCCAAACCATAGAAATCACATAAAAATAGTTATATATATACCACGGTGCCTGTATATAATTTTCTATCCTATGGTCAAGTGATACGGATATTTATCATTTCAATCCGCAATTTAAAAAAATATAAAATTTTGCGGTTGTATATCATTTCAAACCACAATCCCAAATGAAAGGAAATATGCATGATAATTTGCAATTTTATGAAATACAATAAAACATCCATCAACATCACCCATCATCCAATCACAATCATCAAGCAATATCAATCAATAACAATTTATATTTGATAATATATAACAGGTAACAACTGGCAATTTTATTCAGATTAAATTTAACAACTATTGATCTAACAGTTTATATTCAGTAATAATCTATATAACTGTTAACTAGCAGTTTATAGGCAAACAAATAAATTCTAACTATCAATTAATATGCAACAAATAAATTAAATTAACAGTTAAATTTAATAAATGCAATTCAACAAATATGAGTGAAATAAACATGCCAAATACTCATAAATAAATTTCTATTCATTTCTAAAATTAATTTAACAAACATAAAAGCTTCTAGTAGTTGTGAGTGGGTTAAAACACTCACCTTTGGAATTTAAATCGAATTTAAATTCAATTTAAACTCAAAATTTTGACGGTCTCCAAATCCATCCAAACAAGCGTCAAAACGTCAGAAATTCCGATACGATCCCAGCAAAACAAACCGCGCATGAATCCGAGCTCGTATGCAAAAGTTATGAAAATTTGAAAAATGGAAAATTCTGGTCCTGGGTCGACTTCGGGTTCGACTTCGGTGCGCCGCCTCAATTCCCCGGTGCTTGCTTGGAGTTTTCGCCAAAACGACCCGGAGCGACCCGAGTCATTTTCTTCCTGACCCGAAGTTGCTCTAGGGTTTTCACCCCTGAAACCCCCGAAGCGCGACCAGAAGCTGCTGCAGATCCGAATTTTTTTTTTTTTTTTTAAAATTGAATTTTTTTTTTTTTGAACTGACTGGATCTAGGGTTAGCCCCCATTGAAGAAGAAGAGAAGCTTGAAGAAAATACGCGCAGATAAATGTAATTAGGCGGAGGCTAGGGCTGAATAGCTGGGTTTATATAGAGGGTTAGAGGTAGCGTAGATAGACCGTAGAATGAACGTGCGGAACAAACTTTGGCCCAAAAAGCCCGCTATGTCTCCGGAACGAAATTTCGTAAATCTATATATCCAAATAGGTAATTTAAAATATTCTGAACGCGATGGAAAAAGTTTCACGTCCAAATTTGATCGTTTGAAGAAGTTATGCTGAAAACAAAATTTCCAAATTGATTTCAAATTGATTTTAATAAAATTGATTTTCAAGGCGTTTCACGCCCGTACGATCAAACGACAAGTCCGATCGATACGAAACTTGAAACCCTATAATAATTCATCGATACGGATCCGATGAAACTGGTTTCGTCGAAATCCGAGTCCGTGACAAAAATGGCTATTTTTATATTCATTAATTAAATTAAAATAAATTACAAAAAATCCAAATTTTATATATATTCTAAAATTGTCCAATTTTTATTACTTATATAATTCGTAATCAATTGGAAAGATTTAACAGGCTTAGCTGTGAATTAAAAGTTGACAGTATATTAATTGCAATGTTAATTTCTACACTTTCTTATATTTAAGAATTTTATAAATTATATTCTCAAAACCCATACTTTAGATTTTTAAATCTTTATATTCTCAACTTTCACCTAAAATAAAGATGCCATAAACATTAGTTCCTGATTCACATCATTATTCTTTAAGTCTAATTTAAATCTCAATAACGTAGTATTTAACGTTAGAATCCATTTTATTATGCATAAATTCCAAATTTTACTGACCCAACTTTTCTTCTTTTCTTTCCATATCAATTGTCAATCCTATAAGAAAAATTAACATTAGGTTCATACTCATTACAAATAACTCCAATTTCTTCCAAATAAAAATTACATAACTATTAAATATAGAATCCATTTAATTGCAATAAATTCAATTGATTGCAATTAATTTCCAAATAAATTTGGATCTTTATTTGGTTATAAAAAAAAATCCGTTATCACTTACCTAACAAAGTTATTATTACTTAAGATCTCATTGCATCCACATTTTCACATTTTCATTTCCTGGTTTCTTTACTTTATTCTACGTAAATTGTTATAAATGGGATTTTCTTGGTTACATCTTATTTGCATTTAACATTACTCATTCACTAATTCATTTCACTTTAACTGCGGTAAATTGGCGGATAAATTGAATTTGATTCCCAAAATTTAAATTTACAAGCAACAAGAATAGGTAACACACAATAGTCGTTATGCTAAATTCTAGTCACCTAAATAAGCTTTTATTACTTTACAAAATGGAATAACTTTTAAACTCATAAATGTAATACCAAAACCGTTATAAATCCAATAAATTTCCAAATCGAAGTTTGTACACATTTTACACAACTATTATGATTTCTCACAGAACGTTGAATTTATTAAATGGCCATTTATTATAATTTAATTCCCTTAATTGAATCAAATGCTTAAAATTTTTACATTCTTACCATTCCTTCCCATTATAAATTCATTAACGGATTTACAAATCTCTATCTTCCAAATATTAAATAACCAAACTGATTACAACCACTGTTCTTATCAAATTTTCATAAATTTGTTCAAATCTATACTCTTTTTCCATATAAATAAATTTTATGTTACTACTAGATTTTTTTTATCCACTACAGCCATTAAATTTTTACTATCTACACTTATTACATCTTTGTATTAATGAATCCCATTCAAGTTAATATTTATATTAATATTCACAAATTCAACATTTATATGTTTCTTAAAATTAACTTTCAACCAAATGTGCCAATTTACAATTCATTTCTATTCAATATATATTCATTTTATTCCGTTCATTCGGGTACTGCATTGAAATATATTTATTCTCTAATACTAACGTTATTATCATTAAATTATGATTGGATTCCAAGTTTTTATTCAATACCTTGAACAATAACTTACATATTAACCAAGTCCTTCTTCTACTTAATTCAAATTGGATTATGTTCCAATTCCTATAACCTAGGTCTTGAGTCACCATTTACATAATTAAATTTATCGTTTATTTCAATCTTCGTTTATAATTTAAAGTTCTACTAAGCTAAATTACAAAACTTATGAACTTTAACAAATTTAATCCACCAATTAAATTTTTCTGATGTTTATATATTGCAATTCAATTCAGTTATTATTTCATTAATACCATTTTAATCAACTAATTATGACTTATAACCACAACACAAATCTTCATTATTCTACCTATTGCCATATAACATTTCAATTGTTAAATCTTTAATCTCAGTTACTATATCCAACTCCTACATTTATTATAAATTAGATTAAAAATTATATTAAGTTAATCTATTTAATATTATCAAATTTAACGGGTCGTTACACAAGAGGTATAGAATTTGTAACTTCTCGAATTATCAAAATTGGAACATAAGTTTGATTTTCTTCAAGGTTTACTTCTATGTTTACATTATTTCCACTTATGTTGCCATCTTCTAAAAAATACACCATGTCTAGTATCTACTATTTTAGTCATATGTGATGGGCAATAAAATTTGAAACCTTTGGATCTCTCTGGATAACCAATAAAAATGATAATTAATGGTTTTAGATCTAGTTTATTACTTGCAAATTATAGACTTTTGCTTCAACAAGACCGCCACACACGTGCAAGTACCATAATTGTGATTTTCTGCCTGTCCACAGGTCATAAGATGTTTTTGAAATAGATTTACTAGGACTTTGATTTATAATATGTGTGGCTGTTTTAAAGCTTCTATCTATAAAATAAATCTAGTCATTTAGTATTGCATATCCTACTTCGTACAATATCCATTAGTGTATGATTACATCTTTTAACAACTCCATTCTGTCCAGGATCTCTCAGCATAGAGTTCCGATGAACAGTAACTTTTCCTAAAGAAATAAAGCGAACGGGCCTAGACTTTGACCAAGGTCGGTGTGTCTACCATAATATTCACCTCCTCTATCTGATCGTACTATTTTCATTTTAATGTTATGTTGATTTTCAACTTCAACCTTGAAATTTTTGAATTTATCCAGTGCTTCAGATATTCATTAATCAGATACATGACTATAGTGAGAATAATCATCAATGAAAGTAATCAATGAATTATGCATGTTAATACCCAAAGTATAAAAAGGACCACACACGTCAGTACAAATAATTTTCAATAGTCCCCCACTATGAGTGGCTCCTTTCTTATTTCCCTTGATAATTTTCCTTTAGCTTAGTCTACATAGTTGTCCAAATCATAAAATTATAACGCTAGGAGAATTCCATTTCTAACGAGATGTTGCATTATACCTTTTGAAATATGACCAATCCTACGATGCCATAATTTGGAAGAATTCCGACGATCATGATTTCACTTGACTTTACGTTTATGATTAACACAAATAATACTCAAAGATAATAGAAATTTACAAAAGGAAGAATTCAAACATAATTTGTATAGATTGTCATATAATATCTAGAACCAACAAACTTAGAGTTTCAATATAGTTTCAACTTATTATTTCCAAACTGAAATGTAAAACCACATGCATCAAGTCTAGAAATAGAACTTAAATTCCTAATCACGCTAGGAATATAAACTACATATGTAAATCAAGAATAAAGCCACTCCTCAAAACCAAACAAAGAGTTCCAACAACCTCGACTTCAACTTTTGATCGTTAGCAATTTTAAGTTTCCTTTCTCTCCTTTGAAGCATCCTCACGAATGGAATCCTTGCAATGAGTTCGTAACATGCATAGAGGCACCAGTATCAATCCACCAAACATTTAAGGGAATATCAACTAAAAAGGTTTTACAAATCATCGAATTTAAATCGTTATCTTTTTAGCGAGCTAATCATTAAACTTCACACAGTCTTTCCTAATGTGTTCACGCTTCTTATAGTGATGACACTTTGGAGCATGCATGGTTTTGCACTAGATATACTAGTCTTGTTAATACTAGTAGTCATATTCACTTTATTTTAATCTTCGCCATTGCCCTAATTTTTTGGTTTTGGACTTCGAATAGCAATGTGTGCATAGTCAGGTTTCTCATCCTTAATCCTTTCTTCTTCTTCAACACACATATCAATTAATTTGCACATTTTTCATTTTTGTTCTTGAAAGGACCAAATTGTGCAGGAAGAGAAGTCATAATGAAATGAACTAAAAAATCTTCAGAAATTGCCATATCCGTGCTGCTTAAGTTTGCTACCATATTATTCATCATCATGATATGTTCACGTACACCGCCTGTCCTGTTATACTTGGTAGTGAGCATTTTCATTATGAGAGTACTTGCATTAGCCTTAGAAGTACTTTTAAACTGCTCTTCAACAGAAGCCAAGTACCGTTGGCATTGAAATATTATTTTTATCGTCCATCTCAAGAATACCTCATGAGAGACATGTGGTTGACCGCTTCCATTTTGTAAAATTAGCATTTTCATCATCAGTACTTGTCGCTATAATCGTAGGTTTGTCCGTTCGTAATGCCTGGTCAATTCCAGATAACGAAAATAAATCTCAATTTGCTCTTTCCAAGTCAAAAAGTTAATTCCGTTCAATGCTACTATTCTAGAAATTTGAGCATGAATTGTATTCAACGCCGCATAAGATTTGGAAAAAAATGAAATGCTTACTATTATCAAGTATAAATCCAAAAATAGCGTAACATCATTAAAGCAACTGTATATGGAGGGACTAACAGTAATTATACTGAAATAAATAATAAAACGCCAAATTATATCTCACTCCTATCATAACCTTTGTTTGCATAAAATTCAATTCATATTACCGTTAGGAAGAAACAAATTGAATTATAAGAATAAATAAATTCATTTAATATAATGGCAATTAAAGTTGGTAAAATTACATACATAATCTATTAAACATAAAAACGTAATTCCATGGAAATTAATTTGTATCACCGTTCGGTAAAAAGAAACTGAATCATTAAAAAAAATTCATTTAATAAATCATAATGGCAATTAAAGTTGGTAAAATTACCATTCACAATATATTAAATGTGAATACATAATTCCATCAAAATCAATTTGTATCATCGTTGAGTAGAAACAAACTGAAACACTAAAACAAATAAATTCACCTAATAAATCACAATAACAATTAAAGTGGGTAAAATTGTCGTTTATAATTTATTAAATGTAAAAACATGATTTCATGAAAATCAATTTGTATTCCCGTTGGGCAGAAACAAACTGAACCATCAAAACATATAAATTCACTTAATAAATCATAATGGCAATTAAAGTTTGTAAAATTATCGTTCGTAATTTATTAAATGTACAAACTTAAACCAAAAAATTCATTTTAACAAAGTGACAGTTACAACTGAAAGTTAATAGAAATTAACAATAACGAAGTATTAAAATTAATGCTATATGGTTTGAATTATTTATAAAAAATATACAATAAACCATATAAAATAATAGCAAATTCAAAAAGCAACATATATAGACATATCAAAACTCTTGGTCAAGATTTAGTTTGGACCAAAATTTCACACAAACTTAGTTGTATTAGATCTAACATATTAAAAAGAGAGTGTTTGTGTGATTTATGACATGATGCCTCTTGGTTGATAGTCTTCAACATTACATCTCCATGGAAAATACATTGATCAACATCCGTGCACATACATAATAGAGAAAAATATTCTCCTTTTAGATCTTTCGTCCGAAATTGTAAGAAAATATTTATACGTAAATTATTTAATGTTATCCCACCTTTTAGCATGGCCGTGACACTAAAAAATTAACTGTAAACCAAAGACAGATCATCCTCGAAGATCATTTGCACACAGACCTGCTATGGATGCTGGTAAATTTTGCCCGGATCCGGATTGGGCTAAAATTGATACAACATGACAAGCAAAGCTACAAAAGCCAATGTTTCAAATTTCAAGTCAATCGAAGCTCTGTGCTCAAGATATTAATCGATCGGAATCGAGTCGCTTCAAGTTGTTTGGGGTTTGCTTCGAGTCGTCCCAAGCTTTACTTCGAGTTTCCAAGCAAAATGCTTCGAGTCAGAGAATGGTCTGCTTCAGATCTTGGATAGATTAGCATGTTTACAAGCTGCTTCGAGTCACCACAACATTTTCTTTGAGTCATTATAAGGTCTTCTTCGGGTCAAGGGGCAGTTGCTTCGAGTTAGAATCATGAAGCAATATCGTGTCCATCCATGTTCATATCCATCTACTTCGAATCCACTCTCTTCGTATCCATGTGCTTCGTACCGATCCATCTCATGATCAACCCTTCGTATCGATCCACAATCCAACATGTTTTGTTTCGATCCATCATCTGATCGATACGAAGCAATGAACCACGGACTGATACGAAGCTGCACCCCAAGCATCGATAAGAAGTAGACTGGAGCTCTTTAAAATTGCCCACTTCATATCGATCCCATCTCTATGTAATTCGTATCAATCGGTAGAGTGATCAATGCGAAACAATGGCCACGAATCATTACGCAGAGGATAGCCATGCATCGGTACGAATAGAAAGGCTTGGCAACTGGTCGATATGAAAGCAAAGATACAGGACCGATATAAAGAGCATAGCACCCGATGGATGCGAAACAATGCGACATAAAGATGGATCTACCCTAGCTTATCGCTCGATGTCACCGTCGTCTGATCGATACAAATGAAATCGATGTGAACGGCATCGATACGAGCTCGACAATGCCTTGCAAACGCAAACTTGCATCTATCATAAGTCAAGACCTACAAGTCCAAATGCTGCCAAATTTTCATAGGAGCTTAGGTGCAACCTCAAAAATGTCCATAATCGATCCCAACACAAAGAAGCGGTTTTGGATCGATATGAATTTGGTTCATATCGATCACGGATCGAGTCGAAACGACAGAGGATCGATCATGTGGGCCCAACTACGTGAGAGAAGAAGTCTTTCGAGATCTGAGTGAGATATTTACAGCCTACACTTATAAATAGCAGTCCAAGAGCTTCAGAATATGGGTCTTTTTGGTTCTTCTACACCGTTACTCTGCAGAAATCCATTGTAACTTGATTATTATCATAAATACTCATGTAACCAGCGAGTGATAATCAATAAAACATCAACTCTTCAAAGTGGACGTAGGCTACAACGCCGAACCACTATAAATCGTGTGTTATTACTGCTTCCTTTTTAAATTCTGAGTGTTATTCACATCTATATTCTCTACATACTTGCTATCTGTGATCTATGATTGTAAACGGATGCTTTCATCGACAATTGTGTGTTTGTGATCAATTTTGGTGCAAACATTTTGGTGCTTTCACTGGGAAGGCCAGCACTTAGGGATTCTACGGTTTGGATTTTGGATCTGGAGGCTTAAGGACTTAGATCTAGAAAGCAATGGTGAAGCAATCAGCAAGGAGACCAAGAGCAGAAATGAGTCAGCATGAAGGAAGTTAGAAGGCTTCCTTAGGAGTGAATTAGGCCTCAGTCTTCACCTCCTAAGATGAGATGGAAATGATGATGGAAGCTATGAAGGAGGGAATGATGAAAAGTCAAGAAGAGATGATGCAGAACCTACTCCAGCAAATTGGACAACCTAGAGTGCAGAATTATGGGAAGCCACTGCAAGGGGCACTGAAGATAGGGATCAGGAGCATGGAACAACCAGGATTCAGAATAAAGTAAGACCATCATGAGTAGTCCATGAGCTGGGGAGCACTCCCTAAGAGCATGTTGATCCAACCTCAGGCAGGATACCAGGTTGAGTTTTTCAATAAGGCATTGATTGAGGAATGGACCCCCATCCAGGAGAACAGATTCCAAGATTCCCTCGCGAACTCGGGGTGTAGATCGAAGGCAACAAACAAGGACTGCAGCTTAACGATGGTGATAGATTGGCGGAGATGATCAAACGAGCAATGAGAGGCGGACTAGTGAATAGAGATCTGGAAGATGTTAACAGGAGCCCCTTCGCTCTTGAAATTAGGCAGGCTAGGAATCCAATAGAATTCAATCTACCGACATTGGAGATGTACGATGGAATGACAGACCCTACTATTCATCTTACGAGGTATATGCGGCATATGGAAGTACTGGGGACATTAGAGGAGATCATGGCCAGATGTTTCCCACTATATCTGACGGACATAGCAGCATTATGGTTTAGACAATTAGAGAGCAGTTCGATTGGAACATGGACCGAGTTGATTGAAAATTTTATAAAGAAGTTCAGGGTTCACATCTCGATGCCTAAGAATCTGATAAGTCTGAAGACACTGAAGAAGAAGACCAGAGAGTCTTTGAGGAACTTCTTAACACGATTCAATGCAGCGGCAACATTGGTGGATCGACCCGATCCTTCCATGGTTATAATGGCAGCTGTATTTGGCATAGCTGATGGCATAGAATTCAAGAACTCATTGACGAGGGATCCACCCATGGATCTAGGAGAGTTTTACCATGAGGCAGAAGGGTTTTTACGACAAGAGGACGCAAATGCTGAGAGAGAGGAAGGAGGGGGAGTTGATGTTTATGCAGTCAAAAGCAGAGACCTGCCTGGAAAGGATTCAAGCAATAAAGGGAAAAGAAAGACAGATAATAACAGTGATGAACCAAAGCGGCCGTAAAAGGAACCGAAATTCACCTCTTACACAGAGTTGAATGAGATTTTAGAACGATTTACCAAGTCACTAAGGGGCAGGTTCCGTACCGAAGGCCAATGAGGAGGGATCCAACCAACAATGAGAGGAAGTCAGACAAGTACTACTTACTCCACGAACTAAGCGGCCATAGTACGAACGATTGCTGGCACCTGAGGGATGAGGTAGAAGGACATATCTGGAACGGCATGCTATTACAATATGTGAGGAGGAAAGCATCAATGATGGAGCAAGACCGACCACCATCTGCATCAACTAGTGAAGGCTTAGGGTCAAGGCATCATCTTGTCGTTAACTGACTGAAATAATGATGAATAAGTCGCAAACTCCACACTAGTGCGGTTAAGTTGCTTACACATGTACAGGATCACGAACGGTCCTTAAGCATGCTTTGAGACGACTATCAGCCGCATTAGTGTAGTAGTCTGCACTTTGACGTCTCTACTTTGCTTTTGTTTTCTATCTTTGCATCTGAACTTGATTTAGTTGGAAATTTTTGTTTAAAGAATCATTGCGAATGTAGATCTCGCATTTGTAATTCCATCATGGCTAAACACATGCACGGGATCGCAAATGGTCCTCAGGCATGCTATGAGATGGCGATAAACCGCCATAACAAATAATTTGGAAACTCACTCGAACGTGACATCCAAAATTAACGATACTAAGTCCCCCCGGGCATACATAATTTTCCTCGCCCGGCACCCGGCCACAAACGGTCTTAATTGGCATCGAACGGCACCCGACCATGAGCGGCCACAATTTGCCTCGAACGGCACCCGACCACGAACGGTCACCATTCGCCTCGAACTGTACTCGACTACAAACGGTCAAAACTCGACCTCGAACTGTCACATACCGCCTCGAACAGCGTACAATCTCGAACGATCGCCATTCACAGTCACGTAAGACTATCAATCTCTTTATAGGTCATTAACAGGATACGAACGTCCATCTTATCTTATCAAATTACAAAACATACCTTTCTATCGTAAGGCATGTTTTCGGGGGCAAGTGTTATCCCACCTTTTAGCAAGGCCGTGATACCAATAAATTAAGTGGAAACCAAAGACAGATCGTCCCCGAAGATCGGTTACACACAGACGTGCTATGGATGCTAGTAAATTTTGCCTGAGTCCGGATTGGGCTACAATTGATACAACACGACAAGCGAAGCTATGGAAGCCATCGTTTCAAATTTCAAGTTAATCGGAGCACATGTGCTCAAGATATTGATCGATCAAAATCAAGTCACTTCAAGTTGTTTGGGGTTTGCTTCGAGTCGTTCCAAGCTTTACTTCGGGTTTCCAAGCAAAATGCTTCGAGTCAGAAAAGGGTCTGCTTTAGATCTTGGGCCGATTAGCATGTTTATAAGTTGCTTTGAGTCACCACAACATTTGCTTCGAGTCACTAAAAGGTCTGCTTCGAGTCAAGGAGGCAGTTGCTTTGTGTTAGAATCATGAATTAATATCATATCCATCCGTGTTTGTATCCATCTACTTCGAATCCATTCTCTTCGCATCTATATGCTTCGTACAGATCCATCTCATGATCAACCCTTCGTATCGATCCACAATCCAACATGTTTTGTATCTGTTCGCGCCAAAATTGGTCATAAACACGCAACTACCAATGAAAGTATCTATTTATAGTTATAGATAGCAGATATGTAGAGAAAATAAATGTAAAGAACACTCAAAATTTAAAAGGAACGCAGTGAAGACACAAGATTATAGTGGTTTAGCTATCTTCGGCCTACGCCCACTTTGAAAAGTTGATATTTTATTGATAATCATTCGCTAGTTACAAGAATATGGTTGATAATAATCAAGTTACAATGGAGTTCGGCAGAGTCGCGGCGTAGAAGAACACTGAAGCTCTTGGACTGCTATTTATAGTTGTAGGTAGAAAATATCTTACTCATATCTCGGAAGACTCCTTCTCTCAAGTGGGTAGGCCCAAGTGATTGATCCCATGTCATCTGCACTTGCTCCGTAATCGATACGAACGAATTTCATATCGATCAAGATTTGATCCAATCGAGTCGAAATTGAGTAGGAACATTCTTTAGATTGTGCGTAAACTCCTGTGAAAATTTTATGACATTTGGACTTGTAGATTGTCAGTTATGATTGGTGCATGTATCGTTTGTACGAAGGCTGAATCGTTTGTATCGACACTTGTTCGTATCGATTGCCTTCGTATTCGTCATCTACGTGTCCTTCGGTCCCATATCCATAGCCATAGCCTTCGCATCGATCTGAACTT
Source organism: Allium cepa (assembly GCA_030765085.1). Taxonomy (NCBI): domain Eukaryota; kingdom Viridiplantae; phylum Streptophyta; class Magnoliopsida; order Asparagales; family Amaryllidaceae; genus Allium; species Allium cepa. The sequence goes on from CM060945.1 coordinate 1,017,004,185, forward strand.
CACGTGCTTCGATCCACATCCTTCGCTCCATGCTGATTCCTTAGCATTCATCGGTTCGAAGTACCAAGTCTTCATACCCATCTATATTTCATATCCATCTAGCACCGCAGCTTTCGTATCGATTGGCACAATGCTCTTCGTATCGATCCCATCCTTCGATCGATATGAAATGTGTTAATACGAAGACTTTCCAATCTATACCAAATATTGATCGATACGGAATCATCGAGTACATCCCTAATCGATATGAACTACCACCGATCTAAAGCCATGTGTGTTATCTCCATTTGCATCCATCCAGCTACTCGTATCCATCGACCAACCATCCTTCGTATCGATCCTATGTCGTTGTTCATATCGATCCTTGAGCACCCTGAAAGCACACGCCTTCTTATCCATCAAACCTGCCTTCGTCGTATCCACCATTTTGGCTATACACCTTGCATCGATTCAAACTTCCTTTCTTCATATCGATCCCAATGGATATGAACAACATCCACCTTGATCGATTTGAACGGATCTATGCGAGCCAGTTTCCATGAACTTTAATCCATCCATAACTTGGGCATATGAACTTTGGTTGACCTGAAATTTTAAACATAGCCTCTCTCAGCCTTGTTCATCATTCCCAATCGATCCCGTCTTGGTTGAAGCTCAGCCAAATTTTGATGAAATCGATCATAGCCTTGTTTTCAATCGATCTCCAATCCTGATATCCATCCTTTCCATCCAATCTATTGATATCCCAGCCTTGACCAAAAGGTGGGATAACAATATCAATCCATCATCTGATCGATATGAAGCAATGAACCACGGACCGATACGAATCTGCACCCAAGGCATTGATACGAAGTAGACCGGAGCTCCTTAAAATTGCCTACTTTGTATCGATCCTATCTTTGTGTTATTCGTATCGATCGGTAGAGTGATTGATATGAAAAAATGGCCACGAATCAATACGAAGAGGATAGCCATGCATTGATATGAATAGAAAGGCTCGACAACTAATCGATGCAAAAGCAAGGATACAGGATCGATATGAAGAGCATAGCACCCGTTGGATACGAAGAAGCAGTCAACGTGGTATAAAAGATGGATCTACCCTAGCTTATCGCTCCATGTCACCATCTTTTGATCGATACAAACAAAATCGATGCGCACGACATCGATATGTTCTCGACAATGCCTTACAAATACAAACTTATATCGATCATAACTCAAGATCTACAAGTCCAAATGCAGCCAAATTTTCACAGGAGCTTGCGTACAACCTCAAGAATGTCCATGATCGATCCCAACCTAAAAGGAGCAGTTTTGGATCGATACAAATTTGGTTCGTATCAATTATGGATTGAGTCGGAACGTCAATGGGATTGATCACGTGGGCCCACCTACGTGAGAGAAGAAGTCTTCGGAGATCTGAGCGAGATATTTGCAGTCTACACCTATAAATAGCAGTCCAAGAGCTATAGAAAAGGGGTCTTTTTGATTCTTCTAGGCCGTTACTCTGTAGAACTCCATTGTAACTTGATTATTATCATATATACTCTTGTAACCAGCGAGTGGTAATCAATTAAATAGCAACTCTTCAATGTGGACATAGGCCACAACGTCGAGCCACTATAAATCATGTGTTTCTACTGCTTTCTTTTTAAATTCTGAGTGCTCTTCACATTTGTATTCTCTACATACTTGCTATCTGTGATCTGTGATTGTAAACGGGTGCTTTCATCAACAATTAGGTGTTTGTGACCAATTTTGGCATAAACATTTAAATCTGTATAGCTTTTATACAAAATCACTCAAATTCAATTTCGTAAAAAAATTGTATCTTACATGAATTTACAATTACTTTGATACCAAATGAAAGAGATTTAACAAGAACATAATATTTTTTGCAGTTAGAACACAGTCAATCTAGAATCTACAAATCCGAATTAAAATAGCAAAGGAATTTAAATCTTATAGTTTTGAATTGAAGACATCTTTAGGCGAAAGCGTTAATACTAATCTTCGATGGTTTTTCTCAGATCTGATGATGGAAACCCTATTCCGTTTCTTTTTTCCTTGCCTTTTGTAAACTTATTGAACTTAAAAATTTTTTTAAAATTGATCCCCTAAATTTAGATGAAAAGAAGAATGTTTTAATTTTGGAATATCATCAGTACAAATAGAGAAGGGATATATATATACAACACATATATTCTAAGGATACCGTTGGGACCAGTATAATTATTAACAGCAATTCGAATTTTCCATCAAAAATTCAGATGCCCTTTCATTGATTCTTAAATGAAATTTTAGCGCAATTATAACGTCGACCACAAAATAAGTAACATTAATAGTATATGCCATTTTTTATTATTGCCTTTATGTATAAATCAATTTAGTTTGAATGGTACTACTTTGCTTTTAATTGTTGTTTTACTTGAGTGTGTTAGTTTCAATTGTACTGATTTTTGTAAAAAGAAAAAAAAAATTGTTGTTTTATAATGGATGTTGATAAAATTTAATCTATTTATAGGTTTTTGAATAAAGTATGAACTGATTTTCCCTGTGGTTTCAAATCCTATTGAATTATTCAATATATGTGTACTAGGGGTACTCTATAGATGTTAGAATAAGTACTTGAAAGTTTTGAGAAATCAAGCAAGGATACAATTGTTGCATATACAAGTAATGCCACTTTGTGGTGAGTAATTTTTATTCATATTTTGTACTAGAATGTGTTGGTTATTTGTTTATTTATCCTTCATTCGGGTTAAGAAGATGGAAATATTGTGTTTCTTGGGGATAGTTTTTTTTTGAGATTTTTCTCACCTACTCTCCATTTTATATCATAAACAAAGCCTTTTTGGTTTTCTTTTTTATTGCTATATGTTAATACTATCTTTATACATTTATATAATAAACTGAATTCCTTCAAGGCATTATAAGTAATATTTTTATCAAACAAAAACAACATGACCTTAGGAAGAAAAGATGATAATTCATTATTAATAATATTTTTTCTAAAAAATACTACTTATCCTGACAGGAACCAAATTGATCTTTCAGATCTATTTAAAACCATTTAAGACTCATATATATTTCTGTTTGTGTTTGATAAAATGTTATAGTGATTTGAATATGGTTTAAATATGGAGGTTGTGATCTTGTTTTATGATAGTGAAAATCATAAACATAATCTTTATCTCATTTAAGTATATATACAGTAAGTTTTACGGACATTTTGATTATTTTTAATACAAACAAATTTAAATGTAAATGCATTTAAGCACTTTTGCATTTATTTACCATAATGTGAACATTTAGGAAAATAAATGACCCAACATAACGTTTGGTTGTGGTTAGACTTATTTAACATCTTCATTTCATTTATCTAAGTTTTGCAAGGCTTGCATACTCTTTATCAATGTAGAATCGTTTTGATGAAATAAATTATTATTTTTTGGTTAAATTATCTATGTAGAATTTATATCGTTTATACAAAGATACCTATATTTTTATACAACCCCATGTGTTTGAATTATACTTCACAAAATCGATCCCATAAGAATGAATATACTTCAGTACAAAATTCACTTATTTCTTTTTTAACGTCCACTTATATGTGAACATAGAAAACCATTTTTATGCTTATACCTAAATATTTTATAAATCACGGTTTAGAATAAGGTTTTAAATCTCGCACATCTTTGTCGAGAGCTCGTTTCCAATCTCGGGGGATATGAAATCAGCTATATTGTTGGAATCTCGTCTAACTCAAATCTTTGATGATATTATGGTATCCCTCTCCTATCTCGGATGAGATTTAAGCGAGATATTAGCCAAGTTATTGAATTTTGAATAAAATCAACTTTTTTTAATATTGGGTTGGCCCATTCCTTACCTAAATTTGAGCTTTTAATTATACCTTTTTAACCCTTACTCCTCAACCAACGAAATTTACCGTTCCTCTCTTACTTTATGGCAGTGATGCGTGTAAGAAGATAACAAAATCTACATCAATTATGACAAGTATTTCATCTTTTGATTTTCATTAAGAAACTTGATGCAAATTATTTTTCCATTTCATTTTGCTTCTTTAGATACTTTCTATGATTTTTCCTAACTCTTTTTTTTACGACAATAATTTTTGGGTGTGACTAAATAAGCTTTATGTTTCAAATGAATTCCTGATCTGATTACATTTCGTTTTTGTTGCTATAGTTTTTCATTCAAAAGGCTTATTTTCAACCAATAAAGTAATTCTTATTCATCTATTAATTTCATTTGTTGATTTAATGTTCATTTGTATATCATTATTTTACTTTTCTTTCAATATTACTAAATGTTTGAAAATTGTTTATACTATGTTTGCTAGTTTCTATGTTAGTTTGAAATATCTACGCTGTTAGTTTCTTAGTGTGCTTTTGTTGGCTACTTGTTCGATACTATAACAATATGTAGAATATTGTACTTTTAGTTGTGGACTTTCTATTTGAAGCTAGAAAATTATTATTTCCTTTAAAACATTATAAATCATTAAAGGTAGAAAGAAGACATTATTTTGTGGGTAGTGTGGAATAGATCTTAGGGCTATTTTGTATTAGTGGGGAGGTAAATATTGTATTTAAACTTTTTAATAATATACTTGTAGATTTCAAACTTTATCATACAAAATTCAAACCTCAAGCTCTAGTTCAAAAATCGTAATCCAAGACCCTCTTCGACTTAATAACTCGAAGATTGGTATTCTTAGTTCCATTGTTGGATAACAATTATGCTTAGTAAGGTAATCTGGAATTTCATAGATTCACCATTTTGATGATGAGGCATATGGTTGGGAATAGTCTATAGTACTTTCATTTATTCTCCATGCTTAGGAATTGAAGATTTCTGAAATAGGTGGCTATAATAACATCTTATTCCAAAAATCCCATTAATGATGACACAAGTAACATATTTTGATAATATAAGTTTTATTTTCCACTTGATAACAATAAGGGAATCAGAAGTTGATAAAGAAATTCATCATCATATAAAAGAGGGTTCAGATCTAGGATTTTTAGAATTTTTCCGACATAGGATACTGCAATCATTTCTTATTTCAAAAACCTCGTTAATGATGCTAGAAAGGAGAATTTTTTCAATAATAGGAGTTTGTCATCCAAATATTAAAATAAGAAAACCAGATCTCCATAAAGAAATCCATTAATAAACAAAAAAAACCATCATTTCTTAATTGAAATCCTGATCAAGCTCATAAATGGAAGATTCCTTTTTAAGAATTTGTTTGAAATGGGAGTCCATAATAATAACGTATTTCGAAAAATCCTATTAATCAGGATGAGTAGAACATAATCTAATAGCATAAGTTTTTCCATCCAAATAATAGTAAGAAAACCAAAAGTAAAAGAAAAAGTAAAGAAGACACTAAAAAATTTATATTGGTTCGGCCTCCCAATCCTACATCCAATCAGGCACCTGGTACAGAATTTCATTAATCATGTCTTGGCTTTAAACCAGGTGGCAATAACACCCTTCACGTGCCTTGACTTTGACTTGGGTGGAAAGAAACATATACTAGAATTTGACTCGAGTAACTAGCACACCCACTGGAATTTGACTCGGGTAACAAGAACATCTATCATGTCTTTCACTCGAGTGGCAGGAAAACATCCATTACAAAACCATCTTAACTTTCATTCGGTAGCTTATATCATCCTTTATCTAGTAGTAGTAGTAGTGGAGGACCAGCAGAAATTGAATCTTTCGATCACAATTTCAAGTAGTTTGTTGATACAATTTCTTAGAGACATTTAGTACTGAATTATCTTTGCTTTTGAATAGAAAAGGTTGAAGATCAGAGAGTTAATGGTGTAGAACAAAGGTGAATCTTCTCTGATCTTTTGAGATATGTAGAGAGAGTGAAAATTGATGTAGAATTTGGTAGAACTTCGTTGAAATATTAGATAAGAATCCAAGAGAAGAAGGAGATAAAGAAAGTAATGAAAATTATTGTTTAAAATTTGAATTTAGAAATCTTTAAATAGAGATTTAATACATATGTCTTTTGGTGAAAGGGTGGCACCAAAAATGATCTCTTTTTTATTTTTACAACACTAACCAACGGTCACTATATTGACATACATATATTTATATGTTGACATGTACATTATAATTTGTCTATTTTCATAAACCCTTTAAATATGTTTCAAAATAAATATTTTTATGAAAATTCTTGTAGAATTGGTTTTAATATATAAATTAAATAGTATTCTTTTATTAAAAAAATTGAGTGTTAAATAATAATTTTTTAAGTAAAGATAACCAAAGGTATATACTACTTAGGTCTTTAATATTTAAACTAAGACTCAATAAAAGTTGATAAATATTTCTTGAGCTCTTTGTGTTTTTATTCTTGAACTCTTCAAAACTCATGAGTCTTCAAATATATCTTGATCAACTCTTGAATTCTTTATACTGATCAATTTTTCAAGTTTCATTTAATCAACACTTTGTGTAAACATGCTAAACATTTCTAATATCTTGCACAATATACAATATAACTCGAGAAAACATCAGTAATAATATTTATATGGTTATTGTCATTAAAATCAATACCTTGGATATTACCACATATGTGATTATTTATTTCATGTCTATTTTATCTCATATGATATTATATTGAACTTTATTTATGAATTCTTTTATTTATTTAAACTACATTACATGAGAAATTTGTTTCCATAATAAATTACTAATGATAAACATGTGATATTTTAAGGTAAGTGTAAATTTTTTCCTTAAGGTAGTGACTAGTATTATAAATTCAGGTGTATCAAAACTAATTTTCAACATGACTATACTCCGGGATAGCTCCGAAATGAATTTTAGGAACCGAGATGTAAATCAAGATGGATGTCTGGGATGCACTCATCTCATTCGAGATCTCACGCGGTAAGAGATAAACTCTCTAAATTCTTCGAGATGAGATATGGGAAAATTCTAGATTTAAAACATTGGTCTAGAATTAAAGCAGTATCATCACTAAACACCATCACTCCAAGCTTTGGTGCACTACAAGCCACTGCTTCGCAGCATCATCTAAGTACCACCACACTGATGTTGTGCACCATAGCTATCCTAATCATTCTTAATTTTTGATATGATTCAATTATGTCATTATATATTTAAAATTATGTGTATGGTTAGGTAATTATAGGTTTGATTATTTATTTGATTATAGCTTTAAAATTCTGCCTCATAATATCCCTAGTTGTCCCTTGAAATTATAAATCATGATATGTAAATATATACAATATTAAATAATAAATACACATATAATTTTTTTAATATTTAAACATAAATACAAATTTCCTAATTTTAAACCCATAACATATAAATATAAAATTAAAATTAATAATAAATTATACACACGGAGATATGTTTGTGTGTGTTATTAATATTTAAAAATAAATATAAATATATACACATACGCATATATAGTTATATTAAATTACATAAAGACCGAATATGTAAGTATGATATAGGCATGCATGTGTGTGTGCGTTTGTGTGTGTGTATTTGGTTGTGCAGCCCCATACTGCACAGCTGTTTGGCTCATATATATGTATGTGTGTGTATTACTATAAATATATAAACTTTTATACGTTTATGTTTAGCGTATGCTAGCGGACACACTCCAGTGCTATTAATTGATAAGTAATTAAATTCCCTTCTATTACTTACTTAACATATGACCTTAACGATAATATTATTTAAATTTGATTGCAGCCTTCGTTGTACGTTACTTGTTACCACAATCCTAGATTTCCAAATAATTTGGCCCCATCTAACAAGTACCGTATATGATCATTGTACAACTATTTGTTTTTTAACTAAAATTGAAAATCAATATTCATCTGATACATTACTTGTCAGATTTTCCTATTATTGGACAATTTATAAACGTAACGATATTTAATTTTACAAATTAATATTTCAAATCAAACGATTAACAATATTTCGACATCACTTCTTTTACATCTACCTTTTTGTAAATTTTGTTTATCTTTTTTTTTGAAATAATTTCGACATCACTTCTTTTACATAAATATCTTTGTGTTTGCAATAGAAAATTAGATAGCCATCCATTTAAAAAGTATTGAAATCCCTAGGTATAGCTCTGAAATTATTTGTAAATTCCATTGTTTTGAATTGTTCGATTAATTCATTATCATCGATGTGTTATTTATAATAAAATTTTAGTAATGGTATGGTAAAATAAGAATTTAGACCATTTGAAATTTGAATGTATGGCAATAATAATGAAAGAAATATTAATTTTACATTGCTCTATTGATAATAATAAAAATAACAACAATATATGATATAATTGCTTTATTAGTAAACAATAAATAAATTAGATGATTGTAACATACTATATTATTAATAATATTTTGTTTTATTAAAAAATAATAAATACTATTATGTGAAAAATAATATAATTTTAGTTTATGTGCAACGATCTGATTTTTCAACGCTCGAAAATCGACATTAATATATTCACTGTATCTAATACCGAACAATCGAATGCGGGAAAATCGAACCATTAGGGTTAAAGAAGAAGAAGGTAGAAGAAGAAATAGGAAACAATATCAGAGTCTCACAATCGCAACGGAACAATATATAATAGATAATTGACTGATCTTTAAAGCAAAACGAACTAAATCTTTTTATACATTACATCATCAGAGTAGAATACAAATCAACAACACAATTTAGGACAGTTATAATATCTTGTCCTTCCAAGCTGAAAATACAGCTTATACTGCACAGCGGAAATACAAATCTACGGAAATACGCCTCGTCACTCAGCTCGTCTCTTGAGCTCCACAGCAGTCCATCCCAAATCTGTACTCTATAATACTCGGCCTGACCCGAGCATTATAGGTTAATAACGCCCGAGCCAGTGTGGAAAACCAACGTGAGAAAATACACTCAATTGGAATATTAAAGTTTCAAAAATCCTTTTAAAAATCAAAGGTATTTCGTAAGACCACGCCACAAATAAACATGCCGGGTTTTTACCTTATGATAACCAAAACATTTCTTATCAAATCCTCTGATATTATAATAATATCTATATGCAAATACTTATTCAAATAGCCGAAATTGTTACATTATTAAATTCCAGCAATACTAGGTTCTACAAAGAAAACCGTAAAGGTACGTAGGCAGAATGGATTTTCAACTAACGACTAGGTACTGGGAACCACCTGTCACGATACTTAGTCTAGATCAGCATATCGAGGATCCACCCTTGATCCCCTGCAACACAAGACTGGAGCTACCCCTTACTGGATAGTCCGAATAAGATCACCTAGTGGTTGGGATAAGCAACCGCCCACACAGCCAAATAAAAAGGGACCTCTAGACAGGGAAGACCTTACCTAAATTGGGTGCTACTCACTTAGCCTTGCTGCATAACCCTTGATTTTCAGTCATACCCGGTTGATGAGGTTCGAGGCTCGACATTACCTTTTTAGAACATTTTCACTTAGAATGCTCACTTTCCTCCTAACGATGTTCTGAAAGCATTCATCCATACAAGCCCATTCCAGGTTCGAATGGAACCGAAGGCACTACTCCTACTACATCCATTTTGGAATCACCCTCGGGATTAGTAGCGATTAGCCCTTGCACTTCATTGCTCCATCTCCGACTCCCAGCTCTTGTCTTCTTCACAAAAACGTTCAAACCGGATCGAAGTGGTTTTCAAGAAATTAATCCCAATCCCGGTCTCTTCGAAACGACCAGTGCATTGGCCAATATTGATAGTCGGTTATTTAACTGTCAAATAACATTTACAAATAACCATCAGTCTTAATAATTTTCCAAAATTATTTATTATTCAAAATATCTTTGCAAGATATCTTTCTACATCTCAATCATTTGAAAACAGTTCCCAAATCACTTTTCCTCTCGCGGATTAAATTTCCACTTGTTTATTCCACTGAAAATCACCAATTCTAAATACTTTAGATTTTAAAATAATTTAAATCGCTTAATCCAAAAATATATACTTTAAAATATTTAAAATAAAAAATATTTAAACCACTATATTTAAAATACTAGTTATGAAATTTTATAAAAATTTCTCATGTAAAACTTAAGTCAAAACAAATCTTAAAACAAAAGTGATGAAATTCTATACAAGTTTTTCGAATGAAAACTTAAGCCAAACTATCTTTAAAATAAAACTACTATATAAAATATAAATACTAATAATTATCTTTTTAAATCATAATACCAATTAACCTTTTAAAATAATTACTACTATAACTAATTTAATAAAATATTTACTTTTAAAATTCTAAACAACTTAAATAATAATTTCTCAAATAACATTCTTTTAAAACAACTTTAAAACTTTTTATAAAAATCTGCTTTGTAAACGTACTTGGCTTTCAGGGAAATACACTTTTCTTTCACACCTTTTAAAAATAAACCACTATTTATTTTAAAAATAAATTACTCATTCCTTTATAAATTCCCACCGTGAATTTATACTTCCAAATATCAACTGATATCTTATTTCACTTTATAAACCCCGTTTAAAAAATTCCATAGTCTCATTCTCCTTTTAAAAACATAATTTCAACATTAAATCAAATTTTAAAACGATTTCCAAATCTATTCCATTTAAAAATAAATTCCTTTACTTACCCTAATTTGTTTTAAAACCCATTAATTCTATATTCGCTTCTATATTTATGCTTTAAAATCTTATTAAAATTTCAAAACATTAATTTCATACTTAATTTTAAAAATTCTCCCTTTTATTTCTCCCAAACCATTTTAAATCCTGAATCTAAAATAAATTCTTAAATTTTTAAACAATACCACTTAAGTTTTCAAAATTTCATTTATTTTCATTATTTAAAAGTCTCTTTCCCTATACCTGGAAATTGTTCTTTAGGATTTCAAAAATCAACTTTTATCCTTTCCCAAATTATACTTTTAATTTATCCAATTCTCTAAAATTATTTACTTAAAATTCTCTACTTTTAATTTCCTTCCAAAGATCCAATTTTTATATTTCTGATATCTTAAAACACCAAAATATGTTTGGCCAAGCCATGGCATTCAATAATTTCAATTACCAATATAATCAATCACATATTATCAATAAATCATATCACAGAATATGAAATAAATTCAAACATTTGAGGAATCCAGTTGGATCCCTCCAACCTGTTTTCCCTGCATCCACAAATGTTAGCATAATATAAAATACCAATCCCACTTCGAGGTGGAATATCGTGGTATATGGGGTCATCCGCTATTATGCGAAGCTCATAGGGTCTCATCCGCTAAATAATGTGGGAAGTCAATCACTCCAATGTATATATGTAAACACACTACATATCTCATCCAAGCAGATAATAAATTACTAATTCAAGCAATCAACCAATGATTTAAATTTTTAACTATTTAAATTTAATGGTATTCAAAATGAGTGAGATTAACTCACCTTATTTTATTTCTTGCGATCCATTCCATTCCGGTTATTTCCATTACGATTAGACCTTGCAACAACATTATAGCGTTTATAAATATTTGAAATAATCAGACAATTTATTTTTATCGTCAATAAATTTTAATTAACTAGTTTTAAATAAATACTGGCCAAATATATTTCTTCCTTTTTGTTGCAACTATAATAGTTTAATTCACCGTTAAATCTATAAAAGAGATTACCCAAATATATCTTAAAATAAATCAGTACGTTACTGTATGTGTATATATATTTTTTTCTTCAATCTATATATATATATATATATATATATATATATATATATATATATTTTAAATTAAGCTAAGAGCAGCACTGTTACAGCAAATATTTTCTAACTATAGGTACATATATATAATTTAATAAAATAAATTAAGAAAAAGCAAATAAAATAAAATAATAAAAATATCTAGTTGTACTAAGACGAATCCATACACTCTCGCTCTCGCCTTCGCAAGTGCGAACCAACCCGAGTCCCATCCCCAAATCGCGAGCTTCACATGTACGAGCTTCGAGTCGCCTTCAAGAGCGAACGCCGCGCTTCCCACATCGGCATCACACTACGCCTCAGCCCCGACACCATGCTAGCGCGAGAATGACTCGCGATTCACCTGCACTCTCGTGGATTCCTCTCCCTAGTCGACGAATCGATTGCTATTCGAACGAGGGTTTCAATTTTCTTTATTGCAGCCATCGACCATTGATTTTTCAATCAGCGGTTTTCTTATATTTTTTCTCGAATTTTGATTTCATTCTTGTTTGGGAGTTTAGAAGAGGAAGATGCAGTTTCAATTAAAAAAATGAAATTTTCGTTCGTTTCTTTTTGGTATTTGAAACGATTTGAACTTTGGCTACGATTTTTAAAGAAAGAAGGAGACGCATGTGAAGTTAATCAGAGAAAGGAGAACACGTTCTCTTAGGGTGTGTACAAGTGTTGGTTGAAGTCAACAGTAAATTGAATGGAAATATATATATTTTATATTCAAATTTAAATCTTCTCAATTTCGCAACTCAAAATCTTGACATTCTATCGAGACATGCCGCTAGGCGTTTATAATGTTATACCCCTATTTCGAACGTAATGGAAAAGGTTTCGTGGCCTAACTCGATCGTATGGAGAAAATAGCTTTTTGGACGTTATTATTATACTGAATTTTCGATTTAATTTCAGCGCATTTACTTACCGTACGGCCAAACGAACACTCCAAACACTATGAAAATTGAAATCCAATAATAATACATTATTATGGATCCAATGGTACTGGTTTTGTCGAAATCTGAGGCTGTGACTCGGAAGGCTATTTTTAAATATCGTTTTAAACGATATAATTTCAAAACTTAACAAAACACTTCCAAATTCAAGTTTAACACTTTTACTATCTACAGTACTATCAATATAAATTTTACAAACCTTTAAATTATTTTTACCAAGCTTAAAATTTCAGATTCAACCATTTACCCAATTTCCAATTAGTTAATTAAACAATTAAATCACTAAATAAATAGTGGCATTTGAAATTCAAGTTAGATTTTAACTTTTAAATATTTAAAATTAATTAAATATTCCAATTTCAAATGTCCAAAATCCCGGGTCGTCACATTCCACCCCCTTAAAAGAATTTCGTCCCTGAAATTACTAGACCAAAATCAACAGTTTTAACACACCCAAACCATCTTTTATTAAAGACACTGTCACACTTACTAACTTCCTAAACTCATCCATTACTTCCAAACATATTATTTTCTCAACAATTCAAATTTAAATTTAAATCCAAATTTCTCAAAAAAATTCTAACTCTCTAAATTTTCGAAAAATTTCGCCAGCGTGTCCTTTGCACGGCTAGCTCGGTACAACTAAAAAATGCCTCTACGCCTCCTAAATTTTAAAAGAAAACAAAATGCCAAGTGGCAAGATTAGAAAATCATCAAATTTCATATAGAAATTTAAATACATACCTTTTTGTCGAGTAATTCAATTTATCTTCTGAAATCAAAAATCTCAATTTATCCTTTTGCTTTTTAAACACTTGTATATCCTACTTAGCAATAATATCCAATCATAGCTTCAAAATAATTTTTATATATTTCTTTATAAAAGTTTAAATATCTATTTTTTTTAAGTCCGTATGATGCATATATATCATCTGTATGCAATATCACTCTGATTGCTCATTCGATCACACAATTTCACTTCCGAACTAGTATCGTCCATCCGACTTTCTAGTGCAGACTCAGATCTGGTTTCTTGATCAGAAACCGTCATTCTCTATGTATAGCCACAAACTACGATAGAGAATTTCAAAATCAATCAAAAGTCCATATCCAGGGTTCGCCATCGAAAATCGAGTGAAAAATCCCAACTTGGATCCGTATAACTACCTCGAAATGTTGTGCTTGAATTCTGGATTGAATCGCTATGCGAATAAAATAATATACGTACATCCTGCGTATTTAGACCCAATTGATTATTAGCCATAACAAATTTCTTTTTATTCACAATTACTTTGATTCCATCACTTATTCACAATTTATTATTCCACATGCCTCTATTAAATCTTCATTTCAAATTTCAACCTAGTATCTACCCCATACCAAATTTTACTTGAGAATTTCATTATTCATTTCTTAAGTCCAATATAAATATACTTCTTATAGTTATTCTCCCCTTCATATCACTATTATTATTTAAAATTAATTATATTTACTAATTTATTTCAAATTTCAATTCATTTTATTCAAACCATTTTTATTTAACCATCTCTTAAATCAGTTCCACTTAAAGATAAATTCTACAACTTCGCCTCACTTTACTCAATTCAATTTTAAATTTTAATACTCAGTTTTCAATTTCATTTAGTTACAATCAAGTAAATTTTTAAATCTCAATACTTTTGTTCAAATTTTCATTTTCAATCCACTTGAATTAAATTTTCCTTCCTTTCACCCATTTATTCCCAATCAAATTTAATACTTCATTTTATTCAACATGATTCAAATCAAATCTCATTCCAATTCATTTTCTTGCCTACTTAAATCATTTTGTTTATTTACAAATTTTATTTTAATTATTCCAACATGACTAATTTTATTTTCAATCCTTCATTTTATTAAGTCTAACTTGACAAATTTTCCACTTCACTTTGCTTGTCACAATTCAAATTCAATTTCAAGTGTTCAGCTTGAATTTCATTTTCTTTATTTAACATAATTCAATTACATTCCATTTCCATTCAAAAATTTAAACTTATATAAGTTTTCCAACTTAATTTCATTCATTACTAATCTTTCTAATTTACTTCATCTAATTGGTTTACTTCACTAGCTTAATTCGTTTCCATCAAATTTAACTTACAAAATTTATTTATCACTTCATTTTCAAATATAATTTCAAATCTCAGATAAAAGTTTATTTCTAACTTTTTACTACTTTCCCTTGAGCAAATTCTACAATTTCCATTTAAATTTTTAAACTTCTTCAAGTTTCCAACTTATTTAAATTCCACAAACATTGTAAATTAACTTCCAGAGTTTAAGCATTCATCAACATTTCAAAAATCATTTTTGAAATCAATTATACCCAAAATCCTTTGGTTATCCAATTATTTCTTTGAATTTTAAAACCAAACTCAGTTTTGCAAACACTCAAATTTTAAAATAATTTGGCCGCAATTCCTTTCTTGGAAACTCGAAAATAAACTTAGACGATGCTATAATCATCACCGAAATTATTTTCCGACGATCGAAAAGAGTTCAGTGCTTATATTTCTTTAAAACATTTCCAAATATTTTAAATTCCAAATCTCGCCGGATTTCAAATATAATTCAAAAATATTTCCAAAGTAATATCACTATTATTTCTCCAAAACCTTTGAAAATCAATTTTAAACTCAGAGGAATTTAAATTTCTCAAATTTTCAAATTTCAAATCCTTTTAATTATATTCAAATATTTCTCTGGAATTCTATTTCAATTTATAAATCACATTTATAATTTACATTTACAAATCTCTTTCTGTTATATAAATTATTCCTTAACTTTGGTTATAACATTATTTTCTTATTTCAATTTCCACACATCAATGATAATATTTTAATATTATCACTTCCTATCAATTAAGCAACCATATACTATAGTAATTTTAAAAAATTATTTTTTTTATATGCGAAAATAATTTGGGTAAAATTATTTCATTTACACTATTTTAAAACAATACTGTGTCGGTTTATCTTGTTTAAGCTTTTAGAAATCCTCATCGATATAGATGGGCAGACTGCACCAACCAGAATCTATAAACACTCAACCAATAAATCAATACAATATAAAACCAATTTTTATATTCAATAACAAATACGCGTTTATATCTATTAATACACTCAGACTCTTTCTAGAGTACTATGGACTCTATTTCTAATGGGTAATCCCCACCAGTGCCAAGGTTCTCGCGTAACCTTCGGCTCTGATACCAAACTGTAACGACCCGATTTTTCGACGCCTAAAAATCGACATTAATACGTCCGCTGTATCTAATGCCGGAAAATGGAACCATTAGGGTTAAAGAAGGAGGAGGTGGAAGAAGAAATAGGAAACAATATCAGAGTCTCACAATCGCAGCGGAACAATATATAATAGATAAATGGCTGATCTTTAAAACAAAAAGAACTATATCTATTTATACATTACATCATCGGAGTAGAATATCAACAACACAATTCTGGACAGTTATAATATCTTGTCCTTTCAAGCTGAATATACAGCTTATACTACATAGTGAAAATATAAATCAACGAAAACATGCCTCGTGATCCAGCTCGTCTCCTGAGCTCCACAGTAGTCCATCTCAAAATCTGTACTCTATAATACTCGGTCTGACCTGATTATTACAGGTTGATAACACCTAAGTCAGTCTGGAAAACCAGCGTGAGAAAATACATTCAATTGGATTATTAAAGTTTCAAAAATCCTTTTAAAAATCAAAGGTAATTCATAAGACCATGCCACAAATAAACATGTCGGGTTTTTACCTTATGGTAACCAAAACACTTCTTATCAAATCCTTTGATATTATAATAGTGTCTATATAAAAATACTTATTTAAATAGCCGAAATTGTTACATTATTAAATTCCAGCAATACTAGGTTCTACACACAAAACCGTAAAGGCACGTAGGGAGAATGAATTTCCAACTAATGACTAGGCACTGGGGTACCACCTGTCACGGTACCTGGTCTAGATCAGATACCGAGGATCCACCCTTGATACCCTACAACACAAGACCGGAGCTACCCCTTACTGGATAGCCTGAATAAGATCACCCCGTAGTTGGAATCAGCAACCGTCCACACAACCGAATAAAAAGGGGCCTCTAGACAGAGATGGCCTTACCCAAATTGGGTGCTACCCGCTAAGCCTTGCTACATAACCCCTTATTCTTAGTCATTCCCGGTTGATGAGGTTCGAGGCTCAGCGTTACCTTTTTAGAACATTTTCACCTAGAATGCTCACCGTCCTGACGATGTTCTGAAAGCATCCATCCATACAAGTCCGTTCCAGGTTCGAGCGGAACCGAAGGCACTACTCCAACCACATCCATTATAGAATCACCCTTAGGATTAGTAGCTATTAGCCCTTGACTTCACTGCTCCATCTCTGACTCCCAGCTCTTATCTTCCTCACGAAAACATTCAAATCGGATCGAAGTGAAATTAATCATGATCCCGGTCTCTTCGAAACGATCAGCGCATTGGCCAATATTGATATTCGATTATTTAACTATCAAATAACATTTACAAACAACCATAAGTCCTAATAATTTTCCAAAATTATTTATTATTCGAAATATCTTCACAAGATATCTTTCTACATCTCAATCCTTTGAAACAGTTTCCAAATCACTTTTCATCTCGCTGATTAAATTTCCATCCAATTGCTTATTCTACTAAAAATCACGAAGTATAAATACTTTAGATTTTAAAATAATGTAAATCACTTAATCCAAAAATATATACTTTAAAATATTTAAAATAAAAACTATTTAAAACACTTTATTTAAAATACTAGCTATGAAATTTTATAATAATTTCTCATGTAGTCAAAACAAATCTTAAAATAAATGTTATGAAATTCTATACAAGTTTTTCAAATAAAAACTTTAGTCAAACTATCTTTAAAATAAAACTACTTTATAAAATATTAATATTAATAATTATCTTTTTAAACCATAATACCAATTAACCTTTTAAAACAATTATTGCTGTAACTAATTTAATAAAATATTTACTTTTAAAATTCTAAACAACTTAAATAATAATTTCTAAAATAACATTCTTTTAAAACAACTTTAAAACTTTTAATTTATACTTAAAAATCTGCTTTGAAAACGTACCTGGCTTTTCAGTTTTAAAAATAAACCGCTATTTATTTTTAAAACAAATTACCCATTTCTTTATCAAGTCCAATCGTGAATTTATACTTCCAAGTATCCACTAATATCTTATTTCTCTTTATAAACCCAGTTTATAAATTACAGTCTCATTCTCCTTTTTAAACGTAGTTTCAACATTAAATCAAATTTTAAAACGATTTTCAAATCTATTCCACTTAAAAATAAATTCCTTTACATACCCAAATTTGTTTTAAAACCTATTAATTCCATATTCGCTTCTATATTTATGCTTTAAAATCTTATTAAAATTTCGAAATATTAATTTCATACTTAATTTTAAAAATTCTCCCTTTTATTTCTCCCAAACCATTTTAAATCCTGAATCTAAAATAAATTCTTAAATTTTTAAACAATACTACTTAAGTTTTCAAAATTTCATTTATTTTCATTATTTAAAAGTCTCTTTCCCTATACTTGGAAATTCTTCAATAGGATTTCAAAAATCAACTTTTATCCTTTTTCAAATTTCTTCTTTGAATTTATCTAGTTCTCTAAAATTATTTACTTAAAATTCTCAACTTTAATTTATTTCCAAGGACCCAATTTTTATATTTCTGATATCTTAAAATACTAAAATATATTTGGCCAAACCATAGCATTTAATAATTTCAATTACAATATAATCAATCACGGATCATCAATAAATCATATCACAGAATATGAAATAAATTCAAACATTTGAGGAATCCAGTTGGATCACTCCAACCTGCTTGCACTGCACCCATAGATGTTAGCACAATATAAAATACCAATCCCACTTCGAGGTGGAATGTCACGGTATATGGGGTCATCCGCTATTACACCGGGCGCATAGGGTCTCATCCGTTATATAATGCAGGAAATCAATCACTCCAATATATTTATATACACACACACTACTTATCTCATCCAAACTGATAGTAAATTACTAATTCAAGCAGACAACCAATGATTTAAATTTTTAACTACTTAAATTTAATGGTATTCCAAATGAGTGATATTAACTCACCTTATTTTATTGTTTGCAATCCATTCCAATCCAATTATTTCCTTCACGATTAGACCTTGTAACAACATTATAGCGTTTATAAATATTTGAAATAATCAAAAAATTACTTTTACCATCAATATATTTTAATTAACTAGTTTTAAATAAATACTGGCCTAATATATTTCCTCCTTTTTGTTGTAACTACTGTAACGACCCACTATTTTGGACTATTCAAATCGACAATAAAACCATATATTTCTGACTTGAATAATTCAAAACAATAGATTGTAATATAGTCTAGAGAAAATAAACCAATCATAGAATCACAGACACGGATAAATTAGAATAACTCGCAGCGAAAACAAAATAACAGTAGTAGTTCATGAAGCTACTACAACACAGTCTTAAACATAATCTTAAAACAAGTACAAAATACCATAGTCTGAAAAGTAAATACAACAGAAATCCCAGTATATAAATGTTCACTAGTACATAAGCTGAATAGAAAATACTGAATGGAAATAGATAACAACTAGATAGATAGTCTACAGCAAATCCTAGCTCCAGAAGGTGAAATCCAAAGCTAATACTCAGGCTGACCTGAGCGTAAGAAAATATACACAAACACTCGAGTCAGGACATACATACTTATAGAATGTAAATCAACTCAAGTGAACTGTAAAATAAATGTCCAAGTAACTTAAAGGATGCTTGGGACCACCCATCCTTTAAGGATCCATTAAACTATTAATATATGCTATTATAGTAATGTCCATAGTAAAATAAACTTACTTTAAAATAGCGTTAAGGCTTTACATTTTCCACCTTAACACAAAAATAGTGCCCATAGTCTATACAGTATCGTAGTCCCTCCTGATCGAGAAGCCACCAAAGGATACTCCATAGGTACGGCACAAAACCAAAATCGTACAAGGTGCGCTAGGGTAGGTGACACGGCACAACTAGGCAATGCCAGGGTAGATATACCAATTACACTTCCAGACCAGTGGTAAGCGTAGCAGCTACTACCGCCCACCTCGAACCACACTCCCAAAATCAAAGGTGCACACCAATCAATCACAAAGTAATAGAATGGCATACGAAGAAGTGTGTCCGATAAGAAGGGCGACCTCATTAGCCTGTCGATTGCTCCTATTTTAGCCACCTTATGTCAACTCACGGGAGTCGGTTCCACGTTCATAACTCAAAGGACGTCACCACCATCCAACTTCATTCAAGAATCTCCACCGCGGACACGGTTGTTAAAGTGGTTTTGGATATCGGCAGAGAGTATGCCCATATCTGATCCCGGTCTCTTTAACAACCAACCGTTATTATAACCCATGGTTATAAATTTCAAAATGGTTTATATTCCAAATCAAAATAATTCATTTAAACCATTTAAATATGAAATCCTTATCCTTTCAAATCAAATATTCAATTTCCAGAATTGTAGCATTTTCTAAGTTCATTTGTTCAATTACACAATTTCAAAACATTATATTTTTCAAAAACATCAGCATTTACTAAGTGCTACAGTAGATAAAATTAGTATTTCAAAAACAGTTCAATTTCAGAAACAGTAGTACTTATAAAGTGCTATAGTAGATAAGTTTAGTATTTCAAACAGTTCAATTTCAGAAACAGCAGCACTTATAAATGCTATAGTAGATAAAATTAGTATTTCAAAAATAGGACATACATACTTATACAATGTAAACCAACTCAAGTGAACTGTAAAATAAATGTACAAGTAACCTAAAGGATGCTTAGGATCGGCCATCCTTTAAGGAACCGTTAAACTATTTACTATGTAGTAATAAACGATATTAGAATAATGTCCATAGTAAAATAATCATACTTTAAAATAGCGTCAAGGCTTTGCATTTTCCACCTTAACACGTAAATAGTTTTCATAGTCTGTACAGTACCGTAGTCCCTTCTGATCGGGAAGCTACCAGAGGATACTCCATAGGTACAGCACAAAACCAAAATCATACAAGGCGCGCTTGGGTAGATGGCATGACACAACTAGGAAATTCCAGGGTAGATATACCAATTGCACTTTCGGGCCGGTGGTAACGTGTAGTAGTTACTACCGCCCACCTCGAACTACACTCCCAAAATCAAAGGTGTGCAACAATCAATCACAAAGTAATGAATAGCATATGAAGAAGTGTGTCTGATAAAAGGAACGACCTCATTAGTCCGTCGATTACTCCTATTTTAGCCACCTTATGCCAACTCACGGGAGTCGGGTTCACGTTCATACCTCAAAGGACGTCGCCGCCATCCTACTTCATTCTAGAATCTCCACCGTGTACACGGTCGTTTAAGTGGTTTTCGGTATCGGCAGAGAGTATGCCCATATCTGATCCCGGTCTCTTTAACAACCAACCGTTATTATAAATCGTGCTTATAAATTTCAAAATGGTTTATATTCCAAATCAAAATAATTCATTTAAACCATTTAAATATGAAATCGTTATCCGTTCAAATCAAATATTCAATTTCCAGAATTGTAGCATTTTCTAAGTTCATTCGTTCAATTATACAATTTCAAAATATTGTATCTTTCAGAAACAGTAGCACTTACAAAGTGCTACTGTAGATAAAATTAGTATTTCAAAAACAGTTCAATTTCAGAAACAGCAGCACTTATAAAGTGCTACAGTAGATAAGATTAGTATTTCAAAAACGGTTCAATTTCAGAAATAGCAGCACTTATAAAATGTTGTAGTAGATAAAATTAGTATTTCAAAAACAGTTCAATTTCAGAAACAACAGCACTTATAAAGTGCTATAGTAGAAAAAATTAGTATTCAGAACATAGTTATATTTCAGTATGGCAGCACTTAGCAAATGCTACCTTAAAACCACGACATTTTGGAAATGCTACTAATACAAATTGCAGATTTATTATAACATTTCAAAAACATTAAAATATCAATTTTAGCCATTTTTAACTTATAAAAACATATCTCACGCTTTAGAAAATATTCATTTGGATACCATTTAACTGATTATAAAATAAAATAAAATTATATAAATAAAATATCCAAATTAACTATAGTTCATTTATTAAGTCATGAGTACATTATTTTCTTAACTTTTTAACTTAACAAATAACTTAATATTTATTTTAAAATAGCCAATTCATAAATAAAATATTCTTATTGCTAAGTTAAGCGTAGAATTTCCATTTGAAAACTAAAGTTTTAATTATCAAGTTAAGTCATATCTTAAATTACATTTTAACCCATTTATTCTCTTATACATTTTTAACTTATAGAAAGTCACTATAACATTTATTTAAATCATTTAAATCCAATTTAAGTTAAAATTTCATATTTTATATTCCAAAAATACTTAATAATTTTCAGAAATACTTAAAATAACCATGGGTCTATATATAATTTTCAAACCTAGGTCAAGTGATAGAGATATGTATCATTTCAACCTCGATCATAAACAATACTGATAGGGACACCATGGAGATGAATAATCTCCCTCATATAGATCTCACCAAGACTGAAAGCATAACGGAAAGATTTGACCGAAATGAAATGAGCTGACTTGGTCAATCTATCCACAATAACCCAAAAACTCTCATTATCCCTTCGAGATCTAGGAAATCCATCAATAAAATCCATGGAAACCTATTCCCATTTCCAATTGGGAATCTCAAGGGGCTGCAACAAACCAGGGGTCGTCTGATGATCTGCCTTGACTTGCTGACAAGTTGCACATCTACTAACAAAGATAGAGATATCTCGCCTCATACCTCTCCACCAATAAAGCTTCTATATGTCCTGATACATCCTAGTCACACCAAGATGAATAGAAAGTCTAGATCGATGATTTTTCCGAAGTAACTCTGCCTCAATGCATCAACATTCGGGACACAAATCTGATTATTAATTCTCAAAATACCTCTATCATTGATCTGAGTTCCACTACCATTAGGGATACTTCCACCAACTCTACTACGAACGCTCTCCTTAATCAATCTGATGATCCTATCCTCATCCTGCTTAGCAATGATACGATCCAAAAGAGGAGAAGAAGAAGCAACAAGCTAACACAACATAGCCTTCTTCCTACTCAAAGCATCAGCCATAACATTAGCCTTCCCAGGTGTATAGCTAATGTCGAGATCATAAGAAGCAAGAAACTTAAGCCACCGAACCTGACGATGATTAAAATCCTTTTGGGTGAAGATATATTTCAAAGACTGATGATCAGTAAAGAGCTCAAATTTAGCACCCAAAAGATGATGTCTCCAAAGCTTCAAAGCAAAGACAACAGCAAGCAATTCCAAATCATGAACTGCATAATTGGCCTCATGGGTCCTCAACTAGCGACTGGCATAAGCAATCACCTTACCATCTTGCATCAGAACAGCTCCTAAACTCTCACGACTAAGTGTATACCGTTAATCCCTCATTTCCACTTGGAACGGTAAGTACTGGTGCGGAAGTAAGCTTACTCTTGAACTCATTGAATGCAGCTTTACACTTATCATGCCATATAAACTTAACATTCTTATGAGTCAAAGCAGTGAGAGGTGCAGCAATCCGAACAAAATTTTCAATGAATCTCCGATAATAACCGGCAAGGCCTAGAAAACTGTGAATATCAGATGGAGTCCTAGGAGTTTCCTAATCTTGTAACATAATAGGGAGAAATAAAGACCACGGGCAAGAAGAATGATCATATTATAGAAAGAGAAGAAAAGAAAGACTTACATTGATCAAGTTGAGAGAAAACAGTCGCTCCATAGAGCTGATCAAACATATCATATATGCGAGGCATAGGATATCTGTTCCTCATAGTGGGCTTGTTCAACTACCTATAATTAACATGCATCATCAAAGAACCATCATACTTAGTGACGAAAACCACTGTTGCACCCCATTCAAAATGGTTAGGTCCGATCAGACCTTTGGAGAACAAGTCCTCAATTTGCTTCCTCGGCTCAACCTTCTCACGGGGTGCCATTCTTCTAGGAGGAAGAACTACAGGTCGAGCTCCAGGAATAAGATCAATACGAAAATCAATTTCTCACTTAGGAGGTAAGGAAGTGACTTCACCAAATACGTTGGGATAGACTCTGACTACAGGAGTCGAATGAATATCATCAGGAGAAGCATCAAGAGAATAAATAAAGCTGCCAGCAAAATCCTGGGGCAACTACACTGAATCACTAAAGAATCACCTTTATCACCAATAATAGAGACAATTTGGGAATTACAAGAGATAACAGGATCATGCTTCTTCAGCCAATCACCCCCAAGCAATAGATCAAAAGCATCAAAACCCAGAACAAAGAAGTCACCAAAAAACCGTTAGTCAGAATGGAAGAGTTTCACATTTCTACAAATCCTACAAAGGTTTGCAGGACCACCAATAGGATTTGAAACACACAAAGACACAGAAGCAAACTCAGTAAAAAGAAGATCTAAAATTTATTACAAAGATCCACCGAAATAAAGCTATGGGAAGCTCCAGTATCAAATAGAACACGAATAGGCAAATAAAACAGAGAAAAAGTGCCCTGAAGTGTACCTTGGTTATCACTAGGAGCAGGAGCAGGAACAGATGCAGGAGGTGGAGCTAGTGAAGATGTAGAGGTAACAACAAAAATACCAGAAGACTTGCCCTTCTGCTGAGTAGGGCAGTTGTTCTTGAATTGGCCAGGCTGTAGAAAAATGTGACAGAGATCACGTCCGGCCAACTGAGCTGGAGGAATAGCAGCACCCACTAAAGTAGGATAGCTGTTAGCATAGTGTCCCTTCTGATACATCTAAAACAGGTAATGGAGGATAGGTCGATCGACTGCCTCTGAGATGAAGAAGATCCCAAGCCTGGAGTCTTGTTCTGGTTCTTCTCCTGATGGTGAAAGTTGGGCTTTCTCTTCTTAGGATATCTAGATAAAGACTGAGATGAAGCAGAACGAGCAGCAAGAGGATCCTTAGAAGTAGGATTCTTATATCTAATGGCCATATCCATCAGAGTGGTAAAAGGGCTATGCACATGAGCGATGAGATGATCATAGTACTCCGGACGGGCACCATCAATGAACTTTTTGTTCTTCTTAAGAGGAGTGTCAATCAGATTAGGGCCAAACTTAGAAAGTTCATTGAACTTCCTCTCATACTCAGCAAAAGACATATCACCCTGTTTGAGATCCATGAATTCCCGATACAGCTGAGACTTCCCTGCCTTGGGCATCCATTTCACAACAAAAGCATCCTAAAGCACGATAAAGAAACATAAGAAAGATTTCAAAAAGAGAAAAAAGAATCAAATTCAAGACAAATAGAAGATGATACCTAGACTGTTCCCAAGAAATGTCAATGTCAGCAGTGTGAGCTATGACAGACTCCCACCAATCTAAGGCTGCTCCCTTCAACTACCAAGTTGCCAACTGACGCTCCTGGGCATTAGTGATCTCAAGACCGGAGAAAATCCTCTCCATATCCTTCAACCACTGCTGAGCCTCAATAATGCTCTCAGATTCGGTAAATTTGGTTCCACCAAATTCAGTGTATTCCTTATAGAGTTTAGTAAACCTAACTGGTGCAGCAGGCTCAAGCGCTGGGGCAACACAACGTCCCCTACCTCTAGCATTCCTACGACTCATCCTGAAAAAATCAAGAATGAATTTTAAGGCAGAGGTAATTGAGAAATAAAGTAAGATTAGATAAGATAAGATAAGTTTCAACTAGAATGAATATCCTAAACAAAGGAATTACTAACAAGGTGGATAAGGAAAGAAGGAAGTTAAGAAAATTTTCTTTCAAAACAAGAACAAAATTTATGTCAAAATACTCTTTTAAAATCCTTTGAAAATAATTTGAAAATCATTTTATACTTTAAAATACGTTCTCTCACAAAGAAATGATTTTAAGATTGATTTCACTCATTGTTGGATATTTCTACCCTGTCTCTAATGAGTTTTTCTCTGCAGGTTAAGGTTTGACTAAAACCTCGCTCTGATACCAAATGTAACAACCCACTATGTTGGACCATTCAAATCAACAATAAAACCACACATGTCTGACTTGAGTATTTCAAAACAGTAGATTGTAATATAATTTGAAGCAAATAAAACCAATCACAGAATCACAGACATAGATAAATCAGAATAACTCACAGTAGAAATTAAATAACAGTAGTAGTTCATGAAGCTACTACAACACAGTCTCAAAACAAGTACAAAATACCACAGTCTGAAAAGTAAATACAATAGAAATCCCAGTACATAAATGTTCACTAGTGCATAAGATGAGTAGAAAATACTGAATGGAAATAGATAATAACTAGGTAGATAGTCTCCAGCAAATCCTAGCTCCAGAAGGTGAAATTCAAAGCTAATACTCAGACTGACCTGAGCGTAAGAAAATAAACACAAACACTCGAGTCAGGACATACATACTTATACATTGTAAATCAACTCAAGTGAACTGTGAAATAAATGTCCAAGTAACTTAAAGGATGCTTGGGACCGCCCATTCTTTAAGGATCCATTAAACTATTTACTATGTAGTAGTATATGCTATAATAATGTCTATAGTAAAATAAACTAACTTTACAATAGTGTTAAGGCTTAACATTTTCCATCTTAACACAAAAATAGTGCCCATAGTCCATACAGTACCATAGTCCCTCCTGATCGGGAAGCCACCAGAGGATACTCCATAGGTACGGCACAAAACCAAAATCGTACAAGGCGCGCGAGGGTAGGTGACACGACACAATTAGGAAATGCCAGGGTAGATACACCAATTGCACTTCCGGACTGGTGGTAACGCGTAGCAGCTACTACCGCCCACCTTGAACCACACTCCCAAAATCAAAGGTGCACACCAATCAATCACAAAGTAATAGAATGGCATACGAAGAAGTGTGTCCGATAAGAGGAGCGACCTCATTAGCCCGTCGATTGCTCCTATTTTAGCCACCTAATGTCAACTCACGGGAGTCGGTTCCATGTTCATAACTCAAAGGACGTCACCACCATCCAACTTCATTCAAGAATCTCCACCGCGGACATGGTTCTTAAAGTGGTTTTGGATATCGGCAGAGAGTATGCCCATATCCGATCCCGGTCTCTTTAACAACCAACCGTTATTATAACCCATGGTTATAAATTTCAAAATGGTTTATATTCCAAATCAAAATAATTCATTTAAACCATTTAAATATGAAATCCTTATCCTTTCAAATCAAATATTCAATTTCCAGAATTGTAGCATTTTCTAAGTTCATTTGTTCAATTACACAATTTCAAAACATTATATTTTTCAAAAACATCAGCATTTACTAAGTGCTACAGTAGATAAAATTAGTATTTCAAAAACAGTTCAATTTCAGAAACAGTAGTACTTATAAAGTGCTACAGTAGATAAGTTTAGTATTTCAAATAGTTCAATTTCAGAAACAGCAGCACTTATAAATGCTATATTAGATAAGATTAGTATTTCAAAAATAGGACATACATACTTATACAATGTAAACCAACTCAAGTGAACTGTAAAATAAATGTACAAGTAACTTAAAGGATGATTAGGACCGGCCATCCTTTAAGGAACCGTTAAACTATTTACTATGTAGTAATAAACGCTATTAGAATAATGTCCATAGTAAAATAAACATACTTTAAAATAGCGTCAAGGCTTTGCATTTTCCATCTTAACATGTAAATAGTTTTCATAGTCTATACAGTACCGTAGTCCCTTCTGATCGGGAAGCTACCAGAGGATACTCCATAGGTACGACACAAAACCAAAATCATACAAGGCGCGCTTGGGTAGATGACATGGCACAACTAGGCAATTCCAGGTTAGATATACCAATTGCACTTTCGGACCGGTGGTAACGTATAGTAGTTACTACCGCCCACCTCGAACTACACTATCAAAATCAAAGGTGTGCAACAATCAATCACAAAGTAATGAATAGCATATGAAGAAGTGTGTCTGATAAGAGGAACGACCTCATTAGTCCGTCGATTACTCCTATTTTAGCCACCTTATGCCAACTCACGGGAGTCGGGTTCACGTTCATACCTCAAAGGACGTCGCCGCCATCCTACTTCATTCTAGAATCTCTACCATGTACACGGTCGTTTAAGTGGTTTTCGGTATCGGCAGAGAGTGTGACGACCCGGAGTTTTCGAGCATTTAAATTGGGGTATTTAATTGACTTTAAATATTCAATAGAGTAATTTTAACTTGATTTACGAATATCAAAATTTATTTGATAATTGAATTATTAAATTAAATAATTTGAAGTTGGGTAAATTGTTGAATTTAGAATTTTAAGCATGTTTAGAATAATTTGAAAGCTTATAAAATTTATATTGATAACATTGAATATAATAAAAGTGTTAACATGGAACCTAACACTGAATTGGTCAGTTTTGAAATTTAATCGTTTAAATTGAATTTAAAAATAGCCTTCCGAGGCGCAGTCTCGGAATTCGACGAAACCAGTTCCATTGGATCCGTAATATTGAATTATTATCGGATTTCAAATTTCGTATTGATCGGAGTTGTTGTATGAGTACGGTGTATAAACGCTTAATAATTATTTGAGACGGTTTAAATTTTAATTTGAATAGAAAGGATATATGTTGACCAGTCAACCCTCATCTTACTGTAGCTAGATATATTTTTTTCAAACATGCTCCCTTTGCCTTCTCGAACACACTTCCTCATTCTATCAAAAAGGAAAATCGAGATGCTTCATTCTCGTTCGAAAATAAATCAGAAAAAAATTTATCATGGCCGAAGCCTAAAATCAAATCCATTATAAAAAAAAAAAGAGATCGAACCTCACATTCAGTTCAATTCGAGCTCGTTCCTTCTTCCTCTCGAATCCACGAAATCGTTCGAGGTCCAAATCTCGTCCCCCTCAAATCCAAACGAATCGCCTCCTCGCATCGGCAACCGTAATACTGAAGATTTCATGGCGAATGGAAGCTGCGGTCTGGTAGGGGTCGGTTTTCGAGATGGTCTTGCTCAAATCGGGTATGGGGGCATGAGCTCGAGGTCGGCGTCACAGGCATGGTGATGGGTCGCGTCGCGAGATGGGATTTCGAGCTTCAGCGTCTCGATTTGGGTCGACGAGAGGGCTTCACGTCGTGCTCGAAGTTCGGCTGTAGTTTGGGGTTTATTCTCGAGCATGGGGTTGTCAGTGGATGGCTCGAGTTCACTGCGAGGTATAATTTAAATTTTTGTTTTAATCAAAATTGATTTATCAGTATATATTTGTATGTACTCAGTAAAAAAAAAAAAGATTTACAGTAAAATTAATTTTGATTTGTAATAATAATTATTATTTTGTTTAACCGGAAGGAAATTAAGTTGGCAGATAGAGTTCGATAATAAATTTTGGTTACTAAAATTAATCACTAAAGAGAAAATAATATATTTAGGATGATTAATTAATTTAAGTTACCAAAAATATTTGTTACACGAAAATTAGTTTGAGACTAAATTATTAGTTGACCCAAATTAATAAATGGTAATTAAGGAGTTTGATTATTTAAAAATAGTAATGAATCGTATAACTGTTATACAAGGTTTTAAATCATGGAAGCAAGCCAGTTGGGAAATAGACTGCAAATCGTAGGCCAAAGGTGAGTTAATCTCACTCAGTTAATTTAAATTTAAAGGATTAAATTTAAATAATTGTTGGAATGGTTGATTTGATTGTTGTGCTTTAATATGATATATTTTGGATTGATGTTTATGTTGTGCTAACATCTGTGGATGCAGGGAAAACAGGTTGGAGGGATCCAACTGGGTCCCTCAACATATATATATTGTTTATTATTCTCTGACATGCTTTGTGGATATTCTGTGATGAATCATATTGAAATATTGAATGCTATAGCTGCTTGGATATATTCTTGAACTCTGAGTTATCAAATTTTATAGCATTGGATTCTTGGAAAGAAATAATAAAAGAAGTAAATTTTTAAGAAAATAATTATAAAGAATGTAAATAAATTAAAAATGAATTGATAAGAATATTAGTGTTTCCAAAATGCTAATTAATGAATCCTGTATATGAAAAGGAATTTTTGAATAAACAGAAAGTTAAGAAAACTTAAAATTTCAATGTTACTGTTTAAAAGAATAAAACAATTATTTCAAATTTAGGATTTAAATTATTCTAGAAGAATAAAGAAGAAATGGAAAAAATATGAAATATGTATATTTCAGTTTAAGATGTAAAATAAAAGGGAAAATAATAACAATTATAATTAAGTCAATAATTAATGAATTTTGAAATGAACTGAATAAGTGAAGAAATTTATTTCAAATAAAATAAGTTGAAAATCAATTTGGAAAATTGATTCAATTGATTGAAGTTGGAAAATTCTCCTCGAATAACCAAGTATGTTTTCAAAGCGAGTTTTTAAATATAAGTTAAAAGGGTTTTAAAGTTGTTTTAAAAAAAAAAAGCAAGTTTTGAAAAAATTTATTATATCCAATATTTAAAATTCAAAGGGTAAGTATTTTCTAAAAATCTAATATAGTAGTAATTACTTAAAAGATGACCTAGTATTTTGTTTTCAAAAGTGAAATTCTAGTTTTATATTCTATTAAGTAACTTTATTTTCAAATACTCATATAGTAAGTATTTTTACAAATATTGAAGAAATTTAACTTAGCTGTTTAAAAGTGTATATATATTTCAAAGTAAATGTTTTAAAATTCATTTTTAAAAATCTAGTTTCATGCTTGGTGA
Organism: Allium cepa; assembly: GCA_030765085.1. Lineage (NCBI taxonomy): Eukaryota > Viridiplantae > Streptophyta > Magnoliopsida > Asparagales > Amaryllidaceae > Allium > Allium cepa. Next base: position 1,017,034,930 of record CM060945.1, read on the forward strand.
TTTCAGAGGAGATAGAAAATATTTGGAAAAGTTTATTCTGGGAAGAAAGATGGTTTGAAACTGTTTTCAAAGGATTGAAAATAGAAATATATCTTGTGAAGATATTTTTGGAGATAAATAATTTGGAAAATTATTTATTGGTTGATGGTTGTTTGTGAATATAAATTGATAGTTAAATAACCGACTATCAATATTGGACAATGCGCTGATCGTATCGAAGAGACCGGGATCGAGATTAATTTCTCGAAAACCACTTCGATTCGGTTTGTACGTTTCGTGCGAAAAACGTGTTCGGATTCGAAGATGGAGCAGTGAAGTGCAAGGGCTAGTCGCTACTAATCCTGAGGATATTTCCAAAATGGATGTAGTAGGAATAGTGCCTTCGGTTCCGTTCGAACCCGGGACGGACTTGTATGGATGAATGCTTGCGAAACATCGTCAGGAGGGCGATGGGCATTCTAAGTAAATACGTTTTAAAGGTAACGCTTAGCCTCAAGCCTCATCAAATGGGAATGACTGAAAATCAGGGGATATGCAGCAAGGTTAGGTGGGTCATGCCCAAGCAGGACAAGATAATTCCCCTGTCTAGATGTCCCTTATTTATTTCGGCTTAGTGGGTGGTTGGTCGCGCCAACCACGGGGTTTATCTTGTTCGGGACTGTTCAGTAAGGAATGGTTCCGGCCTTGTGTTGCAGGGGATGAAGGAAGTAATCCTCGGTACGGTGATCGAGGCCCCGTACTGTGACAGGTGGTACCCCAGTGCCTAGTCATTGTTGGAAATCCATTCTCCCTACGAGCCTTGTACGAGTTTTGTTTGTATTACCCACTTTTGTGGCTAGTAGCTGGAATTTAATGAATGTAACAATTTCGGCTATTTTATAAGTATTTGTATATAGACCCTATTATAATATCAGAGGATTTCTATAAAAATTGGTTTAGCTATCGTAAGGTAAAAACCCGACATGTTTATTTGTGGCGTGGTCTTACGAGATGCTTTTGGTTTTCAAAGGATTTTTGAAACTTTAATAATCAATTGGGTGTGATTTCCTCACTCTGGTATTCCAGACTGACTCGGGTATTATTTAACTGTAATGCTCGGGTCAGACCGAGTATTATAGGATACAGGATATGATGCTGTGGAGCTCAGGAGACGAGCTGGATGACGATACGTATAGTCGTACTTGTTATATATATATATTCCGCTGTCTGAGTTGTGGTGTACCTTGAGTTGTTGTGTATCCATTGTATTGTTTTGATGTGAGCTGTGACTGATGTACTCTGATGATGTGATGTATGTAAACAGATATATTTGATTTTGAGTAAAGATTATTTATTATCTATTATATTTTATTCCGCTGCGATGGTTAGATTCTGATATTGATTTTGTTTTCTCTTCTTCTACCTCTTCTTCTTAAACCCAAATGGTTCGTATTTCTGTACAACTTGAGTTGATTGTTGTAGAATAGTGTTGACTCAAGGGGTACGGATTTGCGGGTTGTTACAGTTGGTATCAGAGCTTAGGTTGGTGATAACCTTGGCTCTGGTGGGAATTACTCATAAATTAGAGTCCGTAGTACTCTATAATGAGTTTGAGCGTATTAATAGATATGAGCGCGTATTTGTTAGTGAATATAAAATGGTTTTATATTGTGTTGATTGGTTTATGGAGTGGTATATGAACCTTCGTCGGCACAGCCTCGAAAACTGTATCGAAGGGGTTTCTAAACACTTAAATAGAACAATCGACACGGTATTGTTTTCAATATGGGTAAATGAAATAATTTTACCCAAAAATATATTTTTGATATGAAGAAAGTTTTTGGTAAACTATATAGCTATTATATGGTTGCTAGGATGTTAGAAATGATAATATTAAAGTATTATCATTGTTAAATGAAAATTTAACTAGAAATTGAAAATAAACAAAGTTTACGGAAATAAATTCATGATAAAATGAAATTTGTAAATATGAATTATAAAGGTAATTTATAAATTGAAATAAAAACCAAATGAGAATTTGTATGAACATAAACCATGCAAATGAATTATACTTAAATTTGATTTAAGCAGGATTTGGAAGTGTTTTGAAGATACATAATAGTATTGTTGTTTTGGAGATATTTCTGAAAGGAAATTGTTTTAAAGGGATTTTGAAGGTGATATGGCATTGAAATCACTTGGATTATTGAAAAATAATTCTGATGATGACGGCCGCATCATCAGTATTGGTTTTCGAATTTCTAAGTGAAGTAATGCTACCAAATTGATTTTGTTTAGAAAAGCAAGTTGTTTTTGAAATTCCAAAGGAAATTTGTTGGAAATAAAAACCAGGATCGGTTTAAATTTTGAGAAGTGTGATTTGAGATATTGGAGATTTCAAAATGATTTGAAGCTAAAGCCGGAAGTTGAAAAATCCCGATGAGATATAAAATTGTAAGCTTATAAAATTGAGTTGAATAAATCAGAGTGGAAATAAAACTGAATTGGAATAAAAATTCAATTGAATTATTGAATGAATTAGATTCTTACCTGAATAAATGGAAAGTAAATTGGATAAGAAATGAGAATTGAAATCAATAAATCAGAATAACTTGTAAAAGAATTAAAAATCCATAGAAATAAAATTTAACTGGATTAAAATAAATTGAATAAGCTGAAATAATATCCAGTTATATTCAGATTAAGTTGAAATCGAATTGGATTAAATAAATCTTAAAATTAAATTGAAAATGGAATACAATGCCCAAAATCAATATTTTGATAAATTGAAAAATGAAATGAGGATCCAAACTTGAAGTATAAAATAAATATTGAACTTAAGAAAATTAAATGGAGTGATATTTTAAATAAAATTTCAAGTGTTGGATTATGAATAATGGGAGAACTAATTGGATAATAAATTAGTTAATGAAATTGAATTGTGAGTTTATGATGAGGTTTGAAAATAAAACTCAAGTTATAATTAAATTCGACTTACATTGTCGATGAAGAAAATATAATGGAAAGTGGCCTTGCAATTAATTAATTGATTTGTGAACCAAATTGCAATGTAAGTTAATAAATTGGATGGTAAGTTAAAATGTAAATGGTGAAATCAGAACTTGAGTTATTAATTAAAATTTAACTTGAAGTGTTGACAAATTAAAAATAATTGGGAATGTATCGAGAAAAAAAAAATGGATCTGGATTTAAAATAGTAATGGTATAAATTGCAAATAAAATCCAAATATGTGGAAATAAATTGGATATGGCTCTGTAATAAATTGAGTCAAGCTGAGTATAAAAGAGAAAATATACTTGTAAGATGGAAATGAGCTTAAGTATAAAATTCGAATAAATTGAAGTAAATTGACTTAAGCTAAATGAATGGAGGAGAGTTGAATTGAATTCAACTGGAACCAAGTTTAATGATATTGGGTTGGATTGAAATTAAGTGAAAATAAATTGTTAATCGAAATAAAATTCGATGAGTATTAACTAATATTAATGGAATGGAATTCCAGAATAAATAATTGTAAACCATTTAAAAATTATTATTAAGGAATTGAAATAACTGGAGACAATAGGGAAAATAGATTGTTTCAAGTTTATTAGAATGGTTTAAGTGAATGTGGATAAACTAATTATATTGAATAAATAAATGATGGAATAAATAAGTATCAAATGAAATGTGATTTAAATAAGTTGAGAAATGGTTATTAAATGAAATAGATTGGATTATTTTTGAGCTAAATAAAGTAGTTCGGAATAAACAAATATGGAATGAAATGTAAATAAATGAATTGTAAATAAAATTTAAATGGAATGTGTCGAGCTAAATAAATGATTGTGAATGGATTAAAATAAAGGGGAAGCTTAATTGGTAATGGAGATGAAGCCTAGATTGTTAATGGTTTTGAATGGACTAGTTTAGTCAATAAAATTTAAAATGCAATGAGAATGAGAATATATGAATTGTGAATAAATTTAAAAATGGGATAGAATTAAGTATAAATTGAGTTGAAATCCATTTAAATTGGTTATAAAACATAATACTTATTTATTCACATAGTTTTCGTCAAATACGCATAGAATTAATTGTTATTTGATGTAAATGGAAGTAATTAAAATTCTATGAGTCGATAGAAGTAAAATAAATTAATTTTGAAAGCAATTGAATTAAATATGAGTTCAGTTTGCTTAAGAATAAATTAAATATAAGCAATTGAGTTTTAAATTATTCAAATTGATGAAGTTGTGTACGAATAGATGGAAGACCATCCAAATTTAATGAAAATGGTTTGTAAATAAGTTGAAACAGTTGAATTTGCTTGGAAATTATATAAATAGCTTACGGAAAATGTTTGGTATGAGTTTCTTTTAGAATTCATATGTTTTAACTATTACAAATAAGTGATATGCTGTTAAACTTCATATATTTGGCACTTACATGTTTAAATTGAGTAAGTACAGGTACCTGGAAGCCGTGAGGCTGGATTTGGTAGTGCTATTTGCTAAAAATAATAAGCTGCTTGCTTAAAATGCTAAATAAGGTACGCCTACGCAATAAAAATAGGAAATATGAACTGTTTTTTATTTTTCCGACCGTGTGGGTCGATGTATATATATTTATCTCTTTTGTCAAATTGCAAAAGCTCCTCCGTACAAAGGGGACTCTGCCAAAAATTTTCAGAAATTTTGGGAGTTAGAAATTTTTTGAAAATGTTGGAAAATTTTGTTAACGACAAAACTATTTAGAATGGGAAACTAAAATAAGTTAGTAAATGAAACTAATTAGTAAATGAAACTAATTAAAGTAATGACTTAAATTAGGAATAAATGAAGGATAAGAATTAAAAATTCAAAGTTGAAAATAAATGAAATACATATGTAATATGGAAATCGATTTAAATGGAAATAGGTATAAACTAAAAGTGGTAAAGAGAAATAAAGATAAGAAACATATAAAATGTTTATACTAACTTAAGAAAGGAATGGTAAATTCTAGATTGGAAATTGATATTACAAATATAATCTAAGATGATATAGAAATGAATAGATATTGACATTAGGTGAGAAAGTCGATAAAATATTTTGGGATATTGTGATTGGATATTGGTGCTAAGCAGGTATGCACGTATTATAAAGGGAAAAAGAAAATTGGGTTTGATATGAAAAGATAAAATTTGAAATGCTCGACAAAAGGTATGTATTTAAATTTGGTATGGAATTTGATTGGGATTTGGATTTGGATTGAGCCACTTGGCTTTTTGTTTTCTTTTTGGATTTGGGAGGCCGTAGAGCCCTTTTGTAGTTGTACCGAGCTAGCCGCGCAAAGGAGACGCTGGCGAAATTTTTCGGAAAATTAAAGAGTTAGAAATTTTTTGAGAAATTTTGATAATTCAAAACTGATTTTAAGAATAAAACTTGAATGATTTAGCGAATAGGGTGGTTTGCAAACTAGGGAAAGGATTGGAAAGTTAATAAGAATGATAATAGTCTTTTATAGAAGATAGTTGGTTGGATATTGAACTGTTTGGTTTTGAGGAAAGGTAACAGGTATTGAACCATTCTTCCTAACCAGTAATTTCGGGGACGAAATTCTTTTAAGGGGGGAGGAATGTGACGACCCGGAATTTTCGAGCATTTAAATTGGGATATTTAATTGATATTCAATAGAGTAATTTTAACTTGATTTACGAATATCAAAATTTATTTGATAATTGAATTATTAAATTAAATAATTTGAAGTTGGGTAAATTGTTGAATTTAGAATTTTAAGCATGTTTAGAATAATTTGAAAGCTTATAAAATTTATATTGATAACATTGAATATAATAAAAGTGTTAACATGGAACCTAACACTGAATTGGTCAGTTTTGAAATTTAATCGTTTAAATTGAATTTAAAAATAGCCTTCCGAGGCCCAGTCTCGGAATTCGACGAAACCAGTTCCATTGGATCCGTAATATTGAATTATTATCGGATTTCAAATTTCGTATTGATCGGAGTTGTTGTATGAGTACGGTGTATAAACGCTTAATAATTATTTGAGACGGTTTAAATTTTAATTTGAATAGAAAGGATATATGTTGACCAGTCAACCCTCATCTTACTGTAGCTAGATATATTTTTTTCAAACATGCTCCCTTTGCCTTCTCGAACACACTTTCTCATTCTATCAAAAAGGAAAATCGAGATGCTTCATTCTCGTTCGAAAATAAATCAGAAAAAAATTTATCATGGCCGAAGCCTAAAATCAAATCCATTATAATAAAAAAAAGAGATCGAACCTCACATTCAGTTCAATTCGAGCTCGTTCCTTCTTCCTCTCGAATCCACGAAATCGTTCGAGGTCCAAATCTCGTCCCCCTCAAATCCAAACGAATCGCCTCCTCTCATCGGCAACCGTAATACTGAAGATTTCATGGCGAATGGAAGCTGCGGTCTGGTAGGGGTCGGTTTTCGAGATGGTCTTGCTCAAATCGGGTATGGGGGCATGAGCTCGAGGTCGGCGTCACAGGCATGGTGATGGGTCGCGTCGCGAGATGGGATTTCGAGCTTCAGCGTCTCGATTTGGGTCGACGAGAGGGCTTCACGTCGTGCTCGAAGTTCGGCTGTACTTTGGGGTTTATTCTCGAGCATGGGGTTGTCAGTGGATGGCTCGAGTTCACTGCGAGGTATAATTTAAATTTTTGTTTTAATCAAAATTGATTTATCAGTATATATTTGTATGTACTCAGTAAAAAAAAAAAAAGATTTACAGTAAAATTAATTTTGATTTGTAATAATAATTATTATTTTGTTTAACCGGAAGGAAATTAAGTTGGCAGATAGAGTTCGATAATAAATTTTGGTTACTAAAATTAATCACTAAAGAGAAAATAATATATTTAGGATGATTAATTAATTTAAGTTACCAAAAATATTTGTTACACGAAAATTAGTTTGAGATTAAATTATTAGTTGACCCAAATTAATAAATGGTAATTAAGGAGTTTGATTATTTAAAAATAGTAATGAATCGTATAACTGTTATACAAGGTTTTAAATCACGGAAGCAAGCCAGTTGGGAAATAGACTGCAAATCGTAGGCCAAAGGTGAGTTAATCTCACTCAGTTAATTTAAATTTAAAGGATTAAATTTAAATAATTGTTGGAATGGTTGATTTGATTGTTGTGCTTTAGTATGATATATTTTGGATTGATGTTTATGTTGTGCTAACATCTGTGGATGCAGGGAAAACAGGTTGGAGGGATCCAACTGGGTCCCTCAACATATATATATTGTTTATTATTCTCTGACATGCTTTGTGGATATTCTTTGATGAGTCATATTGAAATATTGAATGCTATAGCTGCTTGGATATATTCTTGAACTCTGAGTTATCAAATTTTAAAGCATTGGATTCTTGGAAAGAAATAATAAAAGAAGTAAATTTTTAAGAAAATAATTATAAAGAATGTAAATAAATTAAAAATGAATTGATAAGAATATTAGTGTTTCCAAAATGCTAATTAATGAATCCTGTATATGAAAAGGAATTTTTGAATAAACAGAAAGTTAAGAAAACTTAAAATTTCAATGTTACTGTTTAAAAGAATAAAACAATTATTTCAAATTTAGGATTTAAATTATTCTAGAAGAATAAAGAAGAAATGGAAAAAATATGAAATATGTATATTTCAGTTTAAGATGTAAAATAAAAGGGAAAATAATAACAATTATAATTAAGTCAATAATTAATGAATTTTGAAATGAACTGAATAAGTGAAGAAATTTATTTCAAATAAAATAAGTTGAAAATCAATTTGGAAAATTGATTCAATTGATTGAAGTTGGAAAATTCTCCTCGAATAACCAAGTATGTTTTTAAAGCGAGTTTTTAAATATAAGTTAAAAGGGTTTTAAAGTTGTTTTTAAAAAAAAAAGCAAGTTTTGAAAAAATTTATTATATCCAATATTTAAAATTCAAAGGGTAAGTATTTTCTAAAAATCTAATATAGTAGTAATTACTTAAAAGATGACCTAGTATTTTGTTTTCAAAAGTGAAATTCTAGTTTTATATTCTATTAAGTAACTTTATTTTCAAATACTCATATAGTAAGTATTTTTACAAATATTGAAGAAATTTAACTTAGCTGTTTAAAAGTGTATATATATTTCAAAGTAAATGTTTTAAAATTCATTTTTAAAAATCTAGTTTCATGCTTGGTGATTTCAGAGGAGATAGAAAATATTTGGAAAAGTTTATTCTGGGAAGAAAGATGGTTTGAAACTGTTTTCAAAGGATTGAAAATAGAAATATATCTTGTGAAGATATTTTTGGAGATAAATAATTTGGAAAATTATTTATTGGTTGATGGTTGTTTGTGAATATAAATTGATAGTTAAATAACCGACTATCAATATTGGACAATGCGCTGATCGTATCGAAGAGACCGGGATCGAGATTAATTTCTCGAAAACCACTTCGATTCGGTTTGTACGTTTCGTGCGAAAAAGGTGTTCGGATTCGAAGATGGAGCAGTGAAGTGCAAGGGCTAGTCGCTACTAATCCTGAGGATATTTCCAAAATGGATGTAGTAGGAATAGTGCCTTCGGTTCCGTTCGAACCCGGGACGGACTTGTATGGATGAATGCTTGCGAAACATCGTCAGGAGGGCGATGGGCATTCTAAGTAAATACGTTCTAAAGGTAACGCTTAGCCTCAAGCCTCATCCAATGGGAATGACTGAAAATCAGGGGATATGCAGCAAGGTTAGGTGGGTCATGCCCAAGCAGGACAAGATAATTCCCCTGTCTAGATGTCCCTTATTTATTTCGGCTTAGTGGGTGGTTGGTCGCGCCAACCACGGGGTTTATCTTGTTCGGGACTGTTCAGTAGGGAATGGTTCCGGCCTTGTGTTGCAGGGGATGAAGGGAGTAATCCTCGGTACGGTGATCTAGGCCCCGTACTGTGACAGGTGGTACCCCAGTGCCTAGTCATTGTTGGAAATCCATTCCCCCTACGAGCCTTGTACGAGTTTTGTTTGTATTACCCACTTTTGTGGCTAGTAGCTGGAATTTAATGAATGTAATAATTTCGGCTATTTTATAAGTATTTGTTTATAGACCCTATTATAATATCAGAGGATTTCTATAAAAATTGGTTTAGCTATCGTAAGGTAAAAACCCGACATGTTTATTTGTGGCGTGGTCTTACGAGATGCTTTTGGTTTTCAAAGGATTTTTGAAACTTTAATAATCAATTGGGTGTGATTTCCTCACTCTGGTATTCCAGACTGACTCGGGTATTATTTAACTGTAATGCTCGGGTCAGACCGAGTATTATAGGATACAGGATATGATGCTGTGGAGCTCAGGAGACGAGCTGGATGACGATACGTATAGTCGTACTTGTTATATATATATATATATATTCCGCTGTCTGAGTTGTGGTGTACCTTGAGTTGTTGTGTATCCATTGTATTGTTTTGATGTGAGCTGTGACTGATGTACTCTGATGATGTGATGTATGTAAACAGATATATTTGATTTTGAGTAAAGATTATTTATTATCTATTATATTTTATTCCGCTGCGATGGTTAGATTCTGATATTGATTTTGTTTTCTCTTCTTCTACCTCTTCTTCTTAAACCCAAGTGGTTCGTATTTCTGTACAACTTGAGTTGATTGTTGTAGAATAGTGTTGACTCAAGGGGTACGGATTTGCGGGTTGTTACAGAGAGTATGCCTATATCTGATCCCGGTCTCTTTAACAACCAACCGTTATTATAACTCGTGCTTAAAAATTTCAAAATGGTTTATATTCCAAATCAAAATAATTCATTTAAACCATTTAAATATGAAATCGTTATCCTTTCAAATCAAATATTCAATTTCCAGAATTGTAGCATTTTCTAAGTTCATTCGTTCAATTATACAATATCAAAAACATTGTATTTTTCAGAAACAGTAGCACTTACAAAGTGCTACTGTAGATAAAATTAGTATTTCAAAAACAGTTCAATTTCAGAAACAGCAGCACTTATAAAGTGCTACAGTAGATAAGTTTAGTATTTCAAAAATGGTTCAATTTCCGAAATAGCAGCACTTATAAAATGATGTAGTAGATAAAATTAGTATTTCAAAAACAGTTCAATTTCAGAAACAGTAGCACTTATAAAGTGCTATAGTAGAAAAAATTAGTATTCAGAACATAGTTATATTTCAGTATGGCAGCACTTAGCAAATGCTACCTTAAAACCACGACATTTTGGAAATGCTACTAATACAAATTCCAGATTTATCAACATTTCAGAAACATTAAAATCTCAATTATAGCCATTTTTAACTTATAAAAACATATCTCACACTTTAGAAAATATTCATTTGGATATCATTTAACTGATTATAAAATAAAATAAAATTATATAAATAAAATATCCAAATTAACTAAAGTTCATTTACTAAGTCAAGAGTACATTATTTTCTTAACTTTTTAACTTAACAAATAACTTAATATTTATTTTAAAATACCTAATTCATAAATAAAATATTCTTATTGCTAAGTTAAGCGTTGAATTTCCATTTGAAAACTAAATTTTCAATTATCAAGTTAAGTCATATCTTAAATTACATTTTAACCCATTTATTCTCTTATACATTTTTAACTTATAGAAAATCACTATAACATTTATTTAAATCATTTAAATCCAATTTAAGTTAAAATTTCATATTTTATATTCCAAAAATTCTTAATAATTTTCAGAAATACTTAAAATAACCATGGGTCTATATATAATTTTCAAACCTAGGTCAAGTGATACAGATATGTATCATTTCAATCCGTAATTTAAAAATAAAAATCCAGGTTCTATCATTTCAAACCCGGAATCCCAAGTCAAATAAAATAAATAAAAATCTCTTTCCTATCATTTTAGCTCATAATGATTTTTCCATATTTTAATGTCCGTTCGGGTATGCATCATTTCAACCCATAGTGATTCTATTCTATAGGGAACTTGCAGTGTGAGAAGCAGTAAATAAAATAAACAGTAAAATATGGCATATCATATCAGGTGATGTAGCAAATAAACATCAGGTTATAACATCATGAAATATCATATCGCAAGCATATATAAATCTATCATATCATCAACTACAATTCACATGCCATTGTTTCATAATTATTTAAGTACAAATGTCGAGAGTGATAAACTCACCTTCCAAAGCTAGATATCAAATTCAAAACACAAATCCAAACTCCGCAAAGAACGAAAAGGCATGACTAGATTCGAGTGGATGATGAGCCAATATTCAGATCTTGTAACAACAAATTATACAACATATGTGAGTATATAATTTAACACAAGAAATAAATTAAACAATGAATAAATATGGATCAAAAGGAAATAAAATTGGTTTAGCCAATGTAAATGGGCTTAGCCACTTTGCAAAAAGGCTCAACCATCATCACATAAGGCTCGGCCATGATCAAATCTGAAGCAACTAGGCTTGGCCATGGGCAGAAAATAGAAGGCAAAGCAATGGGATGTGAAGAGGTAGGAGTTCATGAATACAAAGAGGCAAGGTAGGTGAATGTCATGGGATTCAAATGCATTGGGTTCGGCCCTAGGCTAAAGGTCTCGGCCTTTGGGTTCAAGCATGGTCAGGTCAGATCAGAAGTGGCAGCCAATGGTAGGTGGTGGAGGCCGAGGCAAACAAGGTGGAGATTGTGAACAAAATGTAGTTCAGCTAGGGGTTTCAAGGCAATTTTGGTGATGGATTTGATCTAGGCTTTCACGGCAACAAGGAGATAGTGGTGATGTGATGGAGGCCGGTCTAAGGTGATGGATGAGGAGGAGACGTGGTCGGCTAGGGATGGTGGCCGAGCTATGCAAGGTAGAAAACAAAAGAGAAGGGAGAAGAGAAAGAGTATGCCATGAGAACTTACTGTAAAAAAAATTCATCGGGAAACAAATGAGAAATGAAATGTGAGAAATACTTTTTGTACATGAATTAGAAAGGGAAGTGGCGGCTAGGGAAAAATTAAAGAACGGCTAAGAGATGTGAACGGCTACAAAAATGAAGAGGCCTTACTTCCTATCCAAGAAAAGAAACCTAAGTCTATTTGAATTTCCAAGCAAAAATTTAACTAAAAATCAAATAAAAATCACATAAAAGTCCAAACAAAAGAGAAAATAAAATATAAATGGAAATGAAGTAGAAAAATATAGAATAGAAAATAAACAGAGAAATGATGAAAATAATCATGTGTAAAACACTGAACTGTAAAGCACGAAATCCAAACTAAAGATGAAATTCAAAATACAAATCCAAACTACACAAAGCACGAAAAGGCATGATTAGATTCGAGTGGATGATGAGCCAATATTCAGATCATGTAACAACAAAATATACAACATATATAAGTATATAATTTAACACAAGAAATAAATTAAACAATGAATAAATATGGACCAAAGGAAATAAACTTGGCTTAGCCAATGCAAATGGGCTCGGCCACTTTGCAAATAGGCTCAACCATCATCACATAAGGCTTGGCCATGATCAAATCTAAAGCAACTAGGCTCGGCCATGGGCAGAAAATAGAAGGCAAAGCAATGGGATGTGAAGAGGTAGGAGTTCATGAATACAAAAAAGGAAGTAGGTGAATGGTCATGGAATTCAAGTGCATTTGGTTCGGCCCTAGGCTAAAGGTCTTGGCCTGGGTTCAAGTATGGTCAGGTCAGATCAGAGGTGGTGGCCAGTGGTCATGTCAGTCACGGCAAGGGGCAGGAGGAGTAGGTAGTGGAGGCCGAGGCAAACAAGGTGGAGATGGTGAACAAAATGGAGTTCGGCTCGGGGTTTCAAGGCAATTTTGGTGATGGATTGGATCTAGGGTTCAACACAATAAGGAGAAGATGGTGATGTGATGGAGGCCTGTCTAAGGTGATGGATGAGGAGGAGATGTGGTGGGCTAGGGATGGTGGCCGAGCTATGCAAAATAGAAAACAAAAGAAAAGAGAGAAGAGAAGGAGGATGCCATGAGAACTTACTGTAAAAAAAATTTCTTCAGGAAACAAATGAGAAATGAGATGTGAGAAATACTTTTTGTTCGTGAATTAGAAAGGGAAGTTACGGCTAGGGCAAAAGAAAAGAACGGCAAAGAGATGTGAACGGCTAGAAAAATGAAGAGGCCATACATTCTATCCAAGAAAAGCAACCTAAGTCTATTTGAATTTCCAAGGAAAAATTCAACTAAAAATCAAATAAAAATCACATAAAAGTCCAAACAAAAGAGAAAATAGGAAATAAAATATAAATAGAAATGAAGTAGAAAAATATAGAATAGAAAATAAATAGAGAAATGCTGAAAATAATCACGCGTAAAACGCTGAAAGTTATCAAATTTAAAAAATATAAAACGGAATTTGACGAAACGAAAAGTAGCACGAACATCAGAATCAAATATAGTTCCGTAGAAAATGATTAGAAATTAAAAATTCAAATTTAAATTTTTTTTCAGCTGAAAGCCAAAGTTTGACCATAGTTGACCAAAATATAAAATTTTCAGAAAATAATTATTTTGCTGTATTTGGAAATTAAATTATAAAAAAAATCCAAAATTACGTTGGAAAATTCCAAAATTTCAAATTTAAATGATTTAGAAATCAAAGGTTTTAGTTAAACTGAATTAAAAATATTTACAAAATTATGGGTTGTTACAACTACAATAGTTTAATTCACCGTTAAATCTATAAAAGAGAATACCCAAATATATTGTAACATTCCTGAAAATCAACCAAGATTAATTTTGGCAATTAATAAATTTATGAAAATAAATTGTGAATTTATCTATGAATTAATTAGATAATTTCTAGAATAAATAAAAAATTTAGATTATAAGTAGAATTTGGTTTAAAATTTAAGGGTAAGTAATTTTATAAATAAAATTGGATTTAAAAATAAGTATTTATTTAAAGATAAATAGAAAATTGATTTGAAATATAAGAATAAATATTTTATAAAAAATATTGAATTTAAAAATAAAATGTATTAAAAATAAAATAGAATTAAAAGCTTTAAATTAATAAAAATGTTGTTTCTAAATTTTTAAACATATTGATATTGGGAAACTGTAACTTAAGAATTAATGTAATAAATTTCAAAATATTATTTTTAAGATTTAATTTTCTTGTGTATATACATATATAAATAAAAAGTGATTAATTGTTAATATGTAACTAAAATATTTAAATCACTCTTTTCTTTTTTTAAAATTGTACAAAAAAAAAAGAATGTATAAATTAGTTGTATACAAAAATAGTGAGCTAAACTTAAGTTTGAATGTGAAAAACAATAGAGATTTTTATTTGTGTAAAATATAAGTATAAAGGAGGATATAAACAAATAAAAAATATAAACAACTCTAAAGAAATTAGGGCATGTGTATACATGGAAATACATTTACATGAAGGGTTAAACAAAAAAAATTTGCAAAACAATTTGAGTCAAAGGATTTAAAAACAAATTTCCCTACAAACTACAAGTGTACAACATGCAAAGAAACAAGTTTACAAGTGGCATTAACTTTTGAACAAGAAATATAAAATAAAACAAAAAAAGAAAAAAACTATTAGACAGGCCATTTAACTTCCCAAAATCTAAAATCAGAAGTCGGTGAATAAAAGAAGTAAAAACAGATCATCTTCAATCTCAAAAAAAATTCAAAACACCTCGACACAATTAGGCAATGCTAGGGTAAATATACCAATTGCACTTCCAGACTGGTGGTAACGCATAGCAGCTACTACCGCCCACCTCGAACCACACTCTCAAAATCAAAGGTGCACACCAATCAATCACAAAGTAATAGAATGGCAAACGAAGAAGTGTGTTCGATAAGAAGAGTGACCTCATTAGTCTGTCGATTGCTCCTGTTTTAGCCACCTTATGTAAACTCACGGGAGTCGGTTCCACGTTCATAACTCAAAGGACGTCACCACCATCCAACTTCATTCAAAAATCTCCACCGCAGACACAGTTGTTAAAGTGGTTTTCGGTATCCACAGAGAGTATGCCCATATTCAATCTCGGTCTCTTTAACAACTAACCGTTATTATAACCCATGGTTATAAATTTCAAAATGGTTTATATTCCAAATCAAAATAATTCAATTAAATACGAAATTGTTATCCTTTCAAATCAAATATTCAATTTCCAGAATTGTAGCATTTTCTAAGTTCATTCGTTCAACTACACAATTGCAAAACATTGTATTTTTCAGAAACAGTAGCCTTTACTAAGTGCTACAGTAGATAAAATAAGTATTTCAAAAACAGTTCAATTTCAGAAATAGTGGCACTTATAAAGTGCTACAGTAGATAAGTTTAGTATTTCAAAACAGTTCAATTTCAGAAACAGCAACACTTATAAAATGCTATAGTAGATAAAATTAGTATTTCAAAAACAGTTCAATTTCAGAAACAACGGCACTTATAAAGTGCTACAGTAGAAAAAATTTGTATTCAGAACATAGTTATATTTTAGAAATGGTAGCACTTAGCAAATGCTACCTTAAAACCACAGCATTTTAGAAATGCTACTAATACAAATTCCAGATTTATTATAACATTTCAGAAACATTAAAATATCAATTTTAGCCATTTTTAACTTACAAAAACATATCTCACGCTTCAGAAAATATCCATTTGGATATCATTTAATGGATTGTTAAATAAAATATCCAAATTAACTATAATTAATTTATTAAGTCAAGAGTACATTATTTTCTTAACTTTTTAAATTAAAAAATAACTTAATACTTTATTTTAAAATACCTAATTCATAAAAAAAAATTCTTATCGCAAAGTTAAGCTTAGAATTTCCATTTGAAAACAAAATTTTCAATTATCAAGTTAAGTCATATCTTAAATCACATTTTGACCCATTTATTTTCTTACATATTTTTAACTTATAGAAAATCACTATAACATTTATTTAAATCATTTAAATCCAATTTAAGTTAAAATTTCATATTTCATATTTCAAAAATACTTAATAATTTTCAGAAAATACTTAAAATAACCACGGGTCTGTATAGAATTTTCTAACCTAGGTCAAGTGATACAGATATGTATCATTTCAATCTGTAATTTAAAAATAAAAATCCAGGTTCTATCATTTCAAACCGCAATCCCAAGCCAAATAAAATAAATAAAAATTGCTTAGGCCTATCATTTCATCTCATAACGATTTTTCCTTATTTTAATGTCCGTTCGGGTATGTCTCATTTCAACCCATAGAGATTCTATTCTACAGGGAACTTGTAGTGTGAGAAACAGTAAATAAAATAAACAGTAAAATATGGCATATCATATCAGGTGATGTAGCAAATAAACATCGGGTTATAACAACATGAAATACCATATCACAGGCATATATAAATCTATCATATCACCAATTACAATTCACATGCCATTGTTTCACAATTGTATAAGTACGAATGTCGAGAGTAATAAACTCACCTTCCAAAGCTAGAGATCATATTCAAAACACAAATCCAAACTCCGCAAAGCACGAAAAAGCACGACTAGATTCGAGTGGATGATGAGCCAATATTCAGATCTTGTAACAACAAAATATACAACATATATAAGTATATAATTTAACACAAGAAATAAATTAAACAATGAATAAATATGGATCAAAAGGAAATAAAATTGGCTTAGCCAACGTAAATGGGCTCGGCCACTTTGCAAATAGGCTCAACCATCATCACATAAGGCTCGGCCATGATCAAATCTGAAGCAACTAGGCTCGGCCTTGGGCAGAAAATAGAAGGCAAAGCAATGAGATGTGAAGAGGTAGGAGTTCATGAACACAAAGAGGCAAGGTAGGTGAATGGTTATGGGATTCAAATGCATTGGGTTCGGCCCTAGGCTAAAGGTCTCGGCCTTTGGGTTCAAGCATGGTCATGTCAAATCAGAAGTGGCAGCCAATGGTAGGTGGTGGAGGCCGAGGAAAACAAGGTAGAGATTGTGAACAAAATGGAGTTCGGTTAGGGGTTTCAAGGCAATTTTGGTGATGGATTGGATTTAGGGTTCCACGGAAACAAGGAGATAGTGGTGATGTGATGGAGGCCGGTCTAAGGTGATGGATGAAGAGGAGATGTGGTCGGCTAGGGATGGTGAGACGACCCGACTTTCTATCTCTAGGAAGATGCATCGCTAATGAAGAAAGAAAGGGATAGAAGAAGAAAAGGTATCACGTAAGACTTCCCACACATAAACATGGAAAAGTTTTTACCTTACGCTAGCCAAAACATTTGATAGGAAATCCAGTGATATTATAATAGTGTCTAGGGTTTTCAAATAAATATGAAATAGCCGAAATTGTTACATTCATTAAATTCCAGCTACTAGCCACAAAAGTGGGTAATACAAACAAAACCGTAGGGTCTCGTAGGAAGAATGGGTTTCCATCAATGGCAGGGCTACTGGGGTACCGCCCGTCACAGTACGTGGCATAGATCAACGTACCGAGGAGCCACCCTAACTCCCCTGCAACACAAGGCCAGGACCATTCCTTACTGAACAGTCCCAAACAAGACAACCCCAGCAGTTGTCCGGATCAACCGTCCACACAGTCGAAATAAAAAGGGACTTCTAGACAGGGGAAAATCTTGCTCTCCGGTTGGAGCTACCCACGAAGCCTTGCTGCACCTCCGATGTTTTAGCCATTCCCGGTTGATGAGGCTTGAGGCTGCGATTACCTTTATAGAACACATCTCTTAGAATGCTCATTGTGACAGCCCGCAAATCCGTACCCCTTGAATCAACATTATTCTACCCTAATTGACTCAAGTGGAACAGAAATACGAACCATTGAGGTTAAAAGAAAAGAGATAGAAGAAGAAGAAACTAAACAATATCAGAATCTCACAGTCGCAGCGGAATAAAATATAATAGCAACTATATATCTTTACACAAAATGAAATCTATAACTGTTTATACAACATATCATCAGAGTAACTCATACATCAATCATCACATAACAGACATACCATACAACATAGCATAGCAGCGGATATATATATAGATAGAATAGTACGTCTCGGACTCCAGCTCCTCTCCTGCCCCATAGCATCCTGACCTGAACAAATAATACTCGGTCTGACCCGAGCATTATAACGAAATAACACCCGAGTCAGTCTGGCATACCAGCTGATAATAATGCACACAATTGATTATTAAAGTTTCAAAAATCCTTTTGAAAACAAAAGCATCTCGTAAGACCACGCCACAAATAAACATGTCGGGTTTTTACCTTACGATAGCTAAAACACTTTTTATAGAAATCCTCTGATATTATAATAGGGTCTATTTACAAATACTTATAAAATAGCCGAAATTGTTACATTATTAAATTCCAGCTACTAGCCACCGAAGTGGGTAATACAAACAAAACTCGTAAAAGGCTCGTAGGGAAAATGGATTTCCAACAATGACTAGGCACTGGGGTACCACCTATCACAGTACGTGGTCTAGATCACAGTACCGAGGACTACTCCCTTCGTCCCCTGCAACACAAGACCGGAATCACCTATGGGCAATTCCGAATAAGATCACCCCGCGGTTGGGATCAGCAACCGCACCACTAAGCCGAAATAAAAAGGAACCTCTAGACAGGGATGACCTTACTCTCCAGTGGGGGCTACCCACGAAGCCTTGCTGCATATCCCCTGATTTTCAGTCATTCCCGGTTGATGAGGCTTGAGGCTTAACGTTACCTTTAGAACGTTTCCACTTAGAATGCCCATCGTCCACCTGACGATGTTTCGCAAGCATTCATCCATACAAGTCCGTCCCGGGTTCGAACGGAACCGAAGGCACTATTCCTACTACATCCATTTTGGAAATATCCTCAGGATTAGTAGCGACTAGCCCTTGCCCTTCACTGCTCCATCTTCGACTCCGAAAAACGTTTTATCGCACGAAAACGTACAAACCGGATCGAAGTGGTTTTCGAGAAATAAATCTCGATCCCGGTCTCTTCGAAACGATCAACGCATTTGTCCAATATTGATAGTCGGTGATTTAACTATCAATTTATATTCATAAACATCCATAGCATCCATCACACAATAAATAATTCCCAAATTATTTATTTACCTCAAATATCTTTAAAAGATATATTACCAAATTTCCAAATCTCATTTGAAAACATTTCTCAAAATTCCTCCTTTACAAGGTAAATCATTTACCATATATTTCCATTGGAAATATCCAAGTTCAAAATAGTTTAGATTTAAAACAGTTAAAAACATTTTAATTTAAAGTATACTTTAAATAGATAAATTTACTACTAATTATTTAATCAAAATATAATTCCAAAATATTTAAAGCAAAACTGTTTAAAAGATATAGCTTAATTTAAATTAAGGTTAAGTTATACTATATATTAAAATAAAGTGGTAAAAAGATTAACTCTTATTTCAATATACTTAGGTCAAAACTAGCTTTTAAAACAAATCCATTTGTAAACATAATTATTAAAATATTTATAAAATTTTACTATTGCTAATTTATAAAAAATCACTTTAAAATAATAATTTTTAAAACATTCTTTAAAATTAGTTTAGATTTTAAACTTTCTTTTTATAAAATCAATTTAAAACTCGAACTTGGATTTTCCCTAGGAAATCTCATTTCTACTAAATCATCACAGAAATCCTTCTCACGATTTCTGTCCATTTATTAAATTAAGTTTTAGGGTTTTATAACATAAATTTATTTTCCAAAACTTCAACTAATAACATTTATCTTAATTATCATTCCAAATTTTAAAGCTTCCAATTTACATTTTAAAATAGATTTCAGATTTTAATCCCTTTAAAATTCATTATTAACCATATCTTTTATTTCTCTAAATTCAATTCATCCATTTATAATTAACTTTGGATTTATAAATTTATCCAACAATATTTCTATACAAATTCATTTCAGTTTTCCATCCAAATCAGGTTTTCAAACATTTATATTCTCTTAATTTCTCATTTAACAATTTCTCAATTTCTTTGAAACCCCATTTAATTTCTTTATAATTTAAACTGCAAATTTCCTTTGTAATTAATATTCTGGGTTTATAGTTTAAACCACAACATCACAATGCAATTCAATTCCAAATTTATCAATCTCAATATATAAACAGGTATCATAATCAAATAAGTACTATATTGTGAGGAATCCCGTTGGATCCCTCCAACCTGTTTCCCTGCATCCACAAATATTAGCACAACAGTATATATATCAATTCAATTTGATAATAACTAACATATTCAGCTAAACATCCAAACAAACAATCAATACTAGCTGTCTACTTTACTAGTATCCAGATGTGAGTGAGAATAACTCACCTTGAGTTTCGGCGAGCGTTCGAAATTCAAATTAAATCGAACGACGTTCGATTTAACCTAAATTTCTACTTGCCCAGATTGGTTCCGGATCTGTTCCATCGCGTAGTTCGCGCTCCTGCGATTCCAATGCTATCAAAATCGTCGCAATCTGATAACGTATGAAATACTTATAAATATTATAAATTCCGATTTCAAATATACACAAATTTTTTTTTTATACCATCTCAGCCGCACATCCTTCAGAACGAAATCAGGCCGCTCGTCTCTCCTTCCATGCGAACAAGCTCCAGCACGAAGAACCCATCGTGCCGCCCATTAGGGCTTCACCTCACTCCTTCATCACTTGTCGAGACCACGATCAGGTGTCGCCATCTTGAAGCTCTGCACGAGACACACCTTTGCCGGCCAACTCGTCGAGCTCGGCGGTCATTATATCTCGAAATGCGCATGCAAACCCCATACGAACGCAGCCCTCAAACTCCCTCTCCGCTACTCTAAAACCCATCGCCACCGTCCATCTAGAAGAGCTCGGCGAGCTCGTCACTTTTGCAGTTGGAAATTTCTCGTGAAAACTTAAGGATTGAGAGAAAACGAGAGAGAAAGCACGAATATTTTCGGCCATGAATAAAAGCATAGGCGGCGGCTGCTTAAACTAGGGTTTTTGAGAGATATAAATGTATATTTAATATAATTTAATATTATTTTATTAATAAAATCTCTCAGTTTAACAGTTAATGCAAACGAACTCTAATTCTCACGATCCGACAGGCTATCCTGGGGTTTTTCCACGTTCCGGACACAATGGAACAAGTTTCGTAAGCTAATTAGGTCGTAAGTGCGAGTTACAGAATTAAACGTTCAATTTAAAATCAAATCGATTTAAAACGATTTCGATGCGTTTCGAGCTGCCGGGGTCAAACGACAACTCCGATTGCTACGAAAATTGAAATCCGATAATAACTAACTATTACGGATCCAATGAAACTGGTTTCGTCGAATTCCGAGACTGTGCCCCGGAAGGCTATTTTAACTCGTCTATTTAATTAAGCGATTTTCGAAATTATCGAAATCACTCCAAATCTCCACTTTTAAAATTTTATTAACTTAACAATAATTCATATAAAATTTATAAACACATTAAAAATCGTTCTGGTTCATTCTGGACTTAAATCGGATTAATTGCAATATTTAATAATATTAAATTCATTTTAAATTCATATAAAATTCCAAATAATAATCTATTAACTTTTAAATTCTTCCAAAAATCTAACAATATCATTTATAACCTATGGAACTTAAAAATGCATTTAAACATCAATTTTATAACAATTCCCATTCAATTTCCAATTTATTCTCAGTTCTAATAATTATTATTATTACTCCAATTCAAATGGAATCACCATATTTTGAAACTATAACTCATCTTATTAACTCAACCATAGTCTTCTATTATCAAGATTCAAATTAGAATCCATATCCAACATTTAAAATGAATTAAATGTTAAATTTTGGCGACCCAAAATTCCGGGTCGTTACATTCCTCCCCCCTTATAAAAAAATTTCGTCCCCGAAATTTGCATAAGGTAAAACATACTCTCAAACCCATTTACTTAACTCATTTGCTTAGTTAAAAGCTTATATTCACTTTCCAAAAAGTTTCAGTTCCATATCAAAACCATTTGCTTTATTTACCCTAAAGCCTTAAATTTCAACTTATAACTTTCCAAGTTATTTAACTTTTCCCAAAACCCCAAAAAAAATTCTAACTCTCAAAATTTACGGAAAATTTTGGCAGAGTCTCCCCTGTACGGAGGAGCTTCTGCGATATCGCAGGATACACAAATATATATACATCGGCCCACACGGCCGAAAACCAAAATATAACACAAGATATATATCATTTTCCAATTTTATTAGCGTAGGCGTACCTTTTAGCAATTTTAATAGCAAGTAGCTAATATATAATGCATATACGCGCTTCAAACCCTCTCGAACGCCTCGCATTCCTGCACTTACTCAACATACTCATTAGTTACAAGATCTGTGCATATTAATCAACATTTTCCAATATAAAAGCAATCCAACATATCTATGGCATAATCCAAACCAAGCAAATTTCAAAATTTACTAATATTAACCATCTTTTACCAACAATTCAAGATTTTAAATCATCTTCCCAATTATCTATTCAAGTCCAACATTATTTACTTTCACTTGAATGATTTATACTCAAATCAACCATATACAATTCATATTTATTTCAATATGATTAACGTATGCTTCACTAATAGAATTATATTCCAATTCAATTCTAAATGGATTTACAAACCAATTTCATTTTCAAATTTGAAGCATTTACATTTCTATAATAATCCATTTCCATCCATATCCAAAGTCACTTAAGAAATTCCTATTCCAATTAATTCAAAAACCAATTCAATGTTGAATACACTAAGACAACTCATTCATATTCACTTCAATATTATGAATATGTGCTTTAATTCATTTATA
Organism: Allium cepa; assembly: GCA_030765085.1. Classification (NCBI taxonomy): domain Eukaryota; kingdom Viridiplantae; phylum Streptophyta; class Magnoliopsida; order Asparagales; family Amaryllidaceae; genus Allium; species Allium cepa. The sequence goes on from CM060945.1 coordinate 1,017,057,826, forward strand.
TGCAACATTATTTAAATTTGATTCACAATCAAATTCTTATTTCCAATTTGAAGCACTCACATTCCTTTTATGCCTATGTCCATTCAAATGCGAAATTACTTCATTAGGTTGTATTTATCTAATTAATTTAAAACCATCTTTATTTTCAGTTTGGAACAATTGCATTTCTTTTATGATTCACTTGTATTAATATATAAAATTACTTAATACAATTCCAATCTATTTACCATTATTCAAATATCCATTCTCTTAGGTTTAATGACAGTTTCTATGCAGGTTGTGGTTATTCAAACAAATAACCAATTCTTAAGCTTATACCATTTAAAATTAATTTCAGATTAGACTTTTCTTAATTTTATTCAATTCTGCATAATTCTCCATCCAAGCATCCTTATTCTACTACAATTATTAAATCAATTCTTATTCTCACCCTCTCCGAATTTATTTTACATCTTAAGTTTATCTTTATTATTCCATCTTGGATTTATTTACAACTTAAACATTCTTGCTTTATCACCATTATCAAAATTAAATTTCAACCTTATATTTCCAATTCATTTTCCATATAGGTTTATATTAATACCATTCAACTCCGGTTTTATATACAACTCTTATATCCATATCTCAATATTAATTAAAACCATTTCCACTTGCACTTCAACTTTTTTTTACCCAAACAAAATTTATACAAGACAACATTATAAAGCTTAATCACAATTATTATTTAATTTGCTTAAATGCTTTCACAATATTTTCATTACCTTCTTATATCAGCTTTATTTTATTTCCATTTGATTCTCATTCAATCAAATTTTCAATTCATATACACATTTAATGCTCTTTGTTTAGTTATCCAATCCATTTTAGATTTATTTTATTAACAAAGAGACCATTTAAATTATTCCACTCATTTGAATTTTACTTACAATTCAAATCATCATTAATACATTCAAATTCCATTATTCATTCGCCCTTCCCATAATTATTACCAAAATTAAATCCCAATTCAAACTGGATTTTATTTACCTTCAAATTTTGACCGATTATCAAATTCCATCCATTACAATACAAATTCCATTAATTTGTAATTTAATTCAGTCAATAACATAATCCATATTAGTTTTCAATCCACTTTCTTAATTTACTCTGAATTCATTCATAATATCACCATTTTCCAATTATTTCATTTGGCACATTTAAATTTTCTACCTTTCCTTTTTACTCCTATAAATAGAATCTAAATTTCTTTCAATATTATTTATTACACAACTGAAATTCAATTTCAATTTCATTACCCAACAAACCTTATTCTCCCCATACATAAGTTCAAGACTTATTTTCCACTTAAGAACATTCACATTTATGTTCTCATTTTGCTTCATTAGACTTTGCATCTCATTTATGGTCAAAATTTAAATTTGCCACACCCTTCAACTCTTTCCATTAATGAATTCCAATTTCACTCCCATTCAAGAGTTTAAGTTGCTCATTTAAGTCCTCTTCCATTTAATAAATTTGCAACTTTACTTCCATTCAAGATTTTAAAGTGCTCACTTAAGTCCATTCTCATTTTATAATCTCCAATTTAAGTTACTTAATAACTTAAGAATGTGGATTCCTTAATGCAATTATAAGCAATTTACATTTCACCTTTTATATCCAATTCATTTAGATTGGATTCATTTTCAAATTCCCAAATTTTAATTCTCCATATACAAGTTCAAAACTTGTTTACTAACTGAAGTTCATTCACTTCTCTATATCCCACTTTACCTTATCTCAATTCACATTTCATTTGAGATTAGATTTTTAAATTCACCATTTCATTTCATTATTTCTCATTGTGATTATAATTTCCATTTTTATTTTATAAGTTCACTAACTTATTTATTTTAAAGCTTATATAGCTCATTTTAATCCTTCTCCATCATATAACCACAATTTCAAATTTTATATATATGTGTATCACTGAAATTTTAAGAATACAAATCTTCTTCCACCTTAACCCTTTGTAAACCTTTAAATTTATAACCTCAACCATAAGCATAACAATTAATAGCTTGTGGGTCACAATGACTCACAATTTCAAGTCATCTTATATTCCAATCTTAATCCAAATCAACTTATTTTAAGTCCAATTTATTTACTTATCCAAGTTAAATTTGAATTTCCATTCACTTCAATATATTTTATTCACTTTCAATTTTCTCAAATTGAATTTTAATTCCAAGATTTAAGATTTTCATTTCTTCCTTCTTATTAATATTACTTCACTTAACAAATTCAATAGTTGATTCATTTCAACTTTACACATCCTTTATATATAATTTTTCAGAATTCAATTGCCCGGTTTTTATTTCAAAACCAATTTGAAATATATCAAATATATGTATACCCATTTGGTATATCAAATCAAATCTCCATGTTTTCCAGACCAATTTGGTTGTACCCAAAACAATTTGTTCATATCCCAAAACAAATTTCCATTTTTGAAATATCCAAAACAACTGTTATCCCCAACAAATCCAAACAATACCATAACCAATTACTAGGGAAGCAATCCATCACTTTAGAAACTCGAAAATGAATTCTAATGATGTGGCCAGCATCATCAGGATTATTTTCCAGCGACTGAAGTGAGTTCAATGCTTCTTTATCTTTCCAACTTCATTTCAAAACAGTTTCCATTCAAAAATATTTCCCAAAACAACCTTCCATTATTGCCTTCAATACATTGAAAAACATTCCCAAACTTTCCCAGGATTTTAAATTTCCAAACTTTTATTTTCAATACATTTAAAATCCTTTCCAAAACTTCCGGGTTTTAAATTCTGGTTTAAATTCAAATTTTAATTTCACTTCTTATTTGCAACATATTTACTTAATTCTATTTGGTTATAACCATTTCAATTTTATAATCTTATTCACTTATCATTTCAAATTTGGTCAAATTCAAGATTCTTATTTGATTTTCAATATTTGGCAACCAAACAGTCAAATATATATATAATTTCCAGAAAATTATTTCCTTTATATCAAAATATAATTTTGGGTAAAATTATTTCATTTACCCACTTAAAAAAACAATACTATGTCGGTTTATCTTGTTTAAGAGTTTAGAAACCCCTATCGATACGGTTGTACTTCCCGCACCGACCAGAATTCATAAACACTCAACCGATAAGTCAACACAGTATAAAAACAATTTTATATCCACTAACAAGTACGCTCTCATATCTATTAATACGCTCAACTCATTATAGAGTACTATCGACTCTATTAAATGAGTAATTTCCCACCAAAGCCTAGGTTGTCGCCAACCTAAGCTCTGATACCAAGTGTGACAGCCCGCAAATCCGTACCCCTTGAATCAACATTATTCTACCCTAATTGACTCAAGTGGAACAGAAATACGAACCATTGAGGTTAAAAGAAAAGAGATAGAAGAAGAAGAAACTAAACAATATCAGAATCTCACAGTCGCAGCGGAATAAAATATAATAGCAACTATATATCTTTACACAAAATGAAATCTATAACTGTTTATACAACATATCATCAGAGTAACTCATACATCAATCATCACATAACAGACATACCATACAACATAGCATAGCAGCGGATTTATATATAGATAGAATAGTACGTCTCGGACTCCAGCTCCTCTCCTGCCCCATAGCATCCTGACCTGAACAAATAATACTCGGTCTGACCCGAGCATTATAACGAAATAACACCCGAGTCAGTCTGGCATACCAGCTGATAATAATGCACACAATTGATTATTAAAGTTTCAAAAATCCTTTTGAAAACAAAAGCATCTCGTAAGACCACGCCACAAATAAACATGTCGGGTTTTTACCTTACGATAGCTAAAACACTTTTTATAGAAATCCTCTGATATTATAATAGGGTCTATTTACAAATACTTATAAAATAGCCGAAATTGTTACATTATTAAATTCCAGCTACTAGCCACCGAAGTGGGTAATACAAACAAAACTCGTAAAAGGCTCGTAGGGAAAATGGATTTCCAACAATGACTAGGCACTGGGGTACCACCTATCACAGTACGTGGTCTAGATCACAGTACCGAGGACTACTCCCTTCGTCCCCTGCAACACAAGACCGGAATCACCTATGGGCAATTCTGAATAAGATCACCCCGCGGTTGGGATCAGCAACCGCACCACTAAGCCGAAATAAAAAGGAACCTCTAGACAGGGATGACCTTACTCTCCAGTGGGGGCTACCCACGAAGCCTTGCTGCATATCCCCTGATTTTCAGTCATTCCCGGTTGATGAGGCTTGAGGCTTAACGTTACCTTTAGAACGTTTCCACTTAGAATGCCCATCGTCCACCTGACGATGTTTCGCAAGCATTCATCCATACAAGTCCGTCCCGGGTTCGAACGGAACCGAAGGCACTATTCCTACTACATCCATTTTGGAAATATCCTCAGGATTAGTAGCGACTAGCCCTTGCCCTTCACTGCTCCATCTTCGACTCCGAAAAACGTTTTATCGCACGAAAACGTACAAACCGGATCGAAGTGGTTTTCGAGAAATAAATCTCGATCCCGGTCTCTTCGAAACGATCAACGCATTTGTCCAATATTGATAGTCGGTGATTTAACTATCAATTTATATTCATAAACATCCATAGCATCCATCACACAATAAATAATTCCCAAATTATTTATTTACCTCAAATATCTTTAAAAGATATATTACCAAATTTCCAAATCTCATTTGAAAACATTTCTCAAAATTCCTCCTTTACAAGGTAAATCATTTACCATATATTTCCATTGGAAATATCCAAGTTCAAAACAGTTTAGATTTAAAACAGTTAAAAACATTTTAATTTAAAGTATACTTTAAATAGATAAATTTACTACTAATTATTTAATCAAAATATAATTCCAAAATATTTAAAGCAAAACTGTTTAAAAGATATAGCTTAATTTAAATTAAGGTTAAGTTATACTATATATTAAAATAAAGTGGTAAAAAGATTAACTCTTATTTCAATATACTTAGGTCAAAACTAGCTTTTAAAACAAATCCATTTGTAAACATAATTATTAAAATATTTATAAAATTTTACTATTGCTAATTTATAAAAAATCACTTTAAAATAATAATTTTTAAAACATTCTTTAAAATTAGTTTAGATTTTAAACTTTCTTTTTATAAAATCAATTTAAAACTCGAACTTGGATTTTCCCTAGGAAATCTCATTTCTACTAAATCATCACAGAAATCCTTCTCACGATTTCTGTCCATTTATTAAATTAAGTTTTAGGGTTTTATAACATAAATTTATTTTCCAAAACTTCAACTAATAACATTTATCTTAATTATCATTCCAAATTTTAAAACTTCCAATTTACATTTTAAAATAGATTTCAGATTTTAATCCCTTTAAAATTCATTATTAACCATATCTTTTATTTCTCTAAATTCAATTCATCCATTTATAATTAACTTTGGATTTATAAATTTATCCAACAATATTTCTATACAAATTCATTTCAGTTTTCCATCCAAATCAGGTTTTCAAACATTTATATTCTCTTAATTTCTCATTTAACAATTTCTCAATTTCTTTGAAACCCCATTTAATTTCTTTATAATTTAAACTGCAAATTTCCTTTATAATTAATATTCTGGGTTTATAGTTTAAACCACAACATCACAATGCAATTCAATTCCAAATTTATCAATCTCAATATATAAACAGGTATCATAATCAAATAAGTACTATATTGTGAGGAATCCCGTTGGATCCCTCCAACCTGTTTCCCTGCATCCACAAATATTAGCACAACAGTATATATATCAATTCAATTTGATAATAACTAACATATTCAGCTAAACATCCAAACAAACAATCAATACTAGCTGTCTACTTTACTAGTATCCAGATGTGAGTGAGAATAACTCACCTTGAGTTTCGGCGAGCGTTCGAAATTCAAATTAAATCGAACGACGTTCGATTTAACCTAAATTTCTACTTGCCCAGATTGGTTCCGGATCTGTTCCATCGCGTAGTTCGCGCTCCTGCGATTCCAATGCTATCAAAATCGTCGCAATTTGATAACGTATGAAATACTTATAAATATTATAAATTCCGATTTCAAATATACACAATTTTTTTTTTATACCATCTCAGCCGCACATCCTTCAGAACGAAATCAGGCCGCTCGTCTCTCCTTCCATGCGAACAAGCTCCAGCACGAAGAACCCATCGTGCCGCCCATTAGGGCTTCACCTCACTCCTTCATCACTTGTCGAGACCACGATCAGGTGTCGCCATCTTGAAGCTCTGCACGAGACACACCTTTGCCGGCCAACTCGTCGAGCTCGGCGGTCATTATATCTCGAAATGCGCATGCAAACCCCATACGAACGCAGCCCTCAAACTCCCTCTCCGCTACTCTAAAACCCATCGCCACCGTCCATCTAGAAGAGCTCGGCGAGCTCGTCACTTTTGCAGTTGGAAATTTCTCGTGAAAACTTAAGGATTGAGAGAAAACGAGAGAGAAAGCACGAATATTTTCGGCCATGAATAAAAGCATAGGCGGCGGCTGCTTAAACTAGGGTTTTTGAGAGATATAAATGTATATTTAATATAATTTAATATTATTTTATTAATAAAATCTCTCAGTTTAACAGTTAATGCAAACGAACTCTAATTCTCACGATCCGACAGGCTATCCTGGGGTTTTTCCACGTTCCGGACACAATGGAACAAGTTTCGTAAGCTAATTAGGTCGTAAGTGCGAGTTACAGAATTAAACGTTCAATTTAAAATCAAATCGATTTAAAACGATTTCGATGCGTTTCGAGCTGCCGGGGTCAAACGACAACTCCGATTGCTACGAAAATTGAAATCCGATAATAACTAACTATTACGGATCCAATGAAACTGGTTTCGTCGAATTCCGAGACTGTGCCCCGGAAGGCTATTTTAACTCGTCTATTTAATTAAGCGATTTTCGAAATTATCGAAATCACTCCAAATCTCCACTTTTAAAATTTTATTAACTTAACAATAATTCATATAAAATTTATAAACACATTAAAAATCGTTCTGGTTCATTCTGGACTTAAATCGGATTAATTGCAATATTTAATAATATTAAATTCATTTTAAATTCATATAAAATTCCAAATAATAATCTATTAACTTTTAAATTCTTCCAAAAATCTAACAATATCATTTATAACCTATGGAACTTAAAAATGCATTTAAACATCAATTTTATAACAATTCCCATTCAATTTCCAATTTATTCTCAGTTCTAATAATTATTATTATTACTCTAATTCAAATGGAATCACCATATTTTGAAACTATAACTCATCTTATTAACTCAACCATAGTCTTCTATTATCAAGATTCAAATTAGAATCCATATCCAACATTTAAAATGAATTAAATGTTAAATTTTGGCGACCCAAAATTCCGGGTCGTTACACTCATCGTCCACTTGACGATGTTCTGAAAGCATTCAATCCATACAAGTTTGTTCCGGGTTCGAACGAAACCGAAGGCACTATCTCGTTGCACTCATTTTGGAATCACCCTAAGAGCCAACGACCACAGCCCTTGCACTCTAAAACACCATCTCGAACCTATAAGTACTATTCCGTCAAACTCATTACGGAATCACCCACAGAGTTATATTAACGTATAGTCCTTACAACTCGAGTCTTCACTTGCTCCACTTGGATTCACGATCTAACGTCTAATTGGAATCGATGTGGTTTTCGGATTGCAAATATGGAAACCCAATCCCGGTCTCATCGAAACCAAACGCCATTTTAAAGTCCAAGTTGTACTTAAGGGTTTTAAACAATTAAACTTATATTCAGGATGACATAAACAAATAGATGAATCATATTATCACAATAGATAATTCATAACAACATTCATCTTCACAAAGCAGCATATCACATATCATAGATATCCAAATCATCCAGTATCAACCAATATCAATCATCCAACATCAATCACTCAATATTGATCATCCAATATCGATCAATCAACCAATATCAATCAATCAACCAAGCAGAATTGATTAACTCTTAATCAATTGGATTAATCCTAAATCCTTCTTTATTTATTTATTACAAATAAATTAATCATCTCTTAATGATTTTCTTCAAATAAATCTTCCTTGATTAATTATACTTTAATTACATTCAAGTAATTATCCTTAACCATATACAGTAATTAACCCTTAGTTACTATCATTAATTACAATAATTAATGATCATTCATTTACTTCCATTAATTAATCAATTATAATTAATTACATTAAATCTCAATAAATTACAATACATTAATTAATTACTTATATTAATCAACCTTGATTAATATCATTAGTTACATTAATTAATAATTTCTTTAATTAATTAAATAATTAACTTGTAATTAATCATCTCATTAATCATAAACATTAATTAACAATTGTAATTACTAAACTTAATTAATTAACTTCTTATTTAATTAAGTTAACCCTTTGATTAATATATCTAATTAATTAATCTTTAATTACTTCATTAAGTAATTATTATTCAATTAAATTAATAAATGAATCCTTAATTAATTACTTTATTAATTAATTATTTAATTTAAATTAATTACACTTAGTAATTAATCTTAAATTTAATCACATTTCATTAATTAATTAATCTCGTTAATTAACTAAATTAATTAAGTAATTAACCCCTAATTACTTACATAAGTAATTATCTTCAAATTACTTTATTAATAAATCTTGATTACTTTCTTAATTAATTATTTAACAAGCAATCATTTCCATCATTAAACAATCCTTAATACTTTAATTAATTAATTACTCCATAATCAATTAACTTCATACAATTATATTAGTCAATCCTTAGATTAATATTATCATGTGATTATTCATTAATCACTTTAACTTTAATTACTCCCATGAGTAATTTCTACTAAATACTTCATTAAGTAATTACTATTCTTAATTACATTCAATAAATAACCATTAATTACTTCATTAAGTAATTACACTTAATTAATTTATAATTAAGTGATTATTAAAGTTAAATAAACAATTTACTAATTATTTAAAATTAATTAAATAATCAATTAATTAACTTATTATATTTCAAAATCTTTAATTAATTAAGAAAACCATAAATCTTAATTAATCTTTTACTTATATACAAATCATATTTAAATTAAGTATTCTTAAGTTTATAACAAAGATAAGTTAACCATACTTATCTTCATAAATAAATTATTTGAATTAATCAAATTTTAACAACTTAAAAACAAATTATACTATTTGGATTTCAAAATTAAATAATAACCTTATTTGAACATAAGGAATTTAGAAATCAAATTTCAAATTTAAAATACTTTAAATTATCTAACTTTAATCTTATTCCTTTGCAATATAAATTTTAAAAACCTTGTTATTAAAACCTTACCTTAAGATTCACTTAAATTTTGATTAATTCTTAATTTGAAAACACGTCTTTATAATTAAAAATTATAAAATTTAGTTAAGTTAATTATTTCCAAAAGAAATCATTTTTAACAAATTTAAAAACTTAAAATAAATTCAATCAATACCTTTTAAAAATTTGATTTACAAACAACGGGTTTTAACTTGTAAGTTTATTTCCTTATAAACTTGTTTAAAATTTTAAAACTTGATCTCACTAACAAGTTAATTTTTGCAACTTATCATTTACAGAACTATCCAGAACAACGTCCAAACTCGAGTACGAAACCCAAATGACACGAGTCTTCCCCGAGTCCTAACTCCATGATCACTTACTTCGAGTCGTTCCTCCAGAAATACGAGAGCTAACCCGAGACGTTCTCGTCTTCTCCAAACAAAACCTCCCTGAACCCAAATCCGTGCACCATGTACACGTGTGTACATGCGCGATCCCCTTCGGCCGCCGACGACCGTCGCGTCCATCACCTACGATCCCTTGAGCGCGTACGAACCCAATACCAAACTCAGATCCAACAAATTCACACGAAACACAAATTCGGCCCTCACATCGAAATCTGCAGCAAACAACGACCACCAAAACTCCCTTTTGCCGACCATCACGCCGCCGTTTATTCTTGCCGGCCCCTCCATCGTGATGCCACCACCAAGATCGTCAACCTCCCCAAATGCGATCGAACCCGAACCCATAACCAAGTCGCAATTCAACTTCGACAGCAAACCGAACATCAAGCAAGCTTAAACCCTAATTGTTCCAAATTCGAACAAATCATTCATAGGAAAGATTATTCAACATTTTTCCCTTCATCTACACTTCAAATGCTAGCCTCGCTCTAAATTTCAACTCGAATCATCAAGTAGTTCAACGGCAATTCATCAAAACAACCCAAAAGTTCAAACCCAAAATTCACGATAAATACCCAATTAAAAATTACAATTTGCATATCTAAATTCGTGATTTACCATCACGATTACATGCATGAAACTCATTTTCGAATTTAAGAGAGTAATTTTTTTTTACAAAAACTTAGTTTTACTGTAAAACTTTTATTTATACTTATTTGTTGCATTAAAACTTTTGGAACTATTTTCATGATCTTCATTTTTCATTTACAAAAAAATTTCATTCATGCATTCAAGACAAATATGAATCAAATCGGGAAATTTGGATTCTTGAAACGAAGGTCACAGTTTTTCTCTTTATCAAACAGAGTACAAACATCACATATATAGTCCATGTTTGCATATAAATATAACTATAAATTCAATTATAAAAACTAAATGATTTCCATGCAATACCAATATCAATTCACATGCATTAGGATCAGAATTCAACTTAACTGTTTTAAAATCAATTTACTCACCTTAATGTAGAGCAAGCCTGAACATTTTATTTTAAAATAGGTGCTTTGCTTAAGAAACTGGATGCATGCTTTCCATTGATTGATTAAAACTGTTGAACAGATCTGATTTGAATTGTAGGTTGATTCTTTATCTTAGTTGCAGACTTCAATTCGTAGGTTGAAGTAGAATCTCCATTTAGTTGCAGGATTTGAAAATTGCAGGTTCTACTTGATGTTGCAGATTGATTTGCAGATTTCATTTGAAGGTTGTAGCTTTTAAATTGAATTCAGATTTGTCTTTTGCTTTTGGATTTTGGAATTCAAGTTTTCAGGTTTACTGATTATTATTTTCTTTACTGAAATAGAAAATAGTTTGAAGAAAAGGAAAGATATATTTTAAATTTCAAAATGAAGGCCACTTGTTTGGTAACTTACATTTGTCATTAATCTAACTTGAATGATTAACAAGTGTTATAAAGTGCCTTAGAATATTTACACATGTTTTATTAGTATTTTAATAAATTTTTATTTAGTTTAAATGTAAATATAAACTTACATATAATTTACTAAATACATAAATACTTATGTATGCATTTTAAAAATCTAAAACACTTATTTTTATACACTTACTTATTTAAATTACTTAATTAATAAATATTAGTTCACTTTTAAAAGAAAATATGCTAAAACTAATTAATGTAAATATATCCTTATACATGTATTTTATAAATGTAAAACCTTTATTTTTAGCGTTGAAGAAATAATTTTTAAGAGAAAGTTTATTGATAACTTTATATATATATATATATATTTATAACCATTTCAAATTTTAAACATTTTAAAACAAAACAAAACTTTGTTTAAATCTTTTTAAACTATCATATTTAAAATAAATAACAATCTTATATTTTTAAAAACAAACAATTTTTTATAATTGAAAATAATTTGATTAATCTAAATTAACTTTTTGAAAACATAAATTAAAACAAAGCTTTAAATCACAATTCATATATATATATATATATATATATATATATATATAAATTATCAATAGATTAAATTAAATTTCAAAACAACATCAAATTATAACATATACTTACATATACATTACAATTTGATTAATCTAAATTAACTTTTTGAAAACATAAATTAAAACAAAGATTTAAATCACAATTCATATATATATATATATATATAAATTATCAATAGATTAAATTAAATTTCAAAACAACATCAAATTATAACATATACTTACATATACATTACAATTTGAAGATTTTTCTTTATTTAAACAAAAGATTTTCTATTCAAAATATATATCAAATATATATATATATATATATATATATATATATTATAAACAGAATAAAATTTCAATAGCTTTGACAAATAGTTCTTATCAAATTTAAATTGTTAGAAAGATACTGATCAAAATTACCAGATTAAATATTTATTAACCATTAAAAGATTAAATTTACCAATTTAAATTGAAATTATAAATAAAAATTATCAAATCAATTTAATTATTATACAGATTATTAAATTGATATTGCCCAAAATTCCGGGTCGTTACAATCCTCCCCCCTTAAAAGAATTTCGTCTCCGAAATTTAAAAGCAAAGGTAATTTAATAACCCAGCAAAGATTTTAATTCAATCAGCAAAGCATACTTATCAATCAGTTACTAACAATTAAAGCAATCAATCACACAAACAAACTTAACTAATTATTCTAACACAAATCAGAATAAATTTCTAATGCTCTCTCGAGTTTCCCAAGTATAAATCACCGGGAGACTCGCTCGACAGAAGCTAACAAACTACACTACCAAAATCCAGAGCTCCTCTCATCTCTAGATCCATCATTATGAACAGAACATCAGACTATACTCAAGTCTAGCTCAACTTCCAAATCCAACTAAACTGCAGATTCAACAACCAATGATGAATCGTACACGTATTCTCTCAGAGATACGTGAAATACAATGAATTCCAGTTATCCAAACTGGCAATTCAATCTTATCCTATCAAAATACAGATAAGAAATCTCAAATGCCTCAGCACTAGCCATCCAATCTTATCCAACTACTGCTCTCTTAACCACAGAAATCTTAACAACAATGAAGTCTCCAACTTCGAATTCCAAACCCCTTATCTCGTATCTGTATAACTCAATAGAAAATCCTGGGCTGCCAATCTTCTCCCTGATCAACTCAACCTATGCTGATGCTACTAGAAACAACTAGACCAAAGCAAACCAGTTTCTGGATCCTATCCAACAGAAAAATATTCCAAAATCCGACGAAATCTAGAGCACAAGCTCTACTTCTCAAGCAATAGCAAACATAACTTATTTTCTTCCTCGCACGGCTGCTACCTTGCTTCTGCTGCACAACTCTGATTCTGAAATAGATAAGAATACTATTGATGAACACGAGTACAAATTTATCCACTAAATCCGGGAAACTTTGTCCATCAAATCCATAATATCTGAGTGACTCATCTGACTCGGTCACAAAACCGTACTACAGAATCCAATTCAAAAACTAGATCCGACCAATCCAAACTCCAAAAATTTCTGAGCTGCTATACCAACTCTTCCTATTAGGCTGACTACCAAAATCACTTCTGTAACCAAAACAATATGGAACTCAACTCCAGATGCAGACAACTTCTGATTACTCCAGCAGCTCCTACTTCCACATAAGAACCCTCAGCCTTAACAAAAAATCGCCCAAGATAAATTCCAAACTAATCGCAAGTCGCTTTTGCGATCCTACCTAGTTTGGATTCCAAAGAAACTGTCCTCTCTTTACCAATTAGAACAGCCTTAAAGCTTTTCCAAACCAGGTTAACCTTTCAAGAAACATTCACCATCTGCCCGGACTGCTGATAGATGAACCACCAAGATTTCTGAACCATCAGAGAAACGACCACACTGCTGCTTCCAAACTCAACTTCGATGAAACTGTGAACTAAAAGACCTTCTCGTCAGCACACTGAACAGTTCGAGCTGCACTGCTACCACAGCTAACCAAAGACTTCTAATCCAAAGGCTTCTCCAAACCCAAAACTATCAGCAAACCACACAAAAGACCTACGAGATGTCAGACATCCTCTCAAGGAATTCGGGCTCCCAACCAAGCATCGACATCTCGCTCTCCTTAAAGGATGGCAAATGAGACCATGCCAAAGCGAAGCAACTCATAGACCTTAGTCTCATATTCCAGAACAGCCAACCTCCATGCTAAAGATACAGACAACTTCTACACAGACGAATCTTCCCTGCGGCAGGTAAGACTGCTCCAAAACTACTACTAAAACTGCTTCAAAAGTAAACATCTTCGAAAATATCCATGGGTGTTGCATCTCATCATGCAGTTACCAAGATACCATCACTTACTTCAGCATTTCCGACAGATCCAAACTTACACTTCAAAGATAAACTTCGAATCTTTAAAAAGATTTCCTTCGGATATCAGAGAAATTCTTATTACAAACTACAAATCTCACTCGAGATGGTATTGGGTCTACAGTCTCGACAAATATACTTCCAAACACAACATATGGACCTCTTCCATCAATGGTAGTCGTGTTACACACAAACCACTACTCCATCTACCTCTAAAACTTATGTTGGAAAATCCAAACAGATAACCCAACAGATCAGGTATATATATATATATATATATATATATATATATATATATATATTACAAGTACGCTCTCTCAAGAAAGATACATTCCAGAGCCTAGGTATTCACTCAACCTAATGCTCTGATACAAACTAAGACGACCCGACTTCCTATCTCCAGGAAGACGCATCGTTAATGAAGAAAGAAAGGGATAGAAGAAGAAAAGGTATCACGTAAGACTTCCCACACATAAACATGGAAAAAAATTTACTTACACTAGCCAAAATATTTGATAGGAAATCCAGTGATATTATAATAGTGTCTAGGGTTTTCAAATAAATATGAAATAGCCGAAATTGTTATATTCATTAAATTCCAGCTACTAGCCACAAAAGTGGGTAATACAAACAAAACCGTAGGGTCTCGTAGGAAGAATGGGTTTCCATCAATGGCAGGGCTACTGGGGTACCACCCGTCACAGTACGTGGCCTAGATCAACGTACCGAGGAGCCACCCTAACTCCCCTGAAACACAAGGTCGGGACCATTCCTTACTGAACAGTCCCAAACAAGACCACCCCGGCAGTTGTCCGGATCAACTGCCCCACACAGCCGAAATAAAAAGGGACTTCTAGATAGGGGAAAATCTTGCTCTCCAGTGGGAGCTACCCACGAAGCCTTGTTGCACCTCCCATGTTTTAGCCATTCCTGGTTGATGAGGCTTGAGGCTGCGATTACCTTTATAGAACACATCTCTTAGAATGCTCATCGTCCACCTGACGATGTTCTGAAAGCATTCAATCCATACAAGTTCGTTCCGGGTTCGAACGAAACCGAAGGCACTATCTCGTTGCACTCATTTTGGAATCACCCTCAGAGGCAACGACCATAGCCCTTGCACTCTAAAACACCATCTCGAGCCTATAAGTACTATTCCATCAAACTCGTTATGGAATCACCCACAGAGTTATACTGACGTATAGTCCTTACACCTCGAGTCTTCACTTGCCACTTGGATTCACGACCTAACGTTTAATTGGAATCGACGTGGTTTTCGAATTCCAAATATGGAAACCCAATCCCGGTCTCATCGATACCAAACGCCATTTTAAAGTCCAAGTTGTACTTTAGGGTTTTAAACAATTAAACTTATATTCAGGATGACATAAACAAATAGATGAATCATATTATCACAATAGATAATTCATAACAACATTCATCTTCACAAAGCAGCATATCACATATCATAGATATCCAAATCATCCAGTATCAAGCAATATCAATCACCCAATATCAATCACTCAATATTGATCATCCAATATCAATCAATCAACCAATATCAATCAATCAACCAAGCAGAATTGATTAACTCTTAATCAATTGGATTAATCCTAAATCCTTCTTTATTTATTTATTACAAATAAATTAATCATCTCTTAATGATTTTCTTCAAATAAATCTTCCTTGATTAATTATACTTTAATTACATTCAAGTAATTATCCTTAACCATATACAGTAATTAACCCTTAATTACTATCATTAATTACAATAATTAATGATCATTCATTTACTTCCATTAATTAATCAATTGTAATTAATTACATTAAATCTTAATTGATTACAATACATTAATTACTTATATTAATCAACCTTGATTAATATCATTAGTTACATTAATTAATCAATGATCCTTATTAATTAATAATTCCTTTAATTAATTAAATAATTAACTTGTAATTAATTATCTCATTAATCATAAACAGTAATTAACAATTGTAATTACTTAACTTGATTAATTAACTTCTTATTTAATTAAGTTAACCCTTTGATTAATGAATCTAATTAATTAATCTTTAATTACTTCATTAAGTAATTATTATTCAATTAAATTAATAAATGAATCCTTAATTAATTACTTTATTAATTAATTACTTAATTTAAATTAATTACACTTAGTAGTTCATCTTAAATTTAATCACATTTCATTAATTAATTAATCTCATTAATTAACTAAATTAATTAAGTAATTAACCCTTAATTACTTACATAAGTAATTATCTTCAAATTACTTTATTAATAAATCTTGATTGCTTTCTTAATTAATTATTTAACAAGCAATCATTTCCATCATTAAACAATCCTTAATACTTTAATTAATTAATTACTCCATAATCAATTAACTTCATACAATTATCTTAGTCAATCCTTAGATTAATAACATCATGTGATTATTCATTAATCACTTCAACTTTAATTACTCCCATGAGTAATTTCTACTAATTACTTCATTAAGTAATTACTATTCTTAATTACATTCAATAAATAACCATTAATTACTTCATTAAGTAATTACACTTAATTAATTTATAATTACGGGATTATTTAAAATTAAATAAACAATTTACTAATTATTTAAAATTAATTAAATAATCAATTAATTAACTTATTCTATTTCAAAATCTTTAATTAATTAAGAAAACCATAAATTTTAATTAATCTTTTACTTATATACAAATCATATTTAAATTAAGTATTCTTAAGTTTATAACAAAGATAAGTTAGCCATATCTATCTTCATAAATAAATTATTTGAACTAATCAAATTTTAACAACTTAAAAACAAATTATACTATTTTGATTTCAAAAATAAATAATAACCTTATTTGCAAATAAGGAATTTAGAAATCAAATTTCAAATTTAAAATAATTTAAATTATCTAACTTTAATCTTATTCCTTTGCAATATAAATTTTAAAAACCTTGTTATTAAAACCTTACCTTAAGATTCACTTAAATTTTGATTAATTCTTAATTTGAAAACACTTCTTTATAATTAAAAATTATAAAATTTAGTTAAGTTAATTATTTCCAAAAGAAATCATTTTTAACAAATTTAAAAACTTAAAATAAATTCAATCAATACCTTTTAAAAATTTGATTTATAAACAACGGGTTTTAACTTGTAACTTTATTTCCTTATAAACTTGTTTAAAATTTTAAAACTTGATCTCACCAACAAGTTAATTTTTGCAACTTATCATTTACAGAACTATCCAGAACAACGTCCAAACTCGAGTACGAAACCCAAATGACACGAGTCTTCCCCGAGTCCTAACTCCATGATCACTTACTTCGAGTCGTTCCTCCAGAAATACGAGAGCTAACCCGAGACGTTCTCGTCTTCTCCAAACAAAACCTCCCTGAACCCTAATCCGTGCACCACGTACATGTGTGTACGTGCGCGATCCCCTCCGGCCGCCGACGATCGTCGCGTCCATCACCTACAGTCCCTTGAGCGCGTACGAACCCAATACCAAACTCAGATCCAACAAATTCACACGAAACACAAATTCGACCCTCACATCGAAATCTGCAGCAAACAACGACCACCAAAAATCCCCTTTGCCGACCATCACACCGCCGTTTATTCTTGCCGACCCCTCCATTGTGATGCCACCACCAAGATCATCAACCTCCCCAAATGCGATCGAACCCGAACCCATAACCAAGTCGCAATTCAACTTCGACAGCAAACCGAACATCAAGCAAGCTTAAACCCTAATTTTTCCAAATTCGAACAAATCATTCATAGGAAAGATTATTCAACATTTTTCCCTTCATCTACACTTCAAATGCTTGCCTCGCTCCAAATTTCAACCCGAATCATCAAGTAGTTCGACGGCAATTCATCAAAACAACCCAAAAGTTCAAACCCAAAATTCACGATAAATACCCAACTAAAAATTACAATTTGAATATCTAAATTCGTGATTTACCATCACGATTACATGCATGAAACTCATTTTCGAATTTAAGACAGTAATTTTTTTTACAAAAACTTAGTTTTGCTGTAAAACTTTTATTTATACTTATTTGTTGTATTAAAAATTTTGGAACTATTTTTATGATCTTCATTTTTCATTTACAAACAAATTTCTTTCATGCATTTAAGACAAATATGAATCAAATTGGGAAATTTGGATTCTTGAAACAAAGGTCACAGTTTTTCTCTTTATCAAACAGAGTACAAACATCACCTATACAGTCCATGTTTGCATATAAATATAACTATAAATTAAATTATTAAAACTAAATGATTTCCATGCAATACCAATATCAATTCACATGCATTAGGATCAGAATTCAACTTAACTGTTTTTAAAATCAATTTACTCACCTTAATGCAGAGCAGGCCTGAACATTTTATTTTGAAAAAGGTGCTTTACTGAAGAAAATGGATGCATGCTTTCCATTGATTGATTAAAACTGTTGAACAGATCTGATTTGAATTGCAGGTTGATTCTTTATCTTTGTTGCAGACTTCAATTTGCAGGTTGAAGTAGAATCTCCATTTAGTTGCAGGATTTGAAAATTGCAGATTCTACTTAATGTTGCAGATTGATTTGCAGACTGAAGGTTGTAGCTTTTAAATTGAATTCAGATTTGTCTTTTGCTTTTGGATTTTGGAATTCAAGTTTTCAGGTTTACTGATTATTATTTTCTTTGCTGAAATAGAAAATAGTTTGAAGAAAAAGAAAGATATGTTTTAAATTTCAAAATGAAGGCCACTTGTTTGGTAACTTACATTTGTCATTAATCTAACTTGAATGATTAACAAGTGTTATAAAGTGCCTTAGAATATTTACACATGTTTTATTAGTATTTTAATAAATTTGTATTTAGTTTAAATATAAATATAAACTTACATATAATTTACTAAATACATAAATACTTATGTATGCATTTTAAAATTTTAAAACATTTATTTTTGTACACTTACTTATTTAAATTACTTAGTTAATAAATATTAGTTCACCTTTAAAAGAAAATATGCTAAAACTAATTATAATGTTAATATATCCTTATACATGTATTTTATAAATCTAAAACCTTTATTTTTAGTGTTGAAGAAATAATTTTTAAGAGAAAGTTTATTGATAACTTTATATATATATTTATAACCATTTCAAATTTTAAACATTTTAAAACAAAACAAAACTTTGTTTAAATTTTTTAAACTATCATATTTAAAATAAATAACAATCTTATATTTTACAAACAAATAATTATTTTATAATTGAAAACAATTTGATTAATCGAAATTAACTTTTTGAAAACATAAATTAAAACAAAGCTTTAAATCAAAATTCATATATATATATATATATATAAATTATCAATAAATTAAATTAAATTTCAAAACAATATCAAATTATAACATATACTTACATATACATTACAATTTGAAGATTTATCTTTATTTAAACAAAAGATTCTCTATTCACAACATATATCAATATATTATAAACAGAATAAAATTTCATTAGCTTTGACAAATAATTTTTATCAAATTTAAATTGTTAGAAAGATACTGATCAAAATTACCAGATTAAATATTTATTAACCATTAAAAGGTTAAATTTACCAATTTAAATTAAAATTATAAAGAAAAATTATCAAATCAATTTAATTATTATACAGATTATTAAATTGATATTGCCCAAAATTCTGGGTCGTTACAGATGGTGGCCGAGCTATGCAAAATAGAAAACAAAAGAAATGAGGGAAGAGAAGGAGAAAGAGAAAGAGGATGCCATGAGAACTTACTGTAAAAAAAAATTCTTCGGGAAAAAAATGAGAAATGAGATGTGAGAAATACTTTTTGTACATGAATTAGAAAGGGAAGTGGTGGCTAGGGCAAAATTAAAGAACGGCTAAGAGATGTGAACGGCTAGAAAAATGAAGAGGCCTTACTTCCTATCCAAGAAAAGGAACCTAAGTCTATTTGAATTTCCAAGCAAAAATTCAACTAAAAATCAAATAAAAATCACATAAAAGTCCAAACAAAGGAGAAAATAGAAAATAAAATATAAATAGGAATGAAGTAGAAAAATACATAATAGAAAATAAATAGAGAAATGATGAAAATAATCGCGTGCAAAACACTGAAAGTTATCAAATTTAAAAAGTATAAAACGGAACTTGTCGAAACGAAAAGCAGCACGAACGTTAGAATCAAATATAGTTCCAAAGAAAAAGATTAGAAATTAAAAATCCAAATTTAAATTTTTTTCAACTGAAAGTCAAAGTTTGACCACAGTTGACCAAAATATAAAATTTTCAGAAAATAATTATTTTGTTGTATTTGGAAATTAAATTATAAACAAAATCCAAAATTACATTGGAAAATTCCAAAATTTCAAATTTAAATTATTTAAAAATCAAAAATTTCAATTAAATTGAATTAAAAATATTTACAAAATTTATAGATTGTTACACTCTCCCTGACTCAAAAATTTTCTTCCTCGAAAAAGAACGAGACATGGAAAAAAGGAAGGATGAGATAGAAAAGCAAATAGTACTTGAAACAAACAATTCCGGATTCGAAGAACGCATGCTTTCCTCCGTCTCCCAGGTACAATCCTGATCATCGGTACTCCACTACACTTTGACCAGGTTGAAAGATTTCCTTCTCAGCTGCTTTGTACCTCTTTTGATAATACAAAGTGGCTTCATCTCGATAGTAAAATTAGGCTCAATATCCAAACTCTCGAGAGCAGAAGGCTGGACAATCAAAGATGGATCATGCAGGTATCGACGAAGATGCGAAACATGGAATACATTATGCACTCCAAAAAACTTCTCAGGAACCAATTCTCTCAGAGATACGTAAAGGACCAACAAACCTAGGAAAGAGCTTCCCTCTACGACCAAACCGAATCACATTCTTTAAAGGAGAGACCTTAAGGAAAACCAGATCACCAACAGAAAACTCAAACTCCTCCTACGCCGATCAACATACTTTTTCTTCCTATCCTGAGCAATCCTCATCTTCCTCTTAATCTCCTCAACCTTCTTCGAAGCCTCTAAAATCATATCAGGACCAAGAACTAAACGATTACCAGATTCAATCCAACAAGACGGAGATCTACAAGGTCTTCCATAAAGAGCAGCAAACTGAGACATTTCAATACTAGCCTGAATTCAAAGATGAAATGAGATAGATAAAATACTACGATAAGATTAAAATAGAAGACTGAAAATATACCTGATAACTGTTGTTATAGGTGAATTCAACAAGATGGAGACGATCTTCCCAAGATCCTCCATAATCCAGAACATAAGCATGAAGAAGATCCTCTAGAATCTAATTCACTCTTTCCGTCTGACCGTTGGTCTGTGGATGGTAAGCAGTGATCTGATTCAAAAGTGTACCCAAAGATTCCTAAAAAGCTTTCCAAAAGTGACCGGTAAAGATAGGATCTCGATCATAAACAATACTGATAGGGACACCATGGAGATGAATAATCTCCCTCATAAGATCTCACCAAGACTGGAAGCATAACGGAAAGATTTGACCGAAGTGAAATGAGCTGACTTGGTCAATCTATCCACAATAACCCAAACACTCTCATTATCCCTTCAAGATCTAGAAAATCCATCAATAAAATCGATGGAGACCTATTCCCATTTCCAATTGGGAATCTCAAGGGGCTGCAACAAATTAGGGGTCGTCTGATGATCTGCCTTGACTTGCTGACAAGTCGCACATCTTCTAACAGAGATAGAGATATCTCGCCTCATACCTCTCCACCAATAAAGCTTCTTTATGTTCTGATACATCCTAGTCACACCAGGATGAATAGAAAGTCTAGATCGATGATTTTTCCGAAGTAATTCTGCCTCAATGCATCAACATTCGGGACACAAATCCGATTATTAATCCCCAAAATACCTTTATCATTGATCTGAGTTCCACTACCATCAGGGCTACTTCCACCAACTCTGCTACGAACGCTCTCCTTAATCAATCTGATGATCCTATCCTCATCCTGCTTAGCAATGATACGATCCAAAAGAGGAGAAGAAGAAGCAACAAGCTAACACAACATAGCCTTCTTCCTACTCAAAGCATCAGCCATAACATTAGCCTTCCCAGTTGTATAGCTAATGTCGAGATCATAAGAAGCAAGAAACTCAAGCCACCGAACCTGACGATGATTCAAATCCTTTTGGGTGAAGATATATTTCAAAGACTGATGATCAGTAAAGAGCTCAAATTTAGCACCCAAAAGATGATGTCTCCAAAGCTTCAAAGCAAAGACAACAGCAAGCAATTCCAAATCATGAGCTGCATAATTGGCCTCATGGGTCCTTAACTAGCCACTGGCATAAGCAATCACCTTACCATCTTGCATCAGAACAGCTCCCAAACTCTCACGACTAAGTGTATACCGTTAATCCCTCATTTCCATTTAGAACGGTAAGTACTGGTGCGGAAGTAAGCTTACTCTTGAACTCATTGAATGCAGCTTTACACTTATCACGCCATATAAACTTAACATTCTTATGAGTCAAAGCAGTGAGAGGTGCAGCAATCCGAACAAAATTCTCAATGAATCTCCGATAATAACCGGCAAGGCCCAGAAAACTGTGAATATCAGATGGAGTCCTAGGAGTTTCCTAATCTTGTAATATAATAGGGAGAAATAAAGACCACGGGCAAGAAGAATGATCATATTATAGAAAGAGAAGAAAAGAAAGACTTACGTTGATCGCAGCGATCTTGTCTAGATCAACTGAAACTCCATTACTAGAAACAATATGCCCGAGAAATCGGACTTCATCCCTCCAGAAATGGTATTTCGAGAACTCAGCCTTCAACTGATGAATTCTAAGAGTCTCCAGAACAAATTTCATATGTGACTCATGCTCTTCCCTTGTCTTGGAGGAGACAAGGATATCATCAACAAAGACTAGAACAAACTTATTAAGCACATCACAAAAACATTATTCACCAAATCAACAAAGAAAGCAGGAGCGTTAGTCAGACCAAAAGGCATGACTAACCATTCATAAAAACCATTCTCAGTATGGAAAGTAGTCTTGGGAATAATTTCCTCAGCAACTCTAAGCTGGTTAAAACCTGTGGCAAGATCAAGTTGAGAGAAAACAGTCGCTCCATAGAGCTGATCAAACATATCATTAATGCGAGGTATAGGATATCTGTTCCTCATAGTGGGCTTGTTCAACTACCTATAATCAACACGCATCATCAAAGAACCATCATACTTAGTGATGAAAACCACTGTTGCACCCCATTCAAAATGGTTAGGTCCGATCAGACCTTTGGAGAACAAGTCCTCAATTTGCTTCCTCAACTCAACCTTCTCACGGGGTGCCATTCTTCTAGGAGGAAGAACTACAGGTCGAGCTCCAGGAATAAGATCAATACGAAAATCAATTTCCCACTTAGGAGGTAAGGAAGTGACTTCACTAAATACATCGAGATAGACTCTGACTACAGGAGTCGAATGAATATCATCAGGAGAAGCATCAAGAGAATAAATAAAGCTGCCAGCAAAATCCTGGGGCAACTACACTGAATCACCAAAGAATCACCTTTATCACCAATAACAGAGACAATTTGGGAATTACAAGAGATAACAGGATCATGCTTCTTCAGCCAATCACCCCCAAGCAATAGATCAAAAGCATCAAAACCCAGAAAAAAGAAGTCACCAAAAAACCGATAGCCAGAATGGAAGAGTTTCACATTTCTACAAATCCTACAAAGGTTCGCAGGACTACCAATAGGATTTGAAACAAACAAAGACACAGAAGCAAACTCAGCAGAAAGAAGATGCTAAAATTTGTTACAAAGTTCCACCGAAATAAAGCTATGGGAAGCTTCAGTATCAAATAGAACACGAATAGGCAAATAAAACAGAGAAAAAGTGCCCTGAAGTGTACCTTGGTTATCACTAGGAGCAGAAGCAGGAACAGGTGCAGGAGGTGGAGCTAGTGAAGATGTAGAGGTAACAACAAAAATACCAGAAGACTTTCCCTTCAGCTGAGTAGGGCAGTTGTTCTTGAATTGGCCAGGCTGTAGAAAAATGTGACAGAGATCACGTCTGGCCAACTGAGCTGGAGGAATAGCAGCACCCTAAAGTTGGATAGCTGTTAGCATAATGTCCCTCCTGATACATCTAAAACAAGTAATGGAGGATAGGTCGATCGACTGCCTCTGAGATGAAGAAGATCCCAAGCCTGAAGTCTTGTTCTGATTCTTCTTCTGATGGCGAAAGTTGGGCTTTCTCTTCTTAGGATAACTAGATAAAGACTGAGATGAAGCAGAACGAGCAGCAAGAGGATCCTTAGAAGTAGGATTCTCATATCTAATGGCCATATCCATCAGAGTGGTAAAAGGGCTATACACATAAGGGATGAGATGATCATAGTACTCCGGACGGGCACCATCAATGAACTTTTCGTTCTTCTTAAGAGGAGTGTCAATCAGATTAGGGCCAAACTTAGAAAGTTCATTGAACTTCCTCTCATACTCAGCAAAAGACATATCACCCTGTTTGAGATCCATGAATTCCCGATACAGCTGAGACTTCCCTGCCTCGGGCATCCATTTCACAACAAAAGTATCTTAAAACACGATAAAGAAACATAAGAAAGATTTCAAAAGGAGAAAAAAGAATCAAATTCAAGACAAACAGAAGATGATACCTAGACTGTTCCCAAGAAATGTCAACGTCAGCAGTGTGAGCTATGACAGACTCCCACCAATCTAAGGCTGCTCCCTTCAACTACCAAGTTGCCAACTGACGCTCCTGGGCATTAGTGATCTCAAGACCGGATAAAATCCTCTCCAAATCCTTCAACCACTGCTGAGCCTCAATAATGCTCTCAGATTCGGTAAATTTGGTTCCACCAAATTCAGTGTATTCCTTATAGAGTTTAGTAAACCTAACTGGTGCAGCAGCCTCAAACGCTGGGGCAACACAACGTCCCCTAACTCTAGGTGGCCACAATTTTCTACACGGGCAGTCTAGAGTTTGGTTTTCAGATAGTCAGGTAGTAGATATCGTTTTGGTAGCCTTCTTCTTTCTGTTTGATACATTTTGGAGTCTTTGGAGTCCCCGACCGGATTTGCTTATCTTTGTGCAACCTTGATGGTGGATCGAGCTTGGAGTTTTGGAGCTTTCTCTTTAGAGCTTTGGATCAGAGTTGCAGTACTGGATTTTGTTAAGACTTATCTCATATTGAATCGTGTTCCGCTGTATTTTGTATTGTATATTCTCTGATGTTGATGATAATCATTGTATCAAATTGATGTATTGGATATTGTATTCATGTTGTATCAGTGATATCATCTTTTATTTCTGCTGTGTTATTTATCATCTAATGTTGTTGCATGCTCCGGCGATACGAATTTGATGTTGTTTGCCGGACATCGATGATTGGGTGGTCGGAATGGGGTGCGAGGATGGTTGTCGATTTGTCGACGTTAGTGGTGATGGTCGGAGCCGTTGCATTTGGATGTGCATGTGCACGCGGGACATTGTGTATCTGCTTTGATTAAGGATTGGGGAAGACGATGTTTATCAGGCGTGACTCGAAGCGTGTCTCGGGAGATTTACGCGTTAACTCGAGTTTTAACTCGAAGTAAGATTTTGATGCGAGAGTAAAAGTACTTAGAAAAAAAATTAAGATTGAAAATTTGGGGCACGGGTAAATTTTTGAAAATCCCAAAGCGATACTCGGGGAGATGCTGCAAAGGCTCGGGTTATTGGTTTTGGGGCAGAAGCGGTTCAGATTTTAAAGGAAAAATGAAGTTCACTTTGAAAACAATTTTGGTTAAAATAGTTTTGAGTTTTGGTAAAAATTTAATGTTAATCCAGTTTTGAATTAGTTAAGAAAGTATTTTTTTAAGACAAATTTGTTTTAAATTACCAAGTTTTAAAATGACTTAAAATAAATGTAACATTTATTTTGAAAAGTTATTTTAACTTAATAATATTAGAATGTTTTAAATGATTAATAAACTTTATTTGTTTGGGTTAAATAATTAATGCTTTAATGGTTAATAGATTTTATTTGTTAAAAAGATTAATTACTTGAAGTAAATTACTTAATGTAAGTAATTAAAGTAAATTAATTTGTAATTCAAGTTGATTGATCAAGTAATTAATGAATGATTGAATAAAAATAGTGATTACTTAGTAAAAGTAATTAAGACAAGATAATTAAAGGTTAATTAACTTAAAGTGATTAAGAAATCATTATTTATTAAGGAGTAATTAATTATTGTAATTAATTAAGGAATAAACCTATTAATTAATCAATTAAGAACAATTAATTATAATTAAGATTTAATTAATAATTAGGGGTTTATTAATTAAAGTAATTAATTAAGGAATAATTAATTAATAAAAGTAATTAAGATTTAATTAATTACAACTAACCGTTAATTAATTTAGATAATTAATTAAGAAAATATTTAATTAATGAAGGCGATTAAGACTAAATCAATTGCAAATAATGAATTTAATCATTGATTAAAGATTTCTAATGAAAGTAATTATGTAAGTAATAAATTAAAAAAACCACCCATTTATTCATCTTAGTTGTAGATGTTTGATTGCTATTGAATGCTATGTGATGGACTGATATATTTTATATGTGATGTGATGCTATGTAATGCTTTGTGCTGAGCTATTTTATCTATGATGAATATACTGTTGTATGAATATGAAAAACCCTTGACCCGTAAAACGACATTTGAATTTCGATGCGACAGGGAGTCGGATTCTAGTTGGTTATCTTTAACCCACATCGAATCGTATTAGTGAATCTTTGTGATTGATAAATTTACTTCATCTATGAATCTATAAATGAAGATAAGCGTTATCGGTTATACTGCTTATCGATATATCTGTGATGATTGATGTTGTGCACTATTGTGTTAAACCCCTGGACTACAATATACACACACAAATATGGATTGCACGTGGAAATTGGTTAAGTCACAGATTTTTGAAATAATTTTAAGTTGAATTTTTGAATCCAAATGGTATTGGAAATGGATCGGATTTAAAGTGAAAAGATTTTGGAAAGGAATTTCAAAGATAAAAGTTATTTTGAATAACTTAACAATGTTTTGAAATTTAATAATTTGATTTAAATTTGAATTCAAATTTTGAAATTGAATTCTATGTTGAGAAATTATAATGTAAAAGGTCATACAAGTTTATATGGGTTTTTAAACCATTTTTAAATTGTTGTTTTGGGAACTAAATTTAACCCAAGTTTGAAAAACTTTAACTTGTATAATTGAAATCAGATTTTCCCAAAATGAAAACTGTTTGTTTTCAAGTGATGAAAGCTTTCATATAAGAAATGAATTTCCAACTTGTATTATAGGAATTTCAAGTTTGAATCGAAACAGTTTTCCAATTTATGAATGAATCTTTTGGAAACATTTTGAAAGCTATAAGCTAAATCTTTGATTTAAAGATTAAATGAGTTAATCCAATTAAAATGGAAGTTGTTTTGAAATCCATGGATGGATCTTTGTGAAACTGGGTGAACTTTGTGAAATAAATCTTTTTGTTTAAAAGATTTGAGATGGAAATTGGGTTAAACCATTTGAAAGAAAGTTTTGAATTTTAAGTTGTGACTTAACTGAAATCCATATCCATATGTTTTCAAATATTGCGCTCATTATTCGGTTTAGCCGGGGAAGGATCTTGTGTCATATAACCCATTCCGAATAATGATACGACGTCATGGATAGCATTTGAAGACCGGTGGTAAAGAACGGGTATTTGCGAGAACAATAGGATGACCTATCGATTGTCTCTACACTGAGTAGCTACGGTATAGAGATTTCCTAAGTAATGGGAAGTCCGATCGGGATTGTTAATACCCAGATTGCAAGGGCTTCTTCGGAAGTGCCTTCGGTTCTGTTCGAACCTAGAACACACTTGTATGGATGTGTGTCTGACATTACACTTTGAGATGTAAAACCAGTTTCTATCAAATACATTTCTGCTTGGTGGCGGAGAATTTATTCTCTTAGCTTAACATCCTTCTATGAGACGTACGAGCTCAGGGGTTATGTAGTTGATGGTTACTAGTGATACGTTCCCAATTTGGTAATGTGGCATACAAAGTGCTACTGATCATTTGTAATCAAAGCATGGCTTTGTGAAAAAGCATGGCTTTGTGGACAAGACCTCATCGAGCCTCACAAACCGGTAATGGTCGAAACAGGAAAGATGCGGCAAGGTTTCAGGGGTAGCTCCCCTAGGGTATGACCATTCCTTCTGGAAAAGGGTAGTACCGTGGTATGGAGCCTAGATACTTACTCATGTGGGTACTGTAGTATATTTATTATTACTATGTGATGTTGTTGGTGTAGAGGATCCTCGGTTAAAGGTCCCAAAGGACCGGGGGTGGCATACCTTAGGTTTTATTCCCTAGGAAGGGGGTAGCCGGCCTTGTTTAGCAGAGAGCCGGGTAGGTTCCCGGGGCGTCCCGCCAGAGGCGTTCCCATGTGGCAATAGGAAGTTCCTTAGCCCGACCATTTGTTGGAAATTCATTCATCCAATACGCGCCTTGTACAGTTTTAGTTGTAGAACCTGCCATTTAAAATGGCAGCTATAGTAGGCATAGTATAATGGTACCTATGCTGGCTAGGATTTATATTATACTTTCGAAAGGTTTTCCACTATGCACTAGTAATAGTATCAAAAAGAATTTTTGCGTAGTAAGCATCTTTGACCATCATAAGGAGAAATCTCCCACATGTATGCGTTTGCATTATGTATGTGCCGGGAGGCCTTATGGTAGTTTCATTTTCCAAAAGCATTGCGGATTTCAAATTTAAGTCTTTTGATTGTTTCTAAAGACAAACCGTTTTTTTTTTGCTCATACTAGTCCCATAACTGACTCAGAGTCTATTGTTCCATTCCTAAACTCTGGGTGCCCACAATTTTCCACACGGGCAGTCTAGAGTTTGTTTTTCAGATAGTCAGGTAGTAGATATCGTTTTGGTAGCCTTCTGCTTTCTGTTTGATACATTTTGGAGTCTTTGGAGTCCCCGACCGAACTTGCTTACCTTTGTGCAACCTTGATGGTGGATCGAGCTTGGAGTTTTGGAGCTTTCTCTTTGGAGCTTTGGATCAGAGTTGTAGTACTGGATTTTGTGAAGACTTATCTCATATTGTATCGTGTTTCGCTGTATTTTGTATTGTATATTCTCTGATGTTGATGATAATCATTGTATGGATATTGTATTCATGTTGTATCAGTGATATCATCTTTTATTTCCGTTGTGTTATTTATCATCTAATGTTGTTGCATGCTCCGGCGATACGAATTTGATGTTGTTTGTCGGACATCGAGTTCAGGACGTCACATATACCTTAAAATAAATCAGTATGTTACTGTATGTGTATATATTATTTTTTCTTCAATTTATATATATATATATATATATATATATATATATATATATAAATTTGAATTAAGCTAGGAGCAGCACTGTTACAACAAATATTTTCTAACTATAGGTGCCTATATATAATTTAATAAAATAAATTAAGATAAAACAAATAAAATAAAATAATAAAAATACCTTACTGTACAAGACGAACCCAGACACTCTCACCTCCGCCTTCGCAAGTGCGAACCAACCCGAGTCCCATCCCCAAATCGCGAGCTTCATGTGTATGAGCTTCGAATCGCCTTCAAGAGCGAACGATGTGCTTCCCACATCGGCATCGCACTCCGCCACGGCCCGAACACTGTGATAGCGCGAGAACGACTCGCGATTCACCTACTCTCTCGTGGATTCCTCTCCCTAATAGATGATTCGATTGCTATTCGAACGAGGGTTTTGATTATTTTTTTATCGCAGCCAACGACCATTGATTTTTCAAGCAGCGGATTTCTTATACTTATTTTCAAATTTTTATTTCATTCTTGTCTGGGAGTTTAGAAGAGGAAGATGCGGTTTCAATTGAAAAAAAAATGAAATTTTCGTTCATTTCTTTCTGGTATTTGAAACGATTTGAACTTTGGCTATGATTTTTAAAGAAAGAAGGAGATGCGTGTGAAGTTAATCAGAGAAAGGGGAGCAGGTGCTCTCAGGGTGTGGACAAGTATTGGATGAAGTCAACGGTAAATTGAAGGGAAAAAATATATATGTTATATTTAAATTTAAATTCAAATTTAAATCGTCTCGATTCCTCAACTTAAATTCTTGACATCCTATCGTGGCATGCTGCTAGGCGTTTCTAATGTTATACCCCTATTCCGAACGCAATGGAAAAGGTTTCGAGGCCTAATTTGATCATATGGAGAAGATAGCTTTTTGGACCTTATTATTATACTGAATTTTCGATTTAATTTCAACGCATTTACTTATCATACGGCCAAACGAATACTCCAAAAACTATGAAAATTGAAATCTGATAATTATACACTATTATGGATCTAATGGGACTAGTTTCGTCGAATTCCAAGACTCTGCCTCGGAAGGCTATTTTTAAATATCGATTTAAATGATATAATTTCAAAACTTAACAAAACACTTTCAAATTCAAGTTTAACACTTTTACTATCTACAGTACTATTAATATATATTTTACAAACCTTTAAATTATTTTTAGCAAGCTTAAAATTTCAAATTCAACGATTTACCCAATTTCCAATTATTTAATTAAATAATTAAATCACTAAATAAATAGTGACATTTGAAATTCAAGTTAAAATTTAACTTTTAAATATTTAAAATCAATTAAATATTCCAATTCCAAATGTCCAAAATCCTGGGTCGTCATGTTATGTGTAGAGTATAAAAAATAGATTATTTGAACATTCGAAATTGGATGTATTGTAAAGGTAAGAAAGAGGTACATACCGTTGCACTTTAGAAATTGTGTAGAAGCACTGACTAAAGTAGCGTCTAGTAATAAAACAAATATGAAAGAAGTTCGATGTCCATTTTTAAAATGTCATTGCCTGAAACTTGTAGAATATTATACTATGATGTAACATTTTCATAAATATGGTTTTGTGCCAAACAATGTATCGGTATGGATGTATCATGGAGAAGATGATCACATTGTACAAGAGAAGAAAGTAAATATGGATGTAAATTGCGATATACACCCCATCGAAGAATATATAGATGCAGAAAATAGAATGACTGAAATCGTAGTGAGTGAAATTATTCATAATGTCGCTGGTCCGAGTTTATGGAGCGATGAACCATGTTATCCATAAAATTGCAATGTTGAAAACAATGTTGTAAGAAACAGCATCACAAGGGCATCGTGGCTGACTGGTTCTTCGGCGAAGACTAACAACATCGAAGACGTGGAGATAGGCCAATTCAGTGGGGCTACAGTGCCGCTTCCCTTCAATAGCTCACTTCATCATTTCGCTCCTATTAAACATCGCGCATCATTAATTTGCACTTCCTTAATGTCGAAGTCATCAAAGCTGTGACTAATATTATTGTCAAAGCTGTCGCCAATGCTACCGCCAAAGCCGATAATGATATGTGTCGAAGACACCGAAAGAAAGACAATTCCACCTTTTACCTATGTTGATCAACCACAAAGACAATACCAAGATGACACTGTTGAAACCGGTACAGCCGACAACCATTCAAGAGCATTTCAACACGTAAGAATGCCAAGTGATGTGTGCCATTAATCGATACTTAATTTTGTAGACATATCTGAATATCGGGGATGCATAATGTCTATGTTAAAGGTTGTACAAAGAAGAATTAGAGCCATTCACAAAGCAAATTCAAGAGGAATTTTTGCATTTTTCTTCATAAGGCTTCAAACGCCTTCACATTCGTTCACATGTTCCATACCACCAAAAGTCCCACATCGCCAATGTGAGTAAGCCAACCTTCGTCCAATCGCTATAAATATAGATGTACTCCCTCATGGAAAAGGGTCTTTAACTTCTCCTCTCTTAGCATAAATCATTTTTTAGGCTAGAACTTTTTTGAGCTCTTTTATAAGCTTATGAATTATTGTAATGGCAATTGTCCAACGAAGAAGAAGGACATACGACATTTGCATTTAAGGACTTGAACAATTGCATATTTTCAAATTTGTACCATATCCATGATTAAATAAAAGGACATGACTTGCCTATATTGCCCATTGACCTATAGACTTGCATATTTTTCTACTGACTATTTGATTTGCCTATTCTATCTTTTGAACTTCTGCATTACGAATTAAATGAACTCGTGAATTATCATAAAACCAAAGGATATATTTGGAACTTCTTCAAATATGCCATTTTGTACAATTATTTAGGTGTTGGCAAATATCATATAAGGGGGATTTTCTTTGAACCTCGCAATTTGAAACAATTTCAAATTTTAACTTCTAATTTAAAATTAACCTTTTTAACCTTTGTGGCTTGGGTTCTATCTCTCGCATTGGTAGACATTAATAACGATCGGCTTATTGATTATGGAAGAGCCTACTTCAAGGAATGAAGAATTAACTAGTTGTTTGAGGGCCTATCTTTTTTCCTTATATAAACTATTAAATGGTTTTGAATATAGTTTAAATGCAAAAAACATGTCCTTATTTAAATTATACTACCCAAGTATTGATATAGAAAAGTTTGAGATTTTCTATTCACAAGACATTGTTGTTCTAACTACATCCTCATTACAACATAGGTTAGGGAAGGAGAGGATGATCAAAATGGAGATGGCGGTGAGAGGAGCTTGCAGAAGCAGTCTATTTATCTATTTATGCTATTTTCTGGTGTACCCATTTAAAGTTAAAGATGTATTTTTTTAGTATGATTATGTAACGGTTGTTATTGACATTACGTTATGGTTTTGTGAGATTTGGAATTTGAAATAAAATGGGTATTGTTTATGCTATTATATTTTATCCTTTCACTATTAGTTCTAAATGAATAGACAAATAGCTCTATATTGTTCTTTTACCAACCAACAACTAGCTTTGGAATAGGTCTAAATTTTGATGGCCTTTTCTGGGCCAGGATTTAGGCCTGTTTTGAGGCGGGTTGTTACATTTGGCATCAGAGCCTAGTTTATCCGATCAACGAGAAAAGCATACGTATGAGTGGCATATTTGTTTTTTTGAAATATTTTCCAAAAACCCCTATTATGTGTACACACACTATTTTTGAACATACGCGCACATACTAGGAAAATCTTTCTTTTATCATATAAAACTATCTTAGGAAGTTATAACTAAAAACTCAACCTATAGATAGTTGATATGGCTGATAATCATTTTTCTTCTGAGGCTTGGAACCCTGCCCGAGGAAGACTCACCATTCGAGGGATGATCGAATGATCTAAACAATACCTCAGGCAAGTAGGTGAAGTCCATGTTCCTCATGATGCTCCGACGGCACCGCTGCCCCGCTAGCCGATGCAGCACCCCATCCTGTTGACTTTCCCAAGATCTGTAAGCACTTTCTTAATATGGGAGGAAGAGTATATTCTGGAACGGAGAATTTATGGAGTCAAAGACTTGGATAAACGACTACGAGAAGATATTTCAAGAGCTTGGTTGGGAGGATCAATTGAAGAGGTGAATGGCAGCTTTGACACATCTAAGGAGAAGCCCTAGATTGGTAGAATATCGTAGCTAAAAATATATTTGGTAGAATTTTAACCTGGGATGAATTTAAGAATAGGTTTGAGTCAAAGTTTTTGTCAATGAAACAAGTGAGTTTACAACTGGAGAAATTTTTATAGCTTAGGTAAGGATACTCCACTTTAAAGGAATACGTTGGTAAGTTTACAAAGTTGGTTAAGTGAGCTTGATCGATACACCTATGAAAAATGTCATGAAGTATGTGAAGGGCCTGAACTCCCCACTTAGAGAATTGTTGTTAACCTAAGTGCCCACAGGCGCTACATACGAGCCATTAGTCGAGATGGCTTTTCTATAGTAAGGAAGAAAAAGAGCTGGAGAAGGAGAAGGCGTGACATACTAAAAATCAAACCAAGAAAAGGAACTTTTAGGAAAATAAGAAATCGAAAGGAAAGTTGAAGAAAGAGGGTAAGGTATGTAGGAGACGTCAAAAGAAGGGTCATGTAGCCAAAGATTGTAGGGTGAGTCTAATGAAGGAAGCTTTTAAGGAAAAGTATTATCACTGCCATGAGGAAGGGCACTCAAGAACCAATGTCTGAAGCTGGTGAACGAAGGGCCGAGTGGACAAGCCTATGCCATTAAGGTTGTCTCTATTTCGAGTATATCTCCCTGTAGAGACCAAGGGAAGTTATCATTGGAATGTATAAATTCAATTTTTTGTGCTACGGAGCATCGCATTTCTTTATAGCTAGGAATGTAGTTAACTCCTTAAATCCTCAACCTAATTTTTCAACAGTCCAATAGTAGTCTCTAATCCTATTGGGGGTTCGGCACATATCTTTTTAATTTGCAAAGACCTAGTTGTGGACACATGTGACATTGATTTCATATGTAATGTGTACTTTCTATATTTTGAGGGGTATAGATTTATCTTGAAAATGGATTATTATCATACTATGGGGAAATTTTAGATTGCAATAGGAGGGTTGTACGATTAAATAGTTGTAGAGGATGAGACTTAGAGGTCTGTTGTACACCACAAGACTCAGTCGAGTCGAGTTATTTGTACTAGTTGAGCCTATCTCATATTGAGCTTTCATCCATATCTGTAGTCTAAGAATTTCCTGATGTCTTTGAGGAAGTCTCAGGTCTCCTATCCCAAAGGGAGATCGAGTTTAGAATTATTTTAGAGAAGGATGCTAGAATGATCGCTCTACCATTAAGGCACATGTCCCCCAAAGAAAGATGCGAATTGGACAAACAAATATCGGAGCTGTTGCATAAAGGGTTCATCCAATGGAGTACTCTAGAATAGGAATCCCCTGTTGTTTTTGCCAGTAAGGCAGACAGCTCATTGAGGCTATGCATCAACTACAGGGGACTAAACAAGTTGACAAGAAAGAACATGTATCCCTTACCTAGAATAGCCTACTTGTTCGATCAACTTGTGTGAGCTAAAGTCTTCTTCCAATTAGACTTGGCAACTAGACTTTATCAGCTAAGGATCACAGAGGACAGTAAGTCGAAGACCGCATTCTTTATCCAGATGGACTCTATGAGTGGGAAGTAATTCCTTCCGGATTGACGAATGCCCCCACATACTTTGTAGGTTTGATGAGTAGAGTGTTTAAGGATAGCTTAATAAGTTCATCGCAGCATTTTTTGATGATATCTTAGTATTCTCCAAGAGTAAAGGAGAGCATGATAATCACTTAACGGAGATACTAAGGATCTTGAGGAGGCACCAACTTAGAGGAAAATTTGCAAAATTCCACTTTTGGAAGAAGGATGTAAGGTTTCTTGGACTCATCGTTTCTGAGCGTGGATTGGCGGTGGATCCCACAAAAGTAAAAGCTATTCAAGAGTGGAAAGTTCCAAGGTTTGCAACAAAAGTTAGGAGCTTTCTCGGGATAGTAGGCTATTATAGGAAGTTCATAAAGAACTTTTCAAAAATAGCATTCCCTTTCATTTGCTTGACTAAAAAGAATTTAGTCTTCACTTAGGATGATAGATGCACTAAAGCATCCGAGAAACTTAAAGAACTATTGACAAGTGCACCTGTGCTTATTTTTTCCAACGGGATAAAGCCTTTTACTATTTTCATGGATGCATGCAGTACAAGATTGGGAGTAGTTCTCATGCAAGAAGGAAGGGTAGTAGCTTATAGTAGACAACTGAATGACCATGAGAATAGATACCTAGTTCACGACATGGAGTTGGCAGCTACTATCTTTACTTTTAAAATGTGGAGGCACTATCTTTTGAGGGAAAGGTTTGAGTTGTTCACTGTCCATAAATCACTCAAATGCCTATTTTTCCAAAAATATTTAAACCTTAGGCTGCAGAGGTGGATGGAGTATATTGCATCATTCGAATTTTGTACATAATGTACCCTTGGAAAAGGGAAAGTTGTCGCTAATGCCCTTAGTCCGAGGCACACTACCTTAGGTGCTATATGTAAATGGAGGCAGTTAAAGTTCCTCTCAAATTTCAACTTTTAACTGCCAACAGAACCCATCCGAAGCTTTTTGGTAGTAATGAGGTTAAGCCACCTTTGGAGAATCAAATTGGGCTTGAGCAAAAATTGGATGATAAAATATTGGAGATTATGGAAAAGTTGAGAAGAGGAGAACTTTTCCCCATATCAGTAGATATACAGTTGATGAGAAGGGATGTTTAAGGAGGGATGGATGCATTTGTGTCCAATTGATTTATATTGTGTTAGAGGAAGTGCTAGAAGAGTGTTACCACTCAAGGATGACCATTCACCCCAAAGAAGATAAGATGTATAAGGATATGAAGAGAATTTTCTTCTGGTCGGGAATGAAGAAGAGCGTAGCTGAGTTTGTTGTTAAGTGTTTGACATGTCAAAGAATAAAGGCCGAGCAAGGAAAACCAAAAGGATTGTTCCTACCATTAGAGATTCTGACTTGGAAATGGGAGCACATTTCACTGGACTTCGTAGAAGGATTGCCTATGAGTCAGAGGGGAAATGAAGCTATTTGGATCGTAGTAGATAGACTCACTAAAAGTGCTCAATTTGTTCTGTTAGGAACAATAAGACTGTAATGTCTCTAGGATGGTTTTATATTAAGAGGTAGTTCGACTACATGGAATTTCGATAAGCATTGTTAGTGATAGGGACGTCCCCTTATTCACTAGCAAGTTTTGAAGGAGTTTGCAGGCAGCATTGATAACTTCTTGAATCATAGCACTACTTACCACCCGCGTACCAATGGTATAACTGAAAGGGCGAATAGAATCTTGGAACACTCGGTGAGGGCTTGCATCATGGACTTCGGAGGACACTAGGAGCAGCATCTACCATTATTTAAGTTTGCATAAGTTACCCGACGATTTGTATAACTACCTTTGAAGCACTTTATGGGAGACCATGAGAATCGTCAAATTGTTGTGTGAAACCACTGACAAAATTCTTCTCAAACCATATTTAGTTCACGATTTGAAAAAATTAGAGTTGATCAGGTAACATATGAAGGCAGAGCAAGACCGCCTGAAATTCTGTGCAAACAAGAGAAGGAAAGAGTTAGGGTTTGAGGTTAGAGACTCGGTATTTATCAAAGTCTCCTCTCTTAGAAAAGTTATAAGGTTTGGTAAGTCTGGGAAATTAGCTCCAAGATTTGTTAGGCCTTTCCTAATTTTGGAAGGGATAAGAAGACTTACTTATCATATCGAGCAATAGGATAGATTGGTAAGAGTCCATGACGTTTTTCATGTTTCACATTTAAGGAAATGCCTTTATGACAAAACCATTTTAGTAGAGCCCGATCAGTTGGATGGTATTGAGACGGAGACAATAACATCTCATGCCACTAAATGCATTATGGAGCATGGAACTAGGAAGCTTCGCAACAAAGTAATTAGGCTAGTCTGAGTGCAATGGGGAGAAAACCCGATGGAAAACACATGGGAACTGAAGAGAAGATGACGATCTCTTATCATGAGCTTTTCACCCGTAAATTTTTCTCTCCAAAATTAGGTTTTTGGTTGTATCATGTTTGCTAAATAGGACGGTAGGAGATGGTTGCTACACTTTGCACTCATGTAGAAATCTTTTTGCATGTTTAGGGTATTTGCATACATAATTATATGTCACGATCAAACACTCATGCTAGGATTGAGTTCACTTATAGTATGTATGTAGTACATGATAACATTACACTTCTAGTTAAGCAGATGGTTGCGTAGATAATTTGGTTAAATAACATGGCTGTTTATTACACGTTACGCTATTCGCCCCTTGAAAGGATTTCGAGGACGAAATTCTCTTTTAGGGGAGAGAATATAAAACCCCTTAAAATCAACCATAAATAAATAGATTTGATAAATTAATTTAAATAAGATAGGGGTAAAAATAATTTTTCTGTAAAAAGTCAAAATTTCATCACGAAAGTTATGTCGTTGCGTTCGTGGCAATTTTTCGATCAATTTCCATATATAATATGTTGAAAACGGAGCTCAAACGAGAAAGTTATGGATATATAAAGTTTCAGATTCAATTTAATTTAAATAAAATCCAAATATATAATTAATTTTCAAATTTGAAAGTCAAAAATCACTGCACCAGAAAAGCCATTTCGCCACGGCTTTAAGCCGTTTGAAATGATTTCGCTATGGCCCAAAGCCATGACGAAATGGGCAGTAGTTAATATTTAGCCACGGCTTTAAGTCATGGCTAAATATGAATTTTCCACAACTGCTAGCCATGGCTTAAGAGCTGTAGCTAATTTATATTTAGCCATGTCTTAAAGCTGTCTAAATATTGCATTTGCATTTTGAAAATAATAAACAAACAACACAAAACTGCCTACATTAAACTCAATGCAGAAAAGTCATCCAAATAGATTTAGTGCACATGCAAATAGACCTGATTTTCATATCATAATAGGCATACCAGCATCAAGAGTTTTAAAAATTTTGACATAACATCGAGAGTAAATGAATCTACAAAATAAAACATCTATATCCCTAATTATTCAGTATCAAAGTTAATGTAGACTTGATGAAATGTAACACATTCATATCAATAAGTGATAAGAATTAGTAGGAAGCTACACAATTTTACAGATACCAATGAATACGTTTTTTAAACTAAGCCAAAAGAAAGTCAATATATTACTTGATCTGTATGCTTTACAACACAAATGTAACAACAAGGGATACAACAAAACTAAACATGCACCAAAATTTGTTTATCCACACTCATTCATGTACAAATTGGTAAGATCATTTTACAACTACAATAACAAAAGGAAAGTAAAAAAACAGAGGAAAAAGTTACCGACCATTAGAATAAGTAAAAGACTTACTGAAATTTGAGGGTTTAAAAGGAATACTACCCTGACTATCATCAGCTCCTCTTGTAAAACTCACATTCTAGCTTTCATAATTTTCCCAAGACTTAACCAATTGAGGCAAAGGCTTTTGCAAGTCCACAATTAAGCATTCATCTGCTTTTCCTTTTGATGGCATCCATTTTTCTACAAGTGGCGATAGAACATTAAGGATATAACACATCTCTTGTCTTTGATATGGTTCTCTTGTTGCACAGTGCCCAGAGAGTTCAACTACTATTTGTATGCTTTCGAATGGTTCCTCTGTAAGCTCTATTCATAGGTCTACTAATGATTTGATAGTTTCTATGTTGGAATTTTCTTCGATGAACCATGATGCAAGATAATGGTATTTTTTGGGTTTGCTCTCATCTAAAGCGGTTAGACCATTATGAGCTCCATTAGTGCCACCCTGAAGCTAGCGCTGAAGACATCTTCTTTGATCATGATTTTTCCTGTCACTGTTATAAAAATGTTCACTCAAATAAGAGATAGCTTTTCCAATGGTATTATAGAAAGAATTACTACGGTCATGAACTAGAACACACTAGTAAACTAAAAGCTTTATTTCTAAACTATTTACAGCATTAGTACGAGTGTGAATTTATAATTCATGGAAAGTAGAAAAAATGAAAGGGGCTCAAGGAGGATCTCATCTTGTAACTGAACAAGAATTCAAGTTGTTTTCCATTATTCTAAATGCTAATATGAAAGCGATTGAGGCAATACACTACGGAAAATTTCTATTAACAGAAAGTAGATTAATAGTCACCTTATTAGATAAAAACATTTTTTTAGGTGACTAAGATTCTTTGAAAGTGGTACTCCTAAATGAAAAACATTTTGCTTTATTACATTTATAAGCAAGCATAATACTGGCATAATAGAATTAATTTTGTAGAAAACTTAATAGTTCCTTTAGTAGCAATTGTTGGAATTCCAAAGGATGAATGAAACATACAATAAAGTCCCACATCGCCAAAATTTCAAAACCATTTCAATATATATATGGCTTTGCAATGAGGAGGTTGGGGGCCTGGGGCTCCCAAATGTATGCTTCGTTGTGAGGAGGGAGATCATGCATCTCCACCACACGCGCGCGCGCGCCGCCGCCGTCCGACCGACCCGGGCCGGGCCGACGCGACCGTTCGAAGGGATGCGGAACAACTATAAATAAGTAGGAAAACTGATCACTTTCCTCACTGAATTTTCTAATCTCTTCTCTTCTGTTAACTACTGTTCTTATATTCAAATCACAGAGTGATATACTCATTATAGTTTCGAGCGGAATTCGTCTGTTGTATCTTGGGAGAATTTTGAAATAAAATTCTTAAGGAAATCGTTACGACGAGCCTCAGACATTATCCGGTTAGAATTCTCAATTCTTTCTTCTGTTTTGTTATACTGTTTATTCAGAATAGTATAACGCTGTTGTTATAATTCATTTACAACGTTCATATTGTTATAATATTTACTACAGAATTCCAGTGTAGTGGAAATCTGAGTTATAAACTTGTGCGACGAGTTTATATTTGATTATTCTCTGTTTTGGTATACTAGACGTATAACATCTTAAGAATTTTATTTCAAATTACTAAAACAGAGATGGCAGCTGTAGAATTTTCAAAGAATACTACTCACAACAGACCTGAACCGTTCAAGGGAGATGGTGATGATTTCTTGACATGGCAGAATCAGATGTTATTTTATCTCACCACGCTCGGTCTGCAAAAGTACCTCGACGAGGAGGAACCGATTCCTGCAACAGGCAAGGAAGCAGAGGTGAATATGTGGAAGCATTCCGATTTTTTATGCAGAAACTATATTCTGAATTGTCTCGACAAGGTGCTATACAAAGTATATCAGCCTTTAAAGACGTCAAAAGAACTCTGGAATGCACTTACCGCAAAATACAAGACGCAGAATATCAGTCTTAAGAAATTTATTGTAGACAAATTCATGGACTACAAGATGGTTGACTCCAAACCAGTAACCGCTCAACTGCATGAACTGCAAATCATCATTCATGAACTCGAGGCGGAAGGTCATAAGATTGGAGAATCATTTCTGGTTGAAGCCATCACGGGAAAACTGCCGCCGTCGTGGAGAGATTACCGCAATTATCTAAAGCATAAAAAGAAGGAAATCTCTTTGCAGGATCTCATAGTCCGATTAAAAATCGAGGCGGACAACCGTGCAGTTACAAAACCAAGCGAGGAGGCATTTGTGGCTGAAGGGTCGAAGACCAAAAACAAAAAGAAGAGTTTCCAGAAGAAAAGGAAAGCTCAAGACAACAAACCAAAAGACAACAAACGAACCAAGAAGTTTAATGGTGAATGTTGGGTTTGTGGAAAAGTTGGACATGCCGCTAAAGATTGCAGACACAAGAAGGAACGCAATAAAGAGGCAAATGTAGTGGATAACATGGAAGTAGACGAGTCCAACTTCTCGGCGGTGGTATCTGAATGCAATCTGGTTCAGAATCCTAACCAATGGTGGGTAGATACAGGTGCTACTCGTCATGTTTGTTCTGACAAATCCATGTTTTCTACATATCAGAAATTCGATCACGAAGAAAAACTCTACATGGGTAATTCTGCAGTTTCCATGATCGAAGGCAGTGGCACAGTAATCCTCAAGTTTACTTCTGGAAAAACTGTTAAGTTGAATGACGTGCTACATGTTCCAGACATACGCAAGAATCTCATCTCTGGTGCAGTCCTATCAAAGAAGGGATTCAAGATGGTGTTTGAGTCAGACAAGATGGTTCTGTCCAAAGCTGGAATATATATAGGAAGGGGATATTTATGTGATGGCCTATTTAAGGCAAATGTAGCCGTTATCGGCAATAAAACTATGTATTCTGATTGTGCTATTAATAAAATTGAAGTTTCTTATTTGCTTGAGCACGAAATTTTACTATGGCACGATAGATTAGGACACATAAATTTTCGAAAAATGAAGAAATTATCAAACTTGGGATTGATTCCAAATTTCCAAGTAGATAAGAACTACAAATGTGAGACATGTGTAGAAGCAAAAATGGTCAAACAACCATTTAAATCTGTTGACAGAAGCACCGAACCATTAGGTTTGGTACATACAGATTTATGTGATTTCAAATCACTACCTACAAGAGGTGGGAAAAAGTATTTCATTACTTTCATTGACGATTATACGCGATATTGCTATGTATATCTTTTAAATCGTAAAGATGAAGCAATAACAGCGTTTATAAAATACAAGGCTGAGGTAGAAAATCAGTTAAATAAAAAGATCAAGATATTAAGATCTGATCGAGGTGGAGAGTATGAATCACCATTTGAACAATTCTGTGAAGAAAATGGAATAATTCATCAAACAACGGCTCCATATTCACCACAACAAAATGGTGTAGCCGAGAGGAAAAATAGAACGTTAAAAGACATGATTACTGCCATGCTTTTAACTTCTGGTCTACCGACGAACTTGTGGGGGGAAGCCTTAAATATGTCTAATCACATATTAAACAAAGTTCCTCACAATAAAACGGGAACAATTCCATATGAGATATGGAAAGGACACAAACCAAGCTTTAAATACCTCAAAGTGTGGGGGTGCTTGGCAAAAGTTCCTGTTCCGCCTCCCAAGAGAGTCAAACTTGGACCAAAAACAGTAGATTGTTATTATCTTGGGCCAGCCCAAAATAGTAGTGCCTACAGATTTTTGGTATTCAAGTCTGATATAAATGATATTCATGTAAACACAATCATGGAATCAAGAGATGCCTCGTTCTTTGAAGATGTGTTCCCACATAAAAGAAACGATGGAAATCCTGTCCCGAAAAGGACAAGAGATAACAGAGATGAGACATGTAAAGATGAAACTCATCAGGACAACGAGGAGGTTGAACCAAGAAGAAGCGTAAGGGCAAGAACTTCCAAAACATTTGGTTCGGATTTTTTAACTTATATGTTAGAACACGAACCTCAAACGTACAAGGAAGCAATGTCATCTTCTGAATCCTCATGTTGGAAAGAAGCAATCCAAAGTGAGATTGATTCAATTCTAAGTAATAAAACTTGGGAAATTGTTGATATTCCACCAGGAATAAAACCAATTGGCTGCAAATGGATTTTCAAAAAGAAAATGAAAGCAGATGGCTCTATCGACAAGTATAAAGCCAGATTAGTAGCCAAAGGATATCGTCAAAAAGAAGGAGTAGACTTTTTTGATACATATTCGCCGGTAACACGAATAACTTCTATAAGAATGTTAATAGCAATTGCATCCATCTATAATCTAGAGATTCATCAGATGGATGTAAAAACAGCATTCTTAAATGGAAATCTCGATGAGGAGATTTACATGGAGCAACCTGAGGGATTTATTTCCAAAGGAAATGAAAACAAAGTCTGTAGATTAGTAAAATCATTATACGGACTAAAACAAGCTCCAAAACAATGGCACGAAAAATTTGATAGTGTCATGATAAGAAATGGTTTTCGTATAAATGAATGCGATAAGTGTGTTTATTATAAACAAATTGGACAATCATATGTGCTGATTTGTCTATATGTAGACGATATGCTAATATTTGGTCCAAATACTCAAGTCATAGAGACCATAAAGAAAATGTTAACTAGCAATTTCGATATGAAAGACTTAGGAGTTGCAGACGTTATTTTGGGAATCAAAATAATACGAACTCCTAGTGGAATTGAATTGTCTCAGTCACACTATGTAGACAAAGTGATTGAAAGATTTCAAAATTTTGGAATTAAAGGAGTAAATACCCCTTTTAATCCATCGGAAGTACTGCACAAAAACACTAATGAGAGTGTAATGCAACTGGAATATTCTCGTGTAATAGGCTGTCTCATGTATCTCATGAATTGCACAAGACCAGATATAGCTTATGCAGTAAGTCGATTGAGCAGGTATACAAGCAATCCAGGAAAGGAACACTGGAAAGCACTAATGAGAGTGCTTGGATATTTAAAAAATACCACTAACTATTCCTTACATTATGGAAAATATCCTGCCGTCTTAGAAGGATATAGTGATGCAAACTGGATTGCAGATTCAGAGGAATCAAAATCAACGAGTGGTTATGTCTTTACCCTAGCAGGGGCAGCAGTATCATGGAAATCTACTAAACAAACATGCATAGCTCGATCCACTATGGAATCAGAGTTCATTGCATTAGATAAGGCAGGCGAAGAAGCAGAATGGCTTCGTCACTTTTTAGAAGATATTCCGTTTTGGCCTAAACC
The DNA here is from genome assembly GCA_030765085.1 of Allium cepa. Classification (NCBI taxonomy): domain Eukaryota; kingdom Viridiplantae; phylum Streptophyta; class Magnoliopsida; order Asparagales; family Amaryllidaceae; genus Allium; species Allium cepa. Next base: position 1,017,102,350 of record CM060945.1, read on the forward strand.
TGTACCGGCCATATGCATACACTGTGATAACCAAGCAGCGCTAAGCAGAGCGCAAAACTTTGTATATAATGGAAAGTCACGACATATTCGTCGACGCCATAATACAGTTAGGCAGTTACTCTCAAATGGAACTATTTCCATAGATTATGTGAGAACAAATGATAACCTAGCGGATCCATTTACTAAAGGTTTATCAAGAGAGAAAATTGACTGCGCATCGAGGGGAATGGGCTTAAAGGCCTAAACCATCAAGAGTTATCTTATACGGAAACCTATCCTAGCGACTGGAGATCCCACGGACTAGGATCAATAGGCAAACCAGTTCTGAATAACTCAAGAAGTAATGTATTTGTTTGGACATAGTCCAATTCCATTCCTATGGTGCATAATATAAATGCATGCCTACAGAAGCATTTAAAGGTTAAAACTATGTTTTTTAATGATGACCATATCTTGAATATAACAAGTGGGGTATTTGTAGGATACTCTTAATGGTTGCGATCACCTATGTAAGTGTGAGCTGGGTCGGCTCTATGAGAATTTTACAAGGCTTTAAATTCTCTATAACACTCGCAGAACCAAGTACTGTTCAGGACCAAAATGAACACAACCAAGAAATTGGATGAGAAGGGAATCAATGCTTCGTAAACCTTATTGTCTGGATATACAATAAAGGCTGACGGTTCAAGATGAAATATTTCACCGATTAGCCAAGTAAATCCGATAAGTTTTAACTAGGGAAAGTTCAAAGTGAAATATCTACTTATCCACGATAAAGCATAAATTCCATATATACTCTGTAATATTTCGCTTTGTGTGGGGGATATGTATATTATCATTCATGTGGGGGATTGTTGGAATTCCAAAGGATGAATGAAACATACAATAAAGTCCCACATCGCCAAAATTTCAAAACCATTTCAATATATATATGGCTTTGCAATGAGGAGGTTGGGGGCCTGGGGCTCCCAAATGTATGCTTCGTTGTGAGGAGGGAGATCATGCATCTCCACCACACACGCGCGCGCGCCGCCGCCGTCCGTCCGACCGAACCGAACCGGGCCGGGTTCGGGTTCGGGTCTAATATGATTCTAATTTTTCTGCAAAACTGGGCCGGGTTTGTTTTTTTAACATTTGCAGACGAACGAACAGATGCGACTGTTCATAAGCGGACGCGGTTAAATGAAGAGGCGCGACCCGTTAGTGACGAACAGAAGCGGGTGCGACCCGTTGGAGGCGAACAGAAGCGGGTGCGACCCGTTAGAGGCGAACAGGTGCAGCCTGACTGATGAGACGCGACTGAACATAAGCAGGCACACGAACAGTAACGATTAAAGGAAACGGGCGCGACCGTTTGGACGAACGGTTACAGACGCGACCGTTCGAAGGGATGCGGAACAACTATAAATAAGTAGGAAAACTGATCACTTTCCTCACTGAATTTTCTAATCTCTTCTCTTCTGTTAACTACTGTTCTTATATTCAAATCACAGAGTGATATACTCATTACAGTTTCGAGCGGAATTCGTCTGTTGTATCTTGGGAGAATTTTGAAATAAAATTCTTAAGGAAATCGTTACGACGAGCCTCAGACATTATCCGGTTAGAATTCTCAATTCTTTCTTCTGTTTTGTTATACTGTTTATTCAGAATAGTATAACGCTGTTGTTATAATTCATTTACAACGTTCATATTGTTATAATATTTACTACAGAATTCCAGTGTAGTGGAAATCTGAGTTATAAACTTGTGCGACGAGTTTATATTTGATTATTCTCTGTTTTGGTATACTAGACGTATAACAGCAATAACATTTCCAAAGCTTCTATTTGGCATGTCATTGTCAGTTGCATTATCCTAAAACACCAAAGCCATTAATAATGACTTATTGGTAAAGAATTTGACGTACTTCAGTGAATGTCCTCAACAAATTTAACTAAATCAAATCATCGGTAAAAAAAAAAAAATTACTTCAGTGAGTGCCTTCATTTTAATCGATCTTACAAGAAGTATGCAGCGTCTAGTTTTTCCAGTGATTTCGCTCTCTTATTTCACCAAGTAAATATTTTTGACATTAGAAATAATTTACAATTGAAGTTAAAAGAAGAAGCTTACCTAGCTATCCCAACATTAAAATACCATCAGCTTTTTTTAAGTTTATTTTTTGATTCCATATGCAATGCATACGCCATATAAAACGCTGAATAACCTGTCCGATTTTATTTGCTTCAAGAAATTCATATATAACTTCAGCATCACCACAATTCTCAACCTGTAAATTGTAAACAAGAAATATAGGTTTTCAAAATGTGATTCGAAACATAAATTATAAAATTATATTCTGTTTTCAAGTATAAAAAATATTGGATTAATAACTCTTTAGATTACCATATGTTTTAATTTTTTTAATACGTGCAAGTTATAAGTTTGAACATGAGTTTATTAAACATTTGTGGAAATGTCATGCTAATTGGAATGCAAGATTGGTTTTCCAACTAAAATATAGATATAACACTGTTGCAATTCCACATGCATCCTTATATAACCCTAGAATTGTGCTTGCAATGGTTATGATGGTTAATGATGAATGAGCAAATATATAATATCAATAAAAGACATTAAATAAACACGTTTCAAACTCATTGAACATCCTCTTACTAACAAGACCATCTGCACATCATTGAACCTTCCACTTAGGCGATTGAGCACATAGATAAATAGGTTTTGCAACATACTTGTAACAACCCATCGACATGAATCATGCCAAGAAAATATAAGCTATTAGGTTTTTAAAACATTACAAAGCATAATTAAAAAGATAGAGTTCTAAGTCATTCTACATTTTCAGATCTCACAACGGAAGGAATTAAAATATAAATATAGAAAGATGGGCATTTCACAAAAACATTCTCCAAAATTCTTGCTTTATAAAATACGTTGTTTTCAAATTACAATATAAGTTTACATTCTAATACAATAGGTAACTATAAGAGAAAAACAGAAAATACTAGCTCTATCATTGAGCTTTTTTGTTTGACATACTATGTCTAATTGCTGCTAACCTATCATCCTATGGTGGGAGAAAATGGAAAGAAATGGCGTGGTTCAGACATAAAGTCCGGTGAATGAAAATAAGACTAACAAGAAAATTAAATATAACTGACTCCAAGTTTACTCTAGGTGATATAGAGTGTGTGCATGGTGTCCATGCACGTAAGATTACATGCCTATTAGGTCACATGCCTAAGATCAAATATCAAAGGTCAACAGCCTAACATCATGGAAAAAACAATAGATCGTACCACACCGAACGATCGTCTAGTTTTCGGGAATTGCTACCACACAATAAATCACACTAGGCCTAGAGAGGAAGAACATGCATGTAAATTCGCTTATTGACATCGTATGCACTCGTGCCCAATCCCTCGATCCTGGCGGCAAAATACATCTTACGTACCCTCAGGACTTACTGCGTCTAACTCTTGCTGATATTGGGCACCACCTAGCTTTCAGTATCTATGCCCATACGGGCTTATAGGAATGTCCATAATCGGCACAGTCTCCGATCCAAACACCCGACTAACGACCGGTAAATCCCAACACCTTGACTAGCGATCAGTAATTCAATCCCAACACATATGTGCACCTTTCGCAACATAAATTGCACATCTCAACAACACCCTGTATCCTACTCTATGATATGGAAACGTGAACTAAGTCTGCCACATCAAATAAGAAGGCCTCAATGTGTCAACGCAACAAGGTTCATACACTTATCGATCCAATGTCCAAAATAGTCTACTAAGTCTAACGTGACTTACGACAATCGACCTATGCTGATCTTAGGTCGATTGCCTACAATCCAGACATCTTTCAATTTACCTGTTTTATGAAAATTAATCCATTCCATTCGATTATCAGTCTTAATCCATTTAATTTTTGTTTCAATTGGGCTAATCTATTTGTCCTATTTTACTTGCATTTTTTTGCAGCTTTCACATTATTCCAATTGGAAAATTATAGGTGTCAAATCCAATTTTAACATATAATTTATGGTTTTATAACTTAAATATGTCAATTACAATTAGCTGAATAGATCCATTATTACATATTTTCAATTTAATAATTTAATGGATTAATATCAGAATTAACAGTCAAATCAACATAGAGATGAAATTAAAATCAATTAATTTGATTAACTTGTTAAATCTGCGCGCACTCACCTTTATCCTAAGCTTTAGGTTTGCCTTTGAGATCGCAAGTTTTATCCCATAAATTCACTTAGGTCTCTCCTCCAATTGCTAGATCTATTTTAGTTTAATTTAAGTTGAGATTTAGAATAGAATTGGAGTTTAGAAATTAATTTGGGAAATTAGGGTTGGTGTTTTTTTTGGCACACCATCACTGTAATGGAAAGAATTAGATTTTAGGTTAACCCAACTATCAGTTTATAGGGGAGCGCCTCAACTGACTAATAGCAAATACTATTCCAAAATCATCTCGTTCGTTATCCAAAACTGTGGCCAGCACGCAACAATCTCATATGCACTAAACGAATTGGCTCCAGATCCTAAACCTACGATAGACACGGGTTAGGTCGACTGCGCTAGGGGCTAGATCGACTACCCCTAGTCGACCAAGGCCCAATGTGGGTGGACCCGGCCCATAATCTTTTTATTTTATTTCTTATTTATTTAAAACTTTATAACTTTTTTGTTTAGCTTGGATTTCAACAAGTTATACATGAAAGATGTCCAGAAAATTGATGCGGAACATAATGTGCAAATCCCGTAGTCAAATTCTAACGTTTCTAAAAGTTCTCCTTTTATGTTTATTATTATCTTTTTAATTATAGTTCCTTATTTATTTCTAAGAAAATTCTAGGGTGTTACATTTTTCCCCCTTAAAGGACTTTGTACCTAAAATCTGTAAGGGCCGAAGAATGTAAATAACAATCAACAACCAAATCAACATCTATCTACTCATCCATCATCCACGGCAACCATAATCTTTAATAATTCTAATGCAATTATGTCATTATGCAGCATGGAATGCACATGAACCTAACTAACGCAAAAAGAGTGGTCGATCTATTGAATCATTCGACCTCTTATTTATGCAAGTATGTTTATTTCATGCATCCAAATGTATGCAAGTCCTAAAATAAACATATAACTCTACATGTATGCTTAGCCATACATCCAAATGCAACATGCATATGCAAAAAACACCCCTGGATAACAACCAAAATCAGCAAACAATATGCACAAGGTATGAATATGTGTGTGTCTAAGGGACCCAATATTCTAATGCATGCAATGCAACCACTTGCATCCATAAACATCCATGTACATCCAAAATCATCCATCAATCATAATATGTCTCATTAACATGTTTACAACCATACCTACCATTCAAAGGTCTCTACCTAAAGGGTATACACCTAAATCCTAGGTTCAAAGGTAATCTAAGCTTTTCTAGCCAAAATGGCCTGACTAAGGTAACTACTCCACATAGACACTTCAACAAGTACCTAATAACAGCTTCCCTATAATTAAGTCATATCATATCTCTCTTTGGGGGTTTGCTACTTGCTTGACCGTGGACTTGGCTCCACGAACTCTATATGGACTCAGCTCCATGGACTACCCCACGCCTCCTATCGGTACATGCTTCTTGCCAATTTGGTCCAGTTCTTGTTTTTATATTAATTGGATCCGACTAAACTAACCAACTCTCGCCACCATCCAAAACTCTCCACTCCAATCACATGTGCATTAGCAACTTTAAACAATCCCTGCTACCAACTAAAATGGTGTCGTCTTGCACCATGCTAAACTACTCGAGTATGAGTATGCTCTTGCCAACTACAGCTCCATATAACCACCAATGCACAACATATTGTCCTAACTCTTTTAATGGTGTACCTAATCACCTCTGTGTCTAGATACCAAGCGAGGTAAATCAATTGTGGATTTCACTTCCTCTTTCTATGGTACTTTACGCCTAGCCTTTGTTATACTTTCTTTTGCCCTCAAAGTTGCCCAAACAGGTGATTTCCTAAATATAAAAAATACCACAACTTCTTTTTCGCATTTAGCTCAACTCAAGTCATTTCTCTTTACACTTGACTGTTTTCCAAACTCTCTAAAATCATAGTACCTAAGTATCGTGTGTATGGTCTACATGGATCTATTCCAGGTTCTACAAATGGAAGTTTGGTCTATTTCCTTTTGGCCTTAACCAAAAAGTCCTATAATTCATTAGCGTTGTAATTTAAGACCATTCTAACCAAATAATATCCATTTAAGGGTTACTCACTCGCATGCAGTTAGTACGCACATGACTATGTATTATATGTCAGCCTTCTATAAATTTTCTTAAGAAAATAACCTTCTTCCAATTTGAACGAGAAAACATCTTTTTGTCGCCTAAATTTTTTTACGATCTTCTTTTACATAAAATTTTCCTTCGCATTCTCGTGCTATACATAATTTTTCTTGACTGAGACCCAAATTCTTGAATTAACTATCCATTCTAAAATCTTGACTAAACTATCACTTAGGATATCCTCTTTGCATTTTGAATTTTCAAAAATTTTCTTTTTCCATTCCTTATTATTGCCCATAAATGGGACCCTTTATCAAACATAACCTCTTATCACTCTATTCCATTTGTTTCATTTTCTATGTTGGGTCCAACCTAATTTAGAACAGTGCTTTACCATCTTAATCCAACAAATATGTTGACCATTAGTTTGGTTTATACTTAGTAATTTCCAAGTTTTAATGCATTAGAACTACATCTTTCCCTAAAAGGAAATGTGAACCCTATAACTTTCCATAAATTTTCTAAAAAAGAATTTGTATCATGTTTGGAATTATAAGGAATTATATTTTCTACCAATACTGAAATAAATAGTACAAAATATAGTGACCATCCATATTTTATACATCACTTTCTTTTGGGTATATTCCTTGTTATTTCAAACGATACAATTTTATACTGAAACTAGATAATATATGAAAACATACTTTGCTACATAGTTTATTCCAATGAATTAAAATGCAACTTAAATTGCACTCCATTTTATAACAACTTCTGATTATTATGTCACATCAATTATTCAAAAATTTGATGCGATAATTAACTCTACATTTTTATTTGCTCAAATCATGTAGGTCTACAAATCTAGAATTTATAATGTCATTTTCTTTATGAAGGTCCTCGTTAGTTTAGAAACTACTTCTCTCCTTATTTTCCATATTCCAATATATGTTATACTCAACCCTACATTCCAAGATCTACGTTACGACATATGTGGAACACATCTACACTAATATAAACCAATAACTTAAACCAAAAGGTATACTTCTCATTCATGTCCACCTGGTTCGCTCATAGCCCTTAGAGCAACATAAGAAGGTCCTCGTTAGTTTAGAAACTACTTCTCTCCTTATTTTCCATATTCCAATATATGCTATACTCAACCCTACATTCCAAGATCTATGTTAAGACATATGTGGAACACATCTACACTAATATAAACCAAAAGGTATACTTCTCATTCATGTCCACCTGGTTCGCTCATAGCCCTTAGAGCAACATAATACATGGACCATCCATAGCCTACAGGTGTCCTATCCTTACCCATATGGTATCAACCTCACCACTATAGTGTCGAGCCTACCTTACTGTTCAAGTTAGATTGTCTAATGTAATCAAAGAAATGCTTATTTGTTATTTAACATTCTCTATAAGGATCGAAGTAGACCTTGCTTGACCCTCTTACCCATTATGCTGAAAAATTTCTCGCATCTACAACATCCTTTGTGTAATAAATCTTAGCCTGTTACATCCTTAATTGGAAATAAATTCACCCAAATCAAACTTTTCATCTTCACAAGGATCTTATGGTTCCAACCATACTTGGGTGGGAGGATAAATGTGGCATTTACTTTTCACTATGTTAGAAGTTTGACTTGCTACTTTTAACCATCGATTGGAAAGGTTGTTAAATTTTCATTTTAACTTTTTATCTTTGTCTCAATCATTCCAACTCTTTCAAATTTCATAGTCGATCTTATCCTAGAAGCTGTTTAATCCTATTTATCTAACTTCAAATCTATTTCTTTTTTTTTCAATTTTAAGTGATAGTCAAAATATTTTACTTTACCTTTTTAAATGAAAATCTTTGATATTTAATTTTCTATAATCAAATCATCAAAAACAATTAACTTAACTAGACAAAAATATATGTAAACACATCATTTGAAAATTTCCTTTCATGAATAAGAAATTTTCACACTACACTAGATTAGAAAAGGCTTTTCGTACCGTTGAAAAAACTCTAACAAAAATTTTAGTAGCATTTTTGTATACATTGCGATACGACTGCAACTAAAATGCCAAATTTTTTTGATAGCATTGTAGAAAACGCTTCCAAAACCTGACATATCGTAGGATTTTAAAACGCTACAAAGTGTTTCACACTTTCAGTAGCATGTCGTATTGCAGCATCTACCTAAACGCTCTAGAAGTTCTGGTAGCATTTTTTCAACGCCACGAAAGTCAAATCGCGCTTATTTACAATCATTTCCATAGCGTTTTTGAAATGCAACTAAAAGTTATTACCTATTTTACAGAATTCTTTACACACCAATGTTTTTTGTTAATGGCTTGTATCATTTTCAATCATCATTCGCATAATAGTCTTGTAACAATCAATTTTTAGGGATAATAAATTGGGAATCAACTAATAAATAGATAATTAATCTTTTAATAATAAAAATTTAAATATTTAAGAAAAAAAGAAATAATGAATAAATGAAAACAAAAGAAAATAAAATGGAATTTTAATATTAATAGCGTTGAGAGGAAAATAAATGATAACGAATTCATTTACTTTTATTTGGAGTTATAAATTATGTCTTTTTAGTGGTAATGAAATTTATTTTAATAAATGAACCATTTTATTAACCCAAATTATTTGAAAGTTAAAAATTGAGAATGATATGTTTTTTTATGAAAGAATGATAACTAATTACATGAGAAAAAATGCGTTTTATGTATGAAAATTTTAGATGATAATTTTTTTATGTTGATTTACAATTAGGTATAAAAGGAAAAAAATGAAAAAATAAATAATAATAATAATATCATTTTTATAATGTCATGTAGAAAAGTCTAGAAGTAAATTTAATAAGATAGGAAAATAGAAATATCTTTAACATGAGACAAAATGTAATCATTATGTTTGGAAAAAAATTAAAATAGAGGGAAATAAAGATATTTCCTAAGAGAATTCTAAAAAAGGCCTTAAGTACAAAACTCAGCTCATTTCCTTCTTCCTTCTTTTTACTGTACGTACAGAACAATGTTCTCACTTAGAAATCAGAAACCTTAAACCTAAAAACAAAATCATCTCACTCAAACACAAATCTCACCTTGCAATTAAAGGATAAAAGATAAGATTCTCAATTCTAAAAGTAAGTATCCCTAAATCAATCCTATTCTATCTATTTCTTTTTTTTTATAAATGGTTATTTATGGTTTTTTTGATTTTGTTAGCAATTGAAAGGTGAAAGTCAAGCAATCAAATGCTAACTGATTTAGAGCTTGAAGATTGCTATTTGGAGTATTAGGTGAGTGAAGTTATAATCATGTTTTATTTTATTTCATTTTTCATGTATGCATACAAATATAGTATGAAATTTTTGGATATAATGGTTGTTTGCTCATTGCCTAAACATGTTTTGTTGATTGAATTATTGTGTTGAAGAAAGAATGAGAATCAATGCACAAAATTTGAATGCATGCATGGTATTTGTTTAATTGTCATAATAAGTTGCAGCCTTCCCCTTTTTGAAAAAAAAGAAAAAAAAAAAGACTTTCAAAACTGCAAAGGTGCAGCACAAAATTGCAGCTGGAGTGGCTGCACATGCACATGCCGCCAGATCGGAGCTGCACTATGCAGCGCAGCCCAGGAGGGGATGCAGGTTGCAGCCCAGGCGGGGATGCAGGTGCAGCCCAGGCCGGTTGCACAAGAGCAGCCCAGCTCGGGCTGCATATGCAGCCCAGGTGGGCTGCGCAAGTGTAGCCCAGATAGGCTGCATTTGCAGCCCTCAGGGTTGCACCATGCAGTCCAGATTTGACCAGGCTGCACTGCACAGCCCTGATCAGAGGAAGAAAAAAAAATTAAATGTTAAACTAAATTATTTTGGTTAAAAAAAAATTATTTTATCCATCAATACGTGTTTTGAAAAAGAAGAAAATTTTATTTAGAAGTTTGTTAGCATTTTGCATACTAAAACATGTGTTGTTTTGCTTTTAAATTCAATAATTTGTTATGAATTTTTTTTAACATAACGAATTTTAAATAACTTAAATTTAATAAATAAAGTTTCTGTGTTTCGCCTTGATACATAAGTATTATGGGGTACTTGTGTATTTATGCGAAACGGAGATGTAAATATTTTCCTTTCTATGGACAATTGTTTTGCTAAATTTTATTTGCTTTTTGAATTATACTGGGTTTATCAAATGATTTTTTTTTTAAAAAAAAAAAGACATTGTCATCATTGATTTTATTTTTAAGAAGTGTTTTGAAGCTACAAGTACTTTTGATTTTTTGAGTCAGGATAGATTGGATTCTATTATACCAATGGGACAAAACTCCATCTTCGCCAACCTGATTCAGGATCGCTACCTGAATAGGTGGTATATCACTTGCCCTTTTACCACCAAAGGTCAACAGTCTATTACACAGGGCTAATCTTATTTTTGATCGGGATCTCAGATCGACGGGTCACGGGCTATGGTGGCTGGAGGCGTGGGGGTCCCACGTGTAGATCTGTGAACGGGTAGCATACGGCCTTTGTCTTAGACCGTCTTGGTTATCCTGTGTTGATCGCCAGGTGTACTATGGCGTTATGAGTAGGTTACGGTGCTGATGTCTCCACGCGCGCTCGAGCTCTACCACTGTGATTTTACAAACTAGCGTCTGTTTATTTGGTATATTTTATGAGTCATATGTTATATTTATCCCTAATTCTCATAATGCAATTTTCTTTATCTTATGATTTTATGGAAATTATTAAAGATTTTAAAAACCCAATATGTTTTTGTAGAATGTATGTATGAACTTATTTATTGTTTTGCATATGATAATTGGGTTGGTATGGTATTGGATTACATACGATATTTTTGGTCTAAAACCATTGTTTGATTAAATGAATTGTTTATGAAACTAAATCTGCATGTTGGTTCACACACGCATATATGTCTCATGTTGGCTTATATATGCAGCGCTTTCTTCCATTTTATTGACTGAGATAATCATTGTTCGTAGATCTTACTTCACTCACACTAGAAATAGTCTGACCTGTGTGATTGGTTTTATAATCCTCGAGTCAGTCTGAGAATTGTAGTTGTAGGTTAGGTTGTGTGGACTGTAGCAGCATTCTTATCATTTTCCACGTTTTAGGGTTTTGGACTTTACAGCTTGGACTTAGGAGTAGTTAATATAAGTATTATGGTATGTATGTTATTATGAATTTTGGAAGTGATATTATGTATTATGGACTGTATGTTGACATTACTATTATGAATGTATTATGTATTCTGTTGTTATTGTGATGAACTGTATGTTCTATTATATTCTATACTATGTAACTTGGGAAAAATCTATCTTGTACCATTGCTTTGAACCGAGACTGAGCACGAATGATAAGTCGAATAAAAAAAAGTCATAAAATTTCCCGTGCCAGTGTTAGTTCAAGGTATTGAGTACAGCATTTAGCCTTGTCGAGTCACATTCTCCGTTCTTTCTGACAGTAATACTTAGTATTGCTCTTGGTTGGCATGGTTATAGGGGTCGGGCGTTACAAGTCTTATCAAAACAAGCAATCAGTCACATAATCATTGTACTCAAACCAACAACCAATCAATCATATAATCATTGTAGTCAAACCAACAACCAATCAATCACATAATCATCATATTCAAACAATTGAAAACACGTTAATCACATAATCAAGTATGATATCCATAACCTGTTAGGAAATCAACTCTATGGTTTCGATGATAACAACTATACAATGGAAATCGAATATATATATATATATATATATATACACACACATATATACAGGTAGATGATAGAGTAACATCACCAAAGAGACAAAAACAAGACTCAAGAGAAGTATCAAAAGACGTCAAATTGGTAGAAGTTGAAAAGAAATGGCACAGACACAAATAAAGCATCATATACATTTTCAGACGTCTAAGTGCAATAGCCAGACGTCTGAATGTTTTCTCTGGTTTGCAAATTAAAGGAAATCAGACGTCTGGTACATATGCTCAAACGTCTGGATAAATTCTCTGGTTCACAATTCAGAATGAAACAGACGTCTGGAAATAAGCTCAGACATCTGGTTAAACTCTCTGGTTCACAATTCAGAAGGAACCAGACGTCTGATAATAAACTCAGACGTCTGAATAGCAACCAGACACAAAAATAACATATGAAGACCAAACGTCTGAAACATTCCTCCAGACGTCTGAATTTGAACTCGACTGAGCAATTTCAAGAGCAACTGTCACATTCTAAAGGACACATCTGCTTCTCTTTATCGCAACCCTTCATCACCATCAGAAGCGACTTTAGGAAGATTACAACAGATGCAACTATACAAGAAAACTCTTCATCATTATAAATAGCATCAGGAATGCAAAGAGTTTTCTCACCTTGCTTCATATACTCTGACTTATACCTGTTCTCTAGCAATCAACTACTTGTATTTAACACTTCCATATATTCAGAATTCATCATTCAATATCCTCTAGATAGATATATATATTGGAAGCACTTGTACTCAATAGTCAACATCAGTGTTATAGAACACATTCTTGATAAAGAAACTCTGCTATTGTAAATCTGTTCCTCCGGGTCAAGTGAGGGTTGGTTGAAAGGAAAATCCGAAGAGGAGCTTTGGGACTGGACGTAGAACGGGAGGTCCGAACCAGTATAAAATCCTGGTGTGATTATTTTAATTTACGTTGCTATTATTATCTATCTTGTTGTATTATATACTTAGTTGTTCATACTTGCATATTATCATATACGACCCACTCAAATAGACTTTCAATTGGTATCAGAGCAAGGTTTTGATCAAATAACAGTAACACGTTTTTGAATCAATTTAATATGGCAAGTATTTTTCAAGAAGAACAATCCACTGCACGACCCTCACTTTTTAATGGATCTAACTATGGATATTGGTCAACACGTATGAGAATTTTTATGGAAGCTAATGGTCTTGAAATTTGGTCAGCCACACAAGATAGATATGAAGTACCTGCCACTGTTATGAACACTTGGACTGATGCACAAAAGACCTTAGCATCAAATAATGCTAAAGCTATGAACGTTTTATTTTGTTCTTTAGACAAAAATGAATTTTCACGTGTCATGTTATGCACCACTGCATTCGATATTTGGCGTACCTTACAAATTACACATGAGGGTACAACAAAGGTCAAACAAACTAAGATTTCGATTCTGCAAAACCAATTTTCTTCATTCAAAATGAAACAAAATGAAACTATTATTGACATGTATTCTAGATTTCAAACTATCCAACATGATCTTATGGCATTAGGGGTTAAATTCACTGATTTTGATTTAATATCTCGAATACTCAACTCTTTGACATCAGATTGGGAAAGGAAGGTTTTAGCTATAGAAGAAGCTAATGATCTTTCCACTCTCAAAGTTGAAGAGTTGATAGGAAATTTAATGTCCTATGAAGCTAACTTGCAGGCACGAAAAGAACTTAATTCGGAGAAAAAGAATATAGCATTTCCAGCAACAGAAAATGATGACTTTGATCTAGATGAAAAAAAAATAGTTTTTATTGCCAAGAATTATAATAGATTCAAGAAATTTAGAAAGATGACCAAGTTTCAAAAAGAAGGGAAGTCCAACACAACAAACATATCTCAAATCAAGTGCTATGAATGTGATCAATACGGACATATGAAGAAGGATTGCCCTAAACTCAATAATGACAAAAAGAATAACAAAATTCAAAAATTCAAGAAGAAGAAGGCTTTCAAAGTAACTTGAGATGATTCGGATTCTTCATTTTCTGAAAGTGATAGCGATAGTGACAGAGAACAAGCTAATGTATGTTTTATGGCACAAACTGAAGAGGCATGTCCTGAACTTAGCTATGATGAACTATTAGAACTTAGCATGGAACTAGACGATAAATTTAGACAAAGAAAAAAATTGAACAAAGAATATATAGTCAAAATAAATAGATTAGAACTTGAGGTAGGAATGTTGAAAGATGAAAAAATTATTCTAGAAGAAGAACTTGAAATATCTCAACAAAAAATCAAAAATAATATGATAGAAAGTGAGAATATTTCTATAGAAAAAGAAAATTTGTTAAAAGAAAATATTGATTTTAAAAATAGTATTGAATTGTTGAAAATTGAAAATATAGAGTTGAGAGAAAAATTAGATAAAATTACCAATAATGTGTCAAAATTTAGTAAAGGTAAACAAGATTTGGAAAATCTTATCATAACCTCAAAACCGTCAGGTAATAGAAATGGAATAGGATTCAAAAATTCTTTTAAACAAAAAGAAAATAATGCTAAAAATAGTAGACATATAAAAGCTAGAAGTTTGTCTAAGACTAAATTGAATACCAATAACATGAAAATTTGGATTCCTAAAACAAATAATAATTTGATTAAACAAAAGCATATTAATAATTACTTAGAAAATATAGTCTATAATAAAAATTACATTTATAAAGGTACCAAACCATCTTGGGTATGGCTACCTTCCTCTAACAAATAGGACCCTAATAAAATATATGGGTACCAATTAAAACATTTTCTATTTTGCAGGTACCCAAAATAAAAAATAAGAAGAAATGGATACTAGATAGCGGTTTCTCCAAGCATATGACCGGAAATTCAAAAATGTTATCAAATATAACATACATCGATGGTGAAACGGTAACCTTTGGAGACAATTCAAAAGGATATGTCAGAGGAATTGGAGAAGTCATCAACTCTGGTATATTTAACTCTCCTATTATTACAAATGTTTTATTAGTAGAAAATTTAAAACATAACTCGCTAAGCATTAGTCAATTATGTGATAAAGGTTTTCAAATAAATTTTGAAAAAGATAGATGTAATATTTTAGATAATAACAAACAACTCATTTTTGAAGGATTTAGAAACAAAAATATTTATGTATTAAACATGAATATAAATAAAAATTCAAACTTATGTTTAACCGTCAAACATGATGATCCATGGTTATGGCATGAACGATTTTGTCATATCAATTTTAAAAGTATTAATAAATTGGCATGATTATTTTAATTTACGTTGCTATTATTATCTATCTTGTTATATTATATAGTTAGTTGTTCATACTTGCATATATATCATATACGACCCACTCAAATAGACTTTCATAACCATTTCGATAATAAAATTTTTTTGACAAAATGAGCAAATTCACATAAAATCCATAACCATTCATAAAAAGGCTTACACAACAAGCATTAACAAAATGTTATAATATGTGTAACAATTAAAATCATGTTCATTACTTGATTACCGACAATTCTTTGTTGTAGTTCGTCTTCACTCCTAAAAAGCTAATTACACATAGATCAGTTTAACAATCAGCAAATGAACATGAAACTGTTTTTCATATTTAAAGTATATCAAACATCTTTACTTAAACTTTTATTATTAAATAATTTTTATAAAACTTAGTTAATTTAGTTAAATTTTTATAAAACTTGGTTAATCTTTATAATAAACTTATTTAATTTTTATAAAAATTATTATTTTAGTTAAAGTGGTTGATTTGAGCGTATAATATCCAAACGCTGCTACCCTATGCTAGCAATATAAGACTTTCTTGTAGTGTGGCTGCATTTTGAAATCAAAATTTTAATGCAAAGAATATAAAGAACTAAAGAAGAAGCTTAAATTACTGTTACTTATGGAAAAACCTAAAACTAGATAAATCCTTCCTGGATATTTCATATAAATATTTCCATGTTGTAGGACATTGCAAAGCTTAACGAGAAAGATTTGAATATTGCAAAGTAGATCATATAGTATGAACACAACTAATTTTTCATGCATATGATATCTGAGCCGTGGAAACCAATAATAGCTGATTACGGCTGAAATAATTTGACAACATCGTGATCACATAGATCAACTTTCCCCAATTTAGATTTCTTTAAACCGACGATTAATTTGAGAAAAGTGTTATTGCCCCTAACCATTTGGACAAGGGATTGGTAGTTTTTTGTTTAAAGGTGGTTGTGCTGATGGCAACATATTGTACATGCATAATAATCTTGCAGTACCGCCACCTATTCCAGTATCCTTGCCAAATAAAAATCATTACCGACACGTTGCCTAATACATTCAAATTATAAACATAAAAGCTAAATCAATAGTGTGATTGAGCTTACCTTGAATTCATCTTATAGTGTGAAGAGTGATGGGTCGGGAAATGCCATATGTATGGCGGTTCTGTCTTCATTCCCAGTCCTAGATGATTGCATATCACCTGCAAAGTTAAAATAACAAACCACTACTAATTAAACTTATCCACACCTAGTCATCACTCCTTCACGTTCATAACAACAAATCACTACCAATTAAACTCATCCACTCAAGATTTTTACTTCCTTTGTTTCCCTTTTATTAAAAAAGAATCAAATATGATTCACAATAACTTTAACTAAGATGTAAATGTGCACAACCATTCATTTTCAAAATGATAATGCATGTTTTAAAATATACAGCAATAATGAAAATAATAAGCGAAGGTAGTATCGATATTTACCCTTTTTTGGCACAAAAAACAATAGAGGCGGTTACATAAAAATGTTGCTAAAATAGAAAAGATAAAATTATACCAAGGACTTGACTCTTATGAAATCATATCGGAATAATATACTCACTTAGTATTTGCATGTTGCATGAGGAAATAAAGGAGAATATTCATTATCTGGAGCTATTCGTATTTA
The DNA here is from genome assembly GCA_030765085.1 of Allium cepa. Lineage (NCBI taxonomy): Eukaryota > Viridiplantae > Streptophyta > Magnoliopsida > Asparagales > Amaryllidaceae > Allium > Allium cepa. The sequence goes on from CM060945.1 coordinate 1,017,119,440, forward strand.
ACAGCTAATACCCCATAGGTTATTGAGTTGGAGAAAATTCTTCATCCTTTACTTCAGTTTCAACTTCCTTCCCATCCTACACCTACAAATTAAATGAACCATACTTGATTAGTTAACCATTACACTTTTTTTCAGTTACAAAGTCTTGCAGGCAGTGCCATCCCAATAAATATGCATATTTATTGGGTGTAAAGCCTAAAATTATGGAAGCATCACAAATATAATGAACTTTATGTGAAAATATACATGTTCCTATAAATATAATGCAAAAGCTTGACTAATTTGAAAAGAATACTTCTCATACTGTCCTCAACAAAACCAAAATAAAACTAATTTAAGAAATCAAGCAAAGTGAATAAAGTGAATAATTAAGTGTTAATGACAACATCTTAAATTGTGGAGTTCACATAAATATTTATTTTTGAAAAGTGAACAAGGACTGAGAAAATTTTACAGTTTAATAACACCTTAGATTGTAAAATCCCATATTCTTTCTTTGATCTAAACTTGACGATCTAGTTGTATCAAGAATGAAATTAATAATAACATGGTGCTTGAAATTGGAAATGGTGTTGGGAAGAAAAGTTGCATGCTTATTAGGTTTCCATTAACCAAGAAGCATCTAGTAGTAGATATTGACGAAGGTGAAATTTTTCTTTTTAAAATTTGGCAGTTAGCCTTTAGATGTTTGGGCTAATCTCGCAGCAATACCTTTAAGGGAACAACCAAACATATACATAAAACATAAAGCAAAATACTTGAAAATTTAAGTGTAGTGCATAAATGATACAAATGAATGCAGAATGAAGTTCATTGTACATTTGTACGAATGATTAGTAACATATATTACTCAAAAAACAGCACGATAGAGCATTTCCAAGCAATAGGATGACGTCAAAGCTGTAAGCTAAAACCTTTTGCAACATGATTCTGAATCAAAACAGAAAACTACTTTTTGAAACTTTGAACAATTCAAATAAACCTGCATATAAGACATAGACATCAACATCACAATGCATCTTTACCAGCAAGTTAAACCTTTGTGATATTATCATCATCATCATATAAAACCATTATGCTGATATCAATAAATTGAATGATGTAAAATCAATGCATATAATTGTTGGACAAAGATGAATGAGTGTATTTGTTAGTGAAGAGGAAATAGGTGTTTGGTATTGTGTATTGGAACAAAGTCCCACATTGTGGAATATTTGTTCCAATATCAATATATATATACCATCTCTCAACATGTTATTACAAAAGGAAAAGAAGAAGACTTGAGAAGTGAGAAAGGCATTGAGCATGTGGGCTTTGAGCCTTCATATTATATTAAAATGTCAAAGATTGGGCCTTGGGCCTTGGTGCTCTTGGGGTCTCGTGATTAGATGGGCCTACGTCTGCCCATGGAACCTTTCGAACAGTCGCGACCGCTCCGAATAGGCACCTCCTCCAGCTTATACATAGGGCCCCGCTGCACAGAAAAAATAAAAAATGCTTCTTCTTCCTCTTCTCAGAACTCTGTTCACAGATATATATAATCCTTCAGTTCGTCGTCGCTCCGTCTACCCGCACAGCAATCGGAGCAGGTCCGTTTCATCCTGGGAGACAAATTGCTCAGATCATTTGGTGCATATAAGGGGGCAATATTGTTTCAAGGAAACAGATATTATCTGGACTCGGACATTTAGGTATTTCATACAATTATCATTTCTCACAGAATTTTACTGTCACAATATTTTATACTTTTGACACGTTTTATTCCGTTGCTGCTGCTTACAATTAGTAACGCTTTTCTTCTGTGACAAAACATATTTAGGATAAGTAACGTTATTGAAGTTACTATCGGATTCGTTACACTTTTGTGATTACGAACAACAATCTTGAAACAATTTTGCGCTCGTTTGTCTCTGTTTGTGTACTGAAAACAGTCGTATTGAAAACAGACGATGGCTCAAGACAGTAATTCTTCGGCAAACAAAACAGCCACGACCACCTCTCATGCTGCACCGATAGTGGCACCAACTGTGGCACCAACTATGACATTCTCGCATGGAGAACGACCAGAAAAATTTACTGGTGTTGATTTCAAAAGGTGGCAGCAAAAGATGTTGTTCTACTTAACCACCTTAGGCCTGGCTAAGTTCCTATCAGAGGATCCTCCTGTAGTCGATGAATTAGAGCCTGATCCAATCAAGGCTGATGCCCTCACTGCATGGAAGAGTTCAGATTTTATATGCAAGAATTACATATTGAATGGACTGGACAACAGTCTATACAATGTGTACTGTACTATGAAAACAGCGAAGGAACTCTGGATATCATTGGACAAAAAGTACAAGACAGAAGATGCTGGGATGAAGAAATTCATAGTCGGCAAATTTCTGGATTACAAGATGGTGGATTCCAAGACAGTGATCAGCCAAATCCAAGAATTACAGGTCATTATCCATGAGATACATGATGAAGGAATGATGCTTAGTGAATCATTTCAGGTTGCAGCCGCCATAGAGAAACTTCCTCCTATGTGGAAAGACTTCAAGAACTATCTGAAGCACAAAAGGAAGGAAATGACAATGGAGGATTTAGTTGTTCGACTCAGAATCGAAGAAGACAACAGAAAATCCGAAAAGAAAGCGACTAATACTATGGTGGCAAAGGCTAATGTGGTTGAGGCTGAGAAAAACAACAAAAGAAAGCGTGACAACCCAAATGCAAAGAAGACTAAGAAGTTCAAAGGAAACTGCCACAACTGTGGGAAGAAAGGACACAAGGCTGCAGAATGTCGCGGAAAGAAAAAGAAATCTGAAGCAAATGTGGCCGAAGGTTCTGATGGCGTTTCTGACATGGACTTGTGTGCGGTGGTTTCAGAATGTAACCTTGTTGGCAACAACAAGGAATGGTTCGTGGATACTGGAGCAACTCGTCATATTTGTGCAAACAAATGGATGTTCACGACTTACGAAGCCGCCACCAAGGAGGAGCAGTTGTTTATGGGCAACTCATCCACATCACAAGTTGAAGGCAAAGGGAAGATCGTGTTGAAACTAACTTCTGGAAAGGAACTCACATTGAAAGATGTATTGCACGTTCCAGATATTCGTAAGAATTTGGTTTCAGGATCGATGTTAAGTAAGAATGGCTTCAAATTAGTCTTCGTTGCTGATAATTTTGTTTTGTCTAAAAATGGGGTGTATGTGGGAAAGGACTATGTCAGTGATGGTCTGTTTAAGATGAATGTAATGACTGTTGTACCAAAAGATATGAATAAAAAGAATGCTTCTGTTTATATCACTGAGTCATTTAATATATGGCATGCTAGACTAGGCCATGTAAACTTTGATACTTTGCGAAAAATGGTTAACTTAGATTTTATACCTAAGTTTAATACAGATCACAACTATAAATGTGAGATATGTACTGAAGCAAAGTTGACTAGAACTTCCTTTCATCATGTTGAAAGGAATACTGAGCCTTTAGACTTAATACATACCGATGTATGTGATCTAAAGATGTGTCAAACTAGAGGAGGAAAAAGATACTTCATCACGTTTATTGATGATTGTACTAGGTACTGCTATGTGTATCTCCTTAGAAGCAAGGATGAAGCATTCGATATGTTTAAACAGTATAAAGCAGAAGTTGAGAATCAACTCAACAGGAAAATTAAAGCTTTAAGAAGTGATAGAGGAGGAGAATATGAATTTCCTTTTGAGGAATTCTGCGCTGAGCACGGTATCATACACCAAACTACAGCACCATATTCACCTCAATCCAACGGTATAGCCGAACGGAAAAATAGAACTCTTAAAGAAATGATGAATGCTTTATTAATCAGTTCTGGCTTGCCAGATAACTTTTGGAGAGAAGCTATTCTTTCGGCAAACCATATTTTAAATAAAATACCACGAAAGAAAACATCCAAGTCTCCTCACGAACTTTGGAAAAATAGACCGGCATCCTACAAATACTTAAAAGTGTGGGGGTGTCTTGCCAAAGTAGAGATACCTAAACCAAAGAAGGTCAAGATAGGACCAAAAACAATTGATTGTGTATTCATTGGATATGCACAAAATAGTGCTGCTTATCGATTTTTAGTACACAAATCTGAAATTGATGATATTCATGAAAATACCATCATTGAGTCGAGAAATGCAAGATTTTTCGAACATATATTCCCTTTAAAACAGGGCACTGACAGTGATACTCATAAGAGACCAAGGGAAGATGAAATCTCCAATTCTCTTGAGGATACTGAATATAACCTTCAGCAAATTAGTGCTGATCAACAAGTGGAGGAACCAAGAAGAAGTAAAAGGTCTAGAACCTCAAAAACCTTTGGACCAGACTTCTATACATTTATGTTAGAAGATGATCCATTGACATACAAACAAGCTATGTCCTCCAGCGATGCCCCTTACTGGAAAGAGGCTATTAACAATGAGATAGAATCCATTATGGCTAACCATACCTGGGAATTAGTTGATTTACCTCAAGGATGCAAGACCTTAGGTAATAAATGGATATTTAAAAAGAAATTGAAACCTGATGGTTCGATAGACAAGTACAAAGCTCGTCTTGTAGTCCAAGGATTTAGACAAAAAGAAGAACTGGACTATTTTGATACATATTCACCAGTGACGAGGATAACATCAATTAGGATGCTTATTGCAATTGCATCCATACTTGATTTAGAAATACATCAAATGGATGTAAAAACTGCATTTTTGAATGGTGATCTAGAGGAAGAAATATATATGAAGCAACCTGAAGGGTTTCTGAGCTATGGAAAGGAAAATAAAGTATGCAAATTAGTAAAGTCACTTTATGGCCTTAAACAAGCTCCAAAACAATGGCATGAGAAATTTGATGAAACTATGTTATCAAATGGATTCACAATAAATGAATCAGATAAATGTGTCTACATGAAACACACACATTTAGGATATGTCATTGTTTGTCTTTATGTTGATGACCTATTGATCCTAGGAAATAACAAGGCCATAATAACATCTACAAAGAATATGTTATCCTCTAGATTCGATATGAAAGACCTAGGACTGGCTGATGTGATATTAGGTGTCAAAATTTTAAGAACACCACAGGGATATGCATTATCCCAATCACATTACATCGGTAAGATACTTGAAAAATTTAAGCAATATAATATAACTATTGCAAAATCACCCGTAGATATGAACCAAAATTGGGTAAAGAACACTGGTGATGGTATCTACCAGCTTGAATACTCTCGTATACTAGGAAGTATCATGTATGTTATGAACTGTACGAGGCCAGATATCGCATACGCTGTAAGTAAGCTAAGTAGATTTACCAGTAATCCTGGTAAACATCATTGGAAAGCGATAATCAGAGTTCTAGGATACCTAAAGTATACACAGAACTATGGTCTACACTATACAAACTACCCTTCAACAGTGGAAGGATACAGTGATGCCAATTGGATAACTGGATCACAAGATACAAAGTCTACAAGTGGATATGTGTTCACATTAGGAAATGGAGCAATATCATGGAAATCATCCAAACAGACTTGTATAGCTAGATCTACGATGGAATCCGAGTTTATTGCACTAGATAAAACAGCAGAAGAAGCAGATTGGCTTCGAAGTTTCTTGGAAGATATTCCAAATTGGAGCAAACCCATGCCTCCAATATGTATACATTGTGATAGTCAATCAGCAATTGGAAGAGCCAATAGTACACTATACAATGGTAAATCTAAGCACATTCGTCGTAGACATAAGACAACTTCTCTCTAATGGGGTTATCACTATAGACTATATAAGGTCTAAGGATAACATAGCGGATCCACTAACAAAAGGCTTGCCAAGAGAGAAAGTTCAAACCTTATCGATGGGAATGGGGTTAAGGCCGATGGACTAAAAGTTTTTCTAAAATGGAAACCCCACCTAGTTGACTGGAGATCCCAAGATCTAGGTTCAAAGGGACAACTCAGTTTAAGAGAAACTTGACAGCACTGTTACACACAAACCATTCCTATGATAAGTCAGTGCATTATTTGTTGGAAAATAGGATAAGTATTAGTACTTTTAATGATGTCTGTACTTGAGGAATTATGGATAACCCTTACAGAATCACCTACGTAAGTGCGAAGGCGCCGCTTCAAAGAGAATTATAGGCCTAATTCTCTAAGCACTTATGAGACCAGGCAGGTGTTCAAGGCAAAAATGAACACAAACAGAGAACGAAGGATTATAAGAAACATTTATCGCGTGCTATCTATTTTAGAATTACACAAACGGCTTACAGTTCAAGGACCTTCTAAGTCTACTGATTTGCCCGTGATTCAAATAGGTAAACACTAGGAAAGTTCAAGGCCCTTGTGCTACTTTAAACCGATACGATAAATGTCTCGTAAAACTATGAACAACTACTCATTCATGTGGGGGATTGTTGGACAAAGATGAATGAGTGTATTTGTTAGTGAAGAGGAAATAGGTGTTTGGTATTGTGTATTGGAACAAAGTCCCACATTGTGGAATATTTGTTCCAATATCAATATATATATACCATCTCTCAACATGTTATTACAAAAGGAAAAGAAGAAGACTTGAGAAGTGAGAAAGGCATTGAGCATGTGGGCTTTGGGCCTTCATATTATATTAAAATGTCAAAGATTGGGCCTTGGGCCTTGGGGCTCTTGGGGTCTCGTGATTAGATGGGCCTACGTCTGCCACTTGGGCTTGCTGCACTAAAACGGCTAATTTTGCACTTCGAAATTGGACCGTTCCGGCTGTGCGCGCGCACCTGTCCGTTAAAGGGTCGCAACCTTTCGAACAGTCACGACCGCTCCGAATAGGCACCTCCTCCAGCCTATATATAGGGCCCCGCAACACAGATCTCAATACACAGAAAAAATAAAAAATGCTTCTTCTTCCTCTTCTCAGAACTCTGTTCACAGATATATATAATCCTTCAGTTCGTCGTCGCTCCGTCTGCCCGCACAGCAATCGGAGCAGGTCCGTTTCATCCTGGGAGACAAATTGCTCAGATCCTTTGGTGCATATAAGGGGGCAATATTGTTTCAAGGAAACAGATATTATCTGGACTCGGACATTTAGGTATTTCATACAATTATCATTTCTCACAGAATTTTACTGTCACAATATTTTATACTTTTGTCACGTTTTATTCCGTTGCTGCTGATTACAATTAGTAACGCTTTTCTTCTGTGACAAAACATATTTAGGATAAGTAACGTTATTGAAGTTACTATCGGATTCGTTACACTTTTGTGATTACGAACAACAATAATAAGCAAACAAAATAACATACAGGTCTAGAAAGCAAATAGAAGAACAAATTCGACTCCAAAAGAATATTATAAAAGAAGCGGTGGCATCAAAACCTGTAATTAGTGAATCAAAGCTTTGTTTCTTATGAATTTGGCCAACCAATTAATGAAGCAAAAGATGGTTGCTATAAAGAAGTAACAAACCGTAAACTAAGTTATTACAGTTTTCGAGAAAGTAAAAGCTAAGGAATCAAAGTGTTTTATCATTATCAATTATTATTGATCCGACTGGATAATTTTGTTATTTTTAAATATGAATATGTTTATTGCATGAGATGATTTCCTTATAATATCATTCTTCACTTTATGCAGAAAAATCTTGCTATCACTAAAAACTAAACCCAGTTCTTGTTCTAAAATTGCATAAATGAAATATCAACATACTATACATGATTCTTAAAAGTAATTCCATCAAACTGACATCATGGCCTAATGTAGGTGTTTATAAAAAGTTATGAAATTGAAAAGCTAAATTGTATGTCTAAGAATTGATTAGTCCAAAAGTTTGTTGATGATATATCTTGTATTTCTTTAGATCAATAAGAATATATAAATATAGACTATTTAAAATGTTTATACTTTTACCACAGGCTTATTCGAGTAACCAAGTATCGTATGATACATTCGTTTATTAAGATATCTTCTGGTTAAAGGTTGTTTATTTTTCTGTATAAGCTATTGGCATTAAGAAAGCCAGAAATTAAGAAATCGCTGTATATTAAATTTGAGAGCTATTCTTAATTTAAGCTGAAAGACTTATTTAAATGTCACACGTTTGAAAATAGTAAACCATACTATAGATAAGAACAATTTTCACTCAACTGCTATGTTTTGTTTCATACAATAATAATTCATATTTGTTGAAAATTACTAATACAATACTTACCCGTGACCATATACTTCATACATAAATCATATAGTCAAACTATCAAAAATAAATTTGCTAGTTTTTCCATATTCATAGTCAAATTACTCAACAAGAAGAGCACTCTAGACTCAATCAATCAACCTAAACAAACTCACAAATTCAAACAACTTCATGTTTGAAAATTATCAACTACTTTACAGTGATTTACTTGTGCAAACATTTAGTTAAAATATTTTATAATAAATTTAGAAATGACACTGTGTGTGGACCGAATTCAAACTATCATATTTATGTGGATTTAAATTTTTATATACTTGGATATACAAAAAGGTTTGAAGCAAGGTCAACTTAACAATAGTTTAGTTGAAAACTACTAAAATATTGCTATGAAGATATAATAGCATCAAACTGACATATAACTTAATGTGCTTTCCCTTCCATTCAAGACATCTAAACATGTTTCTCAAGTTGTTTTCAACCTCTTTGTTACCTCCAATATTTATCATTATAGTGAACTCTTCAAGCTCAATCAACCAATCTCCATTTAACTATATGGATTTCAATTCTAATATCATAAATATATTTTTGAACCTCATAAAAAAAGTTTTGAAATTAAAAAAATTATATTACCTGAATTGCATGCGGTAGAACAACGAAACCCTAGACTTCCATGCATCCTTTCCTTAAAGGATGCAACCACCTAATATTGATTTCGATTTAGGGAAATGAAAAGAATTAGATACCGAAATCAAATTGAATACCTAAATTAGATTACAGTCGAAGAATATAGTTACGAGTCCGTAAATAACTGAATACCAGTCAGATTATGTATTGGTTAATATCAGAAGAAGCACCAACAATTAGTGCAACCCTAACGTTGATTGGTGGTGGTGCGCAACATAAATGCTAATGTGATCTTCAATAAGTGACGATTTTGACATATAGCAATCTGGTTTTGTTTTGTTGGTTGTGACGATCTTTGTTAAAAAATAAGTTTGAGATTTGAGAAGAGGAGTGGAGATTAGAAAATTTTGGTTCAAGGTTTTTATATAGTTTTGGAGGCAGAGAATGAAAATAGGATGGTAAAGTACGCGAGAAGTGAAAACAAAGCCCGCCTAGAAATATATTATTGACGTATCTAAAATTAAACCACTACAATTCAAATGGGGCCAGTGAAACGGTTGCATTTAATGTTCAAACGCTACTATTTAATGTAACTAAAATCACATTTTCTTGTAGTGTCACAAAATGTACTCTTATCTTATTATTATTAGTTTATTATTTTCATTATCATTTTCAAAGTATGACATGACATATTTTCAAATACACGCTCATTATTTATTCACAGAAGGAGTTCAAAAGTATTGCCTCAAAAACTTTTCAAAATTATCCATAAGGTCTAAAAAGTAAAATATACATTGGGATTAAATGTAACATGCATAAAAGATAAAATAAAAGCTCTAAAACAATTATTGAAAAAATAACTTTTCATCAATTTCTCTACTTTTACATATTAATAGATTTTACAAGATTTGCCCGACTATTTTATATAAAATCAGAAACCAGCTTTCTTTCTTTAATTTTCTTTCCTTTTCAAAAGTTGTGTTAAAAAGACAATGCACGTTGAAGGTAAGGATAACTAAGCCTAAGAGACAAAACAAGACTTTATACCTATTAAGAAAATATTGTTTTTGTCAAATTCTTTTAATCTCGCTATTCAAACAAAATTTACATAGTTTGTCTAATTATTTTATGGAAAATCATAAATTAACTTATTTTCACTTTTTAAAATATCAAAAATCAACTACTTCCATTTCATAAGTTCTCCTACTAAAAGCAAAATGCACATAGAGGGTGAATACAACAATGTGTCTAAAACAAAAAAAAGCTTTACAGTATTTATTGAAAAATAACTTTTTACCAAATTCTTTAATTTCGCTTTTTACACAATCCCATAGAATTTATCTGACTATTTTATATAAGATCGTAAACCAATTTCTTTTCTATTAAAGATATAAGATATATACCATTTCTAACTTTTAGGAAAACATTTTTAGTAATTTATCACTTAATGTGATATCCCGGAATTTTAGGCAAATAAATAATCTAATAATCTTCTTTTATAATCTAATTTTTTTTTAAACAAATAAAATAAGTATTAATTTATTATATATTGATAAAAATATATTTTAAAATAGAATTTGGATTTGAAATTCAATTGAAAATATCATAAGAATTGATTGGAATTAAAACTCTATATTTTGGAACTAATAAAATTTGTTTTCTAATTTTAATATAAATATATATAAGAAAATATATATAATATGAACTATATGTATAAATATTTATTATCTAAAAAGTATAATAGTTGAAATAAGAACTAAATAAAAGAATTATATATTTCTTTTTGAAGCTTTATATATATAAATAAAAATAGTTTGAAATTATATATATATATATTTAAATATAAAACATTTAAAACATATGTTAATATAATATTCAAATCAATTAAAGACATTTTAATTTGCAAAATTACAAGTATAAACAAGATAAAATACATTTAAACATTTGTAACAATGATAACATGCATTTAAAACAAATGTAAGGTGAATGCGTTATGAGATTAACAAATATAATCATTTCATCACAAATTTAATATTTGTAGAATTATTAACATGCAAAATGTAACATCCCGCCTTTTTGTTCGCTTAAGCAGACACACATGCCGACTCAAACCGTACAGAAGGGCGGGTTGTTATGGGGTAAACAAGAAAAAGCAGAGAAAGAAAAAACAAAATAGAATCTTACGGCGGAACGATAAAATATAATAATCAAATAAACAGTTCATGAAGCTGTTTACAAAACATTTGATTACATTTATACAATATATATCATAGTTACACATACCAGAGAATAATAAAATAATGCAGCGGAACAATATGAATGTAGTGGAATAATATAATAAATAATAGTAATACAATCTTCTTCTTCATCCTCTAGAAGTAAAGTCTTCGAATCCTGAAATACTCAGACTGACCCGAGCGAATTGAAAAGACAAAACACTCGGGTTAGAACTAAAAGATCGTATGTGAGTTAAATCAACAGAAATAAATATGAGTGTAACGGTGTCAGAGATGTTTATGGGATTTGACATATCATATCCAGTGTCAAACGTGAGTGCAGTAACTTAGGAGATGCTCGGGATTCACATCTTCTAAGGATCCGTTAAACTATTTACTATGTAGTAATATTTCGCTATTATAATAATGCCTATAGTAAAATAAACTTACTTTTAAATAGCATTAAGGCTTTATATTTTCCACCTTAACACGTAATAATCCCAGTAGTTCATCCAGTATCAGCCTATCTCCAGATCGGGAGACTACCCTAAATACTCCACGGGCTACGGGAGAAACCCAAAATCGTACAAGGCGTGCTAGGGCAGGTGACACGGCACAACTAGGCAATGCCAAGATAGATATACCAATTACGCTTCCGGACCGGTGGTAGCGCGTAGCAGCTACTACCAACCACCTCGAGCCACACCCCTAAAATCAAAAGGGCCCCAATCAATCACAAGGTAATAGAATGGTATCGAAGGAGTGTGTCCGATAAAACGCGCTACTTTCATAGCCCATCGATCGCTCCTGTTTTAGCTACCTTATGCCAACTCACGGGAGTCGGGTCCACGTATTTACCTCAAAAGAAATGCCGCCGCCATCCTACTTCATTCTGGAATCTTCACCGCGTATACGGTTGTTAAAGTGGTTTTCGAAGTTGGCAGAGAGTATGACAACTTCTGATCCTGGTCTGCGGTCTTTTCAAAATACTTTATACTTTAAAACCAGAATATAATATCCATTTCAAAACCATATAAAGACGATGTCATTTCCGTTTTAAAAACCAAATCAATATGATATCATTTTTATTTCAAATATATCCTTTTTCAAAATCATAGCACTTTCAAAGTTGTAACACTTCGAAATCAAAATACTTAAAGTATAACACCTTCAAATTTAATATTTTGAATTCATAACTTTGAAACATAACTACACCACTTAAATGGCTTAAATGTTAAATTACCTTATATATAAAAAATAGCTTCTTCAATTTCACAAATTAATTCCAAATACAGATTTGAAACCCCAAATAAACCATTTCAATTTCCATATATTTCAAAGCTTTAAATATTCCACCATTTCAAAACTAATCCTTTGATAATTCCATATATATCAAATTCAATTACTATTACTTAGATTTGAAGTGTTTACTTAATAAATCCAGTATCATTTAAGTAAAACTTTTGAACTTCAAATAACTGGATATTCTTTCAATTTATTTAACTTGATATATTCATTTAAATCAACTTGATATTCATTTAAATCACTCTAAACCAAAATCAAGTTAATTATACCCTTTAAAATCTCAATTTTATCTAAATTTCAAATCAAATTTATTCGAGTATAGTTCTTAAATAATTTAATTCAAATCAATTTCATATTTATCTTCCAACCTTAATTTTATTTAAGTCATTATAAACTCTATACACAATATAATTTGAACAGATACTTAACCATATTATATAAAAACAATCAAACTTTATTATTTAACTTATTTTATATTTCAAAAAAAATTATACATAGATAAAAATCAATAGTAAAATAACCTTTATATAACATCCAAAATCAATATTTATATAACCCATATATTTCTTTACAAAACCGTAGAAGTCATATCAAAATATTTTTATTTATAGACCACGGTGTCTGTATATATAATTTTCTATCCTATGGTCAAGTGATATGGATATTCATCATTTTAATCCGTAATTTAAAATATAAATATGGTCATATATCATTTCAAACCGCAATTCCGAATGAATTAAAATCTATAACAACATGCAGTTTATAACAATATAAAATACAACATCCATTCATCCAATATCAATCATCAAACATTTATCACAATCATCATCCAATTCAACCAATAACATCAATATAGAACAGATATAAACTACAAGCATTTACTGGCAGTTTATATTCAAAAATAAACTAAATAACAATTTAACTAGTAGTTTATATGCAATAATAAATTAAATTACAATTTAGTTCTATAATATTCAATTTAACTGAGATGATGATTAAAAATATGCCAAACAGTCATAAATAAATTTCTAATTGCATCATAAATCAATTCAACAAACATAAGAAATTTTAGAAGTGTGATTGGGTTAAAACACTCACCTTTTGAATTTAAATTAAATTTAAATCCAATTTAAACCTAAAATTTGAACAGTCTCAGAATTCACTCAAACCAGCGCTAAAAGGTTCGGGATTTCAGTATGATCCAAGCGGAACGTACCGCGTACGAAACGGACCTCGTATGCAAAAGTTATTCAGGTTAGAACGTTATACGGTTAAATTAAATTAATTTAAAATGGTTAAATTAATAGCACCTACCACGTCAAATCATCTCTCTCCTCCATGTTGTTCCAACCCTACACGAGACGCGGTAAAGCACGCACGAAAACACGCCCTCGATTTGAACGCCGCCGTCACCACCTCACAATGTCGCAAGTCGTCGGCCTCGGTTAGGCTCGCCACCACCGGCGCGTCGCTCCGCCCCACACTACGACACCCCCAAGCCTCCGATCGACGTCGAAAAGGCGGCCGCCGCCTATTTTCTAAAAATTTAGGTGAATTAAATACGGCGATCTGGCCATTGAGTCGACCAACTACCCACGCCAATGAACCCCACTCGTCGATCTCCATCCAACAGTACCATTGATTTGATAATCAGACGATGTCGATCAACAAGCGATGAACGGCCGTGACTACATCGACCAATTTCGGCCAGCCAGAAATCTAGATCCAAAAACGATCACCAGAAATGACTTGCGCTCGTCGAAAGCTTCAAATCCATATATAATTCGATATGGTTTGTGGAGTTTAAATTTTGAAGTTGAATTTGGAATTGAATTTGAAATTGAATTAGGGATTTAGGTTTGCAGCTATAGAAAGAGGAGCGTAGAAATTTCTGTACATATAGGAATTAGAAATAGAGAGGTTGCTAGGGTTTATAATCAAATATATTTAGGTAGGGTTGAAAATAAAAGAACGGATCAGATTGGTTTGGAGCGTTGAATGATAAATGGTCCGAAAAGCCCGTTCTGACTCCGGAACGAAATTGGGTCAACCCATATATCATAATATATGTTTTTAAATATTTTAAACGCAATTGAATAGGTTTTACGTCCAGATTCCATCGTATGAAGAAGTTATGCTAAAATCAAATTATTTCAAATTGATTTCAATTAAATTGATTTCGAGGCGTTTCGAGCCCGTACGATCAAACGACAAATCTAATCGTTACGAAACTCGAAATCCTACAATAATTTGCCGTTACGGATCCGATGAAACTAGTTTCGTCGAAATCTCAATCAGTGGCCAAAATGGCTATTTTCCAGTTAATTAAATAAATTATTAATTAAATCACATTTTCAATTTCAATTCCATAATTAACAAATCTTACCATTTTTTATTTCTTAAACAATTATAATAATTTAAACAAATTTAGATGTCAATTTAAAGTTGATTAATCCATCAATTGCAGTGTTTAATTTCAACTTCATTAAATTCAGATGTTATAAATTTAATTTCCAATAATTCCATTTAATTTACCTTTCATTTTATTATTCAATTCATTATTGTCAAGAAATTAACATTGGCTTCATGATTTATTACATTACTATTCTAAATTTCATCTTAATTTCTCATTAACGTAATATTTAAATATTTAATTTGAATTACTTACAATTAATCCAATTATTAAATTTAAATTCCAATAAATTAACAAATCTTCATTTTCCATTCCTTTTATTCAGTCTATTATTATATTATGAATAAAATTAACATCATTACATCTCATTCCCGTTATTAATTCATTAACAAATTTCAATTTTTTTTATTTATAATTACCAAAATCTTATTAAATTAAAAAATTTAATTACCGAAAATTACGGGTCATTACACTCTCCCCCACTCAAAACTTTTCATCATCGAAAAGGAAAAGAAAGGATAAGAAAGGATTAAATAAACAATACATCTCATTCAAAATATTAACTTTATAAACAAATAATTTACAAAATTAACTAATTTAAAGGAAACATACCAATTTATAACCATTAAATCTTTTATACTCAAATCAAAAAAGTTTGGAAAATGTTTTAAAAAAAAAATTCTAAGTCCAAAATTTATGAAAATTTTTGGCAGTTTCCTTTGTACGGAGAGGCTCGGGAGAAAATATAATATCAAATATAACAATATACAACATATATTTTCCAAAATAATATATATCCAACATGGGAAAAACAATATAATAGCACTACAAAACCGTAATCCGAAAACATACATATTTGTTGGGCAATTAACACTTATTTATGAAACCAAAAGCAGTAGCAATTGCTTTCATAACCTGTATTTCACTTATATCGTCCAAAACGAGTTAATAATTATATAAAATGAAATATTTAAAGTTGTTCCAACCACTAACAAACAAATCAATATAAAACAACGACAATCAATTGTAACCAACATACAATCATCATATACAAATCAACCATTCAAGCAAACAAAACAATTGGTTGGTTCGGGTTAAGACACTTTAAATCACATAAATGACAAATAACTATGGAGTATTCCATTTACTCAATAGTCTTTGATAAAACTCAATAGATTATTTATACATCTAAGCAATTAAATGTATCCTTTATCCAAACAACTCATAAACCAAAACAAACAACCAACAATTTCAGAAAATTGATCAAGTTCATTCTTATTAATTTCATTTCATATATTTGTTGTTTGATTTCCCTTTTATTTCGTATAATGACTTATCTTTTTACTTTACATTTAACTTCTTACAATTTTCATTTATTTTCATTTATTCATATCATGTAAATTTCTTTTTATTGTATTACATTCATTTATTCACTACTTGATTTCATTTTTTTACTTTCATTTATTACTTAATTCCATTTATTCATTTATTTATAATACTTACCTTTCAATTATACTTAAGTTTATAACAACTACAACATCCAATTCTTATTTATTAAAGAATTTCATTGAATACTTTCATTATTTTAAATTTTACTTATAAAATTTCCTATTACATTTTCTTTTAACATTTTAACTTTTTATAGTTGGTAAGTCATATATATGTTAAAGAATGCAACTGAAAATAATACAAGTTTATCTTATTTCTTTCATATTAATTTAATGCTCAATAATCCTATCCTTTGTTGATAGGTTGCAATTTCAACTTTCTTGAAATTTCATTTATAACATAGCATTTAATCTCTTATTTTAATTAGATGTTCCAATTATTAATTAGTTATGACCCATTTCACTAAAATAATTGAAACTATTAATTAACGGAAACTTAAGAACTAAAATCAGGTTAAATTCAAATCATTTTAAAATAATAGATAGATGTATACACTTATAATTTATATATCCAATTATATTTAAAACCATTTGAAATTTATATTTGTTTATCAAAATAAATCTGCAGTAAAACTACTACAGTGGCCTTCCTACTTAGAAACTCAAAAATAAATGTCGATGATGCGTGCACTCATCACTGAAGTTATTTTCCAATGATAGAGAGGGGAGTACAGAACTTATTCCTTTTCAAAATTTCTTTAAAACAATTCTTTCAAATCATATTGAAATATTTATATCAGAAGATACTTCTAAATAATTTTATTATTATATTCCAAAATCATTCAAAAGAAATTTTCAAAACCCCGGAACTTAAGTTCTAAATTTCCAGTTTATTCTCATTTATTTTACTCTCAAATTTATTTTCAACCAATATCTATAAATTTCACTACCTAACAACCAATATATTACAACCAAATATAATATTTATAAAAATTTATTTTATATATATAGAAAATATAATAGGGAAATTATTTCATTCACCTATATTTCAAAACAAATATTATGTCGGTATGTCCTATTAATTGTTTAGAAATCCCTATTGATGTCATAGCGTCCTATGCACCAATTTATAAATACAAAACTAAACAAATTTACACAATATAAAAACTTTTTATAACACTTACAAATACGCTCTCTCATATATATACACCCAACGACTCATCATAGGATATTACAACCCTATTAGCAAAGAGTCAGACCCCACAAAGCTAAGGTTTATCGCTAAACCAAAGCTTTGATACCACGTTGTAACATCCTGCCTTTTTGTACGTTTAAGCAGACACACGTGCTGACTCAAACCATATAGAAGGGCGGGTTGTTATGGGATAAATAAGAAAAAGCAGAGGAAGAAAAAAAAATAGAATCTTGCAGCAGAACGATAAAATATAATAATCAAATAAACAGTTCATGAAGCTGTTTATAAAACATTTGATTATACTTATATAATACATATCAGAGTTACACATACCAGAGAATAATAAAATAATGCAGCGGAACAATATGAATGTAGTGGAATAATATAATAAATAATAGTAATACAATCTTCATCTTCGTACTCCAGAAATAAAGTCTTCGAATCCTGAATTAACATACTGACCCGAGCGAATTGAAAAGACAAAACACTCGAGTCAGAACAAAAAGATCTTATGTGAGTTAAATCAACAGAAATAAATATGAGTGTAACGGCGTTAGAGATATTTATGGGATTTGATATCTCATATCCAGTGTCAAATGTGAGTGCAGTAACTTAGGAGATGCTCGGGATTCACATCTCCTAAGGATCCGTTAAACTATTTACTATGTAGTAACTTTTTGCTATTATAATAATGTCTATAGTAAAATAAACTTACTTTTAAATAGCATTAAGGCTTTCATTTTCCACCTTAACACGTAATAGTCTCAGTAGTCCATCCAGTATCAGCGTATCTTCAGATCGGGAGACTACCCTAAATACTCCACGGGCTACGAGAGAAATCCAAAATCGTACAAGGTCCGCTAGAGTAGGTGACACGGCACAACTAGGAAATGCCAGGGTAGATATACCAATTACGCTTCCGGATTGGTGGTAGCGCGTAGCAGCTACTACCGCCCACCTCGAGCCACACCCTCAAAATCAAAAGGGCCCCAATCAATCACAAGGTAATAGAATGACATCGAAAGAGTGTGTCCGATAAAATGTGCTACCTTCTTAGCCCACCGATCGCTCATGTTTTAGCCACCTTATGCCAACTCACGGGAGTCGGGGGTCCATGTATTTACCTCAAAGGAAACTCCGCCACTATCCTACTTCATTCTGGAATCTCCACCACGTACACGGTTGTTAAAGTGGTTTTCAGAGTTGGCAGAGAGTATGACAACTTCCGATCCCGGTCTCTTTAACAACCAAACGTTATTATAACACCGCGGTCATTTCAAAATAGTTTATACTTTAAAACCAGGATATAATATCCATTTCAAAACCATATAAATATGATGTCATTTCCATTTTAAAAACCAAATCAATATGATATCATTTTTATTTCAAATATATCCTTTTTTAAAATCATAGCACTTTCAAAGTTGTAACACTTCGAAATCAAAACACTTAAAGTATAACACTTTCAAATCATAATACTTTGAACTCATAACTTTGAAATATAAGTACACCACTTAAATATTAAATTACCTTATATATAAAAAAAATAGCTTCTTTAGTTTCACAAATCAATTCCAAATACAGATTTGAACCCCTAAATAAACCATTTCAATTTCCATATAATTCAAATCTTTAAATATTCCACCATTTCAAAACAATCCTTTGATAATTCCATATATATCAAATTCAATTACTATTATCTAGATTTGAAGTATTTACTTATAAATCCAATATCATTTAAGTAAAACTTTTAAACTTCAAATAACTGGATATTCTTTCAATTTATTTAACTTGATATATTCATTTAAATCAACTTGATATTCATTTAGATCACTCTAAACCAAAGTCAAGTTATAAAAATCATACCCTTTAAAATCTCAATTTTTTCTAAATTTCAAATCAAATTTATTCGAGTATAATTTTTAAATAATTTAATTCAAATAAGTTTCATATTTATCTTCCAACCTTAATTTTATTTAAGTGATTATAAATTCTATACACAATATAATTTAAACAGATACTTAACCATATTATATAAAAATAATCAAACTTTATTATTTAACTTATTTTATATTTCAAAACAAATTTATACGTAGCTAAAAATCAATAATAAAATAACCTTTATATAACATCCAAAATCAATATTTATATAACCCATATATTTCTTTACAAAACCGTAGAAATCATATCAAAATATTTTTATTTATAGACCAGGTGTATGTATATAAAATTTTCTATCTTATGGTCAAGTGATATGGATATTTACCATTTCAATCCGTAATTTAAAATATAAATACGGTCATATATCATTTCAAACTACAATCCCGAATGAATTAAAATCTATAACAACATGCAGTTTATAACAATATAAAATTCAACATCCATTCATCCAATATCAATCATCAAACATTTATCACAATCATCATTCAATTCAACCAATAACATCAATATAGAACGGATAATAAATAACAGGCATTTACTGGTAGTTTATATTCAAAAATAAATTAAATAACAATTTAGCTGGCAGTTTATATGCAATAATAAATTAAATTACAATTTAATTCAATCATATTCAATTTAACCGAGATGATGATTAAAAATACGCCAAACAGTCATAAATCAATTTCTAATTGCATCATTAATCAATTTAACAAATATAAGAAATTTTAGAAGTTGTGAGTGCGTTAAAACACTCACCTTTTGAATTTAAACTGAATTTAAATCCAATTTAAACAGCCTTAGAATTCATCCAAACCAGTGCCTAAAGGTTCGGGATTTCAATACGATCCCAACAGAATGAACGACTCATGAAACGGACCTCGTGTGAAAAAGTTATTCAGGTTAGAACGTTATACGGTTAAATTAAATTAATTTAAAATGGTTAAATTAATAGCACCTACCACGTCAGCTATCTCTCTCCTCCATGCTGTTCCAACCCTACATGAGACATTGTAAAGCACACACGAAAACACACCCTCGATTTGAACGCGACCGTCACCACCTCACGATGTCGCAAGTAGCCGGCCTCGGTTAGGTTCGCTACCACTGGCGCGTCGCTCCGCCCCATACTACGACATCCCCCAAGCCTCCGATTGACGGCGAAAAGGCAGCCGCCGCCTATTTTCTAAAACCCTAGGTGAATTAAATACGGCGATCTGGCCGTTGAATCGACCAGCTACCCATGCCGATGAACCCCACTCGTCGATCTCCACCCAACAGTACCATTGATTTTATGATCAGACGTTGTCGATCAACAAGCGATGAACGGCCGTAACTACATCGACCAATTCCGGCCAGCCAAAAAACCAAATCCAAAAACGAACAGCAGAAATGACTTGCGCTCGTCGAGAGCTTCAAATCCATATATAATTCGATATGTTTTGTGGAGTTTAAATTTTGAAGTTGAATTTGGAATTGAATTGGGTATTTGGGTTTGCAGCCATAGGAAGAGGAGCATAGAAATTTTTGTACGTATAGGAATGAGAAATAGAGAGGCTGCTAGGATTTATAACCAGGTATATATAGGCAGGGTTGAAAATAAAAGAACAGATAGATTGGTTTGGACCATTGAACGATAAATGACACGAAAAGCCCGTTCTGACTCCGGAACGAAATTGGGTCAACTCATATATCAAAATAGACGTTTTAAATATTTTAAACGCAATGGAATAGGTTTCACGTCCAAATTTCATCGTATGAAGAAGTTATGCTAAAATCAAATTGTTTCAAATTGATTTCAATCGATTTCAATTAAATTGATTTCGAGGCGTTTCGATCCCGTACGATCAAATGAGAAATCTGATCGTTACGAAACTTGAAATCCTACAATAATTCACCATTACAGATCTGATGAAACTGGTTTCGTCAAAATCTAAGTCAGTGGCCAAAATGGCTATTTTCCAGTTAATTAAATAAATAAATTAATTAAATAACTTTTTCAATTCCAATTCCATAATCAACAAATCTTATCATTTTTTATTTCTTAAAAAATTACAGTAATTTAAACAAATTTAGATGTCAATTTAAAGAGTATTAATCCATCAATTGCAGTGTTTAATTTCAATTTCATTAAATTCAGAAGTTATAAGTTTAATTTCCAATAATTCCATTTAATTTACCTTTCATTCTATTATTCAATTCATTGTTGTCAAATAGAGGAAATTAACATTGGATTCATGATTTACTACATTAATATTCTCAATTTCATCTTAATTTCCCATTAACGTAATATTTAAATATTCAATTTTAATTATTTACAATTAATCCAATTATTAAATTTAAATTCTAATAAATTAACAAATCTTGATTTTCCATTCCTTTTATTCAACCTATTATTATATTATGAGTAAAATTAACATCATTACATCTCATTCCCGTTATTAATTCATTACCAAATTTCAATTTTTTTTTATTTATTCCAAATTTAATTACCAAAATCTTATTAAATTAACAAATTTAATTATCGAAAATTATGAGTCGTTACACAAAAATAATAAGTGTCATTTTGTCTTTTTATTTTCAAAAATAATAAATAAAATTTAAAATAAGGTTATAAAATACATCCCTACATCTTCTATCTTTCATTTTCAAAAACTTTTATTCTCAAAGCTAAAAACCTGAAAACAAGATTAAAAAAAATCAAAACAAACTTGAAAATCAGAAAATCAAAGCAAACAAAATCTTTCATACTGTTTCAAACCTGGAATAAAAGAGATCAAGCAAGACCAAATCAGTGTTGTCAAACGACAAGCTTCAGCTCTCACAATCAAGTTCAGATTGAGAGCAAGCTAACAATTCAAGACTTAAAATTCACTTAAGAAGATCAAGATCAAACCATTTCCAGCTTTCTGGATTTCAAATAATAATTCTCTGTTCCAGGTTATTGATAAGTAAACTAAGTTTTATTTGTTTAAAAATCCTATTGCATGTAGTGATTCTTGGAACAAAGTATGATAAGTATTTGCATGTTTATTTATATGAATTGCATGAAGACATATATATATAGACACACACACACACATATATGTGTATATATATATGATTTCATGGTGTGCATGTCAGAATACAAAGGAATGCTCTGTTATGGTTATCCCGATTTCAAAACCTGATCAAATTCAAATATCTCTTTCCCTGATTCATTTTAAACATGGATGTATAAACAAATTTTATTTGTTACAACATGGGGTAAATTTTAAAAGTATTTCCAAGTAGATTCTGAAGCAAGTTTCAAAACAAAAGAAGAAGAACAGTAAGAATTCAACTAAGTCAAGAAATTAATTGATTGAATCTTGAAGTTTTACTTATATTATCGGATTTGATTTTGAAAACCATGAATTTTAAAATAAGAATCAATATCTTTAAACAAATTTTGATTGAGTAATTTATGGTTGAACGGAAGTGGTGATTTCATCGATTTCTGGCGATTGGAGAACCTGGGGTGCTCGGGGTCGTGTCTGGAGGTGGCTGGAAGAGTGGAGGTTACAGGAATAATAATTGAAGGGTCCAACGATCACCAAGGCGACGGCA
Organism: Allium cepa; assembly: GCA_030765085.1. Lineage (NCBI taxonomy): Eukaryota > Viridiplantae > Streptophyta > Magnoliopsida > Asparagales > Amaryllidaceae > Allium > Allium cepa. The sequence goes on from CM060945.1 coordinate 1,017,142,314, forward strand.
AAGCGATGTAGGGTTTCGAACCCGTTTTATCGACGATGTTCAAGGGGGTTCTTGCGACGTGGTAGTAGGATCGGGTGCAATCGCGTAAGGGGGATCGATGATGGAGGTTGAGACTTAGCCGTTGATGAAGTAGTGGATTTTATGGTGGTCAGGATGGTCATCGGCGATGGGATTTGTCATAGTGGTTTGAGTTCCAAATTAGGTGGATGAGTTCGTTTCCAATTTGATGGTGGAATCATCAAAACAGGGGATCGGATGGGTCGATGGGGTCGATGATGACTCGTGGATGGACGCAGCGATGATCGTCGATGATCGAATCTTATGTGCACGTGCATGTATATCAGCTTCGTGTCTGATTTTTTTTTGTTTTGAATGGATAAAGGGAAGAAGAAGATGGAAGCAGGTAGGATAGATCGAGTTTGACTCGGAAAATCTATGGTTTTGGCTTGGGAAATTTTTGAACGGGCTCGGGTACTTTGTATAGATTAGAGCTTTGAATGAGAGGAATAACAAGTTTAAGGCATTTAGTGAATGCAAGCTAAAGCAAATTGTTAAACGAGTTTTCAAAACTAAATAGGAATAAATAGATTTTCAAAGTAAAATACCAGTTAGGTTTTTAAACAAGTTATAATTTTAATTATAAAGTCAAATTTGATTAGTGATTTGAATAAACTTTATTAAGTTAACAATTTAATTAAATCCTAAAAGGGTTTCAAATGGAATTTAATATTGCTTGAATTAAGAAAGTGTTAAGATAAGTAATTTCAAGTATTTAATTTAGTAAGACTTAAATGATATAATTAAGTATAATTAAGATATAGAGGCTTATTTTTAAGTAATCTAGATGGATAATTCAATTTCAATTAATAGATTAATTAATTAAGAAAAGTAATTAAAGAATAATTACTTAATTAAAGGATAGTTGATTATTTAATTAAGGATTAATCACTTTGTATGTGTAAATTAAGGTTATTTAATTAATGATTAAGGATAAATTAATTTATAATTGAGGGTTATTAATTAGTTAATTATTTAGAAATTTATTAATTAATAATTAGGGATTAACTAATGTAAGTAATAGAGATTAATTACTTAAATGGTAATTACTTAATGTAACTAATTAAAGGATAAATTTGTTAAGGGTTAATTAATTTAATTACTAATTAAAGGTTAAATTAATTAATAATTAAAGGTTAATTAATTAGGGATAATTAACCAATGGGATAATTACTTAATGGAAGTAATTATGGATAATTAATGGGTAATTAAAGGCTGATTAATTAATGGGTTGTTGTAACGCCCCACCTCTATACCCACGTTAGCCAAGGACACTACAAGGTAATGCCGTCAACTAACACGGAGAATAAGGCTGGTTAGGAGCGACCATCCATAGCCTTGCTCTAACTATCTACTGAATACATCGACAATAGACATACCAAGCAGGTCGACATACCCAATGAATACTTAAAACAAAACCATAGGTGGTTGAAGGATCTATCAGAACAGAATATAACAACTCAAATGTAATGTACATCACAGAACAGTAGATCATCATATACACATATATGGATACATAACAGAGTATACAAAATAATATATGTCAAGTGGTATAGCAAACCACAATATACAGACGAATCCAGAAGAATAAATATCAGAGTTACAACAAAATAGGACTACACAAAAAGCTATGACAAAAAGGAGCAAGCTGAATAGTCCATGCGGAAGAAAAATAGGCTAAGTCCAAAAGCACCTAATCTGAAACATCTCGGTCTGACCCGAGTATAAAATACACGGGTCAGTCTAGCTAAACAAATCAGTTAGATAAACCGAACAACAATAAACCTGCAAGGCTATAAGGTATAACAAATATCTCCGAAAGAGATAACACAATCATCTAATCAAAAGATGAAACATATTATAACAAGCCTCGTATCATCGGCAACTCATAGAAACAAAGGGAAGGAATACCCCAAAACAAGCCAAAAGGCAATAACAAATACCAATAAAGGTAACAAAAGTGCCACAAGGTAATCGCTACATATCATGCGGCTCAAAAAGACCAACACCGAAGGGCGATACCTAGGGAATATACATATCAATGAAACATCATAAAATTTGCACGTGCTCAGTACTGTATAAACAAGGATCCATGAGCCCGAAGACTCCAAACCCAAATATCACTCGAGCGGCTCATAAAGACCTAACTCCGAAAGCGATACAATAAGGCAACAAACCCGAAGGCACAAACCCGAAGGCAACAAACCTGAAGGTGCAAACCCGAAGGCAACACACCCAAAGGCAACACACCCGAAGGCAACAAACCGTAGTGGTGAAGGTACGGAGGCCCAGTACTGGACACCACTAACTGGCAGAATGTGTCATAACTCTCAAAAAGGAATATGAAAAGTGTTAACGTGAGTCCCATAACCACTCGTTCGCACTAAACAGTTTACTACCCGTCGGTCAATTTCACACTCAAAGCAGTACAAAGTTCACCTCATATCATCGGTAAACCAAACCCGAAAGTCAAAACGATCAATTGAATAGGTCGGGGATTAATCGGAAGGATAAACGCACAATTCACGGTCTGTGTTTTGCTCAACCATTTAATCACCCTTCCACTTCGCTCGAAATGCGAAATTGTGCGTGTGTTTTAAATAGAATTTATAAATCTGAGAAGCGAACTTTTAAAATGATGTGAAGAAATCATTTATAAAACCCGTGAATAAATTCAAAAAGGAATCATCAAGGTCAAATATGCATAAACAACTAATTGGAATCAATATGCATCGATCAAATTTGGAAAACTAAGCGAACAAGGCAAATTGGAAAAAGACAATTCAGACGTCTGAAAGAAGTGGTTCAGACATCTGAATCTGGAAATTAATATGTTTTCTAGAACAGAATTCAGACGTCTGAACCCAAACTTTCAGACGTCTGAAATAGGCATTATTTTGCCTATTTCCTTTCTGGTTGAAATTTAGCACTTTCAGACGTCTAAAATATAAATTCAGACGTCTGAGTCTGGGAATAAAAATCTTCCCCATAACAATATTCAGACGTTTGAAATAGGGTTTCAGACGTCTGAAACCTGATGATCAGGCATTTCCTGAACCTAGGCCATCTATGGCCAAACAAATCGAAAGCAATCGGATGCGTGTTGATTATGGGCTTACGTCAAACGACTACCCAACCTTAACGACACACCCAAACACTCCGAACAACATAAACATCAACCATATAAGGTTTTACATAGATTTGGTTTCAAAAATCATAATTTGGCAATTTCACCAAAGCAATCCAAATCGAAAGCAAATGAACATGTAGATATATTAGGAATTCATTCCTAATAACCCAAAATAGCTGTAAACATAAATGTGGGATAAAAATCTCACCTAACATCAATAATATCAAGAGAAGTAGATGTGAGTTTAAAACTCACCTTTTAATTCAAAACAAGAATAGAGAAGCTCAATGGTAAAGAAAACAACCAACCACTCTCCACTTCAACTCTACTAGCTTCAATCTAAGATCAAAACAAGTATTTTCCTAAGTTAGGTTTAGGAAATTTACTGAAATTGAAGGAGAAAGAGTTGGAGAAGATGAAGAGGAGGCTTACCAATAGCTTCTCTTTGATTTTGGAGCAAGAATTCAAGTTTGCAAGGTAAACTAGGGCTTGGAATTTCTATTTCCTCTTCCTTTCCCCCATTTTCAGTTTTAACTTAAGTTTAGAAGTGGGAATGAGAGTATGTAAGAAGATGGACTGAGTTAGGTTATTTAGAATAGTTTGGGTGAAACCCAAACTCAAAAGCCTACTTAGCAAATAGCAAAATTCGACTTACTCCAAACATATCAAAGCTTATACTCAAAAAATCGCAAACGCCATTTTAGAATCAATGGAAATGGTTTCGAGTTCCAATTCGGCCATTTGCAAAAAGTAACTTTTCGGACCTAAATCCACTAACGACGCTATATTTAAATAAAACATTTAAATATATAATCGTTAAATATGCGGGTTGTTACAGATCTCCCCTCCTAACAAAATTGCGTCCCCGCAATTTCTAGAGACGATAATTGTAACAACTACATACATACAACATTCAAAAGAAAAGAAAATAAGCTTGAGATGAAAAGATATACTCACTGTTTCCAAGCAAAGATAGAAAACCCGGATAGGATCGCTCAATAAACTCTCTGGTTTCCCAAGTACAGTCATTGGGATTAGCGGACCATTGAACTTTAACGAGCGGCATGTCCTTGTTCCGAAGGTGTCGCACCTCCTTGTCAAGTACACGAATAGGCTGTTGTACAATAGATAAGTCCGGTGAGATCTCAAGCTCAAGCAAATCAGGAGAATCAATAACAGAATCCGATTCCCGAAGACACTTCCGAAGTTGCGAGACATGAAACACGTCATGAATGCCAGATAAATGAGCAGGAAGTGAAACACTATAAGCCACAGGGCCAATACGTTCAATAATAGAAAATGGTCCTATATAGCGAGGAGCCAATTTCCCAGTCGTACTGAAATGCATAACCCCTTTCAAAGGAGAAACACGAACTAAGACAAGATCACCAATCGAGAACTCGAGAGGCTTCCTACGGCTGTCCGCGTAGGATTTCTGGCGACTTTGTGCCTCTTTCATTCTCAACCGGATGAGATCAATCTTCCCAGAAGAATCGCGAACAAAATCTGGACCAAGAATAAGCTTCTTCCCAGATTCCAACCAACAAGAAGGTGATCGACATGACCTTCTGTATAAGGCTTCGAAAGGAGCCATATCGATACTAGACTGAAAACTATTATTGTAGGAGAACTCTACAAGAGGTAGGTGATCCTCCCAACTACCACCGAAATCTAAAATACAAATACGGAGAAGATCTTCCAAGATACGATTCACCCCTTCAGTCTGTCCGTCGGACTACGGATGATAAGCTGTACTAAAATTAAGCTTTGTTCCCAAAGCTTGCTGAAGACTCTGCGAAAAATGACTCGTGAATAAAGGATCACGATCACTCACAATAGAACTAGGAACACCGTGAAGTCTCACGATTTCCTTGACATACAACTTAGCCAAATGCGAAGCAGTCCTGTTAGACTTAATAGGAACAAAATGAGCAGACTTGGTGAGGCGATCAACAATAACCCAAATGCTAGAATGGCCTGATCTCAAACGAGGTAGGCCGTCAATGAAATCCATAGAAATCTGATCCCATTTCCACAGTGGAATCTCTAAAGGCTGAAGAAGACCAGAAGGACCCTGATGTTCGGCCTTAATACGCTGACAAGTTATGCAGTTACTCACATAACTCGCCACATCGCGCTTCATGCCTTCCCAATAATAAAGACGACGCATATCGGCATACATCTTACTACTATCAGGATGAATGGTATACTTAGAACGATGACAGTCATCAAAAATGTCATGCCTAAGTGCAAAATCAGAAGGCACAAAAAGACGGTTCTTCTTGCGAGACACCCATGAGAATCAATGCTGAAATCCCACGACGCCTCATCACAGGATCCAGACTCCAAAGCTGAATAAGATGCAACAAATCAGGATCACGCTGCTGGGCATTGGCAATACGATCCAATAAAATAGGTCGAGCTCCCAAACTAAATAATAGGATAGGAGAGTCAGAAGATGAACCTCGATCATGGATTTCACAAAAAGATAGAGTCTCAAGAATATCCCATTCGGCAAGCATCATAGAAACAACAACCGAATGTTTGCGACTAAGCGCATCAGCAACACGATTACCCTTTCCAGGGATATACTGGATATCAAAGTCATAGGAAGCAAGAAACTCGAACCAACGCTGTTGTCTCATATTGAGTTCCTTCTGAGTAAACAAATACTTCAAAGATTTATGATCGGTATAAAGAATGAAGCGCTCGCCTAATAAATAGTGTCGCCAAATCTTCAAGGCCAAGACAATGGCGGCTAACTCAAGATCATGAGTGGCATAGCGAACTTCATTCGGACGCATTTGCCTAGAAGCATAAGCAACTACCCGATCCTTCTGCATAAGAACAGCACCGAGACCACTACCACAAGCATCGGTGTAGACAACAAGATCATGATTCCCCTCGGGAACCACAAGAATAGGAGCATTAATGAGAAGTTCCTTTAATATCAGAAAGGAAGCTTCACACTTGTCGGACCAAATAAAACGAATGCCTTTCCGAGTAAGGCTGGTGAGAGGAAGCACAACCCGGGAAAAATCCTTAATGAACCGACGGTAATAACCCGCCAATCCAAGGAAACTACGAATCTCATGAACATTCTTGGGCCTCTTCCAATTCTGAATGGCTTCGATCTTTGAGGGATCGACAGAAATGCCATCGGAAGATACAACATGGCCTAAGAACTTAACCTTATTCTCCCAAAAATGGCACTTGGAGAATTTGGCTTTAAGCTGATGGTGATGAAGAGTACTCAAGTGATTAGCATGCTCGGCTTCAGACTTAGAATAAATAAGGATATCATCAATGAATACAAGGATGAACTTGTCGAGATATTCCCAGAATACCCGATTCATGAGATCGACAAAGAAAGCAGGAGCGTTCGTCAACCCGAACGGCATAACGAGCCACTCAAAAGAACCATAACGAGTGCGGAAAGCGGTAAGAGGTATGCTATCCTCCGCGACTCGTAACTGATGAAAACCCGTGGCAAGGTCAAGCTGAGAAAAGACCTTAGCACCACTCAATAGATCGAACATATAATCGATCCTAGGCAATGGATACCTATTCCTGATGGTTAACTCGTTAAGCTTGCGATAGTCAATGCAAAGCCTAAGAGTTCCATCAGACTTCTTCATGAAGACGGTCGCGAATCCCCACGGAGAAAAACTGGACTGAATCAACTGCTTGGACTCAAGCTCTAAAAGCTTCTTCTTGAGTTCCTCATTTTCCCTTGTAGACGTCCTCGTGGGAGGACGACTAACTGGCTGCGCGCCTGGAATGAGATCAATGCGGAACTCAATTGCCCGCTTAGGTGGCAAACCCGAGACAGGCTCAAAAACATCAGAAAAGTCACAAGCAATAGGAATACGAGATATATCATCATCATCTCGCGAGTCAAGAGAATTTAAAGCCATTTTGGAATTATCCACATCCCGAAGAATAAGAGATAGCTGAGTAGGCGAATCCGGATGTCGAAGATATATAATTCTCTCCGAACAAATAATCCTGGCATCATATCTTACTAGCCAGTCCATACCCAAAATCAAATCAAATCCCAGACAAGTAATAACGTGCAGACTCGCACGAAAAGAAAAGCCACATAAAACAATCTCAACGTCATCACAAAGCAGGCTAAGGGCCGCGGATCCCCCAATAGGATTCGCAATCCTTAAAGAAGTAACCAAACAAGAAACATCCAAAGATAAATCATCAACGAGCTTTTCGATACGAAAGAATGTGATGCACCCGTTTCGAAAAGAACTCGAATACTATGATCATGAAATAAAATAGAACCTTCCAAAATAGGTGGAGATATACCTTTGGGCGGAGAGGGACCTTCAGAAGCCTTAGCAGCATAAAGCTTGCTAGACTTGGCACTAGCAGGAACAGTAGGGCAAGTGGAAACATGATGACCTTCCTTCTTGCAATAGCGGCAGAAGAGAGGCTTAGGACAAGCTCGAATCATATGATCAGGAGAACCACAATTGAAACACTTCCGAACGAAAGGTGTTCTAGAAGACTGAGGCTGAGAACTAGAACTACCAGTCTTCTTCTTCTTAGAAGGAAAAGACCTCCTCTGAAATGGAAACTGCTTCTTGTTGGGGTTCTTGGAAACCTCAACATCAACATTACTATCACACTCCTTCTCGACGGTCTCGAGATGAAGTGCCGAATCAACTAACTCCTCAAAAGAAAGCTTAAGCTGGAGCAACAAAGACTTCTTAAGATATTTCTTAAGACCAGAAACAAACTTCAAATTCTTCTTATAAGAAGTGCTAATGAATTCAAGAACATACTTAGATAAAGCCTCGAATGATGCAACATACTCAGAAACAGAAGATTTCCCTTGCTTCAACTCAAGGAAGCGACGGGTCAATAAAACTTTTTCAGATTTAGGAACGAACTTGAGTTCGAATCGCTCCCGAAACTGAGTCCAAGAGAGAGAGTAGACTCATCAATTTCGGCTATAAGAAGCTCATACCAATCAAGAGCACGCTCTTGTAATAAGCTAGAAGTTACAAGAACTCTATCATGGTCAAAAAGATCCATGCGAGAGAAGATACGCTCGCACGTGCGAAACCAAGCTTGAACTTCAAGAAAGGACTCAGAGCCTTTAAACGGCTTTACTCCAAGATGAGCAAAATCACTGCACTGGCATGCAAAGGCAGACTTGCGAGGTGGAGACACTCGAGGAGGAACTGGAGGCTGAGTGCTCCTAAACAATTCCAAAAACTGATCGGCAAACATATAAACGCCATCCGGATGTGAACCACTAGATCGCCCAACATCCGAACGTCGTCCCCTGCCTCTTCCAGCCATACGCTGAAAGTAAGATAAGAACAAGATTATTCACAAGGTAAATAATCCAAGATGGAATACTGAATAAAATACATTCCTAGACGTATTCCCACACTATCTACCCCTGATGATAGAAGGAATAGAGAGACATGATGATTCAAAGATTTGTATCACTTATTACACTCTGATGTATCATAATATGGGCCTCTATTCTGTGTTTATCATACTTTGTTCTGAACCTTAGCTCTGATACCACGCTGTGACGCCCCACCTCTATACCCACGCTAGCCAAGGACGCTATAGGGTAATGCCATCAACTAACACAGAGAATAAGGCTGGTTAGGAGCGACCATCTATAGCCTTGCTCTAACTATCTATTGAATACATCGACAATAGACATACCAAGCAGGTCGACATACCCAATGAATACTTAAAACAAAACCATAGATGGTTGAAGGATCTATCAGAACATAATATAACAACTCAAATGTAATGTACATCACAGAACAGTAGATCATCATATACACATATATGGATACATAACAGAGTATACAAAATAATACATGTCAAGTGGTATAGCAAACCACAATATACAGACGAATCCAGAAGAACAAATATCAGAGTTACAACAAAATAGGACCACACAAAAAGCTATGACAAAAAGGAGCAAGCTAAATAGTCCATGCAGAAGCAAAATAGGCTAAGTCCAAAAGCACCTAACCTGAAACATCTCGGTCTGACCCGAGTATAAAATACACGGGTCAGTCTAGCTAAACAAATCAGTTAGATGAACTGAACAACAATAAACCTGCAAGGTTACAAGGTATAACAAATATCTCTGAAACAGATAACACAATCATCTAATCAAAAGATGAAACATATGATAACAAGCCTCGTATCATTGACAACTCATAGAAACAAAGGGAAGGAATACCCCAAAACAAGCCAAAAGGCAATAACAAATACCAATAAAGGTAACACAAGTTCCACAAGGTAATCGCTATATATCATGCGGCTCAAAAAGACCAACACCGAAGGGCGATACCTAGGGAATATACATATCAATGAAACATCATAAAATTTGCATGTGCTCAGTACTGTATAAACAAGGATCCATGAGCCCGAAGACTCCAAACCCAAATATCACTCGAGTAGCTCATAAAGACCTAACTCGAAAGCGATACAATAGGGCAACAAACCCGAAGGCACAAACCCGAAGGCAACATACCCGAAGGCAACAAACCTGAAGGTGCAAACCCGAAGGCAACACACCCGAAGGCAACAAACCGTAGTGGTGAAGGTCCGAAGTCCCAGTACTGGACACCACTAACTGGCAGAATGTGTCATAACTCTCAAAATGGAATCCAAAAAGTGTTAACATGAGTCCCATAACCACTCGTTCGCACTAAACGGTTTACTATCTGTCAATTTCACACTCAAAGCAGTACAAAGTTCACCTCATATCATCGGTAAACCAAACCCGAAGGTCAAAACGATCAATTGGATAGGTTGGGGATTAATCGGAAGGATAAACGCACAGATTCATGGTCCTTTTTTTGCTCAACCATTTAATCACCCTTCCACTTCGCTCGAAGTGCGAAATTGTGCGTGTGTTTTAAATAGAATTTATAAATCGGAGAAGCGAACTTTTAAAACGATCTGAAGAAATCATTTATAAAACCCGTGAATAAATTCAAAAAGGAATCATCAAGGTCAAATATGCATAAACAACTAATTGGAATCAATATGCATCGATCAAATTTGGAAAACTAAGCGAACAAGGCAAATTGGAAAAAGACAATAGATTCAGACGTCTGAAAGAAGTGGTTCAGACGTCTGAATCTGGAAATTGATATGTTTTCCAGAACAGAATTCAGACGTCTGAACCCAAACTTTCAGATGTCTGAAATATGCATTATTTTGCCTATTTCCTTTCTGGTTGAAATTTAGCACTTTCAGACGTCTGAAATATAAATTCAGACGTCTGAATCTGGGAATAAAAATCTTCCCCAGAACAATATTCAGACGTCTGAAATAGGGTTTCAGACGTTTGAAACCTGATGGTCAGGCATTTCCTGAACCTAGGCCATCTATGACCAAACAAATCAAAATCAATCGGATGCGTGTTGATTATGGGCTTACGTCAAACGACTACCCAACCTTAACGACACACCCAAACACTCCGAACAACATAAACATCAACCATATAAGGTTTTACATAGATTTGGTTTCAAAAATCATAATTTGGCAATTTCACCAAAGCAATCCAAATCGAAAGCAAATGAACATGTAGATATATTAGGAATTCATTCCTAATAACCCAAAATAGCTGTAAACATAAATGTGGGATAAAAATCTCACCTAACATCAATAATATCAAGAGAAGTAGATGTGAGTTTAAAACTCACCTTTTAATTCAAAACAAGAATAGAGAAGCTCAATAGCAAAGAAAACAACCAACCACTCTCCACTTCAACTCTACTAGCTTCAATCTAAGATCAAAACAAGTATTTTCCTAAGTTAGGTTTAGGAAATTTTCTGAAATTGAAGGAGAAAGAGTTGGAGAAGATGAAGAGGAGGCTTACCAATAGCTTCTCTTTGATTTTGGAGCAAGAATTCAAGTTAGCAAGGTAAACTAGGGCTTGGAATTTCTATTTCCTCTTCCTTTCCCCCATTTTCAGTTTTACCTTAAGTTTAGAAGTGGGAATGAGAGTATGGAAGGAGATGGACTGAGTTAGGTTATTTAGAATAGTTTGGGTGAAACCCAAACTCAAAAGCCTACTTAGCAAATAGCAAAATTCGACTTACTCCAAACATATCAAAGCTTATACTAAAAAAATCGCAAACGCCATTTTGGAATCAATGGAAATGGTTTCGAGTTCCAATTCGGCCATTTGCAAAAAGTAACTTTCCGGACCTAAATCCGGCTAACGACGTTATATTTAAATAAAACATTTAAATATATAATCGTTAAATATGCGGGTTGTTACAGTTGTAATTAATTAATGATTAAGTAAGCAGGATTTAAAAGGTTACAGAAGTAACTAATTTAATTTATTTAAATTAATTAGAAATGGTGTGACTAATTAATCTTTCTTATAAATGATTGAATGATATTGTATGCCTTGGATTATTTGATATTTCTAATAAGTGATTTGTGATGCTATGTGATATGTTGTGTTTGGGTTGAAATGTGATAATAGAGTTTGTCCATCTGTGATGTATGGCTATGTAAATATGTAATTCTGGATATAAATGGAATTGTTTAAACTTAAACAGTTTTGTTTTTAAGAAGATATTGTATTCGAAGAGACAGTGGTCGGGTATCAGTAAATACCCAAAACCACTTCGATTTGAAATCTTCTATAATTCTTCGTAGATTGATATGTGAAATCAATAGGCTGGATTGGGATAATATGGACCATTTAAACTAAGCTGGATACTTAGATATTGTTTTGTGAAAATAAATGTTGACTATATAAGTTGTTTACTTGTAGTAAAGTACAAGTTACCTCGGGTTTTAAATAAGTTCTATGCATTGGAATTTCATGTTAGATGAGTTCACACACGCTAGTTTCCTGCTTGACCCGGGTGTTACTTTGATGTAATGCTCAGGTCAGACCGAGTATTATTGATTTTCAGGCAAGGACGTTCTAGAGCTCAGGAGGCGAGCTGGATGGCAGGAACATATGGAGAGTATTCCGTTGTGATATATTATAGTTTATCTGGGACATGTTGATTTTAACAGTCCAGTGTTTTGTGTAAATGTTGTAACTCTGATGTATTGATGTAAATTAACTGATAAGTTTTCCTTTGTATAACTGCTATTTTATTTGATATTATATTTTGATCCGCTGCAAATGTGAGATTTCTATGTCTTGTTTCTTTTTCTTCTTCTATCTCTTTTCTTCTTTTCCCTAACTATTTAGAATTTTCGGGAATGAAAATCCAGGTTGTTACATTTGGTATCAGAGTTGAAGGTTAAGCGAGAACCTTGGCTTTGATGGGTTTACTCATCAAGAATAGGGTCAGTGTTACCCTAGGATGAGTTGAGTGTGTGTGTGTGTGTATGAGTGTGTGCTTGTTATTTTCTTATATAAAGATTTTTAAAATGGTTTTAGTGAATGATTTTTATAAAAGCTTATATTCTATATATAAAGCAATAATTGGTTGTTGGATATTGAATTGAATAAGAATTTAAGTGACACACACACACACAGATATATATATATATATATATATATATATATATATATACACATACATATATCCAAATAAGGATTAAATAAGATGAATTAGAATTGATTTCAAACCAGAAAATAGAATGGTTATTGTGTTTAATAATGGGATGATTGTTTTCCAATAAACAATAAAATGTTTTAAGGAAATAACCATTAGATGAGAATAACTTGTAAATTAGAAAGGATGTAAATTGAGAAGTTTTGTATCCTAAGTCTAAAAACATTTGAAATTGTTTTCAAAATGTTAAAAGAAATAATAAATAGTATTATTCGGAATATTTTGAATGTGATCTTATTATAAAAAGAAGAGTTGTTTGAAAGCTTTAAAGAAAACTGTTTTGAATTAGAACCAAAGGTGGTTTAAATTTTAAACAAATATGGCTTGGTGGGCCAAGAAGTAAATATGTATATACGTATGGATATACATAATATTAAAAATGATTTGCAATAAACTTTAAGGTGTTGAGTTTTGATTTTCTTGAAGTGTGATGTGGAAACCCAAAGTGATATAAGTTTTGAACTTATGAGTAAGAAACAATATTGATAGAAATTTGAAATTTGAAGTGAGGATTCAAATTGGAAAGGTTAATGAGATTCAATTGAATTTAACTTAGAAGAAGTTAAATAAATTTGGATTGAACAACCTGAGTTGGAAATTTCAAGATGAAATTGAGATTTGACTTAGGGAAGTTAAATGGCTTGATTTGGTAGAGTGTTATTTGTGATCTCAAACAGGGTTGAGTTCTTGGAATGGGTGATGGATGTTTTATATAAATTGGGGACTTATTTACCCCAATTCATCTTGTTATTATCAATAATTTATGAAACTGTGAATTGAGTTGTTTAAAATGAATTAAGAAGTGGATTGAGGTTAAATATGAATCCATTTCTGAAAATAAAAACCTTATTTTTTTAAAGATTTTGATTTTTGAAATAAAATTGGAATTAGAGAAATGGAATCACTTTGGATTTGAGTTTTGGATGTTAAGCAAAACTTTCAGCTAAAATTGTTGAAAATTGATTTTAACGTTGAAATTTGGTAATAAATTGGGTTTCAAAGATTAAATCGTTTAAAAAGGATTTGAATTATTATTTGAACTTAGAAATAAGTTTAAGTGGAAGTAAAGGTAATTTAAAATGAAATTCTGAAATTCGGACTCAGAATTAAATTGTTCAAAGACTTTAAAAAAATAAAGGTTAATTTGGTTTAAGAGGTTAACCAAAATTTTAAAATTTAACTCGAATTTATATAATTCAAGATGATTTAAAGTGAAAATGAATTTGAAATTAGTCCAAATTGAAATTTGATTTGAATAATTTGGAATTGTGATTAAGGTTGAATAATTTTAAAATTCAAATGGAATTTGAATTGAAATTGGAAAGAAATTGAAGGTAGATTCAACTTGAATTGGGATTGAATCAATTCAAAAGGAAGTGGAAATTTAAATTGAATTGATTGGACTGGAGATTAAGAATTGAACAGTTTGGCTCTCTACTATTTTCAAATAAATTATTTTAATATAAACTGTTTTTTAGTCTATTTTTCCTAGCTATTTACGATACAACTTTCTTTTTAAACCCAAAACTATCTTATACTCGTTTTACAATTACTTTTGGAACTATTTAACTATTTTACAACAATTTTACAACTGTTTTGTAAACTAATTACTATTTTTCAATCACTTATAACTAATCACTATTTTGCAATTATCTAACTATTTTATAACTATTTTGTAACTACTTAACTATTTTACAGCTATTTTACAAACTAATAATTATTTTTTAACTACTTATCTATTTTTAAATTTTTAAGCTATTTTTTTGATTTAAGCTGGTCAAAGTGCAAACTATTTATGACTAATTACCAATTGAGATAAGGATTAAAGTGATAATCCAAATGGAATTCAAACAATTGTGAATAAGTGGATAGAAACTAAAGTAAAGGTGAATAGAAAAGGAGATTGATTTGGATAATAATCAATAGAGATAAATATGTAAGCTGACGTATATTATTCTATCCACATAGTGATTTGATCCAGATTCGAGCACAGAATTTCAAGATAGTATATCGATCCAAGTTGGGATTTTTCACTCGAATTTCGACGGCAAACCTGGATATGGATTTTTGATTGGTTTTGGAAATTCTATATCATAGTTATGACTATGCAAGGAGAATGGAGGTTTTTGATCAAGAAACTAGATCTGAGTATGCACTAGGAAGTCGGGTGGACGATACTAGTTCGGAAGTGAAATTGTATGATCGAGTGAGAGATCAGATTGATATAACGTATGGATGATATGTGTACATCGTGCGGGTTTGAATGAAATTGATATTGAAAATTTGTGGATAAGAAATGTAAATGATTTTTGAAATGAAAAGTATATTTTGTGAGATATATGATGAAATAAGGTGGAAATTGGATATTTTTATGGTACAAATTTACTTTATGGAAGTAAGTAATATGGTAAGTGACTTTATAGAGTAATCAAGCTTGAATATTGTTTTGGCATAAACAAAGTTATGTATATATAATTGATAAACTCCCTTGTTGAATCTATTGCGAGAAGAAAAGGAGTTTTGAAAGTATTTGAAGTATAAAAAGGGAATTTATACAAGTTTGGAGTGATCCAAAGATTTTTAAAGTTATATATATATATATATAAAGGACCTTATGAGAATGATTTTGAGAAAAGGTTTTTAGAACCTATGAATTTGGAAAGACTTTTGATTTTTAGGGAAAAATCAATTTTGGAAATTTGAAAAGCCTAGTTTGAGAATTATCGATTATGGAATAATCGATTTTGAGAAAAGGAGATTTATAAGAGATTCATACTAGGTGTATGATTTGGAAGATACTATATGTGTATAGTATAAAGTGTTTTGAAAATGGCTATGGAGAAAAAGGCGCTCCCTTGAAATGATTCTTATGAGTACCATAGGTTAGTACTGCCATGAGCCTCAAAGGGGGGAGATTCTAAAGTGGATCCTATGAGGAAGTCCGAACAAACTGAAGTTCCTGAGGATTATTGGGTAGCGAAAGTCAAGGGCGCTGAAGCCTACAGAGGCATTTGGGTTATGCTGTGACGACAGTGTAACTCGATATCGCTACGATCTACTATGAACCATAGCGAAAATCATGTAGAGGTGAGTGTTAACGGTCTATGCTTGATTTTGCCGGGAAGGCAACGTAACTTCTGTGATATCCCGGAAATTTGGCAATACAAATTAATAATCTGTGTTGAAAATTGAATTGATTTGATAATTTTAGATAATAAATTTTGAATTGATCTAATAATTTTCTTTTAATAAATATTTGAATTGGAAGATTTTATCTTTTTAAAAAGCTAATAAATTGTCTTCTGTTTATAATATATATATATAATTGTATATATTGTAAATTGATAAACTTTGATTTTTGGATTTAGTAAATGAATTAATTTTCTAACTCTAATTTATATTTGATAAATTGGAAGTTTGATTTAAATTTAACATTTAACTTTTCAACACAATTTAATAAATAATTGTATGGTTTATACTTATGGTAAATCTTATTTGTTTAAATTTATATTTTTTTAATTAGCTTAAAAATGAATTTAAATTAGATTAACATTAAAAGCTTATGTTTTATTTTGTTTTTAAAATATTGTTTGAAGTTATATATAAGAATTTAAAATACAAATTACATATGATCTTATTTTATTGAGAAATAGGAGTAATTTATAATCTCATTTGTAAATTATTTAATATTGTTTAATTTGTTATTTTTAGATAATAATTATAATACTTAGTTTTTCATAAAACATAAATAGATTTTTAGAAATAGGATTTGTTATTTTTAATTTTAATAAGAGTTATATATGCATCTGTATATATAACTTGATTTTAAAATTGGATTTGATAAATTAATTTAAAATTTGAATTCAATGTTTTGAAATTTAAAGGATAAGTATTTTAAAAATATTAGAATAAGCTTATATTTATAATTTGATTGTTTTCATTTCTTTTTTATTTAAAAAAAAGAAATAAATTCATTTATATATTACTTAAGAAATAAAATAAGATTTAAAAGCTCTTATAAAATAAGTTAGAGTTTTATAAACAATTTAATTTAAATTAAAATACATTTAAATTACATATGTAAGCTTCTTAACACACCTAACTGACAAGTGTTAAGTATAGAGTAAACTACGAAGACAAATGTTAAACTTAAACCAAGTGTCTATTTTATTTTTTTATTTTTCTTTTTTCTAATGAAATCAAAAATATTTCTTATATAAAAACATTTTCCCTCATTTTTATATTCTAATCTTCTTCTTCAAATCAAAAGCCAAGACAATAAAAATTTGCAAAAAAACTTCTTTCTTCCAAACTAAAACCATTTTTCAAAATCTGTTTTTCTCACAAAAAATGAATTTGTAAATTTCCCCTCTGAACCAAAAAGCTATCTGGAAATCCTCTTTAAATTGAAATGCCTGAAATCATTTGCAAACCTTATAAAAAAAACTGTAGCTCCTCAAATACATTAATCTGAAACATCAACCTGAAGCAAATTTGCAACTTCACCATGCCTGCATATTGTCTGAATTCATTTTGCAATTGAAATCTCTGCATCTCTGGTTAAAAACAATCAAACCTGCATCCTGTCTGGAATCATGCATGCAGCAGGCATTTGCAGTATAATCAAGCAAAGGATGTGAATGAATCTGGAATTAAAATTTTAAATTCAAAAGCAAATTGAAGTTCAAGTCATAAGCAAAAATAAAAGTAGAATCTGAAGCTTTCAAATTTAAAGCACAATTTAAGTTCAGGATTCAAAGCTTGTCAAAACCTGGATGCTCTGCCCCTAAAACTCTGTGAGTAACACTTTTATTTAAAATTAACTTAAGTATAAATTAGTTATTTGTTTATTCTAGAATGAAGTGTGTTTGCATGAGAATTTACAAGTTCATTTCTGAAAAATATATGAATATATGTACATTGAGTAAGCTGTTGTGATTTTATTTGTTTCTGTGCATAAATTCCTAGGCTTAAGAAATTGCTTGGAAATTCCTTTTCATTGAATTTAATCTGTGTAAAGATGTATGATTTAAACAAAATTTTGTTGTGTAATGTGAGTTAAATTTAAATTTTATAAAAAAAACTGTACTGTCTTTGAAACACAAATACAAACAAAACTTTTGAGTGTAGGAATTTAATCATCCTGATTTATTGATTTAATATAGATTACATGATCAAAATCTTGATTTTTAAAACTTAAATTAGAATTTCTAGTTTGATATTGATTGGGTATTTCTGGTTTAACCAGAAAACATGTTTTGGTTAGTAACGGTCATCATAGGAGGTCGGGGTGGCCGGCGATGTTTCTGGAGATGGAAAGGTGGTGGTTGAATCATGAAAAATTACTGGATGATGGATTAAAGCATTGAGGCGGTGGTAATTTGGGATTGAAGTTGATAAGCCCTAGTTTTCATTGTTGATCAATAAATTGATCACCGCGACCAGTATAAGTGATCGAGTCCTTCCTAATTCGAACTGGTGATTGATGGGGAGTGGAAGTGGATGTGGCCGGAGGTGTTGATTCTCTGATGATCAGAATTTGGTTGTTCAGGCGTTTGCATATTCGACACTGTTCCTATTTTTGAGCTCGAGTACTCGTTTTCGAATTAGGGGTTCTACAGTTCACCTGATGATCGGAATTGGGTTGAGTGATGGTCGTCGACTTGCGCAAGGGGTCGCGAGTGGTTGGAGGTGATGGCGGCGTCGGTGCAGGTGCACGATGAATCTGGGTATCAGCTGGTTTGGGAAGAATTGGGTTCGCGAGTTGTTCGGGTTGCATCGTGTCTTTGCTCGAAGCTATGGTGTTTGGGACTCGAAGTATATTGTTTGTGGGTTCAGGGGAGAATAATGTTACAGGTTTAAACATTTAAACCTGTCAGTGTTTTAGTTTGATGATTTCAAGATGAATGTAAAAGGAAATTGTTACTCGAGTTATTTTAGTGTTTAGCTCAAATTAGTTGTTCATGTTTGAAACGTGTCCTATTTCAAAATTTAAACTAAAATTTAAAACATTAAGCAAAGATTTAAAATGAGTTTAAATCTAGTTTTAATTATGGATTCATGTATAAATTGAATCATAGCTAAAAATGAATGAAGTTCTAAAACTCAAATTTGTTTTAAAATAACTTAAAAAGGGATTTAGTATTTAAAATGTTTTTTTAAAAAAAAATTGAATTTAAATTGGAAATTTGAAATATAAAGGAATGTTTTTAAACAAAGTTTAAATTTGATTCAAATCTGAATTTGAATCTCTGGTTTAAAATAAATTTAAGTTAAAATAAATTTAAGTGTTTAAACCAAATTTGAATGATAAAGTAAAATTTAAATATTTTGAATTTAAAAAGAAATTTGTTTTAACTCTTGTAAAATTTCTTTTATAAGAAAAGTTTTAGATTGATTTTAAAACTGGATGAAGTTAAATTATATGATTTGAGTTTCAGTTAATTATTAGGGTAATAAAATGTAAAATTAATTAATTTTATAAATTAATAAAATGAATAATTAATTAAAGTAATCAAGGGTTTAAACTTAACGGTTTAAGATTAATTATTTTAGAATAATCAATTTGTAATTTAAGAATCATTAATTAAATAAGATTAGTTTTTAATTAATGATTAATAATTAATCAATCAAGTAATAATGGATTTGATTAAGTTTTAATTAACACTTGATTAATTAAATAATTAGGGGTTAATTAATGATTTATTTGTAATTAATAATGATTAAAATAAGTTAATTATTTTAGAAAATAATGAATGAATTGTTAATAGTTAATGAAGGTCATTAACTAAGGATTATTTAATAATTAATTAATGTGATTAATTTTAATTATTAATTCGGTTAATTAATTTAAAGATAATCATTTTGTGTAAATTGTTATGTTTAATTACTTATGGAAGTAATTAAGGAATTAATTATTTATTGTAATTAATTGAGTTTAATATGATTAGATTAAGTTAATTAATTCAGTTTAATTAATTTAAAATAATCATTTGATGAATTGTGAAGTATAAATTACTTAATGTAATTTAATGAAGAGAAATTACTTAGAGAAGTAATTAAAGGGATTAATTAGAATAATCAATTAATGAATAATTAATTTAATTGGTAAAGTAATTAAGGGTAGTTAATTACTGAATGAAGTTAATCAAGGGTGATTAACAATTATGGTTTAAATAAAGATTAATTACTTAATGTAATTAATTTAAATAGAAAATGTTATTATAAATCATTAATTATTATAATTAATGAAGTAATTAAGAATGGATTTAATTAGAAATAATTAATAAATGAAGGAATTAATTAATGTAATTAATTAAGAATTAATGTAATTAATTATAGTTAATTAAATAAGGAAGTAATTAAAGATTAAATAGTGTATTTGATTTAGTATAATTAATTTGAGAAATTAATTAATGGATAATTACTTGAATGTAATTAAAGGTTAATTAATCAAGGATGATTAATTTAAATGAATAATTGATTGATGATTATTTATTTGGTTGATAATTAATTAATATTGATATAAGCAAGTTGATATTGATAAAGTAATTAATTTAATTCACTTTAAATTAATTAGAATGATGTAATTAATTTAATTCATTTGAAAATTAATTATATTTGGTGTGATTAATCATTATGGATGGATGATGTTGTTTGCTTTGGATGATTTGATCTCAGAGATGAGATAATTAGTGTTGGGTGATATGGATGCTTGGTTGCATTATGATGTTAATATAGATTATCTTTTGGATAATGATAATATGGATTATCTGTTGTGATGATAATATTGATTATCTATTGTGAATCTATGATTTATCTATCCGTGTATATAGATAATTGAATTGTTTTAAACCTTTAAAACAACTTGGCCTTAAAAGACACGCTTTGGATGTCGATGAGACCGTGATCGGGTTTCCATATTTGGATATCCGAAAACCACATCGATCCAAATTAACGATAGGTCATGAATCTTTTGTGAAGAGTGAAGACTCGAGGTGTAAGGACTATACGTCAGTATAACTCTGGGGGTGATTTCGTAATGAGTTTGACGGAGCTAGTTCTTATAGGTTCGAGATAGTGATTTAGAGTGCAAGGGTTATCGTCGTTAACTCTGAGGGTGGTTCCAAAATGAGTGTAATGAGATAATGCCTTCGGTTTCGTTCGAACCCAGAACGAACTTGTATGGATTGAATGATTTCAGAACATCGTCAGGTGGACGATGAGCATTCATGAGATGTGTTCTCTAAAGGTAATCGTAGTCTCAAGCCTCTTCAACCGGGAATGGCTAAAACATGGGAGGTGCAGCAAGGCTAAGTGGGTCATGCCCAAGTAGGACAAGATTTTCCCCTGTCTAGAGGTCCCTTTTTATTTCGGCTGTATGGGCGGTTGGATGTACACAAACTGCGGGGTTGTCTTTTTCGGGACTGTCCAGTAAGGGATGGTTCGGTCTTGTGTTGCAAGGGAACGGGCGTACTCCTCGGTACGTTGATCTAGGCCATGTACTGTGACGGGCGATACCCCAGTAGCCCTACCGTCGATGGAATCCACAATCCAATAAGTGCCAATGGTTTTGATTGTATTACCCACTTTTGTGGCTAGTAGCTGGAATTTAATCATGTAACAATTTCGGCTATTTCTTATTTACTTGAAAACCCTAGATCTATTATAATATCACTGGATTTGCTATCAAATGTTTTGGTTAGCATAAGGTAAAAACTTTTCCATGTTTATGTATGGGAAGTCTTACGTGATACCTTTCTTTTCAAAGGTTTTTCAAAGTTAAGAAACTTTAACCTGTTACTCACACCAGACCCATGTCTGACCCATAATTTATCTTCTGTTTTCTTAAACTCTTGGGTACTCAAATTTTTACGAGTAGCCAAGGGATTCAGGTTAGCTTTTGATGAATTGTGGAGGAGCAAATGAGCAGGTGGCTTCGGCGTTAGATATATAGTTCCGCTGTGTGGTTTCTGTAATGGTATTTCTTTGTTTGAGTGGTATTGAGTTGTATAACTAGACAGGTGTTTATAACTGTCTAGTATGAGATGTAATTTCTGTGTGACTCTGATTAGTGTTGTATACAATGTAATATTTATGTTATTAATATAATTTATTCGTTCCGCTGTTGAGATTCTGATGTTGTTTCTTCTTTCTTCTCTTTCTTTTCTCTTTTCTATCCCTTTCTTTCTTCATGATGATACGACTTTTCTGTGTTGAAAAAAAAGTCGGGTCGTCATAACTTCGGTAGACTGCGATCTATGGTCGAGTGGAGAAGTTTCAATTTTTTGGCAGCGGAATTCGAGGGCGCTGATGCCTACAGTTATACGGGATTTTGTTGTGATAGCAACGTAACCCCAGATGTAGCTGCGATCTGTAGCGGGTTCCATGGCGTAATCGAGGGGGGCGGAGAGCCTACAATTATCTATGGATTTTGCTGGGATGGCAACGTAACCATTGGGTTAACTACGAGCCTTGGTAGGGGTGATGATTTCTAGTGCATTCTCACCAAACGATGTTCCCCCTATTTTCAACATGTTTTCTATATTTTCAACAAAATATATTTTTCCAAGTATTTTCATGGTGTTGAAAACGGGTTTACTGAGTACTTATAGATTTTCAGTCTTACGCCTGATCAACGTATGACCGAATTTCTGTGAGAACAAGGATGGACTTGTTCAGACATCGAGTTATAAAAATTATTTTATAAAAACTATTTTATAATATTATATAGATATTAAAGTGTTTTAAAAATTCTTAATAAAAGAGTAATTTATCTGATAATAAGTAAATAATAAATTTTGGCTTCGTTCCTTTTCGAGGACGAAAAGATTCAAATGGGGAAGGAATGTGATATCCTGGAATTTTAGGCAAATAAATAATGTAATAATCTTCTTTTATAATCTAAATTTTTTTCCTAAGCAAATAAAATAAGTATTAATTTGTTATATATTTATAAAAATAGATTTTTAAATAGAATTTGGATTTGAAATTCAATTGAAAATATCTTAAGAATAGATCGGAATTGAAACTCTATATTTTGGAACTAACAAAATTTGTTTTCTAATCTTAATATAAATATATATAAGGAAATGTATATAATATGAACTATATGTATAAATATTTGTTATCTAAAAAGCATAATAGTTGAAATAAGAACTAAATAAATGAATTATATATTTCCTTTTGAAGCTTTACATATAAATAAAAGTAGTTTGAAATTATATATATAAATCTAATATAAAAATATGTTAATATAATACTTAAATCAATTAAAGACATTTTAATTTGCGAAATTACAAGTATAAACAAGATAAAATACATTTAAATATTTGTAACAATGATAACATGCATTTAAAACAAATGTAAGGTGAATGCATTATGATATTAACAAATGTAATCACCTCATCATAAATTTAACATTTGTAGAATTAATGACATGCAAAAATAACAAGTGTCATTTTGTCTTTTTATTTTCAAAAATAATAAATAAAATTTAAAATAAGGTTATAAATACATCCCTACATCTTTTATCTTTCATTTTCAAAAATTTTTATTCTCAAAGCTAAAAACCTGAAAACAAGACTAAAAAAATCAAAACGAACTTGAAAACCAGAAAATCAAAGCAAACAAAATCTTTCATACTGTTTCAAACCTGGAATAAAAGAGATCAAGCAAGACCAAATCAGTGTTATCAAACAACAAACTTTAGCTCTAACAATCAAGTTCAAATCGAAAGAAAGCTAACAATTCAAGACTCAAAATTCATTTAAGAAGATCAAGACCAAACCATTTCCAGCTTTCTGGATTTCAAACAATAATTCTCTGTTCTAGGTTATTGGTGAGTAAACTAAGTTTTAATCTGTTTAAAATCCTATTGCATGCAGTAATTCTTGGAACAAAGTATGATAAGTATTTGCATGTTTATTTATATGAATTGCACGAAGATATATATATATATATATATATATATATATATATATATATATATGATTTCATGGTGTGCATGTCAGAATACAAATGAATGCTCTGTTATGGTTATCCAGGTTTCAAAACCTGATCAAATTCAAATATCTCTTTCCCTAATTCATTTTAAACATGGATGTATAAAAAAAATTTGTTTGTTAAAACATGATGTGAATTTTAAAAATATTTCTAAGTAGATTTTGAAGCAGGTTTCAAAACAAAAGAAGAAGAACAGTAAGGATTCAACTAAGTCAAGAAATTAATTGCTTGAATCTTGAAATTTTACTTATATTAACGGATTTGATTTTGAAAACCATGAATTTTAAAATAAGAATCAAGATTTTTGAATAAATATTGATTGAGTAATTTGGGGTTGGACGGAAGTGGTGGTTTCATCGATTTCTGGCGACTGGAGAACCTGGGTGCTCGGAGTCGTGTCTGGAGGTGGCTGGAAGAGTAGAGGTCACTGAAATAATAATCAAAGGGTTCAACGATCACCAAGGCGGCGGCAAAGCGCGATGTAGGGTTTCGAACCCGTTTTATCGGCGATGTTTAAGGGGGTTCTTGCGACATGGTAGTAGGAACGGGTGCAATCGCGTAAGGGGGGATCGATGATGGAGGTTGAGACGCATCCGTTGACGAAGTGACGGATTTTCTGATGGTCAGGATAGTCGTCGGCGATGGGGTTTTTCATAGTGGTTTGAGTTCCAGATTGGATGGATGAGTTCGTTTCTGATTTGATGGTGGAATCCTCAAAACAGGGGAATAAATGGGTCGGTGGGGTCGATGATGACTCGAGGATGGACGTGGCGATGGTCGTCGATGATCGAATCTGATGTGCACGTGCACGTATATCAGCTTTGTGTCTGGTTTTTTTTTTGTTTTGACTGGATGAAGGGAAGAAGAAGATAGAAGCAGGTAGGATAGATCGAGTTTGACTCGGAAAATATGTGGTTTTGGCTCGGGAAATTTTTGATCGAGCTTGGGTACTTTCTATAGATCAGAGCTTTGAATGAAAGGAATAACAAGTTCAAGGCATTTAGTGAATGCAAGCTAAAGTAAATTGTTAAACGTGTTTTCAAAACTAAATAAGAATAAACATATTTTCAAGGTAAAATATCTGTCAGGTTTTCAAACAAGTTACGATTTTAATTATAAAGTCAAATTTGATTAGTGATTTGAATAAACTTTATTTAGTTAACTATTTAATTAAATCCTAAAAGGGTTTCAAATGGAATTTAATAAAGGTTGAATTAAGAAAGTGTTAAGATAAGTAATTTCAAGTATTTAATTTAGTAAGATTTAAATGATATAGTTAAGTAATTAATTAAGATATAGAGGTTTATTTTTAATTAATTTAGATGGATAATTCAAGTTTAATTAATAGATTAATTAATTAATAAAAGTAATTGAAGAATAATTAGTTTAGTTGATTATTTAATTAAGGATTAATCACTTTGTATGTGTAAGTTAAAGTTATTTAATTAATGATTAAGGATAAATTAATTTATAATTAAAGATTATTAATTAAATAATTAATTATAAATTTATTAATTAATAATTAGGGATTAATTAATGTAAGTAATAGAGATTAATTACTTAAATGGTATTACTTAATGTAATTAATTAAAGGATAAATTTATTAAGGGTTAATTAATTTAATTAGTAATTAAAGGTTAAGTTAATTAATAATTAAAGGTTAATTAATTAGAGATAATTAATTAATGGAAGTAATTATGGATAATTAATGGGTAATTAAAGGATGATTAATGGGTAATTAATTAATGATTAAGTAAGCAGGATTTAAAAGGTTATAGAAGTAATTAATTTAACTTATTTAAATTAATTATAAATGGTGTGACTAATTAATCTTGCTTATAAATGATTGAATGATATTGTATGCCTTGGATTATTTGATATTTCTGATCAGTGATTTGTGATGCTATGTGATATGTTGTGTTTGGGTTGAACTGTGATAATAGAGTTTGTCCATCTGTGATGTATGGCTATGTAAATATGTAATCCTAGATATAAATGGAATTATTTAAAACTTAAACAGTTTTGTTTTTAAGATGATATTGTATTCGAAGAGACAGGGGTCGGGTATAAGTAAATACCCGAAACCACTTCGATTTGAAATCTTCTATAATTCATTATAGTTTGATATGTAAAATTAATAGGCTGGATTGGGATAATATGGAGTTGGATACTTAGATATTGTTTTGTGAAAATAAGTGTTGACTATATAAGTTGTTTACTTGTAGTAAAGTACAAGTTACCCCGGATTTTAAATTAGTTCTATGCATTGGAATTTCATGTTAGATGAGTATACTCACACTGGTTTCCAGCCTGACCCGGGTGTTACTTTGATGTATTGCCCGGGTCAGACCGAGTATTACAGATTTTCAGGTGCGGATGTTCTGGAGCTCAGGAGGCGAGCTAGATTGCAGGAACATATGGAGCGTATTCCGCTGTGATATATTGTAGTTTATCTGGGACATGTTGATTTTAACTATCCAGTGTTTTGTGCAAATATTGTAGCTCTAATGTATTGATGTAAATCAACTGATATAGTTTTCCTTTGTATAACTGCTATTTTATTTGATATTATATTTTGATCCGCTGCGAATGTGAGATTTCTGCGTCTTGTTTCTATTTCTTCTTCTACCTCTTTTCTTCTTTTTCCTAACCATCTGGAATTTGCAGGATCGAAAATCCGAGTCGTTACACTTAAATTGGACTAGACGATAGGAACCTAATAACTTAAGCCTACTTCTACCTATCAGTGTCTTAAATGCATAAATTTTCTACAATAACCCTAATTTTAATAAACATTATTTAGGATATTTAATTGAATAAATAAAAAATGTAAAATGATAAGGTGATTCAGATTTGGCAAATAATAGAGGTCATTCCTTAAGGGATGAGTTTAAGAATGAATTAAAATTAAGTATAAAGGAGGAATATGGCCTAAGGGAAAAATGGAAAAGGACCAAAATTCCTAAATGTAACTCCTCACTCTCTCATTTCCTTACTCGCTTTCATTCATTTCATGACAAATGAATTAAAATAGAGGAATAGGCCGACCATTAACCAAGTATTCAAGAGGAAGATAAGCTAGAAACTAGATCAAAGATTAAGTGATTCAAATCAACAATACAAATCTCTACCTTCTTAATCAATACAAGGTGAGTAATAGTTATATATCATGTGTTCTAGATGTTATTTTCGATTTTAAGTATATATCTGAGTCTTTTTCTTATATTATGAGATGTTATGATAATTTGAAGGGTTATATGCTTTTTGATGAATTTATATGATTTATTTATGAAAATTAGTGATATGTTTGAGTTGGAAAACCTATCATATAACACATAAATACTTGAGATTTTATTCTGATGTTAGAAACATTATTTTAAAAGTTTATTCTTAGTTTCATAATTTTTCAATTAAGTACAAATTTTCTATGAATTTTCTAAGTGTAGAAAATGAGTTATTTCAGGTTTTGGTTATTAGAAGTACTTAAAATTAAGTTTTCGCCTTGAAATTTTTACATTTTTAAGAATATGGTTAATTAGATTTACCATGATTTTTGGGGATTTTTTCAAAGTGTTTAAGTATGATTAATAATTTGTTTCATATAGACGGGCTTAATTAGTTATTAAAATATTTATACAAAAATATAATGTTTGCAAATGTTTTAGGGTTAGAAAATAAGGGTGCAACATACTTTTTTGAAAAAGAAATTGATAAAATTTAATCAACATATAAGAGTTTGACAAATATATGTCGTAGGTGGAAAGAAATTGCTTTTATTAGTAAAAATGCAGTTTTAATTGTTAACTATTGTTTTGCCATGGCGAAAAGGGTGACGTCAACCTCCATCTTGTCGATTTTATCATCCTCCACGTTAACCAAAACGATACGTGTTATATCAGTGCGATTTGGTATGGAACGAATTAGTCTTGGTTGAAATCAGAGACATAGCATCGAAATCGAAGTGATGGTCATTGATGTAGTCTTGCCGCATGACTTATGTGCCACATTTTATATAAAGAGGCTTGAGGTCATATATTTTATAATATCGCTGACCCTAATGCTTTTGAAGCGGTTTATAGCGGAGCTAACAATGCCACATGTTTTTATAATGACTTCGAATTTAAACATTATTGTATGCTTTCGGAGACGGCTATGGTGTCGCCCCTAATGACTATGGCTCTAGGAAAGCCGCTATTTTCCCTATGGCACTGATGCGGAGATTAACCATTTAGACCTTTTCCTTTTAAAAGGTTTTAAATTATACAAATGCTCCTCGACTTCAACACCATAAGAGGTGCGACGAGGATAGTTTCGGCTTTATGACCTTGTGTTTTGAATGTTAAAGGTTTTAATTGATTTTGAGGGCGGAAGACCTTCTTCAGCTATACACCGTGCCGCTTTTATCAATATAATTTTTTATATTTTTTTGGCTTAATAACCTATGGTTTTGAGAAGCGACGACGCCAAATGATTTCGAACTTCACCAATATTGTTTTATTAAAGCATATATCGTGGCATAATAATTTTGGACAAAGTAAAGGCTACAAATTCACTTGTTTTAAATATGATTTTAGGGGTTAAATCATTTATTAAAAAAAGTGTTTTCAAGGAAATAATAAGGGTACTTAGCCTAGTATTTTGGTAAAGAGATTATCTCTTATCACTTTTGGGTAAATTATGATAAAATGAATTTACTCACAGACTAGAAACCATATGGGACTGATGTAGGGTCATTCCCTATACTTCAACTGTTAGCCCCTAATCGATATTAGTTCAAAATTCCAATACATAGGATTTTGTTATGGGTAAGACAAAAAGTAGGTTTACGCATAGAAAGGAACACATAAATATAAGATAGGTTATAGGTTAGCCTGCAAAACCTTTAGGTTCATGATAAGCCTAGCAAAACTATGAGATTACCAGATAATCCGGTAAACACTAGGATAAGCATATTTGGACATACCGTCTAATTTTCTTCTAATGGACAGTTAGAAAATTTGATATATCTGGTAGGCCCAAGTCAACCATGTAGGTTGGTAGGTACCTAGTGAAAACTAAACATTGAGACGGATAGTCCATTGATTTGACAAATAGTCAAGATTACTCAGGCTGCACTCATACCTATTATTGTTATATTGTTATATTATTTTAACCAGTTTGCTTGCAGGACTATGATTTACAAAAGATATATTTTAAAAGGATATTAGTGAGGGGAAAACTCGTTCCACTCAACAACGTGGTCTCAATAGATATTAATTAACCGAGATGGCATATTATTATTTACACTAGTTTTTTTTGTCCGACTCAAAGTTTATATTTTCCCCTTAAACTGTTGGATGCTCATAATTTGATTTGAGCATGTCCGGAGTAAGGGTCTTTCAGGTTAAGTAAGTTTGGCAAATAAAGCTTCCAAAGACGTGCAAGGGACAAAAGCTAACTATGTAGGAGTTCTATCTATATTTATTATCCACTTTGTTATGATAGTTATTGTATGAATGTATTGACAGTAGACATGTAAGTCTATTAGTAACTCTGATCATCCAAAAGGGCATCTTCATATGTCACTCTTGGCGTAATTTTTAATAATTATATTTTACCTTAACCTAGGTAACGTTTTGAAATTATGTATTGAATATGAAATACAGATTTGAAATGTAATGAGGAAGTTGTTTTTGAAATTATGTTTAAATTATTTCATATTCATGCGATTTTAATATTATGGATACCATTAACATGACCGAGTTTTGTCATCAAAAATTGGTACTATAGGTTAACGCACCATCTGTAGCACTTAGTTTTGGGCCCTAAAATAAGGGATGTTACAACTTGGTATCAGAGCATAGGTTTATGTAAAAACTAAAGACATTTTTTACATAAAATATATTTTGAAAAACATAATCCTAATGAATCAAAGAATAAGATTGGGGTATGGGATAATACTATAGTAACGTACTTGTATTTGCTATACATAAGTATATGCTTTATCTCTATCCTCCCTCACTCTTAGACCGTTCTTCCATATCTTACTAAGGTTCGAATGAATATTAAAGGGAGTAAGATATGAAAGCAGGAAACGGAAGAGTGAATCTCGATGGAGGAAGCACCACAAAACCAATGGAAATGCTAGGCCCAATACGAGGAGAAACCTAGGTCGGCAAATAGCTGCTAACGTAGACGTAGGAAAACCACCAGTTGATATAGGAGCAATGTATCAGTTCTTTGTCAACATGATGCAAGTAGGAGCTACTGCTGGGTTAGAATCAGGAGGCTCCAGTAGTTAATAATTATAATATTTTGAGTAAGGACTACGCGAGACTTCTAGGGAAGCCATTTATTGAAACTAAGGATGCAATTGAAGTGGATAATTGGTTACTCCATTATGAAAGGATTTTTACTGATCTTGGTTTGAATGACAAAAGGAGGAGGAGGTTAGCGTCTAGGCCACTACAAGGTGCTGCATTGTACTGTGGAATAGTGTGACGGTTGGACTAGTAGTAGAAACTATGACTTGGGTAGAATTTAGGAGAGGCTTTGAAGAAAAATTTATGTTTGAGATGGCTAAGTCAACTCTGCTGAGAAAGTTTACTAAATTAGTGCAAGATGATATCATTGTGTTGAAGATGCAACAAGGTTCGAGGAGTTGTCAGGATATGGTATGCTACTGTTGATATAGTTATCAAAAGGAATGA
Source organism: Allium cepa (assembly GCA_030765085.1). Taxonomy (NCBI): domain Eukaryota; kingdom Viridiplantae; phylum Streptophyta; class Magnoliopsida; order Asparagales; family Amaryllidaceae; genus Allium; species Allium cepa. Next base: position 1,017,172,794 of record CM060945.1, read on the forward strand.
GAGTTCATTCGTGGACTGAGAACTGAGCTTGCTAGAGCAACTTTACCACATCTCAAGGATCCATGCGATTTTGTCATGGACATTTCTTTGAGATATAAAAAGATGCTTGCTTTGTTCGGTAATAACAAGCCAGCAGAGAGTCATGGTGGACAGAATCAGAAGAGAAATTTTTACTAGAAGAAGGGAGCTCAGAAGGTGGAGCTGCGAAGAAAGGAAAGTCTGAGGTTGTGTGTTACAAGTGTGATAAGAAGGGAAATTATGCTCATGAATGTTGAACTAGCAATGGAAAGGAAGTCGTTGAAAAGAAGAACATCAAATGCTTTAACTGGGATCGTGTGGGAACATACATCCAAAAATGGTCAAGGTAGAAAAAGGAAAAGTATTTGCTTTGGAAATGGCTACCTCGAGACCAACAACTGAGGAGAAAGGGAAAGCTATGATGGGAGGTATGCTTTTGATTCATAATATATCTGTTAGTATTATTTGACACCAGTGCATCACATTCTTCTATATCTCGTTGTTTAGTAGATATGCTTAACTAAGAACCCTCATACCCAGTTACTCCTTAAGGTTGAGAATTCGATAGGAGGGTATGCAACTCTAGGGATGAGATGTCGCCATTTAGAGTTTGCATTATTAGGTCATATATTTGCCTAAAGTTTGCATGTATTTGGTTTCGTGGTTTTTGAGATTATTTTGGGAATGGACCGATTAAGTAAATATGATGGTAGGAAATTTTGCCATGATAGGAAAATATCACTAAGACACCCAATAGTAGTGACCGAATTGTATATTCAGTAGAAAACCTAAGTTTTGATGTTTGTGCTTTATTGGGTGCAATAGAGGAGGAAGATGAATTGAATCGGTTTTCATATTTAGAGAATTTGCAAATGTCTTTGAGCCTGTTACAAGACTGCCACTGAAATGAGCTATTCACTTTCGAATGGATCTTGTACCCGGAGTTGAACCCATAAGTAGAACACCTAGCAGGATGACACCTACTGAGATGAAGGATGTGACGACCCGCCCTTCTACTACCAGAAAGACGTATCATCATTTAGAAAGAAAGGGATAGAAATAGAAGAGAAAGAGAAAGAAAAGAACAACAACATCAGAATCTCACAGCGGAACGGAACGAAATATAATATATCACATAAATATTTTAAAGTTTTACATATATCAGAGTTATACAATATCAATACACATGACAGTCATATACATACATCTATCACTGTATACATCAGAGGTACAGTACACATCAACTAACACAGCGGAACTAGATAGATAGCTACATACGTCTGGAAAATCCTGCTCCAAGCTCCTCCCGAAATCAAAGTCCAATACCTATCACTTGGCTACTCATAAAAATTTGAGTACCCAAGAGTTTATGAAAAACAAAATATAAACTCCGGGTCAGACATGGGTCTGGTATGAGTAAACAGTTTAAAGTTGTTCAACTTTGAAAAACATTTGAAAATAAAGGCATCACGTAAGACTCTCCACAAATAAATACGGGTAAGTTTTTACCTTACGCTAACCAAAACATTTCATAGGAAATCCAGTGATATTATAATAGTGTCTAGGGTTTTCAAGTAAATAGAAAATAGCCGAAATTGTTACATGATTAAATTCCAGCTACTAGCCACAAAAGTGGGTAATACAAATCAAAACCGTAGGGTCTCGTAGGAAAAATGGATTTCCAACAATGGCAGGGCTACGGGGGTACCGCCCGTCACAGTACGGGGCCTAGATCACCGTACCGAGGATCACTCCCGATCCCCTACAACACAAGGCCGGAACCATTCCTTACTGAACAGTCCCGAACAAGATAAACCCTGCAGTTGGCGCGACCAACCACTCACTAAGCCGAAATATAAAAGGGACATCTAGACAGGGGAAATATCTTGTCCTGCTTGGGCATGGACAACCTAACCTTGCTGCATCTCCCCTGTTTTAGCCATTCCCGGTTGATGAGGCTTGAGGTTGCGATTACCTTTAAAAACATATTACTTAGAATGCTCATCGTCTGTAACGACCCAGGATTTTTAATAATTAAAATTTGAATATTTAATTAATTTTAAATATTAATAAGTGAATTTATAAGTCGAATAAATTTTTATTTGAATAATTGGATTTAATTGGATAATTAAATTGATAATTTAATATGTTAAATTATGGAAATAATTGAAAATTGAGTTAAATATGATTGAAAATGATTTGTAAAATTTTATTTTATCATGTTGGAGTTAGAACGATATTTTAGAACTTTTAAAATCGAATTAAAAGTTAATTTGTGAAAATTGAATATTTTAATATTAAAATCGACTAGTGAAAATAGCCAATTTTTGAACAGTCTCAAAATTGAACGAGACCAATTCCATTGGATCCGTAATAGTTAGTTATACCGGATTTCAATTTTCGTGTCAATCGGAGTTATCGTTTGAGCGTGGCAGCTCGAAACGCATCGAATTATTTTTAATATTAATTTGGCGAGTTAAAATAGCCATTTTTCAAAAAGTCTCGGATTTCGACGAAACCAGTTTCATCGGATCCGTAATGTGATATTATTGTAAGGTTTCAAATTTCGTGTCAATTGGATTTACCGTTTGTCCGGTACAAATTAAAACGCCTAGAAAATCGCTTAAATCGGTTTAATTTAAATTGAACGTTTATTGCCATAACTCGCACAGATGTCCGAATTAGCTTCCAAAACCTGTTCCATTGTGTCCAGAACGCGGGGTAAACCCTAGAAACGCTGGTTACGGCGCGTGAATCGGAGTTCGGAATTTCCGGGATGAATAGTGTTCGAAAATTCCTTATAAATAGCCCCTACCTTTCATAAATTAGAAAAAAAAAAAAAAGAATTTGCAAACCCTAGCCACCATATACCAAACCCACGGCCAGAAATTGATCTCATTTTTTCCTCGATTTCTCGAAATCCATCAACTTTTAGACAAAACCCTCAACTACAATATTGTTGAGCACGATGAGAGCTTCGATGTGAACGGCTGTGATGTAAAACGGAGCATCGTAGTGGGAGCTACAGGGGGCTGATTGTGGCCAGTTGCGCACGGAAATTAAGGTGGAAGGGGGGGCCGAGCTGCAGGTGGTGGGGGCCGAGTGAAGGAGGGAGCAAGGGCTTCGATTTGGCACTTCCCTATCGTCTCCAGGTGGTTTGTGGTGATCGATAAATCTAAACCTAGTTTTTGTTGATGGGTTCTTTTGCACGGCTTGGTTACTGGAGAAGAAGAACGTGAGAAGGAGAAGGGGGTGGACGGTCAGGATGCAAGGATGATGGATCGTGCGGCTATGATATTGCATAGGTTAAAAATATAGTTAAATAAAGTTGTAAATTTAAGTTATAAAATCGTGTAAGTTTAAAAATGCATAACTTTTTCATACGAGGTCGAAAACGCGCGAAACCAGTTGCGTTGGAATCGTATGGACGAGCACTACGCGATGAAATTGGATTGGAGTCGTTTGGAGTTAGTGAGAATTTTGGGTAAAATTATTCGAAATAAATCGCTAAAACGGAATTTAAAATCAAGGTGAAAACTTCTCACTCAATCGAATCAGTTTCGATTTTTTTTTCAATAGTTAGATTTAAAATATTTGAATGCATGTTTGAATGATGATTGTTATCTATTGATTGTTAAAATAGACATTATACGCCATTAGTAAGCGGATGTTATTTATTAAAAACATATACCGCGAATATTTCATAAACAGTGAAATTGGTATTATATATAATAGCAATATATATTGGCATATGTATATATTGGAGTTATTGATTTCCCGCATTTATTTGTTTAGCGGATGAGACCCTATTGCGCCGTCTATTAAGCGGATAATATTTAAATCCCATATACCGCGATAATTTCGTACTGGAGCGAAATTGGTATTGTGCTAATGTTTGTGGATGCAGGAAAACAGGTTGGAGGGATCCAACTGGATTCCTCAACAGTATTTATTTGATTTCAGATATTTTGATATTTGATGGATTATCATATCGATATATGATATCGTTGTTGTCGTGATTGACTATTTGGTGTGTAGCATCATTGGACCAAATCTGGAATTTTAAAATGATTTCAAAGTGATTTTTGAAAGTATACGTTATAAAATATTTTTGGAATTGATTCATTTTAAAATAAATAAACGTATAATTTTTAATGTTATAAAAATTATGATTTTTGAGAAATATAGTTAAAAACTGATTTTTGAGAATACGATGCTAATGATTTTATAAAATAGTTTAATTTGGGAAATTTGAATTTATTGTGAAAAGTTTAAATATAGGATTTATAAAATTTAATTATTTTATAAATCAAGGGAACGGTGAAATAATAAAGGGGATTAAAGATGTTTTAAAATAATAGTATAAATTGATTTTATAAAGGATTTATAAATTGATAATTTATAAATGAAAATATTTGAATTATAAAACGAGTTTTTATAAGTGTTAGAATGAATTGTGAACGAATTTCATAAATGAATGAAATTTATAGAATTATAAACGGTGAAGTTATAAATGAAATTTATAAATAGTAAGATTTATAAATTTTGTGAAGTTATTAAAGAATATATTTGGATAAATAATTGAATCTTATAAGTTATAAGATTTATAATTATGAAGTTTAAAAGAACAATTTTGTAAAATAATCGTTTTATAAGCATTTAATTTATAATATGGACTTTTGGTTCATAATTGAGATATAAAGTGAATAGGTTAATAAAGAAAATTTATAAAGGAAGTTGTTATAAAATAATTAGAAATGGAGTTTATAAACGTTGTTTTATAAATTCGTAAACAACTTATTTTTATAAGTAAATTGTTGAAACCTATTAATGGAGTTATATTCACGTTTTTAGACAGTGAATAATCCTTTAAAATAAAATGAATAAAAGGATGAAATTGATTAACGTAGTATATTCACGTTTTTGAATAGTGAATAAGATGTTAAAGAAATTGTTTTGAATGTGATATCTGAAATAGAATTAAAACGATCTAACGATGTTTTAATTGTGTTGAGATTCGAAACCATAGATTTCAACATTTATTGTTGAAATAGACGTTTTCGAGAAATAAAAGGAAATAGTGGACTATAACACTGTTGTTATAGTAAATGATTTCCGAAAGGAAATGTTTTGGATAGTATCGGGATTTATATATCTATTTTAATTTCAAATCCCTATACTAGTGATTTTGGGTTGTCGTAACGATGTTTTACGCAACATTCGTTTTGGCCCAAATAAATATGTTTAAGAGAATGATTTCCTTAAAGAATGGAATATATACTTAATCTCGATTTAAGTATATTGGATATTTTCTAAGTGTTGAAAATAAATAAAATTAGTGAATTACTTACTTAATAAGTATGGAAATGTTTTCCCATATAAAGTGAATGTGTTGAGAATTTATCCTTTTTAAGATAAATTGAAATGAATAATTGAAATCGTATATGCATGGATATTTTGAAAATATAAATTCACTATGGAATTTATGAATAGAAAGGAAATTGTTTAAAGATAAATATTGATTTATTTTTGAAGTGTGAAAATTATATATCTTGTAAAGATATTTTGGAAAATAAATAATTTGGAAAATTATTTGGAAACTGGTGATGTGTGCATATTCATGGATAGTTCAATAACCGACTATCAATATTTCCCTTTGAATGGGTAATTGATGTGATTTGTTTGAATTTGAATGCCACACTTATTTTTGAATAAGCGCTCACTATTCGGGTTAACCGGGAAAAGACCATGGGGTCGTATAACCCATTCCGAATATGTGATACGTCGTTATGAATTGCATTTGATGACCGGTGTTGAAGACCGAGTATTTGCGAAAGCGATAGGATGACCTATCGATTGTCTCTGCACTGGGTAGCTCCTGGTATAGAGATTTCCTTAAGTGATGGGAAATTCGATCGGGATTGTGAATACCCGGATTGCAAGGGCTTCGTAAGAAGTGCCTTCGGTTTTGTTCGAGCCCGGAACAGACTTGTATGGATTGTATGTCTGACATTACAAATTGAGATATAAAGCAGATTTCTTTCAAATATATTTCTGTTGGTGGCGAAGAATTTATTCTTTCAGCTTAACACCCTTCTCTGAGACGTACGAGCTCAGAGGTTGTGTAGTTGAAGGTTATCAGCGATATATTCCCAATTTGGTAATGTGACATGCTGAGTGTAGCTGTAAATGATCATTGTGTTGATTATTTGCGATAGGATCGTTTATTTGATCGTCTATCCTGGTGATCATTTCTAGGATCATTTGTTGACCCAAAGCATGGCTTTTGTATAAAGTATGTTTTTGTGGACGTGACTTCGTCGAGCCTCACACCCCGTGAATGGTCTAAACAGGAAAGAAGCAGCAAGGTTATGAGGGGTAGCGCCCTTTAGGATGTGTGCATTTCCTTCTGGAAAAGGGTGGTATCATGGTATGGAGCCCAGATACTTACTCATGTTGAAAACACTTTGTTATGATTGTGTGAATTGATTACGAGCGCTCGGTGAAAGGTCCCAAAGGACCGGGGGATGGCATATTCGGTCAGTTGTTACTCAGTTAGGGGTAACCCGGCCTTGTGTTGGTAGAGATCCGGTTTGGTTCTCGGGGATGTCCATCCAGAGTCATTCTCATGTGGCAATGGGAAGTTCCTTGGCCTGATCATTCGTTGGAAATCCAAAGAAACAATACGAGACTTGTACGGTATTAGTTGTAGAACCTATCATTCACTTATGGTGGCGCCCCACTGTTTGGATGGTAGCTATAGTAGGCATAGTTCGGAATGTCTATGCTGGCTAAGATTTATATTCTACTTTCGAAATGAATTTTCCTACACTATACACTAGTAATAATATCAAATGTTCTTTTAAATGCGTATCAAGCATCTTTGACTATCATAAGGAGAAATCTCCTCCGATTCTGCGTTTGCATTGTGTGTGCGTGCGGGAGGCCTTATGGTAGTCTCATTTTTAAAAGCATTGCGAATTGATTTAAAAATATTCCTCTATTTTGATTTTAAAGATAAATAAACTGTTTTGAGTTCTCACACCAGTCTTGCTTATGCTAGGTGATATGTGATGGGGGGTTCTCGCTTCGCGGTTTGGTGGCGAACGGGAGACTCTTACCCCCACACGTCCTCTTTACAGGGTTGGTTAGGCGAAGCCGTGACATTCGAAAAGGTGGCCGTAAAAGCAAGTTTGGGATATCAATGTAAGCCACGGTGGGGCTGGGATGGTTGAAAAGCCTACCGGTTGTGACCGCTGACGGTACGTACGTTACATTTGGTATCAGAGCTTATGGTTAAGCGACAACCATGGTTCTGTTGGGTATTACTCATTAGAGATAGAGTCAGTAGTACTCTAGAATGAGTTTGAGTGTAAAAATAGCTATGAGAGCGTATTTGTTAGTGAATATAAAATTGTTTTGTATTGTGATGATTGGTTTGTTGAGTGGCATATGAACCTTCGTCAGCGTGGTCTCGACAACTATGCCGAAGGGGTTTCTAAACACTTGAATAGAACAATTCGGCACAATATTGATTTTAAGTTGGGTAAATGAAATAATTTTGCCTTGATTATATTTTGTATATAAAGAAATAATTTTTCAGAATTATCAAAGTGTATATAAGTTGATTGTTTAGTTGTTTGAATAATCTAAACAAGAGAATAATTGTATAAGCAAATGAATTATAAGAATTGGATTATAATTAAAGTGATTTACAATTGTGAAATAAACTTATATATATAAGAAGTGAAACTATATGAATATATTTATAAATATGAGTTGTAAATAAAAAATGAATTTAAAGTTAAATGGAAATTTACTTTAGAAATGGAGTATAACTTAAGAGATGTTGAATGAAGTTGATATTGGTATCAAAGTAAATTAATTAAGTTAAGTGATGGATATGAACTTGAGTTATGTAATGAAATTCAACTTTTGTAATTGAATTGAATTAATGGATTGAATGATAATCAATTGAATGTGAATTAAGTTGATATGGAATAATGAATATAAGTGTTAATGATATTGAAAGCAAAGGGATTTGGTTGTAATTTGATATACATTGGTTGTTATATGGTTGTTAATTGATTGATTGTATATAATTCATTAAGTATTAATGAAATTGAAAGTTAAAGTAATTGGAAATTCAATTTGAAGTTAAGTGAATCTTAAATAGAATTGAATTTGATTTGGAAGTGAACCAACTTGAATATGAATTAGTGAATATAAACTAATTGAAAAATGAATGTTAGTAAGAAACATCCACTGTTAAAGAATCAAATGTGATTAAATTGAAAACCTGATTCATTAAATATTAATGAGAATATGAATGAATATTTATTGGTTATGAATGTAGTTGGATGATAGTTGGTTGATGGTTGAATATATTGTTTGTTTGCATTTGCTATGTTGACATATATAGTTATTATGTTGCTATATGTTGTATATTGATACCATTTTCATATATGCATGTTCTCATGTTGTTTGTTGAGTGATTAGTAGGTGCGGATCGCGTTTGCTTCGCATTTGGAGCTCGCTTTCGCGCTATATTAGCCGTATATGCTCGCTAATAAAATATAAGGTACATATCTCGGATTACATACCGTACTTTTATACTTTTTTCCCCTTCGGGATGCCTCATTACTTGATGAGATGTATATTTGTGATATATATACTGTCATTTTTTTTTCGGATCGAGCCGCACAAAGGAGAGTATGGCGAATTTTTTCGAAAATTTAAGGCGTTAGAAAAATTTGAGAAAATTGGAAAGTTTTGAAAATTTTAACTTTGATTTTGGAATTGAAAGTTAAACAATAGTAGTTGTTTTTGAAAAGGTAACTAAGTATGATTTGGAAACTTAGTAAGTTTTGTAAAAAGTTTAACTATGAATTTTGGAAAATTAATAGATTCTGTAACTTTTCTTACTTAATAATTTCGAGGACGAAATTCTTTTAAGGGGGGAAGATTGTAACGACCCAGGATTTTTAATAATTAAAATTTGAATATTTAATTAATTTTAAATATTAATAAGTGAATTTATAAGTCGAATAAATTTTTATTTGAATAATTGGATTTAATTGGATAATTAAATCGATAATTTAATATGTTAAATTATGAAAATAATTGAAAATTGAGTTAAATATGATTGAAAATGATTTGTAAAATTTTATTTTATCATGTTGGAGTTAGAACGATATTTTAGAACTTTTAAAATCGAATTAAAAGTTAATTTGTGAAAATTGAATATTTTAATATTAAAACCGACTAGTGAAAATAGCCAATTTTTGAACAGTCTCAGAATTGAACGAGACCAGTTCCATTGGATCCATAATAGTTAGTTATTATCGGATTTCAATTTTCGTGTCAATCGGAGTTATCGTTTGAGCGTGGCAGCTCGAAACGCATCGAATTATTTTTAATATTAATTTGGCGAGTTAAAATAGCCATTTTTCAAAATGTCTCGGATTTCGACGAAACCAGTTTCATCAGATCCGTAATGTGATATTATTGTAAGGTTTCAAATTTCGTGTCAATTGGATTTACCGTTTGTCCGGTACAAATTAAAACGCCTAGAAAATCGCTTAAATCGGTTTAATTTAAATTGAACGTTTATTGCCATAACTCGCACAGATGTCCGAATTAGCTTTCGAAACCTGTTCCATTGTGTCCAGAACGTGGGGTAAACCCTAGAAACGCTGGTTACGGCGCGTGAATCGGAGTTCGGAATTTCCGAGATGAATAGTGTTCGAAAATTCCTTATAAATAGCCCCTACCTTTCATAAATTAGAAAAAAATAAAATAAAAAGAATTTGCAAACCCTAGCCGCCATATACCAAACCCACGGCCAAAAATTGATCTCATTTTTTCCTCGATTTCTCGAAATCCATCAACTTTTAGACAAAACCCTCAACTACAATATTGTTGAGCACGATGAGAGCTTCGATGTGAACGGCTGTGATGTAAAACGGAGCATCGTAGTTGGAGCTACAGGGGGCCGATTGTGGCCAGTTGCGCACGGAAATTAAGGTGGAAGGGGGGGCCGAGCTGCAGGCGGTTGGGGCCGAGTGAAGGAGGGAGCAAGGGCTTCGATTTGGCACTTCCCGATCGTCTCCAGGTGGTTTGTGGTGATCGATAAATCTAAACCTAGTTTTTGTTGATGGGTTCTTTTGCACGGCTTGGTTACTGGAGAAGAAGAACGTGAGAGGGAGAAGGGGGTGGATGGTCAGGATGCAAGGATGATGGATCGTGCGGCTATGATATTGCATAGGTTAAAAATATAGTTAAATAAAGTTGTAAATTTAAGTTATAAAATCGTGTAAGTTTAAAAATGCATAACTTTTTCATACGAGGTCGAAAACGCGTGAAACCAGTTGCGTTGGAATCGTATGGACGAGCACTACGCGATGAAATTGGATTGGAGTCGTTTGGAGTTAGTGAGAATTTTGGGTAAAATTAAACGTCCGTTTAATTTTATTCGAAATAAATCGCTAAAACGGAATTTAAAATCAAGGTGAGAACTTCTCACTCAATCGAATCAGTTTCGATTTTTTTTAATAGTTAGATTTAAAATATTTGAATGCATGTTTGAATGATGATTGTTATCTATTGATTGTTAAAATAGACATTATACGCCGTTAGTAAGCGGATGTTATTTATTAAAAACATATACCGTGAATATTTCATAAACAGTGAAATTGGTATTAATAGCAATATATATATATTGGCATATGTATATATTGGAGTTATTGATTTCCCGCATTTATTTGTTTAGCGGATGAGACCCTATTGCGCCGTCTATTAAGCGGATAATATTTAAATCCCATATACCGCGATAATTTCGTACTGGAGCGAAATTGGTATTGTGCTAATGTTTGTGGATGCAGGAAAACAGGTTGGAGGGATTCAACTGGATTCCTCAACAGTATTTATTTGATTTCAGATATTTTGATATTTTATGGATTATCATATCGATATATGATATCGTTGTTGTCGTGATTGGCTATTTGGTGTGTAGCATCATTGGACCAAATTTGGAATTTTAAAATGATTTCAAAGTGATTTTTGAAAGTATACGTTATAAAATATTTTTGGAATTGATTCATTTTAAAATAAATAAACGTATAATTTTTAATGTTATAAAAATTATGATTTTTGAGAAATATAGTTAAAAACTGATTTTTGAGAATACGATGCTAATGATTTTATAAAATAGTTTAATGTGGGAAATTTGAATTTATTGTGAAAAGTTTAAATATAGGATTTATAAAATTTAATTATTTTATAAATCAAGAGAACGGTGAAATAATAAAGGGGATTAAAGATGTTTTAAAATAATAGTATAAATTGATTTTATAAAGGATTTATAAATTGATAATTTATAAATGAAAATATTTGAATTATAAAACGAGTTTTTATAAGAATTAGAATGAATTGTGAACGAATTTCATAAATGAATGAAATTTATAGAATTATAAACGGTGAAGTTATAAATGAAATTTATAAATAGTAAGATTTATAAATTTTGTGAAGTTATTAAAGAATATATTTGGATAAATAATTGAATCTTATAAGTTATAAGATTTATAATTATGAAGTTTAAAAGAACGATTTTGTAAAATAATCGTTTTATAAGCATTTAATTTATAATATGGACTTTTGGTTCATAATTGAGATATAAAGTGAATAGGTTAATAAAGAAAATTTATAAAGGAAGTTGTTATAAAATAAATAGAAATGGAGTTTATAAACGTTGTTTTATAAATTCGTAAACAACTTATTTTTATAAGTAAATTGTTGAAACCTATTAATGGAGTTATATTCACGTTTTTAGACAGTGAATAATCCTTTAAAATAAAATGGATAAAAGGATGAAATTGATTAACGTAGTATATTCACGTTTTTGAATAGTGAATAAGATGTTAAAGAAATTGTTTTGAATGTGATATTTGAAATAGAATTAAAACGATCTAACGATGTTTTAATTGTGTTGAGATTCGAAACCATAGATTTCAACATTTATTGTTGAAATAGACGTTTTCGAGAAATAAAAGGAAATAGTGGGCTATAACACTGTTGTTATAGTAAATGATTTCCGAAAGGAAATGTTTTGGATAGTATCGGGATTTATATATCTATTTTAATTTCAAATCCCTATACTAGTGATTTTGGGTTGTCGTAACGATGTTTTACGCAACATTCGTTTTGGCCCAAATAAATATGTTTAAGAGAATGATTTCCTTAAAGAATGGAATATATACTTAATCTCGATTTAAGTATATTGGATATTTTCTAAGTGTTGAAAATAAATAAAATTCGTGAATTACTTACTTAATAAGTATGGAAATGTTTTCCCATATAAAGTGAATGTGTTGAGAATTTATCCTTTTTAAGATAAATTGAAATGAATAATTGAAATCGTATATGCATGGATATTTTGAAAATATAAATTCACTATGGAATTTATGAATAGAAAGGAAATTGTTTAAAGATAAATATTGATTTATTTTTGAAGTGTGAAAATTATATATCTTGTAAAGATATTTTGGAAAATAAATAATTTGGAAAATTATTTGGAAACTGGTGATGTGTGCATATTCATTGATAGTTTAATAACCGACTATCAATATTTCCCTTTGAATGGGTAATTGATGTGATTTGTTTGAATTTGAATGCCACACTTATTTTTGAATAAGCGCTCACTATTCGGGTTAACCGGGAAAAGACCATGGGGTCGTATAACCCATTCTGAATATGTGATACGTCGTTATGAATTGCATTTGATGACCGGTGTTGAAGACCGAGTATTTGCGAAAGCGATAGGATGACCTATCGATTGTCTCTGCACTGGGTAGCTCCTGGTATAGAGATTTCCTTAAGTGATGGGAAATTCGATCGGGATTGTGAATACCCGGATTGCAAGGGCTTCGTAAGAAGTGCCTTCGGTTTTGTTCGAGCCCGGAACAGACTTGTATGGATTGTATGTCTGACATTACAAATTGAGATATAAAGCAGATTTCTTTCAAATATATTTCTGTTGGTGGCGAAGAATTTATTCTTTCAGCTTAACACCCTTCTTTGAGACGTACGAGCTCAGAGGTTGTGTAGTTGAAGGTTATCAGCGATATATTCCCAATTTGGTAATGTGACATGCTGAGTGTAGCTGTAAATGATCATTGTGTTGATTATTTGCGATAGGATCGTTTATTTGATCGTCTATCCTGGTGATCATTTCTATGATCATTTGTTGACCCAAAGCATGGCTTTTGTATAAAGTATGTTTTTGTGGACGTGACTTCGTCGAGCCTCACACCCCGTGAATGGTCAAAACAGGAAAGAAGCAGCAAGGTTATGAGGGGTAGCGCCCTTTAGGATGTGTGCATTTCCTTCTGGAAAAGGGTGGTATCATGGTATGGAGCCCAGATACTTACTCATGTTGAAAACACTTTGTTATGATTGTGTGAATTGATTACGAGCGCTCGGTGAAAGGTCCCAAAGGACCGGGGGATGGCATATTCGGTCAGTTGTTACTCAGTTAGGGGTAACCCGGCCTTGTGTTGGTAGAGATCCGGTTTTGTTCTCGGGGATGTCCATCCAGAGTCATTCTCATGTGGCAATGGGAAGTTCCTTGGCCTGATCATTCGTTGGAAATCCAAAGAAACAATACGAGACTTGTACGGTATTAGTTGTAGAACCTATCATTCACTTATGGTGGCGCCCCACTGTTTGGATGGTAGCTATAGTAGGCATAGTTCGGAATGTCTATGCTAGCTAAGATTTATATTCTACTTTCGAAATGAATTTTCCTACACTATACACTAGTAATAATATCAAATGTTCTTTTAAATGCGTATCAAGCATCTTTGACTATCATAAGGAGAAATCTCCTCCGATTCTGCGTTTGCATTGTGTGTGTGTGCGGGAGGCCTTATGGTAGTCTCATTTTTAAAAGCATTGCGAATTGATTTAAAAATATTCCTCTATTTTGATTTTAAAGATAAATAAACTATTTTGAGTTCTCACACCAGTCTTGCTTATGCTAGGTGATATGTGATGGGGGGTTCTCGCTTCGCGGTTTGGTGGCGAACGGGAGACTCTTACCCCCACACGTCCTCTTTACGGGGTTGGTTAGGCGAAGCCGTGACATTCGAAAGGGTGGCCGTAAAAGCAAGTTTGGGATATCAATGTAAGCCACGGTGGGGCTGGGATGGTTGAAAAGCCTACCGGTTGTGACCGCTGACGGTACGTACGTTACATTTGGTATCAGAGCTTATGGTTAAGCGACAACCATGGTTCTGTTGGGTATTACTCATTAGAGATAGAGTCAGTAGTACTCTAGAATGAGTTTGAGTGTAAAAATAGCTATGAGAGCGTATTTGTTAGTGAATATAAAATTGTTTTGTATTGTGATGATTGGTTTGTTGAGTGGCATATGAACCTTCGTCAGCGTGGTCTCGACAACTATGCCGAAGGGGGTTTCTAAACACTTGAATAGAACAATTCGACACAATATTGATTTTAAGTTGGTAAATGAAATAATTTTGCCTTGATTATATTTTGTATATAAAGAAATAATTTTTCAGAATTATCAAAGTGTATATAAGTTGATTGTTTAGTTGTTTGAATAATCTAAACAAGAGAATAATTGTATAAGCAAATGAATTATAAGAATTGGATTATAATTAAAGTGATTTACAATTGTGAAATAAACTTATATATATAAGAAGTGAAACTATATGAATATATTTATAAATATGAGTTGTAAATAAAAAATGAATTTAAAGTTAAATGGAAATTTACTTTAGAAATGGAGTATAACTTAAGAGATGTTGAATGAAGTTGATATTGGTATCAAAGTAAATTAATTAAGTTAAGTGATGGATATGAACTTGAGTTATGTAATGAAATTCAACTTTTGTAATTGAATTGAATTAATGGATTGAATGATAATCAATTGAATGTGAATTAAGTTGATATGGAATAATGAATATAAGTGTTAATGATATTGAAAGCAAAGGGATTTGGTTGTAATTTGATATACATTGGTTGTTATATGGTTGTTAATTGATTGATTGTATATAATTCATTAAGTATTAATGAAATTGAAAGTTAAAGTAATTGGAAATTCAATTTGAAGTTAAGTGAATCTTAAATAGAATTGAATTTGATTTGGAAGTGAACCAACTTGAATATGAATTAGTGAATATAAACTAATTGAAAAATGAATGTTAGTAAGAAACATCCACTGTTAAAGAATCAAATGTGATTAAATTGAAAACCTGATTCATTAAATATTAATGAGAATATGAATGAATATTTATTGGTTATGAATGTAGTTGGATGATAGTTGGTTGATGGTTGAATATATTGTTTGTTTGCATTTGCTATGTTGACATATATAGTTATTATGTTGCTATATGTTGTATATTGATACCATTTTCATATATGCATGTTCTCATGTTGTTTGTTGAGTGATTAGTAGGTGCGGATCGCGTTTGCTTCGCATTTGGAGCTCGCTTTCACGCTATATTAGCCGTATATGCTCGCTAATAAAATATAAGGTACATATCTCGGATTACATACCGTACTTTTATACTTTTTTCCCTTCGGGATGCCTCATTACTTGATGAGATGTATATTTGTGATATATATACTGTCATTTTTTTTTCGGATCGAGCCGCGCAAAGGAGAGTATGGCGAATTTTTTCGAAAATTTAAGGCGTTAGAAAAATTTGAGAAAATTGGAAAGTTTTGAAAATTTTAACTTTGATTTTGGAATTGAAAGTTAAACAATAGTAGTTGTTTTTGAAAAGGTAACTAAGTATGATTTGGAAACTTAGTAAGTTTTGAAAAAGTTTAACTATGAATTTTGGAAAATTAATAGATTCTCTAACTTTTCTTACTTAATAATTTCGAGGACGAAATTCTTTTAAGGGGGGAAGATTGTAACGACCCAGGATTTTTAATAATTAAAATTTGAATATTTAATTAATTTTAAATATTAATAAGTGAATTTATAAGTCGAATAAATTTTTATTTGAATAATTGGATTTAATTGGATTATTAAATCGATAATTTAATATGTTAAATTATGGAAATAATTGAAAATTGAGTTAAATATGATTGAAAATGATTTGTAAAATTTTATTTTATCATGTTGGAGTTAGAACGATATTTTAGAACTTTTAAAATCGAATTAAAAGTTAATTTGTGAAAATTGAATATTTTAATATTAAAATCGACTAGTGAAAATAGCCAACTTTTGAACAGTCTCAGAATTGAACGAGACCAGTTCCATTGGATCCGTAATAGTTAGTTATTACCGGATTTCAATTTTCGTGTCAATCGGAGTTATCGTTTGAGCGTGGCAGCTCGAAACGCATCGAATTATTTTTAATATTAATTTGGCGAGTTAAAATAGCCATTTTTCAAAATGTCTCGGATTTCGATGAAACCAGTTTCATCGGATCCGTAATGTGATATTATTGTAAGGTTTCAAATTTCGTGTCAATTGGATTTACCGTTTGTCCGGTACAAATTAAAACGCCTAGAAAATCGCTTAAATCGGTTTAATTTAAATTGAACGTTTATTGCCATAACTCGCACAGATGTCCGAATTAGCTTTCGAAACCTGTTCCATTGTGTCTAGAATGCGGGTTAAACCCTAGAAACGCTAGTTACGGCGCGTGAATCGGAGTTCGGAATTTCCGGGATGAATAGTGTTCGAAAATTCCTTATAAATAGCCCCTACCTTTCATAAATTAGAAAAAAATAAAATAAAAAGAATTTGCAAACCCTAGCCGCCATATACCAAACCCACGGCCAAAAATTGATCTCATTTTTTCCTCGATTTCTCGAAATCCATCAACTTTTAGACAAAACCCTCAACTACAATATTGTTGAGCACGATGAGAGCTTCGATGTGAACGGCTGTGATGTAAAATGGAGCATCGTAGTGGGAGCTACAGCGGGCCGATTGTGGCCAGTTGCGCACGAAAATTAAGGTGGAAGGGGGGGCCGAGCTGCAGGTGGTTGGGGCCGAGTGAAGGAGGGAGCAAGGGCTTCGATTTGGCACTTCCCGATCGTCTCCAGGTGGTTTGTGGTGATCGATAAATCTAAACCTAGTTTTTGTTGACGGGTTCTTTTGCACGGCTTGGTTACTGGAGAAGAAGAACGTGAGAGGGAGAAGGGGGTGGACGGTCAGGATGCAAGGATGATGGATCGTGCGGCTATGATATTGCATAGGTTAAAAATATAGTTAAATAAAGTTGTAAATTTAAGTTATAAAATCGTGTAAGTTTAAAAATGCATAACTTTTTCATACGAGGTCGAAAACGCGTGAAACCAGTTGCGTTGGAATCATATGGACGAGCACTACGCGATGAAATTGGATTGGAGTCATTTGGAGTTAGTGAGAATTTTGGGTAAAATTAAACGTCCGTTTAATTTTATTCGAAATAAATCGCTAAAACGGAATTTAAAATCAAGGTGGGAACTTCTCACTCAATCGAATCAGTTTCGATTTTTTTTTAATAGTTAGATTTAAAATATTTGAATGCATGTTTGAATGATGATTGTTATCTATTGATTGTTAAAATAGACATTATACGCCGTTAGTAAGCGGATGTTATTTATTAAAAACATATACCGTGAATATTTCATAAACAGTGAAATTGGTATTATATATAATAGCAATATATATATATTGGCATATGTATATATTGGAGTTATTGATTTCCCGCATTTATTTGTTTAGCGGATGAGACCCTATTGCGCCGTCTATTAAGCGGATAATATTTAAATCCCATATACCGCGATAATTTCGTACTGGAGCGAAATTGGTATTGTGCTAATGTTTGTGGATGCAGGAAAACAGGTTGGAGGGATCCAACTGGATTCCTCAACAGTATTTATTTGATTTCAGATATTTTGATATTTTATGGATTATCATATCGATATATGATATCGTTGTTGTCGTGATTGGCTATTTGGTGTGTAGCATCATTGGACCAAATTTGGAATTTTAAAATGATTTCAAAGTGATTTTTGAAAGTATACGTTATAAAATATTTTTGGAATTGATTCATTTTAAAATAAATAAACGTATAATTTTTAATGTTATAAAAATTATGATTTTTGAGAAATATAGTTAAAAACTGATTTTTGAGAATACGATGCTAATGATTTTATAAAATAGTTTAATGTGGGAAATTTGAATTTATTGTGAAAAGTTTAAATATAGGATTTATAAAATTTAATTATTTTATAAATCAAGAGAACGGTGAAATAATAAAGGGGATTAAAGATGTTTTAAAATAATAGTATAAATTGATTTTATAAAGGATTTATAAATTGATAATTTATAAATGAAAATATTTGAATTATAAAACGAGTTTTTATAAGAATTAGAATGAATTGTGAACGAATTTCATAAATGAATGAAATTTATAGAATTATAAACGGTGAAGTTATAAATGAAATTTATAAATAGTAAGATTTATAAATTTTGTGAAGTTATTAAAGAATATATTTGGATAAATAATTGAATCTTATAAGTTATAAGATTTATAATTATGAAGTTTAAAAGAACGATTTTGTAAAATAATCGTTTTATAAGCATTTAATTTATAATATGGACTTTTGGTTCATAATTGAGATATAAAGTGAATAGGTTAATAAAGAAAATTTATAAAGGAAGTTGTTATAAAATAAATAGAAATGGAGTTTATAAACGTTGTTTTATAAATTCGTAAACAACTTATTTTTATAAGTAAATTGTTGAAACCTATTAATGGAGTTATATTCACGTTTTTAGACAGTGAATAATCCTTTAAAATAAAATGGATAAAAGGATGAAATTGATTAACGTAGTATATTCACGTTTTTGAATAGTGAATAAGATGTTAAAGAAATTGTTTTGAATGTGATATTTGAAATAGAATTAAAACGATCTAACGATGTTTTAATTGTGTTGAGATTCGAAACCATAGATTTCAACATTTATTGTTGAAATAGACGTTTTCGAGAAATAAAAGGAAATAGTGGGCTATAACACTGTTGTTATAGTAAATGATTTCCGAAAGGAAATGTTTTGGATAGTATCGGGATTTATATATCTATTTTAATTTCAAATCCCTATACTAGTGATTTTGGGTTGTCGTAACGATGTTTTACGCAACATTCGTTTTGGCCCAAATAAATATGTTTAAGAGAATGATTTCCTTAAAGAATGGAATATATACTTAATCTCGATTTAAGTATATTGGATATTTTCTAAGTGTTGAAAATAAATAAAATTCGTGAATTACTTACTTAATAAGTATGGAAATGTTTTCCCATATAAAGTGAATGTGTTGAGAATTTATCTTTTTTAAGATAAATTGAAATGAATAATTGAAATCGTATATGCATGGATATTTTGAAAATATAAATTCACTATGGAATTTATGAATAGAAAGGAAATTGTTTAAAGATAAATATTGATTTATTTTTGAAGTGTGAAAATTATATATCTTGTAAAGATATTTTGGAAAATAAATAATTTGGAAAATTATTTGGAAACTGGTGATGTGTGCATATTCATTGATAGTTCAATAACCGACTATTAATATTTCCCTTTGAATGGGTAATTGATGTGATTTGTTTGAATTTGAATGCCACACTTATTTTTGAATAAGCGCTCACTATTCGGGTTAACCGGGAAAAGACCATGGGGTCGTATAACCCATTCCGAATATGTGATACGTCGTTATGAATTGCATTTGATGACCGGTGTTGAAGACCGAGTATTTACGAAAGCGATAGGATGACCTATCGATTGTCTCTGCACTGGGTAGCTCCTGGTATAGAGATTTCCTTAAGTGATGGGAAATTCGATCGGGATTGTGAATACCCGGATTGCAAGGGCTTCATAAGAAGTGCCTTCGGTTTTGTTCGAGCCCGGAACAGACTTGTATGGATTGTATGTCTGACATTACAAATTGAGATATAAAGCAGATTTCTTTCAAATATATTTCTGTTGGTGGCGAAGAATTTATTCTTTCAGCTTAACACCCTTCTCTGAGACGTACGAGCTCAGAGGTTGTGTAGTTGAAGGTTATCTGCGATATATTCCCAATTTGGTGATGTGACATGCTGAGTGTAGCTGTAAATGATCATTGTGTTGATTATTTGCGATAGGATCGTTTATTTGATCGTCTATCCTGGTGATCATTTCTATGATCATTTGTTGACCCAAAGCATGGCTTTTGTATAAAGTATGTTTTTGTGGACGTGACTTCGTCGAGCCTCACACCCCGTGAATGGTCAAAACAGGAAAGAAGCAGCAAGGTTATGAGGGGTAGCGCCCTTTAGGATGTGTGCATTTCCTTCTGGAAAAGGGTGGTATCGTGGTATGGAGCCCAGATACTTACTCATGTTGAAAACACTTTGTTATGATTGTGTGAATTGATTATGAGCGCTCGGTGAAAGGTCCCAAAGGACCGGGGGATGGCATATTCGGTCAGTTGTTACTCAGTTAGGGGTAACCCGGCCTTGTGTTGGTAGAGATCCGGTTTGGTTCTCGGGGATGTCCATCCAGAGTCATTCTCATGTGGCAATGGGAAGTTCCTTGGCCTGATCATTCGTTGGAAATCCAAAGAAACAATACGAGACTTGTACGGTATTAGTTGTAGAACCTATCATTCACTTATGGTGGCGCCCCACTGTTTGGATGGTAGCTATAGTAGGCATAGTTCGGAATGTCTATGCTGGCTAAGATTTATATTCTACTTTCGAAATGAATTTTCCTACACTATACACTAGTAATAATATCAAATGTTCTTTTAAATGCGTATCAAGCATCTTTGACTATCATAAGGAGAAATCTCCTCCGATTCTGCGTTTGCATTGTGTGTGTGTGCGGGAGGCCTTATGGTAGTCTCATTTTTAAAAGCATTGCGAATTGATTTAAAAATATTCCTCTATTTTGATTTTAAAGATAAATAAACTGTTTTGAGTTCTCACACCAGTCTTGCTTATGCTAGGTGATATGTGATGGGGGGTTCTCGCTTCGCGGTTTGGTGGCGAACGGGAGACTCTTACCCCCACACATCCTCTTTACGGGGTTGGTTAGGCGAAGCCGTGACATTCGAAAGGGTGGCCGTAAAAGCAAGTTTGGGATATCAATGTAAGCCACGGTGGGGCTGGGATGGTTGAAAAGCCTACCGGTTGTGACCGCTGACGGTACGTACGTTACATTTGGTATCAGAGCTTATGGTTAAGCGACAACCATGGTTCTGTTGGGTATTACTCATTAGAGATAGAGTCAGTAGTACTCTAGAATGAGTTTGAGTGTAAAAATAGCTATGAGAGCGTATTTGTTAGTGAATATAAAATTGTTTTGTATTGTGATGATTGGTTTGTTGAGTGGCATATGAACCTTCGTCAGCGTGGTCTCGACAACTATGCCGAAGGGGTTTCTAAACACTTGAATAGAACAATTCGGCACAATATTGATTTTAAGTTGGGTAAATGAAATAATTTTGCCTTGATTATATTTTGTATATAAAGAAATAATTTTTCAGAATTATCAAAGTGTATATAAGTTGATTGTTTAGTTGTTTGAATAATCTAAACAAGAGAATAATTGTATAAGCAAATGAATTATAAGAATTGGATTATAATTAAAGTGATTTACAATTGTGAAATAAACTTATATATATAAGAAGTGAAACTATATGAATATATTTATAAATATGAGTTGTAAATAAAAAATGAATTTAAAGTTAAATGGAAATTTACTTTAGAAATGGAGTATAACTTAAGAGATGTTGAATGAAGTTGATATTGGTATCAAAGTAAATTAATTAAGTTAAGTGATGGATATGAACTTGAGTTATGTAATGAAATTCAACTTTTGTAATTGAATTGAATTAATGGATTGAATGATAATCAATTGAATGTGAATTAAGTTGATATGGAATAATGAATATAAGTGTTAATGATATTGAAAGCAAAGGGATTTGGTTGTAATTTGATATACATTGGTTGTTATATGGTTGTTAATTGATTGATTGTATATAATTCATTAAGTATTAATGAAATTGAAAGTTAAAGTAATTGGAAATTCAATTTGAAGTTAAGTGAATCTTAAATAGAATTGAATTTGATTTGGAAGTGAACCAACTTGAATATGAATTAGTGAATATAAACTAATTGAAAAATGAATGTTAGTAAGAAACATCCACTGTTAAAGAATCAAATGTGATTAAATTGAAAACCTGATTCATTAAATATTAATGAGAATATGAATGAATATTTATTGGTTATGAATGTAGTTGGATGATAGTTGGTTGATGGTTGAATATATTGTTTGTTTGCATTTGCTATGTTGACATATATAGTTATTATGTTGCTATATGTTGTATATTGATACCATTTTCATATATGCATGTTCTCATGTTGTTTGTTGAGTGATTAGTAGGTGCGGATCGCGTTTGCTTCGCATTTGGAGCTCGCTTTCGCGCTATATTAGCCGTATATGCTCGCTAATAAAATATAAGGTACATATCTCGGATTACATACCGTACTTTTATACTTTTTTCCCCTTCGGGATGCCTCATTACTTGATGAGATGTATATTTGTGATATATATACTGTCATTTTTTTTTCGGATCGAGCCGCACAAAGGAGAGTATGGCGAATTTTTTCGAAAATTTAAGGCGTTAGAAAAATTTGAGAAAATTGGAAAGTTTTGAAAATTTTAACTTTGATTTTGGAATTGAAAGTTAAACAATAGTAGTTGTTTTTGAAAAGGTAACTAAGTATGATTTGGAAACTTAGTAAGTTTTGTAAAAAGTTTAACTATGAATTTTGGAAAATTAATAGATTCTGTAACTTTTCTTACTTAATAATTTCGAGGACGAAATTCTTTTAAGGGGGGAAGATTGTAACGACCCAGGATTTTTAATAATTAAAATTTGAATATTTAATTAATTTTAAATATTAATAAGTGAATTTATAAGTCGAATAAATTTTTATTTGAATAATTGGATTTAATTGGATAATTAAATCGATAATTTAATATGTTAAATTATGAAAATAATTGAAAATTGAGTTAAATATGATTGAAAATGATTTGTAAAATTTTATTTTATCATGTTGGAGTTAGAACGATATTTTAGAACTTTTAAAATCGAATTAAAAGTTAATTTGTGAAAATTGAATATTTTAATATTAAAACCGACTAGTGAAAATAGCCAATTTTTGAACAGTCTCAGAATTGAACGAGACCAGTTCCATTGGATCCATAATAGTTAGTTATTATCGGATTTCAATTTTCGTGTCAATCGGAGTTATCGTTTGAGCGTGGCAGCTCGAAACGCATCGAATTATTTTTAATATTAATTTGGCGAGTTAAAATAGCCATTTTTCAAAATGTCTCGGATTTCGACGAAACCAGTTTCATCAGATCCGTAATGTGATATTATTGTAAGGTTTCAAATTTCGTGTCAATTGGATTTACCGTTTGTCCGGTACAAATTAAAACGCCTAGAAAATCGCTTAAATCGGTTTAATTTAAATTGAACGTTTATTGCCATAACTCGCACAGATGTCCGAATTAGCTTTCGAAACCTGTTCCATTGTGTCCAGAACGTGGGGTAAACCCTAGAAACGCTGGTTACGGCGTGTGAATCGGAGTTCGGAATTTCCGAGATGAATAGTGTTCGAAAATTCCTTATAAATAGCCCCTACCTTTCATAAATTAGAAAAAAATAAAATAAAAAGAATTTGCAAACCCTAGCCGCCATATACCAAACCCACGGCCAAAAATTGATCTCATTTTTTCCTCGATTTCTCGAAATCCATCAACTTTTAGACAAAACCCTCAACTACAATATTGTTGAGCACGATGAGAGCTTCGATGTGAACGGCTGTGATGTAAAACGGAGCATCGTAGTGGGAGCTACAGGGGGCCGATTGTGGCCAGTTGCGCACGGAAATTAAGGTGGAAGGGGGGGCCGAGCTGCAGGCGGTTGGGGCCGAGTGAAGGAGGGAGCAAGGGCTTCGATTTGGCACTTCCCGATCGTCTCCAGGTGGTTTGTGGTGATCGATAAATCTAAACCTAGTTTTTGTTGATGGGTTCTTTTGCACGGCTTGGTTACTGGAGAAGAAGAACGTGAGAGGGAGAAGGGGGTGGATGGTCAGGATGCAAGGATGATGGATCGTGCGGCTATGATATTGCATAGGTTAAAAATATAGTTAAATAAAGTTGTAAATTTAAGTTATAAAATCGTGTAAGTTTAAAAATGCATAACTTTTTCATACGAGGTCGAAAACGCGTGAAACCAGTTGCGTTGGAATCGTATGGACGAGCACTACGCGATGAAATTGGATTGGAGTCGTTTGGAGTTAGTGAGAATTTTGGGTAAAATTAAACGTCCGTTTAATTTTATTCGAAATAAATCGCTAAAACGGAATTTAAAATCAAGGTGAGAACTTCTCACTCAATCGAATCAGTTTCGATTTTTTTTTAATAGTTAGATTTAAAATATTTGAATGCATGTTTGAATGATGATTGTTATCTATTGATTGTTAAAATAGACATTATACGCCGTTAGTAAGCGGATGTTATTTATTAAAAACATATACCGTGAATATTTCATAAACAGTGAAATTGGTATTATATATAATAGCAATATATATATATATTGGCATATGTATATATTGGAGTTATTGATTTCCCGCATTTATTTGTTTAGCGGATGAGACCCTATTGCGCCGTCTATTAAGCGGATAATATTTAAATCCCATATACCGCGATAATTTCGTACTGGAGCGAAATTGGTATTGTGCTAATGTTTGTGGATGCAGGAAAACAGGTTGGAGGGATCCAACTGGATTCCTCAACAGTATTTATTTGATTTCAGATATTTTGATATTTTATGGATTATCATATCGATATATGATATCGTTGTTGTCGTGATTGGCTATTTGGTGTGTAGCATCATTGGACCAAATTTGGAATTTTAAAATGATTTCAAAGTGATTTTTGAAAGTATACGTTATAAAATATTTTTGGAATTGATTCATTTTAAAATAAATAAACGTATAATTTTTAATGTTATAAAAATTATGATTTTTGAGAAATATAGTTAAAAACTGATTTTTGAGAATACGATGCTAATGATTTTATAAAATAGTTTAATGTGGGAAATTTGAATTTATTGTGAAAAGTTTAAATATAGGATTTATAAAATTTAATTATTTTATAAATCAAGAGAACGGTGAAATAATAAAGGGGATTAAAGATGTTTTAAAATAATAGTATAAATTGATTTTATAAAGGATTTATAAATTGATAATTTATAAATGAAAATATTTGAATTATAAAACGAGTTTTTATAAGAATTAGAATGAATTGTGAACGAATTTCATAAATGAATGAAATTTATAGAATTATAAACGGTGAAGTTATAAATGAAATTTATAAATAGTAAGATTTATAAATTTTGTGAAGTTATTAAAGAATATATTTGGATAAATAATTGAATCTTATAAGTTATAAGATTTATAATTATGAAGTTTAAAAGAACGATTTTGTAAAATAATCGTTTTATAAGCATTTAATTTATAATATGGACTTTTGGTTCATAATTGAGATATAAAGTGAATAGGTTAATAAAGAAAATTTATAAAGGAAGTTGTTATAAAATAAATAGAAATGGAGTTTATAAACGTTGTTTTATAAATTCGTAAACAACTTATTTTTATAAGTAAATTGTTGAAACCTATTAATGGAGTTATATTCACGTTTTTAGACAGTGAATAATCCTTTAAAATAAAATGGATAAAAGGATGAAATTGATTAACGTAGTATATTCACGTTTTTGAATAGTGAATAAGATGTTAAAGAAATTGTTTTGAATGTGATATTTGAAATAGAATTAAAACGATCTAACGATGTTTTAATTGTGTTGAGATTCGAAACCATAGATTTCAACATTTATTGTTGAAATAGACGTTTTCGAGAAATAAAAGGAAATAGTGGGCTATAACACTGTTGTTATAGTAAATGATTTCCGAAAGGAAATGTTTTGGATAGTATCGGGATTTATATATCTATTTTAATTTCAAATCCCTATACTAGTGATTTTGGGTTGTCGTAACGATGTTTTACGCAACATTCGTTTTGGCCCAAATAAATATGTTTAAGAGAATGATTTCCTTAAAGAATGGAATATATACTTAATCTCGATTTAAGTATATTGGATATTTTCTAAGTGTTGAAAATAAATAAAATTCGTGAATTACTTACTTAATAAGTATGGAAATGTTTTCCCATATAAAGTGAATGTGTTGAGAATTTATCCTTTTTAAGATAAATTGAAATGAATAATTGAAATCGTATATGCATGGATATTTTGAAAATATAAATTCACTATGGAATTTATGAATAGAAAGGAAATTGTTTAAAGATAAATATTGATTTATTTTTGAAGTGTGAAAATTATATATCTTGTAAAGATATTTTGGAAAATAAATAATTTGGAAAATTATTTGGAAACTGGTGATGTGTGCATATTCATTGATAGTTTAATAACCGACTATCAATATTTCCCTTTGAATGGGTAATTGATGTGATTTGTTTGAATTTGAATGCCACACTTATTTTTGAATAAGCGCTCACTATTCGGGTTAACCGGGAAAAGACCATGGGGTCGTATAACCCATTCTGAATATGTGATACGTCGTTATGAATTGCATTTGATGACCGGTGTTGAAGACCGAGTATTTGCGAAAGCGATAGGATGACCTATCGATTGTCTCTGCACTGGGTAGCTCCTGGTATAGAGATTTCCTTAAGTGATGGGAAATTCGATCGGGATTGTGAATACCCGGATTGCAAGGGCTTCGTAAGAAGTGCCTTCGGTTTTGTTCGAGCCCGGAACAGACTTGTATGGATTGTATGTCTGACATTACAAATTGAGATATAAAGCAGATTTCTTTCAAATATATTTCTGTTGGTGGCGAAGAATTTATTCTTTCAGCTTAACACCCTTCTTTGAGACGTACGAGCTCAGAGGTTGTGTAGTTGAAGGTTATCAGCGATATATTCCCAATTTGGTAATGTGACATGCTGAGTGTAGCTGTAAATGATCATTGTGTTGATTATTTGCGATAGGATCGTTTATTTGATCGTCTATCCTGGTGATCATTTCTATGATCATTTGTTGACCCAAAGCATGGCTTTTGTATAAAGTATGTTTTTGTGGACGTGACTTCGTCGAGCCTCACACCCCGTGAATGGTCAAAACAGGAAAGAAGCAGCAAGGTTATGAGGGGTAGCGCCCTTTAGGATGTGTGCATTTCCTTCTGGAAAAGGGTGGTATCATGGTATGGAGCCCAGATACTTACTCATGTTGAAAACACTTTGTTATGATTGTGTGAATTGATTACGAGCGCTCGGTGAAAGGTCCCAAAGGACCGGGGGATGGCATATTCGGTCAGTTGTTACTCAGTTAGGGGTAACCCGGCCTTGTGTTGGTAGAGATCCGGTTTTGTTCTCGGGGATGTCCATCCAGAGTCATTCTCATGTGGCAATGGGAAGTTCCTTGGCCTGATCATTCGTTGGAAATCCAAAGAAACAATACGAGACTTGTACGGTATTAGTTGTAGAACCTATCATTCACTTATGGTGGCGCCCCACTGTTTGGATGGTAGCTATAGTAGGCATAGTTCGGAATGTCTATGCTAGCTAAGATTTATATTCTACTTTCGAAATGAATTTTCCTACACTATACACTAGTAATAATATCAAATGTTCTTTTAAATGTGTATCAAGCATCTTTGACTATCATAAGGAGAAATCTCCTCCGATTCTGCGTTTGCATTGTGTGTGTGTGCGGGAGGCCTTATGGTAGTCTCATTTTTAAAAGCATTGCGAATTGATTTAAAAATATTCCTCTATTTTGATTTTAAAGATAAATAAACTGTTTTGAGTTCTCACACCAGTCTTGCTTATGCTAGGTGATATGTGATGGGGGGTTCTCGCTTCGCGGTTTGGTGGCGAACGGGAGACTCTTACCCCCACACGTCCTCTTTACGGGGTTGGTTAGGCGAAGCCGTGACATTCGAAAGGGTGGCCGTAAAAGCAAGTTTGGGATATCAATGTAAGCCACGGTGGGGCTGGGATGGTTGAAAAGCCTACCGGTTGTGACCGCTGACGGTACGTACGTTACATTTGGTATCAGAGCTTATGGTTAAGCGACAACCATGGTTCTGTTGGGTATTACTCATTAGAGATAGAGTCAGTAGTACTCTAGAATGAGTTTGAGTGTAAAAATAGCTATGAGAGCGTATTTGTTAGTGAATATAAAATTGTTTTGTATTGTGATGATTGGTTTGTTGAGTGGCATATGAACCTTCGTCAGCGTGGTCTCGACAACTATGCCGAAGGGGTTTCTAAACACTTGAATAGAACAATTCGACACAATATTGATTTTAAGTTGGTAAATGAAATAATTTTGCCTTGATTATATTTTGTATATAAAGAAATAATTTTTCAGAATTATCAAAGTGTATATAAGTTGATTGTTTAGTTGTTTGAATAATCTAAACAAGAGAATAATTGTATAAGCAAATGAATTATAAGAATTGGATTATAATTAAAGTGATTTACAATTGTGAAATAAACTTATATATATAAGAAGTGAAACTATATGAATATATTTATAAATATGAGTTGTAAATAAAAAATGAATTTAAAGTTAAATGGAAATTTACTTTAGAAATGGAGTATAACTTAAGAGATGTTGAATGAAGTTGATATTGGTATCAAAGTAAATTAATTAAGTTAAGTGATGGATATGAACTTGAGTTATGTAATGAAATTCAACTTTTGTAATTGAATTGAATTAATGGATTGAATGATAATCAATTGAATGTGAATTAAGTTGATATGGAATAATGAATATAAGTGTTAATGATATTGAAAGCAAAGGGATTTGGTTGTAATTTGATATACATTGGTTGTTATATGGTTGTTAATTGATTGATTGTATATAATTCATTAAGTATTAATGAAATTGAAAGTTAAAGTAATTGGAAATTCAATTTGAAGTTAAGTGAATCTTAAATAGAATTGAATTTGATTTGGAAGTGAACCAACTTGAATATGAATTAGTGAATATAAACTAATTGAAAAATGAATGTTAGTAAGAAACATCCACTGTTAAAGAATCAAATGTGATTAAATTGAAAACCTGATTCATTAAATATTAATGAGAATATGAATGAATATTTATTGGTTATGAATGTAGTTGGATGATAGTTGGTTGATGGTTGAATATATTGTTTGTTTGCATTTGCTATGTTGACATATATAGTTATTATGTTGCTATATGTTGTATATTGATACCATTTTCATATATGCATGTTCTCATGTTGTTTGTTGAGTGATTAGTAGGTGCGGATCGCGTTTGCTTCGCATTTGGAGCTCGCTTTCGCGCTATATTAGCCGTATATGCTCGCTAATAAAATATAAGGTACATATCTCGGATTACATACCGTACTTTTATACTTTTTTCCCTTCGGGATGCCTCATTACTTGATGAGATGTATATTTGTGATATATATACTGTCATTTTTTTTTGGATCGAGCCGCGCAAAGGAGAGTATGGCGAATTTTTTCGAAAATTTAAGGCGTTAGAAAAATTTGAGAAAATTGGAAAGTTTTGAAAATTTTAACTTTGATTTTGGAATTGAAAGTTAAACAATAGTAGTTGTTTTTGAAAAGGTAACTAAGTATGATTTGGAAACTTAGTAAGTTTTGAAAAAGTTTAACTATGAATTTTGGAAAATTAATAGATTCTGTAACTTTTCTTACTTAATAATTTCGAGGACGAAATTCTTTTAAGGGGGGAAGATTGTAACGACCCAGGATTTTTAATAATTAAAATTTGAATATTTAATTAATTTTAAATATTAATAAGTGAATTTATAAGTCGAATAAATTTTTATTTGAATAATTGGATTTAATTGGATTATTAAATCGATAATTTAATATGTTAAATTATGGAAATAATTGAAAATTGAGTTAAATATGATTGAAAATGATTTGTAAAATTTTATTTTATCATGTTGGAGTTAGAACGATATTTTAGAACTTTTAAAATCGAATTAAAAGTTAATTTGTGAAAATTGAATATTTTAATATTAAAATCGACTAGTGAAAATAGCCAACTTTTGAACAGTCTCAGAATTGAACGAGACCAGTTCCATTGGATCCGTAATAGTTAGTTATTACCGGATTTCAATTTTCGTGTCAATCGGAGTTATCGTTTGAGCGTGGCAGCTCGAAACGCATCGAATTATTTTTAATATTAATTTGGCGAGTTAAAATAGCCATTTTTCAAAATGTCTCGGATTTCGACGAAACCAGTTTCATCGGATCCGTAATGTGATATTATTGTAAGGTTTCAAATTTCGTGTCAATTGGATTTACCGTTTGTCCGGTACAAATTAAAACGCCTAGAAAATCGCTTAAATCGGTTTAATTTAAATTGAACGTTTATTGCCATAACTCGCACAGATGTCCGAATTAGCTTTCGAAACCTGTTCCATTGTGTCTAGAATGCGGGATAAACCCTAGAAACGCTGGTTACGGCGCGTGAATCGGAGTTCGGAATTTCCGGGATGAATAGTGTTCGAAAATTCCTTATAAATAGCCCCTACCTTTCATAAATTAGAAAAAAATAAAATAAAAAGAATTTGCAAACCCTAGCCGCCATATACCAAACCCACGGCCAAAAATTGATCTCATTTTTTCCTCGATTTCTCGAAATCCATCAACTTTTAGACAAAACCCTCAACTACAATATTGTTGAGCACGATGAGAGCTTCGATGTGAACGGCTGTGATGTAAAATGGAGCATCGTAGTGGGAGCTACAGCGGGCCGATTGTGGCCAGTTGCGCACGAAAATTAAGGTGGAAGGGGGGGCCGAGCTGCAGGTGGTTGGGGCCGAGTGAAGGAGGGAGCAAGGGCTTCGATTTGGCACTTCCCGATCGTCTCCAGGTGGTTTGTGGTGATCGATAAATCTAAACCTAGTTTTTGTTGACGGGTTCTTTTGCACGGCTTGGTTACTGGAGAAGAAGAACGTGAGAGGGAGAAGGGGGTGGACGGTCAGGATGCAAGGATGATGGATCGTGCGGCTATGATATTGCATAGGTTAAAAATATAGTTAAATAAAGTTGTAAATTTAAGTTATAAAATCGTGTAAGTTTAAAAATGCATAACTTTTTCATACGAGGTCGAAAACGCGTGAAACCAGTTGCGTTGGAATCATATGGACGAGCACTACGCGATGAAATTGGATTGGAGTCATTTGGAGTTAGTGAGAATTTTGGGTAAAATTAAACGTCCGTTTAATTTTATTCGAAATAAATCGCTAAAACGGAATTTAAAATCAAGGTGGGAACTTCTCACTCAATCGAATCAGTTTCGATTTTTTTTTAATAGTTAGATTTAAAATATTTGAATGCATGTTTGAATGATGATTGTTATCTATTGATTGTTAAAATAGACATTATACGCCGTTAGTAAGCGGATGTTATTTATTAAAAACATATACCGTGAATATTTCATAAACAGTGAAATTGGTATTATATATAATAGCAATATATATATATTGGCATATGTATATATTGGAGTTATTGATTTCCCGCATTTATTTGTTTAGCGGATGAGACCCTATTGCGCCGTCTATTAAGCGGATAATATTTAAATCCCATATACCGCGATAATTTCGTACTGGAGCGAAATTGGTATTGTGCTAATGTTTGTGGATGCAGGAAAACAGGTTGGAGGGATCCAACTGGATTCCTCAACAGTATTTATTTGATTTCAGATATTTTGATATTTTATGGATTATCATATCGATATATGATATCGTTGTTGTCGTGATTGGCTATTTGGTGTGTAGCATCATTGGACCAAATTTGGAATTTTAAAATGATTTCAAAGTGATTTTTGAAAGTATACGTTATAAAATATTTTTGGAATTGATTCATTTTAAAATAAATAAACGTATAATTTTTAATGTTATAAAAATTATGATTTTTGAGAAATATAGTTAAAAACTGATTTTTGAGAATACGATGCTAATGATTTTATAAAATAGTTTAATGTGGGAAATTTGAATTTATTGTGAAAAGTTTAAATATAGGATTTATAAAATTTAATTATTTTATAAATCAAGAGAACGGTGAAATAATAAAGGGGATTAAAGATGTTTTAAAATAATAGTATAAATTGATTTTATAAAGGATTTATAAATTGATAATTTATAAATGAAAATATTTGAATTATAAAACGAGTTTTTATAAGAATTAGAATGAATTGTGAACGAATTTCATAAATGAATGAAATTTATAGAATTATAAACGGTGAAGTTATAAATGAAATTTATAAATAGTAAGATTTATAAATTTTGTGAAGTTATTAAAGAATATATTTGGATAAATAATTGAATCTTATAAGTTATAAGATTTATAATTATGAAGTTTAAAAGAACGATTTTGTAAAATAATCGTTTTATAAGCATTTAATTTATAATATGGACTTTTGGTTCATAATTGAGATATAAAGTGAATAGGTTAATAAAGAAAATTTATAAAGGAAGTTGTTATAAAATAAATAGAAATGGAGTTTATAAACGTTGTTTTATAAATTCGTAAACAACTTATTTTTATAAGTAAATTGTTGAAACCTATTAATGGAGTTATATTCACGTTTTTAGACAGTGAATAATCCTTTAAAATAAAATGGATAAAAGGATGAAATTGATTAACGTAGTATATTCACGTTTTTGAATAGTGAATAAGATGTTAAAGAAATTGTTTTGAATGTGATATTTGAAATAGAATTAAAACGATCTAACGATGTTTTAATTGTGTTGAGATTCGAAACCATAGATTTCAACATTTATTGTTGAAATAGACGTTTTCGAGAAATAAAAGGAAATAGTGGGCTATAACACTGTTGTTATAGTAAATGATTTCCGAAAGGAAATGTTTTGGATAGTATCGGGATTTATATATCTATTTTAATTTCAAATCCCTATACTAGTGATTTTGGGTTGTCGTAACGATGTTTTACGCAACATTCGTTTTGGCCCAAATAAATATGTTTAAGAGAATGATTTCCTTAAAGAATGGAATATATACTTAATCTCGATTTAAGTATATTGGATATTTTCTAAGTGTTGAAAATAAATAAAATTCGTGAATTACTTACTTAATAAGTATGGAAATGTTTTCCCATATAAAGTGAATGTGTTGAGAATTTATCTTTTTTAAGATAAATTGAAATGAATAATTGAAATCGTATATGCATGGATATTTTGAAAATATAAATTCACTATGGAATTTATGAATAGAAAGGAAATTGTTTAAAGATAAATATTGATTTATTTTTGAAGTGTGAAAATTATATATCTTGTAAAGATATTTTGGAAAATAAATAATTTGGAAAATTATTTGGAAACTGGTGATGTGTGCATATTCATTGATAGTTCAATAACCGACTATTAATATTTCCCTTTGAATGGGTAATTGATGTGATTTGTTTGAATTTGAATGCCACACTTATTTTTGAATAAGCGCTCACTATTCGGGTTAACCGGGAAAAGACCATGGGGTCGTATAACCCATTCCGAATATGTGATACGTCGTTATGAATTGCATTTGATGACCGGTGTTGAAGACCGAGTATTTACGAAAGCGATAGGATGACCTATCGATTGTCTCTGCACTGGGTAGCTCCTGGTATAGAAATTTCCTTAAGTGATGGGAAATTCGATCGGGATTGTGAATACCCGGATTGCAAGGGCTTCATAAGAAGTGCCTTCGGTTTTGTTCGAGCCCGGAACAGACTTGTATGGATTGTATGTCTGACATTACAAATTGAGATATAAAGCAGATTTCTTTCAAATATATTTCTGTTGGTGGCGAAGAATTTATTCTTTCAGCTTAACACCCTTCTCTGAGACGTACGAGCTCAGAGGTTGTGTAGTTGAAGGTTATCTGCGATATATTCCCAATTTGGTAATGTGACATGCTGAGTGTAGCTGTAAATGATCATTGTGTTGATTATTTGCGATAGGATCGTTTATTTGATCGTCTATCCTGGTGATCATTTCTATGATCATTTGTTGACCCAAAGCATGGCTTTTGTATAAAGTATGTTTTTGTGGACGTGACTTCGTCGAGCCTCACACCCCGTGAATGGTCAAAACAGGAAAGAAGCAGCAAGGTTATGAGGGGTAGCGCCCTTTAGGACGTGTGCATTTCCTTCTGGAAAAGGGTGGTATCGTGGTATGGAGCCCAGATACTTACTCATGTTGAAAACACTTTGTTATGATTGTGTGAATTGATTATGAGCGCTCGGTGAAAGGTCCCAAAGGACCGGGGGATGGCATATTCGGTCAGTTGTTACTCAGTTAGGGGTAACCCGGCCTTGTGTTGGTAGAGATCCGGTTTGGTTCTCGGGGATGTCCATCCAGAGTCATTCTCATGTGGCAATGGGAAGTTCCTTGTCCTGATCATTCGTTGGAAATCCAAAGAAACAATACGAGACTTGTACGGTATTAGTTGTAGAACCTATCATTCACTTATGGTGGCGCCCCACTGTTTGGATGGTAGCTATAGTAGGCATAGTTCGGAATGTCTATGCTGGCTAAGATTTATATTCTACTTTCGAAATGAATTTTCCTACACTATACACTAGTAATAATATCAAATGTTCTTTTAAATGCGTATCAAGCATCTTTGACTATCATAAGGAGAAATCTCCTCCGATTCTGCGTTTGCATTGTGTGTGTGTGCGGGAGGCCTTATGGTAGTCTCATTTTTAAAAGCATTGCGAATTGATTTAAAAATATTCCTCTATTTTGATTTTAAAGATAAATAAACTGTTTTGAGTTCTCACACCAGTCTTGCTTATGCTAGGTGATATGTGATGGGGGGTTCTCGCTTCGCGGTTTGGTGGCGAACGGGAGACTCTTACCCCCACACATCCTCTTTACGGGGTTGGTTAGGCGAAGCCGTGACATTCGAAAGGGTGGCCGTAAAAGCAAGTTTGGGATATCAATGTAAGCCACGGTGGGGCTGGGATGGTTGAAAAGCCTACCGGTTGTGACCGCTGACGGTACGTACGTTACATTTGGTATCAGAGCTTATGGTTAAGCGACAACCATGGTTCTGTTGGGTATTACTCATTAGAGATAGAGTCAGTAGTACTCTAGAATGAGTTTGAGTGTAAAAATAGCTATGAGAGCGTATTTGTTAGTGAATATAAAATTGTTTTGTATTGTGATGATTGGTTTGTTGAGTGGCATATGAACCTTCGTCAGCGTGGTCTCGACAACTATGCCGAAGGGGTTTCTAAACACTTGAATAGAACAATTCGGCACAATATTGATTTTAAGTTGGGTAAATGAAATAATTTTGCCTTGATTATATTTTGTATATAAAGAAATAATTTTTCAGAATTATCAAAGTGTATATAAGTTGATTGTTTAGTTGTTTGAATAATCTAAACAAGAGAATAATTGTATAAGCAAATGAATTATAAGAATTGGATTATAATTAAAGTGATTTACAATTGTGAAATAAACTTATATATATAAGAAGTGAAACTATATGAATATATTTATAAATATGAGTTGTAAATAAAAAATGAATTTAAAGTTAAATGGAAATTTACTTTAGAAATGGAGTATAACTTAAGAGATGTTGAATGAAGTTGATATTGGTATCAAAGTAAATTAATTAAGTTAAGTGATGGATATGAACTTGAGTTATGTAATGAAATTCAACTTTTGTAATTGAATTGAATTAATGGATTGAATGATAATCAATTGAATGTGAATTAAGTTGATATGGAATAATGAATATAAGTGTTAATGATATTGAAAGCAAAGGGATTTGGTTGTAATTTGATATACATTGGTTGTTATATGGTTGTTAATTGATTGATTGTATATAATTCATTAAGTATTAATGAAATTGAAAGTTAAAGTAATTGGAAATTCAATTTGAAGTTAAGTGAATCTTAAATAGAATTGAATTTGATTTGGAAGTGAACCAACTTGAATATGAATTAGTGAATATAAACTAATTGAAAAATGAATGTTAGTAAGAAACATCCACTGTTAAAGAATCAAATGTGATTAAATTGAAAACCTGATTCATTAAATATTAATGAGAATATGAATGAATATTTATTGGTTATGAATGTAGTTGGATGATAGTTGGTTGATGGTTGAATATATTGTTTGTTTGCATTTGCTATGTTGACATATATAGTTATTATGTTGCTATATGTTGTATATTGATACCATTTTCATATATGCATGTTCTCATGTTGTTTGTTGAGTGATTAGTAGGTGCGGATCGCGTTTGCTTCGCATTTGGAGCTCGCTTTCGCGCTATATTAGCCGTATATGCTCGCTAATAAAATATAAGGTACATATCTCGGATTACATACCGTACTTTTATACTTTTTTCCCTTCGGGATGCCTCATTACTTGATGAGATGTATATTTGTGATATATATACTGTCATTTTTTTTTCGGATCTAGCCGCGCAAAGGAGAGTATGGCGAATTTTTTCGAAAATTTAAGGCGTTAGAAAAATTTGAGAAAATTGGAAAGTTTTGAAAATTTTAACTTTGATTTTGGAATTGAAAGTTAAACAATAGTAGTTGTTTTTGAAAAGGTAACTAAGTATGATTTGGAAACTTAGTAAGTTTTGTAAAAAGTTTAACTATGAATTTTGGAAAATTAATAGATTCTGTAACTTTTCTTACTTAATAATTTCGAGGACGAAATTCTTTTAAGGGGGGAAGATTGTAACGACCCAGGATTTTTAATAATTAAAATTTGAATATTTAATTAATTTTAAATATTAATAAGTGAATTTATAAGTCGAATAAATTTTTATTTGAATAATTGGATTTAATTGGATAATTAAATCGATAATTTAATATGTTAAATTATGGAAATAATTGAAAATTGAGTTAAATATGATTGAAAATGATTTGTAAAATTTTATTTTATCATGTTGGAGTTAGAACGATATTTTAGAACTTTTAAAATCGAATTAAAAGTTAATTTGTGAAAATTGAATATTTTAATATTAAAATCGACTAGTGAAAATAGCCAATTTTTGAACAGTCTCAGAATTGAACGAGACCAGTTCCATTGGATCCGTAATAGTTAGTTATTACCGGATTTCAATTTTCGTGTCAATCGGAGTTATCGTTTGAGCGTGGCAGCTCGAAACGCATCGAATTATTTTTAATATTAATTTGGCGAGTTAAAATAGCCATTCGGTTTTGTTCGAGCCCGGAACAGACTTGTATGGATTGTATGTCTGACATTACAAATTGAGATATAAAGCAGATTTCTTTCAAATATATTTCTGTTAGTGGCGAAGAATTTATTCTTTTAGCTTAACACCCTTCTCTGAGACGTACGAGCTCAGAGGTTGTGTATTTGAAGGTTATCAGCGATATATTCCCAATTTGGTAATGTGACATGCTGAGTGTAGCTGTAAATGATCATTGTGTTGATTATTTGCGATAGGATCGTTTATTTGATCGTCTATCCTGGTGATCATTTCTATGATCATTTGTTGACCCAAAGCATGACTTTTGTATAAAGTATGTTTTTGTGGACGTGACTTCGTCGAGCCTCACACCCCGTGAATGGTCAAAACAGGAAAGAAGCAGCAAGGTTATGAGGGGTAGCGCCCTTTAGGATGTGTGCATTTCCTTCTGGAAAAGGGTGGTATCATGGTATGGAGCCCAGATACTTAATCATGTTGAAAACACTTTGTTATGATTGTGTGAATTGATTACGAGCGCTCGGTGAAAGGTCCCAAAGGACCGGGGGATGGCATATTCGGTCAGTTGTTACTCAGTTAGGGGTAACCCGGCCTTGTGTTGGTAGAGATCCGGTTTGGTTCTCGGGGATGTCCATCCAGAGGCATTCTCATGTGGCAATGGGAAGTTCCTTGGCCTGATCATTCGTTGGAAATCCAAAGAAACAATACGAGACTTGTACGGTATTAGTTGTAGAACCTATCATTCACTTATGGTGGCGCCCCACTGTTTGGATGGTAGCTATAGTAGGCATAGTTCGGAATGTCTATGCTAGCTAAGATTATATTCTACTTTCGAAATGAATTTTCCTACACTATACACTAGTAATAATATCAAATGTTCTTTTAAATGCGTATCAAGCATCTTTGACTATCATAAGGAGAAATCTCCTCCGATTCTGCGTTTGCATTGTGTGTGTGTGCGGGAGGCCTTATGGTAGTCTCATTTTTAAAAGCATTGCGAATTGATTTAAAAATATTCCTCTATTTTGATTTTAAAGATAAATAAACTGTTTTGAGTTCTCACACCAGTCACATGACTGACTTGGAGTTTATTGTTTTCCTTCCTAAACTTTGGATGCCCACCAATTTTCACACGGGCAGTCAAGAGTTAAGGTTTATCAGGATATTTTGGAGTTGCTGGAGGCAAGCTGGATGGCATGGCGTATTACTAGTATATAGTATTTATTTTCTGCTGCACTGTTTGTTGTTGTTGTTGTATACTCTGATG
This sequence comes from Allium cepa, assembly GCA_030765085.1. Lineage (NCBI taxonomy): Eukaryota > Viridiplantae > Streptophyta > Magnoliopsida > Asparagales > Amaryllidaceae > Allium > Allium cepa. The sequence continues at coordinate 1,017,211,463 of CM060945.1, forward strand.
TAATGAAATGTAATGTATAAAATGTAATAACTGAGATAGTTCTTTGTTTAAAGATTATTCATTTATTATTATATGTTGTTCCGCTGCGAATTGTGAGATTCTGATGTTGTTCTGTTGTTTTTCTGTTCCGTTTTGTTTTCTTTCTTTCCTCCCCATTTTCTATCCTTTCTCTCTCTTTCTTTTTCTCTTCTCTTTTCTTTTCTTAAACCATAACATTTCGGGTTTCCGGCCTTCGATTTCTCGGCAGTCGATAAAGTGAGTATCGATGTTGAATTTTCGAAAGTCGAGAATTTACAGGACGTTACATCGTCCGCCTGACGATGTGCTGAAAGCATTCAATCCATACAAGTTCGTTCCGGGTTCGAACAAAACTGAAGGCATTATCTCGTCACATTCATTTTGGAATCACCCTCAGAGTCAACGACGATAACCCTTGCATTCCGAAAACACCATCACGATCTTCATTTCAGGATTCACGACCTAATGTTTAAATTGGATCGATGTGGTTTTCAGAGAATCAAATTTGATTCTTCCGATCCCGGTCTCATCGAAATCCAAACGCCATCTTATGGGCCAAGTTGTCTAATTAACTTAAACAGTTTAAATAATTTAAATTCAACAATTGAATTTACATAGCATTTATCACAGATAAAACATATACAAGCATCATATATATATATATAACACAACATATCACAGAGTAACACAGAATATCATCAATTAAATGTCACAAGCAGATATTCTACTCAACAATCCATAAGCAGTCATCTCTAATTCTTATTTGTAATTAATTCTGCTTAGAGTTAATTCTTGAGAGTTAATCACTTAACTCTATTTAATTAATCATTAATTAACAATTAATTACCTATTTCATTTCAAATCATCTAATTGATGATTCTCTTAATTTATTATTAAGTCTTAATTTTATTTCACACTATTATTTTTGATTACTTCCTTAATCAAGTTATTAACTTTAATTAACCATCCTCAATCATTAATCAATAACCTTAATTGTTATTTAATAAACTTAATTGCCCATTTATTTATTTACTAATTTCTAAATTAATCAATATTAATTCTTAATTAAATCACTTGATTTATTAACTGTTACCCATTCATAAATTAACTTAAATAGTTGATTACAAATTCAATTATTAATTATAATCATCACCAATTATAATCAAAATTCATTATTCTTAATTATTTCCTGAAAATAATCAATTTATATTAATTACTCAACTTAATTGACATTTTAAAAGAAATCTTCTTAAGTTTTTGAAATCAATTTGTCTCTAATTACAAACTTGTATTAATAAGATTTATACTTATCTTATATTACCTACCTAATTTGAATAATAATTATGAGCTTAAAACACATTAAAGTATTAGCTTAAGTAATTAACTTGTATCTGAGTCTTAGCTTTAACTGTTAAGTACTACCAAGTTTGCAGTATTTAGAATTGAATGAAAATTTGTTTGCTTACATTACCCTTAGAGAGAAAAAACCAATACTGTAATTAACAACCCGAGGCTTCCCTATGTTAACTCGAGAATTACTCCGAGTTTCTAACTCAAACTTCCCGTGACTTCCCTGGACATCTTCATCTCCTTCATATTTCTTTCAGCACTATGTTTAAGTTTCAGATAACTTAAATTAGCATCAGGATCCTATCACTCGAACGCGAACCCGAGTTTCCCCCTGAAACCCATTCTTCTTCTCTCTTTTCTTTTATTTTCTTCTACAGGTAGTTAAGTTTTAAAACTTAAGTTAAAATTCAAACTGCAGTTACACACTCAAGCAAATGACCCAAAGACAAAACCGAAGCAACCACCCAAATGCCACGAGCACGCGCACGCGACCGCCCAGGGTACTCGCCAGACACCTCTTCACCACCGTGCACGTGCACGGTGGTTCGCATCGCCTCCGGCGACTCGCGACAGCCCCCACAAACCCCAAACCGACCACTCATACGAATTCATCACACAATTCATCTCGATTCGGTCGAAGGGAAAAAATGACCTGTAGCTCGAACATGCGACGCAAACACCCACCGACAATTCCTTCGTATGGCCACCATCCATCACCGGAGGAGATGGAACTCTACCAGAACTTCGCTCACATCCCCCCTAACTCCACCTAAAATCGCGATCAACTCGGTTTCCCTATGATGCCGAAAACAAATTTACAGAGCATAAAAAAGGCACTAAAACCCTACCTTTCGTTCGTTTGACTTATTCATGAATTTGAAAAATTATCTGACATTTTCTCAACCTCTTGTATGCTTGAACTACCTCCAAAACAATTTCCAACAATTTAAATTGAATCAGTAACTAGGAATTTGCAAAAATACAATTTTTGCCTATTTACTAACTGCTATTCAAATGTCAATCTAAAAGTCTTGGTTTTTGTTGTAAAAATTAGTATTTGCAGTATAGATTCATTATAAAATCTTGAATCAACATTTTTCAACATTCGAATATGATCAATGATCACTTATTCCACCTGTATATCAATATTACAGTGATGTACTTGATGAAATGATTTGTAATCACCCTTTAGAAATCTTAGTTTAAGTTTACATCTTGTTTGTTAAGGAAATCAAGGTTTATCAATGATCAGAGAAGAGTATCTTTGAGTTATTCATTCAAATATGAACCCTGTACCAATTTACAGAAAACACAGTGCATCTCAATACATACAAACTGAAGCATATACAAATCAGATCATCAGATGAATTTGAACTATTTAAATTAGCTTAAAACTTCTAAAATTTTAGTTTACTCACCTGCACCTAATTCCTGTAAACAAAAGCATTGATGTAGATTGTTTGAAACTTCAGTTGAAGCTGTAGGTGTTCTTTCCTGTTGTTATTTGGAGTTTACCCTTTTTCTTATTCCCAGTTTTCTTAAGTTTTTGTTATGTGTTGTTGAACGAACTAAAACTAAAAAGCAACTGTATATATATATGAGATAACAATAGTATAGGGAGGCAATATCTGGACATGTTGTACCCTGTCTTGTTTTATTTTAACCAGATTTGCTAAATATTTTTAAGTGACAAATATAAGGCTGAGTTGATATTAAGTACATGCTTTGTTTTCTAATATGTTTACACAATTATTAATTGTTTTGCTGTGTAAAGATACTACCTGCAATCATGTACATATGCAGGTAAACATATGGCTTGTGTATGAAGCTATTGAATAAAGATCTTTGTTTTGTTATTAAAAATCTTTTTGCATATGCATAAGGACATCTTGTAGTTCATTTGTAAATTACGATTCCTTTGCACACATTATTACACAGCAACACTTAATCAATATAAATGAAGATATTTGTGAGTAAATATTTGTTTAGTTATTATGTTGTTTTCTAGCTTAGTTTACATAATATAATTAGGGTCGGCTGCTTAAAGATATTGTATGTACTTTAGCAGGTAGCTTATGGCTTGTATAGGAGGACATGTTGTTGTGTATAAAGATTTTGTTGTATGAAAAGTACATTTGCAGATAGATATTTAATTTTTGAATGTAGATATTTGTTTTATAAATATTTGTGTTCTTGTTTCATTTTATCATATATTTTGCTCTTAAATTTTATTATGTATTTTGTATTTTTATACTTGTTTGTAGTTACATTTTTATTTTATATTTTGACAGTCAATAATTATATGGTTTATTTACTTAAATTTATATTTATTCTTCATATTTAACTATCAATATTTAAATGATATTCAATTGCTTACTTATATTTTATATTTTATATTTTGATTATCAATATTCATATCATACTCTTAAGTTTTACTTATATTTAGTATTCATATCTTATTGATAAACTTTGGTTTTATGTTGAACATTATCATTCACATCAGTATATATGTTAATAAGATAAAGTATTGTAATTCAATCATATTTATTTTAAAATGATCAGTTCACATTCCATTTAATCAGATTAAATATTTATATAAACGGGGCCAAAAATCCAGGGTCGTTACGTTCCTCCCCCCTTAAAAGAATTTCGTCCCCGAAATTTAAAACAAAGATAATTTAAAAGCTATTATTCCAACCATTCAAACATAGATATCATTCACACATTAGCAAATAATCAAACAGTCTATTCCAACAAACATCACTAGCTATCCAAACACAAATTCAGATAAGCTTCCCTAAAATTACCCAGAGTTTTCTCTCGATGATCAACAATCCGAACCGGATTCCTGACCATAGTCAAGTTCGACTCAACATCCAAATTTCAGAACTACTGGTTTAACAACTAATGGTGAATCATGAACAAATTTTCTTAGGTGAGATATATGTAATACACAATAAATTCCAGATATCCACTCTGGCAATTCAATTCTAAAATCTACATTATTAATTCTTTCCCAATTTTCTTGACTTCTTTACAGAATTTCAGTATCTATTCAATCAAGCCCGTACGATGTACATATATCATTCGTACGCAATATCAAATCCGATCGCTCGCTCGATCACACAATTTCACTTCCGAACTAGTATCGTCCACCCGATTTCCTAGTGCGGACTCAGATCTGGTTTCTTGATCAGAAGCTATCATTTTCCTTGCATGGTCACAACTATGATAGAGAATTTCCCAGAATCAATCAAAATCCATATCCATGGTTCGTCGTCGAAAATCGAGTGAAAAATCCTAACTCGGATCGATATATAACTATCTCGAAATTCTGTGCTCGAATATGGATCAAATTGTTATGCGAATAAAACAATATACGTACATCCTACATATTTATATCCATTGATTATCAACCATATCAATTTTCTTTTATTCACATTATTCTGATTCTATCCACTTGGGATAATTTTTTTTCAATATCAAATTTTACTTAAGAATTCCACCATTCATTTTTAAGTTTATTATAAACATTATATACATTCTTATATTTATTACTCTGCCACTTTAGCCTTTATATCCTCTTATACCTTCTTATATAAATCTGAATTTCCAATTCCATATAAATTCAATTTATCTTTAACTCTGAATATTTAATTTTATTGGTTATCTTCCATTTATAACTGATTTTTATCATTAGTTTTAAATTAGTTTCATCCACTAGTTTATTTCAATTTCCAATTTGAAATTGTTTGTTGCTCATTCATTTTTTTATAGTTTCAAATTTTGAAAAGTTTTGACAGAGTCTCCATTTGTTTAGCATTACATATTTCCAAATCATTCCCTTCAGTTTAAGTGATTTACAACTTACTTGCTTAAGCAAAACAAACTCATAATCAAAATCATCCTATTTTGCTTCCAATAATTCATAAAATTTATCTAATTTCATTTACTTCAAACAACCCATTTTCTTATGCAATTCAATAATATTATTGTGAATAAATAATTACTTAAGCTTTATGACAAATCTTAAATTGATTCCAACTCAATTTACACTTGACTTCATCCCGTTTTAATTTATTCACAGTCCTTTCATTGCATTTTCTTTCATTTCAACAGGTTTGGTTCCAAACAATTTTACTAAACTTGATGACCAATATTTTAAATAATCATCTCACAATTTACTTAAGTTACGTATTTACTTCAAACTGTTCCATCCAATATCTTAAGTTTATTCTATTCCACCAATTTCCATTCAAATCTTTGATTTGATTTTCCTTTAATCAAATCCCAATTATTTACTGATTAGTTTATTCTTTTATCCATTCTTAAAATTACATGAACAATTTATTATTGAATTTATAATAAATTCAATGCTTGAATTAGACTTGTTTACACTCACACCAATTCTGTTTTATTTCAATTCAACATTACTTATTTCCATAAGAATTTTATTTTATTCAATTTTATCTATAACTCGACTGAATTCATTCGAATTCAGTTTTATTCTAACTCAACCTTAGTTATTTATCTACTTACCATTCTTTTAAATTTATTTCTCAAAATATGAGCTCAAAACTTATTTATTTACTTAACAGCTTATATTACTCATTTGGGTCATTTCATCTTATAATCACAATTCCATATTATATTACATATATAGCACTTACTGTCTTAAGGTATAATTTTCATTTTACAATTACAATCATTTTACCTTCAAATTTTATATCCAATTAAGTTCATTTTGAACTTCAATTCCATTTAACTTACCTCAGGTTAAGCTCCAATATGTTTTCTTATTTTCATTTACTTAAGTTAAATTTTATTTCCGGGTTTACAATTCTCGATTTCTTCTTACTAATATCAACTTTACTTTGTAAGCTCGATAGTTGATTCCTTTAAACTTTCACATTATCTAAATAGAATTTCTTAGAATTCAATTGCCCGGTTTTCATTTCCAAAACCATTTTGAAAGGATAACTACACTTACCCACTTGGTGTCAAATCAAATTTTCAAATTCCGAACACTTGTTTTCACCAAAACAAATTTTCTCTATTTGAAAATTCTAAAACAACTTGTATACCCAACAAGTCCAAACAATATCATGATCAACTATCCTGGTAGCAATCCATCAATTTAGAAACTCGAAAATGAATACTGATGATGTGGCCATCACCATCAGGATTATTTTCCAGCGACTGAAATGAGTTCAGTGCTTCCTTGCTTTCACAATTTTTGCCCAAAACAATTTCCATTCAACCATATTTTTCCAAAACAATATTCCATTATTACCTTTAAATCTTTAGAAAAAAAAAACATTTCAAACATTCCCAAGATTTTTAAATTCCCAAATCCTTTTGTTTAAATTCATTTAAACACCTTTTAAATTCCCGGGACTTAAATTCTAGTTTAATCAAATTTTAATTATATTCCTTTTTTTTGTTTAAGCCATACTTAGATAATTTTATTTGGTTATAAACCACTCAAATTTAAATTTTTATTCAATTATAGTATTAACAACAAAACATCCAAATATATATAATAATTTCAGAAAAATATTTCTTTTATATCAAAATATAATTTTGGGTAAAATTATTTCATTTACCCTACTTTAAAAACAATACCGTGTCGGTCTATCTTGTTTAAGGGTTTAGAAATCCCTATCGATGAAATGGCGTCCCACACATCGACCAGAATTCATAAACACTAAACAGATAAGTCAACACAATATAAAAATAATTTTATATTCACTAACAAATACGCGCTCATATCTATTTATACACTCAAACTCATTTTAGAGTTCTACAAACCCTATTCTATGAGTAATTTCTTACCAGAGCCTAGGTTATCACCAAGCTATGCTCTGATACCAACTGTGACGACCCGCCCTTCTACTACCAGAAAGACGTATCATCATTTAGAAAGAAAGGGATAGAAATAGAAGAGAAAGAGAAAGAAAAGAACAACAACATCAGAATCTCACAGCGGAACGGAACGAAATATAATATATCACATAAATATTTTAAAGTTTTACATATATCAAAGTTATACAATATCAATACACATGACAGTCATATACATACATCTATCACTGTATACATCAGAGGTACAGTACACATCAACTAACACAGCGGAACTAGATAGATAGCTACATACGTCTGGAAAATCCTGCTCCAAGCTCCTCCCGAAATCAAAGTCCAATACCTATCACTTGGCTACTCATAAAAATTTGAGTACCCAAGAGTTTATGAAAAAAAAAATATAAACTTCGGGTCAGACATGGGTCTGGTATGAGTAAACGGTTTAAAGTTGTTTAACTTTGAAAAACATTTGAAAATAAAGGTATCACGTAAGACTCCCCACAAATAAATACGGGTAAGTTTTTACCTTATGCTAACCAAAACATTTCATAGGAAATCCAGTGATATTATAATAGTGTCTAGGGTTTTCAAGTAAATAGAAAATAGCCGAAATTGTTACATGATTAAATTCCAGCTACTAGCCACAAAAGTGGGTAATACAAATCAAAACCGTAGGGTCTCGTAGGGAAAATGGATTTCCAACAATGGCAGGGCTACTGGGGTACCGCCCGTCACAATACGGGGCCTAGATCACCGTACCGAGGATCACTCCCGACCCTCTACAACACAAGGCCGAAACCATTCCTTACTGAACAGTCCCGAACAAGATAAACCCCGCAGTTGGCGCGACCAACTGCTCACTAAGCCGAAATATAAAGGGGATATCTAGACAGGGGAAATATCTTGTCCTTCTTGGGCATGAACCACCTAACCTTGCTGCATCTCCCCTGTTTTAGCCATTCCCGGTTGATGAGGCTTGAGGTTGCGATTACCTTTACAGAACATATTACTTAGAATGCTCCTCGTCCGCCTGACTATGTGCTGAAAGCATTCAATCCATAAAAGTTCGTTCCGGGTTCGAACGAAACCGAAGGCGTTATCTCGTCACACTCATTTTGGAACCACCCTCAGAGTCAACGACGATAACCCTTGCATTCCGAAAACACCATCACGATCTTCATTTCAGGATTCACGACCTAACGTTTAAATTTGATCGATGTGGTTTTCGGAGAATCAAATTTGATTCTTCCGATCCCGGTCTCATCGAAATCCAAACGCCATTTTAAGGGCCAAGTTGTCTAATTAACTTAAATAGTTTAAATAATTTAAATTCAACAATTGAATTTACATAGCATTTATCACAGATAAAACATATACAAGCATCATATATATATAACACAGCATATCACAGAGTAACACAGAATATCATCAATTAAATGTCACAAGCAGATATTCTACTCAACAATCCATAAGCAGTCATCTCTAATTCTTATTTGTAATTAATTCTGTTTAGAATTAATTACTTGAGAGTTAATCACTTAACTCTATTTAATTAATCATTAATTAACAATTAATTACCTATTTCATTTCAAATCATCTAATTGATGATTCTCTTAATTTATTATTAAGTCTTAATTTTATTTCACACTATCATTTAATTACTTCCTTAATCAAGTTATTAACTTTAATTAACCATTCCTCAATCATTAATCAATAACCTTAATTGTTATTTAATAAACTTAATTGCCCATTTATTTATTTACTAATTTATAAATTAATCATTATTAATTCTTAATTAAATCACTTGATTTATTAACTGTTATCCATTCATAAATTAACTTAAATAGTTGATTACAAATTCAATTATTAATTATAATCATCACCAATTATAATCAAAATTCATTATTCTTAATTACTTCCTGAAAATAATCAATTTATATTAATTACTCAACTTAATTGACATTTTAAAAGAAATCTTCTTAAGTTTTTGAAATCAATTTGTCTCTAATTACAAACTTGTAATAACAAGATTTATACTTATCTTACATTACCTACCTAATTTGAATAATAATTATGAGCTTAAAACACATTAAAGTATTAGCTTAAGTAATTAACTTGTACCTGAGTTTTAGCTTTAACTGTTAAGTACTACCAAGTTTGCAGTATTTAGAATTGAATGAAAATTTGTTTGCTTACATTACCCTTAGAAAAAAAACAATACTGTAGTTAACAACCCGAGGCTTCCCTATGTTAACTCGAGAATTACTCCGAGTTTCTCACTCAAACTTCCCGTGACTTCCCTAGACATCTTCATCTCCTTCATATTTCTTTCAGCACTATGTTTAAGTTTCAGATAACTTAAATTAGCATCAGGATCCTATCACTCGAACGCGAACCCGAGTTTCCCCCTGAAACCCATTCTTCTTCTCTCTTTTCTTTTATTTTCTTCTACAGGTAGTTAAGTTTTAAAACTTAAGTTAAAATTCAAACTGCAGTTACACACTCAAGCAAATGACCCGAAGACAAAACCGAAGCAACCACCCAAATGCCACGAGCACGCGCACGCGACCGCCCAGGGTACTCGCCAGACACCTCTTCACCACCGTGCACATGCACGGTGGTACGCATCGCCTCCGGCGACTCGCGACAGCCCCCACAAACCCCAAACCGACCACTCATACGAATACATCACACAAATCATCTCGATTCGGTCGAAGGGAAAAAATGACCTGTAGCTCGAACATGCGACACAAACACCCACTGACAATTCCTTCGTGCGGCCACCATCCATCACCGGAGGTGATGGAACTCCACCATAAATTCGCTCACATCCCCCCTAACTCCACCTAAAATCGCGATCAACTCGGTTTCCCTATGATGCCGAAAACAAATTTTACAAAGCATAAAAAAAATAGGCACTAAAACCCTACTTTTCGTTCGCTTGACTTATTCATGAATTTGAAAAATTATCTGACATTTTCTCAACCTCTTGTATGCTTGAACTACCTCCAAAACAATTTCCAACAATTTAAATTGAATCAGTAATTAGGAATTTGCAAAAATACAATTTTTGCCTATTTACTAACTGCTATTCAAATGTCAATCTAAAAGTCTTGGTTTTTGTTGTAAAAATTAGTATTTGCAGTATAGATTCATTATAAAATCTTGAATCAACATTTTTCAACATTCGAATATGATCAATGATCACTTATTCCACCTGTATATCAATATTACAGTGAAGTACTTGATGAATTGATTTGTAATCACCCTTTAGAAATCTTAGTTTAATTTTACATCTTGTTTGTTAAGGAAATCAAGGTTTATCAATGATCAAAGAAGAGTATCTTTGAGTTATTGATTCAAATATGAACCCTGTACCAATTTACAGAAAACACAGTGCATCTCAATACATAAAACTGAAGCATATACAAATCAGATCATCAGATGAATTTGAACTATTTAAATTAGCTTAAAACTTCTAAAATTTTAGTTTACTCACCTGCACCTAATTCCTGTAAACAAAAGCATTGATGGAGATTGTTTGAAACTTCAGTTGAAGCTGCAGGTGTTCTTTCCTGTTGTTATTTGGAGTTTACCCTTTTTCTTACTCCCAGTTTTCTCAAGTTTTTGTTATGTGTTGTTGAACGAACTAAAACTAAAAAGCAACTGTATATATATATGAGATAACAATAGTATAGGGAGGCAATATCTGGACATGTTGTACCCTGTCTTGTTTTATTTTAACCATATTTGCTAAATATTTTGAAGTGACAAATATAAGGATGAGTTGATATTAAGTACATGCTTTGTTTTCTAATATGTTTACACAGTTATTAATTGTTTTGCTGTGTAAAGATACTACCTGCAATCATGTACATACGCAGGTAAACATATGGCTTGTGTATGAAGCTATTGAATAAAGATCTTTGTTTTGTTATTAAAAATCTTTTTGCATATGCATAAGGACATCTTGTAGTTCATTTGTAAATTATGATTCCTTTGCACACATTATTACACAGCAACACTTAATCAATATAAATGAAGATATTTGTGAGTAAATATTTGTTTAGTTATTATGTTGTTTTCTAGCTTAGTTTACATAATATAATTAGGGTCGGTTGCTTAAAGATATTGTATGTACTTTAGCAGGTAGCTTATGGCTTGTATAGGAGGACATGTTGTTGTGTATAAAGATTTTGTTGTATGAAAAGTACATTTGCAGATAGATATTTAGTTTTTGAATGCAGATATTTGTTTTATAAATATTTGTGTTCTTGCTTCATTTTATCATATATTTTGCTCTTAAATTTTATTATGTATTTTGTACTTTTATACTTGTTTGTAGTTACATTTTTATTTTATATTTTGACAGTCAATAATTATATTGTTTATTTACTTAAATTTATATTTATTCTTCATATTTAACTATCAATGTTTAAATGATATTCAATTGCTTACTTATTTATATTTTATATTTTATATTTTGATTATCAATATTCATATCATACTCTTAAGTTTTATTTATATTTAATATTCATATCTTATTGATAAACTTTGGTTTTATGTTGAACATTATCATTCACATCAGTATATATGTTAATAAGACAAAGTATTGTAATTCAATCATATTTATTTTAAAATGATCAGTTCACATTCCATTTAATCAGATTAAATATTTATATAAACGGGGCCAAAAATCCAGGGTTGTTACAAAGGAGTTAAAGGTGTAGCTAGTGGACTTAGAAGGAAAGAGTTTTATTAGACCTAGCAGTTCGCCTTGAGGGCGGCCGCGGTGTTCGTGAAGAAACCAAACATGTCATTAAGATTGTGCATCGAGTATCATCAATTGAATGAGAAGAGAATAAAGAGTCGATATCCATTGTAGAGGATAGATGACTTGTTTGATTAATTGAGTGGAGCTAAAGTATTTTTCCAGTTGGATTTCACAATAGGTTCCATCAATTAAGAGTAGAAAAGGATAGTGTTCCTTTGACAGAATTTCGAACGAGATATGGCTCGTACGAGTGGTTAGTAATGCTATTCAGGTTGATTAATGCGTCTGCTTTCTTCTTGAATTTGATGAATAAGGATCTTTCGAGAGCATTTGGATAGATTCTAATTGATGTTTATAAATGAAATTTTGAATTATATTCTAGTAATGAGCGAGATCATGAGACTCACCTTAGAATAGTACTAGAGATGTTGGGATAGAGCCAATTAAAGAAGAAGTTTTCAAAGTGTCATTTTTGGAAGAACAAGTAAATTTCATCGGTCATATTGTTTAGAGAAAGGGTTGTCGGTAGATCCAGCTGAGATAAAAGATGTAAATAGTTGGAGGAGACCCGAGGCGGTGATCGAGATAAAGAGTTTTCTTGGATTAGTTGGCTATTACTGGAGATTCATTAAAGATTTCTATCATATAGCAGCACCGATGACTAGATTAACAAAGAAGGACGTGAAGTATGTTTGGACCGATAAATGTAAGGAGACATTTCAAAAGTTGAAATATTTATCGATCAATGCAGCTATGTTTGTTGTTCTGGATGGAAATCAAGATTTGGTGGTGTATATTGATGCGTGTAGAATAGGAATAGGAGCTACATTAATGTAAAGGGGTAAGGTAATTTCACATGCTTCAAGATAACTCAGACTGCACAATATTAGGTATCTGACTCATGACTTAGGTTTGGCTACTGTAATATTTTCTCTGAAGGTGTGGAGACATTGCATTTTGGGTGAACGATTCGAGTTGTATACGAATCACAAGCCTTTAAGATACTTATTCTCTCAAAAGGAGTTGAATATGGGATAGCAAAGATGGTTAGAGATTTTACCTGCTTACGATTTTGGAATTGAGTACTTACTGGGGAAAGGAAATAAAGTTGCAGATGCACTTAATAGGAAACATCAAAATGCAGTGTTGGCCGAATGGAAAGATTTGGAAGCTTTGACTACATGTAGTATGTTGTTAAGATCGACTGCTAGTTATAGTCAGAGTAGTGCAATGTTATCTTATTAAGAAGTTCGAACAGTATTGATTGATAGAATTGCTTCTAAGCAAAGAGATGTCCGTTTCTAGCCAAAAGAATTAGAAGATTAGAAGGTGGAACTGGGATTGACAACTTGAAGGATTTTTATCATGACCAGCATGGATGGTTGAGGAATAAGGGAAGACTGTGCATTCTAGATGTTGGAGACCTAAGGAAAAAAGTTCTTGGAGAACGTCATCGATCAAAGTTTACTATTCATCTTGGAGGAACTAAGATGTATCAATATATGAAAAGTCTTTTCTTCTAGGAAGGTTTGAAAAAGGATGTAGGATTATGGGTAAAGCAATGTTTAAAACGTTGGCAAGTAAAAGTCGAGCATCAGAAGCCAAGTGAATTATTCAACCTTTAGATGTACTAGTTGAGAAATGGAATTCGATATCCATGGATTTTATTGACTGGTTGCCATGGTCAAATGTAGGAAATGAGAGTATATGGGTCATAATGGATAGTTTGACTAAGAGTGCACATTTTATTACCGTTAAGTCAACTAGGACGACACCTGTATTGGCTTAGTTGTTTACGAAAAATATAGTTAGAGTGCATGGGGTTCCTAGTAGTATAACTAGTGATAGAGATCATTTATTCACTAGCGAATTATGAGAGAGTCTACATGAGGATTTATGTACCAAGCTCAAAACGAGTGCCACTTACCATCCACAGATCGATGAGCAAACAAAAAAGAGTTAACAAAGCCTTAAAGGTTTGTTAAGATATGCTAGTTTTGGATGATCATGGGAAGACCATCTACACTTAGTTGAATTTTCTTATAACAATAGTTATACATACTAGTATACGGATGACACCTATTGAAGCTTTATATGGAAGATAGTGTAAATCACCCGTATGTTAGTTAGAGATCGGAGATGGATTAGTTCTTAGTTCGGATATGGTAAGACAAGCAACGGAGAAGATTGAGTTAATCCGAGCAAGGATGAATAAATCAATCTAGGTAGAAAAGTTATGCAAATAAGAGATAAAAAGACTTAGAATTCTCAGATGGAGATCATGTTTTCATCAAAATATCACCAATGAAGGGTGTATATGGTTTGGAAATACGGGAAAATTGACACCGTGATATGTAGATCCATTTCTTATCATAGAGAAGATTGGTAAACTCACTTAAATGATAGTGTTATCGAGAAATTTGGTAGGATTCCGTAATATTTTTCATATTTCTCATCAAAGAAGTGCGTTCGTGATCCTGAAACTACTATCACTCTGACATTATTGGAAGATATAGTAGTGGAACTAAACATGGCCATGGTTAGAACATCCAGTTCATATTGTGGCTAGGGATGAGAAAACGCTAAGAAACAAAACAGTCAGATTAGTAAAAGTCCGGTGGAGTTATGATAAGAAAGCATGTACTTGGAAAATAGAGAGCATGATTAGGGACACTTATACTAACTTGTTTGATAGCTTGTTTTACATCTATGCTTTTATGTTTGATGTGTGTACCTTATCATAATTTTGAGGACGAAATTCCTTAAGGAGAGGAGTCTGTAACAACACTGATTTTAATTAATATTATTTTGGATATTTAATTGGATTAATTAAATTAAATAACATAGAATGACAAGGAGATTGAGATTTGGCAAATAATAAAGGTCTTGCCTTAAGGAATGAGTTAATAAGAATGCATCAAAATAAAATATGAAGGAGGAATATGGGTTAAGGGAAAAATGGGAAAAGATCTAAATTCCTAAATATAAACTCTCACTCTCTCACTTCCTCCCTTACTTTCATTCACTTCATAAAAAGCGAATCAAAATAAAGGAGCAGGTCGGCCAATAACCCAGTATTCAAGAAGAAGATAAGCTAGAAACAAGATCAAAGCTTATGGGATTCAAATCTAAAATACAAATCTCAACCTTCTTAATTAGTACAAGGTAAATAATAGTTACCATCTCATATTTTAGATATTATTTTCGGTTTTAAGTATATATCTAAATTATTGCTTATATTATGTCATGTTATGATAGGTTGAAGGTTTATACTCTTCTTGGTGAATTTATATGATTTATTTATGAAATTTGGTGATATGTTTGATTTGGAAACTTGTCATTTTTCATATGACACCCAAATGACTTGAAATTTTAGTATGATGTTAGAAACATTATTTTAAAAGTGTATTTTTATTTTCATAATTTTCCAACTAACTAAGAATTTTCTAAATGTATGAAATATGTTATTTCGGGTTTTGATTATTAAAATAATAAATTATGTTTTGGCCCTGAAATTTTTATATGTTGAAGAATATGGTTAATTTGATTCACCATGATTTTTGAGGATTTTTCCTAAGTGTTTAGCTATGATTAATAATTTGTTTGAGATAAAAGGGTTTAATTAATTATTAATACATTAATACGAAAATATATTATTTGCAAATGTTTTGGGGTTAGAAAATAAAGGTGTGGTAGAATTTTCTATAAAAGAAATTGATAAATTTTTATCAACCAATACAACTTTGACAAATATATGGAGTAGGTGGAAAGAAATTGCTTTTATTAGTATAAATGCAGTATTAATGTAAATTACTATTTTGTTATGCCGACAAGGACAACGTCGCCCTCCATGATGCAGCTTTTATTATCTTCGACATTAATCAGAACGATATGTGTTATATCAATGCGAGTTGGTATGGAACGGATTAGTCTTGGTTGAAGTCGGAGATGTAGCATCGAAGTCGAAGAGATGGCCTTCGACGTAGTCTTGCCGCATGACTTAAGTATCGCGTTTTATGTAAAAATGCTTGAGGCTCCTTATTTTATAACATCACCGACCCTAATGCTTTCGAATTTGTTTATAGC
Source organism: Allium cepa (assembly GCA_030765085.1). Lineage (NCBI taxonomy): Eukaryota > Viridiplantae > Streptophyta > Magnoliopsida > Asparagales > Amaryllidaceae > Allium > Allium cepa. Next base: position 1,017,227,553 of record CM060945.1, read on the forward strand.
AGTGCTAACAATGACGTGTATTTTTATAATGACCTCGACTTTAAACATTGTTATATGCTTTCGGAGACGACTATGGTGCTTCTCTAATGACTATAGCTCTAATGAAGCCGTTATGTTCTTTAAGTTAGTGATGCCGAGATTAACCACTTCGTCCCTATTCTTTTTTTTAAAAATAAATTATAAAATGCTTCTCGACTTCGACACCATAAGAGGTGCGAAGAGGATGATTTCAGCCTATGGCCTTGAATTTTGAAAGTTAAGGGTTTTAACTGGTTTTGAGGGCGAAGTCCCCCTTTGGTTATTCACCGTGCCACTGCTTTTATCAATATGAAGGTTTTATATTGTTTTGGCCTTATAGCTAATGGTTTTGGGAAGAGACAACCTCAAATGATTTCAAATTTCACCAATATTTTTCTGTTAAAGCATATATCATGGCACATATATTTTGGATAAATTAAAAGGCTACAAATTTTTTTGTTTTAAATATGATTTCAAGGGTTATAAAGAAAAGTGTTTTCAAGGAAATAATGAGGGTAGTTAGCCCGGTATTTTGGTAAAGTGATTATCGTTCTTATCACTTTTGGATAAATTATGATAAGATGAATTGACTCAAAGACTAGAAAACCAGATGGGACTGGAGTAGGGTCACGCCATATACTTCAGCTATTAGCCCCTTGCTGATATTAGTCTAAAATTTCAGTGCGTAGGGATGGCCAAATGCAAGACAAAAAGTAGAGTTACGCACACATAGGAACACATAAAGATAAGATAGGTTATAGGTTGGCCTGCAAAACCTTTAGGTTCATAACAAGCCTAGCAAAACTATGAGATTGATCGATAGTCACGTAAACATTAGGATAAGTGCATTTGAACAGATTGTCCAGTTTTCTTCTAAGAGTATATCTGGTAGGTCCGAGTCAGCCATGTAGGTTGGTAGTTACCCTGTGGAAACTAAACATTGAGATAGATAGTCCACTGATTTGACAGATAGTCAAGAGTAATCAGGTTGCATTCATACCTATTGTTTTTATATTTTTATTTTAACCAGTTTGGTTGCGGGACAATGATTTGCAAAAGAAATATTCTTAAAAGGATGTTAGTGAGAGGAAAACCTGTTCCGCTCAACGGCGTGGTCTCATTAGATAACAATTAACCGAGATGGCATATTATTATTCACACCAAGCTTTTTGTCTATCTCAAAATTTATGGTTTCCACTTAAACTCTCGGATGCTCAATATTTGATTTGAGTAGGTTGGGATTAAGGGATTTTTAGGTTAAGTAGGTTTGGCGATAAAACTTTCAAAGACATGCATGAGGCAAAAGCTAGCTATCTAGGAGTCTATCTGTGTTTTTTATTCACCATGTTATGATATTTATTATATAAATTTATTGACAGTAGACATGTCTGTCTAGTTAGTAACTCTGATCATCCAAGGAGGCATCTTTATATGTCGCGCTTGGCGTAATTTGTAATAATTATATTTTTTCTAAACTTGGGAAATGTTTTAAAGTCATGCAACGAATATTAAATGTAGATTTAAAATGTAATGAGAAAAGTTGTTTTTGAAATTACGTTTAAATTATTTCATATTCATGTGTTTCTGATATTATGGATACCATCAGCAGGACCATGTTTTCTCATCGGAAATTAATATTATAGATGAATGCGGTATCTGTAGCGCTTAGTTTCGAGCCTCAAAATAGGGATGTTACATTTTCCGTTCTTCCTTCCGAAGTGTACAAATCAATTTTTATTTTCCTACAAGTAAATGTGAGTCCTTATGACTACTACCAATAGGGTTTCTGCTTTGACTGGAGAGATTGCCTTAAGGTCGTAATCTCCTTTTTCATATTCTTATGCTCTATCTTTATCTCATTCTCATTATATGGGTGTCCTGATGCCAATCTTCTTCATCCACCCTTAAATCCATGGTTTATTTGTCACTGCTAGTTGGTATAAGAAACCTCTAATAGCATCTCTTACCAAAATAAATATGAAAGGTCTATCGAATCACCCAAAACTTGTTTTCATTCTCATTGTCTGTGTCTGAGAATTATTTTCAACTTTCCCTTCATAGATTGTATAGGCACGAATAAAAGGATTTCAACATATATAGATAAAATCTTAAGAATTCTCTTTAAAAACCTTTATCCATATACATACACAAACATATTTCCAAAACCAATTTTGAAAACGTTTTGGAAAACTTATTGAAACCCATTTTTTGAAATATGTTCAAGTACATTCTCTCATTACATGCATAATCCCTAGGGAATCCTAACCTTGCTCGGATACCAAATGTAACAACCCGCTCTTTCCAACACGATTCATGCCGAGAAAATACGAGCTATTGGGTTTTTAAAACATTACTAAGCATAATTACAAACATAAAGTCCTAAGGCATTGTACAATTTTAGATCTCACGACGAAAGGTGTTAAAATATAAATACAGATGATAGGCATTTCATAAAAACATTCTCCAAAATTCTTTCTTTACAAAATACATTGTTTCCAAATTACAATATAAGTTTACGTTCTAATATTATAAGTAATTGTAAGAGAACAACATAAAACACTAAAAATCCACCAATGAGATCCTTTCTTCTCCATATTATGTCTAGTTACTGCTAACATATCATCCAATGGTAGGGGAAAATGGAAACAAAAGGGGGTAGGTTAGACATAAAGTCTGGTGATATAAAGTGTGTATACAGTGTCTGTGCAACTAAGGTCACATATCAAAGGTCAGCAACCTAACATCATGGAGATAACAACAGATTGTACCTCATCGAACAATCATCTAGTTGTGGGGAATTGCTATTCCACTATAACTCACACTAGGCTTGGAGAGGTAGAATATGCATGAAAACTTGCTTGGTGACTCATCATGTGCACCCATGCCCAACCCCTCGATCCTAGTAGCAAAATACCTCTTACATACCCCTGGGAGTTACCGTGCTTAACCCCTGCTAGTACTGAGTACCACCTAGTTTTCAGCATCTACGTCTATATAGTCCCACAGGAATGTCCATAATCGACACAACCTCTGATCCCAATACCCTAACTAATGACCAGTAATCCGATCCCAACACCTCGATTAACGACTAGTAATCCGCAACACCTGTGCCCACCTTTCACAACATAATTTGCATGTCTCAATGATGCTCCACATCCTACTCAATGATATGGAAATGCGAACTAAGTCTACCACCTCAAATAAGAACACCTAAATGTGTCTACGTAAATTAAGCAATTTAGAGAAAACAAGTTTCATACACATATCGGCTCAAGGCCCCAAATAGTCTACTAAGTCTAAAGTGACTTACAACAGTCAAACTACGCTAGTCTTAAGTCGATTGCCTACAATCCAGAAATCTTTTAATTTACCTATTTTAATCAAGTTAATCCGCTTCATTTGATTATCAATCTGAATTCACTTAATTTTTATTTTAACTGGGCTAATCTATTTGTCCTAATTTATTTTATTTTTCACAGCATTTAGATTATTTCAGTTGGAAAATTATAGATGTCAAATCTAGTTTAACATATGATTTATGGTTTTGAAATTTACATACGTCAAGTACAATTAGATAAAAAAGATCCATTACTCCAAATTCTCAATTAAATAATTTAACGGATTAATATCAGAATTAAGAGTCAAATCAACATAGATTAGAAATTAAAATCAATTAATTTAATTAACTCGTTAAATCTATGCCCACTCACCTATGTCCTAAGCTTTAGGTTTTCCACTGATACTGTAAGCTTTCTTCCTTAAATTCTCTTAACCCTCTCCTCCAATTGCTAGGTCTCCTTTTATTTTAATTTAGGTTGAGATTTAGAATAGAACTGGGGTTTAGAAATTGATTTAGGAAATTATGGTTTGGGATTTTATTTTAGTAGAGCTTCAATGTAATGGGGAGAATTAGGTTTTAGGTTAACCCTGGCTATCAATTTATAGGGGAACACCTCAACTCACTAACGTCAAATCCCAGTCCAAAATCATCTCGTTCGTCATTCGAAACAACGGCTAACATGCAATAATCTTACACGAATGAAACGAACCGACTTCAGGTTGCTACCCTACGATCGACACAGGGTCAGGTTGACCGCCCTCGCTCGACCTAGGCCCATTGGAGGTCGACTTGACCCTTAATCATTTTTTTTATTTTCTTATTAGTTCAAATCATTAAAACTTTTCCATTTTAAATCATCCTTCGAACCATACATAAAAATCGAATCAATAACCAGAAGAGGGAAAGAGAAAAACAATCAATTATTGCTTTAAAAAATAATTAGCAAAATCATACTTTAAATTAAAAATGCATGATGTACAAGCATCGTGCATTGAAAGCATTCATGTGATGAATGATTCTTATTCTGGTAAACACAAACCTATTGTAGGAAATAACTGGCTTTTATACCAACTACTTACTAGTAATACATAACCTAAATATTAACCATGGCCTCACATCAAAATTCAATTACAGAACTACAGCTATATTAGTACATGGATATTTAACTGAGAATATATACAATTCATGAACTGCAACAAAAAATTAAAGCAGTTGATTCAAAAGTAGATATTTAACAGATTAATGCAGGTGTATAAAATTCATGAAATGCAATAATAATTTAAAAGCATAAAATAGGATACTGAACTGAGAATATACACAATAAATAAAAACACATCATCATATAAAAAAGGAAACATGCTTAATCATCTCAAATTTTCAATTTTTGTGTATTTCTAACTGTGTTGATAGCTATGATCATCCTCCTTTTTGAGGATTATCCTCCTTTTTTTCTCATGCAAGTTTATCTAATCTCCTTTGTTTGGAACTTAATGAACCTAATTGCTATGCAGGTGTCTCTAATCTCCTTTGTTTGGAACCAAGTTAACCAAGTTTAATCGCTATGTGGTGCAGTTGTATTTGCCATTGGTATATTTAATATTAGACCATTACCAACAATGTGGGTTGTTCAGTTCAATCTCTCTCATACTTTTGGTCAGATCAAACGAGCTCTACAGCTAGGTAAGGTACAAACCAGCCATGGACCAGAGAAAAAAATTCACTAGGCTTATAACGACAAAGAGTTCACCGTTATAAATTTATAATAGAAAACTCTTCGCTATTATAAACCAAACCCTACAACTAGTCGTCAAGCCATTTCTCATCTCTCTTCATTCCCTTCTCCATTTCAGCAAAACTGATTCCTTCCACCATCCATTTTCTTTCATTGCAACCCCCAAACGTCCAATTTCGTGCTCCTATACACAAATTAAAGCTTTTTTAGATCTACACCCAAAAAAATGTCTAGATTATTCAAAAAAAATCGAGAAAGTTCATGCATGGAAACAATAGTTGTAGTGGTGACGGCAGCGGTAGTGATAGCAGTGGAGACGACGTTGGAAAAGGTTATATTATTGTGCAGCACGGTCATGAACATGGAATAGAAGATTTGCTCGAGGCTGCTGAAAATATCGAGCAAGGTGGAGGAGAAGATTAAGGCGGTCGCCGCGGTCGCGGAGGCGTAGGGGTGGTCGAGCGGGCAGGATGGACAAGGGCGTAGGACAGACTTCCGCTAGAGTCGTAGATCTTGATGGATTTCAAGATCTGAACCTTAGTGCGACGAAATTACCTGCTTTCTAAATTTCGCACGCTTCCAAAAGGCGAAGTAGATGTCAGCATACAAACAAGTTCAGTTGTAAGTATTTCTTTATATGATTAAAATAATTACAATACGTTGTTAGTTTAAATTTATAAGTATGATTTTATTTAACTTAAACAGTCACGGAAAATCCATTCATGGGTTTCTTTAGTTAACACGCTTAGATATTTTCATACGTTGGCAAATAAGGATAGAGTCGTAACACTTTTACATGGGCTTGCATTCCATCATTTCTGAGGTAATCTAATGAGCCATTTACTTAAAAAAACTAGTTTATTTATTACTCCGTAATTTAACTTGTTATGTACTCTACAATTCTAGGAATCAACCATGCTATAAAAGGTGATGTGCAATTGTGTTGCTTTACGGTGATATAAAACCACTCACACGTTCCACTTTCCTTGCGATGAGCTAGGAATTACACCGCTTGATTTATCTATGCTTACAGGCATTAGCATTGGAGTGGCCTCTTTTCTATCGTTTTCATATGATGATGCTCGATCGTGTGATCTGGTACTTGTTCGTGATCTTCTATCACACTTTGACGCTTCCGCTGCATCATATCAGGCCGAAGGTGCTATTAGAGTCAGCATTATTCATGCTGCCATGGACTGCATACTCAGTCATTACTCTCCCGATAATGATCGGGAGCTTGCATGATAAATCATTCTATATCTCATGGGTAAATTGTTTTTTGCACCTCGAGCAGTAGTTTAGCGGTCGAGTTTATTGAGGTCGCATCTTATTTGGATTTCGGTGGTGCTGTTCTATATGACTGGGGTACGCCTATTCTTGTGCACTTATACAGATGTCTTGATGTACAGTGCACCATTATGGATGCACAAGTTTCATTACTTGGCTTCTAGGATTTACAACAGTACTGGTATTATGAGTATTCCAAGAATTTTCATTTCGTCACTTTGACTTCATACGCGTCTACTTTTTTCCCTCGTTTGTCATTTTGGTGCACGAACAAAATGGGGCCCATGGATAATGAATCATCATGTTTATTCTTTGCCCACAGCCAAATCGATTTGAGGATGTATAGGCATCAGATTATAGGACATCCATTTCATGATAGTGTATCGATCGGCCTTGATTTCAAAGAGATTGCTAGGATGCTTACCAGGTAGAGATTCCCACTCCTATCTTATCCCTCGACGTTTGGTGCATATTGGTATCTTGTTGAGAGGTATTGGAGATAGCTGTACGACTTTGATGTTATTCCCGATGATCCACATCCTCATACCTATCGCTGTGTATTTTATCCTTCAGAGTAGCTAGACCTGGTAAGAGCAGGAGTTTAGTGGCCGACCGAGACCTCTATTTTTGCTGGTCCATCATAAGTTGACTTCTGGCGTAGATTTTATAGTGGGTCTGGTGATACCGTTACCCATGCAGCGGCGATAGATTTAGTCGGTCCATCTGTTGTACACCATGACATACATCCCTCGGTTGTCGAGGATCTTACCTAGCCCAGTCAGTGGTACTATGAACTGGTCATGTATCGGCTGCTTCTCACTTTGGATGGACCCTGGCAGTTCCTACTATTTGACCTGACCGTTATGTTGACATGTTTCATCCTCTAGCGCACGACCAAGGATCCAACATAAATATCTTATGATGATATATATGATATGCAAACGAGGATCGGACATACAATATATGTAGAGAACAGGCGTAGCCTAGACTACTATGATAGCGAGCTACGTCGGCAGGCAAAGGCAGTAGCACAACTGCAGGCACAATTAGAGGAAGAGCGTAAGATATTTGCCGACATGTGGATGTACTATGAGCATTTAGCTGGCATGAGCGGTAGTGGAAATGATGACGAGACGCATCGTCGTCATACACGTCAACGTACGAATGGGTGATCATATTTATTGCATTTCATTTGTGTTTCTATGTTGTTTGTGTACTTATTCTTTTGTTTTGATGTATGATATATCTACTATATTCGATTTATGTATCGGTGTCATTATCATTTATGTTTCTGTGCCATTGGGGTTATTATTCATGTGATGTGTGATATGTCTGTTGTATTCATTTTATGCATCGGTGTCAATTTTTTTCATGTTTCTGTGTTGTTGGCAACTGTATAGATATTTCCCAAAGGTTAGCATAACATAATAGTACAAACAGTTACATTCATTGGCAATAAACATACCACTTCTTTAACCATATCTAACATGAAGATTGAGGTAACATAAATTCTAACTAACTAGTGGTACACCATTTACTATGAAAGTAAAGATTAAAATCTCCTACAGTTAAAAAAAGAGCCTACATAATTTACTACAGAATTACAGATTCAAAACAACTAGTATAGGTAAGATGAATGAGAATAAGGTTTGGATATTTCCCTTGCTCTCTTCTTCTTATAATTACCAGTTTGGCATTTTCCACTTCTCTCCTTTATGTTTACACACACACACACACACACACACACACACCAGTTTACATCTACTTCTTCACAATCAACTTCTCCTTCTTCACTTCTATCTACATCTTCCTCACATTTACACTTACACCGATGCCATCCCTTCTTTTATTATATCTAATATAGGAGGCTACGTGCCTTCAGAATGTCCATGCATTAAGGCGAATTGGGTTATCGAGTTCAAGAGCGGCACTATGAGGACATCCATTGTGAGTTCCCAGATCTTAGCCAACTAAGACTTTAGGAGAACGTTCAACCTCCATATCAACAATCGGTTGTACAACATCCATATGAACAAGAGATAAGACTTACTATAAACACACAGGAATGCCAGGAAGTCTGTAATGAACAGATTCAGATGGAGTAGGAAGTTAACTCTCCTTCATTACTATATTGTGTTTGCAAAGTGTGAGTTATGTATTCCGTTATGTGAAACAAAAACAACATTGAACGACGCCATTATAGATGCCATAACTTTCCGATTGGTTGCGGTTTATAGGAATGGATTGATGATCCATTCCCTCATCGAGCAGTGGAATATGAAAATGAACTCGAACAAGAACTAGCTGTGCTTCTTAACAGGCTAAGTGCCCTGGAATTTCAACGTGGCAGTGGGCATAACTAAATGTTAAAGTATGTAGTATGTTGAAGTATGTTGTATGATGTGGTATGTTCGAGTATGTCATATGTTTAAGTATGTTTTTTGTATATTTAAGTATGTTGTGGTATGTTGTAGTATGCTGAAGTATGTCATATGTTGTGGTATGTTCGAGTCTTCGTATATTTAAGTATGTCTTTTGTTGTATGTTTAAGTATATTGTGGTTTGTTGTAGTATGTATATTGAAGTATGATGTATGTTGTGGTACATTTAAGTACATAGTTTAGTCTCTAAATTACATCAAACATACACAACTCGTATTACTATAGATGGACATGCATTAAACTAATACAACTCATAGAATACAAGTTACCTAAACTAGCACTCATGGACATAAACCGACCTAGGACACTTGGACAAACACATGGACATACATCATACGTTGACATAGTACTCACTCAAACTATCTAATATAATTCACCCATAAATTGTACGCAGCATGACCAAGAAAGTGTGTTTGATGATCCATAAAATACAGGGAGTCAAAAGTTAATGGGGTCATTTGAAAAACATTATCTCATTCCACCTCAGTTATAATTCTCCAATACTTAGTAAATGTAACAAATGTACTTCTAGTATCCAAATTTCGTCTTCTCAGCCTACATTCTGGATGGTTGTCGTAAGCTTCATTCACGATGACCCAGAAATCTTCATCGACCTCCTCTTCCATGTGTCTTGTATCATCCTGTATATAGGTTTTAATCAACACCAATTAATCATAGGGAGTCCATGTCTAATTTTCCATTTGGAATCCTATGAACCTATCATCCTAATGCTTAGTGTATAAATAGTAATCATGGGGATTGCATTGTAGCGACCTGAAACTAGCTGAAACCAATAAATGACCTATACAAACATACACTGTAGCCATTATTGCCTTTTTCTTTCTAACACTGTAGCTACACTATGCATCCGTATCTCAATCGATGACCTCTGCAAGCATACACTGTAGCCATTATTGTCATATCCTTTCCTACGCTGTAGCTACACTGTGCATCCGTAACTCGGTCAATGCCTCTGCAAATGTACACTGTAGCCATTATTGCCTTGTCCTTTCCAACACTGTAGCTACATTATGCATCCATAACTCAAATCAATGACCTCTGCAAACATACACTATAGTCATTATTGCCTTGTCCTTACCAACATTGTAGCTACACTGTAGCCATTATGGCATTGGTAAATGTACACTATAGTTTTATCAAGTACTACAGACGTGGAGAAAACTGTAACCATTCAATGTTGTGTGATATATTGTCATTTTTATTCCATGTTCTTTTACCTCCTACACTTATATATACTTGCATTCCGATCTACTCCAACATACAATTGCAAAAAAACTAAAAAAAAACAATAAATTAAATTACTTATTTCTTAACAACCATGGACCCTAACCTATACTACCAGTACAAACAAAACATGAATCAAAGCTACGACAATGAACAAGAAATGGACGATGAAATGACCGAGTTTCAAATTCAACAAGCAGTAGTAGGATATTCTTACTTTTTGGTGAAGGATGTAGGAGCAATCGTCGTGGTAGTATATCTGGATGGATTGACCGACGATATATGAGGGACTATAAAGAATGGACATGAAAGGATGATAAAGGACTACTCCATTGGTAATCCAACTTATGATATAAATTTGTTCTGCTGTCAATTACAGATGGGCCTAGATGTTTTCTCTAAAATTTATCTCAAACTTCATGAAACAACCCATATTTCACTTATAGGATAAATGGAGCACTAAAACCTGGGCATTCTCCCCACATCAAAATCTCGGCTGCTTTACGTATGTTAAGCTATGGAACAGCCGGTGATTAGATGGATGAATATTTCAGAATTACATTATCAACAACAATTGAGTGCATGAAGGAATTATGTAAAACAGTAATCAAACAGTTCAATGAGGAATACTTACGAACGCCGGGATTGAATGATATAAACAGAATACTAGCTAGAGAAGAAGTTGGAGATTTTCCAAGTATGCTTGGATGTTTGGATTGCATGCATTGGGCATGGAAAAAATGTCCAATGGGGTGGAAAGGAATGTATATGGAACACAAAAAGGTGCCAACAATGATCCTGGAAGCAGTTACGACCGATGATTTATGGGTTTGGCATGCTTTCTTTAGAGTACCAGGTTTGTTAAATGACACAAATGTTTTAAACCGGTCATACATATTCTCTGAATTGTCTAACGGTCTTTCAACGAATATTACATATAAAGTTGGTAATGTCGAGCATCAAACTGGATATTACCTAGTCGATGGAATTTATCCAAAGTGGAGAACTTTAATGCAAGGCTTTAGGGTGCAAACAAATGATAAAGAGAGCTATTTCACTGAAAAAGTGGCAAGCTACAGAAAGGACATCGAATGTACGTTCGGTGTCTTACAAGCAAGGTTTCAGATTTTACGCAATCCTGCTTGATTTCATGATGCAAGAGTTCCATCTGAAATTATGTATGCTTGTATAATAATTCATAATATGATTGTAGAGTATGAAAGAGGTGGTTATAAAAACCAAAGGAATAATTATCCGTACATGTTTAAGGGTTCTAACAAAAGACTCGAGAGAAACATTAATTCAATGGAGGAATATGTTGCCATGGTACAACATATTTAAGATCAAGCTGCACACTTTCAATAGCGTGACCAGTTGGTGGACCATTTGTGGACACACAGAGAAAGGAATAGTAGGAAACCATGGTCATGCTTATAGCAGCTGCTTATGTAATTGTTGATGAAGTTGTATATTTGCTAGTGTGTTTACTATATTATGTTTTAAAGTTTGTGTTTTGACCATTTCGTGATATTATTATGGAACTTGTTTAATAAAATATTGTGTGACCTTAGTTCAAAATACATAATGGTACAATAATATTAATACAAGCACAACACAAAGACACACATAATCCAAACTACGCATGGAGATACTACAAAGATATAACACAAATACACACTTAAAACAGACGACATAAAGCAACATCAACCAAGTACAATGCAATTGCACATCTAAAACCCATCCCTAGACTTTCCACTTCCGCATCCACTACCTCTAACTTTCTTATAAGTTTCCAACTGCTTGGTTGCTAGTTCTTGCTGCAAAGGAGAAATCCTACTGAAATCACAAGTCATCAGTTTGATATAGTTCTTCTCTCGCATCAAACCTTTCTTCTCCGCATGTGCTCGTCTCTTGAACTCTCAATCTTCCATGATAGCCTTCTGAAACACCATTTCGCTGCGAGTTCTTTGTGTAGAAAAGTTGGCTCTATGCTCTCTTGTTTCTTTAGTAGATGTCTCTAAAGTTCCTACAAATCTTGAAAATTCCATACTGCGCTGCTCCAGCTGAATTGACCTATTTCTACCAAGAGGACGTCCGTCACTCTTTCCAAATAGCGGAGATCATTCTTGAGAACTTGAATCGCTTCCTGGACTTGAATCAGAGTAGTTCATTCTTCTGGCTTTATTTTGCTGTTTGAACATAAAGTTGTTAGGATTCTTCCATTTCGATAAACTGGAGAGAATCTCAAAGCGCTCTTGGAATTTGAATGGTTGACTGTATTGCAGCTGATAAGCCTTACACGATTCTTCAATCTGTAGAACAAATCCAAAATTGTATGAATATACAAAACTAGTCAAACACATTATCATTTCAAAGAAATATAACCCAATATTTTACTTACAATGTCATAAGAAGAGGCACCACTTTGTTGTCTAGTCTAAAACCCGGTAAGTATTTCCAAATAGTTTTGGCATGCAGAGTTCATAACTCCATATCCTCCTCTGAGTGATCCCCATGTTCTATTCAACGTTCTAAGGTGTTGTAAAAATACGTAACTCTTTCCTAAAATTTATGGCCTTTCATATGATTGCCAGAAATAATATCTTGTGAAATGTGTATCCATGGTTTAACAAGTGAAATATATTTTTCAAAAGTAATGTTAACTTGCTTTTTTTGCCATCGGCTGCTACTCCTTCCTCTTTGACATTTTCCACGTCAATGTCTTCTATGCCAACATCTATCTCCGCTGTAACCGATCTCTATGCCGTTTGTAGAAATGCCACTTAACGATTTCCACTTCTTCTTCTTCTTGTTATATTTCGAACTTGAGGGTGAAAGCATCCCTGCAGCGGCTTCTTTATTGCATTCTTTCGTATTTATTGCACCGTCTTCTTGGTTTTCGTCTTCCTTCTCCTTTTTCGAACTATTAACAGTTTCTTCATTAGCAGGAGCCTTGCGTGCATAAGAATATTGCCTTCGTAGATTCTATATTGCTTCACAGTAACGAATCTCTAACTGTTGCACATTAAGATGATGATGTTGTAGTTGATCATTTTGCATCATCAAAGACATGTATGACGAATGATCTTCGTATGCGCCTAAAGGAGGACGTTATTGGTAATATAGTTGCTGAGCAATAGATTGAATGGGAGGAAAGTTAGGATGAGTGCATTGTTGTTAAGGTTGGCGATAAGAGAAGTTCGAATATGGAAAATAGTCATACTCGTGTGATGGACGAAGTCTTTGTTGTTGGTGTAGTGGGCGTTGGTTGGAAAATCCAGTAGAAGGGTATGTGGACATGGGTTTCTTGCTAACAACTTTTTTGACGGAACATTTGAATGAAGAAGATATTTTTAGAATTAGAGGAGGCAGAAGTGAAGATGAGGAGGTGTGAAAGGAGAAGAAGGGTGGTGGAATATATAGAGAGGGATTAAGTGAATGTGGAACATAGCCGTTGTGGTCCACAACGACTATGTTTTACAACGGCAAAATCTTTGCCGTTATAATTTTAAAACAGCGAAGTCTTTGTCATTATACTCACCAGCCTATGTTTAGTTCATTGGCCACAAGATCAATTCAAATTAGCCACTAAAAAGTAAACAAGCCACGCATGGTTGCTCCGTGACTTGTTTAGTAACTGAACAATCCATTGTTGGTTATGCCCTTGTGATATGATAACTTTCCTTTTGAAATAAGTTGGCCTATCATAACTTAACTACTTCTAGATAAGGGAGCTATGCTTTTAGGATATTTTTCTTATTATTATTCACTGTTCAATACTTTTTTATAAATTTTACTATAACATAAGGAAATTAAATGTATAACTATACAAATAACTGTGTTTGGACCTAAGAGCAGGCAATGTTTGGATCTGAAAAATACATCGCAATGAAGCACAAGAAGGAGAAGAAATCATCGTCAATGCTGCCTGGAGAGTATTGAACTATTGTGGACGTTTTCCTTCATATGTTTTTTTCAATTTAGTGTTTTCTTTAGTTTCGATTTTTATATGGTCTTTTAATGTACTTCCAATTTTCCTTTGGAAAACTACTGTTGAACATATATTTGTGCGTTGCTAAAATATAAGTTGGGAAGAACAAAAACTAAAAGCCATAAATATTGATTCATTTAACTGGGTTAAATATTTGTAAAACTTCGTAATTTTTTAGAAACTTATTCAATTTTTTAAACATATTTAAATTTCATAAACTTATTTAATTTTATAGAATTGGTTTACTTGGCTAGTTTATACAAAACTAAGTTAAATTTTACAAACTTTTCTGATACCTGCTATATACCTACTGTTATTCATAAATGAGCCCCATATACTAAAGTTCTGATACCACACACACACACACACACACATATATATTGTAAATATTTTAGCTGTACTACTCATTGATGCAACAAGTTGCTAAATCGTGCACCAACAAGCATCATGAAAAAGAAGGGGAATCCGTTTTGAACTTTAGCATCCATTTTCTTCCTCAGCATTATCGATTCCTGGTTCACCTTTTCCCTTCTTTAACAACAATGTCCTTTTCTTCCATCAATTTTGCTGTAGTTTTTCCTAGTTACGAAAAAATTCAAGTTATAATAGTCAAGCAAATCTTGAAGATTATCTTTTGGTATGAGAAGGCAATCGAGTAAAAAAGAAATATCATAAACAGAATCCTCAGAAATTTTTCATAAGATATAGATAATAAGCAGTAAAATGACCAACCTCTTTTAGTTTTGATTCATAATCACTGATCTTCGAAATAAAGTCTTTTACATCATTCACCTGGACAAAGCATAAAGCAAATTTCAGTTAACTTCATATTATTAACTGTTTTTACTTGTGTCCAGAGGGCGTAAGTAAAATACTAATGGTATAAAAATGATTTCTTGCCATGTTTATATTTGTAACCAGTAATGTGTTCAGTAGTGCATATGATGACGAGTATCACTATTAGAATGGCTTCTAATTGCGGCAGACCTTTGAGTCAGCTAGCGATGGCTAAGAAAGGCCGCCGTCGCTAGGCAACGCAAAGTCCGTACATACAAACAGCACCCGCGAACTAGAAATTCAATTTTCTCTTTCCCACCAAAAAAAAGAAAATCCTCTGTGACATTCCTATTTTTAAATCAAATTTAAATTAGTAGTTAATTTAATTTTTGGAATTAAATTGTGAATTAGTTTGAATTTTTCCAATTAAAATAAGATATTTGTTTATTTATATATAAATTGATTGTAAATTGAAATTTGAATTTGAAATTCAAATATAAATGTATTGAAATAAATTGGATTTAAAACTATATTTTAAAATTAATATAATTTGTTTTCTAATTATAATATATATGTGTGTGTGTGTGTGTATTTGAAAGTTATGATTTGAGATTTATGTAATAATTTTCATAAGGCTATTCTAATTTGAATTCTTGTATATAAGATAAATGTAATTACTTATTTATGTATAATTAAAATTTTAAAATCATTTTCTTTAAAAGGTTATATAAACGACAATAAAGGAAAATGTATTTATTTAAATAGGAAATATAATATAAAGTTACGTTTAAATATTATTAACTAAAAATTTAAAGTGTTTAAAATATAAACATGAGAAAACATATTACAAAATTTAAAAATAAATTTTGTATTATCTAATATATACATATGTGTGTTTATTTATTAAAGTATATTTTTTTTTAAATTAATAAAGGGTTTAAAACACTTTTCCTTTATATTTGTAATAAACAATTTGTGTATATATATATTAATAAACATTTAAAAATATATATATAACATATATATATATATATATGTGTGTGTGTGTGTGTAAAATATATGCTAATATAAAAAGAAAATATATTAAGAATATATTGAAAATTATTAATGCATGAAAGATTGTTGAACCTTGGTTTCAAATTCAAGTAGATTTTTAAAGGGTGAATATTTTGGTTTAAAAGATTAAAAAGTAGAAATTTGTTAAACCATTTGAAAGAAAGGTTTTGGGCTAAAGGTTGTGACTTAACTAAGATCTCATATATCCATATACTTTTAAAATTAAATGCTCATTATTCGGTTTAGCCGGGAGAGGACTTTGTGTCATATAACCCATTCCGAATAGTGATATGATGAAATGGGTAGAATTTGAAGACCGGTGGTGAAGGCCGGGAATTTTCAAAAATGAAAGGATTACCCGTCGAATGTCTTTGCACTGAGTCGCGCTGGTATAGAGATCTCCATATGTGATGAGGAGTCCGATCGGGATTGTGAATACCCGGATTGCAAGGGCTTCTTTGAAGTGCCTTCGGTTCTGTTTGAACCTGGAACAGACTTATATGGATGAGTGTCTAACATTACGTTTTGAGATGTAAAGTTGGTTTCTATCAAATACATTTCTGTTTGGTGGTGGAGAATTTATTCTCTTAGCTTAACACCCTTCTCTGAGACGTACGAGCTCAGAGGTTATGTAGTTGATGGTTACTAATGATACATTCTCAATTTGGTAACGTGGCATACGAAGTGCTGCTGATCATTTGTTGATCAAAGCATGGCTTTTGTGAAAAGCGTAGCTTTGTGGATGAGACCTCATCAGGACCTCACAACCCGAAAATGGTCGAAACAGGAAGGATGCAGCAAGGTTATGAGGGTTGCACCCTTTAGGGTATGTCCATTTCCTTCTCGATAAAAGTGGTATCATGGTATGGAGCCCAGATACTTAACTTATGTGGTTGTTGCAATTATGTTGCTTTGTGGTTGTTGCTGTTGAGGGCCCTCGGATAAAGGTCGGTTACGACCGGGGGATGGCATTACTCGTGACAGTTAGTTACTTAGTTACAGAGGTAACCCGACCTTGTGTTGGCAGAGGCTAGTTAGGTTCTCGGGGGAGGGAGGGGGTCCCTCCAGAGGCGTACCCATATATCCCAGGAAGTTCCTTAGGCTAACCATTTGTTGGAAATCCAATCACCAATACGCGCCTTGTATGGTTTTAGTTGTAGAACCTGCCATTTAACATGGTAGTTATAGTAGGCATACAATAATGGTACGTATGCTGGCTAAGATTAATATTATACTTGCAAATGTTTTCTGCACTATGCACAAATAATAATAACAAAAGGGTTTTGGCGATCGCATTCCGGACCGAATTTGCTTAGTTCAATGTGATGGTGGTTCGAGCTTCTGATTTAGAGGTTTGGCTATGGAGTTGCATTCTATTGGATTCTCTCTTTCTCTTGGAGTCTGTAAAGATATCTTTTCTGCTGTTGTTCTTTCCGCTATTGTATAGATCTCTGATGTTGTTCATTTGTTGAATCACTGTTGTAATCAACTATTATGTATCAATGATATATTCATTTCTTTGTCCGCTGTGTTGTTGTACCTAATGTGTTATAAGCTCCGGCGAACCAGATTCGACGTTTGAATTTGCGGCATTCGAATACGGGTGATGTATTTGAGTGTCGATTTTCGAAGGTCGAGTCAGGGTCATTAGACACTCCTCCTTGCTGCCAGCCGCCTCCTACCGTCACAGCCTTCCATCGCCAATTAAAGCTCTCCAAAGCCTACCGATATGTCCTCCTCTCCAATATATATGGTGTTTATGTATAAACTATCAACCCTAATTTTGAAATTGGCTAATTTAGGGATTTGGAATTGATGATTATATCTTATTAGTTAATGATAATATAGTGTATTAGTTGATTTGGGTATATAATTAAAACCCTAATTTATAAAATTAGTTGATTATGGTGTAGAATTGATGATTATTGCATAATAGTTGATGATAATTAAAAATTTGTTGATTTGGGGATTTTGATTAGTGATTTGATTGTTTACTTTGTAGTTAAAAATTAGGGTTAATTTAAAATCCAAAAATTAGTCCATAATTATTGATTAATATGCTTATTGGTGATTTTACGTAAATGTTTGTTATAGTTTAGAACAATATTTTTTATTGTTTACGTAAAAAATAGTGTATAATTATTGATTAATATGCTACTAGATAGGTACGGTTAAACATAAGTAATATTTTTTTAATTAATTAAGGTGTGTAAATTATAAGTGTTAGTTGTTAGTATAAAATAAATTTAATTTAATTTGTTACATGTGTTAACTTCTAATTTCAGTTTGCAAAATCGATAAATTAAAATTTTAAATAGTTAACTGAATTTTGAAATACGTTATAAAATTTAAAATTTATTAAATAAAATATTTAAATGGTTGAATGAATTATATAATTTTGAAATGAGCAAAACAACAACAAATATTGTACTAAAATCGATTTTATAAAAAATAGGAAATGAATATAACAACAAGTATTGTACATGAATCGATTTTGGAGAAAAAATTAAGAAATGAATATAAGAACAACAAATATTGTACGGAAATCGATTTTGTAAAAAAATTAAGAAATGAATACAAGAACAACAAATACTATACTAAAATCGCAACAAATACTATACTCAAATCGATATTGTAAAAAAATAAGAAATGAAATGACAACAACAATATTCTTCTAAAATCGATTTTATATATAAAAAAGAAATGAATATAAGAATAGTAAATATTCTACTGAAATGGATTTTGTAAAAAATTAGGAAATGAGTATTACAATAACAAATGTTGTACTGAAATAGGTTTTCTAAAAAGTTAATAAATGAATATAACAACAACAAATATTCTACTGAAATCAATTTTCTAAAAACTAAGGAATGAACATAAAAACAAATAAGCATTAAGTATTATTCTAATAAATACGACAACAACAACAATTTAAAGTCTTTTGATCCAAAAGGCTTTAATTTATTTAGAAATACAACAGTGGCAACAATACATTCCTTAGATGTAAAGTTATGCGTAGAATAGAAGTGAAGTGAAGTGATGTCGAAATCAGACAGAAGTGTGGTGTATAAAGTCTTTAGTCCTGAAAGACTTTAATTTGTTTTTGACAAAAGTGTGGTGTATGAAATTATTAACATATATTTTTAAATTAGGAACAATGTTCGATTATTTTCTCGACCGTATTTGGATGTATGAAGTCAGTGCTGGTATGAAAGGTTTAATGAAGGAACATTTTTAAAACGGTGTACAAGAATTTATTTGATTCGCTATATCTAATAATTGAAATAACAAAGAACTTCAATGCCCTTGTCGTAAGTGCCAACATTTGAATCATTGGAAACCAGACACAGTTAAAGTACATTGTATAAATTTGATTTTGTGCCAAATTATTATTTGTGGGATCATCATGGAGAACATATTGCACATACACCTGAATCTGTAGCGTTAGAGGGCAATCAGGTTACGACGAACCCAATAGAAGATATGGTGGAAGATGCAGCACGATCAATGTTCCCTATTGTCCAAGTTGATGACCAAGATGTAAACATCAAAGAAGAACAGAATATGGGAGCAATTTTTTTTTTTATGATTTACTGGATGCTGCTAAGAGGCCGTTACAGGATGGTTGTAAAAGTGGAACCGAATTATCAGTAACCGCCGAATACATCACTATGAAATCAAAATTCAACTTTACAGAAGCTGGATTTACAATAATTGTACAAGCTGCAAAACGACATATGCTACCTCATAATTTGATGTGCGATAGTCATCATAATGTGAAAACACTTATGTTGGCTTTTGGTCTGCCGTACCAAAAGATAGATACATGTATAGAAGGCTGTATGATGTATTGGAAAGATGGCATTAACCTTAGAAAATAAAAAATATGCAACGAGGAAAGATACAAACCAAGAAAAAAGAAAGGAAAAAAAGTTCCATACAGGAGAATGAATTATTTATTATTACTTCTAGACTTCATAGATTATATGTGTCTTCAGCCACGGCATGTCATATGCGATGGCACAGTGTGAGAACACAAGAAGATGGAACTTTGGCGCATCCATCTGATGGAGAAGCATGGAAACATTTCGATAAAACATACCCTGCATTTGCTGTAGAGAGTTGTAACATGAGACTTGGTTTATGTATGGATGGATTTTCACCATTCTCTCAGTTTGGTAGTAAATATTCATCTTGTCCTATTATCATTACTCCGTATAATTAACCTCCATGGATGTGTATGAAAACTCCATATATATTTTTGATTGTTGCCGTCCCTTGCCCTAATAATCCAACACAAGGAATCGATGTTTATTTATAACCATTGATAGAGGAGTAGAAAAAACTATGGTAAGAAGGAGTTGAAACATATGACATTTCGAGAAAAAAGAATTTTCATATGTTCGCTTCTTTGTTATGGACTATTGATTATTTCCCTACATATGGGATGCTTTTAGTTTGGAGTACATCCAGTCATCTAGCTTGTCCTTATTGCATGGAAGAAACACAAGCATTTTCTTTATAGTATGGAAAGAAAATTTCATGGTTTAATTGTCATCGGTGTTTTCTCCATCCCAATCATACTTTTGGAAGAATATAAAAATTTAAAGCTAACGGAGAAGAGAATATGCAACCATCAAAGGTTTGTTTAGGCGAAGAAATATATGAGATTGTGAAGGACTATCCGAAAATACATGAAACTGCAGTACATACTAAAATTCCAGGATAATCGAGCATTCATAATTGGTGCAAACAAAGTATATTTTGGGAGTTACCATATTGGAAAGATCTCTTACTACGACATAATATTGACGTGATGCATAATGAAAAAAATGTGATTTATAACTTGTTTAATACTGTTACGAATATAAAGGGCAAAACTAAGGACGATTTGAATTCGTGACTTGATATAGTACCTTTTGTAAATGTCCGAACTTCATATGAAGCCCGATGATAGTAAAAAATCCAAAGCATACTATGAACTAGACAGCAAGCAAGTAAAACTCTTGCTAAAGTGGGTGGAAGGGCTAAGATGTCCTGATGGGATTTCTTCTAATCTCCATAGATGTGTTGACTTTAAAAACAATAACTTAGTGGAATGAAAAGTCACGATGGCATATCATGATCGAATATTTATTATCGGTTGTTTTTCAAGAACTATTGCCTGTAAAACTGTGTAGTGTTATAATATAATTAAATATGTTTTATAAACAACTTTGTTCAACAACGTTAAAAGTCGACTGTATACGAAAACTTGAAATAGAAATCCTTATACTGCTCTGCAAATTAGAGAAAATATTTCCGCCAGGTTTCTTTAATGTAATAGAAATTGGCGTCTTAACACAGGTTTTAGAACTGACATAATATATACAACCCATAGAAAAGTTTTTTTTTATTCAAATGCAATTAGTTTAGCAATGTTCCTAGTTCTGGAATCAATGTGCACAAAGATTATAATCTTATTGAAATAAAGCACACCTTTCACTATTATAAGTATGATCCTTTCGTATTAGCCAATCAAGCATTACAAGTTTATTTTGCTCTGTATCCATCCTTAAAAGGAGATAAAGCAAATTGGTCGGTCGTTTTTAAAACAAAGACAAGATTTACATTTGATGGAATTAATATTCCAGACGAAGCAGCGTATCAAGCGCGTCTTGAGCTAAATGATGAAATAGTAATAACTGATGATATTGATGTAGTGTTGTTGAACGATGAATCAAATGAATTATAGAAGCCTTTGAGAGCATAGAAGAAAACGACGTAGAGTACGAGATTGAGTCTGAATCAGAAAAAGATGAGAATGATAATTCTAAATGATGACTATGTTGTGAGCTATATATCGGTTGTTGTATATTGTGTATTATGAGTTTCCGATGTTATATGTTAATAATGATGACTATGATGTGAGCTATGAATCGGTTGTTGTATATTCTGTATTCTGAGTTGTTGATGTTATATGTTAATAATGATGACTATGTTGTGACCTAGTTTTTTGAATTCTATGAAATGATATATTTTATCACTACATGAAATGATTTGCTTGTAGCAGATATGTCTTTCAAAAGACATTCCATTAGATCTCAGCCTTCTCCTTCTCCGGGCGCGGGTGCCAGTGGCACAACACCGGATGCATGTCCAATGGCAGAGGTTGTCCCTAAGAGTGCACGGTAAGTATCAAATTTATTTCCTTTTTTTAATATTTAAAATTATAATAATTAAATTCCTATGTTAAAATTTATACAGGGGATTTGAAGTTGAGCTTTTGGAATACATCCTACAGGTATCCAAGAAGGCCTATATGAGTCGGATGTCCGGATGCTGGCCTCATTAGGATGACATCCCAAACCATGTTAAGAACGCTGTATGGGCCGATTTGATGGTAAGTATAAATTATAATTCATTTGGAAAACAATATAATTAACATAATTCTAATTAATTTCAATATACAGGCCATCGTCCATGTCGATCCGCAGGACATGGATGTATTTGCAAATCACTAGAACTGGAGGATGCGG
Source organism: Allium cepa (assembly GCA_030765085.1). NCBI lineage: Eukaryota > Viridiplantae > Streptophyta > Magnoliopsida > Asparagales > Amaryllidaceae > Allium > Allium cepa. The sequence continues at coordinate 1,017,249,958 of CM060945.1, forward strand.
AAAAATTATAGGGACACCCTCTCCAAACATTTGGGCCGAATTTCTCCAGCTGTAGGAAACCCCTAAAATGAAACTTAGTTATTTAATTTCATATTGTTATTATAATTTTTTAAATTTCGTATATTAGTTGCATTAAATTAGTTAAACATGTCTTTAAATTTATAGGATCTATCAGCACGAAACAGTGCAAACATAAATAAAAATCCTGCTTTGCTCCATGGTGGATCTAACTCCTTTCGGCAACATCGCACAGAGTTGGTATGTTTCGCAATTGCGTTTATAAAGAGATGTAACATTATTTAATCATATTTGTATCATTGTTCATTAATCGTATTTTTAACATTATTTAATCATATTTGTAACAGCACAGGAAGTTAAATCGTGAGCATAGATGGCTGAGGTCTTCACAATGATGCACACCGTCGAGCAAAAAGATGAGGAAGGCAATGTTTCATATATTTGGATTGATGATAAATCTCAATCAATAATGGTAAACATGCTTAATTGTTTTCTTTCAAACTTCAAAACTTCAAAATGTAATTTTTATTGTGGCAAAACTTTATTCGTGATCGTAGGAAAGATATGACACAGAGCATGCTTGAGTGGCACAATCCACTAGCCGTCAGTTAACCTTAGAGGAGTAAAACAGTATACAAGATGCTTTGACTGACCCTCCTTCGCGAAATAGACGTTACGGTTTTGGAAATCAGGGGCTAAAATGCTTTATTAACTAATATATAAGCAATATTTAATATTGAGCATATATTTTAACCCACTATCAATAATTTACAGGCCATGATGATCCAGTCATCGTACATGATATTCCAGGCTAAAGAGGAGATAACTCAATTGAAACAACAGCTAAGGAGATCAATGATTGGAAAAGGGGTGGGGATTGGTGCGGCAGCTAGATGAGAATATTGCAGCATACTTAGCTGAGCACTGAAAATGCCGGGGGAGGATGATGACGATGAGGATGATGAGTAGGTATGACCGTGTTTCTGATGGATTTTGATCATGTTGTTTTGTACATATGTGACATGTGTTACATTTATGGATTTGATGCTTGTTTGTTGATTGGGTTGTTTGATGGATTAGTGGATGTTTTGTTTGATGTACATGAGTTGGTTGGGATGTTTTGTTTGATGTACATGCGTTATATAGTTGATTATGTATGATATGTATGAGATTATATGATTCTTGGATTGGTAGTAGTTGTGAAATTGAGTATATATGTGTTGTAAAAGAGATGGAAGGAGACTTATGCGTTTGGATGGCCCAAGGAGGAGTTTGGTGCAAAAAAATGGTTCCAGATTAGCGACGGTTAGTGACACGCTAATGGTTCCTAGTTAGCGACGGCTGATTGGTCCCAGGTTAGTGACAACTGGTGTCGGTTTGCGACAACCCTTTAACTTCTAGGATGTTGCCACGAGTCCACTTAGCCGTCACTAAGCATCGCTAATATGGCGATAGAGCCGTCGCTTTCTCAGTTGGTGACGGGGTAAATAGCGACGGCTAGTGACGACTGCCGATGCCATTTTGTTGTTGCTATTTACTATTGTTCTTATAGTGTATTTTATACGTTAAATGAATTACATACATGAGATGGAGGGAAATTCTCAATTCCACTTACTGATGCTTGTATTTTTAGGAAGGATGCTTCTTTCACATAAGTGGATTCATTTGTTGATTCTTCATTCAATGTTTGATTACTTATTATAATACTGGAGATTGAGATGGACTGACAAGAAAAATCCTTAACTTCTTTTCTTCAATATATCTTCCATTGTCTTTTAAGATCTGTTAAAAAATAAAACGTTAAATACAAAGCTAAATGTGATAACCTGGATTTTGGGATATCCGTATTTTATAATTAACTGGATTTAATTAGTAGAAATACTGATTTATAAGTTAAATAAATAATTTTGGTAATAAAAATATATATTCAAATAAGTATTGGTTTGATAATCCTCCCAGTATAATTATTTAAATTGGCAAAATTATTTTTTTCCAAACAATAATAATAATATGTTGTTTATATATATAGATAAAATAGATTTTTAATAAATTATCATTTACAAATTAAATTTGTGTTTGTTTATATATATATATATATATATATATATATATATATATATTTGAGTTGATTCTAAATTGGATTTTAAAATTTAATTTGAATTTGAAATTTCAAAAAAAATAGATATCTTAAAATATTTTGGATTTAAAATATATTATATATGATTTTATTTCTTTTATATAATTGGTTTTATATTATTTTCTTTAAAATAGTTATTTATATAAATTAAGATAATGTATTTGCTTAATAGAAATATATATAAGTTTTATAAAAATCATTTAAAAATTCATTAATTCAAGGAAATTACACTTGTAAGTTAAGTGTATATAGTTCAATAAATGTAAATCAATTAATTCATGCTAGGAACAAATGGAAATAAATTAAACAAGTGTCATTTTGTCGTTTTATTTTCAAAAATAATAAATAAAATTAAAACAAGTTTATCAATACATCCCTACATCTTTTGTCTTTCATTTTCAAGAGAATTTTTTTTACTCAAACCAAAACTTGGAAAGAAACTAAAAACCAGGAAATAAAATTTAAGTTTCGGTTGAAAACAAATTCAAAATTAAATCAAGCAACAAACTCAAGTCTAAAAGCAAGATTAAACCAAGATCTGATCATCTCAATAACTGATTCAAGTTCAAAACTTTCAAAATCTGGAAGCAAGAAATCAAACAGTTAGCTCAAACATCAACGAAATCAAGTTACAGATCATAATCAAACAACAGTTCAATGATCAACATTCAAGTTCAGTTTTCAGATTTTCAAAACCTGCTCTGTTCAAACAAAAGAGGTGAGTAAAAAAATTTGTTTTAAAAAGCTTTAAATCTGTTTAAAACCTTGATGCATGCAGAAAACTTGAGTTTGAATAGGTAATAATGGTTTGCATGTTGGATTTAATGATATATGTATATATGTATGTGGATATCTCTGTGTGCATGTCTGTATTCAAGGTTGTGCTATGTTCTTAAATTACTGGATGCAAATAACATTCAAAACGATCAATTGTTTTAATCTTTGATCTGTTTTATGTTATAATGTTTGAACAAAATTTGTTTAAAAAACAAGATTTAAATTTTAAAAATATTTAAAACAATAACTTAAGACAGTATCAATCAGGATTTATTTATTACAGTAAAAACTTGATTTTATCAAAATTCCAAATGGAATAAATTAAAGATTCATGTGTATAATCTGATGTATCTTTGCAAATTAGGATTTTTAAAATGAAAATCAGGATTTTTAGTTGAGTTTTGAATGAGAATTTTTAAGATGATTAGAAAATAGGTTTCGACCTTTTTTTTGGCAATTGACGAACTTTTGGTGGTCGGAGTTTTTGTCGAAGCTAGAGTGGTGATCGGGGATGTCGGGAAAAATGCCTGGAGGGAGTATAGTTCGTCGTGGTGTCGGCGATTGGGCGAACTAGGGTTTTAAAACCCAAAATGGTTGAGATCGGAAATTTCATTGCCGTGGCGTCTCTAGGTGATCGAGTTTCACCAGAGATTAGGAGATGGTAGCATGGAGGCCGGTGAGGGTGTGGCCGGAATTTGGGAGGTCCTGGTGGTCAGCGTCGACTGCCCGAGGCTGGTTTCAGGCAAGGGTTGGTTTCCAGTTTGACTTGAGAAGCTCGTTTTTGATTTAGGGCTTGGGATGAATTCTGGTTCGTTGGAATCGATAGTAGAGGTGATCGAAGTCTCGCCGGAGGTAGAGTGGGTCGCCGGAGCGCTACCGTGGCACTATACACGTGCACGATTCCTGTGAGTCTGTTTGTATGCGAGGTTGTTTGCCTCGTGTCGAAGCTTGGGAAAAGTGAAGACGGGCTCAGGTTAGTTTTCGAGTTCGCGTGAGGGATGGTATCATATCAGTGTTTTTGTTTTTAAATTTTAGACTAAGTTTTTCTAGAAAAAAAAGAATTCTCGGGGCTGAACTCGGGTAAGTGCCGGGTTGAACCCGAAGCGATTAATGTTATATCAATTTTATAATTTAATTATAAATAAGTTTTTAATTTAAAATAAAACAAGTTTAAATCTATTTCTTAAGTAAATTCTTTATATAATAAATGTCTTAATTAATTGTTTAAGAAGTTATAATTTGTTTAACTTAAATTTGTTAAGTTAATTTTTAAGTTATTTTAAAAACTTAATTTAGAAATATAATTGAGTGTTGATTAAAAGATAAATGTTTAAATTATATGATAATTAAGTAATCAGTTAAGATAATGATTTACCTTAAAAGGAAATTAAGGTTTCAATGATTTGAGATTAATTAATAAAGTAATTTAAGTATAATTAATTAATTTAAATTAATTAATGATTAAGGATTGATAAATTAATAATTACGAGTTATAACTTAATTAATTTGAGGCTAATTAATTTGTAGTTAAGGATTATTAATTAGATAGTTATAAATTATTAATTAATGATTATAGGTTAATTAATTAGGTAATTAAGTTATAATAAAGCATTAATTAATTAAGTAATTAAAGATTAATTACTTTAATGATAATTACTTAATGTGAGTAATTAAAGAATTAATCTATTGAGGGTTAATTAATTTAATTAGCAATTGAAGGTTAAATTAATTAATGACCAAGGTTAATTAATTGAGGATAATTAACCAATGGGATATTTACTTGATGAAAGTAACTAAAGGTAAATTACTTAAGGGAAGTAATTAAGGATTAATTACTTAGTGTAGTTAATTAAAGGATTGATTAATTAAGGAAATTAATTAATGGTTAGTCAATTAAAGAGTGTGATTAACTAAAGGATAATTAATCTACATAAGTGATTATAGGATAATTAATTTAAGTAATTAATTAAGGATCAGTGTAATTAATATGAATGGGAGGTTAATTAAGTTGAGTAATTAATTAAGGGTTAATTACTTATTTGAGTAATTAATTAAGGATCAATGTAATTATTATGAATGAGAGGTTAATTAATTTGAGTAATTAATTAAGGGTTAATTACTTAATATAATTAAAATTAATCTAGGGTGATTAATTAAGATGGATAATTAAAAGATAATAAATTAATTGGGTTATAATTGATTAGTGTTAAGGAAAGGGTATTTAGGCGATTAAAGTTAGTAACTAATATTAATTAGAGATAAATTAAGTTAATTAGGAAGTGATCAATCTTGCTTATGAATGATTGAATGATGTTAAATGCCTTGAATTGGTTGACATCTCTGATATGAAATGTTTTGTGATATGATATGTTTGGGTGGACAGTGATAATGTGGTTATCTATCGATAATGAATTGCTGTGTAAAAGTGACATCCTGTATTTGAAGCTGAATTGTATTTACTTGAATAACTTAGGTTAAGATGACATTGGATTCGAAGAGGCCGAGGTCGGGTATCAGTAAACACCCGAAACCACTTCGGTTTGAAATCTGTTGTTATTCTTTAAAGATTTGATATGTGTAAGCAATAGGCTGGAATGGAATAATTTAAGCAAACTGGACCATTGAAACTAAGTAAGGGTACTTAGAGGTTGATTGTGAAATAAATTTTATGCATTAGAATTTCATTGTTAGATGGGTTTACTCATGGAGGTTTCCAGCCTGACTCGGGTGTTACTTTGATGTAATGCTCGAGTCAGACCGAGTATTACAGATTTTCAGGTTAGGACGTTCTAGAGCTCAAGAGACGAGCTAGATGGCAGGAACGTATGGAGGTTGCCGCTGTATATTCGAGAGTTGTTATGATATTAGTTTGTGACAGGTTGATATAACTGTCTAGTCTTTTGTAAATGATTGTAACTCAGATATATTGAATGTAAAGTAACAATTGTAGCTCTTCTTTGTATAAATGCTATTATTTGTTATTATATTTTGATTTGCTACGAATGTGAGATGTTGTTGTTAGTTCTTCTTTTCTCTAACAATCTGGAATTTTCGGAATTGAAAATTTCGGGTCGTTACACTAAGTTATAGATATTAACATATTACCGTGCTAGGTATGATGTCCTCATCTGCACTTCCATAAGGAAAAGTTATATTTTGAACTAAAATTTTATCTTTTAGTTGCATACCAGTTGGAGCAGTCTTCATTACTTGCATAACAACTGGCCATCTTAGAGTCTCTATCTTTGACTTGCATGGCTAATTCCACTTTCGTAATATGTTTACCATGTTTGAATACATTTAGGTAGTGTTTAGTTTAAAAACGAATTTTGCGTTTTCGGTTTTCAATATGTATGTCAAATATAAGAAGAATGAAGGGACGATGGAGGAGATGAAAGAAAGATGGATGGGTGAAGGAAGGGGATAGAGGAACGATGGAAGAATGGGTTATTTCATGTGATTGTGTTTTTTCCAAAATACGGAAAATTAAAAAAAATTGTTCTCTATTTTGTATGTTGACTTCGTTTTTTAAATTGGTCGTTTTTCGCAATATACATACATCATATGCATTTTTATATGGACGAAAACCCGAAAGTAAAAATAAAAAAACCAAAGATAATTCATTCTTTGCTTAAAATTTGCAAATCCAAACTTTCCCATCATCCACAACCTTCAACACTTTGTAGAACCCCGAACTGAAAACCAGACTTCATCTCCTCTACCATAAGAACTCCATCATCGCAATCTTCGGCAGATCCACACTACATCACCAGATCCACAACCTTTCACCTCCATATCGACACCGCAATACCAATCCACACCAAATCCCTAGAAATTTTTTACTTCACTATATGGATCCCTCTATTTGCTTAATCTAGACCCAAACCTACTATCATAATTGATACTAGAACACCAACGCATAATTTTACAAGCAGCAACATCACCCAAGCAAACTCAATTTAACACCAGGCTTTAGATTTTAGCACCAATCGAGTAAGTAACGGATCAGATCTCGAAGATAATAAGTGGCAACATAAATATTGGTGGAAACAGCAAGCTTTAGTGGATGGGATGCGTCGATCTATCGAAGGTAGGTACAATTTTAAGGAGTACGAATCTGTTTCGAGTGCGTAGTTTTAATTAGGTTAATGTAGTGAACGAGTGTGGTATATTTGAGAGGTAGGTTACAGAAGGGGTTAAAAAACAAGGGTACTTTACCATGGTCTGAAACCATTGTAAAATTGTCACGGACCTGAATTGTTGTCACATACTTTGCAACGGCTAGAGGTCGTGGTGAAATTGCCGTGACTCAAGACCGTGACAAATTTTGTATATTAGAGTGTGGTAAAATGAACAGTATGGTATAATAAGTTAAGAATAATTATACTTAGAGGTTAAGTGGATGTTAACATTAACGTTAAATAACAATTAAAGGAAGAAAATAATTTAGCAACGGTAAAAAGTTATCGTCTCCAAAATAGGAAAGCGGTTGACAAGTTGACCATGACCGGTCGAGTGGGAGATGGCGGTCGACATTGCCTATAAGTGGAGGCTAGGGTTTTGGTTGTTTTAACGTACCAAATTTTAATATTTTAACCAACCTTCATCTGACGGTTCTGGTTTGTTCCAACCATTATAAATAAAAGCCTAGCCCCCTCATTTTTATTCATAAAATATTTTACAAACATTAGCGAAGCTCTGTCAGTTCGTCTCATCATAGATTCAGACAACTCTATTAGGGTTCAAAAGAAATCTATATATCTATCTATTTATATTGTTTGTTTTCTTAATCTATTCTCCTCCAAACCTCTAATTTTCTAAATCAAACATATATACAAATCTCTTGCTCTATATATATATATATATCAAAAATAAGAGATATGAAAGAGTTTATTGAGGGTGTGTCAAATCCAAATGATGGCAAAGAAAAGGATCTTTGCATGCTGAGATTCTTTTTTTTTTCATTTTAGTAAATGAACAGTGTAGTTTGGTTTTGATATATGCCTTGGGGAGTTTTGGATTACAAAAACATCACATTAAAATCTCCAAAATTTCCCCAAAGCGAAATGCCAATTCATAAGTTGGAATTTTATTTTATTTTGTATTAAAATAATGCAGTTTGTGTGGATTTGGTTATTTATATGTTTACCTTTTATTTCACTTTTTATTCTATCTCTTTGGATTAAATTAGGTGATTTGATAAAGAAATGGTGTATAAGGTATGAATTTTATTCGTAGTTTGCACTATCTGTTTCTTTAAATTGTATAAAAATTTCCTTGTCTAATTTCATGTAAAAAGGAGTTGAATAGAGCGTCAATCGATTAAATTGAAAGTTTTTATTACCATTTTTCATTCCATTATTTTACTATAAAATAAGTTGGAGTTGGATTCGAAGTATGAATCTATTGGTTTGATTTTGATATATTAGATTTATGGTAAAACTGCTATTGTGGAAATGTGACTTGTATAACTTTGGTAGATTTGTTATTTGAACGTTAGTTTAGGACGTAATCGCCACACGCATAGAAATTGATAAATGCATGCATGTTTATGTGTGTGTCTATATGTATAAACTAGCGTAAACAAAGTATAATTAAATCGTATTAATTATATAGTCAACTAAGTTAATAATTACCATTTAAACCCCCCTTAAGAAAGTATTCAATTAGGAGAAATATAAAGGATTTTTTATAAGGCTTAAATAATAAATACTATGAGATGTGTGATAATACACTTAGAGAGTATTATGAAACATGACTAAGTTATAGGGATGCGAATTCAGTCAAAAATACACAGTAGACTGCCTAGTTAATTTGGCTACCAACATTATGACTTTGGGGCTAATGTAAGTCATCGCCTATAATAAGTAAATACGGATGACGTGAGGTTAGTGACAATTCTATAGGATAAATCTTCCCATCTAACCTACCTACCACTTCCTACGAATAGTCAGACTAATGTGAGACGTCTCTATGGGGTACAAGCCATAATACGAAGGACCTACTTCAAAGATTGGAGGTATTAAGTGGTTGCTTGGGGAACCACCTATTTCCCTTATATGAAGTATTAAATGGTCAAGGTTAGGTTTAGGCACGGTTAAGGAAATCTCGGAAAGGTCCGCTTTATGAGAAGTATTAAGTGTCCGAAGAGATTTCCATGCAATGTCAGCTAGATAGGTACCTATGAGGAGTCCGCCTTGGGAATAGATCTTAAATGATAGGGGCCTAACTTAATTGAGGTCTTAAATGGTCATAGTCTGCCTATTTTCCATTAAAAGGTATTAAGTGGCTTGGTTCCTATCTCTCGCATTGGTAGACATTAATAACGATGGTTATGGCTTATTGATTATGGAAGAACCTACTTCAGGGATTGAAGGTATTATGTGGTTATTTAAGAACCCACATCTTTCCCTGGTATGAAGTATTAGATGGTTTTGAATATAGTTAAAATGTGAAAAACGTACCTTATTAAATTATACCGTCCAAGTACTTATATGGAAAGGCTTGAAATTTTCTATTCACGAGATAATGTTGTACCGATTCCCTCCTCATTACAACAAAGGTAGGGGAGGGGAGGATGATCAAGATGGAGATGGCGATGAGAGAAGCTTATGGAAGTAGTCTGTTTATCTATTTATGCTATTTTATGGTGTACCCATTTGAAGTTAAAAAGTTATTTTTTAACATGATTATGTAACGATTGTTGTTGACATGGTTTGTGACAGTTGGAATTTGAAATAAACTAGGTACAGTTTTTGCTATTACATTTTATCCTTCCGCTGTGAGTTCCGTGTGAATAGAAAAATAACCCTGTATTGTTCTTTTTACCTACCAATGGCCAGCTTTAGAATTGGTTTAAGTTTCAATGAGTCTTTTCTAGGTTGTGATTCATGTCATTTTCGAGGTAGGTTGTTGCATCAACAGTTTGACCAAGCTGTTTTAAAGTGCCCTTTTTCAATGGTTGGAGCAGGCCTCATCCTAATATATAACTCCACCATAATGAGAACCCCAAGCTCAGGCCACATCTTAGAGCATACTTAGGTCAACATTGCATCATATTTGTCTCATCGAACCATCAGCCTCGATACCATGTTGTAATATTTTCAGCACCTCCTTGGATTTCTGCTATGCGGGCACTTCATTTAATGTAGAAGAGGCAAGACCACTGGACGAAGCTCTATGGATCCAGCGTCATGGTTGGATATCCCTACATCCCTTTAGAGCATATATATTTTCAAGACAATATTTATTGTACCAAAAGGAAACCCTTATTATTACTTGCTACCAACCCATATATATGCTATCTTTTAAAGATATTTGGCAATGTGGGACTAATCACTACGCACCCACTCTAATACAATGCATGTCATACTAACATTGACATCTAGGTTAATGGCCATAAAATATGTATATAACATATCAGAAAACTTAATGAATGCAATTCTTAGTTTATGTAAAGAAATATTTCCGCCTAATAATGCGTTAGCAGTGAACTGGCAATCATTTAAAAAAGAGGACTCTTTCTTTCGATTGCCATATGAAAAAATTAACATGAGTTCAGATGATGCATGATTTATTGGAGGGAAGATAAAATTTCGACGTTGTGTAAATTCTATAATCAATGTAGATATAATTCGAAAAAAACTAGTGGTAATGGTATACCTTTCACCAAATTCATTATTTACTAATTAAGCCTAGGTTGCAATGGTTATATGCATCTACTACTACCGTGAAACACATGCGATGGCATAGTGGACAATGAAAAGAAGGTATTTTATGTCATCCTTCAGATGGATAAGCATGGAAATTTTTTGATCATATACCATGATTTTGCTAAAGAATCCTGTAACGTAAGACTTGACTTATAACGTAGGATTTTCCACCATTTGCTTCATTTAGTAAACCTTATTTAGCATGGTTATTTAATCTAACACCTTACAATCTCCCTCGATATATGTCTGTGAAGAGTACATACATGTTTCTAATTGTAATTATTTCCAGAATTAAAAAATCAAATAAACATGACAGACGTGTATACTTGTACACTTTGGTTGATGATGTGAAAAAACTATGGATAAAGGCATTGTTACATACGATGTTTCAAATAAAGAACATTAGAGTACTTGCTTTTTTGTTATGGACAATAAGCGATTTTCCTATATATGGAATGATTTCTTCATGGAGCACTAGTAGCAAATCCTCTTGTCTTGTTTGCATGGATCTGGAAAAATCATTTTGACTTATAAATGGTGGCAAACTATGTTGGTAGGATCGACTTTATCATTTTTTGCACAAAAATGATCATTTTACATTTGATAAGAAAAACTTCATATGAAATACAACTATTATTTTATAACCACCTATCATTTTGAATAGCGAACAAGTGTATGAGCTCTTGTAGGATGCCTTAAATATACGAGATAGGAAAAAACCAAAAATTCATAGTAAAGGAGAGTTTCACAATTAATGCAAATAAAGTATATTTCGGAAGTTACCATAATGAAAATACTATACTTTAATCGTACCGAGCTTAAAATTGATTGCAAAAGACCAAATTTCAAACGTTTTTCTTGTAATGAGTAGAAAAATAAGAATCAACAAAAACTGTTGGAGTGGGCTCAATATTCAAAATTTCCATATGGAATTGCAAAATCCGAGGACCAGTGCAATAAAGATGGATGTCTTTATTTGAGACGTACACATAGTGCAAGTAGGATTTACATTATTTTGTAGTTAACATAATAATTATATAATCGATAACTTTTTTGTACATTTCGTATGAAGTTATCTAGGCAACGTTAAAAAGAGGCGAAACAAAATGCAAGTGTTGAAGGTCCAACCTATCAAGCATACATTGTCGAAGAAGTAACCATATTTTTTAGTTATTATTTTGCAAAACCATGTTAAGCTAAGTTATAATTGCGATTTTCGTAATGATGATGCTATAGCGAGTAACTTGATATTTCTCCTTTTGTTTTTCAAAAATATGGACGTCGGTTTGGTAAATGGGAGGATGGATGTTTTCAAATACTTAAAAGTTTTCCATAGCTAGAATAATAGTGCTTCTCAATTGTGAAGAATTATAGGATCTTATTAGGTTTGTAAAATATATGTAACATTCCTGAATTTTAGCCGAGTTTAATTTGGCAATTAATTTAATTTTGGAATTAAATTGTGAATTTATTTGTGAATTAATTGGAAAATTTCCAGAATAAATTAAAATTTAGATTATAAATAGAATTTTGGTTTGAAATGTAAGGATAAGTATTTCATAAATAAAATTGGAATTAAAAAAAATAAATGTATTGAAAATAAATAGGATTTAAGGCTTTAAGATTTATAAAAATTTGTTTTTAAATTTTAATACATATTAATATTTGGAAAATGTAATTTGAGGATTGATGTAATAATTTTCAAGAGATTTTTTTAGTTAAATTTTCTCTTATATATATATGAATAAATGTGATTATCTATTTTTAAATCATTGCAAATATAAATAATGAGAAATGTATGAATGAATATATATATATATATATATATATATATATGTGTGTGTGTGTATATATATATATACTAAATTAAAATTAAGATTGAATGTGAGAAACAATTGAAATAAATTTTATTTGTGCAAATGTAAATAGATAAAAAGACATAAACATTTTAAAATGTAGGCATATGTTGAGATATGAAAATATATTTGCATAAAGGGTTAAAATAAAATTTACAAAAATATTTGAATTTGGGATAAAAACATAATTTAGTTCACATGTGACATTTGTAAATAAAATAAAAATATGCAAATACATGTGTAAGGAAATTTAACTATGTAATAAAATGGGACAAGTGGCAAAGGAATTATTTTCTTTTGAATTAAATTTGAAAACATGCAAGAGACAAAAAATATATAGTCAGGCTATTTCATTTTTCTCAGAAAAAAAATTTTAGGCCTGAGAAAACAAAAGAATTCAAAAATCTTCAAATCTAAAATCTGAACGAAATAAAAATCCTCTTCAAATCTAAATTCTTGAAAAAAGATCAAACCTGAAACCAAAATTTAAACCAGGGAAAAGAAGCAGTTCAAAAGAAATCAGAATAAAAATCAAAACAAACCTGTAGAAGATCATCTCAACATCAAAGATCAAGCAATATCAATGTCAATGCTTTCAGGCCTGAAAACATTTTCAAACTGGAAATTCAAAACTTGTAAGCAAAGCTCAAAAGCAAATCTGGAAAACACTAAGCAATGCAAGGATTTAAGCTTCAGGAAAACTTAAATCATAAATTAAAGCAACATAAATTCGAATTCAAGATCAGACTCATCAAGCAAGTTCCAAATTTTTAGAAATTCATACATTCCAGGTTTTTGGCTTATCTGTTCTTTCAAATTGACAGGCGAGCAAATTCATTTAATCTCCCCTTATATCTTGATGTTTGTGGTTGATGCTTGGACCTATTATGAAAAATGTTGTTTGAGTGGTTAAATAGGCTTGCATGTGGTGTGTGTGTGTATATGTAATGGGTGTGCATGCCTATATATGTATACATATATGTTCTGTTTAGTAACAGCATAATCAAAATTCAAGAAAAAATTCTGTATCTCAAAATCTAAAAGGATTTAAGTAATAATCGTTAAAGGAAAAGTATTAGTAATGATCTGAATTAAATTTTAAAAATAATTCTAAGTAGAAAATATTTAGAAAATATTTGGAAATTTGAAAATTACAGTAAGATATTTTCAACTTGAAAATTCGAAAATATTATTATCGAATTTTGGTTATATAAATGGATTTGTGTTTGCAAACAATGATTTTTAAGATGAAAATAAGAATTTTTAGCATTGTATTGAGGTGGGAATTTCAAATTGAATGGAAAATGCAAAATGATCGAATTCTAGTGATCCACGTCGATCTGGGCATCGAAATTCATGGTGAAGGAAGTTGATGCGCAGGGGAGCATGGGAAAAATATTCGAATTTTTTTTATTAATCGTAGGAGATGAATGAGTTTAAATTAGGGTTTAAGATTCGTTTTTGGTCAAGCCTGTTCTCAGAAGAACTGCGTCGCCATCAGGGTGTTTCTGACAATCGATCATGGAGGAGTTGTCGCATGGTGGCGTGATGAGGTTGTGGTCGAAGATTTAGGGTCACAGGTGGCTTGTCGTAGTGGGGCGAGGCTATTTTCCTGATGGTGGTTTAAGCATGGGGTGGTCATATGGTTCGATTTTATTTTTCCGATCAATTCGGTAACCTAGGTTGTCGTGGTGACTCAGGGGAGGATGGGTGATCTGTCGATAATCAGAGCATCGGCTGGAAGTGACCGCGTCAATCATGCACATGCACGCGATATCCTCAATGTCTGGTAATGTCGAAAACTTGGGGAAGGAGGATAGTTACTCGAGTTCGTACTCCGGAAGAAGAAGATTTGGCTCGGGTGTGTTTTTAACAGTTTTTAGATGTAAATCAAAACAAAGTTTTTAAAAAGAAAGAAAAAAATATAGAAGAAGAGGATGATCCTCGGGTTTAAGTTCGGGAAAATGATGGCGGGGCTCGAAGTTGTTCTCGGGTTCGTCTGGTAAGATACCAGTGTTGAAATTTTCTTTACTTATATGGAGTTTTAAAAGCAAAGGAAAATATTAGCCAAGTTTTTAAAAGTATATTTTTAAATGGATGTTTTCTTAACATTTGATTTGAAAGTTATAAAAATTGTTAACTTTAATTTGTTAAGTTGAAGGATTATTGTTATTTTGAAACTTAATTAAATAATGTAATTAAGGAAGTTAGTTATAAAATGTTATAAATATTAATGATAATTATGTCATTTATAAAGATAATGTTTTACCTTAAGATTAATGAATGTAAAGAATAATTAATTAATGTGATTAATTAATTAAGAAAATTAATTTAAGAATATTTAATTAATTAAAGGTTAATGAATTTATGAAAGTTATTAAAGAATGATTAATTAACGAAGGTGATTAAAGAATGATAATTAATTCAGGGCTAATTAATTAATGTGATTAATTAAGGATAATTAATTAAAGGATAATTAAATAACTAAAGGTTAATTATTTAATGATTAAAGGTTAATTTATAATTAAAGATTAATTAATTATCTTTAAGGGTTAATTAATTAAAATAATTTGTAATTAATTAATATTAATTAACCAGGATTAGTAGTTCATTCATAAGTAATTAATCTGATTTAAATTAATCAGATAATTAATTGATCTTACTTATCAATGTTTGAATTTTATTGATTGTTGAGTTGTTTGATATCTCTGATATGTTATGCTTTGTGCTATGAATTGTTTGGTATGATCTGTGATGAACGTAATTATTATCTGTGATGAATGTAATTTATTTATCTGTGATAAATCTGTATTATCTATGAATCTGTGAATGAAGATAAGCATTATAGATTATACCACTTATCGATATTGATGTGCTCTATGATGATTGATGATGTTGCACTATTGTATAACCCCTGGACTACACCATACACACACAAATATGGATTGCACGAGGAAATTGGTTAAGTCAGGGATTTTTAAAATGGTTTTAAAAGATAAATTTTGGATCCAAATGGTTTTTGGAATTGGGTTTAATATGAAAAGTTTTTGAAAAGGAATTTCAAGGATACAAGTTATTTTGAATGACTTAATAAAGTTGAAATTTAAATAGTTTGATTTGAATTTAAAATTCAAGAATTTAAATTGAATTCTATGTTGAGAATTATGGTTTAAAAATGTTATACAAACTATAATGTATCTGTATGGGTTTTAAATCATGTTATTTTGGGAATTTATATTTAACCCAAGTTTTATATTTTGAAAGATATATAGCTTGTGCAAATGCAATCGAATTTTTCCGAAACGAAAACCTATGTATTTCAAAAAATAATAGATTTCATATAAGGAAAGGATTTCCAATTTGTGTTGAAAGATTTCAAGTTTGAATTGAAATTGTTTTGAAAGGTATGAATTGAATCTTTAATTTAAAGATTGGGAGAGCTAATCCAATTTGAAATGGAATTATTTTGAAATCTATGAATAAACCTTTGTGAAAGATGGGTGAACTTTGTGAAATGAATCTTTTTATTTAAGGATTTGAAAATGGTAATTTGTTCAAACCATTTAAAAGAAAGGTTTTGGATTTTAAAGTTGTGACTTAATTGAAATCCCAATATCCATATGTTTTTAAATATTGCGCTCATTATTCGGTTTAGCCGGAAGAGGGCCTTGTGTCATATAACCCATTCCAATAATGACACGACGTTATGGATAGTATTTGAAGACCGATGGTGAATACCGGATATTTTCAAAAGCGAAAGGATAACTCGTCGAATGTCTCTGTACCGACTGGTCCCTGGTATAGAGATCTCCATATGTGATGGGGAGTCCGGATGTGATGAGGAATTATCCAGATATGCAAGGGCTTCTTCGGAAGTGCCTTCGGTTCTGTTTGAACCCGAAACAGATTTGTATGGATGTGTGTCTGACATTACACTTTGAGATGTAAAGCTGGTTTCTATCATACATTTCTGCTTGGTGGCGAAGATTTATTCTCTTAGCTTAACACCCTTCTTTGAGACGTACGAGCTCAGAGGTTATGTAGTTGATGGTTACTTGTTAATTTGGTAACGTGGCATACGAAGTGCTGCTGATCATTTGTTGATCAAAGCATGAAAAGTGTAGCTTTGTGGACGAGACCTCATCGAGCCTCACAACCCGGTAATGGTCGAAACAGGAAAGATGCGGCAAGGTTGCAGGGGTCGCGCACCTAGGGTATGTCCATTCCTTTTGGAAAAGGGTGGTATCATGGTATTGTAACGACACAGAAATTTCGATCCCAAAAATTTCAGATAGTTAGGAGAAGAAGAAAAGAGAAAGAGGAAGAAACAGAAACAAGTCACAGAAACCTCACATTCGCAGCGGTTCAAAATATAATATCTCATAAAATAACAGTTATATAAAGGAAAACTATAACAGTCAAGTATATTTTAATACATCAGAGTACATCATTTACACAATCACTTAGACAGTTAAAATAACTTGTCCTATATAAACAACAATATATCACAGCTATATACACTCCGTATGTTCCTGCCATCAAGCTCGCCTCCTGAGCTCCATAACGCCCTTACTTGAAAATCTGTAATACTCGGTCTGACCCGAGAATTACATCAAAGTAACACCCGGGTCAGGCTGGAAACCAGCGTAAGTAAACCCATCTAACATGAAACACAAAAGCATACAACTTATATAAACCCGGGTAACTTGTATCAAGTTACAACTTCACAAGTTGTTATAGACATCACTATTTCACATATCAATTTCTAAGTACCAAAAACTTAGATTAAATGGTCCAATTCACTTAAATCATTCCATTTTAGCATATTGATTAAATGGTCCAATTTCTATTTACAAATACCCGACTCCAGTCACTTCGAATTCAATGCCATCTTAACACAAATTATTCAAGTGAGACATAATTTAACCTTTAATCACAAGATGTAACTCTTTTACACAACGATTCATCATCGATAGCTCATCGATAGCAATGATTCATCATCGATAGATAACCACATAATCACTATTCAAGACAAACATGTCACATCTCAAACATTTCATACCAGAAATATCAACCAATCATTTATAAACAAGATTAATTACTCACTCATTCATAATTAAATCAAATCAATTTCTTTAATTGCTTTTAATCTTTTTCATTTAACAATAATTAATCATAAACCAAATAATTAATCATCTTCTTAATTAATCACCCTAGATTAATTATAATTTAATTACATTAAGTAATTAACCCTTAATTAATTGCACAAATTAATTATTCTTAACCATACACAGTAATTAACCTTTAATTACCTTCAATGATTAATTATTCTTCTAATTACATTTAATAATTAATCTTTAACTTCAATTACATTCATTACTCAACCTTGATTTATCACCTTAGTAATTAACTTCCTTCAATTACTTATATTAATTAGATCAACCCCTTATTAATTTCATTAATTAATCCTTTAATTACACTGAGTAATCACCACTTAATTACTTCCCTCAAGTAATTATCCTTTAATTAATATGCATCAAGTAATTTCCCTTAATTAATTACATCCAGTAATTATCATTAATTACTTCACTAAGTAATTACACTCCATTAATTGCATTAAGTAATTATACTTAATCTCATCATCAGGTAATGCTCTTTAGTTAATTAAACTTAATTAATTAATTAAAATTAATCACATTAACTTAATTAATTACACCAAGTAGTTAATCCCTTAAATTACTTCATTAAGTAATTACTCTTACTTAATTATAAGTGATTATCTTTAGTTAATCACTAATTAATTGCTTAGTTAATTATTAACTCGTTATTTAAAATCAATTAAATAATTTTCTTAATTACTTATACTTAAATGATTCTTAATTAGGAGAAATTACTTATCTTAAATTAATCAAAACTCTTAATCTCTTAAAGATAAACTCTTTATTATAATTGATTTACTAAATTCTTATCTTTAAACTTTATTTAAAAATAAACATTTTAGAAATCAATCATAATTTAAACAATATAAACATCTAATTTTAACCTCTAAAATCTTTGAAACTTTTCAAAGTTATTAAATAAATTTTAATATAGAAATCATTTTGAAACCTACTTATAGTATTCTCTAAAATCTTATCTACTTTATCATATTTAAACTTGTTAAAACATTTATTACTTGTAAACAAATTATTTCCACAAGTAAAAACTTAGTTTACTTTGCTTTTAAACTTAGAAACATTTCAAAAATCAAAATTTCATTGTTTTAAATTCTTAAACATTTCTTGTACAAACATAAATCTGAAAATCATTATAAAACCCGAGAAAAAACCCTTCAAAACCTGATCCAAACACAAGACAAAACCACGTTCTCCTGCTTCGAGTAAAATACATACTTCTTCGAGCTTAAAACCGAGCCTAACTTTTTCCCCCAAACCAAACTTCCCAGATGCATGAAACGTGCACATCCACATGCACATCGCCTCCGATTGCCGATGATCTCCACCCTGCCCTCAGACGAGTCGACAACAACCACGGCAACACCACGAGATCAACCATTCATCTCGATTCATTGCAGAATCGAAATCGACCCCTAAAACCCATCAGCGTGGAAACAACATCACCGGAATTATCGACCACCACCGACGATCGAGCACTCGAGACCCCACGCCATTCTCTCCGTTGCTTCATCACGCCTTCCAGCACCCACGACTCAACTCGGGATCGATCCCGATCGTCACTAGGCATCGCGAAACCCATCTAAACATCGTCGACATGTCCAGGCAGTAAAACACTAACTCGATCCTTTCTGGTCATCACGACCCTTGAAAAATCATGATAGCATTTTTCCCATGATTTACGACTTCCCCTCTACATTCAAGCTCAACCACGACGACTAGTTCGCCGTTGATCGACTGAAACTGATCAATTCATCCAAATTGAACAACTCGAGAATGCACCCAAATTTTCAAACTAAAAATTATGACATGCATACCAAAAATCATGATTTCCTATCACTAATTCAATCATGCAATCTATTCTTAGAATTGAATTCATAATTTTTTGACCAAATTAATAATCCCACTGTAAATTATAAAATTTCGAACCAAATATACATTTTCAATTCCTGTAATTATTTTTAGGAGGAATATTACTTGTTTTTAAACATCTTTCATTTACCAATCAAAGGCTATCAGAGATTAAATGATGAGATATTGGATTTTGAGAAAAATCGAAACCTGTAGTTTATCAACAAAGCCTATTTTAAAACTGCACAGTCATTCAATATTCACACATACATGCATCCATTTCAATCCAAATTCTCAGGCTAACAACATGATTTATATTCAGATATCACAGTAAAATTTAGATTTTAAAACTGTTTTTAAAATATTTTACTCACTTGTAACAGAAGAACAGAACCTTATTTGGAGATCTGGAATTTGATATATTTGATCATCGGCTTGTTTGAGATGATCTGAAGTTGATTTACTTGAGCTTGAATTTGATTTTTAACCCTCCAGATTCACTTGCTTTGATATTAAAACTTGAATTACAGGTTTGCTTTAGATATACTCAGGTTGAAGATGATGTTGCAGGCTTTACTTTTTGCTCTTCAAAATGATTTGCAAATGAATTACAAGTTTTGACTTCTGGTCTGAATTAATTACAGATTTGTTCTTGAGTTTCCTAGTTTCGAAATTGAAAATAAGGAAAAAGAAATGAAGATAGAAGATGTATGCTTATATAGAGTTAATTTTTGGTTTATTAAATTTTAAAGAAAATAAAATAAATAAAAGACACTTGTGTCATTCCCTAACATTTGTCCATCACATTTGTTAATTAACCTACACATGTTATTTACATGATCTCATAATTTAACACTTGTAATTTAAGCAATCTTTACTTATTTTTAAATATTAATAAAACCTTTATACTTAATTTTTTAATTTACAAATACTTATCTATATATAAAAAAATTACTTTAAAGAAAATAAAACCAATTATATTTATAAGTAAAAGCTTATATATTATTTTAAAATATTTAAAATATCTACCCTTTGAATTTCCAAATTTAAGTCCGGATTCAAATTCAATTTAAAAATCAATTTGATGTATATATATCATATACTTTTAAACAGACACAAATTCAATTTGTATATAATAATTCTCTATTCATGAATATATACAACATATTATTATTGATTTGAAATTAACAATCTTACCAAATTTTTAATATTTTTAAAAATGGAGATTATCACATTTGAATTTGTTTGATTTATAAATCAGTATTTTCAAGGGTTAAGTCAGATAACTTATCCAAATTTCCTGATGTTCGAAAATCTGGGTTATCACATTCCTCCCTCCTTATAATCTTTTCGTGCTCGAAAAGGAACGAAGCTAGAACTTATTTAATGCTTAAAACCAATTAAATCACATTTTGATCATTTTAAAACACTTTAAAATCTATATAATATTTCCAAAATAGTTTTTATAAAAATATCATTTATAACACGATGTTTCAACAAGTTCGTCCTCGTTCTCACAGAAATTCTGTCATATGTTGATCAGGCGTAGGACTGAAAATCTATAAGTACTTAGTGGACACATCTTCAACATACAGTGAAAATACTTTTGGAAAATAAATTTATTGAAAATATAGAAAATCATTTATTTTGAAAATAGAGGAAATATCTTGGTGAGAATGCTATGGAAATCATCACCCCCATCCACGGTCGCAGTTAACCCGATGGTTACGTTGCCGTCCCGGCAACATCCATAAATAACTATAGGCCTCCGCGCTCCTCGATTACGCTGTGAACCCGCTACAGATCGCAGCTACAACTAGGGTTACGTTGCTATCATAGCAAAAACCCATATAACTGTAAGCCTCAACGCCCTCGAATTCCGCTGCAAAAAATGAAACTACTCCACTCCCATATAGGTCGCAGTCTACCGATGTAAAATCAAATGCAGACTATTGGCTTTCAGCAGCACACATGACTTTCGATATGTTACCATAGGTCGTAGTCGACCGATATAAAATCAAACGTAGACTGTTGGCTCTCAGCGGCAAACACGACTTCGCTATGGTCTGCAGTAGATCGCAGTGAAATCAAGTTAAACTGTCGTCACAGCATAACCCAAATGCCTTTGTAGGCCTCAGTGCCCCCAACTTTTGCTACACACTACACATAATCCCCAGAAACTAGTTTTTTCCGTACTCCTCACAACATTACATCAAAGTAACACCCGGGTTAGGATGGAAACCAGCGTGAGTAAACCCATCTGACATGAAACACAAAAGCATACAACTTATATAAACCCGGGTAACCTGTATTATTTTACAACATCACAAGTTGTTATAAACATCACTATTTCACATATCAATTTCTAAGTACCGAAACTTAGATTAAATGGTCCAATTCGTTTAAATCATTCCATTTTAGCCTATTGATTCCACATATCAAATCTGTACAGAATTTTTATAGATTATAAATCGAAGTGTGGGTATTTACAAATACCCGACTCTGGTCTCTGCGAATTCAATGCCATCTTAACCTACACTATTCAGGTGAACACAATTTAACCTTTAATCACAAGATGTCACTCTTTTACACAACGATCCATCATCGAGAGATTAACCACATAATCACTATTCAAGACAAACATATCATGTCTCAAACATTTCATATCAGAAATATCAACCAATCATTTACAAACAAGATTAATTAGTCACTCATTCCTAATTAAATCAAATCAATTTCTTTAATCGCTTTTAATCTTGTTTATTTAACAATAATTAAGAACAAACCAAATAATTAATCATCATCTTAATTAATCACCCTAGATTAATTATCCTTTAATTACATTAATTAATTAACCCTTAATTAATTACACCAATTGATTATTCTTAACCATACACAGTAATTAACCTTTAATTACCTATATCGATTAATTATTCTTCTAATTACATTTAATAATTAATCTTTAACTTCAATTACATTCATTACTCAACCTTGATTTATCACCTTAGTAATTAACTTCCTTCGATTACGTATATTAGTTAGATCAACCCCTTAATTAATTTCATTAATTAATCCTTTAATTACACTGTGTAATCACCACTTAATTACTTCCCTTAAGTAATTATCCTTTAATTAATTTCCATCAAGTAATTTCCCTTAATTAATTACATCCAGTAATTATTTATTAATTACTTCACTAAGTAATTACACTCCATTAATTGCATTAAGTAATTATACTTAATCTCATCATCAAGTAATCCTCTTTAATTAATTAAACTTAATTAATTAATTAAAATTAATCACATTAACTTAATTAATTAAAATTAATCACATTAACTTAATTAATTACACCAAGTAATTAATCCCTTAAATTACTTCAATAAGTAATTTCTCTTACTTAATTTATAATTGATTATCTTTAGTTAATCATTACTTAGTTAATTATTAACTCATCATTTAAAATCAATTAAATAATTTCTTAATTACTTACACTTAAAAGATTCTTAATTAAGAAAAATTACTTATCTTAAATTAATAAAAACTCTTAATCTCTTAAAAATAAACTCTTTATTATAATTGATTTACTAAATTCTTATCTTTAAACTTTATTTAAAAATAAACATTCTAGAAATCAATTATAATTTAAACAATATAAACATCTAATTTTAACCTCTAAAATCTTTGTAACTTTTCAAAGCTATTAAATAAATTTTAATACAGAAATCATTTTGAAACCTACTTATATTATTCTCTAAAATCTTATCTACTTTATCATATTTAAACTTATTAAAACATTTATTCTTTGTAAACAAATTATTTCCACAAGTAAAAACTTAGTTTACTTTGCTTTTAAACTTAGAAACAGTTCAAAAATCAAAATTTCATTTTTTTAAATTCTTAAACATTTCCTGTACAAACATAAATCTAACCATTACTAGAAAACCCGAGCAAAAACCCTTCAAAACCCGATCCAATCATGAGACAAAACCACGTTCTCCTACTTTGAGTAAAATCCATACTTCTTCGAGCTTAAACCCGAGCCTAACTTTCCCCCCAAACTAAACTTCCCAGATGCACGAAACGTCCACATCCATATGCACGTCACCTCCGATTGCCGATGATCTCCACCCTACCCTTGGACGAGTCGACAACAACCACCGCAACTCCACGAGATCGACCATTCATCTCGATTCATTGCAGAATCGAAATCGACCCCTAAAACCCATCAGCTTGGAAACGACATCACTGGAATTATCGACCACCACCGACGATCAAGTACTCGAGACCCCATGCCATTCTCTCTGTTGCTTCATCACGCCTTCCAGCACCCACTGCTCAACTCGCAACCGATCCCGATCGTCACTAGGCATCGTGAAACCCATCTGAACATCGTCGATGCGTCCAAGTAGAAAAACCCTATCTCGACCCTTACTGGTCATCACGACCCCTGAAAACTCATGATAGCATTTTTCCATGATCTACGACTTCCCCTCTACATTCAAGCTCAACCACGACGAATAGTTCGTCGTTGATCGACTGAAATCGATCAATTCATCCAAAATGAACAACTCGAGAATGCACCCAAATTTTCAAACTAAAAATTATGACATGCATACCGAAAATCATGATTTCCTATCACTAATTCAATCATGCAATCCATTCTTAGAATTAAGTTCATAAATTTTTGACCAAATTTACAATTCCACTGTAAATTATAAAATTTCGAACCAAATATTCATTTTCAATTCCTGTAATTATTTTTAGGAGGAATGTTGCTATCAGAGATTAAATGATGAGATATTGGATTTTGAGAGAAATCGAAACCTGTAGTGTATCAACAGAGCCTATTTTAAAACTGCACAGTCATTCAATATTCACACATATATGCATCCATTTCAATCCAAATTTTCAGGCTAACAACATGATTTGTATTCAGACATCACAGTAAAATTTAGATTTTAAAACTGTTTTTAAAATAGTTTACTCACCTGTAACAGAAGAACAGAATCTTATTTGGAGATCTGGAATTTGATATATTTGATCATCGGCTTGTTTGAGATGATCTGGGTTGATTTACTTGAGCTTGAATTTGATTTTTAACCCTCCAGATTCACTTGCTTTGATATTAAAATTTGAATTACAGGTTTGCTTTAGATATACTCAGGTTGAAGATGAAGTTGCAGGCTTTACTTTTTGCTCCTGAAAATGATTTACAAATGAATTACAGGTTTTGACTTCTGGTTTGAATTAATTATAGATTTGTTCTTGAGTTTCCTAGTTTCGAAATTGAAAATGGGGAAAAAGAAATGAAGATATAAGATGTATGTTTATATAGAGTTAATTTGTGGTTTATTAAATTTTAAAGGAAATAAAATAAACAAAAGACACTTGTGTCATTCCCTAATATTTGTCCATCACATTTGTTAATTAACCTACACATGTTATTTACATGATCTCATAATTTAACACTTGTAATTTAAGTAATCTTTACTTATTTTTAAATATTAATAAAAGCTTTATAATTAATTTTTTAATTTACAAATACTTATCTATATATAAAAAATTACTTTAAAGAAAATAAAACCAATTATATTTATAAATAAAAGCTCATATATTATTTTAAAATATTTAAAATATCTACCCTTTGAATTTCCAAATTTAAATCCAGATTCAAATTCAATTTAAAAACCAATTTGATGATATATTTTTAAACAAACACAAATTCAATTTGTATATAATAATTCTCTATACATGAATATATACAACATATTATTATTGATTTGAAAATAACAATCTTACCAAATTTTAAAAAATAAAATAAAATGGAGATTATCACATTTGAATTTATTCGATTATAAATCAGTATTTTTAAGAGTTAAATCAGATAACTTATCTAAATTTCCTGATGTCCAAAAATCCGAGTTATCACATTCCTTCCTCCTTAGAATCTTTTCGTGCTCGAAAAGGAACGAAGCCAGAACTTATTTAATGCTTAAAACCAATTAAATCACTTTTTTACCATTTTAAAACACTTTAAAATCTATATAATATTTCCAAAATAGTTTTTATAAAAATACCATTTTATAACTCGATGTTTCAACAAGTCCGTCCTTGTTCTCACAGAACTTCTGTCATACGTTGATCAGGCGTAGGACTGAAAATCTATATGTACTTAGTGGACCCATCTTCAACATCCAGTGAAAATACTTTTGGAAAATAATTTTATTGAAAATATAGAAAACCATTTATTTTGAAAGTAGAGGAAATACCTAGGTGAGAATGCTCTGGATATCATCACCCCCATCCATGATCGTAGTTAAACCGATGGTTACGTTGCCGTCCCGGCAAAATCCATTGATAACTATAGGCCTCCGCATCCCTTGATTACGCCGTTGAACCCGCTACATATCGCAGCTACAACTGGGTTACGTTGCTATCACTGCAAAAACCCATATAGCTGCAGGCCTCAGCGCCCTCGAATTCCGCTGCAAAAAATGAAACTTCTCCACTCCCACATAGGTCGCAGTCTACCGATGTAAAATCAAATGCAGACTTTTGGCTTTCAGAAGCACACACGACTTTCGCTATGTAACCATAGGTCATAGTCGACCGATATAAAATCAAACGTAGATTGTTGGCTCTCAGCGGCACACACGACTTCCGCTATGATCTGCAGTAGATCGCAGTGACACCAAGTTACACTGTCGTCATAGCATAACCCAAATGCCTTTGTAGGCCTTAGTGCCCCCGACTTTTGCTACACACTACACATAATCCCCAGGAACTAGTTTTGTCCGTACTCCTCGCAACATTACATCAAAGTAACACCCGGATCAGGCTGGAAACCAGCGTGAGTAAACCCATCTGACATGAAACACAAAAGCATACAACTTATATAAACCCGGGTAACCTGTATAATTTTACAACTTCACAAGTGGTTATAGACATCACTATTTCACATATCAATTTCTATACCAAAACTTAGATTAAATGGTCCAATTCACTTAAATCATTCCATTTTAGCCTATTGATTCCACACATCAAATCTGTACAGAATTTTTATAGATTATAAATCGAAGTGTGGGTATTTACAAATACCCGACTCTAGTCTCTTCGAATTCAATGCCATCTTAACCTACACTATTCAGGTGAACACAATTTAACCTTTAATTAGAAGATGTCACTCTTTTACACAACGATCCATCATCGAGAGATAACCACATAATCACTATTCAAGACAAACATATCATGTCTCAAACATTTCATATCAGAAATATCAACCAATCATTTATGAACAAGATTAATTAGTCACTCATTCCAAATTAAATCAAATCAATTTCTTTAATTTCTTTTAATCTTGTTTATTTAACAATAATTAATCACAAACCAAATAATTAATCATCATCTTAATTAATCACCCTAGATTAATTATCCTTTAATTACATTAAGTAATTAACCCTTAATTAATTGCACAAATTAATTATTCCTAACCATACACAGTAATTAACCTTTAATTAACTTCATCGATTAATTATTCTTCTAATTACTTTTAATAATTAATCTTTAACTTCAATTACATTCATTACTCAACCTTGATTAACACCTTAGTAATTAACTTCCTTCAATTACTTATATTAGTTAGATCAACCACTTAATTAATTTCATTAATTAATCCTTTAATTACACTGAGTAATCACCACTTAATTACTTCCCTCAAGTAATTATCCTTTAATTAATGTCCATCAAGTAATTTCCCTTAATTAATTACATCCAGTAATTATTCATTAATTACTTCACTACGTAATTACACTTCATGAATTCAACCTTGATTAATCACCTTAGTAATTAACTTCCTTCAATTACTTATATTAATTAGATCAACCCCTTAATTAATTTCATTAATTAATCCTTTAATTACACTGAGTAATCACCACTTAATTACTTCCCTCAAGTAATTATCCTTTAATTAATGTCCATCAAGTAATTTCCCTTAATTAATTACATCCAGTAATTATTCATTAATTACTTCACTAGGCAATTACACTCCATTAATTGCATTAAGTAATTATACTTAATCTCTTCATCAAGTAATCCTCTTTAATTAATTAAACTTAATTAATTAATTAAAATTAATCACATTAACTTAATTAATTAAAATTAATCACATTAACTTAATTAATTACACCAAGTAATTAATCCCTTAAATTACTTCATTAACTAATTACTCTTACTTAATTTTTAAGTGATTATCTTTAATTAATCACTAATTAATTACTTAGTTAATTATTAACCCATCATTTAAAATCAATTAAATAATTTCTTAATTACTTATACTTAAAAGATTCTTAATTAAGAAAAATTACTTATCTTAAATTAATCAAAACTCTTAATCTCTTAAAGATAAACTCTTTATTATAATTAATTTACTAAATTCTTATCTTTAAACTTTATTTAAAAATAAACATTCTAGAAATCAATTATAATTTAAAAATTATAAACATCTAATTTTAACCTCTAAAATCTTTGTAACTTTTCAAAGTTATTAAATAAATTTTAATACAGAAATCATTTTGAAACCTATTTATACTATTCTCTATAATCTTATCTACTTTATCATATTTAAACTTGTTAAAACATTTATTCTTTGTAAACAAATTATTTTCACAAGTAAAAACTTAGTTTACTTTGCTTTTAAAACTTAGAAACATTTCAAAAATCAAAATTTCATTGTTTTAAATTCTTAAACATTTCCGTACAAACATAAATCTGACCATCACTAGAAAACCCGAGCAAAAACCCTGCAAAAACTGATCCAAACACGAGACAAAACCATGTTCTCCTTTTTCGAGTAAAATCCATACTTCTTCGAGCTTAAACACGAGCCTAACTTTTCCCCCAAACCAAACTTCCCAGATGCACAAAACGTCCACTTCCACATGCACATCGCCTCCAATTGCCGATGATCTCCATCCTGCCCTCAGACGAGTCGACAACAACCACGACAACTCCACGAGATCGACCATTCATCACGATTCATTGCAGAATCGAAATCGACCCTAAAACCCATCAGCGTGGAAACGACAACACTGGAATTATCGACCACCACCGACGATCAAGCACTCGAGACCCCACGCCATTCTCTCTGTTGCATCACGCCTTCCAGCACCCATGGCTCAACTCGCGACCGATCCCGATCGTCACTAGGCATCACAAAACCCATCTGAACATCGTCGACGTGTCCTAGCAGTAAAACCCTATCTCGATCCTTTTTGGTCATCACGATCCCTGAAAAATCATGATAGCATTTTTCTCATGATATACGACTTCCCTTCTACATTCAAGCTCAACCACGTTGAATAGTTCGCCGTTGATCGACTGAAATCGATCAATTCGTCCAAAATGAACAACTCGAGAATGCACCCAAATTTTCAAACTAAAAATTATGACATGCATACCGAAAATCATGATTTCCTATCTCTAATTCAATCATGCAATCCATTCATAGAATTGAGTTAATAAATTTTTGACCAAATTTACAATTCCACTGTAAATTATAAATTTCGAACCAAATATTCATTTTTAATTCCTGTAATTATTTTTAGGAGGAATGTTGCTATCAGAGATTAAATGATGAGATATTGGACTTTGAGAGAAATCGAAACCTGTAGTTTATCAACAGAGCCTATTTTAAACTGCACAGTCATTCAATATTCACACATACATGCATCCATTTCAATCCAAATTTTCAGGCTAACTACATGATTTATATTCAGATATCACAGTAAAATTTAGATTTTAAAACTGTTTTTAAAATAGTTTACTCATCTGTAACAGAAGAACATAACCTTATTTGGAGATTTGGAATTTGATATATTTGATCATCAGCTTGTTTGAGATGATCTGGAGTTGATTTACTTGAGCTTCAATTTGATTTTTAACCCTCCAGATTCACTTGCTTCGATATTAAAACTTGAATTACTGATTTGCTTTAGATATACTCAGGTTGAAGATGATGTTGCAGGCTTTACTTTTTGCTCTTGAAAATGATTTGCAAATGAATTACATGTTTTGACTTCTGGTTTGAATTAATTACATATTTGTTCTTGAGTGTCCAGGTTTCGAAAATGAAAATAAGGAAAAAAATGAAGATAAAAGATGTATGTTTATATAGAGTTAATTTGTGGTTTATTAAATTTTGAAGAAAATAAAATAAATAAAAGACACTTGTGTTATTCCCTAACATTTGTCCATCACATTTGTTAATTAACCTACACATGTTATTTACATGATCTCATAATTTGACACTTGTAATTTAAGCAATCTTTACTTATTTTTAAATATTAATAAAAGATTTATACTTAATTTTTTAATTTACAAATACTTATCTATATATAAAAAAATTACTTTAAAGAAAATAAAACCAATTATATTTATAAATAAAAGCTTATATATTATTTTAAAATATTTAAAATATCTACCCTTTGAATTTCCAAATTTAAATCCAGATTCAAATTCAATTTAGAAATCAATTTGATGTATATATATCATATATTTTTAAACAAACACAAATTCAATTTGTATATAATAATTCTCTATACATGAATATATACAACATATTATTATTATTGATTTGAAACTAACAATCTTACCAAATTAAAAAAAAACTAAAATGGAGATTATAACATTTGAATTTGTTCGATTTATAAATCAGTATTTTCAAGAGTTAAATCAGATAACTTATCCAAATTTCTCGATGCTCGAAAATCCGGGTTATCACATTCCTCCCCCCTTAGAATCTTTTCATCCTCGAAAAGGAACGAAGCCAGAACTTATTTAATGCTTAAAACCAATTAAATCGCTTTTTAATCATTTTAAAATA
The DNA here is from genome assembly GCA_030765085.1 of Allium cepa. Taxonomy (NCBI): domain Eukaryota; kingdom Viridiplantae; phylum Streptophyta; class Magnoliopsida; order Asparagales; family Amaryllidaceae; genus Allium; species Allium cepa. Next base: position 1,017,280,362 of record CM060945.1, read on the forward strand.
CTTTAATATATATATAATATTTCCTAAATAGTTTTTATAAAAATATCATTTTATAACTCGATGTTTCAACAAGTATGTCCTCGTTCTCACAGAAATTCGGTCATACGTTGATCAGGCGTAGGACCGAAAATATATAAGTATTTAGTAGACCCATCTTCAACATCCAGTGAAAATACTTTTGGAAAATAATTTTATTGAAAATATAGAAAATCATTTATTTTGAAATTGGAGGAAATATCTTGGTGAGAATGCTCTGGAAATCATCACCCCCATCCACGGTCGCAGTTAACCCGATGGTTACGTTGTCGTCCCGCCAAAATCCACAGGTAACTGTAGGCCTCTGTGCCCCTCGATTACGCCATGAAACCCACTACAGATCGCAGCTACAACTGGTGTTACGTTGCTATCACAACATAAACCCATATAAGTGTAGGCCTCAGCGCCCTCGAATTCCGCTGTAAAAAATGAAACTTCTCCACTCCACATAGGCCGCAGTCTACCGATGTAAAATCAAACGCAGAGTGTTGGCGCTCAGCAGCACACACGAGTTTCACTATGTTACCATAGGTCGCAGTCTACCGATATAAAATCAAACGTAGACTGTTGGCTCTCAATTGCACACACGACTTCCGCTATGGTCTGTAGTAGATCGCAGTGACATCAAGTTACACCGTTGTCACAGCATAAGCCAAATGCCTTTGTAGGCCTCAGCGCCCCCGACTTTTGCTACACATTACACATAATCCTCAGGAACTAGTTTTGTCCGGACTCCTCACGGGATCAACTTTAGAACCCCCCTTAGGGTTCAAGGCAGTACCATCTTGTGGCACTCCTGAGAAGTTCATTTCAAGGGAGCACCTTTTTCCCCAGACTGCGACCTATGGTAACATAGCGAAAGTCGTGTGTGCTGCTGAGAGCCAACAGTCTGCGTTTGATTTACATCGGTAAACTGCGACCTATGTGGGAGTGGAGAAGTTTCATTTTTTGCAGTGGAATTCGAGGGCGCTGAAGCCCACAATTATATGGGTTTTTACTATGGTAGCAACGTAACCCCTGTTGTAGCTGCGATCTGTAGTGGGTTCCATGGTGTAATCGAGGGGCACGGAGGCCTACAGTTATCTGTGGATTTTGCCAGGAGGGCAACATAACCATCGGGTTAACTGCGACCATGGATGGGGGTGATGATTTCCAGGGCATTCTCACCAAGATATTTCCTCGATTTTCAAAATGAATGATTTTCTATATTTTCAGTAAAATTATTTTCCAAAAGTATTTTCACTGGATGTTGAAGATGAGTCTACTAAGTACTTATAGATTTCAGTCCTACGCCTGATCAACGTATGACCGAATTTCTGTGAGAACGAGGATGGACTTGTTGAAACATCGAGTTATAAAATGATATTTTTATAAAAACTATTTTTGAAATATTATATAGATTTTAAAGTGTTTTAAAATGATCAAAAAGCGATTTAATTGGTTTTAAGCATTAAATAAGTTCTGGCTTCATTCCTTCTCAAGGACGAGAAGATTCTAAGGGGGGAGGAATATGATAACCCGGATTTTTGGGCAACAGGAAATTTGTATAAGTTATCTGATTTAACTCTTGAAAATACTGATTTATAAATCGTACAAATTCAAATGTGATAATCTCCATTTTAAATTTTTTAGGATACCTACCCTTTGAATTTCCAAATTTAAATCCAGATTCAAATTCAATTTAAAAATCAATTTGATGTATATATATTATATATTTTTAAACAAACACAAATTCAATTTGTATATAATAATTCTCTATACATGAATATATACAACATATTATTATTGATTTGAAATTAACAATCTTACCAAATTTAAAAAATAAAATAAAACGGAGATTATCACATTTGAATTTGTTCGATTTATAAATCAGTATTTTCAAGAGTTAAATCAGATAACTTATCCAAATTTCCTAATGCCCGAAAATCTGGGTTATCACAGGTATGGAGCCCAGATACTTAACTCATATGGACGCTGTAAATTTATTACGGTGTGATGTTGTTTTATGGTTGAGGATCCTCGGATAAAGGTCGCAAACGACCGGGGGTGGCATATCTTAGGTTTTACTCCTGGGAAGGGAGTAAATCGGCCTTGTGTTGGCAGAGAGCTGGGTAAGTTCTCGGGGTGTCCCTCCAGAGATGTTCCCATGTGGTAATAGAAAGTTCCTTAGCCTGACCATTTGTTGGAAAATCCAAAGAAACAATACGCGCCATGTACGGTTTTAGTTGTATAACCTGCCATGGAATGTGGCGGTAACCTGCTATTGAACACAGTAGCTATAGTAGGCATACAATAATGGTTGTATGCTGGCTAAGATTAATATTATACTTTTGAAAGGTTTTCTGCACTATACACTGATAATAATATCAAATGGTTTTCGTGTATCAAGCATTTTTGACTATCACAAGGAGAAATCTCCTCCAATTCTGCGTTTGCATGGGGTGTGCGGCGGGAGGCCTTATGGTAGTTTCATTTTCCAAAAAGCATTGCGGATTTTAAATTTAAATTCTTTTGTTGTTTGTTTTAAAGATAAACTGTTATGCTTGCTCATACCAGTCCCATGACTGACCAGGAGTTTATTGTTCCCTTCCTAAACTCTGGGTGCCCATAATTTTCCACACGAGTAGTGTAGAGTTGGGTTTTTCAGACAATAGATGTAGATTCGATATCTTTAAAGCATTTGGATCGTGGCGATCACATTTGCTTCATTCTGGAGTTATCTAGTTTACTTATTGCATCGTGATAATGGTTCTGGCTATCTTTAGCTTGGAGATGGAGTTGCAATTGCATTATGGGGTTGGATTCTTTTGGTGATTCTAGTGGAGTTATCTTTCCACTGTCGATGGTTGAAAAGTCTAGACCATCCAGCTGTATTTTATTTCCACTGTTATTTTTGTATCTCTGATGTTAATATCATTTGTATCAAAATTGTTGTATATCATTGGATATTGTATTCATTGGAGTTATATGATATTCATTGTTTTCTTCCGCTGTGTTGTTGTACTTAATGTGTTATAAGCTTTGGCATGAGTCAGATTTCAACAACTGAATCTGCGGCATTCTAGTACAAGTGAAGTACGGGTGTCAATTTTCAAACGCTGAAATTTGAGGCGTGACATTTTGGTATCAGAGATGAAGGTTGAAACTTTAGCTCAGGAGTATAACACATTAGGTAACTCATTAGAGATAAGGTGAAGTATACCCTAGAATGAGTATATCCCTAAGATATCCATCTGTATGCCTCAGTGAATTCTCTTACTATCCACTAATAGTGAGTATGAGTGCAAGAAGAAGACGATATAGGGGACAGGGGAGTACCACTACAAATGGTCAATACCCTGCAACAACAAGGAAACAATATTTTTTCTATTAATCTCCTTTGATCCAGTTTTAATTCTTTGATTTCTTCGTGGCAGCTTGAGAGAAGAAGATTTGGGTATAATGGCATTGCGAATCGTTGTAGAAAATCCTTACTTTGTATCCTCACCAGTTTCTTATCAATCTTCTCGTTTTTAACTTCAATAAATTTGAAAATTTATTGAAATAAATTGGTTAATAAAATATGAAGATTTGTATAGATAAAACGATTTCGATTAAAATCCAAATTTGAAAATTTTGTTTGTAATTTCTTGTGTGGATTAAAGTCCAAAGAGGGACAAGCTGGTGTAAATTTTGGGTATTCCGACTTAAGTTTGGAATCCATACCTATTGTTTGAGAATTATGGAAGATTAAATCCATTTATCTATTATTTGGGTCTCGATATATTCTGCGAACGGAAAGTTATACTTTGGACTAATCAATACCCGTATGTTCATAGACCAGGTGACCCGAGTATCTTGTGTAGTATCGAATGAGTTCGTTCTCATAATTTTTGATGATATTCTGATTTGGTGAGCCAAATGAAAAATTGATATTCGGTTTGATCTAGAAAACTGTTTCTCTATCTTTCTATATTCTTGGTTGTCTCCCTGGCAAATTTCGAGGACAAAATTTTCTTAAGGGGGGAATCTGTAACATTCCTGAATTTTAGCTGAGTTTAATCTGACAATTAATTTAATTTTGGAATTAAATTGTGAATTTATTTATGAATTAATTGGAAAATTTCCAGAATAAATAAAATTTTAGTTTATAAATATAATTTTGGTTTGAAATGTAAGGATAAGTATTTTATAAATAAAATTGGAATTAAAAAAATAAATGTATTGAAAATAAATAGAATTTAAAGCTTTAAGATTTATAAAAGTTTGTTTGGAAATTTTAATACATATTAATATTTGGAAAATGTAATTTGGGAATTGATGTAATAATTTTCAAGAGATTATTTTTTAGTTAAATTTTCTCTTATATATATATGAATAAATGTGATTATCTATTTTAAATCGTTGCAAATATAAATAATGAGAAATGTATGAATGAAAATATTTATATATGTATATATGTACTAAACTAAAATTAAGATTAAATGTGAGAAACAATTGAAATAAATTTTATTTGTGCAAATGTAAATATATAAGAAGACATAAACATTTTAAAATGTAGGCATATGTTGAGATATGAAAATATATTTGCATAAAGGGTTAAAATAAAATTTACAAAAATATTTGAATTAGGGATAAAAACATAATTTAGTTCACATGTGACATTTGTAAATAAAAGAAAAATATGTAAATACATGTGTAAGGAAATTTAATTATGTAAATTACAAATGTAAAAAAATGGGACAAGTGGCAAAGGAATTATTTTTTTTGAATTAAATTTGAAGACATGCAAGAGAAAAATAATGTAGTCAGACTGTTTCATTTTTCTTAGAAAAAATATTCAGGCCTGAGAAGACAATAGAATTCAAATTTCTTCAAATCTAAAATTTGAACGAAATCAAAATCCTCTTCAAATCTAAATTCTTGAAAAAAAATCAAACCTGAAACCAAAATTTAAACCAGGGCAAAGAAGCAGTTCTAAAGAAATCAAAATAAAAATCAAAACAAACGTGTAGAAGATCATCTCAACATCAAAGATCAAGCAATATCAATGTCAATGCTTTCAGGCCTAAAAGCATTTTCAAACTGGAAATTCAAAACCTGTAAGCAAAGCTCAAAAGCAAATCTGGAAAACAATAAGTAATGCAAGGATTTAAGCTTCAGGCAAACTTAAATCATAAATCAGAGCAACATAAATTCGAATTCAAGATCAGACTCATCAAGCAAGTTCCAGATTTTCAAAAATTCATACATTCCAGGTTTTTATCTTCTTTGTTCTTTCAAATTGACAGGTGAGCAAACTCATTTAATCTCCCCTTATATCTTGATGTTTATGGTTGATGCTTGGACCTATTATGAAAAATGTTGTTTGAGTGGTTAAACAGGCTTGCATATGGGAGGTGTGTGTGTGTCTATATATATATATATATATATATATATATAATGGGTGTGCATGCCTGTATGTGTATACATATATGTTCTGTTTAGTAACAGGATAATCAAAATTCAAGGAAAAATTCTATATCTCAAAATCTAGAAGGATTTAAGTAATAACCTTTAAAGGAAAAGTATTTGTAATGATCTGATTTAAATTTTAAAAATAATTCTAAGTAGAAAATATTTAGGAAATATTTCGAAATTTGGAAATTACAGTAAAATATTTTCAACTTGAAAATTCGAAAATTTTATTATCGAATTTTGGTTATATAAATGGATTTGTGTTTGCAAACTATGATTTTTATGATGAAAATCAGAAATTTTAGCTTTGTATTGAGGTGGGAATTTCAAGTTGAACAGAAAATGCAAAACGATCGAATTCTGGTGATCCACGTCGATCTGGGCATTGAAATTCATGGTGAAGGAAGTTGATGCGCAGGGGAGCATGGGAAAAATGTTCAAACTTTTTTTATTAATCATAGGAGACGAACGAGTTTAAATTTGGGTTTAAGATTTGTTTTTGGTCAAGCCTGTTCTCAAAAGAACTGCGTCGCCGTGAGGGTGTTTCTGGTGATCAGTTATGGGGGAGTTATCGCGTGGTGGCATGATGGGGTTGTGGTCGAAGATCTAGGGTCACGGTGGCTCGTCGTGGTGGGGCGAGGCTATTTTCCTGATGGTGGTTTAAGCACAAGGGGTGGTCGTATGGTTCGATTTTAATTTTTCGATCAATTGGGTAACCTGGGTTGTCATGGTGACTCAGGGGAGGATGGGTGATCTATCAATGATCAGAGCATCGGCTGGAAGTGACCGTGTCAATCATGCACGTACACGCGATGTCCTCAATATTTGGTAATGTCGAAAACTTGGGGAAGGAGGACAGTTACTCGAGTTCGTACTCGAGAAGAAGAAGATTTGGCTTGGGTGTGATTTTAACAGTTTTTAGTTGTAAATCAAAACAAAGTTTTTAAAAAGAAAGAAAAAAAAATAGAAGAAGAGGATGGTCCTCGGGTTTAAGTTCGGGAAATGATGGTTGGGCTCGAAGTTGTTTTCGGGTTCGTTTGGTTAGATACTAGTGTTGAATTTTTCTTTACTTATACAGAGTTTTAAAAGCATAGGAAAATATTAGCCAAGTTTTTAAAAGTATATTTTTAAACGAATGTTTTCTTGACATTTGATTTGAAAGTTATAAAAATTGTTAACTTTAATTTGTTAAGTTAAAGGATTCTTGTTATTTTGAAACTTAATTAAATAATGTAACTAAGGAAGTTAGTTATAAAATGTTATAAATATTAATGATAATTATGTCATTTATAAAGATAATGTTTTACCTTAAGGATAATGAATGTAAAGAATAATTAATTAATGTGATTAATTAATTAAGGTAATTAATTTAGGAATATTTATTTAATTAAAGGTTAATGAATTTATGAAAGTGATTAAAGAATGATTAATTAATGAAGGTGATTAAGGAATGATAATTAATTAAGGGCTAATAAATTAATGTGATTAATTAAGGATAATTAATTAAAGGATAATTAAATAATTAAAGGTTAATTATTTAATGATTACAGATTAATTAATAATTAAAGATTAATTAATTATCTTTAAGGGTTAATTAATTAAAATAATTTGTAATTAATTAATATTAATTAACCAGGATTAGTAGTTCATTCATAAGTAATTAATCTGATTTAAATTAATCAGATAATTAATTGATCTTACGTATGAATGTTTGAATTCTATTGATTGTTGAGTCGTTTGATATCCCTGATATGTTATTCTTTGTGCTATGAATTGTTTGGTATAATCTGTGATGAACGTAATTATCTGTGATGAATGTAATTTATTTATCTTTGATAAATTTATATTATCTGTGAATCTGTGAATGAAGATAAGCGTTATAGATTATACCGCTATTTGAAATTGATATGCTCTGTGATGATTGATGATGTTGCACTATTGTATAACCCCTGGACTACACCATACACACACAAATATGGATTGCACGAGGAAATTGGTTAAGTCACGGATTTTTAAAATAGTTTTAAAAGATAAATTTTGAATCCAAATTGTTTTTGGAATTGGGTGTAATATGAAAAGTTTTTGAAAAGGAATTTCAAGGATACAAGTTATTTTGAATGACTTAATAAAGTTGAAATTTAAATAGTTTGATTTGAATTTAAAATTCAAGAACTGAAATTGAATTCTATGTTTAGAATTGTGGTTTAAAAATGTTATACAAGTTATAATGTATCTATATAGGTTTTAAATCGTATTATTTTAGGAATTTATATTTAACCCAAGTTTTATACTTTAAAAATATATAGCTTGTGCAAGTGTAATCGAATTTTCCCGAAACGAAAACCTTTGTTTTTCAAATAATAATAGCTTTCATATAAGGAAAGGATTTCCAATTTGTGTTGAAAGATTCCAAATTTGAATAGAAATTATTTTGAAAGCTATGAATTGAAGCATTAATTTAAAGATTGGGAGAGCTTATCCAATTTGAAATGGAATAATTTTGAAATCTGTGAATAAGTGAAAGATGGGTAAACTTTGTGAAATGAATCATTTTGCTTAAAGATTTGAAAATGGTAATTTGTTCAAACCATTTAAAAAGAAAGGTTTTGGATTTTAAAGTTGTGACTTAACTAAAATCCCAATATCCATATATTTTTAAATATTGCGCTTATTATTTAATTTACCCGGGAGAGGACATTGTGTCATACAACCCATTCCGAATAATGATACGACGTTATGGATAGCATTTGAAGACCGGTGGTAAAAACTGGATATTTTAAAAGCGAAAGGATAACTTGTCGAATGTCTCTGCACCGACTGGTCCCCGGTATAGAGATCTCCATATGTGATGGGGAGTCCGGACGTGATTAGGAATTATCCAGATATGCAAGGGCTTCTTCGGAAGTACCTTCGGTTCCGTTCGAACCCAGAGTAGACTTGTATGGATATGTGTCTAACATTACAATTTGAGATGTAAAGCTGGTTTCTATAAAATACATTTCTGCTTGGTGGCGAAGATTTATTCTCTTAGCTTAACACCCTTCTTTGAGACGTACGAGCTCAGATGTTATGTAGTTGATGGTTACTAGTGATACATTCCCAATTTGGTAATGTGGCATATGAAGTGCTGCCGATCATTTTTTGATCAAAGCATGACTTTGTGAAAAGTGTAGCTTTGTGGACGAGACCTCATCGAGCCTCACAACCCGGTAATGGTCGAAACAGGAAAGATGCGGCAAGGTTGTAGGGGTCGCGCACCTAGGGTATGTCCATTCCTTCTGGAAAAGGGTGGTATCGTGGTATGATCCCAGATACTGAACTCATATGGACACTGTAAACTTATTACTGTGTGATGCTAATTAGTGGTTGAGGTCCTCGGATAAAGGTTGCAAACGACCGGGAGTGGCATATCTTAGGTTTTACTCCTGGGAAAGGAGTAAACTGGCCTTGTGTTGGCAGAGAGCTGGGTAAGTTCTTGGGGCGTCCCTCCAGAGGCGTTCTCATGTGGCAATAGGAAGTTTCTTAACTTGACCATTAGTTGGAAAATCCAAAGAAACAATACGCACCCTGTACGGTTTTAGTTGTATAACATGCCATGGAATGTGGCGGTAACCTGCTATTGAACATGGTAGCTATAGTAGGCATAAAATAATGGTTGTATGCTGGCTAAGATTAATATTATCCTTTCGAAAGGTTTTCTACACTATGCACTAATAATAATATCAAATGGTTTTCGCGTATCAAGCATTTTTGAATATCATATGGAGAAATCTCCTTCAATTCTGCGTTTGCATGGTGTGTACGGCGGGAGGCCTTCTCGTAATTTCATTTTCCAAAAAGCATTGCAGATTTCAATTTTAAATTCTTTTGTTGTTTGTTTTAATGATAAACTGTTTTGTTTGCCCATACCAGTCCCATAACTGATACGGAGTTTATTGTTCCCTTCCTAAACTCTGGGTGCCCACAATTTTCTACACCGGCAGTCTAGAGTTGGGTTTTTCAGATAATAGATGTAGATTCGATATCTTTAAAGCCTTTGGATCTTGGCGATCACATTTGCTTCATTCTGGAGTTATCTAGTTTGCTTATTGCATCATGGTGATGTTTCGGGCTATCTTTAGTTTGGAGATGGAGTTGTAGTTGCATTATGGAGTTGGATTCTTTTGGTTATTCTAGTGGAGTTATCTTTTCGCTGTCGATGGTTCCAAAGTCTAGACCATCCAGTTGTTTTTTATTTCCACTGTTATTTTGGTATCTCTGATGTTAATATCATTTGTATCAAATTATTGTATATCATTAGATATTGTATTCATTGGAGTTATATGATACTCATTGTTTTATTCCGCTGTGTTGTACTTAATGTGTTATAAGCTCCCGCACGAGTCAGATTTCGACGATTGTATCTGCGGCATTCAAGTACAAGTGAAGTATAGGTGTCAATTTTCGAAAGCTGAAATTTGGAACGTGACAATATATTTGTTTATTTATTGTCAATACATGTTATATATGGTAATCATATTTATTTTAACAATTTCAATTACTTAACAATCAAGTTGAGCAACAAAATCCATGAGTTCAACCCAATAAAGGATTTTAGGCTTGGTTCCAAAAATATGTTAACATATATAATCATTGAATAAATTTAATTTTAATAGTTTATTGCGAATATTAATGTTTATTAATTTAATCAATAGATTATTGATAATGGAATCGGTGATATTCGTTATAAAACTCTTGCATTTGGTCAGTTGACGAAACATAGAAAATGCCCAATCATATACGTAAACGATTTTAAATTTCACACAATATGGCTTGAAGCTAGTGAAACAAATTACGACAGTGGGGTATATGTTAAAGACAACGAACAGGATAACGACTTACAAGATTGTTACAGAGTGTTATAGGAAATTGTTACACTTACTTAATCGGCAATACTGAAGCTAAATTTTTTTCCCATGCGAGTGGTTTGATACTACTCCTTATGTAGGTGTATGTTGTAAACATAAATATTATCCTCATGTTGAGGCAAACCATAAAAGGAAATATAAAGGTAGCGATCCATTTGTGCTAGCGACGCAAGCAACACAAATTTATTATATGCCTTATCTTGCCATGAATAACAACAAGAAGAACTGGTGGACTGTCATTAAAACAAAACCTAGATGGTCATTCAATGTGAACATGGTCATAACCTATGATCAACCATACCAATATGATCCGAAGGACAACGTAATAATCCTAATATAGAAGATACCAATAATATTGGAGCACTTAACAATGAAATATTTGACATAGTTGAATTAGATGAAGATGTAAGGTTGACGAAGGTAATGATGTCCAAGTTAACTAACAAGAGAATGATGATGATATTGATAATGATGTTGACAATTGGTAGCATATGTATAATTGATTATAAGACTGCTTTTTATATGGATGTTTTTTTTTCATTTTCCCTATTGTTAATAATTGAGTTGAAGGTATGTGTGCATGTTCTGTCCACGCACCAATTGAATTCTCATTTACATCTATGATATAGTTTAAAAAAACTAAAGTAAATTGTATTTTAATTTACAAGAATATAAAAGAAATGAATAGTTGTCCTATCTCTTTCTTACAGATGATTCTTTACTTATATTTATAAACGACAACTGATAAGTAGATCTTACCTCATAGTTAAATGTACCATTATACAATTTTTGGCTTATATGCCTTAAACCAAATCTATTCCATTCTTATTTTTATTATTTGAAGTTGTTAATCCAAGTATCATATTCACTCATTTATGATGACCATTTTTCAAACTTTTTCTAATAATATACAATATAAACTTATCACTACAACATTTTACAATAGATTTATGATACAAAACTTTATTAAATATGTCATATGAAATATAGGAATAGATATCTAATAGCATCAATCTATAGTATCTGGGTCTGCTTAAAAGTCAAACACAAGCTCTTAGTAATTAATTTCTACTCCAATTGCATGTCATTGTACAATACAAGTTATACATCCATTGTTGTATTGTATACATGGATGTATATCTATCATTATAACATATAAGTCTAGTTGAGGTCATAGACACAAACTTGGTATATCTCACTCATCAGATCATGGTGGATCCCACTAAGATAAGCATGATGCACATTTGATGTCTCCTTTTTCAAACTGATAGTTCTATTGCACCTGTTAATGTTATTTGTCCGTCAAATGAGTTGACGTTTTCGAGAAGGCTTAAGGATCGGGGTGAGCGATTGATTATTTGGATATAGAAAAAAATCATACACACACACTCACACACACATAACATTAATACACACACACCCACACACGCGGTTACCATGATATTATCTTTTATCAAGATATACATAATAAATACATACATGTGAACTAATTAAATAGTTCAATTTTTACTAATTAAATATGCATACATACATACATAGTGGTACTCACATGCACACACTCACACACACACATTCATACATGCACATACACACATATTTATACACACACATCTATTAATATAATTATGCATGTACAGAGTGGATCCTAGCAACATCGCCACACCTGATGCCATTTGTGAAGACATGCTTGGATGGGTCATTGATTTCTGACCCATATTCAATGACATCTATGATGACGTGAAGACAGTCATGTTTCATGAGTTTATGGTAAAAAAATTGCACAGGATCTAATAAATATTTTTGTTATTTCATTCATAATATATTCAATTGCATTTGCAGAGGAAATTTAATGGAAAGATGACGTTTCTAATGAAATGATGAAAAAGAATTGGACGGCTAAGGCAAGTCAATAATATCAGGAATTGATCTATGGTATGCACATGAGTATTATAAAGAATCCAGCCCTTGTCGAAGAGATATATGAGAAGTACTAGGCAAATAGAGGACTTCAATAGGAATTCGCAAAATAATTGTGAAATCAGGAATAAATATCTCGAGTTGCATTGTAGTGGCTCTAGATCATAAGCAGATTATCATAATGATCTAGTATATATATTTTTTGTTCAATTTATTTAATATTTAAATAAATTAAAATATTCTTATGTGGTAATTTAATTAATTCAATTTTTTAGTATGAAGGGCAGCATGGTGAACCTACATGTTGGCAATCTACTGTAGGGCTCATAAGATTGAGTCATCGGATGGGTTCATGATAAATAATTGATGGATGATGCTTCAACGGAGTTTGCGATAAGTTATCCATAAAAAATCATTTAAGATACACAAACACTCACACACATATAAAATTATAATGAATATGTAAAATACAAGTATACAACTTTAAAGTAAAGACGTGGAGATAATGAATGAAGTGTTCGAAGAGGTATTCAACTAATTCAGTAGAGCTATTTCCAAAAGGGAAAAACGTAAGCCCAATTACGATAAGATTCCGAAGGCAATTGCTTAAAATTTTGTGATACTTCACAATAGTACATAACTGTGGCCCAAAAAAATTGCAGATGTATATTATATATATACATATAATACATATAATATAAAATATACACACACACAATACCGTATACATATAGTTTACTATAGTTAAACATGTGTGTGTCTATACACACGCTACTTCTGATAAGTATATGAAGGATCTCATATATGTATGTATGTATGTATGTACATGTACATGTATATGTATATGTACATGTACATGTACATGTATATGTATGTATGTATGTATAGCATACTATTTGTATTCATCTTAATACCTATATGTATTTTATATGCATAGTTATTGTTATCCCGCCTTTTGGCAGGGCTGTGATACTGTGGATTGGCTAAATGGATTTGAGATCACTAAAATGGGAAGCCTAGAGAGATGATTATAAAGTTTGGAAGATCAGATATAAGCAAGGCTATGAATGATAGTCAAGCGGATTCAGGAGAATGGCATTCCAGAAATGGCTAAGTACAGATTGGTACTTCCCTTATGCAAGGGATCAATATCTATCCCTTTCCCTAGGCTGGGGATTAAATCGTGTCACTATAGAGGATCAGATCGAATTACTATGGTTATGGACACTTAACTCAGCAGCTCAACTCAACAGAGATTGGTTAATATCTTAACAAATGTCGGAGGAACCAAGCAAACAACTATGGAAACACGAATAGAAAGTGAGGGGGACCACCACAACCAATCGCATGGTGTCGTGTGGCCCCCACCATCGATTGCTATATCCCAATTGAAGACCCAGGTAGGCCCCAAAGTTTCTAGATCAGTTCGTCTTAGTCATGGACTTCTGCGTGTGAATTTTCAGTTGGATATTTTGGCATCTTCTCCTATAAATACAGGATTGTTGGCTCATTACAGGGGATCATATTTTGGCTCTTCTTCATTGTTTTTCTTTCCTTACTCCATTAATTTTCTAAGGCTAAAAAAAGCTGTATTTGTAATCCTATAATATAATAAAAAGATTATTGGAGTGGACGTAGGCCAGAGTTTGCCGAACCATTATAAAATTCGCATGTTTATTTACTTTTTTGCTATTAAATCTGTGATCTGCGCATTTAATTCTCTACTTCATTCTATTTGGGCCTGATTATTAGATCTGCAGAGTTAATATTGGTTGATGTGGGACCAATTTTTGTGCAAACAGTTATATATATATATATATATATAAATGTATGTATGTGTGTAAATATATATAAAGCTATTTGTATTAAACCCTCAAATTAATTATAACAACTACTATATTTATAGTAAGTTATTTGGAAAACAAACTATTATATTTTTAATGTGTACAAATAGAATTTGTACCCGATATTTCATGCCAACATATAATAATATATAAGTTATACCATAAAAGTTTGAATAATTATAAATCGTTTGAATATAAATTTATTTTAATCCTCATTTTCTAACAATATCATTTGTTATCCCCAAATTGTATAAATCTACAAAATCAATACCTTAAATTACACTTTTATTTTAATCATTTTCAAACAATATCAACAAATTTACATATATTATAATAATATAACTTTTACATAATCCTCACTGCATAGGTATACTATTTGAAATTTGAGTAAATTTGTGATAACCCGGATTTTCGATAAGTGTTAATTGGATTATTAACAGATTGTAAACTATGGGGATACTGATTTTATTTGGATTTAAATAATAAAATTGATAATTAAAGATGTCTGGATGTATATAGGTGAATTTGAAACCATAATATTTGTTGAATTAAAATGATGAATCTAATAGTAAATCATTAAATATATAAATATGTGTAAACTCTATTATTTTTGAAAATTTTAAAGTATGTCCATACACATGTATACAAGTGTGTGTGTGTGTGTATGGTGATTAGAAAGCTATTATTTGGGTTCAACATGATAATTTGCAAAAGCTGTTTAAAGTAAACTCCATATTTTCAAAACATAAAATAAACATTTATTTAAATACTTGATAGGCTTAAAAAGGATTTAATAAAAAGATCCATTTTGCTTTCTTTCTAATTTTCACGAGACAGTAAAGATAGACATTTATTGAGTTAAAATACAATAGCAATGGTTTAAATTAAGAATTTATAAAGGTTAATACCTTCTTTGAATATATATATATATAGGATATGTATATATATAAAAGAATTTAAACCTAAAAAATATAAAATATTTAAAATATAAAACATACGTAAACACTTAGTTCTTGCATCTAAACATTTGTAAACCAAATAACCAATATACTAACACTTGTAACTTATTTGTGGCATGCAATTTACAAGTGGCATAAGTTTTCTCCAATTGAGAACAATGCTATTGTGAAAAAAAAGAGAAATTTTTTAACAATAGCAAGTTCCTAAAAAGCTAAACCAGAGAAGATAGAAATCAAAACAAATCAAAGAAAAATCATGTAACCTGAAACCAGGTTTCAGTATCTTCTCAAATTGGAAAGCAAATTAAATCAAAACAACTAGTGCAAACTTGATCAAGCAAACAGGGATTAAATCTTCAAACAAGCAAATGTAAACTCAATTCAAGCTTAACTATGAAGATTCAGATTCAAGTTGATCAAAAATCAGTTCCAAATCAAGCCATTTTTCCCTTTGGCTCTTTCTTCTGTTTTTCCCAGATTTCAGCTAGTAAACTTTCTTTAAAAAGTTTAATTTCCTTATCTAAATATTATGCAAAGGTTAAGAGAAAAGCATCAGTTTAAAATATGTACTCATGCCTGTACATGGGTATGTGGATACCTGTATATATTGCTTTGCTCTTTTCTTGTTTCTGAAAGGTTCAAAACTTTTCAAAAATTCGAATGCTCTTAATCCAACCAATTTTAGTGCGTGATGTTTTGAAGCAAATATGTTTATATATGAAAAATCTTAGTTTTAACCTGGAATTGAATTTATTCTGTTATATGTTTGAAATGAGAAAATTCTGTTCATACCAATGTTCGAAATACT
This sequence comes from Allium cepa, assembly GCA_030765085.1. Lineage (NCBI taxonomy): Eukaryota > Viridiplantae > Streptophyta > Magnoliopsida > Asparagales > Amaryllidaceae > Allium > Allium cepa. The sequence continues at coordinate 1,017,296,269 of CM060945.1, forward strand.
TTATCTCATTATCCAGTTCATATTTGAGGATGCTATAAACTAGGGAAGAGTTTAATTTTGGGAATAATTCACGTTAAAAGTAGTTTGTGAGTAAACTTTGCTCTGTAAATTGTTAAGGCTCTGTTTTACAGTAAACAATATAATTTAGGTGAAAAATAGATGTTTATAATTTTAGATTTCAAACATGCAGCCTTGATAGTTAAAGGAAAATATGAATTTTGGTGATAAATTTTTTATTTTTAGAGTCCTATTTAGTGGGATATGGTCAGATGAACGGTTTCCGTTCAAAAAATTATTTCAGTCGAATTTGTCGATGAGAGGGGATGCGACTTGCTTTGGAAGAGGCAGGTGGTCGTAGGGTAGAGGTCGACCGTGGCAGAAATATTGAAATTGGGTTTGGATTGGTCGTGCGAGTTGATTTTAGGGTTTAGTGGTGGCTTCGGCTTTGATGAAATCACGATCGTTTTTTGAGGTCTGAGGCGTAACCGGGTCGAATGATTTCTAGCCGAGGAGAAGTGTGAACGTACGGCGTTCAATCAACGATGGAGTTGACTCGATCGAAGGTAGTTGGTGAGTGCAGTTCATCGAGTTTTGGGCTGGGGTTTTTCTAATGATTCGAGCGAGGTCAACTTTTCACCTTGATGGATTCGAGACGTCGTCTAAGAGGTGATGTTGATCAGAGGACGATGGGACGATGACTCAGTGGTTCGTGTGGCCGGATAGACCATTAGAATGTATGTGCATGTGCACTGTGCACACAAGACATTGGCAAGGCTGTTTGCATAGACTCGATGATAGTGTTTCGCCTGGGAAGGGTTAGTCTGTGGTTTGGGTTTTAATCGAAGTGACGATCGATTGTAAACGAAGCTAAGATCGGTTATGGAATCGATCGAAGATGATTGTTTAATGTGGATTTGGAAATAATTTCTGGTAGAAGTGGGAAGGGTTGTAGAAGAAGATGAGGTGTTTTTTCGTGTTTGATGCAGTCGGAACTTCGGGTTCGTTTCGATGCAAACTCGTTTGGGGCTTCGATCCAACTTATTTCATTTGGCTTGTTCAATTCGAGCGTGGGATTGTTTTATTTTGTTTAGGGTGTGGGCTTCAGTCCAATAAGCCTTGTTTATTTTAAGGCAAGGCAAAGTAAAAAATTTAATCAAAAAGCAATTTTTTTTACAAGTTTTAAATAAGGTATTGACAAAAATTGTAAACAAGTTCAAAACTTAATTTATAAAGTCAAATGTGGTTAAGTCCATTAGATTTGAAAATATACGAATAATTAAGTGTGGTGAATTTTAATTTTAATAAGAACTTAAGTGATTTAGTACTCCAGCATTTTAATTTAGCTTAAATAATAATTAGAAAGTTATGGATTGGTAATTAGAGATTAATTACCCAAATGATAAATTATTTAATATAAAGGGATTAATTTATTAGGGTTAATTAATTAATTAATTAAAAATTAAGGATGATTATTTAATTTGTTTGTAATTAATTAATAATTAAGTAAGCAGGATTTATAAAGGTGATTGAAGTAATTAATTTAATTTATATAAATTAATTAGAATGGAGTAACAAATTAATCTTGCTTAAGAATGATTGAATAATATTACATGTCTTGGATTATTTAAGATTTCTGATATGAAATTTTTTAAGATATGATTGAGATGAACGATGATAATATGGTTATCTATCAAGATAAATTTTTGTATATAGTGGCATCCTGTATTTTAAGTTTGAATTGTATTTCATTTGAATAAATTAGGTTTAAGATGACTTGAGATTCGAAGAGACCGGGGTCGGGTACCAGTGAATACCCGAAACCACTTCGATTTATAATCTTCAACAATTATTTTGGAAAAAATTGGTATGTGCATCAGAAAGGCTGGAATGGGATAAATTTAAATGACTGGACCATTTAAACTAAGTAGGGGTACTCTGTGATTGTTTGTGAAATAGGTGTAGACTGTAACAAGTTTGAGCTTGTAGTAAAGTTACGAGTTACCCCGGGTTTTAAATAGTTCTATGCATTGGAATTTCATGTTTGATGAGTTTACTTACGCTGGTTTCCAGCCTGACTTGGGAGTTACTTTGATATAATGCTCGGGTCAGACCGAGTATTACAGATTTTCAGGTAAGGACGTTCTGTGTAACAACCCGCATATTTATCGATTTTATATTTAAATATTTTATTTAAATATTTTATCGTTAGTCGGATTTTGGTCCGAAAAGCTACTTTTTGCATATGGTCGAATTAGGACTCGGGACCACTCCCATTGAGTTTAAAATGCCGTTTGCGACCTTTTTGAGTATAAGCTTTGATATGTTTGGAGAAAGTTGACTTTTGCTACTTTTCACTTTGGGTTTGGTTTTGGGCTCAGCCCTATGTTTTAACTTATGCTCAAATCTGAGCCACTCTTCCCCATTCACCCTCATTCTCTTCTCTTTTCAGTTTTCTTAGCATTAATGGTGGGAGAGATTGGAAATTAAAACTCCAAAACTCTAGTTTCTCTTGCAAATCAAATTCCTAGCTCCAAACTCAAGAAGAACCCATTGGTAAGCTTCTCTTCTTCTTCTCCAACTTATTCTCTTACCAATTTCAGAAATTCCTAAACCTAATTTTGGGAATGTTCTTGTTTTTGAGCTTAGATTCAAGCTCAATTGGGTTGTGTTGAAGAGAGGTTGATTCTCCATTTGCTTTCAAGCTTCTTCTTGTTTGATTTTGTGAAAAGGTGAGATTTTTATCTCACATCTATGTCTATATCTATCTTTGTTGTTAGGTATGAATCCCTAACATGTATTCATGTGCAATTGCTTTTGATTTGGATCGAATGGGTGAATATTCCAATTTTTGTGAAAATCCTTTTATGGATGTTTGATTACGATATTTGGGGTGTATCGAAGAACCTATAAGGCCGGGCTGTCATTTGACGTAAATCCTTAGTCGTCGTTGCTCGCTCGATCGCTCCCGACATCGTTTGGGCCATTTGGCCTAGGCAAATTGTTTCCCTTACCAGGTTTTCAGACGTCTGGAGACCAATGCCAGACGTCTGGTTTTGCAACCTGGAGAAAAATAAAATACGGCAGATGAATAAATAAGGCAGTGGCTAATTTCAGACGTCTGAATTATTGTTTCAGACGTCTGGAATAAGGTTAGACGTCTGATTTGTGTTTTCAGACGTCTGGTTGGTTTTCTGGAATATTTCCAGAAACCAAAACCAGACGTATGGACTTTACTCCAGACGTCTGAATGTTTTTCAGACGTCTGATTTTAGGTTTCAGACGTCTGGATGGTTTTCTGGGAAATTTCCAGAAACCAAATCCAGACGTCTGGACATCCCCTCAGATGTCTGGAAATTCCTAGTTTTGCCTATTTACCAAATTTTGAGTATATTTCCAACTTTAATCGATTCGTGTTGATTCCCTTTTTGTTGTTATCATTTGTTATTGACTTTGATGACATTTTCTTCGTGATTTTTGGGAATATCCATTTCTACGGATTTGGTATTGATTTCTTTGGATTTTATTCACGTCTTTGAATGTGAATTTTGGTGATTGATTGTCCTACAATCATTTTTGTGATTTGTCACTTTAAAAATATAAAGGTTTCAATACTAGTATTAAATATCAAAACTCTTTCATCAAAACGATTCCAACACTATTTTATTTACAAAGCTCGTTTTTCTCAAACCGTTTTCCAATCTACTAGTATATACAAACCTTTACCTCACTCGTATGAGAAATCTAATTAAACGGCTTAGTAAAACAAGTGGTATGAAACGCTTGCGTTTACTTGTTCGGTTAATTCTTGGACTTGTTCGATTGAATCTCTTATGACAATTTTCTAGTGGAAACTTACAATTTGTTCGTAAATATTTAAGTCAAGCTAGTGGTTATGGGACATGATGTTAAACTCATATATTTACTAGCTTAGTGTAATTGACACTTCTTGATGATCATGACGATCATCTTTGTGATTTAGACTAGCACTGTGTGATGTCTCTTTGTCTGCGAGGGAGACTAAACCCCGTTTTGTGGAGTTTCGACTCAATTTGGTGGGGTAGCAACCCATGGTCTTCGGGCCGTTTGTGGAGCTTCGGCTCAATTTGTGATGGTTAGCAACCATGGAATTAGCATTCCGTTTGTGATACACGTGTTGGTGGTCTTTATGCTCCCGTTTGTGATAGGCCTCCCCCCCTTTGTGATTTAGACTAGCAATGTGCGATGTCTCTTTGTCTGCGAGGGAGACTAAACCCCCGTTTGTGGAGTTTCGACTCAATTTGGTGGGGTAGCAACCCATGGTCTTCGGGCTGTTTGTGGAACTTCGGCTCAATTTGTGATGGTTAGCAACCATGGAATTAGCATTCCGTCTGTGATACACGTGTTGGTGGGCTTTATGCTCCCATTTGTGATAGGCCTCCCCCCTTTGTGATTTAGACTAGCAATGTGTGATGTCTCTTTGTCTGCGAGGGAGACTAAACCCTGTTTTGTGGAGTTTCGACTCAATTTGGTAGGGTAGCAACCCATGGTCTTCGGGCCGTTTGTGGAGCTTCGGCTAAATTTTTGATGGTTAGCAACCATGGAATTAGCATTCCGTTTGTGATACACGTGTTGGTGGGCTTTATGCTCCCGTTTGTGATAGGCCTCCCCCCTTTGTGATTTCTGGATTTCTTGAGATGATTTCTAGAATTTGTGTTTCACCAATTTTCGTGATTTCCATTGATATTATTGTCAATATTTGTGCATTGGTGAATTTGTGTGTCATTGACTTTTGTGATTGACATTGATATTATTGTCAATATTTATGCATTGGTGAATTTGTGTGTCATTGACTTTTGTGATTGACATTGATATTATTGTCAATATTTGTGCATTGGTGAATTTGTGTGTCATTGACTTTTGTGATTGACATTGATATTATTGTCAATATTTGTGCATTGGTGAATTTGTGTGTCATTGACTTTTGTGATTGACATTGATATTATTGTCAATATTTGTGCATTGGTGAATTTGTGTGCCATTGACTTTTGTGATTGACGTTGATATTATCGTCAATATTTGTGGTTTGGTGAACGAAATAAGGGGTATGACATTTCTTTGATTCTTGTGTAGATTTGGTGATATTGATTAATCTCTTGTTGATTTTCAATTACTTATATATATCACAGTTTGGCATAGTGATTATTATGTGTTTAGTCATATCTCTTATTCTATATCATTTCACCTGATATTTATAGCTAGACTGATCCGTTTATTATTTTCTTCTTAAATAATACTCGGGTCAGACCGAGATGTTACAGGTGCTTCTGCTTGACTTCTCTCTTGGGATTGATTCCTCTGACTTTTGGTTAACTACTTAGATTAGTAGTTTTTGTTGTATACATTTGAGATATAGACTCCATAATGTATACTTATTCTTTTGTGTAGTTCATGTAACTATTCTTTTGTGATATTGTGGATCTTTTTAGACCACTACTCTGATATACACTTTCATGTGTAATATTCATATCTATTTCCGCCTTTGTGATATGAATTGTCTGTGACTGATTTGTGTTATGTTTATTTCTATATTTGTTTCCGAAGACCTTTATAGCCACTGCGTAGTAGCTTTGAGTTTGTGTCGGTATGTCGGATTTCCTCTTGAGATGAAAAGTTATATTTTTATCCGGTATATCGGTACTCGCACAAAGCAATTATACAGATGGTCGCTCCTCAACAGCCTTATTCTCCGTGCTAGTTGACAGCATTCACAGTAATGTTCTTGGCTAGCGTGGGTATAGAGGTGGGGTTTCACAGCTTGGTATCAGAGCCAAACTTCGAAACTATATGGAATATTATAACAAGGATCATCGTCCTAAGTCTTTCTTAGGAGTCATGCTTTAGGATTTATTCGAGTCTTCGTACCGTTCTATCCTACTTTCTTTTATGATTTCTTGTTTTATCTATCAAGATTTCTTGATATTTATTTTGAGAATAACTTTTTCCTCTTCTTTCTTTCTTTCTCAAAGAAGAGAAATGGTTAGACCAGGCCGTCCCTGCGCCGGTCAATCTAGTGCTACTCCCCTGGATGGAGTTTTTATGTCTGCCCAACGACTTTTGGATCTTGTAAAGAATCAAGAGTTTATCTATGCTTTGAGTAAGAACCCCGAAATGGTTCTACCTTTGAAACTTGAAGTTTCTTTCAATCAGCTTGTGGATGTTACTCTTCTTCATGGAGAGGTTGGTAAAGGAAGTGCTTGTGATATTGGGACTTCCAAGAAGAGGCATATTGAGTTCAAGAGCCTTAATCCCAATAAGAGAGTGAAGAAAACTACTTTTGTAGCAAAGATTCCAATCCCTAATCGTGGAGGATGCTACAATTGTAATTCTAAGGAACACTATGCGAATATGTGTCCAAAACCCCATTCTTGTCGCTATTGCAAGAAACCGGGTCATCTTTTATCTGCATGTCCCAAACTTTTGAATAAGGACATGAGAAAGCTAAATATTGTGCAAGCCCCTAGCAACTCTTCTCTTGGTCAAGGTATTTTTCACTCAATCCTTGATGGCATTGTTTTATTTCGTGATCTTCTTATTCGAGTTCTTTTTGATATAGTTTCCATCTCATTATTTTATATCAAAAGGACTTTTTAATTCTTTTTCTTTAAATATTTTGGGCTTATTGACTTCTTTGAGGATTGTGAATCCGGATGGTAGATCCGCAACACTCAATTTGCTTTTGTTTAGATGTCGAGATTGTTTTATGTGACTTTTCTTTCCGAGCCGATATTTACTTTGGCTTCGGAATTGACTTTTTCTCTAAGGATTGGCCTAAATTGTGAAGCCCGTATCATATTTTTCCGAGTGGATTATTCATCTTCGACATTTTCAATCTGTTAAGCAGATTTCTATTTTTCCTTTGTGATTTTGATTCCAATTTGACGGCATCATTTTATTCCTTAAAACCCACATGATAAGGAAAGTATTATTTCTCACATTCTTGTAGTTAGAGAAATTTTCCGGCATTTTTGAGCTTGTCTTAGGATTATCACCTAAGTAATCTTTTGTGTGATACTAAGGTCTTTTCAATTTGACCTTATCACCGGTTTTTATTTGCTACGAGTTGCGGGAGTTAGCATTCCACTTACCGCATTCCGCACTCGTTATGATTCTTATGAGTGACTTATTTTGTCATTCAATTTGTCCAGCTTATTTCATCCATTTTACAAATCGAATATTCTATGAATATTTCAATGAGACCATTCTTGTATTTATTGATTTTGGATGAAAATGGTAATTTAAAATTTTGAAAATCTTTTTCATAAGATTTATTTATAAGTAAAACTGGATTTTGTTCTTGAAACGAACAAAGAATATTCTTAAAACTTTTTAAGAGATTTAATTATACTGTAAAAGATGATTTTGTGATTGTATTGCCCGTTGAGTGCTTTAAGAATTTTGGTCGATGCGCTTGATCAACGTTATCGATAGGAATTTCCTAAACGCTTTGATGTGACAATCAGACACGATATATTGACTTGTAAAATGTAAATTCTTATAGAAATATTTTTACATCGAAATAATTTTGATTTCTGAAAGTTTTAGCTTTTCAGGAAAGAGGATTATTTAAAAGAACCCTTCCTTTCGATACTCTTATTCTTGTGATTCCTGAAGGGGAACCAAGACTTTGCTATTTGTACCGATACTAGTTGTATTGGTTTGGAATGCCATTCTCTTGCAAAGGAGAATGTGCTACCACTTGTGCTTCTAAATCATTATAGCTTATCGAGACTAGATATGCCACTCATGATCTAGTGTTCGTGGCTATTGTTTTTGCTTTTGGAATTTGGCATCATCATATTTGGATGAGAAATTTGTTCTCTACCTCGATCATAAATCTTTGGAATATTTATGTTCTCTTAAGGAACTGCATGTTGACTCGAGTTCCTAGCTTCTTATGATCTTGATATTCTTTTTATTCCCGAAGGGGAAATCATGTTGCCAATGCGTTTAGTCGTAACCAACAAGGGGTTGTTTCTTTGTTGATGACTAAATGAAATTATCTTTTTATCAAGTTCATCGGGCGTTTTGATGTACTTCATTTTATTGAGTTTCATCTCATTTCTTTTATGAACTTGCGTCCGATGTTCTTTTATTGTGTTCGGTTCATTGGACGTACCGTTTTTGTACTACGTCGGTGTTCCGAAATCATTCAGGCTTCGGTTCATTGGACGTACCGTTTTTGTACTGCGTCGGAGTTCCGAATTATTTGACTTTTGATTCATTAGATGTACCGTTTGTACTACATCAATGACTTTGTATTTGATTCATTGGATGTACCGTTTGTACTACATCAATGACTTTGCTGTTTGATTCATTGGATGTACCGTTTGTACTACATCAATGTCTATGCTTTTGATACATTGGATGTACCGTTTGTACTACATCAATGTCTTTTCTTTATTGATTCATCGGATGTACCATTTGTACTACATCGATGTCTTTTCTGTTTGATTCATTGGATGTACCGTTTGTACTACATCAATGACTTCGCTTTTTGGTTCATTGGATGTACCGTTTGCACTACGTCAATGACTTGGCTTTTTGGTTCACTGGACGTACCGTCTTTGTACTACGTCGGTGTTCCAAATTATTCGAGTTTCTAGTTTCTCGGGCGTACCGTGATTGTACTACGCCGTTGCACCGGCTCAACTTTCTGCTATTCTTGACGTTTTCCACGTCTTTTAACTATGGAAAAGCTTTTATGTTTCCGGTTTTTATTCTTGAGCCCGGTATTATTGAGGGATTGAAGTTTCACCAAATTTGACTTTTGAGCACCATTCCATTCGCATCATTACTTCGGAGGTTGAGCGCCTTCGATATAAAGATATTCTTTTTGATAGAAGTTCAATGGTTCTCAAATCCTAAGGATTGCTCATGTGGAATCTTGAGAATTCATCGAACGAAAACTTTCGGATTTACTCCTTCGTGCTCTTTATGGTGAACTTCTTGATTCAAAATTTTCTTTTGTGTTAATATGCTTCTATGGTTGTTACTTCTTATATTTCCTTCTTAATTATTGCGAGGACGCAATTTCTTTAAGGAGGGGAGTCTGTAACAACTCGCACATTTATCGATTTTATATTTAAATATTTTATTTAAATATTTTATCGTTAGTCGGATTTTGGTCCGAAAAGCTACTTTTTGCATATGGTCGAATTAGGACTCGGGACCACTCCCATTGAGTTTAAAATGCCGTTTGCGACCTTTTTGAGTATAAGCTTTGATATGTTTGGAGAAAGTTGACTTTTGCTACTTTTCACTTTGGGTTTGGTTTTGGGCTCAGCCCTATGTTTTAACTTATGCTCAAATCTGAGCCACTCTTCCCCATTCACCCTCATTCTCTTCTCTTTTCAGTTTTCTTAGCATTAATGGTGGGAGAGATTGGAAATTAAAACTCCAAAACCCTAGTTTCTCTTGCAAATCAAATTCCTAGCTCCAAACTCAAGAAGAACCCATTGGTAAGCTTCTCTTCTTCTTCTCCAACTTATTCTCTTACCAATTTCAGAAATTCCTAAACCTAATTTTGGGAATGTTCTTTTTTTTGAGCTTAGATTCAAGCTCAATTGGGTTATGTTGAAGAGAGGTTGATTCTCCATTTGCTTTCAAGCTTCTTCTTGTTTGATTTTGTGAAAAGGTGAGATTTTTATCTCACATCTATGTCTATATCTATCTTTGTTGTTAGGTATGAATCCCTAACATTTATTCATGTGCAATTGCTTTTGATTTGGATCGAATGGGTGAATATTCCAATTTTTGTGAAAATCCTTTTATGGATGTTTGATTACGATATTTGGGGTGTATCGAAGAGCCTATAAGGCCGGTCTGTCATTTGACGTAAATCCTTAGTCGTCGTTGCTCGCTCGATCGCTCCCGACATCGTTTGGGCCATATGGCCTAGGCAAATTGTTTCCCTTACCAGGTTTTCAGACGTCTGGAGACCAATGCCAGACGTATGGTTTTGCAACCTGGAGAAAAATAAAATACGGCAGAAGAATAAATAAGGCAGTGGCTAATTTCAGACGTCTGAATTATTATTTCAGACGTCTGGAATAAGGTTAGACGTCTGATTTGTGTTTTCAGACGTCTGGTTGGTTTTATGGAATATTTCCAGAAACCAAAACCAGACGTCTGGACTTTACTCCAGACGTCTGAATGTTTATCAGACGTCTGATTTTAGGTTTCAGACGTCTGGATGGTTTTCTGGGAAATTTCCAGAAACCAAATCCAGACGTCTGGACATCCCCTCAGACGTCTGGAAATTCCTAGTTTTGCCTATTTGCCAAATTTTGAGTATATTTCCAACTTTAATCGATTCGTATTGATTCCCTTTTTGTTGTTATCATTTGTTATTGACTTTGATGACATTTTCTTCGTGATTTTTGGGAATATCCATTTCTATGGATTTGGTATCGATTTCTTTGGATTTTATTCACGTCTTTGAATGTGAATTTTGGTGATTGATTGTCCTACAATCATTTTTGTGATTTGTCACTTTAAAAATATAAAGGTTTCAATACTAGTATTAAATATCAAAACTCTTTCATCAAAACGATTCCAACACTATTTTATTTACAAAGCTCGTTTTTCTCAAACCGTTTTCCAATCTACTAGTATATACAAACCTTTACCTCACTCGTATGAGAAATCTAATTAAACGGCTTAGTAAAACAAGTGGTATGAAACGCTTGCGTTTAGTTGTTCGGTTAATTCTTGGACTTGTTCGATTGAATCTCTTGTGACAATTTTCTAGTGGAAACTTACAATTTGTTCGTAAATATTTAAGTCAAGCTAGTGGTTATGGGACATGATGTTAAACTCATATATTTACTAGCTTAGTGTAATTGACACTTCTTGATGATCATGACGATCATCTTTGTGATTTAGACTAGCACTGTGTGATGTCTCTTTGTCTGCGAGGGAGACTAAACCCCGTTTTGTGGAGTTTCGACTCAATTTGGTGGGGTAGCAACCCATGGTCTTCGGGCCGTTTGTGGAGCTTCGGCTCAATTTGTGATGGTTAGCAACCATGGAATTAGCATTCCGTTTGTGATACACGTGTTGGTGGGCTTTATGCTCCCGTTTGTGATAGGCCTCCCCCCCTTTGTGATTTAGACTAGCAATGTGCGATGTCTCTTTGTCTGCGAGGGAGACTAAACCCCGTTTTGTGGAGTTTCGACTCAATTTGGTGGGGTAGCAACCCATGGTCTTCGGGCCGTTTGTGGAGCTTCGACTCAATTTGTGATGGTTAGCAACCATGGAATTAGCATTCCGTTTGTGATACACGTGTTGGTGGGCTTTATGCTCCCGTTTGTGATAGGCCTCCCTCCCTTTGTGATTTAGACTAGCAATGTGCGATGTCTCTTTGTCTGCGAGGGAGACTAAACCCCGTTTTGTGGAGTTTCGACTCAATTTGGTAGGGTAGCAACCCATGGTCTTCGGGCCATTTGTGGAGCTTCGGCTCAATTTGTGATGGTTAGCAACCATGGAATTAGCATTCCGTTTGTGATACACGTGTTGGTGGGCTTTATGCTCCCGTTTGTGATAGGCCTCCCTCCCTTTGTGATTTCTGGATTTCTTGAGATGATTTCTAGAATTTGTGTTTCACCAATTTTCGTGATTTCCATTGATATTATTGTCAATATTTGTGCATTGGTGAATTTGTGTGTCATTGACTTTTGTGATTGACATTGATATTATTGTCAATATTTGTGCATTGGTGAATTTGTGTGTCATTGACTTTTGTGATTGACATTGATATTATTGTCAATATTTGTGCATTGGTGAATTTGTGTGTCATTGACTTTTGTGATTGACGTTGATATTATCGTCAATATTTGTGGTTTGGTGAACGAAATAAGGAGTATGACATTTCTTTGATTCTTGTGTAGATTTGGTGATATTGATTAATCTCTTGTTGATTTTCAATTACTTATATATATCACAGCTTGGCATAGTGATTATTATGTGTTTAGTCATATCTCTTATTCTATATCATTTCACCTGATATTTATAGCTAGACTGATCCGTTTATTATTTTCTTCTTAAATAATACTTGGGTCAGACCGAGATGTTACAGGTGCTTCTGCTTGACTTCTCTCTTGGAATTGATTCCTCTGACTTTTGGTTAACTACTTAGATTAGTAGTTTTTGTTGTATACATTTGAGATATAGACTCCATAATGTATACTTATTCTTTTGTGTAGTTCATGTAACTATTCTTTTGTGATATTGTGGATCTTTTTAGACCACTACTCTGATATACACTTTCATGTGTAATATTCATATCTATTTCCGCCTTTGTGATATGAATTGTCTGTGACTGCTTTGTGTTATGTTTATTTCTATATTTGTTTCCGAAGTCCTTTATAGCCACTATGTAGTAGCTTTGAGTTTGTGTCGGTATGTCGGATTTCCTCTTGAGATGAAAAGTTATATTTTTATCCGGTATATCGGTACTCGCACAAAGCAATTATACAGATGGTTGCTCCTCAACAGCCTTATTCTCCGTGCTAGTTGACAGCATTCACGGTAATGTTCTTGGCTAGCATGGGTATAGAGGTGGGGCGTCACATTCTGGAGCTAAACAGGCGAGCTGGATGACATGAACGTATGGAGTGTATTCCGCTGTGATATATTGTTTGTATTTCTGGGACAAGTTATTTTAATTGCCCAGTGATTTTGAAATATTTTTACTCTGATGTATTAAAATGTAATTGATTGATTCAGCTATTCTTTGTGTAAAAGAATATTATTTGATATTATATTTTATCCGCTGTGAATGTGAGATGTTGATGTTTCTATTTCTTCTTTTCTCCTATCTCTTTTCTTCTTTTCCTAACAATTTGGAATTTTCGAGATCGAAAATTCCGAGTCGCTACATTTGGTATCATAGCAGAAGGTTAAGCGAGAACTTTGGCTCTGTTGGGTTTACTCATTAAGGATAGGGTAAGTGATACCCTAAAATGAGTTGAGTGTATATATATTTATGAGAGCGTACTTGTTATTTTCTTATATAAAGATTTTAAATGATTTTATATAAGAATATATTTTGATATATAAAGAAATATTTCTTTTCTAATAAATACTAAGGTAATTGGTTGTTAAATTATTAGAATTAAATTAAGTGGTAATAAAAATGCAACCAAATTGAAATTAAATAAAGATAAGTTTGAAATGGATTCAAACTAAAATTAAAATCTTGAATTTGGTGAAGAGTTTTAGAATAAGATAATAATGAATTGGTTTCCAGATATGCTAATCTTGGTTATTGTCATAAACGACTGTTGTGTTTAATAATAAAATGTGTATTTATGAATAAGCAAAATGAAATGTTTTAGGGAAGTAAAACATTTAGGCAAGTATGACTTATAAATTAGAACTGAAGATGAGTATAACTTCTAAATTGAAGTAGGTTTTAAATTGTGAAGTTTTAAAATCTAAATCGAGAAACATTTGAGTTGTTTCAAAGTGATAAAGAAATAATAAATAATATTATTTAATGAAGTTGAATGAAAAGGGTTCTATTTCAAACAAGATTGTTTGAAAATTTAAAGGAATTTGTTTTGAATTAAAACCAAGGTGGTTTAAAATTTAAAGTAACTTGATGTGTAAAGGAAATAAATATGTGTATTTGAAATAAACTCTAAGGTTGAGTTTGAATTTCCCTTGGAATGTGATGTGAAAACCCAAAGTGATAAGTTTTTGAACTTATAAATGGGATTGGATATTAATATGAAGTTTAAAATTTGAAATAAGAATTCGAATTGGGTAAAGTTGACAGGAATAAGTTAAAGTGAATTTAATTAGGGAAAATTAAATAAGTTTAGAACATGCAACCTGAATTGGAAATTTCAAGATGAAATTGAGATTTAACTTGGAAAGTTAAATGGTTAATTTGAATTGGAAATTTGTGTGATCTCAAAATGGGTTTGAGATCTGGAAATTGGAAATGGATGGATGTTTTAAAATAATTTGAATGATACCATCCTGTTGTTATTAATAATCTTTATGCTGAAATTGGATTTGTTTAAGTGAATGAAGAAATGGAATCACATTGGACTTGAGATTTAGGTGTTTAAGATAGAATTTCAACAGAAGTTTTTGAAAATTGGTTTTAAGGTTGAATTTGGGTAATAAATTGGTTTTTGAAAGATTAAATTGATTTAAAATGAAATTTTAAAATTTGGACTCAGAAATTAAATTGTTTAAAGACTTGAAATAAAGGTTAATTTGCTTTAAGAGGTTAAACCAACTTTTGAGAATTTAACTCGAATTTATATAATTCGAGATGGTTTAAAGTTGAGATTGAAATTGAATTAGTTCAAATTAAATTTGAATATTTGATTTGAATTAATTGGAATTTTGATTGAAGATGGACAAGTTTAGAATTCAAAAGGGAAAATTTTGAATTGGATTAATTTGAAATGAAATTAAAGTTGAATAGGTTTAAAATTCAAATGGAATTTGATTTGAATTTGGAAAGAATCGAGGCTAATTCAACTTGAATTTGGATTAATTCAAACGGTAATTGAAGTTGTTTAAATTGATTTGAGATTGAATCAATATTAAGAGGAAGTGGAAATTTAAAATTAAATTGATTGGAATAAAGAGTGGGTAATGGAACAGTTTCGCTCTGAACTATTTTCAAACAAACTATTTTAATGTAAGCTTTCTTAAATCTATTTTTCCTAGCTATTTACTATATATGTGACGAGCCGAAATTTTCGAGCATTTTAAATTGGAATATTTAATTGATTTTAAATATTTAAAAGTTAATTTTAACTTGAATTCAAATATTACTATTTATTTGATAATTAACTTATTGAATTAAATAATTTGAAGTTGGGTAAAATATTAAATCTGGAGTTCTAAGCCTGTTAAAAATAATTTGAAGGCTTATAAAGTTTATATTGATAATACTGAGAATAATAGAAGTTGTAAAATTGGATTTAACACTGATTTGTTCGGTTTTGAAATTTTATCATTTATATTGAATTTAAAAATAGCCTTTCGAGGCACAGTCTCGGAATTTGACGAAACCAGTTCCATTTGATCCGTAATAGTGTATTATTATCGGATTTTAATTTTCGTAGCGTTTAGGGTAGTCGTGTGATCGTACGGTAAATAAACGCGCTTAAATCTATATCGAAAACTTAATACAATAACTGGGTTCAAAAAGCTATCTTCTCCATACGACCAAATTAGAACTCGAAACCTTTTCCATCGCGTTCGGAATATGGGTATAACGTTATAAACGCCTAGCGGCACGCCTCGATAGGAGTTCGTGATTTTAGGCCACGTAAGTCGAGATAGTTTGTATTCGAATTTGAATTTAAAGTAGTATATATATATATTCTCGTCAATCAGCTGAAATAATTTCACGTCATCGTTTTTCTTTCACTTCAGAAACACTGTAGCGAGTCTTCTTTAACACGCTTCCCTTTTATTATTTACAGCCGAATCCTTCTCAAATCAGAATCTAAAAATAAAAAGAGAGATAATGGCCGAATTGATTCCCCAAATCGAAATCCTCTTCTGTAAAACAAAAAAAAATTAAAATTAAATCAATGGCCGAGCCTCGTTCGGCATCCCCTATTCTCGAATTCTTGTCGATTTGACCTCAGCCTGCCTGGAAGTCGCGATTTGAGGGCTTGACGTTGTGAGGTGAGGCCTTGCGATGATGGCGGTGAAGCTCGAATTAGCTGAAGGTGTTAATCGATGGCGTGGCTGCGGCTTGTGGCAACGCGCGAGTCTGGTTCGAAAGGAGGTGATGGCGCGTCGTCAGAAAGATGAACTCGCGATGGTGTCTCAACCGTACGTGGTAGGGAGGAGCGCAGCGGCCACGTGGGGCAATAGATGGTGATCTTCGTGCGAGCAGAAGGAGAGTGTCAAGCACCTAGTTCGCAGAGGTGGAGTTTTTCATAGCAGTAAGGTAATATTTTTGTTTTAATTTAAAATTCATAAATATGTATACAAAGGATATTTATAAATATGTATGCGGGCAATCAGTATATATATACACACACACATATTTATTTTAGTTTAACTGTATATATAGAAACGGAATTATTTTATATAGATAAGTTTTAAAAAAAACAAGGAAAGAAAAGAAAAGGGGAAATTTTAGAATGCTGTAATGTTTATATATATATATATATATATATAAATCTGATTTTTGAAATTCTATATAGATTATTTTTAAAATGTATAGAGGTTATATTTTTAGTATATGGGTTTTAGGAGAATAAGAAATATTACTTATTATTGGGAAATTAGTCTAAAATTTAATCATTAGTTAATTAAATTGATTTAATGATACTTGATTATTCAATTTTTTAGAATATTAATAAAATCATATAATGTCATTCAAGGTCTGAAAATCGTGGAAAAACAAGTTGAGATGGGTTGGATTGCCAAACAAAAATCAAAGGTGAGTTAATCTCACTCAGCTAAATTTTAATTTTTATTTAAATGGTTAAATTTAAATTATTGATTGATTGGATTTGGTGTGTTATATTATATATAGTAGTATATAGTATATCTTAGAATATTTGATTTCCCGCATAATAGCGGATATTATTATATTAAAACCCATATACCGTGATATTCCACTTCGAAGTGGAATTGGTATTTATGTCGTGCTAACGTCTGTGGATGCAGGAAAAACAGGTTGGAGGGATCCAACTGGACCCCTCAACATTTATTTAAATTATTTAATATCATTTGTGTGATTGTTTGATATTCTATGATGAATTATATTGGAATATTGAATGCTATGGTTTGATTGACTATATTTGGGTATAATGAGTTACCAAAAATATATAAATTGGATTTTGGAAAGAAAATAAAAGAAGTGAATTTGTAAGCGAAATATTATAGCAATTTGAATAAATTAAGAATGAATTGAAAGAATGGAAGTGATATTAAAATACTAATAAATAACTTCGAATAAGAAAAGAAAAGGATTTTGAATAAATAGAAATTAATGAATAAAAAATCAAGTGATATTATTTTAAAGGAATAAAGAATTATTTTAAAATTTAAGGATTAAATTTATTTAAAAAGGATCAAGAAGTAAGTTGAGAAATCTAAAATTGGTATTTTCAGTTAAAAATATTGTAAACCATAATTAAGGAATAAAATCTGAAATTAATAGATTTTGGAATTTAAAGGGAGTAAATTGGTATTCAATTTGACAAATAATTCAAGTGTTTGAAATTGGAAATTTAAGGAAGAATGTGACGAGAAGTATATTTCTCTGGATAGCCA
The DNA here is from genome assembly GCA_030765085.1 of Allium cepa. Classification (NCBI taxonomy): domain Eukaryota; kingdom Viridiplantae; phylum Streptophyta; class Magnoliopsida; order Asparagales; family Amaryllidaceae; genus Allium; species Allium cepa. The sequence goes on from CM060945.1 coordinate 1,017,313,576, forward strand.
AGTACGTTTTCAAAGTAAATTTTTAAATAAGATAAAAGTTTAATGTTGTTTTAAAAAGCATGTTTTAGATTATTTGTAAATGTTTAAATTCTAAATTAAGTATTTTTTTAAATCTATTATCGTAATAATTATTTAAAGGATGATTTGGTATTTTGTTTAAAGAAGAAAATGTAATGTATAGTTATAAGGCAACCTTATTTTAATTATTTCTAATAAATTAAGTACTAAAGTAATTTTTATAAATTTAAATGTTAATATAGTTTACAATAAAGTGTTTTTAAATTATTTTAAATAAACTAAGTTTGTGCTTGGTGATCTCAGAGGAAATAGAAAATATTTGGGAAATTTATTCTGAAAGGGAAGATAGTTTGAAAACTGTTTTCAACGGGTTGAAATTGGAAATATATCTTGCAAAGATATTTTTGAGATAAATAAATAATTTGGAAAATTATTTATTGTGTGATGGATGTTGTGAATGTTAATTGATAGTTAATAACCGACTATCAATATTGGCCAAAATGCGCTGATCGTTTCGAAGAGACCGGTATCGAGATTTATTTCTCGAAAGCACTTCGATCCGGTTTGTACGTTTTCGTGAAAACGAGTTTGGATTCGAAGATGGAGCAGTGAAGTGCAAGGGCTAGTCGCTACTAATCCTGAGGATATTTCCAAAATGAATGTAGTAGGAATAGTGCTTTCGGTTCCATTCGAACTCGGGACGGACTTGTATGGATGAATGCTTTCGGAACATCGTCAGGTAGGCGATGGCATTCTAAGGGATATGTTCTAAAAGGTAACGCTTAGCCTCAAGCCTCATCAATCGGGAATGACTGAAAATCAGGGGTTATGCAGCAAGGCTAGGTGGGTAGCACACATTCAGGGTGAGGTCATCCCTGTCTAGATGTCCCTTTTTATTTCGGCTTAGTGGTGCGGTTGCTGATCTCAACCATAGGGTGATCTCACTCGGGATTATCCAGTAAGGGGTAGTCCTGGTCTTGTGTTGCAGGGGGTCAGGAATGATCCTCGGTACGCTGATCTAGATCAGGTACCGTGACAGGTGGTACCCCAGTGCCTAGTCATTAGTTGGAAATCCATTCTCTCTACGAGCCTTGTACGATTTTTGTTTTTATTACCCACTCTGTGGCTAGTAGATGGAATTTAATGAATGTAACAATTTCGGCTATTTTAATAAGTATTTATATGTGGACCCTATTATAATATCAGAGGATTTTAATAAGAAATGTTTTAGCTATCGTAAGGTAAAAACCGATATGTTTATTTATGGTGTGGTCTTACGAGATGCTTTTGTTTTCAAAAGGATTTTTGAAACTTTAATAATCAATTTGAGTGTTATTTCTCACGCTGGTATATCCAGACTAACTCGGGTGTTATTATCTATAATGCTCGGGTCAGACCGAGTATTATAGGATACAAGATATGATGCTGTGGAGCTCAGCAGACGAGCTGGATGACGATACATACTTCCGTACGTGTTTTATATATATTCCGCTGTGTTGAGTAGCTGTGTATCCAGTTGTATGTTATTGATGTTGAACTGTGATTGATGTACTCTGATGATGTAATATATAAACATATATATTTGACTTTTGAGTAAAGATTATTTATTATCTTGTAACGACCCGCAAATCCGTACCCCTTGAGTCAACACTATTCAACATCAATCAACTCAAGTTGAACAGAAATACGAACCATTTGGGTTAAAGAAGAAGAGGTAGAAGAAGAAAATAGAAAACAACATCAGAATCTAACCATCGCAGCGGAATAAATTATAATAGATAATAAATAATCTTTACTCAAAAATCAAATATATTTGTTTATATATTACATCATTAGAGTACATTAATCACAGTTCAGCATCAATAACATACAACTGGTTACACATCGGAATAATGATCAAGTACGGAAGTACGTATCGTCATCCAGCTCATCTCCTGAGCTTCACATCATCATATCCTGTATTCTATAATACTCGGTCTGACCCGAGCATTATAGTTATATAACACCCGAGTCATTCTGGAATACCACCGCGAGAAATCACACTCAAATTGGTTATTAAAGTTTGAAAAATCGTTTGAAAACAAAAGCATCTCGTAAGGCCACACCACAAATAAACATGTCGGATTTTTACCTTACGATAGCTAAAACACTTTTTATTAAAATCCTCTGATATTATAATAGGGTCTATATACAAATACTTATAAAGTAGACGAAATTTTCACATTGTTAAATTCCAGCTACTAGCCACAGAGTGGGCAATACAGACAAAACTCGTAAAAGGCACGTAGGGAGAATGGATTTCCAACTAATGACTAGGCACTGGGGTACCACCTGTCACGATATGTGGCCTAGATCACTGTACCGAGGATCACTTCCTACCCCCTGCAACACAAGACCGGGAATACCCCTTATTGGATAATCCCGAGTGAGATCACCCCACGGTTGGGATCAGCAACCGCACCACTAAGTCGAAATAAAAGGGACATCTAGACAGGGATGACCTCACCTTGAATGGGTGCTACCCACCTAGCCTTACTGCATAACCCCTGATTTTCAGTCATTCTCGGTTGATGAGGCTTGAGGCTAAGCGTTACCTTTCAGAACATATCCCTTAGAATGCCCATCGTCCACGTGACGATGTCCCGAAAGCATTCGTCCATACAAGTCCGTCCCGGGTTCGAACAGAACCGAAGGCACTACTCCTACTACATCCATTTTGGAAATATCCTCAGGATTAGTAGCGATCAGCCCTTGCACTTCACTGCTCCATCTTCGAATCCAAACTCGTTTCCCATGAAACGTACAAACCGGACCGAAGTGAGTTTCGAGAAATAAATCTTGATCCCAGTCTCTTCGAAACGATCAGCGCATTTGGCCAATATTGATAGTCGGTTATTTAACTATCAATTAACATTCACAACAACCATCAAACAATAAATAATTTCTCAAATTATTTATCAATCCCAAAAATATCTTCACAAGATATATTTTCACTTCCAAACCCTTTTGAAAACAGTTTCGACCTATCTTCTTTTTTCAGAATAAACTTTCCCATATATTTTCTATCTCCACTGAAATCACCAAGGACAAACACTTAGATTTTAGAACAGTTTTAAAAATGCTTTATTAGAAAATATACTTTAAAATATTTAAAATTAAAAATTACTTCAAAATTTTATTAAAAATATATACTTTAGGAATATTTTTAAAAATAAGGTTACTTTTATAAAATATAAAACTAGATTTCTCCTTTAAAACAATTACCAAATCACTTTTAAATAATTACTCCCATAATAGATTAAAAGAAAATACTTACTTTAGAATTTGAATATTTAGAAATAATAAATTTTCCAAAACTTGCTTTTTAAAACAACTTTAAAACTTTTAACTTATATTTAAAAATTTATTTTGAAAACGTACTTAGTTATTCATGGAGAATTTCCAATTTCAATCACTTAAATCAATTTTCCAAATTGATTTCCAATTTATTCCATTTGAAATAAATTTCTTTGCTTGCTCAATTCATTCCAAAATTCGTTAATTATGGACTTTATTTTTATTATTATTATTTCTGTTTGATTTTTAATCTTTTAACCGAAGCATACAAATTTCAGACTTTTTCCAATTTCTTCTTATTCTTTTCAAAATTTAAATCTTAAATTTAAAATAAATGCATTGTTCTTTTAAATAATAACACTGAAGCTTAAAATTCATTATCTTCCTGTTTATTCAAAATTCCTTTCCATACTCGAAATTTATTTATTAGAATTTTAAAATCATTTTATTTCTTTTCCAATTCATTCTTAAATTTATTCAAATTTTCTATAATTATTTTACTTAAAAATGTACTCTTTATTCTCTTTTCAAAAATCCAATTCTATATAATTTGATGACTCGGAGTACCAAAATATACTCAAGCAACTATAGCATTCAATATTTCAATATAATTCATCATAGAATATCCAAATAATCATAACAGAGAATAATAAACAATTTAAATATATGTTGAGGAATCCAGCTGGATCCCTCCAACCTGTTTCCCTGCATCCACAGACGTTAGCACAACATAAAATACCAATTCCCCTTCGAGGTGGAATATCAAAGTATATGGGTTTTAAATATAAAATCATCCTCTATTTAATGCGGGAAATCAAGCATTCCAAGATATACTCTATACTACTATATATAATATATCACACTAAATCGAATCAAACAATCAATTGTTTCAATTTAACTATTTAAAATTTTAAATTAAAATTCAGCTGAGTGTGATTAACTCACCTTTGATTTTAATTATGCAATCCACACTAGACCAGCTTGTTTCTTCACAGTACTTGACCTTGTATCATAATTTATACAAATTTATTAAAGTATTTAATTGACTAAAAATTTATTCAACTGATCATTTTCTTTTTAATAAAATCCAATCAACTAATAATTTAGTTTTAAACTAGTGATTTAATTTGAATCAAGGGATTAAGCTTTAAACCAATTTCCTTTTAAATAACTTCCTTAGTAACTAAAAAAATTTAGATAAGTTAATTAAACCGATAAATCACCCTAAATCCATTATTTTAAAATTAAATGGTAAGTATATTTACTTTATTAACTGTTCCAATCTTTTTGGTAATTCACTGATTGAAATCCACAACCCTAAAGATTACTATTTTAAATCAAAACTTCAAAATCAAAAATGAAATACCTTACAGAAAAATGAACTAGGGTACTGCAGATCTCCTTACCATCGTGAAATCACCCCATCTCGCCACCAACAGCTACACAGCCCCTACCCTCCCTGCAAATCTTGGTCGCGCGCGTCCCTTCTATACTCGTCGAGCCAAAGCCCTGCTTTGTTGACCAAAATATGCCGACAAAGTACAACTCAGATCGTCGAATCTCCCCATGTCGCGCTTGCCCACGCGTTCACTCTGGGTCGCCGCTTCGCCTTGCCAAATCGTGCCCGCGTGATGCACAAGTTCGCCATCGCGAACAGTCGCGTGCCTTGCTTATCACCAATTCGAGGTCAAGACGAGTCCCTTCGGCCATTGATTTGAGGAAGTACGAGCACAACTCGATATCGACTTCGGCCATTTTATTTTGAAACGAACTGATTGATTTTTTTTTCAAAAAGATTTCGTTTGTGAAGGAAGGGGGATGAGATATCTAAAATAAATAGGAACGAGATCTCTTATTTTCTTTCATTCGACATGGCTCTGCATTGTAAGGTGAAAGTGTGATAAAAGTAAACGAAATGGAACAAAATGTGATGTCGGTCAGAAAGTGGTTTGCAAAAGAAGGTTACAGCGACAACAAAAGTTTAAATGTGAAAGAATACGGCTGATGGTTTGATTAGTATAAATATTTAATTTAAATTCTAATTCAAACCGTTCCGATAAATGAAATTTAAAAACTTGACCTCCTACTGGCGTGCCGCTAGGCGTTTATAATGTTATACCCCTATTACGAACATGATGGAAATGGTTCCAAGTCCTAATTCGACCGTATGGAGAAGATAGCATTTTGGGTCTAGTTATTATATTAAATTTTCGCTATGAAATTCAGCGTGTTTATATATCGTATTCTCACACGACAACTCCAAACACTACAAAAATTGAAATCCGATAATAATACACTATTACAGACTAATGGAACTGGTTTCGTCGAATTCCGAGACTGTGCCTCGGAAGGCTATTTTTAAATATCAATTTAAACGATATTTTATTAAAACTTAACAAACATTCCAAACTCAATTTCAACACTTTTACTATCTTCAACACTTTTACTATCTTCAGTATTATCAATATAAATTTTACAGACCCTTAAATTATATTTTTACAGGCTTAAAATTCCAGATTCAACATCTTACCCAATTTCCAATAATTAAATTCAATAATTAAATTTTCAAATAATGGTGATATTTGAAACTTAAGTTATAACTTTTAAATGTTTAAAATCAATTGAATATTCTGATTTTAAACGCTCAAAAATTCCGGGTCGTCACATAGCTATTATATTTTATTCCGCTGCGATGGCTAGATTCTGTTGTTGTTTTCTATTTTCTTCTTCTACCTCTTCTTCTTTAATCAAAATGGTTTGTATTTCCATTCATCTTGAGTTAATTGATGTAAAATAGTGTTGACTCAAGGGGTACGGATTTGCGGGTCATTACAGTTGGTATCAGAGCTTAGGTTGGTGATAACCTTGTCTCTGGTGGGAATTGCTCATAAAATAGAGTCTATGGTACTCTAGAATGAGTTTGAACGTATTAATAGATATGAGCGCGTATTTGTTAGTGAATATAATTTTTTTTATATTGCGTTGATTTATCGGTTGAGTGTTTATGGATTCTGGTCGATGTGTGGGACGCCATATTATCGATAGGAATTTCTAAACTCTTAAACAAGGTAAACCGACACAGTATTGTTTCAAATAGGGTAAATGAAATAATTTTACCCAAAATTATTTTTGTATATAAAGGAAATAATTTTTCATGAATTGTTATAGTTATATATGGATGTTTGCTTGTTAGAAAGTGATAATATTAAATTATTATCATTGTATGAGAATTGGATAAGAAATTGAAATAATAACTAAAGATCAAGGAATAAATTAATAAATAAATGGAATTTGTAAATGTGACTTATAATTGGATAAGGAATTGAAATCATAATTAAAAACTAGGAAACAAATTCATATATAAATGAAATTTGTAAATGTAAACGATAAATGAAAATTGTAGTGTGATTAATAATTAAAATAAGATAACATTTCAAAGTAAGGTGTGAATATAAATTTAAAGGATTTGGAATTTGAAATTTTGAAAATTTAAATTTCTTTGAAGTTGAAAATGATTCTCAAAAAGTTGGGAAGATAATATATATATTGAGAAATATTTTTGAATCAGATTTGAAATCTAGAGAGATTTGGAATTTAAAAATATTTCAAGGGTTTTAAAGGAGATAAAAGCATTGAACTCACTTCAGTCGCTAGAAAATAATCCTGATGATGATGGCCACATCATCAGTATTCATTTTCGGGTTTCTAAAGTGATGGATTTACTTCCAAGATAGTTGGTTATGATATTGTTTGGGCTTGTTGGGTATACTAGTTGTTTAGAAATTTCAAAAGGAAATTTTGTTTTGGTAAAAACAAGTGTTTGGAATCCGGAGATTCGATTTGATATACCAAGAGGGTATGTGTAGTTATCATTTCAAAATGGTTTTGGAAATGAAACCGGACAGTTGAATTCTAAGAAATTCTATTTAAAGTATGTGGAAAGTTCAAATGAATCAACTATTGAACTTATAAAGTAAAGTTGATATTAATAAGAAGAAATTGGAAATTTTAATCCGGGAATTAAAATTTAACTTAAGTGAATGGAGGTGAAGAAAATATATTTGAATTTAACTTGAGATAAGTTAAATAAAATTGAAATTGAATTAAATTGGATATAAAGTTGAAAGGTAAAATGGTTATAATTGTGAAATGAAAATTTATACCTTAAGCTAATAAGTGTTATATATATATATATAATCTGGAATTTGGTTGTAAGATGAAATGACTTAAATGAGCATTATAAGCTTTTAAATAAACAAATAAGTTTTGAACTCATATATTGAGAAATAAAATTTAGTTACATTTGGATTGAATTGAATCAAAATTCAGTTCTGTCATGAATGATATTAAATGGAATTAAGTCCTTGCTTAACAAAAATTCAAAGGATTGGTATGTAACAAGATTTAACTGGGGTTAAGTTAAATAGAATTGAATTGGAGTAAAATTCAATTGAATTATGGGTGTTATTGAATGGAAATAGATTCTTACCTGAATTAATGGAAGTAAGTTGGATAAGAAATAAGTTAGAATAAATAATTTAGAATAACTTATGAAAGAACTAAAAATCCTTAGAATAAATTATACCTGGGCTATAAGTAAGCGTAAATCGTGAGTTAAAAATAAAAGATAAATATATTCAAGCCAGAATAAAAGTATTGGTATCCTAGAAAAATCCAAACTTGTGATATTAAGTAAGATTGAACTCAAGAAAATTAAATAAAATGGTTTTAAAGATAATAAAAAAGAGAAAATCCAACTCAAGCATAAATTGAATGACTGTATTATTACTAAATTCAATAATGGATTGTTAATGTGAATTAAAATTTAAAAATGTATAAAAGAATAAGCTAATCGAATAAATTAATAAAATGGTTGGGATTTGACCCAAGGAAAAATCAAACCAAAGATTTGAATGGAAGTTGGTTGAGTAGAATAAACTTAAGTTATTGGGTAGAATAGTTTGAAGAAAATAAATAACTTAAGTAAATTGTGAGATGGTTATTTAATATATTTGTTGTCGAGTTTAATAAAATGATTTGGATTCAAACATTCGATATGGAAGAAAATGAAGTGAAAGGTTTGTGAATAAATTAAAATGGGATGGAATTTATATACATTGAGTTGGAATCAATTTAAATTGGTTATGAACTAAAGCAATGGTTTATTTGAATAAATATTGTCGAATTACGTAAGAAAATTGGTCATTCGACGTAAACGGAAGTAAACAAAATTATATGAACCAATAGCAGTTTAATAAATTGATTTTGGCATCAATTGAAATGAATATGAGTTCGTTTCGTTTAAAAAATGAATTGAATGGAGTGGAATGTAATTTGGATGCAAGCAATTTAAAACTAGTGTCGAAACCTTGCATATGTACTTATGAATGTATATCACATGCATTACTTATGAAATCTATGTGTTAGCTATTTGAATATAAGTGAAATGTTAATAAATTGCATATATTTAGTACTTATATGTTTGAATCGAGTAAGTACTGGTTCCGGAAAGGCCGTTTGACAGGATTTTGGTAACGCTAAATGCTTAAATAATAAGCCGCTTGCTTAAATGCTAAATAAAGGTACGCCTACGCAATAAAAATAGGAAATATGAACTGTTTTTAGTTTTTCCGACCGTATAGGTCGACGTATATATATTTATATCTTTTGTCAAATTGCAAAAGCTCCTCCGTACAAAGGAGACTCTGCCAAAAAAATTTCAAAAATATTGGGAGTTCGAAAATTTTTTGTTAACGACAAAACGATTCGAAATTGAAAATCGAAATAAATTAGGGAATGAAACTAATTTCAAATAATAATATGAATCAGTTATAAATGGGAGATAAAATTCAATATTCAGAATTGAAGATAAATTGAATTCATATGGAAATGAGAAAAGTAATTTGAATAGAAATAGATATAAACTAAAATGGCGAAATGAAATAAATATTTAAAGTGTATAAAATATTTATACTAAACTTAAGAAAGGAATGGTGAATTCTTAATTGGGAATTGATGCTACAAAAATATTCTAAGTTAATATTTAAAGAAATAAATATTGACATTTTGTAAGAAAGTCGATAAAATATTTTTGGAAAGTTGTGATTGGATATTGTTTCTATGTGGAATATACAGGTATTATGAAGGAAAAGAAAAATTGGTTTTGATTTCAGAAGATAAATTTAAATTGCTCGACAAAAAGGTACGTGTTTAAATTTCTGTATGAAATTTGATTGGATTTTTGATCGAGCCACTTGGCCTTTTGTTTTCTTTTGGAATTTGGGAGCCCCTAGAGGCCTTTTGTAGTTGTACCGAGCTAGCCGCGCAAAGGAGACGCTGGCAAAAAATTTCAAAAATTTAAGGAGTTAGAAAAATTTTGAGAAATTTTTGGTAATTCAAAATTTGTTTTAAACTGAAACTTGAATGATTAAGCAAATAGTATTGTTTGCAAAATTATAGGAGAGTTTAGGAAGTTAGTAAGAATGGTAATGGATCTTTATAAAAGATAGTTGGGTAGGATGTTGAACTATTTGGATTCGAGAAAGGAAAACGGGTATTAGACCATTCTTCCTAACTAGTAATTTCGGGGATGAAATTCTTTTAAGTGGGGAGGAATGTGACGACCCGAAATTTTCGAGCATTTGAAATTGGAATATTTAATTGATTTTCAAAATTTAAAAGTTAATTTTAACTTGAATTCAAATGTTACTATTTATTTGATAATTAACTTATTGAATTAAATAACTTGAAGTTGGGTAAAAATGTTGAATCTGGAGTTCTAAGCATGTTAAAAATAATTTGAAGGCTTATAAAATTTATATTGATAATACTGAGAATAATAGAAGTTGTAAAATTGGATTTAACACTGATTTGTTCGGTTTTGAAATTTTATCGTTTAAATTGAATTTAAAAATAGCCTTCCGAGGCACAGTCTCGGAATTTGACGAAATCAGTTTCATTGGATCCGTAATAGTGTATTATTATTGGATTTCAATTTTCGTGGCGTTTAGTGTAGTCATGTGATCGTACGGTAAATAAACGCGCTTAAACCTATATCGAAACTTTAATATAATAACCGGGTTCAAAAAGCTATCTTCTCCATACGATCGAATTAGAACTCGAAACCTTTTCCATTGCGTTCAGAATATGGGTATAACGTTATAAATGCCTAGCGGCACACCTCGATAGGAGTTTGTGATTTTAGGCCACGTAAGTCGAGATAGTTTGTATTCGAATTTGAATTTAAAGTAGTATATATTTATATTCTCGTCAATCAGCTGAAATAATTTCACATCGTCATTTTTCTTTCGCTTCAGAAACACCGTGGCGAGTATTCTTCAACACGCTTCCCTTTTATTATTTACAGCCGAATCCTTCTTAAATCAGAATCTAAGAGAGATAATGGCCGAATTGATTCCCCAAATCGAAATCCTCTTCTGTAAAACAAAACAAAAATTAATCAATGGTCGAGCCTCGTTCGGCATCCCCTATTCTCGAATTCTTGTCGATTTGACCTCAGCCTGCCTGGAAGTCGCAATTCGAGGGCTTGACGTTGCGAGGTGAGGCCTCACGATGATGGCAGTGAAGCTCGAATTAGCTGAAGGTGTTAATCAATAGCGTGGCTGCAGCTTGTGGCATCGCGCGAGTCTGGTTCGAAAGGAGGTGATGGCGCGCCGTCAGAAAGATGAACTCGCGATGGTGTCTCAACCCTAATTCACGATCGTATGTGGTAGGGAGGAGCGCAGAGGCCACGTGGGGCAATAGATGGTGATCTTCGTGCGAGCAGAAGGAAAGTGTCAAGCACCTAGTTCGCAGAGGTGGAGTTTTTCATAGCAGTAAGGTAATATTTTTGTTTTAATTTAAAATTCATAAATATGTATACAAAGGATATATATAAATATGTATGTGGGCAATCAGTATATATATACGCACACATATTTATTCTAGTTTAACCGTATATATAGAAACAGAATTATTTTATATAGATAAGTTTAAAAAAAACAAGGAAAGAAAAGAAAAGGGGAAATTTCAGAATGCTGTAATGTTTATATATATATATATATATATATATATATATATATATATATATATATCTGATTTTTGAAATTCTATATAGATTATTTTTAAAATGTATAAAGGTTATATTTTTAGTATATGGGTTTTAGAAGAATAAGAAATATGACTTATTATTGGGAAATTAGTCTAAAATTTAATCATTAGTTAATTAAATTAATTTAATGATATTTGATTATTCAATTTTTTAGAATATTAATAAAATCATATAATGTCATTCAAAGTCTGAAAATCGTGGAAAAACAAGTTGAGATGGGTTGGATTGCCAAACAAAAATCAAAGGTGAGTTAATCTCACTCAACAAAATTTTAATTTTAATTTAAATGGTTAAGTTTAAATCATTGATTGATTGATTGGATTTGGTGTGTTATATTATATATAGTAGTGTGATATCTCGGAAATTTGGCAATATAAATTTAATAATCTGTGTTTAAAAATTAATTTGATTTGATACTTTTGATAATAAAATTTTGAATTGATCTAATAATCATCTTTTAATAAATATTTAAATTGGTAGATTTTATCATTTTAAAGCTAGTTAATTATTTTATGTTTATAACATATATAATTGTATATATTGTAAAATTGATAAACTTTGATTTTGAATTTAGTAAATGAATTAATTTTCTAATTTTAATTTATATTTGGTAAATTGGAAATTTGATTTAAAATTAACATTTAACTTTTCAAAACAATTTAATAGATAATTATATAGTTTATATTAAAGGAAAACCTTATTTGTTTAGATTTATACTTTAATTAACTTAAATATGAATTTAAATTAGATTAACATTAAAAGCTTGGTTTTATTTTATTTTTAAATATTGTTTGAATTTATATATATATATAAGAATTTAAAATAAAAATTACAAATGATGTTAATTTATTTATAATCTCATTTATAAATTATTTAGAATGGTTTAAATTGTTATTTTTAATTTTAATAAGAGTTATATATGCATATGTATAACTTGATTTTTATTTTTAAGTTTATAATTTAATTTGAATTCGAATTTGATATTTTGAAATTTAAAAGAATAAAAACATAGAAATATTTGAATAAGCTTATATTCATAATTTGTTTGTTTCATTTTCTTTTTAATAAATTAAAAATGTAAGAAACTCATTTATATACATAATAATAATAAATTAAGGTTTTAAAGTATATACAAACAATTTAAATCAAAACTAAAATATTCTTAATACATGTGTAAGTTTCTTAAAACACCCTAAAGACATGTGTAAGCCATTAATTAAAATAAGTGACAAGTGTTAAGGTTAGAGCAAGTGTATTACTTAATTATCTTTTTCTTTTATTTTAATTAAATTAAAAATTTGTTTATGTAAACATTTCTCCTCATCTTATTCTTCTTTCCTTCAACAACTTGAGAAATTATTCAGATCTAGAATCTAAAATCATCTACATGCAAAAATAAAACCCTTACCAGAATCTGTTTTCCCCTCAAGAAAAAAAAAAGAATCTGAAACCCCTGTTCCCCTCAAAACTCAAAACCAGCTGAAACCATTTTTCAAAAATACCTATAGCCCTCCAATTCAAATACCTGAAATTTCATTTGCAACTTCAGAATCATGCATGCATCTGCAGTCTGCATTTTTTATCAACCTGGAAATAAGCTTGAAATTTCTTTATTATATCTGGAAACATGCAACTGAGTTTTAAGTTCAAAAAGAAAATTGAAGTTCAAGTCATAAAAAAAAGTAGAACCTGAAGCTTTTAAAGGCCTGCAAAATTTTTCTCTGGAACTTGCATGCATCTGAAATCATCTGAAGACGTACGATCATCCTACAAATCAAATGCCTGCATTTTCTGGGAAGCATGCATCAGGGGAAGCTTTTCTAGAAATAAGTTTGCTCTGCCCCTAAAAAATCGGTGAGTAACAATTTGTTTTCTCTAACTAAACTTAAGTAATAAATTAGATGCTTGCTATTTCTAAAACTTTGTGTGTTTGTATGTCATATTTTAATGTTTATTACTGGTATAACATATGAGTTTGAAGTTATACATGTTGCTATGAATTTATCTTTCTGTAACTCAAGTTACAGATTTGGGAATTGCTTAAAAATATTTACTCCATTTAAATTGATGTATGTTAAGTTTTAACATTTAAATCAAAACATGGTTGTTAACCTTGTTTACAGTTTAAATTTTATTTAATATGAAAATTTTCTGTAATGGTATTTGTAAATTCAGAGAATACAGAACCAAACTTTTGAAAATAAGAATTCGATCTTCCAGATTCTTTGATTTGAGATTATAAACTGATTTCATGATCAAAGTTATGAATTTTAAAAATAAATTAGAAATTATATTTGAAAAAGGGTTGAGTATTTCTGGTTTAACCTGTAATCATAGTTTGGGTTTGAACTGATGACCTAGAGGATCGGGGTGGCCAGTATTGTTTATGGTGATGGAGTAGTGATAGCAGAATCTAGGAAAAATGTAGGAAGGTGGATTAAAACAATGAGGCAGTGTTGATTTGGGATTAAGGGTTTTAACTCTAGTTTTGTTTACCTAGAAAGGAATGATCACCGCAACCCCTATAGGTGATCGAGTGTTTCCAGATTTGCGTGGTAGACTGATGATGTAGGGAGGAAGTCGTGGACTGAGGCGAAGCTTTTCTGGTGGTCAGAATTTGGTGGTTGAAGTGATTTTCAGGTACAACCAATGTTCCAGTTTTCGAGCTCGAGGCTCGTTTTGAGATTGGGATTGTGTAATCGATTTGAGGGCCGGGACGAAATGAGGGATGATTAATGACTTGCGTGGATGGTCGCGAAGGAGTCGGAGTGGACGGCGTGACGGTGCAGGTGCACGTCGATCTTGGTGTATCAGTTGATTTTTTTGGGGAAGAAGGGGTATACGTATATATGTCGGGTTGAATCTTGGATTGCTCGAAGTTGTAGTTTGTTTTACCCGAAGCTAGGGGGTATAGGACTTGAAGCATTGGGTTGTGGACTCGGGTGAGTTTGTTTGTATAGGTTTGAGTAAAACCTGTCAATTTTAGTTTGAAGGGATTTCAAAATGAATGATACTCGAGTCATTCGAGTTGTTTGAGTCTGGCTCGAGCTAGCTTACTGCAGTTTAGAAATTTTGTCATGTTCCAAAAATTTTAAACAGAAATTTAAAATACTAATTAAAGAATTAAATTAAGTTTTAAATCTAACTTTAAATTATGAATTCAAGTTTTAATTTGAATCATAACTGGAAATAAGTTTTAAATTCAAATTTGTTTAAAATAATTTTAAAAGGGTTTTATTTGTCTAAAAATGTTTTTTTAAGAATTTGAATTTAAATTAGAATTTGAAATATAAAGGAATGTTTTAAAACAATGTTTAAATTTGATTTAAATCTGAATTTGAATCTCTGGTTTAAAATAAATTTAAGTTTTATAAATTTAAGTGTTCAAAACAAATTTGAATGATAATGTAAAATTTAAATATTTTGAATTTAAAAAGAGATTTGTTTTAACTCTTGTAAAATTTCTTTTATAAGTGGAAGTATTATTTAACATTTAAATTTAAAGGTTTTAAATTGCTTTTAAAACTTGTTAAAATTAAATTTTAATTTAATGATTTGTATTTCATTTAATTATTAGGGTAATTAAATGAATAATTAATTTATTTAATAAATTAATTAGGGTAATTAAGTGTTTAATCTTAAAGGTTTAAGATTTATTATTATTTTTAGAATAATTAACTTGTAATTAAGAATAATTAATTAAATAAGATTAGTTTTAATTTAATGATTAATAATTAATTAATCAAGTAATAATGGATTAATTAAGTTTTAATTAACACCTCATTATTTAATTAATTAAGGGTTAATTAGTGAGTTATTAATGATTAATTAAGTTGAAATTAATAATGATTAAAATAAGTTAATTATTTTAGGAAAATAATAATAATAATAATAATAATTAATGAGTTGATTAATAGTTAATGAAGGTCATTAACTAAATATTATTTAATAATTAATTAATGTGATTAATTTTTAATAATTAATTAGATTAATTAATTTAAAGATAATCATTTGTGTAAATTATTAAGTATAATTACTTATGGAAGTAATTAAGAAAATTACTTATTGTAATTAATTGAGTTTAATTTGATTAAATTAAGTTAATTAATTCAGTTTAATTAATTTAAATTAATCATTTGATGATTTATGGAATATAACTACCTAATGTAATTAAATGAAGAGAATTACTTAGAGAAGTAATTAATGGGTAATTACTATATGTAATTAATTGAAGGTGATTTGATAATTGAAGTAATTTAAGTATAATTACTTTGTGAATTAATCAAGGGATTAATTTGAGATAATTAAATAATGAACAATTAATTTATTTAGTAAAGTAATTAATGGTAGATAATTAATGAATGAGGTTAATCAAGGGTGATTAACAATTATGGTTTAAATTAAGATTAATTACTTAATAAGGTAATTAATTTAAATATAATTAGGGATCATTAATTAATATAACTAATGATGTAATTAAGATTGATTAATTAAGATAAATTAATCAATAATAAGTGATTAAAGATAATTAATTAAGGATTAATGTAATTAATTATAGTTAATTAATTTATGAAGTAATTAAGGTTAATTACCGAATTTGGTTAAATTTAATTAATTTGTAAAATTAATTAAAGGATGATTACTTGAATGTAATAAGAATAATTAATCAAGGATGATTAATTAAGGTGATTGATTAGAGATTAATTAATTAATTAATTGTAATTAATTAATAATGATGTAAGTAAGATTTATATTGATGAAGTAATTAATTTAATTTACTTTAAATTAATTAGAGAATGATGTAGTTAATTTAATTAATTTTAAATTAATTATAAATGGTGATTATAGATCATTGCTTATATGGATGGATGTTATTGTTTGCTTTGATTGGTTTGAATCTCAGATATGAGATAAATAATGTTGAGTGATATGGATGAATAGGTTGCATTGTGATGATGATTGGGATTATCTTTTTGGATAATGATAATAGGGTTTATGTGATGTGATGATAATGTTGATTACCTATTGTGAATCTATGATTTATCTATCTGTGTATATAGACAATTGAATTGTTTTAAAACTTTAAAAAAACTTGGCCTTAAAAGACACGCTTTGGATTTTGATGAGACCGGGATCGGGTTTCCATATTTGGATATATGGAAACCACATCGATCCTAATTAACGATAAGTCGTGAATCTCTTGTGAAGAGTGAAGACTCGAGGTGTAAGGGCTATACGTCAGTATAACTCTGTGGGTGATTCCGTAATGAGTTTGACGGAATAGTACTTATAGGTTCGAGATGGTGATTTAGAGTGCAAGGGTTATCGTCGTTAACTCTGAGGGTGATTCCAAAATGAGTGTAACGAGATAATGCCTTCGGTTTCGTCCGAACCCGGAACAAACTTGTATGGATTGAATGCTTTCAGAATATCGTCAGGTGGACGATGAGCATTCTAAGTGATATGTCCTATAAAGGTAATCATAGCCTCAAGCCTCATCAACCGGGAATGGCTAAAACAGGGGAGGTGCAGCATGGCTTCGTGGGTAGCCCCCACTTGAGAGCAAGATTCTCCCCTGTCTAGAGGTCCCTTTTTATTTCGGCTGTGTGGGCAGTTGGAACGTACGCCAACTGCGGGGTTGTTTGTTCGGGACTGTCCAGTAAGGGATGGTTCCGGTCTTGTGTTGCAGGGGAGCGGGCGTACTCCTCGGTATGTTGATCTAGGCCACATACTGTGATGGGCGGTACCCCAGTAGCCCAGCCATTGATGGAATCCAACATCCAATAAGTGCCAACGGTTTTGATTGTATTACCCACTTTTGTGGTTAGTAGCTGGAATTTAATAAATGTAACAATTTCGGCTATTTCATATTTACTTAAAAACCCTAGACCTATTATAATATCATTGGATTTCCTATCAAATGTTTTGGTTAGCGTAAGGTAAAAACTTTTCCATGTTTATGTGTGGGAAGTCTTACGTGATACCTTTCTTTTCAAAGGTTTTTCAAAGTTAAGCAACTTTAACCTGTTACTCACACCAGACCCATGTCTGACCCGGAGTTTATTTTTGTTTTTCATAAACTCTTGGGTACTCAAATTTTTACGAGTAGTCAAGGGATTCGGTTAGCTTTGACGAATTGTGGAGGAGTAATGGAGTAGGAGGCTTCTGCGTTATAGATAGTAGTTCCGCTGTGTGTTCTCTGTGTCAGTATTGTTCTATTGAGTTGTATAACTAGACAGGTGTTTATAACTGTCTAGTATGTGGTGTATATGCTATGTAACTCTGATTAGTGTTGTAAACTATGTAATATTTATGTTATTAATATAATTTATTCATTCCGCAGTTGAGATTCTGATGTTGTTTCTTCTTTCTTCTCTTTCTTTTCTCTTTTCTATCCCTTTCTTTCTTATTAATGATGCGTCATTCTGTGGAGTCGGATGGCGGATCATTACAGTGGTATCAGAGCATTAGGCTGAGTGAATACCTAGGCTTTGGAGTGGTGTCTTTCTTGAGAGAGCGTATTTGTAATTTTTATATATATAAATATATTTATTTCTACCTATTTGTTGGGTTACCTGTTCAGGTTTGCCAATATAGGTTATAAAGATAGATAAGGTAGTGGGGTGTGTAACACGACTACTACCAATGGTTGGAGTTTGAATATTTGAAGTTGGGAAGTGTATCTGTCGAGACTGTAGACCTAATACTATCTCGAGTGAGTTTTGCTTGAAGTAAGGGTTTCATAGATCTCTGAAGGTAACCTGTTAAGGTTCAGAGATCATCTCTGAGTTAGATGAGTAGAGTTTGGATCTGTCGGTTAGGCAGAAGAGAATGATGGTATCATGATATCTCAGGAATTAGTAGCTGTGTGATGAGACACTGTGACTATGGATGTATCCAAAGATTTTTCTTTGGAACAAGTTTAGGAAGTATGTCTGCTTCGATGTTGTGGCTGGGTTCAGCAGGATGTTTCTGTCCAGTTTGAGGTCCAAATTTCTCGAAGAGCTTTGGATTAGGAAGTCTTTGGCGTCGATGTCAGCAGTGCATCTCGGAGTGTTCTGTGCTGATAAGAAGGATTTCTGGTTAGCAGTTTCTCTGAAGGAGTTCAGAAGCAGCCAGGTAGATTCATTTCTTTGATGGATTGGCTAGTTAAGCATAGACTGTTCTGATTGGTAAAGAGAGAACAGTTTACATTGGATATTGGACTGGTTGATCGCAAAAGTGACATGCGATAGTTCGAGTGTTCTCTTGAGCTATGAGAAGTTTGTCCCTACCTGGAGGCTGAGTTTTCTTATCGACTAGATTCTAAGAGTGATACTGGTGGTTCAGTTTAGTAGAAGGATCAGACGAGATATCTGAGTTTTCTTTTATGGATCTATTGAACCATATTTCTGAGATATGTTGTCCAGTTTGTGCTCGAGTTTTTCTACTACGTCAGATCAGAGTTGTGCAGCGAAAGCAGTTTGGGAGTGCTTTGTTCTTTCTTTTTCGGATAGGAGAAGTTAGTTAATCTTCTGATGTTTGTGGAGTAGAGTTGGTATTCTTGGTTTGGGATTGATCTTGAGGAGATCATTTTGTTGAGTTGATTGGTCTAGTTTGTTTCTAGATGCATCAGCGAAGGTTGAGCTGATCGGGAGAAATGAAGGCATTCCAGGATCGTCAGAAGTATTTTGTGGATAAGAGACGAAGGAATTTGGATTCCGGAGTCGGAGATTTGATTTTGGGTAAGTTTTTCTCCGATCTAAAGAATTTTAAGATTGAGTAAGACTGGGTAAGTCAGCTCCAAGGTGTTTTGAATCTTTCTTGTATTCTTTTGAGGATTGGTGTTTGATTTTCAAAGTTGAATTGCCAGTTTGGATAACTGGGATTCGATGTGTTTCACGTATCTCTGAGGGAATACGTGTATGATTTATTTCTGGTTGTGAAACCGGCAGTTCAGGAGGATGTGATTGTTGAGTCAGACTTGTCTGTAGTCTGATATCCTGTTTAGTTTTGTAGATCTAGTTGGATAGGAGCTCTGTAGTTTAGTAGTATTGATTGTTTAGATTCTATAGAGCGAGTAACCTGATATTTATACCGGGGAAACTCGTGAAAATTCTATCCAAAATTTTTCTGGATAATTAGATTTGTTTTGTTTGAATGATTTAGTTGCTATGATGGTTAGCATATGTTTGATATATGCTTGTGTTGTAAAATAAAATTTTTAAAGATAGATTATTAAATTACCTTTGCTTTTAAAATTTCGGGGACGAAATTCTTTTAAGGGGGGAGGAATGTGATATCCCGGAAATTTGGCACTATAAATTTAATAATCTGTGTTTAAAAATTAAATTGATTTGATACTTTTGATAATAAAATTTTGAATTGATCTAATAATCATCTTTTAATAAATATTTAAATTGGTAGATTTTATCATTTTAAAGCTAGTTAATTATTTTTTGTTTATAATACTTATAGTTGTATATATTGTAAAATTGATAAACTTTGATTTTGAATTTAGTAAATGGATTAATTTTCTAATTTTAATTTATATTTGGTAAATTGGAAATTTGATTTAAAATTAACGTTTAACTTTTCAAAACAATTTAATAGATAATTATATAGTTTATATTAAAGGAAAACCTTATTTGTTTAGATTTATACTTTAATTAACTTAAATATGGATTTAAATTAGATTAACATTAAAAGCTTGGTTTTATTTTATTTTTAAATATTGTTTGAATTTATATATATAAGAATTTAAAATAAAAATTACAAATGATCTTAATTTATTTATAATCTCATTTATAAATTATTTAGAATGGTTTAAATTGTTATTTTTAATTTTAATAAGAGTTATATATGCATATGTATAACTTGATTTTTATTTTGAAGTTTATAATTTAATTTGAATTCGAATTTGATATTTTGAAATTTAAAAGAATAAATACATAGTAATATTTGAATAAACTTATATTCATAATTTGTTTGTTTCATTTTCTTTTTAATAAATTAAAAATGTAAGAAACTCATTTATATACATAAGAATGATAAATTAAGGTTTTAAAGTATTTACAAATAATTTAAATCAAAATTAAAACATTCTTAATACATGTGTAAGTTTCTTAAAACACCCTAAAGACATGTGTAAGCCATTAATTAAAATAAGTGACAAGTGTTAAGGTTAGAGCAAGTTTATTCTTTAATTATCGTTTTCTTTTATTTTAATTAAATTAAAATTTTGTTTATGTAAACATTTCTCCTCATCTTATTCTTCTTTTCTTCAACAACTTGAAAAATTATTCAGATCTAAAATCTGAAATCATCTACATGCAAAAACAAAACCCTTTCCAGAATCTGTTTTCCCCTCAAGAAAAAAAAAGAATCTGAAACCCCTGTTCCCCTCAAAACTCAAAACCAGCTGAAACCATTTTTAAAAATACACGTAGCCCTTCAATTCAAATACCTGAAATTTCATTTGCAACTTCAGAATCATGCATGCATCTGCAGTCTGCATTTTTTATCAACCTGGAAATAAGCCTGAAATTTCTTTATTATATCTGGAAACATGCAACTGAGTTTTAAGTTCAAAAAGAAAATTGAAGTTCAAGTCATAAAAAATATATATATAAAAGTAGAACCTGAAGCTTTTAAAGGCCTGCAAAATTTTTCTCTGGAACTTGCATGCATCTGAAATCATCTGAAGACGTACGATCATCCTACAAAAATTCAAATGCCTGCATTTTCTGGGAAGCATGCATCAGGGGAAGCTTTTCTAGAAATAAGTTTGCTCTGCCCCTAAAAAATCGGTGAGTAACAATTTGTTTTCTCTAACTAAACTTAAGTAATAAATTAGATGCTTGCTATTTCTAAAACTTTGTGTGTTTGTATGTCATATTTTAATGTTTATTACTGGTATAACATATGAGTTTGAAGTTATACATGTTGCTATGAATTTATCTTTCTGTAACTCAAGTTACAGATTTGGGAATTGCTTAAAAATATTTAATCCATTTAAATTGATGTATGTTAAGTTTTAACATTTAAATCAAAACATGGCTGTTAACCTTTTTTACAGTTTAAATTTTATTTAATTTGAAAATTTTCTGTAATGGTAGTTGTAAACTCAGAGAATACATAACCAAACTTTTGAAAATAAGAATTCGATCTTCCAGATTCTTTGATTTGAGATTATAAACTGATTTCATGATCAAAGTTATGAATTTTAAAAATAAATTAGAAATTATATTTGAAAAAGGGTTGAGTATTTCTAGTTTAACCTGTAATCATAGTTTGGGTTTGAACTGATGACCTAGAGGATCGGGGTGGCCAGTATTGCTTATGGTGATGGAGTAGTGATAGTAGAATCTAGGAAAAATGTAGGAAGGTGGATTAAAACAATGAGGCAGTGTTGATTTGGGATTAAGGGTTTTAACTCTAGTTTTGTTTACCTGGAAAGGAATGATCACCGCAACCCCTATAGGTGATCGAGTGTTTCCAGATTTGCGTGGTAGATTGATATGTAGGGAGGAAGTCGTGGACTGAGGCGAAGCTTTTTTGGTGGTCAGAATTTGGTGGTTGAAGTTATTTTCAGGTACAACCAATGTTCCAGTTTTCGAGCTCGAGGCTCGTTTTTGAGATTGGGATTGTGCAATCGATTTGAGGGCCGGGACGAAATGAGGGATGATTAATGACTTGCGTGGATGGTCACGAAGGAGTCGGAGTGGATGGCGTGACGGTGCAGGTGCACGTCGATCTTGGTGTATCAATTGATTTTTTTAGGGAAGAAGGGGTATACGTATATATGTCGGGTTGAATCTTGGATTGCTCGAAGTTGTAGTTTGTTTTACCCGAAGCTAGGGGGTATGGGACTCGAAGCATTGGGTTGTGGACTCGGGTGAGTTTGTTTGTACAGGTTTGAGTAAAACCTGTCAATTTTAGTTTGAAGGGATTTCAAAATGAATGATACTCGAGTCATTCGAGTTGTTTGAGTCTGGCTCGAGCTAGCTTACTACAGTTTAGAAATTTTGTCATGTTCCAAAATTTTTAAACAGAAATTTAAAATACTAATTAAATATTTAAATTAAGTTTTAAATCTAACTTTAAATTATGAATTCAAGTTTTAATTTGAATCATAACTGGAAATAAGTTTTAAATTCAAATTTGTTTAAAATAATTTTAAAAGGGTTTTATTTGTCTAAAAATGTTTTTTTAAGAATTTGAATTTAAATTAGAATTTGAAATATAAAGGAATGTTTTAAAACAATGTTTAAATTTGATTTAAATCTGAATTTGAATCTCTGGTTTAAAATAAATTTAAGTTTTATAAATTTAAGTGTTCAAAACAAATTTGAATGATAATGTAAAATTTAAATATTTTGAATTTAAAAAGAGATTTGTTTTAACTCTTGTAAAATTTCTTTTATAAGTGGAAGTATTATTTATCATTTAAATTTAAAGGTTTTAAATTGCTTTTAAAACTTGTTAAAATTAAATTTTAATTTAATGATTTGTATTTCATTTAATTATTAAGGTAATTAAATGAATAATTAATTTATTTAATAAATTATTAGGGTAATTAAGTGTTTAATCTTAAAGGTTTAAGATTTATTATTATTTTTAGAATAATTAACTTGTAATTAAGAATAATTAATTAAATAAGATTAGTTTTAATTTAATGATTAATAATTAATCAATCAAGTAATAATGGATTATTAAGTTTTAATTAACACCTCATTATTTAATTAATTAAGGGTTAATTAGTGAGTTATTAATGAATAAGTTAATTATTTTAGGAAAATAATAATAATAATAATAATAATTAATGAGTTGATTAATAGTTAATGAAGGTCATTAACTAAGGATTATTTAATAATTAATTAATGTGATTAATTTTTAATAATTAATTAGATTAATTAATTTAAAGATAATCATTTGTGTAAATTATTAAGTATAATTACTTATGGAAGTAATTAAGAAAATTAATTACTTATTGTAATTAATTGATTTTAATTTGATTAGATTAAGTTAATTAATTCAGTTTAATTAATTTAAATTAACCATTTGATGATTTATGGAATATAATTACCTAATGTAATTAAATGAAGAGAATTACTTAGAGAAGTAATTAATGGGTAATTACTATATGTAATTAATTGAAGGTGATTTGATAATTGAAGTAATTTAAGTATAATTACTTTGTAAATTAATCAAGGGATTAATTTGAGATAATTAACTAATGAACAATTAATTTATTTAGTAAAGTAATTAAAGGTAGATAATTAATGAATGAGGTTAATTAAGGGTGATTAACAATTATGGTTTAAATTAAGATTAACTACTTAATAAGGTAATTAATTTAAATATAATTAGGGATCATTAATTAATATAATTAATGATGCAATTAAGATTGATTAATTAAGATAAATTAATCAATAATAAGTGATTAAAGATAATTAATTAAGGATTAATGTAATTAATTATAGTTAATTAATTTGTGAAGTAATTAAGGTTAATTACTGAATTTGGTTAAATTTAATTAATTTGTAAAATTAATTAAAGGATGATTACTTAAATGTAATAAGAATAATTAATTAAGGGTGATTAATTAAGGTGATTGATTAGAGATTAATTAATTAATTAATTGTAATCAATTAATAATGATGTAAGTAAGATTTATACTGATGAAGTAATTAATTTAGTTCACTTTAAATTAATTAGAGAATGATGTAGTTAATTTAATTAATTTTAAATTAATTATAAATGGTGATTATAGATCATTGCTTATATGGATGGATGTTATTGTTTTCTTTGATTGGTTTGAATCTCAGATATGAGATAAATAATGTTGAGTGATATGGATGCATTGGTTGCATTGTGATGATGATTGGGATTATCTTTTTGGATAATGATAATAGGGTTTATCTGATGTGATGATAATGTTGATTACCTATTGTGAATCTATGATTTATCTATCTGTGTATATAGATAATTGAATTGTTTTAAAATTTTAAAACAATTTGGCCTTAAAAGACACGCTTTGGATTTTGATGAGACCGGGATCGGGTTTCCATATTTGGATATCCGAAAACCACATCGATCCAAATTAACGATAGGTCGTGAATCTCTTGTGAAGAGTGAAGACTCGAGGTGTAAGGGCTATACGTCAGTATAACTCTGTGGGTGATTCCGTAATGAGTTTGACGGAATAGTACTTATAGGTTCGAGATGGTGATTTAGAGTGCAAGGGTTATCGTCGTTAACTCTGAGGGTGATTCCAAAATGAGTGTAACGAGATAATGCCTTCGGTTTCGTTCGAACCCGGAACGAACTTGTATGGATTGAATGCTTTCAGAATACCGTCAGGTGGACGATGAGCATTTTAAATGATATGTCCTATAAAGGTAGTCGTAGCCTCAAGCCTCATCAACCGGGAATGGCTAAAACAGGGGAGGTGCAGCAAGGCTTCGTGGGTAGCCCCCACTTGAGAGCAAGATTTTCCCCTGTCTAGAGGTCCCTTTTTATTTCGGCTGTGTGGGCAGTTGGAACGTACGCCAACTGCGGGGTTGTCTTGTTCGGGACTGTCCAGTAAGGGATGGTTCCGGTCTTGTGTTGCAGGGGAGCGGGCATACTCCTCGGTACGTTGATCTAGGCCACGTACTGTGACGGGCGGTACCCCAGTAGCCCAGCCATTGATGGAATCCAAAATCCAATTAGTGCCAACGGTTTTGATTGTATTACCCACTTTTGTGGCTAGTAGCTGGAATTTAATAGATGTAACAATTTCGGCTATTTCATATTTACATAAAAACCCTAGACCTATTATAATATCATTGGATTTCCTATCAAATGTTTTGGTTAGCGTAAGGTAAAAACTTTTTCATGTTTATGTGTGGGAAGTCTTACGTGATACCTTTCTTTTTAAAGGTTTTTCAAAGTTAAGCAACTTTAACCTGTAACTCACACCAGACCCATGTTTGACCCGGAGTTTATTTTTGTTTTTCATAAACTCTTGGGTACTCAAATTTTTACAAGTAGTCAAGGGATTCAGGTTAGCTTTGACGAATTGTGGAGGAGCAATGGAGCAGGAGGCTTCTGCGTTATAGATAATAGTTCCGCTGTGTGTTCTCTGTGTTAGTATTGTTCTATTGAGTTGTATAACTAGACAGGTGTTTATAACTGTCTAGTATGTGGTGTATATTCTATGTAACTCTGATTAGTGTTGTAAACTATGTAATATTTATGTTATTAATATAATTTATTCATTCCGCAGTTGAGATTCTGATGTTGTTTCTTCTTTCTTCTCTTTCTTTTCTCTTTTCTATCCCTTTCTTTCTTATTAATGATGCGTCATTCTATGGAGTCGGATGGCGGGTCATTACAAGTAGTATATAGTATATCTTGGAATATTTGATTTCCCACATAATAGCGGATATTATTATATCAAAACCCATATACCGCGATATTCCACTTCGAAGTGGAATTGGTATTTATGTTGTGCTAACGTCTATGGATGTAGGGAAAACAGGTTGGAGGGATCCAACTGGAACCCTCAACATTTATTTAAATTATTTAATATTCTCTGTGTGATTATTTGATATTCTATGATGAATTATATTGAAATATTGAATGCTATGGTTTGATTGACTATATTTGGGTATAATGAGTTACCAAAAATATATAAAATGGATTTTGGAAAGAAAATAAAAGAAGTGAATTTGTAAGCGAAATAATTATAGAAATTTGAATAAATTAAGAATGAATTGAAAGAAATGGAAGTGATATTAAAATACTAATAAATAACTTCGAATATGAAAAGAAAAAGATTTTGAATAAACAGAAATTAATGAATGAAAAAATTAAGTGATATTATTTTAAAGGAATAAAGAATTATTTTAAAATTTAAGGATTAAATTTATTTAAAAAGGATTAAGAAGTTAGTTGAGAAATCTAAAATTGGTATTTTCAGTTAAAAATATTGTAAACCATAATTAAGGAATAAAATCTGAAATTAATGGATTTTGGAATTAAAAGGGAGTAAATTGGAAGTGAAGTTGGAAATTGATTCAAGTGTTTGGAATTGGAAATTTAAAGAAGAATGTGAAGAGAGGTATATTTCTCTCGATAGCCAAGTATGTTTTCAAAGTAAATGTTTAAATATAAGATAAAAGTTTAATGTTGTTTTAAAAAGCATGTTTTATAAAATTTATTATTTCTAAATGTTTAAATTCTAAAGTAAGTATTTTTTAAATCTATTATCATAATAATTAATTAAAGGATGATTTGGTATTTTGTTTAAAGAAGAAAATCTAATGTATCGTTATAAGGTAACCTTATTTTAATTATTTCTAAAGTATTATTTTAAAGTAAGTATTAAAGTAATTTTTCTAAATTTAAATGTTAAATATAGTTTACAATAAAGTGTTTTTAATTTATTTTAAAAAAAAATCTAAGTTTGTGCTTGGTGATCTCAAAGGAAATAGAAAAAATTTGGGAAATTTATTCTAAAACGGAAGATAGTTTGAAAACTGTTTTCAAAGGGTTGAAATTGGAAATATATCTTGCAATGGTATTTTGAGATAAATAAATAATTTGGAAAACTATTTATTGTGTGATGGATAGTTGTGAATGTTAACTGATAGTTAAATAACCGACTATTAATATTGGCCAAAATGCGTTGATCGTTTCGAAGAGACTGGGATCGAGATTTATTTCTCGAAAACCACTTCGATCCGGTTTGTATGTTTTCGTGAAAACGAATTTGGATTCGAAGATGGAGCAGTGAAGTGCAAGGGTTAGTCGCTACTAATCCTGAGGATATTTCCAAAATGAATGTAGTAGGAATAGTGCCTTCGGTTCCGTTCGAACCTGGGACGGACTTGTATGGATGAATGCTTTCGGAACATCGTTAAGTGGGCGATGGGCATTCTAAGAGATATGTTCTAAAAGGTAACGCTTAGCCTCAAGCCTCATCAACCGGGAATGACTGAAAATCAGGGGTTATGCAGCAAGGCTAGGTGGGTAGCACCCATTCAGGGTGAGGTCATCCCTGTCTAGATGTCACTTTTTATTTCGGCTTAGTGGTGCGGTTGCTGATCCCAACCGCGGGGTGATCTCACTCGAAATTATCCAATAAGGGGTAGTCCCCGTCTTGTGTTGCAGGGGGTCGGGATTGATCCTCGGTACGCTGATCTAGACCAGGTACCGTGACAGGTGGTATCTCAGTGCCTAGTCATTAGTTGGAAATCCATTCTCCCTACGAGCCTTGTACGAGTTTTGTTTGTATTACCCACTCTGTGGCTAGTAGCTGGAATTTAATGAATGTAACAATTTCGGCTATTTTAATAAGTATTTGTATATAGACCTTATTATAATATCAGAGGATTTTAATAAGAAATGTTTTAGCTATCGTAAGGTAAAAACCCAACATGTTTATTTGTGGCGTGGTCTTACGAGATGCTTTTGTTTTCAAAAGGATTTTTGAAACTTTAAGAATCAATTTGAGTATGATTTCTCACGTTGGTATATCCAGACTGACTCGGGTGTTATTTATCTATAATGCTCGGGTCAGACCGAGTATTATAGGATATAGGATATGATGCTGTGGAGCTCAGGAGACGAGCTGGATGACGATACATACTTCCATACTTGTTTTATATATATTCCACTGTGTTGAGTAGCTGTGTATCCAGTTGTATGTTATTGATGTTGAACTGTGATTGATGTACTCTGATGATGTAATATATAAACATATATGTTTGATTTTTGAGTAACGATTATTTATTATCTATTATATTTTATTCCGCTGCGATGGCTAGATTCTGATGTTGTTTTATATTTTCTTCTTCTACCTCTTCTTCTTTAATCTGTTCATCTTGAGTTGATTGATGTAGAATAGTGTTGACTCAAGGGGTATGGATTTACGGGTTATTACAATAATTTTTGAAACCAAACTATTTTATACTTATTTACAGTCTTTCTTTTTAAAGCCAAACTATTTTATACTTATTTACAATGATTTTTGAAACTATTTAACTATTTTACAACCGTTTTATAAATTAATTACTATTTTTCAACTACTTTATAACTAATTACTATTTCATAATTATTTTGCAATTATTTAACTATTTGATAACTATTTTACTTAACTACTTTACAGCTATTTTACAAACTAATATTTACTTTTCAACTACTTATCTATTTTAAACTTTTTAAGCTATTTTCTAAATTTAAAACTGGTCAGAGTGCAAACTATTTATGATTAAAAACCCAATTGAGTTAAGAATTGAGGTGATAATCCAAATGAGATTGAAACAATTGTGAATAACTGAATAGAAATTAAAGTGAATGTGAATAGAAAAGGAGATTGATTTGGCTAATAATCAATGGAGATAAATACGTAGGATGTACGTATATTATTCTATTCGTGTAATGATTTGATCCAGATTCGAGCACAGAATTTCGAGATAGTATGTCGATCCGAATTGGGATTTTTCACTCGATTTTCGACGGCGAACTTGGATGTGGATTGTTGATTAGTTCTGGATATTCTCTATCATAGTTATGGCTATGCAAGGGGAATGACGGTTTCTGATTAAGAAACCAGATCTGAGTCCGCACTAGAAAGTCGGGTGGATGGTACTAGTTCGGAAGTGAAATTGTGTGATCGAGTGAGCGAACAGATTGTTATAGCGTACGGATAATATGTGTACATCGTACGGATTTGAATGAAATTGATATTGAAAATTTGTGGATCAAAATTGTAAAAGGTTTCTGAAACAAAAGGTATATTTTGTGAAATATATGATGGAATAAAGTGGAAATTGGATATTTCTATGGTAGAAATTTACTTTATGGAAGTAAGTAAACTGGTTAGTGACTTTATAGAGTAATCAAATTTGAATATTTGATTTGGAATAAAAGAAGTTATATATCTTTGTTATATAAGATAAATCTCCCCTTGTTGAATTTTTGCCAGAAGAAAAGGGTTTCGAAAGTTTTTGAAGTATGAAAAGGGAATTTATACAAATTTGAAGTGATCCAAAGATTTATAAAGTTATATAATATATATATATATGTGTGTGTGTGTGTGTATATATATATATATATATATATATATGTAAAGGATCTTATGAGAATGATTTTGGGGAAAGGTTTTTGGAACCTATGAATTTGGAAAGGCTTTTGATTTTTGGAGAAAAATCATTTTTGGAAATTTGGAAAGCCTAGTTGAGAATTATCGATTTTGGGATAATCGATTTTGAGAAAGGAGATTTATATGAGTTTCATACTAGGTGTATGATTTGAAAGATACTATATGTGTATAGTATAAAGTGTTTTGAAAATGGCTCTGGAGAAAAAGGCGCTCCCTTGAAATGAACTTCTCAGGAGTACCATAAGGTTGGTACTGCCTTGAACTTCGTAAGTGGGAGGCTCTAAAGTTGATCCTGTGAGTAGTCCAGACAAACTATTTCCTGAGCATGATTGGGTAGCGAAAGTCGAGGGTGCTGATGCCTATAGAGGCATTTGAGTTATGCTGTGACGACGGTGTAACTCAATGTCGCTGCGATCTACTGTGGACCATAGTGGAAATTGTGTGGAGGTGAGTGTCAACGGTCTACGCTTGATTTTGTCGGGAAGGCAACGTAACATCGATAGACTGCGATCTATGGTCAAGTGGAGTGGAGAAGTTTCATTTTTTTGGCAGCGGAATTCGAGGGCATTGAGGCCTACAGTTATGTGGGTTTTTGCTGTGATAGCAACATAACCCCGGTTGTAGCTATGATCTGTAGCGGGTTCCATGGTGTAATCGAGGGGGCGCGGAGGCCTACAGTTATCTATGGATTTTGTCGGGATGACAACGCAACCATCGGGTTAACTACGACCATGGATGGGAGTGATAACTTCCAGAGCATTCTCACCAAAGATATTTCCTATATTTTCAAAAATGTTTTCTATATTTTCAACAATATGTTTTCCAAGTATTTTCACTGGGCGTTGAAAATGGGTCTGCTAAGTACTTATAGATTTTCAGTCTTACGCCTGATCAACGTGTGACCGAATTTCTATGAGAAGGAAGATGGACTTGTTGAAACATCGAGTTATAAAAAGTATTTTTACAAAACTATTTTGGCAATATTAAATAGATTTTAAAATGTTTCAAACTGTTCAAAGAGAAACTTTTCTGATAATAAGTATTGAATTAATTCTAGCTTCGTTCCTTTTCGGGGACAAAAAGATTCAAAGGGGAAGGATTGAGATAACCCGTATTTGAATAACTGTTAATTGGATTATTAACTAATTGTAAACTATGGGGATACTGATTTTATTTGGATTTATATAATAAAGTTGATAATTAAAGATGTCTGGATGTATATAGGTGAATTTGAAACTATAATAATAGTTGAATTAAAATGATGAATCTAATAGTAAATCGTTAAATATATAAATATGTGTACACTCTATTATTTTTGAAAATTTTAAAGTATGTCCATATACATGTATACAAGTGTGTGTGTGTGTATATGGTGATTAGAAAGCTATTATTTGGGTTGAACATGATAATTTGCAATTTAAAGTACACTCTATATTTTCAAAACATAAAATAAACATTTATTTAAATATATGATAAGCTTAAAAAGGATTTAATAAAAACATTCATTTTGCTTTCTTTCTAATTTTCATAAGACACTAAAGACGGACATTTATTAAGTTAAAATACAATAGCAAAGGTTTAAAATAAGAATTTATAAAGGTTAATAACTTCTTTGAATATATATATATATATAGGATATGTATATATATAAAAGAATTTAAACCTAAAATATATAAAATAATTAAAATATAAAACATATGTAAACACTTAGTTCTTGCATCTAAACATTTGTAAACCAAATAACCCATATACTAACACTTGTAACTTATTTATGGCTTGCAATTTACAAATGGCATAAGTTTTCTCAAATTGAGAACAATACTATTGTGGAAAAAAAAGAAAAATTTTAACAACAACAAATTCCTGAAAAGCTAAACCAGAGAAGATAGAAATCAAAACAAATCAAAGAAAAATCATGTAACCTGAAACCAGGTTTTAGTTTCTTCTTAACTTGGAAAGAAAGTTAAATCACAACAACTAGTGCTAACTTGATCAAGCAAACATGGATTAAATCTTCAAACAAGCAAATGTAAACTCGATTCAAGCTTAATTACGAAGATTCAGATTCAAGTTGATCAAAAATTAGTTCCAAATCAAGCCTGTTTTCCCTTTGGCTCTGTCTTCTGTTTTTCCCAGATTTCAGTGAGTAAACTTTCTTTAAAAAGTTTAATTTTTATCTAAATATTATGACAAAGGTTAAGTGAAAGCGTCATTTTAAAATTTGTATCATGCCTGTACATGGGTATGTGGATACCTATATATATATATATGTGTGTGTGTGTGTGTGTGTGTGTGTGTGTGTGTGTGTGTGTATTGCTTTGTTCTCTTCTTGTTTCTGAAAGGTTCAAAACTTTTCAAAAATTCTAATGCTCTTAATCCAACCAATTTTAGTGTGTGATGTTTTGAAGCAAATATGTTTATATACGAAAAATCTTAGTTTTAATCTAGAATTGAATTTATTATGTTATCTGTTTAAAATGAGAAAATTTTGTTCATACTAGTGTTCGAAATACTTTTTCTCATTATCCAGTTCATATTTGTGGATGCTGTAAACTAGGGAAGTGTTTAATTTTGGGAATAGTTTATGTTAAAAATAGTTTGTGAGTAAACTTTACTGTGTAAATCGTTATGGCTCTGTTTTACAGTAAACAATGTAATTTAGGTGAAAACAGATGTTTTTAATTTTAGATTTCAAACATGCAGCCTTGATAATTAAAGGAAAATATGAATTTTAGTGATAGAATTTTAATTTTTAGAGTCGTATTTAGTGGGATATGGTCCGATGAACGATTTTCTTTCAAAAAATTATTTCAATCGAATATGTTGACGAGATGGGATGCGGCTTTCTTTGGAAGAGGCAGGTGGTCGTAGGGTAGAGATCGACCGTGGTAGAAATATTGAAATTGGGTTTGGATTGGTCATGTGAGTTGATTTTACGATTTAGTGGTGGCTTCGGCTTTGATGAAATCGCGATCGTTTTTGAGGTTTGAGGCGTAACCGGGTCGAATGATTTCTGGCCGAGGAGAAGTGTCAGAGTAGGGCGTTCGATCGACGGTGGAGTTGACTCGATTGAAGGTAGTTGGTGAGTGCAGTTCATCAAGTTTTGGGCCGAGGTTTTTCTGATGGTTCGAGCGAGGTCTACTTTTGTATTGATGGATTCGAGACGTCGTCTAAGGGGCGATGTTGATCAGAGGATGATGGGACGATGCCTCAATGGTTCGTGTGGCTGGATAGATCATCAGAATGTATGTGCACGTGTACCATGCACACGAGACATTGGCAAGGCTGTTTGCTTAGACTTGATGATAGTGTTTCGTCTAGGCAGGGTTAGTCTGTGGTCTGGGTGTTGATCGAAGTGACGATCGATTGTAAACGAAGCTGAGATCGGTTTCGGAATCGATCGAAGATGATTGTTTAATGTGGATTTGGGAATAATTTCTAGTAGAAGTGGGAAGGGTTGTAGAAGAAGATGAGGTGTTTGTTCATGTTTGATACTGTGGGAACTTCGGGTTCGTTTCCATGCAAACTCGTTTGGGGCTTCGGTCCAACTTATTTCATTTGACTTGTTCAATTTGAGCATGGGATTGTTTTATTTGTTTAGGGTGTGGGCTTCGGTCCAATAAGCCTTGGTTATTTTAAGGCAAGGCAAAGTAAAAAATTTAATCAATGGTTCCAAAGAAAATTTTATTTTTACAAGTTTTAAACAAGGTATTGACAAAAATTGTAAACAAGTTCAAAACTTAATTTATAAAGACAAATGTGATTAAGTCGATTAGATTTGAAAAATATATGAATAGTTAAGTGTGTTGAATTTTAATTTTAATAAGAACTTAAGTGATTTAGTACTCCAGCATTTTAATTTAATTTAAATAAAAATTAGAAAGTTATGGATAGGTAATTAATTACCCAAATGATAAATTACTTAATATAAAGGGATTAATTTATTAGGGTTAACTAATTAATTGAAAATTAAGGATGATTAATTAATTTGTTTGTAATTAATTAATAATTAAGTAAGCAGGATTTAAAAAAGTGGTTGAAGTAATTAATTTAATTTATTTAAATTAATTAGAATGGAGTGACAAATTAATCTTGCTTAAGAATGATTGAATAATATTAAATGTCTTGGATTATTTAAGATTTCTGATATGAAATGTTTTAAGATATGATTGAGATGAACGATGATAATATTGTTATCTATCAAGATAAATTTTTGTTATGGTGGCATCCTGTATTTTAAGTTCGAATTGTATTTCATTTGAATAAATTGAGTTTAAGATGACTTGAGATTCGAAGAGACCATGGTCGGGTACCAGTGAACACCCGAAACCACTCCGATTTATAATATTCAACAATTCTTTTTTAAAAAAAGTTGGTATGTGCATCAGATAGGCTGGAATGGGATAAATTTAAATGACTGGACCATTTAAACTAAGTAGGGGTACTC
Organism: Allium cepa; assembly: GCA_030765085.1. NCBI lineage: Eukaryota > Viridiplantae > Streptophyta > Magnoliopsida > Asparagales > Amaryllidaceae > Allium > Allium cepa. The sequence goes on from CM060945.1 coordinate 1,017,347,620, forward strand.
GGTGATTGTTTGTGAAATAGGTATAGACTGTAAAAGTTTGAGCTTGTAGTAAAGTTACGAGTTACCCCGTGTTTTAAATAGTTCTATGCATTGGAATTTCATGTTTGATGAGTTTACTCATGCTGGTTTCCAGTCTGGCCCGGGTGTTACTTTGATGTAATGCTCGGTCAGACCGAGTATTATAGATTTTCATGTAAGGACGTTTTGGAACTCAGAAGGCGAGCTGGATGGTAGGAACGTATGGAGCGTATTCCGCTGTGATATGTTGTTTGTATTTCTGGGACAAGTTAATTTAATTGCCCGGTGATTGTGAAATATTGTAGCTCTGATGTATTAAAATGTAATTGATTGACTCGGCTATTCTTTGTGTAAAAGAATATTATTTGATATTATATTTTATCCGCTGCGAATGTGAGATGTTGTTGTTTCTGTTTCTTCTTTTCCCCTATCTCTTTTCTTCTTTTCCTAACTATTTGGAATTTTCGGGATCGAAAATTCCGGATCGTTACAAATTTTTTATTATTTGATATGTCATATGTAATATGTATATTATAGAAAATTAGTGAAATGGTCACATAAAAATCTATTGCATACATCCTAATATATTATATTAATATTTTACACTATTGACATTATCCGTAGCATATTTGGATAACGGAAATATCATTAATTTTGTAACAAAGCATACATATTATTTTTTGACATCCTGTATCTTGAATATTTTAGTGTTATTTTCCATCATATAAACCCATATAAGGGTTAATAACGATAAAATTACTTATATTAACAAACCACTATATTTTCTACTAGATTTTTCATTTGGAGCATTTCATATATCTCAAAAGAGGCAAGAGCATTACATGGTTGAAAATACAATAGTTATAAAATGACTAAAACATTTTTCTATAACAGTTTAATACACAAATATAGTAGTTAAAATAAAAAAATTCCTTATTTTTACGAACAAGTTTGGTTAAAATGTAGAGATCAATAAGAAGAAGCGTCAAATTCAACATGGAAAAACTAGAACATCGACGATTAAAGTCAAAGGTCTATAAGTTGGATAAAAAAGTATAAAATCCCACGGATGTATCAGTTTGACACTTCCCACGTGAAGAGATTTTTGATTCTGACAACGACGATGATGGAACAGAGTGTGCATGTGATGAGTGAGTATGTATTTTGACTACTTTATTGATATGTTATGCAGTATATTGTTGGATGTTGTTTCTTATGTTGGATATTGATGTGCTATTTTGATTTGGACGTTGTGTGAATATTGATGATGTAGTATATTTGTTGGTTATTGACATATTTGTGTTGGATACCGGTATATTTGGATACTGTTATTTGATTATGTTGGATATTATTATATTTGTATCGTTGATAGTATAAACATATTGTTTTATACATGAATGCTTGGTTGAGTGTGAGAAGCAGTAGAAATGCTTTCAAATTGATTCAGTCATGCTGTTGGTAAAGCGTCGGGGCAGTGTTGGTAAATCCGATTTTGACATTTGAAAATGGCATCAGAAAAAATGTTTTTGACATATTAACAAAGCTTTAGTAAGATGCCAGCAGGTCATTGCCATGGCATCAGTAACATTTTTCGTATGGTATCGCTAAGCTATTATCGCGATTTCATCTAGTTGGAGTTGGTAAATTGGCATCATTCGGGCATTAGTAAAGTGCCCTATAAATGTCATCAGCAAATCATAAAATATGTTTTGACAGGAATATTACCGACGTGGCATATAATGTCAATGCGACGTCAGTAATATGTTTACCAGTATTATGTCGATGCCATAATGGTGTCGATAAACGATGATTTTCTTGTAGAAATTTCGCATTAACCTTTTTTTCTACTTGAAAAGACAAAATGAATATCTAAAATTATAATTAACACGAAACAAAAATTAAGTAACATACCAAATGATCGTCTTCACTAGTTCCACTAGGATTCGCTTTTTTATTTTGTAAATCGGTGATTTGTAAAACTGATTTTGTCGATTAATCATTCCAAATCGGCATTGGGTCATAGACATGGATGGTATGTTGTCTGCATGTTTTTTGTTATAGTAATCCATAACATTTCTCTAAAATTCATCGTCATTTCGGCGATTTCCTCTAATCGAATCTTCAGACTAGTGGCAATATGTGCAACACAAATCGTAATCTTCGTTACTTGGTCATGGGTTTGGTAAATGCAAGGTAAGAGCTGTTTCACATTGCCCTCGATTGTTTTCAAATGGAAAATTATTTAAATTTGATGTTTATGTGGATGATGCAAATAATGTAGGTATATGACATATTGAAATCGGTATAAGAGATAGTGGTTTTAGTGGAGGAAGTGGTGTAGATTTTGATGTACTTTGAAGAATGAAAGGGGTTTTTATGTTCGGGGAGAAAAGGAGTTGTTAGATGTTGAAAGTAGTCTTTTTATGAATGTTGTCTAAGTTGCGGAATTATGGATCTTAAGGTTAATTTAACACTAAAGGGAGGATGAATAGTGTTTTCTAACTGATGTAAATCTTTTTAATTTTCTTTCAAGATCAATATTAAATCAAAGATTATCAACACATGATTATACTAATAATTAATCACAGATGCAATCAAAGATAAAAAATAAAAGCAATAAAGTAAAATAAAGGGTTAGAGAGATGACATCAGCAATTTTATTCCGGTTTGGGTTTCTTCTACATCCAGCCTCATACAATTGCTTGTGCAGATTTCTTTTCAATGTCCATCTTTAGCAGGCAAAAGACAAACTCAAATACAATCTCGATTTCGAGTCTACGAGGCACACCTTCCTGAATTTCCGAGCTCAGAGTAGAATCGCTTGATTTGACAGAGCTATAAACACACCTACTAGATTTTCGGACTACTAAGCACACCCACTTGATTTGAACAGGCTGCAAGCACACCCAAGCAAATATAATAGAGTTGACAGTTTTTCCAAAGACAAATTCTTGTACTTTGGATATGATGGATCCCATCACGATTTGGATAACACTTTGATCTTTGAAATGATAGAGATGTTTACAAAACAGTAAGAAAACAGTATTGAATCGATACAACGAAGTATGAATTGATTCTATGTGATTTCGAAGACAATAGAGTACATTTTTCGATGGAATTTTCAAAAGAGTAAGAGGAGGGAAGAAAGTAAGTAATTAGTTATCAAAAATTTTATTTGCACTCTCCTTCATATAGTAAATCAACATATGTGTTCGTTCGTGAAGTGTTATGACGAACAGACATTTCCTTTCAAAAATTAAAAAACCAATTGACGGCACGTATGTTGACATTTGCTAGTGTATTTTGTAAACATATTTCTTTTAAAAAGTTTTGAAAATCCTATACTTTGTAAATAGTTTAATACTTTGTAAAATAGTTTGAACATGGTTTGTAAACATTCTGGTCTTTAAAAAACTTCTATAAAATATTTTGAAATATATTTTGGTTAGAAAATATCAAAGATTAAAAAATTAAAAATAGAGATCAAAGATTGCTATCAAGAACTTTAACAATATATGCTATGACTCTATGCACAAAATTATAATCTTGAGATCTTTATATCTTAATCTTTGAACTTATAAGTCTTCATGTTCATCTCTTGAAACTGTATAGTCATTGTTTCAACACATGTGTAATATTCTGCACAATATACTACATAACTTTGCAAAACATTAGTATATATACTTTATATATTTGTATATGGTTATGTATGGTTGTTTCCACAAAAATTAATAATCAGTTATTAACACGTTGTAATAGACGTGTAAATACTAGATGAATATTTAATAGTGGTTAGATATCACATGCCTTAAATAGGCGTGTGGATTGTAGGTACCTATTCAATAGGTATTTGAATCAACCGTCTATTAAATAGGCATACGATACCAGTTCAGAATCCCGAATTGATCCATGGATATTATTCTGAATATTCAGCTAATTATGTTTGATGGAGATGCTCTTCCGTCTGCATAAACGAGTTTGATCCGTGCATGGCCTCTTGTTAGTGATGGTCTAGCAATTGGTATCCTAAGAACACTGTCAATCCCAACCTAACTACTTTCTTAGCTGATATTCTACTTAAGTTTGTTTAATCTTAACATGAGCCCAAGATAGCCAAGGTTCACAGAAACTATAATCAAACATTCTCAAGTATTTTAAACAAGTCGGTTCCTATAGAACTCGATATGGGCATATCATCTATTATATATTTCAGTGTGCATTCTCAATGAAAACTCTATAATCCATCTCATAAGCAACTTCACGTTCCTATACCTCACCACATACTCAAGAACATTGGCTGAGTCTTTCTGATACGAACACTGCATGTCACACCCAATGGCCTGCAAGTTATGTGCTTAACAGTCATATATGAACAGGTCTTCCATATGCATCGCCCAGTAACCCTTTACGTTTCTAATTAACTATCTCAACACCCTAACACATCTAGGTTATCACTCAGCTAATGTAATATCTACACTATGTATAACCAATCAGGTAGAGCAACTTGAGTGCAAAAAACTCACGAACTAAAAGCTTTCTGGCCTCGTCTTCTCCTCCAAAGTTGACTCGGTTCTGTAACACAACCATGTTGTACACATTCTCCTTCTTCCTACAGTCTTCTTCACCTTCCGCTTTTTCACCATAAAGCACTCATAATATTATGAAGTCGAAAATGGATAAATAGATAGAATGCATGGGAATTTATGAAGTAGAAAATGGACAAGTAGATAGAAGTCAATTGACAGTAAGTAGCTCACCCAAAAGAGAAGATGAGGAAAAAAGGTCACGTGGCAGTCTGCACCTATTATATATTAATATACACCCATAATTTCAGGGTACACGTAAGAACTCAGTAGAAGCCCAAGAAGATGTCTCCAGCATAACAAATGGGCCACAATTGGAACTCGACTGGATAGGCCTACAATGATGCTTAAAAACCTGAGCAGGCTCTGATGAGGAGGGTATTCAAGTCGTGGTCCATTATTATAGCACCTGATTTTTACCCTGGCCCAATTCGAAGTCGCTCCGTCTCAGTATTATTAAAAGTAATATACGCCGAGTCACTCTGTCTCAACAATGCCCTGACAAGAAAGTACCAATACTTTCACCAATGGTTTGTTTTGATAACCGAACCAAACTGAAGGTTAAACCTAAAAAACCGCCAACCGTAGACCATTCCGGTCCGGGGTCCCATATTTATATATGAAATGTGTAATCAGTTTTTTCCGTAACCTATGTGGGACTAATATGCAAATTCACATACTAAAGTTACATATTTTAACATGTATCAAATCTACTGCATGGTTGTCAGGACCGCCCGAGCAAAAATGTTGCCCTAGCCGATTTTAAAAAAAAAGATACTTAGAAATAGTTAACACGGTAGGAATTGAACTCTGATCACTTGTCACATTAAGCAATGCACAAACCACTTGAGATATAACACAATTATTGTCTAAAGTATACGTAGATATTATTTAATTTTAACAATTTTTACAGAATCATATTCATCACCACCTTCGTCGTTGCCCCCTACCCGTCCATTGCCCTAGGCGGCTGACTAGCTCGCCTACCCCTAGGGCCGGGCCTGATGGTTGTTACTAACCTTGTTAAATCATGTTGCATGAATTTCATAACAAGTATTTCTACTATCATGTTTTTTTTATAACTGATATATTAAATTAGATTTAGTTACATGAAATATATAATTACATGTAAAACTGGTATGATCAATTTGCACGGTTTTAACAGTTCGATCAGTTAGACCTTCAAAACCTTTGACCTTGTAGCATCACGGTTCGACTGAAAGTTCGGTCTTTAAAACTATGGTTTAACTAGATTCACTCATTTTTGCCACATCACCAGCGACTAATAAAGGAAAATCACGTAGCCTAGCATGGAATTATATTTAAGTTACAACTGGATCATAGGGCCGAAAATAAAGAGGTCGGATAAGTCGGCGAATTAATATGACCATTAGATCAATCTTCTTGAAATCAAGAGCCATTGGACTATTTTTTGTTAAATTGACCAATTCAAAACCTGAATTTCTTGCATTTCTGTGAAATGCTCCATGCAAAAAGGCTTTTTCATTTTCGTTAAAATTATCACAAATGTAAAAAATACATAACCAACAAATCAATTATTTGAACGGCTGCATGCATGATGTTTCCATCAAAACCGTAATATCCCTTAACACTTAGATAAATCAAAAGTTACCATTTTAAACAACAATTATCATCTAAAAGAGTGGATAATCATCTATTACCACATAAAATCAATCTATTTCAACGCAGATGAACCTGGACTAATTCTGTAGCAAGGTACAACATGAAATACCAGCTCATATCAGAGGACCCTAAAGACTCCAACTGCTTTAATGCTGCAATCTCCATATTATTCATCTCAAGTCTTCGCTAAAAGACCTCCGAGCACTTTGAATCATAAGATTTTAGATACAAAAAAGAATCACCTGACTGCACCGTGGTTTGTTCAATGATATTTTCCAAGTGAAACAAGCTGCTATCGAATGTATTCTTACACGTGTATGAAGTGATCCAGTCCCATGAAAGAACCCTTAACCTTTGTCCATGGGAGTTATGTCGTAAATGAGACCACTATCTTTAAAGTGAAATTTGATACAACTATAGTAGAATCGATAATTGTCGTCCACACCTCAAGGTTAGCACAATCATTTTTCAAGCTTGTGCACTCAATGTTGAAGAATTTAAATATTTGTAGAAGTCACTATCTAGGATTTTAGGTATTTTGAAATTTTGGTTTAATAGAGGAAATTATAGAGATATGAGACTGAAAATGATAATTTTGTTTTCTGTAAACTTTTGTATTCCTTTTCTCAAAGAAGAGATGAAAGAGAGAATAAAATAAAAGCAAAATTCTTTTCTCTTTTAAAGTCTATCAATGATAATAAATAAGAATTTCATAAAAACGTTTTCACATTGATAAAGAATGCAAAAGGTAAAGTATGAAAAGACTTCGGTTTTTGTTGTAATAATCAAACAATCTTCCACTAATTAAAACAAAAATAAAAAAAAGATGAATGAAAATAACCTAAGCAAGAAAAAAGTTTCATATGTAAGTACCAATGTCTTTCGATTAAATTGATACACAAATAAGTGAGTTCAAAACTTAATCTAAGTGGTGAATTTCTTCTTGAACTACAAAGATTTGGGTTAAGATCTCACAACACGAACTACACCTTCAATTTCTACAAACTCCGCAATAAATATGCGCTTTTGAATAGTCATGCACCTGCTAACCGGCCTTTTGGCCCAGCTTTATTCAGGTTGACTAGACAAGTTAGACTCAACAATTATCGAGGCAAGCAGCCCAGAGAGATGACCGTAGGGTTCGGATACCAAGTACAAACAAGACCACGAAACAGGATAAGCGAACTCAAGAGAGTAGCATCCTTGGATTCACTAAATGCTGGATTGTTGCCTACCCTATATAGGGGATCGATATCGATCCCTGGTGGTGCGCACAAATATGCCCCCACTTCAATGGCACTCTTCTCTTGTAACATAGAGCTCGATTAAAATGTTATTCGAGAGTTCCTATGCATTATACTGGCTATCACTATATACAGTGTAAACCAATAATTCAACATTCCGCAGATCCATCGCTTGGACCAAGAAACATGCTAACAACTATGCCAAACAACCTTGGAAGCATGAAGCTAACATCAAGACGAACAAAAACAAAAAGTTTCAAGATCCCTGCCTACATATATAGGGATCGTACCGATTCCTCTTATAGGGATCCGTACGGATCCCTATACTTAGTGATATGGAGTCGAGATTCTTTGGACGACTTGGTCTTCGAGGCGAGGTTTTGCAGGAGAAACATCAGCGAGATATTTGGTCATCTCCCCCTATAAATACAGAAGGCATGGTTCATTTTAAGGATCTTTACCCTGCTACTAATACAAACTCCATTATACTCTGGGATCCTTACTGATCCCTCCTACTTGCAATCGTAAAAAATAGTGCAAAAGCAATAAATCATTCAAGTGGACGTAGACCAAGATTGTCGAACCACTATATATTTGTCTATGCTTATTTTCACTTTGTTTTCATTTACTTTCTTCCATTTAATCTCTACTACATACTTTCTTGAGTGTTTGTGCTAATTTTGGTTCAAACATTTTGGTGTTTTCATTGAGAATGAGAATCTCAAGCCATTTGGATCCATCATATACTATTGGATTTCCCATATCCAAGAGATAGATTCAATTTCCCTACCTTCTAATTCAATAACTCGGATTTTCAAAGATCTTTGAGAAGCTTTTTCCCATGGCGTCATCAAGGAAAGAAACACGCACCATAACAACCAGAGTTATACCCAGTGATGATAAGAATCAGAATCCCCAACATGGGAATAAAGCTAACCAGCCGGAGCAAACAGAGATCCATACTCCAACTGATGTTTTGACCAAAGTGGATTTGGATGGGATGATGAAGAAGTTGGAAATAGATTGTAGGCTAGTCAATAACAGATGAACCAAATGATGTTGTAGAGTTTGAGGCTTTTGAATGAACTGACTCAAAATAGCCATGGATGGAGTAGAAGAGATCCCAGTGCAGAGTCAGAGAGTTCTTCTTCATCCGAGCAAAGGCATAGGGATAGAAGGTAGAAGTGGACCCAAAATATTGTTGGGACATCAAACCAGGGGAGTGTTTCAGCCTAGGGTGAAAGTTTAGGGATCGGTACGAACTCCCAAGGAGAGATCGATACCGAACCCCATAACGGGGGCCCGACGCTCAATGGTTGGAAGGAAGAGTGGATGTGGCCTATGGACGTGCTATTAATATTCAGAACGTGGAGTTTCAGACTACTACTGACAATACAACTCATGGGAATCAAATAGGAATACTATTAGACGAAGGGATCCCTAGGAGTTTGGAGAGTGTAGGCATCGAGAAACTTTCCGAGAGCGTTGGTCGGGCCGAACACCCAGGATAGGACCTAATTACCACCTTTTAGTTGAACGGTTAACTCGAACTATCTGGAAGATATAGTTAGGAGATTGTGAGTGAAAACGAATTCAGAACCAATGATGAATGGGGTACCAATGCAAGTCGGAACCTGTTCACAAAGGACGTTCTTCGCGTGAGATATCCTCGGATATTTAATATGCCGACGATGTCGTTGTATGGAGGAACGATGGATCCTAGGCAACATTTATTGGGATGTGAATGACATATGGATTCATCCAAAGCTTCAAATGCTATAAAGTGCCACTATTCCCAATTATCCTGTAGGGGTAGCAATAATGTGGTTCATTCGGCTTTCTAGTAAAGTCCATATCATCTTTCGTTGAGCTATCATGAAAGTTCATGGAGCAATTCCGCCTACACACCTTGCGCTCGAAGCATGTAATGTCATAATCCAAAATTTAACAAGCTAAAGGAGAGTTGTTGAGGGACTTTTTGAATCTGTTCCACATGGCTGTAATAAAAGGAATGGATCCTAAGGAAGACATGGTACTGATGGTGCTTTGTACGAGAGTTCACTTTGACTTGGGTTTTGGAGACTGGTTGGAAAGGAAGCAACCGTTGAAAATAGAAGCTTTTTACATGAAAACCAATAAATATTTACGTCGAAAGGATGCGTGCAAGCATCCACGGGGGACTATTGCTAGAAATTGAGCTGAGGTAATACAAAGTAGTGTCAATGTAAAGCAAACTGGAGAAAATTCTAAGGACGTAAATGTGAAGCTTGGAAATCAAAATGAAGGTCGGAAACAGAAAAATGATGGGTCCAAAAAGCGTAAGTCAGATAATCAAAATCATTTCTAGATTCTTAAGTACGATAATTATGCTGAACTGAATAAGCTAATAGACAACATCTATTTGGCTACTCAGAATACTGAAGCATATAGGAAGCCAGTTCCCAAGGAGTTAACCGAGAAGGCGAGAAAATCAAGAAAGTTTTATAGATTCCATGAGACTCACGATTATAATACCAATGAGTGCAGGCACTTGCACGACATGATTGAAGATTTTATTAGAAAAAATAAATTACATTAATATGTGATAGCCTCGTAGAGTGTCAGGCAAGGAACTTCTAACCCTACTGGGTCATTTTCCAAGTAGGGCTAAGCTCGGCCTGGTGTTAATCCACCCAGGCAGCTGGAAAGATGCTTGGTGATTAGCACGAATCATCGATGGGATGCATCATGTCGATAAAAGCTTTGCCGAAATGGATACATACATTGGAGCTATAAAACATGCTGAGAATGATAGTTGCTATGCTATCGAGGATGGAGCTCCGACGAAGTAATCTCAAACCATGAAGACAATATTGTTTTTTAAAATAGCCGATGGAATGGAAGCTCCGACGATCGACCCACTCATGATTTCAAGCACGATTGGTCCTACTATTGTACGGAAGATGCTTGTTGATTGCGGGAGTTCAGTCAATATATTGCTCAAGAAAGCTTATGATAAAATGATGTTAGAGGAGAAAGATTTGAAGCCTTGTAGGTCTTGAATATATGGGTTCAATGGGATGGCTAATGAAGCCATAGGGTTTGTTGAATTAGTGGTGGTACTTAGTGCGGGCGGCCGCCAGCAAGTGCGGGTCATGCCTTTTTTGGTGTTGGATATCTATTCTGTGTAGAAGCCTTTTTGGGCTGACTAGCCTTAGTTGAATTTAAAGCGGCCATCACTCCTTGGTGTTTAACTATGAAGTTCCCTATAGGAAATAGATTGGGAATTATGAACAAATATTAGGTGGCTGGCCACGAATGGTACATCACTGAGCTAAAGGAGACAAGGCAGAAGGAGAAAGGAAAGAATGTAGAGGGGACCCTCTACATTAAGGCTTTGGATGGATAGAAACTACATCTTGAGCCCCTGCTCGGGTAAACTAGTCAACTTTATGATGATATGGACCAAAGAAAAGAGCCAGAAGTTGGATGAGTAGCTCCCATCGAGTTGACGATCTCCATTCCAATTAGTATCTCCTGGCAAACCTCGATGTATTTGCCTGGACACACTCGGATATGTTTGAGATCTCTCCTAAGACAGCGATCCATGTATTAAACATTAATCCTAAATTCATTCTTTTGAAGTAGAAACAATACAGCCTAGGTCCGGATATATCCACTACACTCAAAGAAGAAGTGGATAAGCTGAAGGACAATGACTTCATCCATGATGCCTTATACCCGAATTAGGTATCAAGACCTATTTTGGTGAAAAAAGCAAATAGGAAGTGGAAGACATGTATTGACTACTCGAACTTGAATAACATGTGCGAAGGATAGGTTCCCGCTTCTAAGGAAGATCAGTTGGTGAACTCGACTGCTAGACATGAGCTACTTTCATTCATGGATGCGTACTTCGGATACAATTAGATCTTAGTACACATCCCGAATTAGGAACACACTAGCTTTGACACAGACCTCGGACTCTACTGCTACCTGGTCATGCCCTTTGGATTAAAGAATGCGAGAGCAACTTACCAGAGGCTCGTGAACTAGATGTTTAAAGACCAGATTGGATGATCGATGGAATTTTACGTGGAGGACACCCTTGTGAAGTCATGGCATTCGAGAAACCACATTGATGATCTAGCAAAGATGTTTGGTGTGCTCCAATAATAGGGTTAACAAGGAAACTTTTCACCATCCTAAAGTAGAGCATGAAGTATAAGTTGCTCCTTCAAGACCTCCTTTCGAACAGATGAAGGCAACAAACACCTTTCGAACAGGTAAGGATAATTGAAAACACCTTTTTCATATCTTTCAACACATTTGAAACATTGAACCCCTCTTTAGAAATACCTTAGAACCAGATTCATTAATTTTTTACCCTGTCGAAACCCCCTTTTCGAAATAGTTGAAGCGATTCGAGGATTGGTCCTTCATGTTCCAAGGAAGTGAGTTAGATTTGAAGGTTTCATCTGCTTCGAAAGCTGGCCTTTCAATGACTCAAGGTTAAGACCTAAGGATTTAAGGTCATTGGTTATGCTAAAAGGTTTTGATTTCCTCGAAAGGTGACTTCTCGATCAGGTTGACATAAGCAGATCACACATAGAATCTCTTTAGAACACTAAATCAGCTAATATATCCAAAATGCCATAAATTTTCTATGATTATATTTTTCCTTTATTGCTAGTATTTTAAGAAATATAAAGTAATCAAGCCGCCAATCAAATTTAAGAATTAGGGTTTATAAAGTTCCAGAGAGTATAAGAATGAAGTGAATGAATTTCCATCCCCTAATCAAGACCCCTGGGGTCTTATTTATAGGCACTAGTTGACCCTTTTGAACAAGACCTTTCAACCTGGTCGAAAGGTGTACCTTGAAGACCTTTGGCTACCACTAAAGCTTGGGTGCCCTTTTTTGACTTCAAATAGAACTTGATTTCTTTTGGCTTCGTTAAAAGTGTTAGATGTGCTCTCCACTTTGTGCCACTATGCTATTGCTAGTAAGAAAGATGTGAGCTTTCGACCCTATCAATAGGTTCATCTTTGTGCCTTTAAAGGAGTCGGAACATAGTAGAAAGTTTAAGGGCAAAAGTTAGCTTTCAAAGGCGTACATGTTGACTGGTGCGGAACCCCCACTTTCTTTTATGTTGAACTTAAATGAGCTTTGCTTTGTAAGTGTAAATGGTCATGACCGGTTCGAAAAGCTGATTTTGCTTTCGAAGGGGTAGCTTTGTCCAAATATTCTTCTGTGGGATGTAAATTAAGGCGAAACCTAGTCTTTTGAAAGGTTTGGCGTGTATGTGAAGGCTTGCAATATATTTCCTTCGAAAGGAGTTCATTAACTTATTCAAAACGTCATCATGTATGTGGAAGCTATTGTTTTGAAAGGAAATAATGGAAGCGGAACGGTACCTGTTTAAACTTTTGACCTCTTTGTAAGCTTTGTAGAATATTCAACTTTTGCAGATGCATCCCTTAAATCCTTTGAAAGGTCTTTTTATTGCTATCTCTCTTTGTAAATCCTTCCTAATAGTGAAATGTTGTTAATGTGTGTGTGTGCGTGTGTGTGTGTGTAAATCCATCGTATTTGTATCAAAGTTTTTTGGATTCAAATCTTTTGATTTAATAAGAATATAATGTTTCGGTGATGTTCATATTCTTTTAGCAAAACAAAATTGTTGGTTTCGACGTTATCGAAGGGTTTATTGGGTTTAATTATGAAATGTTGTTAACGTGTATGTATATGTGTATGTGTATGTGTATATATATTCGAACTAGTAATATAAGGCTAGCTGAAATTTTCCCTGGGCTTTCGACATTGTCGAGTGGTATTTTTAGGTGTTTCCATTACCTCTACCCATCGACATCATTGGAAGTCCAATGAATTTTATGACCCAAATTGGCTTTAACATCCTTTCAAAGATATTGAGTTATATACTTGGTTGACATTTGAACCATTGCAATAGATTTTCAACATCTTTGAAAGGTGTTAACTATAAAACAAATTATAAATTTAAATGAAATGATTTCACCTGAAAAATCATGGGCGTGAAAAAGGTCTCTATAAAACCTGAAAAAGACATAGCCCTAGAGGTAGAATCTTCTCCGTAGAGGGTTGAAGCCATCTCCAAACATTTTCTGATATCTTCTTTGGATGACGTTAATACCATTCTGAATGTGGCATCACTGAAATAAAAGCCATTCCCCCAGCGAAAGTGATACCATTCAAAATCCTCCTGAAGGGTGCTCCGCTTATATTACCATTAATATTTGGCACAGTGGTTTCCTTCCCCTCCTAGATTTCTTGTCTAAGTTCCTAACCCATCTGGGCATTGCGCCTATCCAGTTATCACCTAATGTCTATACCTACCTTCTCTCTTTGGAATTTATTGCTCTGAAGTCAGGCATTCGTTCACTAAAAGATGAATTTATCATCTATTTAGTTCGCCTAGTCAAACTCAGCAATCTGTATAGCCAAATCTTTAGAGCTAATCTCCCTAAAAAATATTTCCAGAGGGGATAAATAAATTTAAAGACTAGGAGACGTAGTTTTTTTTCATAAAATGTTTTCCAAACATCAATGAAGTTTTTTCCTCTCCTCGTAAGTTGATCATAGCCTTTGCCTTTATTCAGTTACTTTCCTTTTCTATTTTATGATTCTTTATCAGGTCCTACTACTAAAGATCTCAACGATGAGGATAAAAGAAATATAAAGCTGTTGATCGTTGCTTCAAGTAGCATCGGAAATAGGCTTACACTACTGACACCATCCAATCATTGAAAACATTCTCTTGTGCCTACAAGTCAAAGGGTTCCTGGACAACCTCCTCTTGTCCAATATACTTCCTAGAGCAAAAATTTCTTATACTTAGGCAATCCCAAGAACTTTCCTCCTATGTCTCCAATTTGCCCAGATCATTCTGTTAAGCTTAAGTATAGTACTTGCAATTTATTATTGTGTTTCTCTTTAGATTACTTTACTAACTTATACTTTTCAAATTTTTAGCAACTAATCCTCCAGTCGAATTGATCGTAGTGACCCAGCTCTCCCAACTTCTGCATCTAATGCATCATCCATGACTCAAACCATCGATATGATCTAAGATGATTACTGAAAGAAAACTAGGTGATACGGCTGTAGTGGGCCCCCATCTCTTAAGAAAGCTAAGATTGTTGACATCCAATCTTCTTCGCCACCAAAAGAGGGTGAACTTTCGACATGGGAAAAACTTTAGAGAGTCTTATTCTTGAAGCTCCTATTGATCGATCCAAACAACTTCCTCAAAGGACGATCCCATATCTCGTATTGTCATTTTCGATTCTCCTCATGTCATCGAGAAGATGCAAAAGGATTTGGGAACTTCAACTCTCTCTCTGGAGTTGAACCCTTCTAGACCCACATAACCAGTGCCTTCTAATGATTTTGAAAAAATGGTACAATCTATCATGCATTATTCGTCTTTTACTTCCGTTCGTCCACCTACTTCCGTTCATGACCCAATAGGTCATTGCCGATCTTTAATAGAGAAATAACTTCTAGTACGTTCCATATTATTTTACCTTCCTATTCTTATTTCTTACTAAATTATGATACATGTTGTAATCTTCCTTTCATATTTTCGAAGTTGGTTCTTTCTTCAAGAGAGTACTTCGAAATCTTCTAATGAGACATCCAGGCTTCAAAAGGAAATCTCAACCTTGAACAGTTAGATTGTCTCTCTTTTTGCTGACAAAATAATGCTGTTAAGGAACAGGAAAGGTTGGGAACCTCCCTTGCTCAAGCAGAATCTATTATTTCTAAAGAGAGGAAAGCAAAACAGCTCTTAAACGATGAAAATTTGGCTTTGAAAATGCTTTGAATGAATCTAAAGATGAGAAGGCTCGAATGCTGGTCAAACAATCCTCTCTCAAGAAGAAGCTGGAGAAAAAGAAAAATTCATTAATGTTGGCCATTAATAATATTTCTGAAGCCAAACAAAGGGTGTCATAATTTCTACGTAATTCCCTCATTGACATCATTGTGAACTCTTATGAGGAAGCCCTTATGCTCTCCTATGTTGACAACACTAAAAAGTGCCCAGACTTGAGCTTTCCTTCACTCAATCCTGCTCTAGGCAAAAAAATTATGGATAAGGTCAAAGGAATGGAGCAGGGAGTCCAATTACCTGAGAGAGAAGAGATTGATGCTGTCAAAATCTTATCATTTAAAGTTCCTTCTATCAAAGTAGACTCTGATTCTGATGAAGAAGGTGATGATGGAGAAGTCACCGCAGAAGAAGGCGACAATGATGATAACAATGATAACAACGGAGATAAAGGTCGGGGTTCAGGTGGCACCGGAGGTGACCATACTGATGCTCCTGAAAAAGATGGCGATGATATCCCTAGGGCCTCAGAAAAAATTAATCCCGATCCTAGCGATCATGAAGCAAGCCCAACCGAATTCCTCAGGCCCTCTGGTCTTCATGAAGGAACTACCGACAATGATGTCGAAAGAAAGGGAGAAAAAACAAGTCCCACATACTTCAGTTCCTGTTTGTCAAGTATGGGATTGTTTGTCCAAATGGATTTCACTTCAAAGATAATAGTAGTTGACTTCTTTTTATTCAGATAAAGATGAAATCTATCCAACTTTATAAAACAAAGCTTGAAAAAAAACAGGAAGAAATAAATAGTTTGTATAAAGAGTTAGATAAGCAATCAAAAGAACACAACACACTCTTTTATAAGTACCATAGACTTAATAAAAGTGATGTAGTGTTAGCGTCATTCAAAGACTAAGAAGCCGCCCCCCGACTAAAGAGCACACTACTTCGATATGACAGACTTTTGGAAGAGAATTGAGAATTAATCATCTAAAGAGCACACTCCTTCGATATGATAGACTTTTGGAAGAGAATTGAGAATTAATCACACTCTTTTGGATGTTGATTGAAGAAAGAGATATCCTAATAGACTTCCTATACAAAGCCTATTGCAAACACCAGACTGTCGAATTTTCTTAATTGTGCGATTTTAGTGGGGGTCTACTTAGGCGTCTGCATAGGAGAAATTTAGATGGATTTGGTTCTGATCTACATCCAGGGGCTTTCTTGAATTTACCGCATGTCAAATCTATTCTTCATGAATTGCCTCCTAAAAACTTAAATATTATAAGGACAAATTTGTTTCCGAGTTTTTCAAAAAATCGGTTTTGTATGAACCAAATGAACATTTGTAATTATGTAATATGAATTTCCTATATTAGTTTCTTTTTGTACTTAGTTGTGTATTATTACGTTATCATAGAATAAGCATATCTCAGGTAGCTCTATTTTTAGAGATTATTTAAGCAAATAATTCAAATCAAGAAGAGATTATTCAGAAAAGGCTTGCTTTTGAAATCTTCAAAATTAGCCGGAACTGCTTTCTTAGAGACCTGCCAAGACTTTATATGGAACACTCCCGCCGGTGTTTTGATTTTCTTGGTGAAGAAAATGAAAAGCTACTCAAGGAAATTCGAACGTATCATACCAAATTAATACGTGGTCGCGATAGTCCTTTTGCCGAGGAATGGGACTTTAGCAAATATCCTCCAGTTATTACCCAAGAAGGATTTAATGCCTCTTTTAATTCAACGGTTACTCTTTTAGATAATTCCTTCAACAAATTCAAAAATGATGTTTCTCAACATTAAGTGTAATAATATAGTACTTGATTAATACAATAGAATTGTACGTTTTGTTTTGTTTCTTCTCGATTTGTAATCTCTATTGTTGTAATAAAAGAGATCGGTTATTTGAGTCTTGAATTTATTTTCTTGTTTACATCGGATTCCTTTTCTTGCTTCATTAGTATTAGAGCTAGATTGATTGTAGACGTTGAAAAGAGGTGTTCACTTAAGGATCCTTTAGCTACTCGCTTTCAAGGAAATGCGGATGCAATGGAATGGAATAGGCGATACTTGCTTCAAAAGACAATTGTTAGAAACCTTGATGATCAAATTGCCAATCTCGAAGCGGGTATCAAAAATAAGGATGAACAATTTCCCTATTAAAATGCCAAATTAAATTGAATCCTTTAATTGATTTTGATCATAGATGTCCGAGCTTCTCCAGCAGATAAGCGATTTGGAGATTAAGTTAAAAGACAGTGAAGCTCAATGTAAATTATTAGAGTCCATTATGGGGAACGACATCCCAAATATTGATTTACCGGCTTCTTCCATCACATCATCTGTTGTAAAACCAATAAGATCTACATCTCTTGCAATTCCAAAATTTCTTACTATAACTAACCCACCTCATGGCTTAGACGAGAAGGTAGTAGGGTAATGGTGCAGGAAAGTCAAATTCGAGATGATGAAATATTTTGATGAATAGTAGAAAGTGAAGTATTCACAACATATAAATGAGTATGCAGCTAGAACATAAAAACTTGAATACGAAAAGTATCATCCCAGAAGCATATTGCTGATTTAAAAAGGGAAAATAAAACCCACAATGGAGCCAATAAAGCTTTTAATTGCGCTCTAAAGACTAATATCGAATCTAGTAATGACGCTGATAAAATAAGGAAAAAGGAAAAGAAGCTTAAAAAACTCTTTATATATCAATCCATCACATCGTTGATCCATTAATTGCTCAGAATCTAGATAAGGTTGTTCAAGACTTATGAAATATACACTTGTACTTCATATTTGTCAATAATTTTATAAATTATGTAAATATCACATGGCCTGTAATCCTTTCTTACAATGTTGTTTTTGAATCTGCTTTCTAATAACCTGGACTATGGTTTTTGTATTTGTTGGCCTATTCAGTCTTCCTTACATATCTCATTTCCCTGAAAAGTACAAAAAAACAATGTCATCTATCGATAACTTGATATATATATAATAGTTTGATAGAATCAAATAAACAGCTTAATCAATTGGTTAAAAACTATCAAACTAAAAGCCCTAAGTGTAATAAGTGTCCAACATTCGAAGAAGAGATTAAAAAATCAGAAATCAAAATTAAATCGCTTGAAAATGAAATTCTGATTTTGAAAGAAAGTGAAAATACAAGGAGAGAAAATTCCATTAAAAAGTGCACACAATTATTGAACGAAAATGAATCTCTCAAAACACAAGTCCAATAATTGTCTACAACATTAGAAAAAATTTCAAAAAGTGAAAGATAGTTAAAAATGCTTTTAGGGAAACAAACTGTTAATACAGATAGATAAGGACTTGGATATAATCAATCAGAATGTGATATAGGTGAAATTAAACAAGTCAATTCCATGTGCACAATTTGTAGAAAATTTGGAAACAATCAAAATAATTGTTAGTATAGACCAAAAAATATTAAAACCATTCCAATTTGGATTCCAAAAGGCACAAATATAAAATCTCTGAAAGTCAAACTAATCTAGGTTCCAAAAGTAACATATTATATAGTTTTGGGTCTCCAAAAAATTATTTTTCAAAATTTATTGCCACTAATGACCATGGACCTATAAAAACAAATAGGTCACAAAAATCTTTATCGTGTAAGTGTGGTGGCAGGCTAAGAAACTACAATAGTGTTACTTGGATTCTGGCTGCTCCAAGGACACAACGGGCGATAAAGCAAAGCTCCTTAGCCTAGTACAAAGGTGACAGAATCATAGTGGACGACAAATGAAAAATTATCGTAAAGGTAAAATAGGTAACTGTATATTTATTTTGAACGATATATTAAATGTGATAATCTGCACCATAATCTGAATCAGCCAGTTATGTGATAAAGAAATGAATGTTGATGATTAATCTAACTTATTCAAAATTGTTAGCCAATCATCTTTGAACTATTTGGACTATTGATGATGATTGATAATTGCTCTTGATACATGTAGATATATTGGTTACTTTACTGCTGACGCTATGGTCACTATATGTAAACTTGCATGACTTTAATTCAATTTCATTTAAATGTTATTAAATATGATTTTGAGACATTATGTCGCACACTTCATGATCTGGTCTATAACATTCAACTAATGATAATCTCGAGTGAAATAAAAATTCAGATGCAGACTGCACTGATAATCTAGTTGATAGAAAAACTACTAGTGGATAGCTGCATCGTTTTTCAAAGAAAATATCTGCATATTTCTCACTTCAAATAATTTTCAATTAGGAGACATTTTTCTTTTATATAACCTCTTCCGACATTTTTCTTTTATATAACCCCTTCTAGAAAATCTTTTCGTTGACCTTGTTTCAGACTAGTCATTAAAAAATTGATTTCATAATTATTTTTGGATTTGATTTTAAATGACTACATTAACTAATCTGACTCTCTACTGATTATCGAAAAGATAAATAGTAATTGAAAAAGTGACGAGTGTTGATATTAATCATATATTATAACTGGAGACGGTATAGTTAATAAATTTCTTTAGAAATTTAAACAAGAGTTATAAACACTTTTTGTTGGTAAAAATTCCATGACCATCTCTAGTTTTAACATATTTCTACCGACCTTCACTCATAAAAATCCAATATGGTATGTCAATATGTGGTATTTTAAATGGCAAATCAATTGTTATAATTTCATTATTTTTTTAACAAATAAAAACGTCCAAAGTATTCACTCTCATTTAAAAGTCCCCACGGTTATGCATGACTGAATTACTTGTAATTTTTTATGTGCTTCCATGCTCATTTAAAAGTACTCATGGTTATGCATGTATGGAACGCATATTAAAGTTGATTAATTAAATAAACAAGTTGGTTCCATTTAAAAGTCCTCACGGTTATGCATGGTTAGAAGATATTTGAATTCATTTTTTATAAATTTTTTGGAATACTACTAATCTCATTTAAAAGTCCTAAAGGTTATGCATAGTTAGTAGATATTCAAATTCCTAATATAAATATACCACAAATAGACACAACTATATGGTTTTATATGATGACATCATTCCTATCATTCTAAAAGTGCAATATGTGTCAAAAAGAGTATTTATGATTTTTGTTTGATTTTTTATTGAAATTTAATATTTATACTCGATTGGGTATTGATGTGTATTAACGTCTATCACTTAATCTCTATTTTTCTAACACTATTACTCTTTTGTTGAAAACAAAAGAGGGAGAGAAAAGTTAAGATTTGGAAAAATAAAGGTCATATTTTCTATTTGCATCTAGGATCATTTGTATATTTATTTTCATGCATATATGAAGGGGAAGCTTTGTGTAGAGAGGGAGTATTCAAATAGGGGAAGCAAATTGAACAATCAAATAATCAAATACATTTGATAAACTCAAAATCTTAAATATATGTTTGTTATCATCAAAAGAGGGAGATTTGTTGAATATGAAAGTATATGATTTTTGTTTGATGATAGTAAACATATATATATATATATATATATATTCATTTAAATGTATTTTTTAATGTACCATTTTATTTCTCACATAACTAAATAAATATTTGCTGAATAAAATAAAGAAAACAGAATTTAAATTCAAACGGGTATTTTATTCAAACAAATATTTATTACAATTTTGAATAGTACAAATTCAAGTTCTCACTATATATATACAATTTCGATTACAATACAAATTCGATTACATTACAAATTTTCATTTACAAATGCACCTCACTACATATCGCTCAAACACTCGTATTTTATCTTCAACTTCATTCTAGATTGAATCCAACATCTGAGCTATCTGCAAAATAAACACTGAAGCAGTAAAATTGAAAGAAAAAAATTTCCAGTGTAAAATAAAATGTAATTTTTAAAATATTATTTGCCTTGGTTATTTGGATTGTTCGTCATCATTTATTTTTGAATTCATCGAACATGAACATTTATGACATGCACGGTTTGTCACCGTACATGCCACAAGGCCTGCACATCGATATACACTTGATAAAGTTAGAGGGACATGTGAGCACAAGGTCAAACCCAATTAAAATCCGAGTTCAACTCAAGTGAAATACAAAGTCATGATATTAGCACAAGGTCAAAGCCGAGCTTTATGCTGGATTCAACACAGATGCAAGTACAAAACAATGGATCAAGACAAAACTGAGGTGGCTACAATAACAAGCATACATGCGTGAACATATATGTGTAGTAGAACCAAGAGGCAGTAGACAGTCCAGAGCAAACACAGTGAAACCTAAATGTACACAATGGAATCATCTACAAGTGCACCGGGGCAGTTGTACAAAAGCAAATGCAGCCTCAACATGAAGCATGAATGCAATAACCAAAGGCAGTTCACAAGTCAAAGACCAGAGACTACACAGTCAATGGTGAAGCAACTTGAGCTCCAGATGGTACACAAGATAATAGCACAAGTGCAACAAAATGAAATAGTGCACAACAATCAATTATGTAATGACAGGGTACATGAAGCATATAAGCGTTGACAGTGCACACAAATACACAAAGAACAAAAATGAAACATGGAGGCAAAGTTCAAACACACATGAATGGATATATATATGCAGTGCATCATGTATATACAAATTACAAAACTGCAACAAGTGACAAGTGTAGACCAACATTTCGACACGACTCAAGACCATAAATGCCAACACAATGCATATATGTTTATATGTACACATGAATCAAATGGCCAAGACCAAATTCAAGAATACTATTCAAACTCAACTGAATCAATATGTGTAGATCACACATATACAAAGGACAACAATACTACATATACAAGCTTCAAAAGCGTATCAGAGCAACTCACCACAATGCATCACTGAGATACAAGTACATGACACAAATGCCACATGAAAAATACAAATATATGAAGATCAGTCAAGTGAAATATCAAGTGCATCGACAATAGTTCAAGAATGAACTAGTGAAGACTACAAGTGCAAAGCAACTGTCCAGACACAACATAGCAGTATGGAGGCAAGGCTACATGAACCAGACTCGAGCACACATGAAGTTCAAGGTGAACTAGACTAATACAACACTATAGATTATCAACAGGCTTGAGGCTATCAAGTGCACATACAAACAGTGATATGATGAAGCAGTGCAAACAAATGTAAAAATGTAGAACCAGGTCAACACAGATTCAAATTAAGTCGATGCAGGAATTTCAAATTGAGCAAGACAATGGACGAAGTCAAAATGAAACCAAATCTAAAAAGTCATCGTCAAATCAAGTCAAGCCGTGGTGGCCACGAAATCGATCAAAGCCGTGATTATCAAGTAAACGCAGAAATATACGAATTTGAAAAGGTCAGAAATCATCACATACATCCATAAAAAATCAAATGGTCAAAGCTAAATTATTTGATGAATTCGTATAAAATATACGAATGAAAATGTACGGCATTGAACCCTATATAACCCAATTATCATCGGCCTAAATTGGCATTCGAGTTCAAGCAAAAAGAATAATCATTCAACTCGAATCAAGATCGAGTTCAAGTAAGCAAAAACAGTAAAGCAAAAAATAATAAATTACATGCCGAAGCAAATTCGAACTCGATCAAAATTGAAGGAGTCGTGTACTAAGAGAAGAGAGCATCGATCGATCAAGTAAGGACGTAAATCATTATTCGATCGAGCTACTAAAATTGACATCTTCAATTTATACAAAGCCCTAATTTCAAAGCAAAGGAAAGGAGGCCGAAGCTATCGAAGAACAAGGAAGTGGGCCAACAAAATAAAAAGAAGAAGAGGGGCATAATTTTTATCATCTGTTTTGGGCCGGTTATTATATACCCTTTTGGGCTTTTATTTTTAAAATTAGTGTTTTGATTTTAATCTGTGTTTAATTTGTGTTTATCCTTTAAAACGATTGTATTTTCTAGTCGTGTGACTAGGGGACGAACTACGGTGGTGTAGTTCGAGAATTCGCAACTCAGTGGCTGAGTTGTGGCAGGGTTTTGAGCTTAGAGTTAAGGTTAGTCGATAGCGGGTATCGTGAGTTTATGTGTGTAAGCGTCTGACTACTTAATTTCTAGTAGAAACCTTAGGGGAAGCACGTTTGAATGGTTTTGCTGAAGCTGGATAAATCTGTGTGTTCTGTTTTCTTTTTTTTTATATTCTGTTATTATTTGTGCTGCTATTATTCTGCTGTGATTTGTATTGAAATTATTTTATATAAAATTCCGCAATAATTTGTATAATTAATAGTATCACCCTATTCACCCCCCTCTAGGGTTAAATTGATCCTACAGTCTTGTTTTCTCCTCTTGCCCGGGTTGACTCTTTGTTAAAGCGATCCACATAAGAACGAAGGAAATCATTCAGATCGTATCTGATGCTGCCCAGCTCATTTTCCATCATGATTCAAGATTTAATGTGAAGAAATGAGTTTTGAAATTAGTGTATAACTGAGCCCATGAGTATATATTATCGGCCAAGAGGTAAAGGAACCAACATGAGGTAGGTCCTATTAGGGTGAAAGGAAACGAAAGACGGTTGGCATTTCTTGAAAGACGTCAGCATGGGTTATCGAGTTAAAAGCTATAATATGGTTGGATGGGTCCCTATTGTACTTCTCAATGGGAGGCAAAGCTTACCTTCGATGGATGTAGTTTCTCAAAATCTCTTTAAAAAACGGCTCTCCATTTTCGACATCTATTGGACCCTTGCAGTCAGTGTTTCTAGCTTGGATCCTATGCATTTATCGGCATAAGAATGCCATTTCTTCTTAAAGTTTGGCCTCCATATGTTTAGGTGGCATTGGCCCCTAGCTGGGGATAACTCCTTGGATGTTTTGCTGGTGGTGGGATCTACAGTGTTGGTAAGGCGGCAAGTATTGGCAATGGTAGACCATTATAGAGTATCTGTTTTTGTTGACTGTGGATGATCTAGACTGACGGGCCAACCTCCTACTGGATCCAGGATAGGGCATCGCACTTTGGGATTGGGAAAGGACCGATGGCTCTTTATGTTTGAGATTTTGGCTCTCCCACTGTGCAACAACCCTACCACTATACCCATATTACTAAAAAACGTTACAAATAATGTCGTCTAATAATACAGAGAATACGGCTTATTAGGGGCGATCAAATGTGAATTTCACTTTAAATTAACACTGACACGTCATAATTACCATTTTACTGAATCTCTAAAATAAAATTTGATGTGTTCAGTCTCAGTTCAAAATATAAAAAAAATCGGTTTCTCAAAATCAGAATAGTATATCATATAAAATATAGTCACAGGTCATATCAGAATAATAAACATCATATACATATACAAAACCGAGAGTCTATCAAATATAACACTAGACTCACGTAATATGCATCTAGTACAAATCTCTAAGTCAAATATAAATCTCATATATGGACAAAAAATCCTATATGAGATATATCAAAGGTCCAAATGGTTATCTCTCTGCTAAACCATCCAGAGGTCTACTTGGCATGTAACCTAAAAAGTCTCGGCCTGACCCGAGTATTATAAAATAAACGGTTCAGACTATCTCTAAATATCCAAAAGGGTGATAACAAGATATAACACAAGAATATATGACATAAGTGAATCTAGAATTCCAAGATATAAAAGTCACGGAATTAATTTAACTTAGAATCCATCACAAGACAAAAAAATATATTTATTTATTTCATGAACATATAATAGTCACAGAATCCAAATTTCCAGAATGCAAGAGATCTTAATCAGTACCGATCGTAATGATCATTTTGCACTCACACTATGGCAAATAAACAAACAAAGGTAGTACTCAAACCGATCCGATATCAGAGATCGTACTCATATTGAAAACACAGAATCACAATCGATCTCAAGGATAGTCCATACCAATCAAGATGATCATAGCAATAATGACTCGAAGACTCTAGATTATTCATCTTTATAGATTTGTATTTGTAAAGAAATCCATGAGTATATCTCTTAAAGATCTATCGTCCCACCGAACACCAAAACTAAAGTGTCAAATACTATCACTTTCAGTAATCACTAGAACTTAACCAAACGTCGCATACTGCCTAGTGAAATTCAAGTATTTACTAGAAGCTAGTAAATCTCACTCGTTACAAATACTACTAAAAAACCTGAATTGTATTCTCTTAAGGATCTATCGGTCCCACCAAACACCAAAAGAGAATACAACCCTAAAGTGTTAAATACTTGCTAATAGCAATCACGAGAATTTAACCAAGGCATCCCATACTACCCGGTGAAATTCAAGTATTCGGTAAAGGGCTAGTAAGTACCACTCAAATATTCTATTCAATGAGTTGTGCAATATTCGACAAAGAGATACTCGAGAGCATTTAAACCAATCGGTAAAACTAAGTCGATTATAAGTATTTTCCCAATTATAGAATTAAGGTTCGTAAAACATTTATTTGATTTATCACTTATTAAAATGTTTCGTTAATTCGAATTATTCCATTATAATCTTTATCATAGGATAAAATAAACCATAATTCCAATTTAACTCCAAAATACTTGTTTTTATGAAATGAAGATTTTCCATGTTCCAACACCATATTGATTTCCATGAAATTATATTGTTCACAAACTATGTTCCATAGGCCATATATATATAACCATATATTTTACAAAATCTTAATTGCTCTTATTCCAAACTCAAATTAGTATTTATACATTTGTTTAAAACAATTTAAGTTTATATTTCCAAAACCATATTTCACAATCTATATCCATTTATACTAAAAATACCTAGTATAAATAACTACTTGTTGAAATCATTTACAAAAGGAATTAGATTAATTTTAGAAACAAATTTGAGATTTGTAAACTTAAATAAACGCTCTTTTGTAAAATTACTTAAATGCAAAACTATATACATTTTTATATTTAGAAAATAGATGGATGTAAGTCTATAAGTTTATAGTTTCCAGACTCTTGAATCAAAGTGATTCTAAGTCCATAAGCACAAGAGTATACACTACTGCACGTCACAAGATAAATTCACATAATTGGTCCATATATACATTCTAGAATACACTTGATGATAGCATATGATGTGAAAAGAAATTATCAATAACTGTTAAGGAAAAGAAAAACAAACGAGATGGAAGCCAATGGCAAAGTGGAGGACCACCTGAAGATGAGTTTACTCCAGGCAAACACCCGACTAGTGGACAGGTGGAGCACCTCTGGTGGCATAATTTCGTAGAGCATTCTCAGCTCTAGGAAGCTTCATGCTCGAGTTCGTCGAGCTCCGGTGACCATACTACACCCAGGTTACTAGGTTAGTCATTTAAACAAGCATTCAAGCATAAATGATAGAATAACCAGAAATCAACTACTGTAAAACTAGAATTGAATTGCCTAAAAGCTAGAATAGGGCTAGAAATAGTACCTTGATTCTCTAGATTAACTGGCAATTGATTCCTATATTTTATTGGCTAATTAGCTTTTTGGTTTTAAAAGAGGAAATAGAGTTTTCTTTCTTATTTTTGTTTGTTGCTTTGAGAATGTAACGTATAGATGATAGAAAGGAGAAGTAATACTCCTCTTAAATGGGCAAAACTTTATAATAAACCCATTCAGAAACTAATAGTATTTTACTTTCCAAACAACAACCAAATTTCATTGTTTTTACTTACTTTAAAACACTATTTTACACTGAACAGTGTTCTATAAAAGTATGAATTGATTTCTCAATTTTTTCAAAACCACTCGCAAATTAAAAATTCTCATTTCTATTAATATTAAGATAGTTTTATAAAATTAAATATAACCTTTGTAAATAAAAGTTATTCTCGTTGTTTTTAAATAAAAAATAAACTATAAATTGTAAATTCTTATTTAAAATAATAAATCTCAATATTAACATTTTATCCCGAATGCTAAAATTTAAATAATTGATTTCAAATTTAAATTAAAATAATATTTAAGAATTGAAACTCATTTCTTAAATAAATAAAATCAACTATCATCGAATACTAGACTTAGGTTAAATTTCGCAACATTCTAATAAAATTAAACAACCTTAATTAAACTTAATTAATTAGGTAATTAACAAAAAGGTTGTTACAAACTCTCTCCCTTAAGAAAATTACGTCCCCGCAATTTCCTTAACAAAATAAATCTATAAATTAATTTAAAATAAACTCAATTTAACTTAAAATCTCAAAAATTTAATTATTACCCTAATGAACTCCTCCCAAAAAATTTATATGTTTCAAAAGATATACTATTTAAATCAACTATAAGACTCCAACTCCTTTCTGATTAATTCCTTATTTTTATATTTCCAAAATTTGTATCATCCATCTAAATCATAAATGATATACACAATATATCAAAAATTATCATATATTATTCTTTTTAGCATATATCTTAAAATAAACATTCACTATTTACAAATATTAGATAATTTAATGACGTTGTGTTGCCAACAATTTATAACGAATCTCCATATCAGTTTGCTGCGATGTTGACCGTGAAGTCAACGTAGCCTCTCCATTGATCTCTGTTATTGTTATTGTTCGGTGGCTGCATACGTCATCCAAAATAATACATATATAATGTACGTTTATAATTTCCTTATGATTTTCTAAACCTCTAAACTTTTAAACCCATGTATACTAGTAGATAAATTTCCCTTTAAATTTATTTTCAAAAATATTTTTCTACAAAAATATTTTACTTTCATAAATAATGATATCAAGTTCCAAAACATTTACTTAATATTATAATTAAAATTCCAATTAATATTTTCTTTCAAAATATTATTTATATCCAAGATATTTACTTTTAAATTTATCCCATTTGTATATACAAATATACATATTTTTCCATAAAATATCTTTTCACTTCAAAAGAAATTTATTTTCACAATTTCTTAATTTTTAACATCTTATTAATTTAGATTCATATATAAGAATTTATTTTCGTTAAAACTAAAGAACTTGAAGTGAAATTGACAAATGAAAGTAGATTTCCAGTTATTCTCTTTTCAAATTATTTCCAATTAACATCCATTTAATTTTAATATAAACCTATTATAAAATTTAAAAAAATTTCCTTAACTTACCTCATTATATAAAATAATATTAAACCATGAAATTTAGAGATTAATTTCGTCATTTGGCTGCATTGTTGATTACCTAGAATATCGACATTGCCTCGCCATGCTCTCCACTTCCCATAATTTATTCGACGGCTAAAATATTATTTTAACTCAATTATTTTACAAATTTCAAATTAATTGTTTCTCATGTCAAAATGCCTCGTTCGATGTTTAGGAACTCCTATCGGTAACATAACATCACACATATTGATTAGAATCCTTAAACATTTTCTCGACAAGTCAACACAATAAATAATCACAAGTTTTCCTTAGCTATATCTATTTTATTATCACAAGCATCCAAGCATCAAGTATAAATAAATACAACCAAGCAGCCAATTCCAATAAGCTATCAACCAAAAGTAAATAGTCGCTTTCAACACAACTATTATATTCCAAAGATTTCACTGTGCGACTCTAATTATTCCTAGATTATTCAAACCTTAAATTTATTTACTCAAATTTCTCAAATTCTCTATTAAAAGAAAATTGTTCACTTTAAATTAATTCATTCTAGTTTATCTCTTTTAATATTAATTTTCCACTAATCTAAAAGTAATTTTTCATACTCTAAAAAGATTTAAACACATCACTTTCCCAAATTTGGAGGTCATAAATTTTAATTTATCTAAATTAAATTTTAAATCAAAAATACACCCCAATTGATTATCCTGGTAATCAATTTATATTCATATCCCTGTATAGATAATTAATATTACTATCTACCACACACCCCAAGGGACAGGACTCTAAGTCTCACTAGGTCTAAATCCATGTTTTTATACATTATAATGTTCCGACTCAACTCTGATACCAAACCGTAACGACCCCATCGCTATACCTATATTATTAAAGAACATTATAAATAATGTCTTCTATTAATATGGAGAATATAGCTTGTTAAGGGCGACCAAATGTGAATATCACTTTAAACTAGTACTGACACATCACACTTACCGTTTTACTAAATCTCTGAAAAAATTTGTCGTGTTCAATCTCAGTTCAAAATAATAAACACATTGGTTTCTCAGAATCAAAACATTATATCATATAAACAATAGTCACGGACCACATGGAATAATAAACATCACATACATATACAAAACTCAAAGTCTATCAAATATAACATTAGACTTGCATAATATACATCCGATATAAATCTCTAACTTTATTATACATCTCATATATAGAAAAAAATCCTACATGAGATAACCTAAAGCTCCAAACGGTTTATCTCTATGCTAGCCCAACCATCCAAAGGTCTACCTCTCCTATAACCTGAAAAGTCTCGGCCTGACCCGAGTATTATAAAATAAATGGGTCAGACCATCCTTAAATATCCAAAGGGTGAAGAGTAGATATAACATAAGAATATATGGCATAAGTAGATCCAGGAGTCCAAAATATGAGAAGACACGGATTAATTTAGCTCAGAATCCATCATAAGACACAAGGATATATATATTTATTCCATGAACACAGAATAGTCACAGAATCCAAATTTCTAGAATCTAAGAGATCTTAATCTGTACTAATCGTAAGGATCGTCCATACGATCACAATGATTGTACTTAGATAGTGGCAAACAAACAAACAAACGTATCACTTATATCGATCTGATACCAAATATTATACTCATAGCGGGAACATGGAATCACAACTAATCTCAAGCATAGTCCATACTGATCAAGACGATAGTAACAACCATGACTCAAAGACTCTAGATTATTCATCTTTATATAATTATAATCGTAAAGAAATCCATGAGTATATCTCTTAAGGATGCATCGGTCCCTACGAGCACCAAAAGGAAATATTCCCTAAAGTGCTAAAGACTGTCACTTTCAGTATTCACTAGAACTAAACCAAAAGTCCCATGCCGCCTGGTGAAAGTTGAGTATTTACCAGAAGCTGGTAAATCTCACTTGTTACGGGTACCACCGGGAAACTTGAACTATACTCTCTTAATGATCTATCGGTCCCATCGAACACCAAAAGGGAATACAATCCTAAAGTGTTAAATACTTCATAATAGCAATCACGAGAATTTAACCATGGCATCCCATACTACCCAGTGAAATTCAAGAATTCACTAATAGGCTAGTAAGTACTACTCAAACATTCTATTCAATTAGTTGTACAATATTTGACGAAGCAATACTCAAGAGCATTTAAACCAATCGGTAACACTAAGTCGATCATTAGTATTCCCCAAATTATAGAATTAAGGTTCTTAATATATTTATTTGATTTATCAGTTATTAAAATGTTCCATTAATCTGAATTGTTCCATTAAAATATTTATCATAGGATAAAATAAACCATACTCCCATTTTAACACCAAAATACTTATTTTATGTAACTGAGATTTTATATGTTCCAAAACCATATTGATACTTCATATTCCATAAAATTATATTGTTCATAAATTATGTTCCAAAGTCTAAATATTACAAAATCTTAATTATTCTTATTCTAAACTCAAATTAGTATTTATACATTTGGTTAAAACAAATTAAGTTTATATTTCCATAACCATATTTCATAGTCGACATCCATATATACTAACATACGTAATATAAAATAACTACTTGTCGAAATCATTTATAAAAGGAATTAGATTAATTTTAGAAATAAATTTGAGATTTGTAAACTTAAATAAACTCTCTTTTGTAAAATTACTTGAATGCAAAACTATATACATTTTTATATTTAGAAAATAGATAGATGTAAGTTTATAGATTCCAAACTCTTAAATCAAAGTGATTCTAAGCCCATAAGCACAAGAATATACACTACTACACCTCACAAGATAAATGCACATAATTGGTCAGTACATACATTCTATTTCATGATTAATTATCTCTGAACACACTTAATGATAGCGTACAATGTGAACATAAATTATCAATAACTATTAAGGAGAAGAAAAACTAATGAGATGGAAGCGAACGACAAAGCAGAGGGATACCTAGAGCTGATTTTAGTTTAGGCAGACACCCCACCGGTGGACCGATGGAGCACCGCCGGTGCACTAGTGGCATTACTTCCTGGAGAATTCTCAGCTCCAGTAATCCCCATGCTTGAGTTCATCGAGCTCCGTTGACCGTACTACACTAAGGTTACTAGGTTGGTCGTTTGAACAAGCATGAAAACATGGATTATCACACAATAACACCTCAATTCTTTGATTCCATAAACTATATTATATACACATTAATAAAATGATTTCAGGATTTGTAATAGGCAAGCATAGTTAAAAACAACTCATTCATTCAATAGAACACTGATTGATTACAAAACTAAAGCACTCAATTTGATATATAGAGAGAGTGGTGAGAAAAACTCATCTTTCTTCCTCAACTCAATAGCCAGGATAACAATAGCAGCCCCAATTCTTCAAATAGCAAACCTTAGCAATAACCTCAACCTAAATAAACAATGATAAAAAATCAACTACTGTAAATTGAATTGCCTGAAAGCAAGAATTGGGCTAGAAATGTTATGTTAATTCTCTAGATTGACTAGCAATTGATTCCTATATTTGATTTGCTAATTAGCTTCTAGGTTTTAAAAGTGGAACCATAATTCTATTTCTTATTTTTGTTGCTGCTTTGAGAAAGCAACGTATAAATGACAGACAGAAAGGAGAAGTAAAACTTCCCTTAAATGGGCTAAACTTTATAATAAACCAATATAGAAACTAGTAGTATTTTATTTTCTAAATAACAACCAAGTTCCTTTTATTTTTACTTACTTCAAAACATTATTTAACAAGGAACAATGTTGTATAAAAATATGAATTGATTTCTTAATTTTACCAAAGCCAACCACAAGTTAAAAATTCTCATTTCTATTAATATTGAGATAGTTCTATAACATTAAATTTAACTTTTGCGAATAAAAGTTATTCTCATTATTTTTAATAAAAAATAAACTAAAAATTGTAAATTATTATTTTATACAATAAACTTCTATATTAACACTTTATCCTAAATGCCAAATTTAAATAATTGATTTAATAACATTTCAAAATTTAAATTCTATTTAGGAATTGAAACTCATTTCT
The DNA here is from genome assembly GCA_030765085.1 of Allium cepa. Classification (NCBI taxonomy): domain Eukaryota; kingdom Viridiplantae; phylum Streptophyta; class Magnoliopsida; order Asparagales; family Amaryllidaceae; genus Allium; species Allium cepa. Next base: position 1,017,380,179 of record CM060945.1, read on the forward strand.
TAAGTAAATTAAATCAACTATCCTTAAATACTTGACTTAATTTCACAATTAAATTTCATAACTTTACTATTAAATTAATTAACCATTAAACTTAATTGATTAGGTAATTAACAATAGGGTTGTTACACTGCCACTCAGGCGGTAAGACATCGGTCATGTCCCCATCTATCATCCAAAGGTGGTCAAATGCTAGTAGCATCTCTATAGAAAAGGAGCGATGATCTGCCTAGGCTTCTCGAAAAATAATTGGTCTGGGTCCTAGGACATCACATGCATACCCTTTCTCATGTCCAGCAAGCATATCTCTGTTATGTGTAGGTATGATGAACGACAAATACGTACCTTTTGACAATAAACAACACCTGTCCGACCCAAAAATCATAGACTGACGGAAAGTCAAGAGAAACAAAAGAAGAGAGAAGAAGAGAAGAGAAGAAAGAGAGAAGATAGAACCAAACAAAACAATACAGAATCTCACATCGCAGCGGAAAACATATAATATCATAATCAATGATCTTTACAAACAGAAACTTATATAATACATCAATTAGAGTTTAATAATCAAACAATAATTATCAACCTGGACTGTAACGACCCAGAATTTCTGTCAATTGAAATTCAGATATTTAATTAATTTTAAATATTAATTAGTAAAATTTATAAGTCGAATAATTTATTTTTCGAATATTTGGATTTAATTGGATAATTAAATCGATAATTTAATAGTTGAAATTGCGTAAATAATTGAAAATTGGGTTTAATGTGATTAAAAATGATTTATAAAGTTATATTAAATCATATTGGAGTTAGAACAATGTTTATGAACTTTTAAAATTGAATTAAAAGTTAATTTGTGAAAATTGAATATTTTAATATTTAATCGACTAGTGAAAATAGCCATTTTTCACATATTCTCGGATTTCGACGAAACTAGTTTCATCGAATCCGTAATGTTATATTATTGTATGGTTTCAAATTTCGTGTCAATCGGATTTACCGTTTGTCTGGGGCAAGCCAAAGCGCATAGAAATTTGTTTAATCGATTTAATTTAAATTTGATCGTTTATTTCCGTAACTCGCACATATGATCGAATTGGCTTCCGAAACCTATTTCATTGTGTCCGAAACGCGGGGTAAACTATAACAACCCTTGGTTTAGTAACAATTTATTATCATCGTTAAACGATTATTCTGTTGGTTAATTGCTGTTTGAAGTTTCTAAAATCGTGTTGAAATTCTTTTGATTAGGGGTTAAAGATTTAGGCAGGCAATAAAATAATATAGGCCCATGTTTTATTTTTGGGTGCCATGTTATCTCAGGCAAACCCGTTCCCCCTCTTCATTTTCATTATTCGAAACCCTAAAGCAGACGAACAAAAATAACGGCGGCTTCCTTTTCTTTTCTTTTTTGTTCGTTCTCCTTTTCAAAATCTAGGGTTTCTAATAAATGGAAGAGGCTGATTTTAATTGCTTTAATCTGGTGGGTTGTTCCTCGTATGTGCTCGTCGATCGATCGTTGGTGCTCTGGGAAGTAAGGTGAGTGCTATCCACTCAAATCTGATTCAAATGCTACGTTGGTTAGTTCGATTTGTTTTGTTGATTGATGATTTCACTAGCCTTGTTAATTTCGTACAATCTGATACTTGATGTTCTTGGTTTTGATCGATTTCATGGCCACACGGCTTTACTCGATTTGATGATGCATTCTCTGGTTTTTGATTACTCGGCTTTAGGTTTCTATATTTTAACTTGACAGTGTTTATGTGATGAATTTTTAAGACATATCTGCCTTTGTTCGAAACTGCTGTACCCTGTTTTAAACTTGCACGATATTGTCTCACTGCGTGTTGGTGTTTCACTTGTGCTTGTTGACAGTGATAATCTTTTTGCCTTGTGAATTTGGTCATTGACATTGAGTCTTCATTTGGACCTTCTCCTGAGTTTCACTGAGATTAGAGTGATTTCTTTTCACTCGTGTCTCTAATTCAAACCTGGTTTGATTTCTGACTTGTTCCCATTTTGTTTGCTTGGACTTTGTTGTTGTGTATTTGGTCTTGCTGTGTCTTCATTTGTACATATATATATGCATTCAGGTATGTATATATATGATTGTTGTTGCTTCTGGAATTTCATTGTGTACCCACACATCTCTGTAGCATTGTTCCTTGTCATCATGATGCATTGCATTTGATATTGAACTGCAGTAGTTTTCTTGATACTACACTTTTACATGAATCTGGTGCTTGAGTTTTCCTTTGATAAATTGGAATCTGTATTTGATTACTGGTTGTGGTTGCACCACTTTCTGTGGTAAGTGTTCAAGCTTCATATTGGGGCTGCACTTGCTCTTGTACAACTGCTGTGTTTTATCACTTCAGTTTTATACAATTGGATTTTTACCTGAGAAGGTTGCATTGTGTAGTGAATTTGATGAACATGCTTTATACTTGTAGTCCTTTGGTCCAGGTTGCATTTGAGGTAGGCATTCACAGTTTTACTGCATCATATCTGGTCATTTGTATGACTCTTACCTGTGCATGTCGTTATGTTGAATCCCGATGAACTATTTAATTGCATCGGGTTCGGTCATGTTCATTGGGTTTCACCGTTATCTGGGTTGTAGTCTCACTGTCCACATGGTGTTTGCATTAGCTTCACGAGGAGACTGCACTTTGTATGACCACTGTCCATACTGTTATGTGGGGTTTACCTTGACTTCATGAAGAGGCTGCACATGGTCATGCCATGCTATAGCTTGATCTTTGATTCATATATGCATACTGTATTGTTGTTTATGTTTAAGGCCTGGATACACATGTGAACTTCATTTGTTCCTCTGGCCTTTGGTCTTGAATATGATATTTATACTAACCAGTTTCACAGTACATACCTGTTATATCTTTATTCATGTTTCCTGTAGTGAAATTGCATACTTCTAAACATGCTACTTGCTTCGATACAGTTGCATTCAGTTGCATTGTTGGTCTTTTTGTGTCTTAATGATGCATTCTGTCCATACGCAGTTCCATATTGCACCTCTGATTCATTTTGTCCATGTGCGGTTCGTTATGTACATTCGTTTGTGTACATATCGCATATTCACTTGGTTGGAGCTTTATACTGCTGTCATTTGCTTAGCGCATTAGTTTGCACTGTTAATTCTTGTGTATTGGTCTTTGAGCTTTGCCGAGTGTATTTCTTTAAACGATTGCATTGAGTTGAGTCATGACAGCAGTGACTTGACCTTTGCATTTTGATTTGTTTTCGAAGTCACTTGAGTTGAATCCGATATTTCGGATTTGACCTTGTGCCCGTTTGTGTACATCATCACTGTAGTGGCAAGGCAGTGCACGCAAGCGTGAACTGTAGCCACACGGTTCTATTGAGCTTTTGTGTACATCATCACCGTAGTGGCAAGGCAGTGCACGCAAGCATGAACTGCAGCCACACGGTATGGCTTTTATGACATTTTATTTTGTTTTGATTTATTGATATTTTACGTATTCCATATGCTGTAGTGGCGAGGCAGTGCACGCGTGCGTGTACTGCAGCCCTACTCGAATTAATATTTTAATTGATATTTCAATGGTTCGAACTGTTTTGTTTATTCAATTCAAAATTCTGATGTTTTTAAATTATCTTCATCGATATTCTTTTTACTTATCTTTGTTGATGATTTGAATCTGCTGATTTATTGTTTAACACTATTACGTGTTATATTTATCGTTATCCAATTTCTTTATTTAACGATCGGATAGACGAGATTTATTTTGACTGTCGTCTAATTGCTATTTAATTATTATTGCTTCTGTGCATTAATAACTGAGTTTGAATTAGACTGACCTGTGTATTATTTTCTTTTGAATTTAATACTCGGGTCAGACCGAGTATTTACAGGTTGTTGATATCTTACTTTGGGTTGCTGCTTGAGCTATGGAGTCACTTCATGCCTTTTGGAGTAGTCGTCGTCATTTATAGTAGTCGGTTTATTTGTATAGGAAGATATGTATTCATGTATATTATATACGATAATGTACTTGTATATGTAACTTCCAGAGTCGGCAGTTGTAGTTGTATCATATGTATTGTATCACATGTATTGTAACTGACATCAGTTATTATATATATGAGACATTTTGGTTTTATCTATGTTCCGCATTTATATTATCTATGTTATTATTATATCTATTGTCCTAAACTATTATGAACCATCGTAGTTCGTTTTATACTGGAATTGGATATGTTGATGGGAGTAAATAAATAAGAGATGAAAAAAATAAAAAAAAAATATACCACTCCTATCGAGATAACCAATACTAGTGTAAGGCCTAACTACGGATGGCCGCTCCTATCCAGCGTTATTCTTCGTAATAACAGACAGTATTTCTTTTAATACCCTTTGTTATTATGAGCATAGAGGTGGGGCATCACACTTGGTATCAGAGCTTGGGGTTTATGGACATAATATAAAACATAACTTAGATGGAACATGTGTTACAACTATTAGTCGATGTTTTATTGTGTTTTGAGTCAAAACTAAAGTTTTGAAAATATGTTGAACTTTTTAAATATCTTTATTTAAAAATAAAAAGTGAAACTGTGATTTGATGATTGGTTGATTCGTGTTTTGTTTATCAGAGTGCGCAGCGAAAACAGTGAGGCTGTCTTCGCTGAGTACGGCTGATAACCTTTTTGATTTGAAAAATCAAAATATGAAATTGAAGTAAATTTCATTTGTTGTTTACATAGCTGTGTTTAATTTGCTTCTTTGAAAATTTCGAATCCGATTTGAGGATTCGAAGCTGCTGCAGTTATGAGATTTTTGTTGTTTTGAATTATCTTCGTTAAAGATATATTTGAATGATTTCTTTGTTCATTTTGTGGTACACGTGCCCATTTGAGTTGCACGTTACTGCATAAATTTTGCGTAAAACCGATGTTTGGTTTTAAACGTATTTTGTTGTCGTTATTTTATAACGGGATTTTTACGCCGTTGCTAAATTTTGAAGCACGGTGTTTTGTTGACCTTTTTAATGAATGAAAATTCACTAGTGTTATATTTTGATGCGAATTATTTTGATGAGATTTTGACGTATGAATATTACGGTCGCTTTCGCTTCAGTAACCATCAAATTTTAAACTGGATTTTCAAGCGGTTATCCCGCAATGCTGGTTTTGAGATCCGTTTTTACGGTGTTTTGAGAAGTGCAATTTCCTTGTCGAAATTATCACTAATGTTGCTGTTTTAATCACGGATTTGCAAATCGTATTAAAATTAAAAATTTGTTTTCAAGGTTTTTCAGTTTACGTTTTCAAAAGAATGAGGAAACGATTTAAACGATTCAACAAAATCGAGGACTATGAACCCTTTCTTTTACTGATTCGCTTAATTCCGGATTTGTTCGTTTGAGAATGTAAATTATTACTTTTATAAAATAAATGAAATTGTTTTCAGAAGTTTTGCAGTTTGCGTTTTCAAAGGAATGAGAAAGCGATTTAAACGTTTCAGCAAAATCGAGGACTATGACCCCTTTCTTTTACTTATTCGCTTAATTCCGGACTTGTCCGTTTGAGAATGTGAAATGTTATTTTTGGAGTACACAATTTTTCACTTTCAAGGAAACGATGAAGAGAATTAAACGATTTAGTAAAACTCGTGGTTATGGGACATGTGCGTTTGCTATTTTGGTTAATTCCGGACTCGTTAATTGAAATATTTGCTGTTTTGATGATTTTGATGATTTTCGTGTGCTTTCGAGCCACTATGATGGACCTTCGGGTCAAATAACAGTACCAGACCTTCGGGTCATATGTTGGACCATCGGGTCATACGATGGGCGCGAAAATTATGATGACGGTACTTGGTAGGCTTCGGCCATATGAGATGCACGTGCGGCGTAGTTAAAATTCGCCATATGATGGGATCGATCCAACCTTTTATGTTGATTTTCTAGAGTATCTTAATTGATTTCTAGATATTTGTTGAATCTAATTATATGCAGGTAATTAGATATTTGATGTTATGAGTTCTGATTATCGTTTTTGATAATCGGATATTTGTTGTTTCTGATTATCGCTTGTGATAATTAGATATTTGATGTTATGAGTTCTGATTATCATTTTTGATAATCGGATATTTGTTGTTTCTGATTATCGCTTGTGATAATTAGATATTTGATGTTATGAGTTCTGATTATCGTTTTTGATAATCGGATATTTGTTGTTTCTGATTATCGCTTGTGATAATTAGATATTTGATGTTATGAGTTCTGATTATCGTTTTTGATAATCGGATATTTGTTGTTTCTGATTATCGCTTGTGATAATTAGATATTTGATGTTATGAGTTCTGATTATCGTTTTTGATAATCAGATATTTGTTGTTTCTGATTATCGCTTGTGATAATTAGATATTTGATGTTATGAGTTCTGATTATCGTTTTTGATAATCGAATATTTGTTGATTTGATTATCGTTTTTGATAATCGAATAATTGTTGATTTGAGATTTGATTATCGTTTTTGATAATCGAATATTTGTTGATTTGATTATCATTTTTGATAATCGAATATTTGTTGATTTGATTATCGTTTTAATAAATGGATATTTGTTGAATTGAGATTTCTGATTGTCGTTTTGATAATTGGACCTTTGTTGTTTTCTGATTACCGTTTTGGTAACTGGATATTTGCAGTTTTGCGATTTCTGTTTTCTGAATTATCTATTGATAATTAGATTTTGTTGAGAATTTGTGAATTTCTTTTATGAAATTAAAAGATTTCTTTGACATTTGAATTCTCTGCCTTTATTTTCTAGCTTAACCAGTTTATGTTAGAAAAATAATTGTTATGGACGACTTTAATTATGAAAATTGCGGGGATGCAATTTTTATAAGGAGGGGAGTCTGTAACAACCCTGGGTTTAGTAACAATTTATTATCATCGTTAAACGATTATTTTGTTGGTTAATTGCTGTTTGAAGTTTTTAAAATCGTGTTGAAATTCTTTTGATTAGGGGTTAAAGAGTTAGGCGGGCAATAAAATAATATAGGCCCATGTTTTATTTTTGGGTGCCATGTTATCTCAGGCAAACCCGTTCCCCCTCTTCATATTCATTATTAGAAACCCTAAAGCAGACGAACAAAAATAACGGCGGCTTCCTTTTCTTTTCTTTTTTGTTCGTTCTCCTTTTCAAAATCTAGGGTTTCTAATAAATGGAAGAAGCCGATTTTAATTGCTTTGATCTGGTGGGTTGTTCCTCGTATGTGCTCATCGATCGATCGTTGGTGCTATGGGAAGTAAGGTGAGTGCTATCCACTCACATCTGATTCAAATGCTACGTTGGCTAGTTCGATTTGTTTTGGTGATTGATGATTTCACTAGCCTTGTTAATTTCGTACAATCTGATACTTGATGTTCTTGGTTTTGATCGATTACATGGCCACACGGCTTTACTCGATTTGATGATGCATTCTCTGGTTTTTGATTACTCGGCTTTGGGTTTCTATATTTTAACTTGACAGTGTTTATGTGATGAATTTTTAAGACATATCTGCCTTTGTTCGAAACTGTTGTACCCTATTTTAAACTTGCACAATACTGTCTCACTGCGTGTTGGTGTTGCACTTGTGCTTGTTGACAATGATAATCTTTTTGCCTTGTGAATTTAGTCATTGGCATTGAGTCTTCATTTGGACCTTCTCCTGAGTTTCACTGAGATTAGAGTGATTTTTTTCACTCATGTCTCTAATTCGAACCTGGTTTGATTTTTGACTTGTTCCCATTTTGTTTACTTAGACTTTGTTGTTGTGTATTTGGTGCTGCTGTGTCTTCATTTGTACATATATATGCATTCAGGTATGTATATATATGACTGTTGTTGCTTCTGGAATTTCATTGTGTACCCACACATCTCTGTAGCATTGTTCCTTGTCATCATGATGCATTACATTTGATATTGAACTGTAGTAGTTTTCTTGATACTACACTTTTACATGAATCTGGTGAGACGGCCGACTTTTTCTCCACAAAAAGTCGTATCATCTTTAAGAAAGAAAGGGATAGAAAAGAGAAAAGAAAGAAGAGAAAGAAGAAACAACACTAGAATCTCAACAGCGGAACGAATAAATTATATTAATAACATAAGTATTACATAGTGTACATCAAATATCAGAGTTACACAGGCAATACAACACATACTAGACAGTTATAAACACCTGTCTAGTTATTGCAACTCAATACACAATACAGAAACACTCAGAGATACCAACACAGCGGAAAACTATATAACTATACGCAGAAGCCTCCTGTTCCATTTGCTCCTCCACAATTCGTCAAGCTAACCTGAATCCTAACCTGAATTCCCTTGACTACTCATAAAAAGTTGAGTACCCAAGAGTTAAAGAAAAACAGAAATAACTCCGGGTCAGACATGGGTCTGGTGTGAGTAACAGGTTAAAGTTGCTTAACTTTGAAAAACCTTTGAAAAGAAAAGGTATCACGTAAGACTTCCCACACATAATCATGGAAAAGTTTTTACCTTACGCTAACCAAAACATTTGATAGGAAATCCGATGATATTATAGTAGTGTCTAGGGTTTTCAAGTAAATAAGAAATAGCCGAAATTCTTACATGATTAAATTCCAGCTACTAGCCACAAAAGTGGGTAATATAATCAAAACCGTTGGCACTTATTGGATTTTGGATTCCATACAATGGCTGGGCTACTGGGGTACCGCCCGTCATAGTACATGGCCTAGATCACCGTACCGAGGATTACTCCCAATCCCCTACAACACAAAGCCGGACCTGTTCCTTACTGAACAGTTCCGAACAAGACAACCCCGCAGTTGTGATCAGCAACCGCACCACTAAGCCGGAAAAAAAGGGACCTTTAGACAGGGATAAATCTTGCTCTCAAGTGGGGGCTACCCACGAAGCTTTGCTACACCTCCCCTGTTTTAGCCATTCCCGGTTGATGAGGCTTGAGGCTACGATTACCTTTATAGGACATATCACTTAGAATGCTCATCGTCCACCTGACGATGTTCTGAAAACATTCAATCCATACAAGTTCGTTCCGGGTTCGAACGAAACCGAAGGCATTATCTCGTTACACTCGTATTGGAATCACCCTCAGAGTTAACGACGATAACCCTTGCATTCTAAATCACCATCTCGAAACTATAAGTACTATTCCATCAAACTCATTACGGAATCACCCACAGAGTTATACTGACGTATAGCCCTTACACCTCGAGTCTTCACTCGCTCCACTTGGATTAACGACCTAACGTTTAATTGGAATCAATGTGGTTTTTGGATCCCAAATATGGAAACCCGATCCCGGTCTCATCGAAATCCAAAGCGTGTCTTTTAAGGTCCAAGTTGTTTAAAGTTTAAAACAATTCAATTTAATTATCTAAATATACACAGATAGATAATTTACCATATAACAATGGATAATTAACATTATCATTAACAGATAATCTATATCATAATCAGATAATCCATATTATCATCCAAAAGCAACCAATGCATCCATATCAATAATCATTACTCATCTCATAACTGAGATTACAAACCATACCAGGCAACCAATACCATTCATCAAACATAAGCAATGATCTAATGATCACACCTTCTATAATTAATTTAAAATGAATTAAATTAATTACTTAATCTCTAATTAATTTAAAATAAATTAAATTAATTACTTCATCATTAAAATTCTGCTAATCTTAACCTTTAATTGATTACTAATCAATTTATCATCTCAATATTCATTTCAATTGATCATTACTGATTAACCATCTCTAATTACAATAAGTAATTAGTATTTAATATTACTTACACAAGTTAATTATATTAAACCCTTTGCAAATAATTAACTTGTAATTTCTTAATTAATTAATTAAATAAAATTACATTAATCATTTATTCATTATTAATTATACCTTAATTAATCAATTCCAAATTACATCATTAATTAACTAATTAATGATTTCTAACTACATTTAATCAATCTCTAAATATAAATTAATTACATAAGTAATTAATCTTCAATTTAAACCTTATATATATTAATCACCTATGATTAATAATACTAGTAATTAACTACTATAATTACTCATCCCATAATTAATTTCTCATAATTAATTACTTCCCTTGATAAATTTTCAAAGTAATTTAAATTCAAATTACTTCTATAATAAATATCCTTAATTACATTCAGTAATTATTATTTAATTACTTCCCTAAGTAATTATAAACTCATTAATTACATAAGTAATTATCATCAATCAACAAATGTTTAAATTAATTTAACTTAATTAATCCAAACTAATCACATTAATCAAATTAATTACACCAAGTAATTAATTCATTAATTACTTTCATTAAGTAATTAACATAAACAATTGAATATTATTAATTAATCAATCTAATTAATTATAAAAAATTAATCACATTAATTAATTGTTAAAATAATCTTAAGTTAATGACCTTCATTAACATTTCTTAATTACTTAATTAAGAATTAAATCATATAAATTATTAATTATCAATTAATTAATATTTAATTATTATTTAATTAATCTCTAATTATTAATTAATTAAGTGTTAATTAAATCTTAATTAATCATTAATCACTTAATTAAATAAATCTAAATCATTAATTAAAATTTAATTAACCATCCTAAATTTTAGATTAATTAACCTTAATTAATTAATCTCAAAATCTTAATTAATTTACTTAAAAAAATATTAATTACTTAATTAAATATCCACATTATTAATAAATTAAATAATTTATATTCCATTTAAATTAACTTAATAATTTAAATGAAACCAATTTAAGTTCTAAATTAAGATACATTCTTCTTTATACAAAAGTATTTTAAACAATTTGTTTCAAACAAAATTAAATTTAAAAATTTCTTTTTAAATTCAAACTGAAACACAATTTTAAATTTTCATTAAATCTTAAAAATTAAAACTTTACTTACATCTCTATATTCATTTTTAAATTCAATTTATTTAACCTTTCCTAAAATAGTTAAAAAATGTAAATTTAAAACTTATTTATTTTTAAAACTGACGTTAAAGTCAAATTCCAGATTTTCAAAACTGAATTTATACTTATTTTAAATTCTTATTTCATAATTCAAAACTCAAGGTTTAAAAATTCAAACCAATGTTCCTTTATACTTTAAAAAGTTCAAATCTAAATTTAAATTCTAGATTTAAATTCAAACTCAGGTTCCATATTTCGGTTTTTCCAGATTTAAACTTGTTTTAAATTTTCAGTTGCATTTTAAAAATTTGCTTTTAAATTCAAAACAGAAAAACAGAAAAAAAAACAGTTTCCTGTTTTAGTTTGTTACAATCTTAAATTTTTGATTTCAAATTGTTTCAAAATCCAAGAATTAATTTATTGATTACATATTTAGATTTCAGGTTTAAACATTACAGTTTGAACTTCAACTTTAAATTTGAAACTGTACTTTTAAAATTTTAAAACAGAAAGACAATTTCTGTTTTTAATTTAAACCAAACTTGGATTTAAGAGCATTTTAAATTTAATTCAAAGATCTAAAATTTATAACTTATTGAATTTAAATTAAATTCTAGATTCAAACTTATTTCCAGATTTTGATTGCATTTTCTTTTTACATCAATTTGTAAAACCTGGGAAACAGTTTCCTGATCAAACTCTAAAACTAATTAAAAATTTCAAAATTTAAATTATTTCAAAAACCTAAAATTTAATTAATTCAATTTATATTTAAATTCATATTCAACTTAATTTTCAGATTTTTGTTTGAAATTTACTTTCATTTTGAAAATTTAGAAACCTTGAAAACAGGTTTCTATTAAAACCTGAAACACTACACCGAGCCTACCCAGTTTACTTCGAGTCAATAACCTCCTTGCTTCGAGTTTCTTCCCAAATTTCCCAAGAAAAGCACGATCTTCAAAACCCTGCAACCATGCACAACACCTCACTGTGCACCCACTCCCCATCTCCGGCCATCTCCGGCCATTATCAACGACCATTCCCCATCGACCAGTGACCCCTCATCACACTTCCACCCTCAAATACCCATAATTCAACTTGAATTTAAATTCAAGTTTTAAAACAAAACAAAAACTGGAACAGCACTTCCTTTTCCAAGCTCGACCTGTCAACGGCGAGATCACCCAACTCCGGCCACTACCACCCTTGAAACTCCGGCGATAACATCATCAAACCACCACATATCACCACACGAATCGCGGTTGAACTCGATCAACCCAAGAGTCCACATTCAAACAAAATCAGAGACCCAAATAAACTAGGGTTCATAAATAAAAATCCCAAATTCAACATCAATATGTAATTGTAATCCAATTTAGTATTTTTCCTATAATATTTGATAGCTACTCTATCTCCAGAAGCCAATTCAGTCAAATCAAATGCAAGAATCAAATGTACTTAACCAAATTGTAAGATACAGTAAATTCATTACTGCACTTGTTTCACAACACTATAAATTATAATGTTTGATTTAAAATTCATGAATTCACTTGTTGTTTCAATTAATAAACCTGAAACAATAAATCATAAAGTTTGAATTTTCATTCTATACTAATTGTTGCTCTGTATAACTTGATTCCCAGGTTATAGACAATTTTGTTTAATTTATATAAAATTTTAAACATACTTAATTCTAAAACAAACATGTTTTATTCAAAAGTTTGAGTCATAGCAACAATCAAGTCAAGCAAAGAATTTCAGGGATCAAACATGAGTTTGAAATTTTGAAGAACATCAAGCAACAGTCATCAACATGTTTACAGGCACACATTTACAGGTATAACATTTCAACAATTTCATATAAGTTCATTTGTAATTATAAAGCATACACAACTTAACCTATTAAACAAATTTTAAAAAAAATGAGTTACTCACCTGTACTTGAAAAATGCAGAGCACAAATTTAATTGCATGTTCCAGATTTGAAAATTCATGAATGCAGGCCCTTGCTTCCAGATGCAAAGAAATGCAGACCTTTTGCTTGCTTTTAATCTTGTTTTATTATCCAGATTAATGCATAAGCTTCCATTTTGATGCTTCCAAATTTAAATGCAGATATGCAGACTTGATGAGGTTGCACATGGTTGCAGAACAATTTGAAGTTGCAGTGACAAATTTCCAGATTTTTGAAAAAATGAATGCATGCTATAGTTTACAAGAACATGCAGTTTCCTTGATTAAAATTTGAGATGCAGATTTGTAATTTGAAAAAGAGGAGTTTGATTTTGAATCTGAAATGATTTGTATGTGTTCAGATTTGTTTGTTCAAAATGAAAAATGAGAAAAAGGAAAGGAATGAGTATATGCATGTTTATATAACTAGTCTATGACTTATTAAAAACAAATAAAAATAAAAGATCAAATTTGACACTTGTCCTAAGCTATCAACACATGTAAATTCATGTTCTAAATTACATACACATGTTAATTATGCTTACATATGTCTTTTAAATGTTTTTGTTATTTTAATTAAATGTTAAGAAAAATTAATTAGTTTCTTTAATATGTAGTTATGTATAAAATTAATTTCTAAAGAATAAATCAAAGTGTTATTTTAAATAAAACAATATACAAATTTATCATTTGAAAGAGAAACTTTTAAACAATTAAAATAAATTTATAAAAGAGTTTGTAACTTAATGAATACATGTTTCATATTTTAAATTGTATTTTAAATTTCAAATTAAATTTACAAATCGAAATTATCAATTAATATTTTAAAAAGAATAACACATATATTTTTGTAACTTATTTTAATATTCAACTTGAATTAAAATGAATTTTAAACTAATTAAAACATTTATCTCATATATTTAAAATCATATAGTATTTTATTAAATATTTTTGAAAAGCTTAAATTAAAAATAAATCAAAATTCCTAATTTCAAATTATTAAAATTATGCTATACTAATTTAATTAAAAACAACTTATCTATTTAAAATATATACAAATACATATACATTATTAAATAGAAAATAAATTCATTAGTTTATTAAAAATAAATTCACAAATTAAATGTTTAAATAAAGAAGATTATTAAATAAAATCAAATTTATTAACAAAAATTATCAATTTTAAATTTAAACACAGATTATTAAATTTAAATTGTCCAAAATTCCGGGATATTACAATCCTTCCCCCTTAAAAGAATTTCGTCCCCGAAATTTTAAACAAAGGTAATTTAATAATATATTTACAAATTTTATTTTAAAATACAGCATATGTTAATCATATGCCAACAACCAAAGCAACCAATTCACACAATCAGAACAAATCTAATTATCCAAAAGAATTTTGGATAAAACTTCACGAGTTTCCCCGGTATATATATATATATATATATATATATATATATATATATATATATCGGGATACTCGCTCTATAAAATCCAATCAATCAATACTACTAAGCTATAGAGCTCCTAACAACAATTATATACAGAATACCAGACTACAAACGAGTCTGACTCAACAACCAACCCATCCAGAACTACTGGTTCTACAACCAGAAATATCAAACACATACTCCCTCAGAGATACGTGAAGCATATTGAATCCCAGTTATCCAAACTGGCAATTCAACTCTAGAAAACCAAACACTAATCTAACCCAAAACACAGAAGAAACCAAAACACTTCGGAGCTAGCTTCCCAACTAATTGCTCCTTGGATCAGAGAAAAACTTATCCCAAATCAAATCTCCGATTCCAGAATCCAAATTTCTCCATCTCTTACCATAAAAACTCTTATGACGATCCTGGGCTACCAACATCCATCCTGATCAGCTCAACTCTACGCTGATGCCTCTAGAAACAGTCTGAATCAAAACAATCCAATGACGTCCTCAAGATCACTCAAAAAAACAAGAACACAAACCCTGCTTCTCAACAACAGAAGACAGAACAAACTTCTTCTTATCCGGAAAAACAAAACAGAAGCACCCCCAAACTGCTTCCGCTGCACAACTCTGATCCGAAACAGAAGAAAATGCTGAAGGACACAAGCACAGACCAGACAACCCAACACAAAATATGGTTCGATATGTCCATAAGAAATCTCAGATGTTCCTCCCAAACCTGAGTTCCTTCACCAACTTCTATCTCAAGGAACCATCCATCTACTAACTGAACCACCAGTTCCATCCTGGAAAGAAAACTCGATCTCCAGATGCAGACAAACTCTGACTTCCTTGAAGAAATCCGGACAATCTCCAACAATCCAAAAGAACATACTATCGCAAGTCACTTTTGCGATCAACTCAGCCTAAATCCAAAGAAACTGCTCTCTCTCTACCAAACAGAACAGCTTATGCTGGCCTAGCCAACTTACCAGAGAAACGGATTCACTCTGCTGCTTCTGAACTCCACTTCAGAAAAACTACTCAACCAGAAGACTCCCTACCAACTCAGAACACTCAGCCACATCATCGAGCTGACTCACTTCTTACTCTTGTTCCAAAGAAACATATTCGAAAATATCCATGGTCACTGCATCTCATCACGCAGCTACAACTTCCTGAGATATCAAAATATCATCACTCACTTGCTTCTTCCCCACCGACAGATCCAAACTCAACTCGGCACTTCAAAAATGAGCTCCGAACCTCAACAGGTTACCTTCAGAGATCGATGAAGTCCTTCACAAACAAAACTTACTCGAGATGGTATTAGGTCTACAGTCTCGACAAATACACTTCCAACCTCATCCATCAAACTCCAACCAATGGTAGTCGAGTTACACACACTTCTACATCATCTACCTTTATAACTTATATTGGAAAACCTGAACAGGTAAACCAACAAATTGGTAGAAACATAAATATATATATATATATATATATATATATATATACTAAAAATACAAATACGCTCTCTCAAGATAGACATCACTACAGAGACTAGGTATTCACTCAACCTAATGCTCTGATACCAGCTGAGACGACCGACTTTTTCTCCACAAAAAGTCGCATCATCTTTAAGAAAGAAAGGGATAGAAAAGAGAAAAGAAAGACGAGAAAGAAGAAACAACACTAGAATCTCGACAGCGGAACGAATAAATTATATTAATAACATAAGTATTACATAGTGTATATCAAATATCAGAGTTACACAGGCAATACAACACATACTAGACAGTTATAAACACCTGTCTAGTTATTACAACTCAATACTCAATACAGAAACACTCAGAGATACCAACACAGCGGAAAACTATATAACTATACGCAGAAGCCTCCTGTTCCATTTGCTCCTCCACAATTCGTCAAGCTAACCTGAATCCTAACCTGAATTCCCTTGACTACTCATAAAAATTTGAGTACCCAAGAGTTAAAGAAAAACAGAAATAACTCCGGGTCAGACATGGGTCTGGTGTGAGTAACAGGTTAAAGTTGCTTAACTTTGAAAAACCTTTGAAAAGAAAAGGTATCACGTAAGACTTCCCACACATAAACATGGAAAAGTTTTTACCTTACGCTAACCAAAACATTTGATAGGAAATCCGATGATATTATAATAGTGTCTAGGGTTTTCAAGTAAATAAGAAATAGCCGGAATTGTTACATGATTAAATTCCAGCTACTAGCCACAAAAGTGGGTGATACAATCAAAACCGTTGGCACTTATTGGATTTTGGATTCCATACAATGGCTGGGCTACTAGGGTACCGCCCATCACAGTACGTGGCCTAGATCACCGTACCGAGGATTACTCCCAATCCCCTGCAACACAAAGCCGGACCTGTTCCTTACTGAACAGTTCCGAACAAGACAACCCCGCAGTTGTGATCAGCAACCACACCACTAAGACGAAAATAAAGGGACCTCTAGACAGGGGTAAATCTTGCTCTCAAGTGGGGGCTACCCACGAAGCTTTGCTGCACCTCCCTTGTTTTAGCCATTCCCCGTTGATGAGGCTTGAGGCTACGATTACCTTTATAGGACATATCACTTAGAATGCTCATCGTCCACCTGACGATGTTCTGAAAGCATTCAATCCATACAAGTTCGTTCCAGGTTCGAACGAAACCGAAGGCATTATCTCGTTACACTCGTATTGGAATCACCCTCAGAGTTAACGATGATAACCCTTGCATTCTAAATCACCATCTCGAAACTATAAGTATTATTCCGTCAAACTCATTACGGAATCACCCACAGAGTTATACTGACGTATAGCCCTTACACCTCGAGTCTTGACTCGCTCCACTTGGATTAACGACCTAACGTTTAATTGGAATCGATGTGGTTTTCGGATCCCAAATATGGAAACCCGATCCCAGTCTCATCGAAATCGAAAGCGTGTCTTTTAAGGTCCAAGTTGTTTAAAGTTTAAAACAATTCAATTTAATTATCTAAATATACATAGATGGATAATTTACCATATAACAATGGATAATTAACATTATCATTAACAGATAATCTATATCATAATCAGATAATCCATATTATCATCCAAAAGCAACCAATGCATCCATATCAATAATCATTACTCATCTCATAACTAAGATTACAAACCATACCAGGAAACCAATATCATTCATCAAACATAAGCAATGATCTGATGATCACACCTTCTATAATTAATTTAAAATGAATTAAATTAATTACTTAATCTCTAATTAATTTAAAATAAATTAAATTAATTACTTCATCATTAAAATTCTGCTTATCTTAACCTTTAATTGATTACAAATCAATTTATCATCCCAATATTCATTTCAATTAATCATTACTGATTAACCATCTTTAATTACAATAAGTAATTAGTATTTAATATTACTTACACAAGTTAATATATTAAACCCTTTGCAAATAATTAACTTGTAATTTCTTAATTAATTAATTAATTAAAATTACATTAATCATTTATTCATTATTAATTATACCTTAATTAATCAATTCCAAATTACATCCTTAATTAACTAATTAATGATTTCTAACTATATTTAATCAATCTCTAAATATAAATTAATTACATAAGTAATTAATCTTCAATTTAAACCTTATATATATTAATCACCTATGATTAATAATACTAGTAATTAACTACTATAATTACTCATCCCATAATTAATTTCTCATAATTAATTACTTCCCTTGATAAATTTTCAAAGTAATTTAAATTCAAATTACTTCTATAATAAATATCCTTAATTACATTCAGTAATTATTATTTAATTACTTCCTTAAGTAATTATAAACCCATTAATTACATAAGTAATTATCATCAATCAACAAATGTTTAAATTAATTTAACTTAATTAATCTAAACTAATCACATTAATCAAATTAATTACACCAAGTAATTAATTCATTAATTACTTTCATTAAGTAATTAACATAAACAATTGATTATTATTAATTAATTAATCTAATTAATTATAAAAAATTAATCACATTAATTAATTGTTAAAATAATCTTAAGTTATGACCTTCATTAACATTTCTTAATTACTTAATTAAGAATTAAATCATATAAATTATTAATTATCAATTAATTAATATTTAATTATTATTTAATTAATCTCTAATTATTAATTAATTAAGTGTTAATTAAATCTTAATTAATCATTAATCACTTGATTAAATAAATCTAAATCATTAATTAAAATTTAATTAACCATCCTAAATTTTAGATTAATTAACCTTAATTAATTAATCTCAAAATCTTAATTAATTTACTTAAAAAAATATTAATTACTTAATTAAATATCCACATTATTAATAAATTAAATAATTTATATTCCATTTAAATTAACTTAATAATTTAAATGAAACCAATTTAAGTTCTAAATTAAGATACAATCTTCTTTATACAAAAGTATTTTAAACAATTTGTTTCAAACAAAATTAAATTTAAAAATTTCTTTTTAAATTCAAACTGAAACACAATTATAAATTTTCATTACAGATTCAATCTTAAAAATTAAAGCTTTACCTACATCTCTATCTTCATTTTTAAATTCAATTTATTTAACCTTTCATAAAATAGTTAAACAATTTAAATTTAAGACTTATTTATTTTTAAAACTGACATTGTCAAATTCCAGATTTTCAAAACTGAATTTAAACTTATTTTAAATTCTTATTTCATAATTTAAAACTCAAGGTTTAAAAATCCAAACCAATGTTCCTTTATACTTTAAAAAGTTCAAATCTAAATTTAAATTCCAAATTTAAATTCAAACTCAGGTTCCATATTTCTGTTTTCCAGATTTAAACTTGTTTTAAATTTTCAGTTGCATTTTAAAATTTTGCTTTTAAATTCAAAACAGAAAAACAGAAGAAAAAACAGTTTCTTGTTTTAGTTTGTTACAATCTTAAATTTTTGATTTCAAATTGTTTCAAAATCCAAGAATTAATTTATTGATTACATATTTAGATTTCAGGTTTAAACATTACAGTTTGAACTTCAACTTTAAATTTGAAACTGTACTTTTAAAATTTTAAAACAGAAAGACAATTTCTGTTTTTAGTTTAAACCAAACTTGGATTTAAGAGCATTTTAAATTTAATTCAAAGATCTAAAATTTATAACTTATTGAATTTAAATTAAATTCTAGATTCAAACTTACTTCCAGATTTTGATTGCATTTTCTTTTTACATCAATTTGTAAAACCTGGGAAACAGTTCCCTGATCAAACTCTAAAACTAATTAAAATTTTCAAAATTTAAATAATTTCAAAAACCCAAAATTTAATTAATTGAATTTATATTTAAATTCAAATTCAACTTAATTTTCATATTTTTGTTTGAAATTTACTTTCACTTTGAAAATTTAGAAACCTGGAAAACAGGTTTCTATTAAAACCTGAAACCCTACATCGAGCCTACCCAGTTTACTTCGAGTCAATAACCTCCTTGCTTCGAGTTTCTTCCCAAATTTCCCGAGAAAATCACGAGCTTCAAAACCCTGCAACCATGCACAACACCTCACTGTGCACCCACTCCCCATCTCCGGCCATCTCCGGCCATTATCAACGACCATTCCCCATCGACCAGTGACCCCTCTTCACACTTCCACCCTCAAATACCCATAATTCAACTTGAATTTAAATTCAAGTTTTAAAACAAAAAAAAACTGGAACAGCACTTCCTTTTCCAAGCTCGACCTGTCAACGGCGAGATCACCCAACTCTGGCCTCTACAACCCTTGAAACTCCGGCGATAACATCATCAAACCACCACCTATCACCACACGAATCGCGGGTGAACTCGATCAACCCAAGAGTCCACATTCAAACAAAATCAGAGACCCAAATAAACTAGGGTTCATAAATAAAAATCCCAAATTCAACATCAATATATAATTGTAATCCAATTTAGTATTTTTCCTATAATATTTGATAGCTACTCTATCTCCAGAAGCCAATTCAATCAAATCAAATGCAGGAATCAAATGTACTTAACCAAATTGTAAGATACAGTAAATTCATTACTGCACTTGTTTCACAACACTATAAATTATAATGTTTGATTTAAAATTCATCAATTCACTTGTTGTTCCAATTAATAAACCTGAAACAATAAATCATAAAGTTTGAATTTTCATTCTATACTAATTGTTGCTCTGTATAACTTGATTCCCAGGTTACAGACAATTTTGTTTAATTTATATAAAATTTTAAACATACTTAATTCTAAAACAAACATGTTTTATTCAAAAGTTTGAGTCATAGCAACAATCAAGTCAAGCAAAGAATTTCAGGGATCAAACATGAGTTTGAAATTTTAAAGAACATCAAGCAACAGTCATCAACATGTTTACAGGCACACATTTACAGGTATAACATTTCAACAATTTCATATAAGTTCATTTGTAATTTATAAAGCATACACAACTTAACCTATTAAAAAGATTTTAAAAAAATGAGTTACTCACCTGTACTTGAAAAATGCAGAGCACAAATTTAATTGCATGTTCCAGATTTCAAAATTCATGAATGCAGGCCCTTGCTTCCAGATGCAAAGAAATGCAGACCTTTTGCTTTCTTTTAATCTTGTTTTATTATCCAGATTAATGCATAAGCTTCCATTTTGATGCTCCCAGATTTAAATGCAGGTATGCAGACTTAATGAGGTTGCACATGGTTGCAGAACAATTTGAAGTTGCAGTGACAAATTTCCAGATTTTTGAAAAAATGAATGCATGCTATAGTTTACAAGAACATGCAGTTTCCTTGATTAAAATTTGAGATGCAGATTTGTAATTTGAAAAAGAGGAGTTTGATTTTGAAATGATTTGTATGTGTTCAGATTTGTTTGTTCAAAATGAAAAATGAGAAAAAGGAAAGGAATGAGTATATGCATGTTTATATAACTAGTTTATGACTTATTAAAAACAAATAAAAATAAAAGATCAAATTTGACACTTGTCCTAAGCTATCAACACATGTAAATTCATGTTCTAAATTACATACACATGTTAATTATGCTTACATATGTCTTTTACATGTTTTTGTTATTTTAATTAAATGTTAAGAAAAATTAATTAGTTTCTTTAATATGTAGTTATGTATAAAATTAATTTCTAAAGAATAAATCAAAGTGTTATTTTAAATAAAACAATATACAAATTTATCATTTGAAAGAGAAACTTTTAAACAATTAAAATAAACTTATAAAAGAGTTGTAACTTAATGAATACATGTTTCATATTTTAAATTGTATTGTAAATTTCAAATTAAATTTACAAATCAAAATTATCAATTAATATTTTAAAAAGAATAACACAAATATTTTTGTAACTTATTTTAATATTCAACTTGAATTAAAATGAATTTTAAACTAATTAAAACATTTATCTCATATATTTAAAATCATATAGTATTTTACTAAATATTTTTGAAAAGCTTAAATTTAAAATAAATCAAAATTCCTAATTTCAAATTATTAAAATTATGCTATACTAATTTAATTAAAAACAACTTATCTATTTAAAATATATACAAATACATATACATTATTAAATAGAAAATAAATTCATTAGTTTATTAAAAATAAATTCACAAATTAAATGTTCAAATAAAGAAGATTATTAAATCAAATCAAATTTATTAACAAATATTATCAATTCAATTTAAATTTAAACACAGATTATTAAATTTAAATTGTCCAAAATTCCAGGATATTACATCTGGTGCTTGAGTTTTACTTTGATAAATTGTAATCTGTATTTGATTACTGGTTGTGGTTGCACCACTTTCTGTGGTAGGTGTTCAAGCTTCATATTGGGGCTGCACTTGCTCTTGTACAACTGTTGTGTGTTATCACTTCAGTTTTATACAGTTAGATTTTTACCTGAGAAGGTTGCATTGTGTAGTGAATTTGATGAACATGCTTTATACTTGTAGTCCTTTGGCCCAGGTTGCATTTGAGGTAGGCATTCACAGTTTTACTGCATCATATCTGGTCATTTGTATGACTCTTACCTGTGCATGTCGTTATGTTGAATCCCGATGAACTATTTAATTGCATCGGGTTCGGTCATGTTCATTGGGTTTCATCGTGATCTGGGTTGTAGTCTCACTGTCCACATGGTGTTTGCATTAGCTTCACGAGGAGACTGCACATTTTATGACCACTGTCCATACTGTTATGTGGGTTTTACCTTGACTTCATGAAGAGGCTGCACATGGTCATGCCATGCTGTAGCTTTATCTTTGATTCATATATGCATACTGTATTGTTGTTTATGTTTGAGGCCTGGATACACATGTGAACTTCATTTGTTCCTCTGGCCTTTGGTCTTGAATATGATATTTATACTAACCAGTTTCACAGTGCATACCT
Source organism: Allium cepa (assembly GCA_030765085.1). Classification (NCBI taxonomy): domain Eukaryota; kingdom Viridiplantae; phylum Streptophyta; class Magnoliopsida; order Asparagales; family Amaryllidaceae; genus Allium; species Allium cepa. The sequence goes on from CM060945.1 coordinate 1,017,403,048, forward strand.
GTTATATCTTTATTCATGTTTCCTGTAGTGAAATTACATACTTCTAAACATGCTACTTGCTTCGATACAGTTGCATTCAGTTGCATTGTTGGTCTTTTTGTGTCTTAATGATGCATTCTGTCCATATGCAGTTCCATATTGCACCTCTGATTCATTTTGTCCATGTGTAGTTCGTTATGTACATTCGTTTGTGTACATATCGCATATTCACTTGGTTGGAGCTTTATACTGCTGTCATTTGCTTAGCGCATTAGTTTGCACTGTTAATTCTTGTGTATTGGTCTTTGAGCTTTGCCGAGTGTATTTCTTTAAACGATTGCATTGAGTTGAGTCATGACAGCAGTGACTTGACCTTTGCATTTTGATTTGTTTTCGAAGTCACTTGAGTTGAATCCGATATTTCGGATTTGACCTTGTGCCCGTTTGTGTACATCATCATTGTAGTGGCAAGGTAGTGCACGCAAGCGTGAACTGCAGCCACACGGTTCTAATGAGCTTTTGTGTACATCATCACCGTAATGGCAAGGCAGTGCACGCAAGCGTGAACTGCAGCCACACGGTATGGCTTTTATGACATTTTATTTTGTTTTGATTTATTGATATTTTGCGTATTCCATATGCTGTAGTGGTGAGGCAGTGCACGTGTGCGTGTACTGCAGCCCTACTCGAATTAATATTTTAATTGATATTTCAATGGTTTGAACTGTTTTGTTTATTCAATTCAAAATTCTGATGTTTTTAAATTATCTTCATCGATATTCTTTTTACTTATCTTTGTTGATGATTTGAATCTGCTGATTTATTGTTTAACACTATTACGTGTTATATTAATCGTTATCCAATTTCTTTATTTATGGATCGGATAGACGAGATTTATTTTGACTGCCATCTAATTGCTATTTAATTATTATTGCTTCTGTGCATTAATAACTGAGTTTGAATTAGACTGACCCGTGTATTATTTTCTTTTGAATTTAATACTGGGGTCAGACCGAGTATTTACAGATTGTTGATATCTTACTTTGGGTTGTTGCTTGAGCTATGGAGTCACTTCATACCTTTTGGAGTAGTCGTCGTCATTTATAGTAGTCGGTTTATTTGTATGGGAAGATATGTGTTCATGTATATTATATACGATAATGTACTTGTATATGTAACTTCGAGAGTCGACAGTTGTAGTTGTATCATATGTATTGTATCACATGTATTGTATCACATGTATTGTAACTGACATCAGTTATTATATATATGAGACATTTTGGTTTTATCTGTATTCCACATTTATATTATCTGTGTTATTATTATATCTATTGTCCTAAACTATTATGAACCATCGTAGTTCGTTTTATACTGGAATTGGATATGTTGATGGGAGTAAATAAATAAGAGATGAAAAAATAAAAAAAATATACCACTCCTATCGAGATAACCAATACTAGTGTAAGGCCTAACTACGGATGGCCGCTCCTATCCAGCCTTATTCTTTGTAATAACAGACAGTATTTCTTTTAATACCCTTTGTTATTATGAGCATAGAGGTGGGGCATCACATAAACCATAGGAACGTCAGCCGGCACGCTTCGTTTGGAGTTTGGAAAATTTCGAGTGAATAGTAATTTGGCAATTTTCTATATAAGGACTTCATATTCACAAATTGCAAAGGAAAAACGAGCCTAGGGTTTCATCTCAGCTTCAGCCGCCAGTTTCATATTAATGGCTGAAAATTATTCTCCTTCTCCCTCAATTATCTTCAAATCCATTAACAATTAGAGAAAGTTATCAACTACAAAAACGTAGAGCTTCATGAGACCTTCGATATGAATGGTTGTGATCAAAATTCGAGAGGTGGATCAACATCTACAGGGTTGCGTTCACCCACCAGTCACGCACGAAATTCGAGGTAGAATGGAGGCCGAGCTCCAAGCAGCTCTGGCTGTGCGTTGCATTCGCGTTGGGCTTCGATTTGAGGGTCGTCGATCGTCTCCAGGTGGCTCGAGGTGGTTGTGATGTATAGGGTTTCGAACGTGCCTTTGGGTTCGGTTGCGTTCAACAACCTGGAGTGTTTACATGAGGGAGAAAGAGAAGGGGGGACGACCTAATCTGGTGGAAGAAGAAAATGGATGGCCTTGATGCAAGTTAGGTTTAAAATTAAAATAAAAAGTGTAAATCTATTTATATTTAAAATCGTGTGAACTTTAAAAATGCATATCTTTTTGATACGAGGTCGAGAAATTACGAAACAACTTGCGTTGGGTTTGTATGGACGAGCACTACGCTATGGAGCTGGTTTGGAATCGTTTGGAGCTAGTGAAAATTTCGGGTAAAATTAAACGCGTGTTTAATTTTATTCGAAATAAAACTCTACAACTATTATCAAAAACTCAAGGTGAGAACTTCTCACTCAATCGAATTGTTTCGATTTAAATTTTAAATAGTTAGATTTAAAATTGCTTGATTGTGTGATTGGATGATAATTTGTTATCTATTGTGTTAAATAGACCATATGCGTCGTATATTAAGCGGATGTTATTTATTAAAAACATATACCGCGATAATTCCAATTTGTGGGAATTGGTATTATATATGTACTTAGAGTTGATTTTCCCGCATTATATAGCGGATGAGACCCTATTGTGCCGCATAATAGCGGATAGTATTTTATAAATCCCATATACCATGATATTTCGTCTTGAAGCGAAATTGGTATTGTGCTAACATCTTTGGATGTAGAAAAAAAGGTTGGAGGGATCAACTGGATTCCTCAAACATTTGAATTGGTTTCAATGTTGTGTGTTTATCTATTTATTGATCTATTTATAATCTACGTGATTATCTTTGTGATTAAAGTCGTTAAAGGCTAAAATTTAGCCGAATATAATTTGGTATCGTTAGATGCCGAAAATAAATAAAATTTGATTTTTGAAAACTTAAGTTGAGAATTTATAATAAAATTTAATTTTGAAATTGATTCATTTTAAATAAATGTTGAAATTTTTATATTATAAAAATTATGATTTTTGTGAAATATAACCGAAATGTGATTTTGAAATAAGTAGTTGCTTAATTTATAAAATTGTTTAAATTGGGATTTTTGAATTATTATAAATAATTTATATAAAAGATTTATAAAATTGATATTTATAAATTAAAATGTTGGAATTATAAAACAAGTCTTTATAAGTGTTAAAATGAAGTATAAATGAATTTTATAAGTGAATGAAATCTATATATTTATAAGTTGGGAAGTTATAAAATGAATGGATTTTTGTAAAATAAAATATTTATAAGTAATTAACTTATAAACTGGATTTTGGTGTGTAAATGAAATATGGATAGAATTTGTTAATAAAGTGATTTTATAAGTTGAAGTTGTTATAAAATATAAATGGAATTTATAAACGTTGTTTTATAAATCCGAAATCGACTTATTTCAATAAGTTTAATTTTTATAACTTATTAAAGGAAATATATCCACGATTTTAGACGGTGAATGATATCTTAAAGCAAATATTTTGGAAAGGTGATATTTTAAATAGAATTAAAACGATTCAAAAATGTTTTAAAATGTGTTAAGTATCGAAACCATATATTTCAACATTTATTGTTGAAATGGACGTTTTCGAGAAATAGAAGGAAATGGTGGACTATAACACTGTTGTTATAGTAAATGATTTCCGAAAGGCAAAGTTTTGTATAGTATTGGGATTTATATATCTATCTTAATTTCGAATCCCCATACTAGTGATTTTGGATTGTCGTAACGGTGTTTTACGTAACATTCGTTTTGACCCAAATAAATGTGTTTAAGTGAACGTTTTCTTTAAAGAATAAAATATATGCTTAATTTGGATTTAAGTATATTGAATATTTTTAAAATGTTGAAAATAAATAGATTGGTGAATTACTTATTATTAAATAAGTATGGAAATGTTTTTCCAATATGAAGTGAATATTTTGAGATTTTATCTTTTAAAGATAAATTGAAAATGAATATTAGAAATCGATTTGGAAATCGTATATTCATAGATATTTTGGAAAGGTAAATTCACTATGGAATTTATAAAAGAAAGGGAAATTTGTTTAAAAATAAACATTGATTTATTTCGAAGTGCGGAAATAAATTTACGAATTTGGGACGTAAATTTAATAAATTGGTAAGGATTTATTTAATTGGTTTAAATGAACCATTTTGAAATGAAAGTTGTAAGGGTGTAAGTTGATTTGGAATTGGTTTTCAAATGGTTAAAGTGTGGAAATTATATCTTGTAAAGATATTTTTGGAAATAAATATTTTGGGAAATTATTTGAATTTGGGTTATGTTGTGAATATTGATTGATAGTTAAATAATCGACTATCAATATTGACTCTTAAGTGGCTATTTGTTGTGAATTGGTTGAAATTGAATGCTACACTTATTTTTAAAAAAATTGCGCTCGTTATTCGGATTACCCATTCCGAATAGTAATACGACGTAATGGATAGCATTGAAGACCGGTGGAGAAGACCGGGTATTTGTGAAAATGATAGGATGACCTATCGATTGTCTCTGCACCGTTAGCTACGGTATGGAGATTTCCATTGTGATGGGAAGTTCGATCGGGATTGTGAATACCCGGATTGCAAGGGCTTCTTTTGAAGTTCCTTCGGTTCTGTTCGAGCCCGGAACAGACTTGTATGGTTACGTGTCTGACATTACATTTTGAGATATAAAGCAGATTTCTATCAAATACATTTCTGTTGGTGGTGGAGAATTTATTCTCTTAGCTTAACACCATTCTCTGAGACGTTCGCGCTCAGAGGTTATGTAGTTGAAGGTTATCAGCGATGTACTCCCAATTTGGTAATATGGCATGCTGAGTGTTGCTGTGTGATGATTATTTATTGATCATTTGTTGATCAAAGCGTGGCTTTGTGAAAAAGCGTAGCTTTGTGGACGAGACTTCGTCGGACCTCACACCCCGGAAATGGTCAAAACAGGAATATGCGGCAAGGTTACGAGGGTCGTGCCCTTTAGGGTATGTCATTCCCTTCTAGAAAAGGGTGGTGTCAGGTATGGAGCCCTGATGCTTAACCTATGTGGTTGCTCCAATCTCATTTTTCTGTGTGGTTGTTGCTTGGTGATAGAGGGCCCTCGGATAAAGGTCCCAAAGGACCGGGGGGTGGCATATTCGTGTAGTAGTTACCTAGTGACAAAGGTAACCCGGCCTTGTGTTGGCAGAGATCTAACCGTAACGTTAGGTTCTTGGGACGTCCCGCCAGAGGCGATCCCATTGACAGTATGAAGTTCCTTAGCTTGACCATTTGTTGGAAAATCTGAAGAAACAACACGAGCCTTGTACGGTTTTAGTTGTATAACCTGCCTCCTTAGGAGGTAGCTATAGCAGGCATAATATAATGGTACCTATGCTGCTAAGATTTATATTCTATTTTCGAGATGCTTTCATCACTATGCAACAATAATAATATCAAAAAAAAAGATTTGTTTTTGCGTATTAAGCATCTTTGACTATCATAAGGAGAAATCTCCTCCAATTCTGCGTTTGCATTGTGTGTGCGCAAAGTGGCCCTATGGTAGTTTCATTTTCCAAAAGCATTGTGGATATTTTCCACTTCTATGTTGTTGTTGTTTTAAAAGATAAATAACTGTTTTAGTTCTCACACCAGTCCCATGACTAACCTGGAGTTTATTGTTCTCTTCCTAAACTCTGGGTGCCCATAATTTTCCACACGGGCAGTCTAGAGTCAGGTTATCAGGTCATTCTGGATTCAGGAGTGCTATGGAGCTCAAGTGGCGAGCTGGATGGCGAGACGTACTACTTGTATATGATATTATCTTTCCGTTGTGTATTTCACTTATAAGGACACATTTGTATAACTGTTTATTGTTCTGTTGTGTTGTATATTGTTGTTGTATACTTTGATGTAATGAAATGTATTAACTGAGATAGTTCTTTGTTTTAAAAATTATTCATTTATCTATTATATGTTGTTCCGCTGCGATATGTGAAATTCTGTTATTGTTTATGTTCTGTTTTCTTTCTTCTTCTATTTTTTTTCTTCTTCTATTTTTTTTCTTCTACCTCTTCTTTTTAACCCTAACAATTCGGTCTTCCGGCATTCGATTATGCGGCATTTGATACAGTGGACGTATTAATGTCGATTTTCGGAAGTCGAAAATCTCAAAATGTTACATTTGGTATCGGAGCGTATGGTTAAGTGAGAACCTTGGCTCTGTTGGGGATTACTCACTAGAGATAGAGTCAGTAGTACTCTAGAATGAGTTGAGTGTAATAATAGATATGAGCGCGTATTTGTTAGTGAATATGAAATTGTTTTGTATTGTGTTGACTTATCAGTTGATTGTTTATAGATTCTGGTCGGCGCAGTCTAGCTAACTGTATCGATACGGGTTTCTAAACTCTTAAACGAGATAAATCGACATAGTACCATTTTAAATTGGGTAAATGAAATAATTTTACCTTGATTATATTTTATATATAAAGGATTAGTTTTTCAAAATTATCAAAGTGTGTGTGAAATTGAATTGTTTGATTGTTGAAAATGTAAGAAAATATATAAGTGTATTAAAGTTGTTCGAATAATCTGAATAAAAACAACAATTGTGAAAGAATAAATTATATAAAAGCAACAATTGTATAAGTATAGAATTATAATTGAAATGATTTGCAATTGTGAAATAACCTTGTATACGTAAGGGAAATGGTGAAATTATATAAGCAAGATTTATAAATGAGATTTATAAATAAAAGGAAAATTTTTGAAAGAATTTAAGAATTGGATTCACTACTGTTACTGGGAAATAATAAGGGTGATGACTGCAGCATCATCAATATCATTTTCGAGTTTCTGTGTGATGGATTTGCTACCATAGTAAATTGAAATTGAATTTTGTTGTGATAAACAGATTTGAAATTAAAATCCAAGTTGAAATTGATGAATATAAGTTATCAAGTTTTGAACTTATAATATGAGATAATAAAGATTTTAACTTTGGTAAAGTTGAAATGTAATTTGAATTAGCATGATCAAATATATGATGTAAAATTTAATTAAAGGAAGTTAAATAAATTAAATCAAATTTGGAAGTTTAAATAAGTAAGTTGTATAACTTATAAAGTGTGAAGATGTAAGCAAAACCAATTGTTAAAATGGTTAAGAAATTTGTTAAGAAAAACGAAGTATGAATCTGAATAAGTGATAAAAATTGATTTTGGTAAAAGTTAAATAGAATTTATTTTGGAGTTGGAATTTGAATTGGATTTTAAATGGATTAGATATGTTGTTGAAATGGAAATTTAAATTAGGTTTAGTTAAACAAATGATGTTTAAATGGAAGATAACTTAAGTGATGTTGAATAAAGTTGATTTTGGTATCAAAATGAATTAATGAAATGAAGTCATTAAGTGGATATGAACTTGAGTTATATAAAGAAGATTCAACTTTATTTGTAAAATAAATTGGTAATCGAGCTAATGGATTGAATGTAAATCAATCGAATGTAATGAATTGATATAGAATAATGGATATAAGTGTTGATTCATTTGAGGCTAATTGAATGTTAAACCAAATTGAAGGTTAACAAAGTGAATATGAATGTTGAATGTGAAGTAAATTAATTTGGTTGTATTGGTTATACATTGGTTGTTAGATTATTGTTAATTGATTGAATAGAAGTTCATATGCAATTGAATGAATAAAATTGAAAGCCAAAGCAATTGAATTCAAATGGGAAGTTAAGTAAATTTAAATTGAATAGAAATTTATTTGAATTGAAAGTGAGCCAATGTGAATGTAAATTAGTGAATGTAAACTAATTGAAAATGAATAATTGAATGTCGTTGTGTATAAATTGGTTGTAAACAATTACAAGTAGTGTTGGAATCAGAAAAGTTGCTTATAAACCTTGTTTGGTATGCATTTCTTTTAATATGCATGTGTTATAGTTGTTTAAAAGAGTAAAATGTTCATAACTTCTTATATATGTCACTTACATATTTATATTGAGTAAGTACAGGTACCGGACCTAGCGTTAGCGGGATTTGGGTTGCGCAAAATGCTTAATTAATAACTGCTTTGCTTAAAAATGCTAAAAAGGTACGCCTATGCAATAAAAATAGGAAATATGAACTGTTTTTCTGTTTTTCCGACCGGGTGGGTCGATGTATATATATTATATCTATTATGATATTGTAAAAGCTCCTCCGTACAAAGGAGGTTATGGAAAAAAAATTGAAAATTTAAGGCGTTAGAAAATTTTCGGGAAATTTTGGAAAATTTTGAAAACTAAGTTTTGATTTGAAGTTAAAGGTTAAACGATATAGTTGATTTTGAAAAGATAACCATACATGGATTTGAAAACTTAGTAAATATTTTGTAAGAGGTTTAACTATGGATTTGGAAAAGTTAAACGCTTAAGAGAGTTGTAAATCAAATTTGAACGATTTGTTTTGAAAAGTTAATGGATTTCAAACTCTTTCTTACTTGGCAATTTCGAAGACGAAATTCTTTTAAGGGGGGAAGTTTGTAACGACCCAGAATTTCTGTCATTTGAAATTCAGATATTTAATTAATTTTAAATATTAATAAGTAAAATTTATAAGTTGAATAATTTATTTTTCGAATATTTGGATTTAATTGGATAATTAAATCGATAATTTAATAGTTGAAATTGCGTAAATAATTGAAAATTGGGTTTAATGTGATTAAAAATGATTTATAAAGTTATATTAAATCATATTGGAGTTAGAACAATGTTTGTGAACTTTTAAAATAGAATTAAAAGTTAATTTGTGAAAATTAAATATTTTAATATTTAATCGACTAGTGAAAATAGCCAGTTTTCAAACAGTCTCGGATTTCGAAGAAACCAATATCATCGAATCCGTAATGTTATATTATTGTATGGTTTCAAATTTCGTGTCAATCGGATTTACCGTTTGTCCGGGGCAAGCCAAAACACATAGAAATTTGTTTAATCGATTTAATTTAAATTTGATCGTTTATTTCCATAACTCACACATATGATCAAATTATCTTCCGAAACCTATTCCATTGTGTCCGGAACGCGGGGTAAACCCTGGGAACGCCTGTCGGCATGCTTCGTTTGGAGTTCGGAAAATTTCGAGTGAATAATAATTTGGCAATTTTCTATATAAGGACTTCATACTCACAAATTGCAAAGGAAAAACGAGCCTAGGGTTTCATCCCCGCTTCAACCGCCAGTTTCATATTAATGGCTGAAAATCATTCTCCTTCTCCCTCAATTATCTTCAAATCCATCAACAATTAAAGAAAGTTATTAACTACAAAAACGTAGAGCTTCACGAGATCTTCGATATGAACGGTTGTGATCAAAATTCGAGAGGTGGATTAACATCTACAGGGTTGCGTTCTCCCACCAGTCACGCATGAAATTCGAGGTAGAATAGAGGCTGAGTTCCAAGCGGCTCTGGCTGTGCGTTGCATTCGCGTTGGGCTTCGATTTGAGGGTCGCAGATCGTCTCCAGGTGGCTCGAGGTGGTTGCGATGTATAGGGTTTCGAACGTGGCATTGGGTTCGGTTGCGTTCAACAACCTGGAGTGTTTATGTGAGGGAGAAAGAGAAGGGGGGACGACCTGATCTGGTGGAAGAAAAAAAAATGGACGGCCTTGATGCAAGTAAGGTTTAAAATTAAAATAAAAAGTGTAAATCTATTTATATCTAAAATCATGTGAACTTTAAAAATGCATATCTTTTTGACACGAGGTCGAAAAATTACTAAACAACTTGCTTGGGTTCGTATGGACAAGCACTACGCTATGGAGTTGGTTTGGAGTCGTTTGGAGCTATTGAAAATTTCGGGTAAAATTAAACGCGTGTTTAATTTTATTCGAAATAAAACGCTACAACTATTATCAGAAACTCAAGGTGAGAACTTCTCACTCGATCGAATTGTTTCGATTTAAATTTTAAATAGTTAGATTTAAAATTGCTTGATTGTGTGATTGGATGATAATTTGTTATCTATTGTGTTAAATAGACCTTATGCGTCGTATATTAAGCGGATGTTATTTATTAAAAACATATACCGCGATAATTCCAATTTGTGTGGAATAGGTATTATATGTGCACTTGGAGTTGATTTTCCCGCATTATATAGCGGATGAGACCCTATTGCGCCGCATAATAGCGGATAGTATTTTATAAATCCCATATACCGCGATATTTCGTCTTGAAGCGAAATTGGTATTGTGCTAACATCTTTGGACGTAGTAAAACAGGTTGGAGGGATCCAACTGGATTCCTCAAACATTTGAATTGGTTTCAATGTTACGTGTTGATCTATTTATTGATCTATTTATAATCTGCGTGATTATCTTTGTGATTAAAGTCGTTAAAGGCTAAAATTTAGCCGAATATAATTTGGTATCGTTAGATGCCGAAAATAAATAAAATTTGATTTTTGAAAATTTAAGTTGAGAATTTATAATAAAATTTAATTTTGAAATTGATTCATTTTAAATAAATAAACGTTGAAATTTTTATATTATAAAAATTATGATTTTTGTGAAATATAACCGAAATGTGATTTTTGAAATAAGTAGTTGATTAATTTATAAAATTGTTTAAATTGGGATTTTTGAATTATTATAAATAATTTATATAAAAGATTTATAAAATTGATATTTATAAATTAAAATGTTGGAATTATAAAACGAGTCTTTATAAGTGTTAAAATGAAGTATAAATGGATTTTATAAGTGAATGAAATCTATATATTTATAAGTTGGGAAGTTATAAAATGAATGGATTTTTGTAAAATAAAAGATCTATAAGTAATTAACTTATAAACTGGATTTTGGCATGTAAATGGAATATGGATAGAATTTGTTAATAAAGTGATTTTATAAGTTGAAGTTGTTATAAAATATAAATGGAATTTATAAACGTTGTTTTATAAATCCGAAATCGACTTATTTCAATAAGTTTAATTTTTATGACTTATTAAAGGAAATATATCCACGATTTTAGACGGTGAATAATATCTTAAAGCAAATATTTTGGAAAGGTGATATTTTAAATAGAATTAAAACGATTCAAAAATGTTTTAAAATGTGTTAAGTATCGAAACCATAGATTTCAACATTTGTTGTTGAAATGGACGTTTTCGAGAAATAGAAGGAAATGGTGGACTATAGCACTGTTGTTATAGTAAATGATTTCCGAAAGGCAAAGTTTTGTATAGTATTGGGATTTATATATCTATCTTAATTTCGAATCCCCATACTAGTGATTTTGGGTTGTCGTAACGTTATTTTACGTAACATTCGTTTTGACCCAAATAAATGTGTTTAAGTGAACGTTTTCTTTAAAGAATAAAATATGTGCTTAATTTGGATTTAAGTATATTGAATATTTTCAAAATGTTGAAAATAAATAGATTAGTGAACTACTTATTATTAAATAAGTATGAAAATGTGTTTCCAATATGAAGTGAATGTTTTGAGATTTTATTTTTTAAAGATAAATTGAAAAAGAATATTAGAAATCGATTTGGAAATCGTATATTCATAGATATTTTGGAAAGGTAAATTCAATATGGAATTTATAAAAGAAAGGGAAATTTGTTTAAAAATAAACATTGATTTATTTTGAAGCGTGGAAATAAATTTAGGAATTTGGGACGTAAATTTAATAAATCGGTAAGGATTTATTTAATTGGTTTAAATGAACCATTTTGAAATGAAAGTTGTAAGGGTGTAAATTGATTTGGAATTGGTTTTCAAATGGTTAAAGTGTGGAAATTATATCTTGTAAAGATATTTTCGGAAATAAATAATTTGGGAAATTATTTGAATTCGTATTATGTTGTGAATATTGATTGATAGTTAAATAACCGACTATCAATATTGACCCTTAAGTGGCTATTTGTTGTGAATTGGTTGAAATTGAATGCTACACTTATTTTTAAAAATTTTGCGCTCGTTATTCGGATTACCCATTCCGAATAGTGATACGACGTAATGGATAGCATTGAAGACCAGTGGTGAAGACCGGGTATTTGTGAAAATGATAGGATGATCTATCGATTTTCTCTGCACCATTAGCTACGGTATGGAGATTTCCTTTATGATGGGAAATTTGATCGGGATTGTGAATACCCGGATTGAAAGGGGTTCTTTTGAAGTTCCTTCGGTTCTGTTCGAGCCTGGAACAAACTTGTATGGTTACGTGTCTGACATTACATTTTGAGATATAAAGCAGATTTCTTTCAAATACATTTCTGTTGGTGGCGGAGAATTTATTCTCTTAGCTTAACATCATTCTCTAAGACGTACGCGCTCAGAGGTTATGTAGTTGAAGGTTATCAGCGATATACTCCCAATTTGGTAATGTGGCATGCTGAGTGTTGCTGTGTGATGATTATTTATTGATCATTTGTTGATCAAAGCGTGGCTTTGTGAAAAAGCATAGCTTTGTGGACGAGACTTCGTCAGACCTCACACCCTGGAAATGGTCAAAACAGAAATATGCGGCAAGGTTATAAGGGTCGCGCCCTTTAGGGTATGTCATTCCCTTCTGGAAAAGGGCGGTGTCAGGTATGGAGCCCTGATGCTTAACCTACGTGGTTGCTCCAATCTCATTTTTCTGTGTGGTTGTTGCTTGGTGATAGAGGGCCCTCGGATAAAGGTCCCAAAGGACCGGGGGGTGGCATATTCGTGTAGTAGCTACCTAGTGACAAAGGTAACCCGGTCTTGTGTTTGCAGAGATCTAACCGTAATGTTAGGTTCTCAGGACGTCCCGCCAGAAGCGATCCCATTGACAGTAGGAAGTTCCTTAGCCTGACCATTTGTTGGAAAATCCAAAGAAATAATATGAGCCTTGTACGGTTTCCTCAGGAGGTAGCTATAGCAGGCATAATATAATGGTACCTACCCTGGCTAAGATTTATATTCTATTTTCAAAATGCTTTCATCACTATTCATTTTTATAATATCAAAAAAAAAGATTTGTTTTTGCGTATTAAGCATCTTTGACTATCATAAGGAGAAATCTCCTCCAATTTTGCGTTTGCATTGTGTGTGTGTGGGGAGGCCTTATGGTAGTTTCATTTTCCAAAATCATTGCGGATATTTTCAACTTCTATGTTGTTGTTGTTTTAAAAGATAAATAACTGTTTTAGGTTTCACACCAGTCCCATGACTGACCTGGAGTTATTGTTCTCTACCTAAACTCTGGGTGCCCACAATTTTCCACATGGGCAGTCTAGAGTAAGGTTATCAGGTCATTCTGGATTCAGGAGTGCTATGGAGCTCAAGTGGCGAGCTGGATGGCGAGACGTATTACTTGTATATGTTATTATCTTTCCGCTGTAATTTCACTTATATGGACACATTTGTATAACTGTTTATTGTTCTGTTGTGTTGTATATTGTTGTTGTATACTCTGATGTAATGAAATGTATTAACTGAGATAGTCTTTTGTTTTAAAAATTATTCATTTATCTATCATATGTTGTTCCGCTGCGATATGTGAGATTCTGTTATTGTTTCTGTTCTGCTTTCTTTCTTCTTCTATTTTTTTCTTCTACCTCTTCTTTTTAACCCTAACAATTCGGTCTTCCGGCATTCGATTATGCGGCATTTGACACAGTGGACGTATTAATGTCGATTTTCGGAAGTCGAAAATCTCAAAATGTTACATGGACAGTTATAATAACATGTCCTCACAAATGCCGATAACATAAACAACTAAGCAATAATGCAGCGGATAATCAAGCAAAACATGTACGTGTATACGGAATGGAGATCTCCAGCTCTCCCGCTGAAGCTCCAAAAGCACCAATCTTATCCTCTAAATATACTCGCTCTGACTTGAGCATTGAAAGGGAAGAACGCCCGGATCAGTCCGGTAAACCAGCATGAGAAACGCACTCAACTGAATTTATTAAATTACCAAACTTTTCCTTTATCAAAACAAAAGTATCTCGTAGGACAAGTCCGCACATAAACACGTTTTTACCTTACGATAACTAAAACGTTTCATATCAAATTCATGTTATGTTATACTAATGTCTAGTATACAAATAATATTAATCACAGCCAAAATTGTTACATTGATTAAATTCCAGCATATAGCTCAATTGGGTAATACAATCAAAATGGTGGGTACGTAGTAGAGTTTGGATTTCCATATAAATGGCCAGGTGAAGGGACTACCTTCCAAAGGGGTACACCTCTAGATGGATGTCCCGAGGCACAGAACATCTGTCCTCTACCAACAGAAGACCAGCCCTCCTCTATAACAAGATGGTACCGAATATGTCATCCTCCGGTCGTTACCGACCTTTATCGAGGGCCCTCTATGCATACAAACCACAATAATCAGATACACGACGTCATAGCGTGTGAAGATATATCAAGAAGAGGATGATCATATCCTACTTGGGAATGACCCACTTAGCCCTGCTGCATCTAACTCTGTTTTGGTCATTTTTGATTGACGAGGCTAGAGGTTACGATTACCTTTCACAATCACAATCACATCACTTTGAATGTCACGCGGCCATTTCCGTTGATTAATAATTGCCTTCCATAAAAATAAAACCCCTAAGCTCATACGTCTCAAGGAGGGTGTTAAGCTAAGAGGAGTTGCCTTCTCCGCCATCACTGATGTACGTTTGTAAAAACCAATGTACGTAATCTTTAGAAATGCAATGTCAGACAAACATCCATGAAAGCTTGTCAGACAAACATCCATGAAAGCTGTTCAAGAACAGGACAAGCCGAAGGTACTTTTCTACCACATCCTGTCAGGAAATCCCTAGGATTAGTAGCAAATAGTCCTTCCATTGGATATTTCATAATGAAGAGACCACTACTACTATATGTATACTGGGATTTTAACCCCAAATAATCTACAAGCAGTCCCCCACTATAAAATTCCGAGAATATCAATATCATCATAACCTGCACAAATCGAACGCATATACATGCGTCCAAAGTGGTTTTCAGATAAATCTGATCCCGGTCTCTTTGCACCAACAATGCAAAAGCATTTCTCCACCTGACTCAGAAACTAAGTCTCGTAGACATATCACGTCTCCAACTTTCAACTTGCTGTCCTTCGGGACAAGAAGGAAGCTTGATAGATTGGAGTAATACTCCACACTACATGAATCAACATCCTCAACACAAATGAAAATCAAGCCTGCATAGAAGGCAACGTACTAAGTGTACGACTAAATAGTTCCCACATCAAATTGAGGAACTAAAATTTGGCCAAATTTGATAGTCGGTTATTTAACTATCAAAGCAAACAAACAAATATTCAGCACCATAAACAATCACTAGGCCCTTTTAATTAATCTTCTATTAATTAAATCACTTGCCAAATATTCACTTCAAATTATCTTTAAAAAGATATAATCTCAAACCATTTCAACTTCTATATTGGAAAACATTTCCATATACTTATTTAGTAATAAGTAATTCACAAATCAACTTATTTTCATCACTTAGAAAATATCAAATATACTTAAATCAGGATTAAGTGTATATTTATTCTTTTAAGGGAAATATTTTCTTAAACACATTTATTTGGGTCAAAACGAATGTTGCGTAAGACATCGTTACGACAACCCAAAATCATTAGTATAGGGATTCGAAAATAAGATAGATACATAAATCCCATATACTATACAAAACATTTCCTTTCGAAAATTATTTACTATAACAACAGTGTTATAGTCCATCATTTCTTTATTTCTCGAAAACGTCTATTTCAACAATGAGTGTTGAAATCTATGGTTTCAATACTCAACACATTTTAAAAAATCTTCAAAACATTTACTACATTTAATAATATTCACTTTCCAAAACATTTACTTTATTTAATATATTATTATTCACCGTCTAAAATCGTTAATATAGTTATTTACCAAATCCAATATTTCTATCCATTTATTAAAGGATAATCCACTGTCCCAAATCGTGGATATAAATCGTTTATCCAAATCAAAATTTCTACACATTTATTAAAGAATTATTCACTTTCCAAAATCGTGGATATAGTTTTTTTACCAAATCATTGCTTCTATATATTCATTAAAGGATTATCCACTGTCCAAAATTATGGATATATCTCCTTTGATAAGCTATAATAATTAACTTATCGAAATAAGTCAATTTCGGATTTATAAAACAATGTTTATAAATTCCATTTATATTTAAAAAAAACTTCAATACACAAAATTCCTTTATTAACCAATTCCATTTATAACTCAATTATATACCACAAAATCCAAATTATAAGTTAATTACTTATGAATCATCTATTTACAAATTCGTTTATTTTGCAACTTCACAAATTCATAAGTCTATACATCTTATTTATTTATAAAATCCATTTACAATCATTTTAACACTTACAAAATTCCTTTATAATCCCATCATTTTGATTTATAGAAACTTCAATTTTATAAATCTTATTTATAAATCATTTATAATAAATCAAAAATATCAATTTATACTTTTTCACAAAATAGTTAACTTCCTATTTCAAAAATCATATTCTTATTATATTTCCCAAAGATCATAATTTTCATAACAATAAAAATTATAACATTTATTTATTTAAAATAAATTCATTTCCTTAATAGTTCAAAATTCAATAAAACGTATATTTCCAAAATCACTTTGAAAATCCCTTTTCAATTTAAAAATAATCACTTTAATATTTTTAAAATTACAAAATAGGCCCAATGCTGCAACAACACTAAATACATCAATCACGGCATCCAAAACATCATATATCATATGATAACAGAATATATCACAATATCTGTAAATAAATCAATCACCAATGAAGAATCCAGTTAGATCCCTCCAATCTGTCACCTACAACAAATATACATATTAGAATATGTGCACAATGTCCACTTCAAGGCAGACGCACGTAAGAAGGGTCATCTGCTCATACACGGAAACGTATAGGGTCATCTGCTCCACTAGGTAGGTATATATCAAAATATCAATCAATATATATGTGATATATCATATATCATCCAAACAATCATCAATCGTCATAAATAACATTTATTCTCACTTATATAAAAATATCAGTGAGGAAGAAAGAGTGAGTTGTACTCACATTGCTTGTAGTCATCGCGATATCGATTTATTCCGATCAAAATTAAACAAGCATTTAATTCCAATCAAAATTTTCACTAGCTCAAATAAATCCCAGTCCAGCTCCATAATGTATTTTCCATCAATACGATTCCAACCCAATTTGTTTCGTATGAAAGGGAACTCGTATGAAGAAGTTAGCATTTTTAATATCATAAGAATTATTATATAAATTAATTAACATTTTATTTTTATTTTCAAAACCTTGCATCAAATCTTGCCATACGTTTTGAAAGATGAAATCGTGGCCACACACATATGCTTCTCCTTCTTGTTTGATAGTAGACCGAAGAAACCCAATGCCGCCCCTTTGCATGAATTAACGCGATCCACCACGCTCGTATACACCACGATCAGAAACCACCGCTTCGATGCCTTAACTTCCCCTCACATTCGACCGAAGGCCACACGAGCTTGGTCCCATCATCACGCCAGAAAAATCATGCAAACGACGAATGAACATGGCCTGATTCCTCCCTCTACGTTGTGTTTTACGACAACCCATCCATATGGATCTGAAGATCTCGTGAAGCTCTTCAATTTTGCTTTAGAAAGTTTTCAATAATGTCAAATGGATTGGAAGAAAATAAGAGAAAAGAATCGAAAATTCTTGGCCATTAAACGCAAATGGTGGCTAGAAACCCTACTTGAATTATGTTTTGCAAAAATGAAGAAAACATGCCATTTTATAGAAAATTTGACGACACTATTCATCCGGAAATTTTTCGAACACGAAACGAATCATGCCGCCTAGCGTTTATAATGGTTTACCCCTATTTCGAACACAATGGAATATATATACCGGAAGCAAATTCGATCGTATTTGGAAAATAGGTTTTCAAATCAACTTATTTAAATTTAAAATTCACATAAACAGATTTCAACGCATTTTAGCTTGCCGCGGACAAATCGTAAATCTGATTATCACCAAATTTGAAATTTTACAATAATATAACATTACGGATCCAATGAAACTAGTTTCGTCGAAATCCGAAACCGTATGAAAAATGACTATTTTCACTCGTCAATTAAATATTAAAATATTCAATTTTTACAAATCAACTTTTAAATCGATTTTAGAAGTTCTCTAACATCATTCTAATTAAAATAGAAATTACATACAACTTTATAAATAATTCTTATTCACATTAAATTCAAATTTCAATTATTTATACAATATCAAATATTAAGTTAACAATTTAATTATCCAGTTAAATCCTTATATTTCAAATATAAGTTATCCAGCTTATAAAACTAACTTGCGAATATTTAAAATCAATTAAATATACGAATTCCGAATAACAGAAATTCTGCATTGTTACGTTCTCCCATACTTAAAATAGTTTCGTCCTCGAAATTACAAAGTAAAAAAAAAGTCACAAAATCAATTAACTTTTCAAAACGAATCATTCAAATTAGATATCAAATCTATTTAACCTTTTTAACTTTTCCAAAATCCATTAGTTAAACTTTTCTAAGTTTTCAAATCCATTTTTAGTTATCTTCAAAACTAATTAATATTATTTAACTTTCAACTCAATAATAAAAAAAAATTAGTTATCAAAAATTTTCCAATTTTTGAAAAAAATGTCTGACGCCTCAAATTTAAAAAAAAAATTCGCCAGCGTCTCCTTTGCGCGGTTCGATCGTAGTTGGATCACAACATATATATATATATATCACAAATATACATCTCATCATCGAGGATGAGGCATCCCGGAGGGAAAAAAGTGTTAAAGTACGATATGTAATCCGAGATATGTACCTTATATATTATTAGCGAGCATATACGGCTAATATAGCGCGAAAGCGAGCTCTAAATGCGAAGCAAGCACCATAAGCACCTACTAAACACTCAACAAACAAATGAGAAACATGTATATGAAAGTAATATCAATATACAACATATACCAACAACTACTATATGTCAATATAGAAAATGTAACAAAAGCAACAAATCCAACCATCAGACAACTATCATTTAATAAGTCCATAGCCAAATCAATACACTTTCACTTTCGTTAATATTCATTGAATTGGTTTTCAATTTAATCACATTTGATTAATTTACATTGGATTTTCCTAACATTTATTTATTCAATATTCAATTAGTTTACATTCACTAGTTTACATTCAAGTTAGTTTACTTCCAAATTAAAAATCAAATTCAATTCTATTTAGATTTACTTCACTTCCAATTCAGATTAGCTTATTTTACTCTCAATTTCATTAATTCAATTCCATTACACTTAATGAATTTCTATACAATCAACTAACATCCATCTAACAACCAATGCATAACCAACATTACCAAATTAATATACTTTGCTTACATTCAATTTGGTTTAACACATTTAATTAGCTTTAAATGAATTAACACTTACATTCATTATTCCTTACCAATTTATTTACATTTGATTGATTAACATTCAATTCACATTTCATTCACTAATTTATTTCATTAGTCTAATTCAATTCACTTGTTAATTCAATTGCTAATTCATTTTACATTTCAAGTTGAATTTCATTTATTAACTCAAGTTCATATTCATCACTTCATTTTATTAATTTTCTTTGATACCAAAATCAACTTCATTTACATTTACTTTCACTTATACAACTTAAGTTCACTACTCAAATTCAGATTTTATTTTGCTTAACAAAATTGTTTAACCATTTTAACAATTGGTTTTACTTACTTTTTCTCAATTTTATAAGTTATACAACTTATTATTTAAACTTCCAAATTCGTATTATAATCACTTATCTTTAAGTTGAATTTCCATTTCAATAATATATCTAATATAATTCAAATCAAATTCACTTTATTTAACTTTCCTTTAGTTAAATTTCAAATATTATATTTATTATGCTACTCGAATTTATTTAACTTTACCAAAGCTAAAATCTTTATTTCATATTATAAGTCCAAAACTCATTTTACTTATATTTATCAATTTCAACTTGGATTTTAAATTCAAATTTGTTTATCAAAACAAAACTTCAATTTCAATTTACTATTGGTAGCAAATCAATCACACAGAAACTCGAAAATGATACTGGTGATGTTGCAGTCATCACCCTTATTATTTCCCCGTAACAATAGTGAATTCAGTGCTTTTATTCTTTTTTTCTAAAAAAAATTCTTCTATTTATAATCACATTTATAAATCTTTTACTTATATAACTTCACTATTTTACTTCACTTATAAAACTCTTTTACAATTGTTGTATTTAATTTAGTTTATTCAAACAACTTTCATTAATTTATACATATTTACATTTTCAAAACAACCAAACAATTAATTTACATGCTTTAATAATTTCAAAAAATTATTTCTTTTATATATAAAATATAATCGAGGTAAAATTATTTCATCTACCCAATTTAAAATGATACTATGTTGACTTGCCTCGTTTAAGTGTTTGGAAATCCCTATCAATAACATGGCGTCGCACATACCGACTAGAATTCACAAACAACTCAACGGATAAGCAAACACAATATAAAATTTTTTATATTCACTAACAAATACGCGCTCATATATATTACACTCAAACTCAATCAAGGGTGCTACGGTCTCTATCTATACTGAGTACATATCAAAGCTTAGGAATATACAAAATCTAAGCTCTGATACCACATGTGACGTATAGCAAATCCATACCATTTGAATTGACAATAAACAACACATGTCCGACCCAAAAAGCACAGACTGACGGAAAGTCAAAAGAAAGAAAAGAAGATAGAAGAAAAGAAGATAAGAAAGAGAGAAGATAGAACCAAACAGAACAATAGAGAATCTCACATCGCAGAGGAAAACATATAATATCATAATCAATGATCTTTACAAAACAGAAACTGTATATACATACATCAATTATAATTCAACAATCAAACAATAGTTATCAACCTGGACAGCTATAATAACTTGTTCTCACAAATACTGATAATATAAACAACTAAGCAACAATGCAACGGATAATCAAGCAAAACATGTATGTGTATACGGAATGGATATCTCCAGCTCTCCCGCTGAAGCTCCAAAAGTACCAATCTAAACCTCTAAATCACTCAGTCCGACTCAAGCATTGAAAGGGAAGAACGCCCAGATCAGTCTAATAAACCAGCGTGAGAAACACACTCAACTGAATTTATTAAATTATCAAACTTTTCCTTTATCAAAACAAATGTATCTCGTAAGACAAGCCCACACATAAACATGGACATGTTTTTACCTTACGATAACTAAAACATTTATTTCAAATTCATATTATATTATACTAGTGTCTAGTATACAAATAATATTAATCATAGCCGAAATTGTTACATTGATTAGATTCCAACATATAGCCAAATTAGGTAATACAATCAAAACGGCAGGTACGTAGTGGAGTTTGGATTTCCATATAAATGACCAATTGAAGGGACTACCTTCCGAAGGGGTACACCTCTAGATGGATATCCCGAGGTACAAAACATCTTCCCTTTACCAACACAAGATCGGCCCACCTCTATAACTAGATGGTACCGAATATGTCATCCTCTGATCATTACCGACCTTTACCGGGGGCCCTCTAAGCATACAAACCACAATTATCAGATACACGACGTCATAGCATGTAAAGATATATCTAGAAGAGGATGATCATATCCTACTTGGGAATGACCCACTTAGCCCTGCTGCATCTAACCATGTTTCGATCATTTCCGATTGATGAGGCTAGAGATAACGATTACCTTTCACAATCACAATATATGACGATCCAGAATTTCTGGTATTTGAAATTGAAATATTTAATTGATTTAAATATTTAAAGGATAGTTTTTAACTTGAATTTCAAATATCGCTGTTTATTTGATAATTTAAATATTAAATTTAATGATTCGATTAGGAAAATGTTGAATCTGCAATTCTTAGCTGGTTAAAAATATTTTAAATGCTTAGAAAATTCATATTGGTCATTCTTAGGTAATAGTAACTTTTAACATTGAATTTGAAAGTGTTTGGTTCATTTTTAAAAATATATAGTTTAAATTGAATTTGAAAATAGCCTTTCGAGGCATAGTCTTGGAATTCAACGAAACTAGTTCCATTGGATCCATAATAGTGTATTATTATCGGATTTCAAATTTCGTAGTGTTTGGAGTGATCGTTTGGCCATACGGTAGATAAACGCACTGAAAATTAAATCAAAAATTCAATTTTATAACTGGGTTCAGAAAGCTATCTTCTCCATGCGATCGAATTAGGACTCAAAACCTTTTCCATTGTGTTCGAAATAGGGGTTTAACGTTATGAACGCCTAGCGGCATTCCTCATTAGGGGTTCGAAATTTTAGTGTACGTATATTGGGACTATTTGAATTTGAATTTAAATTGAATATATATATATTTACTTTTAAATAGGAAAATTTAACACGTTTTCCTTAACGAACATATGTTTCCCTTCCTCTAACATTTTTGTATAGATGTCCCCTTTTTTCTTTCATTTCAACCGAGTATTTTGAAAATTTAAAATAAAAAAGAACGAACGAACAAATATTCCGTTCAAATCTCTCTTGTTCTCTTGGCTTAACTTGAAATAAAATCAAATAAGAACACTTCATATTTCAATTCGATTCAAAAGTAAATCATGGCCGAAACCTAGTTCGGCATAGCAATCGATTCGAACTTGTTTGATTCGAAATAGGAAGCAAATCGCGTGGTCGAAGACGAAGCAAGCGACTCATGGAGATTGAGCCACGATCTGATGGGCGATTCGCGATTTGAAGGGCGAGGTGAGCTCGAGCACATTGTCGGCGAGGTCGTGGAGTCGCGATGTGTTCGTTGGGTTAGGGAGCAAGGACGGGGCATCGAGGCCTGGCGATCGATCGAGGCAGAGGCATGGCAGTGGTCGCGTACGATAGGGGAGGTCGCATGCGATGGAGCAGTGAAGGCGACGCCTAGGGTTCGAGCGAGACTTTAGGGAAGCAGCCGACATGGGTATGGGGCGTCGGCGTTTGGTTTGAAATCGTGTCCAATGTTGCTATCAGGTATAGATTTTTATATGTATTCATATAATAAGAAAAAGTTGATTTCTACAGTAAGGTATAATTCTATAAATTGATATACATTTAGTTAGATTGTTAATTTTTTTTTAAATTAAGGATTGGAGAGTTAAAAAGAAAATTTGTTTAAAACTAAAATATTAGTTAATTAAACTTAAATGAAATTGACTGTTCGATCATTTCAAATATTAATAAACTGTATAAAAATTTATACAAGGTCTAAAATCAGGAAGAAACAAGCTGGTTTGGATCGGATTGCAAGTTAAGAAGTCAACGGTGAGTTAATCTCACTCATCTGGGTTTTATTTAAATTTAAATAGTTAAATTTAAAATTGTTGATTGTGTGCTTGAATGATAAACTATTATCAGTTATATTGGATTAGACCCTACGCGCTGCATAATAGCGGATGATATTATATTAAACCCATATACAGCGATATTCCACCTCGAAGTGGAATTGGTATTATATATGTATTTGGAGTGATTGATTTCCCTCATTATATAGCGAATGAGACACTATGCGCTGCATAATAGCGGAGGATGTTATATAAACCCATATACCGTGAAATTCCACCCTGAAGTGGAATTGTTATTTTATATTGTGCAAACATCTATGCATGCAGGAAAACAGGTTGGAGGTATCTAACTGGATTCCTCAAAATCATTTAGATTGTTTAATATTCTATGATATTGTTTGTGTGATAATCTATGATAGATTCCATTGGTAATTGGAAATAATGGATGTTATATTTGATTTAATATATTTAGATATGCCAAATGAATAGATTGGATTTTTTTGAAATGAAATAAAAGAGAGAATTTTAAAGTAAAATAATTTTAGAGAATTTGAATAAATTAGAGAATAAATTGGAGAAAGAATAAAAGTTGATTGTTAAATTCTAATAAATAAATTCCGAGTATGGGATAAAAAGGAAATAATGAATTTTAAAGCATAAGTGAAATTATTCAAAAGCGATAAAGAGTTTATTTAAGGAAAAAATTCAAGTTTTAAATTTATTGGAAAGAATAAAAAAATTGTATGAAATTGGAATTTTCTAATTAAAAGATTTTCAATCATAATTAAGAAGTAAAAATAAGAAATTAATAGGTTTTGGATTAAATTAAGAAGTAAAGGAATTTACTTCAAAATGAAGTAATTTTGAAAATTGATTTGGAAATTGATTTAGTATTTGAAACTGTGTTATGAAAGAAGGATGAGACTATGGAATTTGTAAACTGGATTTATAAAGTGAAATGGATATCAATAGATATTTGAAAGTATAAATTCATGGTAGGAATTTATAAAGGAATGTGAATTTGTTTTAAAAATAAACAGTGGTTTATTTTTTAAAGGTATGGAAATGGGAAGTGTATTTCCCTGGAAAGCCATGTATATTTTAAAAGGAGATTTTTTTTAATAAGTTAACAAATTTAAAATTTTGTTATAAAGTAATGTTTTAGAATATTTATTATTTTTAAATGTTTTAAATTATAAAGTAAATATTTTTCAAATTTATTTTAGTAGTAAGTATTTAAAGGTTAATTGGTATTATGTTTTAAAAAAGATAATTATAAATATTTATATTTTATAAAATAGTTTTATTTTAAAAGATAGTTTGGTTAAAGTTATATTTTAAAACTTGTATAGAATTTTGTAACTCTTATTTCAAATTTAGTTTGAATTTACTTTTATTTTAAAAAAAATAGTTTTATGTTTGTAAAGTAATTTATTTTAAATATTCTTAAAGTATATTTTTTGAAAAAGTGTTTAAGTAGTTTTTAATTTAAATGTTTTAAAGTATATTTTAAAACAAAGTGTTTTAAATTATTTTAAATCTAAAGTATTTGTACTTGGTGATTTCAGTGGAAATAGAAAATATTTGAGAAATTTATTCCGTGAGAGGAAGATGCTTTGAAACTGTTTTCAAAGGATTGAAAAAGAGGAAATATGTCTTGCAAAGATATTTTGAGGATTATAAATAATTTGGGAGAAATTATTATGGCTTGATGATTTCTTGTGAATGTTGTTTGATAGTTAAATAACTGACTAGCAATATTGGCCAATACACTGATTGTTTCGAAGAGACCGGGATCGGGATTTATTTTCCAAAAACCACTTCGATCCGGTTTGAAAGTTTTCATGAGGAAGACAAGAGCTGGGAGTCGAGGGTAGTCAGTGAAGTGCAAGGGCTAATCGCTACTAATCCTGAAGGTGATTCCAAAATGGATGTAGTAGGAGTAGTGCCTTCGGTTACGTTCGAACCCGGGACGGACTTGTATGGATGAAAGCTTTCAGAAAATTGTCAGGTGGACGGTGAGCATTCTAAGTGATATGTTCTTAAAAGGTAACGCTTAGTCTTGAGCCTCATCAATCGGGAATGACTGAAAATCAGGGGTTATGCAGCAAGGCTAAGTGGGTAGCGCCTATTAGGGTAAGGTCATCCCTGTCTAGATGTCCCTTTTATTTCGGCTGTGTGGTGCGGTTGCTGATCCTAACCGTGGGGTGATCTTACTCGGATTATCCAGTAAGGGGTGGTCCTGGTCTTGTGTTGCAGGGGATCGGGAGGGATCCTTGGTACAGTGATCTCGGCCACGTACCGTGACAGGTGGTACCCCAATGCCTAGTCATTAGTTGGAAACTCGTTCTCCCTACGTGCCTTTACTGTTTTGTTTGTATACCTATTACCTGGAATTTAATAAATATAACAATTTCGGCTATTTGAATAAGATTTGTATATAGACACTATTATAATATCAGAGGATTTTATAAGAAATGTTATTAGCTATCGTAAGGTAAAAGCCTGACATGTTTATTTGTGGCGTGGTCTTATGAGATGCTTTTGATTTTCAAAGGATTTTGAAAACTTTAATAATCCAATTAAGTGTGTTTTCTCACACGGTAATCCAGACTGACTCGGGTGTTATTTAACTATAATGCTCGGGTCAGACCGAGTATTATAGAGTATAGATTCTGGATGGACTACCGTGGAGCTCAGGAGACGAGCTGGATGGCGAGACATATTCGGCGTATTTGATGTATATTCCGCTGTGTATTCAGATTTGTAAGGATCTGAGTCTGTTGTTGATTGTATTGAACATTGATGTTGTATTCTGATGATATATGTGTAAAACAGATATATATTTTTCTTTTGTCTAAAGATCTGTTATTTTCTATTATATTTTATTCCGCTGCGTTGGTAAGATTCTGTGTTATTTGTTTTTTCTTCTTCTATCTTCTTCATCTTTTTACCCTAATGGTTCGGTTTTTCGGGCGTCGAAAAATTGGATCGTTACATTTTGGTATCAGAGCGAGGTGAAGTGAGAACCTTGGCTCTGATGTGGATTACTCATTAAAATAGGGTCCGTAGTACTCTAGAATGAGTTTGAGAGTATTAATAGATATGAGCGTGTATTTGTCAGTGAATATAAAAAATTTATATTGTTTTGACTTATTGGTTGAGTGTTTATAGATTCTTCGATATATTGGACGCCATTTTATCGATAGGAATTTCTAAACTCCTAGACAAGATAAACCGACACGGTACTATTTTTAAGTAGGGTAAATGAAATAATTTTACCCAAAATATTTTTGTATGTAACGGAAATAATTTTCTATAAGTTATTATAGATATATATATATATATATATGGTTGCTGGGTTGTTAGGAGATGAAAATATTACATTATTATCATTGTTAAGTGAAGGTTGAATAAAGGATTAAAATTTAAGCAAAGGTTAAGGAATAAATTTATATAACAAAATAAAATTTATAAATGTGAATTACAAAAGTGATTCATAATTGAAATGGTATAAAATTCCAACGCAATGTTTGAATATAAATTGAAAGAATTTGGAATTTGGAATTTTGGGGAAAGTTTAAATTCCATTGAGTTTGAAAATAATTTTCAAAGGTTTTGGGAGGAACAATGGTGATATTATTTGAGAAACATTTTTAAATTGGATATGAAATCTGGTGAGATTTAGAATTCAAAAATATTTGAAAATGTTTTGGAGAGATAAAAGCATTTAACTCTTTTCGGTTGCTGGAAAATAACTTCAGTGATGACTACAGCATCATCGATGCTCATTTTCGAGTTTCCAAGAGTGGAATTGCTACCCGAATGATTTAATTTGGAGTTTTTTGCAAAACTGGATTGGTTTTTAAAAAAATTCAAGAAATAATTGGATATGCAATTGAATTATGGATTTCAAAAATGGTTTTTGAAATGTTGAAGTTTTGGTTTGGTAAACCTTTTGATTTTAAAGTTCAAAGGATAATTTGATCTAAAGGATTTTGGATATAATTGATTTCAAAGATGATTTTGAAATATTGAATAATTTTTTTTTTAAACTCTGGAATCTTATTTAAAATGTTTATGAAATTTAAATAAGTTGGAAACTTAAGGAAATTTATAAACTTGAATGGAAATGGAATGTAATTGAATCCAATAAATAAACGTAAAAAATTATTTTATTGGAAGTAAATTTATGGGAGAACAAATTTATTTAAATTTGTAAGTAAATGAAGTAGAATCAAAGTTGAATAATGGAATCAATTTAGATTGTGTCAAGAAAAGTGAATTGTAGATTTGTTCGAAGGAACTAAAAGAAATAAAAGTTAGAAATAAACCTTTTATTGAAATTTTTGGAATTAGATTCAACTTGAAAAGGATCAAGTAAAGGTAAGTGTGACTAGAGAATAAAGTAAGAAAGATAAGCCAATTATAGAAGGTTGGTAAATGGAATGGAAATAAAATTATGGATAGACAAATGAATTTGCATTTGTACGACAATAGGATTGAAACTGAATATTGGTAATTAATTTGAACTGTGTGTAATGGAAGTTAGTCAAGTTTTGACTAAATAAAATAAAGGACTGAAGTAAAATTGGCGAGTAAACGAATTGGTTCAAGAAGGTAAGCAGATAAATTGGAATTGTATATTGGATAATATTTAATTTAAAATGTGTAAAATAAAGTGAAGTTATGAAATTAATTCGAAGTAGGCTAAAATTATAAAGTTTGGGAATAAGAAATTGTTTGAGATTTAAAATAAATTAGTAAGTGGAACTAATTTAAAATAATGGTATGAACCAGATATGAATGGAAGATAGTTGATAAAATTAAATATTCAGAGTTTGAAAATGAATTGAATTCAAGTGGAATTGGAAAGGAAAATCTGGAATGAAATTTGGAAATAGTATTGAGATTTGAGATAAAGTAGTAAATTGAAGCAAATTGAATCTATTTGGAATTAGAATCCAAATTGATTAAATATAGATAAAAACCAAGTGATAAAGTGAAGTTGAAAGATTTATTTATAGTAGACTAAAAATAATTTAAAGATGGAAATAAATCCATTGGGATTTAAGTAAATTAGTAGTGAGACTAATTAAAGAAATAATTAATTGAATATGGCTTGAGATGAAGGTAAATTGAATTCATATGGATATGGATTTAGGAGATCCAGTTTAAAAATAAGTGGATATAAAGGCTAAAGTGGTGAAGTGAATGTAATAATATAAAAATATATAAGTTGCTTATACTAAAGTTAAGAAATGTGGTGAAGTTCTTAAGTAAATTTGGTATTGGAATTATACTAAGTAATATGGAAACGGAGATTAAGTAAGGTTGTGAAATGGATGATTGTGGATAAGTGAATAGAAATCAAAATAATGTGAATATAAGAGAGTTGATATAGCTAAAAATTAATTGGGGCTAAATACGTAAGATGTGCGTATATTATTTTATTCGCGTAGTGGTTTGATACGGATTCGAGCATAGAATTTCGAGGTGGCCATACCGATCCGAATTGGGATTTTTCACTCGATTTTCGACGGTGAATTGTGGATATGGATTTTTGGTAGATTCTGGAAATTCTCCATCATAGTTTGAGGCTATGCAAGGAGAATGACAGTTTCAGATCAAAAAACCAGATCTAAGTCCACACTAGGAAGTCGGGTGGACAATACTAGTTTGGAAGTGGAGTTGTGTGATCAAGCGAGCGATCAAATTGGGTATTGCATACGGAGGATATATGTGCATCGTACAGATGGGAATGAAATAGATATGAAACTTATGAAAAGAAATATATAAAATGATTTTGGGATTCTGTGATTGGATATTATGGCTAAGTAGGATATACAGGTGTTTTAAAGGCAAGGGATAAATTGGGATTTTTGATTTTTGAAGATAAATTAAAATTTGCTCGGCAAAGATATGTATTTAAATTTCTGTATGAAATTTGATGGCTTTCTGGTCTAGCCACTTGGCATTTTTGTTTTCTTTTGAGATATGGGGTCGTAGAGGCATTTTGTAGTTGTACCGAGCTAGCCGCGCAATGGAGGCGTTGGCGAAATTTTTCAAAAATTTCGGGAGTTAGAAAAATTTTGAGAAATTTTTTCTTGATTATTTAAAATTTGGTTTTAAATTTAAATTTGAATGGTTGGGTAAGTGATTTTATTTGGAAACTTTGGGAAGACGTTTGGAAAGTTAGTGGAGGGTGAGAGTGTCTTTATTAAAAGATTGTTTTGGGTGGTGTTAAAAATTATTGGTTTTAGGATTTTTAGTTAGCGGGTTAAGGATCATTCCTCTTAACTTGTAATTTCGGGGACGAAATTCTTTTAAGGGGGGAGGAATGTAACGGCCCGGAATTTCTGGTCATATCAGTATAGATTTTTACATGTATTCATATAATAAGCAAAAGTTGATTTCTACAGTAAGGTATAATTCTTTAAATTGATATACATTTAGTTAGATGGTTAATTTTTTTTAAATTGAGGATTAGTAGGTTAAAAAGAAAATTTGTTTAAAACTAAAATATTAGTTAATTAAATTTCAATGAAATTGATTGTTCGATCATTTCAAATATTAATAAACTGTATAAATATTTTTACAAGGTCTAAAATTAAGAAGAAACAAGCTGGTTTGAATCAGGTTGAAAATTAAGAAGTCAAAGGCAAGTTAATCTCACCCATCTGGGTTTTATTTAAATTTAAATAGTTAAATTTAAAATTGTTGATTGTGTGCTTGAATGATAAATTATTCGGTTATATTGGATTAGACCCTATGCGCCGCATAATAGCGGATGATATTATATTAAACCCATATATTGCGATATTCCACCTCGAAGTGGAATTGGTATTATATATGTATTTGGAGTGATTGATTTCCCACATTATACAGCGGATAAGACCCTATGCGCCGCGTAATAGTGGAGGATATTATATAAACCCTTATACCGCGATGTTCCACCTCGAAGTGGAATTAGAATTTTATATTGTGCTAACATCTGTGGATGCAGGGAAACAGGTTGGAGGGATCCAACTGGATTCCACAAAATCATTTAGATTGTTTAATATTCTATGATATTTGTGTGATAATCTGTGATAGATTACATTAATAATTGGAAATAATGGATGTTATGTTTGATTTAATATATTTGGATATGCCAAATTAATAGATTGGATTTTGTTTGAAATGAAATAAAAGAGAGAATTTTAAAGTAAAATAATTTTAGAGAATTTGAATAAATTAGAGAATAAATTAGAGAAAGAATAATAGTTGATCCTTAAATTCTAATAAATAAATTCCGAGTATGGGAAGGAGATTTTGAATAAAAAGGAAATAATGAATTTTAAAGCTTAAGTGAAATTATTTAAAGGGATAAAGAGTTTATTTGAAAAAAAAAATTCAAGGTTTAAATTTATTGGAAAGAATAAAAAAATTTGTATGAAATTGGAATTTTCTAATTAAAAGATTTTAAATCATAATTAAGAAGTAAAAATATGAAATTAATTGGTTTTGGATTAAATTAAGAAGTAAAAGAATTTACTTCAAAATGAAGTAATATTGAAAATCAATTTTGAAATTGATTTAGTATTTTAAATTGATTTAGTATTTGAAATTGTGTTATGAAAGAAGGATAAGACTATGGAATTTATAAATTGGGTTTATAAAGTGAAATGGATATCAGTAGATATTTGGAAGTATAAATTCACGATATGAATTTATAAAGGAAAGTGAATTTGTTTTAAAACTAAACAGTGGTTTATTTCTTTTAAAGGTATGGAAATGGGAAGTGTATTTCCCTGGAAAGCCAAGTATATTATAAAAGGATATTTTTTTTAATAAGTTAAAGACTTTAAAATTTTGTTTTAAAGTAATGTTTTAGAATATTTATTATTTTTAAATATTTAAATTTTAAAGTAAATATTTTTTCAAATTTATTTTAGTAGTAATTATTTAAAGGTTAATTGGTATTATATTTTAAAAAGATAATTATTAATATTTATATTTTATAAAATAATTTTATTTTGAAAGATGGTTTGGTTAAAGCTATATTTTAAAACTTGTATAGAATTTTGTAACTCTTATTTTAAATTTTATTTGGATTAACATTTATTTTAAAAAAATAGTTTTATGTTTATAAAGTAATTTATTTTAAATATTCTTAAAGTATATTTTTTGAGTAAAGTGTTTAAGTAGTTTTTAATTTAAATGTTTTAAAGTATATTTCAAAACAAAGTTATTTAATTTATGTTAAATTTAAAGTATTTGTACTTGGCGATTTCAGTGGAAATAGAAAATATTTGGGAATTTATACCGTGAGAGGAAGATAGTTTGAAACTGTTTTCAAAGGATTGAAAAAGAGGAAATATGTCTTGCAAAGATATTTTGAGGATTATAAATAATTTGGGAGAAATTATTATAGCTTGATGATTGTTTGTGAATGTTGTTTGATAGTTAAATAATCGACTATCAATATTGGCTAATGCACCGATCGTTTTGAAGAGACCGGGATCGGGATTTATTTCTCGAAAACCACTTCGATCCGGTTTGAACGTTTTCGTGAGGAAGACAAGAGCTGGGAGTCGAAGGTGGTCAGTGAAGTGCTAGGGCTAATCGCTACTAATTCTTAGGGTGGTTCCAAAATGGATGTAGTAGGATTAGTGTCTTCGGTTCCGTTCGAACCTGGGACAGACTGGTATGGATGTATGCTTTCAGAACATCGTTAGGTGGACGGTGAGCATTCTAAGTGATATGTTCTAAAAAGTTAACGCTTAGCTCGAGCCTCATTAACCGGGAATGACTGAAAATCAGGGGTTATGCAGCAAGGCTAAATGGGTAGCGCCCATTAGGGTAAGGTCATCCCTGTCCAGATTCCTTTTATTTCGGCTGTGTGGAGCGGTTGCTGATCCCAACCGTGTGGTGATCTTACTCGGGATTATCCAGTAAGAGGTAGTCCCGGTCTTGTGTTGTAGGAGATCGGGAGGGATCCTCGTTACGGTGATCTAGGCCACGTACTGTGACAGGTGGTACCCCAGTGCCTAGTCATTAGTTGGAAACTATTCTCCCTACGTGCCTTTACGATTTTGTTTGTATACCTATTAGCTGGAATTTAATAAATGTAACAATTTCGGCTATTTGAATAAGTATTTTTATATAGACACTATTATAATATCAGAGGATTTTATAAGAAATGTTTTAGCTATCGTAAGGTAAAAACCCGACATGTTTATTTGTGGCGTGGTCTTACAAGATGCTTTTGATTTTCAATGGATTTTGAAAACTTTAATAATCCAATTGGGTGTGTTTTCTCACGCTGGTATTCCAGACTGACTCGGACGTTATTTAACTATAATGCTCTGGTCAAACCGAGTATTGTAGAGTATAGATTCCGGATGGACTACCGTGGAGCTTAGGAGACGAGCTGGATGGAGAGACGTATTCGGCGTATTTGATGTATATTCCGCCGTGCATTCAGATTTGGAAGGATGGGATATTATAACCGTCCTGAGTGTGTCGTTGATTGTATTGAACTCTGATGTTGTATTATGATGATATATGTATAAAACAGATATATTTTTCTTTTGTGTAAAGGTCTGTTATTTTCTATTATATTTTATTCCGCTGCGATGGCAAGATTATGTGTTGTTTGTTTTCTCTTCTTCTATCTTCTTCTTCTTTTTACCCTAATGGTTCGGCTTTTCGGGCATTGGAAAATCGGGTATTTACGCAATAACATCACTTTGAATGCCACATGGCCATTTTCGTTGACTACTAATTGCCTTCCACAAAAATACAACCCTTAAGCTCATACATCTCAAGGAGGGTGTTAAGCTAAGAGAAGTTGACTTCTCCGCCACCACTGATGCACGTTTGTAAAAACCAATGTATGTAATGTTTAGAAATGCAATGTCAGACAAACATCCATACAAATTATCCAGGAACAGGACAAACTGAAGGTACTTTCCTACCACATCCTGTCGGAAAATCCCTAGGATTAGTAGCAAATAGTCCTCGCATTGGATATTTCATAATGAAGAGACCGTTGCTACTATATGATCGTTAGGGATTTTAACCCCAAACGATCAACAAGCAGTCCTCCACTATAAAACTCCAAAAATATCAATATCATCATAACCTGCACAAATCGAACACATATATGGTCCGAAGTGGTTTTCAGACAAATCTGATCTCGGTCTCTTTGCACCAACAACGCAAAAGCGTTTCTCAACATCATATAGAAACTAAGTCTAACAGACTTATCACATCTCCAGCTTTCAACTTACTATCCTTCAGGCCAAGAAGGAAGCTCGATGGATTGGAGTAATACTGCGCACTACACAAATCAACATCCTCAACACAAATGGAAATCAAGCCTACACAAGAGGCAACGTACTAAGTGTACGACTAAATAGTTCCCACATCAAATTGAGGTACTAAAATTTGGCCAAATTTGATAGTCGATTATTTAACTATCAAAGCAAACAAACAAATATTTAGCACCATATACAATCACTAGGCCCTTTTACTTAATCTTCTATCAATTAAATCAATTGCCAAATATTTACGTCAAATTATCTTCAAAAAGATATAATCTCAAACCATTTCAACTTCTATATTGGAAAACATTTCCGTATACTTATTTAATAATAAGTAATTCACAAATCAATTTATTTTCATCACTTAGAAAATATCAAATATACTTAAATCGGGATTAAGTATATATTTATTCTTTTGAGGAAAATATTTTCTTAAACACATTTATTTGGGTCAAAATGAATGTTGCGTAAAACACCGTTACGACAACCCAAAATCACCAATATAGGGATTCAAAAATAAGATAGATATATAAATCCCATATACTATACAAAACATTTCGTTTCGAAAATCATTTACTATAACAACAGTGTTATAGTCCATCATTTCCTTGTTTCTCGAAAACGTCTATTTCAACAACGAATGTTGAAATTTATGGTTTCAGTACTCAACACATTTTAAAACATCTTCAAATCATTTACTTAATTTAATAATATCACTTTCCAATACTTGATTTAATATATTATTATTCACTGTCCAAAATCGTGAATATGCTTTATTTACCAAATCCAATATTTCTACCCATTTATGAAAGGATAATCCACTGTCCAAAATCATGGATATAAATCGTTTATCCAAATCAAAACTTCTACACATTTATTAAAGAATTATCCACTGTCCAAAATCGTGAATATAGTTCTTTTACCAAATCATTGCTTCTATATATTCTTTAAAGGATTATCCACTATCCAAAATCGTGGATATATCTCCTTTAATTAGCTATAATAATTAATTTATCAAAATAAGTCGATTTCGGATTAATAAAACAATGTTTATAAATTTCATTCATATTTTATAAAACTTTAATACACAAAATTCCTTTATTAACCAATTCCATATATAACTCAATTATATACCAAAAATCCAAATTATAAGTTAATTACTTATGAATCATCTATTTACAGATTCATTTATTTTACAACTTCACAAGTTCATAAGTCTATACATCTTATTTACTTATAAAATCCATTTACAACCTCATTTTAACACTTGCAAAATTATTTTATAATCCCATCATTTTGATTTCTAAAAACTTCAATTTTATAAACCTTATATATAAACCATTTATAATAAATCAAAAATCTCAGTTTATACTAATTCAAAAAATAGTTAACTTCCTATTTCAAAAATCATATTCTTATTATATTTCCCAAAAATCATTATTTTTATAACAATAAAAATTATAAAATTTATTTATTTAAAATAAATTAATTCCCTTAACAGTTCAAAATTCAATAAAACGTATGTTTCCAAAATCACTTTGAAAATCCTTTTTCAATTTAAAAATCATCACTTTAATATTTTTAAAATTCCAAAATAGGCCCAATGCTGCAACAACACGAAATACATCAATCACGGCATTCGAAACATCATATATCATATGATAATAGAATATATCACAATATCTGTAAATAAATCAATACTGGCGAGGAATCCAGTTGGATCCCTCCAACCTGTCATCTGCAACAAATATACATATTAGAATATGTGCGCAATGTCCGCTTCGAGGCAGACGCGCGTACGAATGGTCATCCGCTCATACATGGGAATATATAGGATCATCTGCTCCACTAGGTAGGTATATATCCAAATATCAATCAATATATAGATAATATATCATATATCATCCAAACAGTCATCAACCATCATAAATAACATTTATTCTCACTTATATAAAAATATCAGTGAGGCAGAAATAGTGAGGTGTACTCACATTGCTTGTAGTCGTCGCGATAGCGATTTATTCCGATTAAAATTAAACAAGCGTTTAATTTCAACCCAAATTTTAGTTATCTCAAATAAATCCCAATCTAGCTCCATAATGTAGAGCTCATCAATATGATTCCAACGTAATTCGTTTCGTACGAAACGGAACTCCTATGAATAAGTTATAACATTTTTGATATCACACGAATCATTATATAAATTAATTAACATTATATTTTTATTTTCAAACCCTTGCATCAAATCTGGCCGTACGTTTTGAAAGATGAAATCATGGCCACACGCATATGCTTCTCCTTCTCGTTCGACAGTAGATCGAAGAAACCCAACGCCGCCCCTTTGCTTGAATTAACGCGATCCACTACGCTCGTCTACACCACGATCAGAAAGCACCGCTTCAAAGCCCTAACTTCCCCTCATGTTTGATCGAAGGCCGCTTGAGCTCGGTCCCACCATCTCAGTGGAAAACTCGTGCAAACGACGAACGAACACGGCCTGATTCCTCCCTGTATTTTGCGTTTTGCGACAACCATCCATATAGATATGAAGATCTCACGAAGCTCTTCAATTTTTCTTTAGAAAGTTTTCAATAATATTGAATGGGTTGGAAGAAAATAAGGAGAAAAGAATTGACAATTCTTGGCCATTAAACGTAAATGGTGGCTAGAAACCCTAGCTGAATTAGGTTTTACAAAAATGAAGAAAACAGATCCTTTTATAGAAAATTTGACGACACTATTCATCCAAAAATATTTCAAACTTGAAATGGAGCATGCCGCCTAGCGTTTATAATATTTTACCCCTATTTCGAACACAATGGAATATAAATCGGAAGCCAATTCAATCATATTTGGAAGATAGGTTTTCAAATCAACTTATTTAAATTTAAAATTCACATAAATAGATTTCTACGCGCTTTACCTTGCCCCGGACAAACTGTAAATCCAATTGGCATGAAATTTGAAATCTTACACTAATATAACATTACGGATCCAATGAAACTAGTTTCATCGAAATCCAAGACTGTATGAAAAATGTCTATTTTCACTCGTCAATTAAATATTAAAATATTCAATTTTTACAAATTAACTTTTAAATCGATTTTAAAAGTTCTCTAACATCATTCTAATTCAAATAGAAATTAAATACAACTTTATAAATCATTTTTATTCACATTAAATTCAAATCTCAATTATTTACACAATTTCAAATATTAAATTAACAATTTAATTATCCAGTTAAATCCTTATTTTTCAAATATAAGTTATCCAGCTTATAAAATTAACTTGCGAATATTTAAAATCAAATAAATATACGAATTTCAAATGACAGAAATTTTGGGTCGTTACAGTAGGAGCACCTCCAATGGGAGTCTCCAGCATGATCCTATCATGAGTTTCATGCAATTTATTGTATATGCTGGGAATGGCGGGCTGGATAAGGGATCAACTTGTTGCTGGTGGGTCTACCGAGCTAAAGTTCATGGTTGTTTGAGCATCCATCCTAGCCCTGAGCTTATTCACGTCACGAGCAATATATCCAATACTAGTCAAACCATTTATCGTGCTGAATGAAATATCATTGATCAACCCTAGGATGGGACATATAATGCTAGCCTCGCCTTATCCATTGGTGTTGTGACATTTGGCATTGTCACCTTTAGTCCTACTGTATTTTTGCATGGTGTGAATGTGGGTAAGGAGTTTATAGAAAATAAAAATGAAGAGAAATGAGAACTTTTAGGGAAGACCTTCCTTGTAGTGCCAAGATTGTTGACTACAAATTCAGCCAATCTTGGAATTATAGCTGAGAATTGATATTAGTGAAGGTCGCACACCAATGCCTTGATTTGAAAATGAAAATTGAGGAGATAAATATGCAATAAGTAAAGAGACATAAGATTTAGAGTAGTTCGATCGATGTTGATCTACATCCACTATGGATATTTTTTTACTATTCTGCTTCTCTAGTAATGCCGAGATTGCAAGAGAATAACAAGAAAATATGTGCTTGGCAGATTGAAATTGTTGTCCCGTCTTTGGCAAGGCCGTGACACCAAAAAGTTGACTGGAAATCAAGAACATTTCGTCCCAAAGATTGGTTATACACTGTTTCGCTATGGGTATCGATGAATTTTGTCCGAGTTCGGACCGAGCTATAATTGATATGACACGACGAGCAAAGCCGTAGAAGCCAGCGTTCCAAATTTCAAGTTTGTATGCTCAAGTTATGATCGACGCAAAGTTGAACATAGTTCTCGTTCGTATCCATCGTGTTAGTGCATTTGTATCCATCAAGCGTCCGCTATTCGTATCCACAGAACATACACTGTTTGTATCCATCGAGGTTGCCCACTTCGTATCAATTAGAGCTCACCCTATTTCGCATCCATCCGACCATCACCATATCGTATCCATCAACCTCGTGTCGTCTTATTCATATCGATCAACTTGGCACCGTTTTGATCAAGTCCATCCTAAAACAAGCCTTCGTCGTATCCATCAAATATGTTGATTCATATCTATGGAGTGCACTGCTTGGTATCCATAAATGGCTCGTGTTTCGTATCGATCCCCATCAACGAAATCGATACGAAACGCATCTGAATTATTGATATGAACAGAGCCACATACGTGGATGCGAGTCAATACTCAGGCCATCGATGTGAATTGGTCAGCAGTCATCGATACAAACAGGGCAATGACCATCGATGTGAACGAAGCAGTGGTTCGATGCGAACATGGCTAGATCTGGGTTGATACGATTGAAGCGCATACGTAAGAGAGACTCGGTCGATTCGGCATAAAGCATGGATCGATCCATGAAGTCAGCGCCACGTCACCATGCAGACACATGCTCGAATCGATACGAAGTGAGCGATACGAAAGGATCCATAAGAACCAAGCAGACTACCGAAAGACTCAAATTTGCATTGATCATAACTGGCAATCTATGGGTTCAAATGCTATAAAATTTTCACAGGAGCTTGCGTACAACCTAAAGAATGTCCCTGTCAAATTTTGACTCGATTGGATCAAATCTTGATCGATACGAATTCGTTCGTATCGATCACGGATCGAGTCGAAATCACCTGGGATCGATCGTGTGGGCTCACACATGTGCCATAAGAGGTCTCCCGAGATCTAAACGAGATATTTGTAGCCTATGCCTATAAATAGCATTCGAGGGTCTACAAAAAAGGACCTTTTGTTCTTCTACGTCCAGAGTCTGCTGGATTCGTCATTGTACTCGAATTTTGCTATTGTAATCAGTTGTAACTTGTCATAACCAACAAGTATACATCAATAAAATCATCAAATTCAAAGTGGACATAGGCCGAATTGCCGAACCACTACAAACTCTGTGTTCTTTATTGGTTTCTTCTTAATTTTCAGAGTGTTCTTCATTTTTAATTCTCTACATAATTATCATTTGTGATCTATGATTGTAAACGGGTGCTTTCATCGACAATTGGGTGTTTGTGTCCAATTTTCGTGCAAACATTTTGGTGCTTTCAGTGAGAAGGCTAGCATTCAAGAATTCTACTGCTTGGACTTCAAATTTGAAGTCATGAAAACTTAGATCTGGAAAACTATGATCAGGCAATCAGCAAGAAGATAAAGAACGAAGAGGAGTCATCATGAAGGGAGTCAAGAAGCCTCCTCAGGGGCTAATCAGACTTCATCTTTCATCACCAAGGATGAGATTGAGATGATGATGGGGGCCATGCATGAGGTTCTATTCAAAGGGCAAGAAGAGATAATGCAAAACATTCTTTGACGAATTGAGCAAGCGGGACCAACTGGAGCTATTAGAGTTCAGACCAACAAAGCAAGACCGGAAGGACCATACCTGGAACTAGATAGAGTGGGACCATCAGGAGAAGACCCTGAATTAGGAGGCACCGTCCAACATCATGTTGATCCAAGCTTAGGCAGGATACCGGCAGAGATTAGACTGCAAGGAGCTAGCAGAGGAGCGGATGCTCATCCAAAAGAGCTGATTCCAGCAAACCCTCGTGAACTCGGGGGGCAGGAAGGCAATGTACATGGATTACAACTTGGAGATAGTGATAGCTTGGTAGAAATGGTCAGACGAGCCATAAGAGACATATTAGTAAACAGAGATCTAGAAGATGTGAACAGGAGTCCTTTCTCTCTTGTGATTGGAATGGCTAGAAATCCACTAGAATTCAAACTACTAACATTAAAACGTATGATGACAGGACAGATCATGTAGTTCATCTGACCAGATGCATGAGGCATTTGGAGGTAATGGGGGCATCGGATGAGGTCATGGCTCGATGTTTCCCATTATATTTGACAGACATTACGGCACTATGGTTTAGGTAGTTAGAGAGCGGTTCCAGTGGAATATGGACCGAGTTGATTGAAAAATGTATGAGATGGTTTAGAGTTCATATTTCAAGGCCTAGAATGTGATGAGTTTGACAACATTGAAGTAGAAGGCAGGAAAATCTTTAAGAAGTTTTCTGGCATGACTCAACGCAGCGGTAGCATCAGTGGATCGACCAGATCCATCCATGGTTATGATGGCAGCTGTATCTAGAATAGCTGATGGCACAGGGTTCAAGAATTCGTTGACTAGAGATCCACCTATGGATCTGGGAGAGTTCTATCATGAAGCCGAAAAGTTTCTAGAATTGGAGGATGCTAATGCTGAAAGAGAGGAATGAGAAGGAATCGATGTTTATGCAGTCAAGGGCGAAAATCCTCCTGAAAAAGGTGTAGGAGCTGGCAAAAGGGAAACGAAAGGCTGAGGATAACGGTGATGGATCAATGTGGCCATGAAAGGAACCAAGATTCACCTCATATACGGAGCTGAACGAGACTTTGGAACGAATCTTCCAGGACACCAGGGGGAAGGTTCCTTATCGAAAGCTGATGAGAAGGGATCCGACCGGCAGTGAGAGAAGACGAGACAAGTATTGCTTATTCCAATAGCTGAGTGGCCATAGCATGAACAATTGCAGGCACTTGAAGGATGAGGTTGAAGGGCATATCTGGAATGGTCTGCTATCGCGGTATGTGAGAAGGGGAGCCATGACGGTGGAACAAGAATGACCACCGCCTGCACCAACTGGGGACGACTCAGGATCAAGGCGCCAGCTTATCTGATTGAAATAATGACCAATAAGTGGCGAACTCCATGCCGACATGATAAATTCCTTTACACATGTACAGGATCGTGAACGTTCCTCAAACATGCTCTGATACAACTATAAATTGCATCAACGTAGGTGTTTGCACTTTGACGTCCATGTTTTGCTTTTGTTTTCTATTTCTCATGTTTGGACTTGATTTTGTTTGACTTTTCTGTTGAAAGCCTTACTTTGAATGTAAATATGTTATTTGTGATTCTCTAATGGCTAAGCCACTTACACATGTAAAGGATCGCGAACGGTCCTCAAGCACGTTCTAGGATGGTGATAAACCACCATAATCAACAACTTAGAAACTCACTCGAACGTGAAATCTGACAATAATGATACTAAATCCCCCTCGGTCACACACAAATCGCCTCGAACGGCACTCGATCGTGAACGATCACAATTCGCCTCGTACGGCACTCGACCGCGAATGGTCACAATTCGTCTAGAACGACATCCGACCACGAACCGTCACAATTCGTCTAGAACGACACCCCGACCGCGAATGGTCACCATTCACCACAAACGGCACCCGACCTCGAACGGTCAACATTCGCCTCGAACGGCATCCGATCGGGAACGATCACCATTCATAGTCAGACAAGATTATCAATTTCTTTGCTGATCATTAATAGGATACGAACATCCAGCTTATAGAACTACAAAACACACCTTCCGTTCGCAAGGCATGTTTTGGGGAAAGTTTTATCCCATCTTTTGGCAAAGCCGTGACACCAAAAAGTTGACTGGAAATCAAGAACAGTTCGTCCCAAAGATTGGTTATACACTGTTACGCTATGGGTATCGATGAATTTTGTCCGAGACCGGATCGAGCTATAATTGATATGGCACGACGAACAAAGCCGTAGAAGCCAACATTTCAAATTTCAAGTTAATCCGAGTTTGTGTGCTCAAGATATGATCGATGCAAAATTGAATATAGTTCCCGTTCGTATCCATCGGGTTAGTGCATTTCGTATCCATCAAGCGTCCGCTATTCGTATCCACCGAACATACACTATTCGTATCCATCGAGGTTGCCCACTTTGTATCGATCAGAGCTCACCTACTTCGCATCCATCTGACTATCACCATTTCGTATCCATCAACCTCGTGTCGTCTTATTTGTATCACTCAACTTGGCACCGTCCTGATCGAGTCCATCCTAAAACAAGCCTTTGTTGTATCCATCAAATATGTTGATTCCTATCCATGGAGTGCACTGCTTGGTATCCATAAATGGTTCGCATTTCCTATCGATCCCCATCAACGAAATCGATACGAAACACATCTGAATTATTGATACGAACAAAGCCATATGCGTGGATGTGAGTCAATACTCGGGCCATCAATGTGAATTGGTCAGTAATCATCCATACAAACAGGGCAGTGACCATCGATGCAAACTAAGCAGTGGGTCGATGCAAACACGGCTAGATCTGGGTTTATACGAGTGAAGCGCATATGTAGCAGAGACTCGGTCGATTCGGAGTAAAGCATGGATCGAT
Organism: Allium cepa; assembly: GCA_030765085.1. Classification (NCBI taxonomy): domain Eukaryota; kingdom Viridiplantae; phylum Streptophyta; class Magnoliopsida; order Asparagales; family Amaryllidaceae; genus Allium; species Allium cepa. Next base: position 1,017,445,576 of record CM060945.1, read on the forward strand.
CCATGAACTCAGCGCCATGTCACCATGTAGACACTGCTCTGATTAATGCGAAGTGAGGGATACAGAAGGATCGATACGAACCAAACAGACTACCGAAAGACTCAAATTTGCATCGATCATAACTTGCAATCTACGAGTTCAAATGCTATGAAATTTTCACAGGAGCTTGCGTACAACCAAAAGAATGTCCATGCCAAATTTCGACTCGATTGGATCAAAACTTGATCAAAATGAAATTCGTACATAATGATCACGGATCGAATCGAAATCACCTGGGCTCGATCGCATGGGCCCGCACACGTTTCAAAAGAGGTCTCCCAAGATCTGAGCGAGATATTTGTAGCCTACATCTATAAGTAGCATCCGACGATCTATAGAAAAAGGACCTTTTGTTCTTCTACGTCCAGAGTCTGTCGGATTCATCATCATACTTGAATTTTACTATTGTAATCAGTTGTAACTTGTCATAACCAGCAAGTATACGTCAATAAAATCATCAAATTCAAAGTGCACATAGGATGGATTGCCGAACCACTATAAACTCTATGTTCTTTACTGCTTTCTTCTTAATTTTCTGAGTATTCTTCATTTTTAATTCTCTACATAATTATCGTTTGTGATCTGTGATTGTATGCTTTCATCGACAATTGGGTGTTTATGACCAATTTTGGTGCAAATAGAAATGTTCAATCCTTATACAAAAGAATGATAGGGTACATTTATAATAGTTAGAATTTTAGTTGGATGGCTGAGATCATGCTGCCAAAGTCCAAAATTCGCTCTTGGCTGGTGATTAAGTTGTTTAGCTTATACGTGGCCTATTAGGATGCCAACTGGATTGTATGACCTAGATAATTACCTGTTGGTAGTTTGTACTTGAGCATACCTTATTCAAGGATAAGCAGCATGGGATAAGGGAGTGGTTATTCAGGGGCGCTTTGCCGGTGTGGCAGTGAAGGACTAGGAGTCATTATCACATAGTGCCACCTTTTGTCAAATGAATAGTGTTATATGCTCTATTCTAAAAATCCCTTCAGGCTCCTTCCTAGGCCCTTGCTAGGCGCTAGGCTAGCGTTACCACTTAGATATTTGCCTAGTCTACCTAAATAAGACTTACTGCATTATCTAAGCCTATAAATTAGTTTATAGGTACCATCTATGCACCAATTTAGGCGTGATGCATCTTATAAGCATCAAAATGTTTGTTTCAAGTGACTTTGTGGCCATGGTTTCTTCCAAATCCATCAAAATCCATGATATCCCGTTGTGGATTAGTTAATACCAAACTAAGTACCAAAATTTTATGAAAAATTCTTGAGTTTATCAAAAAAGTCTAGCTTCGATTAATCCCCGCCTTGGTGATTAATCCTTAGACCATGCTTATTGCCTAGCATCCACTTAGCAATTTTTTAACCTTTGTTGTATATGCCAGTCTTTTTAGAGAAATAGTGGATTCATTGCTTCTTTTTGCATAGGTGGTCAAGCGCTTATGGCTAAAACTTGACGATTTAATATTTTAGGGATTCAAAAGGTGTTAGCGGTCGAGGTGGAAGACAAGCATAGGATTTTATCAAGGAACAAAGAAGGACACTATTTGAATCGACTGTCGAGACTACTTGGCATATCAGGCCGCTACTTGTTGTCGTCGTCCATTGATGATCGCATCGGGTTTCTATGGCTCACGTGTGCATTGGTGTTGGGAAAGCCGCCTTGTTGTAGGAATTGAGTAGCTCGAGCGAGATGCAAGCTTTTGGAACTATATAGGGCCGCCTGGATTATATTTACAAGAAGTCTAGCAATATATACCCAAATGCAACACCTGACCTCTATGCCCATACTATCCAAGAATATTATTGGGTAATACTACCAGATAATGCAGAGAATAAGGATGAATGTGATGCATATGTGAATATTCTCTTGGGCTAACATTGGTATGCATTTTAAAAATCATAAACCACTTACCTATGCGTGCATAGTATCGTCACAAAGCAACACAGACGCATGCCTCCAAGATAGAACAACGCACAATATATGTTAAATTATAGAGAACAAAAAGTCATTAACGCAGCGATAACATATAATATAAAATATATACAAATTGAATAGGTCTACAAAAATAGTCAAACACCCACTATATTCAATAATATATATAAGACGTATAATAGGTATATCTTGATAACACATACATGTAGATACAAATATACAAACCATACACAAATACTCTATCCTCCATCTATACTCAACATCCACAAAATAGTCAACTTATCCCATGAACCCAAAATGTCTAGGACTGACCTAGTATTAGATAAATAACACGTGTCAGATAATGTCTAGAATGTAGATGTTAATATAAAATATTATTTGGCATGGTATAAACAAGTATAACACAAGTGATATATGCATATCTCAAGCGTCAATATATCTTAAAACCATGTACATAATAGATAACCTATTTCTAAGTAAAGCCAATCAACACATCAAACAAGCATATAATCCAGTTTGTGAAATAATCATAATATAACCATCAAATATAAATTCATCAATAATACAGGACATGCTCTTAGCAATGCATTGGATCATCTTTTAGTTTAATTGTAAAGTTGATATACCTGAGGTCCATCTTATTCAGTGTGTGTTGGTATTTATGTATGTATATAACACATAAAAATCACCTAAAACAAACACACGCAAAATATAAATATTGCATGCCCTCGGTAGCCAGGGTCGTCTCTTAGATAACCATGTAAAAATAGGTACAGGATCCAACTCAATGCCCTAAGCAATTCTAACTATCCTCAATAGCGGTATAATTGATGTGTATGTGATTACACAACTACACAGACTCTCAGTCTCATAAATAATTCGAGAGATCAATAACCACATAATAACCATTTCGATCTTCAACCTTATAGTAATCGACTTGGCTCTCAGCCAATGAAATAATCATACGGTCTCTCAGACCTCTACTAATACACTCAACTCTTGGTGCCAAGGATAATCATCAGGACTCTCGACCATATGTGCTCAAAGTGTCATAAGTATCTATTCCAGTATTAGTCTCGATAAATGATTAGATCAGTTCTCACCCATAAACACAATGACCTTGTTGGAACTGGGCTAGCCCGCAGTGGTAGTTATGGGTGAATTTCAAAAAAAATTCGTTATTGGATCTATATTTGGCTTATCAACTCTGTTTTATTTAGAACTGTAACAACCCCTGATTTCGTGCCATTCAAATCGACAATAATCCACACATGTCAGACTTAAATGATGCGTAATAACAGATTGTAAATAATTTGGAGCAAATAAAATCAAATATACATAATCACAGACACAGAACAAACAGAATAACTCGCAGCGGAATAAAAAATAACATAGTAGTTCATGAAGCTACTATAACAGAGTCTCAAACCAAATACATAATATAGTCTGAAAATAACAGAATAGAAATCCCAAATACATAGAAGTTCACTAATACATGAGATAAACTAATACACCTGAAACAGTAATAGAAATATATGTAGATAACCAGAAACTCCAGTGAAAGACCAGCTCCAGGAAGAGAATCCAAAGCTGTGAATACTCATGCTGACCCGAGCGTAAAGCAAAACACAAACACTCGAGTCAGGACAATATATACTTATATAATGTAAACCAACTCAAGTGAACTGTAATAAAGATACAAGTAACTTAAAGGATGCCTGGGACCGCCCATCCTCTAAGGATCCGTTAAACTATGTACTATATAGTAATATTTCGCTATTATAAAAATGACTACGGTAAAATAAACATATTTTTAAATAGCGTTTCGGGCTACCCATGTCACCCTTCATACATAATAGTCCCAGTAGTCCATCCAATATCATGTCATCCCCACTCCAGGTGACTGTCAGAGGATACCACACGGGCTACGGGAGAAAAACAAACTCGTAGTAAAGGCTCGGTATGGTAGGTGACACAGCACACAAGGCAATGCCAGGGTAGATATAACAATTAGGCACACGGGCTGGTGGTAACGTAGCAGCCACTATGCCCACCCCGAACAGCACTCCAAAATCAGGGGGTGTACCCAATCAATCACAACAGTAATAGAATGGTATCGAAGAAGTGTGTCCAGTCCAGAGGTGCTACCTCCTTTGACACGAGATCGCGCCTGTTTTAGCCACCTTAAGCTAACTCACGGGAGTTAGGTTCACGTAAAGTACCTTAGGAACGTCGTCACCATCCTACTTCATTCTGGAATCTCCACCGCGTACACAGTTGTTAATGTGGTTTTCGGTATCGACAGAGAGTATGTCCATATCCGATCCCGGTCTCTTTAACAACCCATCGTTATTATAACCTATAGTTATAATTTAATAATGGTATTTATTTCTCAAAATCCAATATCATTTCAAATCCATTTCAAAATATCAAATTTATCATCAAATCCATTTCAAAATATCAAACTTATCATTTTATTTGAAAAACATATTCATTTTATTCCATTTAAAAATACCATTTCAATTCACATTTCAAAATAGTTCAATTCCAAACAAATTACTTCATTTAAATCATAAAAATATGAAGTTATTACATTTAATAATTACATTATTAAATGTTCAAAATTTTCAACTTTCAAAGTTCATCCATTCACTTAATTTTATCAAACATTGAAAATTCAACTTTCGCAGCATTTGAAAAATGCTACAAAATGTTATATTCAAAACAGTTCAATTTAACAAAAGACAGCGTTTAAAATGCTGTAATGGAGTTTCGTTAGTTTTAAAGAAAACTTAGTTTAATCCAACAATTATAGCATAAAAAGATAAAATGCTATAATAGCCTTTAATTTAATTTAGCTATTTAGTTCACTTATCAACTGCAGCATTTACAAATGTTGTATTATCATTTATATTAGATATAATAGCATTTCAAAAATGTAGTTAATTAACTTCAAAATTTCAATATAATTTCACAACAATTATATTTTCTATAGATCACTTTTAACTTATAAAATCACATATTTTTTTACCTTTATAACCATCATTTAATTTTCTTTAATTTCATGATTTCATAAAGTTAAATTTCCATTTAAAAATTCATATTTAACACTAATTCACTTATTAAACTGCAATGTTCAATTTTAAATTCATTACATTAAATTTCAACCTAACACTTAAGTTCAAATTCTCAAATATAACTTAGTTTTATTTTTATTTACTTAACTAAAAATTCACTTTTAAGTCAATGCCATAAATTTCCAATTTTTAGTTATATTTCAAAATTTCAACTTAAATATTTATTCATTTCACATTTCAACTTTATTAAAAATCATTAATATGATATAACATCACTTTAAATTCATTTAAATTCAAATTATCATAAATTTATCATGATTTCATATTCAATTTAATTTCCAATTATAATTAAATCAAATTTTCCAAAATAACTGACATTCAAAATTTTCTAACTTTTTCATTAATTTATTTCACTTATAATTATTCAGAAAATCAATAATATTTTACAAAAATCATTTTTAATTAAATTTAAATCAAAATATTTTAATATTTACATTTCTAAAATAATTTTCAAATTTTTAGAAAACATACATTAACTACGGGTCTGTATATAATTTTCTACACTAGGAAAAATGATACGGGTAATATATCATTTCAACCCGTAATTTACAAAGAAAATCCGGGTTTTATCATTTCAAACCCGCAGTCCCAAGTAAATGAAATAAATTGAAAATCATTCAGGCCTATCATTTCAGCCCATAACGATTTTCCCTTATTCTAAAGTCCGTTCGGGTATGTATCATTTCAACCCATAGCGATTCTAATCTAAAGGGAACTTGCAGTGTGATGAACTAATAAAAATAATAGAATAGCATAATATAACAGTAACAAAAGTTATAACAGGTGTTGAAGCATGGGTGAACATCATATAATCATAATATAGCATATATAACATGATAATGCATTTTTCAGATTCACAAAGGGTCAAATCACTAGTTATATATGTATATTTGTCTGGTGAGAATAACTCACTGGTTTGAGTTGATGACCCACGACGAATTGCACAAACGGGATCTACACAAGCACAAAAGCACGGTACATATTCGAATGGAGGAGCTAAATGTCAAATTCCTTGGATACAAATCAAACAAAAACAATATAACATCGATAAGTTTCAAACCAACGACGATCAAAACTACACTAGAATAAACTGCACAGAATCAAATAGAAATGCTTGCACTTGCATTTAACCTTTACTAGGCTCAGCCACAAGGGAAAATACATGACAATAGAAAGTGTTTGGGTCTGTTTTGGGTGAGTATGGGTTCGGCCTACATGTTGGAATGATGGTGTAAAGGTGGGTGAAGGCAAGAACACAAAAGCATGCGTACACATGGGTTTTAGGCCATGAATTGGGCTCGGCCAAGGCCATAAGTGCCACGGCCAGAGGTGTGGGGTCCACTTTGATGGTGTGGCCGAGGGTGCTGGAGGTGCTGGAGGTGGTGGTGGTGATGTAGGGAGTGGCTAAAGGGGTGGTGAGGTGGTGGATGTGAGGTAGTGCTCGCCTAGGCTAGTATTGGGGTGGTTTTGAAAAGTTTGTGGATATGCATCACCAAGGGGGTCACGGCTTAGGTGGCTGGTGAGGAGGAGGTGGTGGTGGTGTGACATCAGGTGGTGGAGGCAGCTAGGCAGCAAGGTAGCATGGCCGAACCTAAAGGGAAGAAGCAAGTGCAAACAAAAATCAAAAGATATAAGCAGTATAAGTGAAAAAAAGAGATAAAAGAAGACATAATTTTTACCAATTTCTCAAGCAAGTGATGGCCGAAATTTTTTTCTCAGGAAGGAGGAAAAGAAGATACGTGAAATGAAAATGAAATGATCGGCTGAAATGTGGGGAGTTATGCCAAAAGAAATGAAGAGTTGTGAGGAAAATGAAGAGGTGGAATTCAAAAAGGCAAAAGGCAATTCAAAAGTCGAAAACCCTTCATATTTCCCTATTTTATTTATATAACTTTATATTTATAGAAATAATAATAATCCCAGATAAAATTTCGAAAATTTATCAAAATATAAAAATTTATATAAATACTTATCAATTATATAATGTTAAACTAAGGAAAATAGCTAAAAATAGTGAACTAGACCAGAAAATTTGAAATTAAATAGAATAAATTTTAGAAAAATTATATGGGCTTGGAGAAATAATTATAACAAAGATAATAACACAAAAATAAAAATTCATTCAAAAAAAAAATACATAAAATTTAATTAAATAAAATTTATATGAAGAAAATAGCAGAAATTTAGAAAACAGCCTTTAAAATAGGAAATAAATACAGTAAATTTTGGAAAAATTCTATTATCATTTTAAAAATATTTAGAGATGAAATTTCACAAATAAAACAAATTTAAAATAATTTTGAAATGAAATAAAGTCAAATTCAAATTTATAGTCAAAATTTAGGGTTGTTACACTCTCCCCCACTCAAATCCTTTCGTCCTCGAAAAGAACGAAAAGGAAAATAAAGAGAAACAATATAGAAAAGAAAAATAGTACCTGAAACAAATAATTTCGGATTCGAAGCACGAATGCTCTCTTCCGTTTCCCAAGTACAATCTCGATCGTCAGTACTCCACTGTACTTTGACCAGATTCACAGATTTCCTTCTGAGCTGCTTCGTATCTCTACCAACTATATGAAGTGGCTTCCTCTCAACAGTCAGGTTAGGCTCAATATCCAAACTATCAAGAGCAGAAGGCTGGACAATAAGAGATGGATCATGAAGATGACGGCGAAGATGCGAGACATGGAATACATCATGCACTCTAGAAAGCTTCTCGGAAAAATCCAGACGATAAGCCAAAGAACCAACTCTTTCCACAATGCGAAAAGGACCAATGAACCTAGGAGAAAGCTTCCCTCTATGACCAAAGCGAATGACATTCCTCAAGGGAGAAACCTTAAGGAACACCTGATCACCAACAGCAAATTCCAAATTCCGCCTACGCCTATCGGCATACTTCTTCTGTCTATCCTGAGCGGCTCTCAACCTCTTCTTAATCTCCTCAACTTTCTCAGAAGCTTCCGAAATCACTTCAGGACCAAGAACCAAATGATTACCGGATTCAATCCAGCAAGATGGAGATCTACAAGGTCGTCCGTATAAAGCAGCAAACAGAGACATTTTGAGACTGGCCTGAATGCAAAGATGGAATGAGATAGATAAAAAGATCAAGAATAGACTGAAAACAGAAGATAAGATTATACCTGATAGCTATTATTGTAGGTAAATTCGGCAAGATGGAGATAATCTTCCCAAGATCCTCCATAATCGAGCACACAAGCACGAAGAAGATCCTCTAGAATCTGATTTACTCTTTCCGTTTGACCGTCGGTCTGAGGATGGTAAGCAGTGCTCAGATTCAAACGAGTACCCAAAGATTCCTAAAAAGCCTTTTAGAACTGACTAGTAAAAATAGGGTCACGATCACAAACAATACTGAGAAGAACACCATGGAGACGAACAATCTCTCTCATGTAAATCTCAGATAAACTAGAAGCAGAACGAGTAGACTTGACCGGAATAAAATGAACGGACTTGGTCAATCTATCAACAATAACCCATATACTCTCATTTCCCTTCCGAGTCCTCGGTAAACCATCGATGAAATCCATGGAAACCTGTTCCCACTTCCAATTAGGAATCTCAAGGGGCACCAACAAACCAGGGGTCTTCTGGTGATCGGCTTTGACTTGCTGACAAGTCGCACACCGACTAACAAAGATAGAAATATCCCTCTTCATCCCCTTCCACCAATAAAGCCTCTTCATATCCTGATACATCTTCGACACACCAGGATGAATAGAAAGTCTGGACCGATGATTCTCCTGAAGCAACTCCTGCCTCAACCCATCAACATTCGAGACACAAATCCTGCCATTAATCCTCAATATCCCTCTATCATCAATCTGAGCTCCACTACTACCACCAACTCTGCTATGAATGCCCTCCTTCATCAATCTAAGCATCTCATCCTCATTTTTCTTAGCCATAATCCGATCCAGAAGAGGAGAAGAAGAAACAACAAGCTGACACAACAAAGCCTTCTTCCGACTCAGAGCATCGGCCACAACATTAGCTTTACCGGGAGTATAGTTAATGTCGAGATCGTAAGAAGCCAGAAACTCAAGCCAACGAACTTGTCTCTGATTCAGATCCTTCTGGGAGAAGATATATCTCAGAGACTGATAACCTTTGAAAAGCTCAAACTTGGTTCCAAGAAGATGATGCCTCCAAAGTTTCAAAGCAAAGACAACAGCAAGTAACTCTAAATCATGAGCAGCATAATTTGCTTCGTGGGTTTTCAACTGACGGCTGGCATAGGCAATAACCCTACCATCCTGCATGAGAACAACACTCAAACCCTCACAACTAGCTTTAGTATAAACTGTAAATCCTCACTTCCATTCGGAACAGTAAGAACTAGTGTGGAAGTTAGCTTGCTCTTCAACTCACTGAATGCAGCCTTACACTGATCACTCCAGACAAATCTGGCATTCTTCCGAGTCAAAGCTGTGAGAGGTGCAGCAATCCGAGCAAAATTCTCAATGAATCTCCGGTAGTAACCGGCAAGGCCTAGAAAACTACTAATATCAGATGGAGTCTTTGGAGTTTCCCAATCCTGGAACTGAATCGGGAGAAAATAAGGACAACAAGAAAAATAGAATTATTAAAAATGATAGAGAAAGAGAAGAAAGAAAGATTTACATTGATCGCAGCAATCTTAACTAGATCAACAGAAACTCCATTACTAGAAACAATATGCCCGAGATAACGGACTTCATCCTTCCAAAAATGGCATTTAGAAAATTTAGCCTTTAACTGATGATTTTTTAGAGTCTCAAGAACATATTTCAAATGCGACTTATGCTCATCCTTAGTCTTAGAGAAGACAAGGATATTATCAACAAAGACTAGCACAAATTTATTAAGCACATCACGAAAAACACAATTCATCAAATCAACAAAGAAAGCAGGAGCATTAGTCAAACCAAAAGGCATGAATAACCATTCATAAAATCCATTCTCAGTGCGGAAAGCAGTCTTGGGAATTCTATCCTCAGCAACCCTGAGCTAATGAAAATCTGTGGCAAGATCAAGCTGAGAGAAAATAGTGGCACCATAAAGTTGATCAAACATATCGTTGATACGAGGCATAGGATATCTGTTTTTCATAGTGAGCTTGTTCAGCTCCCTATAATCAACACACATCCGAAGAGAACCATCAGATTTGGTGACAAAAACCACCGCAGCTCCCCATTCAGAAAAACTAGGCCTAATCAGACCTTTGAAAGATAAGTCTTCAATTTGCTTTCCCATCTCAACCTTCTCGCGGGGTGCCATTCTTCTAGGAGGAAGAACAATAGGTCGAGCACCAGAAATAAGATCAATCCGAAAATCGATTTCCCGCTTAGGAGGTAAAGAAGTGACTTCATCAAATACATCGGGATATAGTCTAACCACAGGAGTAGCATCGAGATTACTGGGAGAAGAATCCAAAAAATAAATAAAGTTGCCAGCAAAATCCTGAGGCATGCGGCACTGAATAATCAAGGCATTCCCATGATCATCAAAGAGACGAACAGACCGAGCTTTACAAGAGATATGAGCATCATGATTCACTAACCAATCCTGGCCAAGCAATAAATCAAAAGCATCGAAGCCCAGAATATAAAAATCACCACTAAATCGATGATCGGAATGGAGAAGTTTCACTTTTCGACAAATTCGATTAAGGTTAGCAGGACCCCCAATAGGATTTGAAACACATAACGGAACAGAAGTATACTCAGGAGAAAGGAGATGCTCAAACTTATCACACAAATCAACAGAAATAAAACTGTGTGAAGCACCGGTATCAAACAACACACAAACAGGATGATGAAATAAAGTAAATGAACCCTGGAGTGTACCTTGGTCATCACTAGGAGCAGGAGCAGGTGGAAGAACTGGAGACGAGGAAGAAGTGACAGCAAATATACCAGAAGGAGTACCCCTCTGCTGGGTAGGGCAATCCTTTTTAAAATGACCGGGCTGGAGACAGATATGGCAGAGATCACGTCTAGCCGACTGAGCGGGTGGAGGAACAGCAGCACTAGATAATATGGGACAGCTATTGGCATAGTGCCCTCTCTTATCACACCTAAAGCAAGTGATGGAGGAGAGATCAACCGGTTGCCTCTGAGCAGGAGCAGATGATGAAGATCCCAAACCAGGACGCTTTAGCGAATTCTTCTTCTGCTAGAGGAAATTTGGCTTACGCTTCTTGGAAACTACAGAGGAAGACTGAGCACCAGAAACAGCAGGACCTTTGGATGTGGGATTCTCGTAGCGAATAGCCATATCCATGAGCTGGGTGAAAGAACCATGAACATGAGAAATGAGGCGACTATAATACTCTGGTCAAGCACCAACAATAAATTTCTCGTTCTTCTTAAGAGGAGTATCAATAAGGCTAGGACCGAATTTGGAAAGTTCATTGAACTTCCTCTCATACTCAGCAAAAGACATGGTACCTTGCTTCAAATCCATAAACTCACGATAAAGCTGAGATTTTTCGGCTTCTGGCATCCATTTTGCCACAAAAGCCTCCCTGGAAAATAGATACAGAAAACAGGCTTAAGATAGATTCAAAGAAGGGAAAAAAAAATAGGAACAAAATTAAGATAACACAAAGGATACCTAAACTGCTTCCAAGTGAGATCAGCCTCGACGGTGTTAGCCGTAACGGACTCCCACCAATCTAAAGACGAATCATGCAACTACCAAGCTGCTAACTGACGCTGCTGGGCATCAGTAATATCAGGACCAGTAAATATCCTCTCAAGACTCCGCAACCACTGCTGAGCCACAACGATAGTCTCTGAACCGGTGAATGGGGTTCCATCTAGTTGAGAGAATTCCTTACAAAGAACAGTGAACCTGACTGGAGCAACAGGTTGAGGAGCTGGGGCAATACCACGACCCCTAACTCTATCATTTCCTCGATTCATCCTGAAAAATATTAAGAATGAATTTAGGACAAGAATAAAGACAAGCCAAAAATAAATTAAGATAAGACAAGATAATACACTTGGATGAATATCTTAAAGAAAGAAAAGATCCTAACTAGGTAGATACAAAAGAAAGAAAGTTAAAAAACCTTTAAAAATCCTTAAAAAGCAAGAAAATTTTATATATCAAAATTATCTTTGAAAATCCTTAGAAAACATTTTGAAAAATCATTTTATACTTTGAAAATAAGTCACTCACAAAGATATGATTCTGAGATTGATTTCACTCATTCTAGGGTAGAAATACCCTATCTCTAATGAGTTTTTGCTCCGCAGAGGCAATGGGTTGCCAAAAACCAAAGCTCTGATACCAACTGTAACAACCCCCGATTTCGTGCCATTCAAATCGACAACAATCCACACATGTCGGACTTAAATGATGCAAAATAACAGAATGTAAATAAATTTGGAGCAAATAAAATCAAATATACAGAATCACAGACACGGAACAAACAGAATTACTCGCAATGAATATAAAATAACATAGTAGTTCATGAAGCTACTATAACAGAGTCTCAAACCAAATACATAATATAGTCTGAAAATAACAGAATAGAAATCCCAAATACATAGAAGTTCACTAATACATGAGATAAACTAATACACCTGAAACAGTAAGAGAAATATATGTAGATAACCAGAAACTCCAGTGAAAGACTAGCTCCAGGAAGAGAATCCAAAGCTGTGAATACTCAGGCTGACCCGAGCGTAAAGCAAAACACAAACACTCAAGTCAGGACAATATATACTTATATGATGTAAACCAACTGAAGTGAACTGTAATAAAGATACAAGTAACTTAAAGGATGTCTGGGACCGTCCATCCTCTAAAGATCCGTTAAACTATTTACTATACAGTAATATTTCGCTATTATAATAATGACTACAAAAAAATAAACATACTTTTAAATAGCGTTACGGGATACCCATATCACCCTTCACACATAATAATCCCAGTAGTCCATCCAATATCATGCCATCTCCACTCTGGGTGACTGTCAGAGAATACCACATGGGCTACGGGAGAAAAACAAACTCGTAGTAAAGGCTCGGTATGGTAGGTGACACGGAACACAAGGCAATGCCAGGTTAGATATACCAATTACGCACACGGGCTGGTGGTAACGTAGCAGCCACTACGCCCAACCCGAACAGCACTCCAAAATCAAGGGGTGCACCCAAATCAATCACAACAGTAATAGAATGGTATCGAAGAAGTGTGTCCAATCCAGATGTGCTACCTCCTTTGACCAGAGATCGCTCCTGTTTTAGCCACCTTAAGCTAACTCACGGGAGTTAGGTCCACGTAAAGTGCCATAGGAACGTCGTCACCATCCTACTTCATTCTGGAATCTCCACTGCGTACACAGTTGTTAAAGTGGTTTTCGGTATCAACAGAGAGTATGTCCATATCCGATCCCGGTCTCTTTAACAACCCATCGTTATTATAACCCATAGTTATAATTTAAAAATGGTATTTATTTCTCAAAATCCAATGTCATTTCAAATCCATTTCAAAATATCAAACTTATCATCAAATCCATTTCAAAATATCAAACTTATCATTTCATTTGAAAAACATATTCATTTTATTCCATTTAAAAATACCATTTCAATTCACATTTCAAATAGTTCAATTCCAAACAAATTACTTCATTTAAATCATAAAAATATGAAGTTATCACATTTAATAATTACATTATTAAATTTCCAAAATTTTCAGCTTTCGAAGTTCATCCATTCACTTAATTTTATCAAACAGTGAAAATTCAACTTTCGCAGCATTTGGAAAATGCTATAGAAAGTTATATTCAAAACAGTTCAATTTAACAAAAGACAGCGTTTAAAATGCTGTAATAGAGTTTCATTAGTTTCAAAGAAAACTTAGTTTAATCCAACAATTATAGCATAAAAAATAAAACGCTATGATAGCTTTTAATTTAATTTAGCTATTTAGTTCACTTATCAACTACAGCATTTACAAATGTTGTATTATCATTTATATTAGATATAATAGCATTTCAAAAATGTAGTTAATTAACTTCAAAATTTCAATATAATTTCCCAACAATTATATTTTCTATAAATCACTTTTAACTTATAAAATCACATATTTTTTTAATTTTATAACCATCATTTAATTTTCTTTAATTTCATGATTTCATAAAGTTAAATTTCCATTTAAAAATTCATATTTAACACTATTTCACTTATTAAACTGCAATGTTAAATTTTAAATTCATTACATTAAATTTCAACCTAACACTTAAGTTCAAATTCTCAAATATAACTTAGTTTTATTTTTATTTACTTAACTAAAAATTCACTTTTAAGTCAATGCCATAAATTTCCAATTTTTAGTTATATTTCAAAATTTCAACTTAAATATTTATTCATTTCACATTTCAACTTTATTAAAAATCATTAATATGATATAACATCACTTTAAATTCATTTAAATTCAAATTATCATAAATTTATCATGATTTCATATTCAATTTAATTTCCAATTATAATTAAATCAAATTTTCCAAAATAACTGACATTCAAAATTTCTAACTTTTTCATTAATTTATTTCACTTATAATTATTCAGAAAATCAATAATATTTTACAAAAATAATTTTTAATTAAATTTAAATCAAAATATTTTAATATTACAATTCTAAAATAATTTTAAATTTTTTAGAAAACATACATTAACTATGGGTCTGTATACAATTTTCTACACTAGAAAAAATGATACGGGTAATATATCTTTTCAACCCGTAATTTACAAAGAAAATTCGGGTTTTATCATTTCAAACCCGCAGTCCCAAGTAAATGAAATAAATTGAAAATCATTCAGGCCTATCATTTCAGCCCATATCGATTTTCCCTTATTCTAAAGTCCGTTCGGGTATGTATCATTTGAACCCACGGTGATTCTAATCTAAAGGGAACTTGTAGTGTGATGAACTGATAAAAATAATAGAATAGCATAATATAACTGTAACAAATGTTATAACAGGTTTTTAAGCATGGGTGAACATCATATCATCATAATATAGCAGATATAACATGATAGTGCATTTTTCAGATTCACAAAGGGTCAAATCACTAGTTATATATGTATATATTGTCTGGTGAGAATAACTCACTGGTTTGAACTGATGACCCACGACGAATTGCACAAACGGGATCTACACAAGTACAAAAGCACGATAAAGATTCGAATGGAGGAGCCAAATGTCAAATTCCTTGGATAGAATTCAAACAAAAACAATATAACATCGATAAGTTTCAAACCAACGACGATCAAAACTACACTAGAATAAACTGCACAGAATCAAATAGAAATGCTTGCATTTGCTTTTAACCTTTACTAGGCTCAGCCATAAGGGAAAATACATGACAATGGAAAGTGTTTGGGTCTGGTTTGGGTGAGTATGGGTTCGGCCTACATGTTGGAATGATGGTGTAAAGGTGGGTGAAGGCAAGAACACAAAAGCATGCATACACATGGGTTTTAGGCCATGAATTGGGCTCGTCCAAGGCCCTAAGTGCCACGGCCAGAGGTGTGGTGTCCACTGTGATGGTGTGGCCAAGGGTGCTGGAGGTGCTGGAGGTGGTGGTGGTGATGTGGGGGGCGGATAAAAGGGTGGTGAGGTGGTGGATGTGAGGTAGTGCTCGGCTAGGCTAGTATTGGGGTGGTTTTGAAAAGTTCGTGGATATGCATCACCAAGGGGGTCACGGCTTGGGTGGCTGGTGAGGAGGAGGTGGTGGTGGTGTGCCATCAGGTGGTGGAGGCGGCTAGGCAGCAAGGTAGCATGGACGAACCTAAAGGGAAGAAGTAAGTGCAAACAAAAATCAAAAGGAATAAGCAATATAAGTGAAAAAAAGAGATAAAAGAAGATATAATTTTTACCAATTTCTCAAGCAAGTGATGGCCAAAAATTTTTTCTCAGGAAGGAGGAAAGAAGATACGTGAAATGAAAATGAAATGATCGGCTGAAATGTGGGGAGTTATGCCAAAAGAAATGAAGAGTTGTGAGGAAAATGAAGAGGTGGAATTCAAAAAGGCAAAAGGCAATTCAAAAGTCAAAAAGCCTTCATATTTCCTTATTTTATTTATATAACTTTATATTTCTGTAAATAATAATAATCCTAGAAAAGATTTCGAAAATTTATTAAAATATAAAAATTTATATAAAAATTTATCAATTATATAATGTTAAATTAAGGAAAATAGCTAAAAATAGTGAACTAGACCAGAAAATTTGAAATTAGATAGAATAAATTTTAGAAAAATTATATGGGCTTGGAAAAATAATTATAACAAATATAATAACATAAAAATAAAAATTCATTCATAAAATAATTAAATAAAATTTAATTAAATAAAATTTATATGAAGAAAATAGCAGAAATTTAGAAAACAGCCTTTAAAAATAGGAAATAAATACAGTAAATTTTGGCAAAATTCTATTATCATTTTAAAAATATTTAGAGATGAAATTTCACAAATAAAATAAATCTAAAATAATTTTGAAATGAAATAAAGTCAAATTCAAATTTATAGTCAAAATCTAGGGTTGTTAAAAGAACATTTCTAAATTTTATTTAAATAAAATCTTTTATTTTATTTAAATTTATAAATCATATATTGTTATATTTAAGTTATATTTAATTTATGTTTTATACATATAGTTGTAGACGTATGTATCATATACATATATGTATGTGTGTGCATGTGTCATATGATAATCCGCGTAAGGTATAACATGCCCGTGTGTAGATGTTGGGATTTACATCGCAACGGACATATTAAATCATCGGATATTTATTGTATGTTGTCCAAATTTATATATGTATTGAAAATTATTGTTTATGTAAATATTATAAATCTACTTACATATATAAGTAAAATTCTAATAATTTATAATTATATGAATTATCGAAACAAATATTAATATATGTATATATAATATATAAAAAAGTTCCTTTTCTAGTTATGAACTAATATATATCTATATGTGCGTGTGTGTGTGTGTGTATATATGTATGTATGTATATACGTACGTATTAAAACAATAAAGTATTAAAAAATTATTTTTTGTAATATATGTACACACACATAAGCATATTTACAATATCTAGATATACATATACATATATATATATATATTAATAAATAAAACAAAATAATTTTTTAAACTCTTCTATATCATATGCAAAGTACAACAAAAATTTATTATATATATATATTAATCAGAAAATAATAAAATATTAATAACAGATATTTTCGAAACTAATTATTCAAATTTAAAATTTTCAGAAAATATAACATGCTATTTTGAGGATTAGACAAACTTTCCATTATTTTACTAAGTCAAAATTTATTTTTAATAATTAATTATTTTTTCGACCGTATTTTATAATAATTTTTTAAAATAATAAATTTGATTTTTAAATTTTGAGTTTTTGGCCGAGAGCTTATTTCACAATAAAATAATTTTATAAAATTTAAAAGTTAATTTTCGAAACATATTTTATTTTATATAAATAATTCACATATTATTTTGATTTAAATAACAATAAATAATAGTAAATTATTATTAAAAATAATTTACAACTACCAAAAATTATAGTTATTGTAAGTATACATTTATAAAATATATTTTTAATTATTAACTGATATGGTGATATAATTAAACATAAACTATGTAATTATAATTAGATGAAAAATTCATATATCTATATTTATTAATAAAATAATTATTATTGTAAATAGATTATTCGGTTGTGCATATCTGATCTATATGGAAAAAAAATTGGTTTTAATGATTACATACATATAATCAATCTAGTATGCGACAACATCAATACATATAAGAATCATCTCATAACTAACAATATAATAATAATATGTGTGAATAATAAAATATTGTTCAGAAATTATAAATCATATAACACAATGAAAGCATATCAGAAACTAGTGCCTTGAAGCGCACCTAATAATGATGAACTCTCTCTCATTTGAAAACTTTTCGATTCAGCGGGCTGCTAATCTTCGAACTGTAGACCTTTGTCTATCCAATAGTTATCATCTTTTGAATTGATTTTAGTTGAATTTGTTAGAGCTCCTTGAAGACGAATGCGGCCTAATAAAGGGGGTAGTGGTAACCAAAAATTTCTAAAAATATTAAGGTTAGAGGTTCTTTTATAGTGGATGAAAGAGAGAAAGGTGTTGATCATATCTCATGCCAATTCTCACTAAATCAAAGCCATCCATCTCAAAACACCTCTAACCTTTTTAACCGCCCCCTATAAACCTTATTGCTATCTAAATTATCATCTTATCATCATGGACTAATATCTCATTTAAGCCTAAATAAATATTGTTAATTATATCAAATTTAATTGCTTATCAACATCGTATATTTATTGATATATTTACAACTATTATAAATATATACAACATTATTTATTCCTCAAATCATATTTAAAATTTTATAATTAATATTTCATAAATATTAAATAATTTATAACAATTATAAACTAATTATATCTTTGGTCTAAAATGAATTCATCATTTCGGTTGTGTGACTCTTCATGTATAAATTTGGTCAACGATTAACGTCAAACTATTCGAATGTTAATTCTTACACATCACTTAGAAGGTAGCATGAAATTTTGGCCAAATTTATTCCTCACTTATTTTTAGTAAAATCCAACTTTACTCTATTAAACGGTATCCGGTTATGACATTTATTTATACTAATTCTCTTCATTAAAATTATATCACTTTTGACTCATGGAATTTGACAATGGTCAAAATTCCAATACTATCCATATTCTACTCAATAGTCCAAACATAAAGTCCTTGGTCAAAAATATAAATTATTACTAATGAAACTACTCTGGCCATGGACTTTTACTTTAAGTTGATTTGAGTTAACCATGATACTAACTGAGGAGACAAATCCTCTCTTGAATATTGCTTCACTTCCAATACTTCCACTCGACCCAACTATAGTCACTCGATGGACACCATATTATGATTTGATTATAATCAAAGTGGAGTTTTTATATTGAAGATCCATAGTATTCTCAAGCCGAAAGAACTGTGTAAATAAGTCGCATCAATATATTCTATTTGACCTTAGTTATATTAATCAATAAAAAACTACCGAGTGCATCATTCCATAGTTATCCAATAACTATCAACACATAATCTCTTGGTGCCCCCAGCAGTCTTGAGTTAAACACTGTCCAATATTTGGAGAGCATTACATACTCTAGTCTCAACAAATATATCAATATCCAGTCTTGATGCATTTTGATTATGAACATTTAAAATGGTATATTTATTTTCATTGTGATAAATTACTTACGGTTACAACACTTTGTAATCACTATCATAAACATACCATTTATGAATTTTCTATTAAATAAACTTTTAATTAAATTAATTAACTAATATAAAACATTATATCAAGTATATAATAAATAAAGAAACACCTTTGTTTCGAACAAGATTGGTCGATGAGTTAGATATATATAATGAATAACATAATCGCCCTAGGTCATACCCATAACTATATCAATCTTCCATTTGCACTTGGGATCAATTATAAAATCTTATTCCAACTTCTCCAATCAGTTTTATCAAAACTTCAATTGGGCCAGTCCTTCAGTGAAAGGGTATGCTATTATATTCCAGTTATCTACTCTGTTAATCAACTCTCTCTGAAGCTAATAAACAACCATTATCACGTGGAACAATTCTGAGTATGTCTCTCGACTTCCAGTGAGGTCTAAGTTTTATTACGAACTATATCATGACATTGTTATCATATAACAATGTTATATGATTCAACATTTGAAATCATCCTTGGCTCGGTTATAAATTTGTGCATTTATTATATGTATACACATTATTTTATTGTGGAGCTATTCAAGTCCATGAATCTACCGCAATCTCTTCTGTTTAGAACATTTCCAACTTGAAAATTCTTAATTTATTATTGACATGTTATACTCAATATCACTTAGGAAATTTGAGTCCAATCATTCCTTCATAAGGCGTTCACTGTTTCTATAGACAATTTTCTAGTATTTCATAAATGCAGTAGAACAACTCAAATAACCATCTATTTATATCAATTTGGATTTGATATTTTCTTCATGTATTAAATACATAAACAGATCACGATATCATAGACAATATAACATGTATGATAATTCCTATAATCAATGCATAAGGAATCCATCTTACACGTGTATTAAATATTTTAATAAGGTGTCCTTTCATATAAATTTAGGAGATTCAAAATACCTTTTATACTTACTATAAAAGAAATCATTTACAAATCAAACGTTGAGAATTAAAACAATTGAGGCTGATCCAGCACAAGTACATTGTTAAAAGTCACCGATGACTTGTTTACTTATTGTTTAGAAATATCAATGTACTTTTAACATTCTGGCTTATGAACACACGCTTCCTCTGCACTTTGATTGAAACCCAAACTATTTGATATTTCCACCAAAATACTTATTTAGTTTTGATGCTTATAAAACTATACTTTCTTATCATTTCTTGGATCATATCCAAAAAAGCACAAACTCTATATCACTTCCACTGATATCGGACATTTTGGTCATTATATGCAAATAGTTTATTCTAAACCATTATTTAGAATTTTGTATTTCAGAATATATGTACCAAAACACAAAGTCTTGTAGCGATAATCTTGTGAGTAAATCCAAAATAACTTGATTATGTTGAATGATGAATCTATTATGCTAATTTCAAAATTTGAATTTTATGAGATTATTCTTATCAACATTGCTTATTTAATTCCAATTGCATCAGTCTTGCTCGTAAAGATACAATCGCGACTGATGAATCACATCTCTTCACTTGTGACTACCAAAAACTTATTTTGATAACATGCTTGGAATTATTTTGGATTTGTGCATCATATCATATCATAGAGTCGATAACCCTAATTGTTTAATTTAACAACCGATGATTGTATATTTTTGACAATGATAAGGAAATCATAGTTTCTCTTCAATATACGAGTATACTCTCTAATGCAATGTGTTTGTTTAGGTTAATTAAATTCATTTCACTTTATATAATCAGTTTTGTATTTGAATCATATCCAATTCCATTTTATTACCAATAATGCAACAACCCAAAATTCCTCATTTGATTTTAAATATTTAATTAATTTTAGATATTTAAATATTTTGATTTTGGAATTTAATACTTGGAACTCAATAATAGCGATCGATTAGGAATTTAATACTTGGAATTCAATAATAGCGATCGATTAAATATTTAAATTAAGAATTAAATATTTGAATGGTGAACCAGATATGAATTAAATAGATTTAATAGTGTCATTTAACTTCTTTTAATTAATAAATGATAATGGTGAATAATTATTCAAATTTATTACAACAACAAATGGTTCAAATATAATAAATAATAATAAAAATCAAATTGTAATAAAACGACCCGGGATTTCAGTACTTTGATTTGTGAATATTTAATTAATTTTAAATATTCAAATACATGGTTTTATAATGAAAATAAAACTATTTTTAATAATAAATAATAATGGTGAAATTGTTTTTAAAATTTGTTAACAAAAATATATAGTTCGATGAAAAACAAAAAATGTGATCGAAAACCTTTTTCCGAATTTTCGACGTTTCATCATGTAAAAGTTATTTGAAATATTGTTTACACATTTGTGTGTGTGTGTGTATTCAACTATATGCATTGTTATAAATATAGATTAGTAATTTAGTTAAGGTTAAGCGTAATTAATTAAGTTAAGAAAATGACGTTGGGACACTTTGACAACTATAATTAAAAAAAAAAGAATGTCACATCATTAGGAGACATAAGTACTTTATAGTACTTATGCATGTTGACTTTGATTTGAAGGGGGGTGTCTAGGTGTGGGCTGAAATGGGTGAGGTAGAGGAGAGGGTGTGACATGGCATGCATGTGTGGAGGATAGAGTACATGGGGGTAAAAAGGTAATTTGCTATTTCTATTTCATGTAAAACTAATTTTTCACCTTTCTTACTCATTTTATTTTTATTTTCTCTTCTTTTATCTTCCTTAAAGCTTCAAGAAACCTTTTAATGGCTTCCAAAATAACTTTTCATGTTTTAAGATTTCAAAAATTAACTTTTAAATGTTTTAAAAACTTGTTTAAAGGTTCCTTCTTTTCCATTTAAATTTCTTTTATTTTACCCAAAATGGTTTTAGCCATAACTTCTTACAAAATCCTCCAAAACTAGGTTTTCTTTTTCTCAAACCATATATGCTTCTAGTGGCTACAATTTTATAGTTTACTACTTTTTCTTATATTGAGCTTAGATGCTAAAAAAATTAATTTTTTTTGCAAGAGTGTTTTTGAACCTAGATTTTGATGTCCGAAAATACCTCTCACTTTTTTAGCTATAACTTCCTTAAAAATTTACTTTTTGACTAATTATTTTCTTAAAATTATAGAGGAAGGAATAATCTAAAACTTTCCTTTTGACCACTTTTCCAAAATCCGAGAGGAAAGTGTCCAAAAGTCGAGTGCAAAATGACCCATTTTCGAGAAGAATTTGTGGATTTTCAAGCTTTCCGAGCGTTAAAGTATTTCAAGTTTTAAAACCTTTAGTGAGTTTAATTCTTATTTAATTTTATCATATCATATTAGTGATGTTAAAATCATTTATTGGTTGTTTGGATGTTAGCTACATTGTTTGATTGCTTGTTTGGTTGAATTTCCATTTGGAAAATGGATGACATATTAATTTGATCGTTATAAACCCATATGCTTATCTATATATTATCTGTAACATTGTTTTGTAGGAAATTCTATAAAGAGACCCAAAGGGGATTTCTCGATTAGAAATTACTTATTTACATCATTATGCTGTAATATTGATGGTTTATTGAAATTAATTACCGATATTCCCTTTTAAGTTTAAATGTCGTTATAGCGATTTTTGCTATATCGTCGTTTATTAAATTTCAACCAAAAAACCCTATCATACGAACTAGAGCTTGTATTTCTGCTAAAACGAATATTAAAAATTTATCAATCATTTTAGTTAATGACTGTTCAAATAAATTAGTCTTTTGAATTGATTAATTTGAGATTAATTAATCAGTTTAATAAATAATGATTAAAAATTGGTTTATCTTTAGATTTTATTTATCATTTTTGCTAATGATGTTTTATACTTAATTAATCATTTTAACTAATGATTATTTGAGTTTAATTAATTCTTTTAATTAAGGATAGTGGAGTTTAATTAATTTGTAGAACTCAATTAATTATTTTAATTAACGATTGTGGGATTAAACTAATTATTTCAATTAATGATAAATGAAATTAATAATTATTTAATGATATTTACAAGTAATTAATCATTTTAAATAATGATAATTGAATATTATTATTATTTTAATTAACGATTATTTTAAATTTAATTAGTTGTTTAACTAATTATTTTGAAATTTAGCTAAATCATTTTAGTTAATGATGTTTTATAATTAAATAAATCATTTTGACAAATGATGTTTTAATTAATCGGTTTGACCAATAAAGTTTGGATTTAATTAATTCAATTAATTTATGATTATTTTGAACCTAATTAATTGTTTTAATCAATGGAATTTAGAATTACTTATCATTCTAGTTAATGATGTTTGAGATTAATTATTCATTTAATTAATGACTACTTGAATTTAATAACTCTTTTTACTTAATCGATTTAATAAAGGTGATTAAAGTAAGTTGGCTAATATAATAAAATTTTCTTTTATAAACTGATTTAAAGTTAATAGATTGATTCAATAAAGACTTTAAAGTTAATTTACCAATGTTATAAAAGTGTTTGGAATAATTATCAATTGTATTATATATAATGAATTGTTTATGTAGAGGGATTTTAAATGATATTAATTATCTTTCAGGAAATTAATATTATTTTTTTAAAGTTATAAAAGGAATTTAAGCTCGATTACTGGGATAATAAGTTGGATAATCTTTTGGGCGTTCGGTTTGATGTTGGTTTAGGCCTTCGGGGTCGTGCACTTGGAAAAATTATTCTCTTAACTTTTTAACAATCTGGAACTAATTCTAAAAGTGCATACCGATACGGAAATCAAGCCAAAAAGTTTGGTTCGTATTTAAAAAGAAAAAAGTTTGATTCGTTTACGGAAATGAATTAATTCTATAAAGCGAATCACTTATATGGAAATAATTTATTTGTATAATTAGCACCAAACATTTAAGAAGTAGACTTGTTGCTATTTCAAAAGTTAAGAATAATCGTGTGACATGACTTTGAGGTAACACTACCTTGACTAGTCCGTTATTATTATTAACCCAGAAATAGTAAAAGTTTAATGAGTGGTGATAAGTTTACAAGAATTAATTTCTATATACGATCATTTTATGTCCTCAATAGTTGGTACCTCAGCTATCGGTTACTTCAACACTTTATTTCGTCACTCCATGACGATGTGTTGCTCATTTAAGCTTTCTTTATCCTTTATCGAAAATGACTAAACCCAAAGAGCGAGTGGGGGCCAAGCTATGTGGAGTTGCTCCCATTAGGGTGTCTTCACATCCACTCTAGAATGGATTCGTTGTTGCGCATTGAGATATGAAGTACACGGATACTCGGTAACAGTCGGCGGGGTCCGGCTTGGCGGTCTCCGAGAGCCATTGGTGCTCTCAAGTATATTTCTAAAGGTATACTTTCGTAAGGGGGAGAACCTTCCTAGTCATTTGTTGGAAAATTTCCTTTCCTTATTTGATTTGAAAACCCTAAATCTATTTTAGCTTTAAATTGCCACGAGTAGAGCCAACTCCTCATCACGGCATTTAAGTGTTTATATAGTTCATTCTATCGAGTTTAGACTGTTACTTTATTTAGCCCATTCTATTGAGTTTGGGCTGTTACTTTATTTAGCCCATTCTATCGAGTTTGGACTGTTACTTTATTTAGCCCATTCTATCGAGTTTGGATTGTTACTTTGTTTAGCTCATTCTATCGAGTTTGGATCATTACTTTATTCAACCCAATATGTCAAGTTGGACTGTTTTCCTTGTTCTATCAATTCTGTCCAGTTTGGATTTTACTCGGTTTATTTCCATCCTTTCAAGTCGGGTTTAATATTATTTATCCTCAATCATATTTGGATTTGTTTCCTGATATTCATTTATGCTCTTACCTATATGGATGTTGTTCTTGTGAGGCAATAACCTGTTCTGCGTTAGCGGCGTGGTCTCACAAAAATTTTATATATGTTCCCTATTTTTCAAGTTATCTCACGTTGGTATTTCCAAACTGATCCAGTGTTATTTATTTATAATTCTCAGGTCATACCAAGTATTTTCCCAAGTTGACGATGGTGTTTTGGAGATCGTGGAGGGGAGCTGAAGATTCGCCTGTTGTATTATTTTATTTTACACTGTATTATATAATATACCTATCGGCATTTCTAAGGTCGGGATTTTATAACTATCTAGCTGACAAGGTTTGTTTTTAACTCTAATATACTATGTATGTTTGGAGGGACAGTTACTACTGTCCTTGTTATATAATTGTTGTCGATTCCATTGTGAGATTCTATTTTCCTCTATTCTCTGTTCTTTTATCTTTATTTACCCTAACAATCTGCCCTTTTTCGATTGGATGCGTAGCATTTGAACACAGTGGTAGCGTTTGGTGTTGACTTTCGATGGTCAAAAAGGTGGATCGCTATAAAATGGTATCAGAGCATAAGGTTGAGCGAGAACCTTGGATTTGGTAAGGTTGGCTCATTTGAGATGGGGTAAGTGACACCTTAGAATGAGTTTGATAGTACTATACAAGAGCGTATTTGTTATTGTTATAAAAACGTATTATGTTGATTGGACTATTGAATTTTTATGAATTCTGGTTGAGACATGGGATGCCATGGTATCGATTGGGATTTCTAAACACTCAACCAAGGCCAACGGACATGATATTGAATTTTTGAAAATTTTAGCAAATTAAATATTTTGCCAAAGATTATATTTTATGTATGTAAAGGAATAATTTTCAATACTCTATATAGTTATATAGTGTGTTGGTTTAAATGTGATAATATTTATTTATTATCGCTACTGTTTGTATGATTATGCTTAAGTTAAATTAGAAACATCAATTATTGCTTGTTAGTTGTTAAATTATGCTTGACTTAATTAGGAGCATGTATAGCCTTGATTTAAAATGAACCCTTTGGGAATTATTTTTCACAATTTGACTATAATGTGTTCGAAGAATATGATTAAATTAAAAATTCACCGTTTAATAATGGCGAGTTAAGAATTAAACTTTATAAAAAGTTGCAATATAATCTAAATAGTGGAATAAGATATCTAGAGAATAAATACTGAAAATGATTCTACAATAAAGAAGGACTACTATAATATGAAATCATTTTTATATAAGGAAAGTTTTATATAAATTTAGTTTGAAGAATATGTTTAAAAAGGATTTTTAATCTAAATCCTCGAGCATTTGAAAATAATTACAGAGGTATTTTTGGGAAATGAAATAGCTATACTTTTGAAAAAGTTTAAAAATAAAAAATAGACTGGGAAGTAAAATTTGAAAAAAAAAATGCATATTGGGATAGTTAGGAGGAAATTGTTTCGATTAGTTTTGTGATAATCTGAATAATCTTCTAAGTGACGATCAGATGTTTGCTTAGGCAAACTTGTGAAATACTTAGTAAATTATTCTCGTTATCGTTGTGCGATCGAAATGAGTTCAAATCAGAATAAACCCAAAGTGAGTTTTAATAATAAATTGTTTGGTGCTTTCAAAATGGGGTTTTAATATTAAAACCGGGTATCTAAATTTTAAGTTCCCTAAAAGGAAATCAGTCTAACAATAAAAAGTGTTTCCAATAGGATATTGTTTTGGATAAATAAGATTTCTCCCTTAGATAAGATAAGGGATAAATTAGAAACAAGTAAATTGGGTTAAATTAACAAAGAAGGTTTTGATAAACATTGTTTTTATTAAAACCATATAATTGATAAAAACATCTAAGTAGTATGAACTACTTACTGATTGAGTCAACCCATAAATATTATTTGTTTCAATACTAAGTTAAAAAGGTTAATAGGTTGACTCGGTTTTAAGAAATCATAAATGATTTAATCTCCATTTGGTTCTTTGAAAAAATTAAAAAAAAAATTTATACGTACTCTTAGGTTATAAAAGAATATTATACAAGTAAATAAAATGGGATAAATTATTATTCGATGTTTATAAAGAAATAACTTTATAAGGTATTTTAAAACTTAGGTGAGAAATTATGAGATAACTCATAAATAATTTTAGTATTGAATAAAATACTAAGTGAAAATGTAAGCGAATTAGAAATTTGAATTAGAAATTTTTTAATGTAACTAAGAAATTAATAAAATGTAGAGTATAATTTTCCATTTTGTCCAAGTGAGTTTGGATAATCTTTTAAGCAATAACCAAAGGCTATTGAGCAAAACGGTACACTTAGGTGATTATCTATATTTTGGACAATTAAGAAAATTTTAAACCTAAGTTAAAATTTGTTTGTTAGTCATTTGACATTTTAAAACAATGTTAAGTGATAAGTTTCCCTTGTGGAATCTGATTAATTGGATTTG
The DNA here is from genome assembly GCA_030765085.1 of Allium cepa. Lineage (NCBI taxonomy): Eukaryota > Viridiplantae > Streptophyta > Magnoliopsida > Asparagales > Amaryllidaceae > Allium > Allium cepa. The sequence continues at coordinate 1,017,473,393 of CM060945.1, forward strand.
ATCGAATTGAATGGTTGGCTATGTGATTCTATATAAGATTGTCTATAAAGTTTAGGTTTATGGACAAAGAATTTTTAATTGTTTGTATTAGGACCTAAATCCCGGTGATTTTGAAAAAGATAATTTTTGAAGGTTTTAAGAAAGGAATGGAATTTATTCACTCTAGTTGATGTCTTTGGAGGAACTGGAATACCACTGGACGCTCCATTTTGTTTTGATTCTAGAGTTGCTTTGATTTTTCTTGTCTGGGAAAATTGAAAATAAAATTTTGAACTGAAAAACCTAGGTATTTAAATCTAAATTTGTCGTCTAAAAAAAATGGATGCATGGCATTTGTTATAGTATATCCTCTTGTTTGTCGCATATGATTGAGATATGGTTTTTGGTTGCATGTAGATTTATATCATGCTATTTTCTACATGTAGAGTGACATCATATTATTATTTTCAGCCTGATTTTCTTTAAGATTTTGTAAGTACATACATGCAAGAGATTGCTATCAATTCTTGTGCACCTACATTTGCATAGAAAATAAGAAATTACTTGCCAAAATATAAATCAAATGCAAAAGGGTACGTAATAAATTTAAAAAACTTGAATTGGTTGATAATTTTATGCCCCAGATATGGGAGGCCACTTGGATTTGGTTTTTTGAGTGGTTTGGATCCCGTAGAGGCAATTTGTAGTTGTACCGATCGAGCCGCGCAAAACAAAAGTTGGCGAAATTTTTCGAAAATTTTAGAGTTAGAAAATTTTTAAAAAATTTTGGATAACTAAAATTTGATTTTTGAGTTATAACTTGAATGAATGAGTGGAAGAGAATTAGTTGTTATAGGCAAACAGATTTGAAAGATATGAAAATTTTGGAATTTATTCCAACAAATTTGTTTTCAAAAGTTAATAAGTTTAATGACCCATTCTAATTAATAGTTTAGAATTTAAGGGTTTAGAAAAAATTTCTTCATTAGGAATTTCGAGGACGAAATTCATTTAAGAGGGGAGAATGTAACAATACAAAATTCTGGTCATTTGATTTTAAGTATTTAATTAATTTTAGATATTTAAATATTTGGATTTTGGAATTTAGTACTTGGAATTCAATAAAGTGATCGATTAAATATTTGAATTAAGAATTAAATATTTGAATGGTGAACCAAATATGTATTAAATAAATTTAATAGTTTCATTTAACTTCTTTTGATTAATAAATGATAATGGTGAATCATTTTGCAAATTTATTACAATAACAATTGGTTCGAATATAATAAATAATAAGAAAAATCAAATTGTAATAAAACGACCCGGGATTTCACTACTTCGATTTGCGAATATTTAATTAATTTTACATATTCAAATAAATGGTTTTATACTTAAAAATAAAACTTTTTTGTAATAATAAATAATAATGGTGCAATAGTTTTTAAAATTTGTTTACAAAAATATATAGTTTGACGAAAAACAGAAAATGTGAGCGGAAACTGTTTTTTGAATTTTCGATGTTTCATCATATAAAAGTTATTTGAAATGTTGTGTACACATTTCTATATATATTCAAATATGTGCAATGTTATAAACATAGAGCAGTAATTTATTAAGGTTAAGTGTAATTAATTAAGTTAACAAAATGATGATGTGACACTTTGGAAATTATAATAAAAAATAAAAAGAGAATGTCACATCATTAGGAGACATAAGTACACTAGAGTACTTATGCATGTTGACTTTTATTTGATGGGAAAGTGGCTAGGTGTTGGCTTAAATGGGTGAGGTAGAGGAGAGAGTGCGACAAGGCATGCTTATGTGGAAGGTAGACTACATGAGGCTAAAAAGGTAATTTGCTATTTCTATTTCATATAAAACTAATTTTTCACCTTTCTTACTCATTTTATTTTCATTTTATCTTCCATTATCTTCCTTAAAGCTTCATGAAACCTTTTAATGGCTCCAAAACAAATTTTCATGTTTTAAGATTTCAAAAATTACTTTTAAATGTTTTAAAAACTTGTTTAAAGTTTCCCTCTTTTCCATTTAAATTTATTCCATTTTACCCGAAATGGATTCGGCCATAACTTCTTACATAAAACTCCAAAACTAGATTTTATTTTTTTCAAACCATGCATATTTCTAGTGGATTCAACTTTTTTGCTTACCACTTTTTTTTATTTCGAGCTTAGATGCTCCAAAAATTCATGTTTTGCAAGAGTATTTTTAAACCTAGATTTTGATGTCCGAAAATACGCCTCACTATTTTGGCTATAACTTCCTCAAAATTTAAATTTTATAAGTAACACTTTTTTTGTCAATGATAGTGAAAAGGATAATCTAAAATTTCCTTTTGACCACTTTTTCGAAATCCAAGAGGAAAGGGTCCAAAAGTCGAGTGCAAAATGACCCATTTTCGAGAAGAATTTTTGGTTTTCCAAGCTTTCCGAGCGCTAAGGTATTTTAAGTTTTCAAAACCTTTATTGAGTTTAACTCATATTTAATTTTATTATATCGTATTAATGATGTTAAAATCATTTATTGATTGTTTGGATGTTAGTAAAAATTATTTGATTGCTTGTTTGGTTGAATTTCTGTTTGGAAAATGGATGACATATTACTTTGATCGTTATAAACCGATATGATTATATATATATTATCGGTAACCATTGTTTTGCAGGGAAAAACTGTAGAGAGACCCAAAGGGGGTTTCTTGACCATAAATTATTTACTTACATCATTATGTTGTAATATTGATGGTTTATTGAAATTAATTACTGATCTTCCCTTTTTTAGTTCAAATGTCATTATAGCGATTTTCGCTATATCGTCATTTATTAAATTTCAACCCAAAAACCCTATCATGTGAACTATAGCTAGTATTTATGCTAAAAAGAATATTAAAATTTTATTAATCATTTCGGTTAATGATAGTTCAAATTGGTTAATCTTTTAAATTAATTTGAGATTAATTAACCAGTTTAATAAATGATGATTAAAAATTGGTTTATCTTTAGATTTTATTTATCATTTTTGCCAAGGATGCTTTATACTTAATTAATCGTTTTAACTAATGATTATTTGAGTTTAATTAATTCTTTTAATTAAGGATAATGGAGTTTAATTAATTTTTAGAACTCAATTAGTTATTTTAATTAATGATGATGGGATTAAACTAATTATTTCAATTAAGGATAATTGAAATCAATAATTATTTAATGATATTTAAAAGTAATTAATCATTTTAAATAATGATAATTGAATTTTATTAATCATTTTAACTAATGATTGTTTCAAAATTTAATTAGTTGTTTAACTAATGATTTTTGGAATTTAATTAAATCATTTTAATAAATGATGTTTTATAATTAAATAAATCATTTTAACAAATGATGCTTTAATTAATCGGTTTGACTAATGAAGTCTGGATTTAATTAATTCGACTAATTTATGATTATTTTGAACTTAATTAATTTTTTTAATCAATGGAATTTAGAATTACTTATAATCTTAATTAATGATGTTTGAGATTAATTATTCATTTAATTAATGACTATTTGAATTTAATAAATCTTTTTAATTAACTGATTTAATAAAGGTGATTAAAGTAAGTTGACTAATATAATAAAAATTGCTTTAATAAACTGATTTAGTAAAGATTTTAAAATTAATTTACCAATATTATAAAAGTGTTTGGAAATAATTATCTATTTTATTATAGATAATGAATTGTTTATGTAAAGGGATTTTATTGTGATTAATTATCTTTCGGGATAATTAATATTATTTTTAAAAGTTATAAAATGGAATTTGAACTCGATTATTGGGATATTAAATTGGATAATCTTCTGGGTGTTCGGTCTGATGTTGGTTTAGGCCTTCAAGGTCTATTCTTTTAACATTTTAACAATCTAGAACTAATGCTAAAAGTGTTTTACCAATATGAAAATCGAGCCAAAAATATTCTGTTCATTTTTAAAAAGAAAAGGTTTGATTCATTAATGTAAATGAATTATTTCTGTAAAGAGAATCACTTATATGGAAACGATTTATTTGTATAATTAGCACTAAACACCGAAGAAGTAGACTTGTCGCTATTTCAAAAGTTAAGAATAATCGTGCACCATGGCTTTGAGGTAAAACTACCTTGACTTGTCTGGTATTATTGTTAATCCAGAAATAGTACAAGTTTGAATTCAATGAGTGGTGATAAGTATACAAGAATTAATTTCCATATATGATCGGTTTATGTCCTCGATAGTTGGTATCTCAGCTATCGGTTACTTCAGCCACTTTATTTCATCACTCTAAGACGATATGTTGCTCATTTGAGCTTTGTTGTCCTTTGTCGAAAATGACTAAACCCAAAGGGTGAGTGGGGGCCAATCTATGCGGGGTTTCCCTCATTAGGGTATCTTCACACCCACTCTAGATTAGATTCGGTGTTACACATTGAGATGTGAAGTAATCGGATACTCGGTAATAGTTGGCGGGGTCCGACTTGGAGGTTTTCGAGAGCCATCGAAGTTCTCAAGTATATTTCTAAAGGTATACTTTCGTTAAGGGGAGAGCACTCTCCTAGTCGTTTGTTGGGAATTTTCCTTTCCTTATTTGATTCGAATATTTATCCCATTCTATCGAATTTGGGTTGTTACTTTACTTAGCCCATTCTATCGAGTTTGGACTGTTACTTTATTTAGCCCATTCTATCGAGTTTGAAATGTTACCTTATTTAGTCCATTCTGTCAAGTTGGACTGTTTTCCTTGTTCTATCCATTCTGTCCAGTTTGGATCCTTATTTTCATCTTTTCAAGTCTGATTTAATATTTTTTGTCCTCAATCATATTTGGATTTGTTTCCCGATATTCATTTCTGCTCTTACCTATATTGATGTTATTCTTGTGAGGTAAAAACCCATTCCGCGTTAGCGGCGTGGTCTCACGGAATTTTTATATAAGTTCCCCATTTTTTGAGTTATCTCACACTGGTGTCTCTAGACTTATCCGGGTGTTATTTATTTATAATCCTTGGGTCAGACCGAGCATTTTCCCATGTTGACCGTGGTGTTTTGGAGATCGTGGAGGGGAGCTGAAGATTCACATGTCGTATTATTTTATTTTCCACTGGATTATATAATATACCTATCGGCATTTGTAAGGTCGGGATTTTATAACTGTCAAGCTAATAAGGTTTGTTTTTAACTCTGATATACTCTGTATGTTTGGAGTGACAGTTACTACTGTCCTTGTTATATTATATATTGTTGATTCCGTTGTGAGATTCTATTTTTCTCTATGCTCTGTTCTTTTCTATTATTTTCCCTAACAATCTGTCTTTCTGTCGATTGGATGCGCGACATTTGAACACAATGGTAGCATTTGATGTCGACTTTCGATGGCCAAAAAGGCAGGTTGTTACAAATGATTTCTTAAAGAAATTCCTTCACTATGAAGTTGGTACTCCTTCATTACTGGAAATATATAACTGGCCACGTCTAGAAAATCATAGTACCGAATGCATCGCTCCTGCATGCATGTCCGTAAGTAAAACTAGATAGAGTCGCATCATAACTTTTTACTATTCAAACTTCATATAGCAACAAACATACATATAAAACATTATAAATATTGCAGGAACTCCTAAGGATCTCCCTACAAAGTTCCATAATAATAGCCGAAATCATGGCAATTCATAATTGCATCTATAACGACTATCGTTATAAGTGCATTTTCAAATCCGAGTCCGATCTAAACCGAAGTCCATCTATAACCTATGTGCTTTGTTCAAGGCCTTCTCACAAGTCCATTTCAATTCTGTTCAAGTCCATATACATGGATCACATGTGTCACTTACTTTTAAAGTAAGAATTCAACCAATGTTTTAAAATAAGTTAACAACAATTCAGTTAACATAAATACAATCGGATACTAGCATTAATATGTTATATTTTCCATTCAACATGAGGTGTTAAATCATCTTTAACCATACAAATAGCCAAGATCTAAGAACCCAAGCCTAGATCCACAACACCTTTCCTTCCTTGCTTCCAAACTACCAATATTGCTCACGGCCTAAATGAATAGGGGTTGATGTGCTTCACTTCTTCAATTTTGGGCTTGATGGAAGGTGTTCTAATATTGTACTAAGCCTTATGAAAAAGTTTGAAGTGATTTGAAGTTGATTTGCAATTATTTCATTTGAGAACATAAGAGAGAAAGAAGAACGGAAACCATTGATTTTTAGAACTCAAGCTTTGTAAATTATATGATTATTTCCTAAGGGTTCACCACTCCTTATATAGGCTTAGGAATGTGATGCAAAAGGACCAAAAACCCCTTAAAATCTTATTAGCATTAATTACTTGTATCATTACCAACTTTACACCATATAGTTTAACTTTTAAGTTATTTCCGTATTTTCTTATTTCCTAAATATCTAAAATGACATCACCCATGATATACTGCATAAATTTTATTTCCATAAATGGAAAAAAAATATTTCATTGAATTGATTACCTAAGAAAATAAGTGTATGTAAAAAAAAATCTAAATAGCTTTTAACCGTTAAAATTTTATTTATTGATAAAATGATTTTCGATGGCATTATCGATTTTTCTTCGAAGAATATAGTTTTGTAAACAAATTTCAAAAAAAAGTTTTTATCATTTTCTATTAATAAAATTATGATTAACAAGGTTATAAAATCATATTTATAACACTTAATTATATTCCAAAATGTTTCGAGATTCGAAGACGTAGTGTTCGAATTTCAAGGTCGCTACATTCTCCCCCACTTAGAACATTTTGTCCTTGAAATTCGAACAAGAATAATAATCAAAGGAGATGAAAGAACAATATATATATATATAGCATACTGTTGAAACTATATACAAACTAAACTGCAAACTGAAATGCATTCTAAGTGAATCCACCTCAAGCGGTGAGTTCACTACATAAGGTATACGATACTAAGATAGGAAGGAATCCTGGTCTATAAGCATTCTGGATGGATCTCCTTCAAGCTACCATCCTTCTTCCTTGTACAATCCTAAGCATCCTTATTCCATGGCACTTCTAATCTTAACAAAGGAATAAGCACACAAATACTCAAATAGCATTCACAACTCTAGCAACCAATGCCCATGGTTTGCTCAGGTTTGAAATTTTAATTTTGTGAAAAAAAATAGTACAATAACAAATACATTTAAATGAATATATATATATATATATGTTTATTATCATCAAACAAAAATCGTGTACTAGCATATTCTACAACCTTTCCTTTTTGATGATAACAAACATATATTTAAGTTTTCGAATTTATTAAGTGTATTTGATCATTGATGGACTCTATTTGCTCGCCTTATTTGAATGCTCCCTCTCTACAACAAAAATCCCCCTTCATATATGCATGAAAATAAACAAAAATTATGCAAATGAACCTAGATGAATAAAAATATGCAAACAAATCAAGATGCAAATAGAAAATAAAATGTTTGACATTTACTTGCTAAAATCTTAACCTTTCTCTCCCCCTTTGGATATCAGCAAAAGAGTAATAGTTTTAGAAAAATAGAGAAAAAGTGATAAACATTAATATAATATTAATATCCAATTGAGTATAAATATTAAATTTCAATAAAAATCAAACATAAATCATCCTAAATCATAAAAACTCTTTTAGGTGCATATTCCACTTTAGAATAATAGGGATGATGTAAAACCATATAGCTGTGACTATTTGTGGTATATTTATATCAAGAATTTGAATATCTACTAACCATGCATAACCGTTAGGACTTTTAAGAGATTAGTAGTATTCCAAATTTTTATATAAAAAAATGAATTTCAAGCATCTTCTAACCACGCATAACCGTGAGGACTTTTAAATGGGATTAGAATCAACTTGTCTATTTAATAATTAATTTTGATATGTGTTTCATATATGCATAACCATGAGGACTTTCAAATAAGCATGAAAGCACGTATACAAAAATTTTAAGTAACTCACCTATGCACAATGGTGAGGACTTTTAAATGAGTGTGAATACTTTGGATGGTTTTATTAAAAAAATAAAATAAAATGAAAACGAATAGTTTCCTATTTAAAATGCCACATCTTGACATACTATATTGGATACTGATGAGTGATGGTCGTTAAAAATATGATAGAAGTAGAGATGGTCATGGAGTTTTTACCAACAATTTTTTTTTATAACACTTGTTTAAATTTCTAAAGAAATTTAATAAACATACTGTCTCAAGTCATAATACATGATTAATATCTACATTCATCGCTCTTATAACCACTATTTATCTTTCCGATAATCAGTAGAGAGTCAGATTAATTGATGTAGTCATTTAAAATCAAGTCCAAAAATATTATAAAATCAAATTTTCTAAAGTGACTAATCTGAAACAAGATCAACAAAAAAAATTCTAGAAGGAGTTTTATATATAAAAAATGTCTACTAATAGTCAATCAGTTGAAATGAAAAATATGCAGATATTTTCTTTGAAAAGGTAATGTAACTAATGAATGTCTATACATAAAACTCGTTCCACTAGTAATTTTTCTATCAAATAGATTTCCAGTGTAATCTGCATCCGAATTTCCCTTTGACTCAAGATTATCATTAGTTGGATGTCATAGACCAGACCGTGAAGTTGCAACAAAATCCTTAAAATCCTTTTTATAACTTTTAAATGAAAATCTTTTGGATTTTGAATTGAAATCGTGCACACAAACAACTAGTGAATATAGTGTCAGATCTAAAAGCAATAAGATAAACAAATATATCCACGTGTATCATGAGTAATCATCAATCAATACCTAAACTTTCAATATCGTTAGTCCAAAACAAATCTATATGAACTAGTTCAAAGACTCTAGAGATACTTATAGTATTCTCGGCATAAAAGATAATTGGCCAACAATTTTGCATAAATTAGAATCATAATCAACATTCATTACTTATCACATAACTGGCTGATTTAATTCAGATTATGGTGCAGAATTTCGAATTTAATAAATCGGTCAAGATAAATATACCGTTACCTATTTTACCTTCATGATAACTTTTCGTAATTTCCCATTGTGATTCACTCACCTTTATACTAGGGTAAAGAATTTTGATTTATTGTCTTTCATGTTCCTGGAACAGCCAGAATCCAGGTAACACTGTCGTTGTTCATTAGCCTACCACAACGACAAGGGAAAATATTTTTATAACCTATTTTTTTAGTCCATGGTTGTTAGTGGCAAAAGATTTTGAAAATATGTTTGTGTAGACCCAAGACTATTTATATTTCTTCCTTTTGGCACCCTGATGTTTTTGACTTTAAGGGATTTTATATTCGTCCTTTAGGAACCCAAATTGGTATGGTTTTTACGTGTTTGGGTCTATATTAACAATTATTGTGATTGTGTCCGGTTTTTCCATAAAATTGTGCACTTGGAAGTGACTTGATTAATTTCACTTCCAACACATTCGGATTGATCAATCCAAGTACCTATCTAATCGGATTGACGATTTGTTTCCATAATAACATATTTAGTGATTTTTCTGCTTTGGAAAATTTTGCTGAAGTTGTAGACAATTGTTGGACTTGTGTTTTGAGAGATTCATTTTTATTCAATAATTGAGTGCACTTTTTAATGGAATTTTCTCTCCTAGTTTTTCACTCTCTTTCAAAATCATAATTTCATTTTCAAGCGATTTTATTTTAATTTCTGATTTTTTTAATTTCTTCTTCAAATGATGGCCACCTGTCACACTTAGGGCACTTGTTTCGATAGTGTTTAACCAATTGATTGAGCTATTTATTTAATTCGATCAAACTATCTCTTTGTGATTCAATTTTAGCGTATTTCTCCCTAAGTCTTTCAAACCAACCATTTACTTCGTGAAAATATTTAAGTAATTCCAAATGAGTAAGTTTTGATACCTTGCTTGGCTCGTTATCATCACTGTCAGTTATATCACCTCTAAGACACAGACCTGCTTTTCCACTCTCAATGCCGGTGCTTTTATCATCTTCATCGGTTTCATCCCAAGTGGCTGCAAAACTTCTCCTTTTTGACTTTTTTCCTTGGCTGAGTCGATTCTGAGGACAATTTTGCTTGATATGACCGGGTTTGTTACACTTATGAAAAATGATCTCCTACTCTTCTGAGTTGTCTAGTGCTTTGACTATTCTGCTTTTCAATTGTTAATTTAGAGCTGGATTTCCCTACTTGTGGTTCCACTTTTTGAATCTCTTTATTAGTAGTGCCAGCTCAACTGCTCCATCGTCATCGTCATCGTCATTTTCTGTTATTCCTTTAAGTACTATTGATTTATTTCGAGTATTACCTCCTTCTCATTCTTCCTTGAATTTCATTTCTAGCTCATAAGTGGTGAGATTTTCGAGGAGTTCTTTGACTTTAACTTTTTTCAAATATTTTGATTGTTGAATGGTAGTAACTTTTTCTTCAAAATTCAGTGGAAGGGCTTTGAGGATTTTTCGGACAATTTCCAACTCTGTTATGATTTTCTGAGAGCTTTTAATTTATATATGAGATTAGAAAGTCGACCATACATCTCTTTGACATCATCATCCTTGGCTGTTGTGAAGTTCTCGTATTCGCTACTAAGCATGGCAAGGTGAGGTTCTTTAATTTGAGATTTTCCTTCGTGAGTCACATCAAGTGTGTGCTAGATTTCCCGCGCAGTTAGACAATGTAAGACACGATTAAATTCAATTTGATCCAATGAACATATAATAGAATACATAGCTTTAGCATTGGCATTCAGTATTTTTTTTCATGATCTGTCCATTGATCCTTTGGTTTTTCAATTTCTTGATTATCTATCACTATAATTGGTGTCCTATATCCTGTCTCAACAATATTCCAAGCGTCAATGGTTTTTAGAAAAAATTTCATTCTATTTTTCCAATAAATATATTCACCATTGAACATTGGTGGTCTAACTATGAACTGACCCTTAGCAAAAGCATTATTAAAAGAAGCCATTTATTAAAAAAAATTAAAATTAAAATTTGTTTTTGAAAATTCAAATTTTTAAAACAAAAATTGGCTTTTGTTCTAGCTCTGATACCACTTATAGGATCGATTTCACCCTAAAAGGGGTGAACAGGGTAATACTAATAATTATAAAAATTAATGCGAAAATATATAAAATAATTGCAGCACAGATAATAGCAGAATAATAAAAGTAGAAATAGACCAACACAGATTTACCCAGCTTCGGCAAAACCCTACCTACGTGCTGCCCCAAGGTTTCTACTAGAAATTAAGTAGTCAGACGCATACACACGTAAACTTGCGACACCCACTATCGACCGACCTAACACTATGCTTAAAACCCTATCACAACTCAGCCATTGAGTTGCGAATTCTTGAACTACACCACCATAATTCGTCCTCTAGTCACACGACTAAAATTTTATAAAATTTTAAAAATAGATTACAAGATAAAAATAAATAAAACAAGACTAGAAACCCTAGCTTAAAATTAAAAGCCCAAAAGCAAATAATTTGCCAGCTCGATACAAAAAGCAGTAAAAAATGTCCCATTTTCTTTTTATATTAACGGTGGTATACTCTCCTTTGTGAAAATGGTTGCTTTGTTCCTCTTTCAACAATTAGGGCTTCGGTAAATTTGAAGATGACGACTTCAATTGATCAATCAAATAGATGTTTTCCGTTTCTTGCTTTGTCAATTGATCGTTTCTTTGATTCGCACACGGCTGCTTCAATTTTGGCAAGTTCGATTTGAATAAATCTGGTATGTCCTTTTTTACTCTTGTTGATATGCTTGAACTCGATACCTTTGTATGTCGTTGATGTTAATGGTTTAAATAGGGATCGATTCCCTTAATTTCCATTCGAATTAATTCACATGAGTTCGTCAGTTAATTTAGCTTGGTCGTTTTGGCGAATGTTGGTGGTGTTTACTGACTTTTTCAATTCATATATTTTCCTGTTATGCTTGCTTGGTCACCATGGCTTGCATTTACTTTGGATTTGATTCCATTCTTTTTTCCATTGACATCACAAATTTTGAAACTAACTTGTTCATCATGTTAGTATACGAATTTTGTTTATCTTCGTGTATAGTTGACCCCTGTTAATTCTTTTTTTTATTTTAAACTTTGCTGCTACATTCTCTGGTTTGAATTTTCTGACTTGAGGTAAAAATTGACTTCGTTCATTTACTAACGGCTTCATGTGAATTGCTTTTACTGTTGGCAATTATTATTTGAACTTGTTCCATTAGTCATGTTGTCACACGGCTTCACTCGGCTCATATTGTCAGTTGTCTGGTTCATCACTGCATATTAATACATGTATGTTTGCACATGTATATATGTATGCTTGCCTGCACTATGTCTTGGTTAAAGTGTTACATTCACCTGTTTTCATGTTCACTAACCTGGTGTGGTGCACTTGTGTGATCACTGCTTGATTTTGATTTGGTTCATCTTGAAGTCTACATATGAGTATTGCTTCGAGTAAACTCTTGCTGGCTTCAATATGCATTGTTCTGGTCTTATGTAGATTTGAGCCATCATGTTTTCGCTGTTGCATATATGTATGGTGCATCAATATTGCTCTGTCTATATGACCATATACATTGCTATATTCACCAACCATATGCATATGTTTTGTTGTACTGGTGCACTTGATATCTTCACTTGTATACTTGATTGCCTCCATGCCTTCACTTGTTCTTCATGGAGTCTTCACTTGATTGTTGTATACCTTTTTTTGTTTGCTAGTCTTCATGTATGTTGCACTGCCCAAGTGCCATTGACATTTGAGTTCATTTGAGTCTTCATTGTTGAGGCTACACTTGTACATGGTTGTTTATCAACTTGTTGCTGCCTTTAATACAAGTTAAATTTGTTGTTTCTTTGTTTTCCTTGACCACCATATATACTTGTTTTCATGTTGCTTCTTGTTTGCTTGCCTTTGATCTTTTGATTATTCATGTTGGTGCTTTTGTACTCTTTGAACTCATATATACATACATACATATATATATATATATGTATGTATGTATGTATGTACATTTATATATGTGCATATATGTATATATGTTTATGTGGTCTTTGTGTATATTTTGTTTGGAGAAATTCTTTCTGGTTCGGTCTTGTAAAGTCTCTTTGTTTCTCTTGATCAACTTATTGTTGAGTCTACATGTTGTTGTGGTCTTGTAGTCTCTGGTATCAATGTTGCATCACTATTCATTTTTTTCTTGTGCATTTGTGTCTTCATGTTGACTGGTCTGGTGCAGTTTGACCGATACATTTGGACTTGTGCACTTGAGTCTGTCTAGTTGTATGAGTAGTAGTCTTGTTGTCAGTTCGAATGTTGGTGTCTTATTGTACATTGGTGGTCTTGCAATCCTATTTACTCTAGAACACCATTGCATGTTTTGAACTAGTTCCTTTGTGTTGTTGATCTTCTTTTTCACTGTTACCAGTTGATTATGTCGCTTTACAATTTTATTATGGTTTCATGACTGCACTGTCGAATCCGAGTTGAATCCAGCATCGGCTCGGGTTTGACCTTGTGCTCACATGTCCCTGCAGTTTATCAAATGTAAATCGATGTGAGCGGCCATGTGGCATGTACAGTGATACACTATGCATGTCATAGGTTGTTCGTGTTTGATGAACTCAAAAGTAAAATGATGACTAACAACCTAAATAACTGAGGCAAATAATATTTTCAAAAACTTACATTTTATTTTACACTGAAAAATATTTCTTTTTCAATTATACCACGTCAGTGTTTATTTTGCAGATAATTCAAATGCGCAATGCAAATTGGAATACAGTCGAAGAACAATCATGAGTGAACAAGTGATGTGTAGTGAGGTGCTAATGTAAATGATAATTGTATAGTGAAAATTTGTGTTGTAATTTGAAATGTTGTATATATAATGAGAGCTCAAATTTTGTACTACTCAAAAATTGTAATAAATATTTATTTGAATAAAATATCTATGATTTATTTATATTATTCAGTAAATATTTAATTAATTATATGAAAATAAAATAGTACAATAATAAATACATTTAAATGGATATATATATATGTATGTATGTATGTATGTATGTTTATTATCATAAAAAAAATCCTATACAAGCATATTCTACAATCTTCCCCTTTTGATGATAACAAACACATATTTAAGATTTTGAATTTATTAAATGTATTTGATAATTGATGGACTCTATTTGCTCTCCCTATTTGAATGCTCCCACTCACAACAAAACTCCCCCTTCATATATGCATGAAAATAAATAAAACTAAGAAAATGAACCTAGATGAATAAAAATATGCAAATGAACCTAGATGTAAATAGAAAATATAAAATAAAATATTTGACATTTACTTGCCAAAATCTTAACTTTTCTCTCTCCCTTTTGTTATCAGCAAAAGAGTAAAAGTATTGGAAAAATAGAGATAAAGTGGTAGACATTAATACAACATTAATACGCAATTGAGTATAAATATTAGATTTCAATAAAAATCAAACAGAAATCATAAATACTCTGTTAGGTGCATGTTCCACTTTAGAACGATAGGGTTGATGTAAAACCGTATAGATGCGTGTATTTGTGGTATATATATATCAGAAATTAGAATATCTACTAACCATGCATAATCGTTAGAACTTTTAAATGAGATTAGTAGTGTTCCAAATTTTTATATTAAAAAAATGAATTTCAAGCATCTTCTAACCACGCATAACCGTGATGACTTTTAAATGGGATTAGAATCAACATGTCTATTTAATAATTAATTTTGATATGTGTTCCATATATGCATAACCGTAAGGACTTTTAAATGAGCATGAAAGCACGTATACAAAAATTTCAAGTAATTCACCCATGCATAACCATGAGGACTTTTAAATACGAGAGAATACTTTGGATGCTTTTATTGAAAAAATAAAATGAAATGAAAACGAATAATTTCCTATTTAAAATGCCACATCTTGATATACAATATTGGATTTTGATGACTGATGGCCGTTAGAAATATGATAGAAGTAAAGATGGTCATGGAATTTTTATCAATAAAAAGTTTTTATAACTCTCGTTTAAATTTTTAAAGAAATTTACTAAATATACTGTCTCAAGTCATAATATATGATTAACTTCAACACTCATCACTTTTTTAATCACAATTTATCTTTTTAATAATCAATAAGGGGTCAGATTAGTTAATGTAGTCATTTAAAATCAAGTCCAAAAATAATTATAAAATCAAATTTTCTAAAATGACTAATCTGAAACAAGGTCAACAAAAAAATTTCTGGAAAGGGTTTTATGTAAAAAAAAATTCTGCTAGTTGTCAATCCGTTGAAATGAAAAATATGTAGATATCTTCTTTGAAAATGTGATGTAACTAATGAATGTCTATACATAAAAATTATTACACTGGTAATTTTTCTATCAACTAGATTACCAGTGAAATCTACATCCGAATTCCCCTTCCACTCAAGATTATCATTAGTTGGATGTTATAGATCAGACCGTGAAGTTGAAACAAAATCCTTAAAATCCTTTTTATAGCTTTTAAATGAAATTATTTTGGATTTTGAAATTAAAACCGTGCACATAAACAACTAGTGAACATAGTGTCAGATGCAGAAGCAATAAGATAAACAAACATATCCACGTGTATCATGAGTAATCATCAATCAATACATAAACTTTCAATATCGTTAGTCCAAAATAAATCTATATGAACTAGTTCAAAGACTCTAGAGATACTTATAGTGTTCTCGACATGAAAAATAATTGGCCAACAATTTTGCGTAAATCAGAATCATAATCAACATTCATTACTTGTCACATAACTTGCTGATTTAATTCAGATTATTGTGCAGAATTTCACATTTAATAAAGCGTTCAAGATTAATATACAGTTAACTCTTTTACCTTCACGATAACTTTTTGTTATTGCCCATTGTGATTCTATCACCTTTATACTAGGCTAAGGAGCTTTGATTTATTGTCCATCGTGTTCCTGGAACAGTCAGAATCTAGGTAACACTGCTGTTATTCCTTAGCCTGCCACCACACCTACAAGAGAAAAAGAATTTTGTGAATAATTTTTTTTATAGGTCCATATTTATTAGTGGCAAAGGATTTTAAAATATATTGTGTAGACCCAAGACTATTTATATTTGTTGCTTTTGGCACCTAGATTTGTTTGACTTTAAGGGATCTTATATTCGTGCCTTTAGGAACCCAAATTGGTATGGTTTTTACGTGTTTGGGTCTATATTAACAATTATTGTGATTGTGTCCAGTTTTTCCACAAATTGTGCACTTGGAATTGACTTGATTAATTTCACTTCCAACACGTTCAGATTGATCATATCGAAGTACCTGTCTAACCGGATTGACGGTTTATTTCCATAACAACATATTTAGTGATTTTTCTCCTTTGGAAAATTTTGCTAAAGTTGTAGACAATTGTTGGACTTGTGTTTTGAGAGATTCATTTTCATTCAATAATTGAGTGCACTCTTTGATATAATTTTCTCTCCTAGTATTTTCACTCTCTTTCAAAATTAGAATTTCATTTTCAAGCGATTTTATTTTAATTTCTGATTTTTAATTTCTTCTTCAAATGACGGACACTTGTCAAACTTAGGGCACTTGTTTCGATAGTTTTTAACCAATTGATCGAGCTATTTATTTATTTCTATCAAACTATCTCTTTGTGATTCAATTTCAGAGTATTTCTCCCTAAGTCTTTCAAAACAGCCATTTACTTCATGAAAATATATAAGTAATTCTGAATGAGTAAGTTTTGATGCATCTGGCTCATCGTCGTCACCGTCAGTTATATCACCTCGAAGACACGAATCCGCTTTTTCACTCTCACTACCGATGTTTTTATCATCTTCATCAATTTCAACCCAAGTGGCTGCAAAACTTCTCCTTTTCGGTTTCTTTCCTTGGCTGAGTCGATTCTGAGGACAATTTAGCTTGAAATGACCGTGTTTATTGCACTTATGACAAATGAGCTCCTGCTCTTCTGAGTTGTCAAGTGCTCTGACTATTATGCTTTTCAATTGTTGATTTAGAGCTGGATTTCCGTACTTGTGGTTCCACTTTTTAAATCTCTTAATTAGTAGCGCCAGCTTATCTGCACCGTCGTCGTCGTCGTCGTCACTTTTTGTTGTTCCTTTAAGAGCTATTGATTTCTTTCGAGTATCACCTCCTTCTCGTTCTTCCTTGAATTTCATTTCTAGCTCATAATTGGTTAGATTTCCAATGAGTTCTTCGACTTTAACTTGTTTCAAATATTTTGATTCTTGAATGGCAGTAACTTATGCATTAAAATTCCGCGGAAAGACTTTGAGGATTTTTCGGACTATTTCCAACTATGTGTATAATTTTTCAAGAGCTTTTGATTTGTATATGAGATTAGAAAGTCGTCTATATATCTCTTTGACATTCTCAACCTTGGCCATTATGAAGTTCTCGTATTCGCTACAATGGCAAGGCAAGATTCTTTGACTTGAGATGTTCGAGTCACTTCAAGTGCGTGCCAGATTTCCTATGCAGTTAGACAATGTGAGACATAATTAAATTCAATTTGATCCAATGAACATGTGATAGAATTCATAGCTTTAGCATAGGCATTCTGTAGTTTATTTTCAAGATCTGTCTATTGATCCATTGGGTTTTCAATTTCCTGATTATCTATCATTATAGTTGGTGTCCTATTTCCTGTCTCAATAATATTCCAAGCATCAATGGTTTTCAAAAAAATTCATTCTATTTTACCAGTAAGCATATTCACCATTGAACATTGGTGGTCTAACTATGGACTGACCCTCAGCAAAAGCATTATGAAAAGAAGCCACTTAAAAAATACTTAAAACCAAAATTTGTTTTCGAAAATTCAAATTTTAAAAAAAAATTGGCTTTTTCCTAGCTCTGATACCATTTATAGGATCGATTTCACCTTTGGGGGGTGAATAGGGTGATACTAATAATTATAAAAAATTATGCAAAAATATATAAAATAATTGCAGCATAGATAATAGCAGAATAATAAAAGCAGAAATAGAACAACACAGATTTATCCAGCTTGGGCAAAACCCTGCCTACGTGTTGTCCCTAAGGTTTCTATAGAAATTATTTATTCAAATGCTTACACACGTAAACTTCCGACACCCGCTATCGACTAACCTAACTCTACGCTCAAAACCATACCACAACTCAGCCACTGAGTTGTCAATTCTTGAACTACACCACCGTAGTTCGTACCCAAGTCACACGACTAGAATTTAATAAAAGTTTAAAAGCAGATTACAGGTTAAAATAACTAAAAAAACTAGAAAACCAAACTTGAAATTAAAAGCCCAAAAGCAATTTATTTGCCGGTCCAATACAAAATGCAGTAAAAAATGTCCCCTTTTCTTTTTATGTATCGGTCGTATCCTCTCCTTTGTGAAAATGACTGCCTCGTTCCTATTTCAACAATTAGGCTTTTGTAAATTTGAAGATGCCGACTTCAGTTGATCGATCAAATAGATGTTTTCGTGTTGCTTGCTTTGTCGACCGATCGTTTTTTGATTTACACACGGCTTATATGGATGAATGTTGACATTATGCCAACACCAGGAACACAGGATTAGCATTCTAAGAGGGAAGTGCTATATGTAAAAGGTAAGTACGTAGCCTCAGGCCTCATCAACAGAAATGATTAAAACAAGGGATATGCAGCAGGGCCATGTGGGTCGCACCTATTAGAGTATGATCATTTCAATCTAGAATGAGTCCCGACTCAGATATATTATAGTCCTAAATGGTTGTTGATCCCAACCAAGGGGGTGATCATATTTGGTACTATCCAGCAAGAGATAGGCTAGTCTTGTGTTGACAAGGATCGTTCGGTTCGATCTCGGTATGCTAATCTAGAGGTGCACCGTGGTAGGCGGTACCCCAGTAGCCTTGTCGTTGTATGAAATCCAATCTTCGATGCAAGCCTTTCCAGTTTTAGCTGTATACCTAATATGTTGGAATGTGAAATGCAAGCATTTCAGCTATATTTTATATTTATTTAAACCCTTAAACATTATCATAATATCACTTGTTTTAACTAGTTTTGGTTGCAAGATAAACGTTTGCAAAAGATACGTTTTAAAAGGATATTAGTGAGGGAAAACCCGTTCCACTAAGCAGCATGGTCTAACTTAATTTCAAATAACTGAGATGTATAGCATTATTCACACCAGGGTTTTATGTCTAACTTGAAATTTATGTTTTCCCCCTTAAACTCTCGGATTCTCAAAATTTATCTGAGTAGGCTTAAGGTTGAGATTTTACATGTTTTAGTAGGTTGACGAATAAAGCTTCCAGAGGCGAGCAGGTGGCTGACGGATAGCTATTTATGGGTTGCTGTTTTGTTTTGTTTTATTCCACTATGTTATATTTAAGACAGTTATGTCTATATAATACTCTGATCAACCAAGGGGGCATCATCATATGTCGCTCTTGGCGTATTTATGTAATAATTATATTTTATCTGAACTTGGAAAACGATTATGAGATTATGTAATTTGAATGTGAAACATGTGCTTTGAAATGTAATCAGTAAAAAGTTGTTTTTTTAAATCTATGATTTTTGTTTCATATTCAAGTACTTCTAATATTATGGATACCATTAACATAGTTGTATTTAGTCCCCGGAAGTTAATATTATGGATGACTATAGCATCTGTGGCGCTTAGCTTTGGGCCTCTAGATGGGGGATGTTACAACTTGGTATTGGAGCATAGGTTTATAAAAAAAATTAACTAAAAATGATTATTTTTTTAAATATAATCCTAAGGAATTAGAGTACGATAGGGGTATGGGATAACGCTATAGTAACATACTTGTATTTACTATACATAAGTATATGCTATATCTTTAGTTTCCTATCTCTCTTAGGTTATTATTCTGTATCTCACGAGGCTTGAATTCAGATATGGACGCTAGAAGTGGAAGATTGAACTTGGAGGAAGCACCACCGCAAATGGAAATGCCAAACCAAATACCAAGAGGAACCAAGGCATGGCACAAACAGGTAATGTTGGTGCTGGAGTTCCACACGTGGATATGGGAGCTATATATCAGTTTTTCATGGATATGATGCAGGCGGGTGTTGCTGTTGGAATGGTTGGAGGTTTCAGGAAGTTTTGGTGGTGAACCATTTTGCTACCTTGAGCAGAGATTATGCTATGCTTGGAGGGAAGCCCTTTTGTTCGAACTGAGGATGCTATAGAAGTGGAGAACTGGTTGTTGCAATATGAGAGGATCTTTATAGACTTGGGGATCAATGACGAGCAGAAGAGGAGACTTGCTTCGAGACAACTTCAGAGAGAAGCTTTATTTTGGTGGAAAAATGTGACGACTGGAGTAAATGAAGAGAAAATGATATAGGCTGAGTTTAGGAGAAGGTTTCAAGAGAGGTTCATGTTTGTGATGGCGCAGTCTGGTTTGCTCAGGAAGTTTGCTGAGTTGGAGCAGGGGAAGATGTCTGTTTTGGACTATGCTAGAAGAATTGAAGAGTTGGCAAGGTATGGGTATGCTACTGTGGATTCCATGTTGAAGAGGAATGAGAATGTCATAAGGGGATTGAAGCCTGAGTTGGCAAGGGCTACATTACCTCATATCAGAGACAGTTGTGATGTGGTTGTAGAGATGGCTTTCATACATAAGAGATGTTTGCTTGTTTAGAAAAGAGTAAGGCAAAGGAGGTCTAGGTTGGGCAAGGCCAGAAGAGGAAGTTCTTTCACAAGAAGGGTGCTTAGAAAGGTGGAGCGGCAAAGAAAGAAAAGTCTGAGGTTGTGTGCTTCAAGTGCGATAAGAAGGGGCATTTTGCGAATGAGTGTCACACTGGAAAGCGAAAGAAGTGATCGGGAAGAAGATCATCAGATGTTTTAACTGCGATCAAATTGGCCAATATAAGAATCAATGCAAAGAGCCCGTTAAGGACAAAAGAGGCAAGGTATTTGCATTGGATCCTGCTACATCAGGACCAACAGCGCAGGAGAAAGGAAAGGCAATGATGGGAGGCATGCTTCAGATTCATGATATGTCTGTTAGCGTTCTGTTTGATACTGGTGCATCGCATTCTTTTATATCTCATTGTTTGATAGATAAGTTTAACCTAGATCCTACATACTTCGTTAGTTCCTTACTTCCTTAAGGGTTGCAAATCCAATAGAAGGGTATGCAACACTTGGGATAAACTATGACCATTTAGAGTTTGATTTGCTAAGTCATACCTTTATTTGCAGTTTGCATGTGTTTGACTTTGTAGGGTTCGGAATTATATTGGGTATGGATTGGTTAAGTAAGTACAATGCTAGGATATTTTGCCATGATAGGAAGATATCGCTTAGACACCCTGACTGTAGTGATCGAATTGTATATACCGTAGAAAGCCCAAATTGTGAGGTGAATGCTTTGTTGGGTGTATTAGAGTTGGAAGATGAGTTGAATCGCGTTTTTGTGGTTAGAGAATTCGCCGATGTCTTCGATCCTATAGTAGGATTGCCACCGAAACGAGCCATTAAGTTTTGGATAGATTTGGTGCTTGGAGCAGAACCGATGAGTAGACCGCCAAGTAGCATGACACCTACAAAGATGAGGAAGCAGAAGGTGCAGTTGGTAGATTTGGAAAGCAAGAGTTTTTTTAAGCCAAGTAGTTCTCCTTAGGAAGTAGCCATAGTGTTTTCTAAGAAGTCGGATGGTTCGTTGAGGTTATGTATCAATTATCGTAAGTTGAATGAGAAAACGATAAAGAATCGATATTCGTTGCCTAGAATTGACGATTTGTTCGATTAGTCGAGTGGATCCAAGGTATTTTCTCAGCTGAAGTTGGCAATAGGTTTTCATCAGCTTCGAGTAGCAGAGGATAGTATTCCTTTGACGCCGTTTAGAGCTTGATATGGATCGTGCAAATGTTTAGTGATGTCGTTCGGACTAACTAATGTGCTAGCATTTTTTATGGGTTTGATGAACCAAATTTTCTGAGAGAACTTGGATAGGTTTTTATTTGTTTTTATAAATGATATTTCGATATACTCTAAGGATGAAAGGGGTCATGAAGTTCTTCTTAGAGTTGTGCCTAAGAAACTGAGGCAGAATCAACTGAAGGCGAAGTTTTCGAGGTGTCATTTCTAGAAGAAGGAAGTGAACTTTCTTGGTCACATGATTTCAAAGAAGGGATTGTCAGTTGTAACGACCTGATAAATTTATGATATTTTTATAAATTTAATTTATATGTTTGCTAATTTAATCCAGTATAAAATTAAAGTCTTAGGATTTTAAAAGGATGAATGTAGGAGTTAGATAGTAACTGTAATTACAGGTAGAGATTTAAAAGGTTATATGACATAGATTTGAAAATAACTGAAAGTTGTGTTGTAGTTATAAGTCTTAATTTGTTGGTTTAATGGTATTAATGTAACAATAACTGAATTGGATTACATACACACAAACATTTGAAAATTTTATTAGGTGGACTAAATTGGTTAAAGTTCATAAGTTGTGCATTTCAATTTAGTAGAAATTCTAAACGATAAACGAAGATTTAAATAAACGCTAAATTAAAACTATGTAAAATGGTGACTTAAGGCCTAGTTATAGGAATTGGAATATAATCCAAAATTTAATTAATGATAGTAACGTAGTATTAGCTAATAAATAGATTTCAATGCAGTAACCAAATGAAAGAAATAGGAATGAATATATATATTGAATAGGAATGAATATATATATTGGTTTGAAATGAAATAAAAATGTGTCACATTTAGATGGAGTAAAATTTAAGAAACCTATAAATGTGGAATCAGTAAACATTTGTAAAAAAAATATTGCCTAGAATAAAATTCATTTAATATAAGAATTCAAAGGTGGAAGATTTACATTTGGATTGAAAGGTATAATTAATTGAATTGGTGATTTGGGAATTTAATCCAAGGGTTACTCTAAAAATAAATACGGATAAAAAGAGGTTAAACTAAGGAGGGGCATTAATTGATTTTAAGGCTTATTTAATACGTTAATAGGCAAGACTCCGCATTCATACATTTATACAAAGCTAAATAGAAGCACAAGTGTGATATAATGTAAATAGATGGATATCAACCTTTATTTATATGTTAATGGGATTTAATTTCTATTGTATAAAAACCGCAATTTAATGAAGATTGAAATAGCTAATTCATACGTTAGTTGATTTAGCTGGAATATGAAGATATTTAATGGAATAGTGAAATCAAATGGGAATGGGTTTCCATTGTTCATTTGAATTCACATTCATCATAAAAACTTACTTGAAAACCAAAGGAATAATAAAGGAATCAAGACTTAATTAGTAATTTGGATTTAAGACATGGCAATTTGGATTTATTGCAACATTTAATACCATAGAATTTAGTAAAGCTTATTCAAATTTTAGTTGACCATTTGTGATATAACTTTTTGAAAACAAGACTTTATTTATGAATTGAGTATTTGATTCAACGAATGGTAATTACTTCATTTAAAAAATGGAATTTAACGTAAATTAGTACGTTATTAAAGTTAAATGAAAGCTGTAAACATTTGAATTAGAGAACAATTGAGTGAAATCTTAACTAATGTAAACTTCATCATATTGACATCCATAACTGTGAATCATAGGAAGAAGGTAAATAAATGAACTTAACCAAACTATTTATGTTGAATATTGAAAATTTGAATAAATAAATAGTTAAGAAAATTAAGGGAATGGGAATAAAAATTTATTTATAATTTGGAATTTTAATTACGGTGAAAAGGGTTAACTGCAATTAAAAGTAAGTTGAGATGGAAATCAAGTTATTTATTTAATTTGGTTTAAGATGAGAGTGTATAAGTATAAGATTAGGTAATTTGTGAGAATAAATTTATAATTCCCAATTAATAAGAAAGTGCAGAAATTAAGATCTGTGATTTTTTTTGAAGCAAATGACTAAATGAAATGAAACCATGGGAATTTAAGTCTAAGAATTTCCAGTTGGAACAAAGTGACGAGAAATTTAAGTGCTGTAAATTGTTATTTATAGGCTAAGAAATTAATAATAAGAAAACGCAGAGGTTAACACTGCGAAATTGATATACTTATAAATTTTAATTCATATCCAAGCTTGCTAAATTATTTGAAATTGATTGGATTATGTAAGTAATGAAATTTGGCCAATATTTAAAGTTGAAAGAAAATTTGGATTTTATGGTTTATTTTAATTTATTTAATAAATATTAAAAATAGCCATTTTTGTCACGG
The DNA here is from genome assembly GCA_030765085.1 of Allium cepa. Lineage (NCBI taxonomy): Eukaryota > Viridiplantae > Streptophyta > Magnoliopsida > Asparagales > Amaryllidaceae > Allium > Allium cepa. The sequence goes on from CM060945.1 coordinate 1,017,497,723, forward strand.
ACTCGGATTTCGACGAAACTAGTTTCATCGGATCCGTAACGGTGAATTATAATAATGTTTCAAGTTTCGTAGTGATCGGACTTGTCGTTTGATCGTACGGACTCGAAACGCCTTGAAATTTACGCATTTTGAAATCAATGTGAAATTTTTGTTTTTTGGCATAACTTCTTCATACGATCGAATTTGGTCGCGAAACTTTTTCCATTGCGTTCAGAATATTTTAAAACACCTATTTGGATATATAGTTTTAACAAATCCGACTCCGGAGGCATAGCGGGCTTTTTGGACCATGGTTTGTCACGCACGTTCGCGTATCCAGTCTAGCTACCCTACCTCTAGCCTATCTATAAATATACATCTATAAACCCTAGCTCCTTTCTTTTTCATTTGCTGTACGTTCATTTCTTCACTCTTTTCTCTTTCCCAAATGTATACATCTCAGATCCAATTCCAGATTCATCCACAGTTCAAAATCAAAAGTCAAAACTCAAAAATTTCAGAAAATTCCAGAAAAAATATATGTTGAAGTATTCGATACGCGTAATATACTGGTGAAATTCGTTTTTCAATTGGAGCTGTCGTTCATCCAGAATAAATTCAAACAGCCCCAAAACCGTTCATCATCGTCGCGCAAAACTTCGTCGGATCGGAAAACGGTTTCTGGGTTTTGGAGAGGGAACCGAGGGGATCGCATCTATGTAGTTTGTTTCGAGTTTCAACGGTTGGATTGGCGGGAATTTTTGATTTGGGTTTCGAAAATTTGGGGGCGGCTGGGTGTTTCGTGCGCACGCTGCTGGAGAGGGGAGTGATGACGTGGAATGTATGTTGAGGTGAAGTTTTGTGTTCCATTTGTTTTATTTTCTTTTTTTGATTCAATCGCAATTTTTGACATAACTCTCGCATACGAACTCCGTTTCACGCGCGGTTTTTTTTGTTAGGATCGTATTAAAATTTCGGACGCTTTGACGCTGGTTTGGACAAATTCTGAGACGGGCGAATTTTTGGGTTTAAATCGGGTTTAAATTCGATTTAAATTCAAAAGGTGAGTGTTTTAACCCACTCACAATTACTAGAAGCTTTTATGTTTGTTAAATAAATTTTAGAAATGAATAGAAATTTATTTATGGGTATTTGGCATGTTTATTTCATTCATATCTGTTGAATTGCCTTTTTATTGAATTTAACTGTTAATTTAATTGATTTATTGCGTGTTAATTAGCTGTTAGAAATTTTTGTTGCATATGAATTGCTAGTTAACAGTTGTATTAATTATTACTGAATAAACTGTTAGATTAATAGTTGATAGATTTAATTTGAATAAACTTCCAGTTATCCCCTGTTATATATGATCATATATATATATATTGTTATTGATTGATATTGGTTGATGGTTGCGATTTGATGATGGATGTTGTTGATGGATGGATGTTTATTGATCATCATTAAATTGAAAATTATCATGCATATTTCATTTTTCGGGATTGTGGTTTGAAATGATATATAACCGCAAATTTTTATTTTTATATTGCGGATTGAAATGATAAATATCCGTATCACTTGACCATAGGATAGAAAATTATATACAGGCACCGCGGTCTATATATAACTATTTTAATGTGATTTCTATGGTTTGGATTGAATACGGTCTATAAATCTTAAATTTATATTGTATAAATATTTTATTCCATATTTATATACCTATGAAGTTGGAATTTTGAAATTAAAAGGAATATAAATTTCTTTATTGAAAATGGAAGAAATTTAGAAAATGGAGTTTGGTAAATTTATATCCTATGTTTAAATGTAAAGTTGGAAATTATAAGATATGATATTTGTAATTGGATTTTTCCAAAATAAATAGAAATGGATATTCTAGTATAATTTGAAGTGGAAAAATTCTATATATATATATATATATATATATATATATATTTTACTAGAAATTGAAGTCTTATTAATTATGGATTTTTGTGAATGGTCAAGATTAATTAATAGAATATTGATTTTGAAAGGATAAAAATCCAACTTTAGTTGAAATATTAATGCTCAAAAATGGATATAAATATATATAAAATTGAAATGGTTTTGCGACTTGAAGTAATATTTTGGATTTTGGATTAACTTTTAAAGAAGAAATATTTGGAAAGCCATGTAATTTATTTCTTTATAAAGCAACAGTAAAGTTAAACCTTTTTAATTCGCATACCGTTGAATATCCAAACCATTTAGTTTTGAAAATAATGGTTTTAAAATACTATGGATTTTCGAAGAATTATGTTGAAAGTTACAAACAAAATATTGGTCACATGGGATATTAAATAATAAAAAGTGACATAATTTTTGGAAAGGAAAATTTTATTTGGGAAACGATATCATTGATTTGGGCTTTTATAAAATAATATGAAAATAAATGGTTTGTGTTTTTAAAGAAGAAATGATATCGTAATATTATGGTTTGAAATGGATTATATTCTGGTTTTAAAGTATAAACTATTTTTAAATAACCGCGGTGTTATAATAACGATGGGTTGGCAAAGAGACCGGGATCGGATATGGACATACTCTCTGTCGATACCGAAAACCACTTTGACTAACCGTGTACGCGGTGGAGATTCCAGAATGAAGTAGGTGGTGGCGACGTTTCCTGTAAGGTAAATACGTGGACCCAACTCCCGTGAGTTGGCATAAGGTGGCTAAAACAGGAGCGATTCTCAGGCCAATGAGGTCATTCCTCTGATCGGACGCTCCTCTTCGATATTATACTTTGACTTGGATTGATTCAGTGGCCACTTCTATATTTTGATTTTTGGGGGAGTTAGTTCGAGGTGGGCGGCAGCTGCGCGCTGCGCGTTACCATCAGCCTGGATAGCAATTGGTATATCTACCCTGGCATTGCCTAGTTGTGCCGTGTCACCTACCCTATCGCGCCTTGTACGAGTTTGGATTTCTCCCGTAGCCCGTCTGATATCCTCTAGTGGCTTCCCGATCAGGAGGGACTATGATATTGGGCGGACTACTGGGACTATTACGTGTTAAGGGCTATATGGGTAACCCCTTAACGCTATTAAAAAGTAAGTTTATTTTATAAATAGACACTATTATAATAGCGCAATATACTATATAGTAAATAGTTTAACGGATCCTTAGGAGATGTAAATCCCGAGCATCTCTTGAGTTACTGTACTCATATTTATTTCTGTTTATTTAACTCACATAAGATTTTCTAGTCTGACTCGAGTGTTTTTGTCTTTTCAAATTCGCTCGGGTCAGTCCGAGCGTTTCAGGATAGCAGGTTTTAGCTTTGGAGGACGAAGACGAAGATTCAGTATTATTTTATATATATAGTATTGCACCACACTCTTTCTATTCCGCTGCATTTTCGTATTGGTATGTGTGACTCTGATATTCATTGTATAAGTAAAATCAAGCTTTTGTAAATTGTTTATGAACTGTATATTTGTTATTATATTTTATCCTTCCGCTGTGAGATTCTGTTTTGTTTTATTCCTTCTCTGTTTTTCTTATTTACCCCATAACAATCCGCCCTTGCGTATGCTTTGAATTGGCACGTGTGTCGTTTAAAGTGTGTGAAAAGGCGGGATGTTACATCTGGTATCAGAGCTTTGGTTTAGCGATAAACCTTGGCTTTGTGGGGTTTGACTCTTTATTAATAGGGTAGAAATATCCTATGGGAGTCGCTGAGTGTATATATATGAGAGAGCGTACTTGTTAGTGTTATAAAAAGATTTTTATATTGTGTTAATCTGTTCCGCTTTGTATTTATAAATTCTGGTTGATGCATGGGACGCTATGTCATCAATAGGGATTTCTAAACACTTAATAGGACAGACCGACATAATATTTGTTTTCAATATAGGTGAATGAAATAATTTTGCCTATTATATTTTCTATATATAAAAATAGTTTTATAAAGATATATATATATATATATATATATATATATTTGGTTGCTATAGATTGGGTGTTAGAAAATAAAAATATCTATAATAACTGAAGCTAAGTTGAAATTATGATAAATCAGATTGGAAATTTTAGAACTTAAGTCCGGGATTTTTTTCCAAATATGTTTTCAAAGAATTTATGAAAAATAATGGTTCGGTTTATAAGTATTTTCTTATATAAATATTTCGTATAAATCGGAAGAATTGTTTGAAAGAAGATTTTGGAAAAGAATTAAATTCTGTACTTTCCTCCCTGTCGCTGGAAAATAATTTCGGTGATGACGGCCGCATCATCGACTTTCATTTTCGAGTTTCGAAGGGGAAAGGCCACTGTAGTAAATTCTACTGCAGATTTATTTTGAAATTTTCTAAAAATTTTCTTTTATTGTTCTAACTATAACTAGAGATAGTGAGTTGTAAGAACTTATTCATCCATTATTTTGAAATAAATTGAAATTTTAATTGTTTAAAGATAATTAGAGATATAAGAGTTGTAAGAAATTATATTATCTATTATTTTAAAGTAATTTTGAAATTTGACCCGGAATTAAATTCTAAAATCTCCCATTTATTAATTGTTAGTGGAATAAAAAGTTAAGTAATAAATGAATTGAAACCTCTAATTTAAATAAGAGGAAAATTGCAAAGCTATAAAGAGGAATTTGCATACATATGAGACAAAGAGTAATATGGATAAACATTAAATTTAATTAAAGAATGGAGATTTAGCTTGTATAAGTTCAATTGCATTTTTCTTTAACATAAATAACTTACCCAAATATAAAAGTTGAAATGTTAAATGAGAAACTAGAATTGAATATTTTACAAGTAGGAATTTAGGAAAATTGAAGTATTCAATAAATGACAGTTATAAATAAGAATTAGTAGTATAAACTGAAGTTATAATTGAGATTTTACTGAAATAAGTTAAGAATTATTAATAGATGATATGAACCTGGGTATATAACGTGAAATTCAAAATAAGAATTTATTATCTGATTTTTCACTCAAGTATGTGTTAATCTCCCCTATTCTAATATAATGGAAAGTAGGAAAATTTTAATGACTGCAATTCATAGTTAATGAATGTTATTAATGAGAATTCAAGGGAAATCTTACAAGTGAAGATATTCAAAATATTTGTTGTTATTAATGAGAATTTATTTTATAAACTTAAGTAATAAAAAAGAAATGCAAATACAATGAATTTTGTGATAGTTGGAAAATAAAACTTGTAAGAAATAAAGAAATTCCTTCATAAATGAAGGGAAGAAAATCAAACCACTGAAGTATGAAATAAATGTATAATAAGCTATTTTGGTGTTGATTTGAATTGTTTGGTTGATGTATGGTTGTTGGGTAAGGAATTTTGAAGTTGTTGGATGGAGAAATAATCTATCTTTGTTCCATCTAAGACTGTTGAGTAATGGATGCACTTGATAGTTATTTGACATTTCATACAATTTCGAAATTTGAACCTAACAACTAATTGTTTGTTTGATTGTATGATTTTGTTGCAGTGTGTGCTGTTGTTAAAATGTATGGTTGTTGCATTTGATTTGGATATGAATGAGTGAATCTACCCAAACATTTCACTGTAATATAGATATTTAACTTTTAGATTTTATAAGTAAATACAGGGGTTGGAAGCAACTGCTACTGCTTTTGGTTCCAAAATAATAAGCGTATTGCCCGACAAATAGGTACGTTTCCGGATTACGTATAAAGCGCTATTTTATATATTTTCCCGTGTTGGGATATTTTATTTTGGATAAAATATGTAATATATTTGTATATTTGGATATTATATTTTCTCCAGAGTCCCTCCGTACAAAGGAACTCAAGTATTAAAGGATATAATGATTATAAAACAAGAATATTTCATTTAGGAGGATTAATCCAGGAAAATATTGTTTATAAATTAAAAATTGAAATAAAAAGTATTGTTTATTCTTCCTTCTCCCTTCTTTTTTCCTTTTCGGGGACGAAAAGTTTTGAGTGGGGGAGATTGTAACGACCTGATAAATTTATGATATTTTTATAAATTTAATTTATATGTTTGCTAATTTAATCCAGTATAAAATTAAAGTCTTAGGATTTTAAAAGGATGAATGTAGGAGTTAGATAGTAACTGTAATTACAGGTAGAGATTTAAAAGGTTATATGACATAGATTTGAAAATAACTGAAAGTTGTGTTGTAGTTATAAGTCTTAATTTGTTGGTTTAATGGTATTAATGTAACAATAACTGAATTGGATTACATACACACAAACATTTGAAAAATTTATTAGGTGGACTAAATTGGTTAAAGTTCATAAGTTGTGCATTTCAATTTAGTAGAAATTCTAAACGATAAACGAAGATTTAAATAAACGCTAAATTAAAACTATGTAAAATGGTGACTTAAGGCCTAGTTATAGGAATTGGAATATAATCCAAAATTTAATTAATGATAGTAACGTAGTATTAGCTAATAAATAGATTTCAATGCAGTAACCAAATGAAAGAAATAGGAATGAATATATATATTGAATAGGAATGAATATATATATTGGTTTGAAATGAAATAAAAATGTGTCACATTTAAATGGAGTAAAATTTAAGAAACCTATAAATGTGGAATCAGTAAACATTTGTAAAAAAAATATTGCCTAGAATAAAATTCATTTAATATAAGAATTCAAAGGTGGAAGATTTACATTTGGATTGAAAGGTATAATTAATTGAATTGGTGATTTGGGAATTTAATCCAAGGGTTACTCTAAAAATAAATACGGATAAAAAGAGGTTAAACTAAGGAGGGGCATTAATTGATTTTAAGGCTTATTTAATACGTTAATAGGCAAGACTCCGCATTCATACATTTATACAAAGCTAAATAGAAGCACAAGTGTGATATAATGTAAATAGATGGATATCAACCTTTATTTATATGTTAATGGGATTTAATTTCTATTGTATAAAAACCGCAATTTAATGAAGATTGAAATAGCTAATTCATACGTTAGTTGATTTAGCTGGAATATGAAGATATTTAATGGAATAGTGAAATCAAATGGGAATGGGTTTCCATTGTTCATTTGAATTCACATTCATCATAAAAACTTACTTGAAAACCAAAGGAATAATAAAGGAATCAAGACTTAATTAGTAATTTGGATTTAAGACATGGCAATTTGGATTTATTGCAACATTTAATACCATAGAATTTAGTAAAGCTTATTCAAATTTTAGTTGACCATTTGTGATATAACTTTTTGAAAACAAGACTTTATTTATGAATTGAGTATTTGATTCAACGAATGGTAATTACTTCATTTAAAAAATGGAATTTAACGTAAATTAGTACGTTATTAAAGTTAAATGAAAGCTGTAAACATTTGACTTAGAGAACAATTGAGTGAAATCTTAACTAATGTAAACTTCATCATATTGACATCCATAACTGTGAATCATAGGAAGAAGGTAAATAAATGAACTTAACCAAACTATTTATGTTGAATATTGAAAATTTGAATAAATAAATAGTTAAGAAAATTAAGGGAATGGGAATAAAAATTTATTTATAATTTGGAATTTTAATTACGGTGAAAAGGGTTAACTGCAATTAAAAGTAAGTTGAGATGGAAATCAAGTTATTTATTTAATTTGGTTTAAGATGAGAGTGTATAAGTATAAGATTAGGTAATTTGTGAGAATAAATTTATAATTCCCAATTAATAAGAAAGTGCAGAAATTAAGATCTGTGATTTTTTTTGAAGCAAATGACTAAATGAAATGAAACCATGGGAATTTAAGTCTAAGAATTTCCAGTTGGAACAAAGTGACGAGAAATTTAAGTGCTGTAAATTGTTATTTATAGGCTAAGAAATTAATAATAAGAAAACGCAGAGGTTAACACTGCGAAATTGATATACTTATAAATTTTAATTCATATCCAAGCTTGCTAAATTATTTGAAATTGATTGGATTATGTAAGTAATGAAATTTGGCCAATATTTAAAGTTGAAAGAAAATTTGGATTTTATGGTTTATTTTAATTTATTTAATAAATATTAAAAATAGCCATTTTTGTCACGGACTCGGATTTCGACGAAACTAGTTTCATCGGATCCGTAACGGTGAATTATAATAATGTTTCAAGTTTCGTAGTGATCGGACTTGTCGTTTGATCGTACGGACTCGAAACGCCTTGAAATTTACGCATTTTGAAATCAATGTGAAATTTTTGTTTTTTGGCATAACTTCTTCATACGATCGAATTTGGTCGCGAAACTTTTTCCATTGCGTTCAGAATATTTTAAAACACCTATTTGGATATATAGTTTTAACAAATCCGACTCCGGAGGCATAGCGGGCTTTTTGGACCATGGTTTGTCACGCACGTTCGCGTATCCAGTCTAGCTACCCTACCTCTAGCCTATCTATAAATATACATCTATAAACCCTAGCTCCTTTCTTTTTCATTTGCTGTACATTCATTTTTCACTCTTTTCTCTTTCCCAAATGTATACATCTCAGATCCAATTCCAGATTCATCCACAGTTCAAAATCAAAAGTCAAAACTCAAAAATTTCAGAAAATTCCAGAAAAAATATATGTTGAAGTATTCGATACGCGTAATATACTGGTGAAATTCGTTTTTCAATTGGAGCTGTCGTTCATCCAGAATAAATTCAAACAGCCCCAAAACCGTTCATCATCGTCGCGCAAAACTTCGTCGGATCGGAAAACGGTTTCTGGGTTTTGGAGAGGGAACCGAGGGGATCGCATCTATGTAGTTTGTTTCGAGTTTCAACGGTTGGATTGGCGGGAATTTTTGATTTGGGTTTCGAAAATTTGGGGGCGGCTGGGTGTTTCGTGCGCACGCTGCTGGAGAGGGGAGTGATGACGTGGAATGTATGTTGAGGTGAAGTTTTGTGTTCCATTTGTTTTATTTTCTTTTTTTGATTCAATCGCAATTTTTGACATAACTCTCGCATACGAACTCCGTTTCACGCGCGGTTTTTTTTGTTAGGATCGTATTAAAATTTCGGACGCTTTGACGCTGGTTTGGACAAATTCTGAGACGGGCGAATTTTTGGGTTTAAATCGGGTTTAAATTCGATTTAAATTCAAAAGGTGAGTGTTTTAACCCACTCACAATTACTAGAAGCTTTTATGTTTGTTAAATAAATTTTAGAAATGAATAGAAATTTATTTATGGGTATTTGGCATGTTTATTTCATTCATATCTGTTGAATTGCCTTTTTATTGAATTTAACTGTTAATTTAATTGATTTATTGCGTGTTAATTAGCTGTTAGAAATTTTTGTTGCATATGAATTGCTAGTTAACAGTTGTATTAATTATTACTGAATAAACTGTTAGATTAATAGTTGATAGATTTAATTTGAATAAACTGCCAGTTATCCCCTGTTATATATGATCATATATATATATATTGTTATTGATTGATATTGGTTGATGGTTGCGATTTGATGATGGATGTTGTTGATGGATGGATGTTTATTGATCATCATTAAATTGAAAATTATCATGCATATTTCATTTTTCGGGATTGTGGTTTGAAATGATATATAACCGCAAATTTTTATTTTTATATTGCGGATTGAAATGATAAATATCCGTATCACTTGACCATAGGATAGAAAAATATATACAGGCACCGCGGTCTATATATAACTATTTTAATGTGATTTCTATGGTTTGGATTGAATACGGTCTATAAATCTTAAATTTATATTGTATAAATATTTTATTCCATATTTATATACCTATGAAGTTGGAATTTTGAAATTAAAAGGAATATAAATTTCTTTATTGAAAATGGAAGAAATTTAGAAAATGGAGTTTGGTAAATTTATATCCTATGTTTAAATGTAAAGTTGGAAATTATAAGATATGATATTTGTAATTGGATTTTTCCAAAATAAATAGAAATGGATATTCTAGTATAATTTGAAGTGGAAAAATTCTATATATATATATATATATATATATATATATTTTACTAGAAATTGAAGTCTTATTAATTATGGATTTTTGTGAATGGTCAAGATTAATTAATAGAATATTGATTTTGAAAGGATAAAAATCCAACTTTAGTTGAAATATTAATGCTCAAAAATGGATATAAATATATATAAAATTGAAATGGTTTTGCGACTTGAAGTAATATTTTGGATTTTGGATTAACTTTTAAAGAAGAAATATTTGGAAAGCCATGTAATTTATTTCTTTATAAAGCAACAGTAAAGTTAAACCTTTTTAATTCGCATACCGTTGAATATCCAAACCATTTAGTTTTGAAAATAATGGTTTTAAAATACTATGGATTTTCGAAGAATTATGTTGAAAGTTACAAACAAAATATTGGTCACATGGGATATTAAATAATAAAAAGTGACATAATTTTTGGAAAGGAAAATTTTATTTGGGAAACGATATCATTGATTTGGGCTTTTATAAAATAATATGAAAATAAATGGTTTGTGTTTTTAAAGAAGAAATGATATCGTAATATTATGGTTTGAAATGGATTATATTCTGGTTTTAAAGTATAAACTATTTTTAAATAACCGCGGTGTTATAATAACGATGGGTTGGCAAAGAGACCGGGATCGGATATGGACATACTCTCTGTCGATACCGAAAACCACTTTGACTAACCGTGTACGCGGTGGAGATTCCAGAATGAAGTAGGTGGTGGCGACGTTTCCTGTAAGGTAAATACGTGGACCCAACTCCCGTGAGTTGGCATAAGGTGGCTAAAACAGGAGCGATTCTCAGGCCAATGAGGTCATTCCTCTGATCGGACGCTCCTCTTCGATATTATACTTTGACTTGGATTGATTCAGTGGCCACTTCTATATTTTGATTTTTGGGGGAGTTAGTTCGAGGTGGGCGGCAGCTGCGCGCTGCGCGTTACCATCAGCCTGGATAGCAATTGGTATATCTACCCTGGCATTGCCTAGTTGTGCCGTGTCACCTACCCTATCGCGCCTTGTACGAGTTTGGATTTCTCCCGTAGCCCGTGTGATATCCTCTAGTGGCTTCCCGATCAGGAGGGACTATGATATTGGACGGACTACTGGGACTATTACGTGTTAAGGGCTATATGGGTAACCCCTTAACGCTATTAAAAAGTAAGTTTATTTTATAAATAGACACTATTATAATAGCGCAATATACTACATAGTAAATAGTTTAACGGATCCTTAGGAGATGTAAATCCCGAGCATCTCTTGAGTTACTGTACTCATATTTATTTCTGTTTATTTAACTCACATAAGATTTTCTAGTCTGACTCGAGTGTTTTTGTCTTTTCAAATTCGCTCGGGTCAGTCCGAGCGTTTCAGGATAGCAGGTTTTAGCTTTGGAGGACGAAGACGAAGATTCAGTATTATTTTATATATATAGTATTGCACCACACTCTTTCTATTCCGCTGCATTTTCGTATTGGTATGTGTGACTCTGATATTCATTGTATAAGTAAAATCAAGCTTTTGTAAACTGTTTATGAACTGTATATTTGTTATTATATTTTATCCTTCCGCTGTGAGATTCTGTTTTGTTTTATTCCTTCTCTGTTTTTCTTATTTACCCCATAACAATCCGCCCTTGCGTATGCTTTGAATTGGCACGTGTGTCGTTTAAAGTGTGTGAAAAGGCGGGATGTTACATCAGTCTATCCAGATAAGATCGAAGCTGTCAAAAATTGGAAGAGACCTATGACAGTGAATGAGATAAAGAGTTTTCTTGGATTGGATGGATATTTTCGGAGGTTCATTAAGGATTTTTCATGGATAGTAGCGTCGATGACCAAGCTAATGCGAAAGAATGTGAAGTGTGGACCGATAAGTATGAGGAAGCATTCCAGAGCATGAAACACTTACTGGCCCATGCACCTGTATTAGTTATTTCGGAGGAGAATTAGGATTTGGTAGTATATACGGATGTGTATGGAACTAGATTAGGAGCTGTGTTGATGCAGAGAGGTAAAGTGATTGCCTATGCTTCTCGACAGCTTAGACCGCATGAGTTTAGATATCCAATGCATGATTTGGAGTTGGCTACAGTTATTTTTTTCTTTAAAGGTGTAGAGACATTAACTTTTGGGAGAGAGGTTTGAGCTTTATATGGATCATAAGTAGTTGAAGTATTTATTCTCTAAGAAAGTGATGAATATGAGACGGCAGAGGTGGTTAGAGTTTTTAGCCGCTTATGACTTTGGCATTGAGTACACACCAGGAAAGGGTAACAAGGTTGCAGAATACTTAGCAGAAAGCATCAAAATGCAGTGTTGGAAATGGTAGCAGAGTGAAAAGATTTGGAAGCATTGTCGACTTGTAGAGTTCAGTAGAGATCTGAGGCCGGATCTAGTGAAGGATCTGTTGTGTTATCTTGTTTAGAAGTTCGACCAGTAGTGGTTGAAAGGATTGCTTCTAAACAGGAGGAGGATCCATTGTTAGCTGAACGGATCAAGAAGTTGAAGGAAGGAATGGAGAGCAATGACTTAAAGGATTTTATTCTTGAACGGAATGGGTGGTTCAAAAAGAACGGAAGGTTGTGTGTTCCGAATGTGGGAGACATTAGGAAGGAAGCTTTGGAGGAAGCCATCGTTCAAATTTCACTATTCATCTAGGCGGAACTAAGATGTCTTAGGATATGAAGCGAAGTTTCATCTGGGAAGGTATAAAAAGGGATGTAGGCTTATGGGTAAAGCAGTGTTTGAACTGTCGACAGGTAAAATCCTAACATCAGAAGCCAAATGGGTTGCTACAGCCATTAGATATTCCGATGTGGAAGTGGGATTCTATATCTATAGATTTTATTGATGGGTTGTCAAGATCTAGTGGAGGAAATTAAAGTATATGGGTCATAGTGGATAGACTGACCAAGAGTGCCCATTTCATTCCAGTTAAGTCAACTAAGATGACACATGTTTTAGCTAAGATATTTATGAAGAATATAGTTAGACTTCATGGAATTCCGAGTAGTATAGTAAGTGAAAAAGATTCCTTGTTCGCTAGAGAATTCTGGAAGAGTCTACAGGAGATTTTAGGAACCAATTCAAGATGATTACCGCTTATCATCCATAGATCGATGGGTAAATGAAAAGAGTTAACAAAATCTAGGGGATTTGTTAAGAGCTTGTGTGTTAGATTTTGGAGGATCATGGGAAGGCCATCTACACATAGTCAAGTTTTCGTATAACAATAGTTATCAAATTATTATAGGGATGGCATCGTTTGAAGCTTTGTATGGAAGGCCATGCAAATCACTAGTTTGTTGGTTAGAGACCGGGATAGGTTAGTTCTTGGTCCGAATTTGGTTTGAGAAGTTGCAGAGAAGATTGAGTTGATTCGGGCTAGGATGAAGGAAGCTCGGTCTAGGCAAAAGAGTTATGCAGACAGAAGATGGAAAGACTTAGAGTTCACTGCTGGAGATCATGTTTTTATTAAGGTATCACCGATGAAGATGTGATTAGATACAGAAAATCAGGAAAGTTAGCACCGAGATTCGTAGGATCATTTCCTATTGTAGAGAGGATCAGGAAACTCACATATAAAGTAAAGTTGTTGTGCAGTTTGGTAGGAGTCCACGATGTTTTTCATGTTTCTCAGCTAAGGAAGTGTTTTGGAGATTCGGAGTCTACTGTACACCGACCGTTTAGATGACTTACTAGTAGAACTAGACTCGGCTATAGTCAGGAAACTGATTCATATAGTCGCGAGAGATGAAAAGAGGCTAAGGAACAAGACAGTCGGATTAGTGAAAGTCCAGCGGAGCGACGATGAGAGAGACTTAGAGCAGGATTAGAGATGCTTATCCTGATTCATGTGATGGTATGTTTTACCTTTATGTTTGATTTGTTGTGCATCTTATCTTAATTTCGAGGACGAAATTCTTTAAGGAGGGGAGATTGTAACACCCTATATTTTTAGTAACATTATTTAGGATATTTAATTAGCTAAATTGAATAAAATAATATGATGATTAGGGGATTAAGATTTGTAATTAACAAGGGGTAGTCATGCCATGATAACAATGAACTAAAATAAACTGGTTAAGTATAACAGGTGAGGGAAAAATTGGAAAATGAGCATTCTTGTACCCTAAACCTCTTAACCCACTTCCTCGCGTTCATTCATAATTCACAAACAAAATATAAACAAGGCTGGCCACCATTAGGAAAAGCAAATAGAAGATTTCAAGAGGAAAAGCTTAAGCAACGTAGTCAGGATCAAATCTCAAATCCTTAATCATAAAAGCTAAGGTGCATAATGAATAAATCTCAATTTTCTAATTGTTTTCGGTCTTAAGATGAATCCGAAGTAGTTTGCATGATTATACCATGGTTTTGAATGATTAACTATTAAAATATGCTTGTTGATGATTTATGCTTAATCATATTGGTTTTATGATATGTTTTAATGTGAAAACTCTGTCTAATGACAGCCAAATGCCTTGCAATTTTAGATATAGATCAGAAATGATATTTTAGAGATGTATTTCAATTTTCATAGTTTTCTAAATTAATTTAAATTTTATATTAATTTCTAGTGTAGAAAATGATTATTTGGGTTTTAAATTATTTACGGCTAAATAATTAATATTTTGTGTCGAAAATTAATATATGTTAGAAAACATATTAAAAATGATTTTTTGGAATTTTTGTAGAACTTCCTAAGTGTTTTGATAGGTATATAAAATTATTTAAGGTAATGAGACTTAAATGTTTTATATATTTATAAAAGGAAAAGGGGTATTTTATAAATGAATAAAATTGTTTATTTTTGAAATATTGGCAGCACTTTTAGACAAGAAATTAACAACCAATAATATTTTGACAAACAAGGCAGGTTAGTTGAAAATAAATTCCTTTTAGACTAAACATTAGTTTTTACATGCTTTTAGCATGTTTCACCACTTTCGGCATAGGGGTTCCGACCAAATACAGCCCCCTCCATGCCATCGAAACCAATGCACATAGTATCAATAACTTGGTACAGAGTGAATTGGCTAAGGTGGAAGGAACTAGGTCGAGACCAAAGATTCTGAAGGGATCGAAGCATATCTTTGCTTTTAAATGAAAATGCGTCTGGTTTGCTTTCGAAGGGTATGTTTTCGACTAGGTTGGCTTTCGGTCGAGTCAAATGTTTTAAAGGAATGGTTTCGAATGGGTTGCGCCTTTTGTTTTAAGTAAATGCTTTCAAATGGGGTCGAAACCTGTAGCTTCCGCTTTTCTTCCTTTCGATACCAATGGCTTCAGAAAAGGTATACTTTGCTTCAAAACTTAGTTACTTCTCCAATGCTTTCGGAAGGTTGGTTTCGACACCATCACGTCTTTGCTTAGGAAATACTTTCGAAATAGTACTTTTGACTTCAATGTTTTATAAACCTTTTGCTTAGTTGAAGGTAGAACCCAAATGGTTTCGAGGGATTTAATTTTTAATGGTTCTGAAAGGTGTTTCCACATGTTTTACTTGAACCCAAAGGCTTTCGAAAGGTTTGAGTTTTATTGCTTACGAAAGGTTTTAAAGAATGGTTTTGAAGGGGTGGTTCCCCAATGGTTTTGAAAGTTTTCAAAGGAAAGGTTTTCCAATGTATTTCAAAGGTTTAAAGGTTTTGAAGAAGGATGTCTCAAGTTTTAATGCTTTCGAGGGAATAGTTTTTCAACGTTTTCTAAAGGAAGATTATGAATGGTTTCGAAAGGAATGTTTTAGCCTTTCGTCCTAGGTGAAAGAAGGGTTTTACTTGGTTTCGAAAGGGGTACTTTCAATAGATTCGAAAAGGTTACTTTCAAAAGTTTAAATGTTCTCATCAGCAACGATTTAAATAAACTATATATAACATGGCAAGGTGGTTTTGAGTAAAGCATAGAGTATATACTTTCCTTGTTTAAGTTTGGTTTAAAGGTTTTAAATCAATTTGAGATAAAGGCTTTCAAGGAAAATTTAAGAGAAGATTACCCTAAGTAAAATGACTCAGATATTAGAATACCAGATGAGATTGATATTAAGTCGCGTCGTATACATTAACTATTATCCCCGGCTAATTTAGTCCAAATTACAGTGTGTAGGGCTTTGTCACAGGTAAGACTTAAATTATGATTATATACAGAAGGGAATATATATTTGTATACATATAGGTTTATTGGTAAGCCCGTAAAACCATTAGGATCCGGTGACCCTGAGAGATTTAAGTTAGGGACAGACCGTCCAGAAGAGGAGTATTTAACAGATAGTTATGGACAAACCGTCCAAAAGAGGATATTTAACAGATGATTAGGGATAGACCGTCTAGAAGAGGAGTGTCTAACAAGTGTTAGATTATTTTTATTATAATGTTCGGTAGGCTCGAGTAAGCCAAAGGTTAGTAGTTAGCCAACAAAACTATAGTGTTCGAACAGACAATTCATTTGTTACCGATATGTATGTTTATATAATAACTCTTTACATTTTTAACTAGTTTTGGTTGTAGGATAAAGGTTTGCAAAAGAGATGTTTTAAAAGGATATTAGTGAGGGGAAATCCATTCCAATAAGTGACTTGGTCTCACTTAATATCAAATAACCGAGATGTATATTATTATGCACACTAGGCTTTATGTTTGAATTGAAGTTTATGTTTTCCGCCATGAACTCTTGGGTGCTCAAAATTGATTTGAGTAGGCTGAGGTTTGAGGTTTTACAGGTTTTAGTAGGTTGACGAATAAAGCTTCCTAAGATGAGCAGGTGGCTGATGGATAGCTATTTAGGAGTTGCTATTTGGTTTTTTTTTATTCCGCTATGTGTATTTAAGATAGTTATGTCTATATAGTACTCCAGTCAACCAAAGGGACGTCATCATATTTCGCTCCTGGTGTATTTATAAAATAATTATATTTTATTTGAACCTGAGAAACAAATATGGGATTATGTAATTTGAATGTGAAACATGTGTTTTGAAATGTAATTGGTAAAAGATTGTTTTTTTAAGTTTGTAATTTTTGTTTCATATTCAAATGCTTCTGATAATATGGATACCATTAACATAGCCATATTTAGTTGCCGGAAGTTAATACTATGGATGACTGCAGTATCTGTAGTATTTCACCTTGGGCCTCTAAATAAGGGATGTTACATGAATCATGATCATGACTTCGATAATCCAATTCGAACTCTTTACGTTGGTTCGAAGTGGTTTTCAAATAACTATTCGTCATCCGATCTCGATCTCTTCAAACCAACATTCGATAATTTTAAATGGTCAAGTTATTTGATAGTGAAAAACTTCACTATCAGGTGCAAGATTTACATATGGACATACGCTCCATATACTTAAGTTATCATGACCCGCTTATCAAAATTAACTCCTTGTGTTTATCACGTTACTGATATTTCGCATTTGTGCTAAATATAAGTCAACTTACTTTTCATAAAATATGCCAACGTTTGGTAATCACTACTTATTCATTTGGCTACTTAATGGTACAGACGATGAGATCCTTTGATTTAAAATCACTTAACTTGAAAAGAAGATTGATTTAAAACATGACCAATTTAAGTTTAAAAATAGTTTTGAAAAGGTTAAAGATATTTAATTGGCATAAACCCTAATTATATCTTAAGTAAATGAAAATTATAATTAAACTTTAATTAACTTAATGAACTTAGTTAAGTCCTAATTAATTTCTTAATGTATCTTAGTTAAGGTTAAAACAATTCATTATTAGTTAAACCCTAATTAATTGAAAGTCAATTAAATAATCACATAATGAAATAATAACTAGTTAGCTTAAATAAATAATAAATAATCATTAAATTACTTCTTAACTTCATTAGTCACAAATTAAAACTTTATTAATCACTAATTAGTCATTAGTCACTAATTAGTCATTAATCACTAATTAGTCATTAATCATCTTTAAGTGTTATTTAACCTTTAATCACTTACTTAATTATCAATTAAGTACTAATTATTTTTAATTAATTTGTTAAATAATAAATATTAATTTAACTAAACTTAATCTTGTTTTATGTCACTAATTAAGTACGAAAATCGAAAATTTTGTCGAACTACGTCCATAGCGACTATCGCTATGAGCACAATTTGCTTAAGCATTCTTTAAGCGAAAAAATTGCTTGATTCTTTTCTATTTCATGTTTTGAAAAATAAATTTTAAATTTTTCAAAACTTAGAAACAAAGATAGAAATTTTGAAATAATTTCCAAACCTTTAAACAAGAAAACATAGTTTTGATTTCGAATCAGATCTCAAGTTCGTCGTAAGACACAAAGTTGTTAGCTTTGACTCAACCTAACATACTTTGGTTCTTGGATCACAACCATACATCCATACTACCATAATTTTTAACATCACAATAAAAACATATAAAAATATATGTTTACATGCTTACTAACTTAACCATACCGCATTCAAATCTCAAATTCAACACTAAACACCAACATCCATCAAACCAACATCAACCAACATAATAACCATTCAATTTGCACATCATATTATCGTCACAATAACAACACATAGTAAAGTCAAAAAAAATCTAAAATAGTTTACTCACAGAAACTCCGCAAATACAAAGCAAGGTTCGACTAGATTTGGAAACAACACACGAGCTTCGAAGGGTGAAGATTTTTTTGAAGTTTTGAGCTTCAAATAGCTCGGCCTGATGGTGTGGGGCTCAGTCTAGTGGTTCGGGGTGGGCGTGGGCTTGGTGTCTTGAAGAATGAAGTGAAGAAATGAATATATGAAAGTTTAAACTAGATTCGGAAGAGACTTAAAGTGAAAGTTAGGATTTCTAAATATTTAGAAAGAATTTGGAAGCCATGGAAATTTTAGAGAGGAAGTTTTAGAAAATGAAGGAGAGAATGTAAATAAAAATGTGTGTATATGGGTGTATTTATAAATGAAGAAAAGTGGAGAAATCACCATTTTATCCTTAGTTCAAAATATCATAACATGTCATCATTTTGACATGTCACATCACCATCCTTCTTCCCTTCATATGTCACATCTCCTCCCTCTCTAGTCACATCTCCTAAGCCATGATGGGTAAAGGTGATGATACGTAAGGAAATGACA
This sequence comes from Allium cepa, assembly GCA_030765085.1. Taxonomy (NCBI): domain Eukaryota; kingdom Viridiplantae; phylum Streptophyta; class Magnoliopsida; order Asparagales; family Amaryllidaceae; genus Allium; species Allium cepa. The sequence continues at coordinate 1,017,516,775 of CM060945.1, forward strand.
AGAGAAAATGATATGATTTAGTGTGTGTGTGTGTGTGTATACAAGTTATTATTTTAAATCATGCTTTATCACATCACTTGCTAAAAAAATTAACAAATATACTATTAGTATATTATTATTGTTTGGTTAATTAACACTTATATATGTATATATAGTGCACAAAAACGAACAACATTCCCGACAACTTTCCGATGTTGAAAGATTGAAACTTCGGAAAACATTCTTCGATCACATTTTCCATTTTTCTACGAACTGTTTAATTTAGTAAACATATTTTGAAAATGATTTTTCCATCATTATTAATTAATTAAAATGAGTTCATTTTATCAATAAAATGCATTTATTGACTATATCAATTATATATATGCCTAGTTAAAATGACCAAACCCTGGATCGTTACAGATTCTAATCCGGTTCCTTGATTAGACACCTCTATTTTCCTTGCACAGCCATTTACTATGATAGAAAACGTCAGGATAATATCACGAACCCGCATCAAGTGTTCGTCGTTAAGAATCAAGAGAAAAATCTTCATTTGGACCGGTGTAAACCACCTTGAAAACATGTACTCAAATACGGGATCGAGAACATCCATGCGAATAAAACAATCTATGTACAGCTTATGGGTTTATCATATTGGTTTCTTAACTATACCAATAACTTCTTAGTCACATTCATTTATATAATTAGTATGTCATTCAATACTAAAAAATCATTTCATAAAATATAACAAGTTTATAATCATTTTATAACTTAAGTTCATACTCGTATGATAACCTATTTCATCCTTAGAGCATATACAAAGCATCACTTTGTTTTACTTAACAAGTATGTTTAACCTTTTAACACTTGTTTTAATTCACTACTTTTTTAATTTAAGTTTTATATAAACTTAAATTTATATTTTCAAAAGTACTTAGTTTTAAGTTCTATAACGAATTAGAAGTTCCCAACTATCTAAAAAATTTGAAATTTCCATTACATTTGAACAATGAAAATTATCAAACAACTTATCATGTCATGGTGCACATACCATACTTTCCTAATGCATAGGCTACATGTGTCCATGAAATAACTTAATAAGAGAAATTTAGAACTAAACACCGATTTTCATTTCAATCATTTTGAAATTATACACACACACACACACACACACACACACACACACACATATATATATAACTTTTGTACATCAAATCATACTTTCGGGATTAAATCAAAATCTGTATTATCAAAACAACTTTTTAGCATCCTACACTTAGAAACCCTAAAATGAACGCCAATGATACTGTAGCCATCATTGAAATTATTTTTAAGTGATAGAAGTGAGTTCGGTACATCCAAACCATACCTTTTGTATTTAACCAAAATTATTTCAAAGCGGTATCAAATACACCATATGATAATACTAGTGGAAATTAGCCACAAGGGCCTCTTTAGCAAGTGCAATTAATTTCTAGGACACTAAACTGAAATAATTACTTTTAAGGACAAAATGCAAAATAATTAATTTCTAAGGCCTAAAAATCTATGATTTATGTCCTTGAAAGTTATTGGACTGCTGATTTTGTCCTTAAAAGTAATTATTCTGCTGACTTTTGCCTTGAAATTAATTTCTGTGGATGTGTGCCCTAGAAACTAATTGGGCTGCAAAGTTTGTCCTTCTAGTGAAATGCCCCATAATACTAAGTATCATGATCTCAATTTCTTAAATCAACCTCCTATATATTTACTTTCAAATAACACAATTATTATTTTCTCCAAAATCTTGAGAAACATTTTCAAAGACACCGGCATTAAAGTTCTCAAATTCTCTATTTAATTCATTTTCATTTATAAACCACATTCTATAAATCTTTTACAAATGTTTATTTCCAAAATATTCCATCTTTCCTTTGGATTATAGTAAACATCATTTACTAAATTTTAACTTCTAACCCAACATTATCATTGAACACCTTATGGTCAAACCGTGAAAGTTAATTCACAAGGTGCTTGTTCAGTGTACCCACAATTATTGTTTACCAACCCTATGATGTAGAAAGGTAAAGCTGCACATAAACTGGTTGAGCATAAATCAACAAAAAATGATACCAAATGTTTCTAACATGCTGAGCATGACTAAAAAAACAAGGTTACATGAAATTAAACGATGAGAAGTACTATTATCAAATCAAACACGAATAGGTAAACCATAAACATATAGTATACCCTCAAAAAATCTTCTTCCCCTTCTCAGCTGTAGAAATAGGAAAAAACCCTAGATTATTATCCTATCTAAAGCATCGGACAATCTGTGACCAAATGACCTGATTGGTGATAGTTGTAGCAAGTCCTCGGTGCAAACTACTCATTTAATGTCTATGGCTAAATCTTCAGAACATTCACGATTGGAGCTTTAACCATCTGCCCTTTTGCCACCCAACTAATACTTCCTAGCAAAATGACCCATTTCTCCACACTTACGGCAACTATAAATATCTCTCGACGGTTGAAACTTCCGCTTGTTGCCTCCAGTCGATGCAGATATAGACGGCCTTGGAGTCGAACCCTCGAACCGAAAAGCCATAGTTATAATATCATTGAATGCTCCTTGGATATGATCTTTCATATCCTTACATACCATATTTCATAAATTAATCCAATCCTGGACTCGATGATATTCTCGATGTCGTTGAACCTCTTTCTGCCCAACACCACAAACTCTTACCATATCAAAGCAAAGTCTTTCCATTCCCGAACCTGCATCACTTCTTCTACTGCATCCCTCTCAGCATTAGAAGCTCTAGCATCCATAGTTCTTACTACCTAATCAAAGAAGGAGGGCTTTACGAAACTAAAGGATAGAGTTATTTAAGGGAAAGATACTAAGAGAAGATTATGAAGAAAGATATATTCCTAAAAAATATTTTAAAAATCTAGTTTTAAAATAAAAATACGCACTCATATGTATAATACGCTTGACTTGTTCTAGCATGTCGCTTACACTATCTCTAATGAGCCATACCCAACCAAAACCAAGGTTTTCACTTAACATTGTGCTCTGATACCAAATGTAATGACCCGCCTTTTCGATCCTCGAATGTCGACACTTATACATCCGCGGTATTCGTGGTCAAGCACCCAAGCACCAAAAAGATAGTAAATTAGGGAAAAATAAAAGAAAACGAATGGAATAAGAAAAGAAGAACACAATATTAGAATTTCACAATGGAACGATAATATATAATATCAAAGGTAACAAAGAGTTACTCTAAATACAGAAATATCAGTGTTGCTAAAACCGAAGTAATATCATCAGCCTGGACAGTTATAACTGCTGCCCTCACAATGCTGAAATATACAATATAAAAATGCAGCGGAAATAAGAATACTGTGGAAGGTGGTCATCCACCTCTTCTCTATACGCTCTAAAGCATCCATAGCCAAATCTAGAAACATACACGGGGTTGACCCAAACATTATAGGAAAACAACATCCGGATCAATAAGGTAAAGTAGCATGAGAAATTCGAGGAATATGAGACAAGTAATAGTAACCATTGGAGTCGTATAGATTCCCATAACCGTTTTGCTTTCAAATGAAACCAACCATTCATTAAGTTTAACATAAGTGATATGATAGATAATGTCTAGAGTATAGCACATAAATCATATCAAATAGTTATTGTGTGAATGCCACAATAATAATAATAATAGGTATTCAATCAATACCGCTAAGGGCATTCGCATAATGGATTTTCCATGGATATCTCCTCGGATATAGACGAATCTGAACTCCTGCACAAAGATCGGAGATATTCTTCTAAGTACATTCCTAGGGAATATACTATAGGAAATATATAACCGGCCCACATCCAAACAATCGTGGTTTTGAATGCATCACTCCTATATGCATGTCTGTAAGCAATACTAGATGGAGTAGCATGCACCCTTGGGATTGCTAAAATGCTACATTCCCTTTAGCTGTGCATCCTATCTTTGGTTTTAGTCATTTCTGATGCCGAGGCTACGTTCATCATTTCTCACTCGAGTCTTCACCATTCGAAAAGAATACGAATGGATAAATGGATTCCCACATCTCGAATAAATCACGAATCACTACATGGATTTGGGAATCTCGAACCTCCACATAGGTTCCCTGCATAAGTCTTTCGATGAATGCTAATGTTGCCCTCTCCCTTGGAGTACTCCTTAAGATAGGCAATCCTACACGATAGCATCGTTTGAAATTTTAGCGTCGACCTCTCCCTTGGTCTTTAACCTTAGGATTAATAGTTCAACTCTATAGCATTTCATTTCACAACCGCTTCCAAAACATAGAACTCGTATGCTAGTTTTGAAGTAGTTTTCGTAAGTAAAACACTTACCAATCTCGGTCTCTTTAAAACTAATTCGATGAATTTTCGGCTAACTCATTTTCGATTCTTTCAAAAGTAAGCGAAAGCTAGAGGCATTTCATACCAATACTCCTCCCCAGGGGTTCTTATTGGTACAAAATCGCGAAACCTTTCGATAACTTCCTTAGTAAATATTAAGTCAAGTTTGATAATCGACTAATCGATTATCTAGTCAGAACAATTGCTTATACAAATCGCGATTCGTATGCTTAACTCTTTTTCGACATTCCAACTCAACTATTCCTCCTATAAGAGTGAAGCCATGTAAGTTTGATTACTGGTTGTGTCAAGCCTTGCCTAGACACTTTATTCTTAAATCTCACAAATAAATAAGTCTACATCGTTGGCTACTAATGTTAAGTATAGTAGTAATGATTTTCATAAACAATAAGAAATTAACATGATTAACATGTTTTGACATTTCTGACCTACTATTCCTCGATCAAGAGGGAAACCCGATAGGTTAGAGCTCTACTGCTCTGTCCCTACTCGATACCAATCTTAACTCTCACAAATAGATCGTACTTACTTTATCGGCTTTTAGTGTTAAGCATAGTTAATTACTTTTCAAACAAGTAATTAAACAATCAACCCTTTGACCATTAAGCAATTCTATCCCCTTTTTAAACCTTTTCTTTGTACTTTAAAAAATACTTGAAAATACTTATAATAGGTTTTAAAGTATATATCCAAAATATTATATGAAAATAACAGCTTTATAATTTTCCTCAAAACTTGAAAATAACATGTTTTCAACAAAATAACTCTTCTTTAAAAATTCACGACTAATTCTTAAATATTCATAAATTTCTCAAACCACTTTTAGACTACTCTAATAATAATTAGTAAACACTTGTACAAAGAATGAAACAAAATACTTGAATTTAAATATCTTTTCAACCCTTTTTAAAGTCCAAAATCAAGGCTAAATGGGATAGTTTTGCACTAGCGATGTTTTGACCGCTTTTCGAGATGTTACTTAACTTTTTACTGTTCAATCTTTTAACAGCAACAAACATACATATAAAACACTATACATATGGTGAGAAACCCCTAAGGATCTCTTTATAAAGTTCAATAATAATTGCTAAAAACAAGGCAATTCATAACTGCATTTATAGCAACTATCGTTATAAGTGCACATTCAAATCTGAGTCCGATCTGTACCAAAGTCCATCTATAATTTATTTACTTTGTTCAAGGTCTTGTCACAATTCATACAACTACATTCCAAGTTTCAAGTCCATATGCATGGACCATATATGTTACTTACTTTTAAAGTAAGAAGGCAACCACTATTTTAACACAAGTTAACAACAATTCAATCGACATAAGCACAATCAAGCACTAACATATATATGTTATGTTTTCCATTATAACTGAGGTGTTAACTCATCTTTAACCACACAAACAACCAATATCTAAGAACTCAAGCCTAGATCCAACCTTGCAACACCTTTCCTTCCTTGCTTCACCTTACTTTTTCCTCCAAACCACCAATATTGCTCACGGCCTAAATGGATAGGGGTTGATGTGCTTCACTTCTTCAAGTTTTGGCTTGGTGGAAGGTATTATAATGTTGTACTAAGCCTTTTGACAAAGTTTGAAGTGATTTGAAGTTGATTTGCAACTATTTCATTTGAGAACATAAAAGAGGAAGAAGAACGGAAACTATTGATTTTTAGAACTCACGCTTTGTAAATTTGTGATTATTTCCTAAGGGTTAACCTCTCCTTATATAGGCATAGAAATGTGATGGGGAAAGACTAAAAACCCTTGAAAACCTTACTACCATTAATTACATCTATCATGTCCAACTTTACACCATATAGCTTAACTTCTAAGTTATTTCCATATTTGCTCATTTCCTAAACATCTAAGATAACATCACCCATGACATACTCCATAAAGTTTACTTCCATAAATTGAAAAAGTTTTTACTTCGTTAAATTGATTTTCTAAGCAAACAAATGTGTAAAAAATCAAAACAACTTCCGACGGTTAAAAAATTGTTTATCGATGAAACAATTTTCGGTCACATTATCCATTTTCCTTCGAAGGATATATACTTATAAACAAATTTCAAAAAAAACATTTCTTATCATTTTCTATTAATTAAATGATGCTCAACAAGGTTATAAAATCATATTTATAACACTTAGTTATATTTCAAAATGTTTCGATATTCGAAGATGAAGTATTCAAATTTTAGGGTCGCTACACTTTTAACCTGGTTGTCAAGTCTAGAAATTATTTAATTTTTGAATCGGTTTTGCGTAATAAACAACGAAATGAATGGATGCTTTTACAAATGAAACGATGATGGGAAGCGAAAAAAGCGACTATTCTGAAGCAAATGGACGCAATTGTTTGATGGAGGTTTTTTTTTGTGTGTTGGGGGGTTAGGGGGTTTAAATATGAACATTTATAGCCACTTTAGGCAAAGAGACATAGAATCTCATCAAATCATAATGTCTACGAATAGATCGAGCACTCCACGTCGAAGTAGAATGTCTTCAAATTAACTTAATCTCCATACTCTCTAAATCTTTATTGTTTTTAAGTAATTCAAAATTATATTGAGTTTGCAATATTGCATATTACAAACTCGATACTCTTATCATAGCAGCATTAAGCGAGTAGTTTGAATTGATTTTGATGGTGTGATGTTAGTGATCAAAGTAATTAATTTCGCAGACTTCATTGCTTGAAAAGAAATTTTCCATAACTCAACGAAGATTTATTTAGTCAAATATCGGTGAACGGAAATATAACGAAAACATTATCGAGGTGCCTTCGAGAAAACTTTAAATTCTAATGTTATTATCTCTTTTGCGAGAATAAAAAAATACCGCTAACAGTTACAAGTTAGTAAATTTCAATTTCGAAGTTCAAACGTATAAACTTTGATCCTATAGTTCGAAACATCAACCAATTGAGCCAACTCTATCGGACTTTGGAATACATACATAAATACATACATACATACATACATACTAGGCTTCCAACTTTAAAGAGCATTGGTTGCAAACTCATACTCTTGTCTTTGCAGCAACTCAAACAGATATTTGGATCGATATTAATATGCACATTATCCCGCTCAACATTTGAAATATAGTTGTACAATTCTAAATAGTAGTTCTTAACGTGCGCACTGACATGTTTGACCATTGCAGTGGCTCCAATTTGATTGCAGCTTCTAACGTTATTATCCTTGTACCTCCACATTCTAACGATATTTTGCAACTCTTGCTTGTTGATGAATTTATTGTTATAGTCTAGTATACCAAAACAGATAATAAATAATTATAAACTCATCTCACAAGTTTATAAATCAGATTTCCACTATTGTGGAATTCGGATATCGTCTGAGGATTGTCGTAACAATTTCCTTAAGAATTTTATTTCAAAATTCTTCCAAGATACAACAGACGTAATCTGCTTGAGATTGTGATGTGTATGATCTTTTGTGTGATATGCAAAAGCGCACGGATTGTAGAGATTAAGAAATGAAGAGGAAGAAGAGCAAATTCAGAGTTAAAAATTGAGTGAGGAAAGTGATCAGGTTTCCTTCTTATTTATAGCTGAATTCCTAATGGCTATACCCGTTGAGAAAAGTAGCATCCCTTCATTTGCAACGGCCGAAAACTGATGTGGTTTGCAACGACCGAAAACTGTTGTGGTTCGCAACAGTCGTGCATCTTCGTTTGCAACGGTCAAAAACTGTTGCGGTTCGCAACAGTCGCGCCTCTTCGTTTGCAACGGCCGAAAACTGTTGCGGTTCGCAATAGTCGTGCCTCTTCGTTTGCAATGGCCGAAAACAATAGCGGTTCGCAACAGTCACACCTCTACGTTTGCAACAGCCGAAAACTATTGTTGTTTGCAACAGTCACGTCTCTTCGTTTGTAACAGCCAAAAACTGTTGTGGTTTCCAACAGTCGCATCCAATCCGCTAGTCGCTTCTATTTGAATTTAAACAGTAGAAAATCGTTCATTTCTGTACAGCAAAAATATTACATGGTCCATTCTTATTGGACCCGCACCCGACCTGGCTCGGTTCAGTCGGACGGGAGGACGGCGGCGCGTGCGCGTGTGTTAATCCATAACCATATAAGTCCTCTCCCTCGCACAAAATTACCTGGCCTAAGGGCCAAAATAGGGATTGAGAGTATACTATATAAACCAGAAAATGAACTTATTTTTGATGATGTGGGATATATCTTATTCACTATTTTCGAGAATTCTAACAATCCCCTACATGAATGACGAAATATGTCTCCTCCACACAAAGTGAAATATCACACGGTTCATATGAAAATAATGCTATATCGAGGATAAGTAGATATTTCACTTTGAACTTTTCCTAGTTAAAACTTATCGGATATACTTGGCTAATCGGTGAATTATTTCATCTTGAACCGTCAGTTGTTATTGTATAACCAGACAATAAGCTTTACAAAGCATTATTTCTCTCCACATCTGATCCCTTAGTTGTGTTCATTTTGGTTCTGAACAACTTTTGGTTCTGCGAGTGTTTTTAGAGAATAAAAGCCTTTAATGTTCTCATAGAGCCGACCCAGCTTACACTAACATAGATGATCACAACCATTAAGAGTATCCTACATATACTCCACTTGTTATTTTCAAGATATGGTCGTCATTAAAAAACATAGTTTTATCCTTTTAATACTTCTGTAGGCATGCATTTATATTGTGCACCATAGGAATGGAGTAGGACTAAGTCTAAACAAATGCATTACGTCTTGAGTTATTCAGAACTGATTTGCCTATTGACCATAGTCTGTGGGATCTCCAGTCGCTAGGATAGGTTTTCATATAAGATAACTCTTGTTGGTTTAGGCTTGTAAACCCATTCCCCTCGATGCGCGGTTAATTTTCTCTCTTGATAAACCTTTAGTAGATGGATCCGCTATGTTATCATTTTTTCACACATAATCTATGGAAATAGTTCCATTTGAGAGTAGCTGCCTAACTGTGTTATGGCGTCGACGAATGTGTCATGACTTTCCATTATACACAAAGTTTTATGCTCTGCTTAATGCTGCTCGGTTATCACAGTGTGCATATGACAGGTACAGGTTTAGGCCAAAATGGAATATCCTCTAAAAAATGACGAAGCCATTCTGCTTCTTTGTCTGCTTTATCTAAAGCGATGAACTCTGATTCCATAGTGGATCGAGGTATGCATGTTTGTTAGTTGATTTCCATGACACCGCTGCCCCTGCTAAGGTAAAGACATAACAACTTGTTGATTTTGATTTCTTTGAATCAGCAATCCAATTTGCATTGCTATATCCTTCTAAGATGGCAGGATGTTTTCTATAATGTAAGGAATAATTTGTGGTATTTTTTAAATATCAAAGCACTCTCGTTAGTGCTTTTCAGTGTTCCTTTCCTGGATTGCTTGTATGCCTGCTCAGTCGACTTACTGCATAAGCTATATTTGGTCTTGTGCAATTCATGAGATACATAAGACATCCTATTACACGAGAGTATTTCAATTGCATTACACTCTCATTAGTATTTTTATGCGGTACTTCTGATGGTTTAAAAGGTGTTCTTACTCCTTTAATTTCAAAATTTTGAAATTTTTCAATCACTTTGTCTACATAGTATGACTGAGATAATTCAATTCCATTAGGTATTCTTATTATTTTGATCCCAAAATAATGTCTACAACTCCTAAGTCTTTCATATCGAAATTGCTAATTAACATCTTCTTTATGGTCTCTATTAGCTGAGTATTTGTACCAAATATTAACATATCGTCTATATATAAACAAACCATCACATATGATTGTCCAATTTGTTTATAATAAACACACTTATTACATTCATTTATACGAAAATCATTTCTCATCATGATACTATCAAATTTTGCATGCCATTATTTTGGAGCTTATTTTAGTCCGTATAATGATTTTACTAATCTACAGACTTTGTTTTCATTTCCTTTGAAAACAAAACCTTCAGGTTGCATCATGTAGATCTCATCATCAAGATCTCCATTTAAGAATGCTGTCTTTACATCCATTTGATGAATTTCTTGATTATAGATGCAATTGCTATTATCATTCTTATAGAGGTTATTCATGTTACCGACGAATATGTATCAAAGAAGTCTACTCCTTCTTTTTGACGATATCCTTTGGCTAATAATCTGGCTTTATACTTGTCGATAGAGCCATCTGCTTTCATTTTTTTCTTGAAAATCCATTTACAGCCAATAGATTTTATTCCAGGTGGAATATCAACAATTTCCAAGGTTTATTACTTAGAACTGAATCAATCTCACTTTGGATTGCTTCTTTCCAACAGGAAGATTCAGAAGATGACATTGCTTCCTTGTACGTTTGAGGTTCATGTTCTAACACATATGTGAAAAAATCCAAACCAAATGTCTTGGAATTCCTAGCCCTTACACTTCTTCTTGGTTCAACTTCCTCAATCTCATGATGAGTTTCATCTTCATGTGAATTGCTTGATTCTTCTCTTGTCCTTTAAGGGACATTATTCTCTTCATTCCTTTTGTATGGAAATACATCTTCAAAAAATGAGGCACCTCTAGATTCCATGATTGTATTTACATGAATATCAGTTATATCAAACTTGAGTACCAAAAATCTGTAGGCACTACTATTTTGGGCTGGCCCTAGATAGTAACAATCTAATGTTTTTGGTCCAAGTTTGACTCGCTTGGGAGGGGGAACTGCAACTTTTGCCAAGCACCCCACACTTTGACGTATTTAAAGCTCGGTTTGTGTCCTTTGCAAATCTCATATGGAATTGTTCCTGTTTTATTGTGTGGGACTTTGTTTAATATGTGATTAGACATATTTAAGGCTTCCCCCCCACAAGTTCGTCAGTAGACCAGAGGTTAAAAGCATGGCATTAATCATGTCTTTTAATGTTCTGTTCTTCCTCTCGGCTACACCATTTTATTGTGGTGAATATGGAGCTGTTGTTTGATGAATTATACCATTTTCGGCATAGAACTGTTCAAATGGTGATTCATATTCTCCACCTAGATCAGATCTCAATATCTTGATCTTTTTATTTAACTGATTTTCTACCTCAGCCTTGTACTTTATAAATGATGTAATTACTTCATCTTTACTATTCAAAAGATGTACATAGCAATATTGCGTATAATCGTCAATAAACATGATAAAGTACTTTTTCCCACCTCTTGTAGGTAACGATTTAAAATCACATAAATCTGTATTAACCAAACCTAGTGGTTTGGTGCTTCTATCAACAGATTGAAATGTTTTTTAACCATTTTTGCTTCTACACATGTCTCACATTTGTAGTTCTTATCTACTTGAAATTTCGGAACTAATCCCAACTTTGATAATGTTTTCATTTTTTGGAAATTTATCTGTCCCAATCTATCATGCTATAATAAAATTTCGTACTCAAGCAAGTAAGAAACTTCAATTTTATTAATAGCACAATCGTAATACATAGTTTTATTATCGATAACGGCTACATTTGCCTTGAATAGGCCATCACATAAATATCTCCCTCCAATATACATTCCAGCTTTGGACAGAACCATCTTGTCTGACTCAAACACCATTTTGAATCATTTCTTCGATAGTACTGCACCAGAGATGAGATTCTTACATATGTCTGGAACGTGGAGCACGTCAATCAACTTGACAGTTTTCCAGAAGTAAACTTGAGTATTACTGTGCCACTGCCTTCGATCATGGATACTGTAGAATTACCCATATAGAGTTTTTCTTCGTGCTCGAATTTCTGGTATGTAGAAAACATGGATTTGTCAGAGAAAACATGACGAGTAGCGCCTGTGTCTACCCACCATTGGTTAGGATTCTGAACCAAATTGCATTCAGATTCAACTATCGAGAAGTTGGACTCGTCTACTCCCATATTGTCTACAGTATTTGTCTCTTTGTTGCGTTCCTTTTTGTGTCTGCAATCTCTAGCGGCATGTCCAACCTTTCCACAAACCCAACACTTGCCATTAAATTTTTGGTTCGTTTGTTTTATTTTGGTTTGTTGTCCCTAACTTTCCTTTTCTTCTGGAAATTCTTCTTTTTGTTTTTGGTCTTCGACCCTTTAGCCACAAATGCCTACTTGCTTGGTTTTGTAACTCCACGGTTATCTGCCTCAATTTTCAGTCGGACTATGAGATCCTGTAAAGAGATTTCCTTCTTCTTATGCTTTAGATAGTTGCGGTAATCTCTCCATGACGGCGGCAGTTTTCCTATGATGGCTTCAACAAAAAACGATTCTCCAACCTTATGACCTTCCGCTTTGAGTTCATGAATGATGATTTGCAGTTCATGCAGTTGAGCAGTCATCGGTTTGGAGTCAACCATCTTTTAGTCCATGAATTTGTCTACAATGGATTTCTTAAGACTGATATTTTACGTCTTGTACTTCATGGCAAGTGCATTCTAGAGTGCTTTTGCTGTCTTTAGAGGCTGATATACTTTGTATAGCACCTTGTCGAGACAATTCCGGATATAGTTTCTACATAGAAAATCAGAATGCTTCCACATATCAACATCTGATTCCTTACCTGGTGCAGGAATCGGTTCGTCCTCCTCGATATATCGTTGCAGACCGAGTGTGATGATATAAAATAACATCTTATTCTGCCATGTTAGAAAGTCATCACCATCTCCTTTAAAAGGATCGAGCTTGTTGTGTGTAATAGCCTTTGTTGAGAGCTCTACTATTGCTATCTCTGTTTTATCAAAATAAAATAAAATTCTTAAGATGTTATACGTCTAGTATACCAAAACAGATAATAAACAATTATAAACTCGTCTCACAAGTTTATAAATCAGATTTCCACTACCCTAAAATTTGAATATCGTCTGAGGCTTGTCATAACAATTTCCTTAAGAATTTTATTTCAAAATTCTCCTAAGATACAACAGATGTAATCTGCTCGAGATTTTGACGTGTATGATCTTCTGTGTGATATGCAAAAGTGCACGGATGGTAGAGATAAAGAAATGAAGAGGAAGAAGAGCAAATTTGTAACACCCCACCCCGAGACTCGCCTTAGTAAAGAGAATTAACAAGTAATTCCGTCGACTAAAGCGGAGAATAGGGTTGGCTAAGGGCGACTATCTATAATTTTGTCTTAAACATCTACCGAATACGTTGATAAATGCAATATAAATTTTTTTCTACTCAAGTGGATCGACATACCTAGAAAATGCTTAATCCAAAACTATAGGTAGTTAACGGATCTATTAGAACAAAATACAATAACTAAATGTAAAGCACATTACAGAACAGTAATCAACATTGTATATATACACATACACTGATACATGTTTAGTATAATACAATATGAATACATAAAAGGTGGTACACGATCATACCATATACATTGAATCAAATAAAAAAATACATCAGAGTATGCGGAAGAACGGAAATTTCTCAAGAGAAAGGAGAGCTGATACCTGAAATAACTCGGTCTGACCCGAGTATAAATACATGGGTCAGTCTAGCTACACGAATCAGTCTATATCGATAATATGAAGCAGAATAGACATGAAGATACTTCTTCTCGAAAGAGAAGAATGAATCGACAAAAGTCATAAGCTCAACACTTAAGTAACAAACGCTACTTAAGTGAACAAATACCTCGAAGGAGGTAACTCAATACTCAAATCAAACACAAGGGCCTCATATCATCGGCAACATCCCAAAACATCTACATGGTTTTCATGAACCATATCTCCTTAAAAGGAGAAACATCAGTACAAACTCTCGCCAAAATTGCAACATAAAACATTCTCAAATAGGATCATCCAAAATTCAACTAGATGAATCTCCAAATTCAATTATACATCATCTCATCGATATAAATGTATATAAAACTCAATCAACTCGCCAAAATGGCAAAACCCATAATATCCTATAAAATCCTTAAATTATCAAAACTCATAACTCAAGTAACTCGATAAGAGTTCAAAACATCATAATTGAAATCACCATATATATAACATCTCACATAGCACTAGACTGTCAATGTAATAAAACATCTTAAAAAGTTGAAATCACAATAAAACAGAAAACTCAGAAATCCGGATTGGCCAAATCCCCAAATTGTTATGCCGAAGCAATGCTGCACGTGCAAAACTCAGACGGACGAAGCCTCAGACAAGGTCGCTAACACCTCCCAAAGCAGTTCGTCCTCATGACAAGGTCGCTAACACCTCTCCATGCACAAGGTTGCTTAAACCTCTCAAAGCAGTTCGTCCTCATGACGAGGTCGCTAATACCTCTCAAAGCAGTTCTGTTAGGCAAACATCGTGAATTTGTCACAAACTCACGGATAGGAACCCGAAAAGTGTTAACGTGTATCACATACCACACATTCGCACTTAGCGGTTTACTAGCCGTTAGTCGATGCCACACTAGAAACATCATAAAACTCAGTAATTTATATCTCACCTAGTCTCATTGGCGAGTGATAAAGAGACACCATACTCGTCTCATCTCATCGACAAGTATTAAATGGCATCGTAACTTGTCTCGTCTTATCGACAAGTGAAAACATCATGATGGTTCCTCGTGAACCATAAATCTCAAAATATGAAATCTTAAACTCAAGTCTTGCCTTATATCATTGGCAAGTAAATAAAACATCGTGATGGATCTCATCGACCATACTCCTATATAGGAGATCTCAAACCATAATGTTTGTCAAATATTGGACATCTTAAATAATTCCAATAAATAGGAATTATAAAAATCAAAATATGCCATAAAATGGCAAAACATCTCAGAATCAATAATCTCAAATAGCTTCGATCGTACAAGTCCGGAGTTAACCGAAATAGTAAACGCACATGTTACATACCACGTGTTTTACTAAATCGTTTAATTCTCTTTCTCATACTTTCGAATAGTGTAAAAGTGTATATTTTATATCTAAAATAGTTTACCAGAGAAAACAAGCTTCTAAAACATTTCCCCGAAAAAATTAATAAAACCAATATTTGAAATTCCTTTATTATAGGGAATAAATAGTTTTTTTTTATTATTAGAAAAATAATTTTAAAATACTATATAATAATAATTTGAAATGTCCATTTATTTCAAAAATCACTTCAAAAATGGTTTAGTGAAAACCGTACTCGAAAATAATGAAAAACAAGAAAGATAACTCAAGACCGATAACTTGAGTTCAATATGAATTCAATTCAAATTTAACTCAAAATCAATTCAAATTCTATTTAAATTTGAATTTCAAATTCTTCAAATATAGCTAGCCTATTGATAGACATCATAACTCTCAAAAATCTCAAAAACATCATCAAAACCAAAAGAGAATAAGAGTAAAAACGGGCTAATACAATTCCAAGGTCAATGTTTGTTGTTGCTATCATCTTGCTCTCAGGGCAGCAACATATAACCATAATTTCGACCAAACAAACTTCAAAATTTTAGAAAAAATAATGAACAAAACTTGTAGCACATGATCTAAGCTTTTCGAAACATCCAAAATTATCAAATTCGGTTAAGAAATGAAAACGTTATAGCCAATTTGGTTTCAGCCTCAAGCACAGAGCAAATATTGGTTTTGCTCTCGGGTTAGCAGTAGAAAAGTTAGATATTGACATAGCTAACCTTAAAATTACAGAAAACTCAAAACATGAAACATATAGTAAATGATTTGTTCTTTCCAGAATATTAAAAATTATCAAAATCGGTTAAGAAACGAAGAAGTTATGGCCAATTTCCTTCAGCTTCAAGCACAGAGCAAATATTGGTTTTTGCTCTCGAGTTAGCAGTAGAAAAATTAGATTTTGACATAGCTAACCTCAAAATTACATAAATACAAAACATGAAAGTTGAATCACATAAATTAAACTTTTTAGAACATCCAAAATTATCAAAATCGGTTAGGAAACGAAGAAGTTATGGTCAAATTCGTTTCAGCTTCAATGATAGAGCAAATATTGGTTTTGCTCTCGGGTTAGCAGTAGAAAAGTTAGATTTTGACATAGCTAAACTAAAAATTACAGAAAACACAAAACATGAAACTTGTAGCACATAAATTATGCTTTCAGGAACATGCAAAATTATCAAATCGGTTAGGAAACGAAGAACTAATGATCAAATTTGTTTCAGCTTCAATGACAGAGCAAATATTGGTTTTGCTCTCGGGTTAGCAGTAGAAAAGTTAGATTTTGACATAGCTAACCTCAAAATTACAGAAAAAACAAAACACTAAAGTTGTAGCACATAAATTAAGATTTTCGGAACATCCAAAATTATCAAAATCGATTAGGAAACGAAGAAGTTATGATCAAATTCATTTCAGCTTTAATGACAGAGCAAATATTGGTTTTGCTCTCGGGTTGGCAGTAGAAAAGTTAGATTTTGACATAGTTAACCTCAAAATTACAAAAGCACAAAACATGTAAGTTGTAGTACATGAATTATGCTTTTCGGAACATCCAAAATTATCAAAATCGATTAGGAAACGAAGAAGTTATGCTCAAGTTCGTTTCAGCTTCAATGACAGAGCAAATATTGGTTTTGCTCTCGGATTAGCAGTAGAAAAGTTAGATTTTGACATAGCTAACCTCAAAATTACAGAAAATACAAAACATGAAAGTTGTAGCACATGAATTATGATTTTCGAAAGATCCAAAATTATCAAAATCGGATCACAAACAAGAAAGTTATGCCTAAATTTGTTTCAGCTTCAGTAATTCACTAATTATAACATTTTGATCATACAAAGAGCTAGGGTTTGTGAGTTTTACCCTCACCTTGCCTTCATGAAGATTGAACTATGATTTAGATGGCAAAGATTGATGCTTTTAGCCAAGAACAGAGCATCCAAACTAGTAAAACTAAGAACAGGTACATACAAACAAGGAGAGAAGCAAATCAACAATTATCACTACAAAAATAGATTTTTGTTGAAGATAAGGGTTTTAGAAATCGATTACCTGAGTTTAGCTCTTGCTTTACCTTTTAAATCATCATTTTTTCTTTTAATTTGCTAATTTCAAGCTTGAGATTGAAGAGGGTGGAGGTTTCAGCCATTATTGGATTTTTGGAAACTTACCGAGAGAAGAGAGAAGAGAGAAAGAAAAGAACGTACGGGTATATATATTTTTTTCCTTTCTCATTTCTATGTTTTTAGGTTAACAAACTAAAAGTAATTAGGTTAATGGACTAAGGTCCCAAATTAAAAGAAATCTGGCTAATATTATAACTCATACACTTTTTATATATTAACAATGAATGTTAACAAATGTAATCACAATAATACAAATTTTTCTTCTTTAAAAATTATGAAACTTCATACTCTTGATGAATATAATGTTTACACTCAAAATAAAAGATTATTTATACATTTAAAATATTTAAATATCATATTTCTCTATTTTAAATAAAATAGCAAATTTACATCTTTAATTACAAAACTCATTGTAATTAACATTATAAATTACACAAAAATCATATTTTTGTGTAATAAAATTTTATAACTCATTTCAAATATAATTTTATACTCAAATTATATTTTTAAACTCAATTCCACCTTTTTGTTAAATATATCCCATTTTAAAAATTAATCACTTCTTTTAAAAATTATTAAAAAAAGAAATAGCAGTGATTAACAAAATTATTGCATTAACTCTAAATTGAACACATTTCCTTATTCATTTTTTTTATTAACTCAAACCATCTTAATAAAGTTTTCAAATTTTATTTTCTCATTTTATCCTCAAATATATTGTTTATTCCCAATAAACAATTTAAATTCCTCTTTAATTATTAATTTACACTATTAAATTATTATAACTGTCGTTATAATTTAATATTTTCAGGTAATCGCTAAAAGTAGGGTTGTTACAAAATTCAAAGTTAAAAATTGAGTGACGAAATTGATCAGGTTTCCTCCTTATTTATAGCCGAATTCCCAATGGCTACACTAGTTGAGAAAAGTAGCATCCCTTCATTTGCAACGGCCGAAAACTGTTGCGGTTCGCAATAGTCGTGCCCCTTCGTTTGCAACGGTCGAAAACTGTTGCGGTTCACAACAGTCGTGCCTCTTCGTTTGCAACCGTCGAAAACTGTTGCGGTTCATAACAGTCGCGTCTAATCCACTAGTCGCTTCTATTTGAACTTAAACAGGTCCACTTTTATTGGACCCGCACAATTCCTTAAGAATTTTATTTCAAAATTCTCCGAAAATATAACAGACGCAATCTGCTCGAGATTGTTATGTGTATGATCTTCTGTGTGATATGCAAAAACGCACGGATTGTAGAGATTAAGAAATGAAGAGAAAGAAGAGCAATTCGAAGTTAAAAATTGAGTGAGGAAAGTGATCAGGTTTCCTCCTTATTTATAAACGAATTCCCAATGACTACACTCGTTGAGAAAAGTAGCATCCCTTCATTTGCAACGGCCAAAAACTATTGCGATTCGCAACAACCGCGCCTATTTGTTTGCAACGGCCGAAAACTACTGCAGTTTGTAACAATCGTCGCGTTCAATCCACTAGTCGTTTTTATTTGAATTTAAACAGGTTCACTCTTATGGACCCACACCCGACACGGTTCGTTCCTCTCCCTCGCACAAAATTACTTGACCGTAAGGGTCAATATAAGGATTGAGAGTATACTATATAAACCAGAAAATGAACTTATTTTTGACGATGTGGGATATATCTCATTCACTATTTTTGAGAATTCTAACATTTATCTACGGGTGATTAATCTTACATCTATATCAGTGGCTGATATTGCTCGCTTGTATCAACCTGTTTCTCCATTTACTGTTGATAACATTCAACTATTTATGTACGTAGGAATTGAAAAGATGAAAATAACTCGTAAAAATGAAAATTACAACAGTGTTGATTATTGAACAAGAAATGTGCAGTACATATCATTATTATTATCATTGTCTTTTACAGTAAAAATAAATGAAATGAAATGAATTGAATTAATTACATGTTTTACATTGTTACGTCTTGACTTGATTAGGATGATAAAAGACAAATTTGGTTTTTCATTCATCACCGCTCTCAGCATTTGTTCCTCTTGTGGATTGTTGAGGAGGAGCTTGTGAATCTGAAAGACATCACCATAACAATCAAAGTTCATCTCATAACATCATGGCATATGCAAATGCATATCATTAATTGTTTCTAGTTCGAAATGGGAAACCTAAGAATATGTACAAGGTTACCTTCTAAATTAGGACGTGGTTGCCTTGCAAGAGGATGATGGCCTTGATGTGGAAAATTAGAAGGTGGAGAAGGCAGATAAGATCCTTCGATATGAGCCGTTGGATGTTGAATGTACACGGGGTGGTGAGTGAATACAGGTGCCCTAAAGCTGGGTCTATGAGATTGCACGTTGTAGGGTACATAAGGGTAAGGGTATGGCTGCGGACTAGGAACTGATGCCGAGGGCGTTCCATAGTATTGATTGAAATGTTGTGCTGCCATTTGAGGATTATACATGCCCTGTTCAATAGTAAGCACAAACTCATTTTAATGCTACTTGTTGATTCCCATCTCAAAATATAAAATACACGTCAGATAGACTCCAACAAAATACATGTATGAAAATTAAGAATTTTACTTACTTTTGAAGTATCTACTTTTGGTTCATGTGTATAATATTTATCTGAACTTATGGACTTATTTGCAGAACGTTAAATAGGTTCTATGAGTAAAGAGTTATTATTTGTTACGTACAAAAAATACAACAATAAATAAAACATACTATTAACAAATATAAGTATAATCAAGGGAGTACAAATAGCACGTTGAAAGATTGAAAAGTCTATTAAAAGTTATAATAACTTAAATTGGTCGAGAATATAAACTATGGAGGGTAAATATATCGTTTTGAAAAGACACCATTGAACCTTGTAAATTTAGTTCCTCCTACCAACCGTAAAGACATAGTCGCTATTTGTAACACCATCGTCTAACCAAGATGGTGAAGGATCTTAGTATTCCCTGCTGTGTATCATAATCAACAAATAGATTACATTGAAGAAAATGTTACCATGGACCACAAGGGAACGTATTAACTTACAAAAACTGCAGGAGCGGAATTCAAACTGAAGACCACTCAAATCGAAACCCCACAAACACTACGAAAGACGGGATCGTGATAAGAAGTGTAAAAATAACCGATCAATAACTCAATTTCAATCTCAATCAATTCTAAACAATCACAATGCCAAACAAGCAATTCAAAAATCAAAACAATAATGAAATATAAATCACAGAGAGATTTATAGTGGTTCCACTAACGTTGTATTAGTGTACATCCACTTTAAGATAGAGCTTTTATTAATATTAATGAGAAGAGTACAATAGATTGATTACAACGATCAAAAATTCTGACTAGAAATTGATTTGTATAAAAGAGAATTAGATTTTGATAAATCCTAATTTATGAAGGCTAATCTTTTGCAATCGCTTGCACCCATCAAGATCTGGAACCTGAAGCTAGGTTATATAGAAGAATAGAATCGCTAGGCAATGTTTCCAAATTGCCCCTGCAGATATCACCAATCTTCACGTCAAGTCCACAAGCGAAAAACATATGGAAGTCGCCTCAGATGTCTGGCCAAAATGGTCAAACATCTAATTTAAGTTACTGGAAAAAATTCTTTTCAGGTCAGACATCTAACCATTTGCTCAGACGTCTGATTAAAGGCTTTGAAATCAATTCTGCACTGACTCAGACGTCTGACCTAGACCTCATTCTCTAGACTAAGTCTGGTGCAGATTTGCTGAAGGATCAAACGCCTAAATTTTTCCTCAGACGTCTGACCCTGTCAATTCAGCCCACTTCACAGTTTCTCTTATAACTTCCACCTCCGAACTCCGATTGCGAACCTTTTCTCCGTCACGAAGCTACTTCCGACCTCTACAATTCTCCGTATAGTATCGCCAAAATTTAACACTCCACATCAACACTAACACTATATCCATCTCCAACTCCAATGGCACCATACCATCAACGACAACCGATAGCACCAACTACCACTTCTTCTACCTTCAACCAAGCATGAATGCTTTTCCAATGAGCTCCGGTAAAGCCACCACCCATTGCACTACACCAACGAGCTCAGGCAAAGCCCCCGTCCGCTAATTAAATGTTGAAAATATCCAAATTCTAAGCTATCTCACCAAAGATTAGCACTTACCAAGAAGATAAAACCCCAATCTCTCATCGATACTCTTCCTCGTCTACCACCAAGCTTATCCCTTAACCGTGCCACCCCGTGGCACCTAGTACTTCTCCAAGCGAATCAAGTTCGAGCAATGCTCGAACTTCTCAACCGGCAATGCCTTAGTGAACATATCCGCCGCGTTATCTTTTGTGTGCACTTTCCGAAGATATACTTGTTTATTCTCATCCATGGCTATTAGAAATGACTCTCTCGCCTCAATATGCTTAGTCCGTGAGCTAAACGCCAAATTCTCTGCCAAGTAAATAGCACTTTGGCTATCACATCGAACATCAATACTATCATGCCCAAATCCCAAGTCATACAACAATCGCTTCAAACAGAGTGTCTTCTTTGCCGCCTCCATCGCGGCTATCAACTTCGCCTCCGCAGTGGATAAAACAACTATGGTCTACAATCTAAATCTCCAACTTATGGTTGTACCCCCAAGTGTGAAGACATATCTGGAAGTTAATTTTCTTCGATCCCTATCACCGACGTAGTCCGAATCACAATAACCAACTAATTTGCAATCAATCGCCTTACTACCCAGAAAAAAAGACCATGGATGATGTGCCTCTAAGGTATCTCAGTATAAGCTTCACAGCTTCCCAATGCGATTTTTCCAAATTAGCCATGTGTCGACTAACCATCCCGACGGCATTTACAATATCAGGTCTTATACACACCATAGCATATATTAGACTTCCAACCGCACCAGCATATGACACATTTACCATATAAGCCATGTCTTCCTTTAAGATAGGTAATCTGTTAATCAAAAGCTTCATATGCAAAGGTAAAGGTGTATTTGACGCTTTTGCATTCTCCACACTAAACCGGCAAAGCACTTTCTCAACGTACTCCTTTTGAGTTAGTTTCAACTCAAATGCTTTTGATCCCTTACAATTTTCATGCCCAATATCTCTCTTGCTTTTTCGAGATTCTTCATTTCGAACTCCGATTTCAAACTCAATTTTAGCTTGTCGATTTCATTCTTATCCTTAGAAGCAATGAGCATGTCGTCCACATACAAGAGTAAATACATCAAACAATCATTTCTCAACTTCTTGAAATAAACACAAGCATCTTTGATGCTTCTATCAAAACCATTTTCAAGCATAAAATTATCAAACCTTTTATATCATTGTCTAGGTGGTTGTTTTAATCCATATAGTGATTTCTTCAATTTGCAAACCAAATTTGGCTTACCATCCACCAGTGTTATCAAAGCCCTCGCCTAAGCGTGCCTAGGCTCCAAAAAGCCCTAAGCTCCAAGTTGGGGCTTTTTTGACTTCTGAGGCGCCATGGATGCACGAGGCGCCTGAAAAACCCCAAAAGCCCCAAGGCACTGGCTTTTGAGGCGCTGTAAAAGTGCGCCTTAGGCTGCTTTGTTGGAGAATTTTTTTTTTTGGATTCAATATGAGCCCAAACACATAACTTTCCTTCAATTTATCCACACCCTCGCCCAGCTCAAAAACAAATTCGTGCGCAGCCCCAACTCAAAATCAAGTCGATCAAATTAAAATATCTAACCTAGTTCGAACCTTGAGAGCCGGCCAGACTGCTCGCCGCCTCATATTCAAGGCTCCCAAAAAAGCCCTAGTCTCCAGTTTGGCGCTTTTTTGCGCTTTAGCGCCTTAACTACCTTGTCATCCACAACAAAACCTTCTGGTTGCTCCATGTAGATGTTTTCATCCAAGTCACCATGCAAGAAGGCGGTTTCATATCAAGTTGCTCCAACTCCAAGTCGTGTATAGCTACTATAGCAAGTACTATCCGAATAGAAGTATGACGCACAACCGGTGCGAATATCTCATCATACATATTTCCCTTACTTTGTGCAAACCCCTTAGCCACTAGTCTAGCTTTGTATCTCTTATCGTCCTTCACCTTATATATCCATTTGCACCCAATAGCACGGTTTCCTTTATGAAGTGGAACCAAATCCCAAGTTTGATTCTTCAACAATGATTGCATCTCTTCCTCCATGGCACAAATCAATTTCGAGCTATCATTCGACTCCATGACGTCATTAAGATCCATCCGCTTATCTTAGACTACATGAAGAGCATAGTCCAAATTATCACAAAAGCTAAGATAGTTCCAATCACCATATCTTTCGGATGATCTTATAATACGACGACCAACTCAAGTAGCAATACAATCATCCAAACTCCTTTCGGCTCCACCTTGAACCGAATCTTCTCTAGAATCATACACATCACCAACACTACTAGAGTAACCTTATGGACTATATGACGTAACATCAACCGCTACCTCCTCACAATCATCGCCAACTACTCTACTCTCTCTACTCCTTGGACAAAATGTGGAAATAATTTCCTTCTCCATTGATTCATCATGAACCAAATCTGAAACATCCGATGAGCTCACATTCTCCTTGAACATCGCCGACTCATCAAAAGTAACATGACGAGAATTCACTACCTTCTTCGTCCCCGAATTCCAAATCCGATAACCTTTTACTTCATCCGTACAGCCAAGCAAAATCCTCTTGAAAGCTCTAGGTTCAAGCTTATCATTTCCCGGATCATGCACATAAACAGGACTACCAAACTCACGAAGATGACTCAAGGCAATGCTCTTTCCCTTCCACACTTCCTTCGGAATTTTGTTACCAGTAGCTGAGCACGGAATCCGATTAATAATATGCATTGCGGTTGACAAAGCTTCAGCTCAAAATCCCTTAGCCAAATCCGATGTCAATCTCAAGCATTAAGCTTTCTCAAATCAGTACGATTCATCCTCTCCACAACACCATTCGACCGTGGATCTCCAAGTATAGTAAAATGTCTCCGAATACCATGATGCTTGCAAAACTCCAAAAAATCTCCGGGAACATACTCTCCGCCATTACCAGACCTTAGAATCTTCAAAGACTTGTCACTCTCATTCTCAACAAGAGCCTTCCATACTTTGAATTTAGCAAGTGCCTCCGACTTGGCCTTCATTACATACACCTAAATTTTCGAGAAAAATCATCTATAAAAGAAATATAATAGCGAGCTCCACCTAAAGAAGCTACAGGTGTCGGTCCCCAAATATCTGTGTGAACATACTCAAGAACCCTTCTCGATGTTTTCCCTCAGCGGATAAAACTTTAGTTTGCTTCCCCATGACGCATTCTTCGCAAAACTCTAATTTGTTGAAACTTTCTCCATCGATCATCTCCCTCTTTCGAAGAACATCCAAACTCCTCTCCGAAACATAACCTAACCTCAAATACCACAATCTAGTTGCATCCAAGCCACGATAATTATCAACCCTTATACAAGTTTCATCTTCTACAGAAACTCCTTGAAGCAAATACATACAATGAGTCCTAGCACCTTTCATTACCACAAGCGCCCCCTTCGAAACCCGCGAGCTATCACTCTCAATAGTGATATTACAACCTAAAGAATCCAGCTGTCACAAATAGATAAGAGACTTCCGAAGTCCCGAAACATAGCGCACATTAGTGAGAGTACGAACCACTCCATCAAACATCTGAATTTGCACGGACCCAATGCTTTTCGACTTACAAATAGCACCATTTCCCATAACAATTGAATTTCCTTCTTTGTCGATGTAAGAAGAAAAACAATTTCTATTTGACGTCATATGATAAGACGCCCACGAATCGAGCACACATTCGCTACCCGAAACATCCGATGCTACCGCCGACAAAACATCTACATCTCCCTCACCAACTCCACTCTTCACCGCTACTGATGAAGATGTTACTTGCTTCTTTGTCTTCTCCTTTTCTGGACACTTATTCTTCCAATGACCGGGCTTCTTGCATATATAGCACTTGTCTTTTCTTTCCTTCGATTTTCCTCTCCTACCGAGGTTCCTTGATTTAGAACGTCCATGGTTCTCCTTCTTCACATACCTCTCCTTCTTCACAAATAAATAATGACCACTACTAGCACCACTACTTCCATCACCTAACTACTTCATTTGATCCCGCAACTTCTCACTAAGAAGACCCGTCTTGATATCATCAAGAGTCAATGTATCCCGGCTATAGATCAAACTATTTGAGAAACATGTATAGCGATCCGGCAACGAACACAACAATATCATCGCCTTTTGCTCTTCTTCAATCTTCAAATCTACCGTCTTCATCTACATAAGCAAATCATCAAAAGTATGCAAGTGTGCCTTTAGCGAAGTACCTTCCTTCATCTTATAGGTGAAGAACGTTCGCAATAAAATCAAACAATTCGTCAGTGACTTTTTCATATACAACTCCTCCAACTTGTCCTAAATGCCCTTAGCGGTTGTCTCATCACTAATTTCAGAGATAACATAGCAAGTTGAAGTGTAGTGAATTACCAATCTTCCATCTCCTCTCTCTCAACATCCGAGATATCCGTTGGCAATAAATATGTATCAAACACTACCCGATACACCCGATTCTTCCTTAGAACCGCTTTCATCTTCCATTTCCATTTTTTAAAATCATTATCGTCATTCCACTTGTCTATTACCAATTGTGATCCTGAAGCTGTGTACGAACCACGTACATAAGGAGTTACAGCACTTGGATTACCCGTTGAGGAACTACTTGAGTTACAACTTGATTCAGGCATTTCTACAACCATCTACCAACACCAATGCCCCGATACCAAATGTAGGGGCGGAATTCCAACTGGAGATCACTTAAATTGAAACCCCACAAGCACAACGAAAGACGAGATCGTGATAAGAAGTGCAAAAACAACCAATCAATAACTCAATTCCAATCTCAATCAATCCAAAACAATCACAATCCCAAACAAGCAATTTAAAAATCAAAGCAATAACGAAAAATAAATCACAGAGATTTATAGTGGTTCCACTAACGTTGTATTAGTGTACATGCACTTTAAGAGGGAGCTTTTATTATTATTGATGAGAAGAGTACAAAAGATTGATTACAATGATCAAAATTCTAATTAGAAATTGATTTGTGGAGAAGAGAATTGAAGAAAATTAGATTTTGATAAACCCTAATTTATGAAGGCTAATCTTTTGTAGTCGCTTGCACACACCCAGATCTGGAACCTGAAGCTAACTTATATATGAGAATAGAAACCCTAGGCAATGTTTCGAAATTTCCATTGCGGATATCACAAATCTTCACGCCAAGTCCACACGTGAAAACAAGTGGAAATCGCCTCAGACGTCTGACCAAAATGGTCAGACGTCTGATTTAAGTTACTGGAAAATTTTCTCTTCAACTGGTCAGACGTCCGACTGAAGGCTCTGGAATCAATTCTGCACTGGCTCAGACGTCTGACTCATTTGGTCAGACGTCTGACCAAATTCTCTGGAACAGATCTGGTACAGATTTGTTGAAGAGTCGGACGTCTGAATTCTTCCTCAGACGTTTGAATTCTTCCTCAGACGTCTGACCATGTCAATTCAGCTCGCTTCACCTTTTTCTTTATAACTTCCACTTTCGAACTCCGATTTGCGAACCGTTTTCTCCGTTACGAAGCTACTTCCGACCTCTACAATTCTCCATATAGTGTTGCCAAAATTTAACCAAAAAAACATCATTTATGCTTCAAAATTACGAAACACATCCTCCATTCGGTTTTTTTTAATAAAATTTTAACACATTTTGGACCACTGATCCACAAGGTGTAAAATTTTCAAAAATATTAAGCAAATAAAAGAATAGGGAACATATCTGATCAGGAAAAGGATGTGAAATCATAGTAAAATGGGAACAACAAATTCAGAGATCAGAGATGAGAAAAGGAAAGGAACTCTCAACCACAACACGCCCATTGTTATATAGGGTTTTTGGACTCGAGTACTTACAATTAGTTTAGTTGTTCATGGACCAAAAGGGCAAAGATTTATTACACTAAAGTGGCGGGTCCCTATTTCCAGAACATTTAGTAATGCCCTTTGTTTCAATATTTTATTGGTCAAAGAGTTCTATTTTAAAATGAAATTAACACATACATATTTAGGAAAAAGTATACCACATATTTCATTACAGAAATTTCATCATGTATTAAAAAACGAAGAAAGAGCAAACATCATGCACTTGAAAAATGAAATGTGCAGACATTCTTACTTTTCAAGAATGCTATAAAATATGAAATAAAAATGCAAAATTAATAATTTGTACAAAACAAACTATAAAACTAAAATACTCAGCAGCAAAAAAGTATAAAATTAACACATTTTGAAAGTGTAATCTTCATGCACTTTCCAAAGCACATACAAATATGAAACAAGTGTGCATATTGTATGCAATTTACTGAAATAACTCTAAAACGCAAAATCTGAATATTCTGCATGTAAATGTTAATAAAAGTGAGCACATTTTCCATTTCTTTAACTGCAAATTTTATGCACTTTTTGAAAATATGAAAAACTTTTATGTAAAAGTGCAAGTAATCCAAAAAAAAGCTTATATAAAACTAAAATTTGCATACTATATAAAGTAGAATTATAAAATGCACATGTAATGAAATATTAAACAAGCATGTATTCTGCTCTTTTCAAAAGTGCATATGAAGTACGAACTAAAATTGCAAAATGTAGCCAGTTTACAAAATTAATCCTCAAATGTCAAACACGTTACAATGAAAACAAAATAAACGCAGTTTTGAAAAGTGTAACCTTCCTGCACTTCCCAAAAAATAATATAGTTATTATATGTCCAAATTATTTGCATATAAGTTGAAATGGTTACTAAAATTCGAATACTTTATATGCTAAAAACATATAAAATATAATTATATCATTAATGTAAAACAAAAGCTTTTTAAGAAAGTACAGACTGATTGAACTTTCCTACAGTTTAAGTAAAAAAATATGAACTAGTGGCACTTTTTAATATTGGAGGAATAAAATTACAGTGGATTTTTTTTTTATCCAATGTTAAAAAAAGTGGTGCCAATTTTTGTACTTATCCATGAAAGATGAAAATAGGGAGCTCTCACTAATGTACTTAATAGTGGTGGGGATCCTTGGACTAATGCTTATTGATTTGAAGGCCCAGACACTTCTTCCTTATTATTTCATTCAGAACAACCTTTTTAAAGGGGAAATCAAGTAACTGCTTAAGCTTAAAGATGGATAACCAAGGCAACAAAATAGATAAGTAATTAACTTAGCATTCTTTATAAAAATGAGACTTGCCTGTTGGTATCCATAATCACTTGGGTAAGCCATGTACCTGCAATTTAAGCAGTCAAATTTGTTTGAGAGATGTAAATTTCGTAAGTTGCAAGTGCAACCTGTTAAACTAAAATGTGTTCTGCAGTCAAACCTTAGGAAAACGAAACCTATATTTTCACATTTGCGTGAAAAAATCAACTTTGGTGTCAAACCAATCATCA
Source organism: Allium cepa (assembly GCA_030765085.1). Classification (NCBI taxonomy): domain Eukaryota; kingdom Viridiplantae; phylum Streptophyta; class Magnoliopsida; order Asparagales; family Amaryllidaceae; genus Allium; species Allium cepa. The sequence goes on from CM060945.1 coordinate 1,017,545,776, forward strand.
CTTCATAAGGATTTTACCGTTATTCAAAATTACAAGCTGAAAAGTGAACTCACCCATAAGGAGTGGGGTAGTACACTTGAGGTTGAAAAGAAGGCATTTGAGCTGGCAATCTGGCATATGGTGGACCTGTAACATGTGATGGGCCTTGCTCAATGCCCTCTTCTTGATTCCTGCCTACAAATCATCAGATTTTATTTTATAATGTTTGAATATTTATATGGGAATTATTTTGCATAAATACCCTTAAGGTACTAATTTCAGTAAAAATACATGAGGTATATTGTAGCCAGTGCGTATAGGCAGATTTTTGGAAACCATTTATCTGAGCTATATTATTTTTTTAATATATTTGTAATCCTTTGTTTACTTTAAGATAGTGCAAGGACTGAACGCCTTATCTAAGGAGCTACTTCTCCAGAAAAGAGTTTGGGAACCATCATTTTATGTTGATTTTTAAGCTACTCTTTAGCCAAAATGAGAAGCAACAAATAGTTGGTTTGAACTAGCCATTTCATGTCAAACTCAACTTTTTTAAATCATTATTTAACAAGCGGCTCCTAAATAGACAGGGGTAAGGGGTAAGGGGCCAAAACAGCGTATGCAAAGAATAATATTATTACTGAAAACAACTTTTCTTAATCTGTATAATCATAATCGTATGATATTAATTTTGAAGTGGACAACAATTCAAGTCACTCGTTCAAAATGTTGACATAACAAACTATATTATTGAAAACCCGAAAACTGAGCACAGATCGCACTATCAAAACGTTTGTGACTTGCATTACGTCTGGAGCACTACAATTTATTTTTACATAAATGTAATAAATAGTTCTGGTCACCAAAAGTTATGTTATATTAATTTTTTATGGGCAAAGTAAAGAGTTTTCATATGATATTGCCAATCAAACTAAACCATATATGAGATCTTTCGCTCTCGTATGACCAATCTCTATAAGCTTACACAATCCAGTATGATTCGATCTCTACAAACTGGTTGATTTACTGATAGAATTTGCAACTAATAAAACAAACAAAAGAGAAATCAACTTCTGTTGAAATAATTTTAGGTAAGCAACAAAAGAAGCAAAATAATACATTGTCGGGTAGCCAATGATTCATTAAGAAGCTAATGAACTTGGTCCAAGGTTGTTATTTTATTTTATGTTATTTTATTTGCATAGTGTAAAATTATTTGAAATACACCCAAATTTAATGTCTAATTTTCAAGGACACTGGAATCTAGAATGCCTCTCTGTCCAATTTAGGGGTGATGGGTGATTATTGTTAACTTAATTTTGTTGATTCCTAAGATGTTTTGTCAGGTATATAAAATTGACCCTTGACCGGGCCCTATTCAAGCAACAGAGTGTTATTATATGGGTACTGTATTAGCTTATTTTGAAGTTTACAAATAACAAACAGTATTCAAGCAGTAGAGATAATACATTGGTACTAATGATCAGTTATTTTAAAATTCACAAAATTACAAGCTTAGAATATTCAATCATTTTTCTGTTTAATTTTAAAATCAACTGTATGGTAAGAAAATATGACAACTAACCTTAGCGAATATGAATGAATCGCCCAGACGAAAAATATATTTATTTGGAAGGTCCGCTGTGTAATGTAGTTATTTGGTTGTTTGCTTGTTTCTTACCGCATATACAGTTGGTAATTACAAGCAAGTAATGAACTATTCTCATTATCCATTTCAGTCCAACTTCATTCAGATTTAAACTAACATTCGGTCTTATAAGAAGTACTGTATGCACCCAAAAACATAAGTACCTGGATGAGATGGTCGTGGCTGGGCCATAGATGCTATATTGCAGTTGGCTCGCCTCCCATTTATGTACGGATTTGGGTCTGACACAGCACGCTTAGCAGATTCAGGATCACGAAATGTCACCTGATAATTATATATTACTTTATCAATCAATAAGCCCATTTTAAGATGAGCTGTTCTTTAGTCAATAGGGATACTCACATGTACCTAAGGAGACGTTTACACATACCTAATTATCCTACTACATGATAATAGTACAAACATTTAACGAAATTGTATGAAGATGTTGTAACATTCTAAAAGAAGTCAGACACAAACAAATGTGGTACATCTTCCATTAGGCAATTATCCATTTGTTCTTAATGTAAGTATAGAAATGAATACATAAATATTAACACTTGCTACTGATGCAATTACTGAAAAAATGGGGAAGGACAATCTTTAGTTAAATAGTTCAAAAAAATGCAATATATCCAGACCTTTTCAAGCTCTACCGAACAAGAATAGTTTCCTTTATACCGCATTTAGGATTATAATTTTGCCTTTTTTTTCTCTTAGACAATAAAGAAAATGAAGAAAGAAAAATGCAAGTTATATTGCAAAAAAATGACTGGAGATGAAGATGAAGTAGAATTAAAAAAAAGGTAAAAAGAATTACGAAGCCATAGCCTTTCGATTTTCCAGTGTATTTATCGGTGATAATCACAGCCTCCAGAATCTCTCCAAATTGCTCAAAGTAGCTTCTTAACTCATGAGTTGGTGTCTCCCAAGCTAAACCACCAACAAAAACTTTTGTCAAAGTAGTATCACCGAATCTCAATCTATGTTGCTGTGGACTCAAACTAACCATTTCTCTCCTCAATTCTTAAATCACCTTCAACATTCAAATCTAGAGGAGGAGGAGGAGGAGGAGGTGAAGAAGAAGAAAAGGTTTGATCAGTTGATATATTTAGACAAGTGAAAAGTGTTTCCAAGCTGTATAAGTTTTGGATGTCTAGTGACAGCTTGCCTTATGGCTCTATGCTCATCACACTTGGTGTATTGTATCCTACCTGTCTCCAGCACATTCATTAATTTACATCAGCACCAGCCTTCTATAAAATAATATGAGCTATCAATTAAGTTGGTTGCAAATTAACAACTTACAATTTGTCATTAGGGGTCTACAAATTATTGTTTAATATGATAACACTCTGTTCTAGTTCTCTTTCTTTATTGTTAGCGATCTAACGCCTATGGGCATTTGGATTAGCTTTCACTAATGATTGAAACTCAACCTCATCCCTTTTAGATTTGACCAAAACTCACACCTCGATTAAAATTTAGCTTCTTGAAACATAGTAAGAAGTTCATGCATAAGGTTATTGTCTCAATTTTTCAATAATAGCAGGAGCAGGGAAATAGCCAAAATACTATGTTGACATAGGTTTAGTAGCAGGTGTATAATAACATAGCAATATAATAACATGTTTGTTTGTTTGGTTGTTGTTGTTGTTTGTTTTTTTTTTTTTTTTTTTTTTCCTTTTCCTCCTTCATTTTCAAACATGTGGAAAACTTTAAAAGAATAACAGATTTCCTACTCAGCAGAAGAGGTAAAAGCTATAGGAGAGGGAAATATAAGCATGGTCAAGTTTTATAAAATATCCAAACAGGCTAAATGCAGAAATGAGAAATTATGAGCAGTCATCAATCATCTCCGTTTATTCTTTCTTTGTCAATAGCTACCTGTCAAATAAAGAATGGAATTAAGAATGAGCCACCAACTGCCAGTCAGCAACTGGGGTACACCAACCCTAGTAGTTAAAGCAGTTAAGAATATTAGCATGACACTGAACACCTATGGTTGCTTTCATAAACTATAGCTCAATCTCACTAGAATATACAATGTAATCTATTACTGAGCATAACGAATTACCATTCACTCACGCTATAGAAGGAAAATTAGAGATTTCTTCCACGGACCTGGAAGGGCAATGAGTCTTAGTTGGTAAGTTCATCTCCCTACCAGTAAAACAAATGAACTTTTTCATATTATCTTCTAATTTCCTATGCATCCTAGTTATGCTAATGAAAAATAACATGCAAGGGAAAAGCTAGTGAAGATAGTTGCTTAGCAATCAAATAATACATATTTTATATTAAAAAAAAAGGTTGCATGATTGTTAGACATTTGCAAGGTTTTGGATTGACGTCTTCGTTCATATCTGGGTTTAAAATTTCGAAATCTCTGATTGAAATTTCAACATTTCAGGTGTGATACGTCAAAACAAGGTAAAGGAATACGTTTGAAGTTTTAATTCGTTCAAGTGGGAAAATGAAACCATTGAAAATCATATTTAAAACTTTGTACATTTGAACGGAAGAGTAAATTGTTTTATCACTGTGTTTACTTATTTATTAAATGTCATTTTTACTTATTAAATGTCATTTTAAATTGGCAAAACATCATACATCATTAAGATAATGAACTTGGGTACACTTCATAAAAACCAGTAAGTAAATTCATATTTAAAGAGAGAAATTGACGTGTGAGATGTACATGAAATGAAAGTAACAGCTGCTTACAAATTTTTAGTTAAGAGTAATATTTTTGTAAGACGCTAGGATTAGAGATTCTTTGCATAATGGGTGATTTAAAGTTATCATTTGGAAACAGTTCCACCTACTTTGCTAGGACAGACAAAGACCACTAAATGACCTTTGTGATTGGATGTGTGGGTTAGGATCAGTCATTGTATATGTAAGTCGAACCAAAACCACCAACAAATATATAAATTGAAAGTTTCAAGATACATTCATGACAATGGTGTATATCAACCTCTCAGCACCATTTTTTTTCCCTCACTTTTACTCGCAGATCAATGACTGAACATTTCCCTTGATTTAATTTACTGCATTGGAGAAAGACATAAACCCGATGTACCAGAATCCAGAATATGATCAACTGTTCTATCCTCTAACCTGACAAAGTATCTGCTCAAGCTTAATGCGTGCAATAAAAATATCAGGGCCATTAACGAGTAATTTGGTGCACTGCAATGAAAATACTTAACTTACTGATCTGTTTGTCACAAGTTCTCTTTCAGAAATTACAATATGACAGGTGCTTCTAGCTAAATTTCTTAAAAGAAATATAACACCTAAGAGCACTGAATGCTACAAATGGCTAAAAATCAAGAAACATTTAGCCTTAATTTTTTCCCTAAAATACTGAGCTATGTATCTAGCATTATACTATGATTCCTTGTAATGATGCCAATTAATCGGGTCAATTTTCAACCTCATTTGTTGTCATTTTCTAAACTCCTCTACGATCTCACGACTTCTCTTCTTTCATTGTTGCATGGTCCCTCAACTTCTCATTAAAAATTACTAAAGGATCCTTCTCAATTAACGTTCCATCATTTCTATATGCATCTTTCAAGAACACGCCCCAATTCATTTCAGTTCCCGCAAGATAAAATGCCTTTGGCTGCTTTAAAAGCATTTGGTAAGTGTGCTTTGTAAGATTAAACTCTTCTTTGAACTCAACGATGTGATGAATCATTGCTCTCTTTTCAAGTGTTAAACTCAAGAATTCATGAATCATCCCAACTCTGTATTTTTCGGCTTCTAGGGACCATAAGTTATACCTTGAGCCGTCTGAATATGGAGAGATTAATGGTAAAGTGGTCACAGAATTCATTTGCCTTTCATCATCCTCATCTAAATTTAGCGATTTTCCATGTCGGATTGGGAATTTAAAGGTTTTTCTGACCTGCGATAATTGTGGAGAAAAAAAATCAATAATGAAGAACTTTGAAACATCTGTATTAAAGATGATGATGTGGTCGCAGCTAAATATACTTCCATAACTTTTAATGTATATGATTCAACAACAACAACAACAACCACCAAAATAAAAAACACGTCATTATAGTATAGACTTTATAGTGTACCCAATTCTAATAAATATATAGATATCTCTACAAAATTAATATTCCAAAAAGACTGCATTCGCTCCCTTTCTATATACCAAAGAATGAACAAATTATGTAAATGTTTGAGAACGTAGTACATGCTTTTTTGTAGTCCAAACTAATTGATTCTATAGGTCAATATTGCACATATCAAAGATATAAACACCTTCCAATTTGTATCCTGGCCAAAAGTTGGGGTTGCACTTGCTTCATGATCACAAGGAATCGCAATTTCAACTTCTAGTCATACTCATTGGCTAATTACTAAACTATTCAGAATTCAGAAATGCTTCTGGTTTTGATGATGCAGAAACATTAAGGAAGAATGCTAGGATTGTATATTGGAGAATATAATGTGCATACCATATTCAGATCAGGCAAATGTTCAGCATAAAATATAAAATGCTTTATAGTTTTTTCCATCTATTATTTTATCCATCTATTTATTTACTATAATAATAATTTAACTCACTAATTGTAAAATTTAGTACTTCTAGATGGCAAGTAAATCAACACCAACAATCTCAGCAGTACTTTACATGCACCCATACTGAAATCAACACAAACCAATGAAAGTAACAAAAACAAAAAAAAAACTAACCCGATCCTCGTCAATTACAAAATCCCTCTCTAAAGCACTAACAGCCAATTCATCATCCCACTTCACCAACTCCAAAACATGCCTCCCGTCCTTCTTGTCAACCACAACCCTAAAAAATTCCCCATAATCACCTATCCTGTCTCTGAAATCATCTGGCAACCCAAAAACTCCCCTGACATGGTATAGTTTTGCCAATGCAATCCTCTTATCCTTCGACATCATCAACAACTTTCTAACAGCCTGATACACAATGTAAAAAGAGTACAAATGAGATAGTCACCTAAAACACTAACATGCTCATTAGCTAACTATATGGATACAAATGAGGGCACATAAGCACCAGTCTGTTCCGTTTGATTTCATTTTACAAAAAAAGGCAATTGACGTTTAGAGGATTCAAATTCAAGGACTCTAAATCCACACTCTAGACATATTACCATTCAAATTCATAACAATGACAACAACAAAAGGGGGACACCTAGAACTTACATGTGTCCTAACCAAAAACGAAAGAAGAGGGAGTATATTTCATCCAAGTGAACAAAGCAAAAGACATATAATTAACAACCTTAATCCTCTTTTCCATGGTTCGTTCTATAATCTCCATTTCCTCCTCCAGCAGCCTCTCCATCAACTCCGTAAACATGAAATTTCCGCCGGTGATCTGAAACAGCAACGGATGATCTGAAACAAATTTAGCAACTTTCCGCCCTCGCGGCACGCCCAGTTGCTGATAGTACTTATGAGCTGAAACAACTGGCAACATCCGTCCAGGAAATCCACGTAAAAACGCCGTGGATCGGTGTAAGAACCGAAATTGTGCATCGCGGTCAAGGATTTGTTCGAATTGAGGGAGGATTTGGGAATGAGGCTTTTGGATTGGAGCAATACGCGGAGACTTGAGCTTTTTTATGAGTTTTTTGCGACGTTTGCAGTTGAAAAGGGATTGGATTGTGAGGTTAATTGGAAGAGGGTTCTGAGTTGGGAATTTTGACATTAACGGAGAAATTGAGGATTAGGGATTTTATAATTTGCAAAACCTGTTTTCCCTGGGTAGATGAGGGGCGCCTAAGCATGCAAAATTATATGGTTTGGCTTTCTTTGTTTAATTCTAAGTTTTGCGTTTTATGCACCATAAAACGAAAAAAAAAAAAAAAAAATCTAAAATTGAATTTGTAGGCATTACGTAATTTAACTAATTACAAGATTAACTATAAAATTAAAGATTTAAATGATCAAATTTTGGAATTAAATAATAATACATGTACATTCGCTTTGAATGTCGATGAAACAAAATAGGATGAATTAAAATATTAAAAAAAGGCGAAAAAGTGCCAACGTCCCAACTTGTTATGGAATGGTAAACTTAACCATCATTAAATTTTCTATTCATTCGCTATATCAAAACAAAAACAAAGCTTTGAAACCATCAATGATGGTAACAGCTTAAGAGAAGAAAAGAAAGAAGAAGTAGAACAAGACTAAGTAAACTAACACAGATCTATGATCAAGTCAACTAAGACATAGACGAGTAATATATGCTTTAATCCATGTTTTCGTTTGTAATTAAGTGTGATCGTAATTAGTAATTAATTAGGGTATCTCTTATTCTTCTTGGGATTAAAATGATCTAAAAATTTCCTATAACTTTATAAACACGTTTTTAGAGATGCATTTTGATTTGTAGAATTTTTCCATAAATATATAATTAGATATGAATTATCTAAGAACTGTTTATTGTATAAAATGGGTAGACCAGGCAGTTTGAGAAATTTCATGAAAACAAAATACATTTATCAATAGAAAAATATATAATACTCTAAGATTTTCTAAAAAAATTGTAAGTGGTTTCCGAATTAATATACTCATAGATGGAGGGGGGTTTATGCGAACTGAAAGGGATATATAGGAGGTTTGAAGATAATTTAAATGAGTAAAGTACTTAAATAATGGTTAAGAGACCAGATCCACAAATAATGATTGAGAGTAGTGATTACCGAGGTTTATTGACTTTCGGTGATAAGCTAATATCGAAGCCAATTGGCTTTTGGATGAGAAAATTTATGCTAAGGCTTAAGATGGCTAAAATGAGTACTTTGATAACTGTACAAAGATAAAGCCTAATGCATGAATAGTTAGATAGGATACGAAGAAAGCAGGGTGGGTCGCAACGGGTTAAATTGGTGAATTTCAAAAAAAAAATCCATTTTGAGATCTTTTGTTGGATCTATGAAGTCTAAATGAATTTCAGATCCAATCTAAAATATTTTAAATAAAATCTTTATTTTATTTAGTATGTTTAAAAAGGTTTTTATAAGTTTTTCTTTATAAATATAGCAAAGAAACATATATATGTATATAGTGCATGTGCTACAAATAAAAAGTTGCAATATCCCCTATTTTGAGACCCGAAACTAAGCGCTACAGATGTTGCAGTCATCTGTAGTATTAACTTTCGGTGACAAAATGCGATCATGTTAGTGGTATCTATAATATCAGAAGCACAAGAGTATGAAATAATTTAAACACAATTCCCAAAGAAAAATTTCACATTTCACTTCAAAGACATATTTCATATTCATTACATAACCCTAAAAGTTGCCCAAGTTCAGATAAAATATAAGTATTACAAAATACTTCAAAAGCGATATAAGAAGATTCCCCTTGGTTGATCTGACTTACTAAATAGACAGATACATATACTGTCAATACACTCATACAACAACTAACATAACGTAGCGGATAATAGTACTAGATAGACTCCTACATAGCTAGCTTTACCTGATGCACTTCTTTGGAAGCTTTATTTGCCAAACCTACTTAACATATAAAGCCCTTATTCTCGACCTACTCAAATCAATTTCGAGCACCCGAGAGTTTAAGAGCAAAACATAAAATTCAAGTCAGACAAAAAGTAGGGTATGAATAATAATATGCCATCTCGATTTATAGATATTAAGTAAACCATATTGCTAAGCGGAACACGTTTCTTCTCACTGATATCCCTTTAAAAGCATATCTTTTGCAAATCAATTTCTGCAACCAAACTGGTTAAAATAAACAATAATGTGCATGCATTCTACATAGGTAATCATGACTATCCGTAAAATTAGTGGACTACCTGTTTCAATGTTTAGTTTTTATAGGGTAACTACCAACCAACATGACTGATTCGAGCCTACCAAATATAATAAAATTTCTAACTGTCTGTTAGAAGAAAGTTGGACGGTCTGTCCAAACAAACTCATCCTAGTGCTTACCTACTTATCAAACTTATAGTTTTTCTAGGCTTACTATGAACCAAGGTTTTGCAGGCCAAACATAACCTACCTTGTCTATACGTAATCTTTCTTGTGCATAAACCTACCTTTTGTCTTACTTTTGACAAAGCCCTACTAGCTATAATTTTGGACTAATATCGGCTATGGGCTAACAACCTAAGTATAGTGTAATACCCTACATCAGTTCTTCTGGTTTTCTAATCTCTTAGTTAATTCATCATATCACAATCTATCCAAAAGTGATAAGAACAATGATTTTCTTTAGTAAAATTCTAGGCTAAATAACCTTTTCTATTTCCTTGAAAACACTTTCTTTATAAATGATTTAACTTTTAAAATCATACTTTTAAAAAAAGAAAAAAAAATAGCCTTTTACTTTATCTAAAATAATTATGCCATGATATATGCTTTTATAAAGTAATACTGACGAAGTTTGAAATAATTTGAGGTCATCGCCTCATAAAACAATAGGCCATAAATCCAACAATGTAAAACCTTTACAATGATAAACCTCGGCGACTTCATCGTCATTAAGTGTCTTTGCCCTTCTTTAGTATAAAAATTAATTAAAGTCTTTAATTTTTAAACATAAGGCCATAAGGCGATGACACTACGTTATACTTCATAGGGTGTCGATCTCATATAATATAAAACATGGGTTGCATAGTGACAAGCCTTAAAAGAATATAGTCCACATAGATAAACTTCGGCATTACCGCCTTAAGGAAAACAAGTGGCATCAATAGGGCCGAAGTGACAATAGGCGGTAAGGTTAAAGTAGACAATCATTAGGGTCAAAGTTCTAAAATGCGGCATCATATATTGTCGAAGGCAATAATAGTGGCATAATTGCCGATAGAGTCGAAGTCAACAGGTATAAAACATGCGGCATTATTATCACTGCTATAAACTGCTCCAAAAATAATGGGTTCGACGACAATATAGAGATCATGCGGCATAGTACAAAGTGCGACATTAATAAGTTAAAGAAAGCGGCCTCATCCACTTCGAAGATCATGATGTCGACGTTGTTGCCGGCTTCCTACTTCGACCAAGCCGATGCATTCCTTATCAACCTAAGTTGATACCATATGCTTTGCTCTTGATTGACGTCGAAGATCATAGAAGCAGTGAGATAGGGGCATCATCATGAACTTCGGCATGGCATGGTTGTAATTAATAGGAAAATAGTTTCATTACCATAATAGTAGTTTCTTTTCACCAACCCCAATTATTTGTCAAAATCTTATTGGATAACACTTCTTTACCAAAATCATTTCCAAAAAACTGCTAAGGTGCAAATTTATCATTTCCAAAGTATTGAGCAGACCTTGCATATCAAATTAATATTTAAATAAAATCCTTAAGGTTTTCTAACTTAATTAATTCGTATTAAATCATAAATACTTGGAAAAAATTCTCAAAAATCATGATAAATCCAATATGTTATCTTCTTTAACATATGAAATTTTCAAGACCAAAAACCTGATTTAATTATTTTTAATAATTAAACCTGAGATAAATCATTTTCTAACCTAACGAAATTCACCGAATATTCTAGTTAGATCCAAAATTATGAAATTAAAAACCCCCTTTTAAAATAATGTTTCTAGCATCATACCAATATCTCAAGTCATTTGGATGTCATATGACAGGATTTCTAACTCAAACTTATCGAATAAATTCATAAATGAATTCGCCAATAAGCATATAATCATTCAAACTATTATAGTATGGCATATATAAGCAAAATAATCAGATCTACACTTGAACCTGAAAATAATACTTAAAACATGATATCCAAATCTTATTATTACCTTAAATGGTTTAAGAAGGTTGAGATTTGTATTTGATTTGATTCCACTAAGCTTTGCTCTTGTTTTCCCTAGCTTTACTTAGGGCTGTCAATGGGTACCCAAAAAAAATCTTATATTCGAATCTATATCCAAAAATATGAAAATATCTATTATCCGTCGTTATCCGAAAAGCGGATATGGATATTCAATATCTGAAAAGCTTTCTGAATACAGATATGGTTATTGTGATGTCCGTATCCGAAAAATATCCATCTGATTAACTAATGCATTTAACTGATATATGATTTTCCAACCATTTCTTAACCATTAGATGTTACTACGATATGGTTTTTTTACTCATTTTTAATGAAAACCGACAGTTTTAGTGTTTAATTTTTGAATATTTTGGATACGCACATGGATATTAGTATAAAACAATGTTTTATCATCACATTTTTTATTCCTTGATTTTATGTACTTTAGTTTGTTTTATGTTGATCCAAACCTTTTCATTTATACCTTTAAATTTAATGATTATGGGCGAAGCGGATAAATATCTGATATCCGTCCGTATTCGAAAATTAAGCAGATACGGATATTCGATATCCGATAATTAAGAGGATATGAATATTCGATATCCGAAAATGATTTCGAATACGGATATGGATATGGCACTATCTGTATCTGAAAGTATCCGTTGACAGCCCTAGCTTTACTTCCCTTAAAACCCTTGTTAATGGTCGGCCTAACTCTTATCTTTTGTTTGTGTAAATGAAATGAACGAGGAAATAAGAATTATGGCACGACCAGTACTGATTATCAAATTCCAATTTTCTTACCCATTTACATTATTTAATTTAGTTTATCTAATTAAATATCATAAATATTGTTAATTAAAATTAAGGTTGTTACATACTCTCCTCCTTAAAGAATTTCGTCCTCGAAATTACGATAAGGTACACACATCAAACATAAAAGCATAGATGTAAAACATACTATCAAACAAGTCAAAATAAGTGTCCCTAATCTTGCTCTCTATTTCCCAAGTATAGTCTCTCTCATCATCACCCTATTGAGCTTTTACTAATCTGACTGTCTTGTTCCTTAGTTTTTTCTCATCCTTAGCCACAACACAAACTGGCTGTCTAACAATAGTCGTGTCTGTTCCACTACTAGATCTTCCAATGCGGTCGGAGTAATAGTAGTCTCTAGATCTCGAACACACTTTCTTAGATGAGAAATATGAAAAACATTATGGACTCTTACCAAAATGCTTGATAACTCTATTCTACAAGCGAGTTTCCCGGTCCTTTCTATAATGGAAAATGGTCCAACAATCTAGGTGACAGTTTCCTTGATTTCCCAAATCTTACTACAACCTTCATTGGTGATATTTTGATGAAAACATGATCTCCAACTAAGAATTCAAAGTCTTTCCAACTCTTATCTGCATAACTTTTCCGCCTTCCTTCATTCTAGCTTGAATCAACTCAGCCTTCTCTGCAGCTTCTCTTACTATGTCTAGACCAAGTACTAAACTATCTTCGGTTTCCAACAAACATACGGGTGATTTACACGGCCTAGCATATAAAGATTCAAACGGCCTACCATATAAAGATTCAAACGGCTCCATTCTTATACTATTCTGACAACTATTATTATAGGAAAATTCAACCAAGTGCAAGTGGTCTTCCCATGACCCGACAAAATCCTATACAGGAAAATTCAACCAAGTGCAAGTGGTCTTCCCATGACCCATCAAAATCCAACACACAAGCCTTCAATAAATCTTCAAATACCTTATTGACTCTCTCTATCTGCTTATTTGTCCGTGGGTGATAAGTGGTACTCATCTTAAGCTTGGTGCCTAAAACAACTTGTAGACTCTTTCAGAATTCACTAGTCAATAAAGAATCTCTGTCACTGAATATACTACTAGGAATCTCATGTAGTCTAACAATATTCTTCATAAACAACTTAGCTAATATAGGCGTCGTCTTGGTTGACCTAATAGGAATGAAATATGCACTCTTGGTCACTCTATCCACTATAACCCATATACTTTCATTTTCTCTGTTTGACTTTGGCAACCCGTCAATAAAATGCATGGATAATGAATCCCATTTCCAAAGTGGTATATCCAATGGCTGAAGCAATCCACTAGGATTTTGATGCTCGGCTTTTACTTGCTAGCAATTCAGACATTATTTTACCTGTAAGCCTACATCCCTCTTCATACATTTCTAGAAGAAACTTTCTTTTATATCTTGATACATCTTAGTTCCTCCAGGATAAATAGTAAACTTCGATCGATGACATTCTAAGTACTTCTTTCCTTAGGTCACCCACTTCTAGAACACATAATCATCCTTTCTTTCTTAACCATCCATTTTGGTTAAGGTAAAAATCTTTTAAATCGTCAATCTCAGTTCCACCTTCAAATGTTCTAACTTTTTCAGCTAGTAATGGATCATCTCTTTGTTTCAAAGCAATTCTGTCAATCAATACCGATCGAACTTCCAAATAAGATAACATTGCCGTATTCTGACCAGAATTGGAAATCGATCTTAACTGCACACTACAAGTAGTTAATGCTTCCAAATCTTTCCATTCAGTCAACGTAACTAACACCACACTCTGATATTTCCTGCTAAGTGCATCTGCAACTTTGTTTCCTTTCCTCATTGTATGCTCAATTCCAAAATCATAAGAGGCTAAAAACTCCAACCATCTCCACTGTCTCATATTCAACTCCTTTTTAGAGAATAAATACCTTAAAGACTTGTGATCCGTGTACAATTCGAATCATTCTCCCAAAAGGTAATGTTTTAGCTTATAGAATGCCTCCTCACATTTGTCGGACCTAACATACTTCATGTCCTTCCTTGTTAGTTTAGTCGTCGGTGCTTATATACGAGAGAAATCCTTGATGAATCTCCAGTAGCAGTCGGTTAGACTAAGAAAACTGTTTATTTCGAGTACCGCCTTGGGTCTCTTTAGTTATCAACTACTTCTACCTTAGTTGGATCCACTGATAACCCTTTTTCTAGGACTACATGGCCAAGAAACATGATCTCCTTCTTCCAAAAATGATACTTCGAAAACTTTGCTTTTAGCTGATGCTGCCTTAGTGTCTCAAGCACTATTCTAAGATGAATCTCATAATCCCTTTCATCCTTAGAATATATCAAAATGTCATCCATGAATACCAATATAAAACTTATCCATGTGCTCTTGAAAAATTCAGTTCATTAAAGTAGGCACATAAGTTAATCCGAATGGTATTACTAACCACTCATATGAACCATATCCTATTCGAAATGCCATCAATGGAATACTGTCTTCCGCCGCCCTTAGTTGATGGAACCCTATCATCATATTCAACTGGGAAAACACTTTGTCTCTACTCAACTTATCAATAAATCATTGAATCTTGGCTAGGATATCGGTTCTTTATTATCTTTTTGTTTAACTTATGATACTTGATACACAATCTTAATGATCTGTCTGGTTTTTTAACGAATACCACAGTCGCTCCCTAAGGCGAACTGCTTGGTCTAATAAAATTATTTCCTACTACGTCCACTAGCTGGACCTTTAACTCATTTAGCTTGGTAGATGTTATTCTACTAGGTGGTCTACTTAGAGTTTGGTCCACATATAAGTCTATTTGGAACTCAATAGCTTATTTCGGTGGTAGTCCTGTAACAGGCTCAAAAAATCTACAAAATCTCTAACCATGAAAACCCGATTCAACTCATCTTCCTACTTTATTACACTGAATAAAGCACAAACATCAAAACTTGGATCTCTACTGAGTATATAATTCGGTCGCTACTATTAGGATGTCTTAGTGACACTTTCCTATCTTAGAAAAATATATCTCTGGATCGTATTTACTTAACCATTCCATACCCATAATATTCTCAAAGCCCATGAAATCGAACACATGCAAACTGTAGGAAAATATATGACCTAATAATGCAAACTCTAAATGGTTGCATCTCATCCTTAGAGTTGCATACCCTCCTATCAAATTCACAACCCTTAAGAAAGTAACTAGGTATGAGGGTTCTATGTTAAGCTTATATACCAAACAATGAGATATAAAAGAATGTGATGCATTAGTATCAAACAGTACTCTAACAGGAAAGCCATAAATCAAAAGCATACCTCCCATCACAGTTTTTTCTTTCTCCTCAACTATTGGTCTTGAGGTAGTCGGTTGCAAAGAAAATACTTTAATTTCCTTTTTCCACCTTGGTCACTTTCAGACATTTTTTATATTAATGTCCCACTTGATCGCAGTTAAAGCACTTAATGTTCTTCTTTCCAAGGACATCCTTTCCCTTACCAATTTGGTACTCATGAGCATAATGTCCCTTCTTGTCACAATTGTAACACACAACCTCAGGAATCCCTTTCTTGGTAGCACCACCCTTCTAAGCTCCCTTTTCTTATAAAACTTTCTCTTCTTATCTTGTCCATCCTGACTGTCTGCTAGCTTGTTATTACTGAACAAAGAAGGCATCTCTTTATTTCTCAAAGCCATCTCTACCACCACATCACATGGATCCTTGAGACGTGGTAAGGTTCCCTAGCAAGCTCAGACCTTAGTCCATGGTTGAACTTCTCATTCCTTTTGATTACTGTGTCAACGGTAGAATACCCACATCTTGACAACTTCTCAAATCTGATGGCGGACTCAAGCACTGTCATGTCACCTTGCACCAACTCAACGAACTTCCTTAAATAGTTGACTTAGTGATCTCATACATAAATCTTCCTTCAAACCTCCTTTTGAATTCAGCCTATGTCAAATTCTCCTCCGCTACCCCAACAATCACACTATTCCACTTGCAATTGCCTGGACGTCAATCTCTTCTATTCATCACTCAAACCAAGATCAGCAAAAATCCTTTCATAGTTAAGTAACCAATTCTCCACTTCAGTTGCTCCTCTATTCCAATAAATGGTTTCCCTCCAAGTCTTGCGTAGTCTCTACTCAACATAGCATAGTTGTTGACAACCGAAACTTCATGATTAGCTCCTCTAGCATTTCCACCAACCAACCCAACAACGACTCTCGCTTGCATCATGTTGACAAAAAACTAATACATTACTCACATATCAATCGATGGTGTTCCTTTACATTCATTAGCAGATGTCTGTCGACCTGGATTTCTCCTAGTGTTAGCCTGGCATTTCCATTGGTAGTGGTGCTTCCTCCATTGAGATTTACTCTTCTGTTTTCTAACTCCATATCTTACACCCTTAAATCTGCATTCGAACCTTAGTAAGGTACAGAAGCATGGTCTAAGAGAGAAGGAGGATAGAGGTAAAGTGTATACTTATATATAGAAAATACAAGTACATTACTATAGCATTATCCTATATCCCAATTTTATTCTCCAATTCATTTCGATTATGTTCAAAATTCTTTTCAAGTTCAAAAATTTTTTTGGTTTTTACATAAATCTATGTTCTGATGCTAAGTTGTACATCACCCATTTTCAGGCTTGAAACTAAGTGCTACAGATACTGCAATCATCTATAGTATAATTTTCGATGACAAAATGCGGTCATGTTACTGATATCCATAATATCAGAAGCACAAGAATATGAAATAATTTTAAACATAATTTCCAAAGCAAACTTTCACATTTGATTTCAAAGAAATATTTCATATTCATTACATAATCCCCAAACATTGCTCAGGTTAGGACAAAATATAATCATTAAAAAATACTCCAAAAGCAACATATGAAGATGCATCATTAGTTGATCAGAGTTACTAAATAGACAAATACATCTACTGTCAATACAGTCATACAATACCTAACATAATACATCAGATAATAATACTAGATTGAGTCCTACATAGCTAGCTTTGCCTCATGCATATCTCCGAAAGCTTTATTTACCAAACCTACTTAACTTATAAAGCCCTTACTTCGATCTACTCAAATTAATTTTGAGCACCCGACAGTTTAAGGGGAAAAAAAACTTCGAGTCAGACAAAAAGCCTGCTATGAATAATAATATGCTATTTCGATATATAGATATTAAGTGAGACCACAACACTAAGTGGAATGGGTTTTTCCCTCACTAATATCCCTTTAAAAATATACTTTTTGCAAATCAATTCCTGCAACCAAACTAGGTAATATAAACATTATAAACAATAACGTGCATGCATGCTACATAGGTAATCGTGACTATCCATCAAATCAATGGACTATCTCTATGTATAGTTTTCATAGGGTAACTACCAAAAAACATGGTCGACTCGGGCCTACCAGATATACCAAATTTTCCAATTGATTGTTAGATGAAAACTGGGCAGTCTGGTCTAAACACACTCATCTAGTGTTTACCTGACTATCTGTCAAACTCATAGTTTTGCTAGGTTTACTATGAAAATAAAGGTTCAGGCCAACTTATAACCCACCTTTTCTATATGTATTCCTTTTTGTGCATAAATCTACTTTTTGTCTTACTCTTGATAGATCCCTACATAGTAGATTTTTGGACTAATATCAGCTAGGGGCTAACAACTGAAATATAAGGTGCTACCTACAGCAGTCCCATTTGGTTTTCTAATCTCTGAGTCAATTCATCCTATCACAATCTATCCAAAAGTGATAAGAATAATGATAATGATTTTATTTAGTAAAATTCCAGGCTAAATAATCTTTTCTATTTCCTTGAAGACAATTTCTTTATAAATGATTTAACCCTTGAAACCATACTTTCAAAACAAGAAAAATAATACCCTTTACTTTATCCAAAATAATTATGCCATGATATATGATTTTATAAAGTAGTATTTATGAAGTTCAAATCATTTGAGGCCATCACCTCTCAAAATAATAGGCCATAAAGCCAAAACAATGTAAAACCGTTACAATGATGCTGCTCGCGACTTCATCGCCATTAAGGGACTTCGCTCTTCTTTAGTATAGAAATAAGTTAAAGTCTTTCACTTTTAAAACATAAGGTCATAAGGCCGATGGCACTACATTGTACTTCATAGGGTATCAATGTTGTGTAATATAAAACATAGGTTGCATAGTGACAAGCCTTAAAACAATATAGTCGACATAGGTAGACTTTAGCATTAATGCCTTAAGGAAAACAAGCGCCATCAATAGGACCGAAGTGATAATAGGCAATAGGATTAAAGTCGACAATCATTAGGGTCGAAGTTGTAAAACAAGGCATCATATATTGCCAAAGTCAATAATAGTTGCATAGTTTTTGATAGATTCGAAGTCAGCAGGTATAAAACATGCGGCATCATTCTTACTGCTATAAACTACTTTGAAACCAATGGGGTCGGCGAATTGTAGAAATCATGCGGCATAATACAAAGTGCGACATTAGTAAGTTAAAGAAAGCGACATCATCCACTTTGAATGTAACAACCCAGGGTTTTTGTATCGATTTAATATCGTCATTGAACGATTAATCTGCTAGCTAATAACAAATTGCTGATATGAATTTTGGATTCGAGTTGGAATTCGTTTAAAAAAAATTTTGTTGTTATTGGCTATTAATTGAAATTTTGGCCCATGTTTATCTTGGCCGTGGATATAAACTAAGGCCATAACCCGTTTCCCCCTTAAGACCGATCATTCGAAAACCCTAGAAAAATCAAACGAGAGAAAAGAAAAAAAATGGCAGCCCTCTTTCTTCGTTCGTTCCTCTTCGATCCAAATTAGGGCTACGGCGATTTATGGCGGCGACTCGATCTCCTCTCCGCTCCTCTTCAAAGTTAGGGCTCATGAGAATCGTGGATGCCTTCCCTTCCTCACGTCTGCTCAATCTCGGTTGTCACTTCGAGTTGCGCCCTCTGCCATTTCTTTTTTTGTCCAAGTTCGAAAACCAGGTGAGTGATCGCATCACTCACATCTAATTCGATTGCTTGAGCTCATCTTCTTACTTGTTTTCGTTGCCACGTCTTCGACTTTTCTGTGATGGGTTGATTTACCTTGGCCAGTGATTCGAGTTTGTTCTTATGACTTGTTTAAATATGATTTTTAAATCATTGATTTCTAGATTTGAACTGTGCTTTCATTTACTACTGATCCTTGTCATTGTGTGAGTGATTCCTTATCGCTCACATCTAATTCCACTCGATTTTACTTAGATGCTCGTGGTTTTTCTGTGACTAATTCTTATGCGTATGTACTGGATTTCTTGATTGGCACGGTTTTGTTTTTAACTATATCTCGGCTTGAGCTCCGATGATACTGCTGTTGACATTTTGATTCCGTGACTTTCTCTTTGATTTTGGTATTGTGCGAACTGTTGCATTTGGACTTAGCATACTTGATGTTGCTTCGATGTTGTTTTATCTCGGTAAGTAATTGAAATTGTTTCTTATCACTTGCTCATGACTGTCACTGAAAAAAAAACAAAAAAAAAACGACATTGATTGGAGTTGTGGTTCCTAGGTGATTTTACATTTGCTCCTGTGACAGTTTAAAACACACTTTAGAATAAAAGTAATTATTTTGACTTTGTTGAATTGGAATTACTTGATTAAAACTGTTATGTGGTATGTTGAGGCTGTTTCACTTTTATCTATAGTTATTGTAGTCTAATCTAGTTCATGTCTAAGTCTGGGTTGAGTTTTGTAACTGTTTTATGACCTGTTGCACTACTTGAATTCATTGTGCCTGGTGGCATTGTTGCATCACTGTAATTTGTTCATGTAGCTCTCAGCATTCACTTGCATTCTTATGCTAGTACATCCATGTAGTTTCACTGTAAATTTTGTTTACATATTTAAGATGCAGTTACACTTGAGTAAATTGTAGTTTCACTGCAACTTTTGTTTACATATTTCATATGCAGTTACACTTGAGTAAATTGTAGTTTCACTGTAAATTTTGTTGGCATATTTAAGATGCAGTTACACCTGTGCATTGTTTTAACTGTCTGGTGCATTGGTCTCTAGTCTTTGACATGTGAACTGTCTTTGCTCCTACCAGTTCATTTCTTTGAATTGGTGTAGACAGTCTAATCTCTGTTTCATTTTTACATGTTAGTATAGTTTGATCTGCACACTGACAGGAGTTTGAACCTTTTTCACACTGTTGGTTCTATTGTTGCTGTGTTGCCATATTTTTTATGCCGAGGCTGCTGCACTCCATTATGTAGTAGTTGTCTCACTGATGCATCCCTCCTTTGTTGACACGGGCCTTACCTTCACTGGTCTTGCATGTGGCCTTCATGTATTTTGTTAATTGCCAGTGTGCACTATTTGGTTCATGAGGAGTCGTAGTTCATGCGTTCGGTACATTCAAGTGTTTATGTGCATTTGATATTTGAGTCTGCACTTCTACTACTTGACTCGAAGCTTGGTACTCATGTAACGTGTCTGCACTTATATGCTTCATCATTGTTTGCCATATTGGCTTCACTGCATCTTCATTTACCTGTTGCACTTGCAGTGTATTGAATCTCTGACCTGATGGCATTTGCTTTACTTTTGCTCTTTGGTCTGCATACCTGAAGTGTTTTCTGAATTGAGTCTCGCTGCGTTGGCTAGCTTCACTTGATTTTGTTGAGCTTGTCTCTGGTTGTCACTCTAATTTGGTGTATGTAGTGTTGCGTTGATGTCAACTTTGAGTATTGTTGCTCTACTTGTCTTGAAACTGCTTTGGTCAGGTTGCATACCTGCGAGTTGTTCTGTGCACATTGAGATCTTTAGATGTCTGCATCCATATATACATTCATCCTTGCAGTTTCGACTTGCAGAAAAATTTGAGTTGTGATGGCATCATATACTGTAGTGGCGAGGCAGTGCACGCGTGCGTGTACTGCAGCCACACAGTATTGATTTTATTGATATTCCTTTTGCTTTTGAACCATTGATCTTTTACGTATTACATATGCCGTATTGGCGAGGCAGTACACGTGTTAGCGTGTACTGCAGCCAATTGGAATTGTTGTTTTTAAGTGATATTTCAACTGTTTAAATTGATTTAGTTTCAATTGATCATTTTGTTGTTATCTAATTATCTATTTGATAATTAGATTCTGAGTCTCTAATTATATTTAATAATTAGATTTTGTTGTTAATTGCCATTTAGGCAATTCTGATGTTTTCTAAATTATCTTCATTGATATTCTTTTCACTTATCTCTGTTGATGATTTGAATCTGCTGATTTGTTGATGGACGTTATTATGTGTTATATTCACCGTTATCCGAATTCTTGTTAAAGAATCGGATAGGTGAAATTTACTTTGACTGTCGTCTATTCATATTTAATTATTATTGCTTCTGTGCACTAATAACTGAGTTTGAATTAGACTGACCCGTGTATTATTTTCTTTGAATTTAATACTCGGGTCAGACCGAGTACTTACAAGTTGTTGATATCTTACTTTGGATTGCTGTTTGAGCTTGAAGACTTTTCATATCTTATGGATTTATCGTGTCATTGTATAGGATGTTGTATATTCATGTATATTATTCACGATAATGTACTTATATATGTAACTTCCAGAGTCGACAGTTGTAGTTGTATCATATGTATTGTATCACATGTATATCAACTGACTTCAGTTATATATATTTGAGACATTTCTGTTTAATGTATGTTCCGCATTTATATTATCTGTGTTATTATTCTATATTTTGTCCTAAACTATTATGAACCATCGTAGTTCGTTTTATACTGGAATTGGGTATGTCGATGGAAGAAATAAATATGAGATGAAAAATTAAAAATATATACCACTCCTATCGAGGTAACCAATACTAGTGTAAGGCCTAACTACGGATGGCCGCTCCTATCCAGCCTTATTCTTCGTGATAACAGACAGTATTTCTTTTAATACTCTTTGTTATTGCGAGCATAGAGGTGGGGCGTCACATCGAAGATCACAATGTCGACGTTGTTGCTGGCTTCCTATTTCGACCAAGCCGGTGCATTACTTATCAACCTAAGTTGATACCCTATGCATTGCTCTTGATCGATGTCAAAGACCATAGAGGCAGTGAGATGGCGATGACATTATGAATTTTGGCATGACAAGGACGTCATTAATGGGAAAATTGTTTATTACCATTAAAAGTTGCTTCTTTTCACCTCGATTATTTGTCAAAATCTTATTGGATAATACTTCCTTTACCAAAATCTTTTCTAGAAAACTGCTAAGGAGCAGATTTATCATTTCTAAAGTAGTGAGCAAACCTTGCATTTTATATTAATATTTAAATATAATACTTAAGCTTTTCTAGCTTAGTTAATTCATATTAAATCATTAACACTTGAGAAAAATCCTCAAAAATAATGATAAATCCATATTATAACCCTTCTTCTTGTTAGTCCGTGAGATGATGGTTTTGATGAAAACAACCTTAGAATAGGATTATAAAATATAAATACTAACATTAGTTTAGATATATATGTATACACAGGATTTAATCATGCAGGTACCAAGAATGAAGACTGTACATGTGACGACCGCCCATGACTCCCGCACCAGAACAAGGAAATAATGCGCTGAAAGGCGTGCCAGACAGCCATGGGTGACCGTCAAGGGTAGAATAAATATCGCAGAATCTATCGCATAACTCACAGCGCATGGATAAAATACAATAGAGAAATATACGTATAGTGAAGCTTCATAATAGAATATCATCAAATAAGCATCTTAGAAGTTTGATACAATCATCAGAACAGTCAATACATCAAAACCTCACTACAAAGCACTCAAAGTATATACAGCGGAACACCCAGTACATAATATGAAATAATATGCAAAAGCCTCCTGCTCGTCTTCGTCATCATCAACGTAGATCTCCAAGAACAGCACCTGTCACCTGCTACCTAGTCTACCCATCCCAACATGGATGAACAGCCCAAGGTAATAAGAGGAGACATAAAACCTTGAGTCAGACAAAGTCTTAGTGAGCAGTAAATCAACTATCAAACATACCAAAAGAGCATAAAGGATAAAAGGGATAGGAACCAAACCATCCCACTCCGCCTCTTTCTACAGTGATAGCCCCCAGACACACACTAAGGAGAAGCAAGCATAACATGGCAGACAATTAAAGTAAAGCAATAATCATTTGAGTCAAGGTCGATGTTTTCCAAATACAAACCCCCAAGGCCTAAACCAAGATCAGATAAGCACCCAGAAAACACCGCTCTTGAGACCGAATGATGGTACAGTCAAACATCCATGACTCTGGCTATCACTGTTATCATTGCCTTGATTTCACCGTTAATTGAATGACCAACTCATTCTTTTACCCATCTGTCAAGGGCTAATGGTAACCCTGGTTCTAGAAATAACTCCGCACGTCGTCGCAGCCCGTGCCTAGGAATTTTCGCAACTACCCAGAGTACTAGCACGTCGTCGCAGCCCGTGCTTGGAACGTCGTCGCAGCCCGTTCCAACGTACTCTTGCTTTGAGCATGCTAGAACCTTCAACAACGATGAGATCTCAGCCTCCTAGTCATCCTCCTCGACGACTATTTCCATACTAGCTCAAGCGCCTCTCAAGCTAACCATTATCAACCAACTCGCATCGCATCATCGAGTTATCAACATGCTTGGGATGATCCCGTCTGGATTAAACCAAGGCTATCTCACATCATGCTTCGCTTTATCGCATCATAGCAAAGTCTCATCTCAACATCATGGCTTGCCTCATCGCATCATGGCAAAGTCCCATCTCAACGTCATCTAATCCATACATATGAGCTTCAACATCCGCTTCATATGCCACAAGCAGCTTTCACCATTCAAGAGCCTTTCCACTTAGCTTTTGAATCATCTTCGACCATCTTGTTCCAAATCAACTACTAGCTAACTTGAAACCATCAAATCAATCACACATCCAAACAATCAAGCATTCGAACAAGATCTAATAAGCAATATCAACTATAATGGCAATTTCGTAAATAAATGAGCATAAGTCTAACATGCATGGATCATAGGTTTTTAGCATAGATCTAACAATTATAAATCATGGGTTTTGTTTCTACAACTTGATGAATGAACTTGCATAAGTAAACATCTTCATAAGTAATGGATCTACACTCGAATCTAAGGAAAAATGCATGAAATACTATCTACAACACTCCAACAAACCACCAAACCAATATACTCCTTTGGGTCCGCGTGAGAGATAACCACCACTCACAAAATCACCCAAACACTTCAAAAACAAATCACTTCATATCTGGACAGCAAGGATTCAAGCTTGATTTGTCGAAATCTCGCTTGAAATGATGAAATCTAGCTTTGTTGGATGAAGGTCTTCAACTTTGGCTCTTGGATCTTCGATCTTGATCTTCGATCTTGGATGGATGTTAGCACTCAATCAAAGTGGAGAAAAGAAGTGAAGAAATGTTGTAGTCGAGCTCTCAAAATGGCAGCACTTCGTTGCTTCGAAATCCGGTGCCAAAAAGTGAGCCAAAGCCCTCTATTTATAGGCTGAATTCCCCTTAGGTCGCCCAGATCTTAACTCGTAGGCTCACTATTAGGTCGTTGCCGACCTAAAAAGTCTCGACCTAACTATACTACGACCTAAGACCCACAGTATGCATGCTACCTAAAAACATAAGCGCGCGACCTAACAATCTATGCAACCTACCTTAGGTCGTCTAATCGACCTAACTGCACCACATAACTACCCAGCGACCTAACTATTGCCGACCTACCATTCCCAACGACCTTCGACTCATCGAACCCAACGACCTACGACCTAACTGGGACGAGGCTTATCACACGACCTAAAAACTCAACGACTTACTTAGGTCGCTCACGACCTAACTGGGTTACGACCTATCAAATCCCCTCGACCTAACACACCCCCTATCTTAGGTCGCTTACGACCTATCTATACACAGCAAACTTAGGTCGTTAATCCTCCTAGGTCGGTCAAATACTTATGTAGGTTAAATTCCTTAGGTCGTTAACTACCTCTAACCCATTAACTCGTCTAACTGCTAGGTCGTTAACCCTAAGTCGCTCATATCTATAGGTCGCTCCACTCGACCTAACTCCCTCACGACCTAAACTGCTCTAAGCCTTAACTCGCTAACTCTTAGGTCGGTCATTCCTATAGGTCGTAACTCGTTAACTACCGACCTAACTTAAGTCGCCCCTACACGAGTTAGCTTCCCCACACGATCTAACTACCATACGACTTAGGCTATAGATGACATAAACAACACTAACGACCTAATAATTCTATGATTTATCAATACGTAAAATATGGGTCGTTACATTCTCTCCCCCTTAGGAATTTCGTCCCCGAAATTCCAAGCAAACAAGAGCAACCAAAACTATTCTGCATGCCTACCATCCATAGCAATCAACAAACCATGCATCCAAATTCTAGCCTAGCATGCAGAATTCTAAGATTAGAACAAGTTACAAATTCATGAGATGTCACGACACCTTATGGCCATACCTCGAAGAGTTCAGGATGAGCTGCCTTCATCCTCTCTTCCTCCTCCCACGTACAGTCGTTAACATCATCACTCCATTGTATCTTGAGCAACGTAATCGTCTTCCTCCTAAGCTGTTTCGTGTCGGTTTCTACAACACGAAGCGGCTTACGAGGTCTCGTAACAACTGGATCAAACTCCAAATCTTCACAGCTATCGGCAGAAACCACTGTATTCGAGTCGTGCACACACTTCCGCAGATATGATACATGAAAAACATTGTGAACACCCGCCATCTTTTCCGGTAACTCCAATCTATAAGCGAGCTTTCCAATTCGCTCGATAATCGGGAATGGTCCAACAAATCTCGGAGTTAACTTTCCTTTCTTTCCAAATCGAATAACATTCTTCAGAGGAGAAATCTTCACAAAAACCATATCACCTACGTCGAATTCCAAATTCTTACGATGATTATTGGCATAACTTTTCTGACGATCTTGGGCTGCCTTCATTCGTTGCCGAATGATCCCTATACAATCTGAAGTCTGTCGAATCATCTCTGGCCCAAGTATCAGCTTTTCTCCAGTTTCCAACCAACATGTCGGAGAGTTACACGGTCTTCCATACAATGCCTCATATGGTGCCATACTAATGCTAGATTGATAACTGTTGTTATATGCAAACTCCACCAAATGAAGGTGATCTTCCCACGATCCTCCGAAATCCAAAACACAAGCCCTGAGGAGATCTTCCAAAACTCGGTTGACTCTCTCAGTCTGACCATCTGTTTGGGGATGATAAGCTGTACTCAAACACAACTCGGTTCCCAAAACTTCCTGGAAGCTCTTCCAAAATCCACTAGTGAACAATGGGTCTCGATCGCTCACTATATTCTTCGGAACACCATGGAATCGAACTATCCACTTAACATAAAGCTCAGCCAACTTCGATGCAGTCCTAGTCGATCGAACATGAATGAACCTTGCACTCTTGGTCAACCGATCTACGATGACCCAAATCCCTTCATTTCCCGCCTTGGTTCTAGGTAGGCCATCGATAAAATCCATCGACACTTGCTCCCACTTCCATGTAGGGACCTCTAATGGCTGAAGTAATCCACTTGGCTTTTTCTGTTCAGCTTTTACCAACTGACAGTTCATACATTTGGAAATAAAATTTCCAACGTCCTTCTTCATACCTTCCCAGTAATAGGTTCTCTTCATATCCCGATACATCTTATTTCCTCCTGGATGAATTGTCAACTTCGAGTGATGACCTTCCTTCAGAACTTCATCTCTCAATTCAACTATATCGGGAACAACTAGTCGTCCTTGCTTCCGAAGCCAACCCTCTCGATCGACCTCGAATCCTTTACTCCTTTCTAGTTCCAATCCAGATTCCAAATCACGGATAATCTTGACAAGCTTATCATCTCGCTTTTGGCTCTCGCCAATCCTTTCCACAAGAGTAGGTCTTATCGATAAGTTTGCCAACATTTCAGGTTCCAATTCACATCTAGGCCTGAAGTCAAATCCAGCTAAATACTCGAGACTCTTCCATTCCGAAAACATGGCTCCCAATCCTGCATGTCTTCAACTCAACGCATCAGCTACTGCGTTACCTTTTCCCGGGGTATAAGCTATACCAAAATCATACGATGCTAAGAACTCTAGCCACCGTTGCTGCCGAAGATTCAAATCCTTTTGGGAAAACAGATACTTCAACGACTTATGATCCGTAAACAACTCGAATCGAACTCCCAAAAGATAATGTCTCCACATCTTCAAAGCAAATACAATCGCCGCTAACTCCAAATCATGTGTCGGATAATACCTTTCATGCGGCTTCAGTTGTCGACTAGCATATGCAACAACTTTATCTTTCTGCATTAGCACTGCTCCAAGTCCAGTACCACATGCATCGGTGTAAACCACCATCTCATCATTCCCACTTGGAATAGTCAAAACAGGAGCACTCGTCAATCGCTCTTTCAGGATTCCAAAAGCTTGCTCACACTTAGCATCCCAACAGAACACTTGGTTCTTCTTCGTCAATCCTGTTAATGGTGCAGCTATCTTGGAAAAGTCTTTGATAAACCGACGATAATATCCTGCTAATCCAAGAAAACTCCTCACCTCAGATGCATTCTTAGGTCTAACCCAGTCCTGGATTGCTACCACCTTAGCGGGATCAACCGCTATTCCATTTCCAGAAATAACATGGCCTAAGAATCTCACTTCACTCTTCCAGAAGTGACACTTCGATAACTTAGCCTTCAGCTGATGTTTTCGTAAGATTTCCAAAACAATACGCAAGTGCGTCTTGTGCTCTTCCTCAGTTCTGGAATAAATCAGAATATCATCCACGAATACAAGTACGAACTTGTTCAACTGATCTCTGAATACTCTATTCATAAGATCCACAAAATATGCTGGTGCGTTAGTCAATCCAAACGGCATTACCAGCCACTCATAAAAACCCGATGGTGTCCTGAAAGCAGTCTTCGGCACACTATCCTTCGCTACTCTTAACTGGTGAAATCCCGTTGCCAAATCCATCTGAGAAAACACCTTAGCCTCGTGAAGCTGATCAAACAAGTCATCTATTCTTGGCAATGGATACTTGTTCTTCTTAGTCACCTTATTCAGCTCACGATAATCCACACACAACCTCAACGATCCATCTGCTTTGGTTGCGAACACAACTGGTGCACCCCATTCAGACACACTACGCCGAATGAATCCTTTCTGCAAAAGGTCATCAACCTGCACCTTCAGCTCTTGCTGTTCCCTAGGCGCCATCCGCCTAAGAGGCATCACAACAGGTCTGGCTCCCTCAACTAGATCGATACAAAACTCGATCTCTCTATGCGGCGGTAACCCTTTGACCTCGTCAAAGACATCCTCGAATCCATTCACGATTGGCACCGATGACAGTCCATCCCGTGGAACAACCAGCGAATACATGAAGCTCATGAAGACGCCTTCTTCATGCTTACATCGTATCACAACCTTTCGCCCTTCCACATTCCCGACTGTCACCTCCAGCCTCTCACAATCAATCCTTGCCGCATACTTCCTAAGCCAGTCCATTCCCAAAATAATTCCGAACCCCGCAAAGTTCAGAACAAAGCAATCACAAACAAACGAGCAATCATGACTCGACACAACTAGACCATGGCATATCATACACAGACATGACGAACCCCCAACTGGATTTGTCACAACCAATGGCCTATCAACAATATCCGGTTTCAAACCTAACCGGCCTACCAAATCATCACAAACAAAAGAATGCGACGCTCCAGTATCAAACAACACTCTAACTGGAACACCACAAATGGAAAGAGTACCTTGAACCACCGCACTCTTCCCCTTCTCTTCAGCAGTAGGAACTTTCGAAGATGATGGAACAACCCCCAAAGCATAAGCTTTCACAATCTGCTTGTCCTTCTGAGGTTCCGGACAATCCTTCCTGAAATGCCCAGGCTTGTTGCAATTGTGGCATTTCGCCGGCGCTTTCGGATTCTTGCAATCCCTGGAGAGATGGCCCTTCTGCTGACAGTTGTAGCAAGTCACTTCGCCCTTCGGCTTCTTCTGGCCATCCTTACCCTTCTGTTGCTGCTGCTTCCTCTTCTTGTTTCCACCCTGCTGTGGTTTAGACTCTTCCTTGGTCACAGCAACAACAGAACTCTCCCTAGGAAACAAACTCTCATGCCTGAGAGCTTTTTCCACAAGCTTCTCAAATAGATTGTCCAGATGATCCACCAACTGCCTTCTAAGATAACTGTCCAAGCCTGTCACAAACTTCTCATTCTTCTGATAAGAAGATTCAATATACGACCGAGCATACTTGGACAAGGCCTCAAACTCAGAAACGTACTCAAGAACCGATCTCCCACCTTGCTTGAGCTCAACAAACTTTTTAAACAGAACAGACTTCTGAGCCGTAGAGATGAACTTAGCTTCAAATCTGACTTGGAATTGCTCCCAAGTAATCTCCTCCTCCGGAGTATCAATGGTGATAGAATTCCACCAATCCGAAGCTCTCCCTTGAAGTTGCCTTGATGCGAGCTTCCTCTTAGTTGCATCCTCAATTCCCAAGTCACCAAAAATCCTTCTACAAGCATCTATCCATCTCTGCACTTCAATGGTCGATTCCGTTCCCAAGAAAACCTTTCCTCCAAGAGAAGTATAGTCCTTGCAAAGCTTAGCAAAATCCACTGGTCTTGGAGCTTGAACTTGAACTCCCACATCCACTGATGATCCTGAAGCTGGTATTCTCCTCATGATCGAAGTCATCATAGCTTCAAACATTGCAGCATAATCAGTAGCTCCCCCAGCAGCACGGCTTTCTCTAGCAGCTTGTCTCTCACTTCGACTCATCCTTAATATCTGTAAAAAGAATGATTAGAACACCTTAAGAAACAACTGCATAAGGAGTTCAAATTCCTCTAAGCTACTATATTATATATATAGTAATCATCCATCAAAATACAATTACGTCTCTCATACGTAGTTACGTCAGCGAGCGTTGGCTAAAATCGATTAACCAAGGCTCTGATACCAAATGTGACGACCGCCCATGACTCCCGCACCAGAACAAGGAAATAATGCGCTGAAAGGCGTGCCAGACAGCCATGGGTGACCGTCAAGGGTAGAATAAACATCGCAGAATCTATCGCATAACTCACGGCGCATGGATAAAATACAATAGAGAAATATACATATAGTGAAGCTTCATAATAGAATATCATCAAATAAGCATCTTAGAAGTTTGATACAATCATCAGAACAGTCAATACATCAAAACCTCACTACAAAGCACTCAAAGTATATACAGCGGAACACCCAGTACATAATATGAAATAATATGCAAAAGCCTCCTGCTCGTCTTCGTCATCATCAACGTAGATCTCCAAGAACAGCACCTGTCACCTGCTACCAAGTCTGCCCATCCCAACATGGATGAACAGCTCAAGGTAATAAGAGGAGACATAA
Organism: Allium cepa; assembly: GCA_030765085.1. Lineage (NCBI taxonomy): Eukaryota > Viridiplantae > Streptophyta > Magnoliopsida > Asparagales > Amaryllidaceae > Allium > Allium cepa. The sequence goes on from CM060945.1 coordinate 1,017,576,628, forward strand.
AACCTTGAGTCAGACAAAGTCTTAGTGAGCAGTAAATCAACTATCAAACATACCAAAAGAGCATAAAGGATAAAAGGAATAGGAACCAAACCATCCCACTCCGCCTCTTTCTACAGTGATAGCCCCCAGACACACACTAAGGAGAAGCAAGCATAACATGGCAGACAATTAAAGTAAAGCAATAATCATTCGAGTCAAGGTCGATGTTTTCCAAATACAAACCCCCAAGGCCTAAACCAAGATCAGATAAGCACCCAGAAAACACCGCTCTTGAGACCGAATGATGGTACAGCCAAACATCCATGACTCTGGCTATCACTGTTATCATTGCCTTGATTTCACCGTTAATTGAATGACCAACTCATTCTTTTGCCCATCTGTCAAGGGCTAATGGTAACCCCGGTTCTAGACATAACTCCGCACGTCGTCGCAGCCCGTGCCTAGGAATTTTCGCAACTACCCAGAGTACTAGCACGTCGTCGCAGCCCGTGCTTGGAACGTCGTCGCAGCCCGTTCCAACGTACTCTTGCTTTGAGCATGCTAGAACCTTCAACAACGATGAGATCTCAGCCTCCTAGTCATCCTCCTCGACGACTATTTCCATACTAGCTCAAGCGCCTCTCAAGCTAACCATTATCAACCAACTCGCATCGCATCATCGAGTTATCAACATGCTTGGGATGATCCCGTCTGGATTAAACCAAGGCTATCTCACATCATGCTTCGCTTTATCGCATCATAGCAAAGTCTCATCTCAACATCATGGCTTGCCTCATCGCATCATGGCAAAGTCCCATCTCAACATCATCTAATCCATACATATGAGCTTCAACATCCGCTTCATATGCCACAAGCAGCTTTCACCATTCAAGAGCCTTTCCATTTAGCTTTTGAATCATCTTCGACCATCTTGTTCCAAATCAACTACTAGCTAACTTGAAACCATCAAATCAATCACACATCCAAACAATCAAGCATTCGAACAAGATCTAATAAGCAATATCAACTATAATGGCAATTTCGTAAATAAATGAGCATAAGTCTAACATGCATGGATCATAGGTTTTTAGCATAGATCTAACAATTATAAATCATGGGTTTTGTTTCTACAACTTGATGGATGAACTTGCATAAGTAAACATCTTCATAAGTAATGGATCTACACTCGAATCTAAGGAAAAATGCATGAAATACTATCTACAACAAACCACCAAACCACCAAACCAATATACTCCTTTGGGTCCGCGTGAGAGATAACCACCACTCACCAAATCACCCAAACACTTCAAAAACAAATCACTTCAGATCTGGACAGCAAGGATTCAAGCTTGATTTGTCGAAATCTCGCTTGAAATGATGAAATCTAGCTTTGTTGGATGAAGGTCTTCAACTTTGGCTCTTGGATCTTCGATCTTGATCTTCGATCTTGGATGGATGTTAGCACTCAATCAAAGTGGAGAAAAGAAGTGAAGAAATGTTGTAGTCGAGCTCTCAAAATGGCAGCACTTCGTTGCTTCGAAATCCGGTGCCAAAAAGTGAGCCAAAGCCCTCTATTTATAGGCTGAATTCCCCTTAGGTCGCCCAGATCTTAACTCGTAGGCTCGCTATTAGGTCGTTGCCGACCTAAAAAGTCTCGACCTAACTATACTACGACCTAAGACCCACAGTATGCACGCTACCTAAAAACATAACGCGCGACCTAACAATCTATGCAACCTACCTTAGGTCGTCTAATCGACCTAACTGCACCACATAACTACCCAGCGACCTAACTATTGCCGACCTACCATTCCCAACGACCTTCGACTCATCGAACCCAACGACCTACGACCTAACTGGGACGAGGCTTATCACACGACCTAAAAACTCAACGACTTACTTAGGTCGCTCACGACCTAACTGGATTACGACCTATCAAATCCCCTCGACCTAACACACCCCCTATCTTAGGTCGCTTACGACCTATCTATACACAGCAAACTTAGGTCGTTAATCCTCCTAGGTCGGTCAAATACTTATGTAGGTTAAATTCCTTAGGTCGTTAACTACCTCTAACCCATTAACTTGTCTAACTGCTAGGTCGTTAACCCTAAGTCGCTCATATCTATAGGTCGCTCCACTCGACCTAACTCCCTCACGACCTAAACTGCTCTAAGCCTTAACTCGCTAACTCTTAGGTCGGTCATTCCTATAGGTCGTAACTCGTTAACTACCAACCTAACTTAAGTCGCCCCTACACGAGTTAGCTTCCCCACACGATCTAACTACCGTACGACTTAGGCTATAGATGACATAAACAACACTAACGACCTAATAATTCTATGATTTATCAATACGTAAAATACGGGTCGTTACAGTATAGTATAGAGATTCAAGATATCAAGATTGAAGGCTTACGAGTATCAAGAATATCAAGATTATCAAGAGTCCAAGATTTTAAGTAATTTATTTTTTAATTAGGAATTTTGTTAAAACTCCTAGAAAAGCACTGGCATCTTAAAATCCAATTTATTCGTGGAATGAAATCCACTTCGAGTCCATTAAAGGGATGGAACCCTAAGTAGGATGGAACCTACGAAAAATCTAGTGGAACATTGTTTTGTATTCGCTAATCTTTATTCAAAATGATTTTACAAAATTATATCTTGTTTTCAAAACATTTTCAAAACGTTCCTTTTAAAAGAATCAAAAACATCTTTCCTGATTTCAAATACTTTTAGCCTCAAAATAATCTTTAATTTCAAAATCAAATTATCCTTAGTTTTAAAGCTATCTTTAATAATAATATATTTATACATAGATTTAAATATAAAATTATAGTAAAATTTATATATTATTCTCTATATTTATTTATGTATTTTAACTATAGTTAAGTATATTTATAAAAGTTTAAAATAGTTTTAATATAAGATAAAAGTTATTTTTTAAAGAAAAACAAACCACCAAAATTTCCTTTGGGATGTCGACATACTCAACATACCCATGTCGACATAGTGTCAGTTAATTTCAAATTTTAAATTTCAAAAGAAGCGTCTATTCGTCATATCTCTTCACGAATAGACATGGCTGTTGTTCTTCTATAAATAGGGGTTGTTTTCAATGAAATTTCATTCATATTTTCTGGTTTTCATTTCTCTTCTACACTACAATACTGTCCAAATTCGTCACCAAACTATTACTGGATCGTAGCCCTTGCATTCCTCTTCGATTTGCCGGTTTCATCCAATTCCGTTAAGAAACGAAGGAGATACGCCTTTTAGAAGTTTGACAGTATATAGAAAAACGGGAAGAAGAAGAAGAGAAATTTTTATGAAAAGTGGTGACTGTTGGGCCTATTTATAATGGTTGAAGTGTCCATACATTCAAAATTCAAATTCAAAGTTTTGGCCCCAAGTTGGTCAATATACTAAATCATCTGTATTATTCTCATTTGGTCTTCAAATTCAGCAAATGAATATACTACACTGATCGAAAAATGAGCCCGTCGCAATAGAACGGATCTCGTCATTAAATTCTGAAAGATATAAATGCGTGATTGACGACAATGGAAGAACAACAAAGTTAGAAAGATGGAGTGCAAAAATTGGTACGCTTTACTATTATTTCATCTTTATTGTTGCATTTAGGAATATATATTTATGCATTTAGTTAGACATAGAAATTTATCTCTTTTATAAGTTTTGATATTTTGGTCTATATATCGGCACACCATAGTATAAATTTTTGATATACCAGTCTAATTTTTTTTTAAAAAAGATTTTTTAATTGTGTTTTCTTTTAAATAAAATCTTACTACTAATTTATTACAACTATACTAAGTAGAAAAGCATTTTTACATGCATAATGCCAAGTGTCTTTACACATGTTTTCTCATTATTTTTTTATGTTAATTAAATACTATAAAAAATTGGGTAAAAAATCAATTATTTACATGTTAATACCTAGTCGTAAAATTAGTGCAAAATCATAGTCTATCTGAAATGCTGTCTTTTCTTCTAGAACGTTTCTTAAGTGCTGCAAATTCATTTTTATAGCATCTCTATGCTTTGAAACACTGTAGTATTTTAGAAATTTTTCACAGCATTTGGTAAATACTGCAGTTTCTGTTTATAATGTTTTGAATATATTTTACTACAAAAACTTTTTACAGCATTCTGTAAATACTGCCTTTTCTATTTAAAACTTTAAACTATGTAAAAATAATTTTTAAATTAAGTATTTTTCTCTACTCTTTTTGGAAGTTATTTTCTAACTTATATTAGCATATTTTAAAATAAACGTTTAGATATTTTTTAGTAATTGATTAAAATTTTAAAATGAAAGAGACCTTAATATAACACATGTTAATTTTAGTTTTTCAATCTTTGTTATTTTATTGAATATTTCACTATGATATTTTTTTAAAGGTGTTAAAACATGTTTCTAAATATTTTAATCAATAATAATTTAATATATAATTTTTATCTAGTAAGTTAAGTACTTCATGAACATGGAAGTTTGGATTCTTAAAAAAAAAAAAATTTCAAACAAAGAGGGTATTAAATTTTTTAAATCCATATTTCTTAGCAATTTGATTTTTATATTAAGTTTGATTACTACCTTTCATGAATATGTTATAGTTTTAATATTATTTATTACCTTTAAACTCTTTTCTTTACTAGTCCTTCAGTCCCATTCATTAGTTTCCTTAACCTAAGTCTAGTAATCGAATTACCTTTATTTGTTTGAAGTAGTTTATAATAAATAATTTGATACACAAACACACACATACATACAGACACACACATAGATATATATATATATATATATATATATATATATATGTATGTATGTATGTATGTATGTATGTATGTATGTATGTATGTATGTATATATGCTTGTCAATTAGATATTTCTTATCACTCATGTATATCTTATAATCTGAATATCTCTTACCATAGTATATATCATCATATCATTCTGCATATTATTATTTTTACTTTGTTATCATTTTATTTCATATTACATATCGTTGTGCATCCTATTTCATATCACATTTCATTGCATATTACATCATAAATTACAATGCATGAAATATCATAATCATTTGCATCACAAATTGCACTTCATTCTGCATATCATCTCATGTTACATTGCATATGTCATACATTTTATACTGCACTACAAACTACATATTGCATACATGTATACATAACGAGTGTATTTTATTTAGGAGGAGTTTGTAGTATTGTCTTATAGTATATGATTATTAGTTTTTGATTTGTTTGGTATGTTTTGATTGACTTGTTTGATTTGTTTGACTTGATTGACTTATTTGACTTAATTGACTTGATTGACTTGTTTGACTTGATTAACTTGTTTGATTTGATTGATTTGTTTGAATTGTTTGACATGATTGGTTTTGATGTGTGTGTTGAAATATACTTATACATATTTATGCATTGAATAATTATAATATAATGTCTTTCACATTCCATTTACTGTACTTTGTTCTAGTATTAGTTTAAGGGGGAGTTTTATAGTTTTATGGTTTTAGGATGATTTTTGTTGATGACAAAGGGGGAGAATTATAAACTAGGATAGTTAGGCATAGATTAAGGGGGAGTTATTAGTTTTAGGGGGAGTTATTAGGATAGAAGTAATATTTTATAAACAAAGGTTGTCATCATCAAAAAGGGGGAGATTGTTAGTCCGTGAGATGATGGTTTTGATGACAACAACCTTAGAATAGGATTATAAAATATAAATACTAACAATATAGTTTATAAATATATGTATATACAGGATTTAATCATGCAGGTACCAAGAATGAAGACCGTACAGTATAGAGATTCAAGATATCAAGATTGAATACTCATAAGTATCAAGATTATCAAGAGTCCAAGATTTTAAGTAATTAATTTTTTAATTAGGAATTTTGTTAAAACTCCTAGAAAAGCACTGGCATCTTAAAATCCAATTTATTGGTGGAATGGAATCCACTTCGAGTCCGTTAGAGGGATGGAACCCTAAGTAGGATGGAACTTACGAAAAATCTAGTGGAACATTGTTTTGTATCTGCTAATCTTTATTCAAAATGATTTTACAAAATTATATCTTGTTTTTAAAATGTTTTCAAAACCTTCGTTTTAAAAGAATCAAAAACATCTTTCTTGATTTCAAATACTTTTAGCTTCAAAATAATATTTAATTTCAGAATCAAATTATCCTTAGTTTTAATTATCTTTAATAATAATATATTTATAATTAGATTTAAATATAAAATTATAGTAAAATTTTATATATTATTCTCTATATTTATTTATGTATTTTAACTATAGTTAAGTATATTTATAAAAGCTTAAAAAGTTTTAATATAAGATAAAATTATTTTTCAAGGAAAAATAAACCACCAACATTTCCTTTGGGATGTCGACATACTCAACATACCCATGTCGACATAGTATAAATAATATTTTAAAACATTTTCAAAATCACATGGATTTAAGTCCTAATAAACAATAATTCAAAAACTTTTGTTTGTGAATTCAAACTTTATAAACTATGGTATATAAATCGCACAACCAATCAAACTAAATCAAAACAAATTCCATATGGACAAAAGCTAGTACTTAACATTATTTAAAATGTCAAATGGCTAATAACAAGATTTAGAATTTTGCTTAAGTTCTCATATTTTCTTAAGTCATTTACTACGTATACAATTATACTTAAGCCCATATGATATACATAAATCATCCATACGTTATAATTGATCTGATCTCTTGCTCGGATACATGGACTTCTTTTCGAACTAGTATCACTCACCCGACCTCCCTTAGAGCGGACTCCGATCAGGTTTCTTGATTAGAAACTTCCGTTCTCCTTGCATAACTATATACTATGATAAAAAAAACTTCACTATCATATCGAGAATCCAAATCAAGTGTTTGCTGAAAAGATTCAAGTAAGAAACCCTTTTTCGGACTAGTGAGAACCACCCAAAGTTACATATTCGAATCTTAGATCAGAACCCGTGTGAATAAAATGATCTACATATAATTTACGTACTTAGTTCGACTGTTTCTTACCAATCTCTTTCTAAATCACTCATATTTTCCACTTAGTGTTTTATGAATTACTTCATAAATTTTGACCTAAGTTATAAATATTTTACAAAGAAAATTCTTTATAAAAAAGAAAATAAAAGCTTACTCTATTTTATTTACCTGTATAATACTCTTCTAGGTCCCAAGAGTATATATAAATCACCAATTTTATTTATCTGTTATTTACTTTTATTTTTCTTAAAATTTAATCGAAAGTCCAAACACAATATGGGTCTTTAAAACTGAGTCAATCCTTCGATCTCTTTACCTTAGAGTGCTTCAAGGAAAAATGACCGTAGGTTGGCTCAATATCACTAAATAATCTGCACAACTTATCTGATTAACAAAAATATAGTTTTAATTAAATAAATTTTCCATTCAAAACTTGAGTTAAATTATCTCTTTCTATCCAAGAGTTTTGAAATTTTCGTTTTTCAAATTTTTATTCAAAACAACTTTTATTTTAAACTAGTTTCCTTTAAGGAAACTTAAGAATAATTACCTGCTATTATTTCAAAACCCTTTTTGAAATCATACTACTTATATTTCTTTATAAAATAACTTCAAATAATTTATTTATTGAAAATTAGGTTCATTTGGTTTTGAACTCATTTCGATCGCACAGTGATAAAGATAATAATTTACTGAGTGCCTTATAATGTTTGTCAAGCAAACATCTGATTGTCACTTAGAATATTATTCAGATTGCCATAAACTAATCGAGACGATTTCCTTTGAATTGCCCTAAAGAAAATGCATTCCTTTTAAAATTTCACTTCCAAAATATTTTTATTTAGGAATACTTTCAATTAGTACTACCATATATATATATATATATATATATATATATATATTTCAAAAACCTTTCGAAATTATTTTAAACAACTCCAAGATTAATATTCAAAATCCTTTTTAGACCACATTTTTCAAATTCATATAAAATTACTTTATATTAAATCATTTCATATTATAATAATTCTCTTTTATTATAGTAAAATTTTCTCAAATATTTATGCCCTAAATGTCATATCCGACCATTTAGATTATTTTAGGCAATATTTATTAAAAGATTACTTTAACTTAACATTTACTCTGAACACCTTATAGTCAAACTGTGAATTACAATTCACAAGGGGTTCGTCTTAATGTTCTTACAATTGTCAAACAATATATGCTCATAAACTAGTTGAGCATGGATTAACAAATAAACAAATAATAGTCAATGCCCCTAAACTATCTGAGCACGGCAAATCAAATAATAAAGATAATAAAGAAATATTATCATTAACAAACAAACACTATAAATAATTATTAATTTGAAAATTATTTCTTTATATATAAAAATAGAGGTAAAATATTTCATTTACTAAATTTTCAAAAATCAATATTATATCTGTTTGGCTTGTTTAAGTGTTTAGAAATATCTATCGATACCGTGGCATCCCACATCTCGGCCAGAATTCATAAATGACTCATCTGACCAATTAACACAATACGTTTTTATGACAATAATAAATATGCTCTTGTGCATATATATATATATATATATATATATATATATAATACTCTCAAACTCATTCTAGGATGTCACTTACCTAATCTCTAATCTGTTACTCACTCTAGGTTATTACAAACCCTATCTCTGGTGGGCCATTGTAACATCTCCCTACTTGGAGGCCCGAAGCTAGCGGCTACGGATGTTGCAGTCATCCATAGTTATTAATCCTTGCCGACCAAATATGGCGATATTAGATACATTGATACACAGAAATACAAGAATATGGAAAAATGATAAACAGCAAACAAATTCCACATTCCATTTCAAAATATCCCAAATTGATTACATAATCCGAATTTGCAGACCACGTTCACATAACATATAATTATTACAAATTATGGCAAGGTCGACATATGAAGATGCCGATAGTTGATCAAAGTACGTAATAAGGCAAGAAAATAATTTGCCTTTACAATCAAAACACACAGCGGAAATAAAAGAACTCTAATAACAAGCTTGCCCCCTACACGTCCTCGTAAGCTTTATTCGTCTAAAAGAACACCTTGAAACCTTAACTCTCAACTTACTGAGAATCAATTGAGTACCCGAGAGTTTAAGGGGGAAAAAAAACTTTGAGTCACACATAAAGCCTGGTATAAATAATAATTTACCATCTCAAACCATTTAGATATCTAGTGAGACCATGTCACTTAATGGAACGGGCTCTTCCCTCACTAGTATCCTAAAACATTTATAAAACCATATATTATGCTTCTGCATCAACAATGATTAAAACATAGTATTTCAAAACATTATGATGATATGCAAAACAAGTAAATCAAATTTGGATTACCCATCCTCATTCATTCTGATTATCTGTCTCAATTGTAGTTTCTAGAGTTAGTATTAACCTGTTAAATGTTTATGAACTATCTGTCCAATTTCATAGTTCTCATGGGATCACTAAGAACGTATTGGTAACTCCAATATCTTTCCTTCAATCCTACTTTTCATGGGCTAACTAGAAACCTAATGACTAACTATCAATATCTTAATCCGGATATAGTTTTCAAGGGCTAACTACTAACCTACTGGTCGCTATTGGTACCAAATCATAGTTTTCATAGGCTGACTATGAACCCATTGGCCCCTGTCGTTATCTTTTGTTATACAAAGTTTTCATGGGCTTACTACGAATCTATTTTCCCCTACCAATATCTTTAATTATGATCTTAACATTTCTTAAGTTATATTCACTATTGGATCAACCTAAATGGTTATTTTGCCCTTTCCCAAAGTACTCTTATGGGTTAATTTCAATGTGAATAAGTATATGAAGAAGTAATACTCCCAAAACCTTTGTTTATGCCATGGTATTTCCATTTAAAATGAGAAAGGGTTATTTGTTTTGAAACCTTAAAGCATCTCTTTTGAAACCCCTGGATGACTTCCATCAAAAGCAAAAACTTCTTTTCAAAACATAATAAACATACCTTTCGAAGCTCTTGTTACATATTCTATTTGTAAACTAGCTATACCTTTCAGTGATATCCAAAATTTTCTTTGAAACATGCATTTTAAACATATAAAAGTACTCTTTCGAAAGCATTGATTTTACTCTTTAAAACATCATTCGGGTGAAAATGGTTGTATACGAAAGTATCTCTTATGAAACCAATTATAAAATTGTTTTTGGGGAAAAGTTGATGGTGTCGGAACCATCTAGTCGAAAGCAACACCCTTTTTAAATTAAAACACTGAAGGATAGAGTCAAAACCCCCTTTTGACTCCACTGCCTTCGAAACCCCCAACCCTTTGAAAGCATTCAGGAAAAAAGCTTAGTTTAAGTTAAAATAGAGGTAACCCTTCGAAAGCATAAATGGCTTCAATACAGTCGAAAGGAGAGATTAGCGGCTGGGGTCGACTTTGTCGAAAACAATCCCTTCGAAAGCTCTGATTTAGGGAGAAATGTACCCCTTTCGAAAGCTATATATAAGGCCCCTTTCAAAAGCATGAGCATTAATTATGTTGAAAGCTTTAATTAAAACAAGGCAATAACTTAAATTTAAATAACAAAACAAGATTTCGACTCTATAGGGTATCGATTCAGTCGAAAGCCCTTCAAAAACTAGGCATGCGCCTTCTCTTTTAGAAGTAAATCTAGGTTTTGACTCTGACGAAAGCATCACTTTCGGCACCCTACCCGTCGCTGCTTACCAAATCACTACGTACCAATATCATTGATACCTTGTGCATTGGTTTTGACTTTAAAGGTTTTGACTGGGTTGATGCGGAGGTGAAGGAGTCGAAAGGTACCTCCGAAATAGGCGGAACCACCTTTTTCTGAAAGACGTAGGATTTTAGCTAAATATAGTAATCACTTTATACTAACTTGCCTATTATAATTCCTTGATTGGTTATTGTAGAATTTTCAATTGCTTTTACAATTAAAAACTGCCATATTTACCAGACCTAAATTAAAGGATATGTAACCTTAAAACCTTTCCATTTAACAGAAACTATCTTTGCAAATAAGTCTCTCTTTGAAAATAATTTATTTTCCCTAATAAATCAACTGCGAAAAATCCCCAAAAATCACAGAAAATCTCTTTCATCATATAATCAAACATATTAAAATTTCAGATCCAATTTCTTCCTGAAATTATCGAAATAAATTGTAAACCGAATAATAACATATTTTCATTTAGAAATTCACAATAAATTTTCCATAGCTTGGAAAATTATAAAAATTAAAACCCATCTCCAAAATCATGTTTTACTTAGCATAAAAAAATTCATGCCATTTTATAGTCAATAATCCTCGGCGTTCACTCTGAAACCATATGAATTTTTCATATAAATGAATTATTTAAATCAAACAATCAATAACTTAAGCATATCATCATTCAAAAAAAATCATAGAAATGAGATTAAGTCTTAAATTCGAAATCATTTTATTATTAAAACAAAAGAAGATGGAATGAATTATTATTCACCTTAAATATGACAAGGAATTTGAGATTTATTGTTGATTAATCCTTCCTAACTTTGATTCTTAGCTTTGGATTGTAATCTTCCTCTTGGATAATGACCGACTCCATAGGGTTGTTGCGTTTATTTTTATTTTGAGAAAATGAATTTGAATAGACAAGAATGAGAAGTGTATAGCCATGTACAATAAAGTGGCTATATTTGCTAATGTACTCATGTGTAAATTAATTAGCTTATAAACCAATTTAAGCCCATTTATAATATTGTTAAACATGGCCCTATATATATAAATATAATTTATTCAAATCTCAATCCCCTTATTATCGTTGTTCTTATTTAATTTATCTAATTAAATTTTCTAAATAATGTTATCAAAAATAGGGTTGTTACAGGCTCTCCCTTGAAAAATTTTGTCCTTGAAATTCAGTAAGGACCAAATACTAAACATAGCAATCATCTGTAACAACTCCTAACAACCATACTAGTCTAACTGACTAGCAACTATATATAAATCTAGTATATACATACCCTCAAAGAAGATTAGGATAAATATCTCCAATCCTGTCATCTATTTCCCAAGTACAGTCCTTCTCATTGTCGCTCCATTGAACTTTCACCAATTTGACTGTCTTATTCCTTTATCTTTTCTCATCTCTAACAGCAACCCGAACTGGTTATCTAACAAAAGTCAAATTAGGCTCTACTACTAAGTCATCTAACCCTGTCGGAGGAATAGTAGTCTCTGGATCATGCATATACTTACAAAGATGAGACATATGAAATACATTATGGACACCTGTCATACTGCTTGGCAACTCTACTTGGTATGCGAGCTTTCCAATCCTCTCTAAAATCTGGAATAGACCAACATATCTCAAGCTAACTTCTCTAACTTTCCAAATCGTACGACACCCTTCATGCATGATACCTTAACGAAAACCTTATCCCTAGCTGAGAATTCTAGGTCTTTACGCCTCTTATCTCACGTAATTCTTTTGTCTAGACTGAGCTTCCTTCATCCTTTCTCAAATCAACTCAATCTTCTCTGATGCCTCTCTAAACATGTCTGGACCTAAGATTAATTTGTCCCCAGTCTCCAACCAACATGTAGGTAATTTGCATGGCCTTCCATACAAAGCTTCGAACTACACCATTTCTATACTAGTCTGATAACTTTTATTATAGGAAAACTTGACTAAATGTAGGTGATCCTCCCAAGATCCACCAAATTCTAATATGCAAGCTCTCAATAAATCTTCGAGTACCTTATTGACTCTCTCTTCTGCCCATCCGTCTGAGGGTGGTATTGTAAAATCCCACCTTTGTGTATGCTTCAAATCGACGATAAAACACACACGTCAGACTCAAACCATACATAAGGGCGGATTGTTATTGGGGTGAATAAGAAAAAGCAGAGAAAGAAAAAACAAAATAGAATCTTGCAGCGGAACGATAAAATATAATAATCAAATAACAGTTCATGAAGCTGTTTTACAAAAAATTGATTATACTTGTACAACACATATTAGAGTTACACATACCAGAGAATAATAAATAATACAGCGGAATAGTATGAATGTAGTGAATGATATAATAAATAATAGAAGTACAATCTTCGTCTTCGTCCTCCAGAAATAAAGTCTTCAAATCCTGAAATGCTCAGACTGACCCGAACGAATTGAAAAGACAAAACACTTGAGTCAGAACAATATCTTATATAAGTTAAATCAACAGAAATAAATATGAGTGGAATGACATCAGAGATATTTACGGGATTTGACATCTCCTGTCTAGTGTCTAACGTGGGTGTAGTAACTTAAGAGATGCTCGGGATTCACATCTCCTAAGGATCCATTAAACTATTTACTATGTAGTAATATTTCGCTATTATAAGAATGTCTATAGTAAAATAAACTTACTTTTAAATAGCGTTAAGGAGTTACGCAATCTCCCCCTTAACACAATAATAGTCCCAGTAGTCCCTCCAGTATCAGCGCATCTCCAGATCGGGAGACTACCCTAAATACTCCACAGGCTACGGGAGAAAACCAAACTCGTATAAGACGCGATCAGGTAGGTGACACGGCACACAAGGCAATGCCAGGGTATGTAAACTAATTACGCACATGGGCTGGTGGTGATGCATAGCGCGCAGCTACCGCCCACCTCGAGCCACACCCCCAAAATCAAAAGTGGTCACCAAATCAATCTCAAAGTCAGAATATAATATCAAAGGAGTGTGTTCGATAAGAGGGCTACCTCATTGGCCCGAGATTGCTCATGTTTTAGCCACCTTAAGCCAACTCACGGGAGTCGGGTCCACATTCATACCTCAAAGGACGTCTCCACCATCCAACTTCCTTCTGGAATCTCACCGCGTACACGGTTGTTAAAGTGGTTTTCGGAGTTGGCAGAGAGTATGACAACTTCTGATCCCGGTCTCTTTAACAACCAAATGTTATTATAACACCGCGGTCATTTTCAAAATAGTTTATACTTCAAAACCAGAATATAATATCCGTTCCAAAACCATACAAAAATGATATCATTTCCATTTCAAAACCCAAACCAATATGATATCATTTTTATTAAACCCAAATCAATACAATATCATTTTTATTTCAAATATATCCTTTTCCCGAAATCATTGCACTTTCAAAGTTATACATTTTGAAATCAAAACACTTGAAATATAACACTGTCAAATTATAATACCTGGAAACTCATAACTTTGAAACATAACTTCCACCGCTTAAATGGTTTTCATATAATAAAATAGCTTCTTCAATTTCACAAATCAATTCCAAAACAACTCAAATCTCTAAATTCTATATTTAACCAAATCCCAAATCATAATTTCAATTCTATTCAGTTTCCAAATAAACTATTCCAGATTTATCGATTTCAAGACAGGTTAGATCCGTAGAATAACCCATTTCAAATTCAATATATTTCAAACTTTAAGTATTCAACAATTTCAAAACTAATTTTAATAATTTCATATATATCAAATTCAATTTTCTATTATTTAGTTTCGAAATGTTTACTTAACAAATCCATTATTATTTAAATAAAACCCCAATTACAAATAACTATATGTTTCCATCAATTTATTTATACTTGAAACATTCATTTAATTCACCTTAAACAAGATCAAGTTATAATTAATACCTTCTAAAATCCCAAATTTAATACATTTCATATCAAACTTATTTGAGTTTTATTCTTAACTAAATTCAATTTCAAATAAATTTCACATTTATCTGCCAACCTTAATATATATTAAAATAAAATTTAAATACTTACCCATATTATATTTTAATAAAATCAAATTCTGTTATTAAACTTATTTTTATTAAACAAATTTGTACATAGCTTAAATTAAAGAATTTAACTATATATAAAATAATATTTATATAATATCAAAAATCAATATTTTTAAATCGTACATTTCTTTCCAAAACCATAGAAATCATTTACAATATATATATAGACCGACGGTGTCTGTATATAACTTTCTATCATATGGTCACGTGATATGGATATTTATCATTTTAATCCGCAATTTAAAATATAAATACGGTTATAACAATATAAAATACAACGTTCATTCGTCCGATATCAATCACCAAACATTTATCACAATCATCATTCAATAACATCAACATAGAACAAATAATAAATAACAGGTGTTTACTAGCAGTTTATATTCAATAATAAATTAAATACTATTTTATCCAAATAATTTCAAATAAACTAAGATGATGATTCAAAATATGCCAAATAGTCATAAATAAATTTGTAATCACATCATACATCAATTTAACAAACATAAGAAATTTTAGAAGTTGTGAGTTGGTTAAGACACTCACCTTTTAAATTTAAATTGAATTTAAATCTAATTTAAACCGAAAAATTGAACAGTCTTAGAATCGGTCCCAACTAGCGCCAAAATGTCTGGAATTCTAATATGATCCTAGAAAAACAAACTGCGCATGAATCCGAGCTCATATGAAAAAGTTATAAAAATTAGAAGATTGGAAAATTCTAGTCCTGGGTCCACCGCCTCAAATCCCCGGTGCTTGGTTTGATTTTTGCTGTAGATCCGCAAATTTTTTTTTGGAATTGAAATTGGATTGGAAAGATTATGGTTTTCAGCCATTGAGGAAGAGGTGTAGCAGAAATTTCTGTACAAACAGAAATGAGAAATAGAAAGGCTGCTAGGGTTTATAACAATATATATATATATATATATATATATATATATATAGGCAGAACAAAATAGAAAGAAATGGGCTCGATTGGTTTGAGTTTTTAAAGATAATTGACCTGAAAAGCCCGTTTCGATTCGGGAACAGAAATGGGTCAACCCATATATCAAAGTATATGTTTTTAAATATTTTAAACGCAATGGAACAGGTTTCAAGTCCAAATTCTATCGTATGAAAAAGTTATGCTAAAATCAAGTTATTTCAAATTGAGTTCAATTGATTTCAATTGATTTCAATTCATTGATTTCTAGGTGTTTCGAGCCCGTACGATCAAATGACAAGTCCGATCGTTACGAAACTTGAAATTCTACAAAAATTCACTGTTACGAATCCGATGAAACTGGTTTCGTTGAAATCCGAGTCAGTGGCCAAAATAGCTATTTTTACATTAATTAAATAAATTAATAATTAATTAATTAAGTCAAATTTTTAATTTCGATCCTACAATTGACAAATTTTATCGTTTTTAAATTTCTTAATCATCTACACAAATTTAAATAAATTTAGATGTCAATTTAGAGTTGATAAATTTATCAATTTCCGTGTTAATCTCAATTTCATTAAATTCAGAAATTATAAATTTAATTTCCAATAATTCCATTCAATTCACTTTTCATTCTATTATTCAATTCATTGCTGTCAACCGGATGAAATTAACATTGGATTCATGATCTATTACATTAATGTTCTCCAATTCCATCTATTTAGCATAATATTTAGATATTAAATTTCATTTAATTGCAATTAATCCAATTATTATAGTTCAAATCCCAATAAATTGATAAATCTTTATTTCCATTCCTTTAATTCAACAAATTATCCTATTATGAATAACATTAACATTATTTCCAAATATTACCTTAATTAACATTAACGTAATATTTAATTTAGATTTACTGCAATTGTTCCAATTCAATTTAATGGATTAAAAGTATATCGGTAACTTATAATAATTGTTGCCACTAACTCTTAATCATATTTCATTATCAACAACAAATATTAGAATTACTTATCTAACATCGATTTTATCAAAATACAGTTTATTGCGTATTATTTCATCAATTAATATAACTTTGAATTATTTCTAAATTTACTATTTACAATCAATTATTACCCTATAATTGTTTCAATTAATTGGGGCCTACAATAAATTAGTTTGCATTAACATTATTACCTTAATTTACATTCAGTTACTATTAATCAATATATTATTTCATTGGTTAATTCAATACTTACTTTTATTTACTTATTTTCAATTTTATAACCTAGTGCAACAAATTTGCACTATTTCATTATTGGGATTTCACTCCAATTGTCAATAGTTAATTTTAATTACCATTGCTACATTTCATTTTAGCGTTCATTTCAATATTAAATTATAAAGTTTTTTTTTTCAAATTAAATTACAAAATCTCGTTAAAATAACAAATCTTATTATCGAAAATTTATGGGTCGTTACACTCTCCCCCACTTAAAACTTTTCGTCCCCGAAAAGGAAAAAGGAGGGAAAAGAAGGAATTGAGTAAGCAATACATCTTATTCAAAAATGTTAACTTTATAAACAAATAAATTTACAAAATTAATTAATTTAAATAAAATATACCAATTTATAACCATTAAATCTTTTTATACTTAAATTAATAAGGTTTGGAGAACATTTTCCAAAAAAATTCTATGTCCAAAATTTACGGAAATTTTTGGTAGAGTTTCCTTTGTACGGGGAGGCTCGGAGGAAAATATAATATCAAATATAACAATATATATCACAATATCTCAAAATAATATATCCCAACAATGGGAAAAATAATATAATAACGCTATAAAACCGTAATCCGAGAATGTACGTATTTGTTGGGCAAACAAACCTTAATTATGAAACCAAAAGTAGTAGCGATTGCTTCCGTAACCTGCATTTCACTTATATAATCTAAAAAGAGTTAATAATTATATAAATGAAATATTTAAAGTTGTTTCAATCAATAGCAAACAAATCAATATAAACAACTATCACTTGCAACAAAGCATACAACCATCACATAAAATCAACACAATCAATTATCCATTCATATCAAACACACAAATATCTGTTTGGGTTCAAAAAATTTAAATTGTACATAATGGAAAATAACTACTAAGTGCACCATTTACTCAATAGTCTTAGATGAAACTAGATAGATTATTCATACATCCAAACAAAATTTAAAGTATCCTTGCCCAAACAACCATAAATCAAACAGACAACAAATTCTAACGTTATTTAAGTTTATTCTTATATTTTTTTTTTCATTCATGCAATGATTCATCTTTCTACTTATTTTCATTATAAATAACTTTAACATTTACTAAAGTTTATTATCATTTATTTATAACCTTTCTATTATATTTAATTAGCAGCATTTCAGTCATAACTTAAGTTTATAACAATTATAACATTAAATTCTTATTTATAAAGAAAATCCATTGAACACTTTCATTACATAAGTTTACTTGTACAATTTCCATTACATCTTCTTATTAGACATTTCAACTTTTAAATCCTTTGGTAAGTTATATATATGCTTTTTAAAAATGCAATTGACATTTATACATGTTTATCTCATTTCTTTTAAATTAATTTAATGTTCAAGAATCATATCTTTTGTTTTTATAGGTTACAAATTTCAACTTTATTGTTATTCCATTTATAACCTAGCATTTAATCTCTTATTTCATTTAGAGGTTCCAATTATTAATTAGTTACATTCCATTTCACTACAGTAATTGAAACTATTAATTAACGGAACTTAAGAACTAAATACCGGGTTTAATTTCAAATCATTTTAAAATAATAGATAAATATATACTTAAAACTTATATATCCAATTATATTTAAAATAATTAAAATTTTATATTTGGTTATCAAAATAAATCCATAGTAAAACTACTACAGTGGCCTTTCCACTTTGAAACTCGAAAGTAAACGTCGATGATGCGTGCACTCATCACCGAAATTATTTTCCAGCGATAGAGAGGGGAGTACAGAACTTACTTCCTTCCCAAATTTCTTTAAAACAATCATTTCAAATTATATTGAAATATTTTTATCAAAACATACTTCTAATAATATTATCAATATATTTCAAAATCACTCAAAAGAAATTTTCAAAAACCCCTGGGACTTAGATTCTAAGTTTCCAATTTTCATTTATTTTATTTTAAATGTTATTTCCAAACAATATTTATAAATTTCATTACCTAACAACCAATACATTACAACCAGATATAACCTTTATAAAATTTATTACTTTATGTACTGAAAACATAATAGGCAAAATTATTTCATTCACCTATATCCAAAACAAATATTATGTCGGTCTGTCCTATTAAGTGTTTAGAAATCCCTATTGATGTCATAGCGTCCTATGCACTAACCAGAATTTATAAATACAAAATGGAACAAATTAACACAATATTAAATCCTTTTATAACACTAACGAATACGCTCTCTCATATATATATACGCACTCAGCGACTCATCATAGGGTATTACTACCCTTTTAATAAAGAGTCAGACCCCACAAAGCTAAGGTTTTTCGCTAAACCAAAGCTCTGATACCAGATGTAACATCCTGCCTTTTTGTACGCTTTAAATCGACGATAAACTACACACGTCAGACTCAAACCATACAGAAGGGAGGATTGTTATTGGGGAGAATAAGAAAAGGCAGAAAAAAAACAAAACAGAATCGTGCAGCGGAACGATAAAATATAATAATCAAATAACAGTTCATGAAGCTGTTTTACAAAAATTGATTATATCTACCAGAGAATAATAAATAATGCATCGGAGCAGTATGAATGTAGTGGAATGTTAAAATAAATAATAGTAATACAATCTTCGTCTTCGTCCTCCAAAAATAAAATCTTCGAATCTTGAAATGCTCAGACTGACCCGAGTGAATTGAAAAGACAAAACACTCGAGTCAGAATTAAAATATCTTATGTAAGTTAAATCAACAGAAATAAATATGAGTGGAACGGCGTCAGAGATGTTTACGGGATTTGACATCTCCTATCCAGTGTCTAACGTGAGTGCAGTAACTTAAGAGATGCTCGGGATTCACATCTCCTAAGGATCCGTTAAACTATTTACTATGTAGTAATATTTCGCTATTATAATAATGTCTATAGTAAAATAAACTTACTTTTAAGTAGCGTTAAGGAGTTACCCAATCTCTGCCTTAATACAATAATAGTCCCAGTAGTCCATCCAGTATCAGCGCATCTCCAGATCGGGAGACTACCCTAAATACTCCACGGGCTATGGGTGAAAACCAAACTCGTACAAGGCGCGATAGGGTAGGTGACACGGCACACAAGGCAATGCCAGGGTAGATATACCAATTACGCACACGGGCTGCTGGTGACGCATGGCGCGCAGCTACCGTTCACCTCGAGCCACACCCCCAAAATCAAAAGTCAAAAGTGGGCACCAAATCAATTTCAAAGTCGGAATATAATATCGAAGGAGTGTGTCCAATAAGAGGATCTACCTCACTGGCCCGAAATCGCTCCTTTTTAGCCACCTTAAGCCAACTCGCGAGAGTCGGGTCCACGTTCATACCTCAAGGGACGTAGCAACCATCCTACTTCATTCTAGAATCTCACCGCGTACATGGTTGTTAAAGTAGTTTTTGGAGTTGGCAGAGAGTATGACAACTTCCAAATCTGGTCTCTTTAACAACCAAACGTTATTATAACACCGCGGTCATTTTCAAAATAGTTTATACTTCAAAACCAGAATATAATATCCGTTCCAAAACCATATAAATATGATATCATTTGCATTTCAAAACCTAAACCAATATGATATCATTTTTATTAAACCCAAATCAATACAATATCATTTTTATTTCAAATATATCCTTTTTCCAAAATCATTGCACTTTCAAAGTTATAACATTTCGAAATCAAAACACTTGAAATATGACACTTTCAAATTATAATACCTGGAAACTCGTAACTTTAAGACATAACTTCCACCACTTAAATGGTTTTTTTATTAGCTTCTTCAATTTCACAAATCAATTCCAAAATAACTCAAATTTCTAAATTTTATATTTATCCAAATCCCAAATCATAATTTCAATTCAATTCAATTTCCAAGTAAACTATTCAAAATTTATCGATTTCAAGACAGATTAGATCCACAGAGTAACCCATTTCAAAATCAATATATTTCAAACCTTAAGTATTCAACAATTTCAAAACTATGTTTGATAATTTCATATATATCAAATTCAATTTTCTATTATTTAGTTTCGAAATATTTACTTAACAAATCCATTATCATTTAAATAAAACCCCGATTATACATAACTAAATGTTTCCTTTAATTTATTTATACTTGAAACATTCATTTAATTCACCTTAAACAAGATCAAGTTATAATTCATACCTTCTAAAATCTCAAATTTAATACATTTCATATCAAACTTATTTGAGTTTAATTCTTAATTAAATTCAATTTCAAATAAATTTCACATTTATCTGCCAACCTTAATATATATTAAAATAAAATTTAAATACTTACCCATATTATATTTTAATAAAATCAAACTCTGCTATTAAACTTATTTTTATTAAACAAATTTATACATAGCTTAAATTCAAGAATCTAACTATATATAAAATAATATTTATATAATATTAAAAATCAATATTTTAAACCGTATATTTCTTTCCAAAACCATAGAAATCATTTCCAAAATATTTATATATATATATATATATATATATAGACCGATGGTGTCTGTATATAATTTTCTATCCTATGGTCAAGTGATATGGATGTTTATCATTTCAATCTGCAATTTAAAATATAAATACGGTTATATATCATTTCAAACCAATCCCGAATGAAATAAAAATCCATAATGACTTGCAGTTTGTAACAGTATAAAATACAACGTCCGTCCATCCAATATCAATCACCAAACATTTATCACAATCATCATCCAATTCAATCAATAACATCAATATAGAACAAATAATGAATAACAGGTATTTACTGGCAGTTTATATTCAATAATAAATTAAATACTATTTTATCCAAATAATTTCAAATAAACCGAGACTATGATTCAAAATATGCCAAACAGTCATAAATAAATTTCTAATCACATCATACATTAACAAACATAGGAAATTTTAGAAGTTGTAAGTGGGTTAAAACACTCACCTTTTGAATTTAAATTGAATTTAGATCCAATTTAAATCCAAAAATTGAATAGTCTCAAAATCCATCCCAACCAGCGCCAAAATGTCCACAATTCTAATACAATCTCAACAAAACAAACCACGCACGAATTCGAGCTCGTATGAAAAAGTTATGAAAATTAGAAGATTGGAAAATTCTGGTCCTGGGTCGACTTCGGGTTCAACTTCGGTCCACTGCCTGAAATCCCCAGTGCTTGCTCTGAGTTTTTGCCAAAACGACCAGGAGCGACCCGAGTCATTTTCTTCCTGACCCGAAGTTGATGCAGGGTTTTTGCATCTGAAACTCAAAGCGCGACCCGAAGTTGCTCCAGATCCGCAATTTTTTTTTTGGAATTGAAATTGGTTTGGGAAGATTAGGGTTTTCAATCATTGAGGAAGAGGAGCAGCGGAAATTTCTGTATATACAGAAATGAGAAATAGAAGGGTTGCTAGGGTTTATAACGATATATATATAGGTATAACAAAATAGAAAGAAATGTGCCCAATTGGTTCGAGTTTTTAACGATAATTGACCCGAAAAGCCCATTTCGATTCGAGAACGGAAATGGGTCACCCACATATCAAAATATATGTTTTTAAATATTTTAAATGCAATGGAACAGGTTTCAAGTCCAAATTCCATCGTATGAAGAAGTTATGCTAAAATCAAGTTATTTCAAATTGATTTTCAATTGATTTCAATTTATTGATTTCTAGCATTTCAAGCCCGTACGATCAAACGACAAGTCCGATCGCTACAAAACTTGAAATTCTACAATAATTCGCTGTTACGAATCCGATGATACTGGTTTCGTCGAAATCCGAGTCAATGGCCAAAATGGCTATTTTTTACATTAATAAATCAAAATTTTAATTTCGATCCTATAATTGACAAATTTTATCATTTTTAAATTTCTTAATCATTTACAGAAATTTAAATAAATTTAGATGTCAATTGAGAGTTGATAAATTTATCAATTTCAGTGTTAATGTCAGTTTCATTAAATTCAGAAATTTTAAATTTAATTTCCAATAATTCCATTATATTCACTTTTCATTCTATTATTCAATTCATTGCTGTCAGCCAGATGAAATTAACATTGGATTCATGATCTATTACATTAATATTCTCGAATTCCATCTAAATTTCAATTAACATAATATTTAGATATTAAATTTCATTTAATTGCAAATAATCCAATTATTATAGTTCAAATCCCAATAAATTGATAAATCTTGATTTCCATTCCTTTAATTCAACAAATTTTCCTATTATGAATAACATTAACATTAATTCCAAATATTACCTTAATTAACGTTAACGTAATATTTAATTTAGATTATTGCAATTGATTCAATTCAATTTAATGGATTAAAAATATATTAGTAACTTTTAATAATTGTTGCCAGTAACTCTTAATCATACTTCATTATCAACAACGAATATTATAATTATTTATCTAACATTAATTTTATCAAAATACAGTTTATTGCGTATTATTTCATCAATTAATATAACTTTGAATTATTTCTAAATTTACTATTTACAATCAATTATAACCATGCAATTGTTTTAATTAATTAGGATCTGCATTAAATTAGTTATTTATTAACTTGCATTAACTTTATTGCCTTAATTTACATTCAGTTACTATTAATCAATATATTTTTTCATTGGTTAATTCAATACTTACTTTTATTTACTTATTTCAATTTTATAACCAAGTGCAACAAATTTGCACTATTTCACTATTTGGATTTCACTCCAATTGTCAATAGTTAATTTTAATTACTGTTGCTACATTTCATTTTAGCGTTCATTTCAATATTAAATTATAAATTTTTTTTCCAAATTAAATTACAAATTCTCGTTAAAATAACAAATCTTATTATCGGAAATTTACGGGTCGTTACAGATATGCAGTATTAATATTAAGCTTGGTACCCATCATTTCCTGTATACTCTTTTTGAATTCACTAGTGAACAAAGCATTTCTTTCATTGATATACTACAAGAAACTCCATGTAGTCTAACTATGTTCTTTATGAACAATTTAGCTAAAACAGGTGCCATCCTGGTTGACTTAACTGGAATGAAATGGGCACTCTTGGTCAGTCTATCCACTATAACCCATATAGTTTCATTACCTCTATTTGACCTTGGCAGCCCGTCTATAAAATCCATAGATATCGAATGCCATTTCCAAACTGGAATCCCTAAACGTTGAAGCAACCCACTTAGCTTCTAGTGTTCGGCTTTCACTTGTTGACAGTTTGCACACTGCCTAACCCACAAGCCAACATTCATACCTTCCCAATAGAAGCACCTCTTCGTAACTGATACATCTTAGTTCCTCTAGGATGAATCATAAACTTAGACTGATGGCATTCTCCAAGGACTTCCTTCCTTAAGTCCTCCATATTTGGAACACACAACTGTCCCTTCTTTCTCAACCATCCTCTCTGGTCAAGGATAAAATCCTTTAGATCATAAATCTCAGTTCCAAGCTCAAGCCTTCTGATCCTCTCAGCCAACACTGGATCCTCCTTCTGCATAGAAGAAATCCTACAATCAACAGTGGTTGAGTTTTCAAACAGGACAACATGACGGTATTCTGACTAGAACTTGCAGTCGACCTTAACTGCATGCCACAACTGGTCAAAGCTTCTAAATCCTTCCACTCCGCCAACATAGCAACACCACATTCTGATGTCTTCTGCTAAGAGCGTCCACTACCTTATTACCTTTTCCTGGTGTATACTCTATACCAAAATAATAAGTAGCCAAAAACCCCAACCACCTCTGCTGCCTCATATTCAGCTCTTTCTGAGAGAATAAATACCGTAAAGACTTATGATCGATATAAATCTCAAACCTCTATCCTATGAGATAATGTCTCCAAATCTTCAATGCGAAGATCACAGCTGCCAACTCCAAATCATGAGTAGGATATCTAACTTTATGCGGTCTAAGCTGCCTAGATGCGTAGGCAATCACTTTACCATTCTACATCAATACTACTCCCAAATCAGTTCCACATGCATCGATATATACCACCAACCCTTGGTTTCCGTTTGGAACTACTAAAAATGGTGCATTGGTTAACAAATGCTTTAACTTAAGGAATACTTCCTCACATTTGTCAAACCAAACAAATTTCACCTCCTTTGGTTAGCTTAGTTAAGGGTGCTGCTATCTGCGAGAAATCCTTAATGAATCTCTGGTAGTAACCAACAAGTCCAAGAAAACTCCTGATCTTAGTCACCATCTCTTATCTCTTTCAATTAATCACGGCTTCGATCTTATTTGGATCGATTGACAATCCTTTCTTTGAAACCACGTAACCAAGAAATTTAACCTCTTTCTTTCAAAAATGACAGTTGGTAAATGTTGCCTTTGGCTGATTCTGCCTCAACTCTTAAGTACCACTTTAAAATGAACTTCATGTTCTCTCTCATCCTTAGAGTAGATTAGAATGGCATCCATAAACACCAACACAAATCTATCTGAATACTCTCGGAAATTCGGTTCATCAAATCCACGAAGAAAGCAGATGTATTTGTCAATCCAAATGGCACACCAACCACTCCTATGAACCATTTCTAGTCTGAAATGCTGTCAAAGGAATACCATCCTCCACCACTCATAATTAATGGATACCTATCGCCAAATCCAACTGAAAAAACACTCTGGCTCCATTCAATTGATCGAACAAATCGTCTATTCTTGGCAAAGGATTCTTATTCTTAATTGTCCTTTGGTTCAACTTACGTTAGTTGATACACATCCTTAATGACCCATCTGACTTCTGTAACAACCCGTAATTTTTGATAATTAAAAACAGTTAATTTAATAAGGTTTTGTGATTTAATGTTGGGAGAGATAAAAATTTATGATTTAATAAAAATAATAATATATAACTGGACTAAAATGAAATAGTATTAATTTAAGGTAATTGATAACTGCTTTTAATGTAATTCCAATTAATTAAAAGGATTAAAGAGTTATAATTGATATAGATTTTACAATTATAGTAATGTATGCATTAATGAATATTTGGATTAAAAGAGCAGTTGATAATTTGAATATTGATTAATTAATGAAATAATGTGTAATGAACTGTAATTGAATAAAATTAGTGTTGAGTAATTATGACATTTGGTTGTAAATGATAAACTTATAAATGTGACTAAAAGTTAATGGTGGCAAATTATTATATGTTACCTATTTATTTAGTTTGTTAAATTCAATTTGAAATCAAATGCAATTAAATGTAATAAAATGTTATGTTAATATAAATTAATATGAAATTGGAGAATATTAATGTAATGAGCGATAAATCAATGTTAACTATATCCAATTGACAACAATTTGGTTAAATAAAAGATTGAATCCAAGTTTGATCAATTTAATGAAATAATTTTTTTATTAATTAGATTTATTGAAATTAAATGCAATGAAATATATATTAAAGAAATTTAGATGAAAACTGAAAAAATTAGTGTAATAAGATAAACAAATGATAATTACAGCCATGAGATGCCAATTGATTGAATAATAAGATGGAAAGGCGAACAAATGGATTTATTAGAATTTAGAGTAATTATCACTGTATTTATTTCGATTGGAATTGAACACTATAACTAGTAGAATAGTTGACATTGAATTGATATGTAGATTTATTTTAAGTTATTGTAAATGTCCAAATAATCAGAAATGACGAAATTTGTTAGTTATTAAATTTTGAAATTAAAAAAGTGATTTAATATTAATTTATTTAATTAGTGGAAAAATAGCCATTTTGTCCACTGTCTCGGATTTGGACGAGACCAGTTTCGTCGGATCTAAAACGGTGAATTATTATTGGGTTTCAAGTTTCGTAGCGATTGAAATTGTCGTTTGATCGTACAGACTCAAAACGCCTAGAAATCAATTTAATTGAAATCAAAATAAGCTGACTTTTAAGCTAACTTCTTCATTCGATGGAATTAGGACTTGAAACCTATTTCATTGAGTTTAAAAATATCGAAAACATCTATTTTGATGTATGGGATGACCTACTTTCATTTCGAAAGCGAAACGGGCTTTTGGGTCGCTATTTGTCGTCGTACCAATCCGATATCCATTTATATTTCTTATCGAGTTGTGTTGATATAAATAAATCTCTCCAAACCCTAGAAGCCTTTTATTCCTCACTACTATATGTACATTTCCTTCTCATCTCCTCTTTCCAATGG
This sequence comes from Allium cepa, assembly GCA_030765085.1. Classification (NCBI taxonomy): domain Eukaryota; kingdom Viridiplantae; phylum Streptophyta; class Magnoliopsida; order Asparagales; family Amaryllidaceae; genus Allium; species Allium cepa. Next base: position 1,017,603,951 of record CM060945.1, read on the forward strand.
CAGTAAGCAGATAAATTACAAACCCTAAATTTCAATCTTCGAATCGATTTCAAAATCAAACTCCTCCTAACCATATCAAATTATATACCCTTTCGAAGCTCTTTATGAGCGCAACCCAAATATGTGGTTAGTTTTTCAATTTGGATCATGATCTGACCAGAAATTAAAAATTTATCCACCGCCGTTCATGTTTGGGTTTGAGATTGGACGGTGGATCTTTGCCTTGGGAGCGATCGAGGAGCACTACATCGGAAAGGAGGTGGAGGGGAGTAAATCTATACGGCTACTTTAGGTCAAGGCTCATCAGATTGGCCGTGGTGGCTTTGTTACTGTGGGGCCGCATTTGTACTAAGGAAACCAGTGGCGATCGCGGTGGTTCAGGTAGGGGCGATCGGGCTTGAGGAGCACGATAATGGCAAGCAATCATGGCAAGCGATCGTGGTGGAAGCGCCCCTAGCGGCGGTGGTGAGTGCATGTATGGTGGCAGCTGATGGGTGCTAGGGCTTGTGTGAAGGATTCGAATGCGTTCGAATCAGTGAGGCAGCCGACGTGTATATTGGTATTTTATTATTTTATTTGTTTTAATTATAATTCGTATAATCTTCTAACTTCAATATCTTTTGCATACGAATTAGGATTTATGTGCGGTTTCTTACACTGCGATCATATCGAAATTTTGGAAATTTTAGGACTAGTCTGGAAGAATTCTGAGACTGTTAAATTTTAGGCTCTATTTTGGATTTTAAATTAATTTAAAACCAAAGGTGAGTGCTTTAACTCACTCACAATTACAAAATTATCCGATTTTAGTAAAGTAAATTATGATGTGATTTGAAATTTATTGACTGATGTTTGGTATGTTCCAATTATCATTCTAGTTATATTTGACTTCTATTGCATTTAATCATCGTTAAATTTAATATTGAATTTATTTGTCAATTTAATGTCTGTTAATGATAATCAGTTATTTATTGATTTATTGGTTGATTTGGATGATGATTCCGATGAATGTTTGATTGTTGATATTGGATGACTGGATGTTGTATTTTTATATGTTATAACACTGCAAGTTCCTTATGGGTTGAAATGATACATACCCGAATGATCTATAGATTAGGAAAAAAATCGTTATGGGTTGAAATGATAGACTTGAGCGATTTTATGGATTTTATTTAATTCGGGATTCCGGTTTGCATTGATATATAACCATAAAGTTTAAATTGCGGATTGGAATGATAAATATCTGTATCACTTGACCCTAGAGTAGAAAATTTTATACGGACACTGGATTGGTTAAATTAAGTGATTTTTGAATCTTTAAATTTTGAACTCAGTTCACTGGTATTTTGAAATAGAAATTAATTTATATAAACTGAATTATTTTCGAAAGTCCAAGCGTAAATGTTGAAATTGGAATTGATTTAATGAATTGTTCAAAGGATTTAAATTAGAACTTAAAAGTCGAAGTGTCAAATATAAATAAATTTGTCGGAAATTGGGTTATTGGAAATGTTTGGATATAACTTTGAAATCTATTTTAAATTAATTTAATCAATTTCAAACAATTTAAATTTATTTAATCTATTATATCCTATTTAATCTATTTTTACCTATTTTAAACTAATTAAATTTATTTAATCTATTTTAAATTTATTTAATAAAATTTAAATCTATTTAATCTATTTTAAATTTATTTAATCTATTTAAAAAACTACATAACATAATTTGAATCTATTTAATCTATAATTAATTTATTTAAAACATTTTAGACCTAATTAAATCTATTTAATCTATTTAAATCAATTTAAATCTAGTTAAATCAAATTTAAATCTATTTAAACTATTTTACTATTTAAACTATTTTAATTTATTCAAAATATTTTTAAGATATTAAACTATTTTGACTATCTAAACTATTTTCTAAAAATGCAAACTTTGTAAAGTTGAAGTATTTATATTTAAATCCATGATGATGATACAACTTAAGTTGGAATTTGGAATTGATACCTTATTGTGAAATGACATGTTTGAATACATATGATTTTGAAAGTGAAGACGATTTTGAAAGTTAATATGGTTTTGAAAGAGAATATGATTTCGAAAACGATATGGTTTGAAATCGAATATGATATTTTGATATTAAGTGTGAATTGACTTTTGAAATGTAAAAGAACCACCTGGTGTGAAATAATCATTTAGTTGTTAAAGAGATCGAGATCAAATATTTTCATAATCTCTGCCAATACCGAAAACCACTTTAACAACTGTGTATGTGGTGGAGATTCTAGAAATGATGTATGACCATGGCTCCCGTGAGTCAGCTTAGTGTGGCTAAAACAGGAGATATGCCAGGCCAAGTGAGGTCATTCCTCCTTTCGGGCACATTTCTTTGATGCTATACTCTGAATTTGCAATTGATTTGGGGCCACCCTTGATTTTGATTTGGTAATGTGTTTCGAGGTGAGCAGTAGTAGCTGCTATGCGTTACCACCAGTCCGGGAGTGCAATTGGTATATCTACCCTGACATTGCCTTGAGTGTCGTGTCACATGCGTTATCACACATTCTACGGGTTTGTTTTGTGTCGTACCTATGGAATGCTCCCTAATAGCCCACCTGCAGGTGGAGTTTACAGTATTTGTATAAACTACGGCATTATTTAAAATGCGTTAAGGGGGCTATGGGTAATGCCTTAATGCTATTTTAATACTTTACTTTACTATAAATATATTATAATAGCGTATTGTACTACATAGTAGATAGTTTAACAGATCCTTAGGAATTGGAAATTTTGAACATCCCTTAAGTTCTTGCGCTCACATTAGACACTGGATAGGAGATGTCAACCCTGTAAACATCTACGACGCCGTTACATTCATATTTATTTACTATTGATTTAACTTACATAAGTTCTTTTAGTTTTGACTCGAGTGCTTTATCTATTCAATTCACTCGGGTCAGTCTGAGCTTTTCAGTTTATCGAAGACTGCTTTCTGGAGGATGAAGACGAAGATTTTGTACTATTATTACTTATTATGTGTATTCCACTACATCATGTTATTCCGCTGCATTTATTTATTTATTTATTACTGTTTATGTAACTCTAATTTTGTATTGTAAAAGAATAATCAAATGTATTTATAAAACAGCTTCATGAGCTGTTATTTGATTATTATAATTTGTCATTCTGCTATGAGATTCTATATTCGTTTTATTTCTTTCTCCTTTTTCTTATTTACCCCATAACAATCTGCTCCTTTGAGAAGTTTGAGTCTGATGTATGTGGTTTATCATTTATTTAAACTGTTCAAAATGGCAGGTTATTATAGTTGGTATCAGAGCTTTGGTTTAGCGATAACCTTAACTTTGTGGGGTCTAACTCCCATAAAATAGGTAGCAATACCCTTGTATGAGTGTATGTATATGAAAGAGCGTATTTGTTAGTATTATAAAAGGGTTTTGTATTATGTTAATTTGTTCTGCTTAGTAAAAATAAATTTCGGTTGGTACATAGGACATTATGACATCGATAGGGATTTCTAAACACCGAATAAGATGGATCGACACAACATTGTTTTGAAATATAGGTAAATGAAATAATTTTGCATATTATATATTTTGTATATAAAATAATAAATTTTATAAATGATATAGTTGGTTGTTATATATTTGTTTGTAGGTAGTGAAATTTTATAAATATTGATCGAAAAAAAGATTTACAAATAAAATGAATATAAATTGGAATTTGAGAACTTAGGCCCTGAGATTTTTAAATTTTCTTTCGAAAGATTTTGGAATATAATATCAGTATTATTTGATAATATTTCAGATATAAATATTCCAATGTGATTTGAAAGAAATGTTTTAAAAAGAAATTTTTTAAAGGAAATAAGTCGTACTCCCCTCTTAATCGCTGGAAAATAATTTTGGTGATGAGTGCACGCATCATCGACGTTCATTTTCGAGTTTCAAAGTGGGAAGACTACTGTATTATTTTTACTACACATCTGCTTTGATGAATAAAACATAATTTTGAATTTCCAAATATGATTGATCTATAAAATGTGTGTGTGTGTGTGTGTGTGTGTGTATATATATATATATATAAAATTTTCTAAGTGACTAAAATGAACTCGGAGTTTAGTTCTTAGATTTTTCTGATAATTAGTAGTTTCAATTATTATAATGAATGGAATCTTAACTGTATTAATAATTGGAAATGTCAAAAATGAAAAGGAAATTGGATGTTAAAAAAATTAATGAAATAGATAAGAAACTGAAATTTTGTAAACAGTAAATGAAAAGGAAATGAAAATAAGCAATAGTAACTATTGAACATTTTGTTAACTAAATATATAAGAGAAACTTGGGTAATATTCAATTACATTCTAAAATACATACATGTACATATACATATACATATACATACATACATACATACATACATACATACATACATACATACATACATATATATGTAACTTACCAAATTATTAAAAGTTGAAATGTTAAAGAGAATATGTAATAGAATATTATACAAATAAAACTTGGAAAAAATGAAAGTGTTCAATAGAATTTCGTCTATAAATAAGAATTCTAATGTTATAAATTGTTATAAACTGAAGTTAATAGTTTGAAATGCTACTAATTAAATGTAATAAAAGTGAATAATGTAAGAAAAATGATTATAAACTTAGGTTAACCGTTTGAGCTATTTATAATCAGGTTTAATGGTAAGGTGAATACTTTAAGTAATTAATTATATACTTGAATTTATATTAAAGCTATTTGCAATTAAAATGAGCACTATATAAATTGAATGATTATAACATCAGAGAACATTGGAAATGATTTAGAAATGGATTTAATATTCAATAATACTTTATATGGAAGAACGATTGTGAAAAGAAAAATAATAATCTATTAATGGTAAATTAATTGTAAAGAAACTTACATAATAATGAGTAAGCTAATAATTGAAATGGAAATAATTATGTAAGCAATGAATGTTAAGTAATGAAAATAAAAATGGTATTGTATAAAAGAATGGAAAAATGAATTTTGTAAGTGATAAATGTAAAGGAATTGAACAAACATTGTATGAACAAATGAAAACGAACAGTGAATAATGCGAAAAGATAAAAAGAGTAATAAGAAGAAAACTTAAATATTATTGGAAATTATTGTTTGTTTGGCTTATGGATTTGTTGGGAAAGGATACTTCTATTTTGTATAGAGATGCATAAATAATCTATAAAGTTATCTATGACCGTTGAGTGTATGGTTTACTTTATAGTTTATTCATCATTTTATATGATTAAAAGTTTAAACTCGAACAAACCATTTGTTTTAGGTTGCTATGGAAGGATGGTTGTTTTCTTTAGTGAAATAATGTTTGTACTGTTTATTTGCAAGTGATTGTTGTTATGTTGTATTGATTTGTTCTATAATTAGTTTAAAACAACTTAAAATATTTCTCCTCTACATAATTATTAACTCTTTTGGATTATATAAGTGAAATATAGGTTTATGGAAGCAATCGCTACTATTTTTGGTTTAATAAGATAAGTGTTGTTTGCCCGATAAATAGGTATGTTCCCGGATTATGGTTTTATAGCAATATCATATTGTTTTTCCCGTGGTACGGGATATCTTATTTTGAAAAAAATATATATATTATTATTATTTATATTACCATTTCTCCTAGATCTCTACAAAGGAGACTTTACCGAAATTTTTATCGTAAATTTTAGACTTAGAAAATTTTGTGAAATGTTTTCAAACTTTTGTTAACCTGAATATAAAGGATTTAATTGTTATAAATTGGTATATTCTATTTAAATTATTTAATTACGTAAATTGATTGTTTATAAATGTGTTATTTTGAATAAATATGTTGAGTGCTCAATTTCTTCTTTTTCCTTCTTTTCCCTTTTTGGGGATGAAAAGTTTTGAGTGGGGGAAAGTGTAACGATCCGTTATTTTCGATAATTAAAAAAAGTTAATTTAATATGGTTTTGTGATTTAATGTTGGGAGAGAAAAAAATTTGTGATTTAATAATAAGAATATGTAACTGGAATAAAATGAAATAATGTTAATTTAAGGTAATTGATAACTACATTAAATACAATTCCAATTAATTAAAAGGATTAAAGAGTTATAATTGATATAGATTGTAAATAAATTGTAGTAATGTATGTATTAATGAATAATTGGATTAAAAAAGCAATTGATAATTTAAATGTTGATTAATTAATGAAATAATGTATAATAAATTGTAATTGAATAAAATTAGTGTTGTAGTAGTAATTATGACATTTGGTTGTGAATAATAAACTTATAAATGTGATTAAAAGTTAATGGTGACAAATTATTATATGTTACCTATTTATTTAGTCTCTTGAATTCAATTTGAAATCAAATGCTATTAAATGTAATAAAATGTTACGTTAATGTAAATTAAGATGAAATTGGAGAATCTTAATGTAATGAGTGATAAATCAACGTTAAATATATCCAATTGACAATGATTTGGTTAAATTAAAGATTGAATCCAAGTTTGATCAATTTAATGGAATAAATTTTTCTATTAATTGGATTTATTGAAACTAAATGTAATGAAATATCATGTTAAAGAAATTTAGATGATAACTGGAAAAAACTAGTGTAATAAGATAAAAAATGGTAATTCCGGCCATGAGATGCCAATTGATTGAATAATAAAATGGAAAGATGAATAAATGAATTATTGGAATTTAAAGTAATTATCACTGTATTTATTTCGATTGGAATTGAACATTATAATTATTAGAATAATTAACATTGAATTGATATGTAGATTTATTTTAAATTATTGTAAATGTCCAAATAATCAGAAATGGTGAAATTTGTTAGTTATTAAATTTTGAAATAAAAAAGTGATTTAATTGATTAATATTAAATTATTTAATTAGTGGGAAAATAGCCATTTTGGCCACTATCTTGGATTTCGACGATACCAGTTTCATCGGATCTGGAACGGTGAATTATTGTAGGGTTTCAAGTTTTGCAGCGATCGGACTTGTCGTTTGATCGTATGGACTCGAAATGCCTAGAAATCAATTTAATTGAAATCAATTTAAAATAAACTGATTTTTAAGCTAAGTTCTTCATACGATGGAACTAGGACTTGAAACTTGTTCCATTGAGTTTAAAAATATCGAAAACATCTATTTTGATATATGGGATGACCCACTTTTGTTTCGGAAGTTAAACGGGCTTTTGGGTCACTATTTGTCGTTCGTACCAATCTGATATGCATTTATATTTCTTATCGAGTTGTGTTGATATAAATAAATCTCTCCAAACCCTAGCAGCCTTTTATTCCTCATTACTGTACGTACATTTCCTTCTTCTCTCCTCTTTCCAATGGCAGTAAGCAGATAAATTACGAACCCTAAATTTCAATCTCCGAATCAATTTCAAAACCAAACTCCTCCAAACCATATCAAATTAGGTACTGTTTCGAAGCTCTCGATGAGTGCAACCCAAATCTATGATTCGTTTTTTGATTTGGCTCATAATTTGACTAGAAATTAAACATATCTATAGCCGTTCATGTTTGGGCTCGAGATTGGACGGTGGATCTTTATCCTGGGAGCGATCGGGGAGCACTGCATCGGAGAGGAGGTCGAGGGGAGTAAATCTATACGGCTACTTAGGGTCAAGTTCATCAGATTGGCCATGGTGGCTTTGTTACTGTGGCCATGATGGTTGTACTCAGGGGAACCGGTGGCAATCGTGGTGGTCTAGATAGCGGCGGTCGGGCTTGAGGAGCACGATGGTGACAAGCGATCTTGGTGGAAGCACCCTTGGTGGCGGCGGCGGCGAGCACACGTATGGTAGTGGCTGATGGGTGCTAGGGCTTGCGTGAATGATTCGAATGCTATTAGGGCCAAAAATGGTCACTAACACCTAAATCCAAGGGAAAGCACCAAATACCAGTCACAACTCACAGATAGAATATATGTAGAGAGTAATAATATAAGGAACTATCAAAATTAAAAAGAAAGCAGTAGAGAACAATAGATTTTACAGTGGTTCGGCTATCTCCGGCCTTCGTTCACTCCATAAATTTCCTTTTTACTGACGCTGAATCAATTATAATTAAAAACTGGTAAAGTGGCCTTAACCTTAGAAAATAGAAAGTCAGAAAGCCGGAAGAAGATCCCCTTTTCTTAAACCCCATGTGCCGTATTTATAGGCAAATCCAGGTAGTTGGGCCTCCTAAGTAATCCAGGCCCATCAAGGCCATAGCCGATCACAAATTCACCAACACGCTGACCCACTCCTTCGTGCCAACCCGCTTCATTGAGCGACACCTTCCGACCCACCTAGGCCGACCCATGCGCAAACTACCGAGCGACACCCCGAATCATGTGCCTTAGGACTCGATGCAATCGAGCCCCATTCCATATCGAGCCATTTCTTTTCATTCCTGCCGAGCCACAATGCCGAGCGACCTTGCCGAGCCACCTTGTCGAACGATACAGAAATGCCAAGCGACCTTGCCGAGCCACAATGGCCGAGCCATAATGCTAAGCGACCTTGCTGAGCCAAGATGCCAAAGCACAACGCCGAGTGGCCTTGCCGAACCACAATGCCGAGCGGCCTTGCTAAGCCACGATGCCGAGCCACCTTGCCGAGTGATACTGAAATGCCGAGCGACCATGCCGAACCACAATGCCGAGCGGTACTGAAATGCCGAGCGACTTTGCTGAGCCATGATGCCGAGAGATACTATAATGCCGAGCGACCTACATCATTCTGACCGAACCATATCATTATGGCCGAACGACCCTCTTATCTGAGTGTACTTCATCCAAGTGCCGACCCAAGGTGGTGCCAAACCACCTTTAACCGAGCCACTCCAGCATGGTCGACCCACCTTCCAAGCGTGCTGCGTCGTTTACCCATCGACCATGTTCAATCCTAACTTCATATTAATTCTCCATCCATTTAAACTGAATCCATCATTTTACAACCTCGATAATCGTGAAGTCGGTTAGACAGAATCCACCTATTTATGACCTTGATAAAAGGCGGGTTAACATTTGCCCCCCAAAACATACCTTGCTATTGGAACGTGTGTTTTGAATAACCTCAAATTCGGTATCCGAAGTCTATGTTCCGCCGATAACCATATTATTATATCCATGATTCAAGCCATTTGAACTCGTCAACCAAGTTTTTAATCCACTAATAATCAATAGCCAAATACATGACCTTACCGGGTCTAATCTTTGAATCCATAGACCTCGCCAGGTCGCGTTATCCTGTTCCAGCCTTGACTTTCCGGTCAAGGGCTTGTATGTTCTCCGGCCTCGGCTCCCCGGCCAAGGACTTGTGTATTCACCGGCCTTGGCTCTCCGGTTAGGAAATTTTTAATATTCTCCGGTCTTGGCTCTCCCGCTAAGGACTTTTTATATTTATCGGCCTCGGCTCTCCGACCAAGGACTTTTTATATTCTCCGGCCTCGGCTCTTCGGCCAAGGACTTTCTATATTCTTCGACCTCGGCTCTTCGGCCAAGGACTTTTTATATTCTCCGGCCTTGGCTCTACAGCCAAGGATTTTTTATATTCTTCGGCCTGGGCCCTCCGGCCAAAGACTTTTTATATTCTCCGGCCTTGGCTTCCGGCCAAGGACTTTTATATTCTCCGGGCTCGGTTCTTAGGCCAAGGACTTTTTTATATTCCCCGGCCTCAGCTCTCCGTCCAAGGACTTGTATAGTGTTTTCGATTCCATTCCAACTCTCTCCGACGAAGGGACTCGTAACTTGCGATTACTGCCCTGTCACTTCAGCCGTGATCGTAATCGCGAGACCTATATTATTTATTACCTTGATCCAAATCCGATCATTATAGAATTCAATTATCAAAGAAAAAGTTCATACAACAAACAAAATTAAATGACCAAGTTACCAAGGAAGAAACTAGAGTATGCAGAAAGACAGAAAGAAAACATGATTTCATAGACCCAAGCAGTACGGTCTTCCGTCATTTCAGAGCACGCCTAGGGACCATCCTCGATCCCGTACGTGTGTAAGTGGCCTAGCCGTATTACTTTGAGTTCTATTACTTATTCAAAACCATCAAACCATTTAGTTGATAACAAGCTGGCGACCACCAGATCTAGCACCACCTTCGCTCGAGGTAGGCGGTGGCCGCTCCCGTTCCATTACAACAGCTCGATTCCTTATGTACTATTGCACGTAACCATTCCTTACATGCTCCTCCATGATATCTTTTAAATTCCTACAATCATTTGTGTTGTGCCCATCAAACTCATGGAATAGGCAATGCTTTCCTGATGCCCACTTATATTCGGAAGGTTCCCTCCTTGCCTGCCTTCGATACTGAAGGTGCCCCCGAGTACCTAAGTAAATTCTTTCTAGAGTCTCAGTTAAATCCATGTAATAAGAAAATTTTGACTCCCTACGAGGCCTTTTTGACGTACTACCATTGCCATCCTTTTTCCTTTATCGTTATTTTTATCCGAGCTTTCGCTGGATGGCCCTCCATCCTCACCTACATTCACCTCCTTTAGTTTCATATCTGAACATGCATCTTCCTGCCAAAGGAATCTCTCAGCTTCGTGAAAGAATTCCCTGAGATCCATTGGTGGGTTCCGTATCAATGACACTTTAAAATTTGAATTCTCTCTGACTCCTGACACTGCTGCCATCAAAACCATTGATGGATCCGCCCGATCCACCGAAGCAACTGCAGCGTTGGACCGAGTTAAGAAAGCTCTAAGCGATTCCTATGTCCTTTGCTTTACCGATGTTAGCGTCATTACGTTCTTCGGTCTTTTGTATGAACCCGAAACTGCTTTAGAAACCTGTCCACCAATTATGTCCATGTCCTGATAGGCCTCTTCCAGCTGTCTGAACCACATAGCAGCTATATCCATCAAGCACAGTGGGAAACATCGGGCCATCACTTCCTCCGATGCCCCCAGCACTTCCATATGTCTCATGTATCTCATCAAGTGATCAGTAGGATCAGCCTTGCCATTGTACACTTCCAAAGTAGGTAGCTTGAACTCCGGTAGGTTCCGGGCCATTCTGATTTCGTAGGTAAATGGACTATTGTTTACTCCTTCCAGATCTCTGTTGGTTAAACCTCCACGCATAGTTCGTCTGATAATCTTAGCAAACCAGCGTTGTCCGTCAAGGGTCGCCCCCCGAGCTCTCCAGGGAATTCCGGTACGTACTTTTCATCACGTGCTCTTGTATTCCTACCAGCATTCGTTGTGTGGTATCACCTAGTGTTCCTCCAGGGATCGGTCCGTCATTGCCGGGGGTATGTCCCTAGCCTGGATCCATCCAGATTTGCAGTTGTGTGCTGATTAAGGGGTGCTCCCTGTTGAACTTCTTCGTTTGATTGCCTATTGGGTCCTTCTGTTCCAGCTCCGTGGATCTGAACTCTAGCAATACCAGCTGTCCCTGCCTGTCCAAACCATCCGAGGAGGTTCCGCATCATCTCCTCTTGCCTTTTCAGCATTGCTTCCATCTCATCTCTGGTGATGTAGATGGACACTTGACCTGCACCAGCTCCAGAAGAAGCCTCTTGACTTCCCTCTTGATTGCCTCTGTCTATCACTTGCTTCCTTGTTGGTGGTCTAGCTATTGCTTTCTAAAATCCGAGTTCCCAAGATTTCAATCCAAAATCCAAGCTCCAAAATCCCCGAGTGCTAGCTTTCTCGGTGAAAGCACCAAAATGTTAGGGCCAAAAATGGTCATTAACACCTAAATCCGAGCGAAAGCACCAAATACCAATCACAACTCACAAATAGAATATATGTAGAGAGTAATAATGTGTGGAACAGTCAAAATTAAAATATAAGCAGTAGAGAACAACAGATTTTATAGCGGTTCGGCTAACTTCGGCCTATGTCCACTATACAAATTTCCTTTTTATTGACGTCGAATCAATTAAAATTACAAACTGCTAAAGTAGCCTTAACCTTAGAAAATCGATATTCAGATAGCCGGAAGAAGATCCCCTTTTCTGAAACCTCATGTGCCATATTTATAGGCAAATCTAGGTAGTTGGGCCTCCTGAGTAATTGGGGCCCATCAAGGCCATAGCGGATCACAAATTCACCAACATGCCGGCCCACTCCTTTGTGCCGACCCACTTCATTGAGCAATGCCTGCTGACCCACCTAGGCCGACCCATGCGCAAACTACTGAGAGGCACCCCAAAGCGTGTGCCTTAGGACTCGAAGCAATCAAGCCCATTTCCATACCGAGCCAATTCCTTTCATTCCTGCCGAGCCATAATGCTGAGCGACCTTGCCGAGCCACGATGCCGAGCCACCTTGTTGAACGATACCGAAATGCCGAGCGACCTTGCCGACCCACAATGCCGAGCCATAATGCTAAGCGACCTTGCCGAGCCACGATGCCGAGCACAATGCTGATCGGCCTTGACGAGCCACGATGTCAAGCCATAATGCCAAGTAGCCTTGCCGAGCCACGATGCCGAGCCACCTTGCCGAGTGAAAATGAAATGCCGAGCGATCTTGCCGAGCCATGATGCCGCGCCACAATGCCCAGCGATACTGAAATGCTGAGCGACCTTGCCGAGCCACGATGCCGAGCGATACTGAAATGCCGAGCGACCTACACCATTCTGACTGAACGGCCCTCTTATCCGAGTGTACTTCATCCAAATGCCGACCAATGTGGTGTCGAACCACCTTTAACCGAGCCACTCTAACATGGCTGACCCACCTTCTAAGCGTGCTGCTTCGTTTACCCATTGACCATGTTCAATTCTGACTTCATATTAATTCTCCACCCATTTAAACCGAATCCATCATTTTCCAGCCTCGATAATTGTGAAGTCGGTTAGGTTGAATCCGCCTGTTTATGGCCTTGATAAAAGGCGGGCTAACAAATGCGTTCGAATTAGTGAGGTAGCTGACGTGTATATTGGTATTTTATTATTTTATCTGTTATAGTTATAATTCTTATAATCTTCTAACTTCGATATCTTTTCCATACGAACTCGGATATACGTGCGGTTTCTTGCACTGCGATCGTATCAAAATTCCAGACATTTTGGAATTAGTTTGGATGAATTCTGAGACCACTGAATTTTAGGACCTATTTTGGATTTTAAATTTATTTAAAACCAAAGGTGAGTGTATTAACCCGCTTATAATTATTAAATTATTTTATGTTAGTATATTAAATTTATGATATGATTTGAAATTTATTGATTGATGTTTGGTATGTTCAAATTATCATTCTAGTTAAATTCAACTTTTATTGCATTTAATCATCATTTAATTTAATATTGAATTTAATTGTCAATTTAATGCCTGTTAATGATAATCAGTTATTTATTGATGTTATTGGTTGATTTGGATGATGATTGTGATGTATGTTTGATTGTTGATATTGGAAGATTGGATGTTGTATTTTTATATGTTATAACGCTGCAAGTTCCTTATGGGTTGAAATGATACATACTCGAACGATCTACAGATTAGGGAAAAATCGTTATGGGTTGAAATGATAGACTCAACCAATTTTATGGATTTTATTTAATTTGGGAGTGGGGTTTGCAATGATATACAACCGTAAAATTTTAAATTGCAGATTGAAATGATAAATAGCCACTTGACCCTAGAGTAGAAAATTTTATACGGACACAGGATTGGTTAAATTTAAATGATTTTTGAATCTTTAAATTTTGAATTCAGTTAATTGGTATTTTGAAATAGAAATTGATTTATATAAACTGGATTATTTTCGAAAGTCCAAGCGTAAATGGTGAAATTGGAATTGATTTAATGAATCGTTCAAAGGATTTAAATTGGAACTTCAAATTTGAAGTGTCAAATATAAATGAATTTATCGAAAATTGAGTTATTGGAAATGTTTGAATATAACACTGAAATCTATTTTAAATTAATTTAAACTATTTTAATCACTTTAAAACTATTTTAATTTATTTAATCTATTATAACCTATTTAATCCAATTTAATCGATTTTTACATATTTTAAACTAATTAAATTTATTTAATAAAATTTAAATCTATTTATCTATTTTAAATTTATTTAATCTATTTAAAAATCTACTTAACATAATTTAAATCTATTTAATCTATTTTAAAACATTTAAACCTAATTATATCTATTTAATCAATATTTAATCTATTCAAATCAATTTAAATCTAGTTAAATCAAATTTAAATCCATTTAAACTATTTTAATTTATTTAAACTATTTTTAAACTATTAAACTATTTTAATTTATTTAAACTATTTTTAAACTATTAAACTATTTATGACTATCTAAACTATTTTCTAAAATTGCAAACTGTGTAAAGTTGAAGTATTTATATTTAAAGCCTTGATTATGATACAATTTAAGCTGGAATTTGGAATTAATACCTTTTTGTGAAATGACATATTTGAGTAAATATGACTTAAAAGTGAAGACGATTTTGAAAGTGAATATGGTTTTGAAAGTGAATATGATTTCGAAAGTGATATGGTTTGAAACCGAATATGATATTTTGATATTAAGTGTGAATTGAGTTTTGAAACATAAAAGAACCACTAGGTGTGAAATAAGCATTTGGTTGTTAAAGAGATTGGGATTAGATATTGTCATACTCTCTGCCAATATCGAAAATTACTTTAACAACTATGTACCTGGTGGAGATTCCAAAAATGAAGTAGGATAGTTTGGCGAACAATTCTATATGAGGTATTTACGTGACCCTAACTCCCCTGAGTCAATTAGATGTGGCTAAAATAGGAACTATACCGGGCCAAGTGAGGTCATTCTCCTATGGGGCACATTTCTTCGATACTATATTCTGACTTTGTGATTGATTTGGAGGCCACCCTTGATTTTGACTTGGGACTGTATTCCGAGGTGGGCGGTAGTAGCACCAGTCCTAGAGTGCAATTGGTATATCTACCCTGGCATTGCCTCAAGCGCCATGTCACATGCCCTATCACGCCTTCTACAAGTTTTTTTTTGTCGTACCTGTGGAGTGCTCCCTGATAGCCCACCTGTAGGTGGAGTTTACAGTATCTATATAGACTACGACATTATATAAAATGTGTTAATAGGGATATGAGTAACGCCTTAACGCTATTTTAATACTTTACTTTACTGTAGACATATTATAATAGCGTACTGTACTACATATTAGATAGTTAAGATCCTTAGGAGATGGAAATCCTATACATCTCTTAAGTTATTGCACCCACGTTAGACATTGGATAGGAGATGTCAAACCCGTAAACATCTTCGATGCTGTTACATTCATATTTATTTACTGTTGATTTAACTTACATAATATCTTTTAGTTTTTACTCGAGTGTTTTGTCTTTTCAATTCGCTCGGGTTAGTCTGAGCTTTTCAGTTTATCGAAGACTGCTTTTTAAAGGATGAAGACGAAGATTTTGTACTATTATTACTTATTATATGTAATCCACTGCATCATGTTGTTCCCTGCATTTATTTATTTTTTCCTGTTTACGTAACTCTAATTTTGTATTGCAAAAGAATAATCAATGTATTTATAAAACAGCTTCATGAACTGTTATTTGATTATTATATTTTGTCATTTTGCTGGAAGATTTTGTATTGGTTTTAATTCTTTCTCCTTTTTCTCATTTACCCCATAACAATCTGTCTCTTTGAGTGGTTTGAGTCTGACATGTGTGGTTTATCATCGACTTTAATCGTTAAAAATGGAAATCGTTACAGCTTCTTTACAAACATCGCGGTCGCTCCCCACAGAGAACTGCGTTGTCTAAGGAAATTCCTTCATTTAAGATCCACTAGCCGCACCTTCAATTCCTTCATCTCAGTCAGTGTCATCTTGCTAGGTGGCTACTAATAGGTTCGGCTTTGGTCACAAGATCTATTCTAAACTCAACAGCTCGTTTCGGTGGTAGTCCAATGACTAGCTCAAAGACACCTACAAACTCTCTTGCTACCCAAACCTGACTTAACTCATTTACTAACTCTAGAGCATTAAGTAAAGCACTAACACTCCAGTTGGTATTCTCTACTGAGAATATCACTAGGTTACGACTATCAGGGTGTCTTAGTGATATTTCCTATCTTGGCAAAATATTATACCATCATATCTTCCCAACTAATCCATACCTAAAATGATCCCAAAATGTACGAAATCAATAACATACAAGCTATGCAAACTTATGACCTAACAAACCAAGTTATATCTGGTCACATCCCAGCCCTAGAGTTGCACGCTCCTATTGGATTCGCGACCCTTAAGGAAGTAACAAGGTAGGTGGTTCTAAGCATAATCTATCAACCAAACACTGAGATATAAATGAATGTGATGCATCGTTATCAAAATGTATCCCATCTGGTATATTTTGAATCAAAAATGTACCTTCCATTGTAATCTTTCCTTTATCACCTATACTAGGCCTAGCTGGTCCAATAGCAAAAACTTTTCCTTTGTCCTCCCTAACTGCATTGGACACTGATTCTTGTAATACCCAACTTGATCATAGTTGAAGCACTTTACATTCTTCTTGGTTGCAGCTTTCTTCCCATTTCCTGATGGGCACTCATTAGGAAAGTGACCCTTCTTTTCACTAGCAAACTACCCCAGCCTTTCTTAGAGGTATCTCCCTTCTTGGCTCCTTTCTTCTTAAAGAACTTTCTCTTCTTCCCCTGAGTGCCCTGAGCTTCCACTGGCTTCTCTCTATCACAATTAGCAACCATTTCCTCATAGCAAATTATCATCTCCACATCCACATGACAAGGATCACAGACATGTGTCATGGTCACTCTAGCAAGCTCGGGCCTCAATCCTCGAATAAACCTCTCTTTCTTCCAATGTCAGTGTCTATAATATTATGTCCATACCATGATAGCTCCTCAAACTTAGTGGCATACTCAACAACCGACATCTATCCCTACTCCAGATCCACAAACTTCCTTATTAGTTTTGCCTTAGCAAACATGAATACAAACATCTGCTTAAATCTCATTTTAAAATTAGCCCAAATCAACCTGCTCTTCTGAAACTCCAGTAGTGACACTATTCCACCAATGTAATGCTGACCCCTTGCAACTATCTAGAGGCCAACCTTCTCTTTTTCCCATCATTCGGACCTTAATTAGTAAATATATGCTCACAATGCAACAACCAATTATGTACCTCTATGGCACTCTCTGTTCCTAAAAATGGCTTCCCATCCAAACTTGTGTAATCTCTACTCAGTAAAGCATAATTATTCTCAACTGGAGCCATAAGATTAGCTCCTCCTATATTTCCAGCAACACCAGCAGCAGCTCCTATTTGCAACAAACCAACAAAGAATTAATACATCACCCCATATCTACTGGCGATTTCCAGCACCAACATTAGCATCATCATTTTGATTACTAGCATTAGCCAGTCGACCCGGGTTTCTCCTGGTAGTGGATCGAGCATTTCCATTAGTTATGGTGCTTCCTCCACCAAGATGTCCTCTTCCATTTCCTGCTTCCATATCTTGTAACATCCTGATATTTTCAACCATTCGCATTCGCACATGCTGGACTTGAATTGCTCAAATACCATATTATTAATTTATATTTGGCAAAACTCAACATATAAAGCAAATAAAATAAATCATAGAATCACAGACACCGAGTAATATAACAATAAGCTGCGGAAACAAAAGAATAGTTGTTCATGAAGCTACTATTTATATAACAGAGCTAAATAAGATACAATAGAAGTCTCAAAACAATAGTTAAGTACAAGATCAAAATACGTCACTGGAACCAACTGAACAACAACAAGCTGAAAAGATGTAGATGGATCTCCAAACGAAGCTCCAACTCCAAAGATGAGACTCAAAAGCTTTATCACTCAGTCTGACCCGAGCGAAAAGCAAAACACAAGACACTCGGGTCATGATTAACATTCTTATATCAATAAATCCAACTTAAGTGAAATAACAACTGAAATACAAGTAACTCAAAGGATGTTGGGATAACCGTCCTTTAAGGATCCGTTAAACTATCTACTATGTAGTAATATACACTATTATAATAATGTCTATAGTAAAGTAAACTATTAAAATAGCGTTAAGGCTTTATATTTTCCACCTTAACACATTTTATATATTCCCATAGTCTATACAGTACGGTAATTCTCCCCTACACCGGGCGTCATCAGAGAGTACTCCATAGGTATGGTACAAAATAAACTCGTAGTGGTCTCGATAGGGTAGGTGACATGGCACAACAAGGCAATGCCAGGGTAGATATACCAATTACGCATCCGGGCTGGTGGTAACGCATAGCAGCCACTACCACCCACCTCGGAGCACACTCCCAAATAAAAAAAATCTAGTGTGGCCACCAAATCAATCACAAAGTCAGAATATAATATCGAAGGAATATGCCCGATCGGAGGAATGACCTCACTTGGCTCGATAATCGCTCCAGTTTTAGTCATCTTATGCCAACTCACGGGAGTCGGATCCACATACATACCTCAAATAGGATCATCGCCAACATCCTACTTCATTCTGGAATCTCCACCACGTACACGGTTGTTAAAGTGGTTTTCGGTATTAGCAGAAAATATGACAATATTCGATCCCGGTCTCTTTAACAACCAATCGTTATTATAACACCGCGGTCATTTCAAAATAGTTTATACTTCAAAACTAAAATATCGTTGCCATTTCAAAACCATATCAATACGATATCATTTCCATTTCAAAACCAAATACGATATTATTTCCATTTCAAATATATCCATCCCAAAATCATAGCACTTTCAAAGTTATAACACTTTCGAAACCAAACACTTGAAATTATAACATTTTCAAAAACATAATACATTGAAATTCATAACTTCGAAAACATAACTTTTGCCACTTAAATAGTTTGGATATTAAAATAGTACATAAAATAAAATAGTTTATAAAGTAAAATAGTTTATATAAAGCGTTACAAGTTAAAATAGTTTATATTAAAATAATTAGCATATTCAAATAGTTTATATTAAAAATAGTATATATTAAAATAATTTATAAAGTAAAATATAAAATTGTTTTAATATAATTTAAAAATACTTTATATAATAAAATAGCTTCCTCAAATTTCAAAAATCGTTTCCAAATCAAGTCGAATTCCAAAAATTCAAATTTAATCCAGTCTCAATCATCAATTTCAATTTATTCCAGTTTCTCAATAAACCATTTCAAGTTATATCAATTTCAAATACAAATTTTAATCATAAAATAAACCATTTCAATTTTAATATTTTCAAAGCTTTAAATATTCAAACATTTCAAAACTAGATTTGATAATTCCATATATATATATATATATATATATATATATATATCAAAGCCACTTTATTATTACTTATTTTAAAATATTTACTTAATCATTCAAATAACATTTAAATAAAACTTCAAATTTCAAATTTAAATAAAACTAAATATACCATTTCAATTTATGTAAATTTGAAATATTTATTTTAATCACTTTTAATCAAAAAAATCAAGTTATAAAATCATATCTTTAAAATCCCAAATTTAATAAATTGCAAATCAAACTTATTTGAGTATAATTCTTAAATAAATTCAATTTCAAAACCTTGGAATTCATTTCAATATATATATATATATACATACATTGACCAACGGTGTCTGTATATAATTTTCTATCTTATGGTCAAGTGATATGGATATTTATCATTTCAATCCGCAATTTAAATATATACGGGTACATATATTTCAACCCGCAATCCCAAATTCAATTCAATGAAAATCGCTTGGGTTTATCATTTCAACCCATAACGATTTTCTCCTATTCTACAGACCGTTCGGGTATGTATCAGTTAAACCCATAGTGAATTCTATACTAACAGGGAACTTGCAAAGTGATAACAGATATGATAATAATATAATAGGCATATATCATCAATATAAATAACAAATAATGGTGTCAGATGTCACAGGTGAACTGATACAAATAATAGCATATATATAGCAATGTAAATAACTAACAGCAACATATTTCAATTGTCCTTTCAATTGAAATCAAATTTAATAAATATAAGAACGTTAATCGTGAGTGATTCCTCACCTTTCGAGGCTAGAGTGTTTGACAAAGAACAAGCTACGAATTCCAAAGCAAAGCTAGATGGACATGATTCGACGATCAAAGCTGATAATAGGAATAGACGAGTCAAATCAGAACTGGATCGATGATGATAAACTGTATAAGTGAATTCATATGTACCACCATATATATAACTACTTATATATATACAAATCATATTCTAAATTTAAACATATATTAAATTAAATATATATATGTGTGTGGTTTTCAAAGATCATAGTTTTAAATTAAGACCCATATATAAAATCAAACATATAAACAATATATATTTTGAAATTCATATATATATATATATATATATATATGCTTATTAAAAATACAAAATACTTACATAAATAGTGTATGTTCATTACCACATATCAAATACCACTTATATAAACTTATGTATATACAGTAGCATTGATACAACATAAAAAACAACTTATATAGCTTAAGACAAACCTGTTATAAACTTATATAATCGACAAAATTTTAAATTATTGGTTTGACTGTAAACAAACTATAAATACTTAAACAATATACAAACCGACATCTAAACACTGATATATAAATAAGAAGTAGAAGCTACAACAACATAACTATGCATATAGTACTATATTGTAAACTCATTTTATAAATAAATAAATATATATATATATATATATATATATAAACATACCTTTATTAATATAACAGACATATATATGTGTGTGTGTGTGTGCGCGCGCTAAAATATCAATGATCCCAAAATATACACATATCACTGCATATGAGTATATTATTGTAAATATATGCAGTACTTCCTTACTTTCTTATGTAATATGTACAGACCACATATACTGTAACCAATATGCAATGTATGCTACCAAAGCAATACATAAAAACAACAAATTTTATAAACACACACACACACACACACACACACACTCTCACTATCACAATATAATATATAATACCTACAATTTAAAACTAATATTATTATAACATATATACCAATATACTTTATAAATCAACATTTAATTTAAACCTATATCTTTATAAACTACATCATAATTCAAATATAAACTATATATATACACTAGAAAACCTCATTCGCATGCTTATCCATATGAACTAATATATAAACAGACACAGTAAGCCAAGAATCAAATATAATATATATACTATAACATAGATTTGAATAGTCACATTAACATATGCATATACCGTTCTAATAAAATATACAGCAAGCATGCATACCATTTATAAACTGTATGAACTTTATAACTTTAAAATTTTATAAACATTATATACTTATATAAACTGGTATATAATTCAAGAATCATATATATAAACTTAACTGTAAATGAGAAAAGTATAAAAACAAATCATAACTGTAAAACATATTTTTTTAATAAAATTAACCTTTTATAAAGAAGAAGAAGAAGGAGAGCTGCTAGGTATGCGAAACTATGGAGATACCGCATGAGGTGATGGGGAACAAGTAGGAGCGACATGGGTTAGAGATGTGGCGCCTCGGCCATGAAGTCGGAGGTAAAGAGCGGCTCGTTGGATAGGAGGGAGAAATGGTGAAGTGATGGCAAGCTCGGTTGGACTTGCATGTAAATATGGTGGACACGCTGTGGTCGGGAACACTCTAGGTGAGGTGAAAGGTCGGCTAGAGTAGAGGGATGGTTCGTGTGACGACCCAAAAATTTAAACATTTGAAATCGAAATATTTAATTGATTTTAAATATTTGGAGATTAGTTTAACTTGAATTTCAAAATTAAATATGAATTTGGCAATTTAATTATTAAATTTAATTTATTGAAGTTGAATAAAAATTTGAATCTTCAGTTTTAAGCTGATTAAAAATATTTCAAAGGCTTAGAAAATTTATGTTGATAATACCGAAGATAATGGAAGCTTCAGAATTGAATTTGGAAATGATTTATTCGGTTTTGAATTTTTATCATTTACATTGATATTTAAAAAATAGCCTTCCGAGGCACAGTCTCGGAATTCGACGAAACCAGTTCCATTGGTCCCGTAATATTGTATTGTTATTGGATTTCAATTTACGTAGCAATCGGAGTTATCGTTTAACCCTGGCAGCTCAAAACGCATAGAAACTATTTTAATCGATTCAATTTAAAATTGATCGTTTACTTCCGTAATTTGCGCATATGATCGAATTAGAGTCCAAAACATGTTCCATTGTGTTCGGAATGCGGATAAAACCTTATAATCGCTTGACAGCATACCTCAATAGGGGTTTGGAATTTTGAGATATGTTAAACGAGATATTTTGGAATTAAATAATATTATCAATTCCTAAGTCAAACCCTATTACATCCCATCAGCCAACCTAGCCGACCATGCATCTTCTTTCCTTCAGCATTCTCAAATCAACAGAAAAAAATGGCCTACAATTCAATATGAATCCCTCTTCCCTTCAGTCCTCAATCAAATTTCGTTTGATTCAAATTATGGCCGAAAAAGAAATCGATATGGAGTTTTCGATTTTCCCTCGTTCTATTAGCTAGGGCTCGATGCCGAGCATCGCGAATAGCTCGTGGAAATCATGGCAGCTGGGGAGCTTGCGAGGGAGGGGTTGCACGAAGGCTTAGTGGTGGCGTTAGGCGAAGCTCGGCGAAGTCGCGATTGAAGATTTTGGGGAGGGAAAACTATGCGGTTGTAGGGGAGGAGTTTCACGCGAGCCCTCATGATGGAGCGCGGTCTGTTAGTCCGTGAGATGATGGTTTTGATGACAACAACCTTAGAATAGATTATAAAATATAAATACTAACATTATAAGTTTAGATATATATGTATATCCAGGATTTAACCATGCATGTACTAAGAATGAAGACTGTACAGTATAGAGATTCAAGATATCAAGATAAAATATCAAGATAGAAGACTCATGAGTATCGAGACTATCAAGAGTTCAATATTTCAAGGATAAGTATTTTTTTATTATTATTAGGAATTTTTGTTAAAACTCGTAGAAAAGCACTGGCAACTTAAAATCCAATTTATTCGTGGAATGGAATCCACTTCGAGCCCGTTAAAGGGATGGAACCCTAAGTAGGATGGAACCTACAAAAAATCTAGTGGAACATTGTTTTGTATCCGCTAACTTTTATTCAAAATGATTTTTCAAAATTATATCCTGTTTTCAAAATGTTTTCAAAACTTTCCTTTTAAAAGATTCAAAACCCTCGATCCTGATTTTAAATAATTTTAGCCTCAAAACATCTTTATTTTCAAAGTCAAATTACTCCTGATTTTAAACTATCTTTTTAAATAATATATTTAACTTTTAAATATTTATACTTAGATTTAAATATAAAACTATAGTTAAAATATATATTATTCTTTATATTTACTTATGAATTTTAACTATAGTCAAGTATATTTATAAAGTTTAAAATAGTTTTTATATAAGATAAAGGTTATTTTCAAAGAAAATCATAAACACCAAAAAATCCTTTGGGATGTCGACATGCCTAGCATGACCATGTCGACATGGTGACAGTTTGATTCAAAAATTCAAATTTCAAAAGAAGTGTCTATTCGCCATAACTCTTCATGAATGGTCATGGCTGTTGTTCTTCTATAAATATGGGTCAGTTTCAACGAATTTTTAATCATTTTTTCTGGTTTTCACTCCCCTTCTTCTTTCTCATTTCTTAATACATATTCTTATCATTACTTTGCCGAAATCAACAATGAATCATACTCGATTACTTCTAGTTTGATTCTCTGTCACTATCTCTACAAGGTTCTCAGTGCTATTCGGAGTTATAGACTTCTTTGTAATCTATTAAGCGAGAAAATGTGTGATTGTAGCCTTGGAAATCAATCAAAAGGGAAATGGTGTGATTGTAGCCTTGGTAAATCAATTGGGTAAACTTGTGGCTCGGAAATCAAGTATCTCTACCTAAAGGATCGAAATTCTGGAGGGTGTACCTCGTAGCCTTGAAACCGAGGGTGTAATTGTACGATTGCTATTGAAAGGAAATCCATACTTGTGTTGCGGGACTGGATGTAGGGTAACTCCGAACCAGTATAAAATCCGGTGTGTTCTTTTCTTTACTGCTTTTATTTTATTTCTGCATCTGTGATTGTTTCTGTCATCATATCTGTGTCTGTATATTGCATACTTTTGTGTCTAAATTAACATAAATTAAAAAGATTTAGTAATTCTTTATTAACACCATTCACCCCCCCTCTAGTGTTAATCTTAGCTTTAAGATCTGTAATCCGCATTTCTCACAATTGGTATCAGGGCAAGGTTTTCAAAGTTTCATATCTGATTTTTGAAAAGTTTTCAAAATGGCTACCAACACTGGTATTGTTATTAACACTAGTATCCCTGTCACTAGCTCATTTGTAGAGGGTCAGTCTATTGTCAGACTACCACTTTTTAATGGCAGTAACTATGCATATTGGGCATGTAGGATGAAAATATATTTACAATCTATAGGATTAGACACTTGGAATATCACATAAACTAAATATTCTGAACCCAGAATTGATTTTGCACAGTGGACTGCTGAGCAAAAGATTGTTGCACAAAATAATTCTAAGACAATGAACATTCTGTTTTGTTCACTAGATAGAAATGAATTCACTAGAGTGTCAGTTTGTAAGTCAGCGTATGAAATCTGGAAAACTTTGCAAGTTACTCACGAAGGAACAAGCAAAGTTAAACAAACCCAAATTTCCATGCTCACAAATCAGTTTCAATTATTTAAAATGAGTGCTAATGAGTCTATTTCCGATATGTATAGTAGATTTCAAGATATTGTGCATTCTTTAATATCTTTGGGAAAGGAATTTTCTGAAGAAGATCAAGTCAGAAATTTTTTAAATTTTCTAACTTCAGAATGGAATCAAAAGACACTTGCGATCGAAGAGGCAAATAACATCAGTATTTTGAAGATGGAAGAATTAATTGAAATCTAATGTCGTATGAAGTTCAAATGATTGGGAGAAGAGAAATTAAAGCATCTGAAAAGAAATCAATGGCATTCAATGCATTGACCGATGGATCAGACTCAAACAGCGATAATGATGAAGAGATAGCCTTTATGACCATAAATTTTAGGAGATTCCTGAAATACAGAAAGATGAATAATCTCAAGAGAAACAACTATAAGAATTCTGAAAATCAGAATATAGTGCCAAATCATGACAAGTGTTATAACTGTGATAAACCAGGCCACTTCAAAAGAGACTGTCCGTATCCAGAATGGCAGAATCCTCCTATGAACAATGAACCAGCAAAGAAACGGAAGCGTGCATTTACTGCTACTCTAGATGAATCAGACTCGTCCTCAAGTGATGATGATCAGAAGGCGGATAATTCGAATTTGTGTTACACAGCTGTTCACGACTCTGACGAATTCAGAGAAACGGACTCAGAAAAAGGTACACGTTTACAATACAATTGGTTGAAATTGATTGCTTAGAATTAGTTGCTTGATTGTTTGATTGATTGACTTTTGAATTGGTGTGTTGTTTGAATTTTAAAATTTATTTTCTATTTTTTATTATTTTTATTATTATTATTATTATTATTTTTATTATTTTTAATACTTTCTAAAATATATTATAAGTATAATAATATTTCAAAAATATAATAGACATTAGTAATACTATATACATTAGAAATCTTAGGAAAGATCAATTCATAAAAATTCAAAAGCATATGTCGACATGGTCCCTACCATGATGTCGACATGGCTACCTGAATTTGAATCTCAAAATTTTAATTCAAATGTTTGAATTTCCCTGTACCTTTTCACTTCATTCAATTCTCTGAAAAGATACCTTTTGACCAGAGAATATGTCCTTTGAGAATCTATTTATTCACTATCTTTTATCATATCTTTTCACTTTCATTTTCAAATTTAAACTCTCTCTTCATAACTTCAAGCTTTCTACTCTCTACTTTAATGGCTTCTTCAAGCAACCCCTCAACCAGAGAATTTCCAAAAAAAATCAAAAAGCAATTATTCAATGATCCGGAGGCAATTAAAGCATACATCAATTATGCTAATTATGCCAAAGTCCATCCCGGAAAATTTGCTATTTTTCAAGATTTCTTCTTATGAAATCGATTCTCTTTTTGCAAACAATGGTGTTCTTAGTCTTATTGATGCTTTTCAAAATTATTTTGTTTGCTATCCTAATCTTGTCAAAGTTTTCTATGCAAATTTAAATCGTGGATTTTATGATGGTAATGAGAATGAAATTTGGAGTAGTGTCAAAGGCACTAGAATTGTTTTGAATTATGAACTTTTGGGTATTATTCTCAATTGTAAGAGTTCGGGAATGGATTTTTCTAACTTTAAAATCGATGAACATGATCGTGAGACATTTCATCACATTTTCGAAAGAGACGATGATTTTGATTTTAAAAATAGAAATTTTCGACCAAAAGAAAGAATTGTTAATCTTCTTTTGCAACATACTTTGACCCCAAGATCGGGAAATTTTAACAATCCTACTTCAAAAGTTTGCAAAGCTCTTTTTGCTATTCTCGGAAACTATGACATAAATTGGGCGTAAGTTATTTTGGATGAACTTCGTCCTAAAAGTCTTGAAATGGGTGAGCATACTTTATACCATGGAATTTATCTCACTCGGATTTTTAACTATTTTGGAGTGGATTTCAAAGGCGAAGAATTTGTTTCTAGAAAAGTTTTCAACCATTCCAACATTTCGCTTTTGAAAATTCCATTTGTTTTTCAACCTTATGAGACACTTACCGAAAAGGAAGAGCGTTTGGCTCATAAGGAAATTAAAGAAGAGGAAGTTGAAGAAGAAGAAGGGGATGAAATGGAAATTGAAGAAGAAGAAGAAGGTGAAACGTCTTTGGAAAGCATTGAATATCCTTCCAATCCATCCAACAAAACCCTTCTCAAAAACCAAAAGATAATTGTGGAGAATCAACGGATTCTAAAATGATCCGTTAGTAAAAGGTTGGATAACATTTCTTCGAAGATGAACAAGTTCTTTTCCAAAGTCAGCAAGAAATTTGGACTATCTTCACCATCTTCATCCTCTAACTAGTGTTATTTTTTCGTATCTTGTTGTATTTGTTTTAGTTTGCTTTATTTCGAATTTTCATGTAGTTTGTTGTATGCTTAATCGTTGTATTATCGTAGTATGCAATGAAATGAAATTTCCTTTCTATTATCTACCTTATCTTATCTCTAGAATAAATGTTAGTATATTATATAAATTTATATATATACACAATTATTCACAAAATCAAATTAGTCATAACATTTCACTAACCCATGTCGACATCCCCTATGTGACCATGTCGACATGTACTGGTCAGAAATGGCAATTGATTTTGAATTTGAAATTTGAATAACTACCACATGTTTATTCAATTCAAATGAATTTCTACATCTATATATACATGTTTCTTCCAGAATACTTCACTAAAATTTATTTCTTATCATCTATATCCTCCATTTCTTTCACAAATTCAACTATGGCTAATCCTATTCACAATTTATCCGAAAATCTTGAAGAAACTCTTAATTCGTTCATGAATATTCTCTGATTTATTCAATGAAACCAGCGTCATTTAGAATTAAGTCAAATGCAGATGATAAAGGAACAAGAAAGGCACTTCGATGCGTTATGATGGATGATCTCCTCTCCGCACAAGGATAATAATGAAACACATCCTCCTGTCTCTCTCACGAATGACAATGATAATTGGGATGCTATTAAGGCTGACCCAATCTTTAGAGAAGAAGGATGGGTAGAAGTTCCACGTAACGTTTGATTTTTTTTACTTTGTTTGATTTGTTTAAATTGATTTGGTTTGAATTGATATTTTGTGTAGATTGATTTCTTATTGATTTGAAGATTGGTGCATAAAACATATATATATATATATATATATATACATACATTGAAATGTATATAATCTTTAAATTAGTTATCATGCTTAGAAGTACAGTTATTTCCTAATCTATATATTCTGTTATATAGTTTATCAATGCAGGTACTGAAGTCCAAGAATAAGGGGGAGTAAGTTTTTGTTGATGACAAAGGGGGAGAAATATAAAATAGGGTAGTTAGGTATAGATTAAGAGGGAGTTATTAGTTTTAGGGGGAGTTATTAGAATAGAAATAATATTTTATAAACAAAGGTTGTCATCATCAAAAAGGGGGAGATTGTTAGTCCGTGAGATGATGGTTTTGATGACAACAACCTTAGAATAGATTATAAAATATAAATACTAACATTATAAGTTTAGATATATATGTATGTGCAGGATTTAACCATGCAGGTACTAAGAATGAAGACTGTACAGTATAAAGATTCAAGATATCAAGATAAAATATAAAGATAGAAGACTCATCAGTATCGAGACTATCAAGAGTTCAAGATTTCAAGGATAAGTATTTTTTTTATTATTATTAGGAATTTTTGTTAAAACTCGTAGAAAAGCACTGGCAGCATAAAATCCAATTTATTCGTGGAATGGAATCCATTTCGAGCCCGTTAAAGAGATGGAACCCTAAGTAGGATTGAACCTACGAAAAATCTAGTGGAACATTGTTTTGTATCCGCTAACTTTTACTCAAAATGATTTTTCAAAATTATATCCTGTTTTCAAAATGTTTTCAAAACTTTCCTTTTAAAAGATTCAAAACCTTCGATCCTGATTTTAAATAATTTTAGCCTAAAAAACATCTTTATTTTCAAAATTAAATTACTCCTGATTTCAAACTATCGTTTTAAATAATATATTTAACTTTTAAATATTTATACTTAGATTTAAATATAAAATTATAGTTAAAATATATATATATTATTCTTTATATTTACTTATGAATTTTAACTATAGTCAAGTATATTTATAAAGTTTAAAATAGTTTTTATATAAGATAAAGGTTATTTTCAAAGAAAATCGAAAACACCAAAAATCCTTTGGGATGTCGACATGCCTAGCATGACCATGTCGACATGATGACAGTTTGATTCAAAAATTCAAATTTCAAAAGAAGTGTCTATTCGCCATAACTCTTATCATTACTTTGCCGAAATCAACATTGAATCATACTCGATTACTTCTAGTTTGATTCTCTATCACTATCTCTACAAGGTTCTTAGTGCTATTTGGAGTTATAAACTTCTTTGTAATCTATTAAGCGAGAAAAGGTGTGATTGTAGCCTTGGAAATCAATTAAAAGGGAAAAGGTGTGATTGTAGCCTTGGTAAATCAATTGGGTAAACTTGTGGCCCGAAAATCAAGTATCTCTACCTAGAGGATCGAAATTCTGGAGGGTGTACCACGTAGCCTTGAAACCGAGGGTGTAATTGTACGATTGCCATAGAAAGAAAATTTGTACTTGTGTTGCGGGACTGGATGTAGGGTAACTCCGAACCAGTATAAAATCTGGTGTGTTCTTTCCTTTACTGCTTTTATTTTATTTCTGCATCTGTGATTGTTTCTGTGATCATATCTGTGTCTGTATATTGCATAATTTTGTGTCTAAATTGACATTAATTAAAAAGATTTTGTAATTCTTATTCACCCCCCTCTAGTGTTAATCTTAGCCTTAAGATCCGTAATCCGCATTTCTCACACGGTCATCTGAAGTGGCCAGAGGAGGTGCAGTGATGGGTCGAATGCATGCAGTAAGGGGATTGCGGCCAGTTTGCTGGTGATCTGAGAGGACAGAGCGGTTGAGGTGGCTTGCGATGGAATTATGGTGGATAGGGCGACTAGAATCGAAGCACGAGGTCGCGATTTAGCTGGGCAACGCAGTGACGAGGTTTCGATGTCCAATGGGTGCACGAGTTCATTTCCAGGAAAGGGATTAGTGTTGAAGAAGAAGGTATAAGTGATTAGTTTTAACTGATATATATTTAGTTAAGTATAAAATTTGTTAGCTTATAAAATTCATAAATTATTCATGCGAGGTCCAAAATTAACGCAACGAGTCATGTTGGATCGTAGAGACAAACACTAGGAAATGGAATAAATTTGGGATTGGAACATTAACAAATTCGAAAACCAAAGGTGAGATCTTCTCACTCAATAAAATATTGTTCCGATTTAAATTTTGAATAGTTATATTTAAAAATTGATTGACTGTGTGCTTGGATGATTGATTTATAATAATTTATTCACTGAATGATATTATATATAGTAGTATATAGTATATTGGAGTGATTGATTTCCCGCACTATATAGCGGACGAGACCCTATGCGCCGCCTAATAGCGGATGATATTTTATAAATCCCATATACCACGATATTCCACCTCGAAGTGGAATTGGTATTTAATTGTTGTGCTAACGTCTGTGGATGCAGGGAAACAGGTTGGAGGGATCCAACTGGATTCCTCAAATAATTGAATTTATTTCAATATTGTGTGTTGATCATTTATAATATGTGTGTGATTATACTATGATTGAAATCGTTGAAGACTAAAATTTAGTCAAATATATTTTTGGTATTGTAAGATACCAAAAATAAATAAAAATTAAATTTTTAAATTTAAGTAGAAAATCTATAGTGAAATCCTATTGAATAAAATTCCAAAATATGGGAAAAAGTTTGATAAATGGATTTCAAGTAATAATATTCAAAAGATGAAGAATTTATTTTAAAAATATGGTTTTTAAATAATTTGGAAAAGATAAAGGAATTTATTTTAAAAATAAATTCGAAAATTGATTTGGTGTTTGAAAATAAATTTGGAAATCAATTGGAAATTTGATTTGGTGTTGAAAATGAATATTTGAAAAACGATTTGAAAATCGTATATTAGCGGATATTTTAAAATCTAAATTCACAATGAAAATTTATAAGTAAAGGGAAATTTGTTTTAAAAATAAATATCGGTTTATTTTAAGTGTGGAAAGAAATTTACGGATTTGGAATATGAATTCAAAATAAATCCAAAAGAATTTATTAATTGATTAAAAATGATCCACTTTGAAAAGGAAGGTGTATTTTCCCTGAAAAGCCGAGTATGTTTGTAAAATAGCTTTTGAAATATAAATTAAAAGTTCTAGGGTTGGTTTTAAAAGAATATTTTGGAGAAATTTGTTTCTTAAGTTATTTTGAAAATCTTTAAAGTAAAGATTTATTTAATTAATTATGGAAGTAATGATTTAAAGATGTAATTGATATTGGTTTTAGAAATTGAATATTTAAATAGTTATATCATATCTATTAATTTTATTTAAAAATTAGTTTGGACTTGAATATTTATATGAGACATTAGTATAATATTTTCATAACTAATATTTAAGCAAGTGTTTCAAAATAGTATTATTTTAAACATCTCTAAGTATATTTTGGATAAGCATTTTAAATTATTTTAAAATATTTGAACTCGGCAGATTTTCAGTGGAAATAAATAAATATTTGGAAATGTTTTCCGCATAAGGAAAAAATGATTTAAAATTTGTTTTCAAGGGATTGAAATGTGTAAATTTATTTGAAATTTGTTTTCAAAGTGTTGAAATGTTAAAATTATATCTTGCGATGATATTTTGAAAATAATGATTGGGGAAAAATTATTTGAAATTTAGCGATTGTTGTGAATGTTGATTGATAGTTAAATAACCGACTATCAATATCGGCCTTTAATGACACTAGAATTTCGACGCGACCGGGGGTCAGATTCCAAATGGATATCCGAAAACCACATCAAACCTTTATGATTGTGATGGATCTTATATTTAAAAGATCAAAGTGGAAATTTGTTGTGATTTTTTGAAATCTGAATGTAACACTTATTTTTAAAATAAGCGCTCGTTATTCGGATTTGCCGAGAGATGACCTTGTGTCATAAAACCCATTCCAATTAATGATACGACGAAATGAGATTGCATTTGAAGATGGTGTTGAAGATCGGGTATTCTTGAAAATGAAAAGATTACCTGTCGAATGTCTCTGCACGAGTTGCTCCCGTATAGAGATTTTATCACCCTTTGTGATGGGGATTCCGAACGTGATTAGTGAATATCCGGATTTGCAAGGGCTTCTGTGGAAGTGCCTTCGGTTTCGTTCAATCCCGGAACGGACTTGTATGGATGTGTGTTTGACGTTACACTTTGAGATGTAAAGCTGGTTTCTATCAAATACATTTCTGTTGGTGGCGGAGAATTTATTCTCTTAGCTTAACACCCTTCTCGAGCTCAGAGGTTATGTAGTTGATGGTTACTAGTAATGCATTCTCAATTTGGTAACATGACATACAAAGTGCTGCTGATCATTTGTTGATGAAAACATGAATTTGTGAAAAGTGTAGCTTTGTGGACGAGACCTCATCGGACCTCACACCCCGGAAATGGTCGAAACAGGAAAGACGCGGCAAGGTTATGAGGGTCGCGCTCTTTAGGGTATGTCATTTCCTTCTGGAAAAGGGTAGTATCATGGTATGGAGCCCAGATATTTTACCTATGTTGTTGCCTCAAATTTATTATACTTTGTGGTTGTTGATTTGTGGTTGAGCATCCTCGGATAAAGGTCGCAAACGACCGAGGGATGGCATACTCGAGTAGTAGTTATCTAGTTACAGAGGTAACCCGGCCTTGTGTTGGCAGAGATCCGGGTAGGTTCTCGGGACGTCCCTCCAGAGGCGTACCCATGTGGTGGTAGGAAGTTCCTTAGCCTGGCCATTTGTTGGAAATCCAAAGAAACAATAGCGCCCTGTACGGTTTTAGTTGTATAACCTGCCATGGAATGTGGCGGTAACCTGCTATTGAACATGGTAGCTATAGTAGGCATACAATAATGGTTGTATGCTGGCTAAGATTAATATTATACTTTAGAAATGTTTTCTACACTATGCACTAATAATAATAATATCAAAGGATTTTGCGTATTAAGCATGTCTGACTATCATAAGGAGAAATCTCCTCCAATTCTGCGTTTGCATTGTGTGTGTGGCGGGAGGCCTTATGGTAGTTTCATTTTCCAAAAGCATAGCGGATTTCTTTTTATTTTCTTTGTGAAAATAACTGTTTTTAAGATCTCATACCAGTCCCACGACTGACCTGGAGTTTATTGTTCCCTTTCTAAACTCTGGTTGCCCATAATTTTCCACACGGGCAGCCTAGAGTCAGGTTATCATTATTCGGGAGTAAAATCAGAAAAGAAGTTGCTGTGGAGATCTGGAGTTCAAGCTGGATGGCGAAGCGTATCACTAGTATATATTATATTCTTTCCCGCTGTTTGTTGTTGTAACACTCTGATAATGTAATGTGATGTAATGGAATAACTGATATAGTTCTTTGTTTTAAAGATATTCATTTATCTATTGTATGTTGTCCCACTGCGAATGGTGAGATTCTGATGTTGTTTTCTTTTCTTCTTCTAGCTCTTCCTTCTTTAAACCTTAACTGTTCGGTTTTTAGGCATTCGACTGTTCGGCATTCGATACAGTGGACGTATTGATGTCGACTTTCGGACGTCGAAAAATTAGGTCGTTATAGTTCGACAGTTTGGTGGAGCAGTGGAAGGTGATTGCAGCACTATTTCTAGTGTGTTCGGCTGTGCATATTTCTCTTACACACACACACACACATATATGCGTACAAGCTTGGCTGAAGAAAAGAAGGGAGAGGAGTTGGATACAAGTGATCTGGAAATGAAGAGCAGGAAGCAAAATTTTGATGAAATGAAAACCAAAGTAAATGAAAGGTTGGAGAGAAAAATTTAAGCGAAACTGTTATACAGTAAATTAGAACCATGGGAAATGGAAAAGTCACAGTTGAATTCAGGAAAAATAAATTCTAATGGCTGACATTTTGCACGATGGAAAGTGAATAGACGAAGGAAACAAAAGGATTTAGAAATGAAAAGAAACAAAAGCAGGTACCAATGCAATTAACCGTTTCGTGGTTTCTGCCATGTACCAGACTTCAAAACACGTAATTGAATATACCACAGAGATCAGCACGACGAGACGATCAAAAATGGTACACAGATACTAGTGGTACGATCATCTAGACAAAAGTCGATAATTGGTACCGAAAATGCTGCTAATCTGCCAAAAATAAGATAGATGGAGCAATAGCAGTCCAAATTTAAAGAAATGAAATATGACGTCTTACTCAGAAGATGATTTACAAATTTATTATATAAAATATTCAGGTTTGGAAAGCATTTTATTATCATCAAATATTAACCGATTTGAATTGAAATAAAATTACAATAAAATAAACTTCCATATTTTTTGATGATAATTTACCAATAGCTATGTTTAATTAGACATGTTCTAAATATTAAATTTTTATTTCCAAATATTAAATATTTAAAATTTCATAAAAATTCACTTAAATAAATTAATAAAACCATTAAAATTTACGGGTCGTTACATATCTCCATTCTCGTAATTCTGCATTTGAGCCTTAGTAAGATACGGAAGAACGGTCTAAGAGAGCGGGTAATACACACTTATATATATACACACACACATAACTATATGTATATATATCAAGTACAAGTACGTTACTACAGCGTTAACCTGTTTTCTGACTCATTGGATTATGTTTGGAAAATCTTTAGGTTTAAGTTTCTTTTAAAGTTTCATAAACCATGATCTGATACCAACTTGTAACATCCCCCTACTTGGAGGCCCAAAACAAACGGCTATGGATGCTACAGTCATCCATAGTTATTAATCATCGGTGACCAAATACGATGATATTAGATACGTCGATACACTAGAACATAAGAATATGGAAAAAAATTTAAACAACAAACAAATTCCACATTCCATTTCTAAATATTCCAAATTGATTACACAATCCAAGTTCACAGACCACGTTTAGATAACATATATTATTACAAAATACACCACGAGTGACATATGAAGATGCCCCTTTGTTGATCAGAGTATGTAATAAGGCAAGAAAGAAAATTTGCCTTTACAATTAAAACACACAGTGGAAATAAAAGAACTCTAGTGACAAGTTTGCCTCATGCACGTCCTTGGAAGCTTCATTTGTCTAAAAGAACATCCAAAAACCTTAACTCTCAACCTACTTAAAATCAATTATGTACCTGAGAGTTTAAGGGGAAAACAAAAACTTCGATTTAGACGTAAGGCCTAGTACGAATAATTGAAAGTGCAGTATGGATCGTGTAATATGGATATATGATAATACATAGTATACTAATGATAATAATACTGTAAATAATGCAGAATAAAAAGCAGTATAGTAAAATGACACTGGAGATTTTTATACTGGTTCGGAGCACCGTCCTACGTCCAGTCCCAGACTCCTAGAATTTCACTAAAACAATAACCCTCACTTCACCTGGAGGAATAGGTCTATACACCCCTGAGCGGCCAAACAGGGACCTGAGCAGCGGAATAGGATTTTGCCTCAACAGCCAAAGAGGACTACACTCGCCTGAGCAGCAGAACATGACTTCGACAATTACAGAAAATAATTTTGACTTCTGTGTTCTGATAACACGGATTTGTCACTTGTAGCACACCCTTTCTATAATCTACTCCTCTAGTATAAATATTTATATTTGAAGTATTACGAAGAATAGAAAGGTATAGTATTGCTTTAATGTAGAATAATTGAGAGTATGATAGCAAATAAATTTCAGAAAGTTAGAACAGAGAATAAGAGAAATCGATTGTAATTCAGTGATTTGAAATGAAGTTGGAGTTTGTATTTATAAGAGTTAGAAAGCTACGACCGTTGGTGAAGTGTTTCGATCGAAGTGTTGCATCCGAACCTTTTCGTTAAAGGTTCGCAACTCTTCACAAAAGTCGTGTCCTTTCAAAATATTGCTGTTATAGAAATTCAGTCGACTGGTCTTTAGGGTTAGTCGACTGAATATTCAAACGAATTTAATTTTTAAATTCATATATACGTGCACTATGCATATTGCACTTTTTCTCCAGTGTCAGTCGACTGGCAAACAGGGTCAGTCGACTGACCTGGTGAATTTAGTGCAATAAGCACAGTTCATATATATAAATATATAAGTTTCCAACTTTTATAATCTTAATTATATGCTTGTATATATATAAAATATTTGTAAATAGAGTGATAGAAAAAATATATAAGCTAATATATACTTAACCGAGGAGAGATTTTAACAATATTGACCTAAGACTCAAAAATCAAATAATAATAAAATTGATGCACTGGTTTTGAAGTCTTGTCTCCTTGTAGTATATATTCTCTTTTTGTCGTAGCACTCGTCAAATCTGTATATTGTAGATGATAGCTTTGTGTCATGAATCTAAACCAAGTCTCAACATTCTCCCCCTTTTTGATTGATGACAACATGTAAATGAATATAGATTTCGACTGTATATAAAACAACATAAATACTTACTCCCCCTGAATCTCTGACGATCTATATCCTGCATTCTTATTATTAGCAATAATATATCTCCCCCTTTGTCATCGACAAAAGGGAATAAGCAATATGATATTATAATGTGAGAGATAATATGAAATAAACGAAGAACAAACATCCACACATTTGATATCCATAGACAATAGTGTTTAAAAGCAAATAAACTAGGATGGCTACTTAAGTACAAGCCATGTTAAATAAAACAAATGTCTTGAATCAAAAGAAAAAATAAGCATCTTACATCATCGGACCCTTACCCCTACCACCATCTCCTTCATTACCATCATCTCCTTTATCTCCTTCATCACTACTAGCTTGATCGTCCCCAGAAGAAGAAGAAGACCATGTAAATATGGGTTGCTTACCCCGATTGCCCAAAGTAGATGTAGAAGTACCGAAAGAGCACGATATGGCTTGCCATAATTTTGTGAAAAAACCTTTCACTTTATCTAGCTTCTTATCAACTTTTTGAATATTTGATTGAAGGATTTGTTGATTACGGCACATGAAATTGATGGCCGCATATGGTTGAAGACCTTCATCCGAAATTGTAATTTCTTCTTGTTGATATCTAGTTCATGTTTGGCGAGATGGTCGGTGAGAAGACTCGCCTTCTTGTGGTTGGACTTAAGATGTTTGTCTTTGTTTCCATTCTTCAAAGGAAATTATAAGAGGGGGTTCGGGCAACTGGTAACTTTATTAAAGCTAAGGTCCGAGCATTTAAGCATCCAACTGTAGAAACCGGTGAATCTGTTTCCGGTACTTCGCAAGCTTTGAGAAGACGCATAATATATTCTTCATGATAAATTATATTCATCTTGCCTTTGTTAAAGCTTAAAAAGTCGTCAAGAATTAAATGAAGCCAAATGATTTTTGATTTTTCCAAAAATAGCATACAAGGATCTAAAATTATGCTCATAGACGAGTTCATAACTCCTGGTTCTAGGAGTTACGGTTTTCATTAAGGCGCGATGAATTATTCGGGCTTTTGGTCGTAAAGACATTGACTTTAATTGACGCATATCGTATTCAAGAAATAAATGGCTAACTCGATCTCTAACAACCAAATCGATATCAATAGTATACAATTCAACTCCGTCATTTTCTGTTTTTAGTATATAAGCCATACGATCTAGAGTAAAGAAGACGGGCTTACCACATACTAGGCTCCATATGAAATCTTCTTGATTCAGAACATCTTGATGACCCAAGTTGAGATTAGCATAGAACAATTAAACCATAATTTGGTTAATTTTGTGTTTATTATCGTTGATATCAATTAACGACTCTAAATTGCTATGGTGGGCTAATTCTTGAATATGATAAGGTGAAAAATCAGGGAAGTTGACGAATGAACCTTCGAATATTCTGGAATCTTACATCCGTCTCCATCGCTTCATTGCGGTGTCGTCAAATAACCATTGCTGAATTATTCATTAGAAGGTGGTTGAGATGAGGAGGAGGCTTAGCCTTTTCGTTTTGGTGCCGTTTAATTTTGATTTGGAGGAGAAAAATTTGAGTTTTGGAGAGCTTAGAGTTTGGAGTAGTTTGAAAAACTGAATTGTGAAGGAGAAGAGAGGGTAAAGTGATAAATAAAGAGGGGTGAAAGGGTAGGTGGAAAGGTTAAAAGCCATTCAGATCTACGGCTCAATCGACTGGTGCAGGCCTTCAGTCGACTGAAGCTGAAGGTTGTGATTTTTTGACCTTCTAGACCAGTCGACTGAGGGCCTGCATCAGTCGACTGGCCATGTGTTTTTTTTGCCTCGTTATAGCGTCAGTCGACTGATGTAGAACTTCAGTCGACTGAAGCTGAAGGTTGATTATTTTCAACCTTCTGGACCAGTCGACTGAGGGCCTGCATCAGTCGACTGGCCGTGTTTTTATTTTTAAAATTATGCAGTGCCAGTCGACTAATTTGAGGGTCTAGTCGACTGACCTATATCATTTTGCATAATGAATTGTTTTATTATATGAAATGTATATATTTTATTTAACACAAATATAATTTTATTTTGCAGTTAAATGTGAATAGGTTTTATATTTAAATTGTTTGTTTGTTGGACGGGAATCAATTTTATTTCAGATATATATAAACGTACACATTGATAAAAGATTTATTATGCATACAACGAAAGAAATTATCAAACGCTATGATTATTTCTTCGGACTTGGTGTCTTGAATTCTTTCAGCAGTTTACGACGAACATTCGAAGCTTCGTTGCGATCCCATGAATTTGGTGAGTATGGAGGTCGCGGAGGAGACGAAGTCGAAGGACATCGGATCTGTGAAACGGCATTTTCATCTATTGGGCGTGACGAAGCTTCGCAGAATTTCATTGCTATATGCTCGATTACACCTATACGTCTAGAGTTAATTTTCTGCTCATAATACATCTCCCGTTGAAGCATTAGAAACTCTTGTTGATAATGATGGAGACCATTAATTTTTTTTTTGTGTTTAGTGATATATCAACGGTCTTTTTTCCTTTTTTCTTGTCAGGTGTGTATCCGGTATGGCAAGCCGATGATGGCGAACCTAGGTGGTTTGGTGTTTTTAGGAGTTGGGTGTGGCAAGGATTTCAATAGAGTCGGTAGTAGATGATGTTAACATTGTTGTAAAGACTGCTGCTGATTGATTTTATATTTCAAAGAATCGAGTAAGGTATTGTTTTTGAGTGCTTAGGAATAGGAAAAATGTTACTATTTATACTTGTAGTTTTAGAAAAAAAGGATTTGAATTGATGGATTATATTAATTATAGGCTAAATATATGTAGAGTCAGTGGATTTCTGTTGGCTGAGGTTATTTGATCAGTTATAATATATATAAAGTTAATAATACACTAATACAATAGTATAAAGATAATTGTTACATATACAGTAGTATAAAATACATGTGACTATATCATAAGACAGCCAATAGATACTAGAACAAAGAACATTAATAGCTCAGGTGGTTAAGACATTTGGGCTATTCACAACAGGTCCTGAATTCGAGTCAGGGCATGGTCAGAATTTCGAATTTTTTGAAAATTTTTATTTTTGACTTTTTAGTTTAATTTTTTTTAAATTTTTTTTTAAATATCCTTACTTGAAATTATCCCGAGCTCACGTCACAATTTTATAAACGTATTCTCTAAAAGTGTTTTAGTAAAAATATCGGCTAACTGATTTTCTGATGGTACGTAGTCTAGATTTATTATATCTTTTTCTATATTATCACGTAAAAAGTGATGTCTAATATCTATATGTTTAGTTCTCGAGTGATTTACTGGATTTTTAGATAAATTTATTACACTAGAATTATCACAGTAAATTGTTGATTTTGATAAATTGATTCCAAAATATTTAAGTGTCTGCTGCATATAAATTACTTGTGTGCAAGCTAGTGCTGCAGAAATATATTCTGCTTCACAAGTTGATAGAGAGACACAGTTTTGTTTCTTACTAATCCAAGATATTAACGCTTTACCAATGATGTGACACGTACCACTTGTACTTTTTCTATCTGTTCGTGATCCTTCGAAATCAGCATCACTATATGATACTAATTCGAACGAACACTCTTTTGGATAGAAAAGTCTGAAATCTGTAGTTTTACTAAGATAACATAGTATTCATTTTACAGCACGTAGATGTGATTCTTTCGGGTCTGCTTCAAATCAAGCACATAAGCATGCACTCATCATGATATCTGGTCTACTTGCTGTTAAATATAGTAGTGATCCTATCATACTATGATATAATTTTTGGTCTACACTTTTGCCGTTTTCATCTTTATCAAAATGTGATGTTGTATTCATAGGAGTTGGTTTGGCAGAAGTGTTTTCCATTCCAAAACGTTTAACAAGATTATAACAATATTTTTCTTGATTAATAAATATTCCATTTGAAACTTGTTTAATTTGTAGTCCTAGAAAATATAATAATTCTCCCATATGGGACATTTAAAATTCTCTAGTCATTAGGTTAGAAAATTCTTTACATAATTCATCATTAGTTGAGCCAAATATAATGTCATCGACATATATTTGAACTATTAATATATCATTTTTAGATCGTTTTATAAATAGTGTTTGATCTACTTTTCCTATTTCAAATCCAGAATTAATTAAATAGCTTTTAAGACGTTCATACCAAGCACGCGATGATTGTTTTAATCCATACAAAGCTTTCTTAAGTTTATATACATGATCTGGATATTTTTCATGAATAAATAAAGGAGGTTGTTCAATATAGACATTTTCTTTAATATAACCATTTAATAATGCACTTTTAACATCCATTTGATAAAGTTTAAAATTATTAAAATACGCGAATGCCAATAAGATTCGTATTGCTTCTAGTCTAGCAACCGGAGCAAACGTTTCTTCGTAGTCTATTCCTTCTTCTTGGTTATATCCTTGTGCTGCTAATCTTGCTTTATTTCTATTTATATTTCCTAATTCGTCTGCTTTATTTTTATAAACCCATTTAGTTCCTAGAACCGTCTGGTCGGTCGGTCTGGGTACTAGTTCCTAAACTTTATTTCGTTCAAACTGATTTAATTCTTCTTCTATAGCGATAATCCAATTTTCATCGGATGTTGCCTCTTTAGTATTTTTAGGTTCTATAGTAGAGATAAATGCTACATTACACATTAAATTTAATTGACTTCTAGTTCGAACATTTGAATTTATTTCTCCAACTATATTTTCTGTAGGATGATTTCGTAAAATTCTTCGAGGAGATCTTAACGTATTAGTAGTATTTCTTTTTTCTAAATTATAAACAATGTTTTCATCTTCTGTAGATAGATTGATTTCGTCGTCGTCGTTCGAATTGTTTATAATTGTTTTTGTTTTATTAAGTAAGTCATTGTCATTAATTGTAGTAGAAGCAGTTTTAGCATTTTTTTCATCAAAAGATACATGGAGTGACTCTTCGATAGTACTTGTTCGTTTATTAAAAATTCGATAAGCTTTACTTCGATTCGAATATCCAAGAAATATTCCTTTGTCACATTTTGAATCGAATTTTCCAAGCCGATCTTTAGTATTTAATATAAAGCATTTTGATTCAAATATTTTAAAATAAGATATGTTTGGTTTTCTAACGTTAAAAAGTTCATAAGGAGTATTTTTGGTGAGAGGTCTAATAGAAACACGATTCAAAACATAATAAGCAGTTGCAACAGCTTCTGCCTAAAATTGTTTTGGTAACTGCTTTCATTTAATAAAGTTCTTGTACATTCTTGTAGAGTCCGATTCTTTCGTTCTACAACTCCATTTTATTGTGAAGTTCTAGGAAATGAAAAGTATGAAATATTCATTTCTTTTTAAAATAGTTATCAAATCGTATATTTTTAAATTCACCTCCGTAATCACTTTTAATATTTTTAATTTTAATACCTTTTAAGTTTTGAATTTGTTTGACAAAAGTTTTGAAATTTTCAAAAGTATCACTTTTATTATTTATAAAAATAGTCCATGTATATCTAGAAAAATCATCAATTACTACAAATACGTATTTATTATGATTTATGGATTGAATTTGGGTAGGGCCAAATAAATCCATATGAAGTAATTCGTGCGGTTGTAATGTCGAGATAACTTTCTTAGATTTAAACGAGGATTTTGTTAGTTTTCCAAATTGCCACGAGTCACATATATTATTGACTTTAAAATTCAAATTTGGTAACCCTTTTACAAGATTATTCTTAGAAATCTTATTTATATTTTTGAAATTGATATGACAAAATCGTTTATGCCATATCCATGGATCATTTTCTTTAGCTATTAAACATAAATCTGAGTTATGATTAACTTTCATATTTAAAACGTAAATATTTTTATCTCTATTTCCTTCAAAAATAAGATTTTGATTCTGGTCAAAAATACTACACCTATTTTCAGAAAATGAAATTTTAAAACCTTTATCCCATAGTTGACTTATACTTAATAAGTTATGTTTTAACTTCTTAACTAATAAAACATTTGTAATAAGAGGTAAATTAGATGTACCGTAATTGCTCACATCGCCTTTGCCGATGATATATCCCTTGGAGTTGTCTCCATAAGTGACAGAACCTCCATTTGAGTATGTAATATTTATCAGCATGTCCTTATCTGAGCAACCACTGTCGAGTATCCATTTTCCTCTTTTCTTGAGTGGGACCAGCAAAAAAATATGAGATAGCGTTAGTACCCACCTTTTTAATAGGGTCCTAAGAGTTAGGTCTTAGGTAACCAAACCCAACAGGGTTTAGTATCCCTTTTAAAAATATAATTTTTATTATTATGAACATCTTCTATGAACGAACTAATATATTCCTTTCTTATTAGTTTGTTATTGGTTTTAGGTATCCATATACTTATGGTTTTAGTAACTAGTCTATTTAAAGACGTGGATATTTTATTAGATTTAACTTTGTTCAAATTACCAGTTTGTGACTTTTTAACTTTCTTTTTATATCCTAAACCATGTTTATTATTAACAGATTGTGAACTCTCAATAATTCTAGATAAATTTTCTCTGCCTTTATTAAAATTTGAAACATTTTTAGTGATTCCATCTGGTTTAGTCTTTAGACTTGAATTTTCTAGTTCTACCATTTTAATATTAGTTTTTAAAACATGATTTTCAGAAACAAGACTATCATTCTTTTCTTTTTGAGTTTCAATTTCTTGACTTAATAATATAAGTTGAGAATTAACATTAGAGAGAGTTTCTTGAGTTTTCTCAAGTTCTTCTTCCAATATTTTCTTCTCATCTTTAAGTATATCTCTTTCGAATTCTCCCTTTTTTATGATTTTCTACAGCTTCTTTATATTTTCTTTTAAGACTTTTTAAAGTAACTAATGATTCAGAGTTTATTTCTATCATATCATCAAAAGTAAAATCACTAACCTCATTAGCTTTAGCCATAAAACATACGTTAGCTTGTTCATTATCGCTTTCACTTTCACTTCCTGAAGAAGATGATGAGGAATCTGAATCATCCCATGTGACTGAAAAGGCTTTTCTTTTGAATTTGTCCTTCCTTTTATTTCGATGTTCTTTCTTTTGATCTGGACAGTCTTTCTGCATGTGCCCCTTTTTGTGACAGCTATAACATTCCATAACTGATAAAGACGGTGGTTTATTTGAGCTTCTTTTGCTATTATTTCTATTTCCTTTTCTATATTTCAAGAATTTCTTGAAGTTCTTTGGAATGAAAGCTAGGTCGTCTTTGTCTGAGTCTGATTCTTCTTGTTCTGCATGAAATGCTATATTCTTTTTATCTTGAGCCTTAACTTTTTTTGCCTACAAATTCACTTCATAAGACATTAGATTTCCTATTAATTCTTCTGGAATTATTTAGAAATATCGTTCGCTTCTTCAATTGCGAGAACATTTCTTTTCCATTCATCAGTTAAAGAATTAAGGATTTTGTATGTGATATCAAATTCTGAATATTTTTCTCCTAATCCTACTAATGAATGATAGATATCCTGAAATCTTGAATACATGTCATTTATGGATTCATTTTCTTTCATTCTAAAGTTTTGAAACTGACTTTTGAGCATGGATATTTTGCTTTGTTTAACCTTATTGGTTCCTTCATGTGTGATTTCGAGTGTACACCATATTTCATGTGCAGTATTACACATGTTAACACGATTAAACTCGTTTTTGTCTAAAGCACAAAACAACATATTCATGGCTTTTGCATTAGCTGTGGCATCTAATTTTTGTGTATTTAACCAAGTGGAATATTCTTCGGTAGGAATAGTATATTCTATCTGAGTTATATTCCACGATTCAAAACTATTTGCTTGCATATATATTCTCATTCGCTGGACCAATAGTTATAATTCATGCCATTAAATAGTGGTAGCCGTGCAGTGGGTTGTCCTTCAACGAAGCTAGTGTTAATGCTAGTGCTGGTGTTAGTGTCCATATTAATAGATTATCAGATAACTGTGTTACGGTTATGTGATGACCTTGCTCTGATACCAAATGAAAGTGCAGTGTGGATCGTATAATATGGATATATGATAATACAGAGTATACTAATGATAATAATATTGTAAATAGTGTAGAATAAAAAGCAG
Source organism: Allium cepa (assembly GCA_030765085.1). Lineage (NCBI taxonomy): Eukaryota > Viridiplantae > Streptophyta > Magnoliopsida > Asparagales > Amaryllidaceae > Allium > Allium cepa. The sequence goes on from CM060945.1 coordinate 1,017,648,574, forward strand.
TATAGTAAATGACACCAGAGATTTTTATACTGGTTCGGAGCACCGTCCTACGTTCAGTCCCAGACTCCTTCTGGAATTTCACTAAAACAATAACCCTAATTTAACCCGGAGAAACATCTCTATACACCCCTGAGCAGCCGAATATGGACCTGAGCAGCGGAACAAGATTATGCCTCAACAGCTGAAGAGGAATACACTTGCCTAAGCAGCCGAAGAGGACTACACTCGCCTGAGCAGCAGAACAAGACTTCAACAATTACAGAAAATAGTTTTGACTTCTGTGTTCTGATAACACGGATTTGTCACTTATAGTACACCCTTCCTATAATCTTCTCCTTGAGTATAAATATTTATATTTGAAGTATTATGAAGAATAGAAAGGTATAGTATTGCTTTAATGTAGAATAATTGAAAGTATGATAGCAAATAGATTTCATAAAGTTAAAACATCGAATAAGAGAAATCGATTGTAATTCAGTGATTTGAAATGAAGTTGGAGTTTGTATTTATAAGAGTTAGAAAGCTACGACTGTTGGTGAAGTGTTTCGACCGAAGTGTTGCATCCGAACCTTTTCGTTAAAGGTTCGCAACTCTTCACAAAAGTCGTATCCTTTCAAAATTATTATTATTATAGAAATTTAGTCGACTGGTCTTCAGGGTCAGTCGACTGAATATTCAAACGAATTTAAATTTTTAAATTTATATATACGTGCACTGTGCATATTGCACTTTTTCTCCCGTGTCAGTCGACTGGCAAACAGGGTCAGTTGACTAACCTAGTGAATTTTGTGCAATAAGCATAGTTCACATATATAAATATAAATATATAAGTTTTCAACTTTTATAATCTTAATTATATGCTTATATATAAAATATTTGTAAATAGAGTGATAGAAAAAATATATAAGCTAATATATACTTAACCGAGGAGAGATTTTAACAATATTGACCTAAGACTCAAAAATCAAATAATAATAAAATTGATGCACCAGTTTTGAAGTCTTGTCTCCTTATAGTATATATTCTCTTTTTGTCGTAGCAGTCGTCAAATTTATATGTTGTAGATGATAGCTTTGTGTCATGAATCAAAACCAAGTCTCAACAATAATAATTTACCATCTCAAACCATTTAGATATCTAGTGAGACCATGTCGCTTAGCGGAACAAGTTCTTTCCTTACTAATATCCATATTTTTTATAAAACCATATACTGTGCTCCTTCATCAATAATGGTTAAAACATAGTATTTCAAAACATTATGATGATATGCAAAACAAGTAAATCAAATCTGGATTACCCATCCCCATTCATTCTAACTACCCGTCTCAATTATAGTTTCTAGAATTACTATTAACCTGTTAACCGTTTATAGACTATCAGTCCAATTTTATAGTTTTAATAAGGTCATTAAGAACCTATTGGTAATTCCAATATCTTTTCTCTTATCCTAGTTTTCATGGACTAACTAGGAACCTATTGACCAACCGTTAATATCTTAATCCGGATATAGTATTCATGGGCTAACTACTAACCTACTGGCCCTTGCCAGTATCAAATCATACTTTTCATGGGCTGACTATGAACCTATTAGCCCCTGGCCAATATCTTTTGTTATACATAGTTTTCATGGGTTTATTGCGAACCTATTGGTCTCTGCCAATATCTTTAATTAAGATTTTAACATTTCTTAAGTTATATTCACTAGTAGGTTAACCAAACGGGTTATTCTGCCTTTCCTAAAGTACTGTTATAGGTTTTTTAACATGTGAATAAGTATATGAAGAAGTAATACTCCCAAAACCTTTGTTTATGCCATGGTATTTCCTTCTAAAATGAGAAAGGGTTATTTGTTTTAAAACCTTAAAACGTCTCTTTTGAAACCCCTGGATGACTTCCATTGAAAGCAAAAACTTTTTGTCAAAACATAATAAACATACCTTTCGAAGCTCTTGTTAAATATTCTCTTTTGGAACTAGTTATACCTTTTAATGGTATCCAAAACGTTCTTTAAAACATAGCTTCGAAACATATAAAAGTACTCTTTCGAAAGCATTGATTTTACTCTTTAAAAATATCATTCGGGTCAAAATGTTTGTATATGAAAGTATCTCTTTCGAAACTAATTATAAAATTGTTTTTAGGGAAAAGTTGATGGTGTTGGAACGATCTAGTCGAAAGCAACACCCTTTTTAAATTAAAACATTGAAGGATAAATTCAAAACCCCCTTTTGAATCCATTGCCTTCGAAACCCCCAACCCCTTTGAAAGCATTCACGAAAAAGGCTTAGTTTAAGTTAAAACAGAGGTAACTGTCTACAGCATAAATGGCTTTGATACGGTCGAAAGGAGAGATTACCGGCTATGTTTCGACTTGGTCAAAACCAATCCCTTCAAAAGATCTGATTTAGGGAGAAAGATACCTTTTTCGAAAGCTATATATAAGGCCCCTTTCGAAAGCATGAACACTGACTATGTCGAAAGCCTTAAGTAAAACAAGGCAATAACTTAACTTTTGAAAACAAAACAAGGTTTCGACTCTATAGGGTATCGACTCGGTGAAAAGCCCTTCAAAAACTAGGCAGGCTCCTTTTCTTTTGAAAGTAAACTTGGGTTTCGACTTTGATGAAAGCATCACTTTTGGCACTCAACCTTCCGTTGCTTATCAATTCACTACATACCAATGCTATTGATACCATGCGCATTGGTTTCGACTAGGTCGACGCCAAGGTAAAGGAATCGAAAGGTACCGCCGAAATAGGCGGAACCCCCTTTTTCTGAAAGACGTAGGATTTTAGCTAAATATAGTGATCACTTTATATGTAACGACCCGCCGCCCTGACCGCCTCTAGTCGGTAATTAAACCAACTAGAAACGTTCAAGATGACGGATTGTTATTTAGTTTATAACATTTAAACAGAATCAGCCACAGAATCACAGAATAATCATAATATTATTCATAAATGAATTTTTCTTTTACAAATATCAGAGTTTATACAATAAATTACATTTGAATTTATACAGCGGAACAATTTATATTTATTAAGTACAAGAAAAATTTTACTGAAAAACTTTAGTGAATGCCGAAATCCCCTCTCTCTAACTTCGCTGCGAGAAAATCTTCAAGCTGTAGAAATACTCGGTCTGACCCGAGCGTTTATTGCAAAACACAAAAACACTCGAGTCAGGATTAATCTTAATTCAAGTAATTAAATTTGCAATGAATTGAAATAAAATGGTAACAGCCCGAAATACAGTGTATCAAAAATCAGCCTGAATATAACTAAGCATTTAGGCCAAGCACAGATGAACAAACAGGGTCCCAAAATGAATGGACAACAATTCCTAGATTTATAAGTGCAACTGAACAAATGAAACAGGACAGTGCATGATTCAACATAACAACATCGAAGTGTAACATGTTGAAAACTCAATTAGAACTCTGTAACCAGGTATGAACAGAGAACAGAGAAGCAACAGGTAACAAACTTAAATTAAGTTATTATTTTGATTTTTTTTTTCTATCAATCCTGTGTGGCTGCAGTACACACGTATGTTACACACATGTGCACTGCCTCGCCAACACGTGTGCACAGCTCCATTCAGAAATAAAAAAATGACCAAACAGCAATGCAAATACAGTAATGGGTGAACAGACCACAAAAGTGCAACACAGAAGATGACAAGTCAAATTGGAAGCAGTGATACAAGGGCCAGAACAAAGCCCAAACAAAGAACTTCAACCAAACAGGATTACAACAGGGACAAAGTAAATCAAGGCAGTGCATCAAATGACCAATGATATAACCCAGTGAAACAACTCAGTGATCAACACAGCAGCTCGAAGACAGAGCACATGCAAATGCACCAAAGCATCATGAACATACACAAATGACCAAGCTACAAGTATGGCAGTGAAACAACTCAAGAGATCAACAATGCAACACTTGATTGAGCTACAGACAGGTTAGACTAAAGTTTGAACTTGCTTTCATTTATTTCTGAAAATATAGAACAGGTCTTAAACTTTTTTTTTTTTCAGGAATCAAAGTCTACCATAGATTATATAGGGAGTAATATAATCTAGAGCCTATATGTATATATCAGAGATATGTATGTTGTAATGTACCCAGGCTTACAAATGAATTACAGAGCAACTTACATTATATTCCAGATAATTACCATCCATGCAAACAAATTTCACCCAGAATTAAGACAAACATCAAAGCATAACACGAATTTAAGCTTTATTTAGGATAGTTTGCTTACAGTTGATTTTTTTTATTCTTTTTAAACTGTAGAATGTAACAGAGGTGGGTATCAACATATACTCAGGCATGAATCAACTACAAAGGACAGGCATATGTGGACATGAAGACTGGAACAACTACAAAGGTTCAAGGCTGAGACCAACCCAATGCAACAATGCACAGCATACAAGGTGCAGACACAAGGCTAGACAATGGAACCCAAATACAAGTTCAAGTGCTCAGTGCAGACCACAAAATGCCACCAAGCAAACTAAAATAAGCAAAAGAAGCAACGGCATGAACAGTGATATGCAGCAGTGTGTATGAACACAACTACAGGTACAAAGTCAAGTTATATGCATCAAAATGTTGACAGAAGAAGACTGCAATGCATGCTACAACAACAAAGACCACCAAAGTGCAGAGCAACTACAAAGTGCAGTAGAACTATAGAAATGCACAGTCAAATCCAACTCAAAATTTTTGATTTTTTTTTTACTCTTAAAAATCACGAATTGATCTAAGGTTTTAAATTTGTATACCTGAATTACGAAGTTAACAAGTTTGAATTTTAACAATGACTTGAGTTTCCCCTTTTTAAACTTGATTACAAGAGCAATTTCAGTTTCTATTTAAGTTAAATAAATTTTAAAAATTTAGTTCATAGCCTAAACAAACAATATTTAATTAAATCCTAAGTTTTAAATATTAATGGTTAAAGAGGAATCATTTAAATGGAAACCAGGCTTGAAGTCTTAGAACAGAAATGTTCTTCAGGCTGTTCAAAATATTCATATAACTTACATCACAAATGCATAGGAGTTTCCAACAATATACAAATACAACTTATTTAAAACATGATTCAAAGATCCATCACATGCAGCAACAACAAACAAGCAAAGTTTTTTTTTTATAGCATCTGTTCTTATCAGTTTTTTTAAAACAAAATTTTAATATCTGTTCTCATCAGAAAAAAACAATATCATATAGCATCTGTTCCTAACAGTTTAAAACAAAAAAAATGAAATAGCATCTGTTCTTATGAGTTTTAAAATTAAAATTTAAATAGCATTTGTTCTTAACAGTTTTAAGAAAACAATATCAATTAGTGTCTGTTCTTAACAGTTTAACCCAATTATCAGAGCAATTGGTAGCAAATATCACCCAACGAACAACATGCAGTGACAAATCTGCTCATATCAGTTTAAATCCAACAAAAACCCGAGCAATCGATAACGAATAACTTCCCAAAACATAGCATGCAACCAAGCATCCACTTCAACCAATTTAAAAACTTGAATCAAAATTAATCGTGAGAAAACTCACCTTTCAAAATCGAAACAGCCGAAGAGAGCAAAGATAAAACGATTGAGCAAGGCAACGCAAATCGAACGAAGGCCCCAAATGGGATTGAGGAGCTGAAGCCCTAATTTTATTTTTTGGAATGAAGAGAACGAACAAGTGTCGCCATTTTTTCTTCTTCGTGATTTTTGGTTTAGGGTTAAAAATGAAACGGGTAAAGTGAGATAAAGGGGAATCGGGTAAAACTAATAAGGTCAGGGGGATTTTTCCTTCTTTATTTTATGTTTTATTTTTATTTTGTTTTATTATTTTCTTCTATTTATATATATATATAATTTTTTCATTTTAAATTCAATTTATTTTAAACATCAAATTTTATTTTGTACACAAACACCTTGTTTTGTTTTTGTAGATATTTACTTTTGTTTGTTTTGTTTAATTTTTTGTCTAAATTATGTTGTTAAATTTTTTTCTTTTACTAAGTGTATTTGTTTATTTTATTTTGTATTGATTTTAATTTTTTTATTTAAGCTAAAGAAAAAATGTCATTAAAATTTAACCATTAATTTACTAATTTACAAAATTAAAATTTTTTAAATCCAAATTATCTTCTTAAGTTATTAGTTTGAATTTCAATTACAAATTCCATATTCAATCTCAACTCCGAAGTCAAATTTAAATTTTTATTCAACTCTTTATGGATTAAACTTTAAAATTTAATCACCAATTTCATTGTTATATTGGAAATTCAATTTAAATTATCATTCAAATATTTAAAATTAATTAAATATTCACAATTTAAATTGTTCAAAATTTAGGATCGTTACAATTGTTGAAATTTCACTAATATTTATATTTTAACAATTTTATCAAGTTCGAAACTTATTAGAAATAAATGAATATAGGATTCATTCCATTTGTTTTATCTCACTAGCTTTGTTTATTAACTCATTTGTCTATTATTTTCTACAATCAAGACACAAAAATCTTTACTAAAATTTCCAACTTACAAAACCCAAATTTTAGATTTGAACTTCTTCATTTAAGAAATTTACATAGTATAACTTTTCCAAAGCTGTGGACTTTCAAAACATTTCAAAAATCCTCTTCCTTAATTTATTAGGTTGGAATTTATATCACTTTAATTTCAGATAATTGATTTTCTATTTAAAGTTTGAAAATACTTACTAACTCGAAATTTAACAAGTCTACTGTCGTTCTTAAAGACATTAGGCATACGCTGGCCAGGCGCAAGTCTAACAATCTCCAAGTACTAAATATACTTGCTTCAATTCCCAGTGAAAATAGTTTTTAAAAATTCTTTTTAAAAAAAATGGATATGGAAAGCACATTCCCCCATGGATCACAGTTTACTCGGCGGTTCCGCTACTATCCCAGTAGAGTCGCTTGTAACTGTGGATATCTCATCCCTTGAATTTCGCCATGGTTGTTGCCAAAGATCGCGGTTCATACGGCGGTTACGCTACTATCCCAGTAGAATCGCTCGTGACCGTAGGCATCTCGCCCCTCGAATTACGCTTTGGTTTGTAGATTGCAGTTTACACAGCGGTTACGCCACTATCCCAGTGGAATCGCTTGTAACTGTAGGCATCACGCCCCTCAAATTACGCTACCACCCGAGTGTAACTAGATCGCGGTATACACAGCGGTTACGCCACTATCCCAGTGGAATCGCTTGTAACCGTAGGCATCTCGCCCCTCGAATTACGCTAGCACACTATACCAGTCCAAAAGGACATTCCAACTAATGGAAATACAACGTAGCTACGATTTTCAAGTGGACACTCTTCTCGAGTTCCAACAACCTTCACAAAGTTTAAATGGAAGGTACTTTTCCATATCCTCAATTTGGAAAACATAATATCATACATACATATATAATATTTCATTTCACATTTTTGTACATATCATACTCATGTACTTACATAAGTTTTCCACAACAATTACTTTTCCAAACTAATTGGTTTTCGAATTAATCGTATTCACACATATACGTTATGAAAACCACAATATTTCATACCCATAACAAATAGAGGTTTCACAAATTTCCATTTCACTATCCATTTAAAATTTTCCTCTAAGCCGATTTGGAAATTTAAGGTTATCTCAAACCTAATTCATATTCATAATCCAATTTATTATCGACTTCACACTCGATTTGGATTTCACGTTACATCGTCAATCCTCAACACATAATTGATGTCTATCGATATATAACCTCTGAGCCCGTACGTCTCAGAGAAGGGTGTTAAGCTAAGAGAATAAATTCTCCGCCACCGCAGATATATATTTAATAGAGATCAATTGATATGTCGTCAATTCACGACGTTAGACATACAATCCAAATCATCCATTTAAAATTCAAAGTTCAACTTACATTGTTTTTGTGTGTCAAGGTTAAACTCAATTTAACTCAAAATTCAATCACTTTGAAATTTTCCAAGTTGAACTAAGTGTTCAAATTTCCCAAAAATAATATCTTTACAAGATATAAAATTTTTCACACTTAACCATTTGAAACAAATTCAAATATTCACTTTTCAATTTATCTTTAAAAGATAAAATCTCAAAACATTTACTTTTCACTTTATCTTGAAAAGATAAAATTTCAAACTTTTCATTTCATATTGGAAAATATTTCCATACTTATTCAATAATAAGTAATTTACAAATCCATTTATTTTCAACATTTTGAAAATATTCGATATACTTAAACCAAAATCAAATATATATTTCATTCTTAAAAGAAATCATTCTTTTAAACACATTTCAAAACAACTTAAAAAAAATGGATTAACTTCATTTCATAATATTATTTTCCCAAAAATATTCTCATTTAACTTTTCCAACTTCAACTTAATTCATAGTTTGAATTCTGCATACATTTCAAAATATTGGTTTTAAACCAACTTCAAATTTCCAATATTAAGTTTTCCACTTAACTTATTTCCATGCCCATTCAAATTCAAATTCTTCATTGCATCTATTTTAATCTCTTATAAATTTTCATTAGATTAATATCTCTTTTTATATCTCATTTATTGTCCAAAACCATAGATATAACACCTTTAATAAGTTACAATAATTTACTTATCAAAATAAGTCATTTGCGGATTTTATAAACATCTTTAGAAATTACATTTCTATTTATAAACTTTGTTTTATAATCTCCTTTACTAATTTGATTCAATTCAATTCATATAACTTAGTTATATACCCAAAATCCATATTATAAGTTAAATACTTATAATCCATTTATTTACCAAATCGTTCTTCACAACATTGAAATCAATTTTCAAAAGAATTCAAAATTAAATTTCCAAGTTATAGTTCAATAATCCATTTGATTATAATCAAATTGACATATCATTTTATTTTCCAATTACTACTTTGAAGATATTCAAAATATTTGATTTAAGCCAATTTAGACCAATTCATTAATTCACTTAACTCATATTTCATTTTCCATAACTCTCAAAAATTCGATAATGAGTTTCCGAATGATCGAAACTCAAGTCTAACGAGACCTCACCGAAGAGAAACAGTCGCAAACCTAAATTTAGAGAGGAATCTTCAAAATAATTCTAATTTTCAAAATACTTTTTATTTTAAAGAAAACAATTTTAAACTTCTTTAGATTTGAAAACACTTTCTTTAAAGTGATTCTAGTAACTATTCATATGAAATGCCATAAACTAAGCTTTGTGTAAACCAAAGCTCTGATACCACTTTGTAACGACCCGCCGCCCTGACCGCCTCTAGTCGGTAATTAAACCAACTAGAAACGTTCAAGATGACAGATTGTTATTTAGTTTATAACATTTAAACAGAATCAGCCACAGAATCACAGAATAATCATAATATTATTCATAAATGAATTTTTCTTTTACAAATATCAGAGTTTATACAATAAATTACATTTGAATTTATACAGCGGAACAATTTATATTTATTAAGTACAAGAAATTTTTTACTGAAAAACTTTAGTGAATGCCGAAATCCCCTCTCTCTAACTTCGCTGCGAGAAAATCTTCAAGCTGTAGAAATACTCGGTCTGACCCGAGCGTTTATTGCAAAACACGAAAACACTCGAGTCAGGATTAATCTTAATTCAAGTAATTAAATTTGCAATGAATTGAAATAAAATGGTAACAGCCCGAAATACAGTGTATCAAAAATCAGCCTGAATATAACTAAGCATTTAGGCCAAGCACAGATGAACAAACAGGGTCCCAAAATGAATGGACAACAATTCCTGGATTTATAAGTGCAACTGAACAAATGAAACAGGACAGTGCATGATTCAACATAACAACATCGAAGTGTAACATGTTGAAAACTCAATTAGAACTCTGTAACCAGGTATGAACAGAGAACAGAGAAGCAACAGGTAACAAACTTAAATTAAGTTATTATTTTGATTTTTTTTTTCTATCAATCCTGTGTGGCTGCAGTACACACGTATGTTACACACATGTGCACTGCCTCGCCAACACGTGTGCACAGCTCCATTCAGAAATAAAAAAATGACCAAACAGCAATGCAAATACAGTAATGGGTGAACAGACCACAAAAGTGCAACACAGAAGATGACAAGTCAAATTGGAAGCAGTGATACAAGGGCCAGAACAAAGCCCAAACAAAGAACTTCAACCAAACAGGATTACAACAGGGACAAAGTAAATCAAGGCAGTGCATCAAATGACCAATGATATAACCCAGTGAAACAACTCAGTGATCAACACAGCAGCTCGAAGACAGAGCACATGCAAATGCACCAAAGCATCATGAACATACACAAATGACCAAGCTACAAGTATGGCAGTGAAACAACTCAAGAGATCAACAATGCAACACTTGATTGAGCTACAGACAGGTTAGACTAAAGTTTGAACTTGCTTTCATTTATTTCTGAAAATATAGAACAGGTCTTAAACTTTTTTTTTTCTTCAGGAATCAAAGTCTACCATAGATTATATAGGGAGTAATATAATCTAGAGCCTATATGTATATATCAGAGATATGTATGTTGTAATGTACCCAGGCTTACAAATGAATTACAGAGCAACTTACATTATATTCCAGATAATTACCATCCATGCAAACAAATTTCACCCAGAATTAAGACAAACATCAAAGCATAACACGAATTTAAGCTTTATTTAGGATAGTTTGCTTACAGTTGATTTTTTTTATTCTTTTTAAACTGTAGAATGTAACAGAGGTGGGTATCAACATATACTCAGGCATGAATCAACTACAAAGGACAGGCATATGTGGACATGAAGACTGGAACAACTACAAAGGTTCAAGGCTGAGACCAACCCAATGCAACAATGCACAGCATACAAGGTGCAGACACAAGGCTAGACAATGGAACCCAAATACAAGTTCAAGTGCTCAGTGCAGACCACAAAATGCCACCAAGCAAACTAAAATAAGCAAAAGAAGCAACAGCATGAACAGTGATATGCAGCAGTGTGTATGAACACAACTACAGGTACAAAGTCAAGTTATATGCATCAAAATGTTGACAGAAGAAGACTGCAATGCATGATACAACAACAAAGACCACCAAAGTGCAGAGCAACTACAAAGTGCAGTAGAACTATAGAAATGCACAGTCAAATCCAACTCAAAATTTTTGATTTTTTTTTTACTCTTAAAAATCATGAATTGATCTAAGGTTTTAAATTTGTATACCTGAATTACGAAGTTAACAAGTTTGAATTTTAACAATGACTTGAGTTTCCCCTTTTTAAACTTGATTACCAGAGCAATTTCAGTTTCTATTTAAGTTAAATAAATTTTAAAAATTTAGTTCATAGCCTAAACAAACAATATTTAATTAAATCCTAAGTTTTAAATATTAATGGTTAAAGAGGAATCATTTAAATGGAAACCAGGCTTGAAGTCTTAGAACAGAAATGTTCTTCAGGCTGTTCAAAATATTCATATAACTTACATCACAAATGCATAGGAGTTTCCAACAATATACAAATACAACTTATTTAAAACATGATTCAAAGATCCATCACATGCAGCAACAACAAACAAGCAAAGGTTTTTTTTTATAGCATCTGTTCTTATCAGTTTTTTTAAAACAAAATTTTAATATCTGTTCTCATCAGAAAAAAACAATATCATATAGCATCTGTTCCTAATAGTTTAAAACAAAAAAAATGAAATAGCATCTGTTCTTATGAGTTTTAAAATTAAAATTTAAATAGCATTTGTTCTTAACAGTTTTAAGAAAACAATATCAATTAGTGTCTGTTCTTAACAGTTTAACCCAATTATCAGAGCAATTGGTAGCAAATATCACCCAACGAACAACATGCAGTGACAAATCTGCTCATATCAGTTTAAATCCAACAAAAACCCGAGCAATCGATAACGAATAACTTCCCAAAACATAGCATGCAACCAAGCATCCACTTCAACCAATTTAAAAACTTGAATCAAAATTAATCGTGAGAAAACTCACCTTTCAAAATCGAAACAGCCGAAGAGAGCAAAGATAAAACGATTGAGCAAGGCAACGCAAATCGAACGAAGGCCCCAAATGGGATTGAGGAGCTGAAGCCCTAATTTTATTTTTTGGAATGAAGAGAACGAACAAGTGTCGCAATTTTTTTTTCTTCGTGATTTTTGGTTTAGGGTTAAAAATGAAACGGGTAAAGTGAGATAAAGGGGAATCGGGTAAAACTAATAAGGTCAGGGGGATTTTTCCTTCTTTATTTTATGTTTTATTTTTATTTTGTTTTATTATTTTCTTCTATTTATATATATATATAATTTTTTCATTTTAAATTCAATTTATTTTAAACATCAAATTTTATTTTGTACACAAACACCTTGTTTTGTTTTTGTAGATATTTACTTTTGTTTGTTTTGTTTAATTTTTTGTCTAAATTATGTTGTTAAATTTTTTTCTTTTACTAAGTGTATTTGTTTATTTTATTTTGTATTGATTTTAATTTTTTTATTTAAGCTAAAGAAAAAATGTCATTAAAATTTAACCATTAATTTACTAATTTACAAAATTAAAAATTTTTAAATCCAAATTATCTTCTTAAGTTATTAGTTTGAATTTCAATTACAAATTCCATATTCAATCTCAACTCCGAAGTCAAATTTAAATTTTTATTCAACTCTTTATGGATTAAACTTTAAAATTTAATCACCAATTTCATTGTTATATTGGAAATTCAATTTAAATTATCATTCAAATATTTAAAATTAATTAAATATTCACAATTTAAATTGTTCAAAATTTAGGATCGTTACATTATACTAGCCTGCCTATGATAATTCCTTGATTGGTTACTTTAAAACTTTTCAAATGCTTTTACAATTAAAAGCATCCACATTCATCAGATCTAAATTAAAGGATATGTAACGTTAAAAACTTTCCATTTAACAGAAAAAATCTTTGCAGATAAGTCTCTCTTTGAAAATATTTTATTTTCCACAATAAAACAACTAGGAGAAATCCCCAAGACCATAGTAAATCCCTTTCATCATATAATCAAACATATTAAAGTTTCAGACCCAATTTCTTTTTGAAATTCTCGAAATAAATTATAAACCCAATAATAGCATATTTTCCTTTAGTAATTCACAATAAATTTTCCATAGCTTGGAAAATTCTGAAAATTAAAACCCATCTTCAAAATCATGTTTTACTTGACATAATTTTTTCCCATGGTCTTCTAAAATCAACAACCCTTGATTTTCACCCTAAAACCATATGAATTTTCCATACAAGTGAATTATTTAAATCAAACAATTAATAACTTAAGCATATCATTATTTAAATATCTTAGAAACGAGATTAAGTCTTAAATAAAAAATCATATGATTATAAGAACAAAAGGAAATGGAATGAATTATTATTCACCTTAAATATGACAAGGAATTTGAGATTTTTTCGTTGATTAATCCTTCCTAGCTTTGATCCTTAGCTTTAGATTGTAATCTTTCTCTTGGATAATGGACGACTCCTTAGGGTTGTTGCGTTTTTTTTTGTTTTGAAATTGAACATGAATAGAAAAGAATGAGAAGTGTATAGTCGTGTATAATAAAGTGGCTATATTTGCTAATATGCCCATGTGTAAATTAGTTAGCTTGTAAACCAATTTAAGCCCATTTATAATATTTTTAAGCACGATCCTATATATAATTTACTCAAATCTCAATCCCTTTATCATCATTATTCTTATTTAATTTATCTAATTAAATTTCCTGAATAATGTTATCAAAAATAGGGATGTTACAGCCATACCCTACCAAATCCAAGGTTCTCGCTTAACCTTTAACTTTGAGACCAAATTGTAAAGATCCACCTTTTCAACCATCAAAATTTGACAGCGAATACATCCATGGTATTCAAATGTCAAACACCCAATTGTCGGAAAGGAAGATTGTTAGGGTAAACTAAAAAGAATAGAGAACAAAAAATTAGAATCTCACAGCGGAATCAACAACACATAATAGACAGTCAAATCTGTTACGCCAAAATACATAGCACATCAGAGTTACAAACCAACCTTATCAGTTAGACTGTTATAAAATTATGACCTTACAATTACTGATGGGATACAACATAATACAGCGAAAAATAAAACACTATGATATGTGAACATCAAGATCTTCTCCAATAACTCCATATCACCAAAGTCAACCAGATAAAAACTCCGTCTGCCCCAAGCATTATAATAAAATAACATCTGGGTCAGTCTAGAAAACGAACTTGAGAAAAATCGAGTAATATGATGAACATATAAAAACTCTATGAGACCATTCCGCTAATGTGGAATGAGTTTTAACTGCACAAGAACAATATCCATAAATAAAGAAATGGGAAGCAAATCAGAAAAACAACCCAATCAAGAAAGAATGGAAATAAACAGCAGAAATAATCCAAATAATAAGGGTGGGTACTAGTAAGAAAATCTCATACTAAATGAATAGGCAAAAATAATATCAAATTTTAGACTTAAATGAATGGTTACAACTAATTAAACATAGATAAGAGCACAAGACAGTTCTCAATGCAATTGAGGAAACAATTCAAAGATTTGAATTAACAACAAGGGAAAGAGAAGTTTTTCCAATAATGATTAGTAGGGTGCACCTCCCTTACCGAAAGTATACATCTAGAAATATATTTGAGAACTCCGATGGCACTTGGAAATCTCCAAGTTAAAGCCCGTTAACTTTTACCGAGAATCTGAGTATTTCATATCTCATTGTGCAACATTGAATCCAATCTAGAGTGATGTGAAAATTTGTTAATGGAAGCAACCTACATAGCTTAGCCCCCACTCGCTCCTTAGGTTTAGTCATTTTCGACAAAGGGTAACAAGGCTCAAATGAGAAACACGTCGTCTTAGAGTGATGAAATATAAAGAAGAAAGCAAAATCAAAGTCGATAGTGGATAAATCAACTATTGGGAATGATAAGATGGTTGTTTTCACTTGCACTTGATTTTCACATCACAATATTTTTAAAGATACTTTTAAAATTACTCTTTGAAATATTCTTTTAAAGGTGCAAATTATATTTTCTAAGTGTATTAAAACCAAGGCCAAAACAAATATCAAAACATTATTTATTATAAACCATAAACAATTTATACTTAGCTTTATTTGAAACAATTCATTTTAAAAGATCTTCTTGTTTATAAACTATTATTTATAAATTATCCCAAAAGATAATAAATCAATTAAATTACTTTTATAAATTTTAAATTAAAGGTTAACCATCTCGAAGGATAATTTATATAACCTTTTTATAACTTTTAAAACTATATAAATTTTCCTAAAAAAGTAAATCAAATTAAAAATCCCTTTTATAAATTTAAACCAACATTAATTATCTTGAAAGATAACTAATCATATTTATACTCTTTATAATTTTAAAAACAATACTTATTATCTTGAGAGATATTTCATCAAATTTATAATCTCTTTTAATTAACCAATCAAGTTCTTTATTAAACAGTTGATTATCTCAAAACACCTTTATTTAATTAGTACATTAAATTTTAAACCGGAATAAATCAGTTCATTAATTTTAATACACTAAATTAGTTAATTAACTTTAAAACATTTATTAAATCAATCACTTAATTTTAAAACACCATAAATTAAAAATATTAACTAAATTCAAATATCATTAATTAAAATGGTAAATTAGATCCAAACATTGTTAATTAAAATGATTGACTAAATTTGAAACATCATTAATTAAAATAATTAATTAAACTTAGATATCATTATTTAAAATGATTAATTACTCTTAAACATCATTAACTAAAAATGCTTATTAAACTTAAATATCATTGATTAAAATGATAAATTCATTTAAACATCATTAATCAAAACGATTAATTGAATTTAAACATCTTTAGTTAAAATGATTTATTAACTTAAAACATCATTACTTAAAATGATTAACTAAATTCAAATATCATTAACTGGATGATTCAATTTAAATTCAAACATCATTAGGGAAAATGATTTGATAAATTTTAAACATCATTAATCAAAATAATTAATTAATTAATTTAAATATCTATAATCAATGATTAATGAATTTAAATATCTATTTTATGAAAATACGAGCTCGAGACAACATACACAAAGGGTTTAGGAGATGATATTCAATAAATGGCGTTACAGCTAAAATTGCTATAAAGTTATTTAAACAATTTAAATAGAATATCATGACTTATATCAACTAAACATCAATATAAGTAGCATAAATTAATAAATAATTATCACCCACGAGAAACCCATTTAGGTCTCTTTATAAATATTTCCTACAAAATAATAGTTACAGACAATATATATGATCATATGGGTTCACAACGATTAAGTTAATATGTCATCTATTTTCCAAAATAGGATTTCAACCAAACAACTAATTAAACAACAACAATAATATTTAAACTATTAACCAAGCATCCAACGATAAATTTATAGCATCATAGATATTATATTGCTAATTTAAAAATGAGTACACTCATAGAAATTCTAGTTATTGTCGACGCGTTCCATTTTAAACTAAAATCGAATGAGCATACAATTTTAGTACAAAATTCTACAAGCTCTAATTCCCACGATTCCAATTCTTATACATAGATAATGCTTTCATAAGTACAATGCAACTCGCCGCGTTCGATCTGGACCTCGTATGAAATAATTATGGATTAATAAACATTTAACATATTAACTAAACACATTAATTATTTAATTAACCTTTCATTACCCTTAATCCACAATCTAATCCTTCTTCCCACAAAAACTGATATGTATGCGACTAGAGACCACTATGCACAACCATGGCCGATCCCTTTTTCCACCAATATCTCCTTCATTCCTCCACTATTCGATGAGCCATCAACTCCGATGAGCCTCTCTTCACACAAGCTCTCCATTAGACCCATTAATATGAAGCTTGATTACCTTATGCTCCTTGCGACCAGATGCTGATAATCATGAAACCCAAATGACGCGATCCACGACAAGGTGCCACATTACCAAAACCTCCTCCACCACCTCGTTTTGCAAAAGAGACTCAATGACACCACTGCCGAAATCCAATGTCAATTGCATCACCAATGAGGTTGCACTTTAATCACACCTTAAAAATCGATTAACCTCAAATGCGATCGCAAGCAACAAAACGTGTAAGGAATCGAAGATTTCGAGCATACAAACTCAATGGAACAAGTGGTATAATTTATCGTTGGTTAAATCTTTTGCAATGATTTTATTATGGAGGAGATAAATTTTGGTTCATTGGGAATGGAAATAATAGAATGAATAGACAAAAAAAACAATGTAAAACGAGGAAGGGTTAAAGCATTGACTTTATTTAACTTTATAACAAAATTAAAAAAACAAAAGAATGATATTTCTCGAAAACAAAAGTTTCTAGGCAAGAAAAGAGGCAATGCAAGAAACATGCTTGTGTGTTGGTGTACTATGTCTTTGTTTTAAATTGAAATTTTCAATGTAACGCTGCATAGAGTTCTGTCCTTTTTTGAACTACGAACGCTAAAACAAAAGTATGGTCAAGCTCAGAAATGCGACATGGTCTCAAATGGATAATAAAATACACTGGTTATTACATTCTGAGAAATCTCAAAAATATCGTTGTTTACTGAAATGTCATCATACGAAAATTTAAATATTTTTAAAATTAAAAATTATGGAAAAATTCTATAGTTTAAATTAAAAATACATCATCAAAATCAAGTTATTTTATTACAATTTGATTTTCCTATTTATTATATTCGAACCATCTATTGCACTAAATAAATTTGCAAAAAGATTAACCATTATATTTATTAATTAAAAGGAGTAAAATAAAGCTATCAAACCCATTTGATTAACATTTAGTTCCTAATTCAAATATTAAATAATCACTACATTTGAATATAAACAAGTTTATATTTTAAAACTAATTATTTAAATGACCACTATATTTGAATTCAAATTATTAAATTCCAAAATCCAATTATTTAAATTTTAGAAATTAATTAAATATTAAAAATCTAATGTCCAAAATTTTGGGTTGTTGCAGAGGGAATGAGAATGAGTATATTTTATTAAGAAACGTGCTCCTTTCCCATTTTGCCCTCCTTATATAACCTTCTTCTTATTAATGTTCTAATCGATTGCATTAGTTTGTCAATTAAGGCTTGACTCATACTAATTATCAAATCCCAATCTCCTTATCCATTTACATTATTTTATTTTATTTATCCAATTAAATATCCTAAATAATATTAATTAAAATTAGGGTTGTTACAGAAGTGTACTTGGCTAATGTAACCGTATACAGGTGCTATGATTTACACTGCAACAAACTAATTTTTCTCTTTATATATGTCTTTATTGTCCATCTTTTTTTAACTATAAAACTAGTAATTGTAAATAGACAAATAATTTTTGGAACTGGATTAGTCCGGGGTGGAGGAAATGAGTGGATTTAAAAAAACTACTGTTTTGGATCTATATTGACCTTATGAAGTCTTAATGTGTATTAGATCCAATCTAATAAAATTTTAAATGAAATCTTATTTGGTTTAAATTATTAAGATGTAGATTCAAAAATAACTAAAACTTATAGGTATTATAATGAATGTATCAAATACACTCATTTGTGTGAAGTGTAAATGCAGGATATAAGTAGTGTGTATATTTGTAAATGAAAGGAATGAATAGCCAAAATGTTATGAAAAGAATCAAATAAAGAAGGTAATCAATACGTACTAAAGAGAGACTTTCTTCTTCTTTATATTATTCTTTTCCCTTTATTTATTATTTTGATGACTTATCCCTACTCTTTCTCTCATGTAGCCAGCCTCAGGTGATCCCAAACCCACTTAACATTTATTTCATTTAAATCTAATCTAAACAATCTATCGATATCTGTATCAATACATGCGTTTATATAATTTTTTCGCACGGTTTATTAAATGCTAATGGTATACAAACAAATAAAATAAAATAAAATAACATAATCAATATTTCAGAAATATTAATTAGTTTACAACGATTATTAATTAACTAAATAGCGTGGTTTATTTAGAGTATTCATCATTATGGTTGTGCGATTCAAACATATAAATTTGGTCAGCGGTCAATATTAATGTTCACATGTCACCTTAACTAGTGGTGTGATATTTTGACTGAATTTATTGCTTACACATATTTTGGTAAAATCTAATTTTACTTATTTAAGCAATACCTGATAGTGACAACATCGTCAAAACTATATCACTTTGGACTTTGGAATTTGGTAATGATTGAAATTCCAATATCGTCCATATTCAACTCTATAGTCCAAACAAAAAGTCCTTCATTCAATAATAACAACTATTATTGACTGTACTTCTCTAGCCAGAGATTTTGATTTAAAGTTGACTTCAGTTGACCATGATACTAACTTCATATAACCGAGGACGCGAATCCTCTCTTGAATAGTGTTTCACTTCCAATGCTTCCACTCGACCCATTCGATGGACGTTATGCCATGATTTAACTATAATTAAAACGGAGCTTCCATATCAAAGATCAACAGTATTCTCAAGTCGAGAGAACTGTGTAATCTTTTCATAATGATATTTTCTATTTGACCTTAGTTTTATTAACCAATAGAAAACTATCGAGTGAGTTATTCCATAGTTATCAAATAACTATAGTACGTAGCCTTTTGGTGCCCCCAGTAATCATGAGTAATACATCAAACAATATTTAGAGAGAGTTACGTACTCTAGTTTTAATGAACGCATCGTTATCCAGTCTCGATACATCTTGACTAGGAATATTTAAATAGTATGTTTAATATCATTGTGATATATTACACATGGTTATAACACTTTGTAACTACTATGACAAAACATACTGTTTATGGATTTTCTATTAAATACACTTTTAATTAAATTAACTAATTGATATAACACATTATATCAAGTATATAATAGAAAGAAAACATATTTTATTTCAAAAAATATTGCTCATTAAATAAGATATGTAACAAATTACAAATTGCCCTTAGCGCATACCCCTAACTCTATCAATCTCTCACTTGGAATTGAGGTTAATTATTGAATCTTAGTCCCATCTCTTTATTCAGTTTAATGAGAACTGATTGTGTTAGACCCTTCGAACGAATCTGCTATATTGGTTTAATTAAGTACTTTATCAATCAACCGATGGTGATAAACTACCTTTATTATGTGGAACTATTCGAAGTGTGTTTCTCTACTTCTAATGAGCTCTTATTATAAGTTGCAGTATTAGTATTCTCAATACTTGGAATCACCCCTAGCTCAGTTATAAATTTATGCATTTATATTTATATACATTGCATTTATTAGGGTGCTATTCAAGAAGATGTACTTAGCCTTTCATTGAATCGGCCATAATATTTTGTTTGAAACATTTCCAACTTAAAGTTCATTAATTAAGGTTTAAAAGTGAATTCGGTATTGACATATTATATCACTTATGAAGTTTGAGTCTGGTTACTCCTTCATAAGGAGTTTGTTGTTTGTATAAAAAATTCTCTAGTATTTTCTAAATACTCGAGAACACTGTCTTAATTCGGATTTGATATTTTCTTTGTGCATTAAATACATATGCAAATTACAATATTGTAGGCAATTTAACATGTATGATAATTTCTATTGTCAATACATAAGGAATTCATCTTACATGTTCCATATTAAACATTTTAATATGGTGTCTTTGCATATCATTTGGGACAATACCAACATCCTTTACACTTACTATAAAAGACATGTTTTACAAATCCAATATTGAGTATTAAACAACCAAATTACTACTGATTTTAATATAAGTACATCATTTACAATTAGTAGTATGTTGTCTATTTACAATCTAGAAATATCTGTGTACCTTTTAGTGTTCTTTCTTATGGACATAATGCTTTCTCTGAATTTTGACTAAAAATCAAACTATTTGGTATTTCTATCAAAATACTTATTTAATTCTGATGCTTATAAAATCTTACTTTCGTATCTTTCCTTACATCATATTTAAAAAGTCAAAAACTCAATATTGCTCCCACTGACTTCAAGATACGTTGGTTGTAATGTGCAAATAGTCTATTTTAAATCATTATTAAGTATTTTTCATTTTAACATATGTGGACCACACATAAAATCATACCAAACGATAATTTTATGAGTGAATTTGAATTAATTTAAGCCCACTGAATAATGAATCTATTATGTCAATCACAACAATTGGAATTTTTCGATGCTATTCTTGTTCATGTTGCTCATTATATTCCAATTGGATTTGTCTTGCTCTTGAGGATTCATACGCAACCAATGGATTATACCCTTTCGGATATAATTACCAAAATCATATTTTAATAACATACTTGGAACCATTTTGGATTTGTGCATCATACTATGTCGTAGAGTCAATATTTTAAATGATTTAATTGACAGTTGAGCGTTATCTTTCTCGATTTGATAAGAAAATTTAGATTCTCTTCAACATGCGAAAATATTTATTAGACATTTTAATGCATCATATTCATTTAGCTTTGGTTAATTTCATTTCATCCCATGTAATCGATTTTACCTTCGGATCATATCCAAATCCATTTTACTACCAATAATTTCAAAAGGAAATTCCTTCACTACGAAGTTGGTATTTCTTGAAATAACAATTGTTTCTTAATGTAACGAAATAGGTATTTATAAACACTTTACCAATTGCCTTATACATAAAATGATTTGGTTTTAGTTTATAATACTCATATTCAAAAAAAAAATTGGCCATCTAATGATAGTCATTCCTAAAATCCTTTTAGGGTGATTTATATATGATCCCTCATGAATAATTATTATGCACGGTTTTTCGACTCGCCCAACCTGCCAACTCTTTAGCCTAGGATATATCTGGGTTTCTTTTAAACCCTTATCTTGTATGATATTGTAAACAATTATTTGGATGAAATAAATTTTAACTTTGTGTACTACTCTTAAGTATATGATCATATGGAAAGAAGTTAACTCAACTTCATCCACCATAATCATACTTTGTTTAACAAAGTTCGATTATTCCTTATCGATGCATCATTATGTATCATAAGAAAGAATGATATTGGGATTGAATCTTTATTCATTTTAGGTATTTTGGAATCTCTTTCCAATATACTTGCTTATTCAATTAAATTGAATCAATTTTATTTTCAACGTGTTTTATTTTATTTACTTCTATTTTATACTCTATGAACATATCATGGACGTACTAAATATGTATCAATTACATTTATCCATGTCAGTAATAACTCCTTGGTGAATATAATGAATGATGTCGAACTGTTTTGGTAATAATAGGCTTGTGATTGCATACATCTATATGTTTCAACCTGAAGAGTTCATTAACTCTTATCATGCCTCCATTGAATGGGTGTTTTGCCCTTAACTGTTTAAGATATAATTAACAAGTATTATATGATTCATAATCATATAATCAAATTATTTCTCAAAACTACAATTTAGTATATAATTCCAAAATAATTGCAAATAAATTTAGATACTTATATGTTTTCCAATGCATGTCAAATACTAATATTATAGTTTTATTTTGCAATGAATATTCATAATACTCATATTGAAAATAAAACTAGGTCTATTTTTTGTCAATACTGAAAAATAATCATTATTTCAGAAATAATGTTTAGTATATTTTACGACTTTTTTTTGTAACTTGACATGGTCAATAAGTACTATATTGCACGCTCCCACTATTTCTACCATTTCTATAATAGCTAAGGAGGTCTACTCAACCACTTAATATAAGTTTTCTATTTCATTTACTGTTATTGGTTTACAGTCGAGAGTTTTTAGACCAAATATCTTAAATTCAAAAAAATAAATCTAATAGAAAACAATTTCCTATTTAAAATTATTTTTTGGAACATAAATCGTATTTTTTATTCTAGTGTCAAATATTAACTATAAATTTACAATTCTCATTTTCGACATTTTTTTTAATGAAGCAGAAGTGATAATTCACTCTCTTCATCCTAACCGTGCCTTGAGTTACATTCACTCTTATACATTTGATTTCCTTTCTAAACAGTCGAACTATTAAAGGAAAATCTTACTACAATATCATAACGAACTCTTTACAAAAGTGTATTTGGTCATCCTTAAATTTTAAGGATATCAGATAAATTTTACTTTACGTAAACTGATCAAACTGAAGTTTCAGTGATTGAGTTCTTAGATCTATCATGTGGCCTTTATTCTAATGTTAGATTTAACAAAAAATGATTATTGTTTTAATCAATCATATTGAACATACGATCTCACACTGCAATTTACTTGCTTATTTCAATAAACTAATTTCATTAAGGTTTCATACATTACAAATTATGACCGTTCACCGTATAACATTTATATGTGATCGCATATGGATTAAACATCCGTTTCATGTATTGCTTTTAGAATTCAAAACTCATTGAAGATAACGCTCAGTCTTATGAAAGTAAATTCATAAATGACTAAGTTACTAACGTATTTAGTGGTTATATAATTAGGCACCTGCATGGGTCAACGTGCAAAATTTATTGGTAAGTATACATTATATTTCTTTGTTATATTTAATTTAGTTCCTTTATATATTTTAATTAATAAACATTTTATCAAGTATATACACCCACATTACGGAGTTTGTTAGTAAATAGAGATGACTATATATTACTACTTGACTCTTTAGGATTATTGTCGTTGTTTGTTAGCATAGATTTAGAGACCTTCCTTAATTCAAGAACAGTATTATTATCCAATCCCGTTTTATCACATCCACGTGCATAATCAATTAGACAACCAACACTTCCTAATGCACAACCATGTAACCCAACCATAATTTTTGTATCAGGAACAGTACCAAAATTATATGTTATTTTGGGTAGAGAATAAGAACCATTACCTACATCTGAAGCAAGGAATTCAGGATCTTCATCTACAGAAGGAGCAGGATGCTCACCACATATAGCAGTATCATTAGTTACATCATCACAAGAATTATTTTCAAAAGCAAAACTATAAGCACCTCCACCTCTATACTCATGTCATCCAAGAGTATTACTAAGTAGTACTATCAGATAATATGGAGAATGATGCGATATGGGACACACACGTGAATATTCCCTTGAGCTAACACCGATATGTATTTAAAAATAAGCTAAATAACTCACATATAAGTACACAATGTCGACAACAAAGCAATAAACATGTGTGCCTTCGGGACGGAATACACAATATATAGTAAATCTCGAAGATTACAGAGTCAATCGCAGTGATAATATATAATACAAAAATATACATGGTACATGCAATATACAATATAATAATATACATACATGAAACTACATAATACTCAGATGACATCAAAAAAAACATACTAGTCTCCTCTATGGCTAAAGCAACACAAGCTAGTCATACTGTCCCTGTACCCATAAATCTCGGACTGACTCGAGTATTACGTAAATAACACACAGGTTAGACTGTGTCTAAATCAAGGGTTAATATACATGTACTACTCAATTTACGCAAGGTATACTAATACGATAGCAACCATAATGTCAATATATGGTAATCAATGCATGGTATATATAATAAAGGCAATTGCAATGCTTCACATGACATAAAATATCATAAAACAATGCATAAAGATGTCAACAACCATATAAAAGTATATCAAATCAAAAATCACGGAACCAACATGAAACAGGTGAATCATCCATATCTAGAAATCATCTTCAAAATCCAAAAATCATCTATTAATAAGATGTAACAACCCGCATATTTATCGATTTTATACTTAAATATTTTATTTAAATATTTCATCATTAGTCGGATTTTAGTCCGAAAAGCTACTTTTTGCATACGGTCAAATTGGGACTCGAGACCCCTTCCATTGAGTTCGTAATGCCATTTGCAACCTTTTTGAGTATAAACATTGATATGTTTGGAGCTAGCTAAAAATTTGACCTTTTTCACTTTGGGTTTGGGTTTGGGTTCAGCCCAATGTTCTAACTTAATGCCCCAAACTGAAACCCCCTCTTCATTCATTCCCTCTTCCTCTACTTTTCAGTTCTAAAGAGATTAATGGTGAGTGGAATGGGAAATTAAAACTCAAGCCCTAGTTTTCTATTTGCAAATCAACTTCTAGCTCCAAATTCAAGAGAACCCATTGGTAAGCCTTCTCTTCACCTTCTCCAACTCCTTCTCTCTTGAATTTCAGAAATTCCTAAACCTAACTTTAGGAATGTTCTTCTTTTGAGCATAGATTCAAGCTCATTTGGGTTGTGTTGAAGAGTGGTTGATTCTCCCTTTGCTTTCAAGCCTCTTCTACATTGATTTTGTGAAAAAGTGAGATTTTTATCTCACATCTAAGTCTATGATTATCTTTGATTGTTAGGTATGAATTTCTAACACTTATTCATGTGCATTTGATTTGATTTGGATTGGTTTTGTGAATATTCCAAATTTTAGTGTTTTGAGTTCAAATCTTCAAAAATCATAGCTTTGTTGTTTGAACTTGTTTTTGGTGATGCATCGAAGAGCCTAT
This sequence comes from Allium cepa, assembly GCA_030765085.1. NCBI lineage: Eukaryota > Viridiplantae > Streptophyta > Magnoliopsida > Asparagales > Amaryllidaceae > Allium > Allium cepa. The sequence goes on from CM060945.1 coordinate 1,017,674,286, forward strand.
AGGGTCGGGTTGCCATTTGGCATAAATCCCTAGCGCCATTGCTCGTTCGTTTGCGAATTGGACGAGATTGCATAGCAATCATATAGGCCGGAAAATTTCCCAAGCTCCAGTCAGTCGACTGACATTTCCAGTCAGTCGACTGGCTGTAGCTATTATGCATTCCGAGGGCCATCTGTAGAGCCATGGGGCTCTGTTTCCCTGCAGTCAGTCGAATGACTCTCTGAGTTCAGTCGACTGACCAGTATCCCGCATATTTTCAGGGACTGTGATCAGTCGACTGAACTCATTGAGCCAGTCGACTGACCTGCTCTTAAATGCCTTATATGCCTATTTTGCCTATTTGGGTTGTGATTCCAATTTTTATCGATTCGTTTTGATTCCTAATTGATGCTATCAATTTTTCGACTTTGATGACTTCTAATATGGATTCTTGGAAATATCCATTTTGATGGATTTGATATCGATTTCTTTGGAATTAATTCACGTCTTCGTATGTGAATTTTGGTGATTAATTGTTTCTACAATCATTTTTGTGCTTTGTCACTTTAAAATACAAAGGTTTCTATACTAGTAGTAAATATTCAAACTCTTTATCAAAGATTATTTAAACTCTATTTTCAATATCAAACTCGTTTATAAAACCGTTTTCCAATCTATTAGTATATACAAGCCTTTACCTCACTCGTATGAGAAATCTAATTAAACGGCTTAGTAAAACGAGTGGTATGAAACGCTTGCGTTTACTTCGTCGGTTAATTTTTAGACTTGTTCGATTGAATTTCTTGTCACAACTTTCTAGTGGAGATCTACAATTTGTTCGTAAATATTTAAGTTAAGCTAGTGGTTATGGGACATGATGCTAAGCTCATATATTTACTAGCGTACTGTAATTGACACTTCTTGATGATCATGACGATCATTTTTGGTGATTTAGACTAGCAATGTGCGATGTCTCTTTGTCTGCGAGGGAGACTAAACCCCGTTTTGTGCAGTTTCAACTCAAATTGGTGGGGTAGCAACCCATGGTCTTCGGGCCGTTTGTGGAGCTTCGGCTCAATTTGTGATGGTTAGCAACCATGGAATTAGTGTTCCGTTTGTGATACACGTGTTGGTGAGCTTTATGCTCCCGTTTGTGATAGGCCTTCCCCCTTTTTGTGATTTCTAGATTTCTACTGATGAAATCTGGGATTTGTGCTTCACCAATTTTCGTGATTTTCATTGATAAGTTTTATCAATATTTATGCATTGGTGAATTTGTGTGTCATTGACTTTTGTGATTGACATTGATATAATTGTCAATATTTATGGTTTGGTGAATGAAATAAGGAGTATGACATCCCTTTTGATCTTTGAGAAGATTTTTGTGATATTGATTAATCTCTTGTTGATTTTCAATTACTTATTTATCACAGCTTGGCATTATGATTATTATAAGTTTAGTCATATCTCTTATTCTATATCATTTCATCTGATATTTATTGCTAGACTGATCCGTTTATTATTTTCTTATCAAATAATACTCGGGTCAGACCGAGATGTTACAGGTGTTTCTGCTTTACTTCTCATCCAGGATCATTACCTTGACTTTTGGCTAACTACTTAGATTAGTAGTTTTTGTTGGATACACTTGAGATATAGACTCATGGTTGTATCCATATTCTTTTGTATAGCACTGGTAGCTATTTGTTTTGTGATAGTGTGGATTGATCTTGTTGACCACTACTCTGATGAACACTTTTATGTGTTATATATATTCATATCTATTTCCGCCTTTGTGATATGAATTATCTGTGACTGATTTGTGTTATGTTTATTTCTATATTTGTTTCCGAAGATTACATATAGCCACTGTGTAGTAGTTTTGAGTTTGTGTCAGTATGTCGGATTTCCTCTTGAGATGAAAAGTTATACTTTTATTTGGCATATCGGTACTCGCACAAAGCAATTATAAAGATGGTCGCTCCTCAACAGCCTTATTCTCCGTGCTAGTTGACGGCATTACCCCGTAGTGTCCTTGGCTAGCGTGGGTATAGAGGTGGGGCGTCACAGCTTGGTATCAGAGCCAAACTTCGGAACAATGTTGAATAATTTAACAAGGATCACCATCCTAAGTCCATCTTAGGAGTCGTGCCTTTGGATTTAATTTGTGTCTTCGTACCATTCTATCCCATTTTCTTTTATGATTCCTTGTTTTATTTATCAAGGTTGCTTGATATTCATTTGGTGAATAAACTTTTTCTTCTTCTTTCTTTCTTTCTTTCTTAAGGAAGGGAAATGGTTAGACCAGGCCGTCCCAGCACCGGTCAATCTAGTGCTACTCTCCAAGATGGAGTTTTTATGTCTGTCCAGCTGCTTCTTGATTTAGTTAAGAACGCTCAAGCAGCTGGTTCTAATTCGGAACCAACTCATCCTAAGTCTGGATTTGCACGCTTGTGCAACGATTATACCAACTTGGGTGGGAAACCATTCAAGGGTTCTGAAACTATTATTGAAGTCCAGGCTTGGCTGAGATCATGCGATCGAATCTTTTCTCGCATGAATCTTATTGATCTTCACCGAGTTCAGGTGGCTTCTAGTATGCTCCAAGAAAGAGCACTGGACTGGTATGAACTTCTTATTTCTGAAATTAATGAAACGGATCTCACCTGGGAGCAATTCCGGGCACGTTTCGAATTAAACTTTGTGCCAGAAGCTGAGAAGGTGACTTTGGCTCGCCGTTTTATTGATCTTGTTCAAGGTGAATCTTCCGTGACTGACTATGTTGCGTCTTTTGAATCTCTTTCTAAATACGGGATGGAATATATTAACACCCCATTGAAGAAAAATCAGAGAATTGTCTATGGCTTGAACAAGAGTCTCAAGAAGCCATTACTTCTAAAATTAGAAGTTTCTTTCGACCAACTCATTGATATCGCTCTTCGTCTTGAAGAGGCGGATAGGGAAAGTGATGTTGAAGTGGTGGGTTCCAAACCAAACTTCAACAACAACAAGAAAAGGCCTAACAAATTCAAAGGTCCTTATCCCAAAAAAAAGGAGAAGCGAGCAACCCCTGTGGCAAAGACTTCTTCCTTTGGTCGTGGAGAATGTTATAATTGTGGTTCAAAGGACCATTATTCAAATAAGTGTTCGAAGCCCCTCTCTTGTCGCTACTGCAAAAGTCCCGGCCATGTTATATCTTCATGCCCCAAGCTTGAGGGCAAGAAGGAGGGAAAGTTAAATGTTGCTCAAGCCCCTGGCAACACATCTCGTAGTCAAGGTATGTCTCATTCTATCCTTGATGGCATTATTATATTTCGTGATCAACCTATTCGAGTTCTTTTTGATAAGGGTGCATCCCATTCTTTTATTTCAAAAGAACTTGTTGATACTTTTTCTTTAAGTGTTGTTGCTTTAATGACTTCTTTGAGAATTTCGAATCCAGCTGGCAGATCCGCAACTCTTAGTCTGCTTTGTAAAGATGTCGAGATTATTTTGTGTGATTTTCCTTTTCTAGCCGATTTGCATGTCATGCGTTACTTAGGATTTGGAATGATTTTGGAAATGGATTAGCTTAACTGTTATGAAGCTCATATCCTATGTCCTGAGCGGACTATTCATCTTCGATATCCTCAATCGGTTAAGCAGATTTCTATTGTTCTCAAAGATTCGGATTCCACTTTATCTGCATCTTTCTATTCTTTAAATCCTCGTGATGATGATAATGATGATGAGGAAGACGTCATTTCTCTTATTCACGTTGTTCGTGAATTTTTCGACATATTTGAGCCCGTTTTAGGATTACCACCTAAGCGAGCAATTGAGTTCAGAATTAATCTTACCTCTGGAGCTCAACCTATTACTCGTCCTCCTTATCGTTTATCCAATAAAGAAAATGAGGAGATGCACAACAATTATCCGATTTGGAAACGAAGCAATTTATTCGCTCTAGTTCCTCGCCTTGGGGAGCTTCAGCTATTTTTGTGAAGAAATCCGATGGCAGACTTAGGCTTTGCATTGACTACCGCAAGCTTAATGATCTTACTATCAAGAACAAATATCCTTGACCTCGGATTGATGATCTATTCGATCAACTTAGTGGTGCTAAAGTCTTTTCACAATTGGACTTGGCAACCGGTTTTCATCAGCTTCGTATTGCAGAGGATAACATTCCTTTGACATCGTTCCGTACTCGATATGGATCTTATGAATGGCTTGTTATGCCATTCGGTTTAACGAATGCTCCGTCTTATTTCATTGACCTAATGAATCGAGTTTTCAAAGACTTCCTCGATCGATTTGTTCTCACCTTTATTGATGATATTCTTGTGTATTCTAAAACCGAGAAGGAGCATGAAAAGCATCTTCGGATTGTGTTGGAAACTCTTAGGAGTAATCAATTGAAAGCAAAATCTTCTAAATGCCACTTTTGGCAATCTCGTGTGAAGTTTCTCGGTCATATTATTTCTGAATCCGGAATATCAGTGGATCCTTCAAAGATTGAAGCGATTCAAAGTTGGAAGAGACCAGAGAGTGTAATAGAAATTCGTAGTTTCCTTGGATTGGCGGGTTATTACCGTCGTTTTATCAAAGACTTTTCTAAGATTGTCGTGCCTCTCACTAGCTTAACGAAGAAAGGTGTTAAATACATTTGGTCGGACAAATGTGAGACTTCTTTTCAGAAACTAAAAGAACTCCTTTCTGATGCTCCTATTCTTGTTATTCCCAAGGGGAATCAAGATTTTATTGTTCATACTGATGCTAGTCGCGTTGGTTTGGGTGCCGTTCTTATGCAAAAAGATCGTGTTATTGCTTATACTTCTAGGCAATTGAAGCCAGCTGAGACTAGATATGCCACTCATGATTTAGAACTCGCAGCTATTGTTTTCGCCCTTCGTATTTGGCGTCATTATCTTTTGGGAGAAAAGTTTATTCTTTATACCGACCATAAATCTTTGAAATATCTATTTTCTCAAAAGGAACTTAATTTGCGTCAACAGCGCTGGCTCGAATTTCTTGCATCTTATGATCTTGATATTCTTTATACTCCCGGAAAGGGAAATCGAGTTGCCGATGCACTTAGTCGCATGCAACAAGCGGTTGTTTCCATGATGATATCCGAATGGAATGATTTCGAGGTTTTGTCCACTTGTGAAATTCGAGGTCGTGTTTCCGACTTGTGTTCATCTCTTGTTTTGTGTAGCCTTGAGGCTCATCCTTCTCTTTTAAACCGCATTCTTTGAGCTCAAAGGCTAAATCCTGAATTGGCTCTTCTTGGCCAAAATATTAAGGATAAAATTGATATTGAAGGTTTGAAAGACTTTGATATCGATTCTCGTGGCGGCATTCGGAAATTTGGTAGACTTATCATGCCAAATATTAGTGATCTTCGTAAAGATATTTTAGAAGATTCTCATCGTTCTAAATTTACCATTCATCCCGGTAGTAGTAAAATGTACGCAGATATGAGGCGGCTTTATTATTGGGAGGGAATGAAATCTGATATTGCTAACTTTGTTAAGTGTTGCATGACTTGCCAACTTGTCAAGGCCGAACATCAAAGGCCCGCTGGGTTATTGCAACCTTTAGAAATTCCAATTTGGAAGTGGGACCAAATTTCTATAGATTTTATTGACGGCCTTCCCCGTTCTCGTTCGGGGCATAATAGCTTATGGGTTATAGTTGATAGACTCACTAAATCCGCCCATTTTATTCCCGTTCGGTCCAATCGAACCGTTCCCCTCTTGGCCAAACTTTTTATCAAAGAAATTGTAAAATTACATGGAGTTCTTACTTCTATTGTTAGTGATCGTGATCCATTGTTTACTAGTGGATTTTGAAAGAGTCTTCAAAAAGCTTTAGGAACGAAGCTTAATTTTAGCACCGCTTATCACCCCCAGTCCGATGGACAAACTGAGCGTGTGAATCAAACTCTTGAAGATCTTCTTTGAGCATGTGTCCTTGATTTTGGTGGAAGTTGGAAAGATCATATTTCTCTTGTTGAGTTTTCCTATAATAATAGCTTCCAATCTAGTATTGGTATGGCACCTTTCAAGGCACTTTATGGAAGGCCATGTCGATCTCCTTCTTGTTGGCTTGAAGCCGGTGAGAAGCTGGTTTTAGGTTCAGATTTTATTCGTGATTCCACAGAAAGGATTGACCTTATTCGTCATAGGATGAAAGAAGCCCAGAGTAGACAATGATCCTATGCCGATAATCGGAGAAGGAAATTAGAATTTTCTGTGGGAGATTTTGTGTTTGTTCGTGTTTCACCTATGAAGGGTGTTGTGCGTTTCATTCGATCGGGAAAGTTAGCACCTCGATATATTGGTCCGTTTCCTATCACCGAACGTATTGGTTCCGTGGCATATCGCCTTTTATTACCGGCTCAATTTTCTGCTATTCATGACGTGTTTCACATTTCTCAGTTATGGAAATGCCTTTGAGATTCCGATTCCATTCTTGAGCCCGGTATTGTGGAAGAAATTGAAGTTTCACCTAATTTGACTTATGAGCAACATCCTATTCGTATTATTGCTTCGGAGGTCAAGCACCTTCGAAATAAAGATGTTTCGCTTGTTAAGGTTCAATGGTCCACGAATCCTAAGGATTGCTCTTGGGAATTTAGAAAATTCATCGAGCGAACACATCCGGACTTACTTACTCATGCTCTTTGAGGTGAACTTCTTATTTCAAATTTCTTTTGTGTTAATATGCTTTTATGGTTGTTACTTTATGTTTCCATCTTATATATTGCGAGGACGCAATTTCTTTAAGGAGGGGAGTCTGTAACAACCCGCATATTTATCGATTTTATACTTAAATATTTTATTTAAATATTTCATCATTAGTCGGATTTTAGTCCGAAAAGCTACTTTTTGCATACGGTCAAATTGGGACTCAAGACCCCTTCCATTGAGTTCGAAATGCCATTTGCAACCTTTTTGAGTATAAACATTGATATGTTTGGAGCTAGCTAAAAATTTGACCTTTTTCACTTTGGGTTTGGGTTTGGGTTCAGCCCAATGTTCTAACTTAATACCCCAAACTGAAACCCCCTCTTCATTCATTCCTCTTTCTCTACTTTTCAGTTCTAAAGAGATTAATGGTGAGTGGAATGGGAAATTAAAACTCAAGCCCTAGTTTCCTATTTGCAAATCAACTTCTAGCTCCAAATTCAAGGGAACCCATTGGTAAGCCTTCTCTTCACCTTCTCCAACTCCTTCTTTCTTGAATTTCAGAAATTCCTAAACCTAACTTTAAGAATGTTCTTCTTTTGAGCATAGATTCAAGCTCATTTGGGTTGTGTTGAAGAGTGGTTGATTCTCCCTTTGCTTTCAAGCCTCTTCTACAGTGATTTTGTGAAAAGGTGAGATTTTTATCTCACATCTAAGTCTATGATTATCTTTGATTGTTAGGTATGAATTCCTAACACTTATTCATGTGCATTTGATTTTGATCTTGATTGGTTTTGTGAATATTCCAAATTTTAGTGTTTTGAGTTCAAATCTTCAAAAATCATAACCTTGTTGTTTGAACTTGTTTTTGGTGATGCATCGAAGAGCCTATAGGGCCGGGTTGCCGTTTGGCATAAATCCCTAGCGCCATTGCTCGTTCGTTTGCGAATTGGACGAGATTGCATAGCAATCATATAGGCCGGAAAATTGCCCAAGCTCCAGTCAGTCGACTGACATTTCCAGTCAGTCGACTGGCTGTAGCTATTATGCATTCCGAGGGCCATCTGCAGAGCCATGGGGCTCTGTTTTCCTGCAGTCAGTCGACTGACTCTCTGAGTTCAGTCGACTGACCAGTATCCCGCATATTTTCAGGGACTGTGATCAGTCGACTGAACTCATTGAGCCAGTCGACTGACCTGCTCTTAAATGCCTATTTTGCCTATTTGGGTTGTGATTCCAATTTTTATCGATTCGTTTTGAATCCTAATTGATGCTATCAATTTTTCGACTTTGATGACTTCTAATATGGAATTCTTGGAAATATCCATTTTGATGGATTCGATATCGATTTCTTTGGAATTAATTCACATCTTCGTATGTGAATTTTGGTGATTGATTGTTTCTACAATCATTTTTGTGCTTTGTCACTTTAAAATACAAAGGTTTCTATACTAGTAGTAAATATTCAAACTCTTTATCAAATATTATTTAAACTCTATTTTCAATATCAAACTCGTTTATAAAACCGTTTTCCAATCTATTAGTATATACAAGCCTTTACCTCACTCGTATGAGAAATCTAATTAAACGGCTTAGTAAAACGAGTGGTATGAAACGCTTGCGTTTACTTCGTCGGTTAATTTTTGGACTTGTTCGATTGAATCTCTTGTCACAACTTTATAGTGGAGATCTACAATTTGTTTGTAAATATTTAAGTTAAGCTAGTGGTTATGGGACATGATGCTAAGCTCATATATTTACTAGCGTACTGTAATTGACACTTCGTGATGATCATGACGATCATTTTTGGTGATTTAGACTATAAATGTGCGATGTCTCTTTGTCTGCGAGGGAGACTAAACCCCATTTTGTGCAGTTTCGACTCAAATTGGTGGGGTAGCAACCCATGGTCTTCGGGCCGTTTGTGGAGCTTCGGCTCAATTTGTGATGGTTAGCAACCATGGAATTAGCGTTCCGTTTGTGATACACGTGTTGGTGAGATTTATGCTCCCGTTTGTGATAGGCCTTCCCCCTTTTGTGATTTCTGGATTTCTATTGATGATTTCTGAGATTTGTGCTTCACCAATTTTCATGATTTTCATTGATAAGTTTTATCAATATTTATGCATTGGTGAATTTGTGTGTCATTGACTTTTGTGATTGACATTGATATAATTGTCAATATTTATGGTTTGGTGAATGAAATAAGGAGTATGACATCCCTTTTGATCTTTGAGAAATTTTTTGTGATATTGATTAATCTCTTGTTGATTTTCAATTACTTATTTATCACAGCTTGGCATTGTGATTATTATACGTTTAGTTATATCTCTTATTCTATATCATTTCATCTGATATTTATAGCTAGACTGATCCGTTTATTATTTTCTTATTAAATAATACTCGGGTCAGACCGAGATGTTACAGGTGCTTCTGCTTGACTTCTCATCCAGGATCATTACCTTGACTTTTGGCTAACTACTTAGATTAGTAGTTTTTGTTGGATACACTTGAGATATAGACTTATGGTTGTATTCATATTCTTTTGTATAGCACTGGTAGCTATTTCTTTTGTGATAGTGTGTATCTTGTTGGCCACTACTCTGATGAACACTTTTATGTGTTATATATATTCATATCTATTTCCGCTTTTGTGATATGAATTATTTGTGACTGATTTGTGTTATGTTTATTTCTATATTTGTTTCCGAAGATTACATATAGCCACTGTGTAGTAGTTTTGAGTTTGTGTCGGTATGTCGGATTTCCTCTTGAGATGAAAAGTTATACTTTTATCTGGCATATCGGTACTCGCACAAAGCAATTATACAGATGGTCGCTCCTCAACAGCCTTATTCTCCATGCTAGTTGACGGCATTACCCCGTAGTGTCCTTGGCTAGCGTGGGTATAGAGGTGCGGCTTCACATAAGATATCACCAAGTATAGTCAAGTTAGTACTCGATATTTCCTGAATGTATCTCTCAATCTCAATAATAAGAACATCACTATCGACAAATAGGATAGGATAGGCTGCCTATCAGTGTGATAAATATACGAGAATCCACTACACTCTCGATACCTTTCTAAATATAATGTCATCTCTTAATATATAAGTTAACCAAAAATAAATCGTGACGAGGAATGATTGTACGATAGACAGATGTCCCAAGTAGAGCCATACATACATCAATATATGGGTCACCAAACCCATAACTATAATTAAGTGAGGCGTATCCAAAATATATGACAATCTACCACTCCGTTAGAATCAGAAGGGAGACCGACGACCATATGCACGCTGGCTTTAGTTACCTCGATGGACATTGCGACTCTTACCCACCAATGGCTCGTCCATGCATAGCCTCACCACGACCTTGCTTTGCCCCTATATGTAACAGACTCTGGACTATGCAACACAAGGGGCTATTGAGCACCTACCTTATTGGCCACCTAATTAAATCTCGTGATGTGCATCAAATATAATATCCAATAAAGGTGTCATGGATATGAAGCGTGACCCCAAAATCAAGCCGCTAGGGTGGACTCTAGCCCTTCGGCTCCCTCCAATGCCAATAACAGGAGCACATCATGATAGTGGCACACAATATCAGTAAATATAAGGACACCTACCCGTATCACACCTATGAGCATCATCTCACGTAAGTACAATCTCATAATACTAATCCCATCACGTGAGTGCCACCTACTTACAATGAATATTCGAATAAATACTATAACATTGCATAGCACTATGTGATACTCAACCATTTATTCACTGCTTCTAACTTACACTCAATCTCCATAATATTCGATATAATAAATCGAAAGAATAATTGAAGAAACATTACCGAAAGTCTCATGCCAGATGGTATTATAACTCCATTTATTCAGATTCATTGCTATAAAGAATTAAAATCATCATAAATAAAAATATAACAAACATAACAATATCACAAATCCTTGTGAAAGGTTGTCATCGCCGTATCATATCAATACACTAATTAAATCAATATTAACGGTGAAGCATTCATAATATCCAATTCAATATAAAAGAAATTAGAAATAAAAAACATAATAAATTAAATTATATATATATAATAATAATCAAACCAATACTTAATAGTAAATCATTCACAACATACAATCTTAATATGACAAAGATGTGAGCATCATAACTGCATAATAATCATTCAAGAATTAAACTGAATATTTAAATAACCTTTAACTTGTTAATTACACATTTTTTACTTGAATATATAAATATTCTTTTATGATTCTTAATTAAACATATGTAATTTAAAATACATTTTGAAATGGTTAAAAGATTAATTAGAACATTCCTCTTTGTTTTTTGGAATTTATCTAAACCTTTAAATAATTATTTAAAATCAAATATTGATTTCCTTTTAATTATTTTATATTGAATACCAAAGTTTAAATAGAACTATTATTCATAAAACTATATATTTAGTTTATACAATTTTGCACATTTATTTTCAATGCAAATACAATTTATTTGCTACTAGAATATACACTTGTTTCCTCCACTTGATGTAGACTTCCCACCGCTCTCCTTTGCTTCTCCTGCACCGGACCCCCCGCCTCCTCCTCTCCCCCCTCTCCGCTCCTTCAAGCCAGTTACTACTGACGCCAAATCCAATTCACCCCTCCCGTTACCCATGCCTCTTCTTCCCACTCCTGTTTGTGCGCTGCCTGTTTGTGCACAGCTTCGAAACAATGGTTCTGATACCCCTGCGTCTAATGCAGCCTTGTCTGTATATGTTGACAATCATGTTAACAATCACGAAGCGCTATTGTCAAGTCTCCGGCATGTCGGTCTTCAAATTCTGATCCAGCCTTCTCTTCCCTCTTGGTTGATAACAGAGCTATCTCCTTTGCACCTATTAAGCACATGCCAACTTCAAACAAAGGAAAGACTCTAGTCAAACCCACTAAGAAATTGCAGTCGAACTGCTACGACCATATTCTCCTTCCGGCGGCTTATAGGGCTCTACCTCCCTTTGAAGTTCCCACCTCTCCTAAAGCTTCTCCGTCGATTAGCAGTGGGCGTGTTACCATGCGAATGAAGGTGAACTTGTTGAACTCGTCAGGAATTCCGTAGCACGTTCGTGGCTGACGAAGTTTCGATGCCACTGTCAAGGCATTGACTGTAATTGTCGTCTACTTCTGCTGGCATCAGATTATCTGGTTTATTGAAGTAAATGGGCCTGTTGGGCTGGTATTTAGCAATATTGTTTTTTGTTGCTTTGTGTGGTCTCTTGGTCTTCTGAGCGCTTCGTGATCAATTTATCTTTGGTTGTAATATTTGTAGCTGAGCTCCAATGGCTCACTCCTGTTTTCTCTTCTATATTTCTGAAACTTGTTCTGGGTTTGTAGCAGATTGACATTCTGTTAGTTACCTATAATTCTCGTTTGTGGTAGGGGTCCACTCAATTCTGTCGGCTATGCTAAAAAATATAAATATACACTTACGAGAAAAAGATAACGCATGACTCAAACCCTAACGGGTTGTCTAAAAAGCGCAAGCCTTTACCACCAAATCGCGCATGCTTTTGTGCTAGTGATAGCACCACCAGTCGACATGTAGCGGTTGATTGATTGGAGTTTAAAGGGTTGACCTGTAGACCCACCCTTATCACATATTCTAGCTGATCGTTCGATCGATTTCCGACCACGACCACCTTCTTCTTGACGTTACCTCCTCCAAGTCGATGCAATATATATATATATATATATATATATATTGTTTATTTTGTTTTTTAAATAAGTATAGTCCATCGGTCAAGGCCTGTGCCGATCATTTAATCGGGTTTTGGCCATTTCCTCATCTTTCTTCAATCATTTCTCCTCCCATTCAACGCATGGACAAAATATTGAATCAAACGATAATCGAAACATATCATATAAAAGAAAAAATGATCTTGACTTAGATATCGAGTGCATTCACTCACTTGAAGATCGTGTTCTTCTTCCTCCCTATTCGCATGCTCTAGAAACCCAACTCCTCAACGAAATTTGAATTCCATCTTGTCCAAGCGTATATCAATGTCAAAATATACATATCCAAATTTAAAAATTTATAAGATTTACCAGAATTTTATTTTGATTTTAAAGTGATATAGTATGGGTAGTACGCATGATTTTCTAAAACGAAGGAAGTAACCGTTTAGGTTATATTTATAAAAGATGATGAATAATCTTGAGATAGAAACCTATGGAGTTTGGAAAAATTAGAAATAAAATTTTGGGTTTGGGTATTAGTCTTGGGCTTACATAAGTAAATATATTTGTATATATACATAACTTTTTTCCATCGTATTTTATAAACTATTTTCCATCTAAAAAAAATTACAATAAAATTCCAAATAAAATTTATATTTCTTGTACTAGTTTATTTACCCAATATTATAATATTTTCTATAATTTATTTCTATATTTTAACTCATTTAAATTTAAATATCCAATATTCACATTTTAAGCCTATTTATTAGTTAATTTCCCAAATTAATTTTTTCCGCAATTTTAAAACATATAGTTATTCTCAAAACTATTTAATTTCATCATTAATTGCATTAATATAAAATTATATTCAAAATAAAATCAAATTATTCATTTTTAATTTCAAAATCCATTTTAATTAATTAAATAATAATTATTAATTACCTTTAAATACCAAGTTGTTACAAACTTCTCCCTTAACAAAATTGCGTCATCTTAATTTCCTTAGGAAGAATCCATAATTAAACCAATGACTCTATTATTAATTTATCAAACAAGCATCTAAAAAAGTCATAATACTTTTTCTTAAACAATTTTTTCCTAAATACTTTACTTTAATTAAAACCAGGTTATAAATACCTTAAACAAATATTTTTCATGTTTTTATATAACAAACAACTTTCCAAATTAGTTTTCCATTTTGAAATTAGAATTTCACAAACTCCAATTCTAGTAATTAATAAAATTCATACACAAAAATCCTCATTTATATTTAAAATATACCATTCTATAATCATTAATTTCGCACATATAAATATATACATACATCTAAATATGATTAAGTCATATTATTCCAATCAAAATTTTATTTATATCCATAAAATTCGAAATCAATTCATATATAATTTTTAAATACTTTCCATAATTTGTTTCAACACTTGTCATATGTCAAAATCATAAAAAAAGATAATGATGTTGTCTTGCCATATATTTTAATGATTCAATAATATCAATCGACTGCAACATTGACCATGTAATCAATTCTACCTCGACAGTGATCACGAGTATCCATTAATATCTGATGGCTGCATACATCATTAATATATTTAAACTTATAAATCTTTAACAACGCATTTCACAGCAAATATATAAAATCATGTTTCCAAAACCATTACAAATATTAGTTGCAAATATCAGTTTTTCAATATAATAAACTTTCCTTAAAATATTATATAAAGCGATTAACCTTTTCAAAATACTTCCATTTTCTCAATATTTTTATGTATATTTTCAAGATATTGTGTCCAAATGTCTTGTAGTAGTGCTTAAGGATTCCTATCGAATACATGTGCACCAACATCGATCAGAATTCAACATTTAATAGACAAATTAACACAACTAATTTCACAACTTTGATAAAGACATACGAATATTCAACCATCAATAATGAATATTAAATTCAATACAAATAGTTTTCGATAACCAAACAAATATAAGAAACAATGACCACTGCACTCAGCATGAAATCAATTTATCAGTTTCCGTTGCACACTTTGAACAACATCAGATCAAAACATAATGATTCAATATTAAGCCACCCAAGGCCAATCAATTTATATTTTCATACACAAAATGTAATAAATCCAAGTATCTTTTACAAAGTAACAAGTACGTCCCCATAAGATTACCACGGTAATCATCTTCTATATACATTGTCCCTTATTTTAGGGAATTACCCATCACACCTAGGGGCAGGAACTCTATGTCTCATCTAAGGACTTGACTGGTATCTCTTATATACGATGTATTGTTCCGAACCTACTTTGATACCAAATGTGTGCACCCCCACCTCTATATTCACGCCATCCAAGAGTATTAATAAGTAATACCATCAGATAATACAAAGAATGATGTTGTAACATCCTCCATTTTGAAGCTTGAAAATAAGCACTACTGATGTTGCAGTCACCAACGGTATTATTTCTCAGTAACAAAATGAGATCATTTAATTGTGTTTATAATATCAAGAGCGCATGAATATGAATATTTCAAAAACACATTTCATTAATAAACTTCCATATTAATTATATAATCCTATCGATTCCACGTTTAGAGAAAATATAAAAATTATAATTATACTCCAAAAGCGACATATGGAGATGACCCCTAGATGATCAAAGTTTAACTAGCTGAGAGTTATAAATTTTGTCAGCATCCATTCATGCAAAGTGTAGACTTTTGACAACACAGTGGAAATAAACTTCTAATATTTGATTGCCTCCTACACGTCTCTAGAAGATTATTCGTCTAACCTGAAATACTCCCGGTCTACTCAGATGAGTACCCGAGAGTTTAAGGGAAAAAACAAAAACTTCGGGTCAGACAAAAAATTTGGTGTGAATAATAATATACCATCTCGAACCAAAATATAATATCTAATGAGATCACATCGTAGAATGGAACAAGTTTTCCTCTCACTAGTATTTTATCAAAATATGTCATTCATAAATCATGCACCTACAACCACATTGGTCAAAACATAACATGATCGTATGCATGCATGCTACATAGGTAAGCCTGACTAGTCTGTCATCTTAGGGTTATGCACACGCAAGGTTTACCCTTCCCGAAATTAGACCATCTGTATCAAATCATAGTATTCCTAGAGTTGTTATGAACCTAATGGTTTTGCAGGCCAATAAATAAACTATCGGGTCGACTAGGGTGGAAACTTCAACCAAATATTCCAAAATCTCCAGACATAGTTTGGGGATTCTGGACTATCTGTCCGAATCATGGTATTCCTAGGGTCACTATGAACCTAATAGTTTTGCAGGCCAACCAATAACCTTTTTCTATGAGCATATAGAGTTATGAGTTCCTTTCTGTGTGTAAACATCCTTTTAGTCTTACCATTGACAAATCCTTACACATCACAGAGCTTTACCAACCGGGGGCTAATGGCTGAAAAATAGGGTGTGAACCCTACACCAGTCCTACATTTACACTTATTATCTAGTTTTAAATCCTTGAGTCATATCTTTTTGATCAGTTCAAAACATCCCAAAAAATTGATCTATCCGATCTCCTGGATGCAACTCTACTCGCTCAAGAGTTTAGTTTGACCATACCCACTACCGAGACAACCTAAATGGTAATGCTACCACTAAATCCCAAGATGCAATGTTAGGTCATGAAAAGTTGAGTATGATAAGGATAAAAATGCAAATTTAACTGATCAAATGATAACAGGAACATATAACATCATTCATCAATATATTTAATCAATAGCATTGGCATCACAAAATTACTTAATTTAAGTAATAATTTCCTTTAGCAGAAATTTCATACAAAACTTGGGCTAAAACACCATTTTATTCTTGTTAAACCATTTATCCTTAGACTTGATAAATCACTTAAAATCAATCTTAAGAACAAGGAAAACATTGCCCAAACACTTAGCCAATATCTTATGCCCAAGCATTATTATTTTTACAAAGATTCTAAAATATTTGCTATCAAAATAAGGATGTCGAGCATCTCAAGTACAAAGGCCATCACCTCTAAAACATAGCTTTTTAATTTATAAACATATGGCTATATATACCGCTAAATACAAATGTAAGGGACCTACTCAAAAAAATATCAGATTACAATAATATAGTAAATGTCAAATCTCTTAAAACATGAGGTTCTGAGCCTCTAAGCAAAGCTATCGAGTTTGTAAAAGTACGGCAGCTAATTCCGCTAAAATATAGATATCAATAGCTATATTGAAGCTATTGAATCTCTATAAGACATGGATATCAGATTCTTAAAAATAAGAGGTGTCGAACCTATAAACGAATGAGGTTAGAATGCCTCTAAAATACATAGGGTTATCAAGTTCTTAAACTTAAGAATGCCAAGTCTTTTAAAACAAAGGTGTCAAGTTTCTAGACCCATGGGGTTGTTGAGCCTCAACAAAACACGAGATCTCGATCCCTTAAAGCAATTGATGACGAGTCTCTATAAAGGCAGACGCACCACATAAATGTGAAGTATCTATCACATGCATCAGCTCCTATAGGTATCGAACTTTTATAAAGGAAGGGTATCGAATCTCTAAATGGAAATTCTAAATATGTTAAAAACTGATTAACTTCATTTTAAAGAAATAACTTTCCACTAACTCTTGTCCCATGTCAAATTATCATTGAATAACAGAATACTTTGCATGTTCTTTTCAAAATTTGCTAGTAGATTAGTTCTACCTTCTCAAATATCTTTATTAACCCTTATGATTAATATATTTATCTTATATTAATTAAACACTTTTCTAGAATAATAAATTCATAGAAAATCATAATCATTACCTCTTAGGAAATTCACGAAATATTTATCTAAAGTTGGAAAATTATGAAATTGAAAACATGTCTCCAATACAATGTTTTATTCAAATTTCAAGCCAGTTGGGGGTCTAAAACTAGTTTTTTACCTTTAAAACCTACTAAAACAATTCCATAAAAACTCAATATATCATCACTCAAATAATGTATATCAATCCAAGCATGACATATTATCACGACAAAATAGAAAATCAATCATAGATCTGAAACAAGCATAAATAAATGAGATGGATACTATTATTCACCTTAGATTGGATAAGAGAGACTGAGATTTGATGCAGATTATTTTCCTTAAGCTTTTCCCTTTTATTCCTAGCTTTCCTCTTCCTTTTTCTTCTTCTTATATAATGTCCGTCTCCTTTTTATGTTTTGTTTTGATTGTAGAAAATAAACCGAGAATGGATGAGAGAGAAGAAGGGTTTAGGGAATAAGATGAGGAGTTACTCCCATTATGCCCCTCATTAATTCCTTTCTATCCTATGTTTAAAACAATCTTATTAATTGATTAATTAAGGCTTGACCCAAATTAGTTAACAAATCTCATTCTCTTTATCACCTTACATTATTATATTTAATTTGTCTAATTAAATTCCTTGAATAATGTTAAACATAAATTAGGGGTGTTACAGAGGTGATATGGGGTACATACATGAATATCCCCTTAGGCTAACATTGATAAGTATTTAAACATCTAATAAATAACTCATCTATATGTACATCATATCGACACAAAGAAATAAACATGTATGCCTCCAGTAAAGAGCAGTACACATTATACAATAAATGTCGGAAATCACAGAGTCAATCACAACAATAGTATATAATAAAAAATTATACATGGAATGTCCAATATACAATATAATGATATACATAAATGAAACTACATAATACTCAGATGATATACAATGAAACAACATACCAGTCTCCTCTATGCCCAAAACAACACAAGTTGGTCATACTGTTCCTGTACCTATAAAGTCTAGGATAGACCCGAGTATTACATAAATAACATATGGGTCAGACTATATCTAAATCAAGGGTTAATACACATATGTAACTTAATTTATGTAAGGAATAATAAAATGATAACATCCATAATGTCAATAATGTGTGATAATCAATGCACCATATGTGTAATTAAAATATTATAGGTAATCACAAATGCCTTATATAACATCAAATATCATAAAACCATGCATAAAGATGTCATCACCCATGTAAAAGTACATCAAATTAGAAATCATGGAATCAACATCAAATGGTCGAATCATGTTCAAAATCTAGAAATCATCTATAAGTGAGATATCACCAATTATAGTCAGGCTAGTACTCGATATTTCCTGAATATATCTATCAACCTCAATAATAAAAACATCATCATCGATAAATAGAGTACGATAGGCTGCCTATCAGTATAATAAAAATATGAGAATCCACTATACTGTGGACACTTATCAAATATAATCCCATCTCCTCATATATGAATGAAGTAGAATAAATCATGACAGGGAATGACTGTATGACAAACACAATGTCTCAAGTAGAGCGCTATATATTTAGGTCACCTAACCGATAACTATTCTTAAGTGAGGCATATCAACAGTATATGTCAATCTACCTCCGTTAGAATCAAAAGGGAGATTTGCTCTTATCCACCAATGGCTTTTCAACGCATAGCATCGGTCACGACCCTGCTTTTCCTCTATAGGTAATATGCTACTAGCATATGCGACACAACGAGCTACAAGGTACCTACTATATGGGTCGCTTAATCCAAATCTCATGATGCGCATCAAATATAACATCCAATAAAGGTGTCATAGATATAAGGAGCGACCCCAAAATCAGGCTGCTGGGATGGACTACAGCCATTTGGTTCTCTCTAACGCCAATAACATCATGATAGCAGCACAAAATATAAATAAATATAAGGTCACTTACCCTGCTCATAACTATGAGCATCACTACACGTAAGTCCAATCTCATAATACCATTCTCATTACATGAGTGCCATCAACTTATAATGAATAATCAAATAAATATAACAACAGCATCCCTTGCTACTGCATGATCTCAATCGTTTATTAACTTCTTATAACCTATACTCAATCTCTATTATATTTTATATAACGAGTCTATAGAATAACCAAAGAAATATTGCCGAAAGTATCATACTAGACGTATCATAACTCTATTTATTTAGATTCCTTATTGCATAAAATTAAAATAATCATAAACAAAAATATCACAAAATAGCAATATCACAAATCCATATTGAAGGTTGTCATCACTATATCATATCAGAACACCAATCAAATCAATACAACGATGAATTATTCGTAATATCCAATTCAACATGGAAGAAATGATAAATTAGAAAAATAAAATAAATTAATTATATATATTTGGAACAATAAAATCAATATTTGACAGTTATCATTTATAATATACAATCTTAATATAACAGAGACGTGAGCATCATAATCGCATAATAATCATTTAGGAATTAAGTTGAATATTTAAATAAATTTAACTTATTAAATACATATTTACTTTACCTAAATACATAAATATTCTTTTATAATTCTTCATTAAACACATGTAGTTTAAAATATACTTTGAAATGGTTAAAATATTAATTAGAACATTACTTCTTGTTTTCCTAAATTTATATAAACATTTAAATAATTATTAAAAATCAAATATTGATTTCCTTTTAATAAATTTAAAATTATTTTATATATTAAATACAAAATTTTAAATAAAACTATTATTCATAAAATAATATATTTAGTTTATACACTTTTGCATATTTATTTTCTATGTAAATATAATTTACATGCTACTAAAATATACATTTAAAAAAATAGGATAACGAGGGACTCAAATCCTAATGGGTTGGTTGATAGGCATAAGTATTTACTATCAAGTCACTCATACTATATGCTAGCAATAACACCACTAGTCGACATGTAGCAGGCAACCAGTTAGAGCTTGGAGGTTGACCTCCAGACCTACCTCTGTTGCATAATTCAGTTGATAGTTTTGATCAATTTCCGAAAACCGACCGCCTCCTTCTTGCCGTTAACTCCTCTAAGTTGACGCATAAGACATATATATTTATTTTATCTTATTTTTGTTTTTTTAAAGAAATATGATCCATCTATCGACTGCTAGCAGTTAACCAATCATCGGTCGACCGGTTTGTTAAATATGCGATTATATGATTTTTATTTGATGATAATAAACACACACACACACACACATATATATATATATTCATTTAAATGTATTTGTTAATGTACTATTTTATTTTTCATAGATTAAATAAATATTTGTTGAATAAAATAAATAACACAGAATTTGAATTCAAACAGAAATTTTATTCAACCAAATATTATTACATTTTTTGAATAGTACAAATTTCAAGCTCTCACTATATACAATTTCAATTACAATACAAATTTGATTAAATTAAATTCACATTTACATTGCACCTCACTACATATCACTCATTCACTCAACTCGTACTGATCTTCACTTCATTCCAATGTGAATCCAGCATCTGAGCAATCTTTAGAAATATACATTGACGCGGTAAAATTGAAAGCAAAATTTTTTTGCAGTATAACATAAAATGTGGATTTTGAAAATAATATTTGCCTCAGTTATTTGGGTTGTTCTTCATCATTTAATTTTGAATTCATCATACACGAGCAGCTTGTGACATACACAGTGTATCGCTGTATATACCACAAGGCCGTGCGCACCGATATATACACTTGATAAAATTACAGGGATAAGTGAGCACAGGTCAAACCTAAAACACCGGGTTCAACTCAAGTGCAATAAAAATAATGTCATAATATCAGCACAAGGTCAAACCCGAGCTTTAAAGCTGGATTCAACACAGGTGCAGTTCGAATACACAAGTTTAATAAAATGGTCAGGAGCAAGCCAGTCAAAGTATACAAACACGTACCAACTCATACATATATGCAGCTTCGACTAAAACTCCAAAGTACACATGAAGTATACAAGAAAAACTCAAACCAGAGGCAACTGGCAACAACTACTACAATGAACCAGCAGTATGAAAAAGGCTCGAACTCAAGTCAGTGCACAAATCAAACTACAATAAACAAGTGGACAGAACAAGTGCTATCAGGAATGAACACAAATGACCAGAGGGATTAATATGGCAACCCAGCAACAATGAAATGGCTATAAACAAAATACATGAAACTGCACCAAAGGAATGGCAACATGCATGCTACAGGTCTGGCAACAAATGAAACGTATGCCCTAGCAAACAGTCTATACAGAAGTACAAAGAAACAAGACTCAACATGTATATGAATGTACTGGCAAGAAATAAGCAAGCATATGCACCAGCATTTCAAACACAAACCAAATCGTATCACAAAACCAAGCACCAAAGATAAAACAATGACTGATACAACTTAACAAAGTAAAACAGCAAAAGCAGTGATATGCAGCAGTGTAAACATCACATTGAAGCAACTCGAACTCAACTGGATAGTACAAGTTAATGACACGAACAATGCACAAAGGCTACAACTAAGTTCAAATGAATATAGACAACAAGCTCCAGATGGTACACAAGTAAAAGACCAACAATGCAATTGAAATGCAAACTGTCTCGAAGAGTGATACCATAGACTACAAAGAAATCGAGACTGAACCAGACAACAGTGACATGAATGCATACACACATTAGAATCAGAAAACAACGACCAACCAGAACTGTTCAGTAATCAAGTGAACAATGATGAAAAAGATACCAAGCAGATTTTACATGAATCAAATGCAACCTGAATAGTTTTTACCCTAGTCGAAGTCAGTAATGTCAGTGACCGAAGTCAAATGCAAGTATCAGTTTCGAACAAGACAGAGAAGCAGAAGTTAACAAGCACAAAGAACAATACAGGTCAAGTATGCTACATCAATGAATTCAATCAAAACCTAAGTCAACATCGCCGTGATCAAAGAATATAATGAACAAGTCAGAGACGTGGTGGTCAAGAATCGAGCAAGGAAAATTCGAAGCTGTGATGAACAAGCCATCATCAAATTATACGAAATTGACAAAGTCAGAGAAATCATCAACATCAAAACAAAATCGAATGGCCAAGGAGAATTACAGACAAATTCAAACAAATATATACGAATGAAAATCAAGGGGTTCGATCCCTATATAAAAAACCAATCATCATCGGCTACAAAAGCAATCGAGTTCAAGCAAGCATAACAATAAAGCAAAAGGAATAAATCACATACCAAATCACCGAACTCGATAAGAAGGAGCAGCCGTGTGCAAAGTGAAAAATATAATCAATCGTCAAGCAATCACGAGAACAACCCACCTGATCGAACTAATTAAAGTCAGCTTCTTCGATTTTATACAAAGTCCTAATTTGCAAGCAAAGGAAAAAGGATGACCAACATTGATAAAAATAAAGGAGGCCGCGTTCTTTTTGGTGATAAATTAAATTGGGCCGGCCTTATTTTTAATTGAGATTTAATTAGGGTTTTGTTAGGTTTTTTTGTTTTATTTAAATTGTTTTTAAATTGTATTTTCTTATGAAAATTGTTTAATTATTGGTCGTGTGACTAGGGGACAAACTACGTGGCGTAGTTTGAGAATTCGCAACTCAGTTACTGAGTTGTGGCAGGGTTTTGAGCGTAGAGTTAGGTTAGTCAGTAGCGGGTGTCGCGAGTTTACGTGTGTAAGCGTGTGACTACTTAATTCCTAGTAGAAACCTTAGAGGCAGCACGTAGGCAGGGTTTTGCCGAAGCTTGGTAAATTCTGTGTCGTTCTATTTCTGCATTTATTATTCTGCTATTATCTGTGCTACTATAATTTTGATTTATCTGTGTCGAAATAATTTTATAAGCTTCCGCAATAATTTTTATAATTAACAGTATCACCCTATTCACCCTCCTCCAGGGTGAAATCGATCCTACAAGTGGTATCAGAGCTAGGAATAGAAGTCAACTTTTGTTTTAAAAAATTGTTTTTCAAAAACCAATCTTTAATTTTAAAATTTGAATTTTAAAATGGCTTCTTTTAATAATGCTTTTGCTGAGGGTCAGTCTATAGTTAGACCACCAGTTCAATGGTGAATACGCCTACTGGAAAAATAGAATGAATTTTTTTTTGAAAACCATTGACGCTTGGAATATTGTTGAGACAGGTTATAGAGCACCAACTATAATTGTAGATAATCAGGAAATAGAGAAATCAAAGGATCAATGGAAAGAATTAGAAAATAAATTACAAAATGCTAATGCTAAAGCTATGAATTCTATTATCTGTTCATTGGATCAATTTGAATTTAATCATGTCTCACATTGTCTAACTGCGCAGGAAATATAGCACACACTAGAAGTGACTCATGAAGGAACATCTCAAGTCAAAGAATCTCGCCTTGCTATGCTAAGCAGCAAATACGAGAACTTCACAATGGCGAAGAAAGAAAGTGTCAAAGAGATGTATGGACGACTTTCCAATATCATATACAAATCAAAAGCTCTCAAAAAATCATACACAGAGTGAGAGATAGTCTGAAAAATCCTCAGAGTCCTTCCACGAAGTTTTGAAGCAAAAGTGACTACCATTCAAGAATCAAAAGATTTAAAACAAATCAAAGTTGAAGAACTCATTGGAAATCTCACCACTTATGAGCTAGAAATGAAATTCAAGGAAGAGCGTGAAGGAGGAGATACTCGAAAGAAATCAATAGCTCTCAAAGGAACGACTGAAAGTGATGATGATAACGATGATGATGATGGAGTAGCAGAGCTGGCACTACTAATGAAGAAATTCAAAAAGTGGAATCACAGATACCGAAATCCAGCTCGAAATCAAAAATTGAAAAGCAGAATAGCCAAAGCACTAGACTACTCAGAAGAATAGAAGATCATCTGTCACAAGTGCAACCAACCCGGACATATCATGACCAATTGTCCTCAAAATCGACGCGACTTTGAAAAGAAATCAAAAAGGAGAAGTTTTGCAGCCACGTGGAATACAAGTGATGAAGATAATCAAAGTACTAGCAGTGAGAGTGAGAAAGCAGATATGTGCCTTCAAGGTAATATAACTGATAGCGATGATGACGAGCCAAGCAAGATATCAAAACTCACTCACTCACAACTACTTATATATTTCCACGAAGTAAATGGCTGTTTTGAACGATTTAGGAAGAAATATGCTAAAATTGAATCACAAAGAGATAGTTTGATTGAACTAAATGAGCAACTTGAACAATTAGTTAAAAACTATCAAAATAAGTGCCCTAAGTGTGACAAGTGTCCTTTGTTTGAAGAAGAAATTAAAAAAATCAGAAATTAATATAAAATCACTTGAAAATGAAATTCCGATTTTGAAAGAGAGTGAAAATACTAGGAGAGAGAACTCTATTAAAAAGTGCACACAATTATTGAACGAAAATGAATCTCTCAAAACACAAGTCCAACAACTGTCAACGACTTTAGATAAATTTTCAAAAAGTGAAAAATAATTGAATATGCTATTAGGAAAGCAAACTGTTAATACAGTTAGACAAGGACTTGGATATAAACAATCTGAAAATGTTAAAAACAAAATTAATCAAGTCAATTCTATGTTCACAATTTGTAGAAAATACGGACACAATCACAATAATTGTTGGTATAGATCCAAACACGTGAAAACTATACCAATTTGGGTTCCAAAAGGCACAAATATAAAATCTCTCAAAGTTAAACAAATCTGGGTGTCGAAAGGAACATATATAAATAGTTTTGGGTCTCCACAAAATCATTTTTTAGAATATTCTGCCACTAACAATCATGGACTTATAAAAAAACAAATAGGTCACAAAAATCTTTCATCGTGTAGGTGTGGTGGCAGGCTAAGGTATAACAATAGTGTTATTTGGATTCTAGCTGTTCTAGAAATACAACGGGCGACAAAGCAAAGTTCCTTAGCCTAGTATAAAAGTGACAGAATCACAATGGACAACAACGAAAAATATCATAAAGGTAAAACAGGTAATGGTATATTTATTTGAACGATATATTAAATGTGATAATCTGCACCATAATCTGAGTTAAATCAGCCAACACTGTGATGATGAAATAATGATGATATTGATTCTGACTTATTCAAAATTGTTGGCCAATTATATTCTTGTGGCAAGAACACTATAGAAACCTGTAGAGTCTTTGAATTACTTCATATATATTAGTTTGGATTAATAATAGTGTTTTATTGGAATATAATACATTTGGTTATTTTATGGCTAACTTTATATTCACGGTTTTTGATTATTTACACGGTTTCAATATAAATTCAAGACAATGTCATTTAAAAAGCTGTTAAAATTGATTTTGAGATTTTTTGTTGCACACGTCATGGTCTGGTCTATCAAATTCAATTAATGATAATTTTGAGTGAAAGAGAAATTCAGACGCAGATTGCACTAGTAATCTAGTTGATAGAAAAATTACTAGTTGAACTTAATTTTTGTTGAGACATTTAGTAACCGCATCATTTTTCAAAGAAAATATTTGTATATTTTTGATTTCAAATAATTTTCAAACAGCATAAATTTTTCTCATATAACCCCTTCGAGAAAATCATTTTTGACCATGTTTTCAAATTAGTCATTTTGAAAATTTGATTTTATAATTATTTTTAATTTGATTTTAAATGTCTATTTTGACTGATCTGACTCCCTAATAATTAACGAAAAGATAAATAGTGATTGAAAAAGTAATGAGTGTTGATATTTATCATATATTATGACTCGAGACGGTATAATTAGTAAATTTCTTTTGAAATTTAAACAAGAGTTATAAAACTTTTTGTTGGCAAAAAATTCTATGACCATCTCTATTTCTATCATATTTCTAACGACCATCACTCATCAAAATTCAATATAGTTTATCGATATGTGGTACTTTAAACATCAATCATTCATTTTTCATTTTACATTTTTTAATAATAATAATAATAAAAGAAAAGAAAAGAAAATAAAATCCAAAGTATTCACTCTCATTTAAAAGTCCTCACGGTTATGCATGGGTGAATTACTTGGAATTTGTTATGTGCTTCCATGCTTATTTAAAAGTCCTCACGGTTACGCATGTATGAAAGCATATCAAAATTGATTTTTTAAATAAACATGTTGATTCTAATCCCATCTAAAAGTCCTCACTGTTATGCGTGGTTAGAAGATACTTGAATTCATTTAAAATAAAATAAAATTGGAATACTACTAATCTCATTTAAAAGTCCTAACAATTATGCATGGTTGGTAGATATTCAAATTCCTGATATAAATATACCACAAATAGACACAACTGTATGGTTTTATATAATGATATTAGTCCCATCATTCTAAAAGTGGAATATGCGCCTAACAAAGTATTTATGATTTTTGTTTGATTTTTTATTAAAATTTAATATTTATATTCAATTGAGTTTTAATGTTGGATTAATGTCTATCACTTTATCTCCATTTTTCTAACACTGTTACTCTTTTGCTGATAACAAAAGGGGGAGAGAAAAGTTAAGATTTTGTCAAATAAAATCAAGCAAAGGCCGAATATTTTCTATTTGCATCTAGGCTCATTTGCATATTTTTAATTGTATGCATATATGAAGGGGGAGCTTTGTGTAGAGAGGAAGCATTTAAATAGGGGGAGCAATTAGACTATATCAATGATCAAATACATTTAACATATTCAAAATCTTAAATATACGTTTGTTCTCATCGAAAGGGAGAGATTGTTAAATATGCGGTTATATGATTTTTGTTTGATGATAATAAACATATATATATATATATATATATATTCATTTAAATGTATTTGTTAATGTACTATTTTATTTTTCATAGATTAAATAAATATTTGCTGAATAAAATAAATAACACAGAATTTGAATTCAAACAGAAATTTTATTCAACCAAATATTTATTACAATTTTTGAATAGTACAAATTTCAAGCTCTCACTATATACAATTTCAACTACAATACAAATTTGATTAAATTACAATTCAGATTTACATTGAACCTCACAACATATCGTTCATTCACTCAACTCGTACTGATCTTCACTTCATTCCAATGTGAATCCAGCATCTGAGCAATCTGTAGAAATATACATTGACGCAGTAAAATTGAAAGTAAAATATTTTTGCAGTATAAAATAAAATGTGGATTTTGAAAATAATAGTTTCCTCGGTTATTTGGGTTGTCCTTCATCATTTAATTTTGAATTCATCATACACGAACAGCTTGTGACATACACAACGTATCGCTATATATACCACAAGGCCGTGCTCACCGATATATACACTTGATAAAATTACAGGGATAGGTGAGCACAGGTCAAACCCAAAACGCCGGGTTCAACTCAAGTGCAATAAAAATAATGTCACAATATCAGCACAAGGTCAAACCCGAGCTTTAAAGCTGGATTCAACACAGGTGCAGTTCGAATACACAAGTTTAATAAAATGGTCAGGAGCAAGCCAGTCAAAGTATACAAACATGTACCAACTCATACATATATGCAGCTTCGACTAAAACTCCAAAGTACACATGAAGTATACAAGAAAAACTCAAACCAAAGGCAACTGGCAACAACTACTACAATGAACCAGCAGTATGAAAAAGGCTCGAACTCAAGTCAGTGCTCAAATCAAACTACAATAAACAAGTGGACAGAACAAGTGCTATCAGGAATGAACACAAATGACCAGAGGGATTAATTTGGCAACACAACAACAATGAAATGGCTATAAACAAAATACATGAAACTGCACCAAAGGAATGGAAACATGCATGCTACAGGTAAAACAACACTAAAGATTCAACAATGACTGATACAACTTAACAAAGTAAAACAGCAAAAGCAGTGATATGCAGCAGTGTAAACATCACATTGAAGCAACTCGAACTCAATTGGACAGTACAAGTTAATGACATGAACAATGCACAAAGGCTACAACTAAGTTCAAATGAATATAGACAACAAGCTCCAGATGGTACACAAGTAAAAGGCCAACAATTCAATTGAAATGCAAACTGTCTCGAAAAGTGATACCAAAGACTACAAAGAAATCGAGACTGAACCAGACAGCAGTGACATGAATGCATACACACATTAGAATCAGAAGACAACGACTAACCAAAACTATTCAATAATCAAGTGAACAATGCTGCAAAAGACACCAAGCAAATTGTACATGAATCAAATGCAACCTGAACAGTTTTTACCATAGTCGAAGTCAGTAATCTCAAGTGACCGAAGTCAAATGTAGGATCAGTTTCGAACAAGACAGAGAAGCAGAAATTAACAAGCACAAAGAAAAAAACAGGTCAAGTATGCTACACAATGAATTCAATGAAAACCGAAGTCAACATCGAACCAAGTCAAAACCGTGATAAAAAAATATGATGAACAACTCAGAGACGTGGTGGTCAAGAATCGAGCAAAGAAAATTCAAAGCCGTGATGAACAAGCCATCATCGAATTACATGAAATTGACAAAGTCAGAGAAATCATCAACATCAAAACAAAATCGAATGGCCGAGGAGAATTACAAACGAATTCAAAAAAATATATACGAATAAAAATCAAGGGGTTCGAACCCTATATAAAAACCCAATCATCATCGGCTACAAAGGCAATCGAGTTCAAGCAAGCATAACAGTAAAGCAAAAGGAATAAATCACATACCAAATCACTGAACTCGATCGAGAAGGAGCAGCCGTGTGCAAAGTGAAAAAATACAATCAATCGTCAAGCAATCATGAGAACAACCCACCAGATCGAACTAATTAAAGTCAGCTTCTTCGATTTTATACAAAGCCCTAATTTGCAAGCAAAGGAAAAAGGAACGGCCAACGTTGATAAAAATAAAGGAGGCCGCGTTCTTTTTGGTGATAAATTAAATTGGGCTGGCCTTGTTTTTAATTGAGATTTAATTAGGGTTTTGTTAGGTTTTTTGTTTTCTTTAAATTGTTTTTCTTTTGAAAATTGTGTAATTACTAGTCTTGTGACTAGCGAACAAACTACGTGGCGTAATTTGAGAATTCGCAACTCAGTGGCTGAGTTGTGGTAGAGTTTTGAGCGTAGAGTTAGGTTAGTCAGTAGCAGGTGTCGCGAGTTTACGTGTGTAAGCGTGTGACTACTTAATTCCTAGTAGAAACCTTGGGGAAACACGTAGGCAGGGTTTTGCCGAAGCTGGGTAAATTCTGTGTCATTCTATTTCTTCATTTATTATTCTGCTATTATCTGTGCTGCTATAATTTTGATTTATCTGTGTGGAAATAATTTTATAAGCTTCCGCAATAATTTTATAATTAACAGTATCACCCTATTCACCCCCTCTAGGGTTAAAGAAATATGATCCATCTGTCGACTGCTGGCAGTTAACCAATTATCGGTCGACCGGTTGACCAATCGATCAGAGACTGAGCTGATTAATTGATTGCATTCTAGCCATCTCCTCCTCCTCCTTCAATCGTTTCTCCTCCCATTCAATGCATGGAAAACGTATTCAATCAAACAACAACCTAAACATATCATATGATAAGGAAAAAGTAATATTGACATAAATTTGGTAGTGTTTTCACTCACCTGAAGCTCTGTTCTTCTTCCTCCCTGCTCGCAAGCTCTAGAAACCTAATGCCTCAACGAAACCCAAATTCCTTCCTTGCGCAAGTTAAAATCAGTTCAAAATTTATATATATCCAAATTTGAAAATTTATTAGATTTATTAGAATTTTATTTTGATTTTTGAAGTAGTAGTGTATGGGTAGAATGTATGATTTTCCGAAGCCAAGAAACTAACCGTTTAGGTTATATTTATAAGCGAAGGCAAATTGTATAGAGATGGAAGCGTCTGGTGTTGGGCAAAATTAGAAACAAAAATTTACTTTTGGGTATTGGGCATATTTAAGTACATACACACACACACACCTAATTTTGTTTCCATTTTCTTTTATAAACTATTTTCCATTTAAAAAAAATTACAATAAAATTCCAAATAAAATTTATATTTCCAATACTAGGTTATTTATCCAATATTATAATATTTTCTATAATTTATTTCCATATGTTAGCTCATTTAAATGTAAATATCTAATATTCCATTTTAAGCCTATTTATAAGTTAATTTCCTAAATTAATTTATTCCATATTTTTAAAACAAATAATTATAAAATTTCAATATTCTAAAATAAATTTAAATAATTCAATTTTAATTTCAAAATCCATTTTAATTAATTAGATAATTTTTTATTAATTACCTATAAATACCCAGTTGTTTTGAATAGAGAAGATAGCATAACACCTATCATATCAACAATGTAAGTAACATTAAGAAATAGAGATTTACATGTAGCGGCTCGAAGAAGATAATGGCTTAGACGACAGAATCATACAGGCAACCAGTTCGAGTATAGGAAGAGCTCCTTCCATCGAGGCCAACAGGTCGATTGAATCATAATTTATTCTTACGATTATTGGTCATCCGTTAAAAGCCATGTCAACAAAGTAGGGTGTAGGAGGAGAGAAGGACGATGAGAAGAGAAGTACAAAAGGCCACTCTTTCGTGTGTGTGTGTGTGTGTGTGTGTGTATGTATGAACTATTTAAAATTTATTTAAAGATTATTTTTATAAAAATCTATCATTTATAGAAATACACACATGTGTGTGTTGAAACTATTAATATAATTACAAAGCACAATCACATAAACTAGCCTAGGAATAACATGCTTAAAGATGTTTAGGCTTTTAAATACCATATCATGTCTGCCTTCGTGTATAGATAATTCTATCAAGCTCAAAGATGTTCAGCCCATTTCATATCTATCGCTCAATTATAAAGTATTAGAAATAAACCCAGTATTTTGTTGCCCAACACTTAAATTTCCTTTCTCCTATAGAAGAGACCAACAGGATACATCATGTGCCAATCACAAACTGTCCAATTCACGTGACCATAGTCAACCGTCATCTTCTGTTATGCTTCGACCTGTAACCTTCATCCAATGTCACAAGTAACCGTCGTTGGTGCTTTTTTGAGTTGACCTATCTTTGCAATGGATCTGTTCCCCATAGTTGATCTCATCGCCCACATTCAAACTAGATCAGCAATTGCTATCCATTGGTGGAATCGCTCTCTACCCTACCCAGATCTGAAAAATCTTTGCCTCTCTATTAATCAAGATTGCAATATAAAATCATGAATCGACTGCAACCACAGGCTTGTATATCGCAATCCATTTGAAAATTATTTTCTATGTGTAACCCAGATCTTATACAATTGCCTTTAATGACTAGAGATTGCATTCCTAACTCAATAACTGCAGAGATAATAAGCAGTTCTAATCTAAAACCCTAGCCACCCTGCTTATTTTGAAATTCCTAAAGAAGAGAGTAGCCCAGTTCAACGATAACTGTTCTTTCTCTTTCCTATACCTATTATTGTCATCGCCTCACCTTTCGGATCAAAATTTGGGTTTGCATTGTGAGAACCAGGGTTCTCGGTTTCCACTTCGCTTGGCCCGCAACCATGTTGTGCTCGTCAATATTCATTTTTACCACAATATCTCAAATCTATTTCTAAATTAATTTCTTTGTTATCAGATTTTTATAAGATAGCCATATAAGAAACAACTAGGGATTGCTTTCTTACCTCAAATAGATATGGAACTGTATGAGCGTTCAGTGATGGTACGTAATTCATAGAAAATACAGTAAATCGCGCTATAGTCGTTTAATCATAGGATCAAAGTCAAAATAATTACCCCATCCTTCCTACCATTTTTATGGAGTTCCTCTTTACAGGAGAGTTCCTCTCTATGAGAGAGTTTCTCCTCCATAAGAGAGCTCCTCTCTTGTACAACACTTTTACATGTATATGTTGATTGCGTAATCTACAAAGCTCTTTTTATTTAATTATAAATTCCTGAATATTATTATAAAATTTATTACAAATCTAAAAGTGATTTACTAAAGAGATTTAAAATTATATTATAATGGTTAATTTATTAAAGTGCTCATTGCTTAAGAATTATTTTAAAATGCCTAATTAAATTTAAAAATGTTTATAAGCCATAATTTATCAAAGTATATACTTTACAATTTCCCTTGTGATTATATAAAATAATACTGAAGTTCATTTAAAGAATCCTTTCCTTTTCTCTGTGAAGAAAATAACGAATAAACAGATTAGTAATGCCAATTGGTATGAGACTTTTGCTAATACTTCTCTGATTGTTCTCTTGATTTGTTGTGTAGAACACATTTGGGAGTTGAGTGTTTACTGACTTGGTAAATGCTTGGATATCACCAGTGGTATGGGACATCATATGATATTTGTTTGTTTACTATCTGTGGGTATATGGCAGTTAAAGGTGGAAACGTCTAAGAGTCGGTTTATAGTGTTTATCATCTTCTTTCGATTCATGATGCAATCCTTTTAATTTTGAGGCCAGTAGTCTATGCTGCGACTCAATTATGGGGTCATGCCCCGAGTCATGGCATCACCCACCTTACTCTGTGTTTGGTTGTCTTACTATTTATTTGATATTTGTTAGTTTAAGTACCAACTATATATTTGTACTACCCTCTGATGCCATATAAGCCAACAGTCAGTACAGAGGAAGAAATTGAGATCATGGTCACCATGCATCGATGCGAAAAGGTGGGACATGATAACACAAGGACCAAGTATCAGAAAGACCATGAGAGCATCACCATGTGTTTGTAGGTATCTTAAAACATTAATGGGTGTTTGTCAATCTACCTTTGGAATAGAGCAGTAGCATCGTAAATCCCCAATAGAGGTAGTCCAAGACTTATTGTGCATTCATCTAATCCATCTTGAGGCTTGCTTATTGGCACATTGGACTTAGTATGTTTTCGTCCATAGACGTACCGTGTGTTCTTTTGTTAAATACAGCTTAACTTGTGTTCGTACAAGGATTTACTGTGTGTTTGTCCATGCTTTGTATACCTTATTTGTTTATCTGTGTCTATGCATAGTTGTGAGCTCACCACTATAAGGACTTACTATTTATTCGTCCTATCGACTAGTTAGTTGGTTTCTCATATTTTATCATGACTCATTCTAGCTATATGACTGCCTTTATACTATACCATGTGCTTGCTGTTGCTTCTTAAGTACTTATACCTTATGCCTGCCACTGCTTATGTATGAGTTGACTGTATCATGCTTATGTATCACTTCATGCACTTATCCTTTTGTTTAGATATAGTCCGACACATTTATTATTTCTATAATACTCAAGTCATACCAAGACTTGACAACATCTAGGAAACAATGACTTTCGATGTGGGCTTGTGTTTTCTTTGGAGATGGTGTTATATGTTTATATATGTATATGTATGTATGTATGTATATATGTTTTATTGAACTAGTTGTAACATTCCCCTATTTGGAGGCCCAAAACTAACAGCTACGGATGCTGCAATCCTCCATAGTTATTAATTTTCGACGATCAAATATGGCGGTGCTAGATTCATTGGTACATAGATCATAAGAATATGGAAAAAATTTAACAATTCAAAAACATAGTCCACATTCCATTCAAAACATTTCATGTTCATTACAAAATCTCAAAACGTTAATCACGTTCAGCAAAATATAATTATTACACATATGCCAAGAGCAACATATGAAGATGCCCTTTGGTTGATCAGAGTATATAGCAAGGCTAACAAATCTGCCTTTACAGACAAATACATAGTGGAAAAGGAACATTAAATATCTATCTGCCTTTTGCACGCGTCCGGAAGCTTTATTCGTCAATGAAGAGAACATGAGAACCTTAAATCTCAAACTACTCAAAATTGATTGAGTACCCAAGAGTTTAAAGGAAAAAAAACTTCGAGTCAGACATAAAGCCTGGTATGAATAATAATCTAACATCTCAATCCCTTTTAGATATCTAGTGAGACAGCGGAACGGGGTTTTCCCTCACTGGTATCCTAAAACCTTTATAAAACCACATACTGTGCTACTACATGCACAATGGTTAAAAACATAGTATTTCAAAACATTATGATGACATGCAAAATATGAAAATCAAATCTGGATTACCCATCCCTATTCATTTTGATTATCTGTCTCAGTTATAGTTTTTAGGATTACTATTAACCTATTAGTTTTCATGGGTTGGCTAATAACCGGTTAAAAAATTAAGGACTCCCCGTCCTATTACATTGTTTCCATGGGCTTACTATGAACCTATCTATTTGACATCTTCATTTACACATAGTTTTCATGGACTAACTATGAACTTGTCTATTTGACATCTTCATTTACACATAGTTTTCATGGGCTAACTATGAACCTATTTATCTGACATCTTCATTTACACATAGCTTTCAAGGGTTAACTATGAACCTATTAGCCCTGCCAATATCATGCAGTTTTCATGGGCTTACCATAAATCTATTGGCTCCTGCCAATATCTTCCCTTTGTAGTTTAGCATCCTATTCTAGTCTTCCTGACCTCCTGGATGCAATTCTACTCATGTAGGAGTTTATTCAATTTATATTCACTGTAGGGTTAACCTAACTGGCCCTCCTACTTTTTTCCCCAAAATGCAGTTATGTGTCCACCATTAAGTGAATATATTCATATAGGAAGAAGCAATATAACAACATAGCAATACTGTGACACCCCACCTCTATACCCACGCTAGCCAAGAACATTACGGTGAATGCTATCAACTAGCACGGAGAATAAGGCTGTTGAGGAGCGACCATCCGTGTAATTGCTTTGCGCGAGCATCGATATGTCAGATAGTATAACATGCATTTCTTTATCAAGAGGGAAATCCGACATACCGACACAAACTCAAAGCTACTACACAGTGGCTATAATATCTTCAGAAACAAATATAGAAATAAACATAACATAAATCAGTCACAGACAATTCATATCACAAAGGCGGAAATAGATATGAATACTATACTAGGAAGTGTACATTAGAGTAGTGGTCTAAAAAGATCCACAATATCACAAAAGAATAGTTACACGAACTACACAAAAGAATAAGTATACATTATGGAGTCTATATCTCAAATGTATACAACAAAAACTACCAATCTAAGTAGTTAACCAAAAGTCAAGGAGGTAATCCCGGATGTAAAGTCAAGCAGAAGCACCTGTAACATCTCGGTCTGACCCGAGTATTATTTAATAAGAAAATAATAAACGGATCAGTCTAACTATAAATATCAGATGAAACGATATAGAATAAGAGATACGACTAAACACATAATAATCACCATGCCAAGCTGTGATATATATAAGTAATTGAAAATCAACAAGAGATTAATCAATATCACCAAATCTACACAAGAATCAAAGAAATGTCATACTCCGTATTTCGTTCACCAAACCATAAATATTGACGATTATATCAATGTCAATCACAAAAGTCAATAACACACAAATTCACCAATGCACAAATATTGATAAAACTTATCAATGGAAATCACGAAAATTGGTGAAACACAAGTTCTAGAAATCATGTCAAGAAATCCAGTCAATTACACATGAATTCACCTATGCACAAAAATTGATAAATCATATCAATAGAAATCACAAAAATAGGTGAAGAAGAAATTCCAGAATTCGACACACGAAATCCTGAAATCACAAAAGTAAGGGGGGGAGGCCTATCACACGAACGGGAGCATTAAAGCTCACCAACATATGTATCACATGAACGAGAAGCTATCTCATGGTAGCTAGCCATTAATTTTTGACACACGAACGGCCCGAAGGCCATGGGGAGATACCCCACCAATTTGAGTCGAAACTCCACAAAACGGGGTTTAGTCTCCCTCGCAGACAAAGAGACATCGCACATTGCTAGTCTAAATCACAAAGATGATCGTCATGATCAACGAGAAGTGTCAATTACACTAAGCTAGTAAATATATGAGTTTAGCTTCATGTCCCATAACCACTTACTTAACTTAAATATTTACGAACAAACTGTAGATCTCCACTATAAAATTGTCACAAGAGATTCAATCGAACAAGTCCAAGAATTAACCGACGAAGTAAACGCAAGCATTTCATACCACTCGTTTTACTAAGTCGTTTAACTATATTTCTCATACGAGTGAGGTAAAGGTTTGTATATACTAATAGATTGGAAAACGGTTTAAGAAACGAGCTTTGTAATAAAATAGTGTTGAAATCATTTGAAGAAAGAGTTTTGATATTTACTATTAGTATTCAAAACCTTTATATTTTTAAAGTGACAAATCACAAAGAAGATTGTAGGAACAATCAATCACTAAAATTCACATACGAAGATGTGAATGAAAATCCAACGCAACCGATAAAGAATCCATCGAAATGGATATTCCAAAATCCCTAAAAAGGAGTCATCAAAGTCATAATAAATGATAACAACAAATAGGAAACAACACGAATCGATTAAAGTTGGAAATTCAAACCATTAGGCGAAGTAGGCAAAAATTGCAACAGGTCGGTCGGCCGGCTATAGAGCTCGGTTGACCGAACCAGAAGAACAGAAATGTTCGGGGTGAATTTAGACTTGAATCATTAAGGAACTTCTGAATTGTGAAATGAGAAATGAACCTAAGAGCTAAGTGAAAATATTAATTGAAGTAGAAACCCTTAGAATTAGAAAATTATGAACTTAAAATAAAATGAAACCGTAAAACTCGCATAGTATTAAATTTCATTCTATAGCATAGATATAACTTACCAAAATATTTAAGAAGTTCAAAAATGTTATATGAATTGTTAATTGGATAATATACAAGTATAGGTTTGAATAATGAAATATGCATTTAATTAATGGTTTGCAAATATAAATAAAATTGTTAGTAAACAATTGGAATTTAAATTAACATTTAAGGGTGATTCACAATTATGTTAATATAAAATGAAAATACTATATGTGAATGTAAATGTGAAATTAAATTATAGTGTAATTTAAGTAATGACTTAAGAATTAACTAATTGGAAATTCAACTTTAAATGAAAAGAAGTTGTATGTTGTTTAACTACATTCTATTTGCATAACTATAACTTACCACATACTTAAAAGGTTTAAAATGCAAATAAGGATAAGTAGAGAAATAATATACCAGTGTGAGAATGAATAATAAATTGTGAAGATCTATTGATAGTTGTAAATATAAAAGAAATTTAAGCTGTAAAAGGAATGATATATATAAGTGAATGAATAAAATTTAAAATTAATGAAATATAAAATTGGTAAATGAAAACTAATTAAATTTGAATATAACTAAATGTCAATAAACTTGGAAGTGTATGAA
Source organism: Allium cepa (assembly GCA_030765085.1). Taxonomy (NCBI): domain Eukaryota; kingdom Viridiplantae; phylum Streptophyta; class Magnoliopsida; order Asparagales; family Amaryllidaceae; genus Allium; species Allium cepa. The sequence goes on from CM060945.1 coordinate 1,017,711,957, forward strand.
ATTAAAATTGACTTGGAAATGTATAATTGATTTAGTGTAGATTTTGGATGGATGTTAATGTTTGATATGCATTGGTTGTTAGACGGATGATAATTGATTAAGTAGAATTCATTAGTGTTAATGGAATTGAATAAACGGAATAAAATTTTAAAATAATTAAATTCAAATTTGAAGCAAAATGAAATTAAATATAATTGAATTCAATTTTAATTGAAGCAAATTGACTTGAATTTAAAATGTGAATGAAACAAACTTGAATAAATCAGAAACAAATTGAATGTTAACCTATTGCATGGATGAATAAGAAAATAAATGACTTTGTGTTTATGATTGTTCTTTAGAAAAATTTGAAGTTTTGATGGTTTGCACTTTGAAATAATAAAAGCAAATTTTTGAAAAAATCCAAAATTGTCCAATATATGCTGAAACGAAAATAACCATAACTTTTAAATGGCTGAACGAAATTCAACGATCTTGGACTTTTCGGAAATATTAGAAATTATAGCACAACTTTTGTTTAGATAAGTTGAGAAAATTCCTTCGTCTACTAGGTTAAAACCTTGAATGTTACTCGCTGTCCTGTGTAAAAATAAGTAAAAATCAGTAGTATACACCCTTAGTATTTTCGCCATATCTTTTAACTGGTTTATCAGATTTTGATGATCTTGCACTTTCTGGAAAGCTAATAACTTAAGCTAAAACTTTTGTTTTATGTGATTTGTGTTTTGATGTAGTTTAGAAGGTCGAAAACGTGGGTGAACGTCGCTGACCTGCGCAATTCATTGCCCACGCTGAGGCGTATCCTCTAAGTAAAACGGCCATAATTTTTGAACGTATGGTCCGAATTCGATGATTTTGGACATTACGGAAAGCATGAAATTAATGCAACAACTTTTGTTTAGATTCTATTGCCGAATTTTATCGTTTAGGTGACCTAAAATTAGGATTTGTTTGCTGTCCTGAAATTGGAATCTCAGTTTTGAAGCTAAATATGTTATATATATGTTGTGTAGGCGAAGTATATCGATCTATCTTTATACGCATAGTTCTAACTTAGTTACTGAGTGTTTAGTAGGTACGGATTGCGCTTGCTTCGCATTTGGAGCTCGTTTTCACGCTATATTAGCCGTATATGCTCGCTAACAATATATAAGGTACATATCTCGGATTACATACCGTACTTTTACACTTTTTCCCTGCGGGATGCCTCATCACTTGATGAGATGTATATTTGTGATATATATACTGTCATTATTTTTTCCGATCGAGCCGCGCAAAGGAGACTCTGCCGAAATTTTCCGTAAAATCCGGGTGTTAGAAATTTTTTTATAACTTGTTTTGATTACTAACTTTTAAAGTTAGGAAGCCGTTTGGAGTAACTTAGTGGAAGCGTAGTTATGAATTTATAAATGGAATTTCATTGTTTATAAGTGGATAATTTTTAATAAAATATATCAAATGTTGAATTCTTTACTTAGTTCCTTTTCCCTTCTTTTTCCTTTTCGGGGACGAAAAGTTTTGAGTGGGGGAGAGTGTAACGACCCGTAAATTTTCGATAATTAAAATAGCTAATTTAAAAGATTTCGTGATTTAATGTTAGAAAAAAATTTGTAATTTCGTTTGGAATAATAATAACTGGAATGAATTGCAACAATAATTATTCAAGTAATGAAAATGAATGCTACTTAGTGAATGCCTTTGAAATCAATAGTTGAATAGGGTAATAAATGTTGAAATTCATTGGGTATAATAGAGTAATTGATTGATAAGTAAAATCCATGTAAAGTCAAATATTGAAGATTGAACAGGTAAAATTTTTAAATTAAATATTTGGAAATTATTGAATAATTTAATAATGGGAAATTGACCACAAAGTCAACACGTTTTTCACGTTTTTCGAGGCCAAAGAGGAGGCCGAGCTTGACATGGTGGCGGCCGAAGGTAGCTCTTGTCTCGAGCTTCGATATGGCGCTTGCTGATCGAGTTGAAGTCACTTGTGGTGGTCGCAAAATGGAACCCTAGTTTGGAGCTTAATGGGTTCTTGCATGTTTTTTTTTCCTGTAGAGCTAACGTGAGGGAAGGTGAAGAAACGAACTGCTTGGATCTGGGTCAAGGGGGACGTGCGGCCCTGATTTTTTTTAGGGTAAAATTAGAATAAAATTGTGAATTTATATGTATATTAATTCGTGTAACCTTTAAAATATCATACCTTGTCCGTACGAGGTCGGAATCGGACGAAACTTTTTACGTTGGAATCGTATGGACGAGCACTACGCTATGGAATTGGATTGGAGTCGTTTAAAATTTTGGGTTAAATCGAACGTCGTTCGATTTGATTTAAAATCGAAAATCAAGGTGAGTGTTTTATAGCGCTCACAACGTACTAAATATCTTTATGCTAGTTAAATTTGACATTATGAAGTGTTATGATTTTATTTGTCGTTGTTTGATAGAATTTAAATTGTCATATAGATTGTCATTTGAATTAACCGTTGAAAATTAAACTGACAGTTAAATTGAAATTGAAATTGAATCGCGATTAAATTACCTGACATTGATAACTATGAAATTGCCATGAATTGTATTGTCTATTGGATGATTTATTTTGATGGATGCTATTGGTTGATATTTAAATGTTTGGATGTCTATTTGCTTATATATAACCTGTTATGCATTTATGCATACATATGATACTGTGATTTAATTTAAGGAATATATACTCATCCCTGACATTTAATTGAAATAAAAAATTACTTGGCCATAGGATAGAAAATTATATACGGACACCGAATTGGCTAAATTAATAATTTTAAAAATCGTCGATTTGAAATTTGTTTAAATGTTTTGATTTAAAAGTTATAAATAGAAATCAATTTATAAAAATCGAATTTATCGAAAATTTGAGTTTGGAATGTTGAAATTAATTTTGGTTAAAAGAAATTGTTAAAAAAAAAGTGGAGACTTTGGAATTTAAAAATCAGGATATGATTGAATTTCGAAATTGATTTGTTTAAAGATTTAACCTTAATTCGAGCTTTGAATATTACTAAGTAAAAGTGATATAAAAATGATATTTTGAAATCGAGCTTGGAATTGAATCATATATTGAAATTTGGATTTAAACTTGAATATTGATGAATAATTTGTTAAGTGTTGTAAATGGATATTTTTGAAAATCAAGCTCCAAATCGATATAAATCGAAATTGAATTAATTGAAAGTGAATATGAAAATTTAACAAATTGAAGTCAAAGTTGACGTTGATTGAATTGAAATCGAAATCGAATCGGTAGAATGGAAATTGGAATTGATTTGAATTGGGAAGTTATAATTGAAATGGATTGATTTTGAAGCTGTTTTAATGTGTTTTCCAAATTACTCTGTTATATAAACCATTTTGAATACTTAAACTATTTTAATCTATTTTAAATCTACTTAACCCAATTTAAATTATTTTAAACTAATTTATCTATTTTAAATCCATTTTTAAAGATTTTAAGTATTTTTAACTATTTTAATTATTTAAACTACTTTTAAACTACTTAAAACTATTTTCTAAAAAAAAAATTTCAAGATGGTTAATAAGGTGAAATGTTTATATTTAAATCTTGAATTTATATACGAATTGAGATAAATGAAGTTGCAACCTAAATTTGAAATTCGGAATGATTTTGAAATCGAAATGAGATATTGATGCGAAAAATGATTTTTGAAACTAAATCTTACAGTTGAATAGATACGATGATATTTGAAATGGATTTGATTTTTGAAGCGAACATGATATTTTGATATCAATTATGAATCCATTTGAAATGTAAAAGAGCCAACGGTGTAATAATACGTAGTTATTAAAGAGACCGGGATCAGATATGGACACACTCTCTGTCGATACCGAACACCACTTTAATAACTATTATACGCGGAGTGTTGATCCAGAATGAAGTAGATGATTTGGTGAACGCGTTGACTGAAGAAAGAGAACGTTATTGGATGACCCCTGACATGACTAAAACAGGAGCCGCGCCGGGCCATTGATGTTCGCCACCTCTAGCGGACACGCTTCTTCGATACCATTTCTATTACATTTGTGATTCGATTTGGGTGCACCCCTTGATTTGGGAGTGTTGTTTCGCGGTGTTGGGGTGGCTGCTGGCTATGCCCAACATCAGTCCGAATCACGCAACTACTAGTATCCTAGTTGGTATCGCCTCATGTACCTTGTCATACTGATTATCCTATTCGCGACCACTACGTTATGCTTTGTGTTATACCTATGGGGTACCCTCTGATAACCACCAGTTTACGGTGGGGCTTACGGTGCTGTATAGACTATGGCATTATAAAAACGTGTTAAGGGGGATTATGGTAACGCCTGAACGCTATTTTGATACTTTATATTACTGATAGACATTATCTACTTAGCATACATTTACTACATAGTAGATAGTTTAACGGATCCTTAAGAGATGGAAAATCCCGTAACATCTCTTAAGTTATTGCACGCACGTTGACATTGGATATGAGATGTCAAACCCCGTAAACATCTCTGACGTCGTTACACTCATATTTATTTACGATTGATTTAACTTTCATAAGGATATTTTAGTCCTGACTCGAGTGTTTTGTCTTTTCATTACGCTCGGGTCAGTCCTGAGTTTTTCATATTTTGAAGATCTATTCTGGAGGACGAAGACGAAAATTTGGTATACTATTACTATTATTACCCTTGCATCATGCTATCTGCTGCATTATTTTATTTGTTCTGTTGTATATGTATAACTCTGATAAATGTTGTATAAATAATTGTCAAAGTATAGTAAACAACTTCATGAACTGTTCATTTGGCTATTATATTTTATCGTTCCGCTACGAGATTCTGTGTTGTTTCATTTCCTTTATTTCTCTTTCTTTTTTTTCTTATTTACCCCAATAACTATCTGCCCATTTGAATGGCTTGGAATCGACATGTATATTTGATCGTCGGTTTAAACTGTCCAAAAAGGCGGGTCGTTACAAGGTCGGTCGGTCGAACCCTGTAGTCGGTCGACCGGACCATAAACAGAGAAGTGCTTATGCACTTGGAAGCAGGTCGGCCGGTCGGCATCAGGGCTCGGTCGACCGGACCTGTTGTCAGTCTCTTCCCAGCCCATCCAAATGAGGTCCAACCTCAACCAAATTGCATTCGCTCGAGCAACGGCGCTAAGGGTTTATGCCAATCGACTACCCGGCCCTATAAGCTCTTCGATGCATAACCAAAACACATTCAAACATCAAAGTTAGGATTTTTAAAGATTTGAACCCAAAACACTAAAAATTGGAATATTCATCAATTCAATCCAAACCAAAAGCAATTGCACAAGAATAAGTGTTAGGAATTCATACCTAACAATCGAAGATAAATATAAGCATAGATGTGAGATAAAAATCTCACCTTTGAACCCAAGCAATTGAAAAAGAAGCTTAAAGCAAAAGGGGAATCAACCACTCTTCAAATCCAACTCAAGAAGCTTGATTCTAAGCTAAAAAGTGAAACATTTTCTAAATTAGGTTTAGGAATTTTCTGAAATCAAAGAGAGAAAGAGTTGGAGAAGAAGAAGAGAAGCTTACCAATGGGTTCTTTTATTAGTTTGGAGCCAGAGTTTGATTTGCAAAAGAAAACTAGGGTTTTGGAGTTTTAATTTCCCATCTCTCCCACCATTGATGCTTTAGAACTGAAAAGAGGAGAAAGTGAGGGTGAATGGGGAGGAGTGGCTCAGATTTGAGTATAAGTTAAACATAGGGCTGAACCCAAACCCAAAGTGAAAAAGTAGAAAAAATCAACTTTCTCCAAACATATCAAAGCTTATACTCAAAAAGGTCACAAACGGCATTTTAAACTCAATGGGAATGGTCCCGAGTCCTAATTCGACCGTATGCAAAAAGTAGCTTTTCGGACTAAATTCGGAGTATTGATAAAATATTTAAATAAAATATTTAAATATAAAATCGACAAATATGCGGGTTGTTACGGACTCCCCTCCTTAAAGAAATTGCGTCCTCGCAATATTTAAGAAGAAGATATATAGTAACAACCATAAAAGCATATTCAACACAAAAGAAGTTTGAAATAAGAAGTTCACCTCAAAGAGCACGAGAAAGTAAGTCCGGATGTGTTCATTCGATGAACTCTCTAGACTCCCAAGAACAATCCTTAGGATTTGAAGACCATTGAACTTTCACAAGCGGAACATCTTTATTTCAAAGTCGTTTGACCTCCGAAGCAATAATTCGAATAGGATGCTGCGCATAAGTTAAATTAGGCGAAACTTCAATTTCTTCCACAACACCGGGCTCAAAAATAGAATTGGAATCTCAAAGACACTTCCGAAGTTGAGAAACGTGAAACACGTCATAGATAGCAGAAAATTGAGCCGGTAATAAAAGGAGATAAGCCATGGAACCAATACGTTCAGCGATAGGAAATGGTCCAATGTATCGAGGCACTAACTTTCCCGATCGACTGAAACGTACAACACCTTTCATAGGTGACACACGAATGAATACAAGATCTCCCACAGAAAACTCTAACTTCCTTCTCCGGTTATCGACATAGGATTTTTGTCTACTCTGGGCTTCTTTCATCCTATGTCGAGTAAGTTCAATCTTTTCTGTGGAATCACGAATAAAGTCTGGACCTAAAATTAGCTTCTCACCGGCCTCAAGCCAACAAGAAGGAGATCGGCATGGCCTTCCATAGAGTGCCTCGAAAGGTTCCATACCAGTACTAGATTGGAAGCTATTATTATAGGAAAATTAAACAAGTGAAATATGATCTTCCCAACTTCCACCAAAATCAAGAACACATGCACGAAGAAGATTTTCAAGAGTTTGATTCACACGCTCGGTTTGTCCATCGGACTAGGGATGATAAGCTGTGCTAAAATTAAGCTTCGTTCCTAAAGCTTTTTGAAGACTCTTCCAAAATCCACCAGTAAACAATGGATCATGATCACTAACAATAGAAGTAAGAACTCCATGCAATTTAACAATTTCTTTAACAAAGAGTTTGGTCAAAAGAGGAACGGTTCGGTTAGATCGAACGGGAATAAAATGGGCGGATTTAGTAAGTCTATCAACAATCTCCCATAAGCTATCATGACCCGAACGAGAACGGGGAAGGCCATCTATAAAATCCATGGAAATTTGGTCCCACTTCCAAATTGGAATTTCCAAAGGTTGCAATAACCCACCGGGCCTTTGATGTTCGGCCTTAACGAGTTGGCAAGTCATGCAACGCTTAACAAAGTTAGCAATATCAAGTTTCATTCCCTCCCAATAATAAAGTCGCCTCATATCCGCGTACGTTTTGCTACTACCGGGATGAATGGTAAATTTAGAATAATGAGAATCTTCTAAAATATCTTTACGAAGATCACTAATATTTGGCACGATAAGTCTACCAAATCTCCGAATGCCGCCACGAGAATCAATATCAAAGTCTTTCAAACCTTCAATATCAATTTTATGCTTAATATTTTGGCCAAGAAGAGCCAATTCAGGATCTAGCCCTTGAGCTTCAAGAATGCAGTCCAAAAGAGAAGGATAAGCCTCAAGGCTACATAAAACAAGAGATGAGCATAAATCGGACACACGGTCTCGAATTTCGCAAGTGGATAAAATTTTGAAATCGTTCCATTCGGATATCATCATAGAAACAACAGCTTGTTGTTTTCGGCTAAGAGCATCGACGACACGATTACCCTTACCGGGGGTATAAAGAATATCAAGATCATATGGTGCGAGAAATTCGAGCCAATGTTGTTGACGCAAATTAAGTTCCTTTTGAGAGAATAAATACTTCAAGGATTTATGATCGGTATAAAGAACAAATTTCTCTCCTAAAAGATAATGACGCCAAATCCGAAGAGCAAAAACAATAGCCGCGAGCTCTAAATCATGAGTGGCATATCTAGTCTCACCAGGCTTTAATTGCCTAGAAGCATAAGCAATAACACGTTCTTTTTGCATAAGAACGGCACCCAAACCAACACGACTAGCATCAGTATAAACAACGAAATCTTGATTCCCCTCGGGAATAACAAGAATAGGAGCATCAGAAAGAAGTTCCTTAAGTTTCTGAAAAGAAGTTTCACATTTGTCCGACCAAATGTATTTAACACCTTTCTTAGTTAAGCTAGTGAGAGGCACGACAATCTTAGAAAGGTATTTGATAAAACGGCGGTAATAACCTACCAATCCAATAAAACTACGAATCGCCGTCACACTCTCCGGTCTCTTCCAATCTTGAATCGCTTCAATCTTTGAAGGATCCACGGAAATTCCGAATTCAGAAATAATATGACCGAGAAACTTCACACGAGATTGCCAAAAGTGGCATTTAGAAAACTTTGCCTTTAATTGATTACTCCTAAGAGTTTCCAACACAATCCGAAGATGCTTTTCATGCTCCTCCTCGGTTTTTGAATACACAAGAATATGATCAATAAAGATGAGAACAAACGATCGAGAAAATCTTTGAAAACTCGATTCATAAGGTCAACAAAATAAGCTGGAGCATTCGTTAAACCAAATGGCATAACAAGCTATTCATAAGATCCATAACGCGTATGGAACGATGTCAAAGGAATGCTATCCTCTGCGATACGAAGCTGGTGAAAACCGGTAGCCAAGTCCAATTGCGAAAAGACTCTAGCACCACTAAGTTGATCGAATAGATCATCAATCTGAGGTAAAGGGTATTTATTCTTGATAGTAAGATCATTAATCTTGCGTTAGTCAACGCAAAGCCTAAGTGTCCCATCGGATTTCTTCACAAAAATAGCTGAAGCTCCCCAAGGCGAGGAACTAGAGCGAATAAATTGCTTCGTCTCCAATTCGGATAATTGTTTACGCATCTCCTCGTTTTCTTTATTGGACATATGATAAGGAGGGAGAGTGATAGGTTGAGCTCCAGGAATGAGATTAATTCTGAACTCAATTGCTCGCTTAGGTGGTAACCCTAAAACGGGCTCGAATATGTCGAAAAATTCACGAACGATGTGAATAAGAGAAATAATATCACCCTCATCATCATCATCGTCATCACGAGGGTTTAAAGAATATAAAGATGCAACCAAAGTAGAATCCGAATCTTTAAGAATAACAGAAACCTGATTAACAGATTGAGGATGTCGAAGATAAATAGTACGCTCAGGACATAGGATATGAGCTTCATAACGGTTAAGCCAATCCATTCCCAAAATCATTCCAAAGCCTAAATAACGCATGACATGCAAATCGGCTAGGAAAGGAAAATCACACAAAATAATCTCGACATCTTTACACAATAAACTGATTGTTGCGAATCCACCAACCGGATTCGCAATTCTCAAAGAAGTCATTAAACGCAAAACATCTAAAGAAAAAGTATCAACAAGTTCTTTTGATATAAAAGAATGGGACGCACCCGTATCAAAAAGAACTCGAATAGGTTGATCACGAAATAAAATAATACCATCAAGAATGGAATGAGAGATACCTTGGCCACAAGATGTGTTGCCAGGGTCTTGAGCAACGTTTAACTTTCCCTCCTTCCTGTCCTGAAGCTTGGGGCAAGAAGATAAATAATGATCTGGGCTTTTGCAATAGCGACAAGTGTGAGGCTTTGAACACTTGTTCGCGTAATGGTCTTTCGAACCACAATTATAGCATTTCCCTTGAGTAGAGAAAAAGGTCTTTTCAGCAGGAGTTGCTTGCCTCCCTTTCTTATTGGGATAAGGGCCCTTGAATTTGTTTGGCCTCTTCTTATTGTTGTTGAAGCTTGGTTTGGAACCCACCACTTCAACATCATTTTCCCTATCCGCCTCCTCAAGACGAAGAGCGATATCAATGAGTTGGTCGAAAGAAACTTCTAATTTTAGAAGTAATGGCTTCTTGAGATTTTTGTTTAAGCCATAGACGAACCTCTGGTTCTTCTTCAGTGGGGTGTTGATATATTCAACCCCGTATTTAGAGAGAGATTCAAAAGACGTGACATAATCTGCCATGGAAGATTCACCTTGAACAAGGTCAATAAAACGGCGAGCCAAAGTCACCTTCTCAGCTTCTGGTACGAATTTTAACTCGAAGCGCTCTCGGAATTTCTCCCAAGTGAGATCCGCTTCATTAATCTCAGAAATAAGAAGTTCGTACCAGTCCATTGCTCTTTCTTGGAGCATACTAGAAGCCACCTGAACTCGGTGAAGAACAATGTGGTTCATGCGAGAAAAGATTCGATCGCATGTCCTTAACCAAGCCTGGACTTCAATAATAGTTTCAGAACCTTTAAATGGCTTCCCACCCAAATTAGTGTAGTCGTTGCACAGGCGTGCAAATCCAGATTTAGGGTGAGTAGGTTCCGGATTAGAACCAGCTGCTTGAGCATTCGTGACAAGGTCAAGAAGTTGCTGGGTAGTCATAAAAACTCCATCTTGGGGTGAAACACTAGATGGTCCAGCTCTGGGATGACCAGGTCTAACATTTCTCTTCCTTAAGAAAGAAAGAAGGAAGAAGAAAAAGTTATTCTCAAGATAAATATCAAGCAATCTTGATAGACAAAACAAGGAATCATAGAGAAAATAGGATGAATCGGTACGAAGACTCGACTTAAATCCTAAAGCACGACTCCTAAGATGGACTTAGGACAATGATCCTTGTTAAATTACTCTACATTGTTCCGAAGTTTGGCTCCCCACCTCTATACCCATGCTAGCCAAGAACATTACGGTGAATGCTGTCAACTAGCACGGAGAATAAGGCTGTTGAGGAGCGACCATCCGTGTAATTGCTTTGCGCGAGCATCAATATGTCAGATAGTATAACATGCATATCTTTATCAAGAGGGAAATCCGACATACCGACACAAACTCAAAGCTACTACACAGTGGCTATAATATCTTCAGAAACAAATATAGAAATAAACATAACATAAATCAGTCACAGACAATTCATATCACAAAGGCGGAAATAGATATGAATACTACACTAGGAAGTGTACATCAGAGTAGTGGTCTAAAAATATCCACAATATCACAAAGAATAGTTACACGAACTACATAAAAGAATAAGTATACATTATGGAGTCTATATCTCAAATGTATACAACAAAAACTACTAATCTAAGTAGTTAACCAAAAGTCAAGGAGGTAATCCCGGATGTAAAGTCAAGCAGAAGCACCTGTAACATCTCGGTCTAACCCGAGTATTGTTTAATAAGAAAATAATAAACGGATCAGTCTAACTATAAATATCAGATGAAACGATATAGAATAAGAGATATGACTAAACACATAATAATCACCATGCCAAGCTGTGATATATATAAGTAATTGAAAATCAACAAGAGATTAATCAATATCACCAAATCTACATAAGAATCAAAGAAATGTCATACTCCTTATTTCGTTCACCAAACCATAAATGTTGATGATTATATCAATGTCAATCACAAAAGTCAATGACACACAAATTCACCAATGCACAAATATTGATAAAACTTATCAATGGAAATCACGAAAATTGGTGAAACACAAATTCTAGAAATCATCTCAAGAAATCCAGTCAATTACACATGAATTCACCTATGCACAAAAATTGATAAATCATATCAATAGAAATCACAAAAATAGGTGAAGAAGAAATTCCAGAATTCGACACACGAAATCCTGAAATCACAAAAATAATGGGGGGAGGCCTATCACACGAACGGGAGCATTAAAGCTCACCAACATATGTATCACACGAACGAGAAGCTATCTCATGGTAGCTAGCCATTAATTTTTGACACACGAACGGCCCGAAGGCCATGGGGAGCTACCCCACCAATTTGAGTCGAAACTCCACAAAATGGGTTTTAGTCTCCCTCGCAGACAAAGAGACATCGCACATTGCTAGTCTAGATAGCGAAGATGATCGTCATGATCAAGGAGAAGTGTCAATTACACTAAACTAGTAAATATATGAGTTTAGCTTCATGTCCCATAACCACTTGCTTAACTTAAATATTTACGAACAAACTGTATATCTCCACTATAAAATTGTCACAAGAGATTCAATCGAACAAGTCCAAGAATTAACCGACGAAGTAAACACAAGCGTTTCATACCACTCGTTTTACTAAGTCGTTTAATTAGATTTCTCATACGAGTGAGGTAAAGGTTTGTATATACTAATAGATTGGAAAACGGTTTAAGAAACGAGCTTTGTAATAAAATAGTGTTGAAATCATTTGAAGAAAGAATTTTGATATTTACTATTAGTATTTAAAACCTTTATATTTTTAAAGTGACAAATCACAAAGAAGATTGTAGGAACAATCAATCACTAAAATTCACATACGAAGATGTGAATGAAAATCCAACGAAACCGATAAAGAATCCATCGAAATGGATATTCAAAAATCCCTAAAAAGGAGTCATCAAAGTCATAATAAATGATAACAACAAATAGGAAACAACACGAATCGATTAAAGTTGGAAATTCAAACCATTAGGCGAAGTAGGCAAAAATTGCAACAGGTCGGTCGGCCGGCTACAGAGCTCGGTCGACCGGACCAGAAGAACAGAAATATTCGGGGTAGCAGGTCGGTCGGCCGAACCCTGTAGTCGGTCGTCCGGACCATAAACAGAGAAGTGCTTATCACTTGGAAGCAGGTCGGTCGGCCGGCAGCAGGGCTCGGTCGACCGGACCTGTTGCCAGTCTCTTCCCAGCCCATCCAAATGAGGTCCAACCTCGACCAAATTGCATTCGCTCGAGCAATGGCGCTAAGGGTTTATGCCAATCGACTACCCAACCCTATAAGCTCTTCGATGCATAACCAAAACACATTCAAACATCAAAGTTAGGATTTTTAAAGATTTGAACCCAAAACACTAAAAATTGGAATATTCACCAATTCAATCCAAACCAAAAGCAATTGCACAAGAATAAGTGTTAGGAATTCATACCTAACAATCGAAGATAAATATAAGCATAGATGTGAGATAAAAATCTCACCTTTGAACCCAAGCAATTGAAGAAGAAGCTTGAAAGAAAAAGGGGAATCAACCACTCTTCAAATCCAACTCAAGAAGCTTAATTCTAAGCTAAAAAGAGAAACATTTCCCAAATTAGGTTTAGGAATTTTCTGAAATCAAAGAGAGAAAGAGTTGGAGAAAAAGAAGAGAAGCTTACCAATGGGTTCTTCTATTAGTTTGGAGCTAGAGTTTGATTTGCAAAAGAAAACTAGGGTTTTGGAGTTTTAATTTCCCATCTCTTCCACCATTGATGCTTTAGAACTGAAAAGAGGAGAAAGTGAGGATGAATGGGGAGGAGTGGCTCAGATTTGAGTATAATTTAAACAAAGGGCTGAACCCAAACCCAAACCCAAAGTGAAAAAGTAGCAAAAATCAACTTTCTCCAAACATATCGAAGCTTATACTCAAAAAGGTCGCAAACGGCATTTTAAACTCAATGGGAGTGGTCCCGAGTCCTAATTCGACCGTATGCAAAAAGTAGCTTTTCGGACTAAATTCCGAGTATCGATAAAATATTTAAATAAAATATTTAAATATAAAATCGACAAATATGCAGGTTGTTACAAATACCCCTCCTGTGGGTTTAATTTATCAAAGATAGACTCTTATTAAACCATTATAAAAACTCTTTTTATGTAGACATGGGTTTTTCCTTTAGAAAAAGAATTTGGGCCATAAAACCTTTCGATACCTTCGAAACCTAGCTTTTGACTTCATAGGATAACCTCCTTCGAAAGCTTTTAACACATTAGGCTCCTACCTTATAATACTTTAAATTCCACATTTCAAAACCTTTCGAATATATTAAAGTATTAGCATTTAACTTTGGAAGCATGGAATTGAAATCGGTTGAAACTACCCTTTCGACACCATTGGAAATAACCTTTCCAAAAGCATTGGAAGTCCATCCTTTTGAAAGCATTGGGTTTATACTTAAAAACGTTAATTTGGGTCAAAGTGAAAATAGGTGAAAGTATCCCTTTCGAAACCATTCTTTATTTTATAAAATATTGGGAAAGTTTGATGGTACCGAAACCATCCTTTCGAAAGCATTCAAATATCTGAGAAAACAATTGAAGGTTGGCTTCGAAACCCTTTTCGAAACCATTTCCTTCGACCCATTCGAAAGCTTTGCTTCCGACCCCTTTGAAAGCTTTGCTTCCGACCCATTTAAAAGCTTTGGGAAGCGACTTGTATTTATAAAAACAATTGAACCTTTTGACAACATCGATGCCTTCGATGCCATCAAAAGGTCACAAATTCTCAGAAGGGTTTCGACTTGGTCGACAATTACCCCCTTCGAAAGCTTTAAACAAAAACTAAGTAACTCTTTCGAAAGCTACTTCTTTAGAACAAAGGCGGAAGCTCTCTTTCGAAACCCTCTTTGAAATACCCTTTCGAAAACATAGCTTTTGACTGTGTCGACAACCCTTTATAAACTAACTTTTCAAAATCATAGCTTTCGACTATGTCGAAAGCATAGCTGTCGGCTGTGTCAAAAGCTCTTTAAAAACTATTCTTTTAAAATTGTAGCTTTCGACCTTGTCGAAAGCTCTTTTAAAAATAAGCAAGTGATTTTTTTTTTCAAACCAAAACAAACTAAGGAACCAACTCTTTTAAAAACAACCCTTCGACCAGCTACCTTCCGACCTTGTTCAATTCACTACATACCACCTGAATGGTATCATATGCATTGCTTTCGACCTTGTTGTTTCAATGAAGTCGAAAGGCCTTGGTTGAAAGGTCTTAGTCAAAAGGTCTTTGCAAAGAAGGCGGAACCCTCTTTTCAGAACAAAAGCCGTTTTCACCAAATTAAGTAAACTTTTTGTAACAAACTTGCCTACTTGTAAACCTTTGATTGGCTTTCACAAACTTTTAAATTATTTGGATAATATTTGCCGCATTTTCCCAGATTTAAAAATAAAGAAAATTTCTAACAAATAAGCCCTTCCTATTATCAAAACAATTAAATCATTTAGGTCCTTCGTACTAAATAATTTAATTTCCATACTAAATCACTTAGCAAAAATATCGAAAAATTCCATAAATTCACTTTGATCGTGTTAGCAAACATACTAAAATTTTAGACCCAAATTTTTAATTTACTTCTCAAAATAAATTTATAAACCAAAATAACCACATTTTCTTTTGAAAGTTATAACTAATTCTCCATGGCTTGGAAAGTTATGAAAATTTAAAACCAACTCCAGTATCACATTTTCCACAACATAAAATTTTTCCATGGCATTTAGAAACCATTTAATCTTGGCCTTACCCTAAAACCGTGTATATCTCCATTAAACAACCTTGTTTAATCCATATAAATCATAACTCAAGCATATCATCATTCACTATATCATAAAAATAGATTTACTCTTAAATTCAAAACCATATGAATATAAAACCAAAATAGAAATGTATAAATTAGTATTCACCTTATATTCGATAAGGAAATTGAATTTTGATTGAGATTGATTTCTTCTTAGCTTGAATCAGAAGCTTTAAATTGATTTTCTCTTCTCTTCTTTCTTCCTAATGGTCGGCCTTGCTTTATCTCCTAAAGGTTAAAATTTTACTTGTAATAAAATGAATGTGTATGGCCTAATGAAAATTGTATAAGGGGAGAATGTGGGCATCAATTTACCCTAATGCCCTTATATTCAATTGCTTAATACTTAACCATTTATAGTTCGTTTTCTAAATAAGAACGACCACTTAGATTATTAATCAACTTCAATCTCCTTATCAACATTATTATATTTAATTTATTCTAATTAAATCTCCTGGATAATGTCAATAAAATTAGGGATGTTACACTAGTATATGTGTATCTTTTTTTCATCACCTAGTTACCATGGATGTATGTTAGACATGATGATGTATATATTTTTAGGAACTTAGGTGCATATCTCGATGCATATATTTTAGAGCGGGTCAGATACTATATTTTGTAGAGTAACATTTCAAGTTATGTTATGTATTATATTTTCTCTACTATGATCCATGATTGTGTGTTCTCATATTAAATCATGTATTGTCCATCCTAGTTTAGCCTACATGTTTATCGCTTTGTTTCGATACCGAGGACATATGTTGATATTGTATATATAAGATAAGAAATACGTATTGATGTTTGCCCAATAGAAAATTTACATGTGATCGCTCCTAAGAAGCCTTATTCTTCGTATTATCAGACAGTACTCTTAGTAATAATCTTTGATGGTATGGGTATAGAGGTGGGGCTTTACAATATTAGTACTAAAGCGAGGTTTAGAACGATATAGGATATGTAAGACACGGAACTTGTTCTGGAATCTCTTAGGGACCCTATCCCTTGGCATGTGCAATAGATTAGAATAAGTATATTTATGTATAAATAGGAATATAAGAGGATTATAAGGGTAATCATCTGGGACGTACTTATAGATTGTGCTATTTTTTATATGTACAGAGTTATTCTATACGATTTCTAAATTCAAATCTCGCTTAAATGTAGAAGCAAGAGATAGCCATTGATAGACATCGAGGATAGACTGGACCATCTAGTGGCCTAGGAAACGAGGGAGTATTCATAACCACCAGCCAGCTTATGGAGTTAATGTAGAATATCCAAGCCTGTAGTGCCCCGCTCCTTACTCCAAGAATTGATTTTACTAGAATGTGTAGTGATTATACAGTTTGGGTGGAAAGACTTTAAAAGGGTAAGAAGGAGTGATTGGAGTGCGAGCTTGGCTTAAAATATGCAAGCATATATTTACTTGCATGGGTATTATGGACTAGTAGAGAGTATAGGTTGTTTCTGGTCAGTGTCAGGAACGAGCATTGGGTTGGTATAAGTTTTTGACAATGGAGGTTGCAGAGTCTGGTCTTACATGTAAGAAATTTAAGACCCATTTCAAGTATAAATTCCTTTCCAAGGCCGAGAAAGATTCACTGTCAATAAAATTCATAGTTCTCAAGCAAGGCAAGACATAGTGGTAGTGTATGTAGAAACGTTTGAGGCATTGCCCAAATATGGGGTGGATCTCATCAACACACAATTAAAGAATTAGACATTTGTGTACGACTTGTGCATAAAATTGAGGAAGGTGTTGCTGCCACAATTGGAAGTTATATTCAAGAAGCTAGTAGCTACAACTCATTATCTTAAGGAAGCCGAGAGAGATCAGTGATGAAGCTTCTCAAAAGAACAGAGAATTTAGTTGGAATAGAAAGGCTCCATTTCAAAAGGGAAAGCCCAAATTTAAAAATAAGAAGATGAATACTTCATATTTTAGGAGATCTAGTGTTAGTTAGGTTAGATATTATGGTTGTGTCTAGAAATTCCACTATGCTAGAGATTGTCCTAAAACTCGTTTCATTAGTTTAGATCAAAGTTGCAGGTATTGTAAGAGAAGGGACATCAGTTTTTTTAATTTGGAATTGAAGTAGAAGTAGAAGGGTGGCAAGCTTCATGTTATTGAGTCCACTATTAGTCCTTCTTAGTATAAGGGAAAAGCTTTTATCATTTTTGGAAGGTACTCTTATTTTTAGAAATATTCCTGTTCGAGTTCTTTTCAATATAGGGGCGTCACATTCCATATCAAAAGAATTTGTCGATGCTTTGTCTTTGGATACTAAATTCTTGGTCACATCTCTAAGGATTGTGAATCCTATTGGAAGGTTTGTAAATCTCAACATGATGTGAAAAGATGTTGATTTTGATTTTAACGAGCTATCTTTTCCTTGTGATTTACATGTAATTCAATGTTTGGTACTCGGGATGATAATGGGAATGGATTGACTAGAAAAATATGAGGCTCTTGTCGCTTTTTTCATGAAATACTTGTATTACTTAACATTCTTACAATGATAGAATTCTCATCAAGCTTGGTGATGTTGATCATAGTCCATATGGGTCTTTATTCCTTATTGAATCTAAACAGGAACTAGATATAGCTAGAATCCTAATAGCTTGTGAAAATCCCAATGTTTTTTAATCTATTTCTGGGTTACCTCCTAAGAGAGCCATCGAATTCTGAATCGTATTGATTCCGGGAGCCCAATCAATAAGCTATCCTCCCGCGAAGATGTTGACTAAGGAAAATTAAGAGTTGAAAAGGCAATTGTCAGAGCTTGAAGCCAAACATTTCATTCAGCCTTGTAGTTCTTCATAGGGTGCTGCAGCCATATTGGTTAGAAAAGCAGTGTAACGAACCGATATTTTCAACCATTCGCATCCGCACATGTCGGACTTGAATTGCTCAAAATACAGCGTTGTAAATAAAATTTGGCAATTCTTAGAATATACAGTAAATAAATAATCACAGATCACAGATATAGAGTATTTAATAATCCAGCGGAAGTAAAAGAGATAGTAGTTCATGAAGCTACTATATAAATAAGATACATCAGAGTTAAACAAGGTACAACAGAAGAGTAACAAGATACATCAGTTACAAATCAGAATACATCACTGGAATCGCTAGATACGGAAAGCAAAATAGATGGCTGGATCTTCAAGAAAAGCTCCAACTCTGAAGGTGAGTCTTGAATGCTGAATCACTCAGTCTGACTTGAGCATAAAGTAAAACACAAAACACTAGAGTCTGGACATAAATACTTATGAAATGTAAATGAAATCAAATGAACAATTACAAAAATGCATCAGTAACTTAAAGGATGCTTGGGATCGCCCATCCTTCAAGGATTCGTTAAACTGTTTACTATGTAGTAATATTGCGCTATTATAATAGTGTCTACAGTAAAATAAACTTACTTTAAAATAGCATTAAGGAGTGTCCCAATATTCCCCTTAACACATAATAGTGCCAATAGTCTATACAGTACCTGCATATCTCCTGATCGGGAGACTATGAGATGATACTTCATAGGTATGACATAAATAGAAACTCGTAGTAAGGTTCACTATGGTAGGTGACACGACACACGAGGCAATGCCAGGGTAGATATACCAATTACACACACGGGCTGGTGGTAACGTAGCAACCACATACGCCCACCTTAGAACACACTCCCATATCAAAATGGAGGATGGCCATCAAATCAGCCATAAGCAAGAGTATAGTATCGAAGAACTGCGTCCGATCAGAGGAGCTACCTCTTTTGGCCCGAGATCACTCATGTTTTAGCCATCTTATGCCAACTCACAGGAGTTAGGTCCACGTAATATATCTCAAGAATGACGCCACTATCCTACTTCATTCTGAAATCTCCACCGCGTACACGGTTGTTAAAGTGGTTTTCGAAGTTGGCAGAGAGTATGACAACTTCTGATCCCGGTCTCTTTAACAACCAATCGTTATTATAACGCCGTGGTCATTTCAAAATAGTTTATGCTTCAAAAATCAAATCATTTCATTTCAAAACTATATTCCTTTCAAAATAGTTAATACTTCGAAACCAAACCATTTTTATTTCAAAACTATATTCACTTTTCAAAAATCATAATACTTTCAAAGTTATAACTCTTTCAAAACCAAAATACTTGAAATCATTACACTCTGAAATCATACATTTCGAAATCATACATTTGAAATCATGAAACATTCCTTTAATTCTTTACATTTAATTTTTTTATTCAATTAAAACCAAATTTTCAGATTTCCAATTTAATTCAATTCAAACGATCAGTTTTAATTCAATTTCCCAGCAACCATTTCAAATCATATCAAATTTCAAATACATATTTGATCCACAAAATAAACTATTCAAAATTTTAATATATTTCAAACCTTTAATATACCATATTTCAAAACTAAATTTTATAATTTCATATATATCAAATTTAACTTCATTATTACATAGTTTTGAAATATTCCTTTCATAAATCCAATACTTTCATACAAATATAACTTCAATTGTTCATTTATCAAATAGATCAAAATCAACTATCATTCCAAATTCACATTCTTTATCAAAATAAAGATTTTGTCATTCAAAACCATTTCAAAATCATTAAAATATCATATCCTTTCAAAAATCTCATTATCAAATCATTATTTGAATTCAAATTCAAATATTCAAATTTAAATATCATTTAAAATCAAATATGTCATTCATTTATTATTCCAAATATCATTACAAAACACATTTAAAAATATCATTCAAAATTTCATTTAGCTTATTACATTTCATTCGATTTAATACATAACCAAGTAATCCTTATTTAAAATCAAATTCAATTTAAATTCCTTAAAAATTCAAATTTAAATATTAAATTATAATCAAAACTCCTTATATTTCACAAATAATCAATTCCAAAAGTTAAATCATTTAACACTTTAAAATATAACTCAAACAGTGTTAAAATCTATAACGTTTCAAAACATTGTCAAATTATAGCAATGACAGCATTTATAAAGTGCTATCGTAGCTTATAGTTTCCAAAATAGTTTAGTTTAGGAACAACGACGTTTATAAAATGTTGTAATAGATATTTAGTTACTTCAAACATAGTTAAATTCAAAACAACAGCACTTAAAAATACTGTCATAAAACCACAGCATTTTGGAAATGCTATTAATAAATTTCCAGATTTTATTATAACTTCAAAAACATTAACACTCTAAATTTTTGTTGTTTTAAACTTATAAATCATATTTCTAGACTTCATAATTTCATATTTAAACAATTTTAACATATGATTTATCACAACAGAATTTTTAAAATCAAATATCCAATTTAAAACTCAATTCATTTATTATGTCAAAATTTCACTGTATATTAACTTATAAATTTAACAAAACTTAATATTTTGCTTCAAATATCATTTCAAAACCTTAAATTCGATTTTCATTATTTACTTATATTTTAAAAATAAAATTTAAAGTCAAAAATCACATTTTCTTCAAATTTACATACTTTAATTCACAAATTCAAAACTTAATATTTATCTTTCTTAAAACCATAAAATATATATATTTTAAATCATAATTTCATATTTTAAAAATACATATCTATATAAAAATCATTTAAAAATATACACGGGGTATGCATATAATTTTCTAACCTAGGTCAAGTGATACATATATATATCATTTCAATCTGCAATTTAAAAAGAAAAATCCGGGTACTATCATTTCAAACCCGCAATCCCAAGTAAATAAAAATAAATAAAAGTCGCTCAGGCCTATCATTTCAGCCCATAACGATTTTTCCCTATTCTAAAGTCCGTTCGGGTATGTATCATTTCAACCCATAGTGATTCTATTCTAACAGGGAACTTGCAGTGTGAATATATGCATAAACAATATAAAAAGATACACTAATATGTAAATATCACAATATAATGTCAAATATCAAATGTTAGGTGAGAATTAACAGAGTTAACATGGTAATAACATGGCATAACATATCATATCATCATCATTTACTTGCATAAACATTTTTAATTACTAAACACTTGACATCAATTTACCATTTCATAAGTAAAATGTTAGAGTGAGAAGGACTCACTTTTTCAAGCTGGAGTTAGCAAATCAAATTACATGAATAAATTCCAGGAAGCACGATATGGCACGACATAGCACGACATTGGATTCAAATGAGTGGAGAGAGCCAAGATGATCATCTTGTAACAACCAATAACACAAACAATATAACATATGAATATACAACCAAAACAATATCGAAACAAGTTAAAATACAAAGCAACAAAGACAAGATAACTTAACCTTGCCTTTACCACTCCAATGCTTGGCCTTAACATCATTTGGCTCAGCCATGATTAGGTCTAGACTTGAAATGCTCATCCAATGGTCAGCAAAAAGAAGGCAAAACAATGGGATGTGAGGAGGTAGGAGTTACAACATCAAAATAGAAAGGGACAAGGCAAAAGAGAAGGGTTTTGGTGCACCATTTGACTCAACCATGGTCATCGGAGGGCTCGGCCATGCATGCTTCAAATCTGATAGAGGTCAAGTGATGATCGTAGGTGATGTTATGATGGTGGTAATGGTGCAAAGGTGATGGCCGAAGTGGATATGGAAGGGGATACGGTGAAACATGAGCTCGGCTAGCATTTGGTGGAGTTTTTTGTGTAAATTTTGTGGTGCAAGCTACATATAGTGGCATGGCTTGGCTTGACCAGAGGAGGAGAAGGAGTTGCTGTAGATGGTGGTGGTGTGGTCGGTGGTGAAGGTGGAGAGGCTGGGCCGAGCTAACTAGAAGAAGAGCAAAGTCATAAATCATGAAAAGAAAAGGAAAAATGAGAAAAAGAAGAAGCCATTTCCCTTTTTTTTCTTTGGCCGTA
Source organism: Allium cepa (assembly GCA_030765085.1). NCBI lineage: Eukaryota > Viridiplantae > Streptophyta > Magnoliopsida > Asparagales > Amaryllidaceae > Allium > Allium cepa. The sequence continues at coordinate 1,017,734,240 of CM060945.1, forward strand.
AGTTGTGATGTGGGAAGTGTTTTTTCACGTAAAAGATGGAAGAAGAATACACGACAACCAAAAGAAAAAAGAACGGCCAAAATCTAGGAATGAAAAGGCAAAAAGAAAATGAAGGGACAAGGAGATTTCGAAATGTATGATTTCGAAGTGGAACGATTTCAAGTATTTTGGTTTCGAAAGAGTTATAACTTTTAAAGTATTATGATTTTTGAAAAGTGAATATAGTTTTGAAATAAAAATGGTTTGGTTTCGAAGTATTAACTATTTTGAAAGGAATATAGTTTTGAAATGAAATGATTTGATTTTTGAAGTATAAACTATTTTGAAATGACCACGGCGTTATAATAACGATTGGTTGTTAAAGAGACTGGGATCGAAAGTTGTCATACTCTATGCCAACTCCCAAAACCACTTTAACAACTGTGTACGCGGTGGAGATTCCAAAATGAAGTAGGATGGTAACGTCGTTCTTTAGGTATATTACGTGGACCCAACTCCTGTGATTTGGCATAAGGTGGCTAAAACATGAGCGATCTCATGCCAAAAGGAGTAGCTCCTCTGGTCGGACACACTTCTTCGATACTATACTCTTGCTTGTGGTTGATTTGATGGCCATCCTTCGATTTTGATATGGAAGTGTTCCGAGGTAGGCGTATGTGGCTGCTACGTTACCACCAGCCCGTGTGCGTAATTGGTATATCTGTTTGCACCAAAAATGGGCAAACACCCTTCGGAAGTTTTTGAAGAGATGGTAAATAAAGAACTTGAATTGGAAATAGGGACTATCTAACAAAAACTCCAAGTCACAGAAAAATAAATTGCGCAGAAGACAAGGATTTAGAGTGGTTCGGCTATGCGCCTACGTCCACTATGAAGTTTTTTCACTTTATTTCTTAATACTTGAAGATTACAAGTGCTTTTCAGCAAATTACAGCGGGAAATGGACTTAAACTCCAAATTGACAGCAATTGAGACAGCAAGGAGTGATCCTGGCAGCGTTTAGACTTGTTCTTCTTCCCCAAATTCTCTGACCCCCCTTCTGAATGACCAGGGGGCTCTATTTATAGGTGTGGAAGGCCAAAATCCCGCCTAAATCATGGAGAGACTGCTTGGCACGTGACGGGGGACCCACAGGCCCGAGTTCTTGAAGTGCGTGCCCAGTTTGGGATCGATTCGAAGTGAACTTCGAATCGATCAAAAAATCGTCCAATTGCGATGAAACTTGGCGTGGACGTTCTTCGTCATGTAGACAAACTTCTGTAAAAATTTCATGGGATTTGGATCAGTAGATTGGGAGTTATGATCGGTTCGAAATTGGGTGTTCGGCATGCTGTTTGGTTCGAATCGATGGAATCGATTCGTTCGAATCGATGCATGGCCGAAGCGAATACTTCGAATCGATTGGGGCGCGCCTGTCTTCGAGCCGATCCATGTTCGTGCTAGCTTAGCTGCTTTGTTGGATTCGAAGGTCGTCTTCGAATCGATGGAGTGGATTCGTTCGAATCGATCCAAATGCGCCCTGGATCGATTCGAAGTTGTCGAAGTCGATGGAGTCGAAGGTGAGTGATGGAGTCGAAGATGATGGATGGATTAGAAGGTGAGCGATGGAGTCAAGGCTGTGATGGGTTCGAAGCTATTAATGGATTCGAAGCTGTGGTGGATTCGAAGCATAGGAAGGACTCGAATTTGTGATGGATTCGAAGTAGGGAGTTACTTAGATGGATTCGAATGTCGCCTCTTCCTATGGGTTCGAATATGATGGGTTCGAAATAGATGGTTTCGAACACGATGGTTTTGAACACGATGGGTTCGAATATGATGGGTTCGAACATGATGGGTTCGAACCGAGCAATGTGCACCTTCTTAACTTGAATCCATCATAACTTGAGCATATGACCTCGGATTGACTTGAAATTTGAAACGCGGACTTCTATCATCTTTCTGGTCATGTCCTATCAATTGTAGCTCAATCTGGACTCGGACAAAATTCATCGATATCCATAGTGAAGAGAAGTGCAACCAATCTCTGAGACGAACTGTCCTTTGTTTTTGGCCAATCTTTTGGTATCACGGCTTTGCCAAAAAGCGGGATAACATTTTGCCCCCCAAAGTACGTCTTGTGGGAACATGACGTGCTTTGAATAGCTGCCATTTCTTTCTGAAAAATCATTGCTCTCTTTTTGTTGAGACTCATATACCGTATTGCCGTAACCTTGCCTTGATATGATTGATTACTGTGCGACTGTGCTTAATCGTTGGCTGTCGTTGCTATAACAGGGTGAATATTTGATCCTTGTGAATGTTCAAAATCGAACGTTAGTTCGTTATGTGTGCACATACATTAGCTCCGCCCTTATTAACGTCGTGTGTCCATGAGTCATGTCGGTCTTTGTTTGCTGCCGAACTCCGTCCCGGTTTTCTCCTGAATCGATTTTAGATTCAAGCCAAAGTGTTGCTAATTAGTGGTTTTTGATGGGTTCGAAGCTTAGAAGGATTCGAAACCCCTGATGGATTCGAAGCTTAGATGGATTCGAATCAGTGATGGATTCGAGGACTCTGATGGACTCGAAGCCCTTGATGGATTCGAAACTTGGATGGATTCGAAGTTTCCCGTGGATTCGAAACTTGGATGGATTCGAAGTTTCCCGTGGATTCGAAACTTGGATGGATTCGAATCAGTGATGGGTTCGAAGACTCCGATGGATTCGAAACTGGGATGGATTCGAAAGTGGTCGTTCGAATCGATGGGAGTCGAAGTGACACTAATCCCTCTTGGAATCCGTATAAATACATGAGGTTGACTTCATTTTCACTTTTTACCTTTTACCATTGCTTTAGCTGCTTCTCCGAATTGATTTCCCAGAGCCAAATCAAACGTGCTTTTTCACGAATCGACCAAATTCCTTCTAGCTTCCATTTGTAATCAAACTAAATCAGGTAATCAAGGGGTCGATTCGGTTTTGAGAATGATAGATTAATCTTTTTTGGCATTGATTCGACCCCTTCTTCTGGAAATTTTTGGAGAGTGTCGAGGTTTGAACGAAGTAGGCCGACTCCATGGAACTGAGGAATGCAAACCTTTGAGCCGTATCGATCAGGGGTGCGCGCTTTGAGTTGGTTTCGAATGTGTAGCTTCGAACCGATGATTGCAGGAGAACACAACAAAAAAGGCGTGCGGTGATGGATTCGAAACAGTGGCATTCTGATCGATTCGAAGGAGCTCACTACTGATCGATTCGAAGCAATGATACGTTCATCGATTCGAAGGAGTTCAACTCCGATGGATTCGAAGCTAGGTGGGACTCCGTGGATTCGAACCGCCCTTGATGGATTCGAAGGAGCATGATTTCGATGGATTTGAAGCTCCGTGGATTCGAACCGCTCTTGATGGATTCGAAGGAGCCCGACTTTGATGGATTCGAAGTCAGGTGGGGCTCCATGGGTTCGAGCTGCGCTGATTCGAGGTTCACCGGTCTGGCTCGTGTCGAATCAAGTCGATCGATTCGAACGTTCTTGCTTCTGAACTACGACCACTTTTAAATCGAACTTTTAACGAACTCACTAAATTTTTAGCATATTTGATTCCGACGAGCTTCGTCCTTCGCATGATCAAAGTTGACCTGACCTGTCTTTTTGAGCTCGTCGATGGCACCGTGACTTAAACGAATTCACACTTGAATTGGTCAGTAGTATCCGAGGGACGCGAAAGCGACGGTCAGTGATGACGGTCGTTTTCGTTCTCTGATTCAAAAGCCTAGTCGTTCAGACACCGCGTTTTACTCTTGTAAAATTTGTTTTAGTTATGTATTTGCATTGCACGGCATATCCATATGCTTCACACCGGGGAATATACGGGCTTTCTTCGTTTTTAACGCCGCTTTTTCGTGAGTTAGTTAGTTATGGAGTCTTCGGGTTCTGAACAACAAGAGTTACAAAGCTTGCCTCCTCTGATGCTAGAAATTCCAGAGATCATTCCTGAAGTAATAGATCCTGCTCCGGACGAATTGCCGGAGGCCTTATTTATCGAGGATCCCATAGATTCCGTCCGATCTAATATTTCTGGAGCATTATTGGGTCGGATATGTTCGAAGCATAGCTTATCCCCGGATGATGTTTTGCTACCGGGAGTTGATGATAGGCCTCACAATCCACCCGAGGGCTATACTGCTTTTTATCGCCACGCTTGTGCGGCTGGAACTCTCCCCCCGTTTAACCAATATATCAGGGAGATGCTATCGTTCATTGGAATCGCTCCCGCACAACTTCACCCTAACGGACACGCGTTACTGAACAGTGTTTTCATCTTATTCATGGACCGCCTTTTTCGTCCGCCTAGGCCAGCTGAGATTAGACATATATTCAACTTCAAGAGCAGGGGTGATAGTCCATCGTTCACCTTTCTGGAGGCAGTTAGAAATTGCCAGATTGTGACGGGAGCCTGGACCAGACTCAGTTACTTTAAGAATGAATGGTTCTTTGTCCGATGCCCCCCAGGATTCGCTAGGCGATGGCTGTCCAGACGTAAGTATCGTAAATCGTGTTAGCCTTCTTTAATGGTCATTGTCAACACTTGAACTGACATCAGGTGTTTTTTTTTTCTTGCAGCTATCATATCAAGGCCAGACGGTGGTCGATACAGAAACGTCATCCGAAGTCTACAAGAGGTTCCGAGTGACCTGCGGCACATTGACTTGGTCTTAACCGATGATAACTTAAGGACGCTGGGCTTAATTGAGACGAACCAGAGTATTGTCGTTGAAGGGTTTGTGAAATCGTCTCCGAAGGCAAAGAAGAGGACCGGTGTAGCGATAAGAGGAATGGGCGATGATGAGAGGACGCCTACTGACACCGGGCTAGCGACTGATTTTCCCCAAGCAGGAAAAAAACGGAAAGGCAAGGCCGTTGTTCCTAAATTTGCGAGACGGAAGTCTGTAATCGTGTCTCGCTTGATTTCTTGAATTATTTCTTCTGACTCCGCTCTTTGTCAATCAGGAAACATTTTCACAGGACTGGATGACGTTCCCATCCCGGAATGCGTTTCTCTTTATCACAAGTCCGGGTTGGTTGAGCTCCGGGAAGCGTTAGACATAAGCGGGCTTTTACCCATTAGTGCAGTCGAAACCTCTGGTTGGTCGGGGGCTTTGCACATTTGCATACACTCTCATGACACTACATGACTGCTTCACTCGCCTTATTGATTTTTCCTGGTACTTAACTGAACTGTATCTCTTTTCCAGGTAACATGGCCGGTCGTCAGACTACATTGGACAAACTCCGGAGAGTGCATCACCCCTCAACCTATTATGAATCTCGTCGTGGAGGCCCCGATCATGATCGTGACCGGAGGCAATATGGCCAGGTGTATTATGCAAAGGATCATCGCCGTGGTAACTCCAGCCAGGAACAATCAGACAGAGATCGTAGGCATCGCTCCCCATCTCGATCTCCTCCGCAATCCCGAAGTCATGTCCAGGCATCCGAGCCTCTGCGACATCAGTCATCTTCGCAGGTTTCGAGGCCTGAGCCACATCATTCTCGAACCGGGGTCGCAACGTCTATGTCTGGGGAGGAGACCCTTATTGAGTCTTCTGGCGAAGGGGCCATCAGGCTTGCACAACCGAGGAAAGATTTTCCAGAGATTTGCTTTGATGCTTGTATTTTTCCTCCCAATCTTAAAAGAATTCCCGATGATGCCGTGACTTCGGCGCTCAACTACACCCGTGACTTTTTTGCTCAGTACAAAGAATGGTACAAAGCGGCTGTTAAGGCTTCCAAAGCTGCCTTCGACCGGGCCCAAATCATTGAGAAGCTAGAGGCCGACTTGGCTCAAAAGAGTCGCATCGTCGACATACTCCAATCTGAGGCGGAATCTTCCCGCAAGGCCGAGGTCGAGTCGTTACAGAAGGTTGATGAGACATTAGCTGAAATGGCGAAAATGCAACAGGCACATTGTACTTTAGTTGAAGACTTAGGCCATCGATACAAGAACGTTGAATCTGAGCGGGATGCGGCAGTGAAGGAACTAGAGGAGCTAAAGGCTAGGTTCGCTGACATGAATAAAGAAAAAGACGACGCGAACGTGGCTGCGCAAGAGGCGTGTGAGCAGGCTGTATCTTTTCGGGCCGAGCGCGATGCGGCAATTGCAAGGGTTAAGGAGGTTGAATCGGAGTTCGAGGAGAGAGTCCAAGCAGAGAGGTTCAAAATGGAGGCCGAATTCGACGATCTTTTGGACACATATAATGCCAATGTATTGGAGCATAGAAATCTCTCCTGGCTAGGGGATTACTCGATGCCTCTCTACAATGCTTGGAAGAAATTAGTGGAAAACAAGAGGATGTCTTGTCCGGATTCGGTATTAGATGAGTTTGAGCTCGAGTCACGTCTGCTCAGCGAGGATGAGAGGAGGACCCTTCATGAAGCAATCATTTCTGTTGAAAAAGAAAGACTTGTCGTCCATCGAACGGAGGTTGGCGAAGGTTCGGGTATCGTGCACCATAGCGAGAATACTGAAGTCCCTGTTTCGACTTCACCCGAAGCTGCTGCCGTGGTTGATTCACAAGCTATTCCCGCCTACAATCCGGACCAACCGGAACTGTCCTCGGGCAAGACGCTCGTCCCCGAGCTTGTTCAAGCTCCAAGGCAAGGTAACGTAGGTATTTCCCTTTACGTCTTAAAACATTGATTTTCGAGGGAATTTCTTGGTCTGATAGCTCTAATTTTGGTTGTTTAGTGACCGAGAGTGTCGCACCCGTGCTCCCTGTCCCTTCGGCTTTACATCCTATACGTGGAGTTATTGTCACCGAGGCGATTTCAACTGCCGCCATGGTTGGTGATACGGGAGAAGGAGGCTCAATATCATTCGATGTTCAAATGTTTGAAGAGCTATTTGGTCATCCTCTTGACCCCATGCCCGACCTTTCTTTTGTGACGAGCGGAGCTGCTCCAGTTTCTGGTTCGATCGTGACGACCACCGGCGTACCTAGCACAGCTCAACTGTCTCGAGAGGAGGAGATTTTAGCAGAGATAAGTGCCGAGATGGCCAAGACAGTGACAGTTGGCCCCGGTGGTGACGTCGTTCCTTCAAGCTTATCTTCTCTAATGATGATTTCTCCTGGTGGCACAGTAACCGTCTCGAGTGTTGCTGAACAAGTATCCGTTACTGCTCCCGTGCCCCTGGCTCGTCCTTATAAAAGGATCTCCATCCCTTCCAGTTCTGAGGAAGATGTTGATATCATGCCGGAACCGGAGGATGTTCCAAAGAAAGGCAAAAAGTCTCGTATGAAGCCAGGCAGTGGGTCTAGCGGCTCAACTCCGAGGAAGAAGCACCGGAGGAAGAAAGAGTGAGCCCCTCGCTTTGTCGTGAGATTTACAGATAACAATTCTTTTGCCTTTTCTTTTGTTCTTTCTTGGGCCATGTGTATGTATGGATGCGGCCTCCACTTAATTGAAACATCTTTACTTGCCATGTAATCAAACTTGTTTTTGTTGGTTGATGAAATGGGAAGTTACACTTTTCTTCTTACCTGAATGCCTTGCAGTATTTGTGTTGTATCCGCTCGGTATTTATATAGCTTCGTGTCGTGATTTAATGAATGAGTCGGATTCTGAGTATATTATCACTTAAGCCAGCGATTAGCACCCAGCTTTTTGCCCCTTAGTTGCGGGGAATAATACTCATATTCTGGTGGCTGATTGCGTTTATTGCAAGCCCTGAACACATGCCTCCCCCCCTTCTGGGGATTCATGACAATTTGAGATTGATAATCTGTCTTGCATTCCAGGAATCTGAGGGTTATCGATGTTTACACTCCATTCCACGCTATGGGAATTGGGAGTTGATATTGATATCTCGGCCCTTATAGCTCAGTTGGGAGAGCGTCAGACTGAAGATCTGAAGGTTGTGTGTTCAATCCACGCTCACCGCATCTTTACGGGAAACTTCGAATTGTTACTTGTACTTTGATTCGTGCTTCGGGAATCTGGATTAAATGTTTATACTCCAATTCGTACTCTGGGAAGTTGGAGTCCGTTCGCGCTCTGGAAACGACTTATTGGATGTTTTATACTCCAATTCACACTCTGGGAAGTTGGAGTCCGTTCGCGCACTGGAAACGACTTATTGGGTGTTTTATACTCCAATTCACACTCTGGGAAGTTGGAGTCCGTTCGCGCACTGGAAACGACTTATTGGGTGTTTTATATTCCAATTCACACTCTGGAAAGTTGGAGTCCGTTCGCACTCTGGGAACGATTTATTGGATGTTTTATACTCCAATTCACACTCTGGGAAGTTGGAGTCCGTTCGCACTTTGGGAACGATTTGTTGGATGTTTTATACTCCAATTCACACTCTGGGAAGTTGGAGTCCGTTCGCACTCTGGGAACGATTTATTGGATGTTTTATACTCCAATTCACACTCTGGGAAGTTGGAGTCCGCTCGCACTTTGGGAACGATTTATTGGATGTTTTATACTCCAATTCACACTCTGGGAAGTTGGAGTCCGTTCGCGCTCTGGGAACGACTTTTTGGATGTTTATACTCCAATTCACACTCTGGGAAGTTGGAGTTAGTAAAAGGGTTGTCGTGTATCAATCCCTGTGAGTGCTGGTATTGTGTTTTGCCCCCGAGCTCGGGTCTTATTTAGTAAATGACTGGTCGTATCACAGTTACTCCCTATTTAGATAAATCCCACCGTGTGATGGAATTTAGCTCCTCGTGCAATGTGATATTATGTGCTATTTTCAATGAATCACAACTTTTGGCTCGAAGAGATGGCGTTTTATTGCTGAAACAAAAGAAGCATGACAACATCAGTTGCCTTATTACAAGTTCAAATTTCAAAATGCAAAAAACAAAATGCTAAGGAAGAAATTGATTGAAAGATAAATAAAGCCTGTCAGGTGTAGTAGGGACGGAGGCTTCCGCTATTCCAGGCTCTTGGTAAAGTGAGACCATCAACGGTCGATAACTTGAACGTGCCATCTCTGAGTTTTTGTGAAATCATATACGGCCCTTCCCAATTTGGGTTCATGTGCGAAGGAACCGGGTAAATTCTTTTGAGTACCAGGTCGTCGGATTCAAAAGTCCGTGGGCGGACCTTGGCGTTGTATATTCGAGCGACTCGACTTCGATATGCAGCTGCCCTCACGTCGGCTTCTTCACGTTTCTCATCAAGCAGATCTAGGGATTCAGCAAGTAGTATAGCATTCGTTTTCGGGTCGTAGTATGTCACACGGTGAGAGTGAACTTCCATTTCGACCGGGATAACTGCTTCGGAGCCATAGGATAGAGAAAAAGGGGTGTGTCCGGTCGCGGTTTTGTGAGTTGTTCTGTATGCCCACAGAGCCATTGGTAGTTCATCGACCCATTTGCCCCCGGCTTTCTCCAATCTTTTCTTCAATATAGACTTGATAACCTTATTGACGGCCTCGACCTGACCGTTTGCTTGTGGGTGCGCTACTGCTGAGAATCTCTTATGGATGTGAAATCGGAGACAGAAATCCCTGAATTCAGTACTGTCGAATTGGGCTCCATTATCGGTGATAATAGTATGTGGGAGACCAAATCGGCAGATGATGTTGCGCACCACGAAGTTGATCACCTTTTTTGTTGTTATCGTTGCAAGGGGCTCAGCCTCAGCCCATTTGGTGAAGTAATCAACCACAACTATGGCGTATTTTGCACCCCCTTTAGCTAAGGGCAATGCACCGATTATATCCATCCCCCACATTGCAAATGGCCACGGGCTGACCATTTGGGTTATTTCAGAAGGCGGGGCTCTAGGGACCCGAGCGTGTCTCTGGCATTTATCACATCTTTTGGCATAATCCATAGCATCGCGGTTAACGGTAGGCCAGTAATATCCGTATCGAAGTACCTTCTTGGCAAGCGCTTGCCCCCCAGTGTGATCGCCACATTCTCCTTCGTGCACCTCACGCAACACTCGCTTGATTTCGTTATGCGCGATACACCGGAGAAGAGGGACAGAGTAACCTCTCCGATACATAACTCCGTCTTGAATGACAAATCGTGAAACCTTTCGAAGAATCTGTCTTCTTTCACTTCGTCGTTCGGGCAGTGTGCCATGCTCAATATAATCTTGGTAGGGAGTCATCCATGATTCCTTCTCTGAGGTAGCTTCTAATGTGAATTCATTCTCCGTTCGATCAATGCTCGGAGAGGATAATGTCTCGACAGGGACGAGTCCCAAGTGTCGAGCTTCGCTTGTACTTGCCAGCTTTGCCAATGAATCGGCTTTCTGATTGTGCTCTCGGGGTATGTAGAAAATGGTATAATAATCAAACCGATCCAGTATTTCTCGGACCCGGGCTAGATAAGCGGCTAGCCTTCGATCCTTGGCCTGATATTCACCCCGAACTTGGCATACCACCAACTGGGAATCGCAGTAGATTTCCACAGTGATAATTTTCAGGTCTCGGGCCAACTTCAACCCGGTGAGCAAGGCTTCATATTCAGCTTCGTTGTTGGTTGCCCGGAAATCAAACTTTAAGGCGTAGCAGATGGATCGGCCCTCGGGGGTCTCAAGCACAATCCCTGCGCCCGAGCATCGATCGTTGGATGCGCCATCAGTGTATAGTTTCCATATATATTCGGGGGAGTCACTAGTTTCGGGTAAGTCTTCAGGAACAGTGAATTCGGCAATGAAATCTGCTAAAACTTGACCGTGTATGGCTCTCCTTGGAACATATGCGATGTCGAATTGACTCAGCTCAATGTTCCACTTCAGTAACCTGCCAGACGTCTCAGGTCGTGTGAGGACCTGTCGTAACGGTTGGTCGGTGTATACAATGATAGGGTGAGCCTGAAAATATGGACGGAGCTTCCTCGAGGCAATGACTAGGCAGTATGCCAACTTTTCTAGCCTTGGATAATTTCTCTCGGCCCCGGTTAATCGTTTACTGACGTAATAGACTGGTTTCTGTGTTCGGTCTTCCTCTCGAACCAATGCAGCACTAACAGCGTTTTCAGATACAGCCAGATAAAGGTATAATTGCTCGTGATCAACAGGTTTTGAAAGAATCGGAGGTGTGGAAAGATGCTGGATTAGTGATCGAAACGCGTCCTCACATTCCGTAGTCCATTCGAAGTTTCGTTTCCCTTTTCGGATCAGATCGAAAAAGGGTATGCATTTATCCGTTGATCTCGAGATGAACCTGCTCAGCGCTGCAATCTTTCCGTTGAGACTCTGAACCTGTTTTATGGTCCTCGGGGTTTGAAGATTCCTGATTGCCCAGATCTTCTCGGGGTTGGCTTCTATTCCCCGGGCGTTGACGATGAATCCAAGGAACTTTCCGGAAGCAACCCCAAAATGACATTTTAACGGATTTAGCTTCATCCCATATTTCCGGAGGACATTGAACATTGACTCCAAGTCCTTGACATGATCAATGGAGTATCGTGATTTTACCAACATGTCATCCACATAAACCTCCATGGTTTTCCCGATCTGATCGGCAAACATCCGGTTGACTAAGCGTTGGTAAGTTGCTCCGGCATTCTTTAAACCAAAAGGCATGACCATGTAGCAGTATAGTCCTAGGTCAGTTACGAAGCTTGTATGTTCTTGATCGGGCACATGCATAGGTATCTGATTGTACCCAGAGTAAGCATCCATGAAAGACAATAATTCGTGTCCGGCCGTCGAATCCACAAGTTGATCGATTCGAGGAAGTGGAAAACTGTCTTTTGGACAAGCCTTATTTAAGTCAGAGTAGTCGACGCACGTTCTCCATTTTCCATTCGGTTTGCGGACAAGTACATGATTGGATACCCATTCCGGGTATAAAGCATCTCGGATAAACCCATTCGTCTTCAACTTATCGACTTCTTCTTTGAGGGCGGCAGATCTCTCTGGATCCATACCGCGTCTTTTTTGCCTGATCGGGATGTATCGCGGGTCAATATTTAAGGTGTGGCTCGCGATGTCCGACGAGATTCCACACATATCGGAGTGCGTCCAGGCGAATACGTCTAGATTCCCTTGGAGAAATTCGACCAATTCCTGTTGTGCTTGTAGGTTTAGCTGAGACCCAATTCTCAATATTTTTGAATCGTTATTGTCATCAATTGGAACATCGATCGTCAGCTCGGCTGGAGAAGCTTGATTTTCTTTGGATTCATCATTATCTTCAGTGTCTCGAGGGTCAAGATCCTTCTGGAATTGGTCGTGGTGCCCGGGCCGAGGCCCAGGCGCTAATTGTCAATCGTCGGCAAAGCGGATGCGGAGAGATTCCCCCACGCCCTTTCCCTTCTCCTTCCTTTGCGCTTCTCGTAGTTCAGCAACATAACAGGCTCTCCCGGCAGCCTGGTCCCCTTGAATGACCCCAATCCCGTGGTCAGTAGGGAACTTTAGAGTCAGACACCACGGGGAAATTGCTGCCCTAAATTCTGCAAGGGCTGGTCGGCCCAGAAAGGCATTATAGGGTGAATGGATATCCAGGACAACAAACTGTAAAATTCGGACTCTACGGCGTTCTCCGTTTCCCAATTCTACTGGCAATTCCACCATCCCGGTGGGTATATTAGCACTTCCATCGAAGCCGTGGATCCTATATTGACAAGCTTTAGATCTTTAGCTTCCATCTTCATCTGATCATATGCCCCTTTAAACAAGATGTTTACTGAGCTTCCACTGTCTACCAGGATCCTCTTCATCCAAGCAGGACCAACCTGTGCGGATATGACCAGTGGGTCTATGGTCGGGGCTTCGACTTTGTCAGCATCTCGGTTTCTAAAGATGATATCATCCGTCATCGTCTTCTGTTGTTTAGCCGGAGCCCCTTCATCAAGTGTACTACAGCTTTCAAAACTTACGTGCCTGATCGAATTGGCGTATGATTCCATTTCCCTCCAACTTCGATCCGCTGGATGAGGGCCACCACTGACTGTATTTATGACCAACCTTCCGCTTGTACGGGCGGGCTCTTCCTGTTTTTCTTGGTTCTGCGCACGATTTTGGTTTGACGGGCCCACACCGCCGGTTTGTGGTGCTCGCACAAATTGATCCAACTTCCTCTCTCTGATCAGTTTTTCAATAAGGTCTTGCAGATGCCTGCAGTCATTGGTGTTGTGTCCATAGCTTTCGTGAAATCTACAAAACTTCCCCGTTTGAATCTGTTTCTCCGATGATAATTTCGGAGTCGGCTTCTTATATTGCATTGCATTACAGGTTTGTAGATATACGTTTTCCAATGTCGTATTCAGTGGTGTATAGTTTTCAAACATTTGCGCCCTACGTCGGGGGCCACGGTTCTGATCCTGCTTCTTATTCCTATTATCGCCATTCCTTGGCTGGGTTTGCTTGTTCTGAATATTCAACTGCACCCTTCCTGAGCCCTCTCCTGACTGTTTAACCGCCACATTGCTTTGAACCCCCTCCTTGTTGGGCCTTGCATCGTCCTGCTTCCTAGATTGTTTCGCATCCTCACGCCTTAGGAATTGGGCGGCTTTGGAATAGAAACGATCCAACGACGCGGGAGGTTTTCCAGCTAGCCAGTTTCCAAAATCAGAGTCGGGGTCAATCCCCTTGGTAAGAGCCATCAAGATTGAATTATCATTGGGGTTAGTGATTTCTGCGCAGGCGGCGTTGAATCTTTCCAGGTATCGCCTGAGTGTTTCCCCAGGAACTTGAGTGACACTAGATAAAGTGTTTACGTCTTTAGGCCTGGCGATGTGCATACGGAATTGTTCGATAAACTTGGTTGCCAACTGGTCAAACGAGGAGATAGACCGTGGTGGTAATCGTGTAAACCACATTGTCGCAATACCCCCCAAGGAAATAGGAAAACTACGGCACTTTACTGCATCATCAGCTCTTGCAGCAGTCATGGACCATTCGTACTTTAGAATATGCTGGCTAGGGTCGGAGTTTCCTTCATACATGGGTAAAGCCGGCATTCTGAATCGCTGGGGAGGCTCAGCATATAATATGTCATCGGTGAACGGGGTGTGACTTCGAGAGATCCCCCAATCGTCATTTGTCAAACCTTGACTTTCGCGAACCATTTGGCGGACCATAGCTGAGAGATCAGGTGTTGCTGTATCCGAAGGGTGTCGAGCCAAAGTGTGGTCGGGCTCCACAGTGCGAGGTGGGATCGGGCGCTGTCGACGATCCGAATCTCGCCTCCTTGGCTCGACATCTTCTGGGATATTCGGTCCTGGGACACGTTCCTGTGGGTGGTAGTTTGGACTGGAGTGATTTCGGGTGTCAACTCCTGTGCCAACTGCGGTGGCTTGGTTATCTGCGGTGTGCTGTGGCATAGTGCCTCCTCGAGAGGAGGGTCCCGTATGAAAACTGGCAGAGGGGCCAACTCTTATTTGCCCAACAGTCAATGTCTGCCGGAGGCCAGAAGCATGCGCATGACTTCCGTCTAGCCTGGGGCGCGTAGATCTGCCGTTATAGTCGGATGAGGCAGAGCTTTCCGTGGAAGAATGCGGAGCGTGGTCCCTCTTTGATCTCCTTCGCCCTTGGTGGTTTAGTTGGTTAGCCAATTCAGCATTGATACGTAGCTGCTCAGTTAGCTGTTGTCGGCTTTTAGTTAATTCCTGCAGTAATGTTTGGAACTCCTGTCTTGTAACCGGACCCGACTGATCCGTTTGCCCAACGGTATCCTGATTGGCTGACTGTAGCTGTGCGGGATTCTGCCTATCCTGACCTTCTTGGTTACCAATGTTGGAAGTGGTTCTCGTACTAACCATCCTGTAGGTTGGACTCCTATCCTAGATTTTGAGCAAACCTGAAAAGAATGGATGGAATCTGAATTTGAAGTCTGGATCTCCCTCTTAGATTTGTGCAATCCGGTATCGAAGATAGATCCACGGAGCGGAAGAAAGAACTGGTTCTTTTTCTTTCTCAGTGAAAGCACCAAAATGTTTGCACCAAAAATGGGCAAACACCCTTCGGAAGTTTTTGAAGAGATGGTAAATAAAGAACTTGAATTGGAAATAGAGACTATCTAATAAAAACTCCAAGTCACAGAAAAATAAATTGCGCAGAAGACAAGGATTTAGAGTGGTTCGGCTATGCGCCTACGTCCACTATGAAGTTTTTTCACTTTATTTCTTAATACTTGAAGATTACAAGTGCTTTTCAGCAAATTACAGCGGGAAATGGACTTAAACTCCAAATTGACAGCAATTGAGACAGCAAGGAGTGATCCTGGCAGCGTTTAGACTTGTTCTTCTTCCCCAAATTCTCCGACCCCCCTTCTGAATGACCAGGGGGCTCTATTTATAGGTGTGGAAGGCCAAAATCCCGCCTAAATCATGGAGAGACTGCTTGGCACGTGACGGGGGACCCACAGGCCCGAGTTCTTGAAGTGCGTGCCCAGTTTTGGATCGATTCGAAGTGAACTTCGAATCGATCAAAAAATCGTCCAATTGCGATGAAACTTGGCGTGGACGTTCTTCGTCATGTAGACAAACTTCTGTAAAAATTTCATGGGATTTGGATCAGTAGATTGGGAGTTATGATCGGTTCGAAATTGGGTGTTCGGCATGCTGTTTGGTTCGAATCGATGGAATCGATTCGTTCGAATCGATGCATGGCCGAAGCGAATACTTCGAATCGATTGGGGCGCGCCTGTCTTCGAGCCGATCCATGTTCGTGCTAGCTTAGCTGCTTTGTTGGATTCGAAGGTCGTCTTCGAATCGATGGAGTGGATTCGTTCGAATCGATCCAAATGCGCCCTGGATCGATTCGAAGTTGTCGAAGTCGATGGAGTCGAAGGTGAGTGATGGAGTCGAAGATGATGGATGGATTCGAAGGTGAGCGATGGAGTCGAGGCTGTGATAGGTTCGAAGCTATTAATGGATTCGAAGCTGTGGTGGATTCGAAGCATACGAAGGACTCGAATTTGTGATGGATTCGAAGTAGGGAGTTACTTAGATGGATTCGAATGTCACCTCTTCCTATGGGTTCGAATATGATGGGTTCGAAATAGATGGTTTCGAACACGATGGTTTCGAACACGATGGGTTCGAACATGATGGGTTCGAACATGATGGGTTCGAACCGAGCAATGTGCACCTTCTTAACTTGAATCCATCATAACTTGAGCATATGACCTCGGATTGACTTGAAATTTGAAACGCGGACTTCTATGATCTTTCTGGTCATGTCCTATCAATTGTAGCTCAATCTGGACTCGGACAAAATTCATCGATATCCATAGTGAAGAGAAGTGCAACCAATCTCTGAGACGAACTGTCCTTTGTTTTTGGCCAATCTTTTGGTATCACGGCTTTGCCAAAAAGCGGGATAACAATATCTACCCTGGCATTGCCTCGTGTTCCGTGTCACTTACCATAGTGAGCCTTACTACGAGTTTTTATTTGTGTCGTACCTGTGGAGTATCTTCTCGTAGTCTCCCGATCAGGAGATATGCAGGTGTTGTATAGACTATTGGCACTATTATGTGTTAAAGGGAATATTGGGTCACTCCTTAATGCTATTTTAAAGTAAGTTTATTTTACTGTTGACACTATTATAATAGCGCAATATTACTACATAGTAAATATTTTAACGGATCCTTAAAGGATGGGCGATCCCAAGCATCCTTTAAGTTACTGATGCATTTTTGTTATTGTTCACTTGAGTTGATTTACGGTTCATAAGTATTTATGTCCTGACTCTAGTGTTTTGTGTTTTACTTTATGCTCGAGTCAGACTGAGTGATTCAGCATTCAAGACTCACCTTCAGGGTTGGAGCTTTGCTTGAAGATCCAGCCATCTATTTTGCTTTCTGTATCCGACGATTCCAGTGATGTATTCTGATTTGTACCTGATGTATCATGTTACTCTTCTGTTGTATCTTGTTTAACTTTGATGTATCTTATTTACATATAGTAGCTTCATGAACTACTATCTCTTTTACTTCTGCTGCACTATTAATTACTCTGTGTCCGTGATCTGTGATTATTTATTTACTGTATATTCTAAGAATTGTCAAATTTTATTTACAACGCGGTATTTTGAGCAATTCAAGTTCGACATGTGCGGATGCGAATGGTTGAACATATCGGGTCGTTACATTTTGTATCGGAGCCATGTTAGCTCTAGGCAAAACTCAGCATATATGGTGAATGTATCTACAGAATCACTTTCATTCGAGTTTGAATCTCTTCCTTTTTGACTCGATTCCTTTGAATTTTGGAACATTCCCTGTGGTTCCAAAATCCATTCGTGTCCCTCATTATTCGTCTTCTTTTGATACTGGAGTATCCCATAACTCCACTTCGAATGATTTTAATGAGTCGACGGTCCCGCGAATCTCAAATTGATTTGTGAAGGGGTGAAACTCCTTTTACAATTACATCGATTCACTAAAGACTTTATATCCTCGGTTTAGATGCTAGTATCTCTTATAATTCCAAACTCTATGTCTTGAGATCGAATGTTGATTTTCCCCAAAAATCCACATCGATCTTATTCTTTAAGTCACGGACCCAGTTAAGGTTGCCCGTGATTTATATAAGCTTATCCATCTTCCTATTCTGTTCATCTCATCTTTATTTCCAACTTATCTTCAAATCATTCTTGAAGTGTATTTGTAAACTAGTATTTAAAATGTTTTATATATTGTATTGTTTGAGTTGTTGATGTTGATTTGGGTTTCTGATCGATTCGTCTGATCAATGCTATCGATAAGATTTCCGAAACACTTGAACAGAGCAAACTGACACAATATGGTTTTTTAAATTTAGTAATGAAATAAATTTTGTAACTATATTTTAAATTTTTCTGGATTTTATGAATAGGTTGTTAAGAAATAATATTTGATTTTATATATCATTATCTCTTGTTTCACATATAGATAATTGAACTATAAAACATGGTTATAAATTTATTTGGAAATTTAAAATGAATTTAAAACAAGAATTTGAGAATTTAATTTTCGATGGTTTCAAACCTTGTGTTTAAAGTTTTAAAGGATATATTATTTAAAGTATTTTCGAATAGAAATTTGTTTCCAAAGAATTTTAAAGTTTAAAACTAGTGCTCTTCTCTTTGTTGTTGGAAAATAACTTCGGTGATGACTGCAACATCAGCGACATTCATTTTCGAGTTTCGAAGTGAAGGGACCGTTCTGTAGTCTTACTACAATTTTGTTTTGGTGAATTTAATTGATTTGAATTTCTAAAATAAGATTAGATTTATAACATATGCTGATATATGATTTAAATTTGAATGGATATATATATAGATATGTGCATTTATTTATCTCTAAACAGTTGGAACTTATCGGAAATCTAGTTCCTAAATTTTATCTTGAAAGATATTTTTTAAGTATAATTTTAAATATAATTTCATTTCAAGATTTGGATAAATATTCAAGCTTGAAATGATTGAATTGAAAAGTTTTATTTGTATGATACACGGTTTCATTCCAATATAACTTACCTAAATTATACAGAAGTTGAATATGAAATTGGGTAATATACAATATAAAAAAGGGTTTGATAAATAAGCTTTGAGTGGTTATAATAAGCGTTATACACTTAAGGTTTAGTTATAAAAAGATTAACAGAGTTAAATAGAGAAAAGGGGTAATGGAATAATTTACAATATAAAATGATGTTAAAGGAACTAAGCATAAATTTAAAGCAGTTATAATGAGTATAAATATATTAAACATAGGTGATAAAATATATTGAGAGGAATAAATTTAAATGTTAATTAGGAATAAAGAAGAATTAAATTTATCGAGTACATTATAAGTATAATAAATGATTTTTCAAATCCATGATTTTTGGAGATTGTTAATTTAAGATAATTCGATGGTAAGATAATGAAATTTGAGATAGTTAAGATTTATTTAGCTTATGTAAAAATAATTAGTTTTCAATTTAAGTTGAAATTTTCAGGGTTTCAAATCTATTATCTTATTTTATTTTTCAAATTATCTTAGTTGTCCTTATTTCCCTCATCTTGTTACAGAATGGGAAGGCTATTACTTATACCAGTCTGTTTGGAAATCTTTCTATAATCTTTGATAATCTTTGGTACTCATTTTTGAATCTGAACACTGCTTTCCATCCACAGACCGTCGGTCAAGCGGAAAGGAGTGAATCAGATTCTTGAAGATCTTTTTCGTGCTTGTGTTCTTGATTCTAGAGAATCTTGGAAAGATTATCTCCACCTTGTTAAACTTAACTATAACAACAGTTATCAGGTATAATTTCAACTTCTTGTCATCTTGTCTTAATTCTATTTCATTCTATCTTTTTCTGTGTTTTTCCCGTACCTCATCCTTTTCGGGGACGAAAAATTTTGAATGGGGGAGAGTGTAACAACCCTGTATTTTATCATTATTTTAAATTGAATTTCCTGATTTAAAAATTTTATTTTATTTATTAAAATGAATAAATTTTGTTATTTAAAATTTAAATTTTGATTTGTATGTGAATTATAATTTCAAACACGAATAAATAGAATATTTTCCAAAAAATGTGAATTTTGGTCAATATGGTCAAACTTTGACTTTTAATTTAAAACTTAAATACTTTAATTTTTTAATTTTATCTTTGATTATGAAAATAAATAAATTTCAAGAATACTGCTTTTCATTTCTTTGAAATCCGATTTATATTTTGAAAGTTATGCTTTTTACAATATTGTGTGCAAATTGTTTTATTTAATAAAATTGTTTATTTTAATTTTTATAATTAATATTTTTGTTTATCATATCTTGTGTATATATGTGTTATATGACATGTTATGCATATATTTTATTTTTAAAACATTTTTAAAGTGTTGTTATAATTTTCTAATGTTTATTGTATATCGTTTTCAATTTTTTTAAAGTCTTGTTTCAATTATTAAGCAATTTTCTTTATTTATTTTCTACATTTCCTAAATTATTTATTTACTTTCTTTTTCTCATTTTTTTTTTCTTTTTATTTACAGAAATTTGAATTAGTTATTTTGATTAAAAGAAAAAAAAGAAATACAAAGAGACATAAACCTTTCATTTTCCATTGACTTTTCATTTACCCTTGTTCTTCATTTTCCTTTTGCCTTCTCATTCCTAGCTTTTGGCCGTTCTTTTTCTTATGGTTGCCATGTATTCTTCTTCCATCTTTCACGTGAAAAAATACTTCCCACTTCACAACTTATGGCCAAAGAAAAAAAAGGGAAATGGCTTCTTCTTTTTCTCATTTTTCCTTTTCTTTTCATGATTTTTGCCTTTGCTCTTCTTCTAGTTAGCTCGGCCTAGCCTCTCCACCTTCACCATCGACCACACCACCACCATCTACCACAGCTCGTCCACCTCCTCCTCTGGTTAAGCCAATCCATGCCACTATATGTAGCTTGCACCATAAAATTTACACAAAAAACTCCACCAAATGCTAGCCGAGCTCATGTTTCACCCTATCCCCTTCCTTATCCACTTCGGCCACCACCTTTGCACCATCACCACCATCATAACATCACCTATGGCCATCACTTGACCTCTGTCCAGATCTGAAGCATGCATGGCCGAGCCCTCATGGCCGAGCCAAATGGTGCACCAAAACCCTTCACTTTTAGCTTGTCCCTTTCTAGTTTGATGTTGTAACTCCAACCTCCTCATATTCCATTATTTTGCCTTCTTTTTGCTGACCATTGGATGAGCATTTTAGGTCTAGACCTGATCATGGCTGAGCCAAATGATGTCAAGGCCAAGCATTGGAGTGGTAAAGGCAAGGTTAAGTTATCTTGTCTTTGTTGCTTTGTATTTCAACTTGTTTTGATATTATTTTGGTTGTATATTCATATGTTATATTGTTTGTGCTATTGGTTGTTACAAGATGATCATCTTGGCTCTCTCCACTCATTTGAATCTAATTCGTGCTGTGTCATGCCATATCGTGCTTCCTAGAATTTATTCATGTAATTTGATTTGCTAACTCCAGCTTGAAAATGTGAGTCCTTCTCACTCTGACATTCTACTTATGAAATGGTAAATTGATGTCAAGTGTTTAGTAATTAAAAATGTTTATGCAAGTAAATGACGATGATATGATATGCTATGCCATGTTATTACCATGTTAACTCTGTTAATTATCACCTAACATATGATATTTGACATTATATTGTGACATTTACACGTTAGTGTATCTGTTTATACTGTTATGCGTATATTCACACTGCAAGTTCCCTGTTAGAATAGAATCACTATGGGTTGAAATGATACATACCCGAATGGACTTTAGAATAGGAAAAATCGTTATGGGCTGAAATTATAGGCCTGAGCGATTTTTATTTATTTTTATTTACTTGGTATTGCGGGTTTGAAATGATAGAACCCAGATTTTTCTTTTTAAATTGCGGATTGAAATGACAGAACCCAGATTTTTCTTTTTAAATTGTGGATTGAAATGATATATACCCGTATCACTTGACCTAGGTTAGAAAATCATATAAAAATGCCGTGGTATATTTTTAAATGATTTTTATATAGATATGTATTTTAAAATATGAAATTTTGATTTAAAAATATATATTTTATGGTTTTAAGAAGGCTAAATATTAAGTTTTGAATTTGTGAATTTAAGTATGTAAATTTGAAGTAAATGTGATTTTTGAATTTAAATTTTATTTTTAAATTGTAAATAAATAATGAAATTTGAATTTAAGGTTTTGGAATGATATTTGAAGTAAAATATTAAGTTTTATTAAATTTATAAGTTAATAAATAGTGAAATTTTGACTTAATAAATGAATTGAGTTTTAAATTGGATATTTGATTTTAAATATTCTGTTGTGATAAACCATATGTTAAAATTATTTAAATGTGAAATTTTGTAGTCTAGAAATATGATTTATAAGTTTAAAATAACAAAAATTTGGAGTGTTAATGTTTTTGAAGTTATAATGAAATCTGGAAATTTATTAATAGCATTCCAAAATGCTGGGGTTTTACGACAGCATTTTTAAGTGCTATTTTTTTGAATTTAACTATGTTTGAAGTAACTAAATATCTATTACGGCATTTTATAAATGCCATTCTTCCTAAACTAAATTAATTTGGAAACTATAAGCTACAATATCACTTTATAAATGCTGTCGTTGCTATAATTTGACAATGTTTTGAAATGTTATAGATTTTAACACTGTTTGAGTTATCTTTTAAAGTGTTAAATGATTTAACTTTTGAAGTTGATTATTTGTTAAATATAAGGAGTTTTGAATATATTTTAATATTTAAGTTTGAATTTTTAAGGAATTTAAATTGAATTTGAATTTAAATAAGGTTTACTTGGTTATGTATTAAATAGAATGAAATGTAATAAGATAAATGAATTTTTGAATGGAATTTTTTAAATGTGTTTTGTAATGATATTTGGAATAATAAATGAATGACATATTTGATTTTAAATGATATCTAAATTTGAATATTTGAATTTGAATTCAAGTAATGATTTGATAATGAAATTTTTGAAAGGATATGATATTTTAATGATTTTGAAATGGTTTTGAATGACAAAATATTTATTTTTATAAAGAATGTGAATTTGGAATGATAGTTGATTTTGATCTATTTAATAAATGAATATTCGAAGTTATATTTGTATGAAAGTATTGGATTTATGAAATGAATATTTCAAAACTAAGTAATAAGAAGTTAAATTTGAGATATATGAAATTATATAATTTAGTTTTGAAATATGGTATATTAATGGTTTGAAATATATTAAAAATTTGAATAGTTTATTTTGTGGATCAAATATGTATTTGAAATTTGATATGATTTGAAATGTTGATGGGAAATTGAATTAAAACTGATGGTTTGAATTGAATTAAATTAAATTAGAAATCTGAAAATTTGGGTTTAATTGAATAAATTTGTGAAATGTATAGGATTAAAGGAATGTTTCATGATTTCAAAGTGTATTGATGTCAAGTATTTTGGTTTCGAAAGAGTTATAACTTTGAAAGTATTATGATTTTTGAAAAGTGAATATAGTTTTGAATTAAAAATGGTTTAGTTTTGAAGTATTAACCATTTTGAAAGGAATATATTGAAATGAAATGATTTGATTTTTGAAGTATAAACTATTTTGAAATAACCACGACATTATAATAATGATAGGTTGTTAAAGAGACCGGGATCGGAAGTTGTAATACTCTCTGCTAGCTCCGAAAACCACTTTAACAACCGTATACGCGGTGGATATTTCAGAATGAAGTAGGATGGCGGCGTCGTTCTTGAGGTATATTACGTGGACCCATCTCCCGTGAGTTGGCACAAGGTGGCTAAAACAGGAGCGATCTCGAGCCAAAAGGGGTAGCTCCTCTAGTCGGACGCACTTCTTCGATACTATAATCTTGCTGGTGGTTGATTTGATGGCCATCATTCGATTTTGATATGGGAGTGTGTTCCGAGGTGGGCGTATGTGGCTGCTACGTTACCACCAGCCCGTGTGCGTAATTGGTATATCTACCCTGGCATTGCCTCATGTGCCGTGTCACCTACCATAGCGAGCTTTACTACGAATTTCTATTTGTGTCGTACCTATGGAGTATCTTCTCATAGTCTCCCGATCAAGAGATATGCAGGTACTGTATAGACTATTGGCACTATTATGTGTTAAGGAGAATATTGGGTCACTCCTTAACGCTATTTTAAAGTAAGTTTATTTTACTGTAGACACTATTATAAGAGTGCAATATTACAACATAGTAAATAGTTTAGCGGATCCTTAAAGGATGGTCGATCCCAAGCATCCTTTAAGTTACCGATGCATTTTTGTTACTATTCACTTAAGTTGATTTATAGTTTATAAGTATTTATGTCCTGACTCGAGTGTTTTGTGTTTTGGTTTACGCTCGAGTCAGACTGAGTGATTAAGCATTCAAGTCTCACCTTCAGAGTTGGAGCTTTGCTTGAAGATCCAGCCATCTATTTTGCTTTCTATGTCCAGCGATTCCAGTGATGTATTCTGATTCTTACCTGATGTATCTTGTTACTTTTCTACTGTATCTTGTTTAACTCTGATGTATCTTATTTACATATAGTAGCTTCATGAACTACTATCTCTTTTACTTCCGCTGCATTATTAGATACTCTGTGTCTGTGATCTGTGATTATTTATTTACTATATATTGTAAGAATTGCCAAATTTTATTTACAACGCGGTTGAGCAATTCAAGTCCAAAATGTGTTGATGCGAATGATTGAAAATATCGGGTCGTAACAAGCAGATGGTTCCCTCCGTCCGTGTATTAACTACATAAAGCTGAATGAACTCACAATCAAGAATAAGTATCCTTTGCCTAGATTCAACGACATTTTTGACCAGCTTAATGGTGCTAGGGTCTTCTCTTAACTCGACCTAGCAACTAAGTTTTATTAGCTTCGAGTGGCAGAGGGTAGTATCTCATTTACATCTTTCCATATCAGACATGGTTTATATGAGTGCATGGTGTTGCCATTCGGATTAACAAATGCACCTACCTACTTTGTAGGTTCAGTGAACCGTATATTCTAAGACTTCCTTGATAAATTTGTTCTCGTCTTCATTGATAATATCCTTATTTATTCTAAATCAGAAGTAGAGCATGAGAAGCATCTTATTGTGTTGGAGATTGTTCATCAGCATCATTTAAAGGCTATATTCTCCAAACGTCATTATAGCAGAGGCAAGTGAAGCTTTTGGGTTATGTTGTATCTTTACATTGGTATTCGATTGATCCAACTAAAATAGAAGCCACTCGAAATTGGAAGCAGCCAGAAAATGTCATTGAAGTTCGTAGTTTTCTGGGCATAACTGTTTATTACCGGTAATTTGTAAAAGATTTTTGCCAGATTTTCTTCCTCTCACTATCACATTCGTAAAGGAGTAAAGTTCATTTGGATGGAAAGATGTCTTTCAGAAGTTGAAGGAACTGCTTATTCAAGCGCCTATTCTTATAGTTCGTAATGGTAAGCAAGATCTTGCAGTATATATAGTTGCATGTGGTTTTAGTTTGGGAGTGGTTCTCATGTAAGGGATGGAGAGGTTGCTTACGCTTCAAGGCAATTAAAACCTAACAAAATCAAATATGCCACTCATGGTTCAGAGTTTACAGCCACAATCATTGCGCCTAAGATTTGGCATCACTATTTGTTGGGAGAGAGGTCTGTTCTCTATATAGGCAATGAATCTCTCATATATCTTTTTATTCCGAAGGAACTCAATATGAGACAATTGCATTGGTTAGAGCTCTTAACTTCCTATGACTTTGAGATTTAATATATAACTGGGAAAGGTAATAAAGTAGCTGATGCATTGAGAAGGAAACACTAAGCTGTAGTCTTAATGATGGTAGCTGAATGGAAAGACCTCGAGTTTCTTGCCGCTTATAATGTCTGAGACATGAGTCTAAAGATGGATTCAGGAGTTGTTTTAGCCAGCTTAGAATCCCATCCATCTGTTGTCTATCTGATAGCCATCATTCAGAGGCATGACCTTAACCTTGTAGGTCTTTTTCAAAATTGTCAAATGGGAAGTATGGACAATGGTGTAGTTAACCTTGAGCTTAATGATCATAGTTGTGTTTAGTGACATGGTAGGCTCCTTATGCCAAATATTGACAATCTTCACATAAATATCATGAATTAGTTCCATTGCTCTCGATGTACCAGCCATCCAGGAAGTAGTAAGATGTATGCTGATATGAAACGTCATTACTACTAAGAAGGTATAAAGCAAGATATTAGTAATTATATAAAGAATTTCTTGACTTGTTAGCTTGTTAAAGCTAAGCAGCGAAGGTCTAGCAGCCTCTTGCAACCTTTAGAGATTTTTCTATGAAAGTAGGATCAGGTAAAGTGGATTGATGATTTAAATTAATTCATACTTATCTATTGCAGGAAATGTTGATGTAGTAATGGTCATATAATCTTACTTCTAAGTATTCAAGAACTTCATTGATGGTTCGCCTCGATTGAAGAACGAGCATATTTATGGGTGATTGTGCATAGATTAACTAAATCGGCTCACTTCATTATCGTAAAGTTGAACCGAATGGCACCACAGTTATTCGAGCTTTATGTAAAGGAGATAGTAAGACTACATAGTCTTCCCAACGCCATATTTGTGATTGGGATCTGCTATTCACCAGTACTGTAATATTAACCAACCAACGCATAATACATTCAAAATACTGTAAGAATTAAATAATCATCATAAAACATAACTTATATCAAAAAATATGATTTTTCATTAATAGTTATATGTTTATTAATTTAATTAATAGACAATACTGACATGTTTATTTCAATAGTTTCCAAACTCAGAAAACCAGTGCAATAAAATCTAGAATTCTATTATATCATCCAGAATTCTATTAGGAGTCCAACGAAAGGAATCACGTATGAATTGGAGTTCTTATGCAGAAGTTATTGTGGTTAGATATCAATAAAGAAGATTGATAATTTAGTAATTAAAGTAGAAAAGGAATGCATGAACAATACCTTCTTAAAACTCTTCTTCCCCTCATGCATCTCAGCCGCCTCCTTCCCTTCAAAATTACTACAACCACATTGTCCTACGACCTATCAAAGTCCAGCCGCCACACCACCAAGCTCGTCGCCATCAAAGCCGACTGGGACCATCGAAGCCTACCACTGCCAACTCCAAGTTCATCAGAAATCGCCGATATTGTGTCCCAATTCACCACTTCCCTTGAAAATTTTGGCCACCTTGGCCATTTTTGACCTAATCCAACCATATAGATAAACTCCACTCGATGCTCTCAACCACCCAGTAACCTCCAATCATCCTATATTTTATGTTCCACCATCGAGTGAAAAGCCCTATAATGGACGACCATGGTTAAATCGCTGATTTCCAATTAGCTCAAATGTTGAACCTAAGAACATATGCTTGTCGTTGGTTCTATTTACTGCGAGATTTCCAACAACATATATTTCGATAGGGTTTGGACACTTTGAATTTTATTCACCGTTTAAATAATTTTCTAATCACCATTAGATAGTAATTAGATTAATTTTGGGATTAGGGAAGAAAGCTAAAGATAGAGGTGATGGATAAGGTTTGTTATCCTCACTTATCTATTTGTTAGGTTGGGTTATGGGCTTTGTATTCGGCTTGGCCAGAAACAACTATATATGCTGTTTAAACGCTGTAACGCATCTATTTTGCAAATCATAACTTTGAATACATCGAAATTACATATCAATTTGATCAACTTCAAAATACTTTTGCAGCAATTACAAATACAATACTCAATTCACTCTTTTATTAAATAAATCATTTTTATAATATTAAAAGCGTAAAATTTGCAAGTCGTTACATTCTTCCCTCTTTAAAGAATTATGCCCTCACAATTCACCAAGTAAAATTTCAATCAAAATCAATAAATTATTGCTCTAATAACAAAATGTGAAGAAATACACCGGTCGTAAATTAATTACTTTAAAGTAATATATCACGATCATAGATTAATTCATCTCATGCATTTCAATAATTCAACCATAATTGACTATAATTAAAGTCAACAAAAAAACATAGGTTGATCCAAACAGGCATATGCAAATATACGAATACATATATCAATAATCGACATAGATTATAAAACTAAAGCACATCCACATCCCAAAAGAGCAATCACCACATCGGATTGATAATAAATAATAGGCGTGCATTAATCTCTATGCTGATTAACATCCATCCAAATGTATATCTTTAATGTCATCGATAAACTTTCTTATGGTCTCATCCTCCAAATACTTGGTGTACCACCTCATTTTTACACCTTCTAAAATAATCAATGTGCCCACTCATGGCTACTGTAGCGACCTGACTTTCTATCACCAGAAAGATGCATCACTAATTAAGAAAGAAAGGGATAGAAGAAGAAAAGAAAGAGAAGAAAGAAGAAAAGAAAGAACAACAACACATATGAATCTCACAGCGGAACGAATGAAATATAATATATAACATAGACATAGTATCATATACATCAGAGTACACAACTATACATCTCAATTTAGACAGTTATAACATTTCTGTCTAATATACAATACAAGAACAACGATACAGAAAAGCATCCAAAGCTCCTCCAGAATTCGTCAAGGAAAACCTGAATCACTTGACTACTCAGAAAGATGCATCACTAATTAAGAAATATTTACCAAGAATGAACCGACAACATGACTCGAAGGTTGTTTCATGTAATCAAGATCAAACTTCAAGAATGGCTTATCCACTAGAAAAACTGATAGATCACCTCTAACAAATATCATGCTCTGTTGAGCCTTTCGAAGAAATGGATAAGAGTTCACTATCTGCCTGGTCCGCTGATAGTAGAATCCCAAAGATTTCAAAATCATCAAAGAAACGGATCTATGCTGCTGCTTCCATCTTCACTTCAATGATACTACTAAACCAAAAGATCATCCTTAACCAAAAGCTCCTTGAAACACAAAACTATCACCCAATTCCACTAAAGATCCTTGAGACGAGTAGACATCTTCATAAGAAACTCGGCTCCAAATCAATCACCAACCACTTGTTCTTCTTAAGGAATCAATGAGACCATGTCCGAAATGAGGTAACTCATCGACCTTAGTCTCATATTTCAATAAAGATAAAACTCCCTTACTTAAGATCCAGAAGATCTTTAAACATCCGAATCTTCCCTGCAGTAGGCATCACTGGCCCTTCAATACCACCTTAATTCGGCTCCAAAAGAACATCTTCCGAACCATCTATGGATACTGCAACTCACCACACAGCTATTCCTTCCCGAAATCACCAAGATACCATCACCTGCTTCTGCTCATCTGACAAATTCAACTCTTGGAAATCTCTGCTCACACGAGAGCAAATCAACCTCACACTCCAAGAATATACTCCAATCCTTTAAAATACTTTCTCTAGGATCAATGAAAACCTTTCACCAATCTACAAAGCTTATTCGAGATGGTATTAGGTCTAAAATCTCGACAGATATACCTCCAACCACAACATATGAGCCTCTTCCATTAGTGGTAGTCGTGTTCCACACACTTCTACCTTATCTACCTTTATAATCTATGTTGGAAAATCCGGACAGATAACCCAACAGATTAGGTGTATATATATATATATATATATATATATATATATATATATAAATTACAAGTACGCTCTCTCAAGATAGATGCCATTCCAGAGCCTAGGAATTCACTCAACCTAATGCTCTGATACCAACTGTAGCGCTCATACTTTCTTTCACCAGAAAGACGCATCACTAATTAAGAAAGAAAGGGATAGAAGAAGAAAAGAAAGAGAATAAAGAAGAAAAGAAAGAACAACAACACATATGAATCTCACAGTGAAACGAATGAAATATAATATATAACATATACATAGTATCATATACATCAGAGTACACAACTATACATCTCAATTTAGACAGTTATAACATTTCTGTCTAATATACAATACAAGAACAACTATACAGAGTAACACACAGCAGAAACTCTATCAATATATCTACATGCTGAAGCCTCCTGCTCCAAAGCTCCTTCAAAATTCGTCAAGGAAAACCTGAATACTTGACTACTCATACATAATATGAGCACCCAAGAGTTTTATAAAACAGAAAATAAACACTCGGGTCAGACAGGGGTCTGGTGTGAGTAAAAGGTTTAAAGTTGCTTAACTTTAGAAAATCCTTTTGAAAAGAAAAGGTATCACGTAAGACTTCCCACACATAAACATGGGAAAGTTTTTACCTTACGCTTACCAAAACATTTGATAGGAAATCCAGTGATATTATAATGGTGTCTAGGGTTTTCAAAATAAAATACAGAAATAGCTGGAATGCTTACATCTCACGTTCCAACATAGTTGGGCACAATCAAAACCATACAGGCACTTATTGGAGTTTGGATTCCATACAATGGTAGGGCTACTTGGGTATCGCCCGTCACAGTACGTGGCCTAGATCACCGTACCGAGGAGTACGCCCGCTCCCCTGCAACACAAGGCCGGGACCATTCCTTACTGAACATTCCCGAACAAGACCACCCCGCAGTTGGCTGCAGACCAACCGCCCACAAAGCCGAAATAAAAAGGGACATCTAGACAGGGATGAATCTCGTCCTATTTGGGCATGACCCACTTAACCTTGCTGCACCTCCTCTGTTTTAGCCATTCCCGGTTGATGAGGCTTGAGGTTGCGAATACCTTTGTAGTACACATCTATCTTAGAATGCTCATCGTCAACCTGACGATGTTCTGAAAGCATTCAATCCATACAAGTCCGTTCCGGGTTCGAACAGAACCGAAGGCACTATCGCGTTGCACTCATTTTGGCATCACCCTCAGAGTCAACGACCATAGCCCTTGCACTCTAAATCACCATCTCGAACCTGTAAGTACTATTTCCGTCAAACTCATCACGAAATCACCCCTAGAGTTATACCAACGAATAGTTCTTACACCTCGAGTCTTCATTTGCAATCCACTTGGATTCACGACCTAACGTTTATTTTGGATCGGTGTGGTTTTCGGATATCCAAATATGGAAACCCGATCCCGGTCTCACCGAATCCAAACACCATTTTAATGTCCAAGTTGTACTTAAGGGTTTTAAACAATAGATATTCAGAATATCACTTAACATAAATGGATGATTCACATTACACAGATAGATGATCCACTATTATCACATTCATCCATACATATCACAAAGCAGCATATATATCACATCTCAGATATATCACATTCATATCATTACATATCAACCAATGACATCCAATATCATTAACTCAACCAATGATATTTATCAACCAATCATTAATCATCCATATCAAGTTTGATCCAAACTTGATTAATTTAATTAATCCTTAATTAAATTAATCCTTACTTAATCACTTGGATTATCATCAATCCAGTTTACTTATTCATTAATTAATTACAAATTAATTAATAGACATCACTTAATTATTAACTTTGACTTAATCATCCTTTGATTAATTACTACTTAATTACTTTAAGTAATTATTCCTTAATCACAAATTTAATTAATCATCTTGATTAATTACTTCTTAATTATGCAAGTAATTATCTCTTAATTACCCTTTAAATTAATCATCCTTTGATTAATTATTCTTTAATTACCTTGATAATTATTCCTTAATTATCCTTTAATCATACCTGATTAATCACCTTTTAATTAATCATACTTGATTAATTACTTATAATTAAGCTCTCTTAATTAACCACTTTTAATTAATCATTCTTGGTGAATTTTCTTTTAATTAATCACATTTGATTAATTTCTTTTTAATTACATTGAGTAATTAAAACTAAAATATAAATTAATTATCCTTAAATTATTAATTAACAATTAATTTATTATTTCCATTAATTAATGATTACTTCCATTAATTAAATTCTCTTCCTTAATTAATTTCTTTAACAAGTAATTAATCACTTAATTAATTACTCTTAATCCTTTTATTAATTAACCATTAATTAAATAATTTAAACCTTTAATTAATATTATTAATTAATTCTTTAATTCATAACTCAAGTGATTAATCCTTAATCACATCCACTTAATTACTTCCATAAAGTAATTACCTTTACTTAATTACCTCCAGAAATCAATTACTTAATTACTTTCCAAGTAATTACACTAAATTAATCCATGAGTGATTATCTTCAATTAATCACAAATTAATTACATAATTAATTATTAATTAATCATTTAAATTAATTAAATGATTCTTTAATTTAATATATTAAAAGATTCTTAATTAAGAAACCTATTATCTAAATTAAATTATTTATATTAACCAAAACACTTTAATAATTAATCATAATTGAAGCATTCCAATTATCTTCATATATTTGATTATCTTTAAATTAAACCAAAATTCTAAATTACTTAAGAAAATCTTTATTATAGTTGATTTTCAAATTCTAAATCATAACACTTTATTTAAAATAAAATATAACATTTTAGAAATCAATTTATAATTAAACATTTTAAATTAAACTTTTGAATCTTTTAAAACTTTTTCCAAACTTATTTAATAAAAATTAATACAATTTTTTTTTTCAAAATCCACTTATTTTATTTTAAAATTTTCATAATTTAATATATATAAACTTGTTTTAAAACTTTAACTTGAAACAAATTATTTTATTTTATCTTTATTTTTTTAGTTTTTTTATAAATAAAAACTAGTTAAACTCTTAACATTGAAACAAAATAAGTTTTATAAGTAAACTTGTTTCACTTTTGATTTAAATTTGTATTATCTACAAAATCATATTAGCTTGTTTAAAACTTTTAAAAACCTTACAGCTACTTTTTTCGAAACCTTTAAAACTACAGAACCCAAACAAAACAAAACCATGCTCAATCAAAATACGAGCAACTCACTGCAAACACTCGCGTTAAATCTCGAGTAACCCAACGAAAACCCCGAGTATCCCATTCCTAAACCCTGCTCCAAGAAAAAAAAGAGAATACACGAAACAACCTTCGAGCCTCCACCTTCCTTCCCAAACCCAAACTACAGAAGCACGACACCGCGCACATCGCCGCCGGTCGACGGCGAACTCCTCTCCGGCCTCCACCAAGTCGCACTCGACCCCTACAACGTATCGTGCAACCCAGAAAACTAATTACGATCGAAAATCGCGATATGACCATCGAACCCAAACTTGTTCGAAACCACCATTACTAGAAAATCCAACGTTGCCGATGATCCTTGCCACTAAACGCCTCACCCTTCTTCCCGAAGCCACATCGCAACTTCCAGAATCTACGGCAACTCACGCGATCAACCCCGGTAACTTCTCACCGTCGCGAAACCCAAAAGAATAACGTCGACAAAAACAGGATATAAAACCCTCACCTTTCAATTTTCGGCCACCTCATCTAATAATAAATCAACAAACTATTTTTCTGGTGATCATCAACATCCCGTCGACCATCGTGCTCAACCTCGACGTCCAATATGCCGTCGATTGCCACCAATAGGTCAAAATGATCAAAATAATCAAACCCCAAATTCACACAAATTACTAATCTAAAATTTGTGATACAAGCTTCAAAAATCATGATTTCTTATTTCCAATTCGATTATAAAATCAAAACTCAAATTTGAATTCAAAATTTTTTGACCCAAACTTCTTTTTACTGTAAGTTTAAAAGATATGAGTAAATCATTCACTTTAAAATCCTATAACTATTTTTAGATGATAGATTATTTGATTACAAACATCTTTTATTTACAATTCAAGTTCAAATTCGAATTCAAGAACAAGTTATTGAATTTATTATAAAACTGTAAACTTTTATATTTACACAGAGTATATGTTTTAACCTCACAGGGAAATCCATTATTCAAAATTCAAACTTGAATCTAATTTAAATCAAATACTACAGATAACATCATGATATCATCCCAATAACAAGTGGAATCCAAGTTTAAACTGTTTTTAAAAGAAATCATTTACTTACCTTATATAAAAGCAGGATACAGAGGCTTATTTACTTTTCCAGGCTTTGAAATTTCATTACCCTTTTCAAATTTTCACTTGCATGCTGAATTCTTTGATTAATTCCAGATTGCATGTTGATGAATTAGTTCTCCTGTCCGCATTGCTTGTTTGATTCCTGAATTTCTTGATTGAACTTGAAGATTTTGCGTTGATGTTGTAATTTCCAGATTGAAACTTCCAGGTTCTATAATTTTCATTTCTCTGATTTTTGATTTTGCATTTGTATTCATTTTTATCTTTGTATTATGTTTGAGTTAAAATGAAGAAATGATTTTCAGCTGAAGAATAAAACTCTTCTTTAATTTTACAAATTTAAATTTTCAATAAAAATTAAAAGAATTGACATTTGTCATTTAATGCTCTCAAGATCTTACACATATGCACAATGATACACAAGTGTCATTAACATACATTAAAAAGTTAACAAGTGTTATATAATGTTTAATTAATATTTACAAAAGTTATTTTCAATTGTTTTATTAATGTTTTAAATGTTTAATTAATATTTTAAATGTTATTTTCTTATTTAAAAGTTATTTAAGTTATATACATAAGTAATTATGAAATATTTACATGATTATAATGTGTATTTATTTTATATAAATAAGCTTTGGATTTCAATAAATATTCATGTGAATTCAAATAAACATTTATTAACAAATAACTTATGCTTTTGATTCAAATCTATATAATATATGTTTATAAATTTGAGAAATTTAATTTAACTCCTTATATAAATTTTTTAAAACAATTTATCTTATGTTAAAATTAAAATGAGAGAATATTAAAAATAATTGAAAGTGAACTTCAAATTTTATTCTTATTTAAAACAAAAGCTTAAAAATATATATTTAAAATAAATAAGAAGTTATTATTATTATTAAAAATTTAAATCTCAAATATCAATTTCAAAAGCATTAAATCAAATTAACTTTTCAAATTACAAATTATATATATATATATATATATATATTAAAGTTTGAAAATACTTATTAAATTCAAATCAATACAATTTTCCATTTCTAATATATATACAAATACATATACACATTTCAAATAGAAAAACATTTTTAATCATTAATTTTGATAATTACTATATTAAATTATGAGACACAAACCAAATCATAATATATATATATATATTCATATATATTACAATTTAAATATATGACTTTATTACATTAAAAAAAACTTCCTATTTACAAGATATATCAGTATATATATATATATATATATTATAAATATAAAATATTTTGATTAACTTTTGGAAAAATAAATATTACCAATTTATATTGTTAAGAAAAATGTTGATAGATATTAACAAATTATTATTATCAGCCTTTAAAATAATTTTAACTCATCAATTTATAATGTAAAATGATCAAATTAATTTAATTATTTTCAAAGATTATTAAATTGATATTGCTTAAAATTCCGGGTTGTCACATTCCTTCCCCTTTAAAAGAATTTCGTCTCCGAAATTTAAAAGCAAAGATAATTTAATAACCCAGCAAAAATTTAAATTTCAAATAGCAATCACACAATCGATCATAGCAACCATAGCAACCAATTCAAACAAACAATTTTATTTATCCAGACAAAATTCTGGATAGAACTTCCTTACATTATCTAGAGTTTTCCAGGTACCTATACTGGAATACTCCTTTACAGAATCTTAAGTAACTATACTACTATAACCAAGAACTCCCTCATCCGATCCTACAAATCTGATCAAGATATCTGACTAAACTCAAAACCAGCCCAACTACCAGATTGTTCTGAACTGCTGATTATATCACTCGAAGAATCATACACAACTCTACTCCACAAGCATCAGTGGACTTCAAACCCACATCTCTTATCTGGAATAGCCAAACGGTTGCACCTGACAACCTCACCTTCCAAATCCAGAAAATTCCTTCAAACTTAAATTCCCTGTAGAAATCCTCTAATCCAAGAAAACTGCAACTTCCGGTTGCTCCCATACTAGAATAACTGCTATCTCGCTTTCGCTGCACAACTCTGATCTGGAGTAGATGAGAATACCACCGAAGAACTCGAGCACAGACTTGATCCATACTCTGTTTATCCGTCCCATAAAATCTTAGTGACTATTCCACTCAGTCAAAACATCTCAGCTGAAACTTAACTAGAACTAGATGGTCAATCCTTGTCCAAAGAATCTTGATCTGCCTCATCAAACTCTTCTCGCCCTAAGAGTCATCTCTCTACATGGTTGAACCATCAAAATTACTCCTGGAATCCAAGTCGATAAGAAAACTCAATCTCCGATTTGGGTAAGCTTTTGATTTCCTCCTAAAACCTTTGGAAAATCTCTGACTACTTTCATAGATTTCACTTCCACTTGATATTCTTCAATTCCCAACCAAAGATTACTCAAGATTTCCAAACTAATCGCAAGTCACTTTTGCGATCACACTCAGATCAGATTCCAAAGAGCTATCTTCACTCACTAGAACAGCTTCCCTAATCAAGATCAATCTTCAAGAATGGATTATCTACTAGAAAAACTGATAGATCACCTCTAACAAATATCATGCTTTGCTGAGCCTTTCGAAGAAATGGATAAGCCTTCACTATCTGCCTGGTCCGCTGATAGTAGAATCCCAAGATTTCAAAAGTATCGAAGAAACGGATCTATGCTGCTGCTTCCATCTTCACTTCAATGATACTACTAAGCCAAAAGATCATCCTTAACCAAAAGCTCCTTGAAACACAAAACTATCACCCAATTCCACTAAAGATCCTTTAGACGAGTAGACATCTTCATAAGAAACTCGGCTCCAAATCAATCACCAACCACTTATTCTTCTTAAGGAATCAATGAGATGTAACGCCCCACTCCGAGACCCACTCTAGTAAAGAGTATTACGGAGTAATACCGTCTACTAGAACGGAGAATAGAGTATAATGGAAGCGACCATGTGTAATCAAGCTATAACTAACTACTGAATACGTCGAATAGGTGGTATTCTTTTCTTAAGTGGTTCGACATATCCATAGATATTTATAACGAGATTACAATGGCTAAGGAAAATAGGTTCAGAACAAAAATAATACTAAATGATAACATCATCATCACAGAACAGTCACATAACAGTCACAGAACATAGGTACAATATATCGTCAATACAGATCCAAGTACCAAAAGGTGGGTACAAAGCCACCGCTCACACATGTGAGTCAAAAATATGTACATAAGAGTCTGAAATAAAAGAGTAGCGGAATAGTGGACAAATAAAAGCACTATCTATCAGCATAGCAGATAATGTCCAAGCGGAAGCACATAAGCTAAGTCCAGAGACCTAACCTGAAACAACTCGGTCTGACCCGAGCGAAAACACTCAGGTCAGGCTAGCTAAACAATCAGTAATAACTGAGATATATATAATAATGCAGTACATAAATAAAACAGTACTTCTCCAAAGAGAAGAGTAATATGGACTACATGAATATAATGACGATCCCTAATCATCAATTACCAGTAAAAATCTCCAAAGAGAAAATCAACACCAAAGTGTAGAATAAATAAAATCGCCTCATATCATCGGCGTAGCCAAAACTATAAAAAGTTGCCCATAGGCAATAATCCCAAAAGTGACCAGAGTCTGTAATCAATGCCCAAGCAAAGATCGATGCTCTAAAGAGCAATAGGGATATACTGAAAAGTCAATGAAATCGAATACAGAAATGCAGTGTCCAGAGACACTGTGAATCCATAGGGTAATCGCACTTACATCGTATGGTTCCATAGAACCAACATCAAATGGCGATACTCGAATGGATATAAAAATCATCAGATAATACAAATATTGCACGTGCACCGACCAGAGTCGTTGTTGCCAAGTACTGTAGAGTTGTGATCGATCACTTGCACAGATGCGGAACGCGTGAAACGGCGAGATCCTTCCCAGAAGGATAAAGGCCCAGAGGCGCACGCCGAAAAATAAACTGCTCCATAGAGCAGGTGTCCAGAGACGGTTGCCCAGAGGCATGGTGACCCAGAGGTCCAGTACTGGCCGCCCAGAGGCTAATGTGCCACTAACTTCTTGGAGAGGAACCCGTAAAGTGTTAACAATGAGTCCCATACCCCACGTTCGCACTAAACGGTTTCCTAACCAATAGCAAGCTCACACTCCAAACAATAAAAAGTCCACCTCATATCATTGGTAGACTAGACCCAAAGGTCAAAACGATCAATCGAATAGGTCGGGGATTAACCGGAAAGAAAATACACACGGTTTCCATAGGCTGGATATTTCCTAACCGTTTAAACACCTTTCCACTTCGCTCGACGTGCTAAAAGTGAGTGTGAGATTTTTATTATAGAAAATAATGGTGTAAACGGATTTTAATTGATTTTGAAATCACTTTAAAACGGTCTTTTGAAAAGTCTCCTATTATGAAGTAATTAATTTAATAATTAAAAATAATATTATATAATAATTTTCAAAAGTCATTTGGAGTGAAAAATCCTTTTAAATCCTTTTTATAAAGCCCGTGTACGAAATCCAGGGACAATTCTCAAAGAAATCGACGAAAACCAGAAAATCATCAAAAATATTTTAAGTGTTTGAAACCATTCAAAAACTGCTGCGAACCCAAGTTCGGCAATTTATTTGGACCAGCAAACTGTGTCCAAATGGCATGAAAACTGGTAGGCATGTAGTCCGACATCCCAACTTTAATATGCAAAAAGAATTTCTGAATTCCGAGTTGAGACGAAGTGGCAGCGACGTCTCAAAGTTGAACCCAGAAAAAGATTCACACTGTTTTCCAACAGCGACCAGAGTCTAACTTTGGCACGAAAATCGAAGTACCAAACGAACTCCAATGTTGCCCAAATTTTTCATAGATGGAGTTCGGAACTCCACCTTTCCAACGAGACCAAAAACGTCAAATTCCGACTTCCGATGGGAACGTGACGGCATCGCGAAGTGGCACTCAAAAGCTGAAAACAGAGGTAATGTTTTTTTTTTTTGGGCCCCCAGCCCAAGCACTTGGGCCCCCAGCCCAAGCACTTGGGCCCTCCCCCAACCCGCTGCGGGCTGGGGGCCTGGCCCGCCCCAGCCCGCTGCGGGCTGGGGGTAAAGGGGCCGCCCAGCCCGCTGCGGGCTGGGGGCCTGGGCCGCCCCAGCCTGCTGCGGGCTGGGGACCTGGCCCACCCCCAGCCCGGGTGGGCTGGGGGCCTGTGCGCGCCCGGGCTGCGCACGGGCTGGGGCCTGGGTGCAACCCAGGCCTGTCCTGGTGCACCCAGAGCCAATTTTTCAGGCTGATTTCAGCCTGCATATTTCCAGCAAGCTGTTTTTTGCATTTTTTGATGATTTAGGGGTGTTTTTCTCAATTTTTGGCATCAAAAATCACTAATAACCATCACTAATCACCATATAATGATTATAACACTAAATTAAAGGAAACCAAGGTCAAAGCTTAGCTTTACAACTAGCAATAATTACTAATCAATAGTAATTACCTCAATTAACAAAGGATCAAATGGTTTTAGTGCACAATATCAAGCAAGCCAAACTCCTCAACCCCAAAGCAAAGATCAAGAGGCTTCAATGACCCAAAATCAAAAAAGAAAACAAAATAATGATTACTACAAGATGA
The DNA here is from genome assembly GCA_030765085.1 of Allium cepa. Classification (NCBI taxonomy): domain Eukaryota; kingdom Viridiplantae; phylum Streptophyta; class Magnoliopsida; order Asparagales; family Amaryllidaceae; genus Allium; species Allium cepa. The sequence continues at coordinate 1,017,773,395 of CM060945.1, forward strand.
TAGAGATAAATGGGGATTAAGAAAGAGGATTAGAGAATAGGAGAGATTGCATTACCTTTCTTCTTCTCTTTTCTTTTTCTTTTAGGATTAAACTAATTTATGAAGATAAGGAGATGGAGCTTCTAAATGGAGGCCATTAATTTTGTTTAGATCTAGGTTTTAGGAATTTATGAAGAGGAGGAGGGTTAGGGTTTATGGGAGGGGTTTGAGATATTAAATAGGAGTGGGTTGGTTAATGAGTCATGGTAAGAGGTTTTAAAACCCATTAGGACTTAGTTTATTTTCCTAAGGTTATCATGTGAATAAAATTCTAAGAAGCATCCTAGTTTTAAATAAAACCATATAATTGCTCATTTGGCCCATTAACCTATAATCACATAAAAAAAAATTCCCCATTTCAACCCAAAAATATTTTAATTTGCGAACCAATTGCAAATTTAAATTCCCAAAAATTTGTTTAGCTCCCTTTTTAACTTAAAATCATAATTTTAATTCATTATTCGGTAATTGCAATCTCAGGGTTGTTACAGACTCCCCCCCTTAAGGAAATTGCGTCCCCGCAATTCCTTAAATATAGAAGTCGTCTATAACATCTAATCCACAAAAGGAATACAGAAGATAAAATATAGATGCTCACCCGTGCCGCAAGATGAAAGAAAACCAGGATAAGTACGCTCGATAAATTATCTGGTCTCCCAAGTGCAGTCCTTACGATTAGACGACCATTGAATCTTCACAAGCGGAACCTCTTTATTTCAAAGACGTCTGACCTCCGAATCAAGCACACGAAGAGGTTGTTGTTCTATAGATAGATCGGGTGAGATCTCCAAGTCAGGTACGATATGAGGCTCGATAATAGAATCAGGATCGCGGACACACTTGCGAAGCTGGGAAACATGGAACACGTTGTGTATTCCAGAGAAGTGAGCAGGTAGAGCCACACGATAAGCAACGGGGCCGATGCGTTCCGTAATAGGAAATGGTCCAATATAGCGAGGAGCCAATTTCCCTGTGGAGCTGAAACGCACAACCCCCTTCATCGGAGAAACCCGAATAAAGACAGAATCGCCAATGGAGAACTCAAGAGGCTTCCTACGGTTGTCCGCGTAGGATTTCTGGCGGTCCTGTGCGTCTTTCATTCTCTGACGGATAAGCACGATCTTCTCAGAAGATTCCCGAACTGAATCTGGACCAAGAATGAGCTTCTCGCCAGACTCTAACCAACAAGCAGGAGAGCGACATGGCCTTCCGTAGAGAGCCTCGAAAGGTGCCATGCCGATACTAAACTGATAACTGTTGTTGTAGGAGAACTCTACGAGCGGTAAGTGATCCTCCCAACTACCTCCGAAATCCAGAATACAACAGCGCAAAAGATCCTCTAAAATACGATTCACCCTCTCCGTCTGACCGTCGGTCTGAGGATGATAAGCAGTCGAGAGATTCAGCTTTGTGCCCAAAGCTGACTGTAGGCACTTCCAGAAGTGACTAGTAAAGATAGTGTCTTGATCACAGACGATAGAGCTAGGAATGCCATGAAGTCGAATGACTTCCTTCACATAGAGCTTGGCCAACTGAGGTGCAGTCCGAGTGGACTTAATCGAAATGAAATGAGCCGATTTGGTCAAGCGATCAACAATAACCCAGATAGAAGTATGGCCTGACCTCGATCGAGGCAGACCGTCAATGAAATCCATGGATATCTGATCCCATTTCCATAATGGAATCTCTAGAGGCTGAAGAAGACTAGATGGACGCTGATGCTCGGCCTTGATCTGTTGACAAGTTATGCAACCGCTCACATAACTTGCCACATCTCTCTTCAAACCCTCCCAATAATATAGCCGGCACATATCGGCATACGTCTTACTCGAACTGGGATGAATAGTGTACTTAGAGCGATGACACTCGTCTAGAATGTCACGCCTAAGTGATAAATCAGATGGTACAATAATATGGTTCTTCCTACGAAGACACCGATGATAATCAAGAGAATAATCCAGCAATGTCTCATCACTGGATCCCGACTCGAGAAGGTGAATAAGATGCAATAAGTCTAGATTCTGCCGCTGAGCATGGGCAATGCGATCCAATAAGACAGGACGAGCTTCCAAGCTGAATAATAAGACCGGAGAATCAGAAGATGGAGCTCGATCTCTAATATCACATAAAGAAGAGTCTCAAGAACATCCCACTCGGCAATCATCATAGAAACTACCGCCGAGTGCTTGCGACTGAGCGCATCTGCAACACGATTACCCTTTCCAGGGGTATACTGAATATCTAAATCATATGAGGCGAGAAACTCAAGCCATCGCTGCTGCCTCATATTGAGATCCCTCTGACTGAATAGATACTTCAGCGACTTGTGATCGGTGTAAAGAGTGAAGCGTTCGCCTAATAGAAAGTGACGCCACGTCTTCAAGGCAAAGACGATAGCTGCCAACTCAAGATCATGAGTCGGATAGCGAACCTCATTCGGACGTAGCTGCCTGGAAGCATAAGCAACTACCCGATCCTTCTGCATAAGCACGGCACCGAGCCCGCTACCACAAGCATCGGTGTAAACAACCAGATCCTGATTACTTTCAGGAACCACAAGGATAGGAGCATGAGTGAGAAGTTCCTTCAGTCGCTGAAAGGAAGCTTCACACTTATCAGACCAAATAAAGCGAACACCCTTACGAGTCAGCGTCGTAAGGGGAAGTGCAACTCGAGAGAAATCCTTGACAAACCGACGGTAATAACCCGCCAGACCAAGGAAGCTGCGAATATCATGAACGTTCTCGGGCTGCTTCCAATTCTGAATAGCTTCGATCTTGGCAGGATCGACAGAAACACCCTCAGATGATACAATATGGCCCAAGAACTTGACCTTGCTCTCCCAAAAATGGCACTTGGAGAGCTTGGCCTTAAGCTGATGCTGACGAAGAGTATCCAAGACGATCCGCAAATGAAGAGCATGCTCTGCCTCGGATCTAGAATAAATAAGAATATCGTCGATGAAAACCAGAACGAATCTATCGATGTATTCCCGGAATACTCGATTCATAAGATCGACGAATAAAGCTGGTGCGTTCGTCAAGCCGAATGGCATGACCAACCACTCAAAAGAACCATAGCGAGTGCGGAAAGCGGTAAGAGGAATGCTATCTTCCGCAACTCGGAGCTGATGAAATCCGGTGGCAAGGTCGAGCTGTGAAAAGACCTTCGCACCGCTCAACTGATCAAACATATCGTCTATCCATGGCAATGGATAACGATTTCTGATGGTCAACTCATTAAGCTTGCGATAGTCAATGCAAAGCCTAAGAGAGCCATCGGGCTTCTTAACGAAGACCACAGCAGCACCCCATGGCGAAGAACTGGACCGAATGAGCTGCTTCGCCTCAAGCTCCACTAACTGCTTCCTGAGTTCCTCATTCTCTTTAGTAGACATCCTCGTGGGAGGACGCCCAACTGGGTGGGAGCCTGGAATGAGATCGATGCGGAACTCAATGGCCCGCTTTGGCGGTAGGCCAGATACTGGCTCGAATACGTCGGGGAAATTCCGAACAATAGGAATACGAGATAAGTCCAAATCCTCATCTCGTGAATCAAGAGAAAATAGAGTAACATCAGAAAGCCCAACATCCTGAAGAACAATAGCTAACGGAGAGGACGAATCAGGGTGATGAATGAATAATATCCGCTCCGAACAAATAATTTTGGCGTCATGCTGAACGAGCCAATCCATGCCAAGAATCATATCAAATCCCAAATACTCCATAACGTGCAGATTCGCACGGAAAGAAAATCCACAAAGATCGATATCTATATTCTCACAAAGCAAGCTAAGGGTCGTGGATCCGCCAATGGGATTCACAATCCTTAGTGAAGAAACCAGACAAGTAACATCCAACGATAAAGCATCTACTAGCTCCTTTGATACGAATGAGTGAGAGGCACCCGTATCAAAGAGAACTCTACAAGATCTACCATGAAATAAAATAGAACCTTCGAGAACGGAAGGATGCATACCTCGAGGCTGAGCTGAAGATGCAGGAGCCTTGGCAGCATTAAGCTTGCCAGGCTTGGCACTAGCTGGGGCAATAGGACAAGTGGAGATCCTGTGTCCCTCCTTCTTGCAGAAAGTGCAATAGAGAGGTTTGGGGAACTCTCGAATAAAGTGATCTGGAGAACCGCAGTTGAAGCATTTCCTCGGAGGACGGGTTCCACTAGGCTGTGACTGAATCTGAGGCTGAGGCTGAGCCTGGACAGCAGAACCGCCAGTCTTCTTCTTCTTGTTCCAAGGCTTGTTCTTCTGAAATGGACCCCGCTTCTGGTTGGGGTTTTTGGAACCCCCGCCATCATCATCACTATGCTCGATCTCGACTGACTCAAGATGTAGAGCTGCATCAACCAGCTTCTCGAATGAGAGCTCAAGCTGTAGCATAAGATGCCTCTTCAGATATTTCTTCAAGCCCTCAACAAATTTGAGGTTCCTCTTATAAGGAGTAGCAATAAACTCAAGGCCGTACTTGGATAGGGCCTCGAAGGAAGAGACATAGTCGGATACGGAGGTCTTCCCCTGCTTGAGATCAAGAAAGCGGCGAGTAAGGGAGTTCTTCTCTGACTCAGGGATGAATTTGAGCTCAAATCTCTGACGAAACTGAGCCCAAGTAAGTGTGGTCTCATCGACCTCGGCAATAAGGAGTTCGTACCAATCCAGGGAACGACTCCGAAGCTGACTAGAAGCAATAAGAACACGATCATGATCCGAGATATCCATACGAGTAAAAGTGCGCTCGCATATCCGAATCCAAGCCTGGACCTCTAAGACATTCTCGGAGCCACTGAACGGCTTCCCTCCGAGATGGGTAAAATCACTGCAGAGACGCGCAAAAACAGACATGCGCGGAGCATCAGCAACTGGGGCTGGAGACTGAGAATGAGACTGAGAATTCCGAACCAGCTCCATGATCTGGTCGGTAGTCATGAACACGCCCTCTGGATGAGTGTTGCTGGACTGCCCAGCAGCACTAGTCTGACGTGTGGTTCTCCCTCTTCCCCTTCCAGACATACTGAAAGTCAAACGGGAATTAGAGTTAGACATGATTCAATGATAGATACTTAATTAAGGAATACTACGGAATATAATAAATTCCTACACATATTCCTAACTTATGTATCAATAAGCATAAGGAAGGGATTTGATTTAATTCGGATCCAATTAAAATGTATTGTACTAAGTGTAACCGTTCTGTGTTTGTCATGCTTAATTCTGAACCTTAGCTCTGATACCAAGATGTAACGCCCCACTCCGCGACCCACTCTAGTAAAGAGTATTACGGAGTAATACCGTCTACTAGAACGGAGAATAGAGTATAATGGAAGCGACCATGTGTAATCAAGCTATAACTAACTACTGAATACGTCGAATAGGTGGTATTCTTTTCTTAAGTGGTTCGACATATCCAATAGATATTTATAACGAGATTACAATGGCTAAGGAAAATAGGTTCAGAACAAACATAATACTAAATGATAACATCATCATCACAGAACAGTCACAGAACATAGGTACAATATATCGTCAATACAGATCCAAGTACCAAAAGGTGGGTACAAAGCCACCGCTCACACATGTGAGTCAAAAATATGTACATAAGAGTCTGAAATAAAAGAGTAGCGGAATAGTGGACAAATAAAAGCACTATCTATCAGCATAGCAGATAATGTCCAAGCGGAAGCACATAAGCTAAGTCCAGAGACCTAACCTGAAACAACTCGGTCTGACCCGAGCGAAAACACTCGGGTCAGGCTAGCTAAACAATCAGTAATAACTGAGATATATATAATAATGCAGTACATAAATGAAACAGTACTTCTCCAAAGAGAAGAGTAATATGGACTACATGAATATAATGACGATCCCTAATCATCAATCACCAGTAAAAATCTCCAAAGAGAAAATCAACACCAAAGTGTAGAATAAATAAAATCGCCTCATATCATCGGCGTAGCCAAAACTATAAAAAGTTGCCCATAGGCAATAATCCCAAAAGTGACCAGAGTCTGTAATCAATGCCCAAGCAAAGATCGATGCTCCAAAGAGCAATAGGGATATACTGAAAAGTCAATGAAATCGAATACAGAAATGCAGTGTCCAGAGACACTGTGAATCCATAGGGTAATCGCACTTACATCGTATGGTTCCATAGAACCAACATCAAATGGCGATACTCGAATGGATATAAAAATCATCAGATAATACAAATATTGCACGTGCACCGACCAGAGTCGTTGTTGCCAAGTACTGTAGAGTTGTGATCGATCACTTGCACAGATGCGGAACGCGCGAAACGGCGAGATCCTCCCCAGAAGGATAAAGGCCCAGAGGCGCACGCCGAAAAATAAACTGCTCCATAGAGTAGGTGTCCAGAGACGGTTGCCCAGAGGCGTGGTGACCCAGAGGTCCAGTACTGGCCGCCCAGAGGCTAATGTGCCACTAACTTCTTGGAGAGGAACCCGTAAAGTGTTAACAATGAGTCCCATACCCCACGTTCGCACTAAACGGTTTCCTAACCAATAGCAAGCTCACACTCCAAACAATAAAAAGTCCACCTCATATCATCGGTAGACTAGACCCAAAGGTCAAAACGATCAATCGAATAGGTCGGGGATTAACCGGAAAGAAAATACACACGGTTTCCATAGGCCGGATATTTCCTAACCGTTTAAACACCTTTCCACTTCGCTCGACGTGCTAAAAGTGAGTGTGAGATTTTTATTATAGAAAATAATGGTGTAAACGGATTTTAATTGATTTTGAAATCACTTTAAAACCTTCTTTTGAAAAGTCTCCTATTATGAAGTAATTAATTTAATATTTAAAAATAATATTATATAATAATTTTCAAAAGTCATTTGGAGTGAAAAATCCTTCTAAATCCTTTTTATAAAGCCCGTGTACGAAATTCAGGGACAATTCTCAAAGAAATCGACGAAAACCAGAAAATCATCAAAAATATTTTAAGTGTTTGAAACCATTCAAAAACTGCTGCGAACCCAAGTTCGGCAATTTATTTGGACCAGCAAACTGTGTCCAAATGGCATGAAAACTGGTAGGCATGTAGTCCGACATCCCTACTTTAAGATGCAAAAAGAATTTCTGAATTCCGAGTTGAGACGAAGTGGCAGCGACGTCTCAAAGTTGAACCCAGAAAAAGATTCACACTGTTTTCCAACAGCGACCAGTCTAACTTTGGCACGAAAATCGAAATACCAAACGAACTCCAATGTTGCCCAAATTTTTCAGAGATGGAGTTCGGAACTCCACCTTTCCAACGAGACCAAAAACGTCAAATTCCGACTTCCGATGCGAACGTGACGGCATCGCGAAGTGGCACTCAAAAGCTGGAAACAGAGGTAATGTTTTTTTTTTTTTTTTTTTGGCCCCCAGCCCGCTTGGACTGGGGGTACTTGGGCCCTCCCCCAGCCCGCTGCGGGCTGGGGGACCGTGGCCCGCCCCAGCCCGCTGCGGGCTGGGGGTGCCTGGCCCGCCCCAGCCCGCTGCGGGCTGGGGACCGCGGCCCGCCCCAGCCCGCTGCGGGCTGGGGGTAAAGGGGCCGCCCAGCCCGCTGCGGGCTGGGGACCTGGGCCGCCCAGCCCGCTGCGGGCTGGGGACCTGGGCCGCCCCCAGCCCGGGTGGGCTGGGGGCCTGTGCGCGCCCGGGCTGGGGCCTGGGTGCAACCCAGGCCTGTCCTGGTGCACCCAGAGCCCATTTTTCAGGCTGATTTCAGCCTGCATATTTCCAGCAAGCAGTTTTTTGCATTTTTTGATGATTTAGGGGTGTTTTCTCAATTTTTGGCATCAAAAATCACTAATAACCATCACTAATCACCATATAATGATTATAACACTAAATTAAAGGAAACCAAGGTCAAAGCTTAGCTTTACAACTAGCAATAATTACTAATCAATAGTAATTACCTCAATTAAGCAAAGGATCAAATGGTTTTAGTGCATAATATCAAGCAAGCCAAACTCCTCAACCCCAAAGCAAAGATCAAGAGGCTTCAAGGACCCAAAATCAAAAAGAAAACAAAATAATGATTACTACAAGATGATAGAGATAAATGGGGATTAAGAAAGAGGATTAGAGAATAGGAGAGATTGCATTACCTTTCTTCTTCTCTTTTCTTTTTCTTCTAGGATTAAACTAATTTATGAAGATAAGGAGATGGAGGTTCTAAATGGAGGCCATTAATTTTGTTTAGATCTAGGTTTTAGGAATTTATGAAGAGGAGGAGGGTTAGGGTTTATGGGAGGGGTTTGAGATATTAAATAGGAGTGGGTTGGTTAATGGGTCATGGTAAGAGGTTTTAAAACCCATTAGGACTTAGTTTATTTTCCTAAGGTTATCATGTGAATAAAATTCTAAGAAGCATCCTAGTTTTAAATAAAACCATATAATTGCTCATTTGGCCCATTAACCTATAATCACATAAAAAAATTCCCCATTTCAACCCAAAAATATTTTAATTTGCGAACCAATTGCAAATTTAAATTCCCAAAAATTTGTTTAGCTCCCTTTTTAACTGAAAATCATAATTTTAATTCATTATTCGGTAATTGCAATCTCAGGGTTGTTACATGAGACCATGTCCGAAATGAGGTAACTCATCGACCTTAGTCTCGTATTTCAATAAAGATAAAACTCCCTTACTTAAGATCCAAAAGATCTTTAAACATCCTAATCTTCCCTGCAGGCATCACTGGCCCTTCAATACCATCTTAATTCGGCTCCAAAAGAACATCTTCCGAACCATCTATGGATACTGCAACTCACCACACAGCTATTCCTTCCCGAAATCACCAAGATACCATCACCTGCTTCTGCTCATCTGACAAATTCAACTCTTGGAAATCTCTGCTCACACGAGAGAAAATCAACCTCACACTCCAAGAATATACTCCAATCCTTGAAAATACTTTCTCTAGGATCAATGAAAACCTTTCACCAATCTACAAAGCTTATTCGAGATGGTATTAGGTCTACAATCTCGACAGATATACCTCCAACCACAACATATGAGCCTCTTCCATTAGTGGTAGTCGTGTTCCACACACTTCTACCTTATCTACCTTTATAATCTATGTTGGAAAATCCGAACAGATAACCCAACAGATTAGGTAGATATATATATACACATATACATATATATATATATATAATTACAAGTACGCTCTCTCAAGATAGACGCCATTCCAGAGCCTAGGTATTCACTCAACCTAATGCTCTGATACCAACTGTAGTGCTCAGACTTTCTATCACCAGAAAGACGCATCACTAATTAATAAAGAAAGGGATAGAAGAAGAAAAGAAAGAGAAGAAAGAAGAAAAGAAAGAACAACAACACATATGAATCTCACAGTGAAACGAATGAAATATAATATATAACATATACATAGTATCATATACATCAGAGTACACAACTATACATCTCAATTTAGACAGTTATAACATTTCTGTCTAATATACAATACAAGAATAACTATACAGAATAACACACAACAGAAACTCTATCAATATATCTACATGCTGAAGCCTCCTGCTCCAAAGCTCCTACAGAATTTGCCAAGGAAAACCTAAATCACTTGACTACTCATACATAATATGAGCACCCAAGAGTTTAATAAAACAGAAAATAAACACTCGGGTCAGACAGGGGTCTGGTGTGAGTAAAAGGTTTAAAGTTGCTTAACTTTAGAAAATCCTTTTGAAAAGAAAAGGTATCACGTAAGACTTCCCACACATAAACATGGAAAAGTTTTTACCTTACGCTTACCAAAACGTTTGATAGGAAATCCAGTGATATTATAATGGTGTCTAGGGTTTTCAAAATAAAATACAGAAATAGCTGGAATGCTTACATCTCACGTTCCAACATAGTTGGGCACAATCAAAACCGTACAGGCACTATTGGAGTTTGGATTCCATACAATGGCAGGGCTACTTGGGTAACGCCCGTAACAGTACGTGGCCTAGATCACCGTACCGAGGAGTACACCCGCTCCTCTGCAACACAAGGCCGGGACCATTCCTTACTGAATAGTCCCGAACAAGACCACCCCACAGTTGGCTGCAGACCAACCGCCCACAAAGCCGAAATAAAAAGGGACATCTAGACAGGGATGAATCTCGCCCTATTTGGGCATGACCCACTTAACCTTGCTGCACCTCCCCTGTTTTAGCCATTCTCGGTTGATGAGGCTTGAGGTTGCGATTACCTTTGTAGGGCACATCTATCTTAGAATGCTCATCATCCACTTGACGATGTTCTGAAAGAATTCAATCCATACAAGTCCGTTCCGGGTTCGAACGGAACTGAAGGCATTATCGCGTTACACTCATTTTGGAATCACCCTTAGAGTCAACGACCATAGGCCTTGCACTCTGAATCACCATCTCGAACTTGTAAGTACTATTTCCGTCAAACTCATCACGAAATCACCCCTATAGTTATACCGACGAATAGTTCTTACACCTCGAGTCTTCATTTGCACTCCACTTGGATTCACGACCTAACGTTTATTTTGGATCGGTGTGGTTTTCGGATATCCAAATATGGAAACCCGATACCGGTCTCACCGAATCCAAACGCCATTTTAATGTCCAAGTTGTACTTAAGGGTTTTAAACAATAGATATTCAGAATATCACTTAACATAAATGGATGATTCACATTACAGAGATAGATGATCCACCATTATCACATTCATCCATACATATCACAAACCAGCATATATATCACATCTCAGATATATCACATTCATATCATTACATATCAACCAATGACATCCAATATCATTAACTCAACTAATGATATTTATCAACCAATCATTAATCATCCATCACAAGTTTGATCCAAACTTCATTAATTTAATTAATCCTTAATTAAATTAATCCTTACTTAATCACTTGGATTATCATCAATCCAGTTTACTTATTCATTAATTAATTACAAATTAATTAATAAACATCACTTAATTATTCACTTTGAATTAATCATCCTTTGATTAATTACTACTTAATTACTTTAAGTAATTATTCCTTAATCACAAATTTAATTAATCATCTTGATTAATTACTTCTTAATTATCCAAGTAATTATCTCTTAATTACCCTTTAAATTAATCATCCTTTGATTAATTATTCTTTAATTACCTTGATAATTAGTCCTTAATTATCCTTTAATCATACATGATTAATCACCTTTTAATTAATCATACTTGATTAATTACTTATAATTAAGCTCTCTTGATTAACTACTTTTAATTAATCATTCTTGGTGAATTTTCTTTTAATTAATCACATTTGACTAATTTCTTTTTAATTACATTAAGTAATTAAAACTAAAGTTTAAATTAATTATCCTTAAATTATTAATTAACAATTAATTTATTATTTCCATTAATTAATGATTACTTCCATTAATTAAATTCTCTTCCTTAATTAATTTCTTTAACAAGTAATTAATCACTTAATTAATTACTCTTAATCCTTTTATTAATTAACCATTAATTAAATAATTTAAACCTTTAATTAATATTATTAATTAATTCTTTAATTAATAACTCAAGTGATTAATCCTTAATCACATCCACTTAATTACTTCCATAAAGTAATTATCTTTACTTAATTACCTCCAGAAATCAATTACTTAATTACTTTCCAAGTAATTACACTAAATTAATCCATGAGTGATTATCTTCAATTAATCACAAATTAGTTACTTAATTAATTATTAATTAATCATTTAAATTAATTAAATGATTCTTTAATTTACTATATTAAAAGATTCTTAATTAAGAAACCTATTATCTAAAATAAATTATTTATATTAACCAAAACACTTTAATAATTAATCATAATTGAAGTATTCCAATTATCTTCATATATTTGATTATCTTTAAATCAAATCAAAATTCTAAATTACTTAAGAAAATCTTTATTTTAGTTGATTTTCAAAGTCTAAATCATAACACTTTATTTAAAATAAAATATAACATTTTAGAAATCAATTTATAATTAAACACATTTTAAATTAAACTTTTGAATCTTTTAAAACTTTTTCCAAAGTTATTTAATAAAAATTAATACAATTTTTTTTTCAAAATCCAGTTATTTTATTTTAGAATTTCCATCATTTAATATGTATAAACTTGTTTTAAAACTTTAACTTGAAACAAATTATTTTATTTTATATTTATTTTTTAGTTTTTTTATAAATAAAAACTTGTTAAACTCTTAACATTGAAACAAAATAAGTTTTATAAGTAAACTTGTTTCACTTTTGATTTAAATTTGTATTATCTACAAAATCATATTAGCTTGTTTAAAACTTTTAATAACCTTACAGCTACTTTTTTCAAAACCTTTAAAACTACAGAACCCAAACAAAACAAAACCAAGCTCAATCAAAACACGAGCAACTCACTGCAAACACTCGCGTTAAATCTCGAGTAACCCAACGAAAACCCCGAGTATCCCATTCCTAAACCCTGCTCCAAGAAAAAAAAGAGAATACACGAAACAACCTTCGAGCCTCCACCTTCCTTCCCAAACCCAAACTACAGAAGCACGACACCGTGCACATCAACATGCACATCGCCGCCGATCGACGCGAACTCCTCTCCGGCCTCCACCAAGTCGCACTCGACCCCTACAACGTATCGCGCAACCCAGAAAACTAATTACGATCGAAAATCGCGATATGACCATCGAAACCAAACTTGTTCGAAACCACCATTACTAGAAAATCCAATGCTGCCGATGATCCTTGCCTCTAAACGCCTCACCCTTCTTCCCGAAGCCACATCGCAACTTCCAGAATTTAAGGCAACTCACGCGATCAACCCCGATAGCTTCTCACCGTCGCGAAACCCAAAAGAATAACGTCGGCAAAAACAGGATATAAAACCCTAACCCATCAATTTTCGGCCATCTCATCCAATAATAAATCACCAAACTATTTTTCTGGTGATCATCAACATCCCCTCGACCATCGTGCTCAACCTCGACGTCCAATATGCTGCCGATCGCCACCAATAGGTCAAAATGCTCAAAACAATCAAACCCCAAATTCACTCAAATTACTAATCTAAAATTCGTGATACAAGCTTCAAAAATCATGATTTCTTATTTGCAATACGATTATAAAATCAAAACTCAAAGAATTCAAAATTTTTTGACCCAAACTTCTTTTTACTGTAAGTTTGAAAGATATGAGTAAATCATTCCCTTTAAAATCCTATAACTATTTTTAGATGATAGACTATTTGATCACAAACATCTTTTATTTACAATTCAAGTTCAAATTCAAATTCAAGAACAAGTTATTGAATTTATTATAAAACTGTAAACTTTTATATTTACACAGAGTATATGTTTTAACCTCACAGGGAAATCCATTATTCAAAATTCAAACTTGAATCTAATTTAAATAAAATACTACAGATAACATCATGATATCATCCCAATAATAAGTGGAATCCAAGTTTAAACTATTTTTAAAAGAAATCATTTACTCACCTTATATAAAAACAGGAGACAGAGGCTTATTTACTTTTCCAGGCATTGAAATTTCATTACCCTTATCATATTTCCACTTGCATGCTGAATTGTTTGATTAATTCCAGATTGCATGTTGATGAATTAGTTCTCCTGTCTGCATTGCTTGTTTGATTCCTGAATTTCTTGATTGAACTTGAAGATTTTGCATTGATGTTGTAATTTCCAGATTGAAACTTCCAGGTTCTACAGATTTTCATTTCTCTGATTTTTGATTTTGCATTTGTATTCATTTTATCTTTGTATTATGTTTGAGTTAAAATGAAGAAATGATTTTCAGCTGAAGAATAAAACTCTTCTTTAATTTTACAAATTTAAATTTTCAATAAAAATAAAAAGAATTGACATTTGTCATTTAATGCTCTCAAGATCTTACACATATGCACAATGATACACAAGTGACATTAACATACATTAAAAAGTTAACAAGTGTTATATAATGTTTAACTAATATTTACAAAAGTTATTTTCAATTGTTTTATTAATGTTTTAAATGTTTAATTAATATTTTAAATGTCACTTTCTTATTTAAAACTTATTTAAGTTATATACATAAGTAATTATGAAATATTTACATGATTATAATGTGTATTTATTTTATATAAATAAGCTTTGGATTTCAATAAATATTCATGTGAATTCAAATAAACATTTATTAACAAATAACTTATGCTTTTGATTCAAATCTATATAACATGTGTTTATAAATTTGAGAAATTTAATTTAACTCCTTGTATAAAAATTTTAAAACAATTTATCTTATGTTAAAATTAAAATGAGAGAATATTAAAAATAATTGAAAGTGAACTTCAAATTTTATTCTTATTTAAAACAAAAGCTTAAAAATATATATTTAAAATAAATAAGAAGTTATTATTGTTATTAAAAATTTAAATCTCAAATATCATTTTCAAAAGAATTAAATCAAATTAACTTTTCAAATTACAAATTATATATATATATATATATATATATATATATATATTAAAGTTTGCAAATACTTAATAAATTCAAATCAATACAATTTTCCATTTCTAATATATATATATAAAAATACATATACACATTTCAAATAGGAAAAACATTTTTAATCACTAAATTTGATAACTACTATATTGAATTTTGGAACACAAACCAAATCATAATATATATATTCATATGTATTACAATTTAAATATATAACTTTATTACATTAAGAAAAACTTCCTATTTACAAGATATGTCAATATATATATATATATATATATATATATATATTATAAATAGAAAATATTTTGATTAACTTTTGGAAAAATAAATATTACCAATTTATATTGTTAAGAAAAATGTTGATAGATATTAACAAATTATTATTATCAGCCTTTAAAATAATTTTAACTTAGCAATTTATAATGTAAAATGATCAAATTAATTTAATTATTATCAAAATTATTAAATTGACATTGCTTAAAATTCCGGGTCGTCACAGATATCTCCTTAGAATAATATATGCCTGTCAGTTTTTGAGATGATGGTTTTGATGACAACAACGTTAGGAGTTGTTATAAAATATAAATACTAATATCTTTGCCTAGATATATATGTATATGAAGAATATATATATATATATATATATATATATATATATATATATGCATGTACTAAAAATGAAGACTGTACAGTATAGAGATTCAAGATTGATGAATTCAAGATTGAAGAAATCAAGACTGAAGACTCATGAGTATCAAGAGTTCACGAGATCAAGATAAGTAATAAAGTCTAGATTTATGTTAAAACTTCATAATAGCACTAAAATATTTGTTCGAATTTTAATTGTGGAATGAAATCCACCTTCTCGCTTTAATAGTGGAATGAAAACCACAACTTCTTTAGTGGGATGGAACCCACGACCTTCTCTAGTGGAATAGAATCCACGAAATTTTCAAAATGACTTTTTTTTAGATTATTTTTTCAAAACTATCTTTTTAAAAGGACATCTCTCTCTCGGTTTAAATAGTTTAGCCTTATTTTAAAAACTATTTTTAATCATATTAATTTCAAAATCATTTCTTGTTTTTAAATTATCTCATGGTTTTAATGTTTTAGATTTAATCTCAAAATATTCATATATTTAGTTTTTATTACTTTTATATTTCGTAAGATCACTTTCCGAAGATTTTTATAATCATAAAGTATATTCAAAATAGTTTACAAAGTTCTAAGATTGTTTCAACAAACTTTAGAAAGAAAATCTTTTGTAAAACAAAAATCAATTTTTAAAAAATTCTAGGGGATGTCGGCATGCCTATACCCTTATGTCGACATGGTAGCCGTAGATTTTGAAATTCTAATTTTCAAAAGAAGTGTCTATTCGTCGTAACCTTTCGCGAATGGACATGACCATTGTTCTCCTGTATATACCAGTTGTTTTCAATGAATTTTAAGTTAGTTTTTCTTTATTTCTTCACTTCTTCCTCTCCACTCAAATATTCTCTTATATTTCAAATGTTTTAACATCTGCCAAAATCATAAGTGAATCAAACTTGATTATCTCTAGTTTGATTCTCCGCCACTCTCTCTCAAAGATCTTAATGCTATTAAGAGTTAGAGGATCATTTGTAATCAAAGATTGAAAGGTCGAAGTGTATCAAGTCTCTCTCTATCAAAGTGGGATTGGAAACTGTGTGATTGTGACCCGTAAATATATAGGGTGTGATTGTAGCACATAGATCAATTAGGTGATCTTATAGCCTGGTTAAATCGAGAGAGTTTGCCTTGGACTCAGAGACAGGAGGGTGTATCTCATGGCCTTGAAATTAGGGCTTTATCGACATTATATTTGAAAAGAAATCTGCACAAAAAATTGTATGGGGCTGGATGTAGGGTAACTTCAAACCAGTATAAAATTCCGGTGTGTTCTTTCCTTTACTACTTTTATTACTATCTACATCTGTGTTTGGTTTTGTATTTTCTCCGTGCTTGTGAATTGCATATGTTTGGGTTTAATTTGAAAAGATTTCAAAAAGATTTATAAAGTTAATTAAACACTATTTACATGCCTTTAGTGTTAATTCTTCCTTAAGATCCGTAATCCACGTTTCCTACATTTGGTATTAGAGCATTGGTTTTCAATGTTGTCATAATCTGAATTTTGAAAAAGTTTAAAATGACAATTTTTGGAGATTCTGTTAACACTAGTTCAAAACTGTTTAAATCATCATTATCTCATAACTATACATATGTTATTATAGAAAATCAAATTATCTAACGAATTGGTGTGTTATGCAGGAACAAATGTGCTATATAGCTTTTGAAGAATCGACGCTCAATGGAAAAATGGTGCAAATAAAAAAAAAGAACGGATACTTGATAGTGGATGTTCAGACACACGACTGGTAATCCGAAGATACTGAATGACATAATTTATGAAGATGGAGGACTGTTAACTTTGGAGACAATTCAAAAGGGTGTGTGATTGGCATCGGTAATGTCTGTAACTCTAAAAGTCCTACTACTTCTAATGTTCTATTAGTTAGGAATCTAAAAAACAACTTACTTAGCATAAGTCTAATATGTGACAAGGGCAACAAAATTAAATTTAAAAAGGATAAGTGTCACATCAAAGATAATAAATCAAATATTCTTTTTGAAGGAATTAGAAGAAAAATACATATATTCTCAGTATAAAAATCTCAATGATAATCTATGTCTTTTGGCCAATACAAATGAGCCTTAGATTTGGCATAAAAGATTTGGGCATTTAGATTTCAAACTCTTATCTAGACTTTCAAAACTTGATCTAGTAAGAGGTCTTCCTGAAATGGATTTTAAAGTAGATAGTATATGTGATGCTTGTCAATTAGGAAAACTTTGGAAGATTTCATTCAAATTGAAAGATATCAACTTCAAAATATCTTGAGTTACTTCATTTAGATCTGTTTGATCCATCTCAAATTCAGTCAATAAATCACAGTAAATATGTTTTTTTTAAATTGTAGATGATTATTCAAGATCTACATGGACAATTTTTCTAAAACATAAAAGTGATGCTTTTGATTTATTTAAAACTTTTACAGAAAGAATTCAAAATCAACTTTCTTTAAAAATCACAACTATTCGTAGCGATCATAGTGGAGAATTTGAAAATGAGAATTTTGAGAATTTCTATAATAAAAAAGGAATAACTCATAAATTTTCTTTTCCAAGAACTCCATAACAAAACAAAGTGATAGAGCAAAAAAATAGGATGATTCAGGAGTGTGCAAGAACTATGCTTTCAGATAGTAAATTACCAAGAAATTTTTGGGTTGAAGTAGTTGCAACAGCTTCTTACCTTTTGAATAAAATTTTAATTAGACCTCTAACCAATAAAACGCCATATGAACTTCTTTTCAATAAGAAACCTAAGTTATCTTATTTTAAAGTTTTTAGAATTAAACTCTTTATTCCAAATACAAAGTACAATTTGGATAAATTTAATCCCAAATCCGACAAAGGAATCTTTATCGGATATTCTAATAGAAGTAAAGCATACAGAGTTTTCAATTTAAAAAGCAACACCATTGATGAAACAATGCATGTTTCTTTTGATGAAAATTTCAAAGATTTTTTTTTCAAATAAACGATGAAAATGATTTTGTTACTTTAAATGGTGAATCAAATGAAACAAATTGTGAAACTGTTTATGCTAATAAAAGGATCAGCTCTTAAAAGATCATCATATAGAAAATATACTAGGAGATATTAAATCTGTTGTTAGAGCTAAAAATCAACTAAACAAGATGAGTAATATAGCTTTTATATCAACTATTGAATCCAAAAATCCAAAGGAAGCATCATCTGATGATTCATGGATTTTTGTTATGCAAGAAGAACTGAATCAATTCATTAAAAAAATGATGTATGAGAACTTGTTCCTGGACCTCAGGACAAAAGTATAATAGGAATTAAGTGCGTTTGTAAAAATAAAATGAATGAACAAGGTGGGGTCGTTAGAAATAAAGCTCGGTTAGTTGCGTAAGGTTATTGTCCAGAAGGAATAGACTATGATGAAACCTTTGCACCCGTAGCAAGATTAGAAGCCATTAGAATTCTACTTGCTTTCGCAAACCACAGCAATTTCAAATTATTTCAAATGGATGTTAAAAATGCCTTTTTAAATCGTTTTGTTAAAGAGGATGTTTATGTTGAACAGCCTCCACTTTTTGAAGAAGAAATTGGTAGAGTAGATAATACTCTTTTTATTAAAAGAAACAAAAGTGATACCCAATTAGTAGAGATTTATGTAGATGATATCATTTTTGGATCAATAAACAATGAAATGAACAAAGAGTTTTCTGAAATAATGACAAAAGAGTTTGAGATGAGTCATACAGGTGAACTTACTTTCTTTTTAGGATTGCAAATAAAACAATTAGATAGTGGTATTTTCATTAGTTAAGAAAAGTATGCTAGAGATCTAGTTAGTAAGTTAGGTATGACCATTGTGAGTGGAAAACCCACTCCTGCGATAACCAATGAAGCATTGAATAAAGAATATATGTCAAAAGATGTTGATCAAAAACTATACATGGGATGATTGGATTACTACTTTATATAACTAGGAGCAGGCCTGATATCATGCATAATGTCTGTCTTTATGCAAGATACCAATCTCAACCCAAAGAATCCCAATTAAAAGCTGTTAAACATATCCTAAGATATGTTAAACACACTTTAAATTATGGCCTATTTTACCCTAAATATGATTCATTTAATTTAATCTCATATTGTGATGCTAACTATGCTGGTTGCAAATCGGACCGAAAAAGTACAAGTGGAACTTGTCACTTTTTAGGACATTCTCTGGTTTCTTGGTTTAGTAAAAAATATTATCTCACTGCCAACAAATGAAGCAGAATATATCTATGTAGCTTTGGCTTATTCTCAAGTTATCTATACGCAACAGACCCTAAAGGATTTTGGATTCAATATTTCAAAATCACCAATTTATGAGACAATACAAATGCAATAAATTTATCCAAAAATCATACTCATTATGCTATAACCAAACATATTTATATCAGACATCATTTTCTCAGATATAATATAAGTAAAGAGATTATTTCTCTTGAATCTATCAACATTAAGAATCAAATAGTTGATATTCTAACCAAACCCTTGAATCAATCAACCTTTACTAAATTAAGAAGAGAACTAGGTATTTGTTCTATAACGATATATAGAATATAGATATAGTAACATATATATTCAAATAAATAGAGAAAAAAATTGTCAAAATTTTCAAAGGGATGTCGACATGCCCCTACCCTCCATGTTGATTTAAAATTTTGATTTACCCTCTAAAATCAGTTTGGTGGTTATGTAACCACAATATTTCGAATTCATCTGTCTTCTCACTTCATTTTCTCTGTAATAAACATCTGAAAATACAAAGTAATAGTCTCCTCTTCTAAATAAAACCAAAATGAAACCATTTCCTTCTCTTCTCCTAATTCTAGTCCATTCCAACTTACTACATTGGCTCGGGTAATGAAGATCGAGGAAATTATGAAGGATTCTCTGCAAATGCTGACTGAATTACAAGTCATGCAAATAAGTATGGCAAAGGAACAAGAGAAACTTCTTAGAAATTTGCAAAAATTTCTGATGGATAATTATAAAAACCCTATTGTGATTGAAGATGATTTCCCTAACATACGTATTCATAATCCATTAAAGGACGACGAAGAAGAAGAAGAAGAAGAGAAAGAAGCGCAAATGGACGAAGATGATAATTTTGTTTGTGTTGGAAAAGTTTATTTTGACAAAAATGGTAATTTGGTCGAACAACATGGAAACTATTATCTCATTGCTCTAAAAGTTCAATTCACAAGTCATCAATTGTCAATGACCCTCGTTAGTTTTTTTATTATATTAATGTTTTTATATTTTGTGTACTTGTATATATTTGTGACTATGTTTCATATATACGTGTAATGTAACATCATATATAACAAAATTAGATTTATATTTCGCGTATTATACTTCGTTATTAGCATTTAGTTCCATAGTATTAGTTTAAGGGGGAGTTATGTAGTTTAGGCTTAGTTTTTGTTGATGACAAATGGGAAGAATTATAAAATAGGATAGCTAGACTGTTAGTTAGGCTTACATTAAAAGGGAGTTGGTAGATTAAGGGGAAGTTGTTGGAATAAGGGGGAGTCAGAGTAGAATCAAAGTTTGGTGGAGTATATTTTACAAACATAGGTTGTCTTCATCAAAAAGGGGGAGATTGTTAGTTCCTGAGATGATAGTTTTGATGACAAAACCTTAAGACTTGTTATAAAATATAAATACTAAAACCTTTACCTAGATTTATATGTATATGCAAGATATATATATGTATATGTGTGTATATATATATATGCAGGTACTGAGAATGAAGACCTTACAGTATAGAGATTCAAGACCGACGAATTCAAGACTGAAGAAATCAAGACTAAAGACACATTAGTATCAAGAGTTCATGATATCAAGATAAGTAATATAGTCTAGATTTATGTTCAAACTTCATAATAGCACTAGAATCTATATTTGGATTTTAATTGTGGAATGGAATCCATCTTCTCGCTTTAATAGTGTGATGGAACCCATGAATTCTTTAGTGGGATGGAACCCACGACCTTTTCTAGTGGAATGGAATCGACGGAATTTTCAAAATGACTTATTTTTAGATTTTTTTTTCAAAACTATCTTTTTAAAAACGACATCTCTCTCTCCGTTTAAATATTATAGCCTTAATTCAAAAACTATTTTTAAGCATATTAATTTCAAAACAATTTCTTGCTTTTAAACTATCTCCTGGTTTTAATGTTTTAGCTTTAGTCTCAAAATGTTTATATATTTAGTTTTATTACTTTTATATCTCATAATATCAATTTACAAAGGATTTTATAATCATAAAGTATATTCAAAATAGTTTATAAAGTTCTAAGATTGTTTCGATGAAATTTAGAAAGAAAATCTCTTTTAAAACAAAAATCAATTTTCAAAAAATACTAGAGGATGTCGACATGTCTATACCCCTTATGTTGACATGGTAGCCATAGATTTTAAAATTTGAATTTTCAAAAGAAGTGTATATTCATCACAACCTTTCATGAATGGACATGAACGTTATTCTCCTATATATATTAGTAGTTTTCAACAAATTTTCACTTAAGATTTATTTCCTCTTTCTCTTCCATTCTTATTTCCAAACATTCTTAACAAAACTCTGCCAAAAACCTAAGTGAATCAAACTCGATCATCTCTACTTTGATTCTCAGCCACTCTCTCTCAAAGATCTCAGTGCTGTTCAGAGTTATATGAACATTTGTAATCAAAGATCGAAATATCAAAGTGTATCGAGTCTCTCTCTATCAAAGTGTGATTGGAAATAGTGTGATTGTGGCTCGCAAATCAATTCGGTGTTATTGTAGCCTGGTTAAATCAAGAGAGTTTGCCCTATACTCGGAGACAGGAGGGTGTATATCGTACCCTTGAAATCGAGGTTGTAATATCGATATTATATTTGAAAAGAAATCTGCACAAGAAACTGTGTGGGACTGGATGTAGGGTATCTTTGAACCAGTATGAAATTCTAGTGTGTTCTTTCCTTTACTGCTTTTATTTACTATTTGCATCTATGCTTGGTTCTGTGACTGTCCCTGTGTTTGTGAATTGTATCTGTTTGGGTTTAGTTTGAAAAGGTTTCAAAAATATTCATAAAATTAATTAAACACTGTTCACCCACCTCTAGTGTTAATTCTGCCTTAAGATCCGTAATCCGCATTTTCTACAATGCCTAGTCAAGACAACATCCGCAAAATAATATGGTCATCATTTCATGTGCTGTTGTACCTGCATCAATCCTCGATCTTCAGACCCGTATCCTAAGGTCTCTTCAAAATGACCACCAGCATAAGGGCAATGAATACCCTTGATCTTAAGGTATTGTGCCTTAGAATGCTGGCACAAATGACCACGATCATAAGGTCAGTGAATACTCAATGGTCATAAGAGCATCACGGCTACATGAATGCCCCCAATCCCTTCCACTGAGATGGCTAGGAACTTGGCCATAGCCATAAGACCTAAGGAAATCTACAGCCAAAAGATCTCGAAAAGGTTAGAATCCTGGTGGGCATCCCCACATACTCTTTCTTTACGAGAATACATCAAAGCATTTGGTCATCCTTGATTGTTTAGCACACATATAATAGTAGAATACAGTCACTATTCCATTCTATTCACATCCAAGGTGGAACACAACCATATTCCACTCACAAGCCCTATCGCTAAACTCACCCTTTAGGTCATTACTAAGACTTCCATCATCGAGTTGTGACCATTACAACACCTCTATACGTTCATCATAAGTCGTAGAGCCATCTCATTCCAATCCATAGATCCCTTCAAAAAAATTCTAATTAATAAATCCTCTTGAAGTGATTCCTTTATCCAACGATTGGGATGACTTACCCAAAATACAAAAGAGAGACCTACTAGAAAAGAGAATTCCATTACATTTTAAAAGCAAAAAATTTACCGAAATATTTATAGATCAAAGCTTCTAATACAACAAAAATCTTTTTTCCTTATGAATACCACCATTGATTTATAAATTTTTTTTATAAAAAACAAAATTTGAAAAATCATTGATATACGTATAATTAAAACATAAAAATTTATTTTAAATAGACAATCCTTATTATATATATGTAGAAGCTAACAATTGTTTGTCTAAAATAGGTTTTGAAACACATATTTTAAAACTATATGTAATGAACCTCCCACCTATCCTTGGTTCCTCAATGTTACCCATCAAGCTTTTGTCATTAAAACCTTTCAACCACTACTACCCATCTTCAAGGAACATCTTTCCAACTCTTAGTCAATTCTAATATCCAGTCTTCCATAGCTTAGGAAACTACGTCATTCCACTACGACTAAGGTAAATATGCCCCTTAACCTCTTGCTAGTTTCCCAATGTTTCTCTTACTAAAAGAGGACCTTAGTTGACTACATCATCGTACTATTATCATACATGGCAGACTAAGAAACAAGCAAACAACAAATAAACAAATTAAACAAACATTCAAAAAAAACCAAGTGAACAAGTAAACAACCAAATAGATAACAACTAATTAAACAAACAGGTGACAAGCAAACAAAAAAATAGTTCAATCAACCATAGTAAGAAAAATAACAATCAACAACATAATGTATGTAGGAGAAATCAATTTAAACAAGCATGGCATTTTCTTAATTATAAATAATATAAGCAATTTTAATAAAAGTTAGCAATCACAGGTTAAAAGGCCACCATCCCACACATTAAATGAACGGTACCTACATCATTTCTCGACCTCCTTTATGGAAGAGAATGGCTAGACATTCTCACAACTCCTAAGGGAAAGTCGCATATAACAGTCATAAGGTATCATCATCATAATAGGTGTTAGATCAACTCAAAACTCATCTTATCCCATCATTTTACACCTCATCTTATAAAGTCTAGTTTTATAGTCCTCGGTTAAAATTCACAAATAAAACATCTTTTTACTACCATTCTTGAAAAACATATCCAAGGTTGTTGTCCAATCAAATATTTTGCCTTTTCAACCATTTACCTTTCGAATTAAATTATCTTCTTCATGGTGAAATATTTTCCACCTTTTCTTTTCAAGTTATTGTAAAACTAGATATTTTATAGTACATCGTTTATTTAATAATATTTCTACATATACATTCTAAAATAAATAATTTTCAAATTAGGTCCATTTCAACCAAAACTCTTTACCCAAACAATTTCCTTTTCTTTTCAAACCATCACTTACCAAAGCACCACTCAGGTGGAAATTCTTACAAGCGAGATCAACCTTCAATTAAAAAGTTTTCTGAAATCAAATATGCTCATTTGATAAAAAAATTTCTCTAAAATAAATATTTTATCGCATTCTTTTCTTTAAATTAAGGATTTCCAATAGATACTCCCTAATAAGGTATTCTTAACAAAAATATTTTAAAACCGTTTACTATCATTAAAATAGTTTTCTTCCTAAATCATCTTTTTAAATAGATATTCCTCAAACCTTTTACTATATCTTTTGGAATATTTGTTAACCAAAAATATTCTTTTCCAAAATGTATGCTAATAGAATATTTAAACAAAATATTCTAAATAAGAACGAGGTTCCAAACTATTTTTCAACATATAATTCCTTTTTGTTTCAAAACTCCTACTCAAATTTAAACAATCGTTGCTAAAATGTTCATGTTAAAACATTTATATCCTAGTAAAACATTTTCAGCTAAAATATAGCATTCATAAAATATTTTTAAATAGAACACTTTTCAACAAAAATTTCTCTTCCTTTACATAAAATCACCCTTTATTAGCAAAATGTTGTAAACAATACTATTACCATAAAATACAGTTTGCTTAAAGTAAAAGTGGCTCCACCTTATTAAGGTCGGGTTTTAATAAATTTAACATAAGGTTGCCGTTTGGCTTATAACCAACACTTAACCTCTCTTATAAGTGTTCATCCCACCCTCAGTCCTACTTTGTTTATTTTCAATAAGATAGTCACCATAAATAAACATCATTTGAGGGTGAGGTGATAGTGATTAAACAAACAAACATCCACAGGCAAAGCACACAATTTTCAATCAAACACTCTTATTTATATCATAACCCGACCTAATGTATAAAATTAACTTTCCTTATTCGTTTAAATCTACCCAAGACTTCGAGAATCACTAAACCTATGCTATGATACCAAACATTATGACCCATAATTCAAAATCTAAAATCAATTATAAATGATGTCAACTATGCATACAATTAATTTTAGATATTAAAAGCACTGGACCGTAGGCAGATAAAAATTAAAAATCTAAACAATGAACAAAAAAAAAACTTAGAGCAAAATCGAACATCAGTAGAAATGAACAAATCAATCAAAACTATTTTCAAAAAATTACAAAAATGGCATCCTAATTTGCGGCCTTAATTGGCGAATTTTCTGGCGACCGTGTTTTGCGTGTTTGTCTCTATTCCTGGCTGCCATGCCACGATGCAAGAAGATGCCATCCACTGCCCTTGCTGCGCTCAGGTCGAAGACCAGATCTGGAAAAAAAATTTCCCTATCTATCCCAAATTTGTCTCCGCCTCGTGCAATTGACCCTCAGGCTTTCGAGCTTCTCCTGGTGTCTACTCCTTCTAGAATTTACGGCCTCCTTGGCGACCTGGGCATGTTGGAATCGCCGTCGAGTCTAGCTTTAGCTTCTGCCCTCCAGAATTCCATGACTGTGAGTGCCTTGCCAACCTCTGGTATTAACAAGCCCTCTTTAATTTCTTCTCTGTCGCCTTTTCTTGGCGCTGCAGCTTATAGCGTGGCTAAGCCTTAGTTAGACGTTAGTGTTCCTTCTTTTGATAATGTAGAAGCTAATGATACTGTCGATGATGCTACTGTCGAAGTGTGTATGAGTGGGGATGATGCTATGCTCAATGAGTATCATATTGATAACGTGGAAGTTGTTAGCCCAACCGTTACTACCAATTTGTTAAATGGTGAATGCCTAACAACTGCTTGTGGAAATGACTGTGTGTCTGCATTTGCTGTTGACAGTTCTAAGTGTATTCCTGCATTAGCTTCTCCACCTAATCTGCCGCTAATTTGGTCTTCTCTTTTCACTAAGATGCCCAGCAATGCGGGAGTTCATACCCCGAGAGTGTTTGAAAATGTTGTGCTTGAAGGAGCCATGGTTCCACCTTCTGAAGTGATACAAGCTGGCATTGACTATTGGAAGGACTACCTAGTTGGATTGTTCTTGGATTCCAAGCCAGACTAGATGCAACCAAGTTTGGAAGCCTAGAGGTGGTCTTAGTGTTCACATCGATAATGCTATGTACTATTTCAAGTTATCTCATTCTGATGAGACGCAACATATCCTTGTATCTGATCTGATTCGAATTGCTAAGAAGCCTTTCATAA
Organism: Allium cepa; assembly: GCA_030765085.1. Classification (NCBI taxonomy): domain Eukaryota; kingdom Viridiplantae; phylum Streptophyta; class Magnoliopsida; order Asparagales; family Amaryllidaceae; genus Allium; species Allium cepa. The sequence goes on from CM060945.1 coordinate 1,017,800,013, forward strand.
TCGCTTTATGGAATCCATCGGTAGACATGGAAATTGAGCAGGTTTAATCTGTTTTTTGTTTGGGCTCATTTTTCTTGTATTCCTTCAGTGCTACAGCCTATGATCAGTATCGACTGGCTGCCTAGCCTTATTGGCAAGGTGATTTGTTATGACGCGAACACAGTTGCATGGAAGAGACTGGTTTATGCTAAAGCCTTGATTGGGATAACTCCTACCAAACCTTTGCCATCTACTCTTCGGGTTTGTCTATTTGATGGTCATGATGCCGAGATTCGAGTTCGTTATAGTTGGAAGCCTAATATTTGTACATCCTGTCAGTTTTTTGGACATTCCATTGAGTCATGTATGCATGGGATAGCTGTTGCTCTTGCTTTTTTGTCTTCTTGGGTCCCGCTTCCTAGACCCCATGTTAGGAAGTGGGTTCCGAAAGCTGTCCCAGTTATTCCATCCCTTCCTTTTGATAACATTACTCAGGCTGATCCTCCTGCTGTTCCTCTTTCTGTTATTGACCTGGTCGTGGATGTTTCTTCTGACCCTTTGTATGATGGACCTTCCTTTAATACTATTGTTTGGGACTCAGATGAGCGTGCTTGACTACACCTTCCTTCGGACATGAGGTTCTCGCCCGAGACTAATACCTTTCATACTTTCATCAGTGACTCTGTGGAGGAAACGAAAGGTCTTATTTACCATATTGTTGGCGAGGGCCTTGCCCTTACTAGGGAGGGTGAGATTGGTGAGGTGAACAAGAGTAAGTTCTATGATGTTATGTGGGATAGGAAGTTTATCTACTATCCTGCTTCTGTTGGTAATGCTGCTGATCTGGCTCTTCTTTTCACTGGGTATGCTGATGTGACAGGTCCTGAGTCAGATGATGATAGTGCTTGTCCTTCCTCCACTTCGGGAGGTTAGGCAAGTCCATATGTGGTAGTATAGACCTTTTTGTCTATCTCCTGTTCCTTAGTTTGTCAGTGGATTGTCCACTTTAATCAGCTGCTTTGGGCATGTATAGACCACATGTTCTTTATTTATGTACAGTGACATGACCAATTATAAAACCGGCTAGCTTTGCTAAAAAAACACTATCTCACTAAAAATAATTATTTTACAACATTATCACAACAATTTACATTTCAACGCATTAATTTATTAACTCATAAATGATATAATCATGGTATAAAAGAATATGCCAAATCAGTTGTCCATGATATAGCCTAACAATCTGCACTTCCATATTCTTCTTTGCTCCTATCTTCCACTTTATAACTGTACAGATATATATATATATATATATATATATGTAAAATAAAAAAGGTTTCAACTATATTTGTACTACGCATAACCCTATGCACTACGGTTATAGGCTTACTAGCTATTGCATAGGAAAAGACTACCTATGTACCCTTTTTGGGATCAAGCCCACGTAGTTCTTTTTTTCGCTCTTCTATTGTATCCAAATACTTGTTAGTACATTGCAACCATATCATCCATGCAACCATCATAACCAATGCAATTAGTGCAATCAATGTAACCATTATAACCATCACAACTAATGCAAATAGTAAAAGTAGAAAATAGTTGTTACACCCATATTTTCCATACTATATCTAAGATAATCTGATGTAAGCACCTGGCTAAAAGAACTGCATCACGAAAGAAGCTAAACTGATGTAAGTGCCGGGCTAAAAGAACAGCATCACAAAAGAAGCTGGACTAGGAAAAGAAAGCAAGAACAAATCCCAAGCATGATCATTCCAAAGCCTTGTGATGGTAGCAAATACATGAACCATACCATTAGATTAAATATAGTACTGATGCGATAATACTACGCGGATGACCTGAGATACCCACACATGTGCAAGAACTGATTTGTAACCCTAACACTCAAGGGGCATGACTATGACACACCCTTCAAATTGCGTTGCTCCTAAATACAAAACACAAAGGTTGTACTATGGTTCCAAAAGTAAGCCTTCACAGGTCAAAATTGCGACACAATTTTAAAATAATAGCAAAGTAAAAAGATTTTGCTACGGCCCAAAAAAGCAATCCTAGTGACATTGAACTGCACAGTAGTTACATACAGTAGAGATGCAGCGCAATCTTAAACTAAAATTTAATGTAGCAGGAATGCGTCTCAACCTTATATGAACATCAAAGTAATAGGGATACACTGCCATCTTGGTGTGACAGAATAATCCTAGAAACACCGCCCATAAACATAAGGACTCGAGTAATGAGGCGATGGGATCAGACCTTTTCACAACCAAGAGTCGAGCCTTATTCATTAAAGGCAAAGCAAGAGATCCCAACTTCATCCCCATGATCATTAAACCTAGCTCAAAGAGAAGGAGGATGGCATGATCCTCTATTGATGAGAACAATTTGAGATGATTTCATGCAAGGCGATTACTCTTATAAAATAAGAGTGCAGTCTTTTCTGTTAAGCCATACAACTCAACTTCAACTGTCTCCAACACAATGCTTTGCAGGTGTTTCACATTGAAAGTGCAGTAATGCTTCAGAAGTGTCGAAGTAGTTCAAACACTAAACGGTATTTAAACGGTATCACTACCCTGGACATAATGAAGGCAATTACCAGTAGGCTATAACAAAGTTTTGAAGTACCGATAATAGTGTAGCTCTTCCTGAAATGAAGGTTGGTTTCTCATTGCGGCTGCATTACCACATTTGTGACGTCTACTAGTCTATTACATTACTGAATCATAGAGTTGTGGTCTAATCAAAATTGAGTTTTCCCGCTTCAATTTCAAACTTCCCACTTAAGTTCAAAATTCAACAACTCAAATCACAATTTCCCAATGAAGACCAATTTGGAAATCCTTGCATAGTAAACCAAGAGAATGGATGATGACACATGGCAAGATCCAAAGGCAGAAATCAAAATAACCAAAGGCCATTTCCATGATCCGTGCATATTAAACAAGCAAGATGGACGATTGACTCATGTCAAGATCTAAGGGTCAGAATAAGGAACATGTGTGAGTGCCTAATGTACTCTCTGCTATTATTATTGTGCACTAAGAATAAAAAGGAAGAAAATAATATTTTCCTATGGATGTAGGATTCATTAACATCCGAACCACGTAAATTATCTGTTTCACTTTTATTGCTTTTAGTACTTGATTTCACTTTTTTCTATTTTGATACTATCTTGCTTGATAAATTAGAAAATGATCTATCATTAGATTTTTGATATTTTTCTTACCATTAAATTAGCATTATTACACATAATTACATTTTCTAAAGGAAATTTTAATATCACTTAATTTTACTGATTCTTAATCACATAACTAATCACATAAGCATTTAGCAACGTGATTACTTTAAAAATACTTAGGTGTTTTTGAGACGAAAAATCTCGTCAACAATAGTACTTCTACTCATCCATCTCAACAAATGATCATATGAGGTAACCACAATAATAATAGTACACATCCATCAAACATCAACAATATTCAATGACAACCCCAATCCATCAATTAAGAAAATCACAACACACAAATATACATACATACATCATCATCAATGTAAATATAAACCGTCAAATGTGTAATATTCCAATCAACATTAGTAACATAACATCCATCATCAATTAACCATCAACTAGTAGCAATAACTGTATAGTATTATACACTCATCAAGATGCAATATCACTATCAGACACCAAACATATATGATAATTACAATCAACAATTAATCACACATTCAGCAATCATCAAAATAATGTACACCCTTTAATACCTTTCAAAACCACTTTATTGGTATTTATTTCAAATCATTGAAACTCCTTTTTACTCATATTTATCTCAAAATAATTGTTACACAGGTTTTTAACCATGCAGATTTTCAACAGAAGTTAGAACGTCTAGATGAAGACGAAACGACTCGGGAACTGGGAAACACGACCAAAGGAAGTAGAAAAGAAAACTCAAGAAGTTCCATAACTACAAGAAATCATGCTTTTAGTTGCATCATATTGCAGCGTTTGAATGCTAAATGCATCTATTTCTTTGGTCCAACTGTACTAGTAGCGTTTTAGTTTTAGATAGGTTCTAGGCGGCGGGCTTTGTTTTTTCATTCCTGCTTATCATCTACTTTACATTTTCTTTCGTTGCTAGCGCCAAAAAAACCTGAAATTTATCTAACTCTCAAAAGCAACTTCTCAAATCTCTAAAACAAAATAAAGCATAATATTTTCATTCTTAAATCTCGGAAATTAATTTGACCTAGCCTAAAGCGTCTCCTTGGTCTAAATGATCACCTCTCATCGTCAATTTTGAGATGTCGATGCCATTAGGTATTCACCAGAGGTGAAGGAGATGGAGAAGAAAGAGATGGAGCCCTTTTGCAATACTGGATCTTGCAGAAGTTCATCGCAGAGGAGAGACGAAGAAGGATGACAAAGGTAAATTTCTACTTGTTTGAGGTTGTGTTTGTCAACTAGTATTTTTATTATCGAATTTTCGTTGTAATTGTAACATTTGCATATTTGGTTCTTTGCTGATTACCAAAGGTTGATAATTTTTCCTGAACACTGTGACATTATAATATGAATCCTTGAGTTGAAGCTCGTACATAGATACTAATGAAAAATAGGATTGGTTTCTAACTAACTATATTTTTTGATGTTGATTTTTTTTTTGCTGAACAACTGTTGATTGTGCAAAACTTATTCAAGGTTTTGTTTTTTTAATACTATTATTATCTAGTATGTCAAAGAACTGCCTAATAATATATTAAATAGTATACCAAAATAAAGTAGCAGTAATATATATATATATATATATATATATATATATATATATTATTACAATGTGTCAGTGCTAGTTAGTTTTTTTTTAATTAAAAGTGTGAGTGGTCTATGTTATGAAGTCCATTAACCTTTGTTTCAAAATAACAACTCACTCGCATATTTTTTAAGCTAAGATATGACAATAATATTATTAAATAGCACTTTTAACAATATGGACATAGTTGTTTATATTTTATTAATTAAGTTTAGTGAGATTTGTTTATAGCTTTGGTTCATGATTTTGGTATCATGGACATATTTGTATTATGGCTTTGGTTTATAACTTTGGACATAATTGGTTGCTGAGTTTGTTTTATAAACAACAAATAGTGCAACAAAGTAAATTTATTTTATTAACTAAATTTAAACATGGTGCCCTGCTGCTTAATAAATGGCTCGAGAAATCAACAATCTGCCTAAAGATGTTAGGCTTCAAATTCCTAAAGATATTATTTTGTTACTATTATGGAAGCTTATATGATTGATTTTTTTTAAAATACTTTAGTAATGTATTATGATTTGTCTATTTAATCATATTTGTTTCCATGAGTCTAGTCGCTATTTCATGTTACAAGACAGCAAAGTTATATTAGGATATCTGCATACATCGAGCACACATTGACGGTTTATATGCGGATCAAATATTTTAAGTTCAGATATCATTTGGTGCCTCTTTTCCCTACAGTGTCATTGGTATTAGCTTACTTTGTAAGAACCCCATTTTGTAATGAAGACAAATCAAATTTGCTTGTAACCATTGCCATTAATGTATTGGTTAAACATGGTATCATGATTTTCTGACAAAAACAGTTGATATATCTAGTTGTGGGCACAAATATATTCTCATTAGTCAACAAGGGTATGTGTGTAGTGTACTTACATTGTTCAGGGAGAAAAAGTTTCTTATAAGGTGAAAGGTACATAGATTAATCGCTACAGTGACAAAGTAAATGAGTTTAATAGACAATCCTGATTTTGTTTATGTCATCCACCTTATGATGCTTATTAGAATCTGTGCTATCTCCTATGCCTGGAATAGTATGATTTTAATTTTAACTTTAAATATGAAGGTTAAAACTTCCATTCAAATTGGTTAGCTTCGTTTGTTCTAAGTTTTAAGTATGAGTATAGATGATTAGTGGTTACTAAATTGTAGGTAGCAGGACAATCATAAAATAACCAACGCATGGAAATTTTCCTCCTTTATATTAACCACAGAAAAATTCAAATAAAAAACGGTTTCAAACCACTTATTTCAAAATTTGTGCCTACAGATAGTGATCTTTGTTGAATAAAGATATTGATCGAAATCCATTCAGGTGGTTGGAATATAATAAATACGCATTTGGAAATCAATTTCATATATGTAATATGCCATTAGAATAATAACTGCTATATATAAATATTTGCAGCTACAACAGCTCTTGCAGTTCTTCTACTGTTTGGCTTCAAGACTTGAGCTTGCTTTCATATCTTTTAGGCAACTGATTCTCACCTTTCTTTTACCATTTGATGCACAAAAAAAATAAGTTTCACTGAATTATATATCGTATCCAAATATCTATTTTAGGTTTATTGGGATAGTATTAGTTGCATTTTTAGTTTCCTGATCAAAGCTTTGTAGGGCACAATGGGAATGAATGGTTTTGTTGTATCAATGACAAAGTTTTATATACCGGCAGAGATCATACTACTTGGGATGGATGGAAATAAGTGCTATAGGATGAATGTGGATCCCTTTTGTGGCTTCAGAACTAGAGTACATTATAGTTTGGTGCCCGTGCCGTCATGAACTGGAACCTATCTTACAATCCAAATATTTGAGCATGTATAGGTATAGTACTTGATTATAGTCTCTGAATGATGTGTTCTTATTTCCTGTAATTGTATCTTGGCAACTTGATATGGATGGTGGCCAATAGCTGGCTTCATGTACTAGACAATGGGTTAAGTTTTTATGCATTGAATTTTTAGTTCCTATTATGCTACAACATGACATATTTTTTAACAATAGAGATACTAATGAATTTTATATCATGCAAATGCATTAGCTATCTAGATGCGTTGCATATCATGCTGCTAGAAAAATGGATTCTACACATTAGCTGTCTTTTGTAAATGCATAAAGATTGGTTACCTCCCAAGAAGCATTTGACTAAGATGCCTTTTATTTGAGTTGCAGATGGGTTTGAGATGAGCATTGGGGTTAACCATCTTAATCACTTGTTGCTCGCTCACTCATTTCTTTATAGCTTGAAAAGTCTGATTATCATTCTAAGTGGTTTATCATTGTTGGCTCCATTACAGGTATTTATTTTCTCTATCAAATTATGTTGCCTATCTCTAATATTTTTTTGTTTAGTGAAACAGTAACGATTTAGTGGAATAAGTTTTGAGTGAAGAAATCTGTTGCTATATGTGTATGTTGTAGGATCGATTTAACCCTAGAGGAGGGTGAATAGGGTGATAGTAATAATTATAAAAATTTATTTTGGAAGTACATAAAATAATCTCAGCATAGATATCTGTTGAATAATAACAGCACAGATAATAGCAGAATATAAAAATACAGAAATAGAACACACAGATTTACCCAGCTTCGACAAAACTCTGCCTACGTGCTGCCCTCAAGGTTTCTACTAGAAATTAAGTAGTCAAACACTTATACATGTTGTAACGACCCGCAAATCCGTACCCCTTGAGTCAACACTATTCTACCTAAATCAACTCAAGTTGTACAGAAATACGAACCATTTGGGTTAAAGAAGAAGAGGCAGAAGGAGAAAATAGAAGACAACATCAGAATCTAACCATCGCAGCGGAATAAAATATAATAGGTATTAACGTATCTTTACACAAAATCAAATATCTCTGTTTATATATTACATCATCAGATTACATCAACCACAGTTCAACAACAACAACATACAAATGGATACACATCAACTCAATACATCGGAATATATATAAACAAGTACGGAAGTACGTATCGTCATCCAGCTCGTCTCTTGAGCTCCACAGCATCATATCCTATATCCTATAATACTCGGTCTGACCCGAGCATTACAGTTCAATAACACCCGAGTCAATCTGGAATACCAGCGTGAGAAAATCACACCCATTTGATTATTAAAGTTTCGAAAATCCTTTGAAATCAAAAGCATCTCGTAAGACCACGCCACAAATAAACATGTCGGGTTTTTACCTTACGATAGCTAAAACAATTTTTATAGTAATCCTATGATATTATAATAGGGTCTATATACAAATACTTATAAAATAGCCGAAACTGTTACATCTATTAAATTCCAGCTACTAACCACAAAGTGGGTAATACAAACAAAACTCGTACAAGGCTCGTAGGGAGAATGGATTTCCAACTAATGACTAGGCACTAGGGTACCACCTGTCACAGTACGTGGCCTAGATCACAGTACCGAGGAGTACGCCCGTCCCCCCGTCCCCCCGCAACACAAAACCGAGACTACCCCTTACTGGATAATCCCGAGTGAGATCACCCCGCGGTTGGGATCAGCAACCGCCCACTAAGCCGAAATAAAAGGGACATCTAGGCAAGGATGACCTCACCCTACTTGGGAGCTACCTACCTAGCCTTGCTGCATAACCCCTGATTTTCAGTCATTCCTGTTGATGAGGCTTCAGGCTAAGCGTTACTTTTTAAGAACATATCCCTCAGAATGCCCATTGTCCACCTGACGATGTTCTGAAAGCATTCATCCATACAAGTCCATCTCGGGTTCGAACGGAATCGAAGGCACTATTCCTACTACATCCATTTCGGAAATATCCTCAGGATTAGTAGCGACTAGCCCTTGCACTTCACTACTCCAACTTCGAATCCAAAATGGTTTTCCACGAAACGTACAAACCAGATCGAAGTGGTTTTCAAGAAATAAATCTCGATCCCGGTCTCTTTGAAACGATCAACGTATTTAGCCAATATTGATAGTCAGTTATTTAACTATCAATTAATATTCACAAACAACCATCCGACAATAAATAATTTCCCAAATTATTTATTAACCTCAAAATATCTTCACAAGATATATTTCATTTTCAAAACCCTTTTTTGAAAACAGTTTCCAACCATTTTTTTCCTTTCAGAGTAAATTTTCCCAAAATTTCTATCTCCACCGAAATCACCAAGCATAAAACAAGTTTTTAAAATAATTTAAAAGTCTTTACTTTGAAATATACTTTAAACATTTATTTTAAAAACTGCTTCAATAATTTATTAAAAATATATACTATATGAATATTTGAAAGTAAGGTTACTTAATAAAATATAAAACTAGAATTTTCACTTTTAAAAACAAAATACTAAGTCACTTTTTAAGTAATTACTACTATAATAGTTTAGAGAAAATACTTACTTTAGAATTTAAATATTAGAAATAATAAATTTCCCAAAACTTACCTTTAAAACCTTTAATTTATAATTAAAAATTTACTTTAAAAACGTACTTGGTTATTTTAGGGAGAATTTCCAATTTCAATCACTTAAATCAATCTTTCCAAATTGATTCCCAATTTATTCCATTTGAAATAAATTTCTTTACTTACTCAGTTCATTTCAAAATTCATTAGTTATGGACTTATTAATAATGTTATTATTTCCCGTTTGATTTTAAATCTTTTGACTGAAATAACAAATTTCAGTTTTTCCCAATCTCTTCTTTATTCCTTTCAATATTTAAAATCTTAAATTTAAAATAAATGTTTTGTTCTTTTAAAATAATAATACTGAAGTTTAAAATTCATTAATCTCCTGATTATTCAAAATTTCCATTCTATACCCAAGTTTTATTTATTAGAATTTTGAAGTCACTTTATTTCTTTTCCAATTCATTTTTTAATTTATTCAAATTTCTATAATTATTTTACTTACAATTTCACTTCTTTTATTATCTTTCCAAAATCCAATTTATATATTTTTGGTAATTCATCATACCCAATTATATCAAATCGAACCATAGCATTCAATATTCCAATAAAGTTCATCATAGAATATCAAATAATCACAACAGAGGGTATTAAATAATTTTAAATAAATGTTGAGGGATCCAGTTAGATCCCTCTAACCTGTTTTCCCTGCATCCACAGACATTAGCATAATATAATACATCAGTTCCAAAATATACCATACTATAGCACATCAATCAATTCAACCGTTCAAACAATCATTTAAATTTAATCATTTAAATTTAAATTTAACTGAGTGAGATTAACTCACCTTTCCTAGTTGTAGTCCACTTCATTCCCAACTTGATTCTCGCGATTAATGACCTTGTATAATCATTATACGATTTATTAACATATGAGAGGAACTATAAAAATTTACCATTTAATAAATTTAATTAACTAATTATTTTGTTAATATTTGAATAAATCGAACAAATAATTTCCATTTGCTAAATTTAATTTAATTAACAATTAATTTTTATTTAAACTAATTGAATAATCACTTATCATAAATAATTAACTAATACTTTGGGTTTAAAATAATTTCTCTTTAACCATTTCTAAATTAATTAAACAAGTAAATTACAAAGTTATCTTCCTTTTGAAAACATATATTTATTTGTTGTTTACCTATAAACATATTTTATTAAATTATAAGAAAATAAAAATTCCATTTCAGCCTATATATGTATATATATACATACATACTGAAATCTGACTTTGAATCCCTTTCCTTTGCCTATATATAAACTTCCAATCTGTATTTACATAAAGACTAAATCAAATATGAACGAAGGAGAAACATACGAATACCTTAATCCTCTCTCTCCATCCTCGAGCACGATTACAGCCGAACCCTACCTAACAGCGATTCCAATACGACCATAGTTGGATGTCGCTCGATGAGCTAGAAACCCTAAAATGCACGACTGCACCGCCCGTCTCCTCACTCCACCTTCTAATTCACCATCATCTGTCGTTGAGCTCAAGCCCTAAATCGACTGCCGCCGCATTCCATCTCCAGCTCAACCCTAAATCGAATGTCACCATGACCTCCCAATCGATCGCCAGACCCATCACGAGTCCCTTCGCCCCTCGAACACGGCCAACGCCCACTGTCTCAAGATTGAAACCGCGACACCCATCACACATCTGCCTCGCAACCCCTCCAAGCCCATCGCCGAGTCGCCGCACTCCAATCGATTCGAATAGCTTCAAATTAGAATTGAAAGGAGACTGTGGAGGGAGACGCGATCTAATAGTTTGATGCAGTCACCATTTTCTTTTTTTTTCTTTTTTTATGTAGAATGATTGGCTTGTAACAGAAGAGAAAGAACACGTTATAACCTTTCGTTCATTAGCTTACAAACAAAGCTATCTTTTATTTTATTTTTTTATTTGTATTTTTTTATTTTCCCGAACGAATAATTTCCTTTATCGAACGAGGAAGCGTAAAAAAAGAAGTACCCCGTGCTTTTTGAATTCAGTCACTGTATTAAATTTCCGATATGGATTTAAGCGCGTTTAAAAATCGTACGCTCACACAACAATTCCAGACGCTACAAAATTTGGAATACAATAATAATACAATATCACGGGTCCAATGGAACTTATTTCGTTAAATTCCGAGACTGTGCCTCGGAAGGCTATTTTTAAATTCAATTTAAACGATATAAATTCAAAACTGAACAAAACACTTCCAAATTCAATTTTAACACTTTTACTATCTTCAATATTGTCAATATAAATTTCATAAGCCTTCCAATTATATTTTAACAGGCTTAAAATCTCAGATTTCATATTTTATCAAATTTCAAATTATTTAATTCAATAATTTAATTATCAAAGAAATAGTGATGTTTGAAATTCAAGTTAATAATTAACTTTTAAATATTTAAAATCAATTAAATATTCCAATTTTAAATGTTCAAAAATTCCGGGTCGTCAAATTCCTCCCTCCTTAAAAGAATTTCGTCCCCGAAATTACTAATCAGGAAGAATGGTCCAATACCCGTTTACTTATCCCCAAAACCAAAATCCAACATCTAACCAACTATCTTTTTATAAAAGACCCATTATCATTCTTATTAACTTCTCAACTCTCCCATAGTTTCAAACTATACTATTTGTTTAACCATTCACGTTTCAGTTTAAAACCAAATTTTGAATTATCAAAATTTTCTTAAAATTTTACTAACTCCTTAAATTACCGAAAAATTTCGCCATCGTCTCCTTTGCGCGGCTAGCTCGGTACAACTACAAAAGGCCTCTACGGGCTCCCAAATCCCAAAAGAAAACAAAAAGCCAAGTGGCTATATCAAAAACCCAATCAAATTTCACAGAAATTTAAACACATACCTTTTTGTCGAGCATTTCAAATTTATCTTTCTAAAATCAAAATCAATTCCCTTTTCTCTTTTTAATACCTGCATATCTTACTTAATATCCAATCACAACGTTTATCAACTTCCTTACAAAATGTCAATATTTACTCATTCAAATATTAACTTAGAATATATTTGTAATATCAATTTCCAATTAAGAATTCACCATTCCTTTCTGAAGTTAGTATAAGCATTTTATATGCTTCTTATATTTATTTCCACCTTACTACTTTAGTTTATATCTAATTCTATTCAAATTGATTCTTTCATTGCCATATGAATTCAATTTATCTTAACTCTGAATACTTGAATTTTATTTTCCATTTATAACCAATTCAGGTCATTATTTTAATTAGTTTCATTTACTAATTTATTTCAATTTCCAGTTTGAAATCGTTTTGTCGTTAACAAAATTTTCCAAAATTTTCTAACTCCAAAAATTTCTGTTCTGAATTTTTTTGGCAGAGTCTCCTTTGTACGGAGGAGCTTTTGCAATTTGACAAAAGATACAAATATATATACATCGACCCACACGGTCGAAAAAACCAAAAACAGTTCATATTTCCTATTTTTATTGCGTAGGCGTACCTTATTTGTATTTTTAAGCAAACTGCTTATTTATTTTGCAGTTAGCGTGCCCAAAATCCAGCCACACGGCTTTCCAGTACCTGTACTTACTCAATTTAAACATGGAAGTGCCAAATATATGAAGTTTAACAATATTTCACTTATTTGCAATAGTTAAACACATGAACTCTAAAAGAAATTCACACCAAACATTTTTCCGTAATCAACTTATACAATTTTCATACTAATTCCACTGTTCCAATTAATTTATAACCATTTTCATTCAATTTGAATGGTTTTCAATCCATTCGTATACAACTTCATCAATTTGAATGGTTTAAAACTCAATCGCTTACATTTTATTTATTTTTAAGCAAACCGAACTCATATTTAATTAAATTTCTCTCAAAATCAATTTATTTTACTCCTATCAACTCATAAGATTTTAATTACTTCTATTTACATCCAGTGACAATTTATCTATGCAATTTGACGAGATCTATGTGAATAAATAAGTATTTATGTTTTATTACCAATTTAAATGGATTTCAACTCAATTTATACTTAATTCTATTCATTTTTTAAATTTATTCACAATCCATATATTCTCATTTTCATTGCATTTTAAATTTAAATACGTTCACTTGCATTTCATTTTATTAACCAAACTAGTTTCATTATTCAAACAGGTTCCATTCAAAACCATTTATTTAGCTCGACACATTCTGTTTAAATTTCATTCACAATCCATTCATTTACATTTCATTCAATAACTTTTTCTCAACTCATTTAAACCACACTTCATTTGATTATTATTTATTCCATCCATTTATTTATTCAATATAATTAGTTTATCCACTCAATCCATTATGAATTTTCATTTCCTTAAATATTATTTATAACCCACCAAATTCTATTTCGATTCAAATTTATTTTCACTTGATTTAAATTCAATCCAATATCATTAAACTTAGTTTTAAGTTGAATTCTATTCAACTCTCTTCCATCTATTTAGCTTAAGTTAATTTACTTCAATTTATTCAAATCTTTATACTTAAGTTCATTTTCATCTTACGAGTAAATTTTTCTTCTATATTTTTTTTCAACTTAATTCCATCTCAATCTATTCTCATTTTAAATTTATAATTTCATTTGTTTAGTTATTATAAAATTTAAAAATTTTCCAGATTTTATTCCTTCAATTGATTACATGGCCATCTCCAATTTATTTCCACTTATTTGGATTTTATTCGCAATACAAACCATTACTATTTTAATCCAATTTCATTTTTATTCGATACTTTTCCAATTATAATTAATTTGTTGCACCTCAAGTCAAATTTCAATTAATAACTCAAATTCTGAATTCACTATCCATTTTCAATTTACCATTCACTTTTATGAACTCACAATTCAGCTTTTATTTAACTACATTAGGTTCACATTACATATTTCATTATCTAATTTATTATCTAAATAGTCTTTCCCCAATTTATAGTTCAATACTTGATTTTAAATCTCAAAATCTCTTCATTTAATTTTCTTAAGTTCAGTTTATTATATAATTCAAGTTTGGATTTTCATTTTATTTTTCAATTCATCAAACAATATTTATTTTGGATTTTGTATTCCACTTTCAATTTTATAAGTCACAACTTATTATTTTACACATTTTCATTCATTCTAGGCTTGAATATATTCATCTTTTATTTTTAACTCGAGTTTTACATTTATTTATTTCAATTCAATCCTTATCCAATTTATTTTCCATTTATTCCGGTAAGAATCTAATTCCATTCCAATAACTCAATTGAATTTTTATTCCAATTCAATTTTATTTTAACTCAGATTTATTTAACTCAATTCAATTTCAACTTAATTCGAATACAATTGGATATTATTTTTAGCCTATTCAATTTATTTCAATCCAGTTAAATTTTGTTCCCCAATCTAAGTTAATTTTATTATTAACCTTTCACCTTAAATTTGAATTCCAATATTCAAAGCTTATGTTTCCTTCCTGATTTAAAAATCATCTTAATTTATAAGCTTACCACCTATCTCTTCAGGATCTTTTAAACATCCGGCTTTGGTTTCAAATCATTTTGAAATCTCCAACATCTCAAATCACATTTCTCAAAAATTAAACCAATCCTGGTTTTATCCCCAACAAATTTCCTTTGAGATTTTCGAAAACAACTAGCTTTTCTGAACAAATCAGTTTTTGGTAGCAATCCGTCACTTAGAAATTCGAAAATGAATATGATGATGCGGCCGTTATCATCAGAATTATTTTCCAATAATCCAAGTGATTTCAATGCTATTTCACTTTCAAAATCCATTTAAAACAAATTTCCTTTCCGAAATACCTCCAAAACAATAATGCTATCATTTATCTTCAAAACCCTTCGACGAACACTTCCAAAATCTTCGGGATTTTAAATTTTCAAATCCTGCTTAAATCAAATTTTAACTATAATTCATTTGTACAGTTTATGCTGATACAAATCCCCATTTAATTATATTTCAATTTATAAATCATGTTGTCATCTTATATTTATACATTTTTTTTATAAATGAATCTATTTTTCTTAATCATTAGTTATATTTTCAATTTATAGTTAAATTTTTATTAAACAATGATAATGATTTAATGTTATCATTCTTAACATCCAAGCAACCATATATTAGCTAAAATAGTTTACAAAAACTTTTCTTTATATCAAAATATATTTTTGGGTAAAATTATTTAATTCACTCACATTTAAAACAATACCGTGTCAATTGTTCTATTCAAGTGTTTAGAAACCTCTTCGATACAGTTGTACAGACTGTGTCGACGAAGGTTCATATGCCACTCAATAAACCAATCTACACAATATTAAAACAATTTATATTCACTAACAAATACGCACATATCTATTAATACGCTCAAACTCATTCTAGAGTACTATAGACTCTATTTTATGAGTAATTCCCACCAGAGCCAAGGTTATCACCAACCTCGCTCTGCTACCAACTGTAACGACCCGCAAATCCGTACCCCTTGAGTCAACACTATTCTACCTAAATCAACTCAAGTTGTACAGAAATACGAACCATTTGGGTTAAAGAAGAAGAGGCAGAAGGAGAAAATAGAAGACAACATCAGAATCTAACCATCGCAGTGGAATAAAATATAATAGGTATTAACATATCTTTACACAAAATCAAATATCTCTGTTTATATATTACATCATCAGAGTACATCAATCACAGTTCAACGACAACAACATACAAATGGATACACAGCAACTCAATACAGCGGAATATATATGTATAAACAAGTATGGAAGTACGTATCGTCATTCAGCTCGTCTCCTGAGCCCCACAGCATCATATCCTGTATCCTATAATACTCGGTCTGACCCGAGCATTATAGTTCAATAACACTCGAGTCAGTCTGGAATACCAGCATGAGAAAATCACACCCAATTGATTATTAGAGTTTTAGAAATCCTTTGAAAACAAAAGCATCTCGTAAGACCACGCCACAAATAAACATGTCAGGTTTTTACCTTACGATGGCTAATTTTTTTTTATAGAAATCCTTTGATATTATAATGGGGTCTATATACAAATACTTATAAAATAGCCGAAATTGTTCTATTAAATTCCAGCAACTAACCACAAAGTGGGTAATGCAAACAAAACTCGTACGAGGCTCGTAGGGAGAATGAATTTCCAACTAATGACTATGCACTGGGGTACCACCTGTCACATTACGTGGCTTAGATCACAGTACCGAGGAGTACGCCCACTCCCCTGCAACACAAGACCGGGACTACCCCTTACTGGGTAATCTCGAGTGAGATCACCCCGCGGTTGGGATCAGCAACCGCCCACTAAGCCGAAATAAAAGGGACATCTAGGCAGGGATGATCTCACCCTGCTTGGGTGCTACCCACCAAGCCTTGCAGCATAACCCTTGATTTTCAGTCATTCCTGTTGATGAGGCTTGAGGCTAAGCGTTACCTTTTTAGAACATAACCCTCAGAATGCCCATCATTCACCTGACGATGTTCCGTAAGCATTCATCCATACAAGTCCGTCCCGGGTTAGAACGGAACAGAAGGCACTATTCCTACTACATCCATTTCGGAAATATCCTCAGGATTAGTAGCGACTAGCCCTTGCACTTCACTGCTCCAACTTCGAATCAAAAATCATTTTCCACGAAACGTACAAACCGGATCGAAGTGGTTTTCGAGAAATAAATCTCGATCCCGGTCTCTTCGAAACGATCAACGTATTTGGCCGATATTGATAGTCGGTTATTTAACTATCAATTAATGTTCACAAACAACCATCCAACAATAAATAATTTCCCAAATTATTTATTAACCTCAAAATATCTTCACAAGATATATTTCATTTTCAAAACCCTTTTTTGAAAATAGTTTCCAACCATTTTTTTCCTTTCAGAATAAACTTTTCCAAAATTTCTATCTCCACTGAAATCACCAAGCAGAAAACTAGTTTTTAAAATAATTTAAAACACTTTACTTTGAAATAATTTCAACATTTATTTTAAAAACTGCTTCAATAATTTATTAAAAATATATACTATATGAATATTTGAAAGCAAGGTTACTTAATAAAATATAAAACTAGAATTTTCACTTTTAAAAATAAAATACTAAGTCACTTTTTAAGTAATTACTACTATAATAGGTTTGAGAAAATACTTACTTTAGAATTTAAATATTAGAAATAATAAATTTCCCAAAACATACCTTTTAAAACAACTTTAAAACCTTTACTCTATAATTACAAATTTACTTTAAAAACGTACTTGGTTATTCAGGGAGAATTTCCATTTTCAATCACTTAAATCAATCTTTCCAAATTGATTCCCAATTTATTCCATTTGAAATAAATTTCTTTACTTACTCATTTCATTTCAAAATTTATTAGTTATGGACTTATTATTAATGTTGTTATTTCCCGTTTGATTTTAAATTTTTTGACTGAAATAACAAATTTCAGTTTTCCCCAATCTTTTCTTTATTCCTTTAAATATTTAAAATCTTAAATTTAAAATAAATGTTTTGTTCTTTTAAAATAATAATACTGAAGTTTAAAATTCATTAATCTCCAGATTATTCAAAATTTCCATTCTATACCCAAGATTTATTTATTAGAATTTTAAAGTCACTTTATTTCTTTTCCAATTCATTTTTTAATTTATTCAAATTTCTATAATTATTTTACTTACAATTTCACTTCTTTTATTATCTTTCCAAAATCCAATTTATATATTTTTGGTAATTCATCATACCCAATTATATCCAATCGAACCATAGCATTCAATATTCCAATAAAGTTCATCATAGAAAATCAAATAATCACAACAGAGGGTATTAAATAATTTTAAATAAATGTTGAGGGATCCAGTTGGATCCCTCCAACCTGTTTTCCTTGCATCCACAGAGTTAGCACAATATAATACACCAATTCCAAAATATACCATACTATAACACATCAATCAATTCAACCGTTCAAACAATCATTAAATTTAATCATTTAAATTTAAATTTAACTGAGTGAGATTAACTCACCTTTCCTACTTATAGTCTACTTCATTCCCAACTTGATTCTCGCGATTAATGACCTTGTATAATCATTATACAATTTATTAATATCTGAGAGGAACTATAAAAATTTACCATTTAATAAATTTAATTAACTAATTATTTTTTTAATATTCTAATAAATCGAACAAATAATTTCCATTTGCTAAATTTAATTTAATTAACAAATAATTTTTATTTAAACTAATTGAATAAATCACTTATCATAAATAATTAACTAATACTTTAGGTTTAAAATAATTTCTCTTTAACCATTTCTAAATTAATTAAACAAGTAAATTACAAAGTTATCTTCCTTTTGAAAACATATATTTATTTGTTGTTTACCTATAAACATATTTTATTAAATTCTAAGAAAATAAAAATTCCATTTTAGCCTATATATGTACATACTGAAATCTGACTTTGAAACCCTTTCCTTTGCCTAATATATAAACTTCCAATCTGTATTTACATAAAGACTAAATCAAATATGAACGAAGGAGAAACAAATGAAAACCTTAATCCTCTCTCTCTATCCTCGAGCACGATTACAGCCGAACCCTACCTAACAGCGATTCCAATACGACCATAGTTGGATGTCGCTCGATGAGCTAGAAACCCTAAAACGCACGACTGCACCGCCCATCTCCTCACTCTACCTTCCAATTCACCATCATCTACCGTTGAGCTCAAGCCCTAAATCGACTACCGCCGCATTCCATCTCCAGCTCAACCCTAAATCGAAGGTCACCATGACCTCCCAATCGATCGCCAGACCCATCACGAGTCCCTTCGCCCCTCGAACACGGCCAATACCCACGGTCTCAAGATTGAAACCGCGACACCCATCACACATCTGCCTCGCAACCCCTCCAAGCCCATCGCTGAGTTGCCGCACTCCAATCGATTCGAATAGCTTCGAATTAGAATTGAAAGGAGACTGTAGAGGGAGACGCGATTTAATAATTTGGTGCAGTTGCCATTTTTTTTAATGTAGAATGATCGGCTTGTAACAGAAGAGGAAGAACATGTTGTAACCTTTCGTTCTTTAGCTTACGAACAAAGCTATCTTTTATTTTATTTTTTATTTTTATTTTTTATTTTCCCGAACGAATAATTTCCTTTATCAAACGACGAAGCGTAAAAAAAGAAAGTACCCCGTGCTTTTTGAATTCAGTCACTATATTAAATTTCCGATATGGATTTAAGCACGTTTAAAAATCGTACGCTCACACAACAATTCCAGATGCTATAAAATTTGGAATCCAATGATAATACAATATCACAAATCCAATGGAACTGATTTCGTTAAATTCCGAGACTGTGCCTCGGAAGGCTATTTTTAAATTCAATTTAAACGATATAAATTCAAAACTGAACAAAAAACTTCCAAATTCAATTTTAACACTTTTACTATCTTCAATATTATCAATATAAATTTCATAAGCCTTCCAATTATATTTTAACAGGCTTAAAATCTCAGATTTCATATTTTATCAAATTTCAAATTATTTAATTCAATAATTTAATTATCAAATAAATAGTGATATTTGAAATTCAAGTTAATAATTAACTTTTAAATATTTAAAATCAATTAAATATTCCAATTTTAAATGTTCAAAAATTTCGGGTCGTCACACATGTAAACTCGTGACACCTGCTATCGACTAACTTAACTCTATGCTCAAAACCCTACCACAAGTCAGCCACTAAGTTGCGAATTCTCAAACTACACAAAGCCCTTGAATATAAATAAAAGCCCAAAATAATAAAAAAACCGGCCAAAATTTAAAAGGAAACCCCCCTTTTCTTTCTATTGTTATATCGGCCCGCTTTCTTCTTCGTTTGTGAAAATGGCTTCTTCAATATTCGTTTATTCCTCTCTGATCAAACTAGGGCTTGTGAAAATTAAAGGCACCGACTTTGTTGATCGTTTAGGTGGATGTTTTGTGATTGCTTTGACGATCGATTATTTCTTCGTTGCTTTGCACACGGCTGCCTTAGTTTTTGATCTAGTTCGACTAAGTGGTATGTGATTTATTCCCTTTGCTTTACTGGTTGATATGCTTGAACTCGATGACCATCTACCGATGATGTTAATCGTTTATATAAGATTTGAATTCCTATTTTCTCGTTCGTATTGAATCATTTGAATTTGTCAATTGCTCTGCTTTGGCCATTTGATTTTGTATGGATGTTAGTGATTTTTTATGACTTATTCATATTCATATATTTCCTATTTACTTGGTTATCACGGTCTTGATCTGCTTTGTTCGACTCCTTTGCCACCACGTCCCTGACTTTGGTTTGAAACCGTTACATTTGACTTTGTAAAATTGTGTTCTTCTACTATGAGAAAAATTGACTTCGGCCATTTGAGGATTAGTTCGAACTTGCCATGGTTTTGATTTTTGCCTCTGTGACTTCGGCACTATCACTACTTGGATTTTTCCTTCTGTCTTTGTTTGGCTGTTGAACTTGTCTGGAGCATTTGTGTTGACTTTGTTCAAAAATATTGTATCATTTGCTTATGCTATGTTCACTTGGAATATGGTGATTTCTATTGTGACTTTGACACTTTGATTTTTTCAATTGTAATGTTGCATTTGTACCACTATGTTTTTCATTTGATCTTTGTTGAGTTCCCTATCCACTGCTCGACTCGAAGTCTGGTTGCATATATGCCATTATTGTCTCATTGTTTTAAACTTGTTTATCACCATATGTGTACATACATACATATGTATGTGTGTATATGTATGTTGTTGGTTGAGTATTCTGGTTGATTGCACTGGTTCATGTATATGTGTAGTTTCACTTTGTTGATGATGCTTTGACTGTTGAGGCAGTGAAATTGATATTCGAGTCTTCGTTTGATAGTTGCTGTGCACTTGGTTTGTACTTATGGTTTGTGTTGCATATATTTTTAGCTCATGTGCACTGACGCACTGTATTTGCATTTGTTTTTATTTATTTTGATTTCACCTCTAATTTCTCCGAGATTGTATGCAACTGCAGTTACCAATGTGTATTTGGTATTTGTGTTAGTTGAGCTGTACCGTGTGTCACTTGGATTTGTACTTGGTTTTATTTACATGTGCATGACTTGGTCTTGAAGTCTTCATTGCACTGTCCACTGTTGCATTTACTTTGTACATATCGTGCTTGTATTTGCAATGCACAATTTCTATATGCATGTTGAATATTCACTTATACTTGACAATCTTGTAATGCACCTGCGTTGAATCCAGCTTATAGCTCGGGTTTGACCTTGTGCTCATATCATGACTTAATTTGTATCACTTGAGTTGAACCCGGCTTTTGATTTGGGTTTGACCTTGTGTTCACTTGTCCTTATAATTTTATCAAGTGTACATTGGTGTGCACGGCCTTGTGGCATGTACAATGATACACTATGCATGTTACAAGTTGTTCGTGTATAATGAATTCAAAATTAAATGATGATGAACAACCCAAATAACTGAGGCAAGTACTATTTTCAAACCACATTTTATATTACACTACAAAAATATTTCCTTTTCAATTTTACCGCGTCGGTGTATATTTTTTCAGATAGCTCAAATGCTGGATTCAATATGAAATAGAGTTGAAAAATAATACTAGTGAATGAGCGATATGTAGTGAGGACAGTTGCATAAATTGAAATGAATTGTAATTGAAATTTTGTATATATAGTGAGAGCACAAATTTGTACTATTCAAAATTGTAATAAAATAATTTTTAAATAAAATATCTGTTTGAATTTAAATTCTGTGTTATTTATTTTATTTAGCAAATATTTATTAATTGTGTGAAAAATAAAATAGTACATTAACAAATACATTTAAATGAATATATATATATATATATATATATATATGTTTATTATCATCAAACAAAAATAATATAGTTGCATATTCAATAATATTCCTTTTTTGATGATAACAAACATATATTTAAGATATTGAATTTATTAAATGTATTTGATCATTCAATTTTCTCCTCTTATTTGAATGCTCCCTCTCTAGACAAAGCTGCCTCTTCCATATGCATGAGAATAAATAAAAAATATGCAAATGATCTTAAATGCAAACGAAATATACAAAATTAAACGTTTGACCTTTATTTTCCAAAATCTTAACTTTTCTCTTCCCTTTTATTCTCAGCAAATGAGTGATAGTGTTAGAAAAATAGAGACAAAGTGATAGACAATACAACATTAAAACTCAGCCGGGTATTATTATTAAATTTTAGTAAAAAAATCAAACAAAAATTATAAATACTCTGTTTGATGCATATTCCACTTTAGAATGATAGGGATGATGTCATCATATAAAACCATATAGTTGTATCTATTTGTGGTATATTTATATCAGGATTTGAATTCTACTGACCATGCATAACCGTTAGGACTTTTAAATGAGATAAGTAGTATTTCAAATTTTTATTTTAAAAAAATGAATTCAAATATCTTCTAACCACGTATAACCATGAGGACTTTTAAATGGGATTAGAATCAACTTGTCTATTTAATAATAAATTTTTCTGATATGCGTTCCATACACACATAACTGTGAGGACTTTTAAATGAGCATGGAAGCACATAATCAAAATCCCAAGTAATTCACTCATGCATAACCTTGAGGACTTTTAAATGAGAGTGGATATTTTGGATGTTTTTATTGCTAAAAATATGATAAAATGAAGAACAAACAGTTTTCGGTTTAAAATACCCCATATTGACATATTATATTGGATTTTGATGAGTGATGGTCGATAGAAATATGATAGAATTAGAGATGGTCATGATTAATATCAACACTCATCACTTTTTCAATCACTATTTATCTTTTCAATAATCAATAGAGAGTTAGATTAGTTAATGTAGTCATTTAAAATCAAATTCAAAAATAATTATAAAATCAAATTTTCTAAAATGACTAATCTGAAACAAGGTCAAAAAATATTTTCTAGAAGGGGTTTTATAAAAAAATGTCTGCTAATTGAAAATTATTTGAAATGAAAACTATGTAGATATTTTCTTTAAAAATGATGCAGCTACTGAATGTCTCAACATAAATCACATTCCACTAATAATTTTTCTATCAACTAGATTACTAGTGTAATATGCATCCGAATTTTCCTTTGACTCAAGATTATCGTTAATTGGATGTTATAGACCAGACCGTGAAGTTGCAACAAATTTCCTTAAAATCATTTTGCTGCATTTAAATGAAATTGAATTGAAGCCGTGCAAATCAACAAATCATTGAATATAATGACATTACCCGAATCAGTAAAATAACCAGATATATCCACGTGTAACAACGGCACCAGACCAAACAAATTTATGAACTAGTTCAAATATGAAAAATGGTTGGTCAAATTTTTTTCTCAAATCAGAACCAAAAATAAGAACAAGTCAAATAAGAATATATCAAATAAGAATAAGTCAAAATCAAAATCAAAATTTATTTTATCATCACATAATTGGCTGATTAAAATCAGATTATGGTGAAGATGATCACATTTAATATATTGTTCAAGACAGATGTACCTTTACCTATTTTACCTTTACGATCATATTTCATTGCTGCCCGTTGTGATTCTACCACCTTTGTACTAGGCTAAGGAACTTTGATTTGTCTCTCGTTATGTATCTGGAACAGCCAAAATCTAGATAATACTGTAGTTGTTCTTTAGCCTGGCACCACACCTACACAAGAGAAGATTTTTGTGACCTATTTATTTTTATAGGTCCATGGTTGTTAGTGGCAAATAATTTTGAAAAATATGTTTGTGGAGACCCAAAACTATTTATATTTGTTCCTTTTGGCACCCAGATTTGTTTGACTTTAATGGATTTTATATTTGTGCCTTTAGGAACCCAAATTGGTATGGTTTTCATGTGTTTGGGTATCACACTTTTCTTTTTAACAATGTTATTAGTTGTTTGTTCATATTTTGACACTTTTTCAAATCCAAATGCATTCCTTTTATTCTCGAAGAGTTGATTTTCTAAGAGTATATTAAATGATTTATCTCTAGTGAAATTTTTTCGAGTAATCAACTCAAGTTTGTTAACTTTGGATTTTAAAAGTTTATTTTCATTTACTAGCTTTGAACAACAACTAATTGTACTTTCTCCCATTTTAAAATTTTTCATTTTCAAGTACATACTTTCATTTTTATGCTCTCTAATTTTTTTCTCAATTTCTAGCATCTCATTTTCAAAGAGTTGGAGTTTTTTAAATTCAATTTTTTCAAAAACCTTGATTTTTTCAATCTTCTTTTCAAACTCGTGATTTAATCCAATAATTTTGGGTTTGCTTAAATCATATTTTATTTTTCAAGGGTTTTGAAATTTTCGTTGATCTCATTTAATTTTTTCTCAAAAATCGTACTTTTAGAACTTTCCGACTTCTTCAAACTATCCAACACTTTATGCAAAATATTATTTTGACAAGTCAACTCAGTTTTGTTTTTCTCCCCAATTAAAATTTTGTTTTCTAGCTTTTGAAAGTTTTTATGAAGATGGGAAAATTCTTTTTCATGATTCAAACACATTTTACAATAAGAATTTTTATTTTTCTTAATATTTTTAAGCTCATTTTCCAAATCGTTATTTTTTTTGATGAAGTTTAGCTTGTTCCCTTTCCAACTTATTATTTTTCTACTCAAGAGCTTTATTATTTTCAATTAATTTTTGGCACAAGAGAACTAAATTGTTGATTGAAAAATCACTTATCTTGTTGGCTATTGAATCTTCATCACTACTGTACTTTGCCATTCCTATCAAGCACGTTTTTGAGTCGATTATAGGGAATCTCTCATGGTTGTTGACTTTTGCACTATATATTGCATCAAAGACATTCCAGATATCCTATGCATTTTCACAATGAGAGATAAACTTAAAATTATCTTGATTAATATGAGAATATAGTATATGCATAGTAAGAGCATTAATCGAAGTAATTTTCTTGCCTTTTATATCACACCCATTTTCAATAGTATCCCAACACTTAGAATTAACAAATTTTAAATAAAATTCCATTTTTAGTTTCCAATTCAAAAGATCTATTCCGTCAAAAATATGAGGGATAATACTGGACCGACCCTCAGCAAAAGCATTATTGAAAGAAGCCATTTTAAAAATTCAAATTTGTATAAAAATTGGTCTTTGAAAAATCAAACTTTTTAAAACAAAAATGGCTTTTGTTCCTAGCTCTATACAACTTGTAGGATCGATTTCTTCCTAGAGGGGAGTAAATAAGATGATACGAATAATTATAAAAATTTATTGTGGAAGTATATAAAATAATCTTGGCACAGATATCAGTTGAATAATAGTAGCACATATAATAGCAGAATATAAAAATGCAGAAATAGAACACATAGATTTACCAAGCTTCGGCAAAACCCTCCTACGTGCAGCCCCCAAGGTTTCTGCTAGAAATTACATAGTCAGATGCATACACATGTAAACTCATGACACCCTCTATCGACTAATCTAATTCTACGCTCAAAACCCTACCACAACTCAGCCACTGAGTTGCAAATTCTCGAACTACACTATCGTAGTTCATCCCCTAGTCACAAGACTAGATTGTACAATAGTTTGAAATGAAAATTAAAAGCAATTTAAATAGTAAAAACAAAAGGCCCTTAAATGTAAATAAAAGACAAAATAATTAAAAAAACGGCCCAAATTTAAAAGGAAACCCCATTTTTCTTTCTATTGTTATGTCGACCCACTTACTTTTTCGTTTGTGAAAATGGCTTCTTCAACATTCATTCGTTTCTCTCTGATAAAATTTGGGCTTGTGAAAAATTAAAGGCGCCGACTTTTTTGATCGTTTAGGTGGATGTTGTTGTGATTGCTTTAACGATCAATTATTTCTTCGTTGCTTTGCACACGGCTGCCCTAATTTTTGATCGAGTTCGACTAAGTATTATGTGATTTATTCTCTTTACTTTACTGGTTGATATGCTTGAACTCGTTGACCATCTGCCGATGATGTTAATCGTTTATATAGGATTTGAATTCCTATTTTATCGTTCGTATCGAATCATTTGAATTTGTCAATTGCTATGCTTTGGACATTCGATTTTGTATGGATATTAGTGATTTTTTATGACTTTTTCATATTCGTATATTTCCTGTTTACTTGATAATCATGGTCTTGATTTGCTTCGTTCGACTCCTTGGCCACCACGTCTTTGACTTTGGTTTGAAAATGTTACATTTGACTTTGTAAAATTGTGTTCCCGTACTGTGAGAAAGATTGACTTCAGCCATTTGAGGATTTGTTCAAACTTGCCATGGTTTTGATTTTTGCCTCTGTGACTTCGGCACTATCACTACTTTGATTTTTCCTTCTGTCTTTGTTTGGCTGTTGAACTTGTTTAGAGCATTTGTGTTGACTTTGTTCAAAAATATTGTGTCACTTGCTTATGCTTTGTTCACTTGGAGTATGGTGACTTCCACTATGACTTTGACACTTTGATTTGTTCAATTGTATGTTGCATTTGTACCATTATGTTATTCACTTGATCTTTGTTGAGTTCCCTGTCCACTGCTCGACTCGAAGTCTGATTGCATATATGCATTGTTGTCTCATTGTTTTAATCTTGTTTATCACCATATATGTACATACATACATATGTATGTGTGTATATGTGTGTTGTTGGTTGATTGCACTGGTTCATGTTTATGTGTAGCTTCACATTGTTGATGATGCTTTGACTGTTGAGGCAGTGCAATTGGTATTCGAGTCTTCATTTGATAGTTGTTGTGCACTTGGTTTGTACTTATGGTTGTGTTGCATATCTTTTGAGCTCATGTGCACTGATGCATTGTATCGGCATTTGTCTTTATTTATTTTGATTTCACCTC
This sequence comes from Allium cepa, assembly GCA_030765085.1. NCBI lineage: Eukaryota > Viridiplantae > Streptophyta > Magnoliopsida > Asparagales > Amaryllidaceae > Allium > Allium cepa. Next base: position 1,017,827,274 of record CM060945.1, read on the forward strand.
TAATGTCTCTGAGCTTCTATGCAATTGCAGTCACCAATGTGTATTTTGTATTTGTGTTAGTTGAGCTGTACTATGTTTCACTTGGATCTGTACTTGGTTTTGTTTACATGTGCACGGCTTAGTCTTGTAGTCTTCATTGCACTGTCCACTGTTGCATTTACTTTGTACATATCGTGCTTGTATTTTCAGTGCACCACTTCTTATGTGCATGTTGCATATTCACTTATACTTGACAATCTTGTAATGCATCTGCGTTGAATCCATCTTATAGCTCGGGTTTGACCTTGTTCTCGTGTCGTGACTTAATTTGTATTTCACTCGAGTTGAACCCGGCTTTTGATTTGGTTTGACCTTGTGCTTACCTATCCTATAATTTTATCAAGTGTACATTGGTGTGCATGGTCTTATGGCATGTAAGTGATACACTGTGCATGTCTCAAGTTGTTCGTGTATAATGAATTCAAAATTAAATGATGACGAACAACCCAAATAACTGAGGCAAGTATTATTTTCAAACCATATTTTATTTTACATTGCAAAAATATTTTCTTTTCAATTTTACTGCGTCAGTATGTATTTTTGCAGATAGCTCAGATGTTGTTTTCATTCTGGAATAGGGTTGAAGAATAATATGAGTGGATGAGCGATATGTAGTGGGGGAAGTTGTATAAATTGAAATCTATTGTAATTGAAATTTTGTATATATAGTAAGAGCATAAATTTGTACTATTCGAAATTGTAATAAAATATTTGTTTGAATAAAATATCTGTTTGAATTTAAATTCTGTGTTATTTATTTTATTCAGCAAATATTTATTAATTATGTGAAAAATAAAGTTGCACATTAACAAATACATTTAAATGAATATATATGTTTATTATCATCAAACAAAAATCATGTACTCGCATATTCAACATATGTATCCAAACAAACAAAAAATCTATTTTTACATATGTATATTAAGAACAATAAAAAGGAAACAAATGCATATATACATAAAGTAATTAGTATGTTGTATTTAAAAGTAGGTGCTTGTGATAGATTTGGTAGGTGAAAGTGAACAGTTATGTGAGGGAATGTATTCAATAACCATATACATAAATTTAAAAATAAAATTTATACTTATAGATATTAAAATTTTAATCAACTCAATGATTAAATAATGGGAGTTATGGGAGCTTGCGTACATGAGGTTGAGTGCTTAACCAAGTTCTATAGTAGATTGAGAGCTTATTATTTATTTAGGTCTTTACATTCTGATTATCTGGTTGTTGCAAAATCAACGTTGTATTTAATTTTTGTTGTGATTCATTTCGTAGATTTTTCCTTGGGTTGCTACACTTCATTACAAACTTGATTTTATTAATATGCTTGAATTCCTGGCTTGTACATGGAAGAAATACGATAATGGGTATAGCTTATAGGCATATGAGCATTCACTTCTATAAAGAGATATTTGGTTTGTAAATTATTATTATTTAAAATTTAAATGATCTTTCCAAAACTAAGATGTTAAAATATATTCACTATGACCATTTTTTGAAATATTTTTTGCAAAAATTAGATGTTGCAAGATTGGAAAAGATAAACTAACTACACATTATTTTACCGCAACAATATGGCTAAGTATTTAAATAAATCATTCATCTTGAATGTGTTAGACATATATAATTTGTAGAAATATAATTCACGCGCAAAGCATGCGCCACCATCATGCATGAAGCATTTTGACCATCAGTTTGGAAATCATTCGAAAAAGTAATGGGTTGAATATGTTGTGTAACAGTACTTCGTGGCAGCAGTGACATAATAATTTTAACAACTGCCTCCACTATTTCATCCCATTTCCTTCAACCTAAAATATAATATTTGTTTGCTGCAAAACAAGGCTGACAGATAATCAAAATTGTAAACAAGACCCTTTTTTCACCCACAGGTAAAGAACAAACAACATTGTTGTATCCTCTAGTTTCTCTATTATTCAATGAAGTAACATGTTACCGTTTATTATGCATTATGAAAATTATTGTTGTTTAATTATTGTAGGTACAATGAACCAAACTATTCAGTCGTTGTCCAACTTGATGTATGGAAAAAATTTGTCAACTGTCCAAATTAGGGTTGCTCGACTTTGGATTTTGGAAAATCGAAGTACAAAAGAGCCTTACTCACTTAACTTATAGCTTTTGGATAATGAAGTAAGTTGTCTTTACCTTTTGCTTATTGGTCAGTAAATTTTTTTTGCTTCTTTGGCTATAGTATTACTTCAATTATAGTGTGTTTATGTTTGCTTGTAATTGCTAGGTTGGTAGATGAGTTGGGATATACCAAGGATGGATTTATATCATAGTATCTAGTTGTCAATATCTAAACTTAGTTGAATGGTATGGTAGTGGATGCATTTATTTGTTGAGATAACATTCATCGAAACTTAACCATTGATACAAATGAAGCAATGTCTCGGGTCCTTAGGCCTACTCCATAATAATTTGTTTTCCTTGATGCTTTAGTACGTATCCTTTCATTTGTAATAATCATGTGCTGAGTGCAGAACCAATCTAAAATCTATTCTGTAGGAATCATATATTCATCAAACCTATCATCTATGAATAATATGATAACATATATGCTTATAGTGGAAGTTACCTATACGTTTCTGAAGATAATTATCACTCTCTGAGGCAAAAAAAACCAGATACTACAATGTTCATGGTAGCAAAGTTGGGTTAATAAAATATTTATTTTGTCAATAATGATGAATCAAGCTCCTATAATTACTGACGATGAGTTAACTTCCTTTGAAGATGCATGCCAACCCATCAATTACATAATACTATCTCTATTATTAATCATGCACTGAATACTAGTCAATGCATGCTTGTTAATACTTTAGAGGAAGGCAATTCTAAAGATTCTGTTATATACCAATATATTATTTGGTCGGGTAGGAATGTATGGAAATAAATGGTGGTCAATAAATGATTAATACTAATATATTGGTGGCTGAAATTATATTAATAATATTATCAATAGCGGTTGCTTCTTTGACTGCATTATTATTACATGAATAAATTACGTACCATGAGATAAATCATGCCTTTGGCAATAATTTTTGTACCATGAGATATATAGTAGTGTTAACAAATCAATGTTATATGCACTTTAACGCTTTCATTTTTTATGTACCATGAGATATAACTATTTCCAGGGTATCCCTTTTGTTATCAGTCTAACCGTAAGCTTTTACATTACTGGATTCTAAGTATCACTGAGTTTGAATTTATGGACTCGCTAGTATTTGAAATATAATGTTTTTACATCGATCATTGTTTGGTTAAAATATGTTTGAACATTGGTTTTAGATCTGCATACCAGAATTTGAATTCAACTGAATTCAGGTTTCTGAATGTTTTAACTGGAATCTCTTTTTTGATTTAATTTTAACGGTTAAGATCTATTTGATGTTGTAGAAAGAGAGTGGAGCATGCATAATAATCAACAATGCTACACTACCTAATGTAAATACTGTTTATTTTGAGTATAAAGAAACGGGTCATCTTAATATTATTGATTAAGAAATCTAATTTACTATACAGTTACCAATTGGAAAGAATGGGAATTCCGAGCTTGAAGTGCATATGATGCAACAACTGACATACATTGCTAGAAGAGAAAGGATGCGAAGTAGAACATCTGCACAAGTTTGCCAACAATATCCTAATACCTCAAACCCTACATCATCTCCTTCTTCTGGGAGACGAGAACCTAGATCAGCTGACTTTTCCGAGTTTTCTGATAACAGGTAATTAGTATTGTTTTTATTCAAGTGTTTTGTTCTTTCTTTCTAGCAATATTACTCTACACTTGTTGTACAACTAGCTAGCTATGCTTAATTTTATGAGGTCTCTCTTGGTTAATTTGAACTATGAGGGTTAGTGAGGATGAATTTTGTATAATTTATATTACAACATAGTGACAGAGAATATGCGAGCAAATTCCTTTCTCTTATTTTTAACTTTATGGATATTTGTACTATTCAGTGTGTTACTTGGCAGAATTGCACATTTCTACATAATTACATTTGCAATTCTGTTGCTTTCATGTGCAACAGAAGTTGTCATGATAAAGTAGGGTCTTTGGACATCTCTTCCTTTTCATATTCCCTAAACTCTTGCCTAAGTACAAGGTCTACGAGTTATTTCTTCTTGTATTAATCTTTAAATGTTTTTCTAACTGTATTAATTTTTCATTTAATATATGGTTATGTTTATAATAATAATAAGTTAACTAAGTTTATAATAATAATAATACCAATAATAATAATATAAATAAATTAACTAAGTTTTATAAATAATAATAATAAATTAATTTAGTTAAATAAGTTAATATAAATTAAGTAAGTTTTGTTAAAATTAAATAAGTTTTATAAAATTAACAAAGTTTAAGTTAACTAAGTTTTATATATGATAATAATATAACTAATTTAACAAAGTTTTATAAATAATAATAATGATGAATCAACTAAGTTTAGAATAATAATAATATAATTAAGTTAACTGAGCTTTAATAATAATACTAATAATAAATTAACTAAGTTTACCAAGTTAATAAAATTAACTATTTTTTGTTAAAATTAAACAAGTTTTATAAAATTAACGAAGTTTAAGTTAACTAAATGTTATATATAATAATATAACTAATTTAACAAAGTTCGATAAATAATGATGATGAATTAATTATGTTTATAAAAATTAACTAAATTTATTATATAATAATAATAAGTTAACCTTGTTTTAATAATAATAATAATACTAATAAATTAACAAAGTTAGCCAAGTGAAAAAAATTAAATAAGTTTTGTTAAAATTAAACAATTTTTATAAAATTAAATAATATTTAAATTAACTAAATTTTATAAATTATAATAATATAACTAATTTAACATAGTTTTTATAAATAATAATGATGAATTAACTAAGTTTATAATAATAATATAATTAAGTTAACTGAGCTTTAATAGTAATACTAATAATAAATTAACTAAGTTAAGCAAGTTAATGAAATTAGCTAAGTTTTGTTAAAAGTAAATAAATTTTATAAGATTAACGAAGTTTAAGTTAACTAAATGTTATATATAATAATATAACTAGTTTAACAAATTTCGATAAATAATGATGATGATGAATTAACTAATTTTATAAAAATTAACTAAATTTATAATAATAATAAGTTAACCAAGTTTTAATAATAATAATAATAAATTAACAAAGTTAACCAAGTTAAAAAAATTAAGTAAGTTTTATTAAAATTAAACAAGTTTTATAAAATTAACTAATACTAAATTAACTAAATTTTATAAATGATAATAATATAACTAATTTAACATAGTTTTTATAAATAATGACGATGACGATGATGAATTAACTAAGTTTATAATAATATAATTAAGTTAACCGAGCTTTAATAATAATACTAATAATAAATTAACTAAGTAAACCAAGTTAGTAATATTAACTAAGTTTTATTAAAATTAGACAATTTTTTATAAAATTAACTAAGTTTAAGTTGACTATATGTTATAAATAATAATATAACCAATTTGACAAAGTTTGATAAATAATGATGATGATGGTGAATTAATTAGGTTTATAAAAATTAACTAAATTTATTTTAATAATAAGTTAACCAAATTTTAATAATAATAATAATAATAACAATAATAAAAATAATAAATTAACTAAGTTAACTAAGTTAAAAAAAATTAACCGAGTTTAGTGAAAATTAAACAAGTTTTATAAAATTAACTAAGTTTAAGTTAACTAATTTTATAGATAACAATAATATAACTAATTTAATAAAGTTTTATAAATAACGTTGATAATGATGAATTAACCAAATTTATAAAAGTTAACTAAGTTTGTAAAAATTAACCTAGTTAATAATAATAATATAATTAAGTTATCCGAGTTTTAATAATAATATTGATAATGATAATAATAATAAGTTAACTTAGTTAACCAAGTTAACAAAAAATTAACTAAGTTTTGTTAAAATTAATATAATTGTTTAACTATTGAATTTGAAGTTCTACAAATTAACATAATTGTTTGACTATATGTTGTGTTTTCACTTGTGCAGGCATTCGACTTTCGAAGAGAAGTTCCCGATGTGAAGAACAGCTCTAACAAAGAATTGTCGGTAATTAAGCAATGAATTGTTATATATATATCATAATATTTTGTTCGTACTAGTTGTGTAACATGTTTGTGAACGGTTGTGGTATGCCAGTTCACTCATAAATACTATTATCGAAATGGTTATGAATATTATATTTTATTATGCTATTAACGTGTTTTTCAATTATTTAAGTATGATGATTATATGATCTATTGATATTGGTTTGGAAATGATAATTCTGTGATTGATTGTTGGCTTGAATATGATAATCATGTGATTGATTGTTGCTTTTAATATAACTATTATTTATAAGTGATTGTCGGAAATGATACAAGCCACTAATAGTAAATAGCAGCGTCTAAAATATGCCATACAACAATCAATAAGTTTTAGTAGCGTTTTAAAAGTGCTCGAGAATAAATGTAAATTACACAAAAAATATATTTTAGCAGAGAAAAAATGCAACAAAAAATATATAGTAGGACAAATAAAACGCTACAATTTTTTTTTGTAGGGTTTCAAAAACGCTTGCAATATGTTTGTCTTTGGTAGCGTTTACTATAAAGCAACTAAAACTTTTACTTTTAGTAACATATCATGTCGCGGCGTTTACTGAAACGCTACTAAAAGTATTGCTAGAGTTTTTTCAACACTCGAACTGACCTTTCTAGTATAGTGCACTGGAAAATAAGCTAAGAAAAGCTCTTGGTATCGAGATGTCCCTCTTGATACCGAGAGGTCATTTCTCCAAGTTTTGGCTTCTTAAACCCCACAGACTTCATATACTCCTCTAACCAATCATCATCAAGTTCTTTTCTTGGAGATTTGATAAGCAACTTTCGGATTTGATGATAAGAAAGCAAAGAAAGTAGGATAATACAAGTGTTGTCAAGGAATTATTGAGAACAACTCAATTTTTATTAAAAATAGGTTGGGATCCATCAAGCTAGAGATAAAAGAAGAATGCAAGTGGAAATGCCAAGTTGTCACCAAAGCAATTCTCTTGGTACTGAGAGGTCACTTTTGACAATAGGGTTTTGCGCTCTCTTATAAGCCCTTGGATTTGCTTGTGGCTTTGAATCTAGCAGACCCCTGGAACTGCAAAGTGATTTACCTATAAAACCAGCTATTTTGCAACCAAAAATGAGATCTTGACTCTATTCCTTCTTCATCACCTATCTCTTCCTTACAATAGTTACTTAGGTAGATACTTTTGGCAGTTCCAAGATTAGGATTGTGTCAACCCTTTGTACTAGCGACTTAGACCTCTATCAAATCCATAATCAATAAAAATATAAAGTGGATGTTAGACAATGATCGTCGAACTACGATGAAAATATCGTGTCTCTCTATTTTTCTATGATTTTCTATGCTTTCTTGCTGTTTCTACTAGATATAATCCTACAATAGGTCACATTTTGGTATTGTGCCACTTATGTTGTCAATATTTTGGTGTTTTCACTGAGAAAGTTAGAGCTCAAAGTTAGATCTAGCTTGCTATTTTAGACTTGAAAAGGTCCAGTGGTTAGATCCAAAAGCTTTATTGAAGAATTTAAAGGTTTTCTATTTGAAGTTAATAGCCCTTAAAGGATTTGGTAGATCCACATGGGCAGTAGTCAGTGGTGATATAGAGAATGGCCATCAAGTTTAAGTTAGCAACCAACGTGTGGCACCAAAATCATTTGCTTAACAGAATGTGGTTACTAAAGGAAAGCTTGATAAGATGCCGTGGGAATTGAACAAGAAGACAGTGGATAATCAGAAAGCATTAATGGACAAAGGGAAAAAATAGAAGGAAGGAGTTGCTGTAGTTTTTAAAGAGCTTGTAGAAGCACACATAAGTGCTCTCCCTACAAGGAGACCTCCTAGTACTGAGAGATTTCTCTTGGTACTGAGAGGAATGTGATAGAGAGTAGGGGATATGATGCCAATGCAGTGGATGTTTCTAATAAGGAAGGAGACTTGTAGCTTGACGTTATTGACTTTAAGATGGATGTTGGTGCAAACACAAATGGAGTTCAAATAGCCATAGCTGAATCAACTACATGCCAATGGAATACTGCAAGATTGGTTCTCCTAAAGAGTGGAGAACCTAGCCGTTAGCAGGAAAGCCGAGACTGTTTGCGGAGTCAAACACTCGATGTAGCCCTTGATAGTCGACCCTTGGAGTACCATGCTAGTAAGGAATATATAGCTGACATGGTCAAGTGGTTGGTTGAAGAAAGTAAAGGTTGGAAAAATCAAGGTTGGTTTTTTGCACCAAGTAGAACTCGCTTCATAGAGAACACTCTGAGAGAAGAGAATCCTAGAAAGTTTATAATTCTAATCATGGCATCGTACAATGGGACTACTGATCCCCGACAACATTTAATCAAGTACGAATGGCACATGGATGGTGCTATGGCAACAAATGTTGTTCGATGTAGATTTTTACCCCTTTTTTTGGAGGGACTCGCATCAATGCGGTGCATTAGGCTCGCATCGAGATCCATATCGACTTTTGATGAGTAGGCTAGGAAATTCCTAAAGCAGTTTTGACTGCATGCTGCACGACCCAAAGATGTGATGTCCTTGCCAAGCTTATCTCAAGGACCTAAGGAGTCACCGAAGGGGTTCTTAAAAATCGATTTAATGTTGCAGTTACTGTGAGTAATTTGAAGGAAAATCTTATATTCATGGCTTTGGTCCGGGGCATCCAACTAGACACGACTTTTGGAAGATGGCTAAAGATGAAGCAACCTATAACCATGGAAGATTCCATTAAAAGCTAATTAATTTTTGCACTTGGAGGAAGCAAGTTTGGCTTTAGGGAATACTTATGATGGAAAGTCAATAGAGGATATCCAAATCAACATGGTAGTTAAGAAATTTGGTGATAGAGTTGGTAATGCTAAAATTAATGCTGCAAACTGTAGTAACTAGAAGAAATGAAATTAAGGCCTTGAGGATAGGCGTAACGGTAGCAAGAAACATTCGAGGAATTTAAGACTGAAAGATTATACTCCTCTGAACAATACATTAGAGAACATAAAACTAGCTACTCAAGGAATAGAATGATATAAAATGCCGTCCAGAAGGGAAGCAACCAAGCAGGAAAGGGGCTATGGAAAGTTCAATCGCTTCCATGAAACTAATGGATACAACAAAAATGAATGCCGACATTTGAAGGATCTCATTGAAGAACTAACAAGAAAAAATAAGCTCCAACGATATATTAAAGGACCATAAGAAGGTAGTCAAGTTCCAAAACTCCCAGTGCCGCCTGCCAAAAATATCAATTCGGAACAAGCGGAAATGGGCTCAGATAAAATGATGGAAAATTGGTAATCAATACCATAACTAGAGGACCCCATCCAGCTAAGAAAAGCTGGAGTGAAATGGAACGATACACGAACTCCCTAAATCATGTATCACAGGAGGGTTGCTTTGTTGTAGAAGACAGCTCCAGCCAATCACCAAAGGATGATAACAGATGATGCTGTATTCAGAAATAGGGATGCCGACGGAGTTGTAGTGCCAAATTTCGAGCACGTGGTAGTAACAGTTAGATTTAGACGGACAACTATATGTTGGGTCCAGGTAGACATTAGGAGTTTGGTAAACATACCCTTCAAGAGATATTTTGATCAAATGAATATTGTTGACAAGAAAACTTGTCAACACCTCAAAGTGGAGTTTAAAGAACGGGTGATCTCTTCGAAAGCTCCTTTTGACGTTGATGAAGGTAGCTTACATCTTTCGATTAATTAGAGATGGTTGAAACATTTCTATTACACCTTTCGACTCAGTCGATCGGATGTATTCATTGTATGAAATGGCTTCTAAACTTTTCGATCAATGACTCTGTTGGGACCACCTTTCGACATTGATAAAATGGCTTAAGTTGGAGATTTAATGGATGTTGAGATTAGTTTAGCTAGGTAGGTTTCAAAAGCAAGGCTTTATATTGTTGAGACTTGGTTTTTGATTCATGACACGAAGCTGTCACTACGACATACAGATTTGACGACTGCTATGACAAAAAGAGAATATATACTACAAGGAGACGAGACTTCAAAACCGATGCATCAATTGTATTATTTTGTTTTTGAGTCTTAGGTCAATATTGTTTAAATCTCTCCTAAGTTACGTATATATTAGCTTATATATTTAATCATTCTATTTCCCAAATATTTTATACATATATAAGCATATATTAAATTATAAAAGTGATTAAAGTTATATATACTTCTATACCTGTGTAAACTGTGCATATTGCATAGATTTCATCAGGTCAGTCGACTGGACCCACACTGGAAATTTTTTGTAGCATGCACAGGTGCACAGATATACGAATATATATTTAATAATTATTTTGAATATTCAATCGACTGACCTAGAGGCTCAGTTGACTGAATTTCTACAACAGCTACTTTTCGAAAAGACATGACTTTTTGTGAAGAGATATGAACCTCTATGATAAGATTTGGATGCAACACTTCAATCAAAACTCTTCACCAATGTTGCTTTCTAACCTTTATAAATACATACTCAAACTTGATTCCAAATCACTGAATTACAATCGAATTTTCTTATCTCTCTAATCTAACTCTCTAGAGTCTATTTGCTATTATACTTTCAATTATTCTGCATTAAAGCAATACTATACCTTTCTATTCTTCATATACTTCATATATATATATATATATATATATATATATATATATACTCGAGGAGAAGACTATAGGAAGGGTGTACTACAAGTGACAAATCTGTGTTATTAGAACACACAAAAGTCAAAACTATTTTCTGTATTTGTTGAAGTCCTGTTCTGCTGCTCAGGCGAGTAAAGTCCTCTTCGGCTGCTGAGGCAAAATCCTGTTCTGCTGCTCAGGTCCCTATTTGGCTGCTCAGGGGTTGTTTAGACCTGTTCCTTCGGGTAAAGTGAGGGTGTTGTTTTAGTGAAATTTCAGAAGGAGTCTAGGACTGGGCGTAGGACGGTGCTCCAAACCAGTATAAAAATCTCTGTTGTCATTTTACTATATTGCTTTTTATAATTCGCACTATTTACTAGCATACTTTCATTTGTTATCAGAGCAAGGTCATCATATAACCGTAACACAATTATCTGATAATCTAATAATATGAACACTAGCACTAGCACTAACACTAGCATTAACACTAGCTTCATTGAAGGACAATCCACTGCACGTCCACTACTATTTAATGACATTAATTATAACTATTGGGACACAATAATGAGAATGTATATGCAAGCAAATGGTTTTGATTCATGAAATATAACTCAAACAGAATATACTATTCCTACAGAAGAATATTCTACTTGGTCAAATACACAGAAACTAGATGCCACAGCTAATGCAAAAGCCATGAATATGTTGTTTTGTGCCTTAGATAAAAACGAGTTCAACCATGTTAGCATGTGCAATACTGCATATGAAATATGGCGTACACTCAAAGTTACACATGAAGGAACCAATAAGTTCAAACAAAGCAAAATACCCATGCTCAAAAGTCATTTTCAAAACTTTAGAATGAAAGAAAATGAATCTATAAATGACATGTACTCAAGATTTCAGGATATCTATCATTCATTAGTAGGACTAAGAGAATAATATTCAGACTTCGATATTGTATCCAAATCCTTAACTCTTTAATGGAAGAATGGGAAAGAAAAGTTCTCGCTATTGAAGAAGCGAACGATATTTCCGAAATAACTTCGGAAGAGTTAATAGGAAATCTAATGCCTTATGAAGCGAATTTGCAGGCTAAACGAGTTCAAGCTCAAGATAAAAATAATATAGCATTCCATGCAGAACAAGAAGAATCAGATTCAGACAAAGACGACCAAGATTTTATTGCCAAAAACTTCAAGAAATTCTTGAAATATAGAAAAGGAAACAAAAATAATGGCAAGAAAAGCTCAAACAACAATAAACCAGTGTCTTTATTAGTTATGGAGTGTTTTAACTGTCACGAAAAGGGGCATATGCAGAAGGATTGTCCAGATCAAAAGATAGAATATCGAAATAAAAGGAAGGACAAATTCAAAAGAAAAGCATTTTCAGTTACATGGGATGATTCAGATTCTTCCTCTTCTTCTGGAAGTGAAAGTGAAAGCGATAATGAACAAGACAACGTATGCTTTATGGCCAAAGATAACGAGTTTAGTGATTTATCTTTTGATAGTATGATAGAAATAAATTCTGAATTATTAGATACTTTAAAGAGTCTCAAAAGAAAATATAAAGACGCTGCAGAAAATCAGAATAAGGCAGAATTCGTAAGAGATAGGCTTAAAGACGAGAAGAAAATATTGAAAGAAGAACTTGAGAAAACTCAAGAATCTCTTTCAAATATTAATTCTCAACTTATATTATTGAGTCAAGAAATTAAACTCAAAAAGAAAAGAATGATGGTCTTGTTTCTGAAAATCATGTTTTAAAAACTAATATTAAAATGATAGAACTAGAAAATTTAAGTCTAAAGATCAAACTGGAAGGAATCACTAAAAATGTTTTAAATTTTAATAAAGGAAGAGAAAATTTATCTAGAATTATTGAGAATTCACAATCTGTTAATAATGAAAATGGTTTAGGATATAAGAAGAAAATCAAGGATTCACAATCTAGTAATTTAAACAAAGTTAAGTATGATAAAACACCCACATCTTCAAAAACACTAGTTTCTAAAACTATAAATATATGGGTACCCAAAATTAATAACAAGTTAATAAGGAAAAAGTATATTAGTTCATTTATAGAAGATGTTTATGATAATGAAAATTATATTTATAAAAGGGATACTATACCCACTTGGGTTTTGTTTCCTAAGACCTAACTCTTAGGACCCTATTAAAAAGGTGGGTACCAACGTTATCTCATATTTTTTGCAGGTCCTACTCAAGAAAAGAGGAAAATGGATACTCGATAGTGGTTGCTCAAAACACATGATAGTAGACAAAGATATGCTGATAAATATTACATACTCAAATCGAGGTTCTGTCACTTTTGGAGATAATTCCAAGGGATATATCATCGGTAAAGGCGATGTGAGAGATTACGGTACATCTAATTTTCCTCTTATTACAAATGTTTTATTAGTTATGAATCTAAAACATAATCTATTAAGTACAAGTCAATTATGCAATAAAGGTCTTGAAATATCATTTTCTGAAAATAAATGTAGTATTCTTGATTAAAATCAAAATCTTGTTTTCAAAGGAAATAAAGATAAAAACATTTACGTTTGGAATATGAAAGTTAATCATAACCCAGATATGTGTTTAATAGCTAAAGAAAATGATCCTTGGATGTGGCACAAACGATTCTGTCATATCAATTTCAAAAATATAAATAAAATTTCTAAAATAATCTTGTAAAAGGATTACCAAAGATGAATTTTAAAGTTAATAATATATGCGACTCATATCAATTAGGTAAATTAACTAAATCCTCATTTAAATCTAAGAAAGTTATTTCGACATTACAACCGCTTGAATTACTTCATATGGATTTATTTGGATGCACCCAAATTCAATCTATAAATCACAATAAATACGTATTCATAATAGTTGATGATTTTTCTAGATATACATGGACTATCTTTATGAAAAATAAAAGTGACACCTTTGAAAATTTCAAAAGTTTTGTTAAGCAAATTCAAAATTTAAAAGGTATTAGAATTGAAAATATTAGAAGTGATCACGGAGGTGAATTTGAAAATATACGGTTTGATAACTATTGTAAAAAGAAAGGAATATTTCATAAATTTTTGTTTCCTAGAACTCCACAACAAAATGGAGTTATAGAACGAAAGAATCGAACTCTACAAGAATGTGCAAGAAATTTACTAAATGAAAGCACGTTACTAATGGGCTGAAGCTGTTGCAACTACCTATTATGTTTTGAATCGTGTTTCTATTAGAACTCTCACCAAGAATACTCCTTACGAAATTTTTAACAATAGAAAACCGAATATATCTTATTTTAAAATATTTGGATCAAAATGTTTTATATTATATACTAAAGATCAGCTTGGCAAATTTGATTCAAAATGTGATGAAGGTATATTTCTTGGATATTCGAATCGAAGCAAAGCTTATTGAATTTTTAATAAACGAACTAATACTATCGAAGAGTCACTCCATGTATCATTTAATGAGAACTCTAAACTTATTTCTAATACAATTAATGATAATGATTTACTTAATAATAAAACAAATATAATAATAAAAAATTCAAGAGATGATGACGATATCGTTTTATAATTCTAGAGAAGATGAAAACATTGTTAATAATTTAGAAAACAGAAATACTACTAATACAATATGATCTCCTCGAATATTCTTACGAAATCATCCTACAGAAAATATAATAGGAGAAATAAATTCAAATGTTCGAACTTGAAATCAACTAAATTTAATGGGGAATGTAGCTTTTCTCTCTACTATAGAACCTAAAATACTAAGGAAGCATCATCCAATGAAAATTGGATTATTGCTATGCAAGAAGAACTAAATCAGTTTGAACAAATTGAAGTTTGGGAACTAGTACCCAGACCGACCGATCAGACAGTTATAGGAACTAAATAGGTTTATAAAAATAAAGCAGACGAATTAGAAAATATAACTAGAAACAAAGCGAGACTAGTAGCACAAGGATATAACCAAGAAGAAGTAATAGACTACGAAGAAACATTTGTTCCAATCACTAGACTAGAAACAATACAAATCTTATTAGCGTACGTATATTTTAATAACTTTGAACTCTATCAAATGGATGTTAAAAGTGCATTTTTAAATGGCCATATTAAAAAAAAGTTTTATGTTGAACAACCTCCTTAAGTTATTCATGAAAAATACCCAGATCATGTCTTTAAACTTAAGAAAGCTTTATATGGTTTAAAACAAGCACTAGTGCTTGGTATGAATGCCTTAAAAGCTATCTAATTAACTTAGGGTTCGAAATAGGAGAAGTAGATCAAACTTTATTTATAAAACATTCTAAAAATGATATATTGATAGTTCAAATATATGTCCATGACGTTATATTTGGGTCAACTAATAATAAATTATGTAATGAATTTTCTGAAATAATGACTAGAGAATTTTAAATGTCCCATATGGGAGAATTATCATATTTTCTAGGACTTCAAAAAAAAAACAAATTCAAATGGAATATTTATTAATCAAGAAAAATACTGTTATAATCTTATCAAACTTTTTGGAATGAAAAACACTTCTGCCAAACCAACACCTATGAGTACAACAGCACATCTTGATAAAGATGAAAATGGCCAAAGTGTAGACCAAAAACTATATCGTAGTATGATAGGATCACTACTTTATCTAACAGCAAGTAGACCAGATATTATGATGAGTGTGTGTCTATGTGCACGATTTCAAGCTAACCTAAAAGAATCACATTTACATGATGTGAAACGAATACTACGCTATCTTAGTAAAACTACAAATTTCAGACTTTTCTATCCGAAAGAGTGCTCGTTCGAGTTAGTGTCATAAGGCGATGCTGATTTTGGAGGATCATGAACATATAGAAAAAGTACAAGTAGTACGTGTCACTTCATTGGTAAATCTTTAATATCATGGTTTTGCAAGAAACAAAACTGTATCTCACCATCAAATTGTGAAGCAGAATATATTTCTGTGGCACTAGCTTGCACACAAGTAATTTATATGCAACAGACACTTAAAGATTTCGAAGTCAATCTGTCAAAATCAACAATTTACTGCGATAATTCTAGTGTAATAAATCTATCCAAAAATCCAGTAAACCACTCAAGAACTAAACATATAGATATTAGACATCATATTTTACGCGATAATATAGAAAAAGAAGTGATAAATTTAGACTACGTACCATCAGAAAATTAATTAGCCGATATTTTTACTAAGCCATTGTTAGAAAATAGTTTTATAAAATTACACCATGATCTCGGTATAATGTCAATTAAAGATATATAAATAAAATACAAAAATTTTGACTAAAAACTCAAAAATAAAATTGTTACAAAAAATTCATATTTTTGACCATGCTGAGACTCGAACCATAACCTTCTGTGAATAGCCCAAGTGCCTTAACCACCCGAGCTATTGATTATTTCTATTATAGTCTAGTATGGGGATTTTATTATATGGTGACATCAATATATACCAAAAATTATGTGTAACTATTAAACTTTATGAACATACTTCTTTTATAAACATTACATTACATAAAATAAAACAAATAACAGTAGAACCAACGAACTACCCTATTACTTGGCTAAATTCAATACAGGCCACTTATTTCTACCTACTTTTGCTCTAAACTTAGGCTACAAATAGACATGCATGCTTTATTTTTTTAAAGAACCAAACTGAAATACAAACCCAACTTTCATTCGTTTTTCCTTTCGAAAACTATTTTACAAAATGTCAACCTCTTCATCCACTGATTTTATCGAAATTCTTGCCTCATGTAATTCACCAAAGACTCCGGTTCATAAAACTTCATCATCTTCTACCTATCATACCTGATATACTCCGGATAAAAGGAAAAGAAAGAAGACGATTGACATATCTCCAAACACGAAGCAAAAGTTGATTTGCACCATTATCAACAAGAATCACTAATGCTTCAACGTGAAATGTACTACGAACAAAAGATTAACTCCATACGATTAGGAATTATCGAGCATATTGCTATGAATTTTTGCGGGGCCTCTTCACATCTGATAGACGAACATGTTGTTTCGTCTATTAGACGACCCTCGACTTCGTCCCCACTGCGACCATCGTTCTCACCGAATTCATGGGATCACAATGAAGAATCGAATGCTCGTTGCAAGTGACTAAAGGGCTACAAGACGCCTAGCCCTTCAAAATAAAGCATAGTTGTTATTATCTTTTGTTTTATTTCCAAATAATTCTACTAAGTATGTATGTTTTGTTCTTGGAATAATTTATTTCTTTTTCATTCATCGATATGAAAACTAATTAAACTAATTATAATATTCAGTAATAAACTTACAACGTTTATACAATATATTAACATTTTACTCCGAAATAAATTCACTATAAAAAATTCATCCAGGTTAGTCGACTGAACCAGGTGGTCAGTCGACTGACACAGAAGTGATTTTTTTTTTAAAAAAAGCATGACCAGTCGACTAGACCAGAAGGGTAAAAAATTTCGTTTTTCAGCTTCAGTCGACTGAAGCCCTGATTTAGTCGAGTGAATCGTAAATCTGAGTACCTTTATCGCTTTTACCCACCCACTTTCCTCCTTTTAACTTCTAATTTTACCTTCTTTCACCATTCTCATCTTAGATTTCAAAGTTTTCCAAAACCCTAGCCTTTTAAAAACTCCATTTTTATTCTCAAAAAAAATTCAAATCAATGGCTCCTAAGAGAAAGGGACAAGCTTCTTCATCCTTTCAACCTCCTTCAAACGAGCAAATCCAAAGATGACTATTCGATGACACCGCAATTAGGAGGTGGAGGCGAATGCAAGATTCACGTGTCTTCGAAGGTTCGTTTGTTAAGTTTTTTGATTTCTCTCCATACCATATCCAAGAATTAGCTCGTAGGAGCAATTTGGAATCGTTATTCAACATTGACGATAATAAGTACAAAATTAATCAAATAATGGTCAAATTATTCTATGCAAATCTTAACTTGGGTCACCAAATCGTTTAAAATCAACAAGATTGTGTATGGAGTCTAGTATGTGGAAAATCCATCTTTTTCTCCTTAGATCGAATGGCTCATATTTTGAGAACCAAAAATGATGGTATGGAATTGGCCAATGTTGATTGCGATTTGGTTGTTCGTGACCACATAAGTCATTTGTTTTTAGAAGACAACATGCATCAACTCAAATCCATGTCTCCACGACCAAAAGCAAGAATTATTCATCGCGCTTTAATGAAAACCATAACTCTGAGAGTCAGGAGTTATGAACTTGTGTATGAACATAACTTTAAAGCTTTGTACGCTGTTTTCGAAAACATTAAATTCAACTGGCTACGTTTAATTCTTGACGAATTCTTAAGCTTCAACAATGGTCGAATGAATGTCATCTACCATGGTGAATATATTATGTGACTTCTAAAGGCTTGTGAGATTTCGGAATTGGACTCGTCGATTTCTACCGTTGGATGTTTAAATTCTCGCACCTTGGCATTAATGAAGCTATCGGTTGCTCGACCGCCTCCAATCATCACTTTTGAAGAATGGATCCAACGACAACTATCTCAAGAACAACCACAACATCAAGAAGGCGAAGCATCTCAAGGTCCATCTCGTCAAAGATCAACTCGTCATCAACAAGATGAAATTTTGATTCTAAGTACAGGCCTTCCTCAACGTGAGTCGATTTTTGTAATATGGCGTAACCAACAAATTCTTCAATCCAATATCACCAATGTTGACAAGAAGCTTGATAAGGTTAAATAATTTTTACGAAGTTATGGAAAGCTATTTCATGTTCTTCCGGGACTTCCACGGCTACTTTAGGCGATCCGGGTAAGCAACCCATTTTCACTTGGTCTTCTTCTTTCGACGATCAAGCAAGTAGTAGTGACGATGATGGAGATGGAGGGGATAGTGGAGGTCAGACGTCACATAGTGGTAGGGGTAAGCAACCAATAGCATAAGATGTTTTTTCTTTTAAAACATTAGTATTCATTTCGTATGGCTTGTACTAAATGGCCACTCTATTTCATATCATTTCAAAAACACTTGTTTATGGAAGTTTAATGTATGAATGATTGTTTTCTTCGTAATTTCTATGACATTATAACTTCATACTTTTGTATTCCTTATTCCTTTTTGTCGATGGCAAAGGGGGATAAATATTAAAATATTATTGCTAACATTAAGAATGCAAGATATAGAGCGTCAAAGATTTAAGGGGAGTAAGTATTTATGTTATATATATATATAGTCAAAATCTATATCTATTTACAGGTTATCATAAATCAAAAAAGGGGAGAATGTTGAGACTTGGTTTTTTATTCATGACATGAAGCTATCACTAAGATATACATATTTAACGACCGCTACGACAAAAAGAGAATAATACTACAAGGAGGCGAAACTTCAAAACCGGTGCATCAATTATATTATTTTGTTTTTGAGTCTTAGGTCAATGCTGTTAAAATCTCTCCTCGGTTATGTATATGTTAGCTTATATATTTAATCATTCTATTTCCCAAATATTTTATATATATATAAGCATATATTAAATTATAAAAGTGATAAAAGTTATATTACTTCTATACCTGTGCAAACTGTGCGTATTGCACAGATTTCATCAGGTCGGTCGACTGACCTAGAGGTCCATTCGATTGACACTAGAACATTTGTGCAACATGCATAAGTGCACAGATATATGGATATATATTTAAAAATTATTTTGAGTATTCAGTCGACTGACCCACAGACTCAGTTGACTGAATTTCTATAACAGCTACTTTTCGAAAAGAAACGACTTTTTGTGAAGAGATTCGAACCTCTATGAAAATATTTGGATGCAACACTTCAATCGAAACTCTTTACCAATAGTCGCTACTTTCTAACCATTATAAATACATACTCAAACTTTATTCCAAATCACTGAATTACAATTGAATTTTCTTATCTCTCTAATCTAACTCTTTGGAATTTATTTGCTATTATACTTTCAATTATTCCGAATTAAAGCAATACTGTACCTTTCTATTCTTCATATACTTCAAACTTATATATTTATACTCGAGGAGAAGACTATAGGAAGGGTGTACTACAAGTGACAAATCCATGTTATTAGAACACACAAAAGTCAAAACTATTTTCTATATTTGTTGAAGTCCTGTTCTGCTACTCAGGCGAGTAAAGTCTTCTTCTCCTGCTGAGGTGAAATCCTGTTCTGCTGCTTAGGTCCATGTTTAGCTGCTCAGGGGTTGTATAGACCTGTTCCTCCGGGTTAAGTGAGGGTTGTTGTTTTAGTGAAATTCCAAAAGGAGTCTGGGACTGGACGTAGGACGGTGCTCCGAACCAGTATAAAAATCTCTGGTGTCATTTTACTATATTGCTTTTAATATTCCGCACTATTACTATCATCACTATACTTTGTATTATCATATATCTATATTACACGATCCATTGCACACTTTCATATAGGAGCGTGGGTGGTGTCTTTTAAATCGAAGGAAAAAGGTCACGTTGTAGGTTTCATCAGAGTCGAAAGGCAGATAGTTAACAGGTGGAGATTAGAGGTTAAGAGTTTAGGTTTCTTGGAAAAGTGAGGGGTTATGACTTTGTTGAGAGAGCAAGTTCTCTTGATCTTGTGAATAGGAGATGAAACCTAAAGAAACAAAGTTTACATAGGGTTTCAACTTAGTTAAAGGGGTTGAATGATAGCAATCATATGAAATAAGGACTCTATAGTTGTAACATTATCAGAATCATCATAATCTCTCTTTTTATTGAATTGAGCTGCACAAGTTAATCAATCCCCAATTTGATTTGGGAATTTGGATTTTCAAGCTTCAAGAAGTATAAGGTGGAAGTGAGTGAAAAATCGGATCCCCCATAATTGACACCTGGATCATATTTATAAGCGTGGGCTGGAACCTTCCAACTCCAAGCTTACGACGCGGTCGAAAAGTTAACCTCTACTTTTATGAGTGACCATTGATCCATTGCATTTGATCTAGGGGAAGGTCTATATGATCACCCTTCCGATGCCGCTAAAGACTAGGCTTCCTTCTTCCAGGCTTCGTTACTTTCGACTCCGTCGGAAGGCTTATTGCTTTACCACTTCTGACTTCGTTTAACGGTATTGTTTGATTTCTTTCAACTCCATCGAAAGGTGTATAATTGCCCTTTCATTTAGCTGCTGCTGAAGACTAGGCTTCTCTTTGTTACCTTCTTTCCTTTTGACTTCGTCGACGACCTTTCGACACTGTCGAAAGGTTTATTTTTACACTTTTGACTTGACTGCCGATGTGTCGAATGAATTAACTTGAGTGCTAGCCTTTGACATTGTCGAAACGTGCCTCCATTTTGGCTTCAAGTGAGTCGAAACTCCTCAAGGATTTTATTATGCATAGACTCTGTCAAAGCCTCTGCCCTAACTGATTCGAAACCTCACGCTTTATGGAAATGGACGTGTAGCTCTTCTTCCTTAAGTGAGAGTGGCCTTAACTGTTTTGAAAGGCTATAAATGCTTTCGAAAGGGTTGAATTGGATAAATACTTCTCTAGCAGAAGTGAATAAAGGTGAAAGACGTTTCGAATGGTTTGGCGCAAAATGTAGAGTGTCTGCTATCATTTGCCTTCGAGAGGGGTCTTTTTGAGTACTTGGATGATGTAACATGTTTGCTATTGCCTTTTAATGCTAGCCTCTGACCTTGTCGATAGCTCTCTATTGATACCGTCGAGACGTCCTTCCGACTTATTCGAAAGGTACCGCTGGCACTGCCACCTCCTTGTCGTAAGCTAGGTTTAACCAGACCATCTTTATGCTTCCTGATTTTATCAAAGCTCTCATCCCTTCTTTTATACATTTACCTCTTGTAAATATTTTATGGATAACATGTAGCCCCCTAGTATGAAAGAAGCTTTTTTAAGAAAAAAACTTCAATAGCTCTTTTTGTTTGCTTCCTGCAATACAGTTAATAATGTTATAAAAGTCATACCTTATTATGAGACCTTAATGCATTATTTCTAAACTTATGGAGTCAATGTTCCTAGTGTCACTTAGTATCATTTTTGAACAAAGTAATCTGAATATCATGCAAAAATTCTTTTTCATTATGAAAATGGAATAATATCACCTGATTAGCGGACACTAGCTCAAATAAATGAACCTTCGAATAAGGTTTACTATGTACTCTAGATATTCTTTCCTTGAGTTGAGCCTCCTTCAACCTGTAGATATCAATTTTGTGCTTTTAGCGACCTTACCGCATCCCTTTAAAATAACTTTGTTTTCACCCTTATACTATTGGTCAGTAATTCTCATTTAGTGAAAAGTAGTAAGTAGTTTAATAATGATGTCATCTGGTGATACGAAGATTTTGCTCTAAAACCAAATTTTTAATGAAAAATTCACAAAATCGCCAGAAAATTTGGAGTTAAGAATTCAATAAGTGACCCATGAAGAAATAAAAAATATGAAATCTATAAATCATCATGGAAACCCATAAGGAAATTGTAGCATTTTGTAAGTCAGAAATTCAATAAGTGATCATCAAAAATTTCAATACAGAAATCAGGAACATGAAATTCACGAATAATCATAAAAATGAATAAGAAAATCTAGGATTCACAACGTGAGAGATCCAACATGAGATCATTGAAAATTTAGTAGGGCAATCAGGAACTTAAAATCCATAAATCACCATCAAAATCCAAAAGAAAGAGCAGAATTCACTAAACCAGAAAACCAGTATTATCATCAAAAATTCAATAAGGAAACAAGAAATACAAAATTCATAAATCATTATGAGAATCAACAAGGGAATCCAGAATTCAAAAGAAAATTGGAAATTAGAAATTTAATAAGGAAACAAGAAATGGGAGATCTTTGAATTGTCATAAAAACCCAACGGGGAAATCAAGAATTCATTAAGCCAAGCATCTAATAAGAAATCATCACATAAATTTGATGGGGAGAAAATCAATATCTATAATTTAGAAACCATTATAAGAAACCGATAGGGGAATTCAAAATATATGAAACCAAAAATTCAATTATATCATGGAAATTCAACAAGGAAAACATGAACATGCATAAATCATCATAAAAAGCAATATGGAAATTCAGAATTCACGAAATCCAAAATGAAATCTGCATCTGTAGAAATATGGAAACCCAAAATTCACAAAATTAAGAATTTATCCAAAGTCTCATCAGGATCTCATCTGATAAATTAACTATTCAAAATCCATTTAATATAAGTACGAATCCATAGAAATGTTTAATAATGGCATGCCTAGTGGATTTTAAATAAAACATAGTCAAGTTTATCTATCCTTAATTCTAAGGTTATTCACAGGAAAGTTTCCTATTAATAAATGTGTTACTCCTAAAGTGCCTATAAGTTAGTAGTATATGTATAGATGTACATATAGGTATAATAGAATCTTCTATCCAATCATCCACTTTATCTCAAAGGATTCAGGAGTGGCTTTATCAACCCGCTCTTAGAGTGAAGTACTTTATCTCTGTAGCTAAAAATTTATTATCTATTCCATTCCTTTATTTTTCATATCTGTCTTTACTTTTGTTTCCATGTTATGGATTCCTTCTTTCATTTTTTGGCCTCGTGCTTTTTTGTGGTATGAATCATTTATCTAAGATTGGAAGTTTTGTAATTTGTTAGCATACATTTTTCCTTTTCTGGATATGATTTTAGACTCCTTGTCTTTTTTTGATTATGACGCTAGATTTCTTCATCCTTTTGCCTCTGTATGTATCCTTATCTAGGATTCCAACTTTTTCTCTGATGGTGGATATGTTTTTTTCTTTAACCCTTTATTCTCTTGTGTTCTGACTTTTGTTTTGAGTTATAGACATCTTTGTTCTTCTTCATTTTTTTGTGCCTCTTTTCGGCTTCCCTTGGCTTTGAGGGATATAGTGTATGTTAAGTTGACCTTCCCCCAGGAAGGTTTCGAACGAGTGCTTTACCTAACCCTCCCCTAAGAGGTGATTTGGACATTAGGAGCTTTTGATTTTGTGGATGCTTATCCTGACCCTCCCCTAAGTGGTGATATGGATGATAGAGGCTTTTATTTTTGCGGATGCTTATCCCGACCCTCCTCTAAGAGGTGATATGGATGTTAGGGGCTTTTAGAGGTTTTAACCATCCCTCTATGAGGTGCCTTTGGTAAGGGCTTAAGGGATTTGACCCTTCCCCTCGAAGATGCCTTTGGTAAGGGCTTTTTAGAGGTTTTGAGCCTCCTCTATAAGGTGCCTTTGGTAAGGACTTAAGAGGATTTGACTCTTCCTCCCGAAGATTCCTTTGGTAGGGGCTAAAATGGTGGGTGCGTGAGCCCCCTCCCTTTAGGAGGTGCTATGGATTGGCCGTATGCTAAAACTTTGTGTACTAAAATCATTTTGGCCACTTGAAATTCTCTTTAAAAATCTTTAGAATAAGAACTTTTTTTAAACGAGCCCTTCTAATATGGCGAGGGATTAATTTTTGAAAAAGGGCTTGAATGTATGAAGATCTTTTCTTAGAGTCACTCTTTATGAGGGTTTTACAGTCATTCTCGTAACAGAGACATAAATCTCAAATAGGAGACTGGAACGTCATGATTCATGAATCAATAGTCTTAGAGTCGAGAATAAGATTCTCTAATCTGGGTTCTTTCAATAAGATTTTGATAGCTTTGAAACTTTTCTTGAAAATTGATAGACTTTTTCTCGGCAATGGATTTTAGATAAATTTGAAGTATTGAGATTGCCTAGATGGAAATCCTTTGCGTGCATTTACTATGCTACATAGTATCTTTGGAAGACTGTTTAAGCCAGCTCTTGGAATAGATTAATACTTGTCTTTACCTAGGTTGCAGGGTAAGCGAGAATAATTTTTCTTTTAAGATATGTTTAGGGAAATTTCTTTTAGTAAAATAATTTGTCAAAGATTGTATCGAAATGCATTGTTTTTCTCCTTCAGATGGATTATCATGTCTTAGTGAGCTTTGCTCTACAACAGGATATTCTATTTGAGGGTTTTTCTTCTAAAATTAATGACGGACTGACACTAGTCCAAGGTTCCGTGAGTGCATATCTTTGAACTGCGTTGACTCCAACGTTGGTTGTCATTTTTGTATCAAGCAATTGAGTTGTCCTTCTCAAGCTATCAGTGATTTTTTATATTCAAAGAGTATGTTGAATGTCATGGGTTGTTTTTTTACCTGTAATGACACTTAAATAACGGTTGATTATCAATGTAAATCTAAGTATGAATCAAAGCATAAATCAAGTTAGAAAGTTAAGGAAGAAGAGATCATAGCCGAATTAATTCTGTAAAGCTTCGTGATTTGAAAGGAGTCTACATTTTGAAGTTGCTAACCTATTTTCTTCATAATAAATTCCTTTAAAGTTCCTATCATGACCATATTTTGAATTATTCCAGCTAAAGCATGACACTCGTCGGTCTTATGTCCGTTTTCTTTGTGATAATCACAATAATTTCCACCTCCTTGGATTCTGATCGACCTCTCATTTTGTGAGTAGTCAAGAGACTTCCTTCATTCTTTTCCGAGGCGTATTTATGAAAAAGAGGTTTCTCTAGGGCGACGTAGTTGGACTTTGGAATTCTCTTCCAAATTCTTCCTCTATTATCTGACCCTTGGTCAAAATATTAGGAATTAGATCTTTCTCCTTCTATGCCTTATCTTGATATTTTCTTATCATAGATCATTTCTTCCAAACAGATAAATTTTCCTGCTTGGGAATAGATGTATTGTAGATCTTTGCATCCGTTGATATAAAGGTCTTCCCAGAATGGGATTTTCTCGATCAACCCTGATCAAACCGCCATAAGCTTTTCTCTATTGGTTATACTTCCTGCCATTAATGCATCTTATTAAACCTTTTTAAATATTCAACGAGGGTTTCTCCCGGTCTTTGTTTGATAGTAGATAATAAGCTAAAGTCCATAGATGGATCTTTGAATGTACAGAATTGTGTCATAAATTCATAAGGGAATTGTTCCTAAGAACAGATGGATTTTGGTTGGCAATTATTGTACCATTTAATTGCTGCTCCTTAAAAAGTTATCGGGAAAAACTTGCAACAAATAGGCCCTAGAGCTTCATATAAATCCATTCGCCTTTCAAAAGATGTTAAATGATCTTCTGGGTCGGAAGTTCCATCATACTTCTACGGGGTAATTTGAAGTAAGGAGGGATGCTTACCGCCATTATCTCTTCCAAGAAAAGGGTTCTTTGCGGGTTAACGTATATCTTCGGGTTTGAAATTCCCTTTCCCTTAAGCATGTAAATCATTATTTCGGGTAGGGGTTTTTCCTGGTTTGCTCCATTTCCATGGAAACTTTTGTTGTTTCTTTGGATTGGATTATTTGATTTCCCAAGAGACCTTCTTGCTTTACATTCTTGGTTTAACTCTTGATCTTTTCCCTCATTCAAAGGTTGTGCTTCATGCTCTACTTCCATATTTTTTAACAATTCTTGAGTTGAAACTCTTTCAAAATGTTCTTGCATCGCCGTCACTTGTTGTTGTAGAATCTGGACTTCAACCTCACATTTTTCCGATCTAACTAAGGTAGATGGTTGCCCAACTTACATATTCTCTAAGTTGAAGCTTGGGATTATATTGTTTTTCAAAGTAATTGTGGCATAACTCTTTCATTTGAGATACCAATATTATTCGTGGTTCCTTCCGTCTTCTTATTTTGAAACAAAGTACCCTTATGCAATTACTCTATGATGAAAGTTGTAGGGAAACAAAGGTTCAAGCCCTCCATCTAGCACCAAAAATGTTGACAAGAATTTTTTTCAACAACTCAAAATGGAGTTTGAAGAATGTGTGACCTCTTTGAAAGCTCTTTTTGACATTGATGAAGATAGCCTATATCTTTCAATTGAATAGAGATGGTTGAAATACTTCTGTTACACCTTTTGACTCGGTCAATAGGATGTCTTCATTGCATGAAATGGCTTTTAATTTTTTTGATTAATGACTCTTTTGGGACCACATTTAGACATAGGCAAAATGGCTTAAGTTGGAGATATATTGGATGCTGAGAATAGTTGAGCTGGGCAGGTTTTGACCTTGTCGAAATCTAGGCTTTATAGGAGCTTGGGTGGCATCTTTTATATCGAAGGAAAAAGGTTAGATTGTAGGTTTCATCAAAATCAAAAGGTAGATAGTTGATAGGTGGAGATTAGAGGTTAAGAGTTTAGGTTTCTTGGAAAAGTGTGGGCTTATAACTTTGTTGAGAGAGCAAGTTCTCTTGATCATGTGAATCGGAGCTGAAATCTAGGGAAACAACGTTTACATAGGGTTTTGAATTAGTTGAAGGGTAACCTTTCGACTTGATTGTGACGTTGAATGATAGAAATCATATGAAATAAGGACTCCATAGTTGTAACATAATTAGAATCATCATAATCTCT
Source organism: Allium cepa (assembly GCA_030765085.1). Classification (NCBI taxonomy): domain Eukaryota; kingdom Viridiplantae; phylum Streptophyta; class Magnoliopsida; order Asparagales; family Amaryllidaceae; genus Allium; species Allium cepa. The sequence goes on from CM060945.1 coordinate 1,017,854,590, forward strand.
CCTTTTATTGAATTGAGATATACAAGTTAATCAATCCCTAATTTGATTTGGGAATTTGGATTTACAAGCTTCAAGAAGTATAAGGTGGAAGTGTGTGAAAAATCGAATCCCTCATAATTGACCACTAGGGTCATATTTATAGGCATGAGCTGAGACCTTCCAACTCCTAGCTTTCGACGCGGTCGAAAGGTCAACCTCTGCTTTCGTGAGTGTCCATTGAGTCGTTGCTTTCGATCTACGCGGAAAGTATATGTGATCACCCTTTCGATGCCGCTAAAGACTAGGCTTCCTTCTTCCTTGGTTTGTCCCTTTCGACTCCGTTGGAAAGCTTATTGCTTTATCTCTTCTGACTTCGTCGAAAGGTATTGTCTGATTTCATTCAAATTCATCGAAAGGTGAAACTTTCGCCACTGCTGAAGACAAGGCTTCTCTCTATTGCATTATTTCCTTTCGACTTGATTGAAAGGAGTCAACCTTTAGACCCTATCGAAATGTTTATTGTTACTCTTTTGACTTAAATGCTGGTGTGTCAAATGAATTAACTTGGGTGCTAGCCTTTGAAACTGTCGAAATGTGCCTCCATTATGGTTTCGAGTGAGTCGGAACTCCTCAAGGATTTTATTATGCATAGACTCTGTCGAAACCCTCTGCCCTAACTGATTCGGAACCTCATGCTTTATGGAAATGGACATGTAGCTCTTCTTCCTTAGGTGAGAGTGGCCTTAACCGTTTTAAAAGGCTATAAATGCTTTCGAAAGGGTTGTTAAATACTTTTCTGGAGGAAGTGAATGAAGGTGAAACCAAGACTTTTCGAATGGTTTGGCACAAAATGTAGAGTGTCTGCTGTCCAATGCCTTCAAGAGGTGTCTTTTTGATTACTTTAGATGATGCAATCTTGTTTTATATTGCCTTTGCATGGTAGCCTCTGACCTTGTTGATAGCTCTCTATTGACATCGTCGAGACGTCCTTCCAACCTATTCAAAAGGTACTACTGGCGCTGCCACCTCCTTGTCGGAAGCAAGGTTTAACTAGACCATCTTAGTGCTTCCTAATTTTATCAAAGCTCTTATACCTTCTATCCTACTTTTTCCTCTTGTAAATATTTTATGGGTAACAAATATCAACAAGAAGCCTCTAACAGCTTGTAAAACCAAGTTCAAGGGTTTACGGGCAAAGCAAAAGTCGATTAGAATAACTGATTTGCCTGTGGAACTAAGTGAAGGAGATCGTAGGATAATCCAGATTCAGAGGTTCATTATCGTGCATGAGTATTCGGTATACAATGCTTTCTTTGGCCAACCAGCTTTGGATGATTTAGTATAACATTAGTGTATTGGTGTTTAGTAAAGAAGTTCCCTATGGAAAAATGGGGTTGGAGTGGTAAAAGGAAACCAAAGTGATGGAAGAGAATGTTATATCATAAAACTCAGAGAAGCAAAGTGGCATGAGAAAGGGAAGAATATAGAGAGAACTCTTCGAATTCAAGACTCACAAGTATAACAACTAAAGCATGGACCCTGGCTTGGAAATCATAGCCGTTTTAATAAAGCTATAGATCCTAGGAATTAATTAATGGAAGGGCAATCAACACCAGTTGAGCTAATGGTGAATGTTCCAATCAACATGGATGATCCTATTGGAGTCATGAAGATATGGTCTCTACTCAACGCTAACTTAAGAAAGGAATTTGGTGAACTTCCTCCAAGGAAATTTAGATGTATTTTCCTGGACACATTCGGATATGTGTGGGATATCGCTGGAGATAGCATGTCACACACTGAATATTAATCTAATGTTCACAGTAGTAAAACATAAAAGGCGTAGTCTGGGTTTAGAGTGATACCGTGTTGAAGGAAAATTAGATAAGTTGTTGATGAATAGCTTTATCTATGACACTTTGTATCCCGACTAGGTATCCAGTCCCCTATTGGTCAAGAAATCTATTGGGAAATGGCGAATGTGTATCGAACACTTCAATTTGAATAAGGCATGCCCGATGGACAACTATCATTTACCTAATGTTGACCAATAGGTTGACAAGACTACAGGGCATGATTTGCTCTGCTTTAGGATGCTTATTTGGGCTATAACAGATCCCGATACATATACCAGATCAGGAGAATACTAGCTTTATAACGGATTTAGGATAATACTGCTACCACGTTATGCCATTTGTTTGAAGAATGGTAGAGTCACATACAAAAGACTGGTGAATTCCATGTTCAAGAATCAGATCGGATAGACAACCAAAGTATATGTAGATGACATGCTTGTAAAATCATAAGTGTCTCGGAGCCACCTAGAAGATCTTTTAAAGATGTTTAAAGCTTTATAGAAATATAGAATGAAGCTAAATCCACTAAAATGTTCTTTTGGAGTAACATCAGAAATGTTTCTGGGATTTATTGTTAATGCATGAGGCATCGAGGCTAATCAAGAATAGATTAACGCATTGAAGAACGTAACTACCCCGACCATGAAGAAACAGCTTCAAAGCTTGAGTGGAATGATCATTGCTTTGAGTTGGTTTATCTCAAGGGCGATAGATAAGCTCATACCTTTCTTCAACGCCCTCAAGTAAGGTAAAAAGAAATTTAAATGGAATCATGATTGTCAAATTGCCTTCGAGGAATTACTGAGGCACATGGAAATGCCACTATTCTTATCCAAACTACTAAACTAGGAGCAGTGTCTGCTCATGCACTAAGTACAACACTAGTGTGCAAGGGGGAAAGGATTCAAAGACCGATGTATTACAATATCAAGCTATTCAATGGAACTGAAATGAATTACCCAAAGCTGTGGGACTTGCATATTGCTTACTTATCACATCAAGAAAGTTACGACCGTATTTTTAGGCTCATCTGCTCAAGGTTCAACCTTTGAAACATGTATTGTACTGACCTAAGACCTCGGGTAATCGTTGGCAGACCTCATCACTGATTTTACCATGCATAATGGTAAAGAGGAAGAGGATGCTGAGTCGCAACTCCTCATTAGAAGTTGTTTGTCGATGGTGCTTCAAATGAATTTTTCTCGAGAATCAGAGTAGTATTTGAAATGCCAGAAAGTTGGTCAATATGTTATGCATTGAAGTTGGAGTTTCCTGTAACTAATAATGAAGCTGAGTATAGGGAATTAATAGCAGGATTGAGGATAGCCAAGGAATTAGGGATAAAGACAATGCACATATAGTGATTTATAGCCGGTGGTTTTTGCATATTAGGAAGGAGTACCAAGTCAAGAGATTGCCCTTTACCCATGAAAGCACTGGAATACTTAAAGACATAGAGCATTATATGGTAACACACATTCTTAAAGAGGAGAATATGAAGGCCGATTCACTAACCAAGCTAGCCAGCTCTGGAGAAGCATCGTTAATGGGATTGGTTCCAATAGAGGTTTTAACAGATCCAAGCATCGATCATATGAACATGGACTAGATTCTAAAGACTATAGATATGGAGTCATGGATGACTCCAATCAAAGGCTACCTGATCAATGGACTCTTCCGAGTGATACGAATAAACCGAAGAAACTTTTCCAAAAAGCACCTCAGTTCATAATGTAGGATGTAGTCTTATACGAGGAGGATTCTAAACTCCCTTTCTTCGATGAGTAGCTAAGGATGAAGCTAGGATGATCCTTATGAACATCCATAAGGGAAGCTATGGTAATCATACCGAGGGGAGGACTATGATGAAGAAGATACTTCATTGTGGATATTTTTGACTGGTGATAAATCAGAATGCTACTAACTACACCAAATGGGGCGATCAGTACTAGAGGTTTGTAAAGATTCCAACAACTGCATAGATGGAACCTTTGCAAATGGTTAGCCCATGGCCATTTGCAATTTAGGGAATCGACATTATCGGTGTGCTACAGATGGCAAAAGAAGGAGCGAAATATATTATCATAGCAGTTGATTATATTAGGAAATTGGGATGAAGCAAAATTGCTTGCCACAACTACAATAAAGAAAGTAATTAACTTCATATGGAAGAATATTATTTGTAGGTTCGGAGTACCCTAGAAGATCATCATGGACAATGGAACCCAATACGAGAGTGTCACATTCAAGGATTTTTGCAAACAATAGAGAATCGAGAAGAGCTTCTCTAGGATGGCATATCTGTAAGAGAATAGACAAGTGGAGGCAATGAACAAAATCATCGGATCACTTTGAAGAAGCAGTTGACTAGAACCAAAGGAAATTGGGTGGATGAGCTTCCACTAGAGTCGTGGGCTTATAAGATGACACATAAGTCTACAACTGGACATTCATTGTTTGCTTTGGTGTACGAATTGGAAGCTATGATCTTGTTATCCCTTCTCATCATAAAAATCATTTTGACCCCAAGGTGAATGAGGAGCTCCTGCTTGAGTCTCCCGACTTGGTTGATGAAAAAAGGGAAGAAAATGAGTTAAGGGTTGATGCCCAACAGAAAAGGGTAGCATAACACTTCAATGCCATAGTTCGCAACTGCACCTTTGAGGTAAGAGATCTTGTTTTGAAGCAAGTCCTCTCAGTATCACTTGGCCCGAATTAGGAAGGACCCTATGCGATCGATTGGAAGCTTGGAGATAGAACAGTCTAGCTAGCAACAGTTGATGGAATCCCGATTATGCGTTCTTGGAACAACGAATTGCTGTAGCACTACTACACTTTGTTTCTCTTCATTTTCTTTCACAAATAAGTCACCCAAGGTTCTGAGGGCACTATAAATAGGCAGGACTTGCCATATCTTCTACTCGTGAAAAAAATTCAGCTTTTTAGACCAATGGAGCTATTGTCTTGTAAACAATACCGCTGTGCCACATAACTAGCGGTGCAACCGAGAGAATGCTCCTCTGTCCTTAGATAGTGGATGGGGAGAGTGGACTCAAATCGTCACGTCGATGAGGAAAATCGACTTAAATTGTTGGGTCGACGAGAAAGTCGACTCAAACCATCGGGCCGATAGGGAAAGTCGACTCCAACCACCCGGTCGTTGGAAAAATTAGCTCAAATCACCTGGTCATGAGGAAAATTGACCACAACCTTCTAAGAATCGGCATTGCTTAAGGATAAGCGATGTTGGGAAGGTCTAAAACACCGGATCGATGGAGAAATTAACTCAAACCACTGGGCCAATAAGTTAAATTGGCCCATACTTCTGAATTCAGAAGTTTGCCCGAAGATAGGTGACGGTGAGAAGGTTTCCGCATATAATCCGAGTTAACCTCAGGAATTCATCATTCACCGATGATAGGAAACGATGAGAAGGTTTTCCTATTCACTCTAACCTTTAGGAATTAAGCACTGCTTGCAGATAGGTGGCATTAGGAAGGCAAAACTCCATCCTTCAAGAATCTGGTATTGCCTAAAGACAAGCGATGCTATGAAGGAAAGACACCAACCCTCGAGAATTTGGTATTGTCTGAAGATAGGCGACGCTGGGAGGTAGAAACGCTGACCTTTAGGATTCTAACATTACTTGAAGATTAGCAACACCAGGAAGGAGAACCTAAACCTTCGAGAATCTAGCACTGCCTGGAGTTTAAAAGCGTTAGATGAATGATAAACTAAAGGGTCAATCAGATGATTCGACCCTCACCTTCAAGAACCTGCCATTACCCAAAGATTAGCAATGTCGGGAAGGACAACTGCTTCAGATCAATTGGATAACTTAATCGACTTCTAGAAATTTGCCGTGGCTCGAAGTTAAGCAACATTAACATGCAGAAACTTTCAGAGCCAATCAAATAATTTAGGCTAGCTTTTAAGGAAAGAACAAATGGATCGAGTGAATAAATCAATCCTGACTTGCAGGAATTCGACATTGCTTGGAGAAAGGCTACCTCAAGGAGAAACTTCTAAAATCGAACCACTGATGTACTAGTTTTCAGAGATAGAAACCAAGGCATGGTTGGATATTCAACTCTTACCATCAAGAATTTGATTGTTGTTTGGAAGTAGGCAATTATAAGAAAGGATGTTTGAAACTGAACAATGCATGTGCTATTTTTTGAGGATGGTGACCAATGCACGATTGAGTTTCCACGACGACCTTAGCAGCTTAGCAGGATACGCTAAGCAAAGGAGTAGCAAGGATAATCGTGGAAAGTCAAATAGGTATTTGTAGACTTTCCAACCTAGGATCAAGGTGGGAGAAGCACGACTGAACTAGGGCAATCAAATAATTTGCCCAATGACATTTCTACCCCATCAATGCCTAGATGCTTACATTGGGATTGATGAGTCCTATAAATAAGGACAAACATACAGTGAAACTGCATAGATAGGAAAGTATCATACCAATCACTACCTTATGGCAACAACGAGCAGCATGAAACTTAGAATATTCGGGGTTAGTGGTTAGTCGAAAGAAGCTTGATCAAATGCGAACATGAATGTGTTGTTGCCTTGAGATAGGCAACGTCAAGAAGTTATAATTATTAAGGAATTGATAGAATAATTCAACCCCAACCTTTGGAATTTGTCATTTCCTGAAGATAGGCAACATTAATAAGGACTGATCATGCGAAGGTTGGCCGAAGAAAATAACCCTAGTGTATAAGTGTCATATGTTGCTCGAAATATGGTAGCGGTGAGAAGGAACGCCCAAAATCTTGCAATTAAACCGTCAATTCTTGGAGTTAGGAACTGGCATATGAAATGGTTTCTACGATAGTGCTAGCGGCCGAGAGGGACACCTTGGCCAAGGATAAGCGAGGATAGTTGTGAAGAACCCGAGATATGTATTATCAGAATTAATCTATCGAGGATCAAGATTGGGAAAGCGCAATTAGACTGCGGGCAATTGAATAAGTTGCCCAACAATGCTCAACTCTTACTAATGCCCGAAAACTAGCATTTGGAAGAACCAATTTCGAGAACAGGATTAAAATTCACGATAGAAACACGTAAACATGAGGTAAATAATGCGATTGATGCTCCCTAGCAAAAGGGAACAACATGTAACTTGCACTATTTGTAGTAGAAAATGGTCAAAGGAAAACTTAACCTATTCAAAACAGGAATGGCCATAGAGTTAGTCCAATCATGGTTCTGTTTCACAAGACGGAACATCTTGGTGATGATAAAAGGGCTAGAATGATGGAATATAATCATAGTAATTGTAGGAATATTATTTATATGCATAGAATTATAGTAATAAACACAATGCACAAGCACAAATACAGCGGGGGCTTCTCTCGCATAAATATGGCATGTTTGCAAAACAAATAACTTCCAAACTTTCAAGTGATAAAATCTTGTACTTACCTTTCGAAATCCTATGTTGATGGCATCCACTCCGAAGCATTTTCTTAGATAAAACGTCGACCTTTATTCGAGTAGATCATTCAAAACCCGAAATGTGCCATTGGGGGGCATCCCTTAAAATGGGACAATCATCATCTGAAGCTCTAAGATGATTGGTCGCCTAGTTATAGAAGGTGCATAAGTAGAAGTCTGCAGAGTTGTAGACTAGTTTTAGGAGGAGTAGAGCACCTTCACCAGACTTGAAGTGCGATGATTTGCTAGTCATTCTGGATAGGAAAATTTGGCACTCAACAAGGTCAAATATGTTTTATTTCAAATGTTAGGCCCATATGACCAGCGGTTGGAATTCAAAGGATGTCAATGTCTATTGACCGATCGGATTCCAAACGTTTATCAGGGTAAGTGAAAGTGTTAATCTATGTAGTATTAGTCCTGTGTTCTGTACACAATGAACTGACCATCCTGTGTAGATAGTTTGCTCGTGCTAGAAAAATGAGCCACGTCGTATGAAGGATCTATGCACTGGATCTTAGCAGTTATCGATGAATAGCCAATAACAAAATAGTCTTCTGGAGTAATGTGAAAGCTTTTCTTTACATGAACAATAGGAGTGCAACAATAAGAAGAGCACAGCAATGGAATCATCTAATACGACCATTCTTAAAGTGAACCATCCCACTAGAACTCAAACAAAGGTGTGAGGTTGGCCATGCTTAGATAAGAATTAGTCAAAAATGGAAAGCTGGACATACCTCCAGAATAGTGTATGCACGATCTAGGCCAAACTCAAGTTCACCCTAGATCAAGCCCAGTCTAAAACTTTGACCACCTCTAACCCAAAAGCAATCGGCCTCATCACCAAGGTTGAAGGATTCGAGGCTGAAGATCTCGGTGATGACTCTTGATAAAAAATGGAGGCAGAAGCAAAAAATGAAGATAGAAAGATGTTCTAGGTGTTGGAATTATATAGCTTTCGGGGAATGAAAGAAGTCGGTATCGATAGGATTCATAAGCTACCAAGAACATTTTTCACCCCAAAAACTTGCAGAAAACACAACAAAGAGAGAACATATTCGTATAAGGCATGGAGCGGTCTCTAGAGCATAGATCTTGCCGTGAACATAGAGAATGGAATTCTATCTACGTGAAGAATTTATAGAAAGATCCACCAAACAAAAGAAATGTCTTGAGGTAATAAATGGACTACCAACTGGATTCGTTAGATAGCTAGTTAGAACTTTGTCTTGATCTAGATCACACTTTGTTTTCAACGAAAGCATACTCTTGGAGGTAAGTGTTAAATAGGCTTTTAACCAAGAAGATTTTCAATAAAAGTTAGAATGTCAATACAAAGAGGAAATGACTTAGGAACTTGAAAACTTAACCAAAGGAAGTAGAAAAGCAGACTTAAGAAGTTCTATCGAAAAATTAGCTAAGTAAAGCTCTTGGTACCGAGAGGTCTCACTCAGTACTGAGAGGTCATTTCTCTAAGATTTGGCCTCTTAAACCCTGTAGGCTTCATATATTCCTCCAACCAGTCGTGATCAATTGCTTTTATTAGAGATTAGACAAGTCACTTCCAGGTTTAACGAGAAGAAAGCAAAGAAAGCAGAATAATACAAGTGTTGTCAAAGGAATTCTTGAAAACAACTCAACTTCTATGGAAAAAAGGTTGGAATACATTGAACTGGAGGTTGAAGAACAATGCAAGTGGAAAAACCAAGTTATCACCAAAGTAATTATCTTGGAACCGAGAGAACCTCTCGGCATCGAGAGGTCACTTTTAACCATATGGCCGCATGCTCTCTTATAGGCCCTTGGACTTACTTCTAGACTTTAGCTCTGGCGGGCTCTTGGATCTACAGAGCTATTTCCCTATAAATGCTAGCCCTATAGCAACCAAAAAAGGGATCTCTCCTTCTTCGTCTTCCATCTCTCCCTAACAATAGTCACATAAGGAGATACTTTTGGCAGCTCCAAGCTTAGGAACCTATCAACCCTTTGTACTAGTGACTTTAGTCCTCTATCAAATCCATAATCATAAAGTGAACATTGACCAGAGATTGCCGAACCACTATAAAAATCTTGTATCTCTCTATTTTTTTTACAATTTTCTACATTTTCTTGCGGTTTCTACTAGATGTAATCCAACAACAAGCTGTGTTTGGCTATTGTGCCACTATTGTCATCCACAAAAATAATTTCTCAAAATTATATTATTATTTAAAGTCTCATTATATTTTTATAAACAATAAACTCCCGAAATATTAATTTAAAATATAGTTTCGGTTACTATTTATGAATTTCCCAAAAATTTAAGAATAATAACCTTATTTAATTCGATAATTTTATTTTGGTAAAATTTGTTAAATTATTGTTATTTACAGAAACCACCTAAAATTCTTAAATAACCTTATCTATCATTTATTCAATTTTCTCATTATTATTCATTTAATGTAAATTAATTACCTTCCAATTCAAATTAACAATTAATTATCCAAAAATGCAATGTTCAACAATAATTAACGAGTCAAGGCAAAATAAGCTCAAAATACCGCAATAATTAAACAATCATCCATAAAACATATCTTACATCAACAAATACAATTTTTCATCAATAATTATATAATTTAAATTTTAAAATTTCAATTAGTTAAATAAATAGACCATACTATCACGCTTTTTTCAACAATCGCCAAACTCAACAAAGCAAGTGCCATAACATCCAAAACTCCGCCACATCATCCAGAATTCCATCGGGAGTCCACTGAAAGAAATAACGTGTGAATCAGAGTTCTTATGTAGACGTTATCATGGTTAGACATGGTTGAGGCAAATCAGTAATTTAGTAATTAAAATAAAAAAAGAATGCATGAATATCACCTTCTCAAAACTTGTCCCCTATCCATCTCAACCGCCACCTTCCCTTCGTAATCTCCATTGTCGCATTGCCCCAGGACCCCATCAGTGTCTAGATTCCATGCCACCAAGCTCTTCACCATTAAAGCCGACCGTCATTGGCTCCCAGTTCACCAGAAATAGTAGTTACTATAAACCAATTTCACCACTTCCCACACTAACTTCGGTTGCCTTAGCCACTTCCAACCTAATCCAATCCAACCATATGAATGAATTCCATTCGATATTCTCCACCACCTAGTAACCTCCAATCGTCCTATACTTGACGATCTACCATCGATTACAAAGCTAAAGAATGGCTGACTGTGGGTAGATCACTAATTTCCAGCCACTTTAAATGTTATACCTAAATATGGATGCTTGCCATTTGTTCTATTTGCCAAGAACTTTCTAATAATATATAATTCGATAGGGTTTGGACATTTTGAATTTTATTCACTTTTTATTTAACTTTCTAATCACTATTTGACAGTTATTGGGTTAATCTTTGGATGAAGAAAACTTAAGATAGAGGTGATGGCTAAGGATTGTAGTCTCGCTTATATAGTTGTTAGGTTGAGTTGTGGGCTGTGTATCCGGTTTATCCCGAAATAGCTACATACACTATTTAAAAACTAAACGCCTCTATTTCACAAATCGTAACTCCAAATATATCAACTTGTAGATCAAATTAATCAACTTGGAAAGACTTTCACAACGATTATAAATATGAAATCCAATTCACTATTCTATTTAAAATATTCATTTTTATTTTAATCTTAAAAGCGTAAAAATTGAGTGTCGTTGCATTCCTCCCTTTAAAAAAGCTGTGCCCTCGTAATTCCTCAAATACAAATTTCAATCAAAATCAATAAATTATTGCTCTAATAATAAAATATGGGGAAATATATTAATCACAAACTAATTACTTATAAAGTAGTATACAACGGTCATTTAACATTACATATGATACAGTCAAATTCATCCATAATCGGAATTTAAATTTCTAATCATACACACTATAGTAACACATACTTTATAAACCATAAAGTCTAAACTATATTATGTATAATAACACTTCACTAATAAGGGTTAAAAAAATATCAATCATAGATTAATCTATCTTATTCATTTCAAAAATTCGACCATAATTGACTAAAGTCCATAACAAAGCATAGGTTGATCCAAACATGCATGAGAAAATATACTAATACACATTAATCAACAATCAACATAGCTCATAAAAATAAAGTGCACACATATATTAAAAGAGCAATTACTACATCACTATGTCAACAAATAAAAGGTTTGTGTTAATCTTTATGCTAACTACACATCTATCCAAATGTGTATCTTTAACGTCATCAATGAACTTTCTCATGGTCTCATCCTCAAAATACTCGCTGTACCACCTCAGTTTTACACCTTCCAAAATAATCAATATGCCTGCTTATGGATACCTTTTTAGAATAATATATGCCTGATCATGACAACATCCACAAAATAATATGGTCATCTTTTCATGCTGCAACTGCATCAATCCTACATCTTTAGACCGACATCTTAAGGTCTTTTCAAAATGACCACCATTATAAGGTCAATGAATACCCATGATCTTAGAGGTATTGTACTATGGGATGGTGATAGAAATGAGCACGATCATAAGTAAGTGAATACTCAACATTTATAAGAGCATCACAGCTATATGAATTCCCAAATCCGTGATACTAAAATAGCTAGGAACTAGACCCACGGTCATAAGGTCTAAATTAATATATAGTCATAAGATCTGGACACAATCATAATCTAGGTAGGCGTCCCCACATACTCCATTACGAGAATACTTTAAAGCCTATAGTCATACCATAGCACACATCTAGTAGTAGAATAGAGTCATCATTCCATTCCGTTCACATCTATAGTGGAACACAACCATAATTCCACTTATAAGATCCATCATTAGACATACCCTTTGGATCATCACAACGAATCCTATCATTAAGTTGTCATCAGTGAAGCATCTCTAACATCCATCATAAGAGTCATCTCATTCCAGTCCTTAGATTCCTTCGCTAAAATTGTGATTAATAAATCCTCTTACAATGATCCTTTATCAGCGACAGGGATGACTTATCCAAAATACAAAAGAGGGAATAACTAGTGAAAAGAATTCCAATACATTTTAAAAGAAAATCATTTACTAAAGTATTAACATTTTCAGATCAAAGCTTCCATCTCCCTTTACAAAAATAATCATTCTCTTCCTATGGATTCCACCATCTATTCATCAAATAATTTTCTAGAAAAATTAAATTCGAAAATCATTATTTTACAAATATAATTAAATCATAAAAAATTTAAATAGAAATTCTATTTTTTAAATATATATGTGGAAGCTAGCAATTGTTTACCTAAAATAGGTTTTGAAACACATTTTGTAAAACTATATATAATGAACCTTCCACCTATACTTGGTTCCTTAATGGTACCAATTAAGCTTTTAGTCATCAAAATCTTTCAACCACTACTACCCTTCTTCAAGGAACATCTTCCCACCTCTTAGTCAATTCCAATATACAGTCTTCCCTAACTTAGGAAACTACATCATTCCACTATGACTAAGTCAAATATGCTCCAACACATGTAGAAATTCCACTACACCTCAAATATTGTTCTTTTCACACGTTTGACTTATCAAATATGCCACTACACGTGTAGAAATTCCAACCAAAACTCTTTATCCGAACAAAAAATGGTTTTCTTTTCAAACCATCGTTTATCGAAGCACTGCTTAAGTGGAAATTCTTACAAGCGAGATCAACTTCCAATTAAAAAGTTTTCTGAAATCAAATATGCTCCTTTGATAAAAAGTTTCTCTAAAATAAATATTTTATCACATACTTTCTTCAAAATAGGGGTTCCCACTAGATGCTCTGCAATAAGGCATTCTTAACAAAAACATTTAAAACCTTTTATTGTCATTAAAATTGTTTTCTTTCTTAAAGCATCTTTTTAGATAGATGTTCCTCAAACCTTTCATATATTTTTTGAAATATTTATTATCGCAATTTATTCTTTTTCAAAATGCATCTTAATAGAATATTTAACAAAGTATTCTAAATAATAACGAGGTTGCAAACTTCTTTTTAACATATACCTCCTTTTTCTCAAAAGACATACCCAAATTAAAACAATCGTTGCTAAAATGTTCCTATTACAACATTTCTTTCAAAATAAAATATTTTCAATCAAATATAATTTTCATGAAATATTTTTCAACTAGAATGCTTTTCAACAAAAAATTCTGTTCCTATAGATCAAACCACCCTAGAAAAGTGTTTATAAACCCTACAACCACTGTAAAAATACCATTCACTTAAAATAAAAGTAGTTCCATCTTATTCAGGTCAGTTTTTAATTAATTTAACCTCGAGTGTGTGCCACTTAGGTTATAACCAGCACTTAACTCCTCTTATAAGAGTTCATCCTACCACACTCTACTGTATTTATTTTCTATACGATGGTCATCACAAATAAACATTATTTGAAGGTTAGGTAATAGTTGTTAAAAAAATAAACAAACCTCGACACAGAAGGCACAAAATTTTCAATCAAATGCTCTCTCATTTGTATTATAACCTGACCTAAAGTACAAAATAAAGTACCTTAATTAGTTTAAATCTACCAATGTTCACGGAATCACTAAACCTAACCTCTGATACCAAATGTAATGACCTACAATAATTAAAATCTAAAATAAATTGTAAACAACGTCAAAATATGCTTATAACTAATTTTAGCTATCAAAATTAGTGGACCGTAGTTAAATAAAATTAAAAATTCTAAACAATGAATAAGAAAAAGAAAACCTCAAAACTATGTCAAATATCAATAGAAGTAAACATTATCTCAATAAAATAATTATTTTACAACACCATCATATCAGTTTACATTTCAACGCATCAATTATCATTAATCATAAATAATATAACATGGTTTAAAAGAATATATGAAATCAGCTGAAACACCCCACCTTTATACGCATACGATCAGCTAATATGAAGAATGAGACTATATGGGGGTACACACATGAATATTCCTATGATCTAACACTAGTATGTTTACAACATCAAATACGTAACTCATTTACATGTATACAACTTTGGTACAAAGCAATAAACATGTGTGTCTCCAGCACAGAACAATACACAATATATAATAAATCACAGAGGACACGGAGCCAGAATCACAGTGATAACAATATAATATGTAATACAATAATGTCATAAGAGTACAACCTATCTCAAATGATGTCTATCTCACCGCAAATTAATGAATCATCAACATACAACTCAGTATCATATGCACAAACATGGAGAGAATTAATATTCTATTAATATTTTATAATAGTCCTAATATATATCTCCTCCAAGCCCACTAAACACAAGCAGGTCATGTTGTCCTTGTGCCTAAAATGTTTTAGACTGACCAAGCATTATATAAGTAACATACGGTCAGACTATGTCTAATCAAGAATTATAATATGGGCGATGTAACGTAAACAAAGAATAATAATATGATAACACCGTGGAGATGCTTACATCATCAAACGACATGTCAGTTGATATATATATATATATATATATATATAACTATAGAATATTGCAAACTAAATACAATTATAACATCGTAAATAGCCATCAAAGCTACATAACATATGAATAAATCAAAACTGTACGAAGCACCTACTTTGATATCAAAAGATGTCATTACTCATATAGAAACACATCATGTCAGAAATCACAGAATCAACACTAATGAGCAAATCATAAATATCCAAAAATCAGCATATAAATGTAGAAACTATCAGTAAAGGACATATCATTAAGTATAATCAGGCTTGCATAGAGCATTACCCAAATATTTCACTCAATCTAAACAAAACTTCATATTATATATACATGTAGAAGATAGGACATGTTACCTATCAATATACTGAGAATCCACTATACACTGGACATATATCACAGGTATAATCTCATCTTCTCATATAGAATTATCAAAATGCATCATGATGGGAAATGACTGTACGACAGACATAAGTGGAGTTACATATATATAAATACAAAACAATATGTGGGTCATCTAACTCATATCTATACCAAAGTGTTGTGTTTCAATAGTATATGCTAATCTATTATTCCGTTAGTACCAAAAGGGAGACTGATAGCAGTGAGCAAGATCTAGAGACAAAAAGTCTTTATAGTCTTAATTACCTCCATAATCATTGTGACACGTATTCACCGGTGATGTAACACCCCATGAATATACGTTAGTTAATTAATTAGGTTCCAAAAATGGAATTTGCACAAACAGTGAATAGCCACGAAACCTTCGCTATTGCATTCATGATGATTTTTCGAGCAACTTTTGTATCTGAGGATTTAGGATCTGAGTTCAAACGCAGAATTCATGGATGATAAACTATTTCAGAATGAAATTAATGAACAACACAAAATTAACATTATAATTAAATATTAGGACAAAAGCTCGACCTCCTTATTGGGGCAGGTCGAACTCTGAAGGTCGACCTCTATAGAGGGATGGTTGACCAGTCCAAGTGCTGATGGCTAGGTTATACCTTGACCCAACGGCTTGGAATTATTATATTTTAATCCAACGGCTACAGTTGATTCAAGTGCCTATAAATTCAGCCTAACTCTCCATCCTCTTCTCATATTTTCTAGAAAGAACAACAAAGCTCTGCCATTTTCCCTTCTCTACTATTCTTCCAAATCATAATATAAATTATGTTTATACAAATCGAAGAAGAAAAAAATAAATAAGAGAAGAAGCGAACCAGTGCTACGTGATAACAAGGTAAATTTCAATATAATAAATTTATATTCCCTGCCAGCCACAAATCGCTTCTCGAATCTAAAATTCTAATATATGTATATACCCCCCTTTATACATATTTCTTGGATTAAAAAGGAGATGGTGTTGAATTGCAAGATTTAATTCAAATCTGCAGATTTGTAACTCTTTAAAAGGTGAGTGGGAAATTTTATATGTTGTTTATAATATTTAAATTTATTTCATTAGCTTTTATTTGATTTTATGCCTAAATCAATTAATACATGTGAATTGTAGGCTCAATTTGAATGTATAGAACATTGCCTATATATTATCTTATAATCTAGAGAATTTGATTGGAAATATTGTTTACACTCATATTTGGAAATCACTCCTAAAATTTATAATAATTGAAGTTAGATATGTTGTATAATCTATCCTAGATCTATAATTGGGTTGTAAAAATAATAGTAGAATCTTAATTCTTACCTTACTATTGTTGGAATGTGAATTTTCTACACTAATTGTTGGAAAGGATATCCATTTAATCTTTATAAATTGGTTTGATTTTATTATTTTCATTGAAAAACACAATGTAATTTGATAAGGAATATATGTAAATAATAGAAAGAGATATGTAAGCTACATAGTCACCCGTTGTAGTTTACACTGTCTATCTCAAATAAAAGAGAAAGAATCATTCCTTGTAACTTTCAAATGAGGCAAATATTTTATGGAAATCACAAGGAGAATCTTTTTAGACATATAATTTCCACAGCTAAGTATGGAAGAGAATGTTTTAGTTGAAGATTTATAACTAGAATGTAACTAATGGAAATAAATGTTTGTACGTATATAACTGCGCTAATTAATTAAACTGAAATTTATTTAATACGATGATTAACGCGTAATATTCACTTTAATTTTTTTTTTTTTGAAAATGGGTTAATTAGTATTGATCGGGTTTTGCGGCCCAATAGCTGTATGTTACAGTAACTTATCTGAGATAAAACATTCGACAGATTCTATGCAATCTCATACACTTCCCTAAATAATTAGGGTTCCTTCATTTCGACAATAATGGCGACCACCAGATGTTTGCTTGATTTCCTTGCTTCACAGCCTTCCACTTCCAGTTCTCCAATTGCAGTCTTTCTTTTGCCTCTTAGCTGGTAAATTTCTTGATCCTTCCAATATTGATTTTCACGTCTCTGGCAATATTCTCTGCTAGTTCTAATTCATCTTTTTCTTTGCCACTTTTGAAAGCCCTTATGTTCCGTTCTCTCTAGAGATGCCAGACAGTTGTCGTCAGAGAGATTTTCACAATTTCCTTCATCAAGTTCGTGAAATCTGTCCGATTACTCAGGTAAATTATCTCATTTTCTAAGCTTTGTACTGCTTCAAATTGCAAATTTTTTAGTTTTTGGATAGCCCACACCCATTTACTGAATTTGCAGTTGAAGAACAAGTGATTATGTGTTTCTGCATCTTTCCCGCATAGGTTACAGAGATCTTCATTGAGAATACCCCAACTTTTTAATCTATCTTTAGTACTTAGCCTGCCGTTGATTACTTTATATGTTGTATGTGCCATTTTAGGACAATTAGATTTACTCCAAATAACATTGTACCAATCAACTATTTCATAGTGATTCCTGTTTTCATTCCAGACTTCATTCATTTTGAATTGCCCTTTTTTGTTATTTTTCCAGACCCATTTATCACCTACCTTGTTTGAAAGAATAGGAATGTTCTCTATTTCAGGTTTCAGATTCCTTGTAATTAATTGTCTTTCTGTCTCCCATCTATTATTATGTATTATACTAGCAACCTAAATTTTTGGTGTGTTATTAGCTGAGTAACTTTCGCATCCAACTCTGTCCAGAATGCTTTTGTTATTTATCCATGGATCCCTCCATAGGTCTGTATCTTTCCCATTATCTATTTGCCTTTCAATCGATTTTTTAAGAATCGCTCTTTGTTTTAAGATATTTTTCCAGATCACTGATGCGTTGTTGTCTAGTTGTATAACCCAAAAATTATCTTTTAAGTATCTAGTTCTCATCCATTTTGCCCATAAGTTCTCAGAAGAAATAAATTTCCAAGCTAACTTGAGACCATATATCTTTTTAAGTTCAAAAAGATTTTTTAGTCCTACTCCTCCTTCCTTTTTAGGTCTAAACAACTCATTATAATTCACTTTATGAATACCCCCTCTCCATATGAAATTGGCACACACTGTGTTTATCTTTGCTAGAGAGCAATCAGGTATCTGAAATGTCTGTATTCAAAGTTAAAGATATTGGGATCAACACAATAAAAGAAATTGTTTAGAAGGTTGTAACTCCAATTAATAGGTAATAAAGGTGAAATGAATTTGGGAGTTACGGAAAGTTAATAGGGTAAATGGATTAACGGGACTGATAAATAAAGATGTTAGTTAATAACTATGGAATAGTTAAAGAAAAATTACTAAATGGAACTTAGTAAATGAATAAATGTCTTAGGAATTGTCTATTGGAATGATAATTATTCATTATAGACAAGTTAGAATTTATGGAAAGATAATTTGAGGTAATAATTGGATATTTAAGGAAAATTATATTCTAGCCTTAAATAAATTTGAGGAACATTAGTAGGCTTAGTCCAATGTTTAACTTAGAATAATAAAGCTTAGAATGAAGCTTAGAATAATTAAATGGACTTAGTCGGTTGGAATGCGAGGTCGGTAGAGCTACACAATAGAAGTCTTCCCTTCACGTTGAGGCTACCAACACTTGTGTACACTTCTTATTGATGTGAGACATCTCCAACCACATGATCCGCGGAAAATAAATATGCAACCATAGGACCTATTTTCGGGTTGGAGGTATTAATTGATTGGTTGAGAGCCTACCTTCTCCCTTATTAATAATTAGGTAATTGTTCCGAGCTAGCAGTTGGGAGCAGCAGTGGATATCTCGAGGAGGGTCCACTTTGGGTTTGAGGTATTAAGTGACTGTTATAGGACCTGCCTTTCTCCTATAAAGAAGTATTAAGTGGCCTTGTGAGATTCGAAGCAATGTCCGCTAGATAGTGACATTGAGGTGTTCATCTTGGGTTAGGTATTAAATGATAGGGGTCTACTTAAACTATAGGTATTAAATGGTCAAAAGTCTACCTAAACCTTATTAATTTGGTATTAAGTGGCTTGGGTACTGTCTCTTACATGGCTAAGATATTAGTGATGATAGAGGCACTAGCAGTATGGCTACTATGTATTTCAAAGCCATAATAGTAGCCAACGGTCTCTGTAGCTAGAACCAATGGACCAACGATGGCGATGCTAGGAGCCCGCTGCATATTTTGAAAGTATTAAGTGGCTGATAGACATGCCTCAGTATTTTGTACCTTGGAGAAGATTAGGTAGATGAATCATGTTGGTTATAAATGTCGTGCATGCATATAAGATTAAACAGATTATTTGTAAATAATAGACATAATAATTAAATGGAAACTAATCAGTGTAAATTTTATGTCATGGACAAAGTATATATTTTCCAGTCACCAAAACATTGTTCTGACCCCTTCCTCATTACAAGCTATATGATAGACTAAGAGGAATAGGTTGTTGGAGCAAGGCATTGCTCGGTTGATGGAGAAGTTTTCCTATCTCTCATGCTTGATACTGGCAAGGCAAATTAAAGTCCCAGGAAACGCTATTGATTTTGAGGTAGTAGCCTTAGTCGGTATTTATATTCTATTATATTTTTCAATCCGCTATGAGTTTAGATTTATCAATCTCTGATATGCTTATGCTTATTACAAGTACCAAACAAACAATCCCTACTCCGATGAACTTGGCTTTTGATTTTATTAAAATTTGGGCCCATTAATGTACGCGTTGTTGCATTTGGTATCAGAGTTTAGGTTAGTCGATCAGAGGGATTAGGATATTTTTAGAGAAATTAATTGTATTTTTCTATCTATTAATATATTTTATGCCTAACTCTATAAATTCCGACTATAAAAGTAGTTGCGACTATATTCCGAAAGGAATGGGCAAAGCAACTATGAGTGAAAATATTTTATAGGGTTAAAGATTTACATGCCTACCCTGATTACCCCATAGGGCTTTGATTGTAAATGAGGTGTTATCTTTGAAGAGCATGAGCACAACATATGAATGAATATTGGAGGTTGGATGGTGTTTGACCTGATTATTGAGACCACCTACCTTATGATTTTGGATTTTGATGGATGGTCAATTAAAGATCCGCATTTTATCCAAGCTAGTGGGATTTAAGAATTTATATGTCATAGACATCCGGAGGTAAGTACTTGCAGGGGTGTGTTCATCAATCACCTTTAGATGGCAAACTAGATTTTTATTATAAGACCTAAAGTCAATTCCTTAGTCCCACCCCATGAGAGGAATTTAGTAATATATTTTGGGCGTGCCTTAAATTAGGAAAAAAAGGGTTTCTAAAGAATTTCTTCTCCAAAGACTTATTTGGAAAAAAATTTGTTTCGAGAAATTTTGAAATCTTATTTTATAAGAAAGTTGTATACTAATAAATTTGGTTGTGTTAAGATATTTTGGTTAAGAAGAAGTAAGTTTGAAACCCTTATATATATGATAAGGATTTGAGTTTGATTTTGATTGTGGAATATCTGGAGGAAAATAGTTTTTCAATTTGGAAATGAGTTTAAAAGAGCATATATTTTGCTTGATGATTTTTCTGTTTATAAAAATCAGAGTTTTTAAATTCTTTTCTCTTTTAAGGGGTGGACAAAATAGGAATGACATTCGATTTTATTTGGATATGAAGTTGGAAGTGTAGTTGACCACTAGGTAATTAGAAATATGTTTCCATATGAATATAGCATGGAAGATAGTAGTTGGAATATTTCAAGGTTTTGAAGAGTTGTTGGTTATAGTATAAGTTGAGAATACTGCAATATAGCCGAGGTATGGTTTGAAAGGCTTGACGGTAAGCTTGGACACCATCATGAAGAGGATAGGAATTTTTTTGGGATCATGTCAGGACGGAGGAGATGGTGCAAAATGATTATTATTATTATCGTTATTAACTAACCCGGCCTAAATTGGATCCAAGTACACCCTGCACCCAAAAAACCCCTGGTGGTCGACCGATAATCCTGAGCGGTCGACTGGTCAATGGGTTATCGAAAAAACCCAAACATGGAACACAACGTAAAAAAATCGCGTCCAAAACCTGACTGCCTCATTTATTCTCCCCCTCTTCCTCAAAACCATCAAACCTAAAACCACCACCTCCTCCTCCTCCGAAGCAGCTGCCGCCCCCTCCGTTCAACCACCAGGCGACCCAGTCTCTCCCAGTCTCTAAGAGCAGCAGCCTTGCCTCTTCCCCATGCCATTGTAGGCTAGATCTTTCCCTTTAGTGCTTCAGATCTAAACCCTATCCCACCTCTATGACCACTTCTCAGTCCATAACACCGTCCTGCACTGTCGGTTCTTCCTCGGACCACCTTAGTCTCACCCCTTAAGAGGCCACTTGGCTAGGCCTGAATGAGCAGAGAAGCATCTTGGCTTAACAGGCTTTAATTTCCTCCAAGGATGTCCTGCGAAGTTCAGAAACTTCTCTAATTTTAGGATTGAGGAATTATTTGTGGCAGCAAGCTAAGCACTAACCATTCGCTTCGACACTTATGAGCGAAAATGCTCACTGTGCTACATCTGCCTTTTTGATGCCCATCAAGGGAGCAATTTTGATGATGGAAAATGTTTCATTCGGTCGAAGGTGAAGGGATTCAGT
This sequence comes from Allium cepa, assembly GCA_030765085.1. Lineage (NCBI taxonomy): Eukaryota > Viridiplantae > Streptophyta > Magnoliopsida > Asparagales > Amaryllidaceae > Allium > Allium cepa. The sequence goes on from CM060945.1 coordinate 1,017,876,395, forward strand.
TTCGATTTGACTAATGATGACTTCGGCGATATTTTGGAGATTTCACAAAGCGCGTAGATTTGGATGATATAGTTATATCAGACCTTGAGATTATGCAGTATATCTTTTCTGGAGACATCGGTGTCCAAAGGTTAGACAACTTACGATCTATAGCCCTCCTTGTCGTGCGCTTCTTTTGGTACAACATCATTTCGAAGACGAGGAGTCTTGATCAGATCTATCCTTTAGTGAGGAAGGATACATATGATATCATTGGTGGTGTAGCCGTCAATCGGCCCCGCGCCTTGATGATCTGCTTCATTGATTGGAGAGTTGGTATTCCATAGAGTTACTTCCGGTCTCGTGGAAGGTCTCGCCTACCATCGATAGAGCCACCCTTAAGAAGATATCTATCCCATTGCAACAAATAGCATCAATCGGCTGTAGAAGAGCTGCCTAGTAAGAGGCAGACCTACGACAAGGCGTCGAGGGATTCCTAAGTCTTGAGATGATCACTATTCTACAGGTCTAGGCCAAGATCCAAGCGATCCGGGCAGGTCAATAGGAGATGCGGGCCAAGCTATAGCGCTAGAGCTATAAGATAGGTGCTTAGCCGCCATGTTACTCTCTTTCCGAGGATGCCGTCATAGCTTGAGCTCTCATGGACGATCGAGACCATTTTGTAGCTTGTAGGTAGTGTTTTAGGTTTAGTAGTGTTGTTGTAATCTTTTCCTTCCTGCATTTTCCTTTTTTTAGGTTGTTTGAGTTGTAACCGTTGGTTGTCTCTTATATAAGGCATGTACGATATAATGAGACTATTCCTATTTATTTACTGTATTATTATTTCTGGATATCTAAACCGCTCTTGTATGTGTATATCGAAGAAGCACTATAAATATGGAAATCTCATAAAGACACTTAATCGATGGTAAATGCAATATAGCAGGGGATGTTTAAATAAATAGTAAATTTTAGCAAACGGAGGATATGTTAAAGTTGTTTTGGAAATCATGAGTCATTAATCCTGTTACTTAAAGAGCTAAAAATATAAATAATGAATATTGACATACTAAAATAAAATGTTAATTCAAGATAAAGGTTAAATGTGGATGTTGGAGCAGAACTTATGCATTAGCGCATACAAACTTCCGAATATGCTGAAATGTGTCTCGAAACATTCAAATTTTTGAAAGGTAAGTATTTTTGAAAAAAAGTTGAGTTTTAGCTTTTGTATTTTTTTAGCACTCAAATAATTTTTTGAACTTTTTTCAAAATTGATTTCAGGGAAAATTTGCATCTAAATATTTTTGGAAATTGATGCTTCAAGTGACGTACAAATTTGAAAAATGAAAGGGATTTTTATGAAAATTTTAATTTTGAAGGTCACATGCTAAGCATAGGGAAGATAAAAAAATTAATAAGTATGAATTTAGTGGTGCATTAGAGTCTATAGTACGACAAAACGCAAATGATAATGAGGGAAAAACTATTTTAGCCTTGAGATTTCTATTTCTATACCCTGTCGACGATGCATGTGAGTCCATATTTGGATTCGATTCCATTTCAAAGATTAAGAACAAGGCTCCTTGCGTATTCCATACATGGAAATATTTGGAGAAATCCAAGGAAGCGGGGAAATTTCCACTATACAGCGGGAATTGGTTTAATTGATTTTAATTTATTTTACACTTTTATCTTGCTTTAATTTAATTCCTATACATTTATAATATAAATCCATTTATTAAATCATTTTAAAACCAATTTATTAAATAAATCTTCAAATTCTGATTTAATTAATTAAATTACTATTATTAACTTTAATTGATTTTGTTTTAAAATTCGGGTTGTTATATCAATTATCTATGTTATAGCCTAATAATCTACACTTCCATATCTTTCTCTGCTCCTACCTATAACTTCACAACTTTACAGATATGTGTAAAATAAAAATAAAAAGGTCTCTATTATGTCTGTACTGTGTCTAACCCTGTAACTATGACCATAAGGTTGGTAGCTATTGCATAAGAAAAGCGTTCCTACATACCCCTTTTGGAGAATCAAGCCCACATACTTTTTCCTACACTTCTCATGTATCCAAATACTTGGTAGTATGTCACACCCATATCATCCATGCAACCATTGCAACCAATGCAATCAATATAAACAATGTAACCATTATAACCATCATAATCAATGCAATCGACGCAAATAGTAAAAGTAGAAATAGTACTCCTACTCATCCATTCAAAAAATCATTATATGGGGAAACCACAATAATAATAGTACATATCCATTAAACATTAACAATATTCAATAACAAGCCTAATCCTTCAATTAAAAAAAACCACAACACACAAATATACTTATATATATCATCACCAACGTAAATATAAATCATCAAATGTATACTAGTCCAATCAACATTAGTAACACAACAACCATCAACAATTAACTGTAATTAACTGCCTATCTACCAGTAGCAATAACATCATAATATTGCACATTCATCAAAATGCAATACCATCATCAAATATCAAACATAAATGATAATTATAGTCAACAATTAATCACATATGAAGCAATCATCAAAATAATAATGGACAATAAAATCTCTTTAATACTTTCCTAAACCGGTTTATTATTATTTATTTAAAAAATACAACAATATATTTCAAATCATTTTAAATACAACAATATATTTCAAATCATCGAAACTCCTTTTTATTTCTGTTTATCTCAAAATAGTAATTTTCCCATAAAACATATTATTATTATTATTATTATTATTATTATTATTATTATTATTATTATTATTTAGTCTTATTCTGTTTTTTATAAACAATAAACTCTCTAAGTATTTATTTAAAATATAGTTCCAATTACTATTTACGAATTTCCCAAAAATTTATGAATAATAACCTTATTTAATTCTACAATTTTATTTAGGTAAAATTTGTGAAATCATTGTTATTTACAGAAACCACCTAAAAGCTATAAATTATCTCATCTATCATTTATTTATTTAATTTTCTCATAATTGTTCATTTCATTTCAATTGATTACTTTCAATTCAATTAATTAATTAATAATTATACCTCAACACCGAAAAATGCAACAATCAACAATAATTAACCAACTAAAGCACAATACATTCAAAATACTGTATAATTATCCCCATAAATAACTTATGTCAACAAATATGATTCTTCATCATTAGTTATACATTCTGTAATTTAAAAATTCAATTAATTTATATATGGGTCATACCAACATGCTATTTTCAGTAGTCTCCAAACTTAGCAAAACCAGTGCCATAAAGTCCAGAATTCTGCCACATCAATCAGTAATTCCATCAGGAATCCAATGAAAGAAGCCACGTATGAATCATTGTTCTTATGTAGAAATCAACGCGGTTAGAAATCGTTAGGGAAAATTGGTAATTTAATATTAAAATAGAAAAGGAATGCATGAACAGTACTTTCTCAAACCTTGTTTCCCCCTCGTCCAACTCAGACGCCACCTTCCCTTCGAAATCGTCACTGCTACGTTGCACCGCAACACCGTCAGAGTCCACTTGCCATGCCACTAAGCCTACCATCATCGAAGCCGAGCGTCGCCAACTCCCATTTCAACCAAAATCATCGCTAGTGTGACCCAGTTCCACCACTTTCCTAACTAATTACAACTCCCTTGGCCACTTTCAACCATATGGATGAGCTCTACTCGGTGTTCTCCACCACCCAATAACCTCCAATCATCCTATAGTTGACTTTCCACCGTCGATTGAAAAGCCCTAAAATTGATGATCATGGATAAATCGCTGATTTCTAGCTTCCTGGAATGTCATACCCAAAAACAAATGCTTTCTATCTGCTCTATTTCCTGAGAACTTTGCAAAAATATATAATTGGATAGGTTTTGCAAACTTTAAAATTTATTCACTTTTTAATTAAATTTCAAATCACCATTAGATAGTAATTAAGCTAATTTTGGTATTAGAGAGGAAAACCGAAGATGGAGGTGATGGTTAAGTTTTCATAACCTCACTTATCAAGTTGTTGGGATGAGTTATGAAGAGTGTATCCGATTTCGACCGAAACAGCTACGTATGCTGTTTAAACACTATAATGCCTCTATTTCACAAACTGTAACTTGAAATTCATCAAAATAAGGTATTAAATTGATCATCTTATAATGACCTTAGAATGGCTATAAATACGATCCATAATTCACTCTTCTACTTTAAAAATTCATTTTTTTAATATTAAAAGTGTAAAATTTGAGGGTCTTTACATTCTTCCCCCTTAAAGAATCATGCCCTCGTAATTTCCCAAATTCAACTTTAAATAAAAATCAATAAATTATTACTCTAATCATTAAATATGGGGAAGTACATCAATCACAAATTAATTACCTATAAAGTAGCATATAACGATCATATAACATTACTTATGATACAGTCAAATTCATCCATAAAATGAATTTAAATTTCCACTTATACACAATATAGTAACACACACTCTTTCTCAACCATAAAATCTAAACTATATTATGTAAAATAATACTTCATTAAGAAGGGTGAAACAATATCAATCATATATTAATTAGTCTCATGCAGTTCAAAAATTCAACCATAATTGATTGTAATTAAAGTCCACAACACAACATAGGTTGATCCAAATATGCATATGTAAATATACGAGTACACATAAATCAACAATCGCATAGCTCATAAAAATAAAGCACACATACATCCCCAAAGAGTAATCACCATGTCAATAAATAACTGGTGTGTGTTAATCAATATCCTAATTACACATCCATCCAAATGTGTATCTCTAATGTCGTCAATGAACCTTCTCATGGTCTCATCCTTAAATACTCGGTGTACCACCTTAGTTTTACACCTTCCAAAATAATCCATGTGCCCACTCATGGCTGCCTTTTTAGAATAATATGTGTCTAGTCATGACAACTTCTGTTAAATAATATGGTCATCTTTGCATGATGCAACTGCATCAATCCTCGATCTTCAGACCCACATCCAAAGGTCTCTTCGAAAAGACCACCATTATAAGGAAATGAATATTAATGATCTTATGGGTATTGTCCTTTGGGGTGATGACACAAATGTCCACTATCTTAAGGTCAGTGCATACTCAACAATCATAATAGCATCATGGCTACAAGAATGCCTGAATCCTTGCCACTAAGATGGCTATGAAATAAACCCATAGTATTAAGGTTCAGCGTAATCTATAGTTATAAGATCAAGATACAGTCAAATCCAGGTGGGCATCCCCACATACTCCTTTACGAGAATACATAATATCCTTTGATCATCCTCGATCCTATACCACACATCCAATAGTAGAATATAGTCATTTTTCCATTCCATTCATATTCACAGTGGAACACAATCATAATTCCACTCCAAGTTCCATCATTAAACTCACCCTTTGGATAATCACTACAACTCCCATCATCGAGTCATCACCATTAGATCACCTTTATACATCAATCATAAGTCGTAGAGCTATCTCATTCAAATCCTCGGATCCCTTCAAAATATTCTGATTAAAAAAATCCTCTTGTAGTGATTCCTTCATCTAAGGATAGGGATGATTTACCAAGATACCAAAAAGGGACTGCTAGCTAAGAGAATTCCAATACATTTTAAAAGAAAAACTTTTATCAAAAAATTTTCATCCTCAGATCAAAGCTTCAAAGTCCTTTTAAAAGAAAATTGTTGTTTTCCCACAAACACCACCATCGATCTATAAACAAATTTTCGAGAAAGATTAATTTTGGAAATCATTGTTTTACAAATATAAGTAAATCAAAAAATTTTATTTAAATAGAAATTCTTTGTTTTAAATATATATGTTGAAGCTAGTAATTGTTTGTCTAAAATAGATTTAGAAAGACATTTTAAAACTTTATATAATGAACCTTCCACCTATTCTCGGTTCCTCAATGGCACCCATCAAGCTTTTAATCATTAAAAAATTTCAACGATTATAACCCATCTTCAAGGAACATCTTTCTAACTCTTAGTTAATTTCAATATCCAGTCTTCCATAGCGTAGGAAACTATGTCGTTCCACTATGACAAATTCAAATATGCCCCTTAACCTCTTACTAGTTTCCTCAATGTTCCTCTTACTAAAAGAGTACATTGGTTAACTATACACTACAAGAAATTTGATTTTTAGCGGCGCTTAAAAAACGCTACAAAAAGTTTTGGTGGCGTTTTGATAAACGCCGCTAGAAAACATGCGACTAAAAATCCATGATTTTTTGTTGCATTTATTTTAACGCCACTATAAATGAAATTTTGGCAGCGTTTTTTAAACGTTACTAAAGATTTTTTTTACAGCGTTTAAGAAACGCCACCGAAAAGGTGTCGTTTGCTATCTTATTTTTTTGTTGCACTTATTATTATTTTTGGCAGCGTTTCGATTTTATTGCCTGCTATTCCACGAGTACATCTGATTTCGCCTCCAATTCAAGTACTTCAAAACTTATACAATAACGTAATATATAAACACATACACATTCAAAAATAACACATTCAATGAACCACAATAACACAAACAAAATCAATTACATAATCACCACTATATCATAACATTAGTGTCAAGACAAAAGGTTAACCATACGTTTACACAACCAAACTACCATAAACAGTTTCATAATAGTACATGCAGCTAAAGTAGTGCTGCTACCATACATACTAGTTTCATAATAGTTTCATAACAGTTTTAATCAACCTAACTACATACATGTGCTGCTACCATACCAAAAACCAATGCTGCTGCTTGAATTCTTCACAAACGTTTATCTACCTGTAAACAATAATAATCATGTTACTATATATTTGTAAGGTGAAGGTATCAAAGATCAAAAATGGACAAATATAGAAGTCCTTAGACTATAATACTTCAAACAAATAACCTTAGGGTGCACATAAGGAAGGTACCTATATTTCATCCAACAGCAACCACAAAACCATACAACAACCTACCATTCATCTGCAGGCTGCTTTAAGTTAAGCTACTGCGGAAGAAAAAACTGAGAAGTACCGAGAAAACTCAAATTTATACTTTAGGGTGCACACAAATAAGGTACCTATATTTCCAGTTTTTATTATACCAATATAGAATAAGTACAATGTCATGTTAATTTATGTGACTCTATTTTGTCTAACTTTCCAATGTCTCCTGAATAAACAAAAGGTTCGGCTTGCCATATTTCTTAATCAACGGCATTGGCATAAGATAAATAATACATAATTACATTTAATTATTTTAACTAAAATGCTAAACTTATTGTCTTAATCTTATGTTTACTCAGACTGAATGTTGTCAGCGTGAGATAATGACATCAAAGGCAGATTGTTTGCAAATGTCAACACAATCAATAATATCTCCATCTTCACTCTGTAATTATTTTACAGTTAGATATTCATATCTGAAAAGATGATATAAATATATGTATGAGTTAAGTTTAGATAATTATTAAAACTGAATTTACTGGCCATATTTTCATAGCACCATTTCATCATCTATGTCATACCAATATACCATCGTGTTTGACGAATATTAAGATGGTCCAAGTAAAATTTTATTTGCTAAGTGAGACGTGTAATAAACTTCAAGTAAACATATAATAAATAATTGAAAATTTAGGTATACTTGCCTTTTTTTTGTGACCAAGGCTATGATGCTGGAGGATATGTTACTTAGCACACTGCATGAAATCAATGTATTAATATCTAAGATGAACATAAAAATTTGACAAGTGAAATTTGAAGGGCTTACCTTCCTCTACTCCATTGATCTCTCAATCCATTAGACAATATAATGTTGCTTCCATATCTTCTTAGCGCCTGCTTAATTCTCTGTTTATGCAAAATTACATCAACACAACATATGCTTCATTAGTTATTTTTGTTTCACTCTTCTGTACTGTAAATTAAAATGCATGTATAACTTTATCTATTCACAACGGTCAGTTTATCTAGTCAAATGACTACAGATGTGCGACTTACATGATTGCCAAATTCAGTAGTAACCCAATGCAGAGCCTGTTAACTACATATCATCAACATTCACTTACCTTACCTCCATAAACTCAAAACTGCTGCAATTTCAACATTAAATATCTTACCATCTGTTCTACACTTCACCCTCTTCAACATGAATTATGAACGCTTCTTCTACAAGGAAGTAATCCAGAGCTTGTTGCATGTAATCACTGCTGGAAGATGCCGCAATGTCACCTGCTGACCTGCGAGTTATAGAATAATAGTTTGATCATATCAAAAGACTTTAGAAATTACTATAATAAAAATCTATAGTGTATATTTTTCTAAATAGACTTTTAGTTGTACTATAGGAGAAAGACAGTGTAGGGGTGGTTTTGTATATGTACAAATTAACTCCACAGACCCACATCTGTTATAAACACAACAAAACACACCATGTACTCCTAATACCACTAACAATATTATACAATTCTCAAATTTGCAAAAGTCTTCATATAATTCTACTTTTCCACAAAAATTTCATCTGTATTTGTCTTCTAAATTCTTTTTACTTAAATTCACAACCTTAATTATTTAATTTGCAAGCCTGTATCTCCAGTTCCATGTCCTGATTACAAAATATGTTTCTTAAAAATTAGGATCCCCATTTTCGTTTTTAAGGTCAATTTAGGAAAAAGGAAACACTGATGTATCATGTATGTACCAAAAAAGTTACCAATGCCATAAAATGGATTCATTTTAGAAAAAATCTCTGAATAAGATAAGTTGATACTTACCGATTTGAACTTGGTTAGATTATCGGCATTTGGAATTTCCATACCATATTCTTCAACAACTTCCTTTCTCAGCTTGTCTTGCCATTCTAAGTTTGTACTCAACAAAAACATAGTCCATGTCAGCAAATTAGCAGTTGTTTCATGTCCGCCGAAGAAGAAAGGTTTGCATTCATCGATAGTCTCATCCATGGTCATTCCTCCTACTTCTTCCTGATTTGCTTCAATCATTAAGCCAAGAAAATCATGACCATAATTTGAATAAGTGGAATCTAGCCTACTTTTGATGATTTTCATCAATGTTTCCTTCATTTTCTTTTCTAATTTCCATCTTTGTTGATTGTGGTTGGTAGGAAGATAGCTGCAAAATAGTATGTCTCAGCTGGATACGTACAGTTAACTAATACACAATAATGTCAGAGTGAAGATAAACTACTTGACTCCGGGTATCTTGGAAGAAGTGGCTGTTAATAACATAATAAGAAGTTCCTTCTGTGTCAAAAATACATCTTTTCCCTCAGCGTAACTGCTTCCAAAACCAGAATGAGAAATTATATCCGCAGTCACCACACTAAAATGTGAGTGCACAACTATTGAATCGTTCTGTGAATCAAATCTAAGTATTTCTTCATGCCATTTATCCAACATTAATTTAGCACACATTGTCATTTCTTTAGTCATTACCTTCGAAATCAAAAAAAAAGTGTAAATATCGCTACAGCTTCTTATTTCAAATTTGGTAATGATTTTGCGACACAATGTGAACTATAACATGCTTGATTCATCTAGATTTATGTCAATGCACACTGCTTTATGATTTATGAACGAACCATGATCTCTATTTTTAATCAAATTAGGGAAACACCGTTCAGTAGATCTTTAATTGAATAATTTTATTGAACAGTGCACTTTACAATGATTGAATCTACTGAAATTCATCGTCGATGGACATTCATAGATTATTCATCAAAGGAACCAAATTCACCAATGTTTCTCAAGTTTGATTTTAGATTAGAGCGGGTGATCCTATTTCATAGTCTTTATACAACTTCTTTTTAGTGAATTTCATCATGGTTTTGCAACATAAAAAGAAAACCAAAAACAGGTTTAATTTATCCAGATTCATTGACTTCGACTAACAGTGCACTTCAGCAGAACTGAATTTGCTAATATGCATTTCCATTTTACCGAATGATCCAGATTTACTGCTGTTTTCCCCCTTTGGTTTTAAACCAAACAGATGATCCTATTAGACAATCTTAGTACTGACCTTTAACTTATCCATTGTAAAAGCAGGACCGACAATTCTTCGATGTATAGCCCACACTTTTCCATCAATTAGAACTAAGCCCTGTTTACCAAGCATCTCATCAAATTGTGCTCCGCCAGACGGCTTGGTGAAGAAACCAAATTTATTTGATAGAATTTGTTTCACTGGATCTGGGTCTATAACGCAAAGTAAAGGCGTTGATCCTACCCAATACAGCAATATACCTCATGTCCAATTGTATATAACATTAAATTCAATATTTTAGCCAAGTTCCAAATATTAAGTCACAGTTTTATGTATACGCATGTAACAGTCAATAAGAACAGATTTCTAGCGCCAATATTTTAAATGTTATTATTAATCCGCATAGATCTATAGTTATTTTTAGATGTAAATCGTATGCTCAAGCATCGAAAGTTCATTTTAATTTAAACCCATCTTGTAAGCATAACTACAAACGCATATCTGGGAAACATAACAACAAGTGAAGGATAAAATAAAATAAATGTAAATGTAACATACCATGTTGATTGACCCCAACATGTACATAGCAACTATAAAGTAATACTGACTTGATAGCTAAAAGTGTCGATAAATCCAGACAATTAAACCCCAACTCCTACCATCCCAAACTGGAAGAACACCCCTAATCAAATGAGTTTACAGTGTGAACTCTGAAATAAAACTATACTAGTTCATAGAAATGACTGTTTCTCTTTCCAAATTCACTTGGATTCAATCCAGATCACATATCCTCCCACTTATCACTATTTTGGCGTGTCATTCTCCCGTCTTCTTACTCCCATGGTGTCAACCTTACTAAGCTTTTTTCTTTTCTTTTTTTTCCTTTTTCAATCTTCAAGTGAAAAATAATGTCTTGCTTTGTAATTTGTTTACAGAAAAATAACTTGTGGTTTAATTTTACACTAAAAGAGTTCAAGTAACAACTTATATTTTCTTGAAGCCTATATCCACAATTTTCTGTTCTTATTGTTTCGCTAAATTCATGAAATAATAACCAAATTCTGGGAACCATTGAGCATTGTTATTGTAACATTGTTAGTAAGTACCTTATTCAAGAGTTTTATAAATGAGTACATAACTATTTTAAATGGAAAATGGGTGCACTTGTACCTTAGTAAATAGAATATGGAGATTCAATTACATTTACAGTTTACCTAAAAACATTCAATGCCCAGCTTCAACGTTGGAGTTGGTGAAACTCCAATCCAAGGTGCGTAATGAAACTCTTTGTAAGAAAAAACTAGATTTAAAATAAAAATAAAAAAAATAAAAAATTTATTTTTCTGTTGAACAAACAAAAGCAAACAATTCAAATATTTTAAGGTTGAATAAAAAAGAAAGTAACCTTTTTTTTATATAACAGATTTAGATAGAAGTCTAGAACCTTTACAGTTCAGTACATTTGGAACTTATACGGTACTTGTCTAACACAAAGTTTCCAAAACGCGATTCAAATTGTAAATCCTAAGTTGTAAAGTACTGTCCACCCATTTTTAATGGAATAAATCCTATATGTGGTAATTTTGTTTATTAAGATGTCATCTTATAGTAGACAGGTGAAAGAATAGATGATACCACTGACAATCTCAAAAAATTTGGATAAATTGTGAGGACCTTAAACTATAACATGCTAATAAATTAAATGGTATTGGTCATCTCAACCCTCTTTTCCGTTAAGAGTACCAAAATGAACAACAAACATTTAATTAAAGTACTGCACAGTTCAAATTGGGAACAAACTAATCAAAACCTATCAAATTGCTGACCTGTTCAGAAAAATAGAGTATGTCTTCAAAGTATAAAAAACAAAATATCGAAAACAAAGGGAAGGTATAAAGTAAATACCGACATGTAGAGATGCTGTAATGGAAGGAACACATGGAACAAAAAAGAAGACCATAAAATCAATGGAATCATTAGCGACATTGGAATCAGTAGTGACCATCATGTTAATTCACCATTCATCTAAGATTTACATGGAACGGAAAAAAAACTATCTTGTGCATACCATATCAATGGAAGGCCATCTAAGGTTTACATGTTAATTCAGTTTTTGGTAAAAAAATGAATGCCTCATAAACAAAAATATGACCAATCTTCACAAGAAACTGATGCCAAGTGTTTCTCAGAAAATTGTCAATGAAAGAAAAAGCTAGAAAAGAAGAAGTTGATGCGGTTTACCTTGCCTAGCTTAAAGCTGTCGTCTCTATCATCAATTTAAAAGGCTAAAGCTTAGAACAAGATCGCTAAACTTCTTTTTGCCAGTAAAATCCAAGGACACGAAAACCAGATCTAACTAAAATATGATAAAACGAATGGTCAAACTAAAACGAATTACCTTCGTAGTTTTCTCAGGTAGTAAGATACCAGAAGAAGTTTTAGAAGGAGGAACAATTTTTTCAACTAAAATTCGGTTGAACGCAGGAACTAAACGTTTCGCCATTCTTTGCTTTTCAAAGGTAAAAAGAGGGAGACAGTGCCGGATTGGAAGAGGATTTTGGGGATATCAGATGAGGAAGATAAGGGATTTTGGGGACGAAGACGAGGGTTAGGGATTGGAAGACAGAGACTTTGTTTTGTTCCCATCACAATTTTGAGAGGGGGAAAAAGTGGTGTGAAAGAAACTTTGAGCGGCCACGGAAAATTTTAGCAAAATATAGATAAATAATTGGCGGGACCAATTAGCAGCGTTTCATCGTTTCATTTTATATTCTAAAATGACCAATGGTGGCATATACCTAGAAACGCAACCAACTAATGCAACCAAAAACAAGTTTTGTTGTAGTGATAGCATCATACAATTATCATATGTGGAAGATAAATGAACAAGCATACTATGATGACCCAACTTTTTGGAAAGTTTAAATCGACAATAAACCACACATGTCTAACTCAAACTATTCAAAAGGAAGGATTGTCGGTAGGATAAATAAGAAAATAAGAGAAAAGAAAGAAAAACAAAATATAGAATCTCACAGCGGAATGAAAAAATATAATAATCAAATAAACATTTCATGAAGCTGTTTTATAAATAACATTTGATTACACTTTTACAATACAATCAAAGTTATACATACAACAGGTAAAATAGGATAATGCAGCGGAACAATATGATGTAGTTGAATAATACAAATAATATAATACTAAACTCTGTTTTCGTTCTCCACAAATAAAGTCTTCAACACTGAAATGCTCAGGCTGACTTGAGCGTAATGAAAAGACAAAACACTCGAGTTAGAACTAAAAGATCTTATGTAAGTTAAATCAACAATAAGTAAATATGAGTGTAATGGCTTCAGAGATGTTTATGGGATTTTACATTCCTTATCCAGTGTATAAAGTGCGTGCAATAATTTAAGAGATGTTCGGGATTTTCCATCTCCTAAGGATCCGTTAAACTATCCATATGTAGTAGAATACACTATATATGTAATGTCTATCAATAAAATAAAGTATTAAAATAGCGTTAAGGCATTACTCATATCCCACTTAACACATTTTTATAAATGTCGTAGTCTATACAGTACTGTAAACTCCACTAAAACGGTGGGCTTTTTGAGAGCACTCCATAGGTACGGCACAAATCAAAGTCGTAGTGGGCTCGAAAGGCATACGATAAGGCACACGAGGCAATGCGTAGGGTAGGATTCTACCGTTTTGAACTTCTAGACTAGTGGTAACGCATAGCAACTAGTACCGCCCACCTTGAAACACACTCCCATAATCAAATCGAAGGTGGTGTCGCCAACAATCACGAAGTAACAGATATGGTATCGAAGAAGCATGTCCGATCGGAGGAGCGAGCTCACTTGGCCCGGTATAGCTCCTGTTTTAGTCATATCAAGCTGACTCGAAGGTCGGGGCTACTTCTTACCTCATCCCTATAGCGTTCGCCAAACCATCCTACTTTGTTCTAGATTCTCCACCACGTTCACAGTTGTTAAAGTGTTTTGGAATTGGCAGAGAGTATGACAATATCTAAACCCGATCTCTTTAATAACCAAACACTTATTTCACACCGTATTCATTTCATAAAACATTTTTAGTAATAAATCCAGAAGACGGTTTATATCTTAATATCAAGATATCCATATATATTTTCCAAAAGTATAAATATATTCATAAATACGGAAGAAGATTTCTTTCAATCAATTTCAAAAGTAATTTATAAATCTCTCTGAAACAATGTATAAATTATTTAAATGCTTTAGAATCATTATAAAGCTATTTATAAATTCCAAAACAGTTTATAACTCTTTTCATAAACTTCTACGCAAATTTCTTTTAAACGCTTCCAAATCCCTTTATACAAGTTCTCTTATAAAACCCGTATAAAATCCATTATAAAAATCTTTTATAAAAAATCCTTTTATAAAATCCATTATAAAATCTTTAACAAATCTTTTATAAATTCCTTACAAAACCATTACAAAATTCTAAACTCTTTTACAAAATCTTTTATCGATTAAAGTAATTATAAAAGTCTATATTTATTATCTTAAATCAAAATTATATTTATTATATTAAATTAAATTTAATATGTATTTTAAAACTATATTGAATATTTTATTAAATAAATTTAAACTAGTTAAATTATATATTCAAAACTAAATAAAATTATAAGTTAAAATCTTAAATTTACATTTAAAACCATATATTGACTTATAATTTGAAGCATTAAAACATATAAAATAAATTATTTTCCAAATATAAATTTGAAAATAAAATCATTAAATTAAATTAAAAAATCAAACTTACTTTACCATTTAGAAAATAATTTAAAATCGACCAACAGTGTCCGTATATAATTTTCTACCCTATGGTCAAGTGATTGGGTATGTATCATTTCAACCCAAAATAGTTAAATTTTCGAGTATATATCATTTCAACTAGCATCTCGAATCAATAATTTCCAAATCAATAAAATCGCTCAGCTTTGTACCATTTCAACCCATAATGATTTTCCCTAATCTATAAGATCATTCGGATATGTATCATTTCAACCCATAGTGATAACAGGGATATAAACATCCAATCGTCTAAAATAACAACAAATAAACAAACATCCAAATCAGCCAGTAAATCACAACAATTAATTGGTTGTCATTATCAGGTATTTAACTAACAAATTAAATTCAATATTAATTTAAATGGCAATTTAATTAATATAAATTAAAATGTCAAATTTAACTATCAGATAGCAACTAACAATATTCTTATCACATCATAAATTTAATTCAGCCAACATAAGAAGGTTTAGTATTTGTGGGTGGGTTAAATCGCTCATCTTTGATTTATAGTCAATTTAAAATGCAATAGAAGCCCAAAAATATAACAGTCTCTAAATGTAGCCAAACAAGTTCCATAATGTCTGGAACTTCGATATGAACCCAATGAAAGAAACCGCATCCAAATCCGAGCTCGTACGAAAAAGTTATCGATATCAGAAGGTTGAAATTTAAATTAAATAATAAAATAATATAGAGGCAATTAGGTAAACACCTAGATCTTCCTCCAGCCCAACACGCCGCGACCATGCCTGCTAACCCATCAGCTGCCAACATTTCTTGATGAATGCGCATGCCTGCAGCCACCCATCTCCAGATCCAACCTCACCGCCGCCAAGCCTACCTCCGACCGACCATTCCATGGCCGTGCGATGTGCTTCGACGCCCCCACATGAAAACTGCCGCTGCCACTTTAACTGCCAATCGTGGCGAATTGGATGATGACTTCCAAAAACTAACCACATGGATTGAAGCCATTCGACGCCCTCTATAAGATGCAACTTCCCGATCATCAAATAGTTGACGATCCACATTGATTGTGAAACCCCTAGCAATGGAAGGCTTAGAAAGATAGACAAATTCTGGACAAACCGAGACTCCCTTGCAAAAACGAACAGCAGCTGCTGATTATGTTTGTTGAGAACTTCATGATGATATATAATTCGATAAGTTTTGAGGAGTTTGAATTTTTGATTTGATTTGGAATTGGGAATTAGGATTTTGATTGAAATTGAAATTAGGGTTTTCTACCATTGGGAAGGAAGGAAGGAGCAGGTGAGAAGTACGTACTGAAATTGGCTTCTAGGGTTTTAGAAAAAAAACTATTTATATAGACAGATGGATAAGAACTAATGGACAGATCGAATTGGGTCAAAACGATAACAACGATCCGAAAAGCCCATTTCATTCCCAAAACGAAAGACGACCATTCCATATAATATAGGCTTTCGATATTTTTAAACTCAATGGAAATAGTTTCAAGCCCCAATTCCATTATAAACAGAAGTTAGCTTTCAAAATCAAATTATATTCATTTAAATTCCATTAATTTATTCTACGTGTTTCAAGCTCGCACGATCAAATGTTAAGTTCGATCACTACGAAACTTGAAATCTTAGAACAATTTAATATTACGGATCCAATGAAACTGGTTTCTTCGAAGTCCGAGTCAGTGCCCAAAAATCCATTTTTTCATGTTAAATAAATTATTAATTTAAAATCAATTTACTTTTAAACCTGAATTTAAAAGTTAACAATTTCCATCTTTCTTGATTACAAAGAAATTAATAATATTTTTAAAATTAGAATTTCCATGCTAAATCCAATATTTAATTATTACATAAATTTCAGCGTTTAATTACAACTGTAATAAAACCCCACTTAATTATATTTTAATTTCAATCAAATTCTTTTATTCGATTTACACTCTTATCATTGAATCAACTATTACCTTATGAATATAATTTAACATAAGTTTCCATTTTATTACATTCATATTCTACAGTTATCATCTTAACTCATATTAACTGCAATATTTTATTACATTAAATTTCATTGATTTCCAAATTAATTTCAGCGGATTATATAATAAGGTGATAAATAAAACAATCATTATATAATAGTAATCCAAACACATTTCTAAATTTCATTGTCTACGAATAGAAGCTAATGAATTTACGTACTAATAACTGATTTCATATTCTTTAATAAATCTATTTCAATTTATAACAGATAATTTCAACATTAAATCCAACATTTAATTTACTCCTCATTTACAATTATAACCAAATTAACTTTACAATTATTCAATTGATTGAAATTACATTAAAATAACTGTCAATAACATTCAAACAACATTATTAAATCATATTCTAATTATTTTTCTCATTAATAAATCATAAATTTTATTTTCACACAATATAAAATTTCAAAACCTTATTAAATTTAATAGTTTTAATTATCAAAAGAAAAAATACAGGTTGTTACGCAAATAAACAAATCAATTATACTAAACAAACAATCAACAACCACCAAGTGAACAAGTAAACAACCAATAAAACAAATAAGCGACAAGCAAACAAAAAATAGTTCCATCAACTATAACAGGAAAAAAAAAACAATCAACAACATAATATAAGCAATTTTAATAGAAGTAAGCAATCACAAGTTAAAAGGTCACCATTGATATACTGAAAGAGCGATACCTGCATCATTTCCTGACCTCCTTTATGGAAGGGAATAGCTAGACATTCCCACTTCTAAGGGATATATAACAATCATAAGGTAACATCGTCATAATGGGTACTCATCTTATCCCATCGTCTTATACCATATCTTATAAAGTCTAGTTTTATAGTCCTCAGTTAAAATTCACAAATAAAACATCATTTTAATACCTTTTAACAAACACGTTCAAGTTTATTGTTTGATTAAATAGTTTACCTTTTCAACCATTTACCTTTCAAATTATATCATCATCCTCTTGGTAAAATATTTTCCTCCTTTTCTCTCCAAGGTAATGTAAAACTAGATATATTATACTACATTGTTTCTTTAATATATATCTCAAATATATTCTTAAATAACTTTTTCCAAATTAGGTCCATTCCAACCAAAACTCATTGCTCAAACAAAAAAATGCTTTTCTTTTCAAACAAATATTTATCAAAGCAACACTTAAGTGGAAGTTCTTACAACCAAGATCAACTTCTAATTAAAAAGGTTATCCGAAATAAAATATGCTCCTATGATATAAATTTTCTCTAAAATAAATATTTTGTTGCATTCTTTTCTACAAAATAATGGTTCCCACTAGTGTACTCCCCAATGCGGTATTCTTAACGAAAACATTTTAATATTGTTTACTATCATTAAAATAGTTTTATTCCATAAAGCATCTTTTTAAACAGATATTTCTCAAACCTCTTAGTTTATGTTTTGAAATATTTGTTAACCAACAAAGTATATCTCTATAGACTATGTTAAAAAAGTATTTTAAAGAAAAGCAAGGTTGCAAACTATTTTTCAACATATACTTTTTTTTTATGAAAGATATGCCCAAATTAAAATAATTTATGCTAAAATTTTTGTGTTAAAACATTTCTTTCAAAATAAAACATGATCAATTAAAATTTTCTTTTCATAAAATATTTTCCAAATTGATCACTTTTCAACAAAAAAATTTCTTAAAGTAGATAAAATCCTTCTTTATTACAAAAGTGTTCATAAACAATACCACCATTATAAAAATACTGTTCACTTAAATAAAAGTGGTTCCATCTTATTAAGGTCGGGTTTTAATTAATTTAACTTCGGGAGTGTGTCACTCGGGTTATAACCAACACTTAACCATTCTTATAAGTGTTCATTTTACCCTCACCCCTACTTTATTTATTTTTCGTATGATGTTCATTACAAATAAACATAATTTTAGGGTAAGGTAACAGTGGTTAAATAAAAAACCAAACCTCTACATGCAAAGCATACAATTTTCAATCAAACACTCTCTCAAATAAATTATAACCCAACCTAAGGCGTAAAATAACCTACCCTAATTGCTTTAAACCTAACGAAGGCTTAGGGAATCACTAAACTAAAGCTCTAATACCAAATGCGACGACCTATTATTTTTAAAATATAAAATCAATTATAAATGACGTTAAAATATGCTTACAGCAAATTTCAAATAGAAAAGTTATGGATCGTAGGCAGAGAAAAATTAAAAATTCTAAACGATGAATAAAAAAAGAAAACCCACAGCGGAATCAAACATGAATAGAAATGAACATTATCTCAACAATATCACATCAAATTACATTCCAACACATTAATTATCATTATCAAAAATGATACACCATGGTATAATAGAATATACCAAATCAGCTATCCATTATATTGCCAAACAAATTACAATTCTGTATCCTTCCCCATGCCTACCTTCAACTTCATGACTGTACATATATCTATAAAATAAAAAGAAAAAGTATGTTTTACTATGCCTAACCCTATACACCATGGTCATAGGCTCAATGGCTATCGCATAAGAAAGGATAACCCATTTGTAGGATCAAGCCTACGTAGTTCTTTTTCCAGCTCTTCTCTTGTATACAAATACTTGTTAGTACAGTGCAACTAGTATCTATGCAATCATTCCAACCATCATAACCAATGCAATCAAAGTAACCATTACAATCATCACAACCAATTCAAGTAGTACAAGTAGAAAATAGTACTCCTACTCATCTATCTCAACAAATCATCATATGAGACAACTACAATGATAATAGTACACATCCATCAAAAATCGAAAATATTCAATGAGAACCACAATCCATCAATTAAGAGGATCATGACATACAAATATGCTTACGTATATCATTATCAATGTAAATATAAATCATCAAATGTGTACTAATCCAATCAACATCACTAACACAACATCCATCATCAATTAAACATAATTAATTGCCTATTAACTAGTAGCAATAATAGTAAATTATCGCATACTCATCAATTGCGACACCATCATCAAACATATGAGATAATTACAATCAACAATTAATCACATTCATTAATCGTCAAATAATGATACACTTTTGAGTCCCTTTAATACCTTCCAAAACAAGCTTATTACTTATTATTTCAAAAATACAACATTTTATTTTCGATTATCGAAACTCCTTTTTATTTATATTTGTCTCAAAATTGAAATTTACCCAAAAACCATATTGTTGTTATTTAAAGTCTTTTTCTATTTTTATAAACAATAAACTCCCTAAATATTAATTTAAAATATAGTTTCAGTTTCTATTTACGAATTTTCCAGAGATTTATGAATAATAACCTTATTATATTCGATAACTTTATTTTGGTAATTTTTCTAATCATTACTATTTACAGAAACCAATTAAAATCTGTAAATAACCTTATTTATCATTTATTTGTTCATTATCATTCATTCCATTTCAGTTAACCACTTTTCAATTCAAATTAACAATTAATTATAATTAAATACCAAAAATGCGGTAATCAACAATAATTAACCAACCAAGGCACAAGACATTCAAAATACTGTATAGTTGAACAATCATTCCTAAAACATAACTTACATTAACAAATATGAATTTTCATCAATAGTTATATATTTTATAATTAAAAACTAAATTAATTAAATATATAGATAATACCAACATGTTATTTTCAACAGTTTCCAAACTTATTAAAACCGATGGCATAATGTCCAGAATTCTGCCATATTGTTTAGAATTCCACGAGCGGTCCAACTAAAGAAACCGCCAGTGAATTGGAGTTCTTATGCAGAAGTTAACACGATTAGAAATCATTGGGATAAATTGCCAATTTGTAATCAAATTAGAAAAAGAATGCGTGAACAATGCCTTCTTAAAACTTATTTCCCCCTCTCCTTGTCTTCTCTTTGAAACTGTTCTTGTCATATTGCCTCGTGACCCTATAGGAGTCCAGCCGCAACACCCCTAAGCACGCCACCATTGAAACCGACTGTCACCAGCTCCTAGTTTATTAGAAATTGCCACCTCTATGACCCAATTTAACCACTTCCTCAAAAATTTCAGCCGCCTCAGTTACCTTAACATATTCCAACCATATGGGTGAGCTCCGCTTGGTGTTCTCCACCACCCAGTAACCTCCAATTATCCTATAGTTGATATTCCACCATCGATTGCAAATCCCTAGAATGGGCAACCATGTATAAATCGCATATTTCCAATTGCCTTAAATGTCGTACCCAATTCGAATACTTGTCGTCTGTTCTATTTGTTGAGGCGCTTTCCAACAATATATAATTCTATAGGGTTCGAACACTTTGAATTTTACTCGCTTTTTAATTAATTTTCTAATCACCATTAGGTAGTATTTAAGTCAATTTTGGGATTACGGAAGAAAATTGAAGATAGAAGTGATGACTAGGGTTTCATATCCTTACTTATGTAGTTGTTAGGTCAGGTTATGGGCTGTTTATCCAATTTAGCCCGAAATAGCTACATTCGTTGTTCAAACACCATAATGCTTTTATGTTACAAACCGTAACTTCAAATATATCAAAATTATAAATCCAATTGATCAGCTCAGAAAGCCGTTTGCAATAATTATATTATGACACCCAGTTCACTATTCTACTAAGAATTCATATTTATTTAAATGTTAAAAGCATAGATTTGTGGATCACTATAGGAGATCTCATATTTGTCATAGTTTCTCTTCTAAAAGGATTAATCACTTTAGTCAAGCAAGGAAGTTAGCTCCTTATTATATTGGACCATATCTCATCATGAATGAACATTGTGACAACCCAAAATTTAAGCTTTAATAATTAATTAAAAGATTAATTAAATAATAAAATAAGTTTGTGAAATTATTAGAATCGAGCTACGGGAGTTGCACCATTGGGACTGTGGCGATTTTTTGATCAATTTCCATTTATAACTTATCAAAATCCAAGCTAGTATGAAGAAGTTGCGAAAGAAATAAGAAATTAGAATTTTATAAAAAGGAAACGAAAAAAATATATTACTAAGGCATGGGTCGACCCATGCCATGGTTAAGTCATGTTAGTCCGTGAGATGATGGCTTTAATGACAACAACTTTAGAATAGGATTATAAAATATAAATATTAACATTATAGTTTAAAAATATATGTATATACAGGATTTAACCATGCAGGTACCAAGAATGAAGACTGTACATTATAGAGATTCAAGATATCAAGATTGAAGACTCATGAGTATCAAGAATATCAAGATTATCAAGAGTTCAAGATTTTAAGTAATTTATTTTTTTAATTAGAAATTTTTGTTAAAACCCCTAGAAAAGCACTGACCTCTTAAGATCCAATTTACTCGTGGAATGGAATCCACTTCAAGCCAGTTAAAGGGATGGAACCCTAAGTAGGATGGAGCCTACGAAAAATCTAGTGGAACATTGTTTTGTATCCGCTAATTTTATTCAAAATGTTTTTACGAAATTATATCTTGTTTTCAAAATGTTTTCAAAACCTTCCTTTTAAATGAATCAAAAACATCTATCTAGATTTTAAATACTTTTAGCCTCAAAATAATCTTGAATTTTAAAATCAGGTTATCCTTAGTTCTTAAACAATCTTTTAATAATAATATATTTAACTTTCAATATTTATACTTAGATAATTTTATATATACCATTATTCTCTATATTTATTTATGTATTTTAAATATAGTTAAGTATATTTCTAAAAGTTTAAAATAGTTTTAATATAAGATAAAAGTTATTTTTAAAGAAAACAAAACACCAAAATTTCCTTTGGGATGTCGACATACCCAAGTTACCCATGTCAACATAGTGTCAGTTAATTTCAAAATTTAAATTTCAAAAGAAGTGTCTATTCGTTATATCTCTTCAAGAATGGACATGGCTGTTGTTCTTCTATAAATAGAGGATGTTTTCAACCAATTTTCAATTATATTTTCAGGTTTTTATTTCTCTTCTTCTTCCACATTTCTTTATACATATTCCTACCATTACTCTGCGGAAATCAACATTGAATCTAACTAGATTATCTCTGGTTTGATTCTCTATCACTATCTCAACAAGATCCTCAATGCTCTTCAGAGTTATAGGCTTCTTTGTAATTAATTAAATGACAAAATGTGTGATTGTGGCCTTGGAAATCAATCAAGCGAGAAAAGGTGTAATTGTAGCCTTAGAAATCAATTGGGTGAACTTGTTTCCCGTGAAATCAAGTATCTCTACCCAGAGGATTGTAAATCTGGAGGGTGTACCTCGTGGCCTTGAAATCGAGGGAGTAATTGTATAATTTGTTTTAAAAGAAAATTCGTACTTATGTGCGGGACTGGATGTAGGGTAACTCCAAACCAGTATAAAATCCTGTGTGTTCTTTCCTTTACTGCTTTTACTTTATTTCTGCATCTGTGTTTGATTCTGTGATCATATCCGTGTCTGAATATTGCATACATTTGTATTCAATTTAACAAAAACTCAAAAATATTTAACAATTCTTTAAAACACTATTCACCCCCTTCTAGTGTTTATCCCAGTCCTAAGATCCGTAATCCGCATTTCTCACATTTGGTGTCAGGGCAAGGTTTTCAAAGTTTCATATTCTGATTTTTGAAAAGTTTTCAAAATGGCTACCAACACTGGTACTGTTACTCGCACTAGTATCCCTGTCACAAGTTCATTTGTAGAAGGACAGTCTACTGTCAGACCACCACTTTTTAATGGCAGTAACTATGCATATTGGCATGTGGGATGAAAATATATTTACAATCTGTAGGATTAGACACTTGGAATATCACACAAACTGAATATTTTAAACCCACAACTGATTTTGTACAGTGGACCATTGAGCAAAAGACTATTGCACAAAATAATTCTAAAGCAATGAATATTTTGTTTTGTTCACTTGATAGAAATGAATTTAATAGAGTGTCAGTTTGTAAGTCTGCATATGAAATCTGGAAAACTTTGCAAGTTACTCACGAAGGAACAAGCAAAGTTAAACAGACCAAAATTTTCATGCTCACAAACCAGTTTCAATATTTAAAATAAATTCTAATGAGTCTAGTTCAGATATGTATAGGAGATTTCAGGATATTGTGCATTCTCTAATATCCTTGGGAAAGGAATTTTCGGAAGAAGATCAAGTCAGAATTTTTTTAAATTCCCTTACTCCAGAATGGGATCAAAAGACACTTGCGATCGAAGAGGAAATGACATCAGTACCTTAAAGATAGAAGAATTAATTGGAAATCTAATGCCATTTGAAGTCCAAATGATCGGGAGAAGAGAAAGCAAAGCATCTGAAAAGAAATCAATGGCATTTAATGCGTTGACTGATCGATCAGACTCAAACAACGATAATGATGAAGATATAGCCTTAATGACCAGGAATTTTCGGAAATTTCTAAAATACAAAAAGATGAATAATCTCAAGAGAAACAACTATAAGAACTCTGGAAATCAGAATGTAGTGCCAAACAATGTCAAATGTTTCAACTGTGATGAACCAGGCCATATCAAAAGAGATTGTCCGCATCCAGAAAGGCAAAATCCTCCTATAAATAATGATTTAGTAAAGAAAGGAAGCGTGCATTTACTGCTACTCAAGATGACTCAGATTCGTCCTCCAGCGATGATTATCAAAAGACAGATAATTCAAATTTGTGTTTCACGGAAGTTCATGACTCCGACGAATTCATAGAAACGGACTCAGAAAAAGGTACACATTTACAATATAATTGGTTGAAATTGCATGCTTAGAATTAGATGCTTGATTGATTGATTGATTGATTTTGAATTAGTGTGTCATTTGAATTTTAAATTTTTTACTATTATTTTATTATTATTTTCGTTATTATTTTATTATTATTTTTATTAATATAATAATATATTATGGAAAATATATGTATATGTATATATATTAGAGTACTTAGGAAAAATAAATCATAGAAATTCACAAGCACATGTCGACATGGTCCCTAACATGATGTCGACATGGGTACAGAATTTGAAATTCAAAATTTGAATTCAAATGGTTGAATTTCCCTCCACCTTTTCAATTTATTCAATTCTCTGAAAAGGCATCTTTTGACCAAAGAACATGTCCTTTGAGAATCTATTTATTCGGTATCTTTTATCACATCTTTTCACTCTCATTTTCAAATTCAAACTCTCTCTTCAAGCTCTCTACTCTCTGCTCTAATGGCTTCTGCAAGCAACCCCTCCACCAGGAGAATTTCCAGAAAGATAAAAGAGCAACTCTTCAATGATCCGGAGGCTATAAAAGCATACATAAATTATGCTAACTATGGAAAAGTCCATCTCGGAAAATTTGCTATATTTCAAGATTTCTCTTCTTATGAAATTTATTCTCTTTTTGCAAAAAATCAAATTCTTAGTCTTGTTGATGTTTCTCAAAATGATTTTGTTTGTTATCCAAATCTTGATAAAGTTTTCTATGCAAATCTTAATCGTGGATTTTATAATGGAAACGATGATGAAATTTGGAGTAGTGTCAAAGGCATTAGAATTGTTTTGAATTGTGATCTTTTGGGTACCATTCTCAATTGCAAGAGCATGGGAATGGATCTTTCTAATTTTAAAATCGATGAAAATGATCGTGAGACATCTCATCACATTTTCGATGAAAATGATAAATTTGAATTCAAAAATCAAAACTTTCAACCAAAAGCTAGAATTGTCAATCTTCTTTTACAACATACTTTGACCTCAAGATCGGGAAATTTTAACAATCCTACTTCAAATGTTAGCAAAAAACTTTTTGCTATTTTTGAAAATTATGATACTATTTGGGCGCAAGTTATTTGGATGAACTTCGTTCGAAAAATCTTGAAATGGGTGAGAATACTTTGTATCATGGAATTTATCTCACTTAGATTTTTAACTATTTTGGAGTGGGTTTCAAAGGAGAAGAATTTGTTTCTAGAAAAATTTTCAATCATTCCAACATTTCACTTATGAAAATTCCATTTTTTCCCTACCCTATGAGACTCTTGCCGAAAAGGAAGAGCGTTTGCTCATGAGGAGATGGAAAAGAGGAAGAGGAAGAAGAAGAAGGGGATGAAATGGAAATTGAAGAAGAAGAAGAAGGTGAAACTTCTTTGGAAAGCATCGACTATCCTCCTAATCCATCCAACAAAACCCTTCTCAAAAATCAAAAGACCATTGTTGAGAATAAACAGATTCTTAAACGATCCGTTAGTAAGAAGTTGGACAAAATTTCATCCAAGATGAACAGGTCTATTTCCAAAGTCAGCAAGAAGCTTGGATTATCTTCATCGTCATCATCCTCTAACTAGTTCTACCTTTTCATATCTCGTTGTATTTGTTTTAGTTTATGTTGATTTGAATGTTCGTGTAGTTATTTGTGTTTAATCGTTGTATCATGTTATCATGAAATAAAATTGAATTCCTTTTCTATTATCTTGCTTATCTTATCTCCAGAATAAATGTTAGTATATTATATAAATATACACACATACACACACAATTATTCACAAAATCAAAATAAGCCATCAAAATTCACTACACCATGTCGACATCCCCCTATGACCATGTCGACATGTACTGGTCAAAAATGACATTTCAATTTGAATTTTAAATTTAAATAACTACCTTATGTCTATTCATTTCAAACGAATTTCTACACCTATAAATACTTATTTCTTCCAGAATTCATCACTGAATATTATTTCTTATCCACTTTGTATCTCATTCTTCTCACAAACTCGAATATGGCTAATCCAATTCATAATCTATCAGAAAATCTTGAAGAGACTCTTAATTCTTTCAAGAATATTCTTTCGTTCATTCTCCATAACCAGTGACACTTAGAATTGAGTCAAATGTAGATGATTAAAGAGCAAGAAAGGCATTTCGATGCGATATGATGGATGATTTCCTCCCTGCACAAGGATGATAACGAAGCACATCCTCCAGTCTCTCTCGCTAATGATAATGAAAATTGGGATGCCATTAAAGCAGACCCTATATTTGGAGAAGAAGGATGGGTGGAAGTTCCTCGTAATGTTTGATTTGATGGTTTTGTTTGATTTAAATTGTTTGATTTGATTTGATTTGATTTGAATTGATTTGGATTGATATTTGGTGTGAAAAACATGTATAAATATGCATTAATATTTATATGATCTTTAATTAATTATCATGTCTATCAGTATAATTATCTCTTAATCTATCTATTATATACTCCATTTGTATAGTTTGTAAATGCAGGAATGAGGGGGAGTTATATAGTTTGGAGATTATATAGTTTGGAGTTAGTTTTTGTTGATGACAAATGGGGAGAAATATAAAATAAGATAGTTAGGTATAGATTAAGGGGGAGTTATTAGGATAGAAGTAATATTTTATAAAGAAAGGTTGTCGCCATCAAAAAGGGGGAGATAGTTAGTCCGTGAGATGATGATTTTGATGACAACAACCTTAGAATAGGATTATAAAATATAAATACTAACATTATAGTTTAGAAATACATGTATATGCAGGATTTAACCATGCAGGTACCAAGAATGAAGACTGTACAGTATAGAGATTCAAGATATCAAGATTGAAGACTCATGAGTATCAAGAATATCAAGAGTTCAAGATTTCAAGTAATTTATTTTTTTAATTACGAATTTTTGTTAAAACTCCTAGAAAAGCACTGACATCTTAAAATCCAATTTATTCGTGGAATGGAATCCACTTCGAGCCAGTTAAAGGAATGGAACCCTAAGTAGGATGGAAACTACGATAAATCTAGTGGAACATTGTTTTATATCTGCTAACTTTTATTCAAAATGATTTTACAAAATTATATCATGTTTTCAAAATGTTTTCAAAACCTTCCTTTTAAAAGAATCAAAAACATCTATCTTGATTTTAAATACACTTAGCCTCAAAATAATCTTTAATTTCAAAATCAAGTTATCCTTAGTTTTTAAGCTATCTTTAAAGAATAATATATTTATCTTTCAACATTTATATTTAGATTTAAATATAAAATTATAGTAAAATTTTATATATACCAAAATATTATTCTCTATATTTATTTATGTATTTTAACTATATGCCACGATCCAAATTCCAGCGTTCAAAAATCGACATCCGTACTCCACTTATACCTGAATGCCGCAGATTCAATCGTTGAAATTCGAATCGTACCGGAGCTTATAACACATCAAGTATAACAACACAGCGGAAGAAAAGAAATGAATATCATAAACAACTCCAATGAATACAATATCCAATGATATACAACAATGATATCAGAATGATACAAGTGTATCGAAGACAATAAACAGCAGCGGAAAACAAATAGCCAAGAGATAACTCCCATCCAATGCTCCAAAGCTAAAACTTCAAACCACAAGCTCGAACCACCATCAAGTTTCACTAAGCTAAGCAAGGTCAGCCGTCTTTACCAAAGACTGAAGAAGTTCCCAAAGACTGAAAGCTACCAATCCAAGGACTTTGAAGACTATCGAATCTATACCTATTACTTGATTATCTAAAAACCCAACTCTAGACTGGCCGTGTGGAAAATAGTGTGCACCCAGAATTTAGGAAAGGAACAATAAACTCTGGGTCAGTCATGGGACTGGTATGAGCAAACAAAAACAGTTTATTTTTAAAAAAATAAACAAAAGAATTTAAATTTGGAAATCCGCAATGCTTTTTAGAAAATGAAACTACCATAAGGTCTCCCGCCACACACACCATGCAAACTCAGAATTGGAGGAGATTTCTCCTTATGATAGTCAAAAGTGCTTAATGCACGAAAACCCTTTTGATATTATTATTATTAGTGCATAGTGGAAAAAAATTTGAAAGTATAGTTTTAATCTTAGCCAGCATAGACATTTCGAACTATGCCTACTATAGCTACCATCCAAACAGTGGGGCACCACTATAAGTAGATGGCAGGTTATACAACTAAAACCGTACAGGGCTCGTATTGGATGATTGGATTTTCCAACCAATGGTCAGGCTAAGGAACTTCCTATTGCCACATAGAAATGCCTCTGGAGGGACGCCCCGAGAACCTACCCGGCTCTTTGCTAACACAAGGCCGGCTACCCCCTTCCCGGGAAGTAAAACCTAAGATATACCACCCCCGGTCCTTTGGGACCTTTATCCGAGGGCCCTCTACATCAACAACATAACACGGTAATAAAAATACAATGTCCACATGAGTAAGTATCTGGGCTCCATACCATGGTACCACCCTTTTCCAGAAAGAATGGTCATACCCTAGGGGAGCTACCCTTGGAATCTTGCCACAGCTTTCCTGTTTCGACCATTATCGATTTGTGAGGCTCGATGAGGTCTCGTCCACAAAGCTACGCTTTTCACAAAAGCCATGCTTCGATCAAAAAATGATCAGCAGCACTTCGTATGCCACATTACCAAATTGGGAATGTATCACTAGTAACCATCAACTACATAACCTCTGAGCTCGTACGTCTCAAAGAAGGGTGTTAAGCTTAGAGAATAAATCTCCGCCACCAAACAGAAATGTATTTGATAGAAACCGGTTTTACCTCCCAAAGTGTAAAGTCAGACACACATCCATACAAGTCTATTCCGGGTTCGAACAGAACCGAAGGCACTTCCGAAGAAGCTCTTGCAATCCGGGTATTCACAACCCCGATCGGACTTCCCATTACTTAGGGAATCTCTATACCGTATCTACTCAGTGCAGAGACAATCGATAGGCCATCCTATCGTTCTCGCAAATACCCGGTCTTCACCGCCGGTCTTCAAATGCTATCCATAATGACGTATCATCATTCGAGATGGGTTATATGACACAAGGTCCTCTTTCGGCTAAACCGAATAATGAGCGCAATATTTAAAAACATATGGATATGGGATCTTAGTTAAATCACAGCATAAAGCCCAAAACCTTTCATTCAAATGATTAAAAAAAATTACCATTCCCAATCTTTTAAACAAAAAGATTCATTTCGAAAACCTTCAATGGTTTAATAATTTCCACACTTAAATCTTTTGAACAAAAGATTCACTTTTAAGACCTCTTTCAATTTAAAACAAGGTTCGCCAATCTTTGACAAAGATTCATTCATAGCCTTTCAAAACAATTCCATTTCAAATTGGATTAACTCATCGGGTCTTTTAAACCAAAGACTCATTTCATAACTTTCAAAACAATTTCCAAAGATTCATTCATAACTTTCAAAACAATTCCCGTTTCAGTCTTATATATATATAAAAGATACACCATTTAAGAATCCTCTTCAATTTCAAAATAGGGTTCAACTGTCTTTCACAAAGATTCAATTATAGCTTTCAAAGCCATTCCATTTCAAATTTGAAATCTTTTCATCATAATTTTGAAATTCTTTCCTTATATAAAAGCTATTATTATTTGAAACCACTTGTTTCTATTTCGGAAATCCCGATTATATTTGCACGAGTTAAGGCCTTTCAAATATAAACTTCGGTTAAATTCAAATTCTCAAAATCATACTTTTAAAATGGTTAAAAACTCCTATAAACTTGTATAATCTTATTAAATCATAACTAGAATTCAGTTTCAAATTTTGAATTCAAATTTCAAAACTAAGTCAAGTCATTCAAAAATAACTTTTATCTTTGAAATTCCTTTTCCAAACTTTTTATTTTAAACCCAATCCATTCCCAAAACCATTTGAATTCAAAAATTCAATTTTAAACTATTTCAAAAATCTATCACTTAACCAATTTCCACGTGCAACCCATATTTGTGTGTGTATAAGTGTGGTCCAGGGGTTTTACACAATAGTGCAACATCATCAATCATCATAGATACATTCATAGCAATATCGATAAGCGGTATAATCCTATAACGCTTATCTATATACACAGAATCACAAAAAGATAATATAAATTACATACATCACAGCTTGAATTTTAAACTATTTAAATCATAAAGCATCACACAGCAGAGATATCAAGCAGTTTACAGCATTCAATAGAACATAGTCATCCATAAGTGAAATCAATTAAGATATTCGATTAATCTAAACCAGAATCATTTACAGATGAATAATTTCTAGTCATGGTTAATAATTAATTAATTACAAATCATTTAATTAATTATACTTTCAATTAATCATGGATTAACCTTTAACTAATAGTTAATTCTTAATTAAGTATTCTTAACTAATTACAATAATCAATTAATTAATCCTTAATTAATAATCATCCCTTGATTACTTTCATTAATTAATTAACCTTTAATTAATTAATTATTCTCAAATAAATTACCTTGATTAATTAATCACATTAATTAATTATTCTTTAAATTAATTAACCTTTAAATACTTTAATCGTTAATTATCCATTCTTAATTACTTACCCTTAATTAATTAGTGCTTAACTAATTACATTAAATAAATAAATAAATAAAAACCTTTAAGTTGATTACATAATTAATTAACCCTTTAATTAATTAAATAAATTATCTTTAATTAATTCCAATAATTGATTACCCCTAATCACTTTCATTAATTAATTATCTTCAAATTAACTACCTCAATTAATTAAATCATTCAAACTAATTCCTTAATTAATTATAATAAGTAATTATCCCTAATTACTGAATTAACGTTAATAATTCATTAATTACTTTTTCATCACAATATTATATTTTCTTGAAAACACTTGTTAATTTACTTAATAAATTAACAAATATGTGATTATTGAATACCAAAACAATCTTGAAAATATTCTTAACTTTCAATTTAAAACTTTAAAATCTTGTTTAAAACTTGTTTATATTTCTAATTTGAAAACTAAATTTATATTCTTTGAAGCTTTGAAAACTTAAGTTACAAAATTTTATTGAAGCCCAAACTAAAATACAAGCCTGCCATATTTAGTTATCATGAGGAAAACAGGCCGAAGCCTAAACCGAAGAAAAACAAAACCCAAGGCCATTGTTCTTTCTTCCCCGATCCCAAATTCACCCAGATACACGAAGATACTCATGCACGTGCACGAGTCAACTGAACAACTCCGGTCACCATTGCGATACTCGGCAAGTCAAAGATCACCATGTCGACGTACACAACTATTCAAATTCGTCAATCGCGATGAAAATTAAAATTGAGCATTCTAGTTCCTACTGGAAACCCAAACACCATGACGAAATCAACTCGCGCCAGCCAAACTGATCACTAGAAATCCTGTCGCTCTGCCCAGAGACGTGCCACAACATGACGAACTATCTCCTTCACATGCGATTGCCTATTAATCATTAAGAACATCGAAATTTCTCCCCAAACCTCATCGACAATATCAGGGTACAAAACCCTAAACTCACGTCAATCTATCACCCCAGCATATTATAAAATTCGCGAGTATTTTTCCACGATTCTACCGCATCCAAGTCATCTTCACCATGAATCACGATTCATGATTCACTGTTGATTACCATGAATTGAAAAAAATTCACATTCCATTCAACTCAAGAGTTCTTCATGAATACTCTTTTAAAAATTCTTGAACGATTACCAAAAATCATGAATTTGAAGTACGAATTCATTCCTATAATTAAAAATTGAAATCTGACATTCAAATTTTTGGTTTAAAATCTAATCATCTCTGTTATTTCTATTTTAAAAATAACTACAAAATAAATGTTCATGAAATTATGTTTAAAATTAGCACTTCATAGTTATAATTACTTTTCGTTTAGAAATCAAATCCTGAAATCATCTAGATAGGATGATTTCGAATTTTCTTATAGGCTTTGAAAACCTGTAACAAGAACAGAGCCTTAATATAGGCATGCACATCATCATTCCCATACACAACATGCAAGCATAATCACATCCTCGATCAATCACTTTTGAGATTTCAATTCACAGATCATTTAGATATATTTCAGGTTGAGTTTGCTCACCTTGAAGGGTTTGAAAGCAGAGAGTTTTTCCTAGAACTTGCAAGCTTTTAAGTTTGAAAATCTGGAACTTGTATTTTAAATTGACCTGGACCTGATATCTTTTGATCCTTTGAATGCTTGCTTGATTAAGTTTGAGATGCTCTGATTAATAACTTGCTTTGATCTTCTCTCTGGTGTTGATTTTAAACTTCATTTGATCTGCTCTGTCCAGATTTTGTTTTGCTTAATTGTTGAGAAGTTAATCTGGATTTTAACCCAAAGCTTGATTGTTTGTTGCAGTTTGAACCTGGAGATGATCTGATTTGCATTTTAACTTATATTTAAATCTGCTCTAATACTTGATTTCAGCTGAGACCTTGAATTACATTTGAGTTGATCAAACATTGAAACAGTTGCATTGTTTTTTATATTTGTTTTGATCGAGTCTGTTTACTTCAGATTTGAAGACTTTGTTTTTTTCAGTTTTGTTTCAATTTTTTGAGAAAATAGAAAATAGCCTGGTATATTCTCTTTTCATACATGTTAAATTTAATTTTAGTTTAAAATAAAACATGCATTTGCCACTTGTATGTTTACAATTAACACTTGTCTACATTCATGCTATCTTCCTTACACTTGTTAAAATATGTATTTTTATGTTTAAGCCCTTAATTTTAATTAATTTATAAATTTTGTTCAAACCCTTTATTCAATTTAATTTACATATGTATATTTTCAAATTATACTTATTATGTTTCAAATGTTATACACTTTTTTGTAAAATCTCATTTTATAAATTTACAATTCAATTTTACATATATAATATTTTACATTTGCACAATTTTTTAAAAGAGAATGATATGAAAGTCTAAATACTAATAAAAAATCATATTTATTTATAAAATACTCATCCTTAAATTTCAAACCAAAATTCTATTTATTTATTTATTTATTCTAGGAATTTTCTGATTTATTCACAAATAAATTCATAATTTAATTCCAAAATTAAATTAATTACCAAATTAAACTTTGTTATAATTTAAGAATGTTACACTATAGTTAAGTATATTTATAGAAGTTTAAAATAGTTTTAATATAAGATAAAAGTTATTTTCAAAGAAAAACAAAAGACCAAAATTTCCTTTGGGATGTCGACATACCCAATACCGATGTCGACATAGCGTCAGTTAATTTCAAAATTTAAATTTCAAAAGAAGTGTCTATTCGTGATATCTCTTCACGAATGGACATGGTTGTTGTTGTTCTATAAATAAGGGCTGTTTTCAATGAATTTTCGATCATATTTTCTGGTTTTCATTTCTCTTCTTCTTCCACATTTCTTTATACATATTCCTACCATTAATCTGTTGAAATCAACATTGAATCTAACTATATTATCTCTGGTTTGATTCTCTATCACTATCTCAACAAGATCCTCGGTGCTCTTCAGAGTTATAGGCTTCTTTGTAATCAATTAAACGAGAAAAGGTGTGATTGTGACCTTGGAAATCAATCAAACGAGAAAATGTGTGATTGTAGCCTTGGAAATAAATTGGGTGAACTTATTGCCCATGAAATCAAGTATCTCTACCCAGAGGATTGTGAATTTAGAGGGTGTACCTCATGGCCTTGAAATCGAGGGTGTAATTGTACAATTGCTTTTGAAAGGAAATTCGTACTTGTGTGCGGGACTGGATGTAGGGTAACTCCGAACCAGTATAAAATCTGGTGTGTTCTTTCCTTTACTGCTTTTACTTTATTTCTGCATCTGTGTTTGATTCTATGATCATATCTGTGTCTGAATATTGCATACATTTGTGTTCAAATTAACAAAAACTCAAAAAGATTTAACAATTCCATAAAACACTATTCACCCCTCTCTAGTGTTTATCCTAGTCTTAAGGTCCGTAATCCGCATTTCTCACATTTGGTATCAGAGCAAGGTTTTCAAAGTTTCATAATCTGATTTTTGAAAGGTTTTGAAAATGGCTACCAACACTGGTACTGTTACTAACACTAGTATCCCTGTCACAAGTTCATTTGTAGAAGGTCAGTCTACTGTCAGATCACCACTTTTTAATGGCAGTAACTATGCATATTGGCATGTAGGATGAAAATATATTTACAATATGTAGGACTAGACACTTGGAATATCACACACACGAATATTC
Organism: Allium cepa; assembly: GCA_030765085.1. Lineage (NCBI taxonomy): Eukaryota > Viridiplantae > Streptophyta > Magnoliopsida > Asparagales > Amaryllidaceae > Allium > Allium cepa. The sequence goes on from CM060945.1 coordinate 1,017,911,394, forward strand.
TGAACCCACGACCGATTTTGCACAGTGGACCACTGAGCGAAAGATTGTTGCATAAAAGAATTCTAAAGCAATGAATATTCTGTTTTGTTCACTTGATAGAAATGAATTTAATAGAGTGTCAGTTTGTTGGTCTACATATGAAATCTGAATTTTTTTGCAAGTTACTCACGAAGGAACAAGCAAAGTTAAACAGAACAAAGTTTCCATGCTCACAAATCAGTTCCAATATTTAAAATGAATTCTAATGAGTCTATTTCAAATATGTATAGTAGATTTTAGGATATTGTGCATTCTCTAATATCCTTGGGAAAGAAATTTTCGTAAGAAGATCAAATCAGAAAAATTTTAAATTCTCTTACTCCATAATGGGATCAAAAGATACTTGCGATCGAAGAGGAAAACGACATCAGTACCTTAAAGATAGAAGAATTAATTAGAAATCTAATGTCGTTTGAAGTCCAAATGATCGGGAGAAGAGAAAGCAAAGCATCTGAAAAGAAATCAATGGCATTTAATGCATTGACTGATGGATCAGACTCAAACAGTGATAATGATGAAGAGATAGCCTTGATGACCAGGAATTTTCGGAAATTTATGAAATACAGAAAGACGAACAATCTCAAGAGAAACAACTATAAGAACTCTGGAAATCAGAATGTAGTGCCAAACAATGTCAAATGTTTCAACTGTGATGAACCAGGCCATATCAAAAGAGACTGTCCGTATCCAGAAAGGCAAAATCCTCCTATAAACAATGATTTGGTAAAGAAATGGAAGAGTGCATTTACTGCTACTCTAGATGACTCAGACTCGTCCTCAAGCGATAATGATCAAAAGATAGATAATTCAAATTTGTGTTTCACCGCAGTTCACGACTCCGACGAATTCAGAGAACCGGACTCAGAAAAGGTACACATTTACAATACAATTGGTTGAAATTGCATGCTTAGAATTAGATGCTGATTGCTTGATTTTGAATTGGTGTGTTATTCGAATTTTAATTTTTTTACTATTATTTTATTATTATTTTATTATTATTTTTATCGGTATAATAATATATTATGGAATATACTATAATTCTAATAATATTCCAGATATATATGGACATTAAAGTTAATAAGCATATATATATATATATATATATATATATATATATATTAGAGTACTTAGGAAAAATAAATCATAGAAATTCATAAGCACATGTCGACATGGTCCCTACTATGACGTCGACATGGGTACAGAATTTAAAATTCAAAATTTGAATTCAAATGGTTGAATATCCCTCCACCTTTTCACTTCATTAAATTCTCTGAAAAGGCATCTTTTGACCAGAGAACATGTCCTTTGAGAATCTATTTATTCACTATCTTTTATCACGTCTTTTCACTCTCATTTTCAAATTCAAACTCCCTCTTCAAAACTTTAAGCTCTCTACTCTCTACTCTAATGGCTTCTTCAAGCAACCCCTCCACCATGAGAATTTCCAGAAAGATAATAGAGCAACTCTTCAATGATCCGAAGGTTATAAAAGCATACATCAATTATGCTAACTATGCAAAAGTCCATCTCGAAAAGTTTGCTATGTTTCAAGATTTCTCTTCTTATGAAATTGATTCTCTTTTTGCAAACAATCAAATCCTTAGTCTTGTTGATGCTTCTCAAAATGATTTTGTTTGTTATCCAAATCTTGTTAAAATTTTCTATGCAAATATTAATCGTGGATTTTATAATGGAAACGATTATGAAATTTGGAATAGTGTCAAAGGCACTAGAATTGTTTTGAATTGTGATCTTTTGGATACCATTCTCAATTGCAAGAGTACGGGAATGGATCTTTCTAATTTTAAAAATCGATGAAAATGATTGCGAGACATTTCATTGCATTTTCGAAGAAAATGATAATTTTGAATTCAAAAATCGAAACTATCAACCAAAAGCTAGAATTGTCAATCTACTTTTACAACATACTTCGACCCCATGATCGGGAAATTTTAACAATCCTGCTTCAAAAGTTTGCAAAGCACTTTTTGTTTTTTTTGGAAATTATGATATTAATTGGACGCAAGTTATTTTGGATGAACTTCGTCCCAAAAATCTTGAAATGGGTGAGAATACTTTGTATCATGGAATTTATCTCACACGGATTTTTAACTATTTTGGAGTGGATTTCAAAGGAGAAGAATTTTTTTCTAGAAAAGTTTTCAATCATTCCAACATTCCTCTTATGAAAATTCCATTTGTTTTTCAACCCTATGAGACTCTTGACGAAAAGAAAGAGCGTTTGGCTCATGAGGAGATGGAAGAAGAGGAAGAGGAAGAAGAAGAAGGGGAGGAAATGGAAATTGAAGAAGAAGAAGAAGGTGAAACTTCATTTGAATGCATCGACTATCCTCCTAATCCATCCAACAAAACACTTCTCAAAAACCAAAAGATCATTGTTGAGATTCAACGTATTCTTATAACAATCCATTAGTAAGATGTTGGACAAAATTTCTTCCAAGATGAACAAGTTTATTTCCAAAATCGACAAGAAGCTTGGATTATCTTCATCGCCATCATCCTCTAACTAGTTCTATCTTTTCGTATCTCATTGTATTTGTTTTAGTTTATTTTGATTTGAATGTTCATGTAGTTCTTTGTGTTTAATCATTGTATCAAGTTATCATGAAATGAAATTGAATTCCTTTTCTGTTATCTAGCTTATCTTATCTCCAGAATAAATGTTAGTATATTACACACACACACACACACACACACACACACACAATTATTTACAAAATCAAAATAAGCCATCAAAATTCACTACACCATGTCGACATCCCCCTATGACCGTGTCGACATGTACTGGTCAGAAATGACATTTCATTTTGAATTTGAATAACTACTTTATGTCTATTCATTTCAAACGAATTTCAACACTTATGAATACCTATTTCTTCCAGAATTCATCACTGAATATTATTTGTTATCCACTTTGTCTCTCATTCTTCTCACAAACTCGAATATGGCCAATCCAATTCATAATCTATCAGGAAATCTTGAAGAGACTCTTAATTCTTTCAATAATATTCTTTCGCTGATTCTCCGTAACCAGTGACACTTAGAGTTGAGTCAAATGCAGATGATTAAAGAGCAAGAAAGGCATTTCGATGCAATTCGATGGATGATTTCCTCCCTGCACAAGGATGATAACGAAGCACACCCTCCAGTCTCTCCTGCTAATGATAATGAAAATTGGGATGCCATTAAAGCAGACCCTATATTTGAAGAAGGAGTGATGAATTGAGTCAAATGCAGATGATTAAAGAGCAAGAAAGGCATTTCGATGCAATACGATGGATGATTTCCACCTTGCACAAGGATGATAACGAAGCACACCCTCCAGTCTCTCTTGCTAATGATAATGAAAAATGGGATGCCACTAAAGCAGACCCTATATTTGAAGAAGAAGGATGGGTGGAAGTTCCTCGTAATGTTTGATTTGATTGGTTTGTTTGATTTGAATTGTTTGACTTGACTTGATTTGATTTGAATTGAATTGATTTGGATTGATATTTGGTGTGAAAAACATGTATAAATATGCATTAATATTTATATGATCTTCAATTAATTATCATGTCTATCAGTATAATTATCTCTTAATCTATCTATTATATACTCCATTTGTATAGTTTATTAATGCAGGTACTTTAGTCTAAGAATGAGGGGGAGTTATATAGTTTGAATACTATATAGTTTGGAGTTAGTTTTTGTCGATGAAAAAGGAGGAGAAATAAAAATAGGATAGTTAGGCATAGATTAAGGGGGAGTTATTAGGATAGAAGTAATATTTTATAAACAAAGATTGTCATCATAAAAAAGGGGGAGATTGTTAGTCCGCGAGATGATGGTTTTGATGACAACAACCTTAGAATAGGATTATAAAATATAAATACTAACATTATAGTTTAGAAATATATGTATATGCATGATTTAACCATGTAGGTACCAAGAATGAAGACTGTACAGTATAGAGATTCAAGACATCAAGATTGAAGACTCATGAGTATCAAGAATATCAAGATTATCAAGAGTTCATGATTACAAATAATTTATTTTTTTAATTAGGAATTTTTGTTAAAACTCCTAGAAAAGCACTGGCATATTAAAATCTAATTTATTTGTGGAATGGAATCCACTTCGAGCCAGTTAAAGGAATGGAACCCTAGGTAGGATGGAACCTACGAACAATCTAGTGGAACATTGCTTTGTATCTGCTAACTTTTATTCAAAATGATTTTACAAAATTATATCTTGTTTTCAAAATGTTTCAAAACCTTTCTTCTAAAAGAATCAAAAATATCTGTCCTGATTTTAAGTACTTTTAGCCTCAAAATAATCTTTAATTTCAAAATCAAGTTATCCTTAGTTCTTAAACTATCTTTTAATAATAATATATTTAACTTTCAATACTTATACTTAGATTTAAATATAAAATTATTGTAAAATTTTATATATACCAAAATATTATTCTCTATATTTATTTATGTATTTTTACTATAGTAAAGTATATTTATAAAAGTCTGAAATACTTTTAATATAAGATAAAAGTTATTTTCAAAGAAAAATAAAACACCAAAATTTCCTTTGGGATGTCGACATACCCAAGTTACCCATGTCGACATAGCGTCAGTTAATTTCAAAATTTAAATTTCAAAAGAAGTGTCTATTCGTCATATCTCTTCACGAATGGACATAGCTGTTGTTCTTCTATAAATAGGGGCTGTTTTCAACGAATTTTCAATCATATTTTCTGGTTTTCATTTCTCTTCTTCTTCCACATTTCTTTATACATATTCCTACCGTTACTCTGCCGAAATCAACATTGAATCTAACTAGATTATCTCTGGTTTGATTCTCTATCACTATCTCAACAAGATCCTCAGTGCTATTCAGAGTTATAGACTTCTTTGTAATCAATTAAACGAGAAAAGGTGTAATTGTGGCCTTGGAAATCAATCAAGTGAGAAAATGTGTGATTGTAGTCTTGGAAATCAATTAGATGAAATTATTACCCGTGAAATCGAGTATCTCTACCCAGAGGATTGTGAATCTAAAGGGTGTACCTCGTGGCCTTTAAATCGAGGGTGTAATTGTACAATTGCTTTTGAAAGGAAATTCATACTTGTGTGTGGGACTGGATGTAGAGTAACTCCGAACCAGTATAAAATCCTATGAGTTCTTTCCTTTACTGCTTTTACTTTATTTCTGCATCTGTGTTTGATTCAGCGATCATATCCGTGTCTTAATATTGCATACATTTGTGTTCAAATTAACAAAAACTCAAAAAGATTTAATGATTCCTTAAAACACTATTCACCCCCCTCTAGTGTTTATCCTGGCCTTAAGATCCGTAATCCGCATTTCTCACAAGTCAAACTATGGGTCGACCCCCGTTGTGCTTAGGCCGACCCGCACCTTTGTCTAAACATAAAAATGTCTAGGTACGAGTCGATGACGTTAAAACTTGATTTTTTAGTAATTTTGTGCGTACTTAGCTGCATCCGACGGTTCTTAGTGAGCCTATGAACTGGACGTAAAAATGTCCAGGTTCGAGCGGATGACGTTAAAACTTGATTTTTAAGCAATCTTATGCGTTCTTAGCTGCGTCCGACGATTTCTAGTGAGCTTATGACATGGTTGCACCGGATTTAATCTTCAAATCTGACGGCCTGAGATCCTTAAGCCACACTATAAATAAGACTCTAGACCTAGCTATTTTTCTCATTCAGATTTTCTCCTATTTGGGTTCATTGCCTGAAGATGAACCCTAAATCGAAAAAATTTCTAGGGAGAAGATGTTTTTGATAAAAATATTCTATGCCCTAAAAGTGGATCCGGGAGCCGATGATTAAAAATAAGGACCACAGGTGAGTGTTTTTGTAATTATCTTAGATTTGTAAGCAATTTAAAATAATAAGGTTTTCAATAGTTGTAGTTTTTCTATAATTTTGAGACAATTTTTATGTAAGTTTATTTACGGCTAGTTTTTAAGTAAATTTCAGAAGTTCTTTTTAGTCTATTTTTATTCAGTTATTTACAGTTTTTTTATTGTGTTTTAAGTTGGAATTTAGCTTGTAACTTTTAGTTTCTTTTTATAAAGATTAATCCCTTTTCCGCGAATAGAACATTAAAAAGAATTATGGATTAAAATAGAAAAACATTAAATTTATGGAAATCAGATGTAAAATGAGAAAAACTGTAAAATAAGAGATACACTAAAATAGGAAAATTTAAGATATTTGAAAGCATGATTATAGAAAGAGGTTATAACTATAAAGAGAAAATAGAAGAGTAATAGTTGCAAGAACAATTATAACATAGGTTATAATTAGAAAGAAAGAAATAGCAGAAGAGCTTATTTTAAAACTTAGATCTTGGATTAAGTTAATAAGAAAATATAGCAGAAATAACAGAAGAGGCTTATTTTAAAACTTAGATCTTAGATTAAGTTAATAAGAAAACATAGAAGTAGGGCCCATACCAGTAGCATTCTCTTTCAGATCTAGGACTGATGGTCTCTCAACAGTAGGTGAGGCTAGGACATGCTTATGCTGATTAGGGTAAATAAGTGGCCAATAGATAAAGGCTCAAATTTGGGGATTTGGGCAAGAGGCGCAAAACTAGAAGATTGTTTGTTAGGATTAGTACCAGCAGCATTCCCTTTCAGGTCTAGGACTTATGGTGTCACAACACTTAGGTGAGGCCGGACAGCATTCCCTTTTAGGTCTAGGACTGATGGTTTCACAACAGTTAGGTGAGGCTGGGCACGCTTATGCTGATTATGGTAAATGAGGGGTCAAACAGGGGATGACAGTTAGTGTGTACCAGCGATGACCGAGTGTGCGGTATCGATTAGGGTAAATAATTCGCTACTGCGTCCTAAGCGCTAAAAATGTGTCTTGCCTATAACTTTGTTTTCCTTCCATAACTTGATGTTTTCATCCCCTCGTCATGTCTTGCTCTCCAACACAACAATGCATCAACCATGACCTATCACTACATGAACCCTATGCATGCTTATGCCCAGGCTGCAACCACTGCATCAACCTTCGTCGCTTATGCCACACACCTCCATTAGCTCACGTCTATCTGAATAAGTCCAGGTCAACACTGATTTCTGCTTCGCTAAGTTCTAACACAAGAACGTAAGCCATCCATTGTGCTTTATCTTAGGTCATCATGCCTCCTCCTCTAACACGTCTCATAATCGTGTCATTCCTCTTCTTGCATATGTTCATTTTTTTCCTAACGTTGATTTTTTTCGTATTGTTGAAATGATTTAGGGCCAGAGTGAAGTGAATTGGGGGAAACGAGTTTGGTATTGGGTCATAAGAGGGATCCAAAAGAGAAAAGAAGGCTAGAGAATGTACTGAATGGATGATTGGAGAATGCACTAGAACAATATTATTTACAAATTGACCCTTATGCAACAAAATTTTCATTTCTCTCTTTTATTTTCCCCTTTTATTCCCATATATAAACACTCCATCAAACATTTTATGAATAAATTTTCAACTTAAATAAAATAGCCATTTACATAAATATATTTCGATTGGTTACATAAAATATACAAACTCACTAATTACTTGTTTTCGTTATTTATCGATTTTATTAATGTAGAACAGAACTTATTTTCTTTAATTTTAATTATATAACAGTTATTTACACAAAAATTATATTTTATATTCATTATAATATTTTAGTCGAGTTTAAAATATTTTCCAAAAAGAATTTATTAATTGATTCGATTTATATAAAAAATAAAATTTCTTTATTAAATATCTTTTATTCATCAAATATATTTTCAAAAACAAAAATTATCCAAAAGTTGAACTTGAACATTGTATTTTAATTAAAATTATTTAATGTTCTAGAAAGTTTTGTTATTACAGACGACGAACGTATTTTTCTACATTTTAAACAGTTTGTTTCATATATTTTTATTTTTTAAGCGGTATTATACAGTTATTTTATTGTAGTTTTGCAGATTATAGACTCCAAAGTGCAACGTTGAAATTAATCGATTGTGTCGTTTATTGGTTCAAATGACATGCAGATAAAGAGTGCAACATTTTGAGTACCGAATAATTCGAAGAGAAAGCACATATCCTTCATGAAGAAGTGCATCTCACATCACCAACATGTGTACTATTCATGCAAGAAATCCAATGCAAATATTGAAAGTACACTTTCAAAGTTTAGCCCGAAAAGCTCTCAAAGCAAGGCCACTTGTTAATCAAATAACAAAGCAAAGACCAATTCAAAGTGAGGTGGCCTTATTGTTCTCCAAATATCAAGCACATGGACCTGAATAGTAGGGTTATTTTTGGAGGCTGAAGTCTTTAAATAGCTTAGAGCAATGCAGATGAAAAATCATCTCCTACCCTATCACTCTTCTTCTAGTTTAATTTTAATTTCAGCAATGTTTTTATTTTCGAACAGAATACGTAGGATTGTTAATTTGATTTAGCATTTTATTTATTCTTGTCCTTAGTTATTTTCTGCACTCTTTCCAGTTAGTTAATAAATTCAGTTCATTTTATTTCAGTTGTTTGCTCTATTATTTTCTTTTATGCACTTCTGTTTTCTGCTCTGATTTCTATAATTTTATATTTTGATTGCAATTTGGTTAGATTCGAAATAGATTTGGAGTATATTATTGTTTTTATTTCCTGCTCAAGATCCACCGTTGAATTTGTTCGACACGCCCAAGATTTAAATATGGATTTCAAATATTTTAAAACACAATTCCCTGTGTTCAACCTGCATACTACATGCTTGTGCGCTTGTAGAATTAATTAAAATTTATGCTTTTCTAATCAATAGAAAAGTTGCAACAAGTTTTTGGCGCTATTGCCGGGGAATTGCTATTTTAAAATTTTCGATTTTTCGATTTTTTAGTCTCGTGTTAATTTATTTTTTTGTTATTAATGTTGTAACGACCCAGAATTTTTATTAATTAAAATTTGAATATTTAATTAATTTTAAATATTAATAAGTGAATTTATGAGTCAAATAAATTTTTATTTGAATTATTGGATTTAATTGAATAATTAAATCAATAATTTAATAAGTTAAATTATGAAAATAATTGAAAATTGGGTTAAATATGATTGAAAATGATTTGTAAAATTTTATTTTATCATATTGAAGTTAGAACGATATTTTAGAACTTTTAAAATCGAATTAAAAGTTAATTTGTGAAAATTGAATATTTTAATATTAAAATCGACTAGTGAAAATAGTCAATTTTTGAACAGTCTCAGAATTGAACGAAACCAGTTCCATTGGATCCGTAATAGTTAGTTATTACCGGATTTCAATTTTCGTGTCAATCGGAGTTATCGTTTGATCGTGGCAGCTCGAAACGCATCGATTTATTTTTAATATTAATTTGGCGAGTTAAAATAGCCATTTTTCAAAAAGTCTCGGATTTCGACGAAACCAGTTTCATCGGATCCATAATGTGATATTATTGTAAGGTTTCAAATTTCAAGTCAATTGGATTTACCGTTTGTCCGATACAAATTAAAACGCCTAGAAAATCGCTTAAATCGGTTTAATTCAAATTGAACGTTTTTAGCCATAACTCGCACAGATGTCCGAATTAGCTTTCGAAACATGTTCCATTGTGTCCGGAACGCGGGGTAAACCCTAGAAACGCTGGTTACGGCGCGTAAATCGGAGTTCGAAATTTCCGGATGAATAGTGTTCGATTTTTCTTTATAAATAGACCAACACCTTCATAATTTAGAAAAAATAAAAAAAATAAAAACCTAATCTAACCCTAGCCGCCAGTTTCATATGGATGGCCAGAATTTAATCCCTTTCTTCCCTCAATCATTCACAATCCGTTGACATTCACGCGAAGTGTTCAACACAGAAGTCGAAGAGCATGAAGAGAGCTAGAGATCTATACGGTTGAGATGATGTTTAGTTGACCAAAGGAGGAGCAAAGTGGGGCCGTTTGCTTCAGGTCACGCACGCATTTCGAGGAGTTTGGGGGGGCCGAACTTCAGGTGGTTGGTGGTGGAGGTAGCTCTCGCGAAGGGCTTCGACATGGCAGTAATTTGATGAAGTTTCGTCGAGTATTGATTGTGCAAAGTTTAACCCTAGTATATGATAAGTGGGTTTGGTGTGCGTTCATGTTACTGGAGAGGTGCGTGAGTTTGGGGAAGATGGAATGCACTGTGGAGATGAGAAGATGCAAGATCCTAAGGCCTGGATTGAGCTAGGTTTAAAAATTAAATAAAAGTTGTAAATTATGAATATAAATTTGTGTAATGTTCAAAAATTCATATCCTTTTCATACGAGGTCGAAAACGCGCGAAACCAGTTGCGTTGGAATCGTATGAACGAGCACTACGCGATGAAATTGGATTGGAGTCGTTTGGAGTTAGTGAGAATTTTGGGTAAAATTAAACGTCCGTTTAATTTTATTCGAAATAAATCGCTAAAACGGAATTTAAATCAAGGTGAGAACTTCTCACTCAATCGAATCAGTTTCGATTTTATTTTAAATAGTTAGATTTAAAATATTTGAATGCATGTTTGAATGATGATTGTTATCTATTGATTGTTAAAATAGACATTATACGCCGTTAGTAAGCGGATGTTATTTATTAAAAACATATACCGCGAATATTTCATAAACAGTGAAATTGGTATTATATATAGTAGCAATATATATATATATATATATATATTGGCATATGTATATATTGGAGTTATTGATTTCCCGCATTTTTTAGCGGATGAGACCCTATTGCGCCGTCTATTAAGCGGATAATATTTATTAAAAACATATACCGCGATAATTTCGTACTGGAGCGAAATTGGTATTGTGCTAATGTTTGTGGATGCAGGAAACAGGTTGGAGGGATCCAACTGGATTCCTCAACAGTTTTTATTTGATTTCAGATATTTTGATATTTGATGGATTATCATATCGATATATGATGTCGTTGTTGTTGTGATTGACTATTTGGTATGTAGCATCATTGGACCAAGTTTTGGAATTTTAAAATGATTTATAAAGTGATTTTTGAAAATATACTTTATGTTTGGAATTTGATCTATTTTAAATAAATAAACGTCATAATTTTTAATGTTATAAAAATTATGATTTTTGAGAAAAATAGTTAAAAACTGATTTTTGAGAATATGATGCTAACGATTTTATAAAATAGTTTAATCGGGATTTTAGAATTTATTGTGAAAAGTTTAAATATAGGATTTATAAAATTTAATTATTTTATGAATCAAAATGATGAAGTTTTTAAAGGAATTTAAAGACGTTTTAAAAGAATAATATAAATTGATTTATATTAAGAGATTTATAAATGGATATTTATAAATTGAAATATAGACATTATAAAACGAGTTTTTATAAGTGTTTGAATGAAGTGAAAATGAATTTCATTAAAGAATGAAATTTATAGAATTTAAATGGTGAAGTTATAAATGAAATTTATAAATAGTAAGATTTATAAATTTTATAAAGTTATTAAAAGAATAGTTGAATAAATCATTGAATCTTATAAGTTATAAGATTTATAATTATGAAGTTCAAGGGAACGATTTTTGTAAACGAATAAATTATAAGTATTTAACTTATAATGTGAACTTTTGTTTTATAATTGAGTTATAAACCGAATAGGTTAATAAAGAAAATTTACAAAAGGAAGTTGTTATAAAATAATTAGAAATGGAATTTATAAACGTTGTTTTATAAATTCGCAAATGACTTATTTTGATAAGTAAATTGTTGAAACCTATTAATGGAGTTATATTCACGTTTTTGACTGTGAAAAATCCTTTGAAATAAAATGAATAGAAGTGATGAAATTGTTAATATAGTATATTCACGTTTTTGAATAGTGAATAATATGTTAAAGAAATTGTTTTGAATGTGATATTTGAAATAGAATTAAAACGATCTAACGATGTTTTAAATGTGTTGAGATGCGAAACCATAGATTTCAACATTGATTGTTGAAATAGACGTTTTCGAGAAATAGAAGGAAATAATGGACTATAACACTGTTGTTATAGTAAATGATTTCCGAAAGGAAATGTTTTGCATAGTATTGGGATTTATATATCTATTTTAATTTCGAATCCCTATACTAGTGATTTTGGGTTGTCGTAACAATGTTTTACGCAACATTCGTTTTGGCCCAAATAAATATGTTTAAGAGAATGATTTCCTTAAAGAATGAAATATATACTTAATTTCGATTGAAGTATATTGAATGTTTTCTAAGTGTTGAAAATAAATAAAATCTGTGAATTACTTATGAATAAATAAGTATGGAAATGTTTTTCCAATATAAAGTGAATATTAGAGAATTTATCTTTTTGAAGATAAATTGAAAATGAATATTATAAATCGAATTGAAGTCGTATATTCATTAATACTTTGGAATGTAAATTCACTATTGAATTTATAAAAGAAAGTAGAATTGGTTTAAAAATAAATATTGATTTATTTTTGAAGTGTTGAAAATTATATATATCTAGTGAAGATATTTTGGAAAATAAATAATTTGGAAAATTATTTAGAAACTGGTGATGTGTGCATATCCATTGATAGTTCAATAACCGACTATCAATATTTCCCTTTGAATGGGTATTTGATGTGATTTGTTTGAATTTGAATGCCACACTTATTTTTGAATAAGCGCTCACTATTCGGGTTAACCGGGAAAGGACCATGGGGTCGTATAACCCATTCTGAATATGTGATACGTCGTTGTGAATTGCATTGAAGATCGGTGTTGAAGACCCGGTATTTGCGAAAGCGATAGGATGACCTGTCGATTGTCTCTGCACTGAGTTGCAACGGTATAGAGACTCCCTAAGTGATGGGAAATCCGGTCAGGATTGTGAATATCCGGATTGCAAGGACTTCTTTGTAAGTGCCTTCGGTTTTGTTCGATCCCGGAACAGACTTGTATGGATTGTATGTCTGACATTACAAATTGAGATATAAAGCCGATTTCTTTCAAATATATTTCTGTTGGTGGCGGAGAATTTATTCTTTTAGCTTAACACCCTTCTCTGAGACGTACGAGCTCAGAGGTTATATAGTTGAAGTTATCAGCGATATATTCCCAATTTGGTAACGTGACATGCTGAGTGTTGCTGTAAATGATCATTGTGTTGATTATTTGTGATAGGATCGTTTATTTGATCGTCTATCCTGGTGATCATTTCTATGATCATTTGTTGACCCAAAGCATGGCTTTTGTATAAAGTATGTTTTTGTGGACGTGACTTCGTCGAGCCTCACACCCCGTGAATGGTCAAAACAGGAAAGATGCGGTAAGGTTATGAGGGGTAGCGCCCTTTAGGATATGTGCATTTCCTTCTGGAAAAGGGTGGTATCATGGTATGGAGCCCAGATACTTACTCATGTTGAAAACACTTTGTTATGATTGTGTGAATTGATTACGAGCGCTCGGTGAAAAGGTCCCAAAGGACCGGGGGATGGCATATTCGGTCAGTTGTTACTCAGTTAGGGGTAACCCGGCCTTGTGTTGGCAGAGTTCCGGTTTGGTTCTCGGGGATGTCCATCCAGAGGCATTCTCATGTGGCAATGGGAAGTTCCTTGGCCTGATCATTCGTTGGAAATCCAAAGAAACAATACGAGACTTGTACGGTTTTAGTTGTATAACCTGCTATGGAATGTGGCGGTAACCTGCTATTGAACATAGTTAGCTATAGTAGGCATAGTTCGGAATGTCTATGCTGGCTAAGATTTATATTCTACTTTCGAAATCAATTTTTTCTACTCTATGCACTAATAATAATATCAAATGTTCTTTTAATGCGTATCAAGCATCTTTGACTATCATAAGGAGAAATCTCCTCTGATTCTGCGTTTGCATTGTGTGTGTGTGCAGGAGGCCTTATGGTAGTCTCATTTTTAAAAGCATTGTGAATTGAATTTAAAAATATTCCTCTATTTTGATTTTAAAGATAAATAAACTGTTTTGAGTTCTCACACCAGTCACATGACTGACTTGGAGTTTGTTTTCCTTCCTAAACTCTGGGTGCCCACCAATTTCCACACGGGCAGTCAAGAGTTAGGTTTATCAGGATATTCCGGATATTCTGGAGTTGCTGGAGGCAAGATGGATGGCATGGCGTATTACTAGTTATATAGTATTTCTTTTTCCGCTGCACTGTTTGTTGATGTATGTTGTTGTATACTTTGATGATATGATGTAATGAAATGAAATGTATAAAATGTAATAACTGATATAGTTCTTTGTTTAAAGATTATTCATTTATTATTATATGTTGTTCCGCTGCGAATTGTGAGAATTCTGATGTTGTTCTGTTGTTTTCTGTTCCGTTCTATGTTCTCTATTCTCTTTTTCTTCTATTTTAAAAATTTCTATCTTCTTTTCCCTATCTTTTTCTATTCTCTTTTCTCTCTATCTTCTACCTTCTTCTCTCTTCTTCTTCTTTTCCTTTTCTTAAACCATAACATTTCGGGTTTTTGGCCTTCGATTTCTCGGCAGTCGATAAAGTGAGTATCGATGTTGAATTTTCGAAAGTTCGAAAATTTCCGGGGCGTTACATTTGGTATCAGAGCATATGGTTAAGCGACAACCATGGTTCTGTTGGGTATTACTCATTAGAGATAGAGTCAGCGGTACTCTAGATTGAGTTTGAGTGTAATAATAGATATGAGCGCGTATATGTTAGTGAATATAAAATTGTTTTATATTGTGATGATTGGTTTGTTGAGTGGCATATGAACCTTCGTCGGCGCAGCTTCGAAACTGAATCGAAGGGGTTTCTAAACACTTGAATAGAACAATTCGGCACAGTATTGTTTTAAATTGGGTAAATGAAATAATTTTACCTTGATTATATTTTATATATAAAGAAATAATTTTTCAGAATTATTAAAGAGTATATAAGTTGATTGTTAAGTTGTTTGAATAATCTAAATTAAAGAATAATTGTATAAGCAAAAGAATTGTAAGAATTGAATTATAATTAATGTGATTTACAATTGTGAATGAACTTATATATATATATAAAAAGTGAAACTATATGAATATGAGTTGTAAATAAGTAAAATGAATTTAAAGTAAAATGGAAATTTACTTTAGAATTGAAATCTGAAATTGATTTATAAGTGTGAATTTAAGTTATGTAAAACTAAGTGATGTTTGAAACGGAATATAACTTAAGATATGTTGAATGAAGTTGACTTTGGGTATCAAAGTAAATTAATAAAGTTAAGTGATAAGTGTGAACTTGAGTTATATAAATGAATTGGAAATTGAATTGAATTAATGGATTGAATATTAATCAATTAAATGTGAATAATTGATATGGAAAAATGAATATAAGTGTTAATTCATTAAAATCTAATGTTATTGAAAGTTGAATAGTTGAATGAAAAATCAATTTAATTAAACCAAATAGAATGAATATAAGCAAAGGAATTTGGTTGTAATTAATATACATTAATTGTTATATGATTGTTAGTTGATTGTATATAATTCATTAAGTGTTAATGGAATTGAGTTAATGAAATTGAAAGCTAAAGTAATTGAAATTCAATTGGAAGTTAAATGAATTTTAAATAGAATTGAATTTGATTGGAAGTGAACCAACTTGAATATGAATTAGTGAATATAAACTAATTGAAAATGAATGTTAGTAAAAACATCCACTATTAATGAATCAAATGTGATTAAATTGAAAACCATTTCATTGAATATTAATAAGAATATGAATGAATATATTTTGGTTATGAATGTTAGTTGGTTGAGGTTTGCATTTGTAGTTTAGTTGCATTTGTTATGATAGCATATATAGTTGTTATGGAGATATATGTTGTATATTGAGATTATTTTCATATATGCATATTCTCATGTGTTTGTTGAGTGATTAGTAGGTGCGGATCGCGTTTGCTTCGCATTTGGAGCTCGCTTTCGCGCTATATTAGCCGTATATGCTCGCTAATAAAATAATAAGGTACATATGTCGGATTACATACCGTACTTTTACATTTTTTCCCTGCGGGATGCCTCATTACTTGATGAGATGTATATTTGTGATATATATACTGTCATTTTTTTTCGGATCGAGCCGCAAAGGAGACTATGGCGAATTTTTCCGAAAATTTAAGGCGTTAGAAAAATTTGAGAAATTTGGGAAAATTTTGAAAACTTTAACTTTGATTTTGGAATTGAAAGTTAAACAATAGTAGTTGTTTTTGAAAAGATAACTAAGTATGATTTGAAAACTTAGTAAAGATTATAAGAAGTTTAATTATGAATTTTGGGAAAATTAATAAATTCTGTAACTTTTCTTACTTAATAATTTCGAGGACGAAATTCTTTTAAGGGGGGAAGATTGTAACGACCCAGAATTTTTATTAATTAAAATTTGAATATTTAATTAATTTTAATATTAATAAGTGAATTTATGAGTCAAATAAATTTTTATTTGAATTATTGGATTTAATTGAATAATTAAATCAATAATTTAATAAGTTAAATTATGAAAATAATTGAAAATTGGGTTAAATATGATTGAAAATGATTTGTAAAATTTTATTTTATCATATTGAAGTTAGAACGATATTTTAGAACTTTTAAAATCGAATTAAAAGTTAATTTTTGAAAATTGAATATTTTAATATTAAAATCGACTAGTGAAAATAGTCAATTTTTGAACAGTCTCAGAATTGAACGAAACCAGTTCCATTGGATCCGTAATAGTTAGTTATTACCGGATTTCAATTTTCGTGTCAATCGGAGTTATCGTTTGATCGTGGCAGCTCGAAACGCATCGATTTATTTTTAATATTAATTTGGCGAGTTAAAATAGCCATTTTTCAAAAAGTCTCGGATTTCGACGAAACTAGTTTCATCGGATCCATAATATGATATTATTGTAAGGTTTCAAATTTCAAGTCAATTGGATTTACCATTTGTCCGATATAAATTAAAACGCCTAGAAAATCGCTTAAATCGGTTTAATTCAAATTGAACGTTTTTAGCCATAACTCGCACAGATGTCCGAATTAGCTTTCGAAACATGTTCCATTGTGTCCGAAACGCGGGGTAAACCCTAGAAACGCTGGTTACGGCGCGTAAATCGGAGTTCGAAATTTCCGGATGAATAGTGTTCGATTTTTCTTTATAAATAGACCAACACCTTCATAATTTAGAAAAAATAAAAAAAATAAAAACCTAATCTAACCCTAGCCGCCAGTTTCATATGGATGGCCAGAATTTAATCCCTTTCTTCCCTCAATCATTCACAATCCGTTGACATTCACGCGAAGTGTTCAACACAGAAGTCGAAGAGCATGAAGAGAGCTAGAGATCTATACGGTTGAGATGATGTTTAGTTGACCAGAGGAGGAGCAAAGTGGGGCCGTTTGCTTCAGGTCACGCACGCATTTCGAGGAGTTTGGGGGGGCCGAACTTCAGGTGGTTGGTGGTGGAGGTAGCTCTCGCGAAGGGCTTCGACATGGCAGTAATTTGATGAAGTTTCGTCGAGTATTGATTGTGCAAAGTTTAACCCTAGTATATGATAAGTGGGTTTGGCGTGCGTTCATGTTACTGGAGAGGTGCGTGAGTTTGGGGAAGATGGAATGCACGGTGGAGATGAGAAGATGCAAGATCCTAAGGCCTGGATTGAGCTAGGTTTAAAAATTAAATAAAAGTTGTAAATTATGAATATAAATTTGTGTAATGTTCAAAAATTCATATCTTTTTCATACGAGGTCGAAAACGCGCGAAACCAGTTGCGTTGGAATCGTATGGACGAGCACTACGCGATGAAATTGAATTGGAGTCGTTTGGAGTTAGTGAGAATTTTGGATAAAATTAAACGTCCGTTTAATTTTATTCGAAATAAATCGCTAAAACGGAATTTAAATCAAGGTGAGAACTTCTCACTCAATCAAATCAGTTTCGATTTTATTTTAAATAGTTAGATTTAAAATATTTGAATGCATGTTTGAATGATGATTGTTATCTATTGATTGTTAAAATAGACATTATACGCCGTTAGTAAGCGGATGTTATTTATTAAAAACATATACCGCGAATATTTCATAAACAGTGAAATTGGTATTATATATAGTAGCAATATATATATATATATATATATTGGCATATGTATATATTGGAGTTATTGATTTCCCGCATTTTTTAGCGGATGAGACCCTATTGCGCCGTCTATTAAGCGGATAATATTTATTAAAAACATATACCGCGATAATTTCGTACTGGAGCGAAATTGGTATTGTGCTAATGTTTGTGGATGCAGGAAACAGGTTGGAGGGATCCAACTGGATTCCTCAACAGTTTTTATTTGATTTCAGATATTTTGATATTTGATGGATTATCATATCGATATATGATGTCGTTGTTGTTGTGATTGACTATTTGGTATGTAGCATCATTGGACCAAGTTTTGGAATTTTAAAATGATTTATAAAGTGATTTTTGAAAATATACTTTATGTTTGGAATTTGATCTATTTTAAATAAATAAACGTCATAATTTTTAATGTTATAAAAATTATGATTTTTGAGAAAAATAGTTAAAAACTGATTTTTGAGAATATGATGCTAACGATTTTATAAAATAGTTTAATCGGGATTTTAGAATTTATTGTGAAAAGTTTAAATATAGGATTTATAAAATTTAATTATTTTATGAATCAAAATGATGAAGTTTTTAAAGGAATTTAAAGACGTTTTAAAAGAATAATATAAATTGATTTATATTAAGAGATTTATAAATGGATATTTATAAATTGAAATATAGACATTATAAAACGAGTTTTTATAAGTGTTTGAATGAAGTGAAAATGAATTTCATTAAAGAATGAAATTTATAGAATTTAAATGGTGAAGTTATAAATGAAATTTATAAATAGTAAGATTTATAAATTTTATAACGTTATTAAAAGAATAGTTGAATAAATCATTGAATCTTATAAGTTATAAGATTTATAATTATGAAGTTCAAGGGAACGATTTTTGTAAACGAATAAATTATAAGTATTTAACTTATAATGTGAACTTTTGTTTTATAATTGAGTTATAAATCGAATAGGTTAATAAAGAAAATTTACAAAAGGAAGTTGTTATAAAATAATTAGAAATGGAATTTATAAACGTTGTTTTATAAATTCGCAAATGACTTATTTTGATAAGTAAATTGTTGAAACCTATTAATGGAGTTATATTCACGTTTTTGACTGTGAAAAATCCTTTGAAATAAAATGAATAGAAGTGATGAAATTGTTAATATAGTATATTCACGTTTTTGAATAGTGAATAATATGTTAAAGAAATTGTTTTGAATGTGATATTTGAAATAGAATTAAAACGATCTAACGATGTTTTAAATGTGTTGAGATGCGAAACCATAGATTTCAACATTGATTGTTGAAATAGACGTTTTCGAGAAATAGAAGGAAATAATGGACTATAACACTGTTGTTATAGTAAATGATTTCCGAAAGGAAATGTTTTGCATAGTATTGGGATTTATATATCTATTTTAATTTCGAATCCCTATACTAGTGATTTTGGGTTGTCGTAACAATGTTTTACGCAACATTCGTTTTGGCCCAAATAAATATGTTTAAGAGAATGATTTCCTTAAAGAATGAAATATATACTTAATTTCGATTGAAGTATATTGAATGTTTTCTAAGTGTTGAAAATAAATAAAATCTGTGAATTACTTATGAATAAATAAGTATGGAAATGTTTTTCCAATATAAAGTGAATATTAGAGAATTTATCTTTTTGAAGATAAATTGAAAATGAATATTATAAATCGAATTGAAGTCGTATATTCATTAATACTTTGGAATGTAAATTCACTATTGAATTTATAAAAGAAAGTAGAATTGGTTTAAAAATAAATATTGATTTATTTTTGAAGTGTTGAAAATTATATATATCTAGTGAAGATATTTTGGAAAATAATTAATTTGGAAAATTATTTAGAAACTGGTGATGTGTGCATATCCATTGATAGTTCAATAACCGACTATTAATATTTCCCTTTGAATGGGTATTTGATGTGATTTGTTTGAATTTGAATGCCACACTTATTTTTGAATAAGCGCTCACTATTCGGGTTAACCGGGAAAGGACCATGGGGTCGTATAACCCATTCCGAATATGTGATACGTCGTTGTGAATTGCATTGAAGATCGGTGTTGAAGACCCGGTATTTGCGAAAGCGATAGGATGACCTGTCGATTGTCTCTGCACTGAGTTGCAACGGTATAGAGACTCCCTAAGTGATGGGAAATCCGATCAGGATTGTGAATATCCGGATTGCAAGGACTTCTTTGTAAGTGCCTTCAGTTTTGTTCGATCCCGGAACAGACTTGTATGGATTGTATGTCTGACATTACAAATTGAGATATAAAGCCGATTTCTTTCAAATATATTTCTGTTGGTGGCGGAGAATTTATTCTTTTAGCTTAACACCCTTCTCTGAGACGTACGAGCTCAGAGGTTATATAGTTGAAGTTATCAGCGATATATTCCCAATTTGGTAACGTGACATGCTGAGTGTTGCTGTAAATGATCATTGTGTTGATTATTTGTGATAGGATCGTTTATTTGATCGTCTATCCTGGTGATCATTTCTATGATCATTTGTTGACCCAAAGCATGGCTTTTGTATAAAGTATGTTTTTGTGGACGTGACTTCGTCGAGCCTCACACCCCGTGAATGGTCAAAACAGGAAAGATGCGGCAAGGTTATGAGGGGTAGCGCCCTTTAGGATATGTGCATTTCCTTCTGGAAAAGGGTGGTATCATGGTATGGAGCCCAGATACTTACTCATGTTGAAAACACTTTGTTATGATTGTGTGAATTGATTACGAGCGCTCGGTGAAAAGGTCCCAAAGGACCGGGGGATGGCATATTCGGTCAGTTGTTACTCAGTTAGGGGTAACCCGGCCTTGTGTTGGCAGAGTTCCGGTTTGGTTCTCGGGGATGTCCATCCAGAGGCATTCTCATGTGGCAATGGGAAGTTCCTTGGCCTGATCATTCGTTGGAAATCCAAAGAAACAATACGAGACTTGTACGGTTTTAGTTGTATAACCTGCTATGGAATGTGGCGGTAACCTGCTATTGAACATAGTTAGCTATAGTAGGCATAGTTCGGAATGTCTATGCTGGCTAAGATTTATATTCTACTTTCGAAATCAATTTTTTCTACTATATGCACTAATAATAATATCAAATGTTCTTTTAATGCGTATCAAGCATCTTTGACTATCATAAGGAGAAATCTCCTCCGATTCTGCGTTTGCATTGTGTGTGTGTGCGGGAGGCCTTATGGTAGTCTCATTTTTAAAAGCATTGCGAATTGAATTTAAAAATATTCCTCTATTTTGATTTTAAAGATAAATAAACTGTTTTGAGTTCTCACACCAGTCACATGACTGACTTGGAGTTTATTGTTTTCCTTCCTAAACTCTGGGTGCCCACCAATTTCCACACGGGCAGTCAAGAATTAGGTTTATCAGGATATTTCGGATATTCTGGAGTTGCTGGAGGCAAGATGGATGGCATGGCGTATTACTAGTTATATAGTATTTCTTTTTCCGCTGCACTGTTTGTTGATGTATGTTGTTGTATACTCTGATGATATGATGTAATGAAATGAAATGTATAAAATGTAATAACTGATATAGTTCTTTGTTTAAAGATTATTCATTTATTATTATATGTTGTTTCGCTGCGAATTGTGAGAATTCTGATGTTGTTCTGTTGTTTTCTGTTCCGTTCTATGTTCTCTATTCTCTTTTTCTTCTATTTTAAAAATTTCTATCTTCTTTTCCCTATCTTTTTCTATTCTCTTTTCTCTCTATCTTCTACCTTCTTCTCTCTTCTTCTTCTTTTCCTTTTCTTAAACCATAACATTTCGGGTTTTTGGCCTTCGATTTCTCGGCAGTCGATAAAGTGAGTATCGATGTTGAATTTTCGAAAGTTCGAAAATTTCCGGGGCGTTACAAATGTTTTTTTGCCGTTTTCCAGTTCCTTTCACCAAAGTTGTGACGACCTGCCTTTCATTCTATAGAAACACGCATCATCATTAAGAAAGAAAGGGATAGGAAAGAGAAAAGATAGAGAAGAAAGAAATAAACAACATCTCAATCTCACACCGGAAGGAATAAATTATATTACATCACATAAGATATTACATAGTATCATGTACATCAGAGTTATACAGCTTATATGTCACAAACTAGACAGTTATAAAGACTTGTCTATCATATAACTCTAGTACAATATAGACATCATCACAGAGATATAACACAGCGGAAACACTATATATATCTACACGTTGAAGCCTCCTTCTCCAAAGTTCTTCCAGAATTCGTCAAAGCTACCGACTACTCGTAAAAATTTGAGTACCCAAGAGTTTAATAAAATTGAAAATAAACTCCGGGTTAGACATGGGTCTGGTGTGAGTAAACGGGATAAAGTCGCTTAACTTTGAAAACCTTTGAAAGAAAAGGTATCTCGTAAGACTTCCCACACATAAACATGGAAAAGTTTTTACCTTACGATAACCAAAACATTTGATAGGAAATGTAGTGATATTATAAAAGTATCTAGGGTTTTCATGTAAATAGAAAATAGCTGAAACTGTTACATGATTAAATTCCAGCATACTAGCCACAAAGTGGGTTTCACAATCAAAACTGTAAAGGCATGTAGGGAAAATGGGTTTCCATCAATGGCAGGGCTACTGGGGCACCGCCCATCACAGTACCCGGTCTAGATCAGAGTATCGAGGATCAACCCTAAATCTCTTGCAACACAAGGCCGGAACCATCCCTTACTGGATAGTCCCGAATAAGACAACCCCGCAGTTGGCGCACGATTCCAATTGCCCGCTAAGCTAAATAAAAAGGGATCTCTAGACAAGGGGAAATCTCGTCCTACTTGGGCACGACCCACTTAGCCTTGCTGCACCTTCCCTGTTTTAGCCATTCCTGGTTGATGAGGCTAGAGTCTGCGATTACCTTTTTAGGACACATCTATCTTAGAATGCTCATCGTCCTCCTGACAATGTTCTGAAAGCATTCAATCCATACAAGTTCGTTCCGGGTTCGAACGAAACAGTAGGCATTATCTCGTTACAGTCATTTTGGAATCACCCTCAGAGTTAACGACAATAGCCATTGCCCTCTGAATCTTTATCTCAAAACTGAAAGCACTATCTCCGTTATACTCGTATTGGAGTCACCCTCAGAGTTTTAACGACAAATAGTTCTTACACTTCGAGTCTTCAACTTGACTTGAGATTTCATGGCCTAACGTTTAATATGGATCGATGTGGTTTTTCGGATATCCAAATCTGAAAATCCAATCTCGGTCTCACCGAAATCCAAAACGCCGTCTTTTAAAGCCAAGCTGTTTAAATTTAAACAATTTAATTAATTATCTATATACACATAGATAAATAATTCACATTATCATAGATAGATAATTCATATTATCACAATTTAATCAGAGTATCTCATATCACAGAGTAAACATGTCACATATCAGAAATATCACAATATCCAAGGCATTCAATATCATTCAATCATCCATAAGCAAGATTGATTAATTCCGAATTAATTTAATTAATCTCTAATTAAATTGATTACTAACTTTAATCACTTAGATTACTTTAATCCTGCTTACTTAACATTAATTAATTACAAACCAATAGATTAATCATTCTTTAAATTATCCATCTTAATTAATCATCCTTGATTAATTATACTTTAATTACACTAAGTAATTACCCTTTACTTAATTACAAAAATCAATTATCCTTAACCATTCACATTAATTAACCTTTAATCTTTCTCATTAATTAATTGTAATTAATCACATTATCCTTAATTAATTACATTAATTAATTTATCTATAATCACTTATGTTGATTAATTATCTTTTAATTAGTTACATTAATCAACCTTTAATTACTTTCATTAATTACATTAATTAATGATCCTCTAATTACTTCATTAATTAATTATTCTTCTAATTAATTACATTTGATAATAAATCTTTAATTAATCACATTCAGAAATCAACCTTAATTAATCACATTGAATAATTAATTATCCTTAATTACTTACATTAACTAACTCCTTAATTAATTATATTAATAAATTCTTTAATTAATTATACTAAGTACTTAACCCTTAATTACTTCCACTTAATTACCTCACTAAGTAATTTTTCTTTTATTAATTACATCTAGTAATTATCCGTTAATTACTTCCACTTAGTATTTACACTTTAATAATGACATTAAGTAATTTTACTTAAGTAATTCATAAGTGATTATCCTTAATTAATTATATTAATTAACCAACTTAAATTGATTATATTAATTAATTAAATTAATCACATTGAGTAATTATTCCCTTAATTACTTCCATTAAGTAATTACTCGTTAATTAATTGATCTTTAATTACTTAAATTAAGTAACCCTAAATTAATTGAGTAATTAACTATTCTTAATAAATCAATTAATTATCTTAATTAAATTACATTAATCATCTTAGTTTATTAAAGAATTATACAAATTATTTTTTAAAAAGACCATAATTAATAAAGATAAACATCTTCCTTAATTAATCACTTATTTGTCATTAACTTAAATGCTTGGAAACAATTAATTTATACATAAAAATTATTTTAGAATTCTTTGACCATTAAGGCTAAATACCCTTACTTTAATCACATTCTAATAACCTCATTAAATCATATTTTGAAAACATTTAGAAATTAATTTAAAAAATTAATCCAAGATATAATTATTTTAAAACAAACAAATTTTAAATCATTTAACATTTACATTGAAAACTTGAAACATTGATACATACTTTGAAACTTTCGTTTAATAAACCTTTAAAAACTTGATCATTCTCCTCGCTTATTTAAAAATTGATTAAACATTTATATTGATTAAAACTTGTTAATTCATGAAATTTGGATTCATTTTCGATATTTAAACATAATCTTCCATTTAAAAACTTGATTATTAATTCACAACATGTTTTTACCTTTGTTTTTAAATATGTTCCATTTAAAATTTAAAAACTACACAAGTTTATCTAAAAAAAATTTAAAACAGGTTATACAGATAATAATCCCGAGCAACTTCGACTCTACTTCGTAAAAACCACCGAGCTAACGTCGATACGCTCACGTCTCCAACTTCCCTCTAGTCACACACAAATTCAACACGAGAATCGACCAGAGAATAAAATCACCTTCCTAAAAACTCAACCCACACCTGATACAACGTGCACACGTGCACCTGTTCCGATCACCGGTCCACCCTGACCCTCGTCGAAGAATCCAGCAAGTCAACGATCACCACATCATCACACCAAACCTCATAGAACAATGGAAACAACAACGAATCAAAAATCGAACTCAACGACCAAAAACTAGAAACACAACCCATCAGAAAATCTCCCCAAACCATCGCCTCCGACCACCTGCACCCACGTCGACCTACCCAAAGCGACGTTTCTACTCCATCTACGATTTCTGCCATAAGCGATCCACACCAATGCAACAGCGATGCCACTCGAACCCCGGAAACGTTGACGACCAAGGCAGCATCCTAAACCCAAAATCAACGTCGAACAACCACTCCGACCATCATAAAATCCTCCACCTATTTTTCCCACGAACGTCAGCCTTCACACTATCTCCTGCCTCGATCGTGACTGCTATAACCTCGCCGTTCGTCGACAAATGGAGAAAACCTAATTTCATATCAAGTCAGATTATCGCAACAAATTCAAAACTAAAAATCATGATTTTTATCTCTAAATTCATCATTTGCTATAATAAAGCAGATTATGAATTCAATTCGAGAAATTAAAATATCTGATTTTTCTGATTAAAATGATTTCTACTGTAAATACATATTTTCGAAATATTAACTAAATAATTTCACCTAAAACTATTTTTAAAAAGAATTTGCATTATTCTAATCATTTTTTGTTTGATGATCATGGCTAGATAAATATTGGGAAGAATGGAATTTATATTTTGAACTTATCTCCTAACCTGTTACATAAACAGAGAGATGAACTTCATTTTACAGGCATGCATCCAAATATATACACAGGCACATCATATATATACACATGCATTCATACTCATAAACATAAGCAACCATATTCCTTTACAATCCATCACAAGCATCTAGTTATGATCTTAGATTTTAAAACTGTTTTTAAAATTAAGGTTTACTCACCAATTTTTAAAACAAAGAACAACTATAGGCTTCATTTCTTTTGATCTGAAACCATCTTGATGTTTTTGATTTTAACCTAGTGCTTAATTATTGATTAACTTGTTGAGTTGATATGAATCTTTACATTTCTTAAAGATTTGAAAATAGTTGATGTTGTTGTAGATTTGTATTTCAGTTTCTCTCAGGTTTTAAATTTATTTTTAACTTTTAAAAATATGAAGAGAAAAGAATTTGAGGAAGAAGAGAATTGAACTGAAAAATAGAAATGGGCAGGTTCTCAAAACACTTATTTTTTATAATTAATTTTTTTTAAAGAAAACAATTGTTGCCATTTGTTAATTTGCATGCATATGTGGGTTACAAATGTTGATGCAAGTTTAAATCATTTTACAAATGTCAAGTGATATTTAAATATTATTCTTATGCTTTTACATAAGTATATGTTTATGTTTATATTAATTTATATTTATATTTTCACATATAAATTTTTACAACCCTTTTTGTCTTATGTTAAATAAAAAGAAAGCATACAAAAACAAAATAAATAAACCTTTTATTTAAATCTCATTTTTAATTATTAAAAGAAAATGTACTAAAGCTTTATAACAAATCAAATTAAGCTAAATATAATTTTTATAAATTAATACACACACACACGCACGCTATCTTTGTTGTTTAAATTTTAAATAGCCTTTGAAAAGCATTATATTAAACTCCCAAATTACAGCAGACATTAAATTTGAAAACTTGTTTTTATTTGTTAATTTCAAACTAAAGCTTTTCTATTTACAATATATATATATACCAATATACACACATTATAAATAGAAAACTAATTTTATTAACTTTAAAAGATATATTTACCAATTAAATATTTATAAAAGAAGATTATTAAACCAATTTAAATATTTATGAATAAAGATTATCAAATTTCTATTGCCCAAAATTCCGGGACATCACAAAAGTAGCGTTTTACTTTAAAAAATTAAACAAACACGTTTTTTCTTTTCGTTCGCTGCATATTTTCGCTATTTCAATTCCTTTCTTTCATTGCATGTCAGTCAGTTGCATTTCACATACGTAGCTCACATTAATCTTATTTTAGTTTCTTAAGTTATATTTTTCACTCACGCTTTTCAGTTCGTTTTGCATGTTCACTGTGCTTTCACGTTGCTTCGCGTTTTCTATCACTTGCTACTTGCATTATTATCACATATACATTTAGTTTCTCATGTTCATGTATGCTGTCACATATATTTCACATATACACGAACCTCTCCGTTCATTTTTGTGTATCTATTACTGCTACTAGTTTATTTTTATTTATTTTTCTTTACTTTTCACATTCACGTTGCAAATAGTTACATTCCTACATTGCTATTTTAGTTTTCACGTAACCAAAATCCTGTTTAAATTATTTTCATGCAATTGTTATTTTGATTTCATTCACACGTCAGTTGCATATTCATTCACCAGTTATGTTAGCACTCACCATATTCATGTCGTTGCATTTTGTTTAGTCTAGCTTCACGTTTTCGCATATGCATATATTCATGTGCATATATTTACGTTCCTCTATTTTAGCTCTATATTCATGCCACTTGCTGCATTCATGTAACCTCTAGTTCCAGTATCATATTTGCTATTCACAACACGTAACATGTTCACATTTTGTCATTGTTTTAAGGCATAAGGAGTATACCAAGTCAACGAAATTAAAAGCTAAGAAAAGTTTTTCAAATAGCTCCTGCTCAGTAAATCTCAACCATTCACTAGCGCTACTCAGTTGCACTGGACGGACTGCCATACCCCTCTATAAGTAATTTTCCACTCTACAGGTTCCCAACTGAAAACTATTTAAAGTTGCTTTTAGCTATTACACCTTTGATTTGTTTATGCACGTATAGGCAAGAAATAATTTAAACCGTTTAGAAAGCCAGAATATCTCATTAAACAAATCAATGGAAATTTCAAATCAAATAAATATGAGCAATCACGGTTCACATCATAGTTCACCAAAATCGTCACCTAAATCACATGTTTGAAATAATGAATTTCATGAGAAACTGCAATTATCCCTTAAAGACCGATGCTATCCAACTAGGACTGTTCAACCTTCGGTTATTTCATTTCCACCCGCCGAAGGAAATAATTTTGAGCTAAAACATTATTTTATCTAAGGGGTACCAAAATTCACTGGGTCTGAAAATGCAAATGAATTTCTTAGTGAATTTGAGTTATATGCTTCTACAACTAAAATGCAACAACTTTCTCACGAATCCATCAAGCTAAGGCTTATTCCATTTGCACTTCTAGAAAGTGCAAAAAGATGGCTCAATTATCTTCAAAAAAATTCAATTAAAAGTTGGGATGATTTTGTTACTATATTTTTGAAAAAGTTTTTTCCTTTCCACAAGACTCTTAAAATTCGAACTGAAATCGAACAATTCTCTCAGAATGAAGGAAAAACTTTTTCAAAATATTTTGAAAGGTTCAATCAATTGTTACATAGTTGCACACATCATGCAATCTCTAAAAACGTTTTATGCCAAATCGTTTATGAAGGGCTTAACTATCAAACAAGATCCCAACTCGAATCAATGTGCGGAGGAGAATTCATGGCAAAAAAAGACGAAGAAGCTTGGGAATTTTTAGAAGAATATTCGAAAAAGTATGTGCAGTGGGAAATAATTCGTATTCCAATTCGTACTCCAAACAAAGGAGTACATGCCATTGACCCATCATATCTTCCTATGGATCCCCAAAGTCCTCAAGAAGGAGAAGGACCACCCCATTACTACACACAAGACCAAATTAATGCTATAGCTCAAAACAGTCCTTATTCATCCACATGCAATCCTAACTGGAAGCACCACCCCAATTTTTCATGGTCAAATCCTAACAATGCGGCTAATCCATCGCATATGTATCCGATGATACCAAATCCGAATTATCGAGCCCCAACTTTTAATGCTCAAAATTCTCAACCCACTCCTCAAACAAAATCTTCAAATCAACCATATAGGCATCCTAATTTCAATCCATCAACCCAACCTTCTCAGCCTTCACAAGAAATTTCTCGATTGAAAAAACAACTCACCAAATAAAATGAACAAATCACTAACCAAGATGCGAGAATTGAGCAAATCACTAAACAAAATGAACAAATGTTCATAATGATGAAGGATCTCATGAAAATCAATGAGAAAGGTAAATTTCCTAGTCAAACCGAAGTGAATCCAAAGTATAACTCTCGAGGAGTAAATCTTTGTGAGGACGAAAATGTAAATCCTATTAATGCTGTCACTACATTAAGGACTGGAAAGAAGGTAGACAATCACGTCGGCAACCCGACATCCTTCTTAAGTCTTCCCATAATCAAAATTCTAAAACTCAGTTAACACCCGCTGTTGTCAATCTAAACGACTCTAATTCTTCATCCAAGGTTGGCAATCCCGACTACTCTTCACCTTCTGATGTTGGCAACCCCAACACTCCAGTTCCCTTATCTTTACCCTATAATATCACACCCTCTTCTTCGAATGAAAAAACTACCGAATGATCTGTAAACCCATAGCTCCATTTCCTCATAGACTCAACAAAAAGAAGAAGCCAACTAATTTTGACCAAATTCTTGAAATCTTCAAACAAGTTCGAATCAATATTCCACTTCTTGATACCATCGAGCAAATTCCTCAATATGCCAAATGTATGAAAGAGCTATGTACAAAAAAACATGCCACTAATGTTCCTAAGACTTCATTTCTATCTACAAACACTAGTTCTGTTCTTTCAAATCCCTCCCCAATAAAGTATAAGGACCCCGGTTGTCCTACAGTCGTTTGTAAAATCGATAACACTCACATTAGTCAAGCCTTACTCGATCTTGGAGCGAGTGTAAATCTTTTGCCTTATACAATGCACAGTCAACTTGGACTAAGGGAATTAAAACCTACAAACATCATAATTCAACTAGCTGATCGATCTGTCAAAAAAACCGTTAGGCACAGTTGAAGATGTTTTGATGCAAATCGAGCAATTTTATTTCCCAGTCGATTTCATAGTCCTAGAGACTGCACCTGTCTCAAATCCTAACGGTCAGATTCCTTTGATATTAGGTCATCCATTTTTAGCAACATCAAATGCTATCATAAATTGTAGGAACGGTCAACTCCGACTGTCCTTTGGGAACCTAACCATTGAACTAAATATATTCAATCTTAACGGACGACCAAGGAATCTTGAAACAGAAGAAGTTGACATGATCCAAAAAATTGTAGAAAATGATTTTAGTGATACTACAGAGTCTCTTAACATGTGCCTAGATCATTTTGATTCCAATTAAATGAAGATGAATACAT
Source organism: Allium cepa (assembly GCA_030765085.1). Classification (NCBI taxonomy): domain Eukaryota; kingdom Viridiplantae; phylum Streptophyta; class Magnoliopsida; order Asparagales; family Amaryllidaceae; genus Allium; species Allium cepa. The sequence goes on from CM060945.1 coordinate 1,017,942,114, forward strand.
TTATGAATTAAATGATATGCATTGCTCTTCTCATAATTCGCTAGAATTCAATCAGCTGATTTCTACTGAAGCCTCAAAAGAAGAATGCCCTAAATTAGTCCTCAAACCTCTTCCAAACATCTTAAGTACGCATACTTAGATTCTTTGGAAAATTTCCCTGTAATCTTGGCCTTCGATGTCCTTAAGGACCAAGAAGAACAACTTTTGAAAATTTTAAGGGAAAATAAAGAGCATTAGGATGGATAACCGCTGACACTAAGGGAATTAGTCCATCAATCATTGAACATTGAATACATTTAGTCGATGAGGCTAAACCCACTCGTGAAGCTCAAAGGTGATTAAACCCTAATATGAGAGAAGTGGTAAAGGAAGAAATTATCAAATGTTTAAATAATAACATTATCTACCCTATCTCTGACAGTACTTGGGTAAGTCCAGTACAAGTCGTGCCCAAGAAGTCAGGAATCACTGTGACCGAAGATGAGAATAACGAACTTGTTTCGACAAAAGTCAAAACAAAATGGCGCATTTGCATCGACTATCGAAATCTCAATGCAGCAACAAGAAAAGATCATTTCCCCCTCCCTTTCATTGATCAAATGCTCGAACGCTTAACCGTCATGAATATTATTGTTTTTTTGATGATTAATCTGGCTATAATCAAATTTCCATTGCGCTAGAGGACCGACAAAAAACGACGTTCACATGTCCCTTTGGAACTTTCGCTTATCGTCGCATGCCCTTCGGTCTTTGTAATGCTCCCGCTACCTTTCAAAGATGCATGATGAGTATATTTTCTGATATAGTGGAGGATTTCATAGAAATATTCATGGACGATTTTTCAACCTATGGGTCATCCTTTGATCAATGCCTCCTTCGTTTAGAATGTGTCTTAAAGCAATGTAAGGAGAAATCTCTTGTTCTTAATTGGAAAAAATATCATTTTATGGTCAAGCGAGGAATAGTCTTAGGTCATGTTGTCTCTAAAAATGGACTAGAAGTTGACGAATCTAAAGTTGATCTTATTGTTGACCTTCCTCCTCCAAGGTACTTAAAGGACATTCGCTCATTTCTCAGCCATGCAGGATTTTATAGGAGGTTCATTAAAGATTTTTCAAAAATTTCAAAACCTCTTTCGAATCTTCTGGCTAAAGACTTTAAATTTGAATTTTTCGATGAATGTAAAACGTCTTTTGAAACCCTTAAATCAATCTTGACCACTTCACTTATCATCCAATCTCCAAATTGGACTTTGCCTTTCGAATTAATGTGTGACGCTTTTGATAATGCCATTGGAGCCATCTTAGGTCAACGAATAGATAAACTTCCTTGAGTCATCTATTATGCTAGAAACTCTTAACGAAGCTCAATTGAATTACTAAACCACAGAAAAAGAGTTTTAGCAATTATCTTTGCCCTCGATAAGTTTAGATCATATCTCGTAGGTTCTAAGGTCACAGTTTACACTGATCTTGCCGTATTGAGGCATTTACTCATGAAAAAGGATGCCAAACCCCGCTTAATCCGTTGGATTCTCCTTCTTCAAGAGTTTGTCTTAGAAATACGGGATAAAAAGGGTTCTGATGTCATAGCTGATCATCTTTTTCGTATTGTTCATGAAAATTTCGATAACTCTCTAATCAACGATCATTTTCATGATGAGCAAATTCTTTCCCTTTCCAGTGCACCATGGTACGCGGACATCGTAAATTATCTTGTCACAAATGAAACACCTTCCCATTGGTCAAAACAAGATAAACAAAAATTTCTCTCCAATGTTCGAAAATTTTACTGGGACGATCCTTATCTCTTCAAATATTGCACCGATCAAATCATACGTAGATGTGTCATCAAGCATGTGGAGGACATTTTGGAGCAAGGAAAATTGCTACCAAGGTGTTACAATGCGGTTTTTATAGGCCTTCTCTTTTTCATGATGCCCACGAATTTTGCTCCAAATGCGCTAGATGTCAACAAGCAGGTCGTATTTCCAAACGTAACATGATGCCCCTAAACCCAATCCTTGTCATCGAAATTTTTAATCTTTGGAGCATCAATTTCATGGGACCTTTTCCTAATTCTTTTGGAAATCTCTACATCCTACTTGCAGTAGATTACGTGTCTAAATGGGTTGAGGCCATTCCCACCAGAACGAATGACAATAAAGTAGTTGTCAAATTTTTGAAAGAAAACATATTTTTCTTTTTTGGGCACACCTCGAGCCATTATAAGTGATAACGGTTCTCATTTTCGTAATCGTGCTTTTGAATCTCTTCTTAAGAAATACTCTATCACTCATAAACTATCTACTCCATATCATCCATAGACTAACGGTCAAGTCGAGATTTCCAATAGACAAATTAAAAAAATTCTTGAAAAGACAGTTAACTCCAACAGAAAAGATTGGTCATCTAAATTGATAAACGCCCTTTGGCCATTTTGCACAGCTTATATAACCAATCTAGGAATGTCACCATACCGATTAGTCTTTGAAAAAGCATGCCATTTACCTGTTGGGCTCGAGCACCGAGCACTTTGGGCAATCAGATACCTTAATTTTGACATAGAAAAACCTGGACTACATCGCAAATTACAATTGTCAGAATTAGAAGAACAAAGAAATGAAGCGTATGAAAATGCAAAGATTTATAAAGAGGAAACTAAATTTTATCATGATAAATCCATACTTCGTAAGACATTCGATGTAGGTTAGAAAGTTCTCTTATATAATTCCAGACTTCATTTATTTCCTAAAAAATTGAGTTCTCGATGGACAGGTCCATATATTGTGAAAACAGTATACCCTTATGGTGCAGTTGAAATTGAAAATCCTAGGGACAGTTCCATTTCAAAGGTCAATGAAAAATGCTTGAAGCCATTTCTAGAGTTTGAACAACACGAGGACGACGAGTTCGTGGATCTCCACGAACCTAGCTATTCCGCATAAGCCACTCACTATCTTGTACATATCAGGTTGTATTTTTTTTTCTTTCTGTTTTGCATTTGTATTCCATTAGACAGTTGGGACACTGTCTCATTCCAGTATGGGGGGAGGCGCATATCTCATTCTGTTTGTTCATATTTCATAGTGTGCATCACTTTTAAAAAAACCATCTCATTATTTATTTTCAAATTTCTTTTCAATTTTTTTCTCATTTCCCATTATTTTCAGGACTTTGATTTATTCTTAATTAGTCAACACAAAGTAAGTAAATAGTTGATGTCAATTGATGAAATTATTTGTGAATCACTACTTTCAAATGTAAAATATAATAAAAAGTTGAATTACAAGCGATAATAGCGAGGTTAGTATATAGGGGGATTCGTAGGTGATGGTTATGAAATCCTTCTAAATTGTAGCCTTTGTTTAAAAAAGTGGCAGATTTAAAGTACATGCGTTGACATTTCAAATCATTGAAGTTAAGTGGTGCTAAGTTGATTTTCATAACTCTCTTTAGTTAATTTTAAATAATAATAATAAGAAACACCTAGAGTCAATAGGTGTGCACACTTATGAAAGTCTATGTACTCGCCACGCTCTGTATTCTTCTCACGCAAGCCTCCAAGTCAGTGCATGGATGGTATATCTGGCCTCAGCATTCTGAGTTAGGTGTATAAAAAAATTAAATAAATAATCACCTAAGGATTACTAACCTTTTCTGTCATAGTCAGCGTCGGTTTGCACAATCCACCAAGCTCTGTCCCAACTCTCACGTAAGCCCGCAATGCAGTGCATGGGTGGTATACCTTGGTCCAAAGTTAGGTGTATAGTTTTTTAGTAAAGAGAGACTAAGCTTTGAAACCTAAACACTTCTTGACTTTATTGATTTGTCTTGTTATACAAATGGAAATGAAAAATACCATTTTGGAAAAAACTGTGATTAATAGCGAAGAATTTATTTCATGGCTGCACTATATTATCGACGGAAACAACTGCCAAACTAGAATCTAATGTATGAAAACTTGAGTGATATTGAAATTTGTGTTTAGTGAGGAACCAAAAATTTCTAGAAGTTGACTAAAACTGATATACATTATTTTGTTGCAATTATTTTGAAGTAAATCGAGTCTCCATTTGTTTAAAATTTTGCATTCATGTAGTACATTAGAATCATGACATAATGCATTTGGATTTTGTGTGTAATATTCGCTGAAAACCCTCATGAGACACCACTCGTCCTATTAGGGATACCTAAAGGTCTAACGGCTTGTTGCATACGCTCAATGCAATCGTTTTTTCTACGAAAAAGGATTAGTTAGTTTTTATTTTCTTGCTTATTTGAGGACAAATAAAGTTCTAGTGTAGGGGTATTTGATGTACGTATTTTTCTACATATTAAACCGTTTGTTTCATATATTTTTATTTTTTAAGCGGTATTATACGGATATTTTATTATGGTTTTGCAAATTATAGATTCCAAAGTGCAATGTTGAAATTAATCAGTTGTGTCGTCCATTGGTTCAAATGACACACTGAAAAAGAGTGTAGCATTTGGAGTACCAAATAATTCAAGGAGAATGCACACATCGTTCATGAAGAAATGCTTCTCACATCACCAACATGTGTACTATTCATGCAAGAAATCCAATGCAAATATTGAAAGATCATTTTATTTCAGTTGTTTGCTTTATTATTTTCTTTTAAGCACATTTGTTTTCTGCTCTGATTTCTACAATATTATATTTTGATTGCAATTTTGATTAGATTCGAAATCGATTTGGTGTATATTATTGTTTTTATTTCCTGTTCAAGATCCACCATAGAATTTGTTTAACACGCCTCAGATTTAAATGTGGATTTCAAATATTTTAAAACACAATTTCCTGTGTTCGACATGCATACTACATGCTTGTGCGCTTGTAGAATTAATTAAAATTTATGCTTTTCTAATCAATAGAAAAGTCGCAACAACAGACCCGCCCTCATAAAAAATTTGTATCCACGCAATTTTCAATAGAGAAGATGTCATACACAACTCATAGACCTAAACTTTATAGACATAACATTGCCTTTCTTCTTCAATCCACTTTGAAATTAACTCAATCCTCTATGTGGCTTCCTTAAACCAAGGCTAAACTTTCTCTTTAGCATTTTATAGGATGCTATGAATTTAAGAAGACTCATTAATGACTCTTTATTTTTGCATATGACACAATTATTTGAAACAAAATCTAAGTGTTAAAATTTTAGAAAATTCAGCAAAGTCTACTTTGCATGAGGAGCGTTCTGATAATTAACAACATAGGTAGTTATAAAATATACATCTCTAAAGAGTCATCCAAATAACGGGCCATCCGTACATGGGGAAACAACATAGTAATATATATATATGTATGTATGTATGTATGTATGTATGTATGTATATCACTATACACATGAACAAATACCTTAGCTTTACATTTTAAACAAGTTTATTTCATTTTATGCAAGAAAAAGAGAGAATGCACCAAATCCAATCCATAATGAGTTTATGTACCAATGCTCAGCTCATAGAAAACATAATATGGCATTCATACAACAAAAAAAAACAAATTTGCATTTTCATTTTGGCAGCTTTGCAACTAAGTTTTAAATGTCAAAATATCAAAATTATTTAATGCTTCCAGTAGCAAAGTTGTAGCATAATCAAATAGCTTTTAAATACTTCTTCTAAATCTTGAAAACAAGGTTTTATCAACAAATATTATGGTTTTTGTTAAAAACCCGCACCTTAATGTGCTCGAATTGCGACTAAATCAAAACCCAAGTCTATTAAGGTTTGGTAATCTATAAAAAAACACAATCATATTAGAGAGCTATTAATATAAACTCATAGTGGAATTAAGAAATATAATAGCACATACGTACCGACTTAGGCTACTATCTTGGAATCAATATTATTCCTTGGATGTCTAATCTCCTCATCAACGTCGGTCATCAATAAGAAGACTTCTCCACCTACCATTCCTGTCTTGCTCCCTATCTCTCTAAGTCTATCTTGTGGGTTGTAATGAGGAGGGCGGTCAGAACAAACTTCTAGTGATTGGAAATTATATACTTTATCCATACCATTATTTTATGCCAATTGATTTCCATTCTAGTGTTATTTCTATACTTATGGCTAATCCGTTAAGTCCTATGTTGTGCGCGTATGATATAACTAACCTCCTTCGAGATATAACTATATATATGTCTACGCCTACCCGCATATATGTCTAACCTTTACCTTACCCAAATACCCGACCACTTAATAGTTCTTAAATAGGGAGGAGGAAGATCCAACGGCCATTTAATATCTCAGTCCTCGAAGCGGGCCCTCTACAACGTAACTCTAGCTGACCGGTTCTAACTACAGAGACCGATGACACCTATATATGGCTTTATAATTTAATTGCCATTCTACTAACGCATCTCAAAGACTTATCTAAGAGTTAACTAGCTCATATCCGATAAACAAATTTTCATCTAACCATCTACTTTGAAGTCTGTGCCTGTGCTATATGGACTCTACACTAGTAGGAAGCGAAATCTGTCAGTGCATACCCTAAGTCTTTGCTATCGCTTGTTCAGGACAGTTGGTGGTCATAGCCTAAATGCTAGACCTACTACTAAATATTGGTATAAAATACTGACATAGACCGTCCTCCTTTCACAGCTGAAATCCCTTTTAAACTAACCTAAATAGGTCAAGGAAAATTCCCCTTTCGGTTACTTAAAAATCTCTTATTGGAAGTGAAACAGACCCCATTTCCTTAAAGTACTGGTTCATTTAATACTTTAAATCTAAGTGAACTGTAATATCCCAGAATTTCCAGGAATTTAAAATGTGATAATTTCTTAAATTTAATTATTTAAAATTGATAAATTGTTATTTTCAAAGATAAATAACCAAGTAGTAATAATATAATCTTTTAATTATGGCTATAAATTGGTTTTATAATAAGAATAATTATTTTATTGTGTAAATAAATTCTAAATTAGCTTATTGTTTTCAAAATTGAAAAGTGTGTTTTAATATATTTATACCTGTGTATTTTAAATTGATTTTAAAATGGGTTAAATTATTTATATATAATAATGAGCTTATTTAAAAATAGATATTTATGTTTATTTAAATTGATTTTAGATTTGGGTTTTTAAATTTGACTTTGAGTTGAATATAAATTTGAATTCCAGAAGATATACATACATATTAAAATAAAATAATATATAGTTTGGTTTTAAATTATATAGATAATGTTTTTAATTAAAAATAAGATTTGTTTTAAATTTTTCTTTTTATAGAAATTTATGTATAGAAATTTGATATGTATTTATTTAATAAGAATAAATACAAGGTTTTTGAAATAGAATTTAAAATGAGTTTGCAATTTGTATATAATTTTATTTAAATTATATTTGGTTTCATTTCTTTTTAAAGATTGTATTTTATATAAATTTAGAAACATTTATAAATGTATTTGTTTATTAGATATTTAATTAGAAAGTATTTTTAAAATTAAGAAAACATATTACTAATTAGGAAAATAATTTAAAACGCTTTTAAATTTCTTTAGAATTAAAATAAACTCAATTTGACATGTGTTAAGTTAGAAATCATTTAAATAACAAGTGTTAAACATTTAATCTAAACTAAAGACAAGTGTCCATTGTTTTTAATTTTTCTTTTTAATTTAATAAATCTGAAACTTACCTATATAATCACCATCTTCCTCCATTTTCTTTTTCTTTAAATTTTTTGTTCATTCCTAAATGAAGAAACTAGAATCATCAATGCAACTTTTACTCATTCCAAAATCAGAAAACACTCAACCACTGGAAATTAGAAATCCTCAAATTTAAATCTGAAGCTCCTCAATTCAAACCATGCTCAAATCAAAAACCTGAAACATTAATTCCTGTTTACCAAAATCTGTAACCTTTTTCAATTTGCAAATATAAAACATTCTTCAAACCATGCTGTGACCAGATTTGCAGTTTGTTTTCAAAAATTCAAGTATCTGCAAATTTGTTTACCTGAAACATTTCTGTGATCAAAAGCCTGCATCTACTCCTCAAATTCAAGCTCTATCCTAAAATTAGATTTGAAACCCTGTAACCCAATACCTTGATCTGGAATCATGCAAAGATTCAAAACAACTTTCAACCCAGTTATGCATTTTGAATGTCTGCATCATCTTCTAGTGCATGCAAGTGTATAATATGGGTCAAGGTATTACCTGAAGCAAATTTTTTGAAGCAAACCTGAAGCTTTTTTGTTTAAAAAGGGGTTCATTTTCAAAATTCAAAGCATTTTACAAATTTCCAGCTTATCATCAAGATTTAAACTTCTGCTCTTCATCTTAAAAAAGTGAGTAAACATTCTAATTCAATGTTAAAGTAGTTTTAAATTTTGCTTTCATATGATTTCTGTGACAAACTATCTTTGCATGTGAATATATGTGTATGAACACTATGTGAATGTTAGTTTAAACTGTGCATGTTGATAGGACTCTGTTTCCAGGGTGCAGTGTTAACAAATAAAATTAAAATTCATATCTTTTATTTATTCACTGATGACACTTGGATCAAAAACAAAATAGAGTAGTTTTGGCATAATATAGATACTAAAAATATAAATAAGTATGTAAGTGATGAAATATGCTTGCATTTGAAAATAATAGTAAAAACAGTTGGAATCTTCCGAATACAATAAAATCAAATGTTAATTTTTATTAAATCAAGCTTATATCTTAGATCGTCTTTGGAAGTTAGGATTTTTGAAACAAATATCTAAAATTTTAATAATGTATTGAATAATAAATTGGGGTTTAGCTGGAAACTGAATTTTGGTCAAAATCAGTTGATCCTTGTATCTGAAGTGCTTGGGATTCATGATGGAGTTAGTGGTATGATTTGAGAGTAAAGTAAAAATGGTTGAAGAATTTGTAATTCATTGTGGAGGATGAATTGCTCGATTTTGTTTTTTTAACCTAATTCTGTTCAATCTTGGAAGCTTGTCCACTCCACCTTCATTTTTGCATCGAGCTTGAAGGGAATTTGTGTGAAGGAAGCGTGGTGGGTCGGCGATCCATGGTCGGAGTTGTGGCGTTTATCATCGATCGGAGGCGTAGGATTTTGGGATTTGCTGATGATGGTATTTGGGTTCTGTTCGACCATGGGTACTCGATTTTGAATCGGGGTAGGTGTTGATGTTTGGTTGATCGTGGATGCTTGTAGGATGGAAGAGTGATGTGTCGGTGGGTTCGACGATGACCGAAGGTGGTTCCGGCACTGGTGCAGGTGCACGAGTTGGTTAATGTCAGTGGGGTGTGTTTCGTTTGGGTTCGATTGTTTTCTCGAAGAGGGACTCAGGATATAAGGAAGACGGCTCGGGAAAATACTCGTGTGGGTTCTGGGTTTTGCTTGTGGGTTTAAACTGTTATGTTTTAACAGTTTTTTTAAATTTTAAAATGAAACAGCTTTTAAATTTTTAAATCAATCTGCTTTAAAAAGAAAAAGAAGATGTACTTGAACTTGAATTCAAGTATACATGGGTTGAACCCAAATTAATGTTCAACCAGATTTTTAGTTTAAAATAAGTAAGTTTAAACTTTAAATAGTTTAAGTTAAATTAAAATTCTTGTTTTTGAATTGAATTATTTTTTTTAAATGAATTTGGATGAAAGGTTTAAAAAGGTTTTGTGATAAAAACCTTAATTTTATTTTTCAACTTATTTTGGAAATATAAAAAGGAAATTTATAAGGAAATGTTTTTATTGGTTAATGAAAAATGATTTTCATAATTAACAATTAAAGGTTCAAGTAATTTATTAACTTGAATTAGGAATTGTTAATTAATGATTAAAGGAAAGTAATTAATGATTACTTTATATTTTAAACTAATTAATGACTTATGTTAAGTAAAGATTTCCAGGTTAATTTAAGATAATGTTTTATCTTAAATATTAAGTAAGTGTTAATGATTTGTAATTAATTAAGTTGAATAAGAATTTTAAGTTTAGTTAATTATTTATTTTAAAAGGGTTAATTAAGTAATTAATTAAGTATAATTATTTATTTAATTAACTATTAATTAAGATGATGATTTAATTAATGACTAATGATTAATTAGATTGTAATTACTTATTAATTAAGTAATTAAGGGTTAGTTAAAAATGGTAATTAATTAATACTTAATAAAGGTTTTATTAAGTAATAATTAGGTTTTCTTAATTAATAATTAAAAGGGTTATTAATCTATAATGCAAGTTAATTAAGAATTAATTAACTATTATTAAAGGTTAATTAATTGTAATTAAGGATTAATCAATTATATTTATGGATTGATTAATTTGTAATTAAGGATGTTAATTAATAATTAAGTTTATTAATTAATGATTAAGAGATGATTAATTAGTTAATTAAGGTTAATTAATTATAAAAGTAATTATTGATTAATTACTTTGTATTAAAGGATTGATTAATAATTAAGGTTTATTAATTAATAGTTGAAGATAATTAATCTGTCAATTGAAGATTAATTTGGTTTAGAGAGTAATTAAGGGATGAATTACTCGATTATAATTGATGATATGAGTGTGATCAAGTAAGTTAATTAATTTTGTTAATTAATTAAATATAGTCACTTGATAAAAGATTAAGTATGTTTACTAAATAAGTTTGACAAGGCTAATTACTTAAGGTAAGTAATTGATAAATTACAGGGGTAACTGGGATAAGGTAAATTACTGATTGGGAAGTAATTTTAAATGGGTAATTACTTGGAAAAGTAATTAAGGGTTTATTACTTGGTGTAATAAATCAAAGGTTCCTTAAATGTACTTAAAAGTAATTAAGAAGTAATTAAGAATAATTAATTATTGTTTATTAAAATTGATTAACTGAAAGCAATTAATTTAAGCATGATTAATTAATGTAATTAATTAAGAAATAATGTAATTAATTATAGTTAATTAATTAATGGAAGTAATTAATTAAGGTTCATTAATTAATATGATTAATGAGAATAATTAAGTATTAATTATTTGATTAAGAGTTAATTAATGATTAATTAATGAATAAGTAAGCAAGATTTATTGTGATGAAGATAGTTAATTTAATTTTAAATTAATGAAGAGATAAAGCAATTAATTTGATTTACTTTAAATTAATTAAAGATAAAGATAGTTAATTTAATTCATTTTAAATTAATTATGTTGTGATTACGTAAATCATCGCTTATGTATGAATGGGTGAAATTGATTGTCTTGAAGGGATGTAATCTCAGAAATGAGATAAGTAATGTTGTGTGGTATAAATGCTTGATTGCATTGTGATGGTAATATAGATTATCTATTGTGATAATGATGTGGATTACCTATTTTGGTTATGGATCATCTGTTTATTTGATAATGTGGTTACCAATTGTGACTTGTGAATTATCTATTCTGTGTGTATATAGATAGTTGAATTTAATTGAATTGTTTAACCTTTAAACAACTTGGACCTAAAAGACACGCTTTGGATTTCAATGAGACCGGGATCGGGTTTCCATATTTGGATACCCGAAAACCACATCGATCCAAATTAACGATAGGTCGTGAATCTCAAGTGAAGATGAAGATTCAGAGTGCAAGGGTTATTATCGTTAACTCTGAGGGTGATTCCGAAATGAGTGTAATGAGATAATGCCTTCGGTTTCATTCAAACCCGGAACGAACTTGTATGGATTGAATGCTTTCAGAACATCGTCAGGTGGACGATGAGCATTCTAAGTGATGTGTTCACTAAGGGTAATCGTAACCTCAAGCCTAATCAACCGGGAATGGCTAAAACAGGGGAGGTGCAGCAAGGCTTCATGGGTAGCCCCCACTTGAGAGTAAGATTTACCCCTGTCTAGAGGTCCCTTTTATTTCGATTGTGTGGGCGGTTGAATAGCTACATCCGCCAGGGTTGTCTTATTCGGAACTGTTCAGTAAGGAATGGTTCCGGCTTTGTGTTGCAGGGGAGTTAAGGTGGCTCCTCGATACGGTGATCTAGGCCACGTACTGTGACGGGCGATACCCCAGTAGCCCTGCCATTGTATGGAATCCAAAATCCAATAAGTGCCATCGGATTTGATTGTATTACCCACTTTTGTGGCTAGTAGCTGGAATTTAATAAATGTAACAATTTCGGATATTTCATATTTATTTGAAAACCCTAGACCTATTATAATATCACTGAATTTTCTATCAAATGTTTTGGTTAGCGTAAGGTAAAAACTTTTCCATATTTATGTGTGGGAAATCTTACGTGATACCTTTTCTTTCAAAAGGTTTTTTAAAATTAAGCAACTTTAACCGTTTACTCACACCAGACCCATGTCTGACCTGGAGTTTATCTTCTGTTTTCTTAAACTCTTGGGTACTCAAATTTTTACGACTAGCCAGGGGAATTCGGGATGGCTTGACTAATTCTGGAGGAGCAATGGAGCAGGAGGCTTCTGCGTATAGCTACATAGCATTCCGCTGTGTGTTCTCTGAGTTGTTGTCTTTGTGTTGTATTGAGTTGTATAACTAGACAGGTGTTTATAACTGTCTAGTATGTGTTGTTTTAGCTGTGTATCTCTGATGTATATTATACTATTTAATGTATTATGTGATTAATATAATTTATTCGTTCCGCTGTTTAGATTCTAATATTGTTCCTTTCTTCTACTCTGTCTTTTCTCTTTTCTATCCCTTTCTTTCTTAAAAATGATGCGTCATTCTGTGGTAACGGATGGCGGGTAGTTTCATGAACCCTCGATATATTTTCATTTAGCTATCCACAATGAATATCCCTTCCCCATGGATCTAATGGTTGGAGATGTCTCACATCAGTAGCAAGTTTAAAAAACTACTAGTAGCCTCTAGGTTGTGTAACTCTACTGACCTCGAATCTCAACCCACTAAACTAAACATATCATCCAAAGCCTAAGTGTTGGGCTAGGGCGACTAATTCATGCTCGTTCTAAATGTTTAATTGAAGCTATATAATTTTCTACTATGAAATTTATATTACCCTCTACGTATATTTTAATAGTATTAATGCTTACTTATTTGCTACGTAATTATTTCTATTTTATATGCTTAGGCTTTGGTTTCCTTGTTCCCTTATTATGTCTAGTAAATATCAATTGTTTGTAATAATTGGTCATTAATGTAGAAATTGGACAATCTTTAATGATATTTATTTAGTCGTCACAAAATGCACCTATTATGCCTACTCAATTTCCCCATAAACGCCTTGTTAAATTCTTAATCGGTACTCATTTAATTTCTTTAACTCTTTATTAGTTACTAATTTGTTGCCCACTAAATTTGTAGTTATCGTCCATAAATTCTAAAATTACCATTCCTTCTATTTCAACCTCTTAGTCCTATAATTATTACGTTATTAATAACTAATATGAATATTGTCATAAATTATGCTACATATATTTTTTAACCGCTAAGTGTGGTTATGTGTACATATACTTTTTCCTATTTTTACCTTAATATACAAGAATATTCCTTTCGACGTTTTAATTTATAAAGCTATCCTTCTAGAAAGGATTACCATTATAACCTTCCACAAATTACCCAAAAATGAACCTTTTGCTCCGTTTAAAATTACATGGAACTAGCTCTTTTCTTTCATTGAAATAAACAGTGTAAACTGTGGAGGAGAATATCCATACTTTACACATCTCTTTCATTTTTGGTATATTCCATGTTAATTTGAACAATGCCTTTTTTATAACTTGATAATTTATTGAAATTACAATGAAATAGATATAATTAAATTATACCCCACTACAAATAAAATAAAATACAGAAATTCACATTCCAAATCAACTAGGGCAACCTAATTTACAATCTAATTATGGATTCGAAATAAGCTCTACTGTAATAGCCCGCAAATCCGTACCCCTTGAATCAACACTATTCTACAACAATCAACTCAAGTTGTACAGAAATACGAACCATTTGGGTTAAAGAAGAAGAGGTAGAAGAAGAGAAAACAAAATCAACATCAGAATCTAACCATCGCAGCGGGATAAAATATAATAGGTAGCAAATAATCTTTACTCAAAATCAAATATATCAGTTTACATATATTACATCATCAGAGTACATCAGTCACAGCTCACATCAATAACATATAATGTATACACAACAACTCAACAACGGAATATATATATATATAAACAAGTACGAATGTACATATCGTCAATCCAGCTCGTCTCCTGAGCTCCATAGCATCATCCTGTATCCTATAATACTCGGTCTGACCCGAGCATTATAGTTAAATAATACTCGAGTCAGTCTGGAATACCAGCGTGAGAAAATCACACCCAATTGATTATTAAAGTTTCAAAAATCCTTTGAAAACAAAAGCATCTCGTAAGACCACGCCACAAATAAACATGTCGGGTTTTTACCTTACGATAGCTAAAACGATTTTTATAGAAATCCTCTGATATTATAATAGGGTCTATATACAAATACTTATAAAATAGCCGAAATTGTTACATTCATTAAATTCCAGCTACTAGCCACAGAGTGGGTAATACAAACAAAACTCGTACAAGGCTCGTAGGGAGAATGGATTTCCAACTAATGACTAGGCACCGGGGTACCACCTGTCACAGTACGGGGCCTAGATCACCGTACCGAGGATTACTCCCTTCATCCCCTGCAACACAAGGCCGGAACCAATTCCTTACTGAACAGTCCCGAACAAGATAAACCCCGTGGTTGGCGCGACCAACCACCCACTAAGCCGAAATATATAAGGGACATCTAGACAGGGCAAATATCTTGTCCTGCTTGGGCATGACCCACCTAACCTTGCTGCATATCCCCTGATTTTCAGTCATTCCCGGTTTATGAGGCTTGAGGCTAAGCATTACCTTTAGAACGTTTTCACTTAGAATGCCCATCGTCCACTTGACAATGTTTCGCAAGCATTCGTCCATACAAGTCCGTCCCGGGTTCGAACGGAACCAAAGGCACTACTCCTACTACATCCATTTTGGAAATATCCTCAGGATTAGTAGCGACTAGCCCTTGCACTTCACTGCTCCATCTTCGAATCCAAAAACGTTTTCACGAAACGTACAAACCGGATCGAAGTGGTTTTCGAGAAATAAATCTCGATCTCGGTTTCTTCGAAACGATCAGCGCATTTGTCCAATATTGATAGTCGGTTATTTAACTATCAATTAATATTCACAACAACCATCAACCAATAGATAATTTCCCAAATTATTTATTTATCTCAAAATATCTTTACAAGATGTATTTCTATTTTCAATCCTTTGAAAACAGTTTCAAAACCATTTTTCTTTTCAGAATAAACTTTCCCAAATATTTTCTATCCCTTCTAAAATCACAAGCACAAAACTAGATTTTTTATTTTTATTTTTATTTTAAATTTTTTTAAAAACAGTTTACTTTGAAATATATACTTTTAAACATTTAAATTAAAACTATTTCAATAATCTGTTAAAAATACATACTATATAAATATTTGGAAATAAGGTTACTTTATAAAATATAACTAAATTTTAATCCTAAACAAACTACTAAGTCATCCTTTAAATTATTACTACTATAATAGGATAAAAAGGTAAGATTTACTTTAGAATTCAAATATTTAGAAATAATAGATTTTTTCCAAACTTGCTTTTAAAATCAACTTTAAAACTTTTAACTTATATTTAAAAACTTACTTTGAAAACGTACTTGGTTATCCAGGGAGAAGATCCAACTTCAATCGCTTAAATCAATTTTTTTCCAAATTGATTTCAAACTTATCCCATTTGAAATAAATTTCTTTACTTACTTAATTCATTTCAAATTTCATTAAGTATGGATTTAATTGGTGTTGTTATTATTATTTTTCATTTGATTCTAAAACTTTTATTCGATACATACAAATTCCAGATTTTCCTAAATCTTCTTTATTCTTTCAACAATTTAAATCTTAACCTTTAAATAAATTCTATATCCAAGATCTATTTATTAGAATTTTAAGGTCTCTTAATTCCTTTTCCAATTCATTTGTTTTTTTATTATTTCTATAATTATTTTATTCCCAAATTCACTTCTTTTAATTTCTTTCCAAAATCCAATTTATATATTTTGGCAATTCAATATACCCAATCATAATCGACCGAATCATAGCATTCAATATTTCAACATAATTCATCATAAAATATCAAATCATCATAACAGGGAAATTAAAAAATTTAAATAAATGTTGAGGGATCCAGTTGGATCCCTCCAACCTGTTTTCCCTGCATCCACAGACGTTAGAATAACAAATATGCTACTTTCTGAATATAACATACTATAACACATCCATCAATTCCAATCATTCAAACAATTATTTAAATTTAATCATTTAAACGTAAATGTAAACTGGGTGTCTTGTTTGTAATCCCATCCAACCCGACCTGATTTTCTCCCATGATTTTCAGACCTTGTATAAACAATTTGTGATTCATTACTATTTGAATTAACCAACCAATTAATCACTTTTTAAATAAACTTAATTAGAACCAAAGATTTAATTTATACTAATGATTTAATTTATTAATTATTTAAATAAAAACTAAATTTCCTTTGCACAAATTATTTCCCCTTTTACCTCACTGTAACATCAAATGTTGAGTTACTCTTTCTATTTTTCTCTGTTACCTAAACTATAAATACATGTTATATTTATTTATACTTGTACATAAATCTCCTCTACTAGAATTCCTTCTCTGTAAATAGGTTTTTTTTCTTTCGAATTAACCGAAAGATGGAAAGGAACAAATACCTCACCTTCCAGTTCGCGAGCCCCCCATCCACTGCACCGCCCTACCAAGCCCTAAACGAACTGTCGACTCACCTTCGGTCATCACGCGCGTTCGCCGTCACATCTCATGAAACCGCCTCCCTGACCTTACTCTCATACGAAGTCGCCACCACCTATCGAGATACCTCAGCAATTCACCAGCACCTCCCTTCTATCGCGAGCGCCTCGAGCAACCCGGCCTTCCCGAGCTTGCGATTGTGTGAAAAGATTTGAGGGAGAGGGTATGCTGCACGGCTATGAATTTGATTCTCGAAACCCCCCCCCCTTTTTTTTGATTTTAGTTTAACCGAAGAAAATGAAGTTTTTCCGAGTTTGCCCCTCCTCCTTTTGTTCGGTTAATACTGATAGAAGATGAAGGCTTCGGCTCTCTCTCCTCAGATTAGTTTTAAAAACGAACGCGTGGATTCTCGAAGAAGGCTCAACCTAAAATGAAGGCATTAGCTTCTGAGAGAAGCCAGAGTATGTGATGCTAACTACGGTACACAATGCAATACCAACGCGTTTATATACCGTATACTCACATAACAACTCCAAAAGCTATGAGATTTGAAATCCGATGACAACTCAATAATACGGACTCAATGGAATTGGTTTCGTTGAATTCCGAGACTGTGCCTCGGAAGGCTATTTTTAAACTCCATTTAAACCATAAAATTTTAAAACTAAACAAGTCAGTGTTAAATTCAATTTTAACACTTCTATTATATTCAATGTTATCAATATAAATTTTATAAGTCTTCAAATTATTATTATTATTTATTTTAACGGGCTTAAAATCTCAGATTTCATATCTTATTCAATTCAAATTATTTAATTCAACAATTTAATTGTCAAATAAATTATGATATTCGTAATTTAAGTTAAAATTACTTTACTGAATATTTAAAATCAATTAAATATCCTGATTTTAAATGCTTGAAAATTCCGGGTCGTCACATTCCTCCCCCCTTAAAAGAATTTCGTCCCCGAAATTACTAGTTAGGAAGAATGGATCAATACCCGTTTACCTTTTCCCCGAAACCAAACGGTTTCTAACAAGTCAACATCTCACCATCTCTTTTTTTTTTAAAAGACCCATTATTATCCTTATTAACCTTCCAAACTCTTCCAAAACCTTCTATAGTTTTCAAATAACTTACTTGCTCAACTACTCAAATGATAATTCAAAACTAAATTTTGAATTATCAAAATTTTCTCAAAAATTTTCTAACTCTTTAAATTTTCGAAAAATTTCGCCAGCGTCTCCTTTGCGCAGCTGACTCGGTACAACTACAAAATGGCTCTACAGCCTCCCAAATCCAAAAAGAAAACAAAAAGCCAAGTGGCTCAATCCAAATCCAAATCCCAATCAAATTTCATACCAAATTTAAATACATACCTTTTGTCGGGCAATTCAAATTTATCTTCTGAAATCAAAATCAATTCTCTTTTCCCTTAATAATACCTGCATAACATGCTTAGCACTAATACCCAATCACAATATCTCAAAACATTTTATCGACTTTTTCATAAAATGCCAATATCTATTTATCCAAATATTAACTTAGAATATATTTATATTATCAACTTCCAATTAATAACATAAGCATTTTATATGTTTCTTATATTTCTTTTCGCTTTACTCCTTTAATTTATATCCATTACTATTCAAATTGGTTCTTTTATTTCCATAAGAATTCAATTTATCTTTAACTCTGCATTTTTATTTGTCATTTATTACTAATTTATGTCATTACTTTAAATTGGGTTCATTTACTAACTTATTTTAGTTTCCAATTTGAATTTGTTTGTCGTTAACGAAATTTTCCAAAAATTTTAAAAAAAATTCTAACTCCCAAAATTTCTGAAATTTTTTGGCAGAGTCCCCTTTGTAAGGAGGAGCTTTTGCAATTTGACAAAAGAGATAAATATATATACATCGACCCACCCGGTCGGAAAAACAAAAAACAGTTCATATTTCCTATTTTTATTGCATAGGCGTACCTTATTTAGCATTTTAAGCAAGCAGCTTATTATTCTTAGCAACTAGCGCAACCAAATCCAGCCAGACGGCTTCCAGGTACCTGTACTTACTCAATTTAAACATGTAAGTGCCATATAAATGAAGTTTAACCACGTTTCACTTGTTTACAATAGTTAAAACATATGAATTCTAAAATAAACTCATACCAAACATTTTTTCGTAAGCAACTTATATAGTTTCCATGCTAATTCAACTGTTTCAATTAATTTATAAACCATTCTCATCCAATGTGAATGTTTTTCAATCCATTCGTATATAACCTCATTAATTTGAATGGTTCAAAACTCAATTGCTTACATTTAGTTTAGTATTAAGCAAACTGAACTCATATTTAATTCAATTGTTTTCAAAACCATTTTGTTTTACTCCTATCCATCCAAGGCATTTTAATAACTTCTATTTACATTCAATAACAATTTATTCTTTGCAATTTGACGAGATTTATTTGGATAAATAAGCACTTGAGTTTTATAATCAATTTAAATTGACCCCAACTCAACTTACGCTTAATTCTATTCCATTTCGGATTTATTCATAATCCATGTATTCTAATTTCATTGCATTTCAGATTTGAATCCATTCACTTGCATATCATTTTATTAACCAAACTAGTTTATTCAAAACCATTAACAACTTAGGTTCATCTTCATTTCCAATTAAATTTCCTTTTTATTTTAATCCATTCACAATCATTTATTTAGCTCAACACATTCCATTAAATTTCATTTATAATCCATTTATTTACATTTCATTCCATGTTAGTTTATTCCAATTTATTTTATTTAGCTCGAAGACAATCCGAGCTATTTCATTCAATAACCATTTCTCAACTTATTTAAACCACATTTCATTTGATACTTATTTATTCCATCATTTATTTATTCGATATAATTAGTTCATCCACATTCACTTAAACCATTCTAACAAACTTGAAACGTTATATTTTCCTTATTGTCTCAAGTTATTTCAATTCCTTAATAATTTAAATGGTTTACAATTATTTATTTAAGCATTTTCACTCCATTAAATATTATCGGCAACTCACCAAATTTATTTCAATTTAAAATTTATTTATCTTGATTTAAAACCAATCCAGTATTATTAAACTTAGTTTAAATTGAATTCAATCCAACTCTCCTACATTCATTTAGCTTAAGTCAATTTACTTCAATTTATTCAAATTTTACACTTAAGCTCATTCTCATTTTGCAAACAAAGTTCTCTTTTCAATTTATCTTGATTCTATTTTAATCCAATCCCATTTCCAACTACAAATTTATTTGATCAATTATTATACATTTCAAATTTCCAAGTTCAATTCATTCTCAGTTCACTTAAATAAATTACAAGGTCATTTCAATTATTTCTACGTATTTAGATTTTATTTGCAAACCATACCATTACTATTTTAATCCAATCACATTTTATTTGATACATTCCCAATTATATTTAATTTGTTAACACTTCAAGTTAAATTTTAAATTAATAACTCAGGTTCTGAATCCACTATCCATTCTCAATTTACCACCCAATTTTATGAACTCACCGTTCAATTTCATTTACTTCACCAACAATTTAAGTCGAATTTAATTTACCACTTGAGTTTATTTCCAAACTTCATCATAAACTCACAATTCAACTTTATTTAACTATATTGGGTTCTCAATACATATTTCATTATCTAATTCATTATCTAAATAGTCTTTTCCCAACTTATAATTCAGAACTTGATTTTAATTCTCAAAAACTTTTCATTTAAATTTGCTTAAGTTCAATTTACTTTATAATTTTCAAGTTTTGATCTTCAGTTTATTTTTCAATTCATCAAACAATTTTTATTTTGGATTTTGTATTCCATTTTCAAATTTTATAAGCCACAACTTATTATTTACACAATTCCATTCGTCATAGGCTTGAATATATTGTTCTTTTATTTTAACTCAAGCCTTATGCTTATTTATATCCCAAGCATATTTTTTTATTCCCTGCAATTTAATTCTGATTCCTTTATAAGTTATCCTAATTTATTTACTTCAATTCCAATCCTGATTCAATATATTTCCCATTCGTTCAAGTAAGAATTTAATTTCATTCATTAATTCAATTGAATTCTTATTCCAATTCAATTTTATTTTAACTCGGTTTTATTTAACTCAATTCGATTCCAACTTAATTCGAATACACCTGGATATCATTTCCAACCTACTCAATTACTTCAATCCAGTTAAATTTTTATTTCCCAATCCAAGTTAATTCCATTTTAACTTTTCCATTAAATTCCAACATTCAAAGCTTATATTCACTTCCTGACTTAAAAATCATCTCAATTTATAAGCTTACAAAGTACCTCATCGGGATTTTTTAAAACACCCAGCCTTTTGGTTTCAAACCATTTAAAATCTCCAACATCTCAAATCATATTTCTCATAAATTAAACCAATCATGTTTTTATTTCCAACAAATTTCCTTTGAGATTTTCAAAAACAACTAACTTTTCTGAACAAATCAATTTAGTAACAATCCATCACTTAGAAATTCGAAAATGAATACTGATGATGCGGCCGTCATCATCGGAATTATTTTCCAATAATCCAAGTGATTTCAATGCTATATCACTTTCAAAATTCATTTAAAACAAATTTCTTTTCAGAAATATCTCCAAAACAATAAAGCTATTATTTATCTCCAAAACACCTCGATAAACATTTCCAAAATCTCTGAAATTTTGAATTTCCAAATCCTGCTTAAATAAATTTTAACTATAATTCATTTGTACAATTTATGCTTATACAAATTTCCATTTGATCATATTACAATTCATAAATTACATTTATAATTCATATTTATAAATTTCATTTTGTAATGAATTTTTTTATTCCCTTAATTTTTTAGTTATATTTCAATTTCTAGTTAAATTTTCACTTAACAATGATAATACCTTAATATTATCATTTCTAACATCCAAACATCCATATATTAGCTCAAATAATTTACAAAAACTTTCTTTATATCAAAATATATTTTTGGGTAATATTATTTCATTTACCCATATTTAAAAACAATACCGTGTCGATTGTTCTATTCAAGTGTTTAGAAACCCCTTCAATACAGTTGCGCAGACTGTGTCGACGAAGGTTCATATGCCACTCAATAAATCAATCAACACAATATTAAAACAATTTATATCCACTAACAAATACGCGCTCATATCTATTAATACGCTCAAACTTATTTTAGAGTACTATACACTCTATTTTAAATGAGTAATTCCCACCAAAACCAAGGTTATCTCAAACCTAAGCTCTGATACCAACTGTAACAGCCCGCAAATCCTACCCCTTGAATCAACACTATTCTACAACAATCAACTCAAGTTGTACAGAAATACGAACCATTTGGGTTAAAGAAGAAGAGGTAGAAGAAGAGAAAACAAAATCAACATCAGAATCTAACCATCGCAGCGGGATAAAATATAATAGGTAGTAAATAATCTTTACTCAAAATCAAATATATCAGTTTACATATATTACATCATCAGAGTACATCAGTCACAGCTCACATCAATAACATATAATGTATACACAACAACTCAACAGTGGAATATATATATAAACAAGTACGAATGTACGTATCGTCAATCCAGCTCGTCTCCTGAGCTCCATAGCATCATCCTGTATCCTATAATACTCGGTCTGACCCGAGCATTATAGTTACATAATACCCGAGTCAGTCTGGAATACCAGCGTGAGAAAATCACACCCACTTGATTATTAAAGTTTCAAAAATCCTTTGAAAAAAAAGTATCTCGTAAGACCACGCCACAAATAAACATGTCGGGTTTTTACCCTACGATAGCTAAAATGATTTTTATAGAAATCCTCTGATATTATAATAGGGTCTATACACAAATACTTATAAAATAGCCAAAATTGTTACATTCATTAAATTCCAGCTATTAGCCACAGAGTGGGTAATACAAACAAAACTCGTACAAGGCTCGTAGGGAGAATGGATTTCCAACTAATGACTAGGCACTGGGGTACCACCTGTCACAGTACGGGGCCTAGATCACCGTACCGAGGATTACTCCCTTCATCCCCTGCAACACAAGGCCGGAACCAATTCCTTACTGAACAGTCCCGAACAAGATAAACCCTGTGGTTGGCGCGACCAACCACCCACTAAGCCAAAATATATAAGGGACATCTAGACAGGGGAAATATCTTGTCCTGCTTGGGCATGACCCACCTAACCTTGCTGCATATCCCCTGATTTTCAGTCATTCCCGGTTTATGAGGCTTGAGGTTAAGCATTACCTTTAGAACGTTTTCATTTAGAATGCCCATCGTCCACCTGACAATGTTTCGCAAGCATTCGTCCATACAAGTCCGTCCCAGGTTCGAACGGAACCGAAGGCACTACTCCTACTACATCCATTTTGGAAATATCCTCAGGATTAGTAGCGACTAGCCCTTTCACTTCACTGCTCCATCTTCGAATCCAAAAATGTTTTCACGAAATGTACAAACCGGATCGAAGTGGTTTTCAAGAAATAAATCTCGATCCCGGTCTCTTCGAAACGATCAGCGCATTTGTCTAATATTGATAGTCGGTTATTTAACTATCAATTAATATTCACAAACAACCATCAACCAATAGATAATTTCCCAAATTATTTATTTATCTCAAAATATCTTTACAAGATGTATTTCTATTTTCAATCCTTTGAAAATAGTTTCAAAACAATTTTTCTTTTCAGAATAAACTTTTCCAAATATTTTCTATCCCTTCTAAAATCACAAGCACAAAACTAGATTTTTTTTAATTTTTTTTAAAACACTTTACTTTGAAATATATACTTTTAAACATTTAAATTAAAACTATTTCAATAATCTGTTAAAAATACATACTATATAAATATTTGGAAATAAGGTTACTTTATAAAATATAACTAAAATTTTAATCCTAAACAAACTACTAAGTCATCCTTTAATTATTACTACTATAATAGGATAAAAGGGTAAGATTTACTTTAGAATTCAAATATTTAGAAATAATAGAGTTTTTCCAAACTTGCTTTTAAAATCAACTTTAAAACTTTTAACTTATATTTAAAAACTTACTTTGAAAACGTACTTGGTTATCCAGGGAGAAGATCCAACTTCAATCGCTTAAATCAATTTTTTTCCAAATTGATTTCAAACTTATCCCATTTGAAATAAATTTCTTTACTTACTTAATTCATTTCAAATTTCATTAAGTATGGACTTAACTGGTGGTGTTATTATTATTTTTCATTTGATTCTAAAACTTTTATCCGATATATACAAATTCCAGATTTTCCCAAATCTTCTTTATTCTTTCAACAATTTAAATCTTAACCTTTAAATAAATGTTTTGTTCTCTTAAATAATTACACTGATTTTTAAATTCATTAACTTCCTATTTATTCAAATTTCCTTTCTATATCCAAGATCTATTTATTAGAATTTTAAGGTCTCTTAATTCCTTTTCCAATTCATTTGTTTTTTTATTATTTCTATAATTATTTTATTCCCAAATTCACTTCTTTTAATTTCTTTCCAAAATCCAATTTATATATTTTGGCAATTCAATATACCCAATCATAATCGACCGAATCATAGCATTCAATATTTCAACATAATTCATCATAAAATATCAAATCATCATAACAGGGAAATTAAAAAATTTAAATAAATGTTGAGGGATCCAGTTGGATCCCTCCAACCTGTTTTCCCTGCATCCACAGACGTTAGCACAACAAATATGCTACTTTCTGAATATAACATACTATAGCACATCCATCAATTCCAATCATTCAAACAATTATTTAAATTTAATCATTTAAACGTAAATGTAAACTGGGTGTCTTGTTTGTAATCCCATCCAACCCGACCTGATTTTCTCCCATGATTTTCAGACCTTGTATAAACAATTTGTGATTCATTACTATTTGAATTAACCAACCAATTAATCACTTTTTAAATAAACTTAATTAGAACCAAAGATTTAATTTATACTAATGATTTAATTTATTAATTATTTAAATAAAAACTAAATTTCCTTTGCACAAATTATTTCCCCTTTTACCTCACTGTAACATCAAATGTTGAGTTACTCTTTCTATTTTTCTCTGTTACCTAAACTATAAATACATGTTATATTTATTTATACTTGTACATAAATCTCCTCTACTAGAATTCCTTCTCTGTAAATAGGTTTTTTTTCTTTCGAATTAACCGAAAGATGGAAAGGAACAAATACCTCACCTTCCAGTTCGCGAGCCCCCCATCCACTGCACCGCCCTACCAAGCCCTAAACGAACTGTCGACTCACCTTCGGTCATCACGCGCGTTCGCCGTCACCTCATGAAACCGCCTCCCTGACCTTACTCTCATACGAAGTCGCCACCACCTATCGAGATACCTCAGCAATTCACCAGCACCTCCCTCCTATCGCGAGCGCCTCGAGCAACCCGGCCTTCCCGAGCTTGCGATTGCGTGAAAAGATTTGAGGGAGAGGGTATGCTTCGATCGAGGAACAAATTAATGAGGGCGCGGCTATGAATTTGATTCTCGAAGCCCCTTTTTTTTTAGTTTAACCGAAGAAAATGAAGTTTTTCCGAGTTTGCCCCTCCTCCTTTTGTTCGGTTAATACTGATAGAAGATGAAGGCTTCGGCTCTCTCTCCTCAGATTAGTTTTAAAAACGAACGCGTGGATTCTCGAAGAAGGCTCAACCTAAAATGAAGGCATTAGCTTCTGAGAGAAGCCAGAGTACATGATGCTAACTGCGGTACACAATGCAATACCAACGCGTTTATATACCGTATACTCACATAACAACTCCAAAAGCTACGAGATTTGAAATCCGATAACAACTCAATAATACGGACTCAATGGAATTGGTTTTGTTGAATTCCGAGACTGTGCCTCGGAAGGCTATTTTTAAACTCCATTTAAACCATAAAATTTTAAAACTAAACAAGTCAGTGTTAAATTCAATTTTAACACTTCTATTATATTCAATGTTATCAATATAAATTTTATAAGTCTTCAAATTATTATTATTATTTATTTTAACGGGCTTAAAATATCAGATTTCATATCTTATTCAATTTAAATTATTTAATTCAACAATTTAATTGTCAAATAAATTATGATATTCGTAATTTAAGTTAAAATTACTTTACTGAATATTTAAAATCAATTAAATATCCTGATTTTAAATGCTTGAAAATTCCGGGTCGTCTCATCTACCACTTCACAAATATTCTTTAATAATAATTACTTGGGATTAGTTTCAAATTTACAGATTAGGTTGTACATACTACTCCTATTCCAATTACTATTTTATAAAATATGTAGGTGATAATCCTATATATTTGTTTTAAGCCTACAAATAATCAGATCTTGTATAGGCATAATAATTAAATAAAATTCAACGGTTTAAATTTCAATGTTGTAAATAAATTATATAATTTCCCCCTCACCTTTCAAGCTTTCCAAATCTCTTAAATTAGAATCCATTCCTTTACTTGACTCCTTTTCTATCTAAGCCAAAAAAAATGTATAACAAAGTATATGCATACTATTAGAATTACAGATCCGAGAAGAGATTTGTGGTTAAGAGAAATATAGATTTATAATAATTAAAATTACTTATTCTTTCGCAATATTGGTTCGCTTCTTCTCTTCTTCACTTTTATTTTCTGCCATTCTCCAATTTTATGTATATGTATGTATGTATGTATAACATTTATAATTAATACAAATAGTAGAGAATGGAAAATGGTAGAGAATCACTGCTCACTGCTTAGGTTAGAAAATATGATAAGAGAACTGAGGGGTTAGGTCGGTATTTATAGGTCTAGAATCAATCGTAACCATTATATTAAAATAATTAAATCCGAGCCCGTTTGGCCACGGCTCAAACCCCAACCGCCATATGAAGATCGGTTAATCTCTCCTCTATAAGATATCCATCGCTAAAGATCGAGAAGACCTGGGAGATGATTAAGTTAGGGACAGACCATCCAGAAGTAAAATATTTAATAGATAGTCAAGGATAAATAACTAGAAGAAGGATACCTAACAAGTGTTATGTTAGTTTTCATTATATTGTCAGGTAGGTCCGAGTCAGCCAAAGGTTGAAAGTTATCCAAACAAAACTCATGTGTTTGAACAGATAGTTCGCTATTACTTGAGATTTATGTATGTTTACATAATGATTACTCTACAATATTTAACCATTGTGGATGTAGGAGCATAACATATTGTTTTGTGAAAGATTTTCCAATGATATGTTTTTATAAAAGGGTGTTAGTGAATGGAAACCCGTTTCGTCAAGCGGCGCGGTCTCACTTAACAACATTAACCGGAATATATAGTATTATTCAAACCAGGATTTATATCTGACTCGAAGTTTATGTTTTCCCCTTAAACTCTCGGGTGCTCAAAATTAATTTGAGTAGGTTGAGGGATTAAGATCTTTATCAGGTTTAGTAGGATGGCTAATAAGGCTGCCGAGGGCATGAAGGAGGTAAACAGATAGCAATTTAGGATTTGCAATTCTTGTTATGCTTTGATGTATTTCTGCTGTGACTGTATTAGGTCTTTTATGGCCATATGACTCTGGTCTACCAAGGGGGTATCATCATTTATCGTTCTTGACATAATTTGTAATAATTATATTTTATCTGTGTCTGGGAACGATTTGAGATTATGTGTTGTGTATGTGAAACAATTGGTTTTGAAATATAATGAAGTAAAAGCTATTTTGAAATCTGTGTTTTGTTTCATAATCAAGTGCTTCTGATATTATTAACATAGTCGTATTTAGTCATCAGAAGCTACTACTATAAGTGACTGCTACATTTGTAACGCTTAGTTTTGGATCTCTAGAGAAGGGATATTACAGCTTAGTATCAGAACATGGTTTATGAAATACTATAACTAAAAATGACTTTTGAAAACATAATCCCTAGAAATTAGAATTAAGATCGAGGAATGGGATAACGCTACAGTAACGTACTTGTATTCGCTATATCTCTAAAATCCTATCTTAGTTAGGCTATTCATCTGTATCTCATGAGGTTTTAATACAGATATGGAAGGAAGAAGAGGCAAAGTTAATCACGGAGGACATAACACCACCAACAATGGAAATGTTCGACCAAACACTAGGAGAGGTCCCGGTCAGGCACAAGCAGAAACTGTTGGTGCAGGAGTTCCCTAGATGGATGTGGTGGCAATGTATTAGTTCTTTGTAAACATGATGTAAGCTAGAATTGCAGCCGGAGTTTTCAAAGGTAATGCTGTTGGAGGTAGAGCTCAGGAAGTTCCAATGGCCAATCAGTATGCTAACCTGAGTAGGGATTACATCAGGCTTGGAGGGAAGCCATTTATTGGTACTGAAGATATGGTCGAGGTGGAAAATTGGCTGCTGCATTGCGAGAGAATTTTTATTGACTTAGGATTGAATGATACAAAAAGAGGAGATTGGCTTCGAGGCAGCTGTAGGAAGCTGCTCTATTTTTGTGGAATACTATCACTGCTGGGGTTGATGAGAAAACCATAACCTGGGAGGAGTTTAAGAGAAGGTTTTTAGAAAGATTTGTGTCTGTAATGGCGCAGTCGGCATTGGTGAGAAAATTTGCATAATTGGAACAAGGAGATATGTCCGTCTTGAAGTATGTGAGGAATTTTAAGGAGTTGGTCCGATACGGGTATGCTTTGGTAGATATTGTGATCAAGAAGAATGAAAAGTTTATAAGGGGCTTAAGGCCAGAGTTGATAAGTTCTACTGTGCCACATTTGAAATATCCCAGTGATGTAGTGGTTGAAATGGCATTAAGACAGGAGGAGGCGTTGGCTTGCTTGAGGAAGAAGACGAAGGAGGCCTAGATGGGACAGGGCCAGAAAAGTAAGTTTTTCAAAAAAAATGAATGCTCAGAAAGGGGGGGCATAGAAGATAGGAAAGGTTGAAGTGGTTTGCAACAAATGAAATAAAAAGGGACATTATGCTAACGAGTGTCGAACCGCTAAAGGAAAAGAGGATGGTGGATAGAAGAATGTTAGATGTTTTAATTGTGACCATACCGGTCATTACAAGAACAAGTACCCAGAGCCTGCAAGAGAAGGAAAGGGGCAAGTTTATGCTTTGGAAGCCCACAACCTCAAGGCCAGTTGTGCAGGATAAAGGGAAGGCTATTTTGGGAGGCTTGCTATAGATTCACGGTATGTATGTTAGCGTTCTATTTGATACTGGAGCATCTCATTCTTTTATTTATCGATGTTTATAAGATAAGCTTAACCTAGAATCCTTATATCTAGTTACTTCCTTAAGGGTTGCAAATCCGATTGGAGGGTATGCACTGCTTGGGATAATGTGTGGCCATTTAGAGTTTGATATGCTATGCCATAATTTTGAGTGCGGTTTTCATATGTTTGACTTTGGGGGATTTGGGATCATCCATGAGATGGATTGGTTAAGTAAATATGATGCTAGAACTTTTTGCCATGATAGGAAAATATCACTTTGTCGCTCGAATTATAGTGATCGGATAGTTTATACCGCAGAGAACCCTAATTTTGAAATGTATGCTTTATTGGGTACTTGGAGTTGGAGGATGAGTTGCATCGAGTCTTTGTAGTTAGAGAACTCGTAGATGTGTTTGAGCCGGTAACTAGGTTGCCACCGAAATGAGCCACTGAGTTCTGGATTGATTTAGCGCCTGGAGCAGAACCGGTGAGTAGACCGCCAAGAGAATGACTCCCACCGAGATAAGAGAGTTAAAGGCGTAGTTGGTTGATTTAGAAGGCAAGAGTTCTATCCGACCTAGTAGTTCTCCATGGGGAGCTGCCATTGTATTTGCTAAGTAACCGGACGGATCGTTTAGGTTGTGTATCGATAGTTGAATGAGAAGAAGATAAAGAACCGATATCTATTGTCGAGAATTGATGATTTGTTTGATCAGTTAAGTTGAGCCAAGGTATTCTCTCAGTTGGATTTGGCGACGGGATTTCATCATCTTAGAGTAGGGAAGGATAACATTCCTTTGATGGCATTTAGGACAAGATATGGATTGTACAATGGTTAGTTATGCCATTCGGAATAACTAATGCACCGGCATTCTTTGTGGATCTGATGATTAGGATTTTCTAAGAACACTTGGATAGATTTGTGTTGGTCTTCATAGATGACATTTTGGTATACTCTAAGGATGAAAGGGAGCATGAAGTTCATCTTAGAGTTGTGCTCGAAAAGTTGAGGGAGGATAAGTTGAAGGCTAAGTTTTCGAAATGTCATTTTTGGAAGAAGGAAGTGAAGTTCCTTGGTCATGTCATCTCAGAGAAAGGGTTATCTATAGATCCAACTAAGATTGAGGCGGTGAATAATTAAACGAGACCCGAGATAGTGACCGAGATTAAAAGCCTTCTTGGATTGGCTGGATAATATCGAAGGTTTATAAAGGATTTTTCGCGGATAGCTGCACCGATGACCAAGTTTACATGAAAATATGTAAGGTTCGTATGGATTGATAAGTGCGAGGAAGCATTTTAGACCTTAAAACACTTGTTATCCCATGCACCGGTGTTATTAGTCCGGAGGGGAATCAAGATTTGGTAGTTTATACCGATACGTGTGGAACCAGATTGTGAGCCGTGTTGATGCAAAAATGTAAAGTTATGCTTATGCTTCTAGATAGCTTAAATTACATGAAGTTAGGTATCCTACGCATTACTTGGAGTTAGCTGCCGTCAAATTTGCTTTGAAGTTGTGGAGGCATTGTCTTTTAGGGGAGCGGTTTGAGCTTTATACCGATCATATGTCGTTGATACACTTGTTCTCTCAAAAGGAGTTAAACATGAGGCAGCAAAGGTGGTTGTAGTTTATTGCTGCTTATGCTTTTGCAATTGAGTACACACCCAGAAAAGGAAACAAGGTGGCGGATGCACTCAGCTGGAAACATCAGAATTCAGTATTGGTTATGATTGTTGAGTGGAAAGATTTGGAAGCATCGTCAGCTTGTAGTGTGCAGTTTAGATCCAGTGAAGGTTTTAGTACCGAAAGTGTTGTATTGTCTTGTTTAGAAATTAGGCCGGTAATGATTAAGAATATAGCTTCTAAGTAAGAGGAGGATCCAATTTTGGCCGAACGGATCAAAAGGTTAAGGGAAGGAATGGAGAGCGATGACCTGAAGAATTTCAGTCTTGACCAAGATGGGTGGTTGAGAAAGAGATGAAGGTTGTGTGTTTCAAATGTAAAAAACATGAGGTGAGAAGTTTGGGCAATGCCATCGTTCGAAATTCACTATCCAACCAAGGGGATCGAATACGTATCAGGATATGAAAAGAAGTTTCTTTTGGGAATGTATGGAATGGGATATTGGTTTGTGTGTAAGCATTGCTTGAATTGCCAACAGGCAAAGGCTGAACACCAGGAACCAAACAGATTTCTTCAATCGTTGAAAGTTTCGTTGTGGAAGTGGGTTTCTATTTCTATGGATTTTATTGATGGGTTGCCAAGATATAATAGAGGGAATGAAAGTATATGGGTCATAGTAGACAAACTGACCGAGAGTGCCCATTTCATTTCGGTAAAGTCAACCAGGACGACACCTAGTTTGGTGAAGTTATTTATGAAGAATGTAGTTAGACTGCACGGGATTCCTAGTATTGTCAGTGGTAGAGACTCTTTTTTTACTAGTGAGTTTTGTAAAAGTCTACAAGAAGCATTAGAGAGACCAAGCTCAATATGAGTACCGTTTACCATCCATAGATTGATGGGCAAATGGAAAGAGTTAACAAAATCTTGAAGGATTTGTTAAGAGCATGTGTATTGGATTTCAGGGGACTATAGGAGGACCATCTTCATCTAGTCGAGTTCTCGTATAACAATAGTCATCAGACTAGTATTGAGATGGCAACATTTGAAGCTTTATATGGAAGACCATGCAAGTCTCCCGTTTGTTGGTTAGAGACTGGGGATAGATTGGTTCTTGGTATGGATTTGGTGAAGAAAGCTGTGGAGAAGGTCGACTTGATCCAAGTTTGGATGAAGGAAGCTCAATCTAGA
Source organism: Allium cepa (assembly GCA_030765085.1). Classification (NCBI taxonomy): domain Eukaryota; kingdom Viridiplantae; phylum Streptophyta; class Magnoliopsida; order Asparagales; family Amaryllidaceae; genus Allium; species Allium cepa. The sequence continues at coordinate 1,017,974,070 of CM060945.1, forward strand.
CAAAAAAGTTATGCTGATGGAAGAAGAAAAGATTTGGAATTTTCCATCGGGGACTATGTGTTTATTAAGGTTTCACCGATGAAGGGTGTGATAAGATTTGGTAAATCAGGAAAATTATCATCTAGATTCATTGATCCTTTTTGTATTGTAGAGAGGGTCGAGAAATTTTCTTATAGGGTAGAGTTACCGAGTAGTTTGGCTGGAGTCCATGATGTTTTTCATGTTTCCCATCTTAGGAAATATGTTGGAGACTCGGAGACTACTATAGCACCTATAGTGTTAGAGGATTTAGTAGTAGAGCTAGATTTGACCATAGTCAGAAAGCCGATTCAGATTGTGGCTAGAAATGAGAAGAAGTTGAGGATCAAGAAAGTCAAGTTAGTTAAGGTTCAGTGGAGTGACGATGTTAGAGACTGTACTTGGGAGACAGAGAGCATGATTAGAAACACTTATCCTGATTTGTTTGATTGTACGTTTCACCTTTGATTGTTTTGTAGTGTACATTATCGTAGTTTCCAGGATGAAATTCTTTAAGGTGGGGAATATGTAACACCCCATGTTTTTATAACTTTATTTAGAATAATTAATTAGGTAAATTACACAAAAAATATAAAGATTAATAAGTTGATAATTGATTAGCAAGAGTAGTTGTGCCATGTTAATGTGCAAACTAAAATGAAATAACCTAAATAAAGGTGTTAGGAAATAACAAGGGCAATATGGGAATTAGTAAAACCTTATACCCTAAACCCTTAGGAGATAGAAACTCACGTTCGTTCCATTTTTCTCAAACTAAAAACCCTAAGATCAGCACCATTTTCACTCTCAAGAAGAAGGCTAAAGCTAGGAGTCAAGAAAGGGAAGATAATCAACTTAATCAACTCTAATCATACATCTTATATCTCAAAGCTAAGGTGAATAATCACTACATCCCATTTTCTTTTGGTTTTTGGTTTTAAGATTAGATCCTAAATGTTTTTGCAAGTATATGCCATGTTTTGATGATTAAATTTGTATATATGATTATTGATGGATTATATATGTTCATGTTAATTTTTTTATGACATATTTGACATGAAAACCCTATTTAATGACATCCAACTGCCTTGAAAATATAAATATAGGTCAAAAATGATAATTTAGAGATGATTTTCAATTTTCATAATTTTTCGAATTATGGTGGATTTTATATTCATTTTCTAGTGAAGAAAATTGTTTATTGGGTTATAAATTATTTTCGGCTAAAGTAATAATTATTTGGGTAGAAATTTTTATATGTTTGGCAACATAGTAAAATATATTTTTGGGGATTTTTCCATATTTTTCCTAAGTGTTTTGATAAGCATATAAAATTATTTAAGGTATGGGACTTAAATGTTTTATATATTAATTAAGAAGAAGAGGCATTTTGTAAAATAAAATGATTATTAATTTCGAAAGTAGTGGTAGCACATTTCTGAAAAGAATTTGTTAATCAATAAAATTTGACAAAAAAAGGCATGTTAGTTGAAAAGTTATCCTTTTTAAGTTAAAAACAAAAAAAATCATACTTTTAGCATGTTTCAACCTATTATAACCGGCTCAGACCTTCCAACCAGGTTGAGAAGCTCAAAGCTAATTGTTTTCAAATTCCTTGTTTAAATTTTATTTAAAGGTTTAAGTCGGTTTGGATATGCTTTCAAGGAAAGTTATGGGAGGGGATCCTTAAGACAAAATGACTCAGATATTAAAATACAAAATCGGACTAGTATGGGGTCGCGCCTTATACATTAGCTACTAGCCCCAGCTAATTGTTGTCCAAAATTCCAGTATGTAGGGCTTGGTCATAGTTAGGCTAAAATTATGATTATACAACGTAAGGAATATATGTTGTATACAGATAGGTTATTGGTGAGCCTGCAAAATCATTAGGATCAGGAGGACCTGGGAGATAATTAAGTTAGGGACAGACCATCCAGAAGTAAAGTATTTAATAGATAGTTAAGGATAGATAATCTAGAAGAAGGGTACCTAACATATGTTAGGTTAATTTTGATTATATTGTTTGGTAGGCCCAAGTCAACAAAGGTTAAAAGTTATCCAGACAAAACTTATGTGTTTGAACAGATAGTTCACTATTACCTGAGATTTATGTATGTTTACATAATGATTACTTTACAGTATTTAATCATTGTGGATGCAGGAGTATAGTATATGTTTTTGTTAAAGTTTTGCAAAGATATGTTTTAAAAAAGGATGTTAGTGAGGGAAAACTCGTTTCGCTAAGCGACATGGTCTCACTTAACATCTTTAACCAGGATGTATAATATTATTCATACCATGCTTTATGTATGACTTGAAGTTAATGTTTTCCCCTTAAACTCTCAGGTGCTCAAAATTAATTTGAGTAGATTGAGGGATTAAAGTCCTTTTCAGGTTTAGCAGGATGACGAATAAGGCTACCAGAGGCATGCAGGAGGCAAATAGATAGCTATATTGGATTTGAAGTTCTTGTTATGTTTTGATGTATTTCTGCTATGATTGTATTAAGTCTAATATGACCATATGACTCTGATCAACCAAGGAGTATCATCTTATATCGCTCTTGATGTAATTTGTAATTACTATATTTTATCTGTGCCTGGGAACGGTTTGGGATTATATGTTGTGAATGTGAAGCAATTGGTTTTGAAATATAATGAAGTAAAAGCTATTTTGAAATCTGTATTTTGTTTCATATTCAAGTGCTTTTGATATTATTGATATCATTAATGTAGTCTTATTTAGTCGCAGGAAGCTAATACTATAAATGACTGCAACATTTGTAGCGCTTAGTTTAGGGCCTCAAGATATGGGATGTTACATCCACCTAAAGGCTACTCTGCCATTTTTGTTTCAAAAATACCGGATTGCAAATGTAATTAGATTTCAGTATAATAAAAAGAAAATTTCTGGAGTGGACGTAAGCCGGAGTTAGCCGAACCACTATAAATCTTGTCTCTTTTACCGCTTAAGTTCAGATTTATAAATAGAAGTGTATAATTTGAAATGATAAGGAATACACCTAAAATATGGAGATGTATAAAATACGGATATTAACCGTATTATGTACAGTTTATTTCAATAATTATGAATAAGAAAATTCCTTGTAATACCATACGTGACCCAAATTCAATTTGGATATGACAGAAATTTACACTGTCAATTTTCCTTTGGGAAAGAAGTAGTTTCAATGCATTAAAATATGAAAATTCCTAAGTATAAACCAAAGTATTGGTGGTCATGCCTATTGGATTAAAATGACAAGGCTTTATTCCATATTGATTTATCTCCACCAAAAAATAATTGAATAAAATGATAAGGTTATATTTGGTAAAAGGTCTCGTTTATGGGAGAACATTAAGGAATTGGTAAAATTTTGGAAGTTCAACCCACAAAAGGTATCTTAGATTATGTTTTAGCTAACATTTTGCAAGTGATGGCTAATTCAAGAATTTGAGTCTCAATCGAGAGAAAAGATATTGTCATACGCATGCATTGGGAACAGGAAGGCAATTTTCACAAAAAACGAAATTAGGAAATTTTAACAAGATTCGAAAGGAGGGGATAAGAAAATCTTTCCAATCATCCCTTGAATTGGAAGAAGACTATCTATTTAACAAAATTCATGGAATATTAAATTAGAATATGCGATCATGTGCATAACAATCGCATGCGAACAAAATACCACATAAGGTGATTATTACCAATGCTAAAGTGATTCTATGTTATGACTTCAATTAATTCTGTGACTTTATTGTTAAGGTTAAATGGAAAGATAGATAGAATTTTAACTTTTAGAGCTTATGACGGATCCCTATAGACTTTAAACAGGATTACCTAATACCTTTTAGAGGATTGAAGAAACCATTTAGAAGTAAAATGAGATGATTTAAGCTGAATAATAGGAAAATAAGTATTATTATTTTCAACGAGTGAAGAAATCACCAAGTTGGATACCCTTCGATAAAGAGGAAATTAGAAAAGACCAATGTAGGAGGTACCATAGAAGGATACACCACCCACATTCAGGTTGTCCCACTCGGTATCTAGAAGTTGATTTAATTAAATATACCACTAGACAAGTAAGGCAATATGATATGCATTGAGGATTTCATAGGGTTGCAGTTTCGTAGGAGCATACTTATGCTCAAGTTACTTAGTGTGGAGCATGATGACACTATTGGAGTTAGTAGCTAGGATTTTAAAGGATTACCTATGCACATGCATTCAAATTTAAGTTTTATGCCAACAGTAAAGGATAAGAAGTGAAGTCAAAAAATATGGTTAGATTTATTTTATTGAGGGATAAGGAATGCAATAGGTAGGCAGAAAAGCAAGTATTGGTAGGACATATATGGGGTAGTCTAAGGAGTTGAGTCCTCTATAGTCCATGTAGCTGACTCCATAATTAAAAAGTAGATAGGTAGAAAATCTGTAACGATCTCGAATTTTGAATCAAATTTAAATTTATAATTGATGTAAATTTTGGAATAAATTTTGAATTGATATTTAATTTGACCTTAGAATTTGAATTTGAAATATTGAATTTGTATTTAATAAATAAATGACTTACAAAATGTTGATAGTTAAAAAAAAACTTTAAAAACAAAATATCGTCATACAAATTTTTTATTTTATTTATAGCATTTTCTTTTAAAAATAATATGTAATGATAATAATGAGACAAAAGGATAAACAAAAACATCTTTGAACTTGCAAAAGGAAAAATAGAAAATATATTTAAAGTATAAAGACAAGTATGCAACCTAGGGTAAACTAATACAAATAACTAAAACAACATTATATTAAGTAAGAAAATAAGTAAACAAAATAATAACATATGTACATAAAGTGAAAGCAAAGGTTATACAGGCAAATAAAATAAAGTATATAGCCTATAAAGAAGTTTAGTATGTAAGCACAAAAGAAATAAAACATAAAAAATAAATACACTTAAACTTGAAACAAAACTGCAAATTATATATAATAAGTATGAATAAACAAAAGAAAGGTAAATGTGCAGATTTGAGAAAACATACAGGTATGAAACAAGCTGATGAAGTACAATATAAAACAAACAAACAAAATTAGATATTCAAGTGCAAAAGAAGAAAACAAAAAGTAGACAAAGAAAACTGTGCTTACATAACAAGGTATAAGCTGTAAACAAAAGTAGAGACACATGCATTTATTACCCCATCTCTTCAGTACAAACTATATCATCCCAGCCGAGTAAGTAATGCAGGCAAGGAATAAACATAAACAAAGTAAAGGAAACATCTATTGTACAAGCAAAGTTAAAAAAAATGTATAGACTTGAAGGGAAAAAAATATATCTAGTAGCTTGTAAAAGAAGCACAAAGTAATTAATGCCATATCCTATTTGCAGCCACCAAATGTCTACATAGTCACAAAAGAGAATAATATCTCTGGCTATTGTACAAGAGAATTAATTACCCTATAAAAACACATCAACCAGTGATACTTGAGCCTGCAACTGTCTTTTATATATACATATCTTCCCATTCAAGCTGAGCAAACCCCTAAAGTAATATCATCTCAAACGTAAACTTCAATTTAAACAACCTCAAACCAGAAATCAAAAAGCTTGAGTATTAATCAAAAAAGAAAACTACAACTTGAACAACAATCTACAATAAACAGAGATTAAAGGAAAGGAGAAGTTGCAGAAAATTCAAAACTGTTTGCAACAAGCAGGCCCTGTTTCATTTCTCTGGCGAAAAAAAAAACACTGTGAGTAACATTACAATTAAAATAGTTCAAGTACATTGTTCTGTTGCATGTTCCCTCTGGAATTCACTTTGTTGTGTGATTTTAGTATTTCTCTGTGTTGTGTATAAATATAGTGGTGAGCATCTCTGTGTTTCCCCCTAACTTCAGTTCCAAAATCAATTTTTTTTTTTCAAAACTCAATTACTCTTTATCCAAACCTTATTGAGTCATAAGTCTTGAACCAAGTATGCTTGTTAGATCATAGATTTTAGTTTAAAAACTTGTTCAAGTTAAAATAACTTAAAATTGTTTTTGGAAATAGGAAATACAGAGTAAACTTACTTAAGTCAAAAATAAATTGTCTTAGTTTATAAATTCAGGTATATGAATCAAAAGCTAACACTAAAACTTGATTTTTGAAACAAAAATTATTATTTTTAGTTAAGCATTGAAGTAGCAGTTTGGGTTTGATCATTTTAGGCATTTTGGGTCGCCATGGGTGATCCTATTGATCGGAGGGGACGAGTTTCCTCCTGGAGGTAGAGGAGTGACCAGTGGGGTTGGGAAAAATGGCTGGAGCTGTTCCAGTTCAGCGAGGTGACGGCGGCGAGCTCGTGTAGTTTTTAAACCTAGTTTCAACATAGGTTCGAGTTTTGATCGTCTCGTTCTCCTCAGTGCGTCGAACTGCACGAACTATTGGGAGGTGATAGTGGGGTGTGTGTTGAAGTCGTGGTCGAAGTCGCGTGACTTCAGGTGGTCGGAGCGGCGGGGTGGAGTTGTTGCCAAGTTCCGAGAGGAAGTTGCTCTCGAGTTTCCAGGCTACGAATTTTTCTCGAATTCGAATTCGAGATGTAGGCGAAGTTCAGGTGGTTGCGAATCGATCTAGGGATGATCGTCGACTTGCTCGACGTAGTGGTGGTGCCGAACGATCGCCAGCGGCGATGTACACGTGCACGAGTATTTTGTGCCTGGGTGTTGTTTTGCCTGGGAAGAAGAACGAGTGGAATTCTCGCATGTGACTCGGGTGATTCGAGCAATTACTCGAAGTAGATTCGCAAAGGCTCGGGTGAATGTTTGTTTCAGGTTTTAAAAAAAAAACCTGAACGTGTTGGTTTTGATTTAAACATAACTTGAATTCAAAACAGATTTTAATATAAGTTTAAAATCAGAATTTGGAAGATGGAATTCAAATTTACTTTTGAAATAAATGAAGTCTTATAAAAATTAAAGTATTCAAACAACTTTAAAATGTTCAAATATACTTTATACAATGATTTGAATTTAAATAATTGGGTTTAAACTCTTGTAAATTTCTTTTACAAGACTAATATTATTTAACATGTGAGTTTAAAAGTTTTAACAATTTAGTGGTAGACTATATTAAAGATAAACTGGTATTTCATTTTAAATCTTGGATTTAAAATGAAATTTAAAAGTAAAATTTGGATGAAAAGTTTAATAAATTAGTTTAACTTAAATTTGTAGGTTAAATAAATCAATTTATCTTTTAAAGCTGGAATGTAAATAAATTTGATTTAAACTTAAAATTTAAATGGAACTAATTTGTAAGTTCAAAAGTAAAATGTTTAAATATATATGTTAATGTTAATTTAGTCATTAATAAAGAAATGGGTTACCTTGGAGATAATTAAGGTAATTAAAATGATTTAATTAATAAGGTGATTGAAGAATGATTCATTTTATTATAAATTAATAATTTAAATTATAATTAGAAAAGATTAATAATGGACTAATCTAGGATAATTTCTTAAGAAAGAAATTAAAGAAATGTTATTAGCCAATAAAGATAATTAACTAGGAATTATTAGGTAATTAATGTGATAAATTTTGAAAATTAATTAGATTAATTAATTTAGATAATCAATTATACATTTTTAAATGTAATTATTAATTGAAAGTAATTAAGGAATTAATTGCTTATTGTAATTAATTTTGGATACTTTAATTTATTAAAGTTAATTAATTTAGTTTAAGAAAATCATTAGATCAAATTGGTAATTAATGATTTCTTGTTATGAGATTATTACTTTATGATAAGTAATTAAAAGTTTAATTTCTTAAGATAATTAATTAAGGGATAAATTAATTAAGTAATTGGTTTAAAGGGTTAAATTAATTACTATAATTAATTAAGAATAATTTAATTAATTAAAGTGTTTGATAAATAAATTTATATCAAATGATTTGTAATAAATAAATCAGGATTGGATAACTAAATTCATAAGTAATTAATTTACTTGGAGATAAATTGAATTTATTAAGATTAAATGATTAATTAATCCTTCTTATGAATGATTGTATTGAATGAGTTGCCTTGAATTGATTGTCATATATGATCTGTGATACTTTGTTCTGTGGATTGTGCTATGTATAATTTATTCATTTATTGATGATACATCTGTATATTATCTGCGGATCTGTAAATGGAAGATAAGCGTTATAGTTTATACCGCTTATCAACTATATTTCTGTATTTTGATCTATGATGATTGAATGATGTTGCACTATTGTGTTAAAGCCCTGGACTACACCTATACACACACAAATATGGATTTCACGAGGAAATCGATTAAGTCATGGATTTCTTAACAAATTTTAAGATTGAATTCTTGAATCCAAGATAGTTTTGGGATTGAAATTGAAAGCTTTTGAAATGAGTTTCAAAAAAAAATGAAAGTTATTTTAAATAACTTGTTAAAACTTGAAATTTAAATAATTTGAGTTAAATTTGAATTCAATATTTGGAATTGAATGCAATAATTTGGGAATTATGGTCTAAAAGATTATACGGGTTATAAAGGTGTTCATATGGGTTATTAACCATTTAAAAAGTATGGTTTTGGAAATTTAATTTTAAATCCATGTTTTATACTTGAATGGCTTTAACTTGTGTAAATTGTAATCAGTGTTTTCCAAAACGAAAACTATTTGTTTTCAAATAATACAAGCTTTCATATAAGGAATGAATCTCCAATGTGTGTTAAAAGGATTTCAAGGTTGAAATGATTTTCCAAGTTATGGAAACGGTTTGAAAGCTATAAGTTGAATCTTTAATTTAAAGATTCAACGAGTTAATCCAATTGAAATGAAAATTGTTTTGAAATCCGTAAATGGATCTTTGTGAAAATGGGTGAACTTAGTGAAATAAATCTTTTGTTTAAAAGATTTGAAAATGGTAAATTGTTTAAACTATTTGAAGGAAAGTTTTGAATCATTAAGTTGTGACTTAATTGAAATCCAATATCCATATGTTTTAAAATATTGCGCTCACTATTCGGTTTAGCCGGGAGAGGACCTTTGTGTCATATAACCCATTCCGAATAGTGATACGACGTATATGGATAGCATTGAAGACCGGTGGTGAAGACCGGGTATTTACGAGAACGATAGGATGACCTATCGATTGTCTCTGCACCGAGTCGCGCCGGTATAGAGATTTCCTAAGTGATGGGAAGACCGATCGGGATTGTGAATACCCGGATTGCAAGGGCTTCTTTGGAAGTGCCTTCGGTTCTGTTCGAACCCGAAACAGACTTGTATGGATTGTATGTCTGACACTACACTTTGAGATATAAAGCGGATTTCTTTCAAATACATATCTGTTGGTGGCGGAGAATTTATTCTCTTAGCTTAACACCCTTCTATGAGACGTACGAGCTCAGAGGTTATGTAGTTGAAGGTTATCAGCGATATACTCCCAATTTGGTAGTGTGGCATGCTGAGTGCCGCTGTGTGTTAATGATCATTGTTTGATCATTTGTGATATTATCATTTGTTTGATCATTTATCTTTGTGATCATTACTTTGATCATTTGTTGACCCAAAGCATGGCTTTGTACCAAAGCGTGCTTTGTGGACGAGACTGCATCAGGACCTCACACCCCGGAAATGGTCAAAACAGGAAAGATGCGGCAAGGTTATGAGGGTCGCGCCCTTTAGGGTGTGTCATTCCCTTCTGGTAAAGGGTGGTATCATGGTATGGAGCCCAGATATTTACCAATGTGGTAGCTCCAATCTCATTTACTGTGTGGTTGTTGCTTAGAGGCGCCTCGGATAAAGGTCCCAAAGGACCGGGGAATGGCTTGCTCGAGTAGTAGTTACCTAGTTACAGAGGTAACCCGGCCTTGTGTTGGCAGAGATCCGGTTAGGTTCTCGGGACGTCCCGCCAGAGGCGATCCCATGTGGCAGTAGGAAGTTCCTTAGCCTGACCATTTGTTGGAAAATCCAAAGAAACAATACGAGCCTTGTACGGTTTTAGTTGTATAACCTGCCATGGAATGTGGCGGTAAGCTGCTATTGAACATGGTAGCTATAGTAGGCATACGATAATGGTCGTATGCTGGCTAAGATTAATATTCTACTTTCGAAATGTTTTCTGCAATTTGCACTTATAATAATAATATCAAAGAATTTTGCGTATTAAGCATGTTTGACTATCATAAGAAGAAATCTCCTCCAATTCTGCGTTTGCATTGTGTGTGTGGCGGGAGGTCTTATGGTAGTTTCATTTTCTAAAAAAGCATATCGGATTTTCTTTTATAATTCTTGTTATATTTAAAAGATAAACTGTTTTTGTTACTCACACCAGTCCCATGACTGATCCGGAGTTTATTGTTCCTTTCCTAAACTCTGGGTGCTCACTATTTTCCACACGAGCAGTCTAGAGTTGGGTTTTTCAGATAGTTAGGTTCAGTGGATTGTCTGGAGCTAGTTCAGTCTTTGGACATGACTGATCTTGCTTAGCTTGGTGCATCGTTATTGGGTATTCGAGCTATTTCTGGATTGGTTCTTGGAGATGGAGCTGCAGTTTTGGAGTTCTTCCTTGAAGACTATCTTGAGTTATTTGTTCCGCTTCTAGGGTTATCTATCTTTCCTTTCTGCTGCTATTTTATTGTATCATATCTCTGATGTATATCGATATCTATTGTATCATCTGTTGTATCTGGATGTTGTATCAGATGTTGTATATTGATATTCATTATTTCTTCCGCTGTGTTGTTTACTTAAATGGTGTTATAAGCTCCGGCGCACCAGGTTCGACGTTTGAATCTGCGGCATTAGAATATGAGTGTCGTATTCGGTGCTGAGTTTCGAAGGTCGAGTCAGGATCGTTACAAAATCCCCAAGGCAAGATAGAATACGACTAAACATTATAAAGAGATAGAGTACATGGGAGCTTGAGAAGAAAGTCCTTGACCCATTCCAAATTCTTTTCTGACATGTTTCCACATTAATTGTAATATATTATTTTTGTAAATAGGTTCTAGCTTAGATAGAGACCATTGTATGTTAGAAATGGTTGTAAACATGTCAATAGGACGTGTTACGAGTGACATATACCAGTGGATGTATTTGGATGTATTATTTGGATTGCTTGTTATACATATTTAGGATAGTATATCCTCTTGGTAGTACTCACATTCACATTATCCTTTGTTATTATCTAGCTTTCTTTATATGATATATATGGACGCTTGATTGTTTTATATCATACATATGGATGTTGCATATAGATGGAATAGTTGTACATATATGTAGAATTGCAAGTAAACTTATTTAGGATGTTGCACACATTTTGGATGCATGGCATGAGCACTTGCATGACGAGAAGTCGATTGGATCAATAGATCATCTACTTTTTGCATTGGAATAGGTTCAAGTGCATTTCATGTTGCATATATATGTACATATTGCAGTAGGAAATTTCTAAGGACATTGATTGTCATGGATAATGGATTAGTAGATGATTGTAGTTATTGGTTGCTATGTGTATAAGTTGCATTTTTCCATCCTTCAAGGTTTCGGGGACGAAATTCTTTTAAGAGGGGAGAATGTAACACCTTTGAAATTTACATAAAGTTTAACCGGAATTTAAACAGAAATTTAATAAGAGAAATAAATTTATGTAAAACAAGGAATAAAATAAAATTTTCTATAGACTTTCGAATTTGGCTACGAAATTTGCACCATCGCATTCGTAGCGATTTTCTGGATGATTTTTATTTATAACAGTTCGAAATCGGAGTTATTATAAAGAAGTTACATGCCTTATAATTGATAAAAACCTAAAATTTAAAAATTAAATATATGAAATTTTTTGCACTATAAGGTCGACTATGGGCTGTTGATGGTAGATTGCTACAGGTTGACCGTGGGTTGGTGATGGTCGATTGTGGCTGTATAAAATTCATGTGCTTTGATTCCCAGTGACGCAATTTAATCGTTTATGATCTATTGCTTGGTAACGAAGGCTACGATGAGTGAACCAAATGCTAAGAAAATATTTCCTAAGCTAATCTAGTGGTCCAAAACTCAACCCTACCCTTATAAATAGCAAACTAATGAAATCCATATTCTCAACTAAAGTTTACAGTGACCAAACTCTGTCAAAATTTTCTCTTAAACTTAAACCGCAAAAATTTCTAAAAATCAAATCAGTTTAACGTAGAAGAATGGAAGAAGCTAAATCCGGGTGGATCAAGGGGGAGCTATCAAATTGGGTGGACGATTCTCAAGTGCAAGATTTAGGAAGAGTTTAAGCTTGAGGTTAGTGGGAATAATTTTAGTAAGATGATTTTTACGGTTAATTTAACCTGTTCTAATTGGTTTTTGGTGCTAGAAATCTAATTCGAATTGTATAAAACCTAAATTGGAATATGCACTATAGGCTATAGGTTGAACAATAGTAGATTGTTTACTTGAAATTGACAACTACATCTTTTTTTAGAATTGGATTTAAAGACCCTAGATCGACAAATCCTAAATTGAATTGCAAATTGATGCTTAGACTATAATGCTAGTTAACTAAATACTATTAATAATGGCAATTATCTATATAGACATTCGACATTAAAAAGATGCATAAATCCTAGATTTACTACGTGAACGGTCGACCCTAGCGGTTGACCAAGAGGCTAGCGGTCGACCGTAAAAAAAAATTGCAGAATGTGAACTTTGGACTAAGGCCCAAATTTAATAATAATTATTTGTGAGTCTATTTATGGGGATTTGGTTATATGTTATTAACAGTAGAGAAGCTAGTTCCCTAAGAGAGGACGTAGGTCATTGCGGTGTTTACATGTTTAGTAGTCTAGTAGCGTTGTTTACATTAAGTGGCTCTAGGAGCGATGGCTGATAATTTGAAATGAGATTCAATTCATCGGTCCATTATATTAGCCTACATAAATTGTAGTGTAGGAATGTATTAGATAAGAACATTCAGGTAATAGACATTAGGAATTCACGGACACTTGTATCACAACCTATATCATTTAGAGTAGTATTGAAGAAACTGGATGTGATCATCACATATTAAACTTGTACTCATTCACCAGACTTTTTTCTAACTCACTCCTTCCTTTCCTTTTTCCCCACCACTGGATGATTGGTTAGTAGTTGATTGGGCATAGCACATGGAGAAAGGAGCTTTACATTGGAGTTCTCATATATTCTTATTGTCCATCATGTAGTTATTTACTACATTAAAAGTCTATAAAATATATGTGGTACTTTTAAACATTGTGTTATGGAAAATTAAGTATTTTTGAGACTATTTCATAAATGTCTATTTGTCAGTACTTACATTTTAATTCCTTCCACTGTAAGATCTGAAAATGTAGAATATTTTAAAACCTACCCTTGGAATTTTGCTTTATAGTGTTTTAAAAACCTAACAACCCATATTTCTTGGAATGACGAGAGACTAAAAGTCACATTATGCTTTGGATTGGTATAACTGAAAGTGCGGAATGTTACATAAACCTTTTTGATCGGTCTTGAGTTTCTGAATATTCCATGTAGGCTCATTATTTTTACATCTAGGGTCTTGATTTCCAATCCTGAACTTGAAAATACCTTGGTGTACGTTTTAGTCCAATATTCCTTTATTTTTTGATTATATTCAAACTTAAAAGACCACTTTAATCTGGCAAGGTCTCCATATTCATCTTTCGTCGGTGAAGTTACTGGAAGGAGAATATCGATACTTCCACTAAATATCACACAACCTCGAGGTGAAGAGGAAATCTATAAAGAAGATTTTTTGGAAGATGTTGTTAACGTAGGTGTAGGAAGTCCTTCTTTGCCTTTGGTAACGATAAGCTAATATGATTAACATTCATTCCTGGACCTTAGTAATCCATTTGCAAGTCAAGAATACGTTGATTGAGTTGGGCATCTTTATGTCGTAACCCAACTGATCAAAGCCATGAAATAATTTTTTTCGGTTAAGTTAGTAGCTCGCTATCCTTTGAAGAGGGATTCTTTTCAAGCCCATCAATTGTTTCTCAAGTGGCTCTTAGAATAGGTTTTGATTAAATATATCTCTCATACCACACATTGGCTTCAACATTTTCAATGCAAGTTAAGGCTAAAGCAGAGGGAGAGGAACAATTTTCCATGGTAGTCATTAATTTAGGTTAGACACTCTCAAGACGATGGGTGAGGTTGTGATAGTCAAGAGATAAGGTCAATTCCTTGTCCTAAACCAGATGTAAATAATAATCAATAATTAATAAGAAGAAAGAAATCAACAAGAAAGAAATTTATTAATGGTTTGAAGTACAATTGATACAATTACATTCACACAAAAATTATAATAGTAGCAACTACATGTTCCCTTTAGTCTTTGTTAATCCTTAGGACAAGCAACGGTATTCCGGATTCTATGAAAGGATGAAAGGGAAATGGAAAACATAGTGCTAAAAAGGGGTTTAATGTTGGGGGGAGTCTTGACTGTAGGAAATTCTCGATAATCCCATTCTTTAGGAGGGACTTAGTTCGCCAAATAAATATTTTTGCATAGTTAATTCGAATCTTGCGAAGGTATTTGTCTCTTTGGTCTCCTGAGAAATTGAAGTCAAATTTAGGGAATCCTAGGAACGCATGATGATAGTAGCAAAGGAAGCAATATTTCGATAAATGAGACTTATTAATTAAGGAAGAATTTTCTTTAAAATACCTTTTTAGTCTAACCAATTTACTCAGGGTATTTTTGAAAATAGGGAATAAATAAGAAATAGAGTCAAATTCAGAAACCTACACGTCAACAATATAACAAAGTTAAAAGTCAAAACATAGCTTTTACATAAACATGCCATTACAACATCAACTTCAATACAAAATTAATACTATTGAACAATGTGATAAATTTAACACCCGTGCTTTCTACATTGTAAAATAATTAAATTTAACTAACATAAAAATGTATAGATTCGATTTTGATAATTATTGTTTTGAAAATAATTTCTTATTTACTTGGAAATCTATTTGATACGGGATTGTTTTTAAGTAAACTGAATTAAATTAATAAATTTTATTTGGATAATTTATTGAAATTAAAAAAATCAGTTGAATATAAAATATATAAAAGTGTAAATAATTGTTATATGAATAAATAGTGAAAAAAATAAATAATTAAATAAGAATAAAAAAATATTGAATTGAATAAAATTGTTTAATTATCGAAATATACCTTATAAAATGAAGTTGAAATTATTTCTAATTAAATTGAAACAAATTTGCTAATAAATGAAAAGAGTTATATAAAATGAAAAGGGAAGGAAAAATTAGTTAAATTAGTGCTAGCCTAAACTAAACAAGCCAAATACTAAAAGCCCATCTTCCTTCTTCCTTATTCCAAAATTATCCTTACTCCCTCACTTCAACCTAAAAGCTTGTAACCGTTCTTCCCCTATTACCTAAAAAAATTAACACATGCACACAGAAAAAATGGAAAAAAATTGAAAAACATGTAAATGAAGGCATGCCTAGCTTATTGGAAACGACGCGAGTAAGGGAGAGGCATGCAACAAACAACAATTGACTAAGGTAAAGTCAATACGACTTGAAAGGGCATTCATGACTCATGAATTGGGGAATAACGATGTTTGACTACGACAATAGAGGGGTTCAGGCAAGCGATGGGGATTTGCGACATACGATTGGCGATATGGGTGATGTGCGTTCATTGACAACAATTTGTGCTATGACTGTGAGATGGGAGCTGAGAATGGAGGTTGCTGGCGTAGTTGAGGCGAGCTGATGGGTTTCTTATAGCAAAGGTTGAAAGCGGGTTTCTAACTCACATCTATATCTATAATTCATAACATTATATATATATATATATATATATATATATATATATGAATCATTAGATTAAATCAATTATCTTGATTGGATTGATTTTTTATGATTATTGTTGTTTGGTTTGTTGGGTATATTTATTTGGAATTGGATGATGTTGTGATAGTGTTGTTAGTGTTGGTTGGAAGTCTCAATTTGCAAATGCAGCGATGTCTGATTGCATTTTGAATTGCGTAATTTATTTATATTGTTGTGCAGTAATTTACTCCGTAATTTATAAATTCAGATATCTAATTATTATTCTTATTTGAAAAAGGTATTTTGAAAGTTTTGAATACTTTATTTAAGGGTATGAAAATTTTATCAAAATTATTTATAAAGAATTTATGAAATATTATTCAATAAGCTATTTTGCACTTACAAACGTAATTTGGATTGTAAATGCAAATATAGTATACTTTTAGTAACAAAACTCCTTTTAAAATCAGTATTATAACATATATTATAATTTTGGAATTATTTTAGAGGCAAAATATAATTTATTTCCATTCTATAAAATATATTATGGAAATAATAATAATATTTTAAGTGATTTTTATTATAAAGGATATCTGTATATTATAGAAAGAGTTTTCAAACGTGGAAAAATATAACTATTTTATGAAATAATTAAATGATTTTGGATATAAAAATAAAGATTTCTTGAACTTATTATTATTTCATTTCTAAATTAAATTAGGATTTTTGTATATGACTTATGCATCTTTTGATTCCTCAATTTCCTATACTGGTTTTGATATTATGAATCACAAATATAGATTTAATTGGTGATTTTGATATGATACGATGATGACGTCCTATTGCTTGGTTTTATGATATTTTTAATTCTATGTGATGAGAAATCTGAATAAATGGAGTTATAATACCATTTGGGATGGAGCATTTGGCAAAATTTCTTCGATTATTCTTTGGACTCGTAATACAGAATATTATGGAGATTCGGGTTTGAGTATCACGCAGTGGTATGGGACGCTATTATGATATTTATTCAATTATTCTTTGCAAGTGGATGGCACTTACATGATGGTACAAGACTGCATTTACGTGAGGTAATGTTCATAGGTGTGATTATGGTTGGTGACTTTATTTTTATTGATATTATGTGCCACTTTCATAATGTACTCCTTTTATTGGCATTGGAGAGGACCAAATGGCTAAAATCCACCCTAGCAGCCAGATCTCGGGGTCACGCCCTAGATCCATTATGCCTTTTTATTGGATATTATTATTGATGTACATATCATGATTTGGTCAGGTGACCCATGGGGTAGGTGCCCTACATCATGAGATTTAGGTCGGGTGACTTATAGGGTAGGTGCCTTATAGCCACTTTTATGTCGCATGGGCTAACATTCTGTTACCTATTTGGGGCAAAGTAGGTTCATAACTAAGAGGCTACGTGTTGACAAGCCACTGGTGGATATGTGTTTCAATGTCTGTCGAGGTAACCGAAGAGTATAGGAGCATGTCCGGTTAGGTGACCTTTGGCTCCTACAGCGGGCAGATGACTATAAGTCTCCTTTTTGGTTCTAACGGAGTGGTAGTTTGGCATATTCTATCGATACGCCTCATTTATTATAAATATGGGTTAGGCAACCCTGGGTCAAGTGGCCTACATATTTATGTATATATGACTCTACTTAGGACTTCAAGTTTATCATATAGTCATTCCCTATCATGATGTACTTCAATTTATATATAAGGAGATGAAACTATATTTGATAATTGTCCAGTGTAGAGGGTTCTCATATCTTTTATTATATCTAATTGATGGGAAGGTGCCATATATTTTACAGTCAGATGGTCTATTTTACACTATTTTGATGATAGTATTTTATTATTTGAGATTGAGAGATATACTCGATAACATCTCATGTTTGATGATTTATGGACTTTGGTGATGATTTGGGATATGTATGATTCACTCGGTTGATATTATTTTGATTGGATAAAATTTTATATGATTTTATATGGGCGATGACATCTTTGTGCCTGGTTTCATGGTTGTTTCTATTTAGTTATACTGTTGTTTGTATGTCACTATTATTATCATACTATGCATTTTCCATATTTATATACGTGTTAACCCCTTACTTTAGATACAATCAGACCCATATGTTATTTACATAATACTCGCAGTCCGAGACATTTCTGGTACAGGGACAATGAGACTAGCTTGTGCTTTTTGGACATAGAGGAGATTAGATATTTTGTATTGTATATTATAATCCTATATTATGTAGTCTTATGAGTGTATGTTATTATGTGTATATTGAACATATGTTGTATATTTTATATTATATATTACCACTGTGATATTGACTTTATGATCTCTGACCTCTACTGTATATTTGTATTGTTCTATCCTGGAGGCACGCACGTTCATTGCTTTGTGTCAATACTATGTAAATATAGGGGAGTTATTTGTTCGACATTTAAATATGTACCAGTGTTAGCCCAAGGGAATACTCATGTGTGTACCCCCATATCGCCTCATTCTCCATATTATTTGATAGTACTACTTTGTAATATCCTTGGATAGTATGGGTATAAAGGTGGAGGTATTACAACAAAGGTTCATAAAGAATGGAGTTTTTATATTATCCATAAATGAATCTATCCTTAGTAAACTTAATATTTTTTGACGGAAGAGAATTAACAATTAAAGGAATAGCAAAGACCCTAGGTAAGTTCCAGCATTGTCCGATGTGTGGATCCGATCCATCCCAATCCAATTGTCTCTTAGGAAGCCATCTAAATAAGCCTCAATAATCATCGCATAAGAAGGAAAGGCCGTTCATTGGAAATTTGATGTAAACCAGATAAAAGCATTCCATTAATTGGATCTATCCATAATTAACATCCAAAAGAGGGTAGTAAGTTCTTCATTCTCCTTACATCAGTTGAATTGATGAAATGAGATTTTCAAAGAAGTGGTGCATCCCATTTGTTCTTAAAATTCTTGACGTATTTGAGGCACTTTAAAAGTTTTATGTATCTATCATTTGACTCATTCATGTACTTACATAACCTCCCTCTTTCTCTGTTGAGCCTCCTCAAAATCTCGTCTCTCTTTTTATCTAATAAAATCTTAGCTCTAATAAAATCTTAACATAATTCCTATTTCTCCTTCTATGCTTTTAATTATGTAATATTGGGAATGTCATCTATAAAATGAGATAAAATTAAAAGACGGAATTTAAGAGACGGATTAAAGGTGGAGGAGTTGTTGAAGCACTTAGTGAAAAGAGCTGGAAATTTTTAATTCCAAAAGAAGATTGGCTAAGCTTTCTTAAGGCAGGAGGGTTGGACCACCAAAAGGACTCTTTGAGGGTGGGAATCATTGGTGCCATAATTATTATGAGTAGAAGAAAATCAACAGCGCGACTTGAATCTTGAGGAGCTTCTTATCCACTTTGGCCTGAGCCACCATCTCCATCCTTTCGAGAAACCATCTTGAGCATGATCACCGGCACCATTATTCTTATCGTCATTGTTTTCGTCATCAAATTTGTCTTCCTCATCACTCTCTAACTATCGTTATCTGAAGGAAGGTCATCATAGGTTAGGAGTCTGGTAGGACCAATGAGGCCATCGTCCCTAAATTCAGAAAGTTAGCCTAGGATGCGGTCCAGCGGGAATATAAAATTTCCTTTTATAAATCACTATGTTAGAACAAAGAGTAGGAAAGTCCATGTTCAAGCTTCGGTCAATATTGTCTTTGTAAGTGGTAAATAAGCCAGCCTTGGAGTTTTGACCCTTCCAATGAAAAAGAGCTTCATTTGAAAAGGAAGATACTCTAATCTTGGTGTTAGAGAAGACTTCAACTACTTGATCAAATGATCTTCATTGTTAAATCCTTTTCTAAAACTAGGAATCTGGCTAAAGTTTATTTAAGGTGCGAAATCTAAAGTTAAGCATGTCTTATTTCTTCATGACTCAAAGCAATATCTCTCTACAAAGCTTTTGCCTTTTCCTTTAAGCTAAAAGTTTTCTTCTTCTCCAAGTCTAATAAGATTTGATTTGAGCATTCTCAATGGATAAAGAGTTGTTATTGAATTCGAAGCTTTGAACTTCGTTTTCAAGAGTCTTTATCTTTTCAAACAATAAAGAATTTAGGAGTAAACGTTTTCCAAACTGAAAAGAACCTAAAATTTTAAAATCAAATTAATTAATTAATTTAATGTGTTAAAAGAAAAAAGAAAATCCATCCTAGGACAAGCTACAACATATTGACAAAGGAGGGGACGTTTCAAAAGATCCCCAAAAAGTAATGGTAGGAGATCGGATAATGTTCGTTAATAACTCCTCAAAACTCGAAAGGTGAGAGGCTTCCATGCTAGAACTTGAAGGAGAAACATTTTTCCAATGAAAGGACTTGAGCTTGAGTTTTTGAAGAAGGAAGTCTAAAAAAATTTTAAGCAATGAGCTTGTGATGTCGATAGTCGGGTTCTAAATAGGCAATAAAGAGGAAGTAGTGACAAACAAAGGTTAACTGTGACGACCCGGAAATTTTGAACATTTGGAATCGAAATATTTAATGTATTTTAAATATTTGGAAGTTAATTTAAACTTGAATTTCAAATATTGGTATGAATTTGGCAATTAAATAGTTGGATTAAATAATGTGAAGTTGGGTAAAAGAATTTTAAGCCGATTAAGAAAAATTTAAAGGCTTAAAAAATTTATATTGGTAATACTAAAGATAATGAAAGCTTCAGATTGAATTTGGAACTGATTTGTTCAGTTTTGAAATTATATCGCTTAAATCGATATTGAAAAATAGCCTTCCGGGGCACAGTCTCGAAATTCGACGAAACTAGTTCCATTGGATCCATAATATTATATTATTATCGGATTTCAATTTTCGTAGTGTTTGGAGTGATCGTGTGGTCATACGGTAAGTAAACGCGCTAAAATTAAATCGAAAATTCAATTTTATAACTATGTTCAAAAGGCTATCTTCTCAATATGATCAAATTTGGCCTCGGAACCTTTTCTATTGCATTTAGAATAGGGGTATAACCTTATGAAGACCTAGCGGCACGCCTCGATAGGTAGTCAAAATTTTGAGTGGGGATATCGAGATGATTTAAATTTGAATTTGAATTTAAATATAATATTTTGCATTTAATATTATAATTAAATTTTGAAGACACGTATCTTTTTCTATACACGTCTCCTACTTTCCCTTACATGTGCCGTTTTCTTCCTGATAAATTAAAAAAAATCGAATCGTATTTTAAAATAAAAACGAACGAAGCTTTTATCCAAATCTCGTCCCCTCTTCTTTTAAATTCAGCCGCAAGAAAAAAATGGTGGAACGAGAAACAAATTAAAAATCAAAGTCGAGCCCTATCCTTTCTCGAAATCAAACCGTTCTGCCTTATAAAAAAGCGAACGAATTGATTTCGTTCGAGCGTGAGGGAAAGTGGGGGCGAGCGTGAATATATCGACACCTAGTGGATTCGCATACGATAGTGGGAGGTTGGGAGCTCAGCGGCGATGCCAGAGGGGAAGAGGCAAGGGGCCGTGCTGATTCGAGGACGGCAATGGTCGCGGTGGGCGTCGCAATTTGGGCCACAAGCATGTTTGCACGATAAAGCAGCGTTCGATTTCAAGCTCGCGGTGGCGAGCGCGGCAGAGATAGCGGTGGTGGGTCTCACAACGGTTGTGTACGCAAGGCAAGGCATGTTCGAGCTCGTCATGAATGCCGCATTGATCTATGAAGTAGTTAGGTATAACCCATGTTTGTTTGTTTATTTAAAATTTTTACAAAATATATATATTTAAATTGGGAATAAATATATATATATATATATATATATATATTTAAAGAAATATAAAATAATTTTGTTTTTAATAAATATATATATATGCATGAGATTTTGGAATATAAGGATTTATGTAAAGGTTAGATTTTTATCTGTATATGATTATCTTTGGATATATATGAAGTTTCATATATAAAATGAATACATATTTTAAATCTACTAGTTATTTTATATAATTTCTTGTCTAGAGAAGATTAATTTAAATAAAATCATTAATTTAAAACTAAATTATTAGTGGAAAAAAATATTATATATGAATTTTTTTCAATTTAATTTTGATAATATATACATATTTTTGAATATGTACAGATACAGTGGAAAAAATATTTTATTAAAAGGAAATGTGTTTAAAAATAAATTATTGGTGTAAATCCAATTTATTATCTAAAATAAATAACTAGAAATTATTTGTTTGACTAATTCAAAATATGAATCAACTGTATCAAATTGTTTATACAAGGTCTAATACAATGAAGAAAACAATTTGGAATGAAAATGGATTGCATGCAAAGCAAAGGTGAGATCTTCTCACTCAATCGGATTTTTTTGATTTAATTTTAATAGTTAAATTTAAGATTGTTGATTGTGTGCTTGGATGATAAATTATTATCAGTTATATTGGATTAGACCCTATGCGCCGCATAATAGCGGGTGATATTATATTAAACCCATATACCGCGATATTCCACCTCGAAGTGGAATTGGTATTATATATGTATCTGGAGTGATTGATTTCCCGCATTATAGCGGATGAGACCCTATGCGCCGCATAATAGCGGATGATATTATATTGATCCCATATACCGCAATATTCACCTCGAAGCGGAATTGGTATTGAATTGTTGTGCTAAAGTCTGTGGATGTAGGGAAACAGGTTGGAGTGATCCAACTGGATTCCTCAAATATTTGAATTTGTTTAAATGTTGTATGTTGTTTTATTTATAATCTCTGTGTGATCATATTTGTGATTAAAGTCGTTGAAGGCTATAGCTTAGCCGAATATATTTTTGATATCGTAGGATACCAGAAATAAATAAAGTTTGAATTTTGAAAATTAAGTAGAAATTTTATAGAAAAAATTATTTTTGAAAATTGGATAAATTTAAAAGAAGGAATTTTAAAAGGATAAAGTTTTATTTTTTGTAATCCAATTGAATAAAATTCCAAAATATGGGAAAAAGGCTTAATAAATGGATTTCGGGTAATATTATTCAAAGGTTGAATAATCTATTTAAAATACGGATTTCAAATAGTTTGGAAGAAATAAAGGAATTATTTTAAAAGAAAATAAATTTGGAAACTAATTTGGAAATTGATTTGGCGTTTAAAAATAAATCTTTGGAAAATCAATATGAAAATTGATTTGGTGTTTGAATGAAAATCGATTTGGTGTTTGTAATAAATTTAGAAATCAATTTGGAATTTGATTTGGTGTTAAAAAATGAATATTTGGAAATTGATTTGAAAATCAGTGGATATTTGAAAATTTAAATTCACAATGGGAATTTATGAAGGAAAGGGGAATTTGTTTTAAAAATAAATATCGGTTTATTTTTAAAAGTGTGCAAAGGAATCCGCGGATTTGGAACATAAGTGTAAAATAAATCCAGAAAGATTTATAATTTATTTGAATGAACCATTTTAGAATGGAAGGTGTACTTTCCTTGAAAAGCCGAGTACGATTTCAATGTGGTTTATAAATATAAATTGAAGTTGTAAAGATGGTTTAAAGGAAAGAATATTTTGGAGAAATTATTTATTTAGCTTATTTTGAAAATCTTTAAAGTAAAGATTTATTTTAATTTATTATAAAAGTGATTATTTAAAGTTTTAACTGATATTTGTTTTGGAAAATGGATATTCAAATAGTTATATCCTATCTACTAATTTTATTTTAAAATCAGTTTGGACTTGAATTTTTATATGAGATATTAGTATAGTATTTTCATAACTAATGTCTTAAATAAAGTGTTTTAAAATAGTTTTTATTCTGAATGTTTCTAAGTATATATTTTAGATGGCTAATTTAAATTATTTTGAAATATTTGAACTCGGAAAATTTTCAGTGGAATTAAATAAATATTTTGAAATTTATTCCACGTGAGGAAGGTGATTTGAAATTTGTTTCAAAAGATTGAAAGATGAAAAGTGATTTGAAATTTGTTTTCAAATGGTTGAAGTGTTACAATTATATCTTGCGAAGATATTTTGAAAATAATAATTGGGGGAAAATTATTTGAAATCCAGTGATTGTTGTGATTGTTGATTGATAGTTAAATAACCGACTATCAATATTGACCTTTAAATGACGTTTGAATTTCGAAGCGACCGAGGGTCGGATTCCAAATGGATATCCGAAAACCACATCAAATCTTTGTGATGGATCTTTAATTTAAAAGATCAAAATGGAAATTGTTGTGATTTTTTTGGAAATCTGAATGTAACACTTATTTGAAAAAAAATATGCACTCATTGTTCGGATTAGCCGGGAGAGGACTTTGTGTCATAAAACCCATTCTGAATAATGATATACGACGAAATGGGATTGCATTTGAAGATGGTGTTGAAGACCGGGTATTTTCGAAAACGAAAGGATTACCTGTCAAATGTCTCTGCACCGAATGACATGGGTATAGAGATTTGATCACCCTTTATGATGGGAATTCCGGACGCGATTAGTGAATATCCGGATTGCAAGGGCTTCTTTGAAGTTCCTTCGATTTCGTTCGATCTCAGAACGGATTCGTATAATTGTGTCTCTGACGTTACACTTTGAGATGTAAAGCTGGTTTCTATCAAATACATTTCTGTTGGTGGCGGAGAATTTATTCTCTTAGCTTAGCACCCTTCTCTGAGACGTACGAGCTCAGAGGTTATGTAGTTGATGGTTATTTGTGATATATTCCCAATTTGGTAATGTGGCATACAAAGTGCTGCTGATCATTTATGGATCAAAGCATGGTTTTTGTGAAAAGTGTAGCTTTGTGGACGAGACTTCGTCGGACCTCACAACTCGAAAATGGTCGAAACAAGAAGGATGCAGCAAGACAATTTGGGGGTAGCGCCATCAGGGTATGTCCATTTCCTTCTGGAAAAGGATGATATCATCGTATGGAGCCCAGATACTTAACTTATGTGGTTACTGTAAATTTACTGCTTTGTAGTTGTTGCTTTGTAGTTGAGGATCCTCGGACAAAGGTCGGTAACGACCGGGGATGGCATACTCATCGTAGTTACTCATGTTATAGTTGTATTACAGCGTGGGGTAACTCGACCTTGTGTTGGCAAAGATCCGGTTAGGTTCTTGGGGCATCCCTCCAGAGGCGTACCCATGTGGCAGTAGGAAGCTCCTTAGCCTGACCATTTGTTGGAAATCCAAAGAAACAATACGCGCCCTATACGGTTTTAGTTGTATAACCTGCCATGGAATGTGGCGGCAACCTGCTATTGAACTTGGTAGTTATAGTAGGTGTAACAGCCCTAGTTTTTAGCTATTTATTTCTTTTAATTTTTTTGTTTTTAGAAATATAATTTATATAAATTGTGTTTACCAATATTGTTTAAATATTTAATTTAGAGAATTAAACTCGTTAATTTAATATGATTTTTGTAACTAAATTTAAGAAGAAAAAAAAAAGGAAATTTTTATAATGTATAATGAAGTGAGTGGTAACTAAATGTTTTGGATATTATCATAATATCTGTTGTTATACCCATTCCCTAAAAATAATGAAAAGGAGAAAATTTGTAACATATTAAAGTAGTTAATTAATTATGTTAATTTGGTAGGTTATGACATGCAAATCATGTTGGTGGAATATTCTCAATTTTGACATATTAATTATGTTAGCAGTGAACATTGTTAAGCAATTTAAAACAATGAAACTTACAATCAATTTATTTGATAAATCTACCTTATTCCTAGTTAGCAATTCAAAACTTGAATAAAGGCACATACGGATATTTTAAAATGGAGTTAATGACAATTAATAGATATTTCAAAAAGAAATTTATGACAATTAATAGAGAAATTAATT
This sequence comes from Allium cepa, assembly GCA_030765085.1. Classification (NCBI taxonomy): domain Eukaryota; kingdom Viridiplantae; phylum Streptophyta; class Magnoliopsida; order Asparagales; family Amaryllidaceae; genus Allium; species Allium cepa. Next base: position 1,017,999,859 of record CM060945.1, read on the forward strand.
GTAAAATTTCAGTAGTTGACCAGAATTAATTTATTGAATAATTAATGCAAATTAATAAAATTGATGAAAGATAAATAAGTTAATTCTTTTGGTTAATGGCATGAGGACACGAGGTTAATCCCCATTTTGTAGGAGAAATCTGCCCGTGTAACCAGTCCGGCTACCAGTGCCTACAAAGCGGACGGATTAATGTGAGACGTCGCAGGATTGATAATTAACAAAAAGGGTTAATTAACTAATTAAGTTAGTAACCAAATTTGAGTATGTAATTAAAGGAGGATAATTAATTGGTAATATGGTAATTAATTGAAATCAATTAAGGAGGGTAATTAAAAGGGATAAGGTAATCAGTTGAAATCAATTAAAGGCAATTAAAGGGGAATTAATTGATTAGAAGAATATGGAAATCAAATTTGCCTTCCTTTGCGCGTGACACAAAATTTTATTCTTTTAACATTTTGACATTTGTCTCTTACCATTTGTTTCTTGAGCATGTCACTGTATTCATTTATTCACGCAGCCTTATCCACAAAAATATCAACTCTTCCAATTGCCATTTTTCCTCTCACCTAAATTAAATGCATTCAAAATTTAATCTTGCCTATCTTTGCAAATTTTCGCATACCCATTATATCTCTCTGTTTCCACTGCGTTTGTTTTGCAATAAATAAATTTTTCGAACCATTGATCAAGTAAATATTTATGTAAGCATTTATTACTTTTGCCTTTTCAGTTAAAAGCTTTTTCATTGCTTACCATAAATCACGCAAGAGCTCAAGTTTTGCTTCCTCAATCAAATCTGTTCAAATTTGCAGTAACGCATGCTTTAAATTTAGATTATAACTGGTATAAATCACGCAAGCTATCCAAAAAAAAAAAAATCCAAAAGAGTGATATCGTTCAAACATAAAACTGGAAAGAGAAATCAACGCATGCATTTATCACAATTTTCGTATAGCGTTCAAACAAGAAGAACTGGAAATAAATCTCTTGCCTAAACGCATGCACTCAAAAATCAACGCTTGCATTTATTTCTTACGTTTTCAAACCTGCCTATTTATCTCCCCTTTTTATTTCGCAAGTTTATCTATAAATACTTTGCCTCGTTCACATAAGTTTTCATATCTCCTTGTTTGTCCCTCTCTGGTACAAGCTTCTATCAGGTAAATAATTTGCATTGTTTATTTCTTTGCTTCTTCCAATTTTCCTTCCTCCTTCTTGTGTTCTCTGATTTCCTTGCTCGGCTACTTCCCCATCATGCCGTGCCATTTATAAATACATATAGAACTTTGTTAGTAGTAGGCTGGAAGAAATGATATAAATTGATTGTAGGAAGCTAGACTATGGAATTAGTGTAGTTATGATGTAGTTAGTGGTATTGTGGATTTGGATAAGTGCAGTTTGAAGAGGAAGGCATAGAAAAAAAAAAGAATTACAATTTAATAATGGAGAAGATAAATTGATAAGGAGAAAATGATATGAAATGTTGTTTAATTCAAATAAACAATATTGTATGAATAAATCTTGGGTGAATATAATAAAATGACATTTATTTCAATTTTTAATGGTTGAAATAAATTTAAGATGGTTAAAAATAAATTTAACTACTTATTTGAGAATTTGGGTGGATAAATATCAATGGATTGTATTTATTATGGTTAATAAAAGGATATTGGTGATGTATACCAATAATCACCTTTTAATGTTTAATAATAAAAGTAAAAGAAGAAATAATTTGCCTAAACATGATGAACATGTATGTGAAATAAAGTATTATTTAATGAATTCGAATGTAGTTAGTGGCTACATTTGATTAAATCGAATAATTTGAACAGTATTGTGTTTGTTGCCAATATTGTCATTTTATTTAAATAAATATATATGAGAATGAAAATAATTGATCATGATAAATATGATTAAAAATGTGAGAAATAATTTAATAATGTCTAAACATGTATTTGTTTTGTTTGGGTGCATAACATCTTTTTATTCAATCAATTGTATTAAATTTGCAATTTATTTTGCAATTTATTCAATTTATTTTATGCATGCGTACGGTTGAAGTATGGGCCTAGGATATGTTGAGACGGTTAGCGGGTTGTAGTAGTCGAGCAAGTTGAACTAAATTTCTTTTATTCTATTCGTTCCAGTTGTTCTGAAATTTTGCTTTGACCGTAATTTTTAAATTCGCATACCTGGTATTTGGATCTTATAGATTTAAGTCAAGGCTTTGCATCCGCCGAAGTTTGATCGTGCTTTCCGTTTTTTTTTCCGAAGTAGATACCGTGTTTGATTTAGATCCACTGCAGCGTTTAAGGTGAGTATTTCTCACCAGACATATGTACATATATTTTGTGAATTATCGCAAGTGTATGTGTAAAATTTTTTTTAAATATTATCTGTCTGTAGTATAACGTAGAATGATGAATCCCATTTAAATTGACACCTCATCAGTTATTATCTGTTGTATTATTTCTGCAGTTATATTATATTATTGTTTATTTACTGCTTAAATCACCACTGCAAGTTCCCTGTTAAATTTAGATTGTTGTGGGCTGAAATGATAGGCATAAATGATGATTACTGTGCTATTATTATGTTAACTGTTTAACTGTTAACTTGGGATTGCGGGTTTGAAATGATAGAACCCGGGGTTTGTAAATTACGGATTGAAATGATATAAATCCGTATCACTTGACCTAGGCTAGAAAACTATATACAGGCCCGTGGTCCTTATAATATTTTCTGAAATATTTGAAATTATTTTGGAAGTTAAATATTTGATTTAATATCTTTAAAGGATTTTTTATTGTTTTGAATGAGTTATAAATGTTAATAAATAAATAAATAAATATTTGAATAAAAATTTGGAATATAACTTATTTTGGAAATTCTGGATTTTTGAAAGGATAAGATTTCAGTTAAGAAATATATATATAAGTTATATTTGGAAATATTTATTAAGTTAAACAATCTACTAAAGCATTTAAATGCTGTCTTTTGAAATTGGACTAGTTTTACCCATAACTTTAGGTAGCATTTCCTAAGTGCTATAGAATCTGGAATTTGATTGTTTTGAAATTTAAGGAATTTGATAAATTATATTTATGTTTAAGTTTTGGAGACCTTTAAGATATGAGATTTATAACTGGATTTTTCTTAATAAATTTAAGATGAACATTCTAGTGTTAAGTAAATTTTGAAATTATTTAATGGCATAATTTTGGAGTTTTATCTATGGAATTTATGGGAATATTCAAGACGAAATAATAAACACTAATTTGTTGAAAGAAAAAATATCCAACCTTAGTTTTGAATATTAATACTCCAATTGGATATATATATAGGAATTGAAATGGTCTTGGGAACATGAAGTGATATTTAAATTATGGTTTAAAATAAAGAAATATATTTGTAAAGCTATGTAAATTATCTTCTTTACAAAGTAACCATAAAGTTAAACCATTTATTCTATATACCGTTGAATGTCCAAACCATTGTGTTTGGGAGTTATGGTTTTAAAGTAAAATTTCCAAAATATTATGTTTTGAAGATATAATTTAAATATTTGGTTTCCAGATATTATAAATTTTAAGCAGTATGGTTTTTGGAAAAGAATTATACTTGAATATAACGGTATCATATTGTTTTGGGTTTTGAATGATATCGTGTTTATAGTTTGAAATAGAAATGTTTATTTTGGTTTTAAAGTATAAACTGTTTTAAAAGACCACGGTGTTATAATAACGATGGGTTGGCAAAGAGACCGGGATCGGATATGGACATACTCTCTGTCGATACCGAAAACCACTTTGACTAACCGTGTACGCGGTGGAGATTCCAGAATGAAGTAGGTTGGTGGCGACGTTTCCTGTAAGGTAAATACGTGGACCCGACTCCCGTGAGTTGGCATAAGGTGGCTAAAACAGGAGCGATCGACGGGTTAATGAGGTCATTCCTCTGATCGGACACTCCTCTTCGATATTATACTATGACTTTGGATTGATTCAGTGGCCACTTCTATTTTGATTTGGGGAGTTGTTTCGAGGTGGGCGGTTGCTGCGGCTTCGCGTTACCATCGGCCCGGATGCGTAATTGGTATATCTACCCTGGCATTGCCTAGTTGTGCCGTGTCACCTACCATACCGCGCCTTGTACGAGTTTAGATTTCTCCCGTAGCCCGTGTGGTATCCTCTAGTTGCTTCCCGATCAGGAGGAGCTATGATATTGGATGGACTACTGGGACTATTACGTGTTAAGGTGGAAAATGTAAAGCCTTAACGCTACTTAAAAGTAAGTTTATTTTATAAATAGACACTAGTATAATAGCGCAATATACTACATAGTAAATAGTTTGACGGATCCTTAGAGGATGGGCGGTCCCAAGCATCCTTTAAGTTACTTGCTCTATATTACAGTACACTTGAATTAGCTTACATTATATAAGTATGTATGTCCTGGCTCGAGTGTTATGTTTTATTTTTACGCTCGGGTCAGCCTGAGTTGCAGTTTCAGTTTCTCTCCGGAGTTATGTCATCCCGTAGATCATTCATACTGCCGGAAGCCTTTCAGTCTTTATCTTATTTGCAATCAATCAAATTGGAAGACTCTGTTTCTATTTATGTCTACAGCTGTATTGCAGATTCTAAACTATGTAAATTCTATTTGGTTAAAGTTTTATAGTGGCTTCATGAACCACTGTATATTTTATTTCCGCTGTGAGTTCTGATATATGTATGTGATTCTGTGATTTATTTACTACATATTCTGAGTTTTGCCAAATTTATTTTACAACGCAGTATTTTGAACAATTCAAGTCCGACATGTGCGGATGCGAAGGGTTGAAAATACTGGGTCGTTACATTTGGTATCAGAGCTTTGGTTCTAGGCAAAACTTAGAATGTATGGTAAATTTGATTTACAGAATCACGTTCATTCGAGATTGAACCACTCTCTTTTCGAATTTTGGAACATTCCCTACGGTTCCAAAGCTCATTCGTATCCCTCACTTTTTCATCTGCTTTAGATTCTGGAGTATCTCATAACTCCACTTCGGATGATCTTTATTGTAAATTGGCGGTCTCGCCATTATTCTAATAAAGGGGTGAAACTCCTTTACCATTAGCATTGATTCACCGGAGATTTATATTTATCCTCGGTTTATATGCTAGTATCTTTGGTTATTCCAAATTCTATCTCTTCGGATCAAATGTAGATTTACCCCAACCACATCGATATGGCTCTTTAAGTCACGGATGACTAGGTCAAGGTTGTCCGCGACTTATATAGACTTACCCAGTTTCCTTATTCTGATCTTCTGATTTCAATTTATCTTGAATTCTATTTGATTTGAGTTCATCAAATTTGAGTCTCTATCCTGGTTTGAGAAGTTTATTCCTATATTTGAAATTAAAATCTAATATTATATATATGAGTATAATTTTCAAAATTTTATAATTAATTTAACTAGTTGTCAAGAGATAATAGTTTTGATTTTATTTATGGTGTTGTAAGCCATGTGTTTGTCTAATAAATAAGTGAATATAAAACAATGGTTATAAATTAATTTGGAAACAGAAATGAATTTAAAACTAAAACTTGAGAATTAAATTTCTGATGATTTCAAACCTTGTGTTTAAATTTTAAAAGGATGTAATAAGTATTTTTGTATAGAAATTTGTTTCCAAAGAAATTTTAAAATTAGTGCTTTTCTCTTTGTCGCTGGAAAATAATTTCGGTGATGACTGCAGCATCATCGACATTCATTTTCGAGTTTCGAAGTGAAAAGACCATTCTGTAGTCTGGCTACAGTGTTTCCTTGAGATTTTAATTGATTTGAATTTCTAAAGTATGACTTAATATATATAGATATATAATTTAAATTTGATTTGACATATTAGGTATATATATTTAGTTATCTCTAAATGGTTTGAAGGGAATCAGGAATTTAATTCTTAAAGTTTATCTTGAGGAAGGAAAATAAATATAATAACAAAAATTTGAATAAAAAGGTTCCAATTGGAGATAATTAAATTGAAAGTTTTATTTGTATAACACCCAATTTCATTTAATATAACTTACCTTGATTTTCAAAAGTTAACATGTAATTGGATAATATACAATATAAAAGGATTTTATGAATAAAATTTGAGTGGTTATAATAAATATTATACACTTAAATTTTAGTTATAAAAGATTAATGGGGATAAATAAGGAAAAGGAATTTAAGGAATTTTATTCAAATGTCTTAATAATCAAATTAATTTAATATGGAGCCGTAAATCTAACCAAGAGATTTTAATAAAAGGTTATTTCCTGAAATGAATATGTTTGTGTAATAAACAAGGTATCTTTGAATAAGGAAAATATATTTGAAAGGGATATTTTTGGAGTAAGGATTATATATCTTCAAATCATAGTTTAATTGATGTCTAAATAAATAGTTAAGACGTATTCTAATATCACTAAATTTTGATAATTGAGAATTGGTTTTCAAATGGAAATTCAAGGGTAACTTATTGAAGGAATATCTTATTTATAAGATAAGTATTTTTAATAAAGTGTTAGGTTATTTGTTAAAATTCAGAGTTAAGTACATAATAAACTGATTAGGAATACTATTATATCTACTATAGCATATTATGAGTGCTGCTGTTTCTAAAAATAAAATGTTTTGGAAATTTTTTTTTTATAAATGAACTCAGGAATATTTCAACCTTGAAATGAATATTGTTTGGCATTGAATTTAAAAGGTATAAATGAAGATTATTTTAAAGGTATTATGATTTTAGTAGCATGATTTCCAAATTTATAAATTTAATGATTTCAAAGCATTATGATTGCAAAATTATTATCTTATTTGTTTTCAAACTATCTTTAAGTGTCCTTGGTTTCCCTATCTGCTACAGAATGAGGAGGCTATTGCTTATACCAGTCTATTTAGAAATCTTTTCTATAATCTTTAAAAATCTTTGTTACTCATCGGGGCCTGAGCACCGCTTACCACCCATAGACCGACGGTCGAACTGAAAAGAGTAAATCCGATTCTAGAAGATCTTCTTCGTGCTTCAAATCCGGAACTATTCGTTTAAAGTTCTTGTTTATCTAGCTTATCTTCCTTTGTTTCTTTTCTTTTGTTCCTTTTCGAGGACGAAAAGTTCTTAAGTGGGGGAGAGTGTAACAGCCCTAGTTTTTAGCTATTTATTTCTTTTAATTTTTTTGTTTTTAGAAATATAATTTATATAAATTGTGTTTACCAATATTGTTTAAATATTTAATTTAGAGAATTAAACTCGTTAATTTAATATGATTTTTGTAACTAAATTTAAGAAGAAAAAAAAAAGGAAATTTTTATAATGTATAATGAAGTGAGTGGTAACTAAATGTTTTGGATATTATCATAATATCTGTTGTTATACCCATTCCCTAAAAATAATGAAAAGCAGAAAATTTGTAACATATTAAAGTAGTTAATTAATTATGTTAATTTGGTAGGTTATGACATGCAAATCATGTTGGTGGAATATTCTCAATTTTGACATATTAATTATGTTAGCAGTGAACATTGTTAAGCAATTTAAAACAATGAAACTTACAATCAATTTATTTGATAAATCTACCTTATTCCTAGTTAGCAATTCAAAACTTGAATAAAGGCACATACGGATATTTTAAAATGGAGTTAATGACAATTAATAGATATTTCAAAAAGAAATTTATGACAATTAATAGAGAAATTAATTGTAAAATTTCAGTAGTTGACCAGAATTAATTTATTGAATAATTAATGCAAATTAATAAAATTGATGAAAGATAAATAAGTTAATTCTTTTGGTTAATGGCATGAGGACACGAGGTTAATCCCCATTTTGTAGGAGAAATCTGCCCGTGTAACCAGTCCGGCTACCAGTGCCTACAAAGCGGACGGATTAATGTGAGACGTCGCAGGATTGATAATTAACAAAAAGGGTTAATTAACTAATTAAGTTAGTAACCAAATTTGAGTATGTAATTAAAGGAGGATAATTAATTGGTAATATGGTAATTAATTGAAATCAATTAAGGAGGGTAATTAAAAGGGATAAGGTAATCAGTTGAAATCAATTAAAGGCAATTAAAGGGGAATTAATTGATTAGAAGAATATGGAAATCAAATTTGCCTTCCTTTGCGCGTGACACAAAATTTTATTCTTTTAACATTTTGACATTTGCCTCTTACCATTTGTTTCTTGAGCATGTCACTGTATTCATTTATTCACGCAGCCTTATCCACAAAAATATCAACTCTTCCAATTGTCATTTTTCCTCTCACCTAAATTAAATGCATTCAAAATTTAATCTTGCCTATCTTTGCAAATTTTCGCATACCCATTATATCTCTCTGTTTCCACTGCGTTTGTTTTGCAATAAATAAATTTTTCGAACCATTGATCAAGTAAATATTTATGTAAGCATTTATTACTTTTGCCTTTTCAGTTAAAAGCTTTTTCATTGCTTACCATAAATCACGCAAGAGCTCAAGTTTTGCTTCCTCAATCAAATCTGTTCAAATTTGCAGTAACGCATGCTTTAAATTTAGATTATAAATGGTATAAATCACGCAAGCTATCTAAAAAAAAAAATCCAAAAGAGTGATATCGTTCAAACATAAAACTGGAAAGAGAAATCAACGCATGCATTTATCATAATTTTCGTATAGCGTTCAAACAAGAAGAACTGGAAATAAATCTCTTGCCTAAACGCATGCACTCAAAAATCAACGCTTGCATTTATTTCTTACGTTTTCAAACCTGCCTATTTATCTCCCCTTTTTATTTCGCAAGTTTATCTATAAATACTTTGCCTCATTCACATAAGTTTTCATATCTCCTTGTTTGTCCCTCTCTGGTACAAGCTTCTATCAGGTAAATAATTTGCATTGTTTATTTCTTTGCTTCTTCCAATTTTCCTTCCTCCTTCTTGTGTTCTCTGATTTCCTTGCTCGGCTACTTCCCCATCATGCCATGCCATTTATAAATACATATAGAACTTTGTTAGTAGTAGGCTGGAAGAAATGATATAAATTGATTGTAGGAAGCTAGACTATGGAATTAGTGTAGTTATGATGTAGTTAGTGGTATTGTGGATTTGGATAAGTGCAGTTTGAAGAGGAAGGCATAGAAAAAAAAAAAAGAATTACAATTTAATAATGGAGAAGATAAATTGATAAGGAGAAAATGATATGAAATGTTGTTTAATTCAAATAAACAATATTGTATGAATAAATCTTGGGTGAATATAATAAAATGACATTTATTTCAATTTTTAATGGTTGAAATAAATTTAAGATGGTTAAAAATAAATTTAACTACTTATTTGAGAATTTGGGTGGATAAATATCAATGGATTGTATTTATTATGGTTAATAAAAGGATATTGGTGATGTATACCAATAATCACCTTTTAATGTTTAATAATAAAAGTAAAAGAAGAAATAATTTGCCTAAACATGATGAACATGTATGTGAAATAAAGTATTATTTAATGAATTCGAATGTAGTTAGTGGCTACATTTGATTAAATCGAATAATTTGAACAGTATTGTGTTTGTTGCCAATATTGTCATTTTATTTAAATAAATATATATGAGAATGAAAATAATTGATCATGATAAATATGATTAAAAATGTGAGAAATAATTTAATAATGTCTAAACATGTATTTGTTTTGTTTGGGTGCATAACATCTTTTTATTCAATCAATTGTATTAAATTTGCAATTTATTTTGCAATTTATTCAATTTATTTTATGCATGCGTACGGTTGAAGTATGGGCCTAGGATATGTTGAGACGGTTAGCGGGTTGTAGTAGTCGAGCAAGTTGAACTAAATTTCTTTTATTCTATTCGTTCCAGTTGTTCTGAAATTTTGCTTTGACCGTAATTTTTAAATTCGCATACCTGGTATTTGGATCTTATAGATTTAAGTCAAGGCTTTGCATCCGCCGAAGTTTGATCGTGCTTTCCGTTTTTTTTCCGAAGTAGATACCGTGTTTGATTTAGATCCACTGCAGCGTTTAAGGTGAGTATTTCTCACCAGACATATGTACATATATTTTGTGAATTATCACAAGTGTATGTGTAAAAATTTTTTTAAATATTATCTGTCTGTAGTATAACGTAGAATGATGAATCCCATTTAAATTGACACCTCATCAGTTATTATCTGTTGTATTATTTCTGCAGTTATATTATATTATTGTTTATTTACTGCTTAAATCACCACTGCAAGTTCCCTGTTAAATTTAGATTGTTGTGGGCTGAAATGATAGGCCTAAATGATGATTACTGTGCTATTATTATGTTAACTGTTTAACTGTTAACTTGGGATTGCGGGTTTGAAATGATAGAACCCGGGGTTTGTAAATTACGGATTGAAATGATATAAATCCGTATCACTTGACCTAGGCTAGAAAACTATATACAGGCCCGTGGTCCTTATAATATTTTCTGAAATATTTGAAATTATTTTGGAAGTTAAATATTTGATTTAATATCTTTAAAGGATTTTTTATTGTTTTGAATGAGTTATAAATGTTAATAAATAAATAAATAAATATTTGAATAAAAATTTGGAATATAACTTATTTTGGAAATTCTGGATTTTTGAAAGGATAAGATTTCAGTTAAGAAATATATATATAAGTTATATTTGGAAATATTTATTAAGTTAAACAATCTACTAAAGCATTTAAATGCTGTCTTTTGAAATTGGACTAGTTTTACCCATAACTTTAGGTAGCATTTCCTAAGTGCTATAGAATCTGGAATTTGATTGTTTTGAAATTTAAGGAATTTGATAAATTATATTTATGTTTAAGTTTTGGAGACCTTTAAGATATGAGATTTATAACTGGATTTTTCTTAATAAATTTAAGATGAACATTCTAGTGTTAAGTAAATTTTGAAATTATTTAATGGCATAATTTTGGAGTTTTATCTATGGAATTTATGGGAATATTCAAGACGAAATAATAAACACTAATTTGTTGAAAGAAAAAAATATCCAACCTTAGTTTTGAATATTAATACTCCAATTGGATATATATATAGGAATTGAAATGGTCTTGGGAACATGAAGTGATATTTAAATTATGGTTTAAAATAAAGAAATATATTTGTAAAGCTATGTAAATTATCTTCTTTACAAAGTAACCATAAAGTTAAACCATTTATTCTATATACCGTTGAATGTCCAAACCATTGTGTTTGGGAGTTATGGTTTTAAAGTAAAATTTCCAAAATATTATGTTTTGAAGATATAATTTAAATATTTGGTTTCCAGATATTATAAATTTTAAGCAGTATGGTTTTTGGAAAAGAATTATACTTGAATATAACGGTATCATATTGTTTTGGGTTTTGAATGATATCGTGTTTATAGTTTGAAATAGAAATGTTTATTTTGGTTTTAAAGTATAAACTGTTTTAAAAGACCACGGTGTTATAATAACGATGGGTTGGCAAAGAGACCGGGATCGGATATGGACATACTCTCTGTCGATACCGAAAACCACTTTGACTAACCGTGTACGCGGTGGAGATTCCAGAATGAAGTAGGTTGGTGGCGACGTTTCCTGTAAGGTAAATACGTGGACCCGACTCCCGTGAGTTGGCATAAGGTGGCTAAAACAGGAGCGATCGACGGGTTAATGAGGTCATTCCTCTGATCGGACACTCCTCTTCGATATTATACTATGACTTTGGATTGATTCAGTGGCCACTTCTATTTTGATTTGGGGAGTTGTTTCGAGGTGGGCGGTTGCTGCGGCTTCGCGTTACCATCGGCCCGGATGCGTAATTGGTATATCTACCCTGGCATTTCCTAGTTGTGCCGTGTCACCTACCATACCGCGCCTTGTACGAGTTTAGATTTCTCCCGTAGCCCGTGTGGTATCCTCTAGTTGCTTCCCGATCAGGAGGAGCTATGATATTGGATGGACTACTGGGACTATTACGTGTTAAGGTGGAAAATGTAAAGCCTTAACGCTACTTAAAAGTAAGTTTATTTTATAAATAGACACTAGTATAATAGCGCAATATACTACATAGTAAATAGTTTGACGGATCCTTAGAGGATGGGCGGTCCCAAGCATCCTTTAAGTTACTTGCTCTATATTACAGTACACTTGAATTAGCTTACATTATATAAGTATGTATGTCCTGACTCGAGTGTTATGTTTTATTTTTACGCTCGGGTCAGCCTGAGTTGCAGTTTCAGTTTCTCTCCGGAGTTATGTCATCCCGTAGATCATTCATACTGCCGGAAGCCTTTCAGTCTTTATCTTATTTGCAATCAATCAAATTGGAAGACTTTGTTTCTATTTATGTCTACAGCTGTATTGCAGATTCTAAACTATGTAAATTCTATTTGGTTAAAGTTTTATAGTGGCTTCATGAACCACTGTATATTTTATTTCCGCTGTGAGTTCTGATATATGTATGTGATTCTGTGATTTATTTACTACATATTCTGAGTTTTGCCAAATTTATTTTACAACGCAGTATTTTGAACAATTCAAGTCCGACATGTGCGGATGCGAAGGGTTGAAAATACTGGGTCGTTACAGTAGGCATACAATAATGGTTGTATGCTGGCTAAGATTAATATTATACTTTCGAAATGTTTTCTACGCTATGCACTATTGATAATACTAAAAAGATTTTGCGTATCAAGCATTTTTGACTATCATACGGAGAAATCTCCTCCAATTCTGCGTTTGCATTATGTGTGTGGTGGGAGGCATTATGGTAGTCTTATTTTCCAAAAGCATAAGCGGGTTTATTTTTATTTTCTTTGTGAAAATAAATGTTTTTAAGATCTCACACCAGTCCCATGACTAACCTGGAATTTATTGTTCCTTTTCTAAACTCTGGGTCCCCATAATTTTCCACAAGGGCAGCCTAGAGTCAGGTATCATTATTCCGGAGCGAAGTTAGAAAAGAGATGCTGTGGAGATTTGGAGGCAAGCTGGATGGCGAGACGTATCACTTATATTATATAGTGTCCGCTGCGTAGGAGTTGGTGCAAGTCAGTTTTCATGTGGTCAAGTTAAATACCAGTGTTGTATTATGTCGTTGTAAACTCTGATAATGTGATGTATGTAAAACTGATATAGTTCTTTGTTTTAAAGATATTCATTTATCTATTATATGTTGCTCCATTGCGAAATGTGAGATTATGTTATTGATTCTATTTCTTCTTCAATCTTCTTCTTCTTTAACCCTAACGGTTCGATTTTTCGGCATTTGGCAGTGCGGCATTTGATATAGTGAACATATTGATGTCGATTTTCAGACGTCGAAAAATTAGGTCGTTACATTAACGTTGGAGTAGAATCGACCTCCTTAGATTTCTTCAATGGGGGCTCAAAAGAAGTATGTGTATCACTAAACTTGTTTTGTTTCATAATCTTAACCAAGAAAATATATCCTCTACTGTAGAAGTTAGAGATGACAGGACTGCTTTAGAGGTAGGAGGCAGTGGTGGTTTTCCAACAGCTTTTGGAGAGATGATAAAATTCGAGGGGTCCTTATTCGATAATAGGGAAGCTAGTTTAATAGAATGCATAACTAAAACATAGAAAATGTATGTAGATAAGAAAATGAAATCATCTCTTTTTTACCATACAAATAAAAAGAATGGGACATGGGGAATCAAGGACTATCGGTGGTTGAGCACTGGACCAGGGAGTTTATAGAGTAAATTTCTAATGTGGTAGCAGTAAGAATGGAAGAGCCATATCAATTCCTCTTTAAGATGGGAGACTCATCGAAAATCCAGTAAGATAGTTGAATTAAGGATGACCTCCTTAGCTTTCTTCAGAAGAAGCCTCTGTCGACTCTTTGAATACCTAATAGCCTCACGAAGCTGACAACCTTGGCCAAAAGCATGGAATCGATATTTTTTAAGGCATTATATAAAATTAATAATAAGAATAAGAATAAAATAAGAATAGTTAATGCAAAATAATTACGAATTAATAAAATATAATAGGACTAAGCATCGTACTAGGAATATAAAATCGCTTGGAGATCTCTTCAGAAAATCACCTTATATAAATTAGTAGCCCCATTCCCTTGTTTTGTGAATCAAATTAGAAATCAATCCACTATAAGCATGGCAGAGATAGTACACTGTTCCTTTGGATTGACACTTAGCCTTCTAAAGGGTGGCAAATGATCATAAAATGGAAGGAGTAAAGTCCTCTATCTTGAGATCTTTGAGCAATATAAAAAAGGAAAGAATATAACAGCAAGAGTTTGGTGCAAGTTGAATTAGAACAATTTTGAGGAAAGACATAATTCTAGTGGTAAGGTTGTTGAATGGTAGGTAATAAGAATGCTAGATGTGTATGAATGTAAAAGAAAACAATCCTTTAAGAGGAGTGTTGATCCTGTCAAAAGCACCTTGAACTCTAGTTTCAAGAAATCCCAAAATGTTGCAGTAACATGTCAGTGTCCTCCCGCCTTAGAAGCATGATTGGCAGTTGGTGTATACTTTCTCCTTGGAAAGCCTTTTGTTGTTAAGAGTGTTAGATGATCCTTTAGACACTTCCTTTTTATGTCTACTCATGATACCTATATCATTTTAATCAAACACATAAGTTAAACCTTAACTTTAAAAAATTAAAAATTAAAATTCTCTTTGGAATAATTAGGCTAATGAATTGCTAACATAATTACGCTAACAATGCCCAAGTAATTAGATAAAAGAGTAGAAAATTAAAATATTCGAAGTTAAACAAAAAAAGGGAATCATGTTGAGTTATCGCATGTCAAATAAGCAGACAAAGAGGTTATCCCAAGTTGAGTCATCACATGTTGAGTAGTTAATTAAAGGCGAATGTCTCACATTGTGACGTCGTAAGTTGAGTCATCAAATAATAAAAAATATAATATATGATAAGGTTGTTGTAAGATTGATTATTATGTGTTAAATAATGAAAAGGAGGATGTCGTTAGTTAATTTATTGCATAAAATGAGTAGATGAGCTATCATGTGTTGAGTAAAGGGATTGTCGCTAATTGAGTTTTCATGTGATAAAAAAGTAATTAAATAGGTTATAACATATTGATTAAAGCAACTAAGAGGTATTGTTGCAAAATGAATTGTCGCACAGTAAATAAAATAAATAAAAGGGGATGTAACAAGTTAAGTTATCGCATGTCAAATAAAATGAACATGAGAGCTATCGATTAAATAAGGGAATTATTGCATATTGAGATAATGCTTTAAAAGAAAATGGTCGACGGCTGTAAAACTAAAGCGGGGTAATGGCATAAAACCTAAGACCCACTAAAAAAAGGCCACATAAATGCAATAACCCACCCTTCATAATACCCTTAACCAATGTGCGATTAAAATTTTTTAGCATCGAGGGTGTAAATGTCATCGTTATTCGATACATTGTCCCAGGATGATAATTTCATGCATTTCGAGATTGTTTTGGTCATCGAATCACATGATCCAAAAATTCTTCAACCATATGTCCTATAATTAACCTATAATCATAAGCTATCGGCCAAGATCCCACTAGACCTGGCTACGCATGTATTTTAATAAAATACACATAACAATACGTAAATTGTAAAAATACCATGAATCTGAATACAATAATATTTATACTTATTTTGATTCACAACGCCGATTCGCACTCAACAGAAATAGCATCAAATTCTAATTTGATTATGTATAGGAAAAAAAATCAGATTTTGGACATTCAGTTAATTAGAAATTCAATATTTAAATTAATTATTTAAATATACAGTCGTAAAGATGCGGTTTTTTGCATTCTTCCCTCCTTAAAAGAATCTTATCCTCATAATTTTCATGAGTTTGAAAATGCAACTTAACAAAAAAAATTTCCAAAACACAAAATATACCTCCTAGCCCTTAGGATTTTAAAAAATACTCTTGTTTCATAAAATTTGGCAGCATCTCCTTTTTGTTGTTAGCTCTAAAAAATTCCTAAAGCAATACACACACATTTCATATTCGAGGCATCCCATATATGGAGCATCTCATTTCCTAAGACATACAGGCATATATATATATCCATAGTGTTTATACTACAGATCTTAGATACCTCTTTCATAGCAAGAGCATGCCATTTACTTGCAAATACAAGTGAATAAGCATCCTAATAATGCATAGTTTAATCGTGTACTCAACAAAAAGGTTTATACAAAATTGCAAACTATATCATGAATTTAAGCATGCTAAATCCTATATAAAAATCGATATGCTATATCAAATCATGCAACAAACATCTCAAATTAACATGTTACAAAAATCTATGCAACAATACATCTTAAGTAAACATGTTACAATAAAACTTGTACGATAAACTTTGCAACAAGTACGTCTAATGCAACCGGTACTCCAATGCAACAAAATCTCAAATTAACATGAAATAAGAAATTATGCAATTGACATCTCGAATAAACTGAAGTCCTTAAATACATCCATATTTTTCATAATATCCGCCAACAATGCAAAAACCCTATAGTCAATACCCAACTCTAGGTCTCGTTGGTAATCAGATAATGCAATGTCCCTAGGAATTGTCTTCCTGACTCTCTGACCCAAAAGGTTTTATTTAATGCTTCCTCAACATCAAGGTGAGCCAATGGATTAAGGCCAATGGGCATAGGAGAATAACTTTCATCCTAGTTAGAAGTGGTGGCCTCACTGTCTTTGGAATGCAAACTTTCACCTACTATAATTGCACTTCGAATATCATCATCCTTTCACTCTCTAAAAGATCTCAATCGACCAATGCGACGAGGCTGAAGTTGGAAAGTCTCTAGCTTAGAGCCTATTTCTATGTCAGCCCCAGTTTTTATGTCGGACGTTTCCAAGACCAACTTAGTGTTAATTTTAAGGGGTTAGTGGACTACACACCACTTGTTTCGCCAACTTTATAAGTTCCCTTTTCCTTTTCTTATTGGCTTTTGCGTTAAAGGGCCCAATGCTTTCCCAATAGAATGATATTTAGCCAAGGTGAATACTTATACTCACAAATCTATGTCTAAGTTACGTAAATCATTCTGCATATGATGAATATGTGAATATGTAAGTTAATTTTACCTTAAATAAAATTGTTTTGCTATGTGATGATTTGCATTTGAATTATTCAATGATATTTTTGATGAGTAGATATGCCAACAAGAAGCTTGAGAAGGATCGAGCTTGGTAGAGGAGGAATTGATGGTCGAAGCTGTCAAATTCAGGCCACACAACCTATAACATTATTGTATTAGCTCGAGCATCGGTGGAATGCACAGCCAGGAGTGTTCCAAGCCAGTGTGTGTGTCTATATGTATGTATGTATTTATGTATGCATGCATGCATGTATGTATGTCTTCACTGAAAATAAAATTGATAATTTGTATAATGTAAATACATAATTTTGTAAAGAAAAGTTTCTATTAAGTTTAGTATATACATACATACGTATAAAATCATTAATTATTAAAAGGAAATCCATTTTTGGGTTTCAAATAATTATTAAAAAGTTTTATATAATTTCTAAAAATAAGAAGTATTTTCTAAATGATATTCCAAGTATTTTAAAGTATATTATATAATTAATAAGTTTAGTTAAGAATTATAAATGTAAGTTCTATACATTTGATTAAATAAAATGAAACATTTGCGAATTTTAGCCAAGTTTAATTTGACAATTAATTTAATTTTGGAATTAAATTGTGAAATTATTTGTGAATTAATTAGAAATTTCCAGAATAAATTTTTTTAGATTATAAATAGAATTTCAGTTTGAAATTTAAGGAAAAGTATTTTATAAATAAAAATTGGATTTAAAATTTTTATTTCTAAGTTAATAAGAAATTGTTTCTAATTCTATTGAATATGCATTATAACTTGAAAATGATGTTTTGAATTTGATATAATAAATTTTTTCAAAGGCTAATTAAAATTAAATATATTTATTCATATGTGATTAAATTTTTTTAAAACCATTTTTCTTTAAAGGCTTTTATAAATAATTAATAAAGAATTGTATTTATTTAGAATAGGAAGTATAATATTAAATTATATTTAAAATATTATTTGTAATGTTTAAATTATAGTAAAAAATTTAAAAGTTGTTTAAAAGCTAAGTTTTATAATATACATGTGTGTGTTATTTATTAAAGTCTAATTTGTTTTAAAATTCAATTTTTTTCTTAAGATTTTATAAGGAGGATGCATTTATTGAATAATAGAAATTGTATAGATAAAAATATAAACATTTAAAATAAAATATACATGTTAAGATATGAAAATATAAATGCATAAAGGGTTAAAACAAAATTTATAAAATAATTTGAATTTAGGATATAAAAACAATTTAATTCACAATGAACATTTGTAAAGATAAAATGGTAAAGAATTACAAGTGTTAAACTAAATGGACAAGTGGCATCAATCTCTTCTTGAAATAAATTAAAATTTTATAAACTACATTCATTTTTTTCATATCTTCAAATCTGAAATCAGTAAATAAAAGAAAAGAAAAGAAAACAAAATCATCTCAAGATCAAAACCTGAAGCAAATCAGGTTATCAATCCAATTCAAGAACCTGTAAGCAAATTTTCAAAAGCCTAAATTATCAAGTTCTAGCATGCAGATGGCAACTTGACATCAATCAAGTTTTGAAATCAAACTTAAGGATCAGAGCACCAAAAACAAAAGTAAGATCAAATTTAAACAGCAAATCATCAAGCAACTTAGCAAATTCAAAACAGGATTAAGTAACTCAGCAAGCAACAAAATTCAAAAATCAGGCTTAAAACATCATTCCAGTCCTCTGATCTACAACCCCAGGTGAGCAAACTTGCCTTTGTTCTGATTTTGATCTGATGTTGTGATGAATGTTGAAGTGAAGTTGTGAACATGTTTGTGTGCATACAAATATGCATGTATATATGTAGAAATAGGTATGTGCATGTCTGTACTCACCTCTGTTTAAAGGTTATAGGCACAAGTAAATTCCAAAAATTTAAATCGCTCAATCGAGTCAGTGTTGATCTTTGACATTTAAACGAAAATTGTTTGGTGAAGTCTGCAGATAATTATAAAAATAGTTTCAGGGATTTAAATTCAACAAATAATTTTTAAATTGGGAATAACAGTAAAAATACATATATATGTTAAAAATCAATGAATTTAATTTTTGTTTTGAATTGCATGAATGGATTCGTGAACGAAAATCATGATTTTTAATTTACATTTCATGATTTCTAATTTGATATTCGATTAAAAAATTTGAGATGAATGTTTTCGACATTTGGGTCGACTCCCGTTGATTGGCACGGTAAATGGAGGCGAGGTTGTAGTCGATGATGGTCTGAGGGATGAGGGTCTTAGGAAAAATGCTGGAGGAATTTTTCATGGGCCGTGGCGATCGAAAGTGGGTGAACTAGGGTTTGGTGATGGGTTTTTGTCGATGAGGGGATCTTTGCGTTTGCACCGCCATGTGATTACCGGACTTGATCGCGTCAGGGAAGTAGCTGCTGGTGGATGAGGTGCTTCGATTGGATGGGTCGGCGGAGTTCCGCGTGGTTTGGTTCATCGGCGATGGTCGAATTTCTGATTAGGTTGGTTTCAGATTTTTTGACCAGAGTGTTCGATATTGTTTGGATTGTGTGTTCGCCGATCTGGGTTGACGTGAATGTTTGATCGTGGGATAGAGTGGTCATCGAGGGTCGCCACGATGACCTCCGATGGTCAGAAGTGTTGGTGTACATGCACCACGTGCACATCATGTCTGGAAGTTGAGGTGCTCGAGTTGTACTCGGGTTGATGGCGGAGATGACTCGAAGCAAACGAGTTTGGTGGTTGACTCGGGATAAGCTCGAGATTTAATGGGGTTTGTCGAGCTGTGCTAGTATTGATCTGGTTTTAAATTAGGCAAAATTTTGTAAATGAAAATCAAGTTTTCAAATTTAAAAGCAAGTTTTTTTCAAATAAATGTTAATCAAGTTTTACTTTGAAACAATTTTGTTTAAATAGGTTCTTTTGTAAATATTAGATGTTAACACAGTTTCAAATTGGTTAAGAAAGTTTTTAAATAAAATTTCTTTAAATTCCAAGCTTTAAAATGTTTGAAAACATAAATGACCTTTATTTTTAAAATTTATTTTAAATAAACTTAATAATATTAAAGAAGTAAATTAATATTACAAATGTTTTAATTGTTAATTAACTTTTAAAGTCTAAGTTAATTTATTTATTGAAGGAAATTAATTACCTAAGGTTAATTACTTAATAAGAGTAATTAAGGTAAATTAATTAATAATTTAAGTTGATTAATCAAACAATTAAAGAATAAAAAAGGTAATTAATTACTTAAAAATAATTACTTAATGAAAGTAATTGAGGATGAATAATTAATGATTTAAAGATTTATTAATCAAGTGTTTAAAGATTAATTAATTATGGAATAATTAATTAATGTAATTAACTAATTAAGGCAACTAATTTGAGATTAACTAATTAATTAATTAAAGGTAAATTTATTAATGAAAAGTGATAAGGGATAATTTATTAATTAAGGGATTATTAATTTATTAAGGAAAATTAATTTATAATTAAGGATTAATTAATGATTTATTAATGAATGTGATTAAGATTTAATTAATTAATAACTAAGGATAAATAAATGATTAATTAATGATAATTAATTAAAAGGTAATTAATTAAGAGTTAATTTATTTATTGATTAATTAAGGATAATTAATTAAAGAATAATTAAATAATTAAGGGTTTATTATTTAATGATTAAAAAAATTTATTCAATTATTAATTAAGGTTGATCAATTAATAATTTAAAGTTAATTAATTTATAATTGATTAATTAACCTCGGTTAGTGATTAATCTGGTTTCAATTAATCAGATGATTAATTAATCTTCCTTATGGAAGACTGTATTTTATTAAACTGCTGTGAATAGTTTGTTATCTCTACTGTATGATGCTTTGTGATATGAATTGTTTTAATTTAAGCTGTGACAAATTTAATTTATTTTATCTATGACAAATATATATTATTTATCTGTGATGTTGTTTATATAGATAAGCGTTATAGGAATATACCGCTTATCGATATTGATATGCTTGAATCTGTGATGATTGATGATGTTGCACTATTTTGTAAAATACCTAGACTACACCGTACACACACAAAGATGGATTGCACGAGGAAATTGATTAAGTCACACGTTTTTGAAATGAATTTTTAAGTTGAATGTTGAATCCAAAAGATTTCAGAAATGGATTTGGATTAAATATGAAATTTTGAAAAGAAGTTTTAAAGATAAAACTTATTTTGAATAACTTGATAAAGTTTTGAAATTTAAATAATTTGATTTGAATTTGAATTCAAAATTTGAAATTGAATTCTATGTTTGGAAACTATGATTTAAAAAGGCTATACAAGTTATATATGTGTTTATATGGGTTTAAACCATTTTAAAAATGTTGTTTTGGAAATTTGAATTTAACCCAAGGGCTTTAACTTGTATAAATGAAATCGGATTTTTCCGAAACAAAAACTATTTGTTTTCAAATAATAAAATCTTTCATATAAGGAAAGAATTTCAAATTTGTGTTAAAAGGATTTCAAGTTCGAAATGAAAATGGTTTTTCATGTTTGAAATGAAAATGGTTTTCCAAGTTATGAATGAATCTTTGGAAATGGTTTTGAAAGCTATAAATTAAATCTTTGATTTAAAGATTTGATAAGTTTATCCAATTTGAAGTGGATATTATTTTGAAATATGTGAATGAATCTTTGTGAAAAATGGGTGGACTTTGTGAAGTGGATCCTTTTGTTTAAAGATTTGGAAATGGTAATTTGTTATAACCATTTAAAGAAAAGTTTTGGATTTTAAGTTGTGATTTAACTGAAATCCCAAAATCCTTATATTTTTAAATATTGCGCTCATTATTCGGTTTAGCCGGGAGAGGACCTTGTGTCATGTAACCCATTCCGAATAATGATACGACGTTATGGATAGCATTTGAAGACCGGTGGTGAAGACCGGGTGTTTTCGAAAACGAAAGGATAACCCGCCGAATGACTCTGCACTGAGTAGCTACGGTATACAGATCTCCATATGTGATGGGGAGTCCGATCGGGATTGTGAGTACCCGGATTGCAAGGGCTTCTTTGGAAGTGCCTACATTTCTGTTCGAACTCGGAACAGACTTGTATGGATATGTGTCTCACGTTACACTGAGATGTAAAGATGGTTTCTATCAAATACATTTTTGTTTGGTGGCGGAGATTTATTCTCTTCGCTTAACACCCTTCTCTGATACATACGAGCTTAGAGGTTATGTAGTAGATGGTTACTAATGATACATTCCCAATTTGGTAATGTGGCATATGAAGTGTTGCTGATCATTTGTTGATCGAAGCATGGCTTTGTGAAAAAGCATAGCTTTGTGGACGAGACTGCATTAGGACCTCACAAACCGAAATTGGTCGAAACAGGAAAGATGCGGCAAGGTTGCAGGGGTTGGGCCTCTAGGGTATGTCCATTTCTTCTGGAAAAGGGTGGTATCATGGTATGGAGCCCAGATACTTAGCTCATATGGACACTGTATATTTACTACTGTGTGATGTTGCTTTTCGATTGAGGATCCTCGGATAAAGGTCGCAAACGACCGAGGATGGCATATCTTAGGTGTTACTCCTGGGAAAGGAGTAAACCGGCCTTGTGTTCGCAGAGATTCGGGTAGGTTCTCAGGGCATCCCTCCAGATGCATACCCATGTGGCAATGCGAAGTTCCTTAGTCTGACCATTTGTTGGAAAACCAATTACCAATACGCACCTTGTACGATTTTAGTTGTAGAATCTGTCATCTAACATGGTAGCTATAGTAGGCATACTATAATGGTATGTATGCTGGCTAAGATTAATATTATATTTGCAAATGTTTTCTGCACTATGCACTAATAATAATATCAAATGGTTTTCGCGTATCAAGCATGTTTGACTATCATAAGGATAAATCTCCCCCAAGTGTGCGACTGCATAGTGTGTGTGCCGGGAGGCCTTATGGTAGTTTCATTTTTCAAAAAGCATTGTGGATTTCATTTTTAATTTCTTTTGTTCAAACCAAATGTTTTCGTTTGCTCACACCAGTCCCATGACTGACCTGGAGTTTATTGTTCCTTTCCTAAACTCTGGGTGCCTACAATTTTCCACACGGGCAGTCTAGAGTTTTGTTTTTCAAATAGTCAAATAATAGGTGTAGATTCGATAGCCTTCGATGTCTGTTTGTTTGGTAGCATTTGGAGATCTTCTTCAGTCTTTAGATCTTTGAAGTTTTTGGTTGGCAATCGCATTCGGGATCGCATTTATTACAAGTTCAGCTTGATGATGGTTCAAGCTTGAAGTTTAGAACTTTAGCTTTGAAGTTTTGGTTTGGAGTTGCTTGATATTGGATTCACTTGAAGACTTTACTCATCTCGATATATTTCCGTTGTGGCGTTGTGTTGTATATATTCTCTAATGGTGTTGGGTTGTTGTATCATGGTGTATCTAACATTGTATCTCTATTGTATATCTATGTTATCATCTTTTATTTCCGCTGTGTTTTTTATCATATAATATTGTTGCAAGCTCCGGCGATACGTATTCGATGTCGTTTATCGGACATCGAGTTCGGGTCGTCATAAGTGGTATCAGAGCTAAATGTTGAGTAAGAACTTTAGCTACGGAGTGTAACACATTAGATGCCTCATTAGAAATAGGGTGAAGTATACCCTAGAATGAGTACAACCCGTGAAACCAGAAACCCAAATTACTCGGTTTATTTTCTTTAACCGATGTCATTCCCCAAGATATCTCGTCTGAATGCCTAAATCGGTTTTCTTACTATTTATAGATAGTAAGAATGAGTGGAAGAAGAGGACAAGGTAGGGGACGGGGAAGTACCACTTCAGCTAGTCAAGTCCCTACAACAACAGATATTCCCGTTCAACCTCAACCAAATCTGGCTGATTTATGTCAAAGTTTTTTCAAACTTGGTGGAAAGTCATTCACAGGCAAGGAAACCATTATCGAAGCACAAGCCTAGATTCGATCGTGCGAAAGGATTTTCAAAGGACAAAATTGGAAGATGATCAGATGCGATTGAAAGCTTCCTGGCTACTCCACGAAGAGGCTTTAGCATGGTGGGAAGCAATGACTATGGATGAGCCGGCGGATGAGTTTACTTGGAATCGATTCAAGGAAGTGTTTGAGCAGCGATATATGTCGTCTGCTGGTATCTCTAGAATGTACCAAGAATTCACGGATTTGAAGCAGGGAAGTTTATCATTTGAGGAATACTTGAATAAATTCAAAGAATTATCTCGGTTTGGTCCGGAATTGGTGAATACACCTTTGAAGAAGAATGAAAAGTTTATTCGGGGAATGAACAAGAAATACCAGGAGAGGATGACTACTCATGTAAAAGAATCTTTTTCTTAATTGATCAATATGGGTTATAGATATGATACTCTGGATAAGCAGAAAGTTTCGGAGGAAAAAGGGAATACAAGCAATCTAAATTGGAGGAAAAGGAAGTTCAGAGGAAAGAAACCAAGGAGAGGCAAAGGAAAGAAGAATACTCAGGATAACAAGGTTAAAGATGTTACTTGTTTCAATTGCTTGGAGAAAGGCCATTACTCGAATAGTTGCAAGAATTCCAAGAAGCAAGGAAAGAGGGAGCGATTTATGAAGCCAGAACAGGAATCTAGGGAAAGCTATTATTGCCACAAGCCAGGACATAGGATCAAGGATTGCCCAGCACTGAAGCAAGCTCATGTAGCGAAGGTGTATGCAATCAACGATGATCCGTCTACCTCAAAAGGCTGATAAAGGAAAAGAAATTTTAAAATGTAACCTTCTCGTTTACGACAAAAATTTTTTCTGAGCTTTGTTCAACATGGGAGTTACACATAGTTTTATTTCTCAACAAATCATAAATAAGTTAAATCTTGAATCTGAGATCGTAGTTGAACCCATCTTTGTCTGTTTCATTGGGTTTCGAAATATTCTACAAATGGTTAGTTATTCTTTCGAACTAACCAATACCCATGTATATTTCGTAGATCTGATAACCCGAGTACTTCGAGAAATATTAAATGAGTTTGTTCTCATATCTGTTATTGATATCCTGATTGGGTAAGCCAAATGCAAAATAGATATTCAATTTGATCTGAAAAGATATTTCTCTATCCTTGTGTATCCATCTTTTGTTGTCTCCCTGGCAAATTTCGAGGATGAAATTTTCTTAAGGGGGGAATCTGTTACATTTTCGAATTTTAGCCAAGTTTAATTTGACAACTAATTTAATTTTGGAATTAAATTGTGAAATTATTTATGAATTAATTAGAAATTTCCAGAATAAATAAAATTTTTAGATTATAAATAGAATTTTGGTTTGAAATTTAAGGATAAGTATTTTATAAATAAAAATTTGATTTAAATTTTTTATTTCTAAGTCAATAAGAAATTGTTTCTAATTCTATTAAATATGCATTATAATTTGAAAATGATTTTTTCAAAGGCTAATTAAAAATAAAATATATTTATTCATATGTCATTAAATTTTATTAAAACAATTTTGCTTTAAAGGATTTTGAAAATAATTAATAAAAAAATGTATTTATTTAGAATAGGAAGTATAATATTAAGTTATATTTAAAATATTATTTGTAATGTTTAAATTATAGTAAAACTTTTAAAAGTTGTTTAAAAGCTAAATTTTATAATGTACATATGTGTGTTATTTATTAAAGTATAATTTGTTTTAAAATTCAATTTTTTTTCTTAAGATTTTACAAAGGAGAATGCATTTATTGAATAATAGAAATTGTATAGATAAAAACATAAACATTTTAATAAAATACATATGTAAGGATATGAAAATATAAATGCATAAAGGGTTAAAACAAAATTTATAAAATAATTTGAATTATGGATATAAAAACTATTTAATTCACATTGAACATTTGTAAAGAGAAAATGGTAAAGAATTGCAAGTGTAAACAAAATGGACAAGTGCCACTAATCTCTTCTTGAAATAAACTAAAATTTTATAAACTACATTCATTTTTTTCTCTTATCTTCAAATCTGAAATCAGTAAATAAAAGAAAAAGCAAAGAAAACAAAATCATCTCAAGATCAAAACCTGAAGCAAATCAGGTTATCAATCCAATTCAAGAACCTGTAATCAAATTTTCAAAAGCCTGTAAATTATGAAGTTCAAGCATCCAGATGGCAACTTGACATCAATTAAGTTCTGAAATCAAACTTAAGGATCAGAGCATTAAAAACAAAAGTAATATCAAATTTAAACAGCAAAGCATCAAGCAACTTAGCAAATTCAAAACAGGATTAAGCAACTCAGCAAGCAACAAAATTCAAAAATCAGGCTTAAAACATCATTCCAGTCCTCTGATCTGCAACCCCAGGTGAGCAAACTTGCCTTTGTTCTGATTTTTGATCTGACGTTGTGATGAATGTTGAAGTGAAGTTTTGAATATGTTTGTGTATATATAAATATGCATGTATATATGTAGAAATAGGTATGTGCATGTCTGTACTGACCTCTATTTAGAGGTTACAGGCACAAGTAAATTTCAAAAATTTAAATCTCTTAATCGAGTCAGTGTTGATCTTTGACATTTAAACGAAAATTGTTTGTTGAAGTCTGTAAATGATTATAAAAATAGTTTCAAGGATTTAAATTAAACAAATAAATTTTAAATTGGGAATAACAGTAAAAATACATATATATGTTAAAAATCAACCAATTTAATTTCTGCTTTGAATTGCATGAATGGATTCGTGAACGAAAATCATTATTTTTTAATATACATTTCATGATTTCTAATTTGATATTCGATTAGAATTTTTAAGATCAACGTTTTCGACATTTGGGTCGACTGTCGTTGATTGGCACGGTGGATGGAGGCGAGAAGTCGAAGATGGTCTGAGGGATGAGGGTCTCAGGAAAAATGCTGGAGGAATTTTTCATGGGCCGTGGCGATCGAAAGTGGGTGAAGTAGGGTTTGGTGATGGGTTTTTATCGATGAGGGGATCTTGGCGTCTGCCTGTCGTGTGATTATCGGACTTAATCGCGTCAGGGAAGTACCTGCTGGTGGATGAGGTGCTTTGATTGGATGGGTCGGCGGAGCTCAACGTGGTTTGGTTCGTCGGCGATGGTCGAATTTCTGATTAGGTTGGTTTTAGATTTTTGACCAGAGCGTTCAAATTTTTTTGGACTGCGTGTTCGCCGATCTAGGTTCACGTGAGTGTTTTCGTGGGATAGAGTGGTCGTCGAGGGTCGCCGCGATGACCTCCGGTGGTCAGAAGTGTTGGTGTACGTGCACCACATACACGTCGTGTCTGGAAGTTGAGGTGCTCGGGTTGTACTCGGGTTGATGGCGGAGATGACTCGAAGTAGACGAGTTTGGTGGTTGACTCGGGATAGGTTCGGGATTTAGTGGTGTTTGTCTCGAGTTATGCTAATATTGATCTGGTTTTAACTAAGGCAAAATTTTGTAAATGAAAATCAAGTTTTCAAATTTAAAAGCAAGTTTTTTTTAAATAAATGTTCATCAAGTTTTACTTTGAAACAATTTTGTTTAAACAGATTCTTTTGTAAATATTAAATGTTAACCCAGTTTTTAAATTGGTTAAGAAAGTTTTTAAACAAAATTGTTTTAAATTAACCAAGCTTTAAAATGTTTGAAAACATATGTGACCTTTATTTTTTAAGTTTATTTTAAATAAACTTAAAAATATTAAAGAAATAAAATAATATTACAAATGTTTTAATTGTTAATCAACTTTTAAAGTCTAAGTTAATTTATTTGTTAAAGGAAATTAATTACCTAAGGTTAATTACTTAATAAGAGTGATTAAGGTAAATTAATTAATAATTTAAGTTGATTAATTAAGCAATTAAAGAATAAAAAAGGTAATTAATTACTTAAAAATAATTACTTAGTGAAAGTATTCAAGGATGAATAATTAATGATTTTAAAGATTTATTAATCAAGTGTTAAAAGATTAATTAATTATGGAATGATTAATTAATGTAATTAACTAATTAAGACCACTAATTTGAGATTAACTAATTAATTAATTAAAGGTAAATTTATTAATGAAAAGTGATTAAGGGACGATTTATAAATTAAGGGATTATTAATTTATTAATTTATTAAGGAAAATTAATTTATAATTAAGGATTAATAATGATTTATTAATGAAGGTGATTAAGATTTAATTAATTAATAATTAAGGATAAATAAATGATTAATTAAGGATAATTAATTAAAGGGTAATTATGTGACGATCCAGAATTTCTAACAATTTAAATTGGAATAATTATTTGATCTTAAAATATTTAAAGGTTAATTTTTAACTTGAATTCAAATATTATTGTTATTTAGCAGTTGAGTTATTGGATTTAATAAACTGAAAATTTGGTAAATTATTGAATCTGAAATTCTAAGCCTGTTTAAACTAATTTAAAGGCTTGCAAAATTTATATTGATGATACTGAAGATAGTAAAAGTGTTAAAATCGAATTTGGAAGTGTTTTGTTCCATTTTGAAAATATATCGTTTAAATTAAATTTAAAAATAGCCTTCCGAGGCACGGTCTCGGAATTCAACGAAACTAGTTCCATTGGATCTGTAATAGTTGGTTATTATCGAATTTCAATTTTCGTAACAATCGGAGTTGTCGTTTGACCCTGGCAGCTCGAAACGCATAGAAACTATTTTAATCGATTTAATTTAAAATTGATCGTTTATTTTCGTAACTCGCGCATACGATCGAATTAGCCTCCGAAACACATTCTATTGTATTCGGAATACGGGTAAAGCCTTATAGACGCCTGGCGGCATGTCTGATAAGGAGTATGAATTTCACGGTATGCAAGCCGAGATATTATCAATATTCAATTATATAATATACACGCGTACTCAAGAAGCTTCCCCAACCCTATATCTTATCCTCGTCCCCTCTCTAACTTTCAACAGTAAATCGAACCCATCTAAAAAAAAGAAAATCGAAATTCCAATAAAAAAAATGGCGACTGAATCATAAACCCATCTCGATTTCCAGTTTCCGAAAAAAAAAGGGGCATACGAGTTCGACTCGAACTCGAAGGGGAAGAGACGCGGTCGCGCGCGAGCTAGGGTTCGCTGTAATTTTAGGAAGACACGATGAGGGAAAAAGGAGAAACGCTAGCAGTGGTGGCTCGTCGCACGCGTAGGGTTGGTTTTTGGCGAATTTTGGGATGGATTCGAGTGGGTTCGCGCACGGCGTGGAGTCAAGGCCGCAGTTAGGATGGGGAGTTACGCCTTCAAGTGCGCGCTTGAGGGAGGAGAGAGATGGAGATGGTGGTGATCGCGAGCGTCGTTTTGCGACTGGGAAGGTCGTGGCTTTAGGTGTGGTGGCTGCAAGCATAACTAGGGTTCTGGGCGGCGGCTCGAAAGGAAGACGAGCTAGGGTTTTGAACAGGCAGCGGCACAGCGTTTTGCGGTGAGTAAGGTAATTTTTTAATTATTTGTTTGTAAAAATTAATTTTTGACTTGATAAATTGCATACAATACATTGATTTACTGATGAGAGTTAAAATATATACGTATTGATTTGATTTTAAAGACACAGTAAGTTAAAATATATAGAAAGATGTGGGAAATTATAAATAGAAATTGTTAAATAGTTGATAGTTTATATATAGTATGATTTTGGAAGCTATATAGATTTTTATAAAAATATTTGTAGTTTCAAAAGGAAAATATAATAAATATAAATATGTACATTTTAAAAAAAATTAGATTTATCTAAAAATAGTGGAAAATAATGATTTATGTGTTTAATTAACTTATCATTGTAGTTACTAAAGATTATTCAAAAGGAAATTAGTTTGAAATTTAATTATTCATTAAAAATTAATCATTTGTTAAATTAAATTATTAAATGATGATTGATTGTTCGGATGCTAATAAAATCATCTAATATGTATTCAAGGGTCTTAAATCATAAAGAGACCGAGTTGAGATTGAAGTGGATTGCATAAATCAAAGGTGAGTAAATCTCACTCTGTTTGATTTTTATTTGGATTTAAATGGTTAGATTTAAATAATTAGTTGAATGATTGAATTGATTGAATGTGTGCTGATGATCTGGTGACTTTGGTTTTGGTTGGTTCTCGAGTTAATTGTTGTTTGACTCGAAGCATTTGGGTTTTAAATGGTTTTAAACTTAAATCATAAATAAGAGAATGGTTCATTTTAAAGTTAATATGGGTTTAATGATTGGTTATTCATTAAATAGGTAGTATAATTTAAATGGATAATTAATTAATTAAATAAATTAATGATTTGGGTTAATTAATTAAGTCTAAATTAATTTAGTATGATCAATGGGTGGTTTAATAAGTAATACTTAATGCAATAAATAAAAAATAAATTACTTTGTCAAATTAACCAAGAGATAAATTAAGATAGTTAATTAAGAAATAATTAATTTATTTAATGAAGTAAATAAAAAGGTAGATAATTACAGGTTGAGATAAATCGAGAATGATTAATATTGTGGTTGAATTAAAGTAATTGCTTTAGATTAGAACAAATTAAAATATAATTGGAAATCATTAATTTATATAATTATTGATGTAATTAAAGATTGATTAATTAAGATTAAATCAATTTAATAAATAATGACTTATGAGAAATTAATTAATAAAAGTAATTAAGGATTAATGTAATTAATATAGTTAATTAATTTATGAAGTAATTAAGATTACTTATTGATTTTGGTTAAGAATAATAAATATTGTGAAGTTAATTAATGATAATTTCTTGAATGAAATCGAAGGATAATTAATCCAAGTTGATTAATTGAGATGA
Source organism: Allium cepa (assembly GCA_030765085.1). Lineage (NCBI taxonomy): Eukaryota > Viridiplantae > Streptophyta > Magnoliopsida > Asparagales > Amaryllidaceae > Allium > Allium cepa. The sequence goes on from CM060945.1 coordinate 1,018,030,835, forward strand.
ATAATGAATGGATGATTGACTAATTGATTTGAAATTAATTAATGACAAGTGAAGGAATCTAAGTGATTGAGGTTTGAAATTCAATTAGAATTAATTAAATTAATTTTGGCAAAGATCGAGTTTTGCTTATGGATGATTGAATGGTATTGGATGTTTTGAGTGAGTTGATATCTCTGATATGAAATGTTGTGTATTTTATTTGGATAACTTGGGTTAGGATGACATGAGACTCGAAGGGACCGGGGTCGGTTATTAGTAAATACCCGAAACCACTTCGAATTTTTATAGATTGATACGAGAAATCTATATGCTGGAGTGTAGCGGTTTAAAGGAGTTGGACTATTTTAAATCTAAATCTTTGGTATTTAGAAAATTTATATGTGAAATAAGTGATGTCTATAATAAATTGTGGCTTTGTGATTTGCTTCGAGTTACCCCGGGTTTTATATAAGTTGTATGCTTTGTATTCCATGTTAGATGGGTTTACTCACGCTGGTTTCAAGCCTGACCCGGGTGATTACTTTAATGTAATGCTTGGGTCAGACCGAGTATTACAGATTTTCAGGTAAGGACTTTCTGGAGCTCAGGAGGTGAGCTGGATGACAAGAACGTATGGAGTATTTCCGCTGTAATATATTTTTGATTATCTGAGACATGTTGATTGTATATATCCAGTGTTTGAGTATGTGTGTTAACTCTGATGTATTAAAATGTAATCGACAGATATGGTACTTTTTTTAAACTGTTATTATTTATTATTATATTTTATCCACTGCGAATGTGTGATGTTGATGTTTCTGATCTCTTCTTCTTCTTCTTCTTCTTTTTCTATCTCTTTCTTCTTTTCCATAACTATTTGAAATTTTCGAGATCGAAAATTTTGGGCTGTTACAGTTGGTATCAGAGCTGAAGGTTAAGCGAGAACCTGGGCTTTAGTGGGGATTACTCATTAAATAGAGTCCATAGTACTCTAGAATGAGTTGAATATATAAATATATATATATATATATATATATATACGAGAGAGCGTACTTGTTATTTTCTTATATAAAATTTTCAAAATGATTTTATATATAAAATATATTTTGATATATAGAGTAATATTTCTTTCCAATAAACATTAAGGTGATTGGTTGTTAAATTAATGGAATTAAATTAAGAAGTAATATAATACAACCAAATTGCAATCTTGAATTGGAATTAAATTAAGTGGTAACAGAAATACAACCAAATTAAAATTTAAATGGAAAATTTGAATTGGAACGAAATTCTAGAATTAGAACTCAGAAATTAAATTATTTAAAAACTTTAAATGAACAAAGTTAATTTGGTTTAAAAAGTTAAACCAACCTTTGAGCATTTAACTCGAATTTATATAATTCGAGATGGTCTAAAATTTGAAATTGGAATTGAATTCATCCAAATTGAATCTGATTTAAATTAATTGGATTTGTGGTTGAAGATGGATAAGTTTAAAATTTTAAATGGAAAATTTGAATTGGATCAAATTGAAATGATTTGAAATTGAAGGGGGTTCAATTGATATTACTCCAAATTGATTGGAATAATTTGAAATTATAATTAAAGTGAACAGGATTAAAATCAAATGGAAGTGATTTGGATTGGGAAAGAAATCAAGATTGATTCAACTTGAATTGGGATTAAATAAATTTCGATGGAAATTAAGTTCTTCAAATTGGAATTGAGTCAATTTAAATATAAGTGGAAATTTAAATTGAATTGATAAGGAAGTGAACAGTTTTGACTCTGTACTATTTTCAATAAATTTTTTTTTAATATAAACTTATTCTTCCAAGCTATTTAATAAATACAACCTTTCTTTTTAAAGCCAAATTATTTTATACTTGTTTTACAATTATTTTTGGAACTATTTAACAATTTTTCAACTGTTTTATAAACTAATTACTATTTTCTAACTATTTTACAAATTAATTACAATTTTATAACTGTTTTGCAATTATCTAAAATTTTTGGAAACTATTCAACTATTTTACAATTAGTTAACTGTTTTACAGCTACTTTGCAATTTTTCAACTACTTATCTATTTTTTTAAAATTTCCAAGCTATTTTCTACAAAATGAACTGGTCGGAGTCCAAACTGTTATTGATTAAATACCCAACTGAGGTAAGAATTGAAGTGATAATCCCAATAGAGATTAAGGCAAATGTGAATAAGTGAATGTGAATAGAAAGGAAATTGATTTGGCTAATAATCAATGAAAACAAATACGTAGGATGTACGTATATTATTCTATTCGCATAGTGATTAGATCCAGATTCGAGCACAGAATTTCGAGATAGTTTATCGATCCGAGTTGGGATTTTTCACTCGATTTTCGACGGCGAACCTGGATATGGATTGTTGATTGATTATGAATATTCTCTATCATAGTTATAGCTAGGTAAGGAGAATGACGGTTTCTGATCAAGAGACCAAATCCGTGTCCGCACTAGGAAGTCGGATGGACGATACTAGTTCGAAAGTGAAATTGTGTGATCGAGTGAGCGATCAGATTGATATAGCGCACGGATGATATGTGTATATCGTACGGATTTGAATGAAATCAATATTGAAAAGAGTAATCAAATTTGAGTATTTGATTTTGAATAAACAAAGTTATATATCTTTGTTATATAAGATAAATCTTCCCTTGTTGTATCTGTTGACGGAAGAAAAGGATGTTGAAAGTGTTTGAAATATAAAAGGAGTTTTATACAAGTTTGAAATGATCCAAAGTTTTAATATATATATATATATATATATATATATAAAGGATCTTATGAGGATATTGGAAAAAGGTTTTGGGAACCTTTGGATTCGGAAAAGCTTTTGATTTTGGGGTAAAATCAATATTGAATTTGGAAAGCCTAGTTTGAGAATTATTGATTTTGAGATAATCGATTTTGTGTAAAGGAGCTTTGTATGAGATCATACTAGGTGTATGATTTGAAAGATACTATATGTGTATGGTATAAAGTGTTTTGATGATGGCTCTGGGGAAAAAGGCGCTTCCTTGAAATGAACTTCTCAAGACTGCCTCCGGGTGGTGCTGCCTTGAGCCCCAAAGGGGGGGGGTTCTAAAGTTGATCCTGTGAGGAGTCTGGACAAAACTAGTTCCTGAGGATTATGAGTAGAGTATACCATAGCGAAAGTCGTGTGTGCCGCTGAGAGCTAACAGTCTGCGTTTGATTTTATATCAGTAGACTGCGACCTATGGTAACATAGCGAAAGTCGTGTGTGCCGCTGAGAGCCAACAGTCTGCATTTGATTTTATATTGGTAGACTGCGACCTATGTAGGAGTGGAGAAGTTTCATTTTGACAGCGAAGTCGTGTGTGCCGCTGAGAGCCAACAGTTACATGGACTTTTGCTGCGATGGCAACGTAACCCTGGAATGTAACTGCGATCTGTTGTGGGTTCCATGGCATAATCGAGGGGTGCGGAGCGCCTATAGTTACATGGACTTTTGCTGCGATGGCAACGTAACCCAGGATGTAGCTGCGACCATGGATGGGAGTGATGATTTCTAGAGCATTCTCACCAAAGATATTTCCTCTATTTCAAAAATTATTTTCTATATTTTCAATAAAATTATTTTCCAAGTATTTTCACTGGATGTGGAAAACGGGTTTACCAAGTACTTATAGATTTTCAGTCCTACGCCTGATCAACGTATGACTAAATTTCTATGAGAACAAGGATGGACTGGTTGAGACATCGGGTTATGAGAAGTATTTTTATAAAAGAGCTATTTTAATCGTATTATGTGAATTTAAAAGCATTTCTAAAATTTTAAAATACAAGTATTAGAATTTTGGAAAATCAAGGGAAATCCAAACTGGAATTATAAAAAATGTTTGACTCAGGGAAATTTAATGAAGTGATTTTTGTAATAAAAGTTGGAAGTAAGCTAATCAGCTAAATAAATTATTTGATAGAATATATTAATCAAATTTAACTCGGTTAAATAAATGGATTGTAAGTTAATAATGGAATTTGAAAATGGATTCGAATTGTAAATAGAATTCGACTTGGATTTAATAATGAATTAAAATAAGTGGGGATGTTGTAAAAATAAAAATAAAATAGAGTTGAATCGAAATAGTGATAGTTTGAATTACAAATATAATTCAAGTGTGATTTGAATAATATTTAACGAAATTTGCAAGTAAATTAGATACAAGGGAAGTGTTGTCGAATGAAATGAAATTGAATTATAATAGAAATGGTTTGAGTTGCAAAAAAAACCCAAGTGAATAGAAATAAATTGAGAATGGCTTTGTATTGATAAAAATAAATTCGAAAAAGAACTAAGTCAGTGAATTAAAAATTTAAATATAGGGTGAATAAATGGGTTAATTGAATTAAATAATAAGTAGATGAAGTCTGCTTGAATAAAAATTAAATCAAAGTTTTAGTTGGTATTGGGTTATTAGAATGGAAGATTATTGAATAAAAAGTTTGGGTTAAATTTATTTTTGGGAAATGGATATTAGTATAAGCATTGGATGTTGTCAAGCTCAATGAAATAGTTTTAAAACGAAACCAATGCGGAGATGAAATGAAATGCAATGTATGGTTGGTGAATAAATTAGAAATGAAATGGAATTAAATACAGAATGAGTAGAAAATTAATTTAAAGTAGTTATAAACTGAAATAGATACTCTATTAAGCGAATATCGTCGAAATTGCATAAAAATAGTTGTCATTTGGCATAAACAAAAATAATTAAAATTCTATGAGTTGATAGAGATTAAATAAAATTGATTTTGAATCATTTGAAGTGAATATGAGCTTGTTTGGATTAAAAATCAATTGAATGTAAGAATTTGAGTTGCAAACCATTAAAATTGAAGGAAATGGTAAATAAATTGGTTGAAAGCAATTGAATTAGTTTAAAACATATAAATTGCTCGTGGAAGTTACTTTGAATTCTTTTCTTTTAGAATTGAAGTTTTGTAGTTGTTTAAGTAAGAGAAATGTTATAAACTTCATATATATTGTGCTTATATGTTTAAATTGAGTAAGTACAGGTAGCTGAAGGCCGTTTGGTTGGATTTGGACGTGATAAATGCTAAAATAATAAGCCGCTTGCTTAAAATGCTAAATAAAGGTACGCCTACGCAATAAAAATAGGAAATATGAACTGTTTTTGCTTTTTCCGACCGTGCGGGTCGATGTATATATATTTATATCTCTTGTCAAATTATAAAAGCTCCTTCGTACAAAGGAGACTCTGCCAAAAAAATTTGGAAATTTTGGGAACTAGAAAATATTTGAAAAATTTTTAGGAAGACATTTTTTCTTAACGATAAAACGATTTCAAATTAGAAAATGAAATAAGCTAATGGATGAAACTAATTTAAATAATGATATAAATTAGTTATAAATGGAAGATAAAATTCAATATTCAGAATTGAAGACAAATTGAATTTATATAGAAATGGGAAAACTAATTTGAATAGAAATAGATATGAAACCTATATAAGGAAAGGTATAAAATGATTTGAAAGGTTACGATTGGATATTGTTGCTAAGTAGGATATGCAGGTCTTATAAAGGGAAGGGAAAATTGATTTTGATTTCAGAAGATAAATTTGAATTGCCGACTAAAAGGTATGTATTTAAATTTCTGTATGAAATTGGATTGGGTTTTTGATCTAGCCACTTTGCTTTCTGTTTTCTTTTTGGAATTTGGGAGCCCGTAGAGGCCTTTTGTAGTTGTATTGAGCTAGCCATGCAAAGGAGACGCTGGCAAAAAAATTCGAAAATTTAGGGAGTTAGAAAAAAATTGAGAAAATTTTGATAATTCAAAATTTGGTTTTAAATTAAAATTTGAATGATTGAACAAAAAAGGGTATTGTTTGGAAACTGTGGGAGAGTTTGGAAAGTTAGTAAGAATGATAATGAGTCTTTTATAAAAAGATATGTTATGGCAAGTTGATAAAACCGTTTGGTTTTAGGAAAATTATAATGGGTGTTGGACCATTCTTCCTAACTAGTAATTTCGGGGACGAAATTCTTTTAAGGGGTAAGGAATGTGACAACCCAGAATTTCTAACAATTTAAATTAGAATAATTAATTGATCTTAAAATATTTAAAGGTTAATTTTTAACTTGAATTCAAATATTATTATTATTTAGCAATTGAGTTATTGGATTTAATAAACTGAAAATTTGGTAAATTGTTGAATTTGAAATTCTAAGCTTGTTTAAACTAACTTAAAGGCTTGCAAAATTTATACTGATGATACTAAAGATAGTAAAAGTGTTAAAATCGAATTTGAAAGTGTTTTGTTCCGTTTTGAAAATATATCGTTTAAATTAAATTTAAAAATAGCCTTCCGAGGCACAGTCTCGGAATTCAACGAAACTAGTTCCATTGGACCCGTAATAGTTGGTTATTACCAGATTTCCATTTTTGTAGCAATCGGAGTTGTCGTTTGACCCTGCCACCTCGAAACGCATAGAAACTATTTAATCGATTTAATTTAAAATTGATCGTTTATTTCCGTAACTCGCACATACGATCGAATTAGCCTCCGAAACACGTTCCACTGTGTTCGGAATACGCGTAAAGCCTTATAAACGCCTAGCAGCATGTCTGATAAGGAGTACGAATTTCACGAGATATTTTCAATATTCAATTATATAATATACATGCGTACTCAAGAAGCTTCCCCAACCCTATATCTTATCCCGTCCCCTCTCTAACTTTCAACAGTAAATCAAACACATCTAAAAAAAGAAAATCGAAATTCCATAAAAAAATGGCGAATGAATCATAAACCCATCGCGATTTCTAGTTTCCGAAAAAAAAGGGAATACGAGTTCGACTCGAACTCGAAGGGGAAGAGAAGCGGTCGCGCGCGAGCCCGGGTTCGATGTAATTTTGGGAAGACACGATGAGGGAAAAGGGGAAACGCTAGCAGTGGTGGCTCGTCGTGCACGCAGGATTGGTTTTTGGCGAATTTAGGGATGGACTTGAGTGGGTTCGCGCACGACGTGGAGTCGAGGCCGCAGTCAGGATGGGGAGTTATGCCTTAGAGTGTGCACGTGAGGGAGGAGAGCGATGGAGATGGTGGTGATCGCGAGCGTCGTTTTGCGACTGGGAAGGTCGCGGCTTTAGGTGTGGTGGCTGCGAGCATAACTAGGGATCTGGACGGCGGCTCGAAAGGGAAGACGAGCTAGGGTTTCGAACAGGTAGTGACTCAGCGTTTTGCGGTGAGTAAGGTAATTTTTTTTATTATTTGTTTGTACAAATTAATTTTTGACTTGATAAATTGCATACTACATTGATTTACTGATGAGAGTTAAAATATATATGTATTGATTTGATTTTAAAGACACAGTAAGTTAAAATATATAGAAAGATGTGGGAAATTATAAATAGAAAATGTTAAATAGTTGATAGTTTATATATAGTATGATTTTGGAAGCTATATAGATTTTAAAAAAAATATTTGTAGTTTCAAAAGAAAAATATAATAAATATAAATATGTACATTTTAAAATTTTTAGATTTATGTTAAAATAATGGAATATAGTGATTTATGTGTTTAATTAACTTATCAATGTAGTTACTAAAGATTATTCAAAAGGAAATTAGTTTGAAATTTAATTATTCATTAAAATTTAAATCATTAGTTAAATTAAATTATTAAATGATGATTGATTGTTCGGATGTTAATAAAATCATCTAATATGTATTCAAAGGTCTTAAATCATGAAGAGACCGAGTTGAAATTGAAGTGGATTGCATAAATCAAAGGTGAGTAAATTTCACTCTGTTTGATTTTTATTTGGATTTAGATGGTTAGATTTAAATAATTGATTGAATGATTGAATTGATTGAATGTGTACTGATGATCTGGTGACTTTGGTTTTGGTTGGTTCTCGAGTTAATTGTTGTTTGACTCGAAGCATTTGGGTTTTAAATGGTTTTAAACTTAAATCATAAATAAGAGAATGGTTAATTTTAAAGTTAATAAGGGTTTAATGATTGGCGATTCATTAAATAGGTAGTATAATTTAAATGGATAATTAATTAATTAAATAAATAAATGATTTGGGTTAATTAAGTCTAAATTAATTTAGAATGATCAATGGGTGGTTTAATAAGTAATACTTAATGCAATAAATAAAAAAATAATTACTTTGTCAAATTAACCAAGAGATAAATTAAGATAGTTAATTAAGGAATAATTAATTTATTTAATGAAGTAAATAAAAAGGTAGATGATTACAGGTTGAGATAAATCGAGAATGATTAATATTGTGGTTGAATTAAAGTAATTGATTTAGATTAGAACAAATTAAAATATAATTGGAAATCATTAATTTATATAATTATTGATGTAATTAAAGATTGATTAATTAAGATTAAATCAATTTAATAAATAATGACTTATGAGAAATTAATTAATAAAAGTAATTAAGGATTAATGTAATTAATATAGTTAATTAATTTATGAAGTAATTAAGATTACTTATTGATTTTGGTTAAGAATAACAAATATTGTGAAGTTAATTAATGATAATTTCTTGAACAAAATTGAAGGATAATTAATCCAAGTTGATTAATTGAGATGAATAATGAAGGGATGATTGATTAATTGATTTGAAATTAATTAATGACAAGTGAAGGAATCTAAGTGATTGAGGTTTGAAATTCAATTAGAATTAATTAAATTAATTTTGGCAACGATCGAGTTTTGCTTATGGATGATTGAATGGAATTGGATGTTTTGAGTGAGTTGATATCTCCGATATGAAATGTTGTGTACTTCATTTGGATAACTTGGGTTAGGATGACATGAGACTCGAAGAGACCGGGGTAGGTTTTAGTAAATACCCGAAACCACTTCGAATTTTTATAGATTGATATGAGAAATCTATATGCTGGAGTGTAGCGGTTTAAAGGAGTTGGACTATTTTAAATCTAAATCTTTGGTATTTAGAAAATTTATATGTGAAATAAGTGATGTCTATAATAAATTGTGGCTTTGTGATTTGCTTTGAGTTACCCCGGGTTTTATATAAGTTGTATGCTTTGTATTCCATGTTAGATGGGTTTACTCACGCTGGTTTCCAGCCTGACCCGGGTGATTACTTTAATGTAATGCTCGGGTCAGACCGAGTATTACAGATTTTCAGGTAAGGACGTTCTGGAGCTCAGGAGGCGAGCTGGATGACAAGAACTTATGGTGTATTTCCGCTGTAATATATTTTTGATTATCTGAGACATGTTGATTGTATATGTCCAGTGTTTGAGTATGTTTGTTAACTCTGATGTATTAAAATGTAATCGACAGATATGGTATTCTTTTGTAAACTGTTATTATTTATTATTATATTTTATCCGCTGCAAATGTGTGACGTTGATGTTTCTGATCTTCTTCTTCTTCTTTTTTTCTATCTCTTTCTTCTTTTTCATAACTATCTGAAATTTTCGGGATCGAAAATTTTGGGTTGTTACAAATTAATTAACGGTTAAATAATTTATTAATCAATTAAGGATAATTGATTAAAGAATTATTTAAGAATTAAGGGTTGATTATTTAATGACTAAAATAATTTATTCAATTGTTAATCAAGGTTGATCAATTAATAATTAAAGTTAATTGATTTATAATTGATTAATTAACTTTGTTAGTGATTAATCTTGTTTCAATTAATCAAATGTTCAATTAATCTTTCTTATGGATGACTGTATTCTATTGAACTGCTGCGAATTGTTTGTTATCTCTATTATGTGATGCTTTGTGATATGAATTGTTTTAATTTAAGCTATGATGAATGTAATTTATTTTATCTATGATAAATGTATATTATTTATCTGTGATGTTGTGTATATAGATAAGCCTTATAGGAATATATCGTTTATCGATATTGATATGCTTGAATCTGTGATGATTGATGATGTTGCACTACTGTGCAAAACCCCTAGACTACACCATACACACAGAAAGATGGATTGCACGAGAAAATTGGTTAAGTCACAGATTCTTGAAATGATTTTTAAGTTGAATTTTGAATCCAAAAGATTTTGGAAATGGATTTGGGTTAAATATGAAATTTTGAAAAGACGTTTTAAAGATATAAGTTATTTTGAATAACTTGATAAAGTTTTGAAATTTAAATAATTTGATTTGAATTCAAAATTTGAAATTGAATTCTATGTTTGGAAACTATGATTTAAAAAGGCTATACAAGTTATATATGTGTTTATATGGGTTTAAACCATTCTAAAAATATTGTTTTGGAAAATTGAATTTAACCCAAGGGATTTAACTTGTATAAATGAAATTGGATTTTTTCTGAAACAAAAACTATTTGTTTTCAAACAATAAAAGCTTTCATATAAGGAAAGATTAAAAGGATTTCAAGTTTGAAATGTAAATGGTTTTCTAAGTTATGAATGAATCTTTGGAAATGGTTTTGAAAGCTATAAATTAAATCTTTGATTTAAAGATTTGATGAGTTAATCCAATTTGAAGTGGAAACTGTTTTGAAATCTGTGAATGAATCTTTGTGAAAAATGCATGGACTTTGTGAAGTGGATCCTTTTGTTTAAAGATTTGGAAATGGTAATTTGTTCTAACCATTTGAAGAAAAGTGTTGGATTTTAAGTTGTGACTTAACTGAAATCCCAAAATTCATATATTTTTAAATATTGAACTCATTATTCAGTTTAGCCGGGAGAGGGACGGTGTGTCATATAACTCATTCCGAATAATGATACGACGTTATGGATAACATTTGAAGACCGGTGGTGAAGACCGGGTGTTTTCGAAAATGAAAGGATATCCTATTGAATGACTCTGCACTGAGTAGCTACGGTATAGAGATCTTCATATGTGATGGGGAGTCCGATCAAGATTGTGAATACCCGGATTGCAAGGGCTTCTTTGGATGTGCCTTTGGTTTTGTTCGAACCCAGAACATACTTGTATGGATGCGTGTCTGACGTTACACTTTAAGATGTAAAGCTGGTTCTTATCAAATACATTTCTGTTTGGTGGCGGAGATTTATTCTCTTAGCTTAACACCCTTCTCTGAGATGTAAGAGCTCAGAGGTTATGTAGTTGATGGTTACTAGTGATACATTCCCAATTTGGTAATGTGGCATACGAAGTGCTACTGATCATTTATTGATCGAAGCATGGCTTTGTGAAAAAGCATAGCATTGTGGACGAGACTGCATCAGGACCTCACAAACCGAAAATGGTCGAAACAGGAAAGATGCGGCAAGGTTGCAGGGGTCGCGCCCCGAGGGTATGTCCATTTCTTCTGGAAAACGATGGTATCATAGTATGAAGTCTAGATACTTAACTCATGTGGATAATGTATATTTATTACTATGTGATGTTGCTTTGTGATTAAGGTTCCTCGGATAAAGGTCGCAAACGACCGGGGGTGGCATATCTTAGGTGTTACTCCCGGGCAGGGAGTAAACCGACCTTGTGTTGGCAGAGATCCGGGTAGGTTCTCGGGGCGTCCCTCTAAAGGCATACCCATGTGGAAATGGGCCTGACCATTTGTTGGAAAACCAATTACCAATACGCGCCTTGTACGATTTTAGTTGTAGAACCTTCCATCTAATATGGTAGCTATAGTAGGCATATTATAATGGTATGTATGCTGGCTAAGATTAATATTATACTTGCAAATGTTTTCTGCACCATGCACTAATAATAATATCAAATGGTTTTTGCGTATCAAGCATGTTTGACTATCATAAGGAGAAATCTCTCCCAAGTGTGCAATTGCATGGTGTGTGTGCCGGGAGGCCTTTTGGTAGTTTCATTTTTCAAAAGCATTGCGGTTTTCATTTTTAATTTCTTTTGTTCAAACCAAATGTTTTCGTTTTCTCACACCAGTCCCACGACTAATCTGGAGTTTATTGTTCCCTTCCTAAACTCTGGGTGCCTACAATTTTCCACACAGGCATTCTAGAGTTTGATTTTTCAGATAATCAAATAATAGGTGTAGATTTGATAGCCTTCGAAGTCTTTTGGTTTGGTAGCATTTGGAGATCTTCTTCAGTCTTTAGATCTTTGAAGTTTTTTGTTGGCAATCGCATTCGAGATCGCATTTGCTACAAGTTCAGCTTGATGATGGTACGAGCTTGAAGTTTAGAGCTTTAGCTTTTGAGTTTTGGTTTGGAGTTGCTTGATATTGGATTCTCTTGAAGACTTTGCTCATATCGATATATTTCCGCTATGGCGTTATGTTGTATATATTCTCTGATAGTGTTGGGTTGTTATATCATGGTGTATCTAACATTGTATCTCCGTTGTATATCAATGTTATCATCTTTTGTTTCCGTTGTGTCGTTTATCATCTAATGTTGTTGCAAGCTCTGGCGATACGGATTCGATGTCGTTTGTCAGCCATCGAGTTTGGGTCGTCACATAAAATATATATTTAATATTTGAAAATTTATTTAAATAACTTATTCAAAATTTAGAAGTTCATAGATTATTCTAAAGTGTTATTAAGTGATTTTATTATGTATTTGTGGAATATGCAAGTATATGATTTTTGTTTGATGATAATAAACATATATATATATATATATTCATTTAAATGTATTTGTTAATGTACTATTTTGTTTTTCATAGATTAAATAAATATTTGTTGAATAAAATAAATTACACAGAATTTGAATGGAATTTGAATTCAAAACAGAAATTTTATTCAAACAAATATTTATTACAATCTTGAATAGTACAAATTCATGCTCTCACTATACATATACAATTTTGAATACATCACGATTTCATATTTACATTATTAACCACACTACATATCACTCATACTCGTATTTTGTCTTCAACTGCATTCCAGTTTGAATCCGGCATCTGAGCAATCTACAAAAATATTCACTAACGCAGTAAAATTGAAAAAGAAATATTTTTGCAATATAAAATGAAATATGATTTTTGAAAATATGATTTGCCTCAGTTATTTGTGTTGTTCGTCATCATTTATATTCATCACACACGAACAGTGTGACATGCACAGTGTATCACTGTACATGCCACAAGGCCGTGCACATCGATATACACTTGATAATTTACAGGGACAGATGAGCACAGGTCAAACCCAAATGAAAAACCGGGTTCAACACACATGCAATATATTCAAAATCACGACACGAGCACAAGGTCAAACCCGAGTTTTTGAAACTAGATTCAACGCAAGTAAAATTTCAAAAATCAACATGAAATACATGGAGACAAAGTAGACCAGAAGTACAAACTAAAGATCACAAGTGTGTAACAACTCAAGCAATGAACCAGTGACAACAAAGTGACTCAAGCAACAACATGGACTACAACAAACATCAGCAGATCAAACATAATGGGTGCAGATAACACAGTGAAAATGACAAGTGCATCCAGAAGTTCAACAAAGACCAAGTCAAAGTCCGGTGATGTAAACAGTGAAGAACATGGATGTCAAAGGCAAGACCATGTCAATGCAACACTACATACAACATGGTGCAGAAACAAAACTAAGGATGATACAATACAGTGTACATGGAACAATGCAACACAGACCAAATGCTCAAGACACCAAGAATCAGTACAATGACCAATGAACAAAGAACAAGAGGTACAAGTGCAGGCAAGTGCACAACTTCACAACAAACAAGGCAATGGACAAATGCATAAGTGATCAACACAGCAGCTTAAAGACACAGTACACAAATGCAAGACCAAAGTGTCCAAACAACAAATGAATGACCAGCCAACAAAGAATCAAGTCTCGACCAGGCCAGAGAAATGCACAGTAGAATGAACAAGTGATGCACATCATATGTCAATCACAAATGCTTGAAGACTACAAGATGAAACAATATCAAGTACATGAAGACAGTTCGAAGAAGACTACAATATCAAGTTCAACTGAAATGAAAACAGTTCGAAGAAGACTACAATATCAAGTACATGAAGACCAAGGATATAGCGGAATCAACATCATCAGGGAAGATGGCCAGAGTCAAAGCTCACAGGGATGAACACAAAAATGGCCGAAGTAATCAACTAAAGTTATTCACTGTAAAAGTCGAAAGATTAAAAGTGCAGTGTTAACCAAGTCAGAATTCAACGCAAATGTATCTTTGAAAAAGTCAGAAATCAAAAGAGGAAATTTTGTTTCGTATGACCCAAGTAAAATCAAACGTGTGAAAATCAAGACCGTATGCATCAAGACAGAAAGTAAATCAGGAAAGCCGTGCGCATCAAGCAATAGAAAAGTTTTGGAAAGTATCGAATTGAAACGAAGAAAGCAAGTGCATTCGAATTCATATAAATATCAAACCCAAACCATCATCATAGGCATCGAGTAAAAGGCAAACAATCAAACCAACAAACAGAGAAATTACATACCGAATCAACAACTCGATCATCAGCGCGAGAGAACAAAAGCAACGCAAACCATTGAATTGATCATCAGAGAAGGAGCGGTCAACGGAGCAAGAAAATCAAACAGTCGCGATCTCCAATATTCAGAAAACCCTAATTTCAGAAAGGAACGACCGCAATTATTTCAGAAGGAAGAGAAAAGGACCGAAGCCCTAATTCGACAAAAAGGAACGGGCCAAGCAAAAGAAAAAGGACCGGCCGCATTTTTCTTCACAAACAAAAGACAGAGGATCGGGTTAAAGAATAAGGGGCCGGCCTTATTTGTTAAAAGGGGATTATTTTGTTTAGGGTTTTATTAAAAAGGGGTTTTTTATTTTGAGCAAAAATTAGGGATTAAAGTTTATAGTTTATAATTTTGCTCCTGGTTTTTTTTTTTGAAGTTGTTTTTGCTTTTCAAGTCAAAGAATTTGTAAATCACCACCTAGGTTGTAGGTAGTGTCAGATTGTCTAGTTAAAATTAGTTCAGTGAGCAGGGTGTGTGAGTTTGCAAAACTCTATAGGCCGAGCAGAGTTTGCGAGTAAGCGAAACTCTATAGGCAGAGCAGGGGGTGCGAGTCTATGAGAGTGTTTATGAGCGGAGCAAAAGGGTTTGCGAGTCTAGTAGAGTGTTTGTAAGCGGGATACTGTTTAATTCTAATAGAAATCTGGGAATGCAGCAGTAGGCAGGGGTTGCCGAAGCTGGGTAAATTTTGTGTGTGATTTACTTTTCAGCATATTTATTTCTCCAGTTTGTTTCTGTGTTTGAATCGAGAAAATTTGCTATAACCCTATTCACCCCCCCCCTCTCGGGTTAATCTAGATCCTACAGGTGGTATCAGAGCACGGTATTTTTCTTTAACTCTAGAGTCATGAATCCACCAGATAATATTTTTGTTGAGGGTCGTTCCAATATTATTCCTTCTATTTTTGATGGAACAGATTTTTTGAACTGGAAATTGAAATTGGAATTTTATTTAAAATCTGTTAATTAAATGTTGGGATATTATTATAAATGGTGTGATATAACAAATAAGGAAATTCTCTCGATTAATGCTCTTGCTATGCATATATTATATTCTCATATTGATCATGATAATTTTTATTTCGTCTCTCATTGTGAAAATGCATAGAAAATCTGGAATACTCTCGATGCAATATATGGAGCAAAAGTCAACAGCAATGAGATGTCCTCCACAACCGACTCAGTGAAAGAAATGTGCTTAACAGGATTGGTAAATAGCAGTTGTGATGAGGATGATGATGATGGAGCAGCCGAGCTGGAATTACTAATGAAGAAATTCAAAAGGAGGAACTGCAAATATGGAAATCCAGCTCTAAATCAAAAATTAAAAAACAGAGAGCACAATATGAAGCCAAGCGAGGTATCAAAACTCACTCACTCTGAATTACTTATTTATTTCCACGAAGTGAATGGCTGTTTTGAACAACTTAGGGAGAAGTATGCCAAACTTGAATCACAAAAAGACACTTTGATAGAATTAAATGAACAACTTGACCAATTAGCTAAAACCTGTCAAAGTAGGATCCCTAAGTGTGAAATGTGTCCATCATTCGAAGAAGAAATTAAAAATCAGAGATTAATATAAAATCACTTGAAAATGAAATTCTGATTCTGAAAGAGAATGAAAATACCAGGAGAGAAAATTCTATCAAAAAGTGCACACAATTATTGAACGAAAATGAATCTCTCAAAATGCAAGTCCAACAATTGTCAATAACTTTAGATAAATTTTCAAAAAGTGAGAAATCGTTAAATCTGCTATTAGGGAAGCAAACTGTTAATACAGCTAGACAAGGACTTGGATATAATCAATCTGAAAATGTTGAAAGTGATATTAATCAAGAAAATTCCATGTGCACAATTTTTAGAAAATATGGACACGATCGCAATAATTGTTGGTATAGACCCAAACATGTGAAAACCATACCAATTTGGGTTCCAAATGGCACAAATATAAAATCTCTCAAAGTTAAACAAATTTGGGTGCCAAAAGGAACATATATAAACAGTTTTGGGTCTCCACAAAATTAAATTTCTAAATCTTCTGCCACTAACAACCATGGACCTATAAAAACAAATAGGTCACTTAAATCTTTTCCCGTGTAGGTGTGGTGGCAGGCTAAGGAACAACAATAGTGTTTTCTGGATTTTTGGCTGTTCCAGAAACACAACGGACAACAAAGCAAAGTTCCTTAGCCTAGTACAAAGGTGACAGGATCACATTGGGCAACCATGTCGTAAAGGTAAAACAGGTGAAGGTATATTAAATATGATAATCTGCACCATATTCTGAATTAAATCAGCCAAAATTGTGATAATGATGTGATGATGATTTTTTTATTCTGACTTGCTCAATATAGTTGGCCAATTACATTTATGTCAAAAACACTATTCTTTGATTTACTTCATATATATTAGTTTGGATTAAAAATAGTGTTTTGTTGGATGATAATATTTTTGGTTATTTTTGGCTAACTCTATTTTCACGGTTTTCTGATTATTTACATGGCTTCATTTCAAATTCAAGAAAATGTCATTTGAAAAGCTGTAAATCTGATGTTGAGATATTTTGTTGCATACTTCATGATCTGGTTTATCAATTTCAGTTAGTGATTTTTTGGATTGAAAGAGAAACTCAGATGTAGATTACACTGGTAATCTAGTTGATAGAAAAATTACTAGTTGAACGTGATTTGTGAGACATTGAGTAACTGTATCGTTTCTCATAGAAAATATCTGCATATTGTTCATTTTAAATAATTTTTCATTTAGCAGAATTTTTTTCTCTCTCTCATATAATCCCTTCGAGAAAATAATTGTTTGACCATATCTTCAAATTAGACATTTTATTTGATTTCAAATAACAAATTTTGACTAATCCGACTCCCTAATAATTATCGAAAAGATAAATAGTGATTGGAAAAAGTGATGAGTGTTGATATTTTTCATACATTACTCAAGAGAGTATATTTTAGAAAAATTTCTTTAGAAATTCAAACAAGAGTTATAAAACTTTTTGTTGGGTAAAGATTCCATGACCATTTCTATATCTATCATATTTCTATCGACCATTGTTTATCAAATATTCAATATAGTTTGTCGATATGTGGTACTATAATCAGGAATCATTTGTTTTTCATGTCACGTTTTTTTAAAATAAATAAATATCCAAAGTATTCACTCTCATTTAAAAGTCCTCACGGTTATGCATGGGTGAATTACTTGGATTTTTGATTATGTGCTTCCATGCTCATTTAAAAGTCCTCACTGTTATGCATGTATGGAACGCATATCAAAATTAATTGATTAAATAGACAAGTTGATTCTAATCCCATATAAAAGTCCTCACGGTCATGCGTGGTTAGAAGATACTTGATTTCATTTTTAAAATTAAATTCGAATACTACTAATCTCATTTAAAAGTCCTAACGGTTATGCATGATTAGTAGATATTCAAATTCCTGATATAAATGTACCATAAGAAGATTCAACTGTATGATTTTGTATAAACATCATATCCATCATTTCTAAAAGTGGAATATGCGCCTAACAAGGGTAGTTATGGTTTTTGTTTGATTTTTTATTGAAGTTTAATATTTATATTCAATTGAGTTTAATGTTGGATTGATATTGATCACTTTATCTCTATTTTTCTTTCACACTATTATTCTTTTGCTGATAACAAAAGGGGGAGAGAAAAGTTAAGATTTTGTCAAATAGAATCAAGCAAAGGTCAAATAATTTTCCATTTGCGCCTAGGCTCATTTATATATTTCTATTTGTATGCATATATGTAGGGGGAGCATCATGTAGAGAGAAAGCATTTAAATAGGGGGAGCAATTAGAGTATATCATTGATCAAATACATTTAACACGGTCAAAATCTTAAATATATGTTTGTTATCATCAAAAGGGGGAGATTGTGGAATATGCAAGTATATGATTTTTGTTTGATGATAATAAACATATATATATTCATTTAAATGTATTTGTTAATGTACTGTTTTGTTTTTCATAGATTAAATAAATATTTGTTGAATAAAATAAATTACACAGAATTTGATTTGAATTCAAAACAGAAATTTTATTCAAACAAATATTTATTACAATCTTGAATAGTACAAATTCATGCTCTCACTATACATATACAATTTTGAATAGATCACGATTTCATATTTACATTATTAACCATACTACATGTCACTCATACTCATATTTTGTCTTCAACTGCATTCCAGTTTGAATCCGGCATCTGAGCAATCTGCAAAAATATTCACTAACGCAGTAAAATTGAAAAAGAAATATTTTTGCAATATAAAATGAAATATGATTTTTGAAAATATGATTTGCCTCAGTTATTTGTGTTGTTCGTCATCATTTATATTCATCACACACGAACAGTGCGACATGCATAGTGTATCACTGTACATGCCACAAGGCCGTGCACATCGATATACACTTGATAATTTACAGGGACAGATGAGCACAGGTCAAACCCAAATGAAAAACTGGGTTCAACACACATGTAATATATTCAAAATCACGACACGAGCACAAGGTCAAACCCGAGTTTTTGAAACTAGATTCAACGCAAGTAAAATTTCAAAAATCAACATGAAATACATGGAGACAAAGTAGACCAGAAGTACAAACTAAAGATCACAAGTGTGTAACAACTCAAGCAATGAACCAGTGACAACAAAGTGACTCAAGCAACAACATGGACTACAACAAACATCAGCAGATCAAACATAATGGGTGCAGATAACACAGTGAAGATGACAAGTGCATCCAGAAGTTCAACAAAGACCAAGTCAAAGTCCAGTGATGTAAACAGTGAAGAACATGGATGTCAAAGGCAAGACACATGTTAATGCAACACTGCATACAACATGGTGCGGAAACAAAACTAAGGATGATACAATACAGTGTACATGGAACAATGCAACACAGACCAAATGCTCAAGACACCAAGAATCAGTACAATGACCAATGAACAAAGAACAAGAGGTACAAGTGCAGGCAAGTGCACAACTTCACAACAAACAAGGCAATGGACAAATGCATAAGTGATCAACACAGCAGCTTAAAGACACAGTACACAAATGCAAGACCAAAGTGTCCAAACAACAAATGAATGACCAGCCAACAAAGAATCAAGTGTCGACCAGGCCAGAGAAATGCACAGTAGAATGAACAAGTGATGCACATGATATGTCAATCACAAATACTTGAAGACTACAAGATGAAACAATATCAAGTACATGAAGATAGTTCGAAGAAGACTACAATATCAAGTTCAACTGAAATGAAAACAGTTCGAAGAAGACTACAATATCAAGCACATGAAGACCAAGGACACAGTGGAATCAATATCATCAGAGAAGATGGCCAGAGTCAAAGCTCACAGGGATGAACACAAAAATGGCTGAAGCAGTGGCAATCAACTAAAGTTATTCACTGTAAAAGTCGAAAGATTAAAAGTGCAGTGTTAACCAAGTCAGAATTCAACGCAAACGTATCTTTGAAAAAGTCAGAAATCAAAAGAGGGAATTTTGTTTCGTATGACTCAAGTAAAATCAAACGTGTGAAAATCAAGACCGTATGCATCAAGAAAGAAAGTAAATCCGGAATGCCGTGCGCATCAAGCAATAGAAAAGTTTTGGAAAGTATCGAATTGAAACGAAGAAAGCAAGTGCATTCGAATTCATATAAATATCAAACCCAAACCATCATCGTAGGCATCGAGTAAAAGGCAAACAATCAAACCAACAAACAGAGAAATTACATACCGAATCAACAACTCGATCATCAGAGAACGAGAGAACAAAAGCAACGCAAACCATTGAATTGATCATCAGAGAAGGAGCGACCAACCGAGCAAGAAAATCAAACAGTCGCGATCTCCAATATTCAAAAAACCCTAATTTCAGAAAGGAACAGCCGCAATTGTTTCAGAAGGAAGAGAAAAGGACCAAAGCCCTAATTCGACAAAAAGGAACGGGCCAAGCAAAAGAAAAAGGATCGGCCGCATTTTTCTTCATAAACAAAAGACAGAGGATCGGGTTAAAGAATAAGGGGCCGGCCTTATTTGTTAAAAGGGGATTATTTTGTTTAGGGTTTTATTAAAAAGGGATTTTTTTATTTTGAGCAAAAATTAGGGATTAAGTTTATAGTTGATATTTTTGCTCCTGGTTTTATTTTTGAAGTTGTTTTTTCTTTTCAAGTCAAAGAATTTGTAAATCACCACCTATGTTGTAGGTAGTGTCAGATTGTCTAGTTAGAATTAGTTCAGTGAGCAGGGTGTGTGAGTTTGCAAAACTCTATAGGCGGAGCAGAGTTTGCGAGTAAGCGAAACTCTATAGGCGGAGCAGGGTGTGCGAGTCTATGAGAGTGTTTGTGAGCGGAGCAAAAGGGTTTGCGAGTCTAGTAGAGTGTTTGTAAGCGGGATACTGTTTAATTCTAATAGAAATCTGGGAATGCAGCAGTAGGCAGGGGTTGCCGAAGCTGGGTAAATTTTGTGTGTGATTTACTTTTCAGCATATTTATTTATGCAGTTTGTTTCTGTGTTTGAATCGAGAAAATTTGCTATAACCCTATTCACCCCCCCCTCTAGGGTTAATCTAGATCCTACGGTATTATTAATAATTTTGTATATAAAATAAGATTTTGTGTGTTATACTTTATGGTTTGGAAATAAGAGAAAATATTGAAGTTTATTAATTCATTTTAAAATAGTATTTAATTATAGAAAATTTAGTAATGACTCCCATAAATTGTATTTGACTTGTAAAGCGATTCTCAAAGTTTCATGTATACAAGTAAGGATTTGGAAGTGAACTGTTTAAGTATTTAAATCTTTACTTTGAATTGTATAAACAAGATGAATGGATTGTTTAATATTTTAATATTTTAAAAAGAATTATGCCTTTTTATTAAATTTCACCCCTAAATTATATCTATATATTATGAATGTTTATATTTCTGTGTAATGAGAAATTTAAATGAATATAGTTTTAATACCGTTTGATATACGACTTTCGGTAATATTTCTTCGGTTATTCATTGGACTTATTGCATTAAATACTGTAGAGTATAAGTATAGTCTATGAGTATTAAATAAACGGATGTGTAACATATGGTGCTATGAGACATCTTTGTGATATTTATTTGGATATTCATTGTAAGTAGATGTCGCTCATGTGATGAAAACAGTGATGTTGAGATAATATTTATGCAAGGTGATGCTCATGGGTTTGACCTTGGTTAGTGCTTACACATACACTTTATGACATTTGTCTATCATGATGCGCTTATGTTATTGGCATTGGAGTGAGTTAGATTGGCCGGTATCCATCATGGAGGCCTGATCTTCGTGTCACACCACGGATCCATGACACACTATAGTATTCACAGGAGGCAAGTTTCCTTAAACCTCTTGTGTCGCTTAGGCCAGTAGTTTGTTACCATAAAGGCGAGATCTGGGTCATGACCGAGTCCTTGCATTGACAAGAACACCGGTGCATATTATCACAATTACTATGGAGGTTACTAAGAACGTAAGAGTGGGATCCGGGTGGGTAGCTTGCACGGCTCCTGGAGTAGGCCAATGGCTATTAGTCTCTCATTTAGTTCTACGTTGAGTGATAGATATGCATATACTATTTATGCACCTCACTAAGTATTGGATATTGAGATATGACTCTATTTAGGACCTTATGTCTATCGTACAATCTATTCCCATCACCATTTATAATGTGTTATTTTTAAGTAAGGAGATGTGATTATACTTGAGATAGGCATCTAGAGTATACTCAATCCTAATATATTTTTTATTGTATATGATTTTATGATAGGCATCCTATTACTATATTAATGATATTTTGATTATTTAAAATTGAGGGATATACTTGCGCATTGCTGCATGCTAGGCTTACTATACCTGATGATATCTTATGTATTAAGGATTTCTAGACTTTGATGATGATTAGAGATAAGAGTAATTCACCCATTTGATTTTGTTCTATAAATTACCGATTTACATGAATTTATATAGGTGATGACATCTTTATGCGTACTATTGTGATAGTTGCTATTTTTAATATTATGTTATTGTTTATGACATCATTACTATACCATGCATATTCTATACATATAAGTGATGTTACCTCTATATCTAGACGTAGTGTGACTTGTCTGTTATTTACATAATACTTTGATCAGTCCAAGACATTTTAGGTTCAAGGACGAAGAGACTAGCTTGGGTTCTATGAGTATAGTGGAGATTAGACATTCACTATCATTTATGCATCATCTTTTTTGTATTGTCTCATTGTGTTGTATATTGATTATATTTTATTTATTAGTTGAGACATTGGATGGATGAGATACTTTGTATTCATATTGTCTTGTATATATATTCCATATTATATTTATCGTTGCGTTATTGACTCTGTGTTCTCTATGTTTTACTGTATATGGTGTATTGTTCTATCTTGAAAACACACGTGTTTATTGCTTTGTGCCGATACTATATACTTATTATGATGAGCTATATTCAATTTGAAATACATAGTAGTGTCAGCCTATAGAAATATTAATGTATGTTGCACATATCGCCTCATTCTCCTTATTATCTAACATTATTACTTAGTTATACTCTTAGATAGATGTGTATAGACGTGGGGCGTTTCATTTAGTAATATAGCAAGGCTCAAAATAATACGTCATATATATGAGACACGAGTCATGGCCTTAGATGAGACTTAGAGTATTGTTCCTTTAGGGTTGTTGGGTAGTTACCTTATAATAAGGATTGTTTCCTTTAGTATTAAATAAACTTTGGTTTGTTACTGATTAGAGTGCGTAAAGGAAGCTAAGAATTGTTTCCACCGAGCATATTGATTGTTGCTTATTATATGTGCTAATTGCTGGATGATTATTTACATTGAATTGCAATTATCAACGGGAATAATAGTGAATAGAGATCGTCACCTCAAGGATAAAAGCCTATTCAATATTGATTATAAAAACATGAGGTGTCTTCAGTTGTGAAGTTACCATTAGGGAAATTGAGAATTATATTTTCCTATAAGATAATATACTATTTATAAATATTAATTAAAATTAGGAAATGAATTTAATTTTGATGGTCACTTGTCGTTATGGATGAATGATTATGGTGTTGTTCGTTGTTATGTGATGTTTGGTACTTGATGTATGATATTTGAACTATTAAAAGTGGTTCATTATTTTAATGTATAATTGGAAAATCTTTTGATTATATATATCGTTTATTCGAAAATATTTTTTTCAGACAAAAAAAAATGTAAATAAGAAATCTTTTTAATGAAATATATGTATGCTATAATATTTGATTATATTTTAAGACAGAAGTTACTAACTATTTTCACATAAGTGGGATTATTGAAAAGGTGTATATATAGTATTGAAAGGAAATTCAAAGGAAACTTTTTGTTAATTCGACTATTGAGTGATTTAAAAATTCCGTCGATTAGTTTGGCCAACATTATTGATAGAGATTCTTAAACGCTAGAACGAGACATATGAACACCATGTTTTGTGAAGATTTCAACGTTTGTTAAGATGTCAATGTTTTGCAAAGTTTAAAACATTTTTTAAGGACTAAATATTTTGTATAATATTAAAAGCAATATTTTGGATAATAGTAAAATGTTTTGAAAGATGGGTTAAACTTTATTTTGAAAAGAAATTGGTGCTTTGAAGTAAGATATGAGTAATAATATAAAGTTTTGAAGTAACTAATGATAAATTTTAGAAAAATGTTTTGAAGATAAAGTAGAATTTTATAAGAAGTATTATGTGCTATATTTTTGAAAAACCATAATTTACAGTTTTATAAATAAGTTTGAAAATGTGTATATAATATGGAAAAGAAATGTATCATGTGCAAAAATATTTTGAGATGTGAAACTGTTGATTACTTTTATACAGAAATGAGTTGTTTTGAAATGATAATGATGCATTATGATTAGAAGTATTTTAAGCGGCAAATGCAGCTATTAAATCTGGTTGACGGCTGAGTTTGTAGGGGAGGTAGTGTTGATCATAGGGTCAACGTGCAGCTAATTAATGTTTTTATCACTAAATAAATGGCTACGTATTGTCATTATATTTTATAGTATTTGTAAATTTGATATATCTTTATGATGTATGTTGATATAAATCGTATGTGAAATTTTTGGATGTTGTGTGTGACTATATTTGATATTTATGGTGTTGATATATGAACATGATTGTGTGTAGTAAGAAATAAATTTTTATAGGAATATCTAATCAAAAGAAATTTAAAGTAAATGAAAATATAATTCATTTATATTTGGAATAACAATCATATAGCCATGGATACTATGATTTTGTGATCATGAGATGTTTTAGAAAAGTCTATTTTTATGAATTGAATGTCTTGGGATTAAGTAAATTTTATAAAGAAAATGTGTATTAATACATCGACAAGTGGTAGTAGACATTGTATTAATGCGATATAAAGGTATTTTATATACTAAAATAAATTTGCACAGTCAATATGAAAGGAAACTTTGGAAATTTATTTAAAGTAAAGTTGTTATAATAAAATATTTGAAGGAAAAGAAAATTTTTCTTTTGTTTAATACATTACTAATTGTTAGAGGATGTAATGTAATGATTTTGATTTTAAAGTAAAATTTAATTTGGAAGGAAATAAAGAGTTGAATAGTGATTGGATTCAATATTTTTTCATACAAATGGAGAAGGAACCCTTGAGAGAAAAAAAATTACGATAAAATAGTTTAAAGATTGTAGAGTTTATAATATATGATGGAAATATTTATTAGAGAATATTTGTTTAACAAGAAATATAGTTTTTAGTTTTGAAGTGTTAACGTTATATAAAGGTATTTAAAGTACTTTATAATACATACATACACATACATACACATACATACATATACATACATAGATATATATATTGAAGAGTTTTGAAAAGAAGTAAAATATCTAGACATCTTAAAATTTGATTAAGTTAACTGAAAGGGTGTTTGATTTATAAATGTATAGAACTATTCGTCTAAGCTACTTTTTAATATTGTAAATGGGAGATACTTAAAGAAAACGAAATTTTTGTTGTTGATATAGTATGTTTGAAAGACATATTTGAAAAATATTTATATTAATTGTGAAATGAAAATTTCAGGGAAAATAATTTGAGAAAGACTTTTGTTTAGTTAAAATATTTTGAATTAGATTGGAACATTTAACAAACCGCCTTTTCGACCCTAAAAATCGACATTAAACATCATAGTATTCATGTGTCGAGCTTCCAATGCCGAAAATACAGATTGTTGGGGAAAAGAAAGAAAAGACAGAGCAAAATTTCACAATGTGACAAGTAAGCTATAATATAACAATGATTTTTAGAAAAGAAAATTGAACTGTATTATATATTAATCGAGTCAACTATTCAATCAACAGCCTGGATAGTTATAACAACATGTCCTCACAATTGCTGAAAAATATAAATAACCAATGTAGTGACAAATAGAATGTACATAAATACATCTTGGAGGCATCTAAATCATCTCCTAAAGCTCCAAAGCATCCAAACTGAATCTGTAAATATACATGGTCTGACCCTAGCATTAAAATAAAAGAACATCTGGATCAGTCTGGTAAACCAGCTTGAGAAACACACCTAAATTGGATTTTAAATGTTTTTAAAATCTTTCAAATCAAGGTATCTTGTAAGACCACACCGAATATAAACCTGGACGGGCTTTTACCTTATAATAACCAAACCATTTATATTAGAAAAATCTAGTTATATTATAATATTGCCTAAGGGCGAAAATATCAATAAAATAAGTAGATGTGATGCTTGTGAGTGTACATTACAACAATACTAGGTATATAATCAAAAATTACTAAGGCACGTTCTCTAATTGTGTAAGATTCTATGGAGGTTTCCTTGATACTTCGAGAACGGTACTCTTCCACAAGGATCAGAGTTATCCTTCAGAAACAACAATACATCCCTAATGATGAACAATAGGACATACATAGTTAGACCCATAAACTGTAAAGCATCGCTCCATTCATGCATAACAACTGTAGGTAAATCTAGGAAGGAAACAACTGCACCCTTATGGATTAGATAAACCCCTGACCATGCATCATGCCTCTGGTTTTAATCGTTACTGCTGGTGAGGTTACGTCTGGCATTCCAGCTCACGCAAATCCCACATGAATTTCCATACCCAAATGGGTCTTGGAATCACACATGGATTCACACATCTCAAAATATATCTTGGAATCACACATTGATTCGCACATCTCAAAATAGATTTCGGAATCACACATGGATTCCTATTCCCGAACGGGTCTCAAAATCATACATGGATTTCAACATCCAAAATAGATCTCGGAATCACACATGGATTCCCACACCCCAACTGGTCTCGAAATCACACATTGATTCTAGCATCTAAAACAGATCTTGGAATCACACATTGATTCCCACACCTCAATAGATCTTGAAATCACACATGGATGTGAACATCCAAAACAGATCTTTAATCTTCTCCAAGCATAGAATTAATATATGGTTTTGGAGTGATTACGAGTTTGAACGTCTCTTATAAGTACACTCCCCTACTTATCGGATGTACCAAAACCAATCGATATATTTCCAGAACGCTCAATACCGGTTCTCTTGGAAATAATCAGATAATACATAAGAGTGTGGATCACCCCTAACCTTTATGTAGACAGATCTCATCATCATTTGTCCTAGAAGAACAAAACGATTTTATATGTACAGTATAGCACCATTGATGGTAACTTAACTATATAATCCATATGTTTCTCCTAAATACTAATAGAGTTAAAATCCTTCGTTTAAGTAGGGAATACTTTCGTACCATCAAAATTAAGAAGGATTACATATTTAGGCCAAGATTTGATAGTTGGTTTTTTAACTATCAAAATTAACGAACATTTAAAACGGAGATTACATTTTCCATGGAAATCATCAAGTCTCTCAAAATTAATCTTTTTATAATTAAATCTCTTTCCAAAAATATTTATCAAACTATTTATATACTTAACTCATTGGGATAAGTATATTCACAAACCATTCCTTTCAAAACTTGAAAAATCTTTTTCACATACATATAAAATGGAATAACTATATTCACCAAACACTTAGAGAAATTTTCTATACAAAAATCATATTAAATGATCAAACTCAAATGTCATTTAAACAGAGACATTAATAACCTAAAACACTAATCCTTTTCATAGATCTCCTTTATTTTATAAATATCTCCTTTATAAATCTTCATATATGTTTATAAATCTCCAATTTATTTATAAAAAAATACTTTTTTATAAATCTCAAAAACTCATTTGTAAAACTTCCCTTTCAAATCACTAGACCATTTATAAACCTCCTTTCTAAAATCATTCAAAACATAAATTTCTTTCCAATCCCACAATCTCTTTCAAATTATAAACTCCTTAAATAAATTCTTTTATAAAAAAGAATTCTTTTATAAATAATTTATCAAACCGACCGTTAGGGAGGTTTGCTTACTTTCACTGGTCAAAATAAATTTTTCTGAAGCCAAAAAAACGTGGATCTTGTCTCATCCCGGTTTCCCTAAAAACGTGGATCTTGTCTCATCGCGGTTTCCTAAACTTCATCCTTTTACTTCGCGCGTCAATAATTCCAAATTCGAATCTATTATGATATTCAAATTTTAAAATTTCAATTTCAAATAGACAATTTTGAATGCTTTGATTAATATTTAAATTTGAAACTCATATTTTCAGATTCAAATCTCAATTTATTCTTTTTCAACATATTATCACTTAATGTTTAAGTAATATTAACAAAAATTTTAAATATATATTTCTTATCAAAGTAATACAATCGAATGGTCGGTTTCTCCACCGTTGTGCAGTTATACTAGTTATATAATTATAATGAATACAAACTTTAACATCATATAAATAAAATTTTATAACAGTATTAATAGTATAATAATAATAAGACTTTTAAAACATTTTAAATAATATAATAATTGACATTTTAAATAATATAATATAGTAAAATAACTTTAAACAATTTTCAAAATGTAATTATTTAACTTCCAAACAATAATACCAATAAAATAATTAACTAGCATAATCGATCAATAACAAATTAATTAATATCTTTAAACAACCTTAATAAGTAATTAATTATCTATAAGCAACATTAATAAGTAATTGATTTTAAAAGATTATAAATATAGTAATTAACTTTACTAAAGAAATAATTTTATAAAGTAATTTGTAAAATAAAAATTTAACAGAACACTGTTAAATAAAATTAAATAATCAATTTACATCAAATAATAATTAAATAAAACACTTTACTTCAAATTATAAAATTGAAGTTAATTTAAATTCATAACTTTCCAAAATTCAGAAAGGTGCTCGACAACTACAATGGTACTTAAATAAGCTACCCTTAAATTCAGTTTAATTTTCCAAGTCAAAGTATAGGTATTTACATAATCAGGCATATATGTAAACTAAATCCATAATTAACAATCAATTGTTAACATATCACACATTCAGCATTAATCAACTAACACTTAAATGAATATCCAAATTATTAATATAACAGTAGAATGGGGGTTTGTTCTACTAAATGAAATTCATTAAAAATAAAAAAATTCATCTATTATTAAAAAATTATTTGGCCAAATAGATAACACCAAAAAAATCTGCTTAAATTAACTACGTTATTATCTAAACGACGTAATTATATTTAAAAAGTATTATTTTATCACTTTATATTTTATCCATTTTCGAAAATGATAATTTAACCAAACCAAACAACCAGCAATTATCTAAGCAAACAATAAATAATTTTTATCTACTATATATCACTACTGATTAACTAAAAATGTGAGTTTAACTCATCGAAATTCCAGTTATCGCATAACGTCTAAAATCGAATAGCATTCAAATTTAGCTTGAAATTATGCATGCTTTCATCTCCATTAATTTAATTTCTAGATGTACATATCAATGATACAAATCAAACATGACTGGACGCGTTTGAATCTGATTTCATTTGAGAATGTTATACATTAAATACGATTTGAGATTATATTATTAATTATACACGCATCCCCATTTAAATTAGTTACCCTTAAATCATGTTTAATCCTTCTTCTCCAAACATTAACTCCCTCTTGTAACTTGCGCACATATACAAACATGAACGCCCAAAGTCGATCCCTCATCCTTCGCTATCTCATACCATACACAGCGAAAACGACTTCTTTTTGCTTCGTTGAACTTCAGTTCACCTTCTCCTTCCATCGGCCATTACGAGATTGAGTTTGCACCTCCTAGTCAAAATGCATTTAAAGACCTGCTCCTTCACCTTCAAGAAGTCGCATTCCAACTTAGGCTGCCGCACCACCTGATTTTGCCTCCATGAGCTCGCCTTCCAAAGGTTAACACGAATCCGAACCCCAATTAGCCAATCGATGCTGGAATTCATCGAAATCCTAGACCCTAGCACCCTCATGAATACTGTCGGCCTCCTATGAAACACGTCGCACCCACATTCAAGCACACTTACAAGTAGATCTCCTCCTCACAAATCCAAAGAATCCATCCTTTTTTTTTTAGTTATATATTTTGTATTGTATTGAATTTTTAAGAAGCGGATTTTCATTTTCTTGCTTTGTTCAGGTGAGATAAATAAGAGGTATGAGGGGAGACAAAGAAGAGGAGTAGAAAACATATTGGGTGTGGGTTATATTTTTTTTTCACATTTTCCAACATCTCGCCATATAGATTTATGTTAGCATAAGGACTTCGAACGATAGAACAAAAATATGGTCACATTTAGAGCAATGACGCGACCCTAAAGTAATAATAAGACACGCTTGTTATTGGGTTTTGAAAAATCACAAAACATCATCGTTTACCGATAAATTGTCAAACAATTAATTTAAATAATTTCCAAATTAAAATTTATGGAAAAAGAAAATAAATTAAATTAAAAATACGTCAATAAAAACTGAGCCAAATATTAACAATAATTTTTTATGATTATTTATTCGAACCGTTTATTGCTATAAACGAATTTACAAAATGAATTCATGGTTATTATTTATTAATTATAATAAGTTAAATAAGACCACTAAGCCATTAATTTTATATTCAATTTACAAATCCCGATATTCAAATCACTATTCAAATATTTATTCACAATTTATATATTTTAAAGAAAATATCTACATTTTAATTCCAATTTTAAATCTTTTAAACTAGCATTTCAATAATTAAAATTAATTAAATATTCAAAATCAAATGACCAAAATACCGGGTCATTATAGAAGAATTCCAAATTTTGAAGCAGTGTTCATATTATTTGTAAAATGGAAATTTTTACGAAAACAACTGTAAAGAAGATCATTTAAGATGATGTATTTTACAATTATGGAAAGCCACCGTGAAGGGTCTAGCTGCTAATTATGTGCTACTTTATTTGATACTTGACGGATCGATACAAATCACTACCTGTGCCAACCCAAAATGGTAAAGATAGAGCATTGTGTGATTTGTAGTAATGATTGTTTGTTTTGCATTTATATATGGATTATAAATGGAATATTTAAGCTAGGTTACCGGCTTAATTATAGATTTTACCTAAGGATAAATTGTGATGACACAATTTTTAAGAGGGAGTCAGTAACAATCGGTGTTGGAAAGTACTTAATTAAAAATTTAGCGATGTTGATTTAATTAAATAAAGATGAATTTATTTTTGAATTAATTAAGAATAATTTTGAATTATTTGGAAATTATATTTTATAAAATTATATATTGAATGAATGATATTGATTTGCGAAAGAAATGATTTTTAAGTGGAAATTTTAATTAATTTTGGGATAATAAAAGAATTTTTTATTAAAATGGGCTAAATGTAATGGTTTTTAAGTAATTAAATTAAATAGATAAAAATTAAAAAAAATGATAAAATTGTAAATAATGTTATATGAGTATTAAGAAAGGTAATGTAGTTTACTTTGATTTTTTATAGGCTAAGATAAATATGGAAGTTGTTTGATGAAAAGAAAATGGAAAATGAAGTCAATAGCAAAAGAAAGCTCAAAACCAAAATTACCAAAGCCCAAGCCTTTATTTCATGGATCTAGAGTACTCTTCACCTAGACTTTTCCCCTACACTCGCAAATGTAATTCACGTATGACATTCTACTTCAACTCTAAGCTACATACTTAAGGAAACAATTATGAGACCACTTCTCCTCCTTCCTTCAAAAATAAAAATAAATTAAAAAAAATTCAGATAATTTCCCAAATTAAATTACGTTAATCTCAATGCCACACTACATCACCATCTATGAAGAAGTTTGTAATTAAATCAAGTTTTGGGTGCCACGGAAATTGCAACTAAGAGGATAAAACTAGTAGAAAGTGTATTAAGCTAGCCGTAGCCAAGATGGGTATTTATACACACAAATTTATGTCTAAATTACTTGATTTATTTTTCATATAATGATTATATGAATTTATGAGTTGTTGTCGCTTTTGAATACAATTGTTTTGCTATGTGATGATTTGAATTTGAATCATTCTACGATAATTTTGATGATTGGAGATGTTGAGATGGAGCTAGAGGAGGATCGAGTTTGGGTAGAGGATGAAGCAATGGCTGGAGTTATCGAATTCAGGCCACATGATCTACACATTGTTGTTTTGGGTCAATCATTGGTCCACTGGTCCAAGAGGACCGGCGCATCAGTAATGCATGACTTGTAGTATTCCAAATCAGTGCACTCGCCTATAGAAGTATATCCAAAAAAAATACATTTTTTAAATGAAAATCAAAATGAGAATTTGTATAATGTAAATGTGACAACCACCCAATATCGACGGCACTAATAGTATATAAATAGTTCGCTGCTGCCATGCTCGGTCAATATAGGATGATCATCAGGGTTTGGGATGAACAAATGTAGCATATAACCTATCGTATATCTCATAGCGCACAGACGAAATAGAATATCACATATACAACAAAAGAGATAATAATAACAATGCGAACAGACCATCATCATAAGAGAATAATATCCACAGAGTTCTACATCGATAGTAGAGTTTATACAATGGAAATAAACTCAATAATAATCTCAAATAAAAATGGTAAGCAGTCATTGTAAAGGCTTCCCAATGTTGCACAGTGGAATAAGCGTAGACTCCATATATGTGTGTGTGTGTGTGTGTGTGTGTGTGTGTGTGTGTGTGTGTGTGTGTAATACGAGATAACTCCATCCACCTCGTCGTCCAAACAGCTACTGCTTCACCTAGACCTGTTGTCTAGTTTACTCATTTAAGAGTACCCAAGATAATAAAAGGCAAAACATAAAACCTTAGGTCAGAAAAAGGTCTGGTGTGAGTGATAAATGAGTCTTAAAATAATATATATAAGTAAATATTGTAAGGAACCAGAGTGCATGAACCATACCTGACATGTCCCTGCAACCAATGAATTAGCATATAACATTATGATATGCTACTCTACAATATCATAAAGATGTACCACAAATCAAATAAAGGATATCGGTCTTCCAGGCATTCCTATCACCAATACCTACTTCCATTGATACCTATGAGTGATAACCTACTAAAGATAACAATCATAGCATTCATCAAGCGATCCTAACTATCACTTCATATGCTCTAAATATATGTTAACTCGTATGACCCCCAAGCCAGGGATTAATTAAAAACCTAGTTCTCTATTGCACTCTCATATCTCATGGCCTAAAGCTAGATACGTGTCTCGTATCCCAAAGCTGGACGCTAGACCCAAAGCTATAGGTCCAAGGTATACAGGTCCTTTCATTGACCCATGGGCATCCCCACTTATAATACTCCTGCTTCAAGTACAATTGAAAACTCTTTGAGTCATCAATAATTCCTTAGCACATACATCCAAGCCCATCTTTGCTCTGTTTAGATACCGAGCCATTCTTTCTCAATCTAGTTTTCATTATTCACGAGGAACCCTTCCACATTCCTCGATCTTACTGCTCACTCCTTTTACGAGCTGCCATTTTTGAAATCTACTCCTCAATGAGCCAACATCCAAAGACCATAGCTTTTCATTATGCTTTTATATCACCATCGAACCTGATGTGAATGAGCCAATACCTCCAGCATGACTATAGGACCTCTACTTCACCTCCTAGAAGTTCCATCCCATTTGGACTTAAACCTGGATGTTTGTGCCGAACTCTTAACTCGACCCTGACTTCTCCACTTAGCCAATCTATGGCTAAATCTTCTTCCACTCCTCCCTTGCTTTACTCCTTGCCTTGATGTTTTGACCCTAACTTGATTTTTCCATAATTTTTAATACGAAAAATATTTAAAGTTATCGTTTGACGATTTTCGACAAATGACGGTGTTTTTTTTATGACTTTAAAAATTGAATTACCTATATATTTTATTATTATTTTGGGATCGCGTCGCATTTTTGTGAGTGACTATACTTTTGTTTTGTCGTTCGTGGTTTGTACACGAATGGAATTATGTACAATGAAATGTCAAAAATGGTGAATAAATATATCTTAACTCTTAGGAAAATTCAACTTCTATTTTCATTTTGCTCCTCTACCGTTCCATTACTTACTTCATATAAAAATAGATCTACCTCTTATCAAATTCAAAAAAAAATGATTTTTAAATCCTAGAAATTTAAAAAACTTATACCTTTGATCTATGGAAGACCAGATCTATGCGCTGATGCATTTTGGGAGGTTGTAGTCGACGTTTAGGGGGCTCGGTTGCTAGAGCGATACATGGTAGGAACTAGGGTTTGAAAATCTAGGTGTTATAGGCATTAATTGGCCAAATGGACGCTGTATTTGGGTTTGACGTAGCGAGTAGCACCTAGGGTCGGAGTTACGTGACTCACGGTAGAGAAGAGGGGAGCTACAATTTTTGTATGGACAGATGATGACCTTTAGGTCATGTTTTACTAGAGGCTTGGGCTCGTGATGGAACTTGAATGAGGAGGTAAAGCGCACAGAGGAGAGTTGTTTGCAATTGATGAATTATCGTTTCATGGAGTGGTTGATAAGGAATTAACGGAGGAAGTCTAGCCATCATTGCATTCGTATGAGAAGGTGTGCATGAGTTTAGGCGGCAAAGTATGTTTGTGGAAGAAGGATTAGGGTAGGTTAATTAATTTAAAATGTGTAATTAACATATTGATTAATTTAAAAAAATTCAAATCTTATAAATGCAATATCTCTATCATAAGAGGTCTAATAAAGATGAAACTTTTGTGTTGCACTCATAATGGAGATAGCTATGCAATGGAATCAGTTTGGTTGAATTTGGAGCAAGTGAGAATTAGGTCTAAAATCGAACATCGTTTGATTTTAGTTCAAACCGGAAAGCTATAGCATCAACTGGAATTTCGATGAGCTAAACTCGTCTCTTGAGATATTCAGCATGATGTATAATAAATAAAATTTACTTTTTGTGTTTGGATGAATTATTGGGTGATTTGGTTAAAATATCCTTCTTGAAAAGCGAATGATATTTAAATTAAAATATAGGAAATTTAGTTGAGAATAGGGATTTCTCATCGTAATTATTTTAATTTTTAGTTCTTTACCTGTTGATTTTATTTTAGTTATATACCTATGATATAGATTGTTAAATGTTGAAATTTAATAGTTTGACCATATTGGTGTGACAACGACATATGTGAAAAATTTAAACCTTTTTAGTAAAAAAAAAGTTAGTAATAATACTAGCTAACTGTTATAGTAACTACTGGCCTCGTCATAGTATTTTGAAAACTACTATTAAAGTTCTGTATTATTTGAAAATGGTTCTGATTTGGAAAATGATATTAAAATCTAACTATTTTGGATTTTTGGGATATTTAATCAAAATAAGTTTTTTGAACTCCTCCATTTTATTTCAACTTCTTTTATTATTCTTTTCCTAATATATACATATACATGTGTGTGTAAACGTTTTAATAATTTATTTTGGAGGTATTAGTCTTCATAAAAAATGATTATAATAGTAAATGTTTAATTCCAACAGTAAATAAAAGGGGTTATCTTTAATGTAAAAGGAGATCTTGGGTTTAAAAGGAGGTAGAAATATTTTAGGAATAAATATGTATGAAACCTTTTGTATAAAATATTGTAATAAAAGAACAGATTTATAAATGATATTTATAAATTAAAACGAGATTTACAAGTAGTATTTTATATATAAAAGAAAGGGTTGTAAATGCTATTTTATAAAAGGAGAATATTATCATTGATAAATTGGAGAAACAAATCATATTTTTGAAATTATTAAAAGATATGGAATGATCATATTATGGAAAGTATATGAGTTTTATAATTATATTTTGGAGTTTATTTTATATTTAGGGTTTGGTTTTATATTTTGGAGTTTTGTTATAAAAGGTGTTTGAAATTAAATTAGAAGTTTATTTAAAAAATTATAAATGAATTTGTAATTTATAAAAGAATTTCAAATAAGTTGAAAATTTTAAAATGAGTTTTATAAATGATATTTTATAAAAAAGTTTTATAAAAGGATTTATAAATAATACAGGGGATGTTTATAATGGAGTTATTAATGGGAATTGTATAAGGAGTCTAAAATTATTTTTAGATATTTATGAAGGAATTTATAGATAATATTTTCTAAAAGGAGTTTGAAAACATATGGAGTTTTATAAAGGAAATTTATAAAAAGGATTTATAAAAGGCTGAAACTCGATTTCCATAAATGATCATTTAAATTTATAATCTTCCTATACTTAGCACTACAAAAGGCAATGTTTGTGTTTATTGTTCTCAATGATTTTAAACGACATTTGTTTTAACCAAAATAAGTATGGTTTGAAAATGGAATCTTTTCTTAAGATTTGTGGAATATACCTATACGGTTGAGATAAGTATATGTATATATTTCCTAAATAATAGGAAGGTAGAGATTTATGGATATACTTATATTGTTAAATAAGTGTATAGAAAAGTTTCTAAGTGGAAAGTGAAATTCTTTTGTGAGTATACTTGTGTCGTCGAGATAAGAATATCAATATTTGTTTAAGTCTTAAAAAATGAGTAGAGAGGATTTATGAATATATTTTTGTAAACGTATTTTGATACATGTATTTATAAAGTGGCTTTAATTAATGAAATGATTAAGTAAAAGGCTTAGTGGTTATCTTATGCTTAACCATTCTTGGTTAAATCTTTGGTTTATTTATTTATTTATCTGATAGGTAAGTAACCAATTATCAAATCTTGGCCAGTTTTTAAACAATCGTTGTTGGTGTGGAGAGACCGAGATCAGATATATTATTCGAAAATAGCTTTAAACCGGCATTATCGTTTGAATTGAAGACATCTTCAAGATGATGTAATGGAAGACGGAGCTCTTTGAAGTGCAAGGGATGCTTACTATTAATCCTAAAGTTGATTCCAAAATGGTTGTAGTAGAAGTAGTGCCTTTAGGTCGCTCTTATCCTAAACAACTTATATGGATAAATGTTGGCATTGCATTATTTCCTAGATGGCAGTGTTAACATTCCAAGTGGGATTGCATATAAAAGTTAAAACGAAACCTCCAGCCTCATCAATGAGGAATGATTAAAATAGCCGATATGCAGTAGGGCTATGTGGATAGTACCCATTAGGATGTTTTCATCGCCTTTATATATATATATATATATATATATATATATGGTTGTGTATGAGAGCTCTCGGTAAAGGTTACAAAGAAACCGAGGTGATGAAATATTTGGTACTATCCAGTGAGGGGTACGCCTGTCCTGTGTTGGAAGGGGGCCCATGTGAGGACCGCGATACATTTTTCTAGAGAAGTACTATGACAGGAAGTACCTCGGTGCATTATCATTAATGTAATCCATTCTCTAATAAGCGTTGTACCGGTTTAGTTGTTTCCGTCTAAGCTGGAATGTGAGATGCAAGCATTCAAACTTTATTCAATATTTTAAACCCTAGACATCATTATAATTTAATGGATTTTTTTATAGAACTGGTCTGGTTATCATAAGGTAAAAACCTGTCTGTGTTTATGTGCGGCATGATCTTGCAAGATAACTTTATTTTGAAAGGTTATATGATATTAAAATCAATTTGAGGTGTGTTTCTTAGGTTGGTTTACTAGACTGATCCGGGTATTATTCTTTAAAAATTATCAGGTCAAAACAATTATTTTCTCATATTTAGATTGTGTGCTTTGGAGCTTGAGCTGGATGCCCTTAAGACATATTCGCATATATTTTATTTCCACTGCACTGGTTGTTTATGTTTATCGGCAATTATAGGGACAAGTTGTTATAACTGTCTAGGCTGATAATAGATAATTACTCTAATTGATGTATGATTATGTGTTACAGTTTTCTTTTGTAAATATTTATTGTATATTATATACTTCTCGTCACGATATGAGATTTTGTTCTTTTTTTCTTTCTTTTCCCCACAACCGTCTGTCTTTTCGACGCTTGAATGCTTGGCACGTAAATGTCATAGATGTATTAGTGTCTACTTTTGAGGGTTGAAATGGAGGATCGCTACGCATGGCATTAGAGCTTAGGTTGAATGATCACCTAGACTTTGGTGGGAAAGACTCATTTGAATCAGGGTAAGTGAGATCCTAGGATGAGTTGAGTGTGTATATATATAAGAGAACATATATGTTGGTGCCATAAAAATGTTTATATTATGTTGATTTATCTGTTGAGTGGTTTATGAATTCTAATCGTTACAGAGGGAATAACTGTATCAATAGAGATTTCTAAATGCTTGAATAAGGCAAACCAACACAATATTGTTTTGAAAATTTGGTAAATGAAATAATTTTATTTAGATTATATTTTATGTATAAAATAATAATTCTCAGAAAATGATATAGCAATTTATGATATTTTTGGCTATTTGAAAATGAAAGCATTCGATTATTATCATTTATTGTGGATTAGCTGGGCTCAAGTAGTTTATGAGCCTTAATTGGTTGGTTAGATAAAATACGAAATCCTTTTGAACTTAGGTTCATGATTTGACTAAAAGGCGTTCGAGGATAATATTAGTGCAAATTGAAATGTAATTTTAATCAAAGTTGTTTATTATAATCCAAACAAAGATATACATCCGTCAAATGTTTTTATATAAAAAGGTGAAATTTTATAACTATAATATATAAATATAATTTATAAATGAGGATTTAAGCTTAAAATTTAAGAACTTAAATCCTGTTGTTTTTGGAAATTGTGTTTCGAAGTTTTGGGAAAAATAATATTAGTATTATTCGAAAGTATTAAGTAATGGAAACATTTTAAAAAGGATTTAAAAGTGATAGAAAGCACTGAACTCACTTTTATCATTGGAAAATAATTTTGGTGCTGATTACACCATCTTTGGCGTTTATTTTCGAGTTTACACGTGATAGATTGCTACCATAGAAATTAGTTATTAAGTTGTTAGGGTAAAAACAAATTTTGTTTAAATTTCTGAATTTATGATTGGATATATATGGAAGAGATATGCATATATTATTATTATTATTCAAAAATGAACTGAAATAAAAATTGGGCGTTTAGTTCTTAAATTTTCATTTAAGTGATACTATAAACTCTAGTATTTTACTCATTAGGATACTTTGATTGTGCATCCCGTTATAGTATGTTGAGTAATAATTTTCATGTATTAAAATGAAAACGAAATTTTTGGCATTCTGGTCAGTTGAAAACCTCGAAGTTTATTAAGAAATCTGAGTAAGTGTTTTGTGAAAACATAAGAGGATAAGTTTTTATAACTTATAAATTTTAGCAACAGTAAGTTATAACTAATTTTAAATTCGTTAAGCATTCTGGTTAAGTAGAACTAATCTAAAATTTGTACATATGTACTCTTTTCGATTTAGGAGGGTAATATATTAACATGAACTTGAGTTAAGAATTGAATTTAAC
Organism: Allium cepa; assembly: GCA_030765085.1. Classification (NCBI taxonomy): domain Eukaryota; kingdom Viridiplantae; phylum Streptophyta; class Magnoliopsida; order Asparagales; family Amaryllidaceae; genus Allium; species Allium cepa. The sequence goes on from CM060945.1 coordinate 1,018,070,384, forward strand.
TTAGGTGAAGGTTGTAAAGGTTGTATGGAATGGTTAGTAAGTAACTTAGTATCAAATGATGCTATTGCTGCAACCAATTGGATTTAACTTGAATGTGAACAAAAAGAATTTGGTATAGTTAAGAAAACATTGGAACAAATATGTAAGATGGACGTATGTCGTTTTATTAGCATAACTGTTTGATCCAGATCCGTATATATATAATTTCGAGGTGATTTACACCGATCTAAGTTAGGATTTTCACTCGATTCTTGACGGCGATCACTGGATATGGATTATTGTTTTAATTCTAAATTTTTCTACCATAATATATGGCTATGCAAGGAGAATGGAGGATTCTAACTAAGGAACTGGATCGAATTTTGCACTAGAGAAGTCGAGTGAACGATACTAGTTCGAAAATGAAATTTGTGTGATCGAGCAAGTGCTCGAATTGGGTATGGCATACAGATAGAATATGTACATTGTACGGGCTTTAAATAATTGTTTTCTTTTTTATTAGAAATCGCAAGGTATATGGATGGTATCATTTTTAAGTGAGATGTAGATATATGGAAGCAAGGGCCAGTTTGATTCTTCCGAATTCATGAGTAGTGTTGATTTTCTCGAAGATTAGGTAAATGTTTATATTCTTTTTTGAATTGATGGTTTATGCCACAGATATGGAAGGCCACTTTTGGACTTTTGTTTCCTTCTATTAATTTGGCCCCTAGAGGCAAGTTGTAGTTCTTCAGATCAAGCCGTGAAAAGGAGGTCCTGTTGAAATTTTTCATAACTTTAAGAGACTTGGAAATTTAAAGATCCAGTTTAACTAATGGATTTTGAAATTTTTTTGGGTTTAGAGATAATTTTCTTACTTTGGGAATTTTGAGGATGAAATTTATTTAAGAGGGAAAGAATGTAACAACCTGAAATTTTGGTCATTTGATTTTGAATATTTAGTTAATTTTAAATATTCAAATAATATGTTTTTAAAGTTTAAAACTTGAATTCAAATATAGATATTATTATAAATATTTGAATTGTGAATTTAATAGTTGAATAGTGATTTAACCAGTTGGAATCTGAATTGAATATTAATTAAATGGATTTAATGGTCTTATTTAATTCCTTTTAATTAACAAGTAATGACAGTGAATTCATTTTGTAATTTATTCGCAATAATAAATAATATGAAAATATAATTATTAATATTTTGTCTTGAGTTCTATTAACGTATTTTTAATTTAATTTATTTAAAATGTTTCATAGTATTTAATTTGCAAAGTAATTAAATTTACCGTTTGACGATTTTCGGCAAATGACGGTATTTTTGTGATTTTACAAAATTGAATAATTATGGTTTTTGTGATTTTAACAAATTTGAAAAACCTAGGTATAATTTATTATTTTGGAATTGCATCACATTTTTATGCGCGATCGTATTTTTGTTTTGTCGCTCGCAGTTCATACACGAACGCAATTCTATGCAGCGAGATGTTGGAAATTGGTAAATAAATAAATCCTAACACTTAAGAAAATTCAACATCTATTTTCATTTTGCTCATCTTCTATTCCATTTCTTACCAAATATCAAATTGCTCCACGTCTTATTAAATCCAAAACAAATGATTTAGAAAATCCTAAAAATTCAAAAAACTTATATCTTTAATCTTGGGAAGCCTAGTTCTAAGTGCTGACGTTGTTTAGAGGTTGTGGTTGAATTTTATGGTGCTTGGCTATTGGAATAGTACTTGGTATGAATATGGGTATGAATATGATTTGAAAATCTAGGTGTTTTAAGCATCGATTGGCCCAATGGACATTGTATTTGGGTTGGGCATAGTGAGTAGCACCTAACGTAGGAGTTTGGTGGATCGCGGTGGAGAAGAGGCGGGCTGTGACATTTGTACAAATAAAGGACGACCATCATGTCGTGGTTCACTAAGGGCACACGCTTGTGATGGACTAGGACGAGGGAGTAAAGCACGTAGAGGAATGTTGTTTTCAATTGAAGGATTATCATTTTCTGAAGTGGTTGAGGAGGAATTGATGGAGGAAGTTCAATCATGGTTGTGTTCATATGAGTAGGTGTGCATGAGTTTAGGTAGCAAAGTATGTTTATGGAAGAAGGATAAGGTTGGTTAACTAATTTAAAATGTGTAATTAGCATATCAACTAATTTAAAATTTCTCAAATCATAAAAATGCAATATCTTACCCATACGAGTCCAATTGAGACAAAACTTTTTGCGTTGTGCTCGTAATGACGATAGCTACACGATGGAATCAGTTTGGTTAAATTTAGTGCAAGTGTAAATTTAGGCTAAAATCGAACATTTTTCAAACCAGAACACCCCAGTGCCAACTGGAATTTCGATGAGTCAAGCTCACCCTTTTGGATAATCAGTATGATATATGGTAGATAAAACTTATTGTTTGTGTTTGGATGAATCATTGGATGATTTGGTCAAAGTATTCGCTTTAAAAAGCAAATGACATTTAAATTGAAATATAGGAAATTATATTGAGAAATCTGGATTACTCATCACAGTGATTTTAATTTTCAGTGCTGTTGATTTTCTTTCAGTTATATACATGTGATATATATTATAAAATGTTGAAATTTGATAGTTTGGCCATATTGGATATGATACCGACATATGTGAAAAGTTAATCCTTTTTAATGAAAATGGTAGTAATAACATTAGTTAAGTGTTGTAGTAACTATTAGCCTCATTGTTGTATTTTGATAAATCCTATTAAATTTCAATTTGATTTAGAAATGGTTTTGATTTCGAAAATGATATTAAAATTTGACTCTTTTGGAACTTCTGGGATATTTAATTAAAATAAGTTTTTTGAACGTGTCTATTTTATTTCAACTTCTTTCCATACTCTTTTCCTAATATATATTTATATATATATATATATAATTAAATATTTTAATAATTTATTTTAGAGGTATTGGTCTTTATAAATAATGATTATAATAATAAATGTTTATTTTTAACTATAAATAAAAGGGGCTATCTTTAATATAAAAGTAGATCTTGTATTTAAAAGAAGGTAGAAATATTTTGAGAATAAATATGTATGAAACATTTTATATAAAATAGTGTAATAAAGAATGACTTTGTAAATGGTATTTATAAATTAAAAAGAGATTTATAAGTAGTATTTTATAAACAAAAAGAATAGGATTATAAATGGTATTTTATATAAGGAAAGCATTATGTTTGATAAATTGGAGATGTAAATCATAGTTGTGAAATTATTAAAAGATATGGAATGGTCATGTTAACGAAAATGTATGATTTATATAATTATATTTTTAAAGTTCATTTTATTTTTGGGGTTTGGTTTTATGTTTGGAGTTTTGTTATTAAAAGGACTTTGAAATTATATTTAGAAATTTATATAAAAAGAATTATATATGAATTTGGAGTTTATAAATGAGTTGCAAATAAGTCGGAAATTTGTAAAATGAGTTTTATAAATGATATTTTATAAAATAGGTTCTATAGAAGGGTTTATAAATAATATAAAATATGTTTACAAAGGAGTTATTAAATAAATTTAGGATTTTATAAAAGGAGGCTACAATATTTTTTTTTAGATATTTATAAAGGAATTTATAAACAATGTTTTATAAAAGGAGTTTGTAAACATAAGGAGTTTTATAAAGGCAATTTATAAAAAAGGATTTATAAAAGATTGTGACCAGATTTTCATAAATGATCATTTAAATTTATGGTGGTATAGGAAGTATTCCTTCTATATTTAACAACAAAAAGGATAGTGTTTGAGTATATTATTGTCAATGGTTTTAAATGATATTTGTTTTAACCCAAATAAATATGGTTTGTAAATGGAACCTACTTAAGATTTGTAAAATGTACTTGTACTTGTGAGATAAGTATATGTGTATATTTGCTAAGTATTGGGAAGACAGTGATTTATGAATATACTTATATTGTTAATGCTAAGTATATAGAAAAGTTTCTACATTGAAAGTGAAATTCTTTTGTGAGTACACTTATACCATTGAGATAAGTATATCAATAATTTTTTTTAAGTACTGAAAAATGAGTAGACGGGATCTGTAAATATGTCTTTGTAAAAGTATTTTGATAAAGTATTTAGAAAGTGGTTTTAATTAACGAAATGATTAATTAAAGAGACTTAATGGTTATTTTGTGCTTAACCATGCTTGGTTAATTCTCTTGTTGATTTATTTGTTTATACGATAGTTAAATAGCAGACTATCAAATATTGGCCAGTTTTTAAACTATCACTGTCGGTTCGGAGAGACCGAGACCGTATATATTATCCGAAAATCGTTTCGAACTAGCATTAGCATTCGTATTGTTGACATATTAAAGATGATGTAATCGAAAATAGAGCTCTTTGAAGTGCAAGGGTTGCTTGCTACTAATCTTGAGGGTGATTCCAAAACGAATGTAGTAAAAGTAGTGCCTTCGACTTGTCCTTATGCTGCAAAACTTTTATGTATGAATGCTAGCATTGCATTATTGCTTGGAGGGAAATGTTAGCATTCCAAGTGGGATTGCTATACAAATGGTAAAACGTACTCACAAGCCTCATCAATCAAGAATGACTAAAACGTATTCCAAGTTTGATGCCTCCAAGGTATATTCACATATACTTTACTTCCACTGCGTTTGTTATTTATGTTTATCAACAATTATGAGGACAACTTAACTGTTTAGGCCGATAATATATAGTTACTATGATTGATGTATGATTGTATATTGCAGTTTTCTTTTGTAAAGATTTGTTGCATGTTATATGTTACTCATCACGATATAAGATTCTATTCTTTTTTTCTTTCTTCTTCCCCTAACCATCTATCTTTTTGACACTTGAATGCTAGACTAGTGAATATCATGGATATATTAAGGTCGAATTTTAAGGGTCAAACGGGCTTGTCATCATAGTTCTAATCTCTAATCCGTAATTTAGTTCGATTTAGAGAGTACTTTGGGTGATTTTGGATGAAATTCAGATGGATTTACGGCTATTAAAATTTGGATCGGATTTAGAATGAGAGGAAAAGGTTTTAGTTTGACTCTTCAGCCCTCTATTTATATTATACTCTAATTGACTAATAGGGTCACTAATGGGCATAATTAATTGCACATTAATCTTGGCCAGTAGCTTTAAAAACATAAAATAAGCATAACTTTCTAATCGTAAATCCGTTTTTCTATTATGACCACTTTATGGAATGAGAATATATTATCCTGAAGCAATGGAACTGGTTTGAGAACCTAATTCAACTTCTATCAAAATTTATATTCCAAACACAATTTTCAAGGTCAAAATGAGCATATAGAAATTTTGAAAAAATATCATAGAAGTGTAAGATGTTTCTAAAAGTTATATCCTAAAATTATAAAACCATACGACCTCATATGAACAAAATAATATTTTACGATCCTCTGATACACAAAATACAGGTCATTTGATTCTCCCCCCTAGGAATTTCGCCCCCAGAATCCCCAAACAAGCCAAAATATAAATTGCCATGGTCATCGCGCATACCTCCAAACATAAGCAACCATCAGACATATCAAACAAGCAGCCATGCAGTCAATTGTATAGGTCACCTATCCTAACATGCAAAATACTAACCTATCAAATATAACATACAATGGTGAAAAGTAGATACGATAAACAATTGACCTTACCATTCAAAGACCTCCGGATATATTGTTCTCATGCCCTCCTCCATCTCCCATGTATAATCATCATTACTTATGCTCCATTGTACCTTCATTAGCTTCACCATCTTTCTTCTAAGTTGTTTTGTCGTGTCCAACAATACGTAGCAGCCTATATGATATTGAAACTTTTGGTTCTACCTCAACGTCTATAGCCGATCGAGTGTGATCGTCACATCTGAGTCGTGCACAAACTTCTATAGATAAGACATATGAAAAACGTTGTGCACACCCACCACCTTCTGAGGTAAGTTGACTATATATGCTAGTTTCCTGATTCTCTCGGCAATCGGAAAAGGTCCTACGAATCTCAGTGCCAACTTCCCCTTTCAACCGAATCGAATTACATTATTTAGAAGAGAAACCTTTACAAACACTATATCTTCGACGAACAGCTCTAAGGCTTTGTTTCTAGTCCATGTAGCTTTTCTACTGACCCTGAGTAGCTTTCATTCGTTATCGAATGACCTCAATCTTTTCTAAAGTCTCTCTAATCATATGAGGCCCAAGTATCAGTTTCTCGCCTATTTCCTACAAACAGGAAGAAGGGTTACATGGTCGGCCATAAAATGCTTCATATGGGGCCATATCAATACTTGACTGATTATTGTTGTTGTATGTAAACTTCACCAAATGCAAATGATCATCTCATGATCCAGCAAAGTCTATAATGTATGCTCACAAGAGATCTTCCAATATATGATATGCTCTTTTGGTCCGCCCATCCGTTTACGGGTGATAAAGCTATAGTAAGATGCAGCTCCATCCTTAAAATCTCTTACAAGCTCTTCCAAAACTCACTAGTGAACAACAGGTCTCGATCAGTCATAATGCTCTTCGGCACACCGTGAAATCGTACTGTCCATTTTACATACAACTCCATCGGCTTGGATGCCATTCTACTTGACTTGACATGTATAAACCTTACACCCTTGGTCAACTGATCTACTATGACCTAAATGCCTTCATATCTAGCTCGAGTCCTTGTCAATCCATTAATAATTTCTCTTATTCCATTTAGGAATCTCTAATAATTGCAACAATCCACCATGTTTCTTCTGCTCTGCCTTTGTCAACTAACATTTTATACATTTCAAGATGAATGCTCTAGTATCCCTCTTCATACCTTCCTAGTAGTAAGTTTGCTTCATATCCCAGTACATCTGATTACCATTAAGATGAATAGTCAACCAAGAATGGTGACACTCTCTTAGCACTTCATCTCGTAATCCATCAACATTGGAAATTAACAATCTTCCATATTTACAAAGCCAACCTTCTCAGTCAAGTTCGTATTGCTTCATATATTCATATTCTACTCCTTCCTCTATCTTTTCTATGATCTCTACTAGCCTAGGATCTTGCTTTTGACTAGTACTGATCCTTTCAATCAAAGTAGGTCTAATGGATAAGATTGCTAACATTTTATTTCTAGCTTGCAATGGGACCTGAAATTAAACCCAGTAATATTCTATCTACTTCAATTCCAAAAACAATGCTCCTAACCTAGATGTATTATACTCAATGCATCGGCAACTGCATTTTCTTTTCTTGGAGTATAAGAAATACGAAAATCATAAGACGCCAAGAACTCTAACCCCTTTTGCTGATGAAGGTTGAGATCCTTCTAAGTGAAAAGGTACTTCAAGGATTTATGGTCCATAAGCAGCTTAAACCTCTCTCCGAATAGATAGTGTCTCCACATCTTGAAAGAAAAAAATTACCACTAATTCCAAATCATGAGTTGGGTAATTCCTCTCGTGCAGTTTTAGCTATCAACTTGGATATGCAACAACTTTCCCTTTCTGGATTAACACCACACCCAATCCAGTACCACCAGCATCGGTGTATACACTCAACTCTTTATTTCCACTTGGAATGGTCAACACATGTATACTCATCAACCTCTCGACTCACAATTGCATGCTCACACTTCCACCCCATACAAAAGTCTGATCTTCTTCTTCAAGTTGGTCGACGGTGCCGCTGTCTTCGAGAAAACTTTATACAGCGTCTATAGTATCCCGCCAATCCTAGGAAACTTCAAATATATTTAACATTCTCGGGCTGATTCCAATCTTGGGCTGCTACCACCTTTGTAGGATCTACTAGTATACCTTGTCCCAAAACGATGTGACCCAAGAATCTCACTTCCTCTCTCCAGAAATGATACTTAGAGAACTTCGCTCTCAACTTGCGCTTTCTCGGTATTCTAGCACAATCCTCAAGTGCATCTTATGCTCCTCTTCAATTCTGGAGTAGATCAAAATATCAACCACGAACACAAGCACAAACTTATTCAGCTCAAAATAATCCACACACAACCTCAAAGAGCCATCTGCCTTCGTTGCAAATACTACATGTGCGCCTACTCAGATATGCTTCTTCAAATGAACCCTTTCCTTAATAGGTTTCTTACTTGCACCTCATATTCCTTCTACTCTCTGGGCGCCATATGCCTTAAAGGCATAACTATAGGTCTGGCTTCCTTCACTGAATCTATCCAAAACTCGATCTCTCTATACAGTGGCAATCTAGTCACTTCTTCGAAGATGTCCACATACTCTCTAGCAATAGGCACTGATGATAATCGCTTTTGTGGAACCTCGGGCGATAATAGAAAGCAAACCATCACCCCATCCTCTTCTAAGTGGAAAATCACTACATTACACCCATCCACATCTTTGATTGTCACCAATAGCTTCTCACAATCCTCTATAGCCACATATTTCCTAACCCAGTCCATATTCAAGATAATCCCAAACCCAACAAAGTTTGAAACAAAACAGTCACAAACCAAAGAACATCCATGATTCAATAAAGTTAAGCAACGGAAAAGCATGCAAAGACTAGTAGAGCCTCCAATAGAGTTCGTCGCATATATGGGTCGATCTACTACTTCATGTTCCAATCCCAATCTATCTGCTAGATCACTGCATATGAATGAATGGGAAGCACTGGTATCAAACAAAATTTGAATAGAAACATCATCAATAAAAAGCATACCTTGAATGATGACTCGCTTCCCCTTCTCCTTCACTAAGGGAGCACTCATCGAAGTTGGGACTGCTTCTAATGCCTTCACCATCTGCTTATCCTTTACCGATTTTAGATAATTCTTCTTCAAATGCCCGGGCTTATCACAATTATAGCGTTTCTTCTTCTCACTGATCTTACAGTCTTTAATTAACCCTTCTCATTGCATCCTAAGCAAGTAGGTTCCCTTTCACTCTTCTTCTTGCCACCATTACCCTAAGGTCGTTTCCTCTTTCCATTCCACTTTTTCTTGAATTTATTTCCCTGTTGCGTCTTTGGCTCCTCTAAGTTAGTGGAAAAATGAATATCAATCTTAGCCTTATGGTACAAGCTCTCATGGAGAAGCACTTTCTCTACAAGCTTTTGAATTGGCTCATCTATATGGTCCACTAGCTTTTCATCTAAGCAGTCATCCAAACCAATAATGAATTTTCCTCAATGAAGTATCATTGAACAAAATACTATACTTACACAAAGCATCAAACTCTACAACATATTCGGAAACTATCATCTCTCCCAACTTGAGATTAGAAAATTTTCAAAATAGAACCAACTTTTGAGCAGCCGAAATAAATTTCTCCCCTAATCTTGCTTTAAACTGATCCCAGCTAAACCGATCCTCTAGAATAGCAATAGTAATGACATTCCACTAATTCATGGCTTGGTCCTGAAGCTGTCAAGAAGCCAAATTCCTCTTCCATATCACCAAGATGTGCTCACAAGTATCCAACCAGTCTTGAACTTCTATGGCTAATTTTTCCTATGAAAGGGCTCCCTCAAAGAGTAGAATAATCTTTGCTCAACTTGGAAAAATCAGCCGCACTGGAGTATCTCCACTTAACACCACTCTAAGGGCATTCGTAATCTTATTGGCCATCATATAGTTGAACTTGGCATGGACATCTAGCATAGCAGCTCTTGATCATACTCCTTCCTCTACTCCTGAAGAAATATTTCATTATAGTGTTTCTTGTATGCAAGCTCATTCTTATCTTTAACAAGAATGACCATTCTCTCAAAAAGAAAACTGTGTCTACAGTGCTCATGTGCATGCGACTTATACTATATAATATATTACTATATAGCTTTAAAAACCAAACTTATAATAAGTACACACACTCTCATACACACACATGCACGCACACTCTCGATCAAGTCTAAGGCGATAACACCTTCCTTATCTCTCCAGGATTATCATATCAACTCTAGTTAATCGTGTAACCAAACCTATGATACCAAATGTGATGACTCCCCTATACCATTGACACTAATAATATATAGATAGTGTGCTACTATCGTGGCTGGCCGATATAGGACGACCATCAGGGTTTAGAATGAATACAGCATATAATCTGTCATATATCTCACAATGCATAGAAAAAATACAATATTAAATATACAATAGAAGAGACAGTAATAATAACGTGAACAAACTATCATCATCAAAGTATAATATCCATAGATTTATACATCAATAGTAGAGTTTATACAATAGAAATAAACTAAACAACTATCTCAAATACAAATGGTGAGCAGTCGCTGCCATGGCTTTCCAATGTTGCACAGCAGAGTAAGTGTAGACTCCTTATATGTATATAATGTGAAATAGTTCCATCCAGCTCATCTTCAAATAGCTACTGCGTCACCTAGACCTATTATCTGGCCTACTCATTTAAGGGTATCCAAGACAATAAGAGGCAAAGCATAAAGCCTTAGATTAGACAACAGGTTAGTGTGAGCGGTAAATGAGTCTCAAAATGTTATATAGATAAATATGGTAAGGAACAAGGGTACATAAACCATACCTAACATGTCCCTACAACCAAAGAGTTAACATATAACACTATAATATGCCACTCTACAATATCATAAAGATATACGACAAACCAAATAAAGGATATCAGTCTTCTAGGTATTCCTATCTCCAATATCTACTTCCCCTGATATCTACGAGTGATAGACTGCTAAAGAAAGCAAACATGGCATCCATCAAGCAATCCCTGTGAGAAATGCGGAATACGGATCTTAAGGCTAGGATTAACACTAGAGGGGGTGAATAGTGTTTAAAGAAATTACTGAATCTTTTTTAGTTTTGTTAATTTGAACACAAATGTATGCAATATTCAGACACAGATATGATCACAAAATCAAATACAGATACAGAAATAAAGGAAAGAACACACTAGATTTTATACTGGTTCGGGGTTACCTTACATCTAGTCCTGCACACAAGTACGGATTTCCTTTCAATAGCAGTTGTACAATTACACCCTCGATTTCAAGGCTATTACACCCTCCAGATTCACAATCCTTTGGGTAAAGATACTTGATTTCACGGGCAGCAAGTTCACCTAATTGATTTCCTAGGCTACAATCACACCTTTTCTAACTTGATTTTTTTCCAAGGCCACAATCACACCTTTTCTCGCTAAATTGATTACAAAGAAGTCTATAAATCTGAATATCACTGAGATCTTGTTGAGATAGTGATAGAGAATCAAACTAGAAATGATCTAGTTAGATTCAGTGTTGATTTCGATAGAGTAATGGTAAGAATATGTATAAAGAAATGTGGAAGAAGAAGAGGAGTGAAAACCAAAAAAATATGATTAGAAATTCATTGAAAACAGCTCTTATTTATAGAAGAACAATAGCCATGCCCATTCATGAAGGGATATGACGAATATACACTTCTTTTGAAATTCAAAATTTTGAAATCAACTGGCTCTATGTCGACATGGGTATCCTAAGTATGTCGACATCCTAAAGGAAATTTTGGTGGTTTGTTTTTCCTTGAAAATAACTTTTATTAAAACTATTTTAAACTTTCTTAAATATAGTTAAAATGCATAAATAAATATAGAGAATAATATTTTGGTATATATAAAATATTACTATAACTTTATATTTGTATCTAAGTATAAATATTAAAAGTTAAATATATTATTATTAAAAGATATTTTAAAACTAAGGATAATTTGATTTGAAGATAAAGATTATTTTGAGGCCAAAAATATTTAAAACTAGGATAGATGTTTTTGATTCTTTTAAAAGGAAGGTTTTGAAATCATTTTGAAAACAAGATATAATTTTGTAAAAACACTTTAAATAAAAGTTAGTGGATACAAAACAATGTTCCACTAGATTTTTAGTAGGTTCCATCCTACTTAGGGTTCCATCCCTTTAACAGGCTCGAAATGGATTCCATTCCACGAATAAATTGGATTTTAAGATGCTAGTTCTTTTCTAGGAGTTTTAAAAAAATTCCTAATTAAATTACTTATTCTTGAAATCTTGAACTCTTGATAATCATGATATTCTTGATACTCGTGAGTCTTCAATCTTGATATCTTGAATTTCTAAACAGTACAGTCTTCATTTTCGGTCCCTGCATGGTTAAATCCTGCATATACATATATTTCTAAACTATAATGTTAGTATTTATATTTTATAATCCTATTCTAAGGTTGATGTCATCAAAACTATCATCTCAAGGACTAACTATCTCCCCCTTTTTGATGATGACAACCTTTGTTTATAAAATATTACTTCTATCCTAATAACTCCCCTTCAAACTAATAACTCCCCCTTAATCTATGCCTAACCATCCTATTTTATACTTCTCCCCCTTAGTCATGAACAAAAATCTAACTTGAAACTATATAACTCCCCCTTAATCTAATACTCTATGACATGTGATTATAATGATAGTGTTATCATAAATAATCAACACTTTACTCTAAAACTTAAAACTTAGTCCTAAACTACTAACTAAGTATCCATATATTAATACTTTTAATAGAACTCATAGAAGAACACGAACTATTTATTAATTATATAGTTATATTTACATTTTCGTAGAGAACGTAAGAAAGAACATACAACAATAGGGAAGAGATAAAAGAAACTAATGAGTGTCTTTGAAAATGGGAGATCTATGAACCGAACAATTTGTATAGTGGAAACAGAAATTTCCACGTTGTTCGACAAGATTTCCATCTTTGTCAAAGCACACTTCGCCAACACAAACGACTTTGTATCTTCTTCAACGTGCTCTTCTTCCATGAAGGCTTCTTCTTCTTCTTCTTCGCTGCCCTCTTGCACTTGATCTCCTGAAGAATCTTCGTCAATCAAAATTGGATTAGCATGATTTTCCATTAGAAATATTTGCAAATTCCTAAGGATTTTGCCTTGCCTCTCTTGTTCTTTGGCCAGTCTAAGTTGTACCACTTGAATTTCAGTCAATAACTGCAGTTCATCCTTTAGAGAATCCTCCATTTTTCTCACTCGAGCGAGCACAGTTCGTTGAAACGGTCCAGAAGTAGGAGAAGGGAATGAAAATGTTGAATTTTTGTTTGGTTTGGAAAAGGAGGCCATGGTTTAATTTATTTCAAAAGTAAGAACAGAAAGAGAATAGAGAGAATGATCAAAATTTCAAAAATAAGAAGAATATATAACCAATTATTTGAATTTTGATGGGAAAAATTTCAAAAATAAAAAATCCTTATATGTCGACATGGGTTGAGGAGGTATGTCGACATGGTCCCTGAAATTTTCACTATTTGATTTATTTTGATTTAATTTTTAATTATACTTTGTTATTTATATTTTTATATTTTAGTTATTGAACAAATTCCTAATTCTCTTCTCAGTTTAGTATATATTGATTCATTTAAGGGTTTTGTTAGTATATCATCAATTTGATTCTCAGAATTAATATAATTTAGAGTAATGACTTCCTTATTTATATTATCTCTGAGAAAATGATGTCTTATATCAATATGTTTAGTTCGAGCACTTCGAGTAGTATTTTTGGATAAATTTATCACACTAGTATTATCACAATAAATTGGTGATTTTGGGATATTTAAACCATAATCTTTTAAAGTTTGTTGCATATATATTAATTGAGAACAAGCCAAAGCAGCAGAAATTTATTCTGTTTCCGTTGTTGATAAAGAAACTGTGTTTTGCTTTTTAGTAAACCAGGAAATCAGAGAATGCCCCAAAAAGTGACAAGTTCCGCTTGTATTTTTTCGGTCTGATTTACAACCAGCATAATTAGCATCACAGTAAGATATTAAGTCAAAAGAATCATTTTTAGGGTAAAATAAGCCATAATTAAAGGCCTGATTAACATATCTTATGATATGTTTTACGGCTTTTAAGTGGGTCTCTTTAGGTTGGGATTGATATCTTGCATAAAGACAAATACTATGCATGATGTCAGGTCTATTAACAATAATATAGAGTAGTGATCCAATCATTCCTCTATATAATTTTTGATCTACATTTTTCGAGAGATCTTCTTTACTAAGATACTATTGGTTGCCATGGGAGTGGATTTTCCACTCGCAGTAGTCAAACCAAATTTACTAATTAGGTCTTTAGCATATTTTTCTTGACTAATAAAGATACCATTATCTAATTGTTTTATTTATAATCCTAAACAGAAGTTTAATTCACCCATATGACTCATCTCAAACTCTTTTGTCATTATTTATAAAATTCTTTATTCATTTCAAAATTAGTTGATCCAAAAATGATCTCATCTACGTAAACTTGTACTAGTTGAATATCATTTTGATTTCTTTTAATAAAAAGAGTATTTTCTACTTTACCCATTTCAAAATTTGATTGTAATAAGTAAGATCTTAGTCTATCATACCAGGCTCTAGGAGCTTGTTTTAGATCATATAGAGCTTTCTTAAGTTTGTAAACATGATTTGGTAATTTTTCATTTTCAAAAAGTGGTGGTTGTTCAACATATACTTCCTCTTTTACAAATCCATTTAAAAAGGCACTTTTAACATCCAATTGAAATAATTTGAAATTGTTATGATTTCCGAAAGCAAGTAGAATCCTAATGGCTTCTAATCTTTCTTCGAGAGCAAAGGTTTCATCAAAATCTATTCCTTCTTCTTGACAATAACCTTGAGCGACTAAACGAGCTTTATTTCTAACAACCTCTCCTTGTTCATTTTATTTTTATAAACCCATTTAGTTCCAATTATAGTTTTATTTTCAGGTCTAGGAACAAGTTCCCAAACATCATTTCTAGTGAATTGATTTAACTCTTCTTGCATAGCCAAAATCCATGAATCATCAGTTGATGCTTCTTTTGGATTTTTGGGTTCAATAGTTGATATAAAAGATACATTGCTTATTTGACTTAGTTGATTTCTAGTTTTAACAACAGATTGCATATCTCCATGTACATTTTCAATAGGGTGATATTTTAAAAGTTTAATCCTTTTATTAGCATGATTAATTTCATTACTAGTTTCAGTTGACTCTTGATTTTGAGTGATTAAATCCTCTTCATCATTTGAATCTTCAAAACTTTTGAGATTTTCAACGAATGAAACATGCATTATTTCTTTGATGGTATTAGTTTTAAAATTAAACACTCTGTATGCTTTACTTCTATTAGAATATCCGATAAAGATACCTTTGTCGGATTTAGGATCAAATTTATCTAAGTTATGTAACGTCTCGAGAAATTTTCGACTTTCGAAAATTCAACATCGATACTCACTTTATCGACTGCCGAGAAATCGAAGGCCGAAAACCGGAATGTTATGGTTTAAGAAAAGAAAAAGAAAGAAGAAATTAAGAAAAGAGAAGAGAAGAAGATAGAAAATAGGGAGGAGAGAAAACAGAAGATAGAAAATTTTAAAAATAGAAGAAAAAGAGAATAGAGAACAGAAAGGGAAAAGAAAACAACAAAACAATAACAGAATCTCACAATTCGCAGCGGAACAACATATAATAATAAATGAATAATCTTTAAACAAAGAACTATATCAGTTATTACATTACATCACGTTTCATTACATCATATCGTCAGAGTGTACAACAACATACAACAACAACAGTACAGCGGAAAAGAAATACTATATAAACTAGTAATACGCCATGCCATCCAGCTTGCCTCCAGCAATTCCAGAATATCCTGATAAACCTAACTCTTAACTGCCCGTGTGGAAATTGGTAGGCACCCAGAGTTTAGGAAGGAAAACAATAAACTCCGAGTCAGTCATGTGACTGGTGCGAGAACTAAAAACAGTTTATTTATCTTTAAAATCAAAATAGAGGAATATTTTTAAATTCAATTCGCAATGCTTTTAAAAATGAGACTACCATAAGGCCTCCCGCACACACACACATGCAAACACAGAATCGGAGGAGATTTCTCCTTATGATAGTCAAAGATGCTTGATACGCATTTAAAATAACATTTGATATTATTATTAGTGCATAGTGTAGAGGAAAATCATTTCGAAAATAAAGATATAAATCTTAGCCAGCATAGACATTCCGCACTTATGCCTACTATAGCTACCATGTTCAATAGCAGGTTACCGCCACATTCCATAGTAGGTTATACAACTAATACCGTACAAGTCTCGTATTGTTTCTTTGGATTTCCAACAAATGGTCAGGCCAAGGAACTTCCCATTGCCGCATCTTTCCTGTTTTGACCATTCCGGGATGTGAGGCTCGACGAATTCACGTCCACAAAAACATACTTTATACAAAAGCCATGCTTTGGGTAAACAAATGATCAACACAATGATCACTAAGATAGACGATCAAATAAATGATCCTATCACAAATAATCAACACAATGATCATTTCACAGCAACACTCGGTATGTCACATTACCAAATTGGGAATATATTGCTGATAACTTCAACTATATAACCTCTGAGCTCATACGTCTCAGAGAAGGGTGTTAAGCTAAGAGATTAAATTCTCCGCCACCACAGAAATATATTTGAAAGAAATCAGCTTTATATCTCAATTTGTAATGTCAGACATACAATCCATACAAGTCTGTTCCGGGCTCGAACAGAACCGAAGGCACTTACAAAGTAGTCCTTGCAATCCGAATAATCTCTAATCACATTCGGATTTCCCATCACATATGGAGATCTCTATACCGGGGATCAGCCAGTGCAGAGACAATCAACAAGAAACCCTTACGTTTTCGAAAATATCCGGTCTTCAACACCGGTCTTCGAATGCAATTCATAACGACGTATCACATATTCGGAATGGGTTATACGACCCCAAGGTCCTTTCCCGGTTAACCCGAATAGTGAGCGCTTATTTAAAAAAAAAAATAAGTGTGGCATTCAATTTTTCAAGCAATCACAACAAATACCCATTCAAAGGGAAATATTGATAGTCGGTTATTGAACTATCAATTGATATGCACAACATCACCAGAATCCAAATAATTTTCCAAATTATTTAATTCCCCAAAAATATCTTTAGAAGATATAAACTTTCCATACTTCAAAAATAAATCAATATTTATTTTTTAACCCATTTCCCAATTTCATTTATAAATTCCATATTGAATTTATATTTCCAAAATATTTATGAATATATGATTTCAAATATTCATTTTCAATTTATCTTCAAAAAGATAAATTCTCTAACCTTTCCATTTCACATTGGAAAAACAATTTCTATACTTATTTATTTTATAAGTAATTCACAAATTTTATTTATTTTCAACCTTTGGAAAATATTCAATATGCTTAAATCAAAATTAAGCATATATTTCATCCTTTAAGGAAATCATTCTCTTAACCATATTTATTTGGGCCAAAACGAATGTTGCGTAAAACATCGTTACGACAACCCAAAATCACTAGTATAGGGATTCAAAATTAAAATAGATATATAAATCCCAATACTATACAAAACATTTCCTTTCGCAAAACATCTATTATAACAACAGTGTTATAATCTATTATTTCCTTCTATTTCTCGAAAACATCTATTTCAACAATAAATGTTGAAATCTATGGTTTCGAATCTCAACATATTTTAAAACATCGTTAGATCGTTTTAATTCTATTTAAAACATCACATTCTAAATAATTTCTTTAACTTATTATTCACCATTCAAAAACGTGAATATACCTTGTTAATAAATTTCATCACTTCGATTCATTTTATTTTAAGGAATTATTCACTGTCTAAAACATGAATATAACTCCATTAACAAATTACAACTATTTACTTATCAAAGTAAATCGTTTTGAATTTATAAAACAACGTTTATAAATTCTATTCTATTTATTTTATATCAACTCCTTTTATAAATTCCTTTATTAACCTATATCAATTCATATCACAATGATATACTAAAATTCATATTATAAGTCAAACACTTATAATTTATTTGTTTACAAAATTGTTTCTTTAAACTTCCCAATTTTATAAATCTTCTAACTTATAAGATTCATTTATTTATCCAAAATCTATCCTTTTCCATAACTTTATAAATTTTATAAACCTACTGCTTATAAAATTTCATTTATAACTTCACCGTTATAATTCTATAAATTTCATTCATTTATGAAATTCATTCACAATTCTTTCTAACACTTAGAAAAGCTCGTTTTACACTTCTAATATTTTTAATTTATAAATATCAATTTATAAATCTTTTAATATAAAACAATTTATATTACTATTTTTAAAATGTCTTTAAACCCCTTTATAATCTCATCATTTGATTTATAAAAATAATCCAATTTTATAAATCCTATTTTTAAACTTTTTATAATAAATTCAAAAATCCCAGTTTAAACTATTTTATAAAATCATCAATCCCATATTTTTAAAAATCAACTTTTAACTACATTTCTCAAAAATCATAATTTCATATAATATAAAAATTATAACGTTTATTTATTTAAGATGAATCAACTTCCAAAAATTATTTTATAAACGTATACTTTCAAAAATCACTTTAGAATCCTTTATAATTAAAAATCGTTATTTTTAAACTTTCAAAATTGGATCCGATGATGCAACACATCAAATAGTCAATCACGACTTTCAAACATCATATATCATCCATGATAAACAATCGAATATCACAATATATGAAATAAAATAAATATTTGTGGGCAATCCAGTTGGATCCCTCCAACCTGTCTCCCTGCATCCACAGACATTAGCACAATACCAATTCCGTTTCAAGACGGAATATCGCGGTATATGGGATTTTATAAATATTATCCGCTTAATAACGGCGCATAGGGTCTCATCCGCTAAAAGAAAATGCGGGAAATCAATCAACTGCAATATATACATATGCCAATATATATATATTGCTATATATAATATAATACCAATTCCACTTCGAGGTGGAATATCGCGGTATATGTGTGTAATAAATAACCTCCGCTTACTAACGGCGTATAGGGTCTATTCACATCCAATATATATATATATATATATATATATATATATATATATTACAATCATCATTCAATCATTCAATCAACACAGTCAATCAATTTTTAAATTTAACTATTTAAAATTTAAATAAACAACAGAAATTCCTTTTGAGTGAGAAGTTCTCACCTTTATTCCCGTTTTCCATCCACTTCCAATTCAACTTGTTTTCTTCATTTATACCTTGTATAAATATTTACACAATTTATTAATATTCGAATAAATCGAATAATAAATTTTCATTTGATAATTTCGATTCATTGGTGATTTCATTTTAATAGTTAAATTAACTCATAGTTTTGTTTAAACCAATTTCTCGTTTAATAAATTTATTTAACTAATTATTTTACTTTTAAAATAATTTTAACTAGAAATTTTCAATTGAACAAAATTTCCTTTAATAAATCATTTTACTTAATAAATTAAATTTCCTTTTACTTACCAAAATTATATTTTTAACCAATTTTCTCTTTAAAAATAAATTTGGACACTAACAATTAAAATAAACTTATTAACCCCATAAGTTATCTTAATAAAATATTTTTAGTAAAAGAAAAATTGAACAAGTTAATTTCTATTTTATAAATTATTTAATTAACTCAAAAAGTTATTTTAAACTAATTTATAAGTTTCTAAAATCAAATTTTCTCTTAAATCATTTCTAACAATGAATCCTTTTATTTTAATAAATTTGATTAACTAAAAAATTAAATTCAAAACTATCCTTTATAATTTCCAAAGCCTAAATTCTTATATATCTATATTTGAACTGTATGTATATATACATTTCCAGAAATTTAAATAAACTAATTTACTGTAAAACTTACTATATGCTTAACTATTTCACTTTATCAAATATTTATTTTCTTATAGAGGATAGTGTCGATTATTCAAATAAATTTACTCGTATATGTATATACATTTTCCCAAATTATCTTTACAAAATTAAAAACATAACTACTCTTTATATCATACTGCATATATATTTTTTTCTTTTTCTTTTTCTTTTTTTTATTTTTTTTTTCACTGCATATAATTTATTTTAAATTAAAGAAAAGAAAAAAGAAAATTATTACCTTACTGCTATTCGTCTCCGGCCATCACCATGCTCACGTGCTCCATCGATTGCGTCGCCGTTGCCTTCACCTCCACGCGCACGCCACGGCATCGCCTTCTGTTGCGCGCGCTTCGTCGCCGCGAGCTTGAAGCCGTCGCCGCCTCGAGCGTGCTATCGCCACCATCAACTCACGCGCCGCCTATCTTCATCAACCCCCCCAGGTACAAATCGCGAGTCGCCTCCCTTCGAATTGCCGCAGTAACTCAACCCCAAACGCGCGCCTCCATCACCACCGGCCTCGCGAGCGCCTCCACCAACGTCACCGTCTTCAACGTACCTCGTGACGCTGCCCCGAACCCCACTCATGACCGATACCCATAATCGCGACAATGAATTTCGCGATACCTAAGGCGGCGGCGCTGACCAAAGCACGAATTCGTGCTTGCAAAACCCCTAACTCATTTGCGATTTCAGATTTTAGGGCTTCGGCCTTGATTGAAAGAACGAGGTAGGTATATTTCAAAATGGAAAGGGAACGAAATGAATTTGGTTTTGAATTAAAGAGGCTCGGCCATTAATCTTTCTTCGTGATTTTTGATTTCTGAACGATGGTTTGCGTGATATATCAGAGAGGGGAACGTGAAGGAGTATGCACTGCACGATTTCTATCATGAATTTAGGCATGAATTTAGGGAAGAGAACGTGTGTTAGTTTGACCAAAATTTAAATTTAAATTTAAATTTAAATCGTTGAAAATTTCGACGCGTTTACGTGTCGTGTGCTCACATATTAACTCCGAAAAATACGAAATTTGAAATCCGGTAAAAATTCAATATTACGGACCCAATGGAACTGGTTTCGTCGAATTCCGAGACTGTGCCTCGGACAGCTATTTTTCAATATCGATTCGAACGATTAAATTCAAAACTGAGCAATTCACTTCCAAATTAATTTCTGAAGCTTCTATTACCTTCAGTATTATCAATATGAATTTTACAAGCCTTTGAAATATTTTTAATTGGCTTAAAATTTGAAGATCAAATTTTTATTCAACTCTCTATAGATTAAATTCTATAATTTAACCGCCAAATTCAAAGTTATATTGAAAATTCAATCCAAACCATCATTCAAATATTCAAAATAAATTAAATATTCTCAATTTAAATTGTTCAAAATCCTGGGTCGTTACAATCTTTCCCCCTTAAAAGAATTTCGTCCCGAAATTACAAGTTAAGAAGAATGCCCTTATCCCAGTTATTATTTTTCACAATCCAAATAGTTTTATCAACTTACTAGCCTAAATCTTTTTACTAGAGTTTCATTATCATTTCAACTAGCTTTCCAACTTCAATTATAGGTTTCAAACAATATTGTTTTCCTAACCATTCAAATTTAAATTCAAATTCAAATTTTAAACTTTCAAAATTTCTCAAAAATTTTCTAACACCCTAAATTTTCGAAAAATTTCGCCAGTGTTTCCTTTACGCGGCTCGATCGGTACGACTACAAAATGGCACCACGGCTCCTCAAAATCAAAAAGAAAAGAGAAAAGCCAAGTGGCTAGAGAAGAAAGTCATCAAATTTCATACTGAAATTGAAATACGTACCTTTTTGTCGAGCAATTCAATTTTATCTTTGAAATCAAAATCTCAATTCCTTTATACACCTGTATAACCTGCTAGTGGTAGTATCTAATTCCAACATTCAAACTATTTTGCTAATTCTATTACAAAATTTCCAACATATACTTCTTATACGTTTCTACTTCACTATTGAGTTACATATCCAATTTCATTCAATTTTTACATTTCAATTCAATTTACAATTTCAATTTCATTCGAATTCAATTCTCAATTTAAATTTCATTCGAATTCAATTTTCAATTCTAAATATTGAATTCTAACGATTAACTTTCATTTAGTAATTCATATTACTACCTTAAATTAGTTTCATTCACTAATTCTTTTAAATTTTCAATTTCCATCTTCATATTCATTCCACTTAATTGCTCAATTCAATTTTTTATTGCTTACTACCAATTCACATACCATCTTTCAATTTCAATTCATTCCAATTGAAATTATTTCATAAATGAATAAATTATCAAGTTAATTTACTTGAATTCAATCCATTTTATTTAATTCCATATACTAATGATAATAATTCTATATTATCACTTCTAACAATCATACAACCATATACTATAATAATTCATAGAAAATAATTTCTTTCTATACAAAAATAGTTTTGGGAAAAATTTATTTTATTTACCTGATTCAAAAACAATTTTATATTCACTAACAAATACCCGCTCATATCTATTATTACACTCAAACTCATTCTAGAGTACTGCTGACTCTATCTCTAACGAGTAATACCCTACAGAACCATGGTTGTCGCTTAACCATATGCTCTGATACCAAATGTAACAATCTAGGCTTTTCAACCGTCGACAGCAGTCACAACCGGTAGGCTTTTCAACCATCCCAGCCCCACCGTGGCTTACACTGGTACCCCAGACCTTGCTTTTACGGCCAGCCTCTCGACTGTCTCAGGTTACACCTAACCAACCCCCTAAAAGAGGATGTGTGGGAGTAAGAGTCTCCCGTTTGCCACCTAACCGCGAAGCGAGAACCCCCCATCACATAGCCCAATAGCTTACCAAGACTGGTGCGAGAACTAAAAACAGTTTATTTATCTTTAAAATCAAAATAGAGGAATATTTTTAAATTCAATTCGCAATGCTTTTAAAAATGAGACTACCATAAGGCCTCCCGCACACACACACATGCAAACGCAGAATCGGAGGAGATTTCTCCTTATGATAGTCAAAGATGCTTGATACGCATTTAAAATAACATTTGATATTATTATTAGTGCATAGTGTAGAGGAAAATCATTTCGAAAATAAAGATATAAATCTTAGCCAGCATAGACATTCCGCACTTATGCCTACTATAGCTACCATATTCAATAGCAGGTTACCGCCACATTCCATAGCAGGTTATACAACTAATACCGTACAAGTCTCGTATTGTTTCTTTGGATTTCCAACAAATGGTCAGGCCAAGGAACTTCCCATTGCCACATGTAAACGCCTCTGGCTGGACGTCCCCGAGAACTTAACCAGCTCTCTGCCAACACAAGGCCGGGTTACCTTTATCACTAGGTAACTACTACACGAATATGGCATCCCCCGGTCCCATTGGACCTTTAACCGAGCGCTCGTCACCAACAACACCACACAGTAATAAATATAGTGTATCAACATGAGTAAGTATCTGGGCTCCATACCATGATACCACCCTTTCCAGAAGGAAATGCACATACCCTAAAGGGAGCTACCCCTCATAA
Organism: Allium cepa; assembly: GCA_030765085.1. Taxonomy (NCBI): domain Eukaryota; kingdom Viridiplantae; phylum Streptophyta; class Magnoliopsida; order Asparagales; family Amaryllidaceae; genus Allium; species Allium cepa. Next base: position 1,018,093,822 of record CM060945.1, read on the forward strand.
CCTTGCCGCATCTTTCCTGTTTTGACCATTCCGGGATGTGAGGCTCGACGAATTCACGTCCACAAAAACATACTTTATACAAAAGCCATGCTTTGGGTAAACAAATGATCAACACAATGATCACTAAGATAGACTATCAAATAAATGATCCTATCACAAATAATCAACACAATGATCATTTCACAGCAACACTCGGTATGTCACATTACCAAATTGGGAATATATTGCTGATAACTTCAACTATATAACCTCTGAGCTCGTACGTCTCAGAGAAGGGTGTTAAGCTAAGAGAATAAATTCTCCGCCACCACAGAAATATATTTGAAAGAAATCAGCTTTATATCTCAATTTGTAATGTCAGACATACAATCCATACAAGTCTGTTCCGGGCTCGAACAGAACCGAAGGCACATACAAAGTAGTCCTTGCAATCCGAATAATCTCTAATCACATTCGGATTTCCCATCACATATGGAGATCTCTATACCGGGGATCAGCCAGTGCAGAGACAATCAACAATAAACCTTTACGTTTTCGAAAATATCCGGTCTTCAACACCGGTCTTCGAATGCAATTCATAACGACGTATCACATATTCGGAATGGGTTATACGACCCCAAGGTCCTTTCCCGGTTAACCCGAATAGTGAGCGCTTATTTAAAAAAAAAATAAGTGTGGCATTCAATTTTTCAAGCAATCACAACAAATACCCATTCAAAGGGAAATATTGATAGTCGGTTATTGAACTATCAATTGATATGCACAACATCACCAGAATCCAAATAATTTTCCAAATTATTTAATTCCCCAAAAATATCTTTAGAAGATATAAACTTTCCATACTTCAAAAATAAATCAATATTTATTTTTTAACCCATTTCCCAATTTCATTTATAAATTCCATATTGAATTTATATTTCCAAAATATTTATGAATATATGATTTCAAATATTCATTTTCAATTTATCTTCAAAAAGATAAATTCTCTAACCTTTCCATTCCACATTGGAAAAACAATTTCTATACTTATTTATTTTATAAGTAATTCACAAATTTTATTTATTTTCAACCTTTGGAAAATATTCAATATGCTTAAATCAAAATTAAGCATATATTTCATCCTTTAAGGAAATCATTCTCTTAACCATATTTATTTGGGCCAAAACGAATGTTGCGTAAAACATCGTTACGACAACCCAAAATCACTAGTATAGGGATTCAAAATTAAAATAGATATATAAATCCCAATACTATACAAAACATTTCCTTTCGGAAATCATCTATTATAACAACAGTGTTATAATCTATTATTTCCTTCTATTTCTCGAAAACATCTATTTCAACAATAAATGTTGAAATCTATGGTTTCGAATCTCAACATATTTTAAAACATCGTTAGATCGTTTTAATTCTATTTAAAACATCACATTCTAAATAATTTCTTTAACTTATTATTCACCATTCAAAAACGTGAATATACCTTGTTAATAAATTTCATCACTTCGATTCATTTTATTTTAAGGAATTATTCACTGTCTAAAACATGAATATAACTCCATTAACAAATTACAACTATTTACTTATCAAAGTAAATCGTTTCGAATTTATAAAACAACGTTTATAAATTCTATTCTATTTATTTTATATCAACTCCTTTTATAAATTCCTTTATTAACCTATATCAATTCATATCACAATGATATACTAAAATTCATATTATAAGTCAAACACTTATAATTTATTTGTTTACAAAATTGTTTCTTTAAACTTCCCAATTTTATAAATCTTATAACTTATAAGATTCATTTATTTATCCAAAATCTATCCTTTTCCATAACTTTATAAATTTTATAAACCTACTGCTTATAAAATTTCATTTATAACTTCACCGTTATAATTCTATAAATTTCATTCATTTATGAAATTCATTCATAATTCTTTCTAACACTTAGAAAAGCTCGTTTTACACTTCTAATATTTTTAATTTATAAATATCAATTTATAAATCTTTTAATATAAAACAATTTATATTACTATTTTTAAAATGTCTTTAAACCCCTTTATAATCTCATCATTTGATTTATAAAAATAATCCAATTTTATAAATCCTATTTTTAAACTTTTTATAATAAATTCAAAAATCCCAGTTTAAACTATTTTATAAAATCATCAATCCCATATTTTTAAAAATCAACTTTTAACTACATTTCTCAAAAATCATAATTTCATATAATATAAAAATTATAACGTTTATTTATTTAAGATGAATCAACTTCCAAAAATTATTTTATAAACGTATACTTTCAAAAATCACTTTAGAATCCTTTATAAATAAAAATCGTTATTTTTAAACTTTCAAAATTGGATCCGATGATGCAACACATCAAATAGTCAATCACGACTTTCAAACATCATATATCATCCATGATAAACAATCGAATATCACAATATATGAAATAAAATAAATATTTGTGAGGAATCCAGTTGGATCCCTCCAACCTGTCTCCCTGCATCCACAGACATTAGCACAATACCATTTCCGTTTCAAGACGGAATATCGCGGTATATGGGATTTTATAAATATTATCCGCTTAATAACGGCGCATAGGGTCTCATCCGCTAAAAGAAAATGCGGGAAATCAATCAACTGCAATATATACATATGCCAATATATATATATTGCTATATATAATATAATACCAATTCCACTTCGAGGTGGAATATCGCGGTATATGTGTGTAATAAATAACCTCCGCTTACTAACGGCGTATAGGGTCTATTCACATCCAATATATATATATTACAATCATCATTCAATCATTCAATCAACACAGTCAATCAATTTTTAAATTTAACTATTTAAAATTTAAATAAACAACAGAAATTCCTTTTGAGTGAGAAGTTCTCACCTTTATTTCCGTTTGCCATCCACTTCCAATTCAACTTGTTTTCTTCATTTATACCTTGTATAAATATTTACACAATTTATTAATATTCGAATAAATCGAATAATAAATTTTCATTTGATAATTTCGATTCATTGGTGATTTCATTTTAATAGTTAAATTAACTCATAGTTTTGTTTAAACCAATTTCTCGTTTAATAAATTTATTTAACTAATTATTTTACTTTTAAAATAATTTTAACTAGAAATTTTCAATTGAACAAAATTTCCTTTAATAAATCATTTTACTTAATAAATTAAATTTCCTTTTACTTACCAAAATTATATTTTTAACCAATTTTTTTTTAAAATTAATTTGGCCACTAACAATTAAAATAAACTTATTAACCCCATAAGTTATCTTAATAAAATATTTTTAGTAAAAGAAAAATTGAACAAGTTAATTTCTATTTTATAAATTATTTAATTAACTCAAAAAGTTATTTTAAACTAATTTATAAGTTTCTAAAATCAAATTTTCTCTTAAATCATTTCTAACAATGAATCCTTTTATTTTAATAAATTTGATTAACTAAAAAATTAAATTCAAAACTATCCTTTATAATTTCCAAAGCCTAAATTCTTATATATCTATATTTGAACTGTATGTATATATACATTTCCAGAAATTTAAATAAACTAATTTACTGTAAAACTTACTATATGCTTAACTATTTCACTTTATCAAATATTTATTTTCTTATAGAGGATAGTGTCGATTATTCAAATAAATTTAACTCGTATATGTATATACATTTTCCCAAATTATCTTTACAAAATTAAAAACATAACTACTCTTTATATCATACTGTATATATATATATATATTTTTTTTTTCACTGCATATAATTTATTTTAAATTAAAGAAAAGAAAAAAGAAAATTATTACCTTACTACTATTCGTCTCCGGCTATCACCATGCTCACGTGCTCCATCGATTGCGTCGCCGTTGCCTTCACCTCCACGCGCACGCCACGGCATCGCCTTCTGTTGCGCGCGCTTCGTCGCCGCGAGCTTGAAGCCGTCGCCGCCTCGAGCGTGCTATCGCCACCATCAACTCACGCGCCGCCTATCTTCATCAACCCCCCCCCCCCCCCCCAGGTACAAATCGCGAGTCGCCTCCCTTCGAATTGCCGCAGTAACTCAACCCCAAACGCGCGCCTCCATCACCACCGGCCTCGCAAGCGCCTCCACCAACGTCACCGTCTTCAACGTACCTCGTGACGCTGCCCCGAACCCCACTCATGACCGATACCCATAATCGCGACAATGAATTTCGCGATACCTAAGGCGGCGGCGCTGACCGAAGCACGAATTCGTGCTTGCAAAACCCCTAACTCATTTGCGATTTCAGATTTTAGGGCTTCGGCCTTGATTGAAAGAACGAGGTAGGTATATTTCAAAATGGAAAGGGAACGAAATGAATTTGGTTTTGAATTAAAGAGGCTCGGCCATTAATCTTTCTTCGTGATTTTTGATTTCTGAACGATGGTTTGCGTGATATATCAGAGAGGGGAACGTGAAGGAGTATGCACTGCACGATTTCTATCGTGAATTTAGGCATGAATTTAGGGAAGAGAACGTGTGTTAGTTTGACCAAAATTTAAATTTAAATTTAAATTTAAATCGTTGAAAATTTCGACGCGTTTACGTGTCGTGTGCTCACATATTAACTCCGAAAAATACGAAATTTGAAATCCGGTAAAAATTCAATATTACGGACCCAATGGAACTAGTTTCGTTGAATTCCGAGACTGTGCCTCGGACAGCTATTTTTCAATATCGATTCGAACGATTAAATTCAAAACTGAGCAATTCACTTCCAAATTAATTTCTGAAGCTTCTATTACCTTCAGTATTATCAATATGAATTTTACAAGCCTTTGAAATATTTTTAATTGGCTTAAAATTTGAAGATCAAATTTTTATTCAACTCTCTATAGATTAAATTCTATAATTTAACCGCCAAATTCAAAGTTATATTGAAAATTCAATCCAAACCATCATTCAAATATTCAAAATAAATTAAATATTCTCAATTTAAATTGTTCAAAATCCTGGGTCGTTACAATCTTTCCCCCTTAAAAGAATTTCGTCCCGAAATTACAAGTTAAGAAGAATGCCCTTATCCCAGTTATTATTTTTCACAATCCAAATAGTTTTATCAACTTACTAGCCTAAATCTTTTTACTAGAGTTTCATTATCATTTCAACTAGCTTTCCAACTTCAATTATAGGTTTCAAACAATATTGTTTTCCTAACCATTCAAATTTAAATTCAAATTCAAATTTTAAACTTTCAAAATTTCTCAAAAATTTTCTAACACCCTAAATTTTCGAAAAATTTCGCCAGTGTTTCCTTTACGCGGCTCGATCGGTACGACTACAAAATGGCACCACGGCTCCTCAAAATCAAAAAGAAAAGAGAAAAGCCAAGTGGCTAGAGAAGAAAGTCATCAAATTTCATACTGAAATTGAAATACGTACCTTTTTGTCGAGCAATTCAATTTTATCTTTGAAATCAAAATCTCAATTCCTTTATACACCTGTATAACCTGCTAGTGGTAGTATCTAATTCCAACATTCAAACTATTTTGCTAATTCTATTACAAAATTTCCAACATATACTTCTTATACGTTTCTACTTCACTATTGAGTTACATATCCAATTTCATTCAATTTTTACATTTCAATTCAATTTACAATTTCAATTTCATTCGAATTCAATTCTCAATTTAAATTTCATTCGAATTCAATTTTCAATTCTAAATATTGAATTCTAACGATTAACTTTCATTTAGTAATTCATATTACTACCTTAAATTAGTTTCATTCACTAATTCTTTTAAATTTTCAATTTCCATCTTCATATTCATTCCACTTAATTGCTCAATTCAATTTTTTATTGCTTACTACCAATTCACATACCATCTTTCAATTTCAATTCATTCCAATTGAAATTATTTCACAAATGAATAAATTATCAAGTTAATTTACTTGAATTCAATCCATTTTATTTAATTCCATATACTAATGATAATAATTCTATATTATCACTTCTAACAATCATACAACCATATACTATAATAATTCATAGAAAATAATTTCTTTCTATACAAAAATAGTTTTGGGAAAAATTTATTTTATTTACCTGATTCAAAAACAATTTTATATTCACTAACAAATACCCGCTCATATCTATTATTACACTCAAACTCATTCTAGAGTACTGCTGACTCTATCTCTAACGAGTAATACCCTACAGAACCATGGTTGTCGCTTAACCATATGCTCTGATACCAAATGTAACAATCTAGGCTTTTCAACCGTCGACAGCAGTCACAACCGGTAGGCTTTTCAACCATCCCAGCCCCACCGTGGCTTACACTGGTACCCCAGACCTTGCTTTTACGGCCAGCCTCTCGACTGTCTCAGGTTACACCTAACCAACCCCCTAAAAGAGGATGTGTGGGAGTAAGAGTCTCCCGTTTGCCACCTAACCGCGAAGCGAGAACCCCCCATCACATAGCCCAATAGCTTAACAAGACTGGTGCGAGAACTAAAAACAGTTTATTTATCTTTAAAATCAAAATAGAGGAATATTTTTAAATTCAATTCGCAATGCTTTTAAAAATGAGACTACCATAAGGCCTCCCGCACACACACACATGCAAACGCAGAATCGGAAGAGATTTCTCCTTATGATAGTCAAAGATGCTTGATACGCATTTAAAATAACATTTGATATTATTATTAGTGCATAGTGTAGAGGAAAATCATTTCGAAAATAAAGATATAAATCTTAGCCAGCATAGACATTCCGCACTTATGCCTACTATAGCTACCATGTTCAATAGCAGGTTACCGCCACATTCCATAGCAGGTTATACAACTAATACCGTACAAGTCTCGTATTGTTTCTTTGGATTTCCAACAAATGGTCAGGCCAAGGAACTTCCCATTGCCACATGTAAACGCCTCTGGCTGGACGTCCCCGAGAACTTAACCAGCTCTCTGCCAACACAAGGCCGGGTTACCTTTATCACTAGGTAACTACTACACGAATATGGCATCCCCCGGTCCCATTGGACCTTTAACCGAGCGCTCGTCACCAACAACACCACACAGTAATAAATATAGTGTATCAACATGAGTAAGTATCTGGGCTCCATACCATGATACCACCCTTTCCAGAAGAAAATGCACATACCCTAAAGGGAGCTACCCCTCATAACCTTGCCGCATCTTTCTTGTTTTGACCATTCCGGGATGTGAGGCTCTACGAATTCACGTCCACAAAAACATACTTTATACAAAAGCCATGCTTTGGGTAAACAAATGATCAACACAATGATCACTAAGATAGACGATCAAATAAATGATCCTATCACAAATAATCAACACAATGATCATTTCACAGCAACACTCAGTATGTCACATTACCAAATTGGGAATATATTGCTAATAACTTCAACTATATAACCTCTGAGCTCGTACGTCTCAGAGAAGGGTGTTAAGCTAAGAGAATAAATTCTCCGCCACCATAGAAATATATTTGAAAGAAATCAGCTTTATATCTCAATTTGTAATGTCAGACATACAATCCATACAAGTCTGTTCCGGGCTCGAACAGAACCGAAGGCACTTACAAAGTAGTCCTTGCAATCCGAATAATCTCTAATCACATTCGGATATCCCATCACATATGGAGATCTCTATACCGGGGATCAGCCAGTGCAGAGACAATCAACAAGAAACCTTTACGTTTTCGAAAATATCCGGTCTTCAACACCGGTCTTCGAATGCAATTCATAACGACGTATCACATATTCGGAATGGGTTATACGACCCCAAGGTCCTTTCCCGGTTAACTCGAATAGTGAGCGCTTATTTAAAAAAAAAAATAAGTGTGGCATTCAATTTTTCAAGCAATCACAACAAATACCCATTCAAAGGGAAATATTGATAGTCGGTTATTGAACTATCAATTGATATGCACAACATCACCAGAATCCAAATAATTTTCCAAATTATTTAATTCCCCAAAAATATCTTTAGAAGATATAAACTTTCCATACTTCAAAAATAAATCAATATTTATTTTTTAACCCATTTCCCAATTTCATTTATAAATTCCATATTGAATTTATATTTCCAAAATATTTATGAATATATGATTTCAAATATTCATTTTCAATTTATCTTCAAAAAGATAAATTCTCTAACCTTTCCATTTCACATTGGAAAAACAATTTCTATACTTATTTATTTTATAAGTAATTCACAAATTTTATTTATTTTCAACCTTTGGAAAATATTCAATATGCTTAAATCAAAATTAAGCATATATTTCATCCTTTAAGGAAATCATTCTCTTAACCATATTTATTTGGGCCAAAACGAATGTTGCGTAAAACATCGTTACGACAACCCAAAATCACTAGTATAGGGATTCAAAATTAAAATAGATATATAAATCCCAATACTATACAAAACATTTCCTTTCGGAAATCATCTATTATAACAACAGTGTTATAATCTATTATTTCCTTCTATTTCTCGAAAACATCTATTTCAACAATAAATGTTGAAATCTATGGTTTCGAATCTCAACATATTTTAAAACATCGTTAGATCGTTTTAATTCTATTTAAAACATCACATTCTAAATAATTTCTTTAACTTATTATTCACCATTCAAAAACGTGAATATACCTTGTTAATAAATTTCATCACTTCGATATATTTTATTTTAAGGAATTATTCACTGTCTAAAACATGAATATAACTCCATTAACAAATTACAACTATTTACTTATCAAAGTAAATCGTTTCGAATTTATAAAACAACGTTTATAAATTCTATTCTATTTATTTTATATCAACTCCTTTTATAAATTCCTTTATTAACCTATATCAATTCATATCACAATGATATACTAAAATTCATATTATAAGTCAAACACTTATAATTTATTTGTTTACAAAATTGTTTCTTTAAACTTCCCAATTTTATAAATCTTATAACTTATAAGATTCATTTATTTATCCAAAATCTATCCTTTTCCATAACTTTATAAATTTTATAAACCTACTGCTTATAAAATTTCATTTATAACTTCACCGTTATAATTCTATAAATTTCATTCATTTATGAAATTCATTCATAATTCTTTCTAACACTTAGAAAAGCTCGTTTTACACTTCTAATATTTTTAATTTATAAATATCAATTTATAAATCTTTTAATATAAAACAATTTATATTACTATTTTTAAAATGTCTTTAAACCCCTTTATAATCTCATCATTTGATTTATAAAAATAATCCAATTTTATAAATCCTATTTTTAAACTTTTTATAATAAATTCAAAAATCCCAGTTTAAACTATTTTATAAAATCATCAATCCCATATTTTTAAAAATCAACTTTTAACTACATTTCTCAAAAATCATAATTTCATATAATATAAAAATTATAACGTTTATTTATTTAAGATGAATCAACTTCCAAAAATTATTTTATAAATGTATACTTTCAAAAATCACTTTAGAATCCTTTATAAATAAAAATCGTTATTTTTAAACTTTCAAAATTGGATCCGATGATGCAACACATCAAATAGTCAATCACGACTTTCAAACATCATATATCATCCATGATAAACAATCGAATATCACAATATATGAAATAAAATAAATATTTGTGAGGAATCCAGTTGGATCCCTCCAACCTGTCTCCCTGCATCCACAGACATTAGCACAATACCAATTCCGTTTCAAGACGGAATATCGCGGTATATGGGATTTTATAAATATTATCCGCTTAATAACGGCGCATAGGGTCTCATCCGCTAAAAGAAAATGCGGGAAATCAATCAACTGCAATATATACATATGCCAATATATATATATTGCTATATATAATATAATACCAATTCCACTTCGAGGTGGAATATCGCGGTATATGTGTGTAATAAATAACCTCCGCTTACTAACGGCGTATAGGGTCTATTCACATCCAATATATATATATATTACAATCATCATTCAATCATTCAATCAACACAGTCAATCAATTTTTAAATTTAACTATTTAAAATTTAAATAAACAACAGAAATTCCTTTTGAGTGAGAAGTTCTCACCTTTATTTCCGTTTGCCATCCACTTCCAATTCAACTTGTTTTCTTCATTTATACCTTGTATAAATATTTACACAATTTATTAATATTCGAATAAATCGAATAATAAATTTTCATTTGGTAATTTCGATTCATTGGTGATTTCATTTTAATAGTTAAATTAACTCATAGTTTTGTTTAAACCAATTTCTCGTTTAATAAATTTATTTAACTAATTATTTTACTTTTAAAATAATTTTAACTAGAAATTTTCAATTGAACAAAATTTCCTTTAATAAATCATTTTACTTAATAAATTAAATTTCCTTTTACTTACCAAAATTATATTTTTAACCAATTTTCTCTTTAAAAATAAATTTGGCCACTAACAATTAAAATAAACTTATTAACCCCATAAGTTATCTTAATAAAATATTTTTAGTAAAAGAAAAATTGAACAAGTTAATTTCTATTTTATAAATTGTTTAATTAACTCAAAAAGTTATTTTAAACTAATTTATAAGTTTCTAAAATCAAATCTTCTCTTAAATCATTTCTAACAATGAATCCTTTTATTTTAATAAATTTGATTAACTAAAAAATTAAATTCAAAACTATCCTTTATAATTTCCAAAGCCTAAATTCTTATATATCTATATTTGAACTGTATGTATATATACATTTCCAGAAATTTAAATAAACTAATTTACTGTAAAACTTACTATATGCTTAACTATTTCACTTTATCAAATATTTATTTTCTTATAGAGGATAGTGTCGATTATTCAAATAAATTTAACTCGTATATGTATATACATTTTCCCAAATTATCTTTACAAAATTAAAAACATAACTACTCTTTATATCATACTGTATATATATATATTTTTTTTTCACTGCATATAATTTATTTTAAATTAAAGAAAAGAAAAAAGAAAATTATTACCTTACTGCTATTCGTCTCCGGCCATCACCATGCTCACGTGCTCCATCGATTGCGTCGCCGTTGCCTTCACCTCCACGCGCACGCCACGGCATCGCCTTCTGTTGCGCGCGCTTCGTCGCCGCGAGCTTGAAGCCGTCGCCGCCTCGAGCGTGCTATCGCCACCATCAACTCACGCGCCGCCTATCTTCATCAACCCCCCCCAGGTACAAATCGCGAGTTGCCTCCCTTCGAATTGCCGCAGTAACTCAACCCCAAACGCGCGCCTCCATCACCACCGGCCTCGCAAGCGCCTCCACCAACGTCACCGTCTTCAACGTACCTCGTGACGCTGCCCCGAACCCCACTCATGACCGATACCCATAATCGCGACAATGAATTTCGCGATACCTAAGGCGGCGGCGCTGACCGAAGCACGAATTCGTGCTTGCAAAACCCCTAACTCATTTGCGATTTCAGATTTTAGGGCTTCGGCCTTGATTGAAAGAACGAGGTAGGTATATTTCAAAATGGAAAGGGAACGAAATGAATTTGGTTTTGAATTAAAGAGGCTCGGCCATTAATCTTTCTTCGTGATTTTTGATTTCTGAACGATGGTTTGCGTGATATATCAGAGAGGGGAACGTGAAGGAGTATGCACTGCACGATTTCTATCGTGAATTTAGGCATGAATTTAGGGAAGAGAACGTGTGTTAGTTTGACCAAAATTTAAATTTAAATTTAAATTTAAATCGTTGAAAATTTCGACGCGTTTACGTGTCGTGTGCTCACATATTAACTCCGAAAAATACGAAATTTGAAATCCGGTAAAAATTCAATATTACGGACCCAATGGAACTAGTTTTGTCGAATTCCGAGACTGTGCCTCGGACCGCTATTTTTCAATATCGATTCGAACGATTAAATTCAAAACTGAGCAATTCACTTCCAAATTAATTTCTGAAGATTCTATTACCTTCAGTATTATCAATATGAATTTTACAAGCCTTTGAAATATTTTTAATTGGCTTAAAATTTGAAGATCAAATTTTTATTCAACTCTCTATAGATTAAATTCTATAATTTAACCGCCAAATTCAAAGTTATATTGAAAATTCAATCCAAACCATCATTCAAATATTTAAAATAAATTAAATATTCTCAATTTAAATTGTTCAAAATCCTGGGTCGTTACAAGTTATCTTTTGTATTTAAAATAAAACATTTGCTTCCAAAAATTCTAACATAAGATACCTTAGGTTTCTTTCTGTGAAGAAGTTCATAAGATGTCTTATCAGTTAAAGGTCTAATTAAAAATCTATTTGAAATATAACAGGCGATAGCAACTGCTTCTGCCTAAAAATACTTCGGTAAATTACTATCTGAAAGCATAGTTCTCGCACACTCTTGAATCGTCCTATTTTTACGTTCTAATACCCCGTTTTGTTGTGGAGTTCTTGGAAATGAAAAATTGTGAGTTATTCCCATTTTATTGCAGAATTCCTCAAACTTTTCATTTTCAAATTCACCACCGTGATCAATACGGATGGTTATAATTTTTAGAGAAAGTTGATTTTGAATTCTTTTTGTAAAGTTCTTAAAACATTAAAATGTATCACTTTTATATTTCAAAAATATTATCCATGTAAATCTAGAATAATCATCTACAATTACAAAAAAATATTTACTATGATTTATTGACAGAATTTGAGATGGACCAAATAAATCAAGGTGAAGTAATTCAAGAGGTTTTGAGGTTGAAATCATATCTTTTAATTTAAAGGAACTTTTTCTAAGTTTTCCCAATTGACATGCATCACATAAACTATCTACTTTATAATTCATTTTAGGGAGACCTCTTACTAGATCATGTTTTGACAGTCTAGATAAGAGTTTGAAATTCAAATATCCAAATCTCTTATGCCAAATCCAAGGGTCACTTGTATTTGCCAAAAGACATAACTTATCATTTGAGGCTTTCATACTAAGAATATAAACATTCTTTTTCCTAATTTCCTCAAATATTATGGTTGAATTATTATCTTCAATGTGACACTTATCTTTTTCAAATTTAATTTTATATCCTTTACCGCAAAGTTGACTTATACTTAGCAGATTGTGTTTCACATTCTTAATTAGCAAAACAGTAGTAATAATAAGAGTTTCAGAGTTACCGACTTTGCCGATGCCAATCACATTTCCTTTTGAATTGTCTCCAAAGTTAACCAGTCCTCCATCTTTGTATATTATATCATTCAGCATATCTGGATTGCTAGTCATGTGTCCAGTGCATCCACTATCAAGCATCCATTTATTCTTTTTGATCTGCATAATTTTTCCATTGTGGATTGATTCCTCAACACCCATAAAGCATGTTTCCTGCACATTATACAATTTTGGTAGACAACTTGAATTTGAATATTGATTATATGCAGACTCAAAAGACAATGATGATCTGAATATTTCTAAACTAGTATTAACAAGCATAGCCATTTTAAAAACTTTTCAAAAATCAGATTATGAAACTTTGAAAACCTTGCTCTGATAAAAAATGTGAGAAATGCGGAATACGGGTCTTAAGGCTAGGATTAACACTAAAGGGAAGGTGAATAGTGTTTAAAGAAATTACTAAATCTTTTGAGTTTTTGTTAATTTGAACGCAAATGTATGCAATATTCAGACACGGATATGATCACAGAATCAAACACAGATGCAGAAATAAAGTAAAAGCAATAAAGGAAAGAACACACCGGATTTTATACTGGTTCGGAGTTACCCTACATCCAGTTCCGCACACAAGTATGGATTTCCTTTCAAAAGCAATTGTACACTTACACCCTCGATTTCAAGGCTACGAGGTACACCCTCCAGGTTCACAATCCTCTGGGTAGAGATACTTGATTTCACAAGCAACAAGTTCATCCAATTGATTTCCTAGGCTACAATCACATCTTTCTAACTTGATTGATTTCCAAGGCCACAATCATATCTTTTCTCGTTAAATTGATTACAAAGAAGTCTATAACTCTGAATAGCACCGAGATCTTATTGAGATAGTGTTAGAGAATCAAATTAGAAATGATCTAGTTAGATTCAATGTTGATTTCGGCAAAGTAATGATAATAATATGTATAAAGAAATGTGGAAGAAGCAGAGGAGTGAAAAACAGAAAAATATGATTAGAAATTCGTTGAAAGCAGCCCCTATTTACAGAAGAACAACAGCCATGTCCATTCATGAAGGGATATGACGAATAGACACTTCTTTTGAAATTCAAATTTTTGAAATCAACTGCCACTACGTCGATATGGGTATCTTGAGTATGTCGACATCCCAAAGGAAACTTTTATGGTTTGTTTTTCCTTGAAAGTAACTTTTATCTTTTATTAAAACTATTTTACACTTTCTTAAATATAGTTAAAATACATAAATAAATATAGAGAATAATATTTTGCTATATATAAAATTTTAATATAATTTTATATTTAAATCTAAGTATAAATATTAAAAGTTAAATATATTATTATTAAAAGATAGTTTAAAACTAACGATAATTTGATTTTGAAGATAAAGATTATTTTAAGGCTAAAAATATTTAAAACCAGGATAGATGTTTTGATTCTTTTAAAAGGAAGGTTTTTAAATCATTTTGAAAACAAGATATAATTTTGTAAAAACATTTTAAATAAAAGTCAGTGGATACAAAACAATGTTCCACTAGATTTTTCGTAGGTTCCATCCTACTTAGGGTTCCATCCCTTTAACAGGCTTAAAGTGGATTCCATTCCACAAATAAATTGGATTTTAAGATGGCAGTGCTTTTCCAGGAGTTTTAAAAAAAATTCCTAATTAAATTACTTATTTATGAAACCTTGAACTCTTGATAATCTTGATATTCTTGATACTCATGAGTCTTCAATCTTGATATCTTGAATCTATATAAAGTACAGCCTTCATTCTCGGTACCTGCATGGTTAAATCCTGCATATACATATATTTCTAAACTATAATGTTAGTATTTATATTTTATAATCCTATTCTAATGTTGTTGTCATCAAAACCATCATCTCAAAGACTAACAATCCTAACTATGAATCCATGTGCTCTGAATATATGATAACACATATGACCCCCAAGCCAGGGACTAATGAAAATCATAGTTCTCTGTTGTACTCTCGTGTCGGGCAGCCCAAAGCTATGGGTTTAAATTATATAGGTCCCTTCATTGACCCAAGTGCATTCCCACTTACAATACCCCTGCTTCATGTACAACTGAAAACTCTCTGAGTTATCAATGATTCCTTAGCACATAACGAGCCCTTCTTGCTCAATCCGGCTGCCATTATTCACGAGAAACCCTACTACATTCCTCCATTCTATGGCTCAACCATCTTTGGAACCTACTCCTAGCACGAGCCACATCCAATGACCATAGCTTTTCATCATGCTGTTATATTTCCATCCAACCTTGATGCGAATGAGCTAACACCTCCAGCACGATCTGCAGGACCTCTAATTCGCCTCATAGAAGTTCCATCCCATTTGGACTTACACCTAAAAGTCGATAACAACCTCTTAACTCGGCCCCGACCTCTCCACTTAACCAATCTATGGCTAAGTTTTCATCCACTCCTTCCTTGCTTCTAGTACTCCATGCCTAGGTGCTTTGACCTTGAGTTATCTACACAAATCAAGTCGTCATAGAACAAGTCATCTCTTTAAAACACCTACTTCATATTCTAGAAACAAGTTGTCATAGCCTCCAACAGTTAGACAATTACCTATCTATCACCTTAGGCAAACTCTACAAGCAACATCCTTGCTCTCCCTATAACTGCCGACTTGTTGGACTAACCCACAAAACTCGGTATCGACCTCCTATGTAGGTACTGACTTCTATTCTTAGAGAATTTGGACCTACGATTTGAACCCCAAGCTCTTCCAATAATCCAGAGCTTCCCCTCGAAGTTTCATTCAATTTTGACCAACTTCACCTTTGATTTGCTCAATTCTCCGACCTAACATTCTATGTAATCACAACACTGGCAAACAACCATCAAATAATATCATTCAACATAGAATAACAAGCAATCTCATCCAGTCAAACATGAAATCTATCAAAATGAGAAAAACAAGACAATTTCTAGCATAGATCTACATATAGCATAAGTATATGAGCATGAGAAAGGATGATTTATAATCATTCTAGATCATACAAATAGTTTAATATGCAATTAAAGTTAGAAAAGGTTTTATGTTTTGATTTAAACATTTTCAGTCCTATGGTTTTATCCTATAAACATGCATAGTGTAGTGAGAGGGCATAAACCACTTGCTAATTACCAATTCAATCAATATAAGTATAGATCCAATCCAAACAACAATGGAATGCACTTCAAATCAAGAAATTTGATGATCTCTATTATCTAGTTGATGATATATTCTCTAATCCACAATCTAGTTTGATGTAGAGAGCAATTTGGATAATTTTAGATGAAATTAGGATGCACGTAGAGCTAATTAGGGTTCAGACCTAATTTAGAATGAGAGAGAAAAGTTTTAATTTGACTCTTCAACCCTCTATTTATAGCATTCTCTAATTAGACTAATGGACTAACTAATGGGCTTTATTAATTACACACTAATCCTAGCCAACACTTTAAAATTTTAAAACGGGCATAACTTTCTAAATGTAAGTCCATTTTTCTATTAAGACCACTCTACGGAATGATAAACCATCATCATAAAGCAATAGAACTGGTTTGAGACCCTAATTCAATTCCTATCAATAGTTATAGTCCAAAAAAGATTTTCAAGATCAAAATGGTCATATAGAAATTCATAAAAAATCATAAATGTGTAAAATGTCCCTAAGAGTCATATCCCAAAATTAAAGAGTCATAATACCTCATACCAACAAAATAATAATATTTACGATCCATTATACTTAAAATACAGGTTGTTATAGTAAATATATTTTTATGAAGAAAACTTTTATTAAATTTATTGTGTACATATATATAGGGTTATTAATTTATTGAAAGGAAATCCCTTTTTGGGTTTTAAATAATTATTTAAAAGTTTTATATAATTTCTAAAAATAAGAAGTATTTTTAATTAATATTCTAAGTATTTTAACGTATATCTCATAATTAATAGGTTTAATTAATAATTATAAAAGTAAGTCCTATATATTTGATTAAATATGTATTTAATATTCAAAAATTTATTTAAATAACCTATTTAAATTCTTGAAGTTCATGGGATAATTCTAAAGTGTTATCAAGTGATTTAATTATGTCATTGTTAACTATTTTGTATATAAACTAAAGATTTTATGTCTGATGCTTTATTGTTTGGAAATAAAACAAATTATATTGAAGTTTATAAACTCATTTTAAAATAGTATTCAAATATAGAAAATTGAGTAATGACCTCCCCAAATTTTATTTGACTTGTAAAGTGATTTTGAATGTTTTACATACATATATATAAGTAAGGATTTGGAAGTGAATTTTTAAGTATTTAAATATTTAATTCGATACTATATAAACAAGATGAATGGATTATTTGATATTTAAATATTTAGGAGATTTTTTTATGCTTTTATAATCAGATTTCTCCCTTAAATTATATTTATATGTTAGTATTATTATTTATATTCTTTGTAACAAGAAATTTAAATAAATGGAGTTATACTACCGTATGGTATGAGATTTTCAGTAATATTTCTCCAATTATTCAATTGGATTTATTGCATAGAATACTATGGAGAATGAATGTGGTTTATGAGCATTGAATAAATGAATGAGTAACACACAGTGGTATGAGACGTCGTTGTGATATTTATTTGGATATTTATTGTAAGTAGATGTTCCTCATGTGATGGGAATAGCGATATTGAGATAATACTTACATGAGGTGGTGCCCATGGGTTTGAGCTAGGTTGGCACCTATATTTACATACATAGACACACACACACACAAACACACACATATATATAGACATATGTTTGTGTGTGGATACTATATGTTTTGTCTATCATGACATACTCTTGTTATTGGCATTGGAGTAACAGATTAGCCCATATCCATCCTAGCGCCCTAATCCTAGGGTCGGGACCTAGATTATATTCATAGCAGGGTAGTTGCCCTAAGCTAATCGTGTCACCTAGGCCAGCAGTCTGTTACCATAGGGGAGAGATCCGGGTCATGACCTAGTCCTCGCATTTACGAGCACATTGGTGGATATTGTCACGATTATCATGAAGGTAACTAAAGACAGTAGGAGCAAGATCTGGGTGGATAGCCCGTATGGTTCTTGGGGGTAAGAAGACAACCATCAGTCTCGCGTCTGATTCTACAATGAGTGATAAATAGGCATATACTATCTATATACCTCACCTGAGTATTGGATATTAAGATATGACTCTACTCGGAACTTATGTCTGTTATACAGTTTGTTCCACCATTTATTAGGTCTTATTTCCATAGGAGGAGATCTGATATATATGTGATAGGCATCCAAATTGTAGTCGATCCTTGTATCTTTTGTTATATATGATTTTATGATAGGCGACCTATCATTATATTAATGAGGATGAAATTTTTTTTATTCAAGATTGAGGGATATATTTGGGCATTTTTGTGTGCTAGGCAGACTATACTTCATGACATCTCATGTATTGAGAATTTATGGGCTTTGATGATGATTAGATATATGGATGATTCACATATTTGATTTTGATTCTATGAATTATTGATTTACATGATTTTATATGGGTGATGACATCATTATGCATGATTTTGTGATAGTTTTCACTTTTATTATTCTGCTGTTGATTATGATACCATTACTATATCATGCATTTTCTATAAATTATGTGCATTAACCTTTATAGTTAGACATAGTCTAACCGGTGTGTTATTTATGTAATACCCGAGTTAGTCTAGGACATTTAAGGTTCAGAAATGGAGGGACCGGCTTATGTTCTATATAGGAGATTTGTCATTCACTATTATTTGTGCACCATCTTTTTTTACATTATCTCATTTTATTTATGTCATTGTGATGTTTATTGGTTATACTTTATATATTATTTGACATATTGGACAGATGAGATATTTTGTATTTATACTGTCCCTTATATGAATATTTCATACTATATTTATCGTTATGTTAATGACTTTGTGTTCTCTATCTTTTACTATATATACTGCATTGTTCTATCTAAGAAATGCATATGTTTATTGCTTTATGTCGATGCTATGTACTTCTGATGTTGAGTTATATTCGTTTTGAAATACATACTAGTGTTAGCCTAAGGGAATATTCACATATGTAGTCTATATCGCATTATTCTTTGTATTATATGTTAGTATTACTTAGTAATACTCTAAGGAAGTATGGGTATTGAGGTAGGGAATTTCATTAATGATACAAACTTAGGGTGGTCTTAATGCATGAATGGATGACGTAGGTGTTTGCATGGGAAGATAGGGGCCGACAGATTTGGGTATTACACAAAGTAGCATTGTAGGTAGTGGCGACGGTGCTTGGCATAGGGATTCTAGGTGTGGTGGTAGCGATGTGTTACCTTCTCTAGCGGGTTCTCCTCAGCAGCAACGGGGTTATTATGCTTCTGTAAAGGGTGAGTATATGCCTAGGTGAATTATTTAATTATATTTTAAACCTTTGATCTTTTAATCGTGCTAACTTTTGCACACAACCACTATTTCACATTTGGTTTATTTCATTTGATTTGCTGAGAAATTTTAGATAATTGACATATGAATTTTTTTATTTAGGCAATTTTTAAATTCAATCATGCAAATAGATGGCTTTTAAAATTATTTACTTATATGCCAATTTCAGCCATGTCAGCGCCATTTTGGTAAAGTTATACTGGCGATATTTCAAAAGGGGTATTTTAGAGAATAACATCGGAGCATTTTCAAAAGTTGCATGCATTGATTGTCTATTTAATATGGGTGACTTTTCAAATAGTACATGTTTACTAGACTCTACATAAAATATACCGACGACATTTGAAACAACGGCAGTAAATTTTTGACTGTGTGGCTCCGACATGGTCAAAGGTGACCTATATTGGTAAATAGTATTTAAAAGTGGCATGTTTACATAAATTAATTTTAAAATATGCCCATATTTAGAAAATTCTTCTTGGCATATGGTTTGATGCATTTTGGAGCTATTCGGGAAAGCACGTTGGTAGAATTCAATGGTTATAAGAATTTATATTTTACGTTTCTTAAATAAACAGTCATTAAAAAATGTACATTTGCAATATATGATATGCCTTTTTTATGACTATTTCACTATTATGATGTATTGATATGATGTGTGATTAATTATGGTTATTATCTCTTAATTAGTGCATTATTGAGTGATGGATGTTTTGTGATTATTCGTAAATATAAGTGTAAAAAAATAATTAATTAAAATAAATAAAAAGAATGATTTTGGGCAAAATAAGGTAGTACACAAATATTGAGCTGTATTTGCAAATAATTATGATTTACCAATTTATACAGTAATTAATATCAAATTTTTAATAAGGTTACTATTTCTAAATTTCATAGAATTTCATAAATAATAGTGAAAATTCTACTTTAAAATGAATTCGAGAATTTATTACAATTTATCCGTTGCCATCGGATGATTAGCAATGCAACGTAATTATGTTTCTATGAATTAGTATAGTTTCTGAACCATCGCTTCTCCATTTTCCAGTTTTGCAATAGATAGGCTTCTCTTCTTAAAATTTGCACGTACGATAATAACCTATCTTTAATGAAATAATAGTTAGAATGAAATTTTAGGTACTGTAATATACACAAGTTTGTCTTAACACTGGACCAAAAACTGGGTGATCAAAATTTAGAACACAGGTAGATTGCTAAGTCAATGCATTGCTTCATCTCAAATTTTGGATGCTGCAGATAATCTACAATATCGAATAGCACATATCTCTACTATTAATAAAGAGAATTCAATAGATAGAATTTCCACGATGTCCATTTGAAGTTCCAAAAATACCTTCTTTTATCAACGAAATCTCATTATCGGTGAACTATCTCTACATCGTCCTCTTTACGATCATCTATCAATGGATTTCACTATCAATTTGCAACCAGCATCACCTACAACTATTTGAAATTAAAGCTCTGCGACCATTAAAGATTTTTCGCTTTTATTACATATCCATCCATTGATTTTTTTTTAAATAAAAAGCAGATATCTCTAGCTATTAGATGCACGTATCGTGCAATTTATACTAGTAAAGTATAATGTAATTTAATAAATGATACTATGATTTAGGGAAGGCTGTGTTATTTTTGAGTAAAATAATGGAATGATTATTTATGTCTATGTAAAAATATTATTGTTATTTTATAAATAATGTAAACTTTGGAATAGTAACAATAATAAAGACGTGTTTTATAGAAGCATTTTAGGTTAATATGACTATTTTGAGATGGATAACAATAAAATGATTTTTGAGATTTAATGCAATATTTTTAGGTTAAATAGTAAGAAAGTGTATTATGAAAGGTGATAAAATGGTTTAAATAAATATTATTGTTTTGAATTAAGGTAGTAATATATGTTATTTGAAAGTAATTGGATGTAAATTATTATTTTATACTAAGTAACGATGTTTTCATGTATTTAAAATATTATTTTATAAAAGAAGTATTTTGGAAATATATTATCATTTGAGAAAATATTAGTGCTTTGAGATAATAGAGATAAGAGTACTTTCTGTAAACAATAATAAGGTGATCTTATACATAAGAAAAATCATAGGTTAAATGTATTATTTTGGACTGTTGTGACACATGTGATGAATTATAGTTCGAAATTGTCATATATATATATATATTATGTGGAGATAGAGTCACATTAGGATACGTTATGTGATATTTTACCATTATTACTATGCATTCGTTGTGTAGTTGTAACGAACGAGATTTTCAGCCTTTGAAAATCGACACTAATACATCCTTGGTATTCACGTGTCCCAAATTCAAGTGTCGAAAACTCAATTATTTGATGTAAACAAGAAACTAAAGATAGAAGATAGAACAACAACAGAATCTCGCATCATATTCAACACTAAATTATATAATAAGATAGTACGTACAATCACTCTCAAAATGATGTATCAAAGTTATGGTAAGTATTAATCCAACTAGGATAGCTATAACAGTCTATCCCTACAAGTGTTGGTAGATACATAATACAGGGGAAATTTCAAAACATATAACTATCTACAGAAGACACTTCAGCTCCTAGCTCCATGCTCCATCCAAAATGCTCCAAGATTACCTAACTACTTGGCTGCCTAGAAATAATAGGGCACCCAGAGTTTAAGCGGAATAGAAAATAAACTCCGGGTCAATCATTGGACTATGTGAGAAACTCAAAATATGGATTTTCGAAAACAAATGGTATCTCATAAGACCACCACTATGCCACAAAGTGAATCAGACAATAGTGATCACACAACATAAGGTAGATTTTCTGTTATCCCACTTTTCACACAACATTTGAAAACATCATATGTTGTTTGAATAGCCCATGAAATCTTTCATATGTTATCTGAATAGCCCATGAAATCTCTATAAACATACTTGTTATTCAGACAACATTTTTTCTGTCGTTTGATTTAAGGTATCAATTATTTTTGTTTTGGCTCCATATTTTCCCTTTTATTACTTTGGTGACCATGTTTCCCAATATTTTGACTCCGTAATTTCCCTCTATAGTTTGTTTTATTTTCGTTTCTCATAATATATTTCCTTCTTTTCAAAACTTTCACTCTTCTCAAAATTTATTTCCTACTTCTCAAAATCAAATCAGAACCCTAAATTCTCTTCCTTTTTTCTTCGACCCGTCTTCTTATCTCGTTCTTTCATCTACTTCAGTTTTTTCCCATTTGCCCAAAATCCCTCATTTGCCCTAAATCATTTATCTAAACGAAAAGAAAAAAAATCACAATGCTTGTCTGATTAATCGGCGAGTGTACTTTGCTTTGTTCAGATTTCATTGCCGCCTCGTTTGAATATGGTGCACTTGTAATGTCATCTAGATGCGTGATTATCGATTTGCATTGATTGAATTTGCGGTTACTGTCACTTGTCAAGAATTACTGATTAATTGCTTGATATGTTTTATGCCACTTTTAATTTTGTGTTTTTCTCGACTTCGATTATATGCCGATGATGAATTGGGTGCTATTTATAGGGTTTGATTCCCTATATTTTGGTTTGAGATTTTCAATTTTCTTCTTGTCTGATATTTGAAATTGTTGTAGTGTGTTTAATCTGCACGTACAGATGCCTTGAGTTGTTTTAGTTTCTATACTTGCATTTACCTTAAGTGTTGATCATGAACCCATGTCCTTAACTGTTGAGTTGTTTTAGTTGTTTCATTTTGAGTTGTTTCTGATTGTTGCCTAAACCTGTGTCCTTATTATCTCCATAGCGTGTCTTGCACACTTTCAGTTAGAATATGTACTTCATGATGATCACTGTGTATACATACATAAGTGTGTATATATATATATGGTCATACCATTTGTTGTTTTACTGTATAGTTATGTGTGAAGCTTTGACACATGTTTGCTTGCCCATGTTAGTTTATTTGCACTTGTACCCCTATGTATGTCATTATTTCTAGTTTGCTGGTCTTGCCTTGCATACATGCTGCACTCCTCTATTGTCTCAAGTATATATATAAATATACACATATGTGTGTATATATGTACTTGTATGTGTGCATGCTTACTAAGCTAGTGCATACATGTACACACATACTTCCATATATATGTATACATATGTACTTGTTGTCTTAAGTATATGTGTGTGTATACGTGTGTGAATGCTTGCTAAGCCAATGCATACAGATATATACATACTTCCATGTATAAACATAATTTAAGGCACTTTGATTGATCGAATCTCATAGCTGCCTTTGATCTTGAACTTGAACTTCCTAGACTCGTTATTATGTGATGATGGTCCATGCTGCCATAGATTATATATGCATGGTTTTGGTGAAAAATCGAGAGTCTGATTTTAGAATGCCACGAAAAAAATTTATGTTAAGTAAAACATGATTTTGGAGATGTGTTTTAAATATTCAGAATTTTTCGAGCTATGGAAAATTTATGGTGAATTTCTAAAGAGAATATGATATTATTGGGTTTAAAATTTATTTCGAGAGTTTCAGGAAGAAATTGGGTCACAAATTTTAATATTTACTATATGATGAAAGGCATTTTCTATGAATTTAGGGATTTATCCTAGTTGTTTTATTAGGGAAAATAAATTATTTTAAAAGAGGGACTTTTCTACAAATGTTGGCTTTGTTAAATGAAAGGGCCTAAACCTTATAATGTCTTTAATTTAGATCTGATTAAATGCGGCAGTTTCATTCGAAAAATATTTGAAAATTTTCAAGGCAACTATTCAAAGATTTACAAATAGGCAAGTACTAACAAAGAATTTACTAAAAGTGTCTAAATTTAGCTGTAACGACCCGTAAAATTTCGACAATTAAATTATTAAATATAAAGGGTTTTGAAGTTTAAATCTTGTAGAAAAGAAATTTTTATATATATATAAGTGATAGAATTAATACTGGGATGAACGCTAAAGGGAAATTTTAGCAACGACAATTAAAGCTTAATTATTGTTAAATTTAATGAAAATCTAATGATTTAGGTAGCGTAAGATGTATGCCCTTGTGTAAGTTGAAGATAAGGGAGATTTAAATGTATAATTAATAATGAATTGTAGAAACGGTTATCTAACCTAATTGTTGAAAATTTAAGTAAATTATTAAAGAAATAGTGTAAATTGGTTGCACCTGAATTAAAGAATTAAAGACAAGAATTTAAATTTCCTATCTATTTATATATATTGATAAAACTGTAACCGTATGTGAATTAAGGTAGAAAATAAATGGCAGTTGAGGGACAATCAATTATATACGAATTCAAGTGTGATTGAAACGACCGTTTGAGTTTTATGTAGTGCAAATGGAAATAGTTAAAAGCATGATAATTTCTTAATTGAATATGTTTGTTTAATTAATGCTGAAAGAAACAAAATTGAAAAATTTATTTATAAGATATGAATTGCAATTGTATAATGAAATTAAATTGTTAATTTGTGGATGTAAACATTGGATAAATTTATGGAAGTGAAGTTTTAATGTATGTTGGATAGAACATAGGCGATTGCAATTCGGTAGTATGTATTGAATATAAAGTTCATTCAATTATGGAGAAAGTTTTAATTAAGAAAAACGTTACTTTAGCAATTATTAATATAGTAACGGAAGAGTGAATGTAAATTTATAGTAACATAAAACGTATTGTAAGGTAATAATTAAGTGTAGACTTATAAAATAGATTTATGACAATAAATTTTGTAAGTTATCTATTCTATTAGTTTGTTAAGTTTATTTTGATCAATCTCAATTAATGCACTAAATTATTGCAGTTAGTGTGGATTACATATGGGTAAGTAAAGAATGTGAATCCAATAAGATGTAACCTAGTTAAATTTCCATTCATAATATGATAATTAGTGTAATCTTAAGAATGGAACCAAAGAGGAATGAATTAATTGAGGTTCTAAGTTTTATGTGTAAAGTTCCAATAAAATTGAGATAAGGTAATATATGCAAATAAAAGATGAAATTTGTGAAATATTTATGTATTGGAATATAAAAGAAATGGTGACTATGAAGTTGAGTAATAATTGATTTTTTATTTAGATGTAATCCAATAAGATCAAATTTATTAGAATTTATTGCAATCAATTGGATTTATTTACAGTAACCTTTGAAAATTTATTTACTGGAATAATTGACAATGAATTTATATGTAAATGTGCTGATAGTTATTTTTAAATATCTAAGGGGTTAGAAATGACACAAATCCACTAGTTTAAACAAAGTTTAAAGGTGGTAGGTTAATTATTAAATATTTAGATATTAGGAAAATATAAATTTAGATGAAATTAATTATTTAATTATTTCATAAGTTGAGTTCTAAGTTTAAAATTGAGATTTTTTTATAGATATTGAGCCAATATTAATTTCATTAAATTGACATCAATAAATTTGAATAATAGGAAGGAAGAGAATTTAATAAGTTTTATCAAAATTTAATTTATAATGTGAATTTAATGAAATTGAAATTTAATATTGGAGTTAAGATTTAACATTGGAATTTATAAATAGATCAACTTTGTATTGACACTTAAAATTGTCTAAAAATTGGGGAATTAAGTAAGAAAATTTAAAGGGATTAAATTTGTCAATTGGAGAATTGGAATCTTTAACATTTGATTTATTAATCAATTATTAATTCATTAAATTTGTGTAAAAATAGCCTTTTTGGCCACGGACTCGGATTTTGACGAAATGAGTTTCATCGGATCCGTATCAGTGAATTATTATAGGGTTTCAAGTTTCGTATCGATCGGACTTGTCGTTTGATCGTACGGGCGTGAAACGCCTTGAAATCAATTTTAATAAAATCAATTTGAAATCAATTTGGAAATTTTGTTTTCAGCATAACTTCTTCATACGATCAAATTTGGACGTGAAACTTTTTCCATCGCGTTCAGAATATTTTAAATTACCTATTTGGATATATAGATTTACGAAATTTCGTTCCGGAGTCATAGCGGGCTTTTTGGGCCATAGTTTGTTCCGCACGTTCATTCTACGGTCTATCTACTCTATCTCTAACTCCTCTATATAAACCTAGCTACAAGCCTAGCCTCCGCCTAATTTCATTTCATCTACGCGTATACTTTCTTCAAGCTCCTCTTCTTCTTCAATGGGTGCAAACCCTAGATCCAATCAATTCAAAATTTCAATGAAAAATCAAACTCTCCAGAAAAATTCCACAAAAATATATGTCAATGTTCTCGAAACACGTAATCTCATGGTGAAATTCGTTTTTCAAATGGAGTTATCGTTTACGCAGAATAAATTCAAACAGTTCGTGGCCATTCATCAGCGCCGTAACAAAAGTCATCGGATCGTCAAACCTTTTCTGGGTATTGGAGAGGGGACTGAGGGGGTCAGATCTATGTGGTTATTGCATCGAGTTAACGGCTGGATGTGGCGTATAAATTGGATTAGGGTTCGGCATCATGTAGCGGCTGGGCTTGTTAACGGCAATCGTTGGGCCAGAGGGAGGTGCCTGGCGATGGACGGCGTGGTGGGGGCCTTCGTTCGTGGAGACGCGGCCGGCAGTGGCGCGAATTTGTGGTCAAAGGTCGAGTCAACAGAGGCGTTCCGTGCTTCGTTCATCCAGGGTTGCGTGGGCGTGACTGTTGCGTGCAGGCTGGGAACCATTCACGTGAAAGATGTTCTGACGTAGCAAGTTTTATAAATGTGTGTCATTTGTTTATTTCCAATTTTTGAATTCAATCACCATTTTTTGCCATAACTTTCTCATACGAAGTCGGATTCACACGAAATTTCTTTTGTTAGGATCGTAATTTAATTCCGGACTTGATGACGCTGGTTTGGACGAATTCCAAGACGGGCGAATTTTTGGGTTTAAATCGAATTTAAATTCGATTTAAATTCAAAAGGTGAGTGTTTTAACCCACTCACAACTTCTAAAAGTTTTTATGTTTGTTAAGTTAATTTTAGAAATGAATAGAAATTTATTTATGAGTATTTGGCATGTTTATTTCATCATAGCTGTTAAGTTGCGTTATTTAATTTAATTGTTAATTTAATTTATCTATTGCGTATTAATTTACAGTTAGAATTTATTTGTTTGCCCACAAATTGCTAGTTAACAGTTATATAAATTATTATTGAATTTAAACTGTTAGATTAATAGTTGTTAAATTTAATTTGAATAAAATTGCCAGTATTACCTGTTATGTAGTACCAAAAATAATATTGTTATTGATTGATATTGATTGATGATTGCGATTTGGATGATGGATGATGTTGATGAATGGATGTTTATTGTATATCATTAAATTGCAAATTTTCATGCATATTTCATTTCATTCGGGATTGTGGTTTGAAATGATATATAACCGCAAAATTTTATATCTTTTAAATTGCGGATTGAAATGATAAATATCCGTATCACTTGACCATAGGATAGAAAATTATATACAGGCACCGCGGTATATATATAACCATTTAAATGTGATTTCTATGGTTTGGATGGAATACGATTTATAATAATCTTAAATTTTATATTGTATAAATATTTTTCTTCCATATATATATATATATACATATGAAGTTGAAAATTTTGAAATTAAAAGGTGTATAAAAATCTTTATTAAAATGGAAGAAAATTAAGAAAATGGAGTTTAATAATTTATATCATATGTTTAAATGTTAAGTTTGGAAATTATAAGATATGATATTTATAATTGGATTTTTCCCAAAATAAATTGAAATGAATATTCTAGTATAATTTGAATTGGGAAAATATATATATTATTACTAGAAATTGAAGTCTTATTATTTATGGATTTTATGTGAATATTCAAGACTAATTAATAGAAAAATTGATCTGTTGAAAGAATAAAATCCAATTTTAGTTTGAAATATTGTTACTCAAAATAGATATACGTATATATAAATAAATTGAAGTGGTTTTGGAACTTGAGAGAGATAATACAAATTTTGGTTTAGACTTTAATAAAGAAATGTATTTGTAAAGCCATGAGAACTATTTTCTTTACAAAGTAACATTTAAGTTAAACCTTTTAATTCATATACCGTTGAATATCCAAACCATTCAAGTTTTAAAAGTTATGGTTTTAAATTATGAATTTCGAAATATTATGCTTTGAAAGGATATTTGGCTTTCAGACGTTATAAATTTTAAAGCATTTGGATTTTTGAAAAGGTTTATATTTGGGATAAAGGATATCATATTGTTTTGGGTTTTAAAATGATATCGTATTCATAATTTTAAAATGGAAATGTTTATTCTGGTTTTAAAGTATGAGCTATTTTTAAATGACCGCGGTGTTATAATAACGATGGGTTGGCAAAGAGACCGGGATCGGATATGGACATACTCTCTGTCGATACCGAAAACCACTTTGACTAACCGTGTACGCGGTGGGGATTCCAGAATGAAGTAGGTTGGTGGCGGCGTTTCCTGTAAGGTAAATACGTGGACCCGACTCCCGTGAGTTGGCATAAGGTGGCTAAAACAGGAGCGATTCTCAGGCCAATGAGGTCATACCTCTGATCGGACCCTCCTCTTCGATATTATACTTTGGCTTTGGATTGATTCAGTGGCCTCTTCTATATTTTGATTTTGGGGGAGTTAGTTCGAGGTGGGCGGTAAGTGCGGCTACGCGTTTCCACCAGCCTGGATAGCAATTGGTATATCTACCCTGGCATTGCCTAGTTGTGCCGTGTCACCTACCATATCGAGCCTTTACTACGAGTTTCTATTTGTGTCGTACCTATGGAGTATCCTCTGGTAGCCTCCCGATCAGGAGGTATTACGGTACTGTATAGACTATTGGAATTTTACGTATTAAGGTGGAAAATGTAAAGCCTTAACGCTATTTAAAAGTAAGTTTATTTTATAAATAGACACTATTATAATAGCGCAATATACTACATAGTAAATAGTTTAACGGATCCTTAGTAGATGTAAATCCCGAGCATCTCTTGAGTTACTGTACTCATATTTATTTCTGTTAATTTAACTCACATAAGATCTTTTAGTTCTGACTCGAGTGTGTTTGTCTTTTCAAATTCGCTCGGGTCAGTCCGAGCGTTTCAGCATTGCAAGATTTAGCTCTGGAGGACGAAGACGAAGATTTATAATATTATTATTTATACTAGTGCACTACACACTGTTCCGCTGCATTGTTATTGGTATGTGTAACTCTGATATATATTATATAAATGGTTTTGTAAACAGATTTATAAACTGTATATTTGATTATTATATTTTATCCTTCCGCTGTGAGATTCTGTTTAGTTTTTTTCTTCTCTGTGTTTTTCTTATTTACCCCATAACAATCCGCCTGTAACAAACAGGAATTTTCGACTTCCGAAAATCCGACATCGATACTCACTTTATCGACTGCCGAGAAATCGAAGGCCGGAAACACGGAATGTTATGGGTTTTAGAAAGAATTTAAGAAAAAGAAAGAAAGAAGAGAGGAGAGATAGAAAATAGAGAGGAAAGAAGATAGACGATTTTTAGAAAACAGAGAATTTTTAAAAATAGAAGATAGAAGAATTTTAAAATAGAACGGGACAGAAGAAAACAACAGAACAACATCAGAATCTCACAATTCGCAGCGGAACAACATATAATAATAAATGAATAATCTTTAAACAAAGAACTACAGTTATTACATTTCATCATATTTCATTACATCATATCATCAGAGTGTACAACAACATACAACATCAAACAGTGCAGCCGAAAAAGAAATACTATATACTAGTAATACGCCATGCTATCCAGCTTGCCTCCAGCAACTCCTGAATATCCAGAATATCCTGATAAACCTAACTCTTAACTGCCCGTGTGGAAAATTGGTGGGCACCCAGAGTTTAGGAAGGAAAACAATAAACTCCAAGTCAGTCATGTGACTGGTGTGAGAACTCAAAATAGTTTATTTATCTTTAAAATCAAAAGAGGAATATTTTTAAAATTCAATTCGCAATGCTTTTAAAAATGAGACTACCATAAGGCCTCCCGCACACACACACATGCAAACGCAGAATCGGAGGAGATTTCTCCTTATGATAGTCAAAGATGCTTGATACGCATTTAAAAGACATTTAATATTATTATTAGTGTATAGTGTAGGAAAAATTCATTTCGAAAGTAGAATATAAATCTTAGCCAACATAGACATTTCGAACTATGCCTACTATAGCTACCATCCAAACAGTGGTGACCACCATAAGTGAATGGCAGGTTCTACAACTAATACCGTACAAATTTCGTATTGGGAATTGGATTTCCAACAAATGGTCAGGCCAAGGAACTTCCCATTGCCACATGAGAATGCCTCTGGATGGACATCCCCGAGAACCAAACCGGATCTCTACCAACACAAGGCCGGGTTACTCCTAACTGAGTAACAACTGACCGAATATGTCATCCCCCGGTCCTTTGGGACCTTTATCAACCGAGCGCTCGTAATCAATTCACACAATCATAAAGTGTTTTCAACATGAGTAAGTATCTGGGCTCCATACCATGATACCACCCTTTTCCAGAAGGAAATGGACACATCCTAAAGGGTGCTACCCCTCATAACCTTGCTGCTTCTTTCCTGTTTTGACCATTCACGGGGTGTGAGGCTCGACGAATTCACGTCCACAAAAACATACTTTATACAAAAGCCATGCTTTGGGTCAACAAATGATCAACACAATGATCACAAGGATAGACGATCGAATAAACGATCCTATCACAAATAATCAACACAATGATCATTTCAGCATCACTCAGCATATCACATTACCAAATTGGGAATATATCGCTGATAACTTCAACTATATAACCTTTGAGCTCGTACGTCTCAAAGAAGGGTGTTAAGCAAAGAATAAATTCTCCGCCACCAACAGAAATATATTTGAAAGAAATCGGCTTTATATCTCAAATTGTAATGTCAGACATACAATCCATACAAGTCTGTTCCGGGCTCGAACAGAACCGAAGGCACTTACAAAGAAGTCCTTGCAATCCGGATATTCACAATCCTGATCGGATTCACCATCACATATGGAGAACTCAATACCGTAGCTACTCGGTGCAGAGTCAATCGATAGTTCATCCTATCACTCTCGCAAATACCGGTCTTCAACACCGATCTTCAAATGCGATTCACAACGACGTATCACATATTCGGAGTGGGTTATACGACCCCATGGTCCTTTCCCGGTTAACCCGAATAGTGAGCGCTTATTCAAAAATAAGTGTGCATTCAAATTCAATCCATCCACATCAAATACCCATTCAAAGGGAAATATTGATAGTCGGTTATTGAACTATCACTGGATATGCATACATCACCAGATTCCAAATAATTTTCCAAATTATTTATTTTCCAAAATATCTTTACTAGATATATAGTTTCAACACTTCAAAAATAAATCAATATTTATTTTTAACCAATTTCACTTTTCACATATAAATTCCATAATGAATTTATATTTCAAAATATTCGTGCATATACGATTTCAATAATTCATTTCAATTTATCCTCCAAAAAGATAAATTCTAATTATTCACTTCATATTGGAAAACATTTCCATACTTATTAAATAAGTAATTCACAATCTTTTATTTTCAACACTTAGAAAATATTCAATATACTTAAACCGAATTAAGTATATATTTCTTTCTTTAAGGAAATCATTCACTTAACATATTTATTTGGGCCAAAACGAATGTTGCGTAAAACATCGTTACGACAATCCAAAATTACTAGCATAGGGATTCGAAATTAAAAATAGATATATAAATCCCAATACTATTCAAAACATTTCCTTTCGGAAATCATTTACTATAACAACAGTGTTATAGTCCACTATTTCCTTTTATTTCTCGAAAACGTCTATTTCAACAATAAATGTTGAAATCTATGGTTTCGAATCACAACACCTTTTAAAACATCGTTAGATCGTTTTAATTCTATTTAAAACATTCACATTCTAAACAATTTCTTTAACGTGTTATTCACTGTTCAAAAACGTGAATAAACTATGTTAACAAACTTCATCATTTCTATTCACTTTAACTTAAAGGATTATTCACTGTCTAAAACGTGAATATAACTCCATTTATAAGTTATAACAATTAACTTATCAAAATAAGTCGTTTGCGGATTTATAAAACAACGTTTATAAATTCCGTTTCTTTTTATTTATAAAAACTTCCTTTTTATAAATTCCTTTATTAACCTATTTGATTTCATATCTCAATTATAAACTAAAAGTTCATATTATAAGTCAATTGCTTATAAAACGATTATTTTACAAAATCGTTCTTTTTAAAGACTTTTCAATTTATAAACCTTATAACTTATAAGATTTATTTATTTAATCAATCTATTCTTCAAATAATTTCACCAAATTTATAAATCTTACTATTTATAAATTTCATTTATAACTTCACAGTTTATAATTCTATAAATTTCATTCTATTATGAAATTCATTTTCACTACATTCAAACACTTATAAAAACTCGTTTTATAATGTCTATATTTCAATTTATAAATATCCATTTATAAATCTCTTAATATAAATTAATTTATATTATTCTTTTAAACGTCTTTAAATTCCTTTAAAATTTCACCGTTCTCTTGATTTATAAAATAATCAAATTTTATAATTCTTATATTCAAACTTTTAATAATAAACTCAAAAATCCAGTTTAAACTATTTTATAAAATCATTGGTTCATATTTCTCAAAAATCAGCTTTTAACCGTATTTCTCAAAAATTATAATTATTATAACTTTAAAAATTATAACTTTCATTTATTTATAATGGATCACTTCCAAAAATATTTTATCTTTTCAAAAATCACTTTAAAACATTTTAAAATACCAAAAATTTGGTCCAATGATGCTACACACCAAATAGTCAATCACGACTAACAACGATATCATATATCGATATGATAATCCATCAAATATCAAAATATCTGAAATAAAATAAATACTGTTGAGGAATCCAGTTGGATCCCTCCAACCTGTTTCCTGCATCCAAAAACATTAGCACAATACCAATTTCGCTCCAGTACGAAATTATCGCGGTATATGTTCTTATTAAATATTATCCGCTTAATAACGGCGTAATAGGGTCTCATCCGCTAAACAAAAAATGCGGGAAATCAACAACTGCAATATATACATATGCCAATATATATATATTGATATTATATATAATACCAATTTCACTGTTTATGAAATATTCGCGGTATATGTTTTTATTAAATAACATCCGCTTACTAACGGCGTATAATGTCTATTTTAACAATCAATAGATATCAACCAACATTCAAACATGCATTCAAATATTTTAAATCTAACTATTTAAAATAAAATCGAAACCTATTCGATTGAGTGAGAAATTCTCACCTTGATTTTAATTTCGTTTCAGCTTTTTATTTCGAATAAAATTAAACGCGCGTTTAATTTTACCCGAAATTCTCACTAACTCCAAACGACTCCAAACCAACTCCATCGCATAGTGCTCGTCCATACGATTCCAACGCAACTGAGTTTGCATTTTTTCGACCTCGTATGAAAAAGTTATGAATTATTGAAGTTTGTACACGATTTATATACACAAATCAACATAAACTTTAAATTTTTAAACCCCAACTCATCTCAGCCCTTAGATCCATCACCTGCAGATCTTGGCCGTTCCCCCCCTCTTCCTCATCACGTTACTCACTCCAGGTTATTGCCGTGCATAGAACCCATAAGCAAGCAAACTAGGGTTCAACCTTGCGAGCTCATTTCTCGACGAAATCCCATCAAACCACTTGCAAATCGAAGCTCTTCGCGAGAGCTACCTCCACCACCAACCACTTGGAGCTCGGCCTGCACATGACCCCTCGAAATGCGTGCGAAATCTGCAGAGAACGGCCCATTTTGCTCCTCCATCGTCGCTCCAAATTCGATCATCACCGTATGGAATCGAAGCTCTCGTCGAGCTCTTCAATCTTCGTGTTGAACACCTCGCGTGAATGTGAATGGATTTGGAGAGATTGAGAGTTGAATTTGGACAATTTCTGGCCATTGAATAGTTAGGGCCGGCTATGCAGTTATAAAATTAGGTTTTTTTTTTATCAATTTATGAAGAGAATGGGTGTATTTATAAGGAACCGATCGACACTATTCACCCGGAAATTCCGAACTCCGATTTAGGCGCCGTAACCAGCGTACCTAGGGTTTATCCCGCGTTCCGGACACAATGGAACAGGTTTCGGAAGCTAATTCGGAAGTATGTGCGAGTTATGGCTGAAAACGTTCAATTTAAATTAAACCGATTTAAATCGATTTCTAGGCGTTTTAATTTGTACCGGACAAATGGTAAATCCAATTGACTTGAAATTTGAAACCTTACAATAATATCACATTACGGATCCGATGAAACTGGTTTCGTCGAAATCCGAGACTTTTTGAAAAATGGCTATTTTGACTCGCCAAATTTAAATTAAAAATAATTCGATGCGTTTCGAGCTGCCACGATCAAACGATAACTCCGATTTACACGAAAATTGAAATCCGGTAATAACTAACTATTACGGATCCAATGAAACTGGTTTCGTTCAATTCTGAGACTGTTCAAAAATTGGCTATTTTACAGTCAATTATTAAATATTAAAATATTCAATTTTCACAAATAAACTTTTAATTCAATTTTAAAAGTTCTAAAATATCTCTATAACTCCAGTATGATTAAATAAAATTTTCCAAATTATTTCTAATCATATTTAACTCGATTTTCAATTATTTCCATAATTTAACATATTAAATTATCGATTTAATAATCCAATTAAATCCAAAAATTCAAATAAAAATTTATTTGACTTATAAATTCACTTATAAATATTTAAAATTAATTAAATATTCAAATTTAAATTATTAAAAATTCTAGGTCGTTACACCGCCCTTCCGTATGGTTTGAATTGGCACGTGTGTCGGTTTAAATCGTACGAAAAGGCGGGATGTTACATTAGCCTTTAGTTGGTTCCGCCTCAAATTGCAGCACCTTTCGACTCCATTGACTCCGCCTCATCTAAGATGAAACTACCCAATCGAAACCCACACAGTCGAAACCAATACACAAGTTAACACTTAGATGGTACATAGTGGATTGGAGGAAAGGCGAAAGCCATGGCGTCGAAAGTAATGCTTTCAATGGGGTCAAAACCCTATTTTTTTCAAAATAAGTTTTGCTTTGTTTTCTAAAACTTTTGACACAGTCGAAAGGTATGCTTTCTAAAGGGTTTATATAAATAGCTTTCAGGGAAGGTTGCTTTATTATGTAAAAGTATTAGCTTATGAAGGAATACATTTTTCATTAAATAAGAGCTTTCGAAAGGATTGGTTCCAACTAATTCGAAACC
The DNA here is from genome assembly GCA_030765085.1 of Allium cepa. Lineage (NCBI taxonomy): Eukaryota > Viridiplantae > Streptophyta > Magnoliopsida > Asparagales > Amaryllidaceae > Allium > Allium cepa. The sequence continues at coordinate 1,018,129,981 of CM060945.1, forward strand.
CAGCCGCTAATTTTCCTTTCGAATGTATTGAAGCCATCAATGCTTTTGAAGGTTTATCTCTGCTTTTAATTAAGCTAAGCCCCTTTCTATATGCTTTCGAAAGGGGTTGAGGGTTTCGAAGTTAATGGAGTTGAAAGGGGGTTTCGAATCTATACTTTAAAGTTTTAAATTTAAAGGTTGTTACTTTTGACTAGATGGTTCTGACACTATCAAATTTTCCCCAAACAATTTTATAAGGGTTTTAAATAAGATACTTTCATATATAACCATTTTGACCCAAATGATGTTTTTAAAAAGAATAAACCCAATACTTTCGAAAGGGATACTTTCATTTGTTTTGAAGCTATGTTTTACAGGACGTTTTAATACCATCGAAATGTATAATTAGTTTCGAAAGAGAATATTTATCAAGGGCTTCGAAAGGTATGTTTATTATGTTTTGATAAGAGGTTTTTGCTTTCGTCAAAAGTCATCCAGAGGTTTCGAAAGAGATGTTTTAGGATTTCAAAACATAAAGCCAATCTCAATTTAAAGGAATAATCATGGCATAAGCAAATAAAAGGTTTTGAAATGAAGAAGTTTTCATTTGTCATAAAGGTTAAAGGGTTTAACTGGGATATATATAGATGATTCAAGGATAATAAACCATAGGCGTTGGAATTATTTTATAGTTATGATTACTTCTTCATGTATTTATTCACAGTGTAGTTAACCTAGAATAGTATTTTGGAAAGGGCAGAAAAACCAGTTAGGTTGACCGAGTAGTGAATATAACTTAAGAAATATTAAAATCTTAATTAAAGATATTGGCACAGGCCAATGGGTTTGCAATAAGCCCATGAAAACTTTGTATAATAAAAGATGTTGGTAGGGGATAATAGGTTCATAGTCAGCCCATGAAAACTGTGACTGATATTGGCAGGGGCCAATAGATTTGTAGTTAGCCCATTGAAAGGTACGTTTAGTTTCGAAAGAAAATATTTATCAAGGGAATCGAAAGGTATGTTTATTATGCTTCGATAAGAGGTTTTTGCTTTTGATGGAAGTCGTCCAGAGGTTTCTAAAGAGATGTTTTAAGATTTCCAAACATAAACTCAATCTCAATTTAAAGGAATAATCATGGCATAAGCAAATAAAAGGTTTTGAAATGAAGAAGTTTTCACCTATTATAAAGGTTAAAGAGTTTAACCAGTGTATATATATATATATATATATATATATATATATATATATAAACGATTCAAGGATAATAAACCATAGGTGTTGGTATTATTTTGTTGTTATGATTACTTTTTTATGTATTTATTCACATTGTAATTAAGCAATAACGGTATTTTGGGAAGGGTAGAATAACCAGTTAGGTTGATCCAGTAGTGAATATAATTTAAGAAATGTTGAAAACTTAATTAAACATATTGGCCGGGGCCAATAGGTTCGTAGTAAGCCCATGAAAACTATGTACAACAAAAGATATTGGCAGGGGCTAATAGGTTCATAGCCAGCCCATGAAAACTACGATTGATATTGGCAGGGGCCAACTGGTTTAAAGTTGGCCCATGAAAACTATATCCGGATTAATATATTGACAGTTAGTCAATAGGTTCCTAGTCAGCCCATGAAAACTAAGATAATAGAAAAGATATTGGTGTTACCAATAGGTTCTTAGTGATCCCATGAAAATTACGAAATTGGACAGATAGTCCATAAACGTGTAACTGGTTAATAATAACCCTAGAAACTATAACTGAGATAGATAATCCGAATGAATGAGGATGGGTAATCCATACTTGTTTTGTGTATCATCATAATGTTTTGAAATACTATGCTTTCACCATTGTGGATGTAGAAGCATGGTATATGGTTTTATACATGTTTTAGGATACTGGTGAGCGGAAAACCCGTTCTGCTAAGCGACTGGTCTCACTAGATAACTAAATGGTTTGAGATGGTAAATTATTATTTATAGAAGGTTAACTTGAAGTTTTTGTTTTCTCCTTGAACTCTCGGGTACTCAATTGATTTTGAGTAGGTTGAGAGTTAAGGTTTTCAGGTGTTCTTCAAGAATAAAGCTTCGGAGGACGTGTAGGAGACAAGCTTATTATTAGAGTTCTTTTATTTTCGCTGTGTGGGCAAATTGTTTTAGTGCCTTATTATATATACTCTGATCATCCAAGGAGGCATCTTTATATATCGCTCTTGGCATACTTTGTATTAATTATATGTTATCTGAATGTGGTATGCATACCAGGATTATTTAATGAATTTGAGATATCTTGAAATGGAATGTGGACTTTGTTTGTTGTTTTAAAAAAAATCCATATTCATGTATTTCTATGTATCAATGTATCTAACACCGCCATATTTGGTCACCAAGGATTAATAACTATGGATGACTGTAGCATCCATAGCTGTTAGTTTTGGGTCTCCAAGTAGGGGGATGTTACAAGTTGGTATCAAAGCATAGACTTATGGAACTTTAGAAGAAACTTAAACTTAAAGTTTTTCCAAATAAAATCCGATAAATTAGATAACAATATTAGGGTTTGGGTTAACGCTATAGTAACATACTTGTATTTGATATATATAGTTATATTTATAAGTGGGTATTCCCTGCTCTTTTAGATCGTTCTTCTGTATCTTACCATTGCTCATATATAGATTTACGTGAAAGAAGATATGGAAGCAGGAAATGGAAGTGGAAATCTCGGTGAAGGACGCACCAGAACTAATGGAAATGCTTGACACGCTACAAGGAGGAACTCGCGTTGACTTGCTAATGCTAATAATCAAAATGCTGATGCCAATATGGATGCTAGAAATCCACCAGTAGATATGGGGGTGATGTATCAGTTTTTCGTTGGTATGATGCAAGCTGAAGCTGTTGCTGTTGCTACTGGAAATGTAGGTGGAGCTAATCTTGTGGCTCTATTTGGTAATAATTATGCTTGCTGAGCAGAGATTACACCAGTTTGGGTAGGAAGCCATTTTGAGGAACGGAGAGTGCCATAGAGGTTTAGAATTGGCGATTGCATTATGAGCATATATTTACTGATTTAGGTCTGAATGATGGGCAAAAGAGGAGGTTGGCCTCCAAGCAATCGCAGGGGTCAGCATTACATTGGTGGAATAGTGTCACTATCAGAGTTCTGGAAGAGCAGTAAGCTTGGGCTGATTTTAAAACAATATATAAGAAGAATATTGTATCTGAGTTTACTAAGTCTGAAATGAGGTGGAAGTTTGTGGATCTAGTTTAGGGAGATACATAAGTAGTCGAGTATGCTACTAAATTTGAAGAGTTGTCTTGATATAGATATGCTATTATAGATACTAACATCAGAAGGAATGAGAGGTTCATTCGAGGATTAAGGCTCGAGCTTGTAGAATGGCCATAACACATGTTCGTGATCCTTGTAATGTTGTGGTGGAAATGGCCATTCACCATGAGGAGTTACTTGCTGAGTCTGCTAAAGCCAGTGGAAACTTAGGGTTCTCAAGGGAAGAAGGGGAGTTTCTTTAAAAAGAAGGGAGCTTGGAAAGGAGATGCTACTAAGAAGTCAAAGGCTGAGGTAGTTTGCTATAAGTGTGATAAGAAGCTTCACCTCACGAGTAAGTGTCAGTCAAGAAATGGGAAGAAAGCTGCAATCAAGAAGAACGTGAAGTGCTTCAACTGTGATCAAGTTGAGCATTACAAGAATCAATGTCCACAGCCAGTAAGGGGGGATAAAGGGAAGGTCTTTGCTATTGGATCGGCTAGGCCTACTGCAACAGATAGGGGGAAAACTGTGATTGAAGGTATGCCTTTGATTCAGAGTATTCCAACTAGAGTACTTTTTGATATTAATGCATCACATTAGTTTGTATCTCAGAGTTTGGTTGATAGATTATGTTTAGAACCCAACTACCTTGTTACTTCCTTAAGGGTTGCGAATCCAATATGAAGGCATGTAACTCTAGGGTTAAGTTGTGACCAGTTAGAACTTGACTCATAAGGTCATAAATTAGCATATGGTTTGTATGTTACTGGTTTCATAGATTTCGGAATCATCTTAGGTATGGACTGGTTGGGCAGGTGTGAGGATAGAATATTTTGACAAGATTGGGAAATATCACTGAGACATCCTAATAGTCATAACCGAGTGATATTCTCAGTAGAGAATACTGACCGGAGTGTTAGTGCTTTACTTCATGCTATGGAGGTAGGAAATGAGTTAAGTTAGGCTCAGGTAACAAGAGGGTTTGCAGATGTCTTTGAGCCAGTCGTTGGACTACCATCGAAAAGAGCTGTTGAGTTTAGAATAGACCTTGTGCCTGGAGTCAAAAATATGAGTAGACTACCAAGCAAAATAACACCCACCGAGGTGAAGGAATTAAAGGTGCAGCTAATGGATCTTGAAGGAAGGAATTTTATTAGACCAAGCAATTTGCCTTCGGGAGCGTTGTAGTTTTCGTGAAGAAACAAGAACAATCGTTTAGGATGTGTATCGACTATCGTAAGTTAAATAAAAGGATGATTAAGATAAATATCCTTTGCTAAGAATAGACGATCTGCTCAATCAGTTGAGTGGAGCCAGAGTGTTTTCCTAGTTAGATTTAGCGACAGGTTTCCATCAGATAAGAGTGGCAGAGGACAGTATTCCTTTGACAGCGTTTTGAACTAGGTATGGTTCATATGAGTGATTGGTGATGCCATTAAGATTAACGAATGCACCTACTTTCTTCGTGGGTTTGATGAACCGAGTATTCCGAGTGTATTTGGATAGGTTTATGCTAGTTTTTATAGATGACATTTTGGTTTACTCTAAGGATGAGAGAGAGCATAAAGTTTATCTCATAGTGGTACTTGAGACGCTGAGGCAGAATCAGCTAAATGCGAAGTTTGCCGAGTGTTATTTCTAGAAGAAAGAGGTTAAATTTTTTGGTCATGTGGTTTTAGAGAAAGGATTGTCAGTTGATCTAGATAAGATCAAAGCCATGAATGATTGGAAGAGACCATAGAAGGTGATTGAGATCAGGAGTTTCCTTAGACTTACTGGCTACTACTGAAGATTCATTAAGGATTTCTTGCAGATAACAGCACCTTTAACTAAGCTAACCAGGAAGGAGGTGAAAGAAATTTGATTGGTCCGACAAATATAAGGAATCAATCCTTAAGTTAAAGCATATGTTGACCAATGCACCGGTGTTAATATTTTCAGATGGAAACCAAGGGTTGGAGGTATATAACGATTCATTCAGAACTGGATTGGGAGCAGTATTGATGCAGAATAGTAAAGTTATTGCCTATGCTTTGCAACAGCTTAGACCGCATGAAATTAGATACCCTACTCATGATTTGGAGTTGGTAGCTATGATCTCACATTGAAGATTTTCGAGACATTTTCTCTTAAGGGAGAGGTTTGAGCTTTATATCGATCATAATTCTTTCGGTATTTATTCTCTCAGAAGAAGTTGAATATCAAGCAACAGAGATGAATGGAGTTTTTGGCTGCTTATGATTTTGGTATGTAATATACACCAGGAGAAGGTAATAAGATAGCAGACGCTCTTAGCAGAAAATGCGAGAATGTGGTGCTGGCTATGTTGGAAGAGTGGAAAGATTTAGAAGCTTTAGTCAGTTGTGATATGTAGTTAAGATCGGCTATTAGTTCTAGTCAGAGTTCCACCAGGTTTTCTTGTGTAGAAGTTCAACCGATATTGATTAAGAGAATTATTTCTAAGAAGCAGGAGGATCTAGTGTTGGCGGAGAGGATCAGAAGTCTTGAGGATGGAATAGAGATCGATGATCTAAAGGATTTTAGCCTTGACTAGAGAGGATGGTTGAAAATGAAGGGACGAACTTGTGTTACGAATATTGAGGACTTGAGGAAAAAGTTCTTGGAGAATATCATCGGTCCAATTTTACGATTCATCCTGAAGGGACCAAGATGTTTCAGGATATGAAGAGGAGCTTCCGTTGGGAAGGTATGAAGAGGGATGTTGGCTTATGGGTTAGGCAGTGTGCAAATTTCAACGAGTGAAAGCCGAACATCAAAAGCCGAGTGGGTTGCTTTAGCCTTTAGAGATTCTAGTTTGGAAATAGGATTCGATATCCATGGATTTTATAGATGGATTGCCAATGTCTAATAAAGGTAATGAAAGTATATGGGTTATTGTAGATAGATTGACCAAGAGTACCCATTTCATTCCTGTTAAGTCAACCAGAACAACACCTGTTTTAGCTAAGTTGTTCCTGAAGAACATAGTTAGACTGCATGGAGCTCCCTGTAGTATAGTCAGTGATAGAGATGCTTTGTTCACTAGTGAGTTCTGGAAGAGTCTACAGAAAGTGATGGGTTCCATGCTTAATAAGAGTACTGCTTATCACCCTCAAATAGATGGGCAGACAGAGAGAGTCGATAAGGTACTCGAGGATCTATTGAGAGCTTGTGTATTAGACTTTGGAGGATCTTGGGAGGATCACCCACATTTGGTTAAGTTTACCTATAATAATAGTTATCAGACTAGTATAGGAATGGCGTCGTTCGAAGCTTTGTATGCAAGGCCATGCAAATCACCTGCATGTTGATTGAAGACAGGAGATGGATTAGTCTTAGGTCCAAACGTGGTTAGAGAGGTGTTAGAAAAGATTGAGTTAATCCGAGGAAGGATGAAGGAAGCTCAGTCTAGACAAATGGGTTACATAAATAAGAGGTGTAAGGACGAAGAATTTTTGGTTGGAGATAAGGTTTTCATTAAGATATCACATATGAAGGGTGTGGTGTGATTTGGAAAGTGAGGGAAGTAAGATCGGAGATATGTAGAACCATGCTAGATTATAGAGAGGATTGGAAAGCTCGCATACAGAATAGAGTTGCCAAGCAGTATGGCAGGTGTCCATAATGTATTTCATGTATCTCATCTTCGTAAGTATGTGAATGATCTAGAAACTAATTTCCTCTAATAGGGTTGGAAGACTTGATAGTAGAGCCTAATTTGACTATTGTTATACAACCAGTTCTGGTTGTAGCAAGAGATGAGAAAAGATTGAGGAACATGACAGTCAAGTTGGAAAACGTTTAGTGAAGAGACAACGAGAAGGACTGTACTTGGGAGATAGAAGATGGGATTAGAGATACTTATCCTAATCCGCTTTGAGGGCATGTCTATATTATAATTATATAAATAGTTGCTAGTCATATAGGCTAGTATGATTGTTATGGTTGTTAGGAGTTATTACAGATGATTGCAACTGAATTTTGAGGATGAAATTCTTTAAGGGGGAGCCATTAACATTCCTAAATATTGATAACATTATTGAGGAAATTTAATTAGATGAATTAAATAGCATAATGATGATAAGTGGATTGAGACTTAAATAAATAATATATACATATATATATATGCATATATGTATATGTGTGTGTGTATATATATATATAGGGTCATGCTTAATAATAAACTAAATGTGCTTAAATTGGTTTATAAACTAATCAAATTTACACATTTTACTATTAGTAAATAGCCACTTTATTATACACGACTATACTCCTCCATAATTGCCCATTCATATCTCATTTCTCATTTCCGTGAACATAAATTTAAAACTAAATTAGAGCTAGCCATTAACAAGAAGGAAAAAGGAAGAATTCAATCTAAAGCTAGGAGAATCAACAACAAATCTCAAATTCCTTATCATATTTAAGGTGAAAAATAATTTCATACCATCTCTATTTTATTCTATGATTGTATGTTTTTGTGATTAAATTCGTTTTTACGATGATATGGATGATGATATGCTTAAACTATAACATATTTGATTTATTTTAATTCATTTACATATGAATTTGCATGGTTTTGACATAAAACCGAGAGTTTATGATTTCAGAATGCCATAGAAAAAAATTATGCTAAGTTAACATGCATTTGGACAAGGGTTTTAATTTTCAGAATTTTGCGAGCTATGGAAAATTTATTGCGAAGTTCTAAAGGGGATATGATATTGTTGGGTTTAAAATTTATTTCGAGAGTTTCAGGAAGAAATTAGGTCTCAAATTTTAATATTGTTTGATTATATGATGAAATAATTTTTCTATGATTTTTGATAATTTTTCCTAGTTGATTTATAAGGGAAAATAAATTATTTTAAAATAGAGACTTTTCTACAAATGTTAGTTTTGTTAAATGGAAGGGCTTAAACATTATAATTTGTTTAGTTTAGATCTAATTAAATGCGGCAGTTTCATTTCTAAAATATTTAAAAAGTTTCAAGGCTAACTAATCAAAGATTTACAAATAGGCAAGTAGTTACAAAGCATTTACTAAAAGTGGCTAAATTTTAGCCTCTAATTTAGAAAAGTTGGTTCCGCCTCAAATAGCAACACCTTTCGACTCCACCTCATCTCATGTAAAACCATTCCAGTCGAAACCCACACAGTCGAAACCAATATACAAGGTATCATTTAGATTGTACGTAGTGGATTGGAGGAAAAACGGAAGCAATGGTATTAAAAGGAATGCTTTTGATGGGGTCGAAACCCTATTTTGTTTTCAAAAGATAAGATCTTGCCTTGTTTTTCTAAAAGCTTTCGACACATTCGAAAGATATGCTTTCGGAAGGGTTTATATTAATAACTTTAAAGGAAGGTTGCTTTATTATGTTAAAGTATTAGCTTTCAAAGGAATACCTTTTTTTAAATAAGAGTTTTCGAAAGGATTGGTTCTGACCAAGTCGAAACCCAGCCGCTAAATTTCCTTTCAACAGTATTGAAGCCATCAATGCTTTCGAAGGGTTATCTCTGTTTTTAACTAAGCTAAGCCACTTTTAAATGTTTTAGAAAGGGGTTGATGATTTCAAAGGTAATGGAGTCGAAAGGGGATTTTGACTCTATGCACCGAAATTTTAAATTTAAAGGTTGTTACTTTCGACTAGATGATTCCGACACTGTCAACTTTTCCCCAAATAATTTTATAAGGGTTTCGAAAGAGAAACTTTCATATATACCATTTTGACACAAATGATGTTTTTTAAAAGAATAAACCAATACCTTTGAAAGGGATACTTTTATTTTTTTTGAAGCTATGTTTTAAAGGATGTTTTGATACCATCGATAGGTATGTTTGGTTTGGAAAGAGAATATTTATCAAGGGCATTGAAAGTTATGTTTATTCTGTTTTGATAAGAGGTTTTTGCTTTCGAAGGAAGTCATCCAGAGGTTTCGAAAGAGATGTTTTAAGATTTCCAAACATAAACTCGACCTCAATTTAAAGGAATAACTATGGCATAAGCAAATAAAAGGTTTTGAAATGAAGAAGTTTTCATTTGTTATAAAGTTTAAAGAGTTTAACCAGGATATATATATATATATATATATATATATATATACATACAAACAATTAAAGGATAATAAACCACAGGTGTTGTTATTATTTTGTTGTTATGATTACTTCTTTATGAATTTATTCACATTGTAATTAACTAATAACGGTATTTTGGGAAAGGTAGAATAACTAGTTAGGTTGATCCAGTAGTGAGTATAATTTATGAAATTTTAAAATCGTAATTAAATATATTGGCACGGGCCAATAGTTTCGTAGTAAGCCCATGAAAACTATATATAACAAAAGATATTGGCAGGGGCCAATAGGTTCATAGTCAGCCCATGAAAACTATGATTGATATTGGCAGGGGCAATAGGTTTAAAGTTGGCCCATGAAAACTATATCCGGATTAAGATATTGACAACTAGTCAATAGGTTCCTAGTTAGACCACGAAAACTAGGATAGTAGAAAAGATATTGGAGTTACAAATAGGTTCTTAGTAATCCCATGAAAATTATGAAATTGGACGGATAGTCCATAAACATTTAATAAGTTAATGGTATCCCTAGAAACTATAATTGAGACAGATAGTTAGAATGAATGGGGATGAGTAATCCAGATTTGATTTATTTGTTTTGCATATCATCGTAATGTTTTGATATACTATGCTTTAACCATTATGGATGCAGGAGCACGATATATGGCTTTATAAATGCTTTAGGATACTAGTGAGGGGAAAACCCGTTCCGCTAAGCAGCATTGTCTCACTAGATATCTAAATGGTTTAAGATCTAAAATTATTATTCATACCAGGATTTATGTCTGACTCGAAGTTTTTGTTTTCTCTTAGATTCTCGGGAACTCAATTGATTTTGAGTAGGTTAAGAGTTATGGTTTCCATGTGTTTTTTTAGACGAATAAAGCTTTCGAGGATGTGCAGGAGGTAAGCTTGTTATTAGAGTTCTTTATCTCCGCTGTGTGTATGATTGTAATGACAAATTGTTTTAGTGCCTTCTTATATATACTCTGAACATTCGAGGAGGCATCTTCATATGTCGCTATGCCATACTTTGTATTAATTATATGTTATCCGAACGTGGTCTGCATACTAGGATTATGTAATGAATTTTAAATATTTTGAAATGGAATGTGGACTTTATTTGCTGTTTTATTTTTTTCAATATTCATGTGTTTCTGTGTATCATTTTATCTAACACCGCAATATCTGGTCACCAGGAATTAGTAACTATGGATGACTATAGCATTCGTAGTCGTTATTTTTGGGCCTCCAAGTATGAGGATAGTACAATCTCTATGTGTGTGTGAACTGCATTTTGTACGTGAGTCTGATCTAGTTCATATTAAGAAATTTGAGACTTCCCTGTACATACATAGATATGTACGTACATACATATGTATGTATGTGTGAATGTTGTCGCTGCTTCATGTCAAGTAATTTGTGGCATCTTGTTTTAATTGTGGCACTGCCTTGTTTTAATTTGTGGCACTGCTTTGCATGTGCTTATATACACTTATATATGTGTGATTGTATATACCTATATGTTCTCGTATATACTTGTATGTGCTTGTATATAATTGTATATATTTGTGTGTGATCTTATGTATATATGTGTGATTGCACTTGTTATTGACCTTATGGCTCGCTGTATCAATGCATTTGCATTAGCACCTGCACTTGTATTTTCACCGTCCCTTGTTTGTCCTAAACCATTGTCTTTACTTTCTCTTTAGTCCTTCGTTTGATTCATGCTTGTTGTTTCATTAGTGCTTCTTGGAGTTTGAAGTTGCCACCATGTCCATGTATACATGTATATACATACATACATATGTGTATATATATGTGAATATTTGTCACACTGCCTTGTTTTAATTGTGTATACTTGTACGAACCATATCCATATATACTTGTATGAACCATTTAGAATTGATCTTGTTTTGAGTTGTCTTGGGCTACTCCTATGTGCACTGGCACTTGAGTCTTGCTGCTCCTATGTTGAAACCGTCCCTTGTTTATTTGTATGTATGTTATCATATACACGTTGATGTTTTCCAATGTTTTCATATATCCATTGTTTATCTACTACTATGTTTTCATATACACTGTCACTTGCTTCTTGTTGCTTTGAGATGGACTATTTTGAGTTAGTCTTATTGCAACGCACTTTGATTCTAATATCATCCATGTATATACATACATACATATGTATGTATATACACGTAAATGTTGGTGATTGATCTATACTTGTACTTTGTTTGTTGCCTAAAACTGAAACTGATACTGTCCCTTGTTCTATGGTTTGCTGCCTAAAACTAAATTTTGGTGATAATTTTCTACCTGAATCTAATACTTGTTAAGCCTTCTTGGTTCATATCCATGTATATGCAAGCATACATTTGTATGTACGTATATATATATATATGACTATGTTATGCTTCCTTAGCTGAACCTCATTTTGTTTCTTTATGCGAATGTTCCTTTAGTCTATTTCTAGTTATGCTCATGTTTGATTTGATGCCCATGCGATTTAATCGATGCCTGACGTTGTATTATTAATAGTAATACACCATGCATACCATAAGTTGTCCGTGCACATATATTTGTCCCTGTCTAAAAATGAAAAGAAAAAACCCATAAACTGAGGCAATATTTAATATTCGCATTCAATTTTGTTTTTGCAATTTAGGTTCTTTTCTTTTTCAAGTTTATTGCATTGTTATTTATTTGACAGGTATAGGAGTTAACTAGACACAAGCTGGAGCAAGCAAATCAAGATTAACATATCAAAAACAAACTCAGGTGAGTGAGTGTGAGTAAAAAAAAGTTATATATAAGTGTAGAGAAGTAGTGTATATATGAGAGTGATAGTGAAAGTTGTAATGTATTTGAAAATGTAAGTAGAGTGATAGTGAAAGTTGTATTATATTTGAGTTTGATTTGATTTGAAATATTTATTTTATAAAATTACGATTCATTTATTTTATTCTGTGAACAATTATTCATATCATTCAATATTTATATGCTGTCTAATAGGAAATTCTAGAAATGATACTATAATACCAGGAAACATATGGTTTGGTTTTTTTGTGTTAGTGCATGTCAGATGATGGGGCATATCTACGATCTGATGTGGAATGAGATGGCATAGGACTTAACGACAGATATAAGAAATCGGATAATAGAGCATATTTTTCATTTGTTTGTTTTTTCCCATAGTGCATGTTGTACATAAATACGAAACAGGTTTTTACTTTATGATAACCTAAACATTTTCCACGTACAATCAAGGAATATTATTTTTAACGACATTCTTTGAAAAACGTTTTTCAAATAAACATACTAAGGTAGCTGAAATTATTACGTTGGTTAAATTTGATGGCACAATAGGCTTATGACTAAGTCCGAAGGCACTTATTGGAGAATGGATTCCATATAATAACAAGGTATGATACTACCTTCTTTACAATACTCCTCTAGAAGGATGTACCTAGGGTCTAGATACTGGGCGTTTAAACAACAAATGACCGGCCTACCACTTCCTTGATAATACCAAATATGTCATCACCACAGTCGTTCTCGACCTTAACTGGGATCCTGAAGCATACATAACAACTCGTATTATAGAGGTTATCTAGAAAGGTGACGAAATCTTCTAATGGGCACGGCCCACATAGCCTTGCTTCTTGTATTTTGTTTTTATCATTTTCGAGGTGTGAGGCTCAAGGCAACGTTTACCTTTCATAGCACACATTTCACATTGAATGCCACTTTTGTCATTCCATAATCACAGAATTGATTTCTACAAATGTATAACTTCTGAGCATGTACATCACATGTGGGTGTTAAGCTTAGAGATCCTTCTCCACCACCAAACAGATGATATGTTTATAGAGATCAATCAATATGATCTCGAAATGCTACATCAGACATTCGTCCATACAAGTTGTTCAGGAACATGACAAATCAAAGGAACTCTTCTACCACATCCTGTCAGGAATCATCCTTATGATTAGTAGCAAGCAGGCCTTGCATCGAAACAAAATAAAAATACTACTTCCACATTTTCATGATATTGAAATTTCCCTGAGGGTCAATGACAAGAAACCCTTCATTTTATTTACTCATGTCTTGACTTCGAATACGCAAATTGGTCTGAAGTGGTTTACGGAGAAGAATCACTCAAATCCGGCCTCGGTTCCTTCGAACCAATCCTCGATAAAAGGATATTAAGTAATTGGTGCATATCACTTGACTAATTACTTCCATTTATCAAAAATAATATCTTCTAGAGATATATATCTTTAAAAACCTTTCTTTTCGATATATACGAAATCATTAAATCTCTCTTCAACTTTGGATATACCAAAGCATTTTCATAAGTCATATTTTAAAACATTATTGAGTTAAAAAGGATCGGTAGAAATTATACTAATTCTACACAACATCAGTTTCCATATTCAACCTTACTATCCATCGAATAATAGTGAAATCACCTTTTGAATTCACATGGATTGTACGGGTTCCCTCTTCGGAATTTAATACTAATCATAAGAAGATTTCTCTATACAATCCAAGTTGGATTAAATTAAATTTGTAAATTTGAATCATTTATTCTTGTCTCATTTCCATCATTTCGACCTTATTTATTCCTCATCCACGAAGGAGGCCAGGTGAGCCAAGGCACTGGTTTCTCCTGAACATCTTCTTAGTTTAAGTTCCTTGTATCCGAGTCTCATGAATAGAAAAATCCAGTCTACTCATTGGCTTTTAGAGCCAAGATTAAATCACTTGATTTTAACATCTTTTCTTTAAATCATTTATTTAAACCTTTTAAAATAAAATATAAAACCTCTAAATCATTTTTGAAATACTTAATTACTTATTTGAAAACATTTATAAAATAATTGGGAAAGAATACTTAAGTCTAAAGCCATATTTCAAAAGTTATTAGAAGTGCCGCAAAAAGTGCTGCGAATAGTGCTTGTAAAGCTTATTTGATCAAAACAACTTTTCTATTATTTAGAAATCCATTTTTATAACTTAAATCTCTTTTAAAACATTTAAAATGTTTATATGATTTATTCATACTTTTAAAGAATTTAAAATATCATTTTTAATGAATTTTTCGCTTTAGTTTCCGAACTACCGAACCACGACTATTTTGAAAACTTATTTTGCTCATATTTCAAGACCCACTAGAAGAAATCTTGATTTCTTTGTTTGTTTGAAAGCTATACTTATGGGAGTTTGGAAAATCCTAATTACAAATAACTTTGACTCCAAATTCATCGTATAAATAAATTCAACTTTCTATAACGCGAAATCACGAACTACCGTTATACAATGCACTATTTCAACTTAAATTTAATATTCTATTCTGACTTTTCAAAAACACCTTTAATTGTTTATAAGACATTATTAAATCATTATAAACCATTTTCAAGAGGACTAAACATTCCATATACATCATTTCATTGGTAAAAATTAAACGATTTCCTTTGTGATATTTCGACGTGTATTTAAATGTAACTTATTTTACACATCAAAACAATAATATCTCATGACCAAACATGATGATCAAATCATAGAAATCAAAAAACATATCATACCATCATCTAAAGTATATATAAAAATATAAGTGGTGTTTTTTCACCTCGGATTAAAACGGTTAATTAAATAAATGGATATAGCTTCTCTAACTAGAACTTTAAGCTCACAAACCCTTGCACTAATGTTCTAGATGGCTCGGCCCTTGCTTGGGATAGTGGTAGGTGCTCAAAGCCTTGGCTAGGATGGGAGAAAGGCTCGGCTATGGAGGAATATGGTGGTGGTTGTGGTGGTAATTTAGTGGAAAGGTGGAGTTCTGAGACAGTTTTGAAGTGGTTTAATACACACACACACACAATATAATTTAATTTTCTTTTGCGGATAATTTTGCCATTATTTCTCTATGTATGGAAGCCATTGAAATAGAGTGGAAAGCTTAAGAAAATGAAGAATAAGAGGTGAATGGAAGTGGAGATGGATGGGGCGTATTTATAAGCAAATGGAAGGAGTAAAATATCAAGATGTTTAAGTGCATCATCGTCTTTTGCTCATCGTCTTTTGCTCCCCATCCCACACCCTTCTTACCTCACATGGTTTATCTGAAACCCCCCTTCTATATGCTTGGATATGTGCATGTACTTGGATCTATAAAAGGTTTACTTTAGGATGCTCAAGGGTTAAGGAAATAAGAAAGTATCTTGATATTTTTGGTTATTTTATAGTAATGTGTATCCATGTGCATGTGAATGCCTTCATGTATGTGTACATGGATATATGCATATGTATGTCACATATAATCCACAATGTTGCACAACTTCTACATGTTGAATCATTACGAATTCCTATTTCAATTTCCGGCCATATTTTCCCTTCTTAGTTAATATACATATATCAATAATAAAAAGTTTGATAATAATATTTCTATCATTATATAATAATTAAAAGGGCTCATTTTATAATTTAAATAATTATTAAATCACTTAAACTCAATTTAAATTCAAAAATCAATTATTCCAAAATAGCGACATTATTCATGATGTCTTATATATTTTAATTTTCAAAAATATAATAAATTATTTTATTATATATTCTCACTTATATAGATAAATGAGTGTATGTATCTAACTCCATGCATGATATTGGATGGCCAAAGAGCTATTTTTCGATAAAATGATTTTTTGTCATTTTATCAATATATCGTCCAAAAAATATATTTGTATAAATATTTACTGAAAATAAGATTACCAATAATAGTTATTGTTTATTTACATTATCATTTATATTAAAATATCTTATTTTTAAATATTTTCAAATTTAACCGAAGTGATGAATTTTCGCATCGTTACATACTTTCCCCCTTAAAAGAATTTCATTCTCGAAATCAAGGATAAGAAGAAATTGACTCGAAATGAATATATATATATATAATAAAATGAACTATATACAAGATAAGATAAGTGACTACACCATAGGCGGTGAGTACACTACCTCGATACAACCACAATCCTAACTTCAGGATATGCTTTTCTCTTTTTGTCTTATGTTTCACAGGTACAATTTTCTGCATCACCATTCCATTGGACTTTCATTAGTCTCACAACTTTCCCTCTCAATTGTTTCTCATTGTGATCTACAATTCGAACTGGTCGTCTAGTAACTGCCAAATTTGGTTCAACTTCTAAATCTTCTTAGGCAGACGTTTCTATAATCTGCTCTGGATCATGCATATACTTTCGTAAATGGGATACGTGAAAGACATTATGCACACTAGACAACCTTTTGGGCAATTCCAGATGGTAGGATAATGGGCCAATCTGCTCAATGATAGGAAAGGGTCCAATAAATCGAGGTGCTAACTTTCCTACCGTCCAAATCTCACTAATCTTCTCATTGGAGAAACCTTCAAGAATACAAAATCTCCGACCAAGAATTTCAAATTTCTACGTTGTCTATCTGCATAACTTTTCTGCCTACTCTAGGCTTCTTTCATCTTCTTTCTAATCAGGTTAACCTTTTATGAAGCTTTTCTAATCATGTCAAGGCCTAGTTCCAACCAATCTTCGGTCTCGATCTAACATGTTAGGTATCTACAATAACAACCATACAAAGCTACATATGGTGTCATGCCAATACTAGCTTGATAACTGTTGTTATAGTAGAACTCAACAAGACAAAGATAATTTTTCCAAGAACCTCCAAAATCTAAGATGAAAGCTATCAGAAGATCTTCTAACACTCGATTTACCTGTTGGTCCACCCAACAGTCTAGGGATGATATGCGGTGTTGATACTCGGCTTCATTCCTAAAGCTGTTTGCAATGCCTCTCAGAACTTACTAGTAAAGATTGGGTCACGATCACTGACTGTACTGCTTGGGACACCATGCAATCGAACTATTTCTCTCATATATATTTCTGCCAGACTTGCAGCAGTCCTCGTTGGTTTTACTAGGATAAAGTTTGCACTCTTGGTCAATCGATCTATAACGACCCAAATGTCTTCATTTCCCATTCTTGATCGTGGCAAGCCATCGATGAAATCCATCGATATTTGTTCTCATTTCCAAGTCAGAATTTCAAAAGGCTGGTGTAGTCCTACAACCTTTCGTTGAACAATCTTGATCAATTGACAATTTGCACATCTAGTCCCATGGATGGAAATGTCTCTCTTGGTACCTCCCCACTAGAAAGTCGTTTTCATTTCTCTATACATCTTTGTAACTCCGGGATGTATTGCGAGTAAAGAATTGGGACATTCAGTTAAAAATTCCCGTCTAACCCTATTGACATTGGAAACTTATATCCTTCCTTTCATACTTAGGATTCCTTGCTCATCCACATTGAATCCTATCCATCTTCCTAATATTACATTCTCCTCCACTTCCCTGGAAATTCTTGCAATGATTGGGTTCTTGAGCTGACTCTCCTTTATACAACAAATCAATGCTAGATGCACCACAAAATGAGTTATAATGACATGCTTTCTACTCAAAGCATCTGCCACAACAATGTTTTTTCTTAGTGTATATAGAATTTCGAAATCGAATGATGCGAGGAATTCCAACCAACGTTGTTGCCTCATATTCAAGACCTTCTAAGTGAAATGATATTTCAAAGATTTGTGGATTATGAAAAGCTCAAACTTTTCATATCTTTAAAGAAGGAATATTATTAATAGGGTCAATCAAAATTTATTTAAAATAAACTATAAGTAATTCTAAATCAGTAGATAATTTAATGCGAACATAACTGATAATAGCTCTAAGTAGTGTGTTGCATAATTTATTTCATGGATCTTCAATTGTCAACTTACATAAGCGATGACCTTTCCATGCTGCATCAGAATAGCACCTTCTCTTTCCCACAAACATTAGTATATGCAACTAATCAGTCGCTTTCATCGTAATTGCTAACATGGGAGCAGTAGTTAACCTTTTCTTGAGTTCCAGAAATTCTTCTTCATATTTCTAGGTCCACTTAAACTTCACATCTTTCATAGTCAGCTTTGTTAAGTGAGAGGACATTTTGGAGAAATCCTGAATAAAACTCTGGTAATATCTGGTTAATCCCAAGAAATTGCAGACGTCCTTTGGAGTCTGTGGTTGCCTCTAATTTTGGATAGCTGAAATCTTTGTTGGATCTACCTAAACTTCGTCCCCTGACACAATATGCCCAAGAAATCTTTCCTTTTCTTCCCAAAAGTGGCATTTTGAAAATTTTGCTTTCAGCATGTTCCTCCTTAATATCTCCAGTACACTCTTTAGAAGCTTTTCATACTCTTCCTTGGTCTTTGAATATATAAGAATGTCATCAATGAAGACCAATGCGAATTTTTTGAGTATGTCTTTAAATACTCTATTCATAAGGTCCATAAAGTAAGCATGCCCATTGCTTAGCCCAAATGGCAGAACCAACCATTCATAGTTTCTAGCCCTTCGAATGTAGCCAAGGGGATGCAGTCTACTGCTATTCTTAAATGATGGAATCCAACGGCGAGATCCATTATTAAGAATACCTGAGCACCATGAAGCTGATCAAATAAGTTATCTGTACGGGTAGAGGATACTTGTTTTTAATTGCTCATTTATTTAGGTCTCTGTAATCCACACATAGCCTAAGGGAGCCATCAGACTTTGCGAGACTTGTTCTTATCAATCCTTTCTTTAACAATTCATTTGTTTTATTTCTCAATTCATCCCTACTCTAGGGCCATATTTGAATGGGACGAATAGCGGACCTTGCACTAGGAATTAAGTCGATACCGAATTTAATTTCTCGGTATGGGGGTAAACTCTTAACTTCTTCAAAAACATCTTGAAATTCCTTGACAATCAGTATTATTCCCAAATCTTTTTCAGATGAATCAAGCATATACTTGAATATATCCCTTACTGGACCAGGCTCTTTACAACATATTTCCATCATATTTCCCAACTTTGTTTTTACAGATATTGTGCTCTTAACATAGTCAAGAATAGCTTCATATATAGATAGCCAATCCATACCGAGCAAAACTTCGAATCCAATAAAATCATGGACAAACATGTTACATTAAATATAATGGGAACTGTAGGTAACTTGGACATTTCCACAAATCGTACAAAGGTTTGTTATAACACCTATGGAATTTAACAAACAAATAGAGGTATCTACTATTTTTGTGTAAGCTTTAAATTTTCAACAAATTCTTTGGACTACGAGAAGCCCCAATATCAAATAATACTTTAACCACACTACCCTCAACATAAATAGTACCTTCCAAACCTCCTTTTTCCTTTGTCTCTTCCGAAGTTAATGGTTCTTCTTCCAAGGTATAGGCCTCAACTGTTTGGACTATCTCCATAAATGGGCAACCCATCATCATATGCCTTTGTTGGTGGCAATTAGAATATAATGTCATAGAAGAAATAGGACTTGTGTGCTGCTTCTACGATTCTCAGCTATATGTCCTTTATTCTCACAATTTCACAAGTGACACCTTTAGAATTCTTTCTCTTTTTCCTTCCCTGTTTCTTCTTTGCCTATGGATTTAGCTCCTTTATTTCAAGGGTTATTGCTACTACTACTACTACTACTACTAATATTTAGTGCTAATGCTGGCTCTCCCCATCAAGAATTTCATATCGCAAACCCATATCTACTAGGTCAATTGAATGATCCCTTTTGGTGAGTAGTCATTCTATCATGAAACTCTTTTCTCAAACATTTCGTTCTTCTTAAGTGTGGTATCTATTAGTCCAGACCTAAAGAGAGATAATTTGTAAAACATTATTGAATATTCTTCCACCGACATATCACCCTGTTTTAAATCCATGAAGCTTTTATAGAGACATTATTGTTCTACAATGGTTATATACTGCTTTTCAAAAACTTCTTCAAATCTTTCCTATCTTCTGACTCATTGATGGTAGTTGACTCCCACCAAGCTAGGGCCCCTTCCTGTAACTACCAAGGTGCTGGGAAGCACTTCTTTTCATCATTAATGCATATTCCCTTAAAGATTCTCTCATATTAGCGAGCCAAGCTTGAACCTCAATAACAGATTTTATGCCCTAAATGGTTTTACTCTCAAGCTGGTATAATTCTTGTAAAAAGCAGCATGATCAACCTTACGTCCTCCCCCTCCTCGTCCATGATGGTTACTCTTTTCCCACAACCTGAATATAGTAAGGGAACAACTTTAGAATATATAGACGAGATTATCTTGGGGAATGGGTACTAAGCATAGAATAAATTGGGTGGATAAAGATTATGACTACACACTCTCACTGACTAAACTCATTTTAGGGTATTCCTAACCCTATCTCTAATGAGTCGACCCGTCAAGGCTTAGGTATTCTCTAACCTTTTCCCTTATACCAAATGTACCAAACAGGATTTTAGACCCTCGAAAATCAACACTAGTACATCCTTGGTATTCATGTTCCACAAATTCAAGTGCTGGAAACCCGATCGTTAGGGGTAAAAAGAAAATAAAGATGGAAGATAGCACAAAAACATAATCTCATATCGTATTCAACACTAAATTATACATGAAGATAGTATGCACAATCACTCTCAAAATGATGTATCAAAGTTATGGGAAGTACTAATCCAACCAGGATATTTATAATGGCCTATCCCTACAGGTGCAGGTAGATACTTAATATGGTGGAAATTGAAAAATAGTTAACTATAATAGAAGACACTCCAGCTTCAGGCTCCAGGCCCCATCCAAAATGCTCCAAGTTTTCCTAACACTTGGTTGCTAGGAAAAAATAGGCCACCTGGAATTTAAGGGGAATAGAAAATAAACTCTAGGTTAGTCATGGGATTGGTGTGAGAAACTCAAAATATAGATATTTAGAAACAAATGGTGCCTTATAAGATCATGCTGCATATTAAAACAGAATAGGTTTTTACCTTATGATAAACAAAACATTTTCTATGCAAAATCTGGGAATATTATTTGTAATAACATTCTTTGAAAATCATTTTTCATATAAACATATAAAAGTAGCCGATTCGTTACATTGGTTAAATTTGATGGCATAATAGGTTTACAACTAAGTCCAAAGGCACTTATTGGAGAATGGATTCCATACAATAACAAGGTAAGAGACTACCTTCCATACAGTACACTTCGAGAGGGATGTACTTGGGACCAGATATTGGGTGCCTAAACCAACACTGGACCGGCCTACCATTTCCTTGATAGTACCGAAAATGTCACCAACCCGGGCGTGCTCGACCTTTACAAGGATCCTGAAGCATACATTACAACTCTTATTATAGAGGGTATCTAGAAAGGTGACGACATCTCCTAATGGGTGCGACCCACATAGCCTTTCTGCTTCTACCCTATTTTTTCATTTTGGGTGCGATGATTAAGGAAACGTTTACCATTCATAGCACACATTTCACTTTGAATGCCACATTGCCATTCCACAATCACACAACTAATATCTACAAATGTATAACTTCTGAGCTTATACATCTCAAGAAAGGGCGTTAAGCTAAGGGAAGTTGCAATCTCCACCACCAAATAGACGATACATTTATAGAGATCAATTAATGTGTTCTCATAATGAAACGTCGGACATTCATCCATACAAGTTGTCTGGGACCAGGATAAAGCAAAGGAACTCTCCTACCACATCCTATCAGGAATCATCCCTAGGATTAGTAACAAGCAGTCCTTGTATCGAAGATCAAATGAAGATACAGCTACAACATTTATATGATACGGAAATTTCCCCCGAGGGTCAGTGACAAGCAGCCCTTCATTTTATTTATTATCATTCCATGTCTTTACTTCGAATACATAAATTTGTTTAATGTGGCTTTCGAAGAAGAATCGCTTAAATTCAACCCCCGTTCCTTCGAACCAATCATCGATAAAAAAAGATATTAAGTAAATAGGTGTTTATCATTTGATAAATTACTTCATCTTTTTAAAACTAATAATAATACCTTCTATAGCTATATATCTTTAAAACATTTCTTTCTAGTATATACAGAATCATTAAACTTCTCTTTAACTTTAGAAATACCAAACTATTTTCATAAGTCCAATTGGAAAACATTGCTGAGTTAAAAGTGTCTATAGAAACTATACAAATTTTACTCAACAACAATTTTCATATTCAACCTTCACTATCCATCGAATAATGGTGAAATCAACTTTTGAACTCACATGCATAGTTCCCTCTTTGAAATTTAATACCAAGTATAAGAAGATTATCCCTATACAATCCAACTTGTATTAAATTAAATTTGTAAATTTGAATCTTTTATGCATATCTCGTTTCAAACATTTCGACCTTATCCTTCCTCGCGCAGGAAAGATGCCAGATGAGCTAGAGCACTGGTTGCCCCTGAACATCTCCTTAGTTTATGCGCCTCACATCTGGATCTCACGAATAGAAATATCCAGTCTACTCATGGCTTTTAAAACCAAGATTGAATCACTTGATTTTAACAATTTCTCTTCAAATCATTTATTAAACCTTTTAAAATAAATTATAAAACCTCCAAAAATATTTTTAAAATACTTAATTATTTATTTGAAAACATTTATAAAAGATCTAGGAAAGAATACTTAAGTATAAAGGTATATTTTAAAAGTTATTAAAAGTGCCACAATGTGATATCCCAGAATTTTTGGCAATATCAATTTAATAATCTTTATATAAAATTAAATTGATTTGAGAATATTAATTTATAATATATGAATTGGTTTAATAATCTAATTAAATAAATATTTAATTAGTGAATTTATCTTTTGTAAGCTAAATAATGTTCTTAATTATAATGTGTATATATATATATTTGTATATATATTATAGATAATCTTTGATTGGGAATTTAATAAATAAATAAAGTTTTGTTTCAAATTCTAATAATATATTTAGTAATTGGGAAATTATGTTTTAAATTAATTTTAAGTTTCTCAAAGTTATTTAAATTAATAACTATATGGTTTGTAAACACTTAAAATAAATGTTAAGTTATTTAAAATTATATCTTAGCTTAATTTTTAAATTTTAATAAAAAGTTTGTTTTATTTCTTTTTAAATATTTTTAATAAATATGATTTGCAAAATTTTGTACATAAGTTCAAAATATAATGTAAAATATGGTTTTAATTCATTTAATAATAAAAGTGATTTATAATCTCTTTTATAAACCTTTTAAAATTTGTTAAATTTGTTATTTTCAAGCCATATTAATAATGTATTATTTTTCCATATAAATATAAAAAGAATTAAAATAAGAAAATAGAATTATCATTTTTAAATTGAATAAGTTGATTTTAATTTGGATTTCAAAAGTTTAATTTGAAACTGGAATTGATTTTGAAATTCAAAATAATAGATTCTTAAAAATATTTGAATAAGTTTTAGTTTATAATTTGTTTTATTTACATTTTATTTAAAATAATAAATTCATATATATTTGTAAAAGTATAAAATGAATTAAGTAAAATCCTTTATTAACATTTACGTATATAACTAATTTAAATAAGAGACATGTGTTAACTTGTGGAATAATCAAATTACAAGTGTTAACACAATTAAGTAATCTAAATAACATGTGTTAGCTAACAAATTTAATAACATGAAAAGTGTCATTGTATTTTGATCTTTTTCTTTATTTTGATTAAATCAAATTTCAGCCCTTGAACCATATTCTTTTCTCCTTCATTCTCTTTTTCCTATCTTTTATTCTAATCAAAGAAAAAAACAAATTTGTAATCTCATTTCCATTTTCAAAAAGAAAATCTGAAAAATCAATCTAATCAAACCAATCCTTCAAAATACATCCAGAAATTAGCAAGCAAACCTGTATTTGTACAACCTGTAGATCAAGCCTGCATGCAACTGTATTTCCTCTGGAAATCATCAGCATTTTCAACCTGGAATCAATTCTTGCAAGATCTATAATCTGCACTTTTCAAAATTTAAAGACTCAATCCTGCATGCATGAAGTGTTAACAGGATTCAAAAACTTTTCAAAATCATAGAGGCTCTGTTTTTTCTAAAGAAACAGGCGAGTAACATTTTGTATTAAAACAAATTAAGTCATGTGGTTGCCTAATTTATCTCTGGAAATTAATTGTTTGCGAACATTTGGATGTATATGTGCATGCCTGTAATTATATAAAAAAAACTCTATTCTTTGTTTTTTTTGACCCGGATTGCAAACATAAATTCATATCCTTTGATCTAAGATCTGCTAGAACCTTGAATATAGACAAATATTGTTTGTTTAGTTTTGATGTAAGTTCAAAATTTTATTTTAGTTAAAATAAGTTTGAAAGTCTCACTGGAAACCTCCAAGAACAGTGCAAGGTTGATTTATGTAAATTTTCAAACATAGAAATTCACTGATATAAGTATAAAATCTGAAAGCTTAATCAAAATCTTGATTTTAAAACTAAAAACAAATTTTTTTGCTTGGGTATGGATGTACATTACTGTTTTGACCAAAAATGGAGTTTTGGATCATCTCTGGTGATTCAATTGTTCTGAGGGGTCGAGTTTCTGTATGAAGGAAGAAGGATGATCGAAGAATCATGGAAAATTGTCAGGTTGACGACCTATGAGTTGTGGTGGCTGCGGCGGCCAATTTTTGATTTTAACCCTAGTTTTTGGATTGGGTATTGAGTATGATCCATCTCTGGCGGATCGAGCTCCACCAGAGTTTGTGAATTTGATGAGGGGTTGTAAAGGAGGATGTGGCCGGAGTTTCAACTTTTACGATGGTCGAAGGATGGAGATTGGGCCGTTGACAGGTTTGGGGTTTTGAGGAGTTCTGTGTTCCAGGATTTTAGAGTGAGGCTGGTTTTTGATTTCAGGTGGGTGGAGTCGATCTGGTGATCGTAGGTTGGAGCCTAGATGGTTGCCGATGAGATGAAGCCAGGGTGAGAGGTCGGAGTTGATCGGCGTCACGGTGCACGTGCAACGTTCATTTCTATTTTTGTGGTGAAGGATTTTGGGATGGGTGAGTTTTTCTAGTGAAATGCTCGAGTCACTTGAGTGTTTTACCCTTAGTAAAGAGAAGTATGACTCGAACTAAATTAGGATCTTGCTCGAGTAGTTTTTTATTTCAGGTTTTTGAAACCTGACTGTGTGCAGGTTTTAAATTAAACTACATTTAAAAAATAAAAAGCAAAGCAAGATTTAAACAAAAGTTGAAACAAGTTTAAAATATGAATTCAAAATGAATTTGAATTCTAGTTTTCAAATAAATAAATTTTATAAAAATGGAATGTTTAACAACTAAAAATTTATACAGTATTTTATAAAGTATTTTAGAAATCTGAAATGAGATTTAAAACAAGATTATAAATTTAAGTTAAAACTGAATTGTAAATATGAATTCAAATTTGAATTTGAATCTTAAAGTTTTAAAAAGAAAATAAAGCTTATAGATTCTAATGTTGTAAATAAGTTGAATGTTAAAGTATTTTATAACATGTTTTTAAAATCTGAAATATAGGATTTAAACAGGATTTTAAATTTAAGTTTTTGAATCTGAATTCAAGCATGATTTGAATTTTAGTTTGAAGTAAAATAAGTTTTTGAATTTAAATGTTTCAAAACCACTTGAAATATTTAAAGTATATTTCAAATTTATTTAAATTGAATATGGGTTAAAACTATTTTTAAATTTACCTTAGAAGACAAGTAATTCTTTAAAATGAAATTAAAAGGTATTAAATACTTAAACCTTATTTAAGTTAAAATTTGATTTCATTTTAAATGTTAATTTAAAATGGAATTTAGAGGAAATTTAAAAGCAAGTTGTTTTTAAATTACTTTGTTAATGATAATTTAATCATTAATAAGATTTATGTTTATCTTAAGTTAATTAGAACTTAATAATTTATAATTCATTAAATGATTTAGGTAATTAAGTTTTGTAATTAATTAATTAATTTAATTAATTAATAATTTGGTTAATTAATTAAATAATTAAGGGTTTTATTTAATTAATTAAAGGATTAGTAAGTTAATTAAGATTGATTAAATTGTAATTAAGAAATCATTAATTAGATAAGATTTGATTTTAATTTAATTAATGATTTGAATTCATTAATCAAGTAATTAAAAATTAATTAAGTTTTAGATTATCACTTGATTAATTAAATAAATAGAGATTAATTAATGGGTTTCATAGATAAACTAATTTGTAATTAATATTGATTAATCTCAGTTAATTACTTTAGAGAAGTAATTAAAGATTTGTTATTGGTTAATGAAGGTCATTAACTTAAGATTATTTAATAATTAATTAATGTGATTAATTTTAATGATTAATTGGATAAATTAATTTAAAGATAATCATTTGAGAATTGTTTAAGTGTAATTACTTAATGAAAGTAATTAAGAAAATTAATTACTAATTGTAATTAATTAAGTTTGTTTTGATTAGTTAAGTTAATCAATTAAGTTTAATTAATTCAAAATAATCACTGGATAATTTAAGAAGTAATTACTTAATGTAATTATTAATGAATAATTACTTAGTGAAGTAATCAAGAAGATAAATTACTTGATGTAATTAAATTGAAGGATAATTGGGTAACGAAGGAGTTTTGGAAATTAATTACTTTGTGTAATTAATATGTAACTAGTATGCAGAATAATTACTTAAGGGAAGTAATTAATAATAATTTACTTAGTGTAATTAATTTTGGATTTGTTAATTGAGTTATTTGAAGATAATAAAGAGATTTAATTAATTAAATATAATTAATTACTTAATGTGATTTATCAAGAATGATTAATCAATATGGATAACTGATAATTAATTACTTAATTTAAATAGGGTAATTATTAACAGATATAATTAGGAATCATTAATAATTAATGATGTGACTAAGGATGGATTAATTAAGAACAATAAATCAATGAAGGAATTAATTAATGTGATTAATTAAGGATTACTGTAATTAATTATAATTAATTAATTAATGATGTAATTACTGAATTTGGTTTAGAATAATTAATTTGTGAAATTAATTAAAGGCTAATTACTTGAATGTAATTAAAGGATAATTGATCAAGGATGATTAATTAGGGTAATTTTTTGAGGATAATTAATTGATTGATTTGTAATTAATTAATGGTTATGTAAGCAAGATTTATATGGATGAGTAATTAATTTAATTCATTTTAAATTAATTAGGGAAGAAGTAATTAATTTAATTCATTTTAAATTAATTATAGAATGGCGATTAATAAGTTATTGCTTGTGAATGTTGATTAATACTGATTACCCTGAATAGTTGAGATCTCAGATATGAGATAAGTGATGTTGTGAGATATGGATGCTTTGGTTGCATTTGAGTTGATAATATGAATTATCTGTTTGGGATGATAATATGGATTATCTGTTATGATGATAATGTTGATTATCTACTGTGATATTGTGAATTATCTATCTATGTGTATATAGATAATATTGAATTGAATTGTTTTAAACATTTAAAACAACTTGGACCTAAAAGATGGCGATTTGGATTTCGATGAGACCGGGATCGGGTTTCCATATTTGGATATCCGAAAACCACATCGATCCAAATTAACGATAGGTTGTGACTCTCAAGTGAAGATGAAGATTTAGAGTGCAAGGGTTATCGCCGTTAACTCTGAGGGTGATTCCAAAATGAGTGTAACGAGATAATGCCTTCGGTTTCGTTCAAACCCGGAATGAACTTGTATGGATTGAATGCTTTCAGAACATCGCCAGGTGGACGATGAGCATTCTAAGAGATATGTTCTCTAAAGGTAATCGAAGCCTCAAGCCTCATCAACCGGGAGTGGCTAAAACATGGGAGGTGAAGCAAGGTTAAGTGGGTCATGCCCAAGTAGGACGACTCCTATCTAGAAGTCCCTTTATATTCGGCTGTGTGGGGCGGTTGATTGCAAAAAATGCCGGGGTTGTCTTGTTCGGGACTGTTCAATAAGGAATGGTTCCGGCCTTGTGTTGCAGAGGATTGGGAGTGATCCTCGGTACGGTGATCTAGGCCACGTACTATGACGAACGGTACCCCAGTAGCCCTGCCATTGTATGGAATCCAAAATCCAATAAGTGCCGTACGTTTTAGATGTGCCCAACTATGTTGGAACGTGAGATGTAAGCATTCCAGCTATTTCTGTATTTTACTTGAAAAACCTAGACACTATTATAATATCATCATATTTCCTATCAATTGTTTTGGTTAGCATAAGGTAAAAACTTTTCCATGTTTATGTGTGGAAAGTCTTACATGATACTTTTTTCTTTTCAAAGGTTTTAAAAGTTAAGCAACCTTAACCTGTTACTCACACCAGACCCATGTTTGACCCAGAGTTTATCTTTTGTTTTCTTAAACTCTTGGGTACTCAAATTTTTTACGAGTAGCCAAGGGATTCAGGTTAGCTTTGACGAATATTGGAGGAGCAATGGAGCAGGAGGCTTCTGCGTTGTAGATATATAGTTTCCGCTATGTGTTCTCTGTGTTGGTTTCTCTTTATTGAGTTGTAAATACTACACAGGTGTTTATAACTGTCTAGTATGTGTTTTTTATGCTGTGTATCTCTGATTGATGTTGTATATTATGTAATACTTATGTTATTAATATAATTTATTCGTTCCGCTGTTGAGATTCTAGTATTGTTTTTTCTTTCTCTTCTTTCTTTTCTCTTTTCTATCCCTTTCTTTCTTATAGATGATATGACTTTTTGTGGATAAAAAGTCGGGTCGTCACGGTTGGTATCAGAGCATTAGGTTGAGTGAATACCTAGGCTCCGGAGTGGTGTCTATCTTGAGAGAGAGCGTATTTGTAATTTTTAATATATTTATTTATTTCTACCTATCTATTGGGTTACCTGCTCGGGTTTTCCAATATGAGGTATAAAGGTAGATAAGGTCGTGGTGTGTATAACGCGACTACCATTGGTTGGAATTTGTATGTTTGAGGTTGGAAGTGTATCTGTCGAGACTGTAGACCTAATACCGTCTCGAGTGAGCTTTGAAGTGGTGTAAGGACTTTATTGATCTCTGAAGGTTACCTGTTAAGGTTCGGAGTTCATCTTTGAAGTTGGATGAGTAAAGTTTGGATCTGTTGGCTGAGCAGAAACAAGTGATGGTATTTTGATACCTCAAGAAATAGTAGCTGCGTGATGAGATGTAGTGACTATGGATATTTTCGAAGATGATTTATTTGGAACAATTTTAAGGAAGTAGGTCTGCTTTGGTGTTGTTGTTGAGTTCAGCAGGGTGTTTATGTTTGGTTTGAAGTCCGAGTTTCTCGAAGAGCTTTGGATTGGGAATTCTTTGGCATCCGTGTCAGCAGTACAGCTCGGAGTGTTCTGTGTGTCGGCAGAGTTTTCTGGCTTAGCAATTTTCTAGAGATGGTGTTCAGAAGCAGTAGAGTGCAATCCATTTCTTCGATGGATTGGCTAGACCAGTGTAAGCTGTTCTGATTGGTAAAGAGAGAACAGTTTTCTTTGGATTTTAGTTTGGATTGATCGCAAAAGTGACTTGCGATAATTGAGTATTCTCTTGGATTGTTGGAGATTTTTCTGAATGATTTCAGGGAAGTCAGATGTTGTCCACATCTAGAGATTCAGTTTTCTTATCGACCAGGATTCCAAATGTGATACCGGTGGTTCAACTAGTTGAAGGTTGGTTCCTTGAGATGGAGTTTGGTGAAGCAGCTCAAGATTGGGGGAATTTTTGAATTTTCTCTTGGTTATCAGAGATTTTTTCTTGGTCTTCATCAGCATTCTTTTCTACTCCAGATAAGAGTTGTGCAGCGGAAGCAGTTTGGGAATGCATCTGCTTTTCTTTTCCAGATAGGAGAAGTTTGTTTTCTTCTGATGGTTGTGAGCGGAGTTTGTTCTTGATCTTGGTTGATCTTGGAGGATCATTCTGGTGGGTTAGGTTTGGTCCAGTTGTTTCTTGAGATATCAATGAGGATTGAGCTGATCAGGTAGGAAGTAGGCAGCTCGAGATCGTGTGAAGAGTTTTGTGGTTCTGAAGTTGGAGATATGATTTTGGATAAGTTTCTTAGTTTTTAGGAGCTATAAATTTTGGTAAGATTGGGAAGCTAGCTCCGAAATGTTTTGGATTTCTTCTATGTTCTGTTATGAATAAGTGTTTGGTTTTCTGGATTGAATTGCCAGTTTGGACAATTGAAATTTGATGTGTTTCACGTATCTCTGAGGGAGTACGTGTATGATCTATCTCTGGCTGTGGAATCAGCTGTTCTGGGAGATTTGGTTGTTGAGTCAGACTCGTCTGTAGTCTGATGTCTTGTTCAGTTGTAGATCTAGGTGAGTAGGAGCTCTGTAGCTTAGTAGTGTTGATTGTTTGGGTTCTATAGAGCGAGTATCCCGGTGTTTACTTGGGAAACTTGAGGAAACTCTATCCAGAATTTTGTCTGGATAGTTAATTTTGTTTGATTGGGTGAATTGATTGCTATGGTTTTAGCATATGTTTGATATATGCTTGTATTTTAAAATTAAAATATTTTTAAATAGATTATTAAATTACCTTTGTTTTAAATTTCGGGGACGAAATTCTTTTAAGGGGGAAGGAATGTGATATCCCGGAATTTTTGGCAATATCAATTTAATAATCTTTATATAAAAATAAATTGATTTGATAATATTAATTTATAATATATGAGTTGGTTTAATAATCTAATTAAATAAATATTTAATTAATGATTTTATCTTTTGTAAGCTAAATAAATGTTTTAATTATAATGTATATATGTATTTGTATATATATTATAGATAATCTTTGATTGGGAATTTAATAAATAAATAAAGTTTTGTTTCAAATTCTAATAATATATTTAGTAATTGGGAAATTATGTTTTAAATTAATTTTAAGTTTCTCAAAGTTATTTAAATTAATAACTATATGGTTTGTAAGCACTTAAAATAAATGTTAAATTGTTTAAAATTTTATCTTAGCTTAATTTTTAAATTTAAATAAAAAGTTTGTTTTATTTCTTTTTAAATATTATTTAATAAATATGATTTGGAAATTTTGTATATAAGTTTAAAATATAATGTAAAATATGATTTTAATTCATTTAATGATAAAAGTGGTTTATAATCTCTTTTATAAACCATTTAAAATTTGTTAAATTTGTTATTTTCAAGCCATATTAATAATGTATTATTTTTCCATATAAATATAAAAAGAATAAAATAAGAAAATAGAATTATCATTTTTAAATTGAATAAAATGATTTTAATTTGGATTTCAAAAGTTTAATTTGAATTTGGAATTGATTTTGAAATTCAAAGTAATAGATTCTTAAAAATATTTGAATAAGTTTTAATTTATAATTTTTTTTATTTACATTTTCTTTAAATAAGAAATTCATATATATTTATATAAGTATAAAATGAATTAAGTAAAATCCTTTATTAACATTGAAATATATAACTAATTTAAATAAGAGACATGTGCTAACTTATGAAATAATCAAAGTACAAGTGTTAAAACAATTAAGTAATCTAAATAACATGTGTTAGCTAACAAATTTAACAACATGGCAAGTGTCGTTGTATTTTGATCTTTTTCTTTATTTTGATTAAATCAAATTTCAGCGCTTAAACCATATTCTTTTCCCCTTCATTCTCTTTTTCCTATCTTTTATTCTAATCAAAGAAAAAATAAATTTGTAATCTCATTTCCATTTTCAGAAAGCAAATCTGAAAAATCAATTTACTCAAACCAATCCTTCAAAATACATCCAGAAATTAGCAAGCAAACCTGTATTTATACAACCTGTAGATCAATCCTGCATGCAACTGTATTTCCTCTGGAAATCATCAGCATTTTCAACCTGGAATCAATTCTTGCAAGATCTATAGTCTGCACTTTTCAAAATTTAAAGACTCAAGCCTGCATGCATGAAGTGTTAACAGGATTCAAAAACTTTTCAAAATCATAGAGGCTCTGTTTTTCTAAAGAAACAGGTGAGTAACATTTTGTTTTAAAATGAATCAAGTAATGTGGTTGCCTAATTTATCTCTGGAAATTAGATTGTTTGCGAACATTTGGATGAATGTGTGCATGCCTGTAATTATAAAAAAAATACCTCTGTTCTTTGTTTTTTTGACCCAGATTGCAAACATAAATTCTTATCCTTTGATTTAAGATCTGTTAGAACCTTGAATATAGACAAATATTGTTTGTTTAGTTTTGATGTAAGTTTAAAAATTTATTTTAGTTAAAATAAGTTTGAAAGTCTCACTAGAAACCTCCAAGAACAGTGCAAGGTTGATTTACGTAAATTTTCAAACATAGAAATTCACTGATATAAGTATAAAATCTGAAAGCTTAATCAAAATCATGATTTTTAAAACTTAAAATAAAGTTTTTAGGTTGGGTATGGATGTACATTACTGTTTTGACCAAAAATGGAGTTTTGGATCATCTCTGGTGATTCAATTGTTCTGAGGGGTCGTGTTTATGTATGAAGGAAGAATGATGATCGGAGAATCATGGAAAATTGTCAGGTTGATGACCTATGAGTTGGGGTGGTTGCGGCGGCCAATTTTTGATTTTAACCCTAGTTTTAGAGTTTGGTATTTAGTATGATCGTTCATCATCTCTGGTGGATCGAGCTCCACCAGAGTTTGGAATTTGATGAGGGGTTGTAAAGGAGGATGTGGCTGGAGTTTCAACTTTTACGATGGTCGGAGGACGGAGATTGGGCCATTGACAGGTTTGGGGTTTTGAGGAGTTCTGTGTTCCAGGTTTTTGGAGTGAGGCTGGTTTTTGATTTCATGTGGGTGGAGTCGATCTGGAGATCGTACGTTGGAGCCTGGGTGGTTGCCGACGAGATGAAGCCAGGGTTAGAGGCCGGAGTTGATCGGCGTCACGGTGCACGTGCACCGTGCATTTCTATTTTTCCGGTGAAGGATTTTGAGATGGGTGAGTTGTTATAGTGAAATGCTCGAATCACTTGAGTGTTTTACCCGAAGTAAAGAGAAGTATGACTCGAAGTAAATTAGGTTCTGGCTCGAGTAGTTTTTTTGTTTCAGGTTTTTGAAACCTGACTGTGTGCAGGTTTTAAATTTAAACTAAATTTAAATAAAAAAAAGCAAAGCAAGATTTAAACAAAAGTTGAAACAAGTTTAAAATATGAATTCAAAATGAATTTGAATTCTTGTTTTCAAATAAATAAATTTTATAAAAATGGAATGTTTAACAACTAAAAATTTGTACAGTATTTTATAAAGTATTTTAGAAATCTGAAATGAGATTTAAAACAAGATTATAAATTTAAGTTTAAAACTGAATTATAAATCTGAATTCAAATTTGAATTTGAATCTTAAAGTTTTAAAAAGAAAATAAAGCTTATAAATTCTAATGTTGTAAATAAGTTGAATGTTAAAGTATTTTATAACATGTTTTTAAAATCTGAAATATAGGATTTAAACAGGATTTTAAATTTCAGTTTTTGAATCTGAATTCAAGCATGATTTGAATTCTAGTTTGAAATAAAATAAGTTTTCGAATTTAAATGTTTCAAAGCCACTTGAAATATTTAAAGTATATTTTAAATTTATTTAAATTGAATATGGGTTAAAACTATTTTTAAATTTACCTTAGAAGATAAGTATTTCTTTAAAATGAAATTAAAAGGTATTAAATACTTAAACCTTATATAAGTTAAATTTTGATTTCATTTTAAATCTTAATTTAAAATGGAATTTAAAGGAAATTTAAAAGCAAGTTGTGTTTAAAATACTTTGTTAATGATATTTTAATCATTAATAAGATTTATGTTTATCTTAAAGTTAATTAGAACTTAATAATTTATAATTCATTAAATGATTAAGCTAATTAAGTTTTGTAATTAATTAATTTAATTAATTTAATTAATTAATAATTTGGTTAATTAATTAAATAATTAAGGGTTTTATTTAATTAATTAAAGGATTAGTAAGTTAATTAAGATTGATTAAATTGTAATTAAGAAATCATTAATTAGATAAGATTTGATTTTAATTTAAATAATGATTTGAATTCATTAATCAAGTAATTAAAAATTAATTAAGTTTTAGATTATCACTTGATTAATTAAATAAATAGAGATTAATTAATGGGTTTTATAGATAAAGTAATTTGTAATTAATATTGATTAATCTCAGTTAATTACTTTAGAGAAGTAATTAAAGATTTGTTATTGGTTAATGAAGGTCATTAACTTAGGATTATTTAATAGTTAATTAATGTGATTAATTATAATGATTAATTGGAGTAATTAATTTAAAGATAATAATTTGAGAATTGTTTAAGTGTAATTACTTAATGAAAGTAATTAAGAAAATTAATTACTAATTGTAATTAATTAAGTTTGTTTTGATTAGTTAAGTTAATTAATTAAGTTTAATTAATTTAAAATAATCACTGGATAATTTAAGAAATAATTACTCAATGTAACTAATAATGAATAATTACTTAGTGGAGTAATTAAGAAAATAAATTACTTGATGTAATTAAATTGAAGGATAATTGGGTAATGAAGGAGTTTTGGAAATTAATTACTTTGTGTAATTAATATGTAATTAGTATGCAGAATAATTACTTAAGGGAAGTAATTAATAATAAATTACTTAGTGTAATTAATTTTGGATTTGTTAATTGAGTTATTTGAAGATAATAATGAGATGTAATTAATTAAATATAATTAATTACTTAATGTGATTAATCATGAGTGATTAATCAATATGGATAATTGATAATTAGTTACTTAATTTAAATAGGGTAATTATTAATAGATATAATCAGGAATCATTAATAATTAATGATGTGATTAAGGATGGATTAATTAAGAACAATAAATCAATGAAGGAATTAATTAATGTAATTAACTAAGGATTAATGTAATTAATTATAATTAATTAATGATGTAATTAAAGGTTAATTACTGAATTTAGTTTAGAATAATTAATTTATGAAATTGGTTAAAGGCTAATTACTTGAATGTAATTAAAGGATAATTGATCAAGGATGATTAATTTGGGTAATTTGTTGAGGATAATTAATTGATTGATTTGTAATTAATTAATGGTTATGTAAGCAAGATTTATATGGATGAGTAATAATTTAATTTATTTTAAATTAATTAGGGAAGAAGTAATTAATTTAATTCATTTTAAATTAATTATAGAATGGTGATTAATAAGTTATTGCTTATGAATGCTGATTAATACTGATTACCCTGAATAGTTGAGATCTCACATATGAGATAAGTGATATTGTGAGATATGAATGCTTTGGTTGCATTTGAGTTGATAATATGAATTATCTGTTTGGGATGATAATATGGATTATCTGTTATGATGATAATGTTGATTATCTATTATGATATTGTGAATTATCTAACTGTGTGTATATAGATAATATTGAATTGAATTGTTTTAAACATTTAAAACAACTTGGACCTAAAAGATGGCGATTTAGATTTTGATGAGACCGGGATCGGGTTTCCATATTTGGATATCCGAAAACCACATCGATCCAAATTAATGATAGGTCGTGAATCTCAAGTGAAGATGAAGATTCAGAGTGCAAGGGTTATCGTCGTTAACTCTGAAGGTGATTCCAAAATGAGTGTAACAAGATAATGCCTTCAGTTTCGTTCGAACCCGGAACGAACTTGTATGGATTGAATGCTTTTAGAACATTGTCAGGTGGACGATGAGCATTCTAAGAGATATGTTCTCTAAAGGTAATCGAAGCCTAAAGCCTCATCAACGGGGAATGGCTAAAACAGGGGAGGTGCAGCATGGTTAAGTGGGTCATGCCCAAGTATGACGAGATTTTCCCCTGTCTAGAAGTCCCTTTATATTCGGCTGTACGGGGCGGTTGATTGCAACAACTGCCGGGGTTGTCTTGTTCGGGACTGTTCACTAAGGAATTGTTCCGGCCTTGTGTTGCAGGGGATTGGGAGCGATCCTCGGTACGGTGATATAGGCCACGTACTGTGACTGGCGGTACCCCAGTAGCCCTGCCATTGTATGGAATCCAAAATCAAATAAGCATCGTACATTTTAGATGTGCCCAACTATGTTGGAACGTGAGATGTAAGCATTCCATCTATATCTATATTTTACTTTAAAACCCTAGACACTATTATAATATCATCAGATTTCCTATCAAATGTTTTGGTTAGCGTAAGGTAAATTTTTTTCCATGTTTATGTGTGGGAAGTCTTACGTGATACTTTTTTCTTTTCAAAGGTTTTAAAAGTTAAGCAACCTTAACCTGTTACTCACACCAGACCCATGTTTGACCCAGAGTTTATCTTTTGTTTTCTTAAACTCTTGGGTACTCAAATTTTTTACGAGTAGCCAAGGGATTCAGGTTAGCTTTGACGAATATTGGAGGAGAAATGGAGCAGGAGGCTTCTGCGTTGTAGATATATAGTTTCCGCTGTGTGTTCTCTGTGTTGGTTTCTCTTTGTTGAGTTGTAAATGCTAGACAGGTTTATAACTGTCTAGTATGTGTTGTTTATGCTGTGTATCTCTGATTGATGTTGTATATTATGTAATACTTATGTTATTAATATAATTTATTCGTTCCGCTGTTAAGATTCTAGTATTGTTTTCTTCTTTCTCTTCTTTCTTTTCTCTTTTCTATCCCTTTCTTTCTTATAGATGATACGAGTTTTTGTGGAGAAAAAGTCGGGTCGTCACACGCAAATAGTGCTGCGAATAATATTGTAAATAGTGCTTTTAAAGCTTATTTGATCAAAAAAACTTTTTTTATCATTTATAAATCCATTTTATAACTTAAATATCTTTTAAAATATTTATTGGATTTATTCCATATTTGTAAAGAATTAAAAATATCATTTTTAAAGTCGCTTTGGTTTCTGAACTACCGAACCACTACTATATTGAAAACTTATTTTTCTCACATTTCAAAACGAACTAGAAGAAATCTGGATTTTCTTTTTCGTTTGAAAAATATATTTATAAGAGTTTGAAAAATTCTTATTACAAAGAACTTTGACTCTACCGCAATCGCGAACTACCGTTACGCGATGTGCTTATTTCAACTTAGATTTCATATTCTATTCAAACCTTGCTGAAACACTTAATGATATTATGAAAAAATTATTAAATCATTTTAAGAGGTTTAAACATTTCATTTATTAAAAGTAAAGTGGTTTCCTTTGTGATATTTCGGTGTGTATTTAAACGTGACTTGTTTTACATATCCAAACAACAATATTTCACAACAAAACATGATGATCAAATCATAGCAACCAAAAAATATCATATCCTCATCCAAATTGTGTGTATATATAAATATAAGTGGAGTTTTTTCACCTCGGATTAAACGGTTAACATAAAAATGGCTATAGCTTTGCTAACTCAAACTTTAAGCTCACGAACCCTTGCATTAATGCCTCTAGATGGCTCGGCCCTTGCTTGGGATGGTGGTAGTGCTCACGGCCTTGGCTAGGAGGGGAGGAAGTCTAGGATATGAAGAAATAGGGGTGGTGGCCATGGGGTAATTAGGTGGAAAGAAGGAGTTTTGTGATAGTTTTGAAGTGGTTTGATAAACACACACATACACACTATATAATTCTATTTTCTTTGCAAATATTTTTGCCATTATTTTTCTAAGTATGGAAGCCATTAAAATAGAGAGTAAATCTTAGGAAAATGAAGAAGAAGAAGAAGAAGTGAATGGAAGTGGAGATGGATGGTTGGTATCTATAGGCAAATGGAAGGAGTAAAATATCATGATATTTAAATGCATATACTTCATCTTTTGTTCACCATCCCATACCCCTCTTCCCTTACATGGTTCGGCCGAAACCCTCTCCCATGTGTTAGGCTATGTGCATGTACTTGGACGTGTAAGAGGTTGCCTTTGGGATGCTTAAGGGTTAAGGAAATGAAAAATATCTTGATATTTTTGGTTATTTTATATTAAAATATGTATATATATACATACATACACACACACATATGTATATATGTATATATTTGTGTGTGTATCCATGCGCATGTGATTGTCCTTATGTATGTGTACATGTATAGATGCATATGTATGTAATATATAATCTACAATGTTGCACAATTTCTACACATTAAATCATTACGAATTCCGATTTCGATTTTTGGTCATATTTTCTCTTCTTAGCCAATATACATATGTTTGCAAAAAAAGTTTAATAACAATATTTATATCATTATATAATAATTAAAAGGGTTCATTTAATAATTTAAATAATTATTAAATCATTTAAACCCAATTTAAATTCAAAAAACAATTACTCCAAAATAGCGACATTATTAATGATGTTATATATACTTCTAAGTTTCCAAAATAAAATAAATTATTTTATTACATATCCTCACTTACATAGATAAATGAGTGTATGTATGTAGCTCCATACGTGATGTCGGATGGCCAAAGAGTTGTTTATCGATAAAATGAATTTGGTTATTTTACCAATGTATCTTCCAAAAAAATATTTTTATAAATATTTATTCAAATAAGATTACCAATATTATTTATTATTCATAACATTATCATTTATGTTAAAATATCTTATTTTGGAATATTTTGAAATTTTACTGAAATGATGAATTTTTGGGACGTTACAGTAGTTAATTTAGTTTTGTTGTGTTGACACGTTTGATGTTTGTGTTACTAATATACAGTTGTAAGTACACATTTGATAATTGTGTTACTAATATGTAGTGGTTAGTACATATTTGGTGAATTTATACTTGCATTTGTGCTATTGATGTTGTGTTATTAGTGATGGGTGATTTGTGCACATTTGCGGTACTTTTTGTTGATTTATTTGATGTTTGGTAACGTCACTTGGAATTACTAAATTTATGTGATATTTAATGGTCATGCTTTACTATTATTATTACTACTCTATATTTATAATGATTGGTTACGGTAGCATTGTATAGTATGATGTTTTCTACTTATATTTGATGCTTGTTATATTGGTTATGCAGTGTTTGTGCTAACAAGTATTTAATGTAGAAAAAGAGTGGGAAATAGAACTATGAAGGTTTGATCCCGAAAGGGTAAGTAAGAAGTCATTCTCTATACAATAGCCGAAAGGTTTCCTTGATGTCGGGGTGTATAGTATAAGTCCAAACATAGTTGGTCGTCTTTTCCTTTTATTACACATATCCATGTAGTTGTAAAGTTTACAATTAAAGCAAACGAGGGAAAAAAGGTTTGGTTGAAGGCTACGTCAACAGGTTGTTTATTTCCACTATATTATAACTATATTTTTTTGAATTTAAAAATGATCTGAGCATGAACAGATGTAGATGTTTTACCTACTGTGTTGATTGTATGGCACTCTCTTGCTAAAAATAATACAAATATTGTTGTTTAAACTCCTTCATGAGGTTTTTGCCTTTTCATGCATATTTATTTAGATTGGAATTATATAACCAAGATCCACTTTTTTTATATATGAGTTTAATGTGTAGCACATATTTAGACAGAGTTCACTCTTATTAGATGGTAAGAAAAGAGGGGCATCACATTTGGTAATAGAACTTGGATTTAGCAATTGCCTAAGCCTTGGGTAGGTTTAAACCATTAGATTAGGTTGGGTTATAGATAGGATGAAGGAGCGTTCTTATTGATAATTATATGCTTTATTTGCGTATGAGATGTATGTATAATCACCATTACCTTACCATAAGACGATGATTATATGATGGCCTCTGTATGAGAAATAAGTGCAATAGGAGTGGGTAAGATGAGCACTTATAGAAAGGATTAACTGCAATTATAACAATGTATTTCGCTGAAGAGCTCTACAAAATAAAAATATAGATACATTTTTCACATTTCATCAAAAATGAAATGTATTTTTTTAGGCTTGATGTGATTTGTCTAAAATTTTACATAAGTAAAATGGAGTGTTTAGTTTGAATAATAAGATATTTTCAGTATGAAGATATTTTCATGAGAAAGATGTCGAGTGCAAAATATTTTATTTAAAAGCACCTTGTGAAAGGATATTTTGTTTCAAGTATTTGAGAAAATTATACTTATTGGATATACTTGTATTAAAAAATATTTTAAATTGAAACATCCTTCAGAAATATAGATACATACATACATACATACATATATATCGTGAGAGGCATCTTTATAAGGGGTGTTCCGATTATAAAATGTTTTGTTATAAGTGTTTTATTAAGGGATATTTTAAAGGAAATTCTTACTTGATAAAAAATAATGGAGAGAGTGAAATGTTTTTATTTGAAGATTACTTTGTAATAAAATACTACACGATTTGAATGGTGTTTATTTCAAAGATGATTCACGGAAAATCTATCTTCTTAGAAAAGCATCTACTTTTACTAGGAAGAATATTTCCAGAAAAGATCGTATTAAAGAAATATTTGAAATTATGTTATTTGAGAAAAATATTTTTGAAGAATTTTGTCTAAGAAAATATTTGGAAACATTTTTATATGGGAAATACTTTGTTAAGCAAAGTATTGAGAAGAATTTAACTAGAGAAAAATGTTTTATTCAAGGAATTTTTTTAATTTAGAAAATATTCTGTTTGAAGCTAATTTTGACTATAAGTATTTTTT
The DNA here is from genome assembly GCA_030765085.1 of Allium cepa. Classification (NCBI taxonomy): domain Eukaryota; kingdom Viridiplantae; phylum Streptophyta; class Magnoliopsida; order Asparagales; family Amaryllidaceae; genus Allium; species Allium cepa. The sequence goes on from CM060945.1 coordinate 1,018,170,965, forward strand.
TTGGATGATACTTTTGGTGGAATATGTTTTTTAAGGTAATCGTTTTTGGGTTAAGTACATTGGTTGAAAAATATCGATTTGGAAAGGTGTTATATTGCAAAAATATTTGGAAATTCTTTTATTAAGGATGACAAGTTTAGAAAAGATCTAGTTTAAAATACTTTGTTAAGGAACATTTTTGTAAAGAGAGAGTAATTTGGTTTGAAATTTTATAGTTGGAATAGTTGAATATTTGATTTGAGATCCAAAATTTTTATGAAGAGAATATTTTTTTTTTTAATATCCCAACAAAAAGAATTTTATAGAAAAAATATATTTGATTGGAAATAGTTTCAAGGGAAAATATGTGTATTATTGGAAAAAAAATATTTTTATCTTTCATGAGAAAATACTTTTGTTAAAAATTATATATGTAATATTAAAGAATTAAAAGACTAGACTAGTCGCATGGGTAGACGAGCGGATGGTAAGAGTTTTAGGTTCACCCAACATCCATTACCATAAGGTAGCCATTACAACTTTTATATGAGAGCTTATTAATAAGTTGTAATAACATCTAGTTACTCCTTTCTAGAGAGTTGGGATATGATTTTATGGTTATACACCCGAGTGAGTAGGTATAAATGGTTAGTTTTAATTGGCAATTTACTTGTTTGATTTGATTACATTACTTTATAAATATTGAATGGTTAATTAGGCCTGATAATTCTTTTTAATTTACAATATTGGTTGCTTTGATTATATAGTTCCATTTGTTTATTTTGTTAAGCATGTATTTAATGTATTTGTTGACTTTGTTACATTGTTCTTTTTATATGTTTGTTTATGATTTCTTTGTATATTGGTTACCAAATATGTTTTACATATAACCTTGGTGTTTGTTGAAATGACATGACATATTTGATATGATTTTTTGTTAATTGAATGTATGCTTAGTGTTTAGCAAAGTTTGAGAAATATTAGTTGGGTGATGGTCCAAGGGGTGTTGGACTTTGATAAGTGCACAAGGCGATGGACCTATGAGGTGCGCAAGATATGCGGTGTGCATGTAGGAGGAGTCTTGGCCATAGGAGAGATCTTTATTGGAGATGAATCATAAAATGAGACAATAGGGTTTATTCTGGAAGGAAAGTTTTGGTTGGGGTGAGTTTAGGGGGAATAGCATATGTGTACTACTATCATTATCCATGCAAGGAGAGATGTTGATGTGTAGGTCCTAGAGTTGGATTACCTTAGGGGAGGCTTTTAACCCAGTAAAGATGCTTATCGGTGAGCAACTGCTAGTGACACGACTAAATATGCCCCTAGTGGGATTAAGCTAACTTTACCAAGTAAGGTCACTGACAAGCAAGAGGCCACTAGTAACATGACCAAATGTGTTGACTAGTTGGGTCATTTGAGTGGTATTTCCGTTAGCCCAACATGAGCCATTACATCCCTAAGCCATATGGGATATGATAGGAGTTTTGATTAATGTTGCTATGATTGTCTTTGTTGATGATAGATATTAATGACTCCGATATGTCATATATATCGAGATGGTATAGTATACCCTTATGTGTGATGAGAGTTAAACATATAAGGTTTGTAACATATCTTTCGAAAAGTTTACACAAAGATATTTTAGCATAGTGGTTAGTGCATTGTGTTCTTTTTAGGGGCAGCATGGGTACGAATCCCATAGTCGTCACATTTGGTACCAGGGCTAGATGTTGCATGATGAGGGGTTCCCGCATTGTGGACCACAACGAATCTTTGTCTCTTAACTGTACATATCCCAAAGTGGGTTGGATTGAAAGTCGAGAGGCTGGCTATAAAATCAGCTACTGAATTTACCATTTATAGCCACCACCAAGTTAGAGCAAACATCACATTTGGTATCAGAGCTAATACCCAGCATGAATTTTGTGTTGTAATGCTATAGATATCAGTCAGTCTGGTATCGATGTAGGTTTCAAACACAATGCCTAGGTGATGAGTGATGATGAGGACACAAGGATAGTGGGCTCTCTAATGGGGCTAGCTTGTAACAACCTTTTTGAAAAGTCTACACAAAGAACTTTTCGCACAGTGGTTAGTCCATGGTATTGCTTTCTGAGACAACAAGGGTTCGAATCCCACGGTCGTCATAAGGTTTATGTGCTAGAGTTGTTAGATCTATTTGTGTATCATATTTGAACCAACACGGGTATTGTTGAGAACTTTTATTATGGACTATTATGATTAAGATTGCTTCACTCTTTGTTAGTGGAGTGTTATTTTTAAATGTTGTAGTTTTGATTACACGGTTATGGAAATGTTTATGTTACTATAACATGTGTGTGGAAAATTGCATTTTGAGAGAGTTATGGGTATGCCCTTAGGGGAAATTATGTAACTTATTGTAATCTAACTCTGTAATCTATCTTATTTGCAATAAATGTGTACATTTTCCATTATATACTTTGTTATATTATGATATAATTAATTATGTAATTAATTTAAAGTACATTAAGAAGAAAACCCTTAAATAAAATTGTTACTCAATTTTTTCATAAGTAAGAAGGCAGAATAATCAAGGTATCTTAGCCTGACCTGGTCCAATGAAAGCCAACTAGGTGTAGGTTAGCATACAAGCCATCCATAATTGAGGGCAGGTCAAATGGATTTCCTATGTATGATGATAATCCAAATATATCCTATGCATGCATTGGCCCTTTTGCTCAATTGCACATCAAGCCTTCTGCTGGCTGAGCCTCACTATGCAGCAGCCTTGGCGACTAGCTCGCCCGTCAAGACAAGGCACAAGCCCTGCTTGGCCCATCTCTCATTGGTCGACGGACTCACTCTCTAGCATGCTTACAACCTAGCTCTAGGCTAGCCCTCTTGCTTAAGCATCTCTTCTTCGGCTGTCTCTCGATCCGCATAGCTTGAAGTGTGTCAAGGGTAGTCTATCATTGTTGCAGCTTCGATACCACCACTTATGACTAATAGTGCATCTCGTCTCACTCAAGTCAGCATGCCCTCAGCTGCCGCTAGTTACCCATCTTAATTGTGGCCTTAGTAGACCAGCTCTACCTGTCCTATAACCTAGGCATGCCGAAGAAAAATGACAAGAGGTATAACCTGGTATACCTACTTCTGACAAGAAACATGTTCCATTTTCCACAAGCATACTGCAAATATAAGCATATTTCTATCTTTTGCTAGTTGTCTCTCACCAAGTCCATTCAGCTAGATTAATGGCCATGCACACTTCACACTTATTTTGTCGCATGATATTTATTATTTAAACATCAGTTCAAGTACTATAAGAACTCTTTGCATAACTAGTTAAGAGGGGTTGAAGCCAGAAGGTTGGAACCCATAATTTTCCACTCAAATCTCCTATCACAGCAGCTCTCTAAGATTAGCTACTTCATTGTCTTAGGTGCATCATCTTTTCTTATTATTCTCATGCGATTCCTTTTAATTATAAGAGGGCAATATGGTAAAAGGACTTTAAAATGGACGTGGGCAGTTTCGCTAAACCACTTTGCCATTTATGTCGTTCACCTTTAAATGCTCTTTTCCCCTCATTTTTCCATCATTTGGCCTAGTGATTAACAGGCAACCTTTAGTTTTCACAACGCATTATTATAACTCCAAGGTTGATAAAATATATCATCAACATTTTGGTGCTAGGAGAGGGACTCGAACCTTTGATTTTATGATTAGCAGCCTCTTGTGCAAGCTTTGTCCATTGTGGTACCTTGCATCCTGCATCGACAATGGTAATGGTGGACAATGTTCCACCACCTCCTCTAGTCACCAAGAGGATTTCCCATCTATCTCTATTTGGCTTCGTATTGTGCGCATTTGCTATGTGCACCCACTAATCTCATCACATTGCTGCTTATTGAAACCAAAATGGAAGAACACCCCCAAAATGAACTGAAATAAGTAGATCTTGACAAATAAAGTAAGAAAGAAAAATCAATTTATAGTGGTTCAGTAAATCTGAGGCCTACTTCCAGTGTAGTGTTATTTATTAAAGATTTTAGTCATAATTACAAAGGATTCTGACATATGACCACCTTGAATAGTAAAAAATGATTGTGTTTGTAGCTAGGGTCATGTAGAGAAAAAGAGTAAAGAAGATACTGTGACAAATGTCCTTTCCACATGCTTTAAGTCTTGTACTTATAGGAAACTCGTCCAGTAGAATTGTTAGATCTTAATATACCAAGGTCTAATTTCAAATCTGAAAATTGTCGAAAAGGAAGATGGAGTCTATAACATCCCCTATCTAGAGGCCTAAAGCTAAGCACTACAGATGTTGTAGTCATCCATGTATTAACTCCCAGTGACTAAATACGATTATGTTACTGGTATCAATAATATCAGAAGCACTTGAATATGAAATAAAACACAGATTTCAAAACAACTTTTACTTCATTACATTTCAAAACCAATTGTTTCACATTCACAACACATAATCCCAAATCGTTCCCAAGCACAGATAAAGTATAGTTATTGCAAAAAAACACCAAGAGCGGTTTATGAAGATACCTCCTTGATTGATTAAAGTCATATGGTCATAATAGACCTAATACGATCACAGTGTAAAAACATCAATACATAACAAAAACTGCAAAATCTTAAATATCATCTGTTTGCCTCTAGTAGCCTAATTCATCATCCAACTAAAACTTGAAAAAGACCTTAATCCCTCAGCCTGGTCAATTAATTTTGAGCACCCGAGAGTTTAAGGGGAAACATACTTTGAGTCAGACCTAAAGCCTGGTATGAATAATACTATACATCCCATTTAAATATGTTAATTGAGGTCACGCCGCTTAGAGAAACGGGTTTCCCCTCATTAACATCCTTTTAAAACATATCTTTTCAAAACCTTTCATAAAACCATATACTGTGCTCATGCATCCACAATGGTTAAATACTGCAAAGAAATCATTATGTAAAAATACGTAAATGTCAGATAATTATGAACTATATGTTCAAAATCATAAGTTTTGTTTGGATAACTTTTAATCTTTGGCTGGCTCGAGCCTACTTGCCAATATAATCAAATTAACCTAACACGTATTAGATATTCTTTTTCTAGAGTACATATCCTAAACTATCTGTTAAGAATTTCACTTCTAAATGGTCTATCCTTAACTATTTGTTAAATATTTCTCTTTTGGACAGTCTACCCCTAACTTTATCATCTCTAGGTCTTCCCGATCCTAATGGTTCTTCAGGCTCACCAATAATATGTATACAAACTTATATTCCTTTCGGTGTGTACCCATAATTTTAGTCTACGATGACAAAGCCCTACATACTGGAATTTTGGACAACAATTAGCTGGGGCTATTGGCTAATGAATAGGGCACAACCCCATACTAGTCCCATCTAATATTTGAATATCTAGGTCAATTTCACTTAAGGATCCCCTCCCATAATTTTCCTTGAAAACACTAACAAAATGATTTAAACATTAAATCAAATTTAAACAAGGAAAAGTATTTAATCTTTACACTTAACTCAAAATCATATCACCATGTTATATATATATATATATATATATATATTCTTTTCTCAAACTTTAGTTGATGAAAACAGTTAACTATTTGAAAGAACCTCTTTTTATACTTTTGAAATCATCTATTTCAAATTCAGACATCAAACCTTTCGAAAACAATAAAACTTTAGACATCGTTCTTTAAAATCTATTTAAAACGTTGCCTTAGAAAAACCTTGGAAAACCTTCCATCTTGAACCTTTCAAAATAATCATTTAAAACTTTCGAAGTCAATCATCAAAACTTTCAAGATCAACCTCTAAAACCTTTTGAAATCGTTCACTTAAACCTTAAGAAATAATTCCTTAAACCTTTCGAAATCATTCACTTAAGCCATTCAAAATCATTCAGTTAAACCTTTTAAAATCATTCATCAAACCTTTCGAAATCAGTCAACTAAAACCTTTCAAAACCATTGAATTAAACCTTTTGAAATCAACCTTCGGACCTTTCAAAACAATTCAACTTATACCTTTCGAATCCATTGAATTAAACCTTTCAAAGACATACTGGTTTAAAAATTTACAACAAGTGGAAAACCTTCTTTTAAAACCCTTTGAAGTCATTAAAAACAACCTTTCGACTAAGTCGAAAGCTTGGTTATACCTTAAATAATATAAGGGTAAATCACCTAAGTTGAAAGCTTCTATTCGAAAGCATTGGGAGAAGCGACTGATTTTAAAACAAGTAAACCTTTCGTATTTGTCAAAAGGATCAAAATAAAACTAAAGCGGCAGTAACCCTTCGAATATGTCGAAAAGTTTCAAAGCAGAATAATGTTAAAACAATAGCAACCTTTCGACCGTGTTAGAAGGTTTAAAACCATCATATTCGACATGGTCGAAAGCAACCAAGTCGAAAACACTTATTTAAAAGCAAAGCAGTGAAAGCTTTTGGTTTATAAAACAAACATACCCTAACCTCTTTGGCCATTAACCTTTCGAATTAGAACCCTTTGAGTCTATCCAATTCATTACGTACCAAGTAATTTGATATCATATACATTGGATTGACCTTGTCAAAATCTTTGAACCTCTCGACCTTGTCGGAAGGTCTGGGTCGGTAGGTGTACTGCCATAATAGGCTGAAACATGCTAAAAGTATGTTTTCTTTGTTTTTAACTTAAAAATGATAACATTTCAACTAACCTGCCTTTGTTTGTCAATTTTCATTGGTTACCAAATTCTTTTCAGAAATGTGCTGCCACTATTTTCAAAATTAAATAATAATTTCATTTTATAAAATGCATCTTCTTCTTAATTAAATATATAAAATATTTAATTCTCGTATATTCATCAAATAACTTAGGAAAAATCTAGAAAAATCCCAGAAAATCTATTTTAACATGCTGCCTAACATAAAACAATTTGAACCTTATTATTTTAGCCAAAAATAATTTATAACCAATAAACAATTTCTTTCATATAAAATTAATATAAAATCCATATTAGTTCAGAAGATTATGAAAATCAAAAACCATCTCTAAAATTTCTGACCTATATTTAAAATTTCGAGGCATTTGGATGTCATTAATAGGGTTTTCATGTCAAACATATCATAAAACTAACATGAAAATATATAATCCATCGACAATATATATATATATATATATATATATATATATATATATATAATCATCAAAACATGGCATGTACTTACAAAAAAAATTTGAATTTGGTCCTAAAACCAAAAACCAAAAAAAAAAGATGTAGTAATTATTCACCTTAGCTTTGATATTATAGATGTGAGATTTGATGTTATTTAGTTGATTGTTTCCCTTCCCTTGAATCCTAGCTTGAATCTTCTTCCTGAGAATGATAACGGTGGCCATCCTTAGGAAACTTTTATTCGAATAAAATGAAAGTGAACATGAATCTCATTCCTAAGGGATTAGGGTTTAAGCTCCACTATTTTCCATATTTCCCTTATTATTTCCTAACACCTTAACTTAGGTTATTTTATATAAGTTAACATACTAGCTTGGCACGGCTACCTTTAGCTAATAAATTATCAACTTATTAATCTCTATATTATTTTATTTTATTTATCCAATTAATTATTTTAGATAATGTTATAAAAATAGGGGGTGTTACAGAGTCCCTATAGCCAAAAAATATCATCTTAATACTGACTAGAAGTGGTCAGTATCGAGATGATTTTATGTAGGGAAGTTGCCCCATCTTCCTTTCCTTAGTCTTCTATCTTCGATCCGTTGAGTCTAAACTCCTCTCCTTAAAGATCATGTTATTTTCGAAAAGATCTATATCTCTAGTACTTGTCTTCTTTCCTTGAGAACTTCCTAGAATTTTCCACTTAACCCTTCAAATATGGTCCCAAACATGACCATTCTTGCTAGTGGTTCATAAGTCATAGCACTCGGAGCTAACATGGTGCATAAAAAGAGGTTGGTACCGACCTAAAAGAGGTTGGTACTGACCTAAAAGAGGTTAATACCGACCTGCCCCCTCGACTTTAACAATTCCTCAATCTCTTAAGAAGATTTTCATTGCCCTTCCAAGCATGTTTCTAAGTCTTAGAATCATTTCATCTTCATCCCGACGTGCAAATTTGTTTGATAGTTGCTTGGTTAAATAGCCAAATAACACTTGACCTAGAGTGCACTTTTGTTTGAAACAAAGTACGCACTGGAACAAGACAAATTATACCATTTTCCATACAATCTTATTGATTATCGAAGAGTTGCTTGAAAGTGTTGTCTCCATTCTATGGTTATCCATTTGATTTCTTTATATAGTAGACTGTCCTTTCTTTGTGCTAAGAATAAAATCTAAACTTTGGGGATCGTTCCATGCTTTAGTTAGGTACATACTACCTCCCTATTCTTTCTTCTCTCCTTTCCTTTTAGATTCGGGTCAAAAATTTATGTCGTTGCCGATCAGTTTTGATCGGTACCAAGTTATTTTTCCTTCCATTTTAATACTCGCATACAAGTCGAGCACTTAGCCTTTTATCCTTCCACCATTTCCTATTCTCATTTTCCTGACTACCTTTAGGTTTCTAACTAGTGTCAAATTCAAGTGACTTCAACTCCTTCATCTGAATCGGTCGTCGTTGGCCCCTTTAGATCATCACCATCTCCTTTAAGTTGTCACCGCCACTAGGTATCCATCTCGATTGCCACTTCATCCTCAAAAGAGCTTTACTTTGAACCCTTCTTGAACTATAGATCTTAGTTTTGGATTAAACCAGGTGAGTTGTCGAGGTACGCCACCATGGTGGTGGTTCTCAGGCCATCGCCATCCTTGTTGGGGTTCACCTTTAGCCTATGAATGATTAAGGATTTGAATTGTTGATTTTCCCACACCTTTACCCTTGGTTACTGCAAACAAGAGAGCCTTGAGTAAATATTGAAGTCTTCACTGCATTTTCCCAAGTCTTATTGACTCTTTTCTTCCCTAGTGCCGATTTTGGGCTTTCTTTAGCCTTGTTTCTGGCTACTACTAACCTTGCTGGAATCTTCTTTTTGCAATGGCTTTAAACCATTTGCACCTATTAAAAAATTTCATGTTCCAATAGGTCGCACTCTATCACAATTGCTATTTTAAAGTCCCATAATACGGTTCTCTTCCAAAGAATGGTCATGTTGAATGCATTTTGGCATCCGAAGAAATCCATTATAGCGCTTCCATTCCCTGCACTCGTATATTCCAGCAAAAGAAAGCTTCACATCACTCCAAATAGTTGTTCCATTATTGATTATTTAACGATAATAGGTAAGAGCTGATGCATTTTTCCATAGCACAATGTGGTCCGCTTTCCAATGCGAACGGACTATCTACAAAGAATGGTATGTTCGTCGTGTATAGGACATAGGACCCACACTGTATAGATTGACACTTCCAGTTGCCCTGGTCGAGAGTCAGAATCTGATTGGTCAATACATGGCGACATCTGTTGAAATTTGAGTGTCGGTCACATGGGTCACATATAAAATAGAATTCAAAATAGAACACACCTGACCATATTAAACATCAAGTTTTCCTGTCCAGAATGACATGCCATTCCCCTAGATTCAATGTTGATGCTGGGCCAATAATGCCTCCTGAAGTTAGGTTCACCATATCTTAAGATTCAACTCCTACCCCAGCCAGGCCAAAGCAATTAGTAATTGCTGATTTATAGAGATGATTGTACTAGTAGAATCAATACAAGATCAGCCTCCTTCCATAAATGAACGAGTCAACTTAAGTGTTCTGGATGATACACCCTAACAAATGTCGCTGGTTCTAACTGCCAAATCACTTTGAACCATCTCTTGACGGTATGGGGCCCCTAAAGATGTTATGCTACTAACATAGGGCTAATGGACGCAAAATCATCAAATGGGTTATATAGTTTGTAACAAATATATACTCTTAGGTGGCATTGTGTTGCCCTTTAATTTGTTCCTTCATATGTTCCTTTAGGGGTCGGTCTTGCTTATACTCAAGTACACCCCAATGATCGCGGGGTTCTTTGTACATTCTATTCATGAACAAATTTCAGCGACCTCCAACCTTCGAAAGGCTAACACATGTCCTCAGCTGCAAAAAATGGAGGGTGTTACCTTCTTATATGATCATCGAAGCCTTCTGTCAATGCAAGGTCATCTAAGAGCTTCACAAAAAACATTCGTATTTCAAGAATGAATATTTATTTTTTCGATGCCCATATGGATTCAATAGATCATGGCTTTCTGGAAGTAAAATCTCTTCCTTTCCATTCATCTTCGTGCTTTGACTTTCATCTTCCGAGTATTCAACTTCTTATCTCCTTTTTTCATAAATATTCCTGGCTGAGACACGAGTGCTACACATATTAAGACTCTTTAAACCCTTAAGACTGTTCCCGTTCAATTCCACTCTACCACCTATCTCTAGATGAATGAGAATCTTCATCAATGAAACATTCTACACCTCGACTGCTTTTACATTCTTGTCGAAACTCCACCAAGTAGTTTTAGGATTCCAATCGAGTCTTCCACCCATATTCGCAGCTTTAGCAAAGATATCCAAGGAGGCATGGAAAGGCCATCCGTAACAGGAAACATTAGCGAGTATAGGGATAGAGCAGTGAAAGCACACATTGTCGACGAAGTGCGAGTAGAGAGAGGGAAGAGCTGGAATGGAAACAATTCCTGAAAGGGAGAAGTAAGAGAGGAAGGTGGAGAAGAGATAGAAGAAGAAAATGATACAGACGGTGATGACAATGAAGACTTCAAACAAGGATAGGACAAGTCGTACGAAGAGACATCTTCAAAAGGTGTCAAACTTCCTGCTTTGCCATTTCCTAAATGAATAATCATCAAGACTTCATAACAAATTAAAGATTCTAGCACGATGCTAGTAATAAAGGCGAACCCTCTAGTTGGTTCTCTAGATGACATTTTTGGTTCATTGAGCGACTTTGACATTCTGATTGCTAATCTCTCTATGAAGGGTTCTCTCGGCTTCAATTTCCCAACTAAGGGCATCCTTGCTGAAGGACGTTAGACTCCATCCTTACTTCCATTCGAACACCATCCGTAGAGTACTTAAGGTGACACTAGCATTTCACACACTTCTAGGATCATGAACACACATTCCTTGCATCTGCTCACATTCCAATGTTTCAAAGCTAATATGATCCTTTCTTTCATTTCAAGTACAGTAGGCAAATACCAATTCAGCTATCTATATAATGGTGCTTTCAAGGGAAGGAAATGTAGTCTTGAGTCGTATACACCTCATTCCAGCTCTTATAGGGAGCGAGAGATAGATGAAGATAGAGCCCGCCGAAAAGAAAGAGAATGCAAGGCAAATGGAGACTACCAAGCGGAAAGGGAAAGGAAAAAGAGGAACGCCAAAGAGGAAAAGTCCTATGACTATGGAAAATGGCATAAAGATTCACGAGATCTCCATTGTTCCTCTTTCGACGTTCCTCTTCCTCGATCTAAACCATAACAAAAAAATCCAGCATCGGTTTCTTTATTCGTTCCTCCTCTCCCTCAATCTAAGGATGGTTCTATCCTTCTAGCTCTTCCTCCTGCCCTATCGAGCTAAATGCAGGCCACTTTTCCATAACTTTTCTTGACTGGGGTCATGTATGACAATTTGAACTTAAAGACATTCCAAGGGAAGAGGCAAGCGGTAGGGTTGGAGGGATCCAAGAGCTTATCAACTAGGGAAATGAATAGAAGGAACATAGTTTAACCTTCTTTAATATCAATCAAATTAACTAAACGAACATCCAATCATTTGAATCGGAAAAGAAAACCAAAGCTAGTCTCATATAAGGATTAAAAAGGACCTAGAGAAGGTTGAAAAAGAGAGATATGCAGCTTTGGAATCTAAGAAAATGGCCAAAAATTTGGTTGAGGAAATGAAAAGGGCTCACAACCAAGCCAAGATCATCATGAAAAATATAATAAAAACTGCTCATGAAGATAGTGCTAAAATGCAATTAACATCCAAGGACCTGGCCTTTCTAGAGAAAGATATGAAAGTCTATGGGGTGGATCGTGTAGTGTATATGCAAGTATATGTGACAAAATATATGATGTAACTAAAATAATATTAGTCTAGGTAAATATGGAATAAGCAAAATAGAATTTTATTACTGGTTCGGACCTCCCATCCTACGTCCAGTCCCGAAGCTCCCTTTCGGAATTCGACTATCAAAAACTCTCGCTTCGCCCAGAGGAATAGACTTGGTTACAATGAGTTGTTCTTGTCAAATGTGTGTTATAAGATAGCATAGATGTTGACTACTTAGTACAAGTGCTTCCAATATATTTCTAAGGAATATTATCGATGAAGAACTGAGTATATGCAAGAGTGAATACAAGTAACGATTGCCAGAGTGTAGACATCAAGAATATAGGATAGAGTATAGAATTAAAAAGCATAAGTAAGTGAAGTTAGTTAATTGACTCTTGATTCTTGATGCTATATATAGTTCTAGACAGGTATCTTGAGTATTTACATCCATTAAAGAATCCTCTAAGGTGGCTTCAGTTGATGTTGAAGAGTTGTGGCGAAGAGAAGAGGAGATGTCCATTCACATGTGGCAGTTGCAGTTCATTTCTGAAGTTCGAGTTTGAATTCAGACGTCTGGTATTTATTTCAGACGTCTGATACAATATATTTTTTGAACATAGCAGAGGATTAGACGTCCGAGTGCTATTACCAAAAGCCTGTTGTTGTTCCAGAGAATTATTTTGGACGGCTGGCTTGTGCACCAAGACGTCTAATATGGTGCATGTCAGTTTTTTTACATCCTTTCTTTTACTTCTTTGCTCCTATCGAACTATAGTCTCTTGTAGCGTCCTTTAAGCCTCATTCTTGTCTTTCTAGTGATGTTGTTCTAGCAAGTACCTGTATATATAAATATATATACGTATATTCGATTTCCATTGTATAGTTGTTGTCATCGAAATCGTAGATGGGATTTCCTAACATTCACCCCTTTTTTTGATTATGACAACTATACAATGTACTTTGATATAGTTTTATAAATCTTCCTCTAAATATGTGCTTACCATTATTTCTCCTCCTTTGGCATTATCAAAAAGCAATAATACAAGAATATATATGATATAATCAATAATCATGAATAGACGAAAGGTAACTAATTATGCATAAATAACAAGCCAAAAAGAATTTTTATAACCATTTAACATAGTGATTACATGCATAGATTTTTGATTCCATTACAATACAAAAGATGGAACCTATAAAAATATCTAAGGATTTGTGGGGAAAGCTTTGGCTTGATCACCTCCTTTATCTTTTTTCTTGGAAGAACTAGATTGTATTTGAGGAGCTTTTGGAGTATGTTCTAGAGGTTCATTTTTCACTTCAAAAAGTTTAGTATGTTTTGAAGGAGGAGGAGAAGGCATTGGAGTTGGCTAATCTTTCGAAGGTGGTGTAGGGCCACGGACTCGTTGGAGAACCTCTTTTAGAATAGATAATGTTGTTGAAAGCGATGTTTCAACTGTGGTTAGGCGAGAGGCAAATGTTGTTTCAAAGCTATTGATACGCTTAGCCAATAATTTTTAATTTCTTGATAAGATAAGTTGATTTTGGAGAATTAAATCTCGAATGCTTTCATTTGGATTAGTTTTAATGCAAGTCTCCAAAATGTTGTCTTGGCCTGGATAGTCAAAAGGTGCGGAGGAAGAGGAGTGTGTTCGTGATGTTGTTCTTCTTCTTGTGATGGTTGTTGTTGGGGTTGGGGCCTAGCTTGTCCAGCTTGTTGATGATGTTGCGTCGATTCTTCAAATGAAATAAAATCTGGAGGATTTTCTGGTAAGTGCATAAGAGAGAAGAATTTTATGGAGGCGTACTTGGGGGCAATCTCCTCAAAAGTCGATAAATATGACGGAATGTTGTGGGCTTGCATAAGGCGCATGATGTAGGTAGGATAAATGATTGATGGACGTGATCGAGTCCAATAGTGTTTAAGCTTGTCAAAAATAAATTTCGCCCAATTTACCATCGTACAACTAAAGATAGCATATAGAGCTTTGTGCTCCAATTCTGTTATTTGCTCATGGCTGCCAAGTCGAGGAATGATTGTGTTGATAATCATCCAAGTGAGTAGCCTTACCTTAGGTTATTAGTATTTTGAAGCAAATCGTGCATTTCATCTTCCCAAATTTGATGGGTAATATTATCTCTTGGTTTGAGGCAAATATCCGGGATGTCATTCAAATCTTCTCCAGGGTCGGAACAACCTAGAGTATGGCCTATAATTCCTGGAGTAAGTCGAATAGTATTGCCGTAAACACTCGACCAAAGTAAATTATCATCTTTATCGGTAATCCACATGGCAGTGCTTATCTAGATTAGCGTAGAAAAAGAATATTGCAAGCTGATCGATTTGGAAATTATTCGAATTGTGGGAAATCAATTTAGTAACCCGGCATTTTCACACATCTCATCCAAATCATACATATTGAATTTAAGCAAATTATAGAAGGGACTTGTGTGTAGATTTTTCTTCTGGATATTTTTCATATCTTTTGATAGAATGCGGTCATCGATTCATCCACTTCTCAATCAAATCATCGGAGCATAATTGTGGGTTTGAGGATGTAGCTTGTTCTTGCTTTCTCTTAGAAACTTTATAGTTTTTAGTTTTGGGTACCATGAAATCGAGCAAAATTAAGGACATAGTGATTTGAAGAGTTAGGGTTTCAGATTTGAAAGAGGATATGAAATGAAATGTTAATTGAAAATTTGGAAAAACAGTCGTTTTAAGGTCACGAATAGGTGTCGATTAAATTTCAGACATCTGGAAAGTGAATTAGACATCTGATTTTACCCTAGTTTGAAGACAATAAACATTTTTAGACGTCTGGGTGTTATTGGAAAACATCTGGAATAACATAATTGTAAATTTTGAAGGCAGAGAGTTTTGTCAAACGTCTAGATATAATGTCAGACGTTTGAAATTGGCCTGATTTTTATGTTAAGAAGGCAGAGATAATTTTCAGATGTCTGGTTGTTTATATCAGACATCTGATATATACACAGAATTAAAAAATAGTGTGATATAAGGGTGTCAGACGTCTGATGGTATTGATCAGACGTCTGAAATCTCTAGTATGTCTAAAAATAGTCTGATTTTGGAAGGTTTTGCTTGATTTTCGAGGGATCGATTTTATTGAAACATGGTATTATTATTATTTTTTAAAAACACAAATATAATTAGATGAAAATATAGTGAAAATAAATAAATTTATTTAGATGAAGATGGAGCATTGCGATCTTCAAATTTGCTATCCTTCCATGGCTTGAGTGGAACCAAATATTTCCACGTTCATTGGTTCTTGAGGAACTAGAGAATTGCCTAGGTGGAGGATCCCAAATTGTACGATAAGAGGCAGAAGGATCCAGAGGATTGCAAGGAATCGAAAGTGGTTCGTGTACATCTTTGTTTCATGAATTGCAAAATTTGATCGCTACTTGCTCTAGAAAACTCAATCGTCTAGCAATGACTTTTTGTTCAAAGTATAATTCTTGTTGTAATTCCATTTGTCGCTTTCGGTGATGATGTATACCATCAATTTTCTCCTTGGTGTTAGAAGAGACAAATAGAGATTGTTTGGACTGTTTTTTGTTGGGAGTGAATCCCCTGTGCTAGGAGGACTACTTATAGGACGGCTCATAACATGATGTAGGAGTAGGAAGTCGATGAGGGGTATCCGATGAACTATCCGAGGTTGGAGTTAAAAAAGAGAGGTGAGAGTTGTGTGAAGACATGTTTTTGTTTTGCTTTTGTTTGCTTTAAAAGGAACCAATATAAAATCAGTATTTTATTTGTA
Source organism: Allium cepa (assembly GCA_030765085.1). Taxonomy (NCBI): domain Eukaryota; kingdom Viridiplantae; phylum Streptophyta; class Magnoliopsida; order Asparagales; family Amaryllidaceae; genus Allium; species Allium cepa. The sequence goes on from CM060945.1 coordinate 1,018,186,822, forward strand.
AAAGAAGGAGTTATTTATTCATGTTGTAAAATGTTATAAATAGTTATTTTCAGAAAACAAACCTTCTATAGAAATTGTTGGTCAATGTTATAAGATTTTGTTTGTAGATTAAAACTTACTAAGCAAAAAATAGAATGAATGAGATTTACAATTGGCTGATAAGATCACTAAGAGAACATATTCCTAAATCGCGTCGTAGTTTAACAAACGTTTGTTCATTTAGCGGTTTTGTCAAAATGTCTGTTATTTGATTCTCAGTATTTACGTATTCTAATGTGATAATTCCTTTTTCTACATTGTCGCGTAAAAAGTGATGTCGTATATCTTTGTATTTAGTGCGTGAGTGATTTACAGGGTTTTTTCGATAAATTTATTGCACTTGTATTATCGCAATATATTAGTGATTTATCTAAATTTTTTGAAATCCTTAAGAGTTTGTTGCATGTATATCACTTGTGCACATGGTAAGGCCGCTAAAATATATTCGGCTTCACAAGTGGATAAAGAGACACAATTTTGCTTTTTGTTAAACCATGAAACTAACGATTGTCCGATAAAATGACACGTTCCATTAGTACTCTTACGATCTGTTTTACATCCATCGAAATCTGTGTCGCTATACGAAACAAGCTCAAACGATGATTCCTTAGGGTAAAGAAAAATGTAATCTCTAGTACTAGATAAATATCGTAAGATACGTTTAACAGCTCTTTGGTGAGACTATTTTTGTTTTGCTTGGAACCGGCACAATGACATACGCTCATCATTATGTCGGGTTGACTAGCCGTCAAATATATTAAGGAACTAATCATACTACGATATAATTTTTAATCAAAATCTTTTCCCCTATCATCCTTTTCTAAGTGAACACTAGTACTCATTGATGTTGGTTTGCTCGAAGTTTTATCCATTCCAAAACGACGTAATAAATCGTTACAATATTTTTCTTGAGGAATAAAAATACCATTCAAGTTGTTTTATTTGTAAACCTAGAAGGAAATTTAATTCACCAATGTGAGACATTTCAAATTCACTTTTCATAATATTTGAAAATTGAGCACAAAGATTTTCGTTAGTTGGACCAAAAATAATATTGTCTACGTAAATTTGTATGACAAAGATGTCATTATTTTCACGTTTAATAAATAAAGTCGTATCTATTTTACCAATTTGAAAATCAAATGCAATTAAATGATTCTTAAGATGTTCGTACCAGGCACGGGGGGCTTTCTTTAAACCATATAAGGCTTTGTGCAATTTAAAAACATGATCGGGATATTTTTCATGAACAAATAATGGAGGTTGTTCGACATATACGTTTTCTTTAATAAAACCATTTAAAAAGCACTTTTGGCGTCCATTTGAAATAATTTAAAATTGTGATGACTTGCAAAAGCATGTAATGTACGTATGGCTTCGAGTCTTGCTACCGGAGCAAAAGTTTTGTCATAGTCGATACCTTCTTCTTGATTATAACCCTGAGCAACCAAACGTGCTTTATTCCTAACTATATTTCCGTTCATCTTCTTTGTTTTTAAATACCCATTTTGTTTCAATAATTGATTTATTTTCTGGTCTTGGTACTAATTCCCAAACAATTTTATGTCCAAACTGATTTAATTCTCCTTGTATAGCTATTATCCAAAAATCATCGTTCAAACTTCTTTATAATTCTTTGGTTCAAAATTTGACACAAATGCAATATGACTTATTTGGTTAAGTTGATTTTAGTTACTCTAGAATTAAGATCCCCAATGATATTATCTTTTGGATGATCTTTTAGAATTCTAGGGGGTGACAGTAGAGCATTATTTTGTGCATTTGTCTCGTTATTAGATGAGTTTGTTGTATTTGCTATAGGAATAATTTCTTCATCGTCATTAGTATGATTGTTAAGGAAATTTTCATCAAACGAAACATGTAAACTTTCTTCAATTGTGTTAGTATTTTTATTAAAAATTCTATATGTCTTGCTACGATCCGAATATCCAACAAAGATTCCTTCATTGGCCTTCGGGTCAGATTTTCCTAAATTATCTTTTGTATTTAATATAAAACATTTTGATCCAAAAGTTTAAAGTATGATACTTTAGGTTTTCATCCAAAAAAATTTCGAAGCAAGTATGTTTAGTCATAAGTTGTATGGCTACTCGATTCAATACATAACAAGCCATAGCAATAGCTTCAGCCCAAAAACATTTTGCTAAATCACTGCTATGTAATAGTGTTCGTGCACATTCTTGTAACGTATGATTTTTTCTTTCTACTACACCATTTTATTGTGGTGTGCGGGGAAAAGAGAAATTATGACTTATGCCCTTTTTATTACAAAAATGAGTAAAAAGATCATTTTCGAATTCTCCATCGTGATCACTTCGAATATTTTTAATTTTCAAATCCATTTGAGTTTTAATTCTTTTAGCAAAAATTTTAAACATACCAAAAGTTTCACTTTTATCTTTTAAAAATAAGGTCCATGTCTATCTTGAAAAATCATCAACTATCATGAAAACGTATTTGTTGTGATTTATAGATCGTACTTGAGTTGGACCAAATAAATCTAAATGTAATAATTCTAACGGTTGTTTTATAGAAATATTATTTTTAAATTTAAAAGAGCTTTACTTAAGTTTACCGATTTTAAAAGTGTCACATAAATTTTCTACTTTATAATTTATTTTAGGTAAACCTCTAACTAGCTCAAATTTTACTAATTTATTAATATACTTAAAATTAATATGACAGAATCGTTTATGCCACAACCATGGATCGTCATGTTTGGAAATTAAGCATAAGTTTGAATTTCAATTTATATTTATATTTAAGACAAATATTTTTTTCTAAAACCCTCAAAGATAAGTTGTTTGTTATTTTCGAAAATATTACATCTATCTTTTTCGAAATTAATTTGAAAACCTTTACCGCATAATTGACTAATGCTAAGTAGGTTGTGTTTTAAATTTTCTACTAACAAACATTAGTAATAATAGGAGAGTTCGAAATACCAGAGTTGATGACTTCTCTGATGCCAACGATGCATCCTTTTGAGTTATCTCCAAATATTACCGTTCCACCATCGATGTATGTTATATTTGATAGCATTTTTGCATTTTCGCACATACACTTGGAGCAGCCACTATGAAGTATCTATTTCTCCTTTATTTTTATTTTGGGTACCTACAAGATGAAAATGATTTAATTGATACCTATATACTTTGTTAGGGTCCTAGATGTTGGGAGGAGCAGGTGGCCACACCCAAGAAGGTTTGGTACCTTTATGGACATAATTTTTATTATAGACTACATTATCTAGAATATTATTAATATGTTTTTGTCTAATCAAATTATTATTTATCTTAGGAATCTAAATTTTTATGTTTTTGGTATTCATATTAGACTTAGGTGATCTTTTAGTCTTTTGATAAATAAAACTATACTTCTTAATATTATTCCCTTTTTGTTTAGGAATATTTCTAAATCCTATTCCATTTCTATTACCTGAAGGTTTTGAAGTTTTGATATGATTTTCCAAATCTTGTTTTCCTTTATCAAATTCTGAAACATTATTTGTAATTTTATTTAATTTCACTTTTAATTCAAAATTTTCAATTTTCAATGTTTCTATATTACTTTTCAAGTTAGTATTTTCTTTTAACAAATTATCTTTTTCTAGTTAAATTTTTCCAAAATCAATAGATATAGTCTCATATTCAACTAAACTACTTTTATTTTTTCCCAAGATAATTCTAGTTCCTCCTCTAAAATATTTTTTTTATCTTTTAACATTCTTATTTCAAGTTCTAAATGATCTATTTTGGCTAGGTCTTCTTTATTTAATTTTTTAATTTGTCTAAATTTATCATCTAATTCCATGCTAAGCTCTAATAATTCATCATAGCTAAGTTCGAGACATACCTTATCAGTTTGTGCCATAAAAAATACATTAACTTGTTCTCCGTCACCATCCATCACTATCTGATGATGAAGAATTCGAATCGTCATATGTTACTTTGAAAGCTTTCTTCTTTTTGAATTTTTCAAATTTGTTCTTCTTTTTATTATTGTTGAGCTTAGAAAAATCTTTCTTCATATGTCCAATTTGGTCACATTCATAGAATTTGATTGATGTTTGATTTATTGAGTTTTATTTTCATCCTTTTTGAAATCTGGTCATTTTCCTAAACTTCTTGAATTTGTTGTAGTGTTTGGTAGTAAATACGATTTCTTTTTCGTCTAAGTCAGAGTCTTCATTTGTTGCTGGAAATACTTTATTTTTCTTCTCTGAATTTTGTTCGTTTCTTGCCTGTAGATTAGCTTCATAGGACATTAAATTTCCTATCAATTCTTCAACTAAGAGTGTTGAAAGGTCATTAGCTTCTTCGATAGCTAATACTTTTCTTTCCCATTCTGGAGTTAAAGAATTGAGTATTCTCAATACTAAATCAAAATTTGTGAATTTAACTCCTAGTGCCATTAAATCGTGTTTAATAGTTTGGAATCTAGTGTACTTGTCCATTATAGATTCATTTTGTTTCATTTTAAATGATGAAAATTGATTTTGTAAAATTGAAATTTAGTTTTCTTAACTTTGTTCATGCCTTCGTGTGTAACTTCTAAGGTACGCCAAATATCATATGCAGTGTTACATAACATGACATGTGAAAATTTATTCTTATCTAATGAACAAAATAAAACATTAGCTTTGGCATTATTAGAAGCTGCGGTTTTTTGTGCATCATTCCATGTGTTCATAACAGTGTCAAGTGCTTCATATTTATTTTGAGCGGCTGACCAAATTTCTAATCCATTAGCTTCCATAAAAATTCTCATACGTGTTGACCAATATGCATAATTAGAACAATTAAAAAGTATGGGACATGCTATGGATTGGCCTACATGAAAAATACTTGCCATATTAAAGTAATTCAAATACATGTTACTGTACTTTGATCAAACCTTTCTCTGATACCAATTGAAAGTCTGTATGTGCAAGTATATGTGACAAAGTATATGATGTAACTAATATAATATTAATCTAAGTAAATATAGCATAAGCACACTGGAATTTTATACTGGTTCGGACCTCCCGTCCTACGTCCAGTCCCGAAGCTCCCCTTCGGAATTCTTCGATTATCAAAAACCCATGCTTCGTCCAAAGGAATAGGCTTGGTTACAATGAGTTCTTCTTGTCAACTATGTGTTCTAATATAACACGGATGTTGACTAATTAGTACAAATTCTTTTGTCTATGAAGAACTGAGTATATGGAAGAGTGAATACAAGTAAAGAGTGCTAGAGTGCAGAGATCAAGAATATATGGTAGAGTATAGAATCAGAAAGCGTAAGTAAGTGAAGTTGGTTAACGGTCTCTTGATTCTTGATGCTATATATAGTTGTAGATAGGTATCTTGAGCAGTTACATCCATTAAAAAATCCTCTAAGGTTTCTTCTGTTGATGGTGAAGAGTTGTGGCAAAGAGAAGCGGAGATGTCCATTCACATGTGGCAGTTGCAGTTCATTTCTGAAGTTCGATTTTGAATTCAGACGTCTGGTATTTGTTTCGGACGTCTGATCCTATATATTCTTTGAACATAGTAGAGGATCAGATGTCTGAGTGATATTACCAGACGTCTAGTTTAGCATGTTTGTTATTCCAGAGAACTATTTCAGACGTCTGGATTATGCACCCAGACTTCTGATATGGTGCATGTCAGTTTTTGTGCATCCTTTCTTTTAGTTCTTTGTTCCTATCGACTTGTAGTCTCTTGTAGTGTCCTTTGAGCCTCATTCTTGTATTCATAGTGATGTTGTTCTAGCAAGTACCTATATATATAAATATATGTGTATATTCAATTTCCATTGTATAGTTGTTGACATCGAAACCGTAGACTGGATTTCCTAACAAGATAAAACTATCAAGGACCAGGCAGTTGAAATATAGGAGCTTCGGTCGAATAAGAGAGGCTAGAATCTAAATTGCTCCCAGTGAAAATAGAAAGACTAGAGGCTTAGGTTGATTACATTATAGCTGTGCATGATTCAAATGAGCTAAAGGAAGAACTAAACTCCACTCTTCAACGATTCTTTACCAATGTCATCCAATACAAGAACTTGAACCGAATGGGGAGTACATATGTTGTTGCCCTTATTAATGCCTAGAAAGAGGTACAACATTATGCAAAGGCACTCGGTGAAGGCCACACTGAAGATGTTCCAAAGCCAAGCATCTCGACACTGAAGAAATTTTGAAAATTGAGGAAGGAAGAACGATCCTAGCTACAAAGGATGTCGCTACTACTAAAGCCGCTATTGAAGCTCCTATTGACTTAAGTGCATCGGGTCACATAGAATCATCATCTTCTAAATCCCAAGACCATATTGTAAAGATTCCGTCATCTGAGAGGTCAGCTTCGAGGCTACCAAAATTATTCCATATTCCATAGCTACTACTTCCGTTGAACCTTATGTTTCCCTCTTTGTAACACCCTGCAAAATAAATAGTAATTAATAAAAAAATAATAAGGCTCAAAAATGGATTTTGAGCAAATATTGGAATTTGGCCATGAAGCTTGCACCATTGTGTTTGTAGTGATTTTCCAAGCAACTTTCAACTTGGAGTTTTGCGATCGAATTTCAAATGATGAAATTATCCACATTTGAAGTTCTCATAGAGAAAATAATTAAAAAGAGAAAAGTAAATATAAAATAATATACATGGGACCCCATTGGTCAACCCTTATTTGGGTTGGTCGACTGTTGGCGATCGACTACTTATAGGAGCAGTTGACCGATTAGGATGGTAGATAGCATTGAACCTTAGTCGAACGGTTCAGATTTAATTATTTTAATTTAATAGATACGATTGATTCGAGCGCCTATAAATACAGGCGTAGATCTTCGCTGTTCTTCTCATATTTTCTAATTAAAATAGCAAAGTTTTTCCATTTTCATTCTCTACTATTTCTAGAAATTAAAGAAAATATTATAGATATATATATAAATAGAAGAAGGGCAGAAAATAAAAGAGAAGAAGTGAATACGCGAATCACCATTGCAAAAGAAAAAGGTAATGTAAATAATTATAAATCTATATTCCCTTTAACCCTAAATCCCTTCTTAGATCTGTAATTCTAATACTATGTATATATCTTGTTATACGTATTTTTTTTGAATTGGAAAGGAAAACGAGTCAAGTAAAGGGATGAAATCGGATTTCGGAAATTTAGAAAGATTGAAAGGTGAGTGAGAAATTATATGATTTATTTATAATATTGAAATTTAAATCATTGAGTTTTATTTAATTATTATGCTTATGCAAGATCTATGGAGTTGGTACACTTAAGAAGATGAAATCTCGTTTACATATTTTGTAAGTTAGGTAATTGGAATATGAATTGTATTTACATCCTTATTTAGAAATTTGGGAATTAGTCCCTAAATTTGTTAAAGTTGAATACCGTTAAAGTTGTAAAATTTATTTCAAATTTATTGTTTGGTTGTAAATGTTAGTATTAGTTTAGATTGCCTTAATTTGATATGGAATGTAGATATTTTTTTGTTTAAATTTTTTGGGAGTAAGGTATAATCTATTGGTATCTATTTTCTTGTAACCTCCATAAATTATCTAATTCGAAAAATGTATGAAGAGTGCATCGTTTGAAATAAAAAGGAACATAACAAAAAGGAAAGAGATGTGTAAAGTACAGATATTCTTCTTTGTAGTTTGCACTATATATTTCAATAAATGAAAAAAGATAATTCTTTGTAATTTCAATTGAAGAAAAAGTCTCATTTTTAGGTAATTTATGGAAAATTATAACAGTAATTATTTTTGGGAAGGATAACTCTAATAAATTAAAATGTGGAAATTAATATTTTGAAATTCTTTAGGAATTAATGTGTTAGGAATACGAATATATATATATATATATATATATATATATATATATATATATATATATCTATGTGTGTATGTATATGTATATGTATATGTATTCATATATAGACACCCACACATATGAGCATACCAACTGATTAAAGTATAAATACACACACTTATATATAGCGTAATATTCGTTGATATTCATATTGGTTATAATTAGGACATCAAGTTAAAAATAGAATAGTTAATTATAGGATTAGAAAGTGTGGATGGAAAAGACACAATAACTTTAAAATTAATAGGATAATGAATGTGCAGTTAATAGGGAGCTACAATAATTAAATAGGGACATAAATGTGTTGAGGGACTGCTTCAAGAAATTAATACGACATTTATGGGAAAATGAAATATGTATTATAGGATTGAAATAGAATAGGTAAGTAAATGTCATTAGAGATTGTCCAATCTTGATATTAATGTCGATTTATTGTAAAAATTGACATTTATTAGATATACGAAGGAAACTAGGAAAATAAGGAATATGCATACAAAGTAGGGATAATTATGTAGCAAACTAGTAGTAGTTGATACTATTAAATACACGTAGAAGGCAATATAATTTTCAAAGTAGGAAATTATAACCTTAATTATACATTTAGAACATGTGTGAACTAGTGGGCCAAACCTAACACATAAGCTTGGAATTTGTAACATCCCATATTTGGAGGCCAAAAGCTAAGTGCTATGCTGCAGTCGTCCGTAGTATTAACTTCTAGTGATGAAATACGTTAATGCTAATGGTATCCATAATATCAGAAGCACTTGAATATAAAAAAATCACAAATTTCCAAAAAAAATAACTTAGGTGATTACATTTCAAATAAAATCATATGCAAGTTACAAAATCCCCAAATGTAGTCCCAGGCAATGATCAAATATGATCTACAATAATACGTCAAGAGCGACATATGAAGATGCCCCCTTGGATGATCAAAGCAATATAGACATAATTGTCTTAATACACAGTGGAAACAAACAAAAAGAATAGAAGTCCTAATTTAGCCACCCATCAGCCACCTGCTCTCTTCGGAAGTTTTATTCACCAAAACCTGCAAAGACCTGAAAACCTAAATCCTTATCCAACTCAAATCGATTTTGAGCACCTGAGAGTTTAAGAGAAAACAAAAACTTCAAGTCCAACATAAAGCCCGGTATGAATAATTCTGTTGCATCTCTGTTTACTGATATTTGGTGAGATGACACCGCTTAGCGGAATGGGTTTCCCCTCACTAATATCCCTTTACAAAACATATATTTTGCAAATTCTTTCCTATAAACAAATTGGATAATCAATTGATTATAATAATAATATAGCAAGATCCATTATGCTAAAACAGGAAATAAATGGACTAACTGTTCGAAATCTGGACTATCTACCCTCTACTGGACCAACTGTCCTATCACTGATTATACCAAAGCAATATCCTTTATGCTAATAAATAGACTATCTAGCCAAAAAATAGGTAAAATGATGGACTAACTGTCATTAAGAAGTTCCAAGGTCGGTTATGCTAACAAATGAACTAACTATTCATAATCTGGGCTAACTACCCTTAACCGAACTAATTGTCCTCTGGATTGACTGCCCATAAAATGGACTAACTGTCTGAATTTAAATGAGCTAACTGCCCAATTTTTTTGGGGTTAACTACCTTTAAATTTTCCTTGAAAACCATTTCAAAATGATTTAGTTCGTTAAATCATACATATACAAGGAAAATATATCTTTAGCATTACTCTAAGCTATTTTGCTATGTTATATATACTTTACTCAAAATAATGATGATGATGTTCAATAAGGATTATCTATCCTTTTAAAATAAATTAAGGTCCTTTATAACTTAAAGCACTTAGGCTATTCTCCTATTTATCTTGTTCGAAACCTTTGTTTAAAGCCTTTAAACACCTTTTTGAAACTATTTATATCAAAAATGGGCATAACACTCTTCAGAAGTATTTGAAGAGATAAAAATGAAAAATAGAAATGTAAAATGAGGATTATCTAACAAACACTTCAATAATTGATAATGAAAACACGCAGAAACACTGCAATTTAGAGTGGTTCGGCATATGGCCTACGTCTACTATGAAGTATGATGATTTTATTGATATCACTTGTTGATTACAACTGATTTCAATGGGTTACAGCCGATTAAAGTGTTGAAATTCGAGTACAACAGCCGCTATGGAGTGCAAAGTGGAATTCGGAAAAGTCTAGATGTCCAAGAGCCCAAAAGATCCCTTTTCTATGGTCCTTGGGGCTCTATTTATAGGCTTATGAGGCTGATATCTCGCTCAGATCTTGAGACTTCTTATGGCACGTGGGTGGGCCCACATGGTTGATCACAAGTGATTTCGACTCGATCCGTGATCGATACGAACGAATTTCGTATCGATCAAGATTTGATCCAATCGATTCGAAATTTGGTAGGAACGTTATTTCAGTTGTACGTTAGCTCCTATGAAAATTTCATAGCATTCGTACTTGTGGATTGCGAGTTATGATCGATGCAAGATTGCGTTTACTTTAGGATGCTCTGCTCAAATCGACACGTCCGCATCAATTACTTCGACTCGATATTGGGAACATGATCATGTGTTGATGTGGCGCATGACTTTTTGATCGATCCGCTCTCTATGCCAGGTTGACCGGGTCATCCCAATATTTTTGCTTAGTTCATATCGATGACGCTGCCTCGTTCGCATCGATGGAAGTTCCTCACTTCATATCGATCGTGTAGTCATCTATTCGTATCGAACAGAACTAGCTTTGTTTGTATCGATTATCGATGATTGGTTTGCATCGATCAAAAAGTCGATATTTGCATCATTTTTAGTGTGTCCTTTGTATCGATCAATGGTTGATCGATATAAAGTACATGAATAGACCAATCGATTCGAAGTGAATGAAGCGGCAATCCTTTTATGGATATGAACCAGTGGATGACGATGAATACGTAGTATGGTCGCTTAGATCAATACAAACATGAGGGATACGAAGAAGGCCACCTTTGGATGGATACGAAGTGGACTTCCGGGTTGTAGTTGTTGGATGCGAAATAGGCAATAGTCGATCAATAAGAAGTGAACTCGTATGCCGATGGATTCTATAAAGGCTCTTCAGCCGATGGATATGGAATGAAGCGCTTTGATGGATGCGAATAGAATTGTTGCGAGGTGATGGACACGAACAGAGACCCCCTTTGATCGATACGAACTAGATGGGTATGAAGTGACGGTTGACTTCCATGAATGGCATCGATCATATCTTAAGCATACGGACTCCGATTGACTTGGAACTTGGAATGTTGGCTTACATAGCTTTGTTTGTCATGTCATATCAATTGTAGCTTGATCCGGACTTGGATAAAATTCATCGACATCTATGGTGAATATGTGCTTATTCGACATCCGGGACAAGCGATCCTTGTTTTCAGTCAATTCCTTGATATCTCGGCCTTGAATAAAAGGCGGGATAACATTTGACCCCTAAAGTACGTCATGCGTGAATATGACATGCTTTGAAAAGCTGTAATTTCATTCTGAGATGTTTCATCGGACTTATCAAACGGCTGCTGATTTTCCGTCGAAAGTTGTAATCTTTGATTGATCCATAGAAACAAAAATTATGAACCGTAGACTTCCCATTGCTGTACTGTGTACTGTTGTAACTGATTGTTGTATGGTAGCAATCAGCCGTTTGTCGTTGTAATCATCGTCGGACGAGTATTCAATTCCTGTGTACTTTGAAAATTGAATATTAGTCCGATATACATGCATATATGTTAACCTGACTCTCGTTAACGTCGCACATTCATGAGTCATTGTCAGTTTTCCCGCCTCAAATTTCGCATCGATCCTCTCCTGAACCGATGCGAAATTCGAGTTGTAACAACGCTTGACAGTTGTTTTGGAATGTTCCTTCGTATCGATCCTCTCCTAGATCGCTATAAAAGGTCGAAAGACAGTTTATGTATCGGTGGAATTCATAATGATGGATATAAAATAGACATTCACATCGAAAAATACGAGTTTCGGTGGACTCCATTGGAGTGGGTTTAAATTATGATTTCATATCGATTGACCTATGATGAATACAAATAGGGTAGCTGATCTTGTAGCGTCTATTCGTGCTGATCGATACGTGCTATCATGGGTTGCATCATGATGGATACGAGTAGTACAGTTCATATCAATGCACCTGAATAGAGTCGAAAACAGAGGACATAAGCAAGTGCTTCGTATCGATGAAACCTAGCGCTTTAGAAGAACCTTCGTTGCAACTTTCGTCTCGATAGGTTAATAAGGAATGCGAACAACCAATTCGTATCGACGGATACAAACCTTTAGGAACTATGGGTCGATGGATACGAACAGTGCAATTCACATCAATGGAATTCGAGAATTTAGAAAAATCTATGTTGCCTACTTCGTATCATTGGAGCATTAGCTATCGGATACCAATAACAAATTAGTATCGATACAACAAGAAACTTGCTGGAACCGGCTAAAATGGCCAGGAGTCGAATCATCTTTTTCCTTCGGTTTTAGCACCCATATAAAAGCATTTTGGACTCAGCATTTTTTTCACTTGATCATTTTACTTGCCTCAGTCTTTGCATCGATCAGGAAAAAGAAAAAAAGAAACTGCCTTCATCTTCGAGCTATCTAATTCGTTAATTCCTCGAATCGATTGCTCTAGGTGGTTAACCCATAAATTTGTATCAAAACAACGAGATTCGAGTTCGACTGCCAACCCATTCATATTCGTGGCTGATTCCCTTATTGTTGACATTGGGATGAAGCCTGAGTGAGGTCGAAGAGGCGCTCTCCAATGGCGCCTTGGTGGCTTGGAGAAGAAGATGTGTAAATGGTGGGGATGCAAAAACTACAGACCTTCGATCTCTTGTATTGATTTTGCATCGAAAGTCGATGGTTGAAATTGCCCCGTATCGATTTGGATCTATGGGGGTTTCGTATCGATCCAAGATGATGGATACAAAACCAGCGAGTCTGAAATCGATTCGAAGATTGTCGGCCTTGACGATCGATACGAAGTTAATACAAACTGATCAATACGAAACTACAAACCTTCGGTCGATACGAAGTCATGGCCTCCTTGACCGATACGAATTGTTGTGTTCTGGATCGATACGACTTGCATCTCTGGTGACCGATCCACGTCTTGACCTAGATGGATATGAAAATTTTGATCAATCGAACATTTAACTCCGACGAGCTTCAATTTGGCATAATCGGACTTGACCGTTGAATAGCATATTTGACTATCCTTCGAAGCTCGTCGATGGAACTTCAACTTAAACGAACCAAATTAACTTTAATCTTGGATCATTCGCTAAATTCTGGATGGCACGGTTGTGATGGTCAGCGATGACGGTCACTCTAGTTGAATTTCTAAGTCTCATTGTTTGAATTTTTCCTTAAACACCGTATAATTTTTCAAGTAATACCCATCATTGCCTCGCACAACACATTCACACACTTCACATTGTCAGATGCACGGACTTATAATTGTCTAATGATGATTTCTCATAAGTTAGTCAGTTATGGAACCTTCAAGCTTACAACAGTAGGAAGTTCAGAGTTCACTCCTCCCAATAATCGAGATACCGACCATCGCAGCCAAAGCTATAGATCCGGCTCTGGATGAGCTACCAGGTGCTACGTTTATTGGTAATCCACCAGACTCTATACCATCCAGCGTATCTGAAGACATGTTGGGATGGATATGTTTAAGGCATGGCCTGTCATTAGGCGATGTGATATTACCGGGATCGAATGATAGACCGCACCATCCACCGGAGGGGTTTACCGCATTCAATCGCCATGCGTGCGCAGTTGGAACACTTTCCCCATTCAACCAATACATCAGGGAAGTGTTGTCTTTTCTTATAATCACGCCATTTCAATTACACACCAACGGATATGCTCTGTTGAATAGCTTATTCATCGTATTTATGGAGCATCTCTTTCGACCCCCGATACCGATCGAGATTATATATTTATTCAACATCAAGAGGCAAGGAGATAGCCCTTCTTTTATATTACTAGAAGTCATCAAAAATTGTCAAGTGCTAACGGGGTTTTGGAACAGGTTAAGTTACTTCAAAACGGAATGGTTTTATGTTCGATGCCCACCAGGATTCACCAGTCAACGGTTATTCATACATAAGTACCGCAGTCTTCTCAAGTAGCTAATAAGATGATCATAACTAATATCAAATTAACATCTCCTTTTCTTTACAGCAACCCGAAGGTGCACATTTCAAAGAGATAGTTCAGGTTCTTTAAGAAGTTCCAAGTGAAGAGAGGGACATTGGCTCAGTTCTGACAAATAAAAATTTGAGAATCGTTGGATTGATCGAGCGTAGCCAAAGTATAAGGTTGGAGAGAACGCTAAGGGATGTCTCGAAGAAACGAGCTAAGCGTAAGATGTCCGAAGTTGTTATAACCGAGGAGGCCGATCCAGAAAGAACGCCTACCGATGATGAACTTAGGGCTGGGCCTTCTAACGCCTTTCAGGGTTCCGAAGCAAAGAGAAATGAAAAGGCAATTGCTTTCAAATTCTTTAAATCTGGGAGATGGAAATCTTTGATCGTGTCTTTGCCTTTCCTGGGATTAAAATTTCAGAGGCTTCTTGTGACGCCCCACCTCTATACCCACGCTAGACAAGAACACTACGGTGTAGTGCTGTCGACTAGCACGGAGAATAGGGCTGTTGAGGAGCGACCATCCGTGTAATTTCTTTGCGCGAACATTGATATGTCAGATAGTACAGCATGCATTTCATTTAAGGAGGAAATCCGACATACCGATGCAAACTCAAAGCTATCACGCGGTGGCTATATATAATCCTCGGAAACAAATATAGAAATAAGCATAACATAAATCAGTCACAGATAATTCATATCACAACGGCGGAAATAGATATGAATAAACCACACTTAAAAGTGTTTATCAGAGAAGTGGTCTAACAAGATCCACAATAACACAGAAGATTTTAAATAAATGCGGAACACAGATTGAACAGAAAAATCTCATATATATAATAACTGATGGTAGTTACAATACATTTGATATGGTACATATGATGCAACTACAACAGTTGACTCAGGAAGTTATACATACAAGTACATTTTCAATATAATATACATGAATACATATCTTCATATACAATTACATCGACTACTATACATGACGACTACTCCAAAAGATATGAAAGAACTTCATAGCTCAAGCAGCATCCCGAAGCTAAGAATCTACAACCTGTGAATACTCGGTCTGACCCGAGTATTAAATTCAAAAGAAAATAATACCCGGGTCAGTCTAATTCAAACTCAGAAATTAGTGCATAGAAGCAGTAATAATACGAAAAATATCCTAAAATCAAAAGCAGATAGAATATTAATCAAAGAAATACCGGGTGGCTGCAGTTCACGCTTGCGTGCACTGCCGCACCACAACAGTGATGATGTAACCAATGAATACCGTGTGGCTGCAGTTCACGCTTGCGTGCACTGCCGCACCACAACAGTGATGATGTAACCAATGAATACCGTGTGGCTGCAGTTCACGCTTGCGTGCACTGTCGCACCACAACAGTGACGATGTAACCAATGAATGTAAAAGATGTACACAATGAATGTACATAACAAACTGCACACGACAAAAAGAGTCAGAGGTGCACGAGAAGAAGTATACTCCAATGAGCAAGTGCACCAGGCAGTGTACAACAAGAAGACACAGCCGAATGAAGGTGAGAGCACCAATGAAATGGCACCACAACATACATCAAAAAGGGCAGACTGCAAATGAATTGCAGCTAGTACAAGATCACAAGGCAATGGCTCCAACAAAAATGAATAAGAGGAATGCAATTGATTTATAAATGATTGGCAACAAGTATGTGGAATATGCTTGTAAAATACTGGACAACACAAATATGCATTGATACACAACAATCAACTAAATGATGTCTGTGTGCCTAAAATGTCAGAGGCAATATAAATGCAACTGCACATAAATGAAGACTCCATCGAGCTCATTGCATCCCAAATGCTCAAATATACAACAAGTGTATACATGTACATGAAAACAGCAGACAACTTAACCTGACCAAGAATTGCATTAGCATGAATGAACACAACAGTGCCCAGATGAGTCAAAAACAACAAGGCACTGCAACGAATTCCAGTAACATTTAATGAAAATCAATGCTGCATCTCAACTAAACAAGATATAAAAATTGGTAGTGAAACAATCACAATATATTTCACAAGCTAAGGCCATAGTCTCATGCAAACTGGAAGTCAGTCCAACTCTGGGTACAGACAGGTGGGAATACTAGCATGAAATCAGTGAGCACTTCGTATATGCAGGCCAAAATAAGGTGACAACAATTAATAGCTCAACTGTGTCAAGTGGAAATAACCAATTGCACTAGCAACTGAAACTGTCTCGAGGTGAATGAGAACAAATGCAAAGTCTAATGAATGCAACAAAGACCAAACTGCAGCATACCAGAGAAAGTGAACTGACATGCAAACTGCCACAAGACCAAAGTGTATGAACATGGAAGCAGTACACACTGCTATCAACCACAAGTACAAGACATGTCAACAGCAATGAAACAAGTGACAACATCTACTCAAGGCAACAGTGCAGTACAAGCACAGAGAGCAAATGCAAGTATGCAAATGTAGACTACACTCACACATATATACACACAGGTATGTATGTATATACATGAACTAGATTGAAGCATACTGGAATACAAAACTGCAAGACCAAACAACACAAGGAAGGAACTCGACCAAGTACACAAGTGCAACAGACACACATGGTGAACAAGACACAGTGCAGTGCAATTTAAGCACAATATCCACAACAAACAATTCAGTAACCAGAAGCAACAACGTGTAGAGGGATAACCACGAAAACGAACAGCTCGAAACGATGAAGCCAGGGACAATATGTAGTTCGAAATCAAAACACATGCCGAAATTAAAATAGTTCAAGCAATGACCGAAGTCAATACTCAAAGTAAATACACAGTCGAACGGCCGACAATTCAAGGGACGAATTCAACAACCAAATACGAACGAAAGTCATCCAATTCGAACACTAATAAACACGAGATAGGAATTAGATGTGAGTAACATAAAGTACTCACCTTGTCGACGAATTTGGAAGAAGCCAAAGCCAAAGTCCAGCCAAGCCGACAAATCGAAGTCGAACTCCATCAACTCGAAGTAGCCAAAGAGAGACCAACGAGAATCGATCGAAGTAGGATCGGCACATCAAAAGCCCTAATTGAATCGGAGGAACGAAGCCCTAGATCTGAAAGAGGAGCGGCCATGTTTTTCACGAATGAAGAAAAAGAGAGAAATGGGTTTGAATGAACGAAAATAAGAAAAGGGGATGGGTTATATGCTTAACAAAATAATCACGGCCCAATAAACAAAAATGAACCACTATTAAAAATCAAAAACCCCTCAAACTTTATAACCATTTTTAATTTAAATTTTAAAAACGTCAATTTGAAATTTGACGAAAATATCGGGTTGTTACAGACTCCCCTCCTTAAAGAAATTGCGTCCTCGCAATCTTAAGGAATAAATGGGCAAAAGGTAACAACCATAAGAATATATCAACACACGATGAAGAAATTTGAAATAGGAAGTTCACCATATAGAGAATGAGAGAGAGAGAGAGAGTCTAAACGTGTTTTCTCGATGGATCCTCCGGATTCCTAAGTGAAATACCTAGGATTTGAGAACCACTGCACTTTCATGAGAAGAACATCTTTATTTCGAAGGTGCTGAACCCCCAAAGCATTGATGTGAATTAAAATGTTGCTCAAAGTCAAATCTGGTGAAACTTCAATTTCTTCAATAATACCGGGCTCAAGAATAAAAAATCGGAATCCCTAAGGCTTTTCCGTAGAAGGAAGACGTGTGAAAACGTCATGAATAACAGAAAATTGAGCCGGTAATAAGAGGCGATAAGCCATGGAACCCATACGTTCAGTGATAGGAAATGGCCCAGTATATCGAGGCACTAACTTTCCCGACCGTCTGAAACGCACAACACCTATCATAGGTGAAACACGAATAATATGGAACAACACCGTAGTACAATAACGATACGTCCAATGAACCGATCAACATAAAAGAACATCAGACGTAAGTCCATAAAAGGAATGAGACGAAGCTCAATAAAACGAAGTACATCGAAACGTCTGATGAACCTGGTAAAAAGATGATTCCATTCGGACATCATCAAAGAAACAACCACTTGTTGCCAACGACAAGTGCATAGGTAACACGATTTCCCATCCGGGAGTGGTAAAGAATATCAAGATCATAAGATGTAAGGAACTCGAGTCAACGTGGTTGACGTAAATTAAGTTCTTTGTGAGAAAATAAATATTCCCAAGATTCATGATCCGGGTAGAGAACAAATTTCTCACCCAAAAATAATGATGCCAAATTTTTAAGAGCGAAATCAATAGCCACGAGCACTAGATCATAAGTGGCATATCTAGTCTCAAATAGGCATAAATGATTTAGAAACACAAGAGACAGCACGTTCTCTTATGCAAGAGAATGGCATGCAAACCAATACGATTAGCATTGGTACAAACGATAAAGTCTTGGTTCCCTCTGGAATCACAAGAATAGAAGTATAGAAAAAGAGTTGTTTTAAATAATATTCTTACCCGAAAAGCTTAAAGCTTTCGAAATTTACAATTTACTTTATGTAATTATCTTTTCAGAAAAATTTACATTTTATAATTTAATTTATTGTGTCTGATTGTCTCATCAAAGCGTCTAGGAGATTCCTATCGATAACGTTGATCAAGCGCATCGACCAGAATTCTTAAAGCACTCAATGGGCAATACAATCACAAAATATTCTCTTAATTTCATAAAAGGAATTTACAAATTTTCACCCTCAAACGGACAAGTCCGGAATTAAACGAATCAGTAAAAGAAAGGGGTCATAGTCCTCGATTTTGCTGAAACGTTTAAATCGCTTCCTCATTCTTTTGAAAGCGTAAGCTGTAAAAATTTTGAAAACAATTTTTATTTTTGAAACAACTTTTTTTTTAAAACACGTGATTAAAACAGCGACATCACAAGCGAGAACGGGATATCATACCCTAAACTTGTATTCATAACAAGTCAATGACAAGGGATATCATACCCTAAACTTGTATTCATAACAAGTCAATGACACAAGAATTCACCAATGCATCAAAAATTGATAAAACTTATCAATAGAAATCACGAAAATTGGTGAAGCACCAATTCC
The DNA here is from genome assembly GCA_030765085.1 of Allium cepa. NCBI lineage: Eukaryota > Viridiplantae > Streptophyta > Magnoliopsida > Asparagales > Amaryllidaceae > Allium > Allium cepa. The sequence continues at coordinate 1,018,206,101 of CM060945.1, forward strand.
AGAAGACTAAACAAGAAATCCAGAAATCACAAGATGAGAGTACGAAAACTCAAACGGGAGTATGAAAACTCGAACGGGAGTATGAAAACTCAAATGAGAGTATGGAAACTCAAATGGGAGTATGGAAACTCAAATGGGAGTTTGAAAACTCAAATGGGAGTATGGAAACTCAAATGGGAGTATGAAAACTCACCTACACGCGAGCATGAAATCTCATCAGCACATGTAACGCAAAGCGAGAACGGGAGCACGGAATCTCACCTACACGTGAGCATGAAAATCATCAACACGGGCAACGCAAAGCGAGAACGGGAGCACGAAATCTCACCTACCCGCGAGCATGAAAACTCATCAACACGTGCAACGCATAACGAGAACGGGAGCACGGAATCTCACCTACACGTGAGCATGAAAATCATCAACACGGGCAACGCAAAGCGAGAACGGGAGCACGGAATCTCACCTACACGTGAGCATGAAAATCATCAACACGGGCAACGCAAAGCGAGAACGGGAGCACGAAATCTCACCTACCCGCGAGCATGAAAACTCATCAACACGTGCAACGCATAACGAGACGCTATCTCATGGTTGCAAGCCACAAATTTTGACACACGAATGGCCCGAAGACCGTGGGGCGCTACCCCACATGTGTGAGTCGGAATCACACAGATTGAGGTCTAGACTAACCTCACAAACAAAGAGATGTGTGTGAGTCAAAATCACACCGACGAGGCCTATGCTATCCACGCCGACAAAGAGGTATGTGTGAGTCAAAATCACACCGACGAGGCCTAAGCTATCCACGCCGACAAAGAGATATGTGTGAGTCAAAATCACACCGACGAGGCCTAAGCTATCCACGCCGACAAAGAGATATGTGTGAGTCAAAATCACACCGACGAGGCCTAAGCTATCCACGCCGACAAAGAGATATGTGTGAGTCAAAATCACACCGACGAGGCCTAAGCTATCCACGCCGACAAAGAGATATGTGTGAGTCAAAATCACACCGACGAGGCCTAAGCTATCCACGCCGACAAAGAGATATGTGTGAGTCAAAATCACACCGACGAGGCCTAAGCTATCCACGCCGACAAAGAGATATGTGTGAGTCAAAATCACACCGACGAGGCCTAAGCTATCCACGCCGACAAAGAGATATGTGTGAGTCAAAATCACACCGACGAGGCCTAAGCTATCCACGCCGACAAAGAGATATGTGTGAGTCAAAATCACACCGACGAGGCCTAAGCTATCCACGCCGACAAAGAGATATGTGTGAGTCAAAATCACACCGACGAGGCCTATGCTATCCACGCCGACAAAAAGATATGTGTGAGATGAAATCACACAAATGGTGTTTAGGCTAACCGAAAAGGTATGTGTGAACGAAACCACACAAATGGTGTCTAGCCTAACCAAAAAGAGACATCGCACAATTGCTAGTCTAAATCATAAGAATGATCGTCATGATCAACGAGAAGTGTCAATTACACTAAGTTAGTGAATATAAAAGTTTAGCTTCATGTCCCATAACCACTTGCTTAACTCATATATTTACGAACAAACTGTAAATCTTCACTAATAAAATTGTCACTAGAGGTTCAATCGAACAAGTCCAAGAATTAACCGACGAAGTAAACGCAAGCGTTTCATACCACTTGTTTTACTAAGCCGTTTAATTAGATTTCTCATACGAGTGAAATAAAGATTTGTATATACTAGTAGATTGGAAAACGGTTTGAGAAAAAGAGTTTTGTATTGAAAATTGAAAACATTTTGATAAAGAGTTTTGATATTTACTACTAGTATTGAAACCTTTATATTTTTAAAGTGACAAATCACAAAAATGATTGTAGAAACAATCAATCACAAGAATTCACGTTCGAAGACGTGAATAGAATCGAATGAAATCGATTAAAATTTGGAAACCAAATCAATTCACAAGAATTCACATACAAAGACGTGAATAGAATCCGAAGGAATCAATATTGAATCCTTCAAAAAGTATGTTCACAAAAATCCCGAAGAAAATATCACCAAAGTTGCTAATAAATGATAGCAACAAATCGGGAAAATAATCAAGAATTGATTAAATTTAGAAATCAAATCAATTCACTAAAATTCACATTCGAAGACGTGAATAAAATCGAATGAAATCGATTAAAATTTGGAAGCCAAATTAATTCACTAAAATTCACATTCGAAGACGTGAATAAAATCCAAAGAATTCGATTCTAAATCCGTCAAGGTTGGAATACCCAAAAATTCCAGAAATAGAAGTTATCAAAGTCGATAAAGGCGATAACAACTAAACGGAAAAGAAGAATCGATTATCAATTGGAAAAAATCAAAGCAAAACGAGCAAGGTACTCGAGACAGAAAATAGCAGGGCAAAAGTCGATCAAGTCAGCGACTCTATCTCAACTAAGCACTGATAAACTTTTGATTCTTTACAAGATCCAAAAGTCGTTGGGCAGATATGAATATGCCATCCAGAGATGGACTACTTGATTGAATAGCACTAAGATTGCCAGATTCAACCAAATCTTCTTCTTTAAGAAAAGAAAGAAGAAAGAAGAAGGTGATATTCACAAAAATGAATTTCAATCAAACTTGATTGATAAAACAAGGAATCATAAAGAGAATAGGATAGAACGGTACGAAGACCCGAATTAAATCCTAAAGCACGACTCCTAAATTAGACTTAGGACGATGATCCTTGTTATAGTAATTCCATATTGTTCCGAAGTTTGGCTCTGATACCAAGCTGTGACGCCCCACCTCTATACCCACGCTAGACAAGAACACTACGGTGTAGTGCTGTCGACTAGCACGGAGAATAGGGCTGTTGAGGAGCGACCATCCGTGTAATTTCTTTGCGCGAACATTGATATGTCAGATAGTACAGCATGCATTTCATTTAAGGAGGAAATCCGACATACCGATGCAAACTCAAAGCTATCACGCGGTGGCTATATATAATCCTCGGAAACAAATATAGAAATAAGCATAACATAAATCAGTCACAGATAATTCATATCACAACGGCGGAAATAGATATGAATAAACCACACTTAAAAGTGTTTATCAGAGAAGTGGTCTAACAAGATCCACAATAACACAGAAGATTTTAAATAAATGCGGAACACAGATTGAACAGAAAAATCTCATATATATAATAACTGATGGTAGTTACAATACATTTGATATGGTACATATGATGCAACTACAACAGTTGACTCAGGAAGTTATACATACAAGTACATTTTCAATATAATATACATGAATACATATCTTCATATACAATTACATCGACTACTATACATGACGACTACTCCAAAAGATATGAAAGAACTTCATAGCTCAAGCAGCATCCCGAAGCTAAGAATCTACAACCTGTGAATACTCGGTCTGACCCGAGTATTAAATTCAAAAGAAAATAATACCCGGGTCAGTCTAATTCAAACTCAGAAATTAGTGCATAGAAGCAGTAATAATACGAAAAATATCCTAAAATCAAAAGCAGATAGAATATTAATCAAAGAAATACCGGGTGGCTGCAGTTCACGCTTGCGTGCACTGCCGCACCACAACAGTGATGATGTAACCAATGAATACCGTGTGGCTGCAGTTCACGCTTGCGTGCACTGCCGCACCACAACAGTGATGATGTAACCAATGAATACCGTGTGGCTGCAGTTCACGCTTGCGTGCACTGTCGCACCACAACAGTGACGATGTAACCAATGAATGTAAAAGATGTACACAATGAATGTACATAACAAACTGCACACGACAAAAAGAGTCAGAGGTGCACGAGAAGAAGTATACTCCAATGAGCAAGTGCACCAGGCAGTGTACAACAAGAAGACACAGCCGAATGAAGGTGAGAGCACCAATGAAATGGCACCACAACACACATCAAAAAGGGCAGACTGCAAATGAATTGCAGCTAGTACAAGATCACAAGGCAATGGCTCCAACAAAAATGAATAAGAGGAATGCAATTGATTTATAAATGATTGGCAACAAGTATGTGGAATATGCTTGTAAAATACTGGACAACACAAATATGCATTGATACACAACAATCAACTAAATGATGTCTGTGTGCCTAAAATGTCAGAGGCAATATAAATGCAACTGCACATAAATGAAGACTCCATCGAGCTCATTGCATCCCAAATGCTCAAATATACAACAAGTGTATACATGTACATGAAAACAGCAGACAACTTAACCTGACCAAGAATTGCATTAGCATGAATGAACACAACAGTGCCCAGATGAGTCAAAAACAACAAGGCACTGCAACGAATTCCAGTAACATTTAATGAAAATCAATGCTGCATCTCAACTAAACAAGATATAAAAATTGGTAGTGAAACAATCACAATATATTTCACAAGCTAAGGCCATAGTCTCATGCAAACTGGAAGTCAGTCCAACTCTGGGTACAGACAGGTGGGAATACTAGCATGAAATCAGTGAGCACTTCGTATATGCAGGCCAAAATAAGGTGACAACAATTAATAGCTCAACTGTGTCAAGTGGAAATAACCAATTGCACTAGCAACTGAAACTGTCTCGAGGTGAATGAGAACAAATGCAAAGTCTAATGAATGCAACAAAGACCAAACTGCAGCATACCAGAGAAAGTGAACTGACATGCAAACTGCCACAAGACCAAAGTGTATGAACATGGAAGCAGTACACACTGCTATCAACCACAAGTACAAGACATGTCAACAGCAATGAAACAAGTGACAACATCTACTCAAGGCAACAGTGCAGTACAAGCACAGAGAGCAAATGCAAGTATGCAAATGTAGACTACACTCACACATATATACACACAGGTATGTATGTATATACATGAACTAGATTGAAGCATACTGGAATACAAAACTGCAAGACCAAACAACACAAGGAAGGAACTCGACCAAGTACACAAGTGCAACAGACACACATGGTGAACAAGACACAGTGCAGTGCAATTTAAGCACAATATCCACAACAAACAATTCAGTAACCAGAAGCAACAACGTGTAGAGGGATAACCACGAAAACGAACAGCTCGAAACGATGAAGCCAGGGACAATATGTAGTTCGAAATCAAAACACATGCCGAAATTAAAATAGTTCAAGCAATGACCGAAGTCAATACTCAAAGTAAATACACAGTCGAACGGCCGACAATTCAAGGGACGAATTCAACAACCAAATACGAACGAAAGTCATCCAATTCGAACACTAATAAACACGAGATAGGAATTAGATGTGAGTAACATAAAGTACTCACCTTGTCGACGAATTTGGAAGAAGCCAAAGCCAAAGTCCAGCCAAGCCGACAAATCGAAGTCGAACTCCATCAACTCGAAGTAGCCAAAGAGAGACCAACGAGAATCGATCGAAGTAGGATCGGCACATCAAAAGCCCTAATTGAATCGGAGGAACGAAGCCCTAGATCTGAAAGAGGAGCGGCCATGTTTTTCACGAATGAAGAAAAAGAGAGAAATGGGTTTGAATGAACGAAAATAAGAAAAGGGGATGGGTTATATGCTTAACAAAATAATCACGGCCCAATAAACAAAAATGAACCACTATTAAAAATCAAAAACCCCTCAAACTTTATAACCATTTTTAATTTAAATTTTAAAAACGTCAATTTGAAATTTGACGAAAATATCGGGTTGTTACACTTCTCCTTCGCAGGTGGAAAACTCTTTGAAGGGCTTGCCGATATTCCAATCTCGGATTACATGTCACTCTCGGATGACGTCGGGTTGGATAAGCTTCAATGTACGTTAGATTTAAGCAAATCTTTTCCCATAAGCATGGCCGACACTTTCGGTAAGTTGGGGGGTTGCACATTCATATACACTTCACGTCACTACACAATTCTCGACCATAAGTTGCTTACGTTGGAAGATTATTAACTCTGCTCTTCTTTTATTTTGCAGGTACAATGTTTGGCCGAGTCTCGATGGTAGGGAAAGAAACTAAGAGAAGAGATCATGTTACATGAAACATAAAGGGTATATATACAAGTTTTAAAACCCTAATTCACTTTTTAGGGAATGCCCAAAATGCCTCTTAGGAAGTGTGGAGGCCAAGTAATCATTAACATGTCTTAATCCCCCTTAAGTGTACATGAAGCCATTAAGTCCAAAAGCATGTGCATTAGCCTTTAATTTGTACATTAAGGTAGGTGGGTAGGTGGGGTCCTCCATGATCTTCACTTTGAATTATTTCCATCTTCATTCTTTTATATCCATTTTGTGCATGCATGTTTCTTCATGAACCCACTAATATGAGAAGCTAAATTCCTACAAAATATATACAAATTTTAAATTAATTTTTCTCAAAGAAATATATGCACACAAATGACCATTTTGCCCTTGGATGAAGATGAATATGTGACAATTTCAAATAATATGAATTTTGGTTTAAACAAGTTAAAATACCCAATATGATCATTTATTTAATTTAAATAGAATAAATATGGTGGTACAAATATGCACATTTACGTGCACATCAGCAGTCTTCGAATAGCTTGTCAATCTTCAACATATTATGAGCCACATAAGAGAGAGGCAGATAGGGACTATGACCGTGGATACTCTAGTCAGGAGCGACATGATAGAGATAGGGAGTACATGCACCAATCTCGATCTCATTCTCCCCCTCCTAGAAACCCTACTCAGCCTCCTTTTACATCTCACGTCCTTCGAAAACTTCACGGCACACGCCATCTTCTCACGTTTCAAGGCATGAAACTTACCATCATAGAACTGAAACAGACTCCCATAATTGTAGAACAAGTCCTTACCAATCCCACAGGGGAAGGAGCAATTAAACTTGCCTATTTGAAGAAGGATTTTCCAGATATCTTCTTTGATGGTTATATTTCCCCCGCACTTAAAGAGAATTCCAACAGAGGTTGAGAACACGATGCACAATTACATCCATGAAATTTATACTAAGTACAAGGAGTGGGGGAAGGCCGCAAAAAAAGCATCGAAGGTGGTCTTTGAGCGGGCAGCAGTCATTGAGAAGTTAGCAAACGAGCTTGCTCAAAAGACCGTATTATCCAGATGCTTAATACTGAAGTTGAGTCCTCGCGAAAATAGAAATGGAGGCACTTAAAAAGGCCAACGAGACCAACTCAGCCATGGAGAGGATGAGGCAATCACACTACGCGCTGGTGGAGGAAATGGATCATCGGAACACCACTGTCACTGCCAAGCGGAATGCGGCCCTCAAAGAGCTTAACGAGCTTAATTCCAAACTTTTTGAAATCATTAAAGAGAGGGATGATGCCAACACCGCAGCACAGGAGGCATGTGATCAAGCCACGGTGCCTCAAGGTGAACGGGATGCGGCAGTGGAAAGAGTCCGCATGGTGGAGTCTGATGTTGAGGAGAAAGTTCGGATGGTAGAGTCCAGGCTGGAACCCGATATAGAAGCCTTCTCGTCACCTACAATGCTTACGTGCTGAAACATAGAAATTTGTCCTGGCTTGAAAAGTATTCGACACAACTTTATAGCGCTTGTGGTCGATTGGTTGAGGAGAAGAAGGTGGTGCATCTGGGTGAATCATTCGACGAGTATGAGCTCGAGAATCTCGTGCTGACTAAAGAGGAAAGGAAGATTCTCCACTAGTCAATGATTTCTCATGAAAGGGAGAAGCTTGGTGCTCAACACCCAAGATTGGGGAAGGTTCAGATGTTGAGCATCACGCTACAAGTCTTGAAATTCCTGCTTCACCTCAACCTGAACATGCGCCAGCAGTTGAACCCCAGTCTGTCCCTGCTTATGATCCAAAACAGCCCAGCTATCTTCTGCTAAAGAGCATATTTCTGAAGCCATTCAGTCATCTGCCAGCCTAATTGAGGAAGGTACTCTGAACATTCTTCACATGTATCCAAAAAAAACGCTTGATTTGAAGCGCTTACTAACAGTTTTCTTTTTCTCTATCCAGTGGCTGGAGTTACACTGATAGCGCGTCCTATAGCCCAAGAATCACATCAAACGCTGGGGGCCATCATTACTGAGGCGGTTACCACAACGACGACAACACCGATTTATGGAGCGCAAGGGGCACACTTTCTTTCAACGAGCATATGATGAATGAACTCCTCGGTCGCCACAGTGACCCCTTTTGTGGATCTACCATTTTTCATAAGTGGACTCGCACCTGTTTCTGGCTCTTTAATACAGACCATCGATTCCCCTAGCGAGGCTCAATCGATTAGCAAAGAAGAAATATTGGCCAAAATCAATGCTGAAATGGAGGCAGTGAATCGCGGTGGTAGCTCTAGAGGTCGAATGGCAGCGCCTGGTCCAGCTCCATCAAGAATGATATCGTCAGGCGGTACAGTTACTAACACCAACATGTCTATTCCACCCCCTGTAGTCGATTCAGTTTCCACGACTCCACCTTCTGAAAGCATCCTGATATAATCGAGTTTGGAGGAAGATGTTGAAATCATGCCCCCACCTAGAGATCGGCCGTCGAAAAGTAAAGGCTCAAAGAGGAAAGTCATCGGCGGTTCCAACGGGTCGACGCCAAAGGAGAAGCCGAGGAAGAAGAAAGAGCAGATAGGCCTCTTCGACACATTTTTTGTTAGATAGAAATTTTTTTTGCTTTCGTTTCATAGGCCGTGTATAGATGCGCGTTCGGCCCCTACTAGTAGGAATTTTGGAAAATCTTTTACATGAACTTCTTTCACAGTTAGTTGAAATGAATTTTTTTTTTTGGCTTTAACTCTATCATTATCCTTTATGCTTAAGTGTTTCAGTATTTGAATTTCAGTCCAGTGCACTTGCAGAGTTTCAACCTTTGAGTCGAGTTTGTTTTTATTTGCTAAGTCCAAAAATCATAGACATGAGTCATAACTGGAGATTATGTTGTACTTTGAGGTTGCACTGCTTCAGTCGATGGCTGACACTCAAGCCCTACCCCCAGTTTCGGGGATGAGTTGTAAAGTTTGGCCAGCAATTGCCTTTCGCCTTTATTTCGCCGATCTTAGCATTGTCGAATCGATGCTAAAACAAGTGAGAGTTGAGTGGTCGAACCTCACTCACTCACTCAATGATGATTACGTCCATACTTCGGGGACCTGCACTCATATGTTGGCGGTCGATCGTGCCTATTTAATTTTTATGTATGTGTCCACACTCTAGGGACTTGCACTCATATGTTGGCGGTCGAACGTGCCTTTTAATTTTTAAGTATGTGTCCACACTCTACGAACTTAAGTTATTTTGCGAGTGGTCATCACCCTCGAGTTATGTTTATACTCCGACCACACTCTGGGGACTCAGAGATATCGCGTTCGACTCCCTGGTTCGCACTCTAGGAATCCAGGGATAGCCGACATTTGTATTCCAGTTCGCACTCCGGGAACTTGGATTAGGTTGATGTTTATATTCCAATTCGCACTCTGGGAGTTTGGATGTTTATACTCCAATTCGCACTCTAGGAATTTAGAATTGATGTTCATACTCCAATTCGCACTCTGGGAATTTGGAGTTGGCCGACAGATGATCAGTCACATCTGTTTAAGCGTTTGAATTTCGTTCGCACTCCAGGAACGATGGATTTATCATTATCATGGATGTCGGTTCACTTCCACCCCGAGTCAAAAAGTGAGATCATTAGATGGACGGATCCATTCTGCTTGAACTTGGTTAGGATATGGATGAAGTCGTTAGATGGATGGGTACGCCCTCTTTGGAACCGTATTTATAGGTTTATACTACAACTCGCACTCTGGGAGTTTGGAGTTAGTTAAAGGATTGTCGTGTATCGATCCATTTTTGGCTTTAATGTAGTGACTTGTCCCCAAGCTCGGGTTTCACTAAGCGAGTGGCTGATCATATCACAGTCACTCCCTATTTGAATAAATTCTACTGTATGATGGAACTTAGCTCTTCGTGCGTCGTGATGGTTATATGTCACAATCAGTAAATCACAGCTCTATCTCGAAGAGATGCATTTTATTGCTGAATTGAGAAAATACGGCAAAGTCAGTTGCCTTATCAGAAATTCAAACTTGGAAATGCATAATCAAATTGAGAATGGAAAATAGACTAAAATAGATAAAGCCTGTCATATGTAGTAGCGATGGAGACTCTCGCTGTTCCAGGCTTTCGGCAAAGTAAGATCGTCAACGGTCGATAACTTAAATGTGCCATCTTCGAGTTTTCATGCACTCACATACGGTCCTTTCCAAATTGGTTTCATGTATGAAGGAACCAGATAAATTCTCTTGAGGATGAGATCGTTGAGTTCAGAGGTTCGTAGTCGGACCTTGGCATGTATAATCAGACGATTCGATTTCGATATGCGGCTGCCCTCACATCAGCCTCTTCACACCTCTTATCCAACAAATCCAAGGATTCGGCAAGTAATATGGCATTTGTCTTCCGATCATAATAAGTCACACGATGAGAAGGTACTTCCATCTTGATTAGATTAGCAGCTTCTAAACCATAGGATAATGAAAATGGAGTGCGTCCGATCACAGACTTGTGGGTTGTCCGGTAAGCCCATAAAGCCATAGGAAGTTCATCAACCCACTTGCTCCTGGCCTTTTCCAATCGCTTCTTCAGAATAGACTTGATAACTTTATTAACAGATTCAATTAGGCCATTCGCTTGAGGGTGCAACTATAGAGAATTTCTTGTGGATGTGAGTCGTTGGCATAAATCCCTAAATTCAATGCTGTCGAACAGGGTTCCGTTATCAGTGATGATGGTATGCGGAAGACCAAATCGACAGATAATGTTGTGAACTACAAAGTTGATCACCTTCTTCGTTGTGATTGTAGCAAAGGTTTTGGCTTCAGTCCATTTGGTAAAGTAATCAACTGCGACGATGGCGTATTTTGCAGCACCTTTGGCCAAAAGTAGAGAGCGAAGGATATCGATGCCCCATACTGCAAACGGCCACAGACTGACCATTTAGGTTATCTCAGCAGGTGGGGCTATAGGAATTTGAGCATGCTTTTGACATCTATCACATTTCCTAGAAAGTCTACTGCAATACGGTTTACAATTGGCCAATAATACCCGTATCGGAGTACTTTCTTAGCGAGAGCTTACCCCTCGGTGTGATTGCCACATTCTCCTTCGTGTACATCATTTAACAGTCATTTAATTTCATCGTGTGTGATACATCAAAGGAGAGGAGTGGAATATCCTCTTCTGTACCTGGCTCCATTCTAAATGGTGAACCACGAAGCTTTCCGAAGAATTTGTCTCTTCTCACTCCTGCCCTCAGGCGGCATTCCATGCTCGATGTAATTTTGGTACGGAGTCATCCACGACTCCTTACTGGGAATGATTTCAAATACAAAGTCTACCTCCATCTAATCAATGCTTAAAGAAGATAATATCTCCATAGGAACGAGTCCCATTTGTTGTGGTTCGCCCATATTTGCTAACTTTGCCAATGAATTAGCCTTTTGGTTGCGCTCATGGGGTATGTAGAAGATGGCATATTAATCAAACTGATCAAGTATTTCCTAGACTCGTGCTAGATAAGCAGCCAGTCTTCAATCCTTGGCCTGATATTCACCCCGAACTTGGCATACGACTAATTGCGAATCACAATAAATTTCCACAGCAATAATTCTTAGATCTCGGGCGAGTTTCAATTCAACAAGCAAGGCTTCATATTCAGCTTCATTATTTGTTGCACGAAAATCAAACTTCAAAGCATAACATATGGACCGACCTTCGAGGGTTTCAGGTACTATTCCAGCACCCGAGCACCGGTCATTCGATGCACCATCGGTATGCAGCTTTTAGATGTACTCGAGAGATTCACTAATTTCGGGCAAGTCCTCTAAGATGGTGAATTCGGCCATGAAATCCGCTAGGACTTTTCCTTGAATAGCTCGCCTTGGAGTGTAAGTGATATCAAACTGACTCAGTTCAATGTTCCACTTGAGTAACCTATCAGACGTCTCAGGCTGCGTAAAGACCTGCCAACGGTTGATCAGTGTAAATAGTGATAGAGTGAGTTTGGAAATATGGACGGAGCTTCCTTGAGGCAATAACGAGGTAATAAGCAAACTTCTCTAGCTTTAGATAATTTCTCTCAGCTCCGGTTAACCATTTACTAACATAGTAGACTGGTTTCTGCACTCATTCTTCCTCTCAAACTAAGGCAGCACTGACTGCGTTCTCTGAGACAGCCAGGTAAAGGTATAATTGCTCATAGTCAACGGGCTTTGACAAAATCGATGGTGTAGAGGGATGTTTAATCAGTGCTCGGAATGCACCTTCACACTCCGTGGTCCATTCAAATTTTTGTCACCATTTTCGGATCAGATCAAAGAAGGTAATGCACTTGTCGGTGGACTTTGAAATGAACCTACTCAATGCCGCTACCTTCCCATTGAGGCTTTGGACTTGCTTTATGGTTCTCGAAGTTTTAAGATTTTTGATTGCCCAGATCTTTTTGGGATTTTCTTCGATCCCTCGAGCGTTCACGATGAACTCAAGGAATTTTCCGGATGCGACTCCAAAGTGACATTTCAGTAGATTGACCTTCATCCTGTATTCTAGAAGAATGTTGAACGTCGATTCCAAATCTTTGATATGATCAATGGAGAATCGCGACATTACCAACATGTCGTCCATATATACTTCTATGGCCTTTTCGATCTGGTTGGCAAATATTCGATTGACTAGTCATTGGTACGTTGCCCTGGCGTTCTTGAGTCCGAAGGGCATGACTCTATAGCAGTAGAGTCCTAGATCGGTCACGAAGCTGGTATGTTCTTGGTTGGGCAAGTGCATGGGTATCTGGTTTTAACCAGAATAAGCATCCATAAAAGATAATAGCTCGTGCCCAGCCGTTGAATCTACGAGCTGATCAATTCGGGGAAGTGGAAAACTATCTTTCGGGCAAGCTTTGTTTAAGTCATAGTAATCAACACATGTCCTACATTTCCCATTTGGCTTTCGGATAAGTACGGGGTTGGATACCCACTCTGAGTATAAAGAATCTCGGATAAACCTATTCGATTTCAACTTATTGACCTCTTCTTTAAGGGTGGCAGATCTCTCTGGATCCATACCACGCCTTTTCTGCTTGACCAGGATACACTGCGAGTCAATATTCAGGGTGTGGCTCGCGATGTCTGGTGAGATCCCATACATGTCGGTGTGTATCCAGGCGAATACGTCGAGATTCGCCCAGAGAAATTCAACCAATTCCTGTTGCATCCATTGGCTTAACTGAGATACAATCTTTATCATCTTTGAATCGTCATCATCATTAATCAAAACATCATTGGCAGTTCGGTCGGAGAAGCTTGACTGCCTTTAGTTTCATCTTTACTTTCAGCGTCTCTCGGGTTAAGATCCCTCTGGAATTGGTTGGGGTGCCCGGGCCTAGGCCCATGCACCAATTGTCAATTATCAGCAAAACAGACGTAGAGAGATTCCTCTATGCCCTTCTCTTTCTCCTTTCGCTGTGCCCCGCGTACCTCAGCAACATAACAGGCTCGTCCAGCAGCCTGATCTCCTTGCATGACTCTAACCCCTCGACCGGTGGGGAAATTTAGAGTCAAGAACCAAGGGGCAATGCCTTCCCTGAATTCAGCAAGGGCCGGTCGGCCCAAGAAAGCATTAGAAGTGGAGTTTACGTCCAACACAACAAACTGCAAGATCCGAACTCTCTGGCGTTCTCCAACTCCACTCCACTGGTAGTTCCACCACTCCAGTGAGTGTAGTAGCACTCCCATTGAAGCCGTGGATTCGAGACTGGTAGGATTTCAAATCCTTGGCTTCCATCTTCATAAGATCATAAGCTCCCTTAAACAAAATATTCACGGAGCTTCCACTATCGACCAAGATCTTCTTCGTCCAAGCAGGACCAACTTGAGCAGATATGAAAAGTGGATCGATAATGGGGCTTCTACCTTATCAGCGTCTCTGTTTTGAAATACGATGTCACCGGTCATCGTCCTCGGTTGCTTGGCCGGAGCCCCATCATTATAACACTGCAACACTCGAAGTCCGCATGCCTGATAGAGTTGGCATACGACTCCATTTCCATGCATCTTCAGTCTACTGGATGAGGACCACCACTTATTGTGTTTATCACCAACCTCCCGCCGGTACGAGCGGGTTCCTCCTGTCTTTTCTGGTTTGGCACACGATTCTGAGTTGATGGGCCCGCACCCCCTGGTTGTGGCGCCCGCACAAACTGATCCCATTTCCGTTCTCTAATTAACTTCTCGATGAGATCTTGCAAATGATGACACTAGTTTGTATTACGGCCATAACTCTCATGAAACCTACAAAATTTCCTTGTTTGGATCTGCCTCTCTGATGATGGCTTTAGAGCAGGATTCTTGAACTGTATAATATTGCAAGTTTGTGTTAATACTCTTGGTATTGATTTTGATGACAACAACCACATAGATATTACTACTAACGTAGCTTTGAGTTATGCAGTCATATCAGATATATTATGGAGACATTTTCAGAGATTAACAAGAATATAGTGGAAGCAGATGAATTATAGAAGAAGGTTAATCAGAGCAATTGAAGGACAAAACCCAATTAGAGAAGAATGCTGAAGGATAAAGGTGTTTGAAGTGATGAGAAGCTGGTTGAACCTTAGAATATCTAGTTAAAATCTAATGGCAATCATACTTGAAGATTATTAACCATTGACTTCAACCGAAACACAAAAATCCATAAATATAAGGTAATTTGAAATGCTGAAAATTCGCAACACTTATTAGTGTTGTTGTTCATTTTGCAACACATCCTTGTCGACAAGGGGGGTAGGGGGTTGTCGACATGCTAGCCGTTTTTCAGAATTTCAAATTATAAATGAAGAGACATTTCCCTCCACCTCTTCAGCAAAAGAGACGTCTCTTCAAACACAATATAAAGGCATCTGAAAATGAATTTTAACATCAAGGATACTTATTTTCTCTTACTCCTTCTTGAAACATTTGCAAAAGAAATCCATTGCATATTCTATCAATCTCCTTGCAAATCAATATTGTTTCACTCTAATTCTTCACTGATTTGCAAACCACACAATATCAGAGAGTTGTACTTTAATTCACACCATTCTCTCTCTGATTTCATCCTATTCCTCAAAGAATTCAAAGATATATTGCCATTAGAGGTCTATAGGATCATTGTACCTAATCTGCAAGAATCTGTATTAAAGATACTACTGCTTGCCATAGTTTGTTGTTGGTGATAAGGAAAAGGTGTTCTTTTAGCCTGTAAAATCAAGAGGGTGTGTCTTGTATCCCGTAAAACCAAGATTGTAAAGGTGTTCTTGCCACCCGTGGAAAGCAAGCGATTATAGTGGAATTCTACACGATATAGTACATGATTGGATGTAGGATTGGTTAATCCGAACCAGGATAAACATCCGGTTATTTACATTACTGCATTTTACTTTGTTATCTACTCATTTCTGATTACCTCTTTCTGTTTGCAATTTGAGTAAATATAGTTTTATATTCATAAGTAAGTAGTTAATACACATTTCACCACTTCTAGTGTCTGAATAGCCTTAAGATCCAACATTGTGCTGTAGCCACCCCAGTTTTCAACATTGGGTATCAGAGCATTGGTTTTCAAAAATTCATAACTTGGTTTTTGAAAAGTATAAATGGATAATGACACTAGTAACACATTTTTTAACACTTTTGTAGAAGGGAAATCTACCACTAGACCCCCCCTCTATTTGATAGTAGTAGTTATGCATATTGGGCTTGTAGGATGAAATGTTATTTGCAATCTAATGGTTTGGATATTTGGAACATTACCCAAATAGAATACATAGAGCCTCAAACTGAATATTCAAAATGGACACTAGACCAAAAGACACAAGCACTAAATAACTCTAAGACCATGAACATTTTATTTTGCCCCTTAGATAGAAATGAATTTAATCGAGTGTTTATTTATAACTCTGCAAGTCACACATGAAGGCACCAATAAAGTAAAACAAACAAAGATATCTATGCTAACTAACCAGTTTCAACTCTTTCAAATGAAACCAAATGAGTCTATTTCTGATATGTATTCTAGATTTCAAGATATAGTACATGCCTTAATATCATTAGGAAAGAAAATTACTGAAGAAGACCATGTCAAAAAGATCTTGAATTCACTTCCTAGTGAATGAGATCAGAAGACTTTGGCAATTGAAGAAGCCAATGATGTTAGTATTATGAAATTAGAAGATTTAGTTGGTAATCTAATGTCCTATGAAGTAAAGCTGTAGATTAGAAAAAAGAATCAGGAAAATGAGAAGAAATCACTAGCACTCAATGCTATGATTAACAAAGATGAACCAGATGATGATGTTATTGATGATGATATCGATTTTATGACCAAGAAGTTCAAGAAATTCTTGAAGTATTGGATAATAAGAAAACATCGAAAAACTAACAACAATAATTCTAGAAATGAAAATGTTGTTAACTGTTTCGAATGTGATAAACCAGATCATTTGAAAAGAGATTGTCCCAAACTGAAGAAATCAATGTCAAACACTTTCAATAAGGAGAGGAAACAGGCGTTCAATGCAAAATGGGATGATTCGGATACATCAGCAAGTGATAGTGATTCAAAAACAGAAAATGCCAACATGTGCTTCATGGCAAAGGATGACCAGGTATGGAATTTTATTGAAGAAATTACTAATGTTTTGAATGATATGTATCAGGGATGTAAAGTACTTAGAAAAAAGTACAATAATACATTGGCAGAGATAGATTAAAAATATTTATTGAAAGGTTAAATTAAGATAAACAATGTCTAAAAGATGAAATTGAAAGACTTGGTGGGTATAATGATGAAAAGGATTTGACACTTTGAAGTTTTGGAAAACTAAAAAGTGAATATGAATCCTTAAAATCAAAAAATCTTTCAATGAAGTCACAGATCACTGATCTGAATGACAAAACAACATCTTTGAACAATGTTATTCTTAAATGTAATAAATATTTTGACAAAATGAAAACCGATGTTGATAAATTTAACAAAGGGAAGGATAATCTAGAAAAATTATTATCTACATATATAAACACACTAGGAATAAACATGGACATAGATACACCCCTAAGGCTAAATCAAAGAAAAATAGTATTTAAAATACTAAGTTTGCTAAGGCTACCAAGTTCAAACCGAAACCTAGGAAATTAAAGTTAAAATCTCCAAATAGATTCATTAATTTATGTGTTCCAAAAAGGTTGGATGATATTGAAAAAGAAAAATATATTGATAATTTTATCAATAAGGTTCATTCATCTAATAATTAAATTTTGAAAGGACATTCAAACCCTTCTTGGGTTTGGCATCCCAAAACTTAACCCCATGGACCCTAGAATAAAATGGGTACCCGTGTGCGTATTTTATAATTTTTCAAGTACCAACCAATGTATATCAGATAGCAGATGCTCATAGCATATGACAAGAAATCTATTGAACATTGGATAAATATGAAAAGGATTTGTTATTGGCATTTGCAAAATCAATAACTCTAAAACTCATCTTATTATCAGACAAGTTTATTACTGTTTTGAATTGATTTGGTTTCCCCTCATGTGTTTTATTTATAAGCATTTATCTCTATATACAAACTCTACATATTGTCTAGCAGTGATTTAAATGAATCTCTTTTTTTTTTTGCCCTTTTTGTTGATGACAAAAGGGGAGAAAAGGTATAAATATACTTGGCAAAGTGATTGGGGGAGTGCATAAAGTTAGGGGGAGTCAAATAATGAGTATTATATTTAATCTCTCAAATATTTATATGATTGTCATCATCAAAAAGGGGGGAGATTGTTAATACTCTAGGTATTGCTTTTGATGATAACAACCATATAAATATTACTACTAACGTATCTTCAAGTTATGTAGTCATATCAGATATATTATAGAGACATTTACAGAGATTAACAAGAATACAGTAGAAGCAAATGAATTATAGAAGAAGGTTAATCAGAGAAATTGAAGAACAAAACCCAATTAGAGAAGAATACTGAAGGACAAAGGTGTTTGAAGTGATGAGGAGTTGGTTGAACCTTAAAATATCTTGTTAAAGATCTCATGGAAATAATACTTGAAGATCATCAACCATTGACCTCAACCGATTCATAAAAATCCATAAATATAAGGTAATTTGAAATGCTGAAAATTCGCAATACTTATTAGTGTTGCTGTTCATTTTGCAACACACCCTTGTCGACAAGGGGGCGGGGGTTGTCGACATGCTAGCCGTTTTTCATAATTTCAAATTTTAAATGAAGAGATATTTTCCTCCACCACTTCACCAAAAGACACGTCTCTTCAAACACAATATAAAGGCATCTGAAAATGAATTTTAACATCAAGAATTCTTATTTTCTCTTACTCCTTCTCCAAAAATTTTCAAAAGAAATCCATTGCATACTCTTTCAATCTCCATGCAAATCAATACCGTTTCACTCTAATTCTTCATCGATTTGCAAACCACACAATATCAGAGAGTTGTACATTAATTCACACCATTCTCTCTCTGATTTCATCCTATTCCTCAAAGAATTCAAAGATATATTGCCATTAGAGGTCTATAGAATCATTGTACCAAATGTGGAAGAATCTTTATTAAAGATACTACTACTTTCCATAGTTTGTTGTTGGTGATAAAGAGAAGGTGTACTTATAGCCTGTAAAATCAAGAGGGCGTGTCTTGTAGCTTGTGAAACCAAGATTGTAAAGGTGTTCTTGCCACCCATGGAAAGCAAGTGATTATAGTGAAATGTTGCACGATAGAGTGCAAGACTGGATGTAGGATTGGTTAATCTGAACCAGTATAAAAATCCAGGTGTTATTTACATTACTACATTTTACTTTATTACTTACTTATTCTCTGATTACTTCTTTCTGTTTGGAATTTGAGTAAATACAGTTTTATATTCATAAGTAAGTAGTTAATACACATTTCACCACTTCTACTGTCTGAATAGCCTTAATATCCAACATTGTGTTGTAGCCACCCCAGTTTCTAACAGTTGTAGGTATACATTCTCTAGTGACATATTTAGTGGAGTATAATTATCGAACATTGGAGCTCTAAATCGCGGTCCATGGTTTTGATCTCATATTTTGTTGATTTCCATTATTCCTCTACTGAGTTTGCTTGTTCTAGATATTCAACTGAACTTTCCTGAAGCTCTCGCCGGACTGTTTAACCACAACAGTACTTTGGATCCCTTCCATACTGGAAACCACGTCATCCTATTTCCTAGACTGTTTCATGTCCTTCCTTCTCAGGAATTAGGCTGCCTTGGAGTAGAAACGGTCCGATGACGTGGGACGCTTTCCAGCCAACCAATTTTCAAACTCGAAATCAGGATCAATCCCCTTAGTCAATGCCATCAAGATAGAGTTTTCATTGGAATTGCTTATTTCTGCACACGTATCATGAATCTCTCTAAGCAGCATCTAAGTGTCCCTCCAGGAGCTTGAGTGATACTAGATAGAGTCTTAACATCTTTTGGCCTTGCAACATGCATACGAAATTGTTCTACAAACTTAGTGGCCAATTGGTCGAAGCAAGAAATGGATTGAGGTGGCAATCGTTTGAACCACATATAGCAATGCCTCCCAAAGATATGGGAAAACTACGGCATTTAACTGCATCATCAGCCCTCGCAGCATTCATCAGCCACTCGCACTTCAGAATGTGATGGTTCGGATCAGAACTTCCTTCATGGACTGGTAGAGTCAGCATCCTAAATCGCTGAGGAGGTTCAACATAAAGTATCTCATCTGTAAAGGGTGTATGACTCCAGAAGATTCCTCAATCGTCATTTGTGAGGCCTTGACTGTCTCGTATCATCTGGCGGATCATAGTGGGGATGTCTAGCATCTGTACATTCTATGCACGTTGGGCCAAGATATGGTCAGGTTCCATAATGCGAGGCTGGACCGGACGCTGTTGACGGTCCATGTCTCGCCTCCTTGGTTCCAAGTCTTCAGGGACGTATGGCTCGGGAGTATGTCCATGCTGATGATGGTTCAGATCTGGTTGACTCTTGGCATCAACCCTTGGTACATTAGCGGCGGTGGTAGCATGTTGTCCGTGGTGTAGTGAGGAACAAAACCTCCCCCGAAGGAGCTTCCAGTCTGGAAGCTGATCGATGGGCCAACTCTCAGTTGTCCAACGTTTAGAGTAGGTTGATGTTCGATGGCTTGGGTGTAGCTTACGTCCAATCGTGGGCGTATCGATCTGTGATGGTAGTCAGATGAGGCTGAACTCTCGATGGATGAGTAAGAGGCGTGATCACTCCTGGATCTCCTACACCTTTGGCGATTTAGCTGGTTGGTCAACTCTGCATTGGCACGCAGCTGTTCAGTCAGTTATTGTCGACTCTGGGTCGCATCATCTGAAACTCTTGTCTGGTAACCTGGCTTGATGGATCAAAAGGTCCAGTAGCATTCTGGTTGGATGGAGGCAACTACGCGGGATTCTATCTCCCGCCTTTCTTGGTCTGCAGTTGTAGAGGTGGTCCTTGTGCTAACCATGATGAATAATGAAGTCCTTTCCAAGATTTTATGCAAATCTGAATAGGCTGGAAGGATTCTGAACTTGAGATATGGATCTTCTTCTTGGATTTGTGTAATCTGGTATCGATAGCAGATCCAAAGAGCAGGAGCAACTTGTGTTTTCACAGTGAAAGCACCAAAGTATTTGTGCCAAAAATGGGCAAAACACTCTTCAGAAGTATTTGAAGAGATAAAAATGAAGAATAGAAATATAAAATGAGGATTATCTAAAAAACACTTCAAGAATTGATAATGAAAACATGCAGAAATACAACAATTTAGAGTGGTTCGGTGTATGGCCTGCGTCCACTATGAATTTTGATGATTTTATTGATATCACTTGCTGATTACAACTAATTTCAATTGGTTAGAGCGGATTAAAGTGTTGAAATTCAAGTACAACAGCAGCTATGGAGTGCAAAGTGGAATTTGGTAGAGTTGGACGTCCAAGAGCACAAAAGATGCTTCTTCTATAGGTCTTGGGGCTCTATTTATAGTCGTAGAAGGCTGATATCTCGCTAAGATCTTGGAAGACTTCTTCTGGCATGTGGGTGGGCCCAGATTGATCCCAGGAGATTTCGACTCGATCCGTTATCGATATGTACGAATTTCGTATCGATCAAGATTTGATCAATCGAGTCAAAATTCGACAGGAACATTCCTTCAGCTGTACGTAAGCTCATGTGAAAATTTCATAGCATTTGGACTTTTGGATTGCGTGTTATGATCGATGCAAGATTACATTTTCTTTAGGCTGCATTGTTCCAATTGACACAATCGCATCGGATACTTTGACTTGGTATGGGGCACATGCTCATGTGTTGAAGTTGCACGCGACTTTCGGATCGATCTGCTCTTTATGCCGAGTTGACCCAGTCGTCCCAATATTTTTTCCTAGTTCGTATCGACGACGTTGCGTCGTTTGCGTCGGCGGAGGATGCACATTTGGCATCGATGGAAGTTCCTCACTTCATATCAATCGTGTAGTCTTCTGGTCGTATCGAACAGAACTAGCTTTGTTCATATCAATTACCGATGATTGGTTCGCACCGATCAAAAAGTCGACATTCGCATTGATTTTTAGTGTCCTTCTATGGAAATGAACCATTTGATGATGGATACGTAATATGGTCGTGTGGATCGATACGAACATGAGGGATACGAAGAAGGCCAACTTTGGATGGATACGAAGTGGACTTCCGGGTTGTAGTTGATGGATGTGAAATAGGCAATAATTGATCGATACGAAGTGCACTCCTATGCCGATGGATTCGAACAAGGCTCTTCAGCTGATGGATACGAAATGATGCACTTTGATGGATGCGAATAGAATTGATGTGAGGTGATGGACATGAACAGAGGCCCTCTTTGATCGATACAAACTAGATGGGTACGAAGTGACAATTGACTTCCCTGAACGGCATCGATCGTATCTTGAGCATACGGGCTCCGATTGACTTGAAACTTGGAATATTGGCTTACATAGCTTTGCTTGTCATGTCATGTCAATTGTAGTTTGATGTAGACTCGAAAAAAATTCATCAACATCCATAGTGAATCTGTGCTTATTCGACATTCCGGATGAGCGATCCTTGTTTTCAGTCAATTCGTTGATATCTCGGCCTTGCCAAAAGGCAGGATAACAGAAACCATTGAAGGTAACCCCTTTGAAACCTTTGAAAGACCCTTTCGAAACCCTTGAAAGTGCCTCTTTTCAAAAACATTGAAGGTAACTCCCTTGAAAGAAACAAAAGCCTTTCCTTTAAAAGCTTCAATATATAAGACATCCTTCTTTAAAACTTTTTAACCTTTCCCTTCGAAAATGTAGGAAAAACCTTCCTTCTCAACCTTGTCGAAACACTAGGGACCACCCCTTTTGAAATCATTCATCTAAACCTTTCAATAGCATTAAAACAAAACTATTTCGAAAACACTTTGGGTTCAATTTAAAACAAGTGGATACTTTTCAAAACCATTCAAAGTTGACTACTTCAAAAGTATTAAAACGTTTCCACCAAATTATTTTAATTATGCCTTCAAGTATAGCAAAAGGAACAGAAAAGCATTAGAATCGATAGCATCTGCTTCGAAACCCTTTGAAAGTTACTCTTTCAAAATCATTTCTTAAACAAAGAAGTGATAGTGTTGAAATCATCCCTTCAAAAGAAATGGAGAGGTGGCCAAATTTTAGAAAAAAAAGGTCCCCTTCGAAACCATCTGGATCAAAAGGTGAGAAGTGCCAACTGCGGTTTCGACCATATCAAAAGCAATCATTTAAAACAAGAAAGCAAGCCAATCGAAACCCTTCCTTTTAAACCATTTTTTGAAAGCATTATGGTCGAAAGTAAATTAATCAAAAATAAGCAGGCGTATTTTTCTTAAAACCAAAACAAAGCCTCACCTTTTTCGGAACCCCTCGGTTTCGACCTTATACTTCCGTCCTCTTCCAATTCATTATGTACCAGTTTCCTGATACTATGTGCATTAGTTTTGACCATGTCGAAAGGGGAGGAACAGAGGTGGAACCCAGGTGCCGAAGGAGACTAAACAGCTAAAAGATTATTTATTTGTACTTTAAAATAGTTCTTTTGTACCAAACTTGCCTTGTTTGTCTAAATCAGATTGGTTGCATGAATTTTCTTTTCAAAAGTGCTGCCATCTTTCCATTTTTGGAAATTTAAACAATGTAGAAAATGCCTCTTCTCCTCTACAATTATATAAAACATTTAAGTCTCATACCTTAAATAATTTTATATAACTATTAAAACACCTTGGAAAAATGTAGAAAAATTCCAGAAAATCACTTTATATATGTTTTACAACATATAAAAATTTTGGACCAAAAAATATATTATTTTTCAATAAACAATTTTATAATCTAAAATACCATTTTCTTCCTTAGAAAATACATAATAAATCCACGAAAATTTAGATAAATCTGAAAATTGAACCTCTTCTCTAAAGTTCATTTTAGATCTTTATAAAAATTCGTAGGGCAATTGGATGTCATTTAATTGGGTTTTCATCGCAAAACTTGTCATAAAATCTATATGAACATACGTAAATTATCAACATGTATATATAATCATCCTATCATTCCAAAACACGGCAAACCATTGCAAAATATTTGTATTTAATCTTAAAACTAAAACCAATAAAAATTAGAGATGTAAAAATTATTCACCTTTGCTTTAGAGATTAAGGAGCTTGAGATTCGAGTGGATTTTTTTTGAATTTGCTTATCTTTTAGCTTTTCTTAGTGTCTTCTTCCTTTTTGCTTATTAATGGCGGCCGACCTCTATTATAAAAATTTCGAATGAAAACGAACCTGTACATTATACACGGTCTAGGTTTGGAGATATAAGAATGGCCTCTTTCCCATATTACCCCTCTTTAATTCATTTATTTTGAATGGCACGGCTACCTTATTTAAAATCAAATCATAAATCCCTAATCAACACCTTATTTTATTTAGCTTAACTAACTAAATCTTCTAAATAATGTTATAGAAAATCTAGAGTGTTACAGACTCCCTTCCTTAAAGAATTTTGTCCTCGAAATTACAATAAGGCACATAACAAATCAAACAAGAGGGTAAAACATACCATCAAAAAAGCCAAGATAAGTATCTCTAATCCTGCTCTCAACCTCCCAAGTATAGTCTCTGTCATCGTCACTCCACTAGACTTTGACTAATCTGACCATCTTGGTTGTAAGCCTCTTCTCATCTCTCGCAATAATGTGAACTGGCTTCATTGCTATGGTTAAGTCTGGTTCTTTTACTAAATCATCTAGCATTATCGGTGCAATAGCAGTCACCGAGTCTCTAACACTTTTTCTGAGAAGAGAAACATGAAAAAGATCGTGGACACCTGCCAAACTGCTCGATAACTCAAGTCTATATGTGAGCTTCCCGATCCTCTCAAGAATAGGTAAAGGTCCAATAAAACTAGGAGATAACTTCATGGATTTCCCAAATATAAGCACACCTTTCATCGGTGATACTTGATGAAAACTTGGTCCCCAACTGCCTTTTCATCTTTTATCTGCATAACTCTTCTACCTAGACTGAGCCTCCTTCATCCTAGACCGAATGACCTCAATATTTTCTACAGCTTCTCTAAACAGATCTTGACCAAGAATCAACCTATCCTCGGTCTTCAACCAACATAAGGGAGATTTGCCTAGCCTTCCATAAAAAGCTTCAAATGGTGTCATCTCAATACTACTCTGATAACTGTTGTTATACGAGAACTCGACTAGATGATCCTCCCATGATCCTCCAAAATCAAGAACACAAGCTCTTAACAAATCTTACAAGATCTTATTAACTCTTTCTGTTTTCCCATCTGTCTATGGATGGTAGGTGGTACTCATCTTAAGCTTGGTTCCCAAAACTTCCTATAGATCTTCCAAAACTCGCTAGTGAACAAAGAATCTCTGTTTCTAACTATGCTGCTCAGAATCTCATGCAGCCTAACCACGTTCTTCATGAATAACCTTGCTAAAACAAATGCCGTTCTGGTTGGCCTAATTGGAATGAAATAGGCACTCTTCGTCAGTTTGTCCACGATAACCCATATACTTTCATTACCTTTTTTCGACCTTGGAAACCTATCAATGAAGTCCATAAAAATAGAATTCCACTTCCAAACTGGAATGTCTAATGGCTGAAGCAAACCACTTGGCTTTTGGTGTTTGGCCTTTGCCTGCTGGCAGTTCAAGTACTGCTTCACAAGTAAGCCAATATCCCGCTTCATCCCTTCTCAGAAGAAATTCTTGTTCATATCCCGATAAATCTTAGTACCTCTAGGATGCATAGTGAACTTCGAACGATGACATTCCTCTGAGACTTCCCTCCTTCTGT
Organism: Allium cepa; assembly: GCA_030765085.1. Classification (NCBI taxonomy): domain Eukaryota; kingdom Viridiplantae; phylum Streptophyta; class Magnoliopsida; order Asparagales; family Amaryllidaceae; genus Allium; species Allium cepa. The sequence goes on from CM060945.1 coordinate 1,018,231,569, forward strand.
TTCCCACACTCGAAACATAGAATATTCCTTTCTTTCTTAACCATCCATTCTGGTCAAGACTGAAATATTTCAAGTCATCGATCTTAGTTCCTTCCTATAGCTTTCTAATCCGATTAGCTAACACTGGCTCTTCCATCTCCTTAGAAGCAATCCGCTCGATCAACACTGGTCAAACTTCCAAACAAGACAATACAACTGTATTTTCACTAGATCCACCTCGAATCTCCACTGCACTTTGCAATCTGCTAATGCTTATAAATCTTTCCACTTAGTAATCATCGCTAAAACTGAATTCTGATGTTTCTTTCTAAGTGCATCTACAACCTTGTTAACTTTCCCTAGTGTGTACTCGATCCCAAAATCATAAGCGGCTATAAACTCAAACCATCTCTATTGTCTCACGTTCAGCTCCTTTTGAGAGAACAAATACTTCAATGACTTATGATCTGTATAAAGCTCAATCCTTTCTCCCAAAAGTTAGTGTCTCCACATCTTTAAAGAAAAAATAACTGCAGCCAATTCTAAATCATGATCGGATATCTGACCTCATGTGGTCTAACCTTCCTAGAAGCATAGGCAATCGCTTTACCTCTCCGCATTAGCACAGCTCCTAATCTTATTCCACATGCATCGGTGTAAACTACCAATTCTTGATCCCCTCTCAAACAACCAATACAGGTGCATGGATAAATAAGGTTTCAAACTCTGGAATGCTTCCTTACACTTATCGGCCCACACAAACTTCACACCCTTCCTCATTATCTTGGTCATCATTGCTGCTATCCATAATAAATCCTTAATGAATCTCCAATAATAACCAGCCAACTGAAGGAAACATTTTATCTTGGTTACTGTCTCGGGTCTCACCTAACTATTTACTGCCTCAGTCTTAGTCAAACCCACTGATAACCCTTCCTCAGAGATTACATGACCAAGAAACTTTACCTCTTTCTTCCAAAAGTGATGCTTCGAAAACTTCGATTTCAGCTGATGCTACTTCAGTATCTCAAGCACCACTCTAAGATGAACCTCATGCTCTCTTTAACCCTTAGAGTAAATCAAGATATCTTCTATGAATACTAATACAAACCTATCCAAATGCTTTCGGATCGGTTCATCAAATCCAAAAAGAAAGCTGGCGCATTGGTCTTTCCGAACGACATAACTAACCATTCGTACGATCCATATCTGGTCCTGAACGCCGTCGAAGATATACTATCCCGAGTTGATGGAAACCTATTACCAAATCCACTTGGAAAAATAGCTTTGCTCCACTCAACTGGTTGAAAAAATGTTCAATCCTGAGCCATGGATATCAATTCTTAATTGTTCTCTCATTCAACTTATGATAATCAATACATAGCCTCAACGACCCGCCCAGCTTCTCAGCAAATACCGCTGCTGCACCTAAGGTGAACTACTCGGCCTAACGAAACTCTTGCCTTTCAAGTCCACCAACTGCACCTTCAACTCCCTCATCTCCGAAGGGGTCATCCTGCTTGGCGATCTACTCATTGGATCTACTCTCGGTACCAAGTCTATCTGAAACTCAATAGATTGCTTTTGCGGAAATCCAACTACTGGCTCAAATACATCGGTGAATTCTCTGAACATGAAAATTCAACTCGACTCATCATCTGAATCCGAAGCACCCAACAAAACAAATACAACACCGCTAGAATCTTCCACGGTAAAAACAATCTGATCGCTACAATTAGGGTGTCTAAAAATATCTTCATATCCTAGCAAAATATCCTAGCATTTTACTCACTTAACCAATCCAGGCCAAGGATAATTACAAACCCCACAAAATCAAACACATAAAAATTGCACACAAAAGTATGACCTAACAGGTCAAACTCAAACTAGTCACACCTCAACCCTAGAATTGCATGCCCTCATGTTGGATTTGCAACCCATAAGGATGTAATTAAATACGTGGGTTCAAGGTTAAGCTTATATATCAAACATCTAGATATAAAAGAATGCGATGCACCAGTATCAAATAAAATGCTAACAAACATACCATGAATCTGAAGCGTTCCTCCAAGATTTGCCTTTCCCTTCTCCTAGGTTGTTGGCTTAGAAGCAGCGGGTTCCAATGCATACACCTTGCCCTTACCATCTCTAACGGGCTGCTTGCACCGTGTATTATCCCACCTCTATACTCACACTAGCCAAGGACAGTACTGGATAATGCCGTCAACTAGCATGAAGAATAAGGCAGTTGAGGAGCGACCATATATGTAATTGCTTTATGCGAGTACCGATATGCCAGATAGTATGTCATGCATTTCATTTCAACAGGAAATCTGACATATCAAATACAAACTCAAAGCTACTACACAGTGGCTACGTGGCCTTTGGAAACAAATATAAAATAGGCATAACACAAAATTAGTCATAGATATTCATATCACTAAGGCGGAAATAGATATAAATATGACACATAGAAGTGAACATCATAGTAGTAGTCATACAAGATCCAATACATGCCGAAAGAATAGGTACAAGTGCTAGATAAAAGAATATGTTTACATCAAGGAGTCTCTATCTCAAATGTATAAAAGCAAAAACTACTTAGATAAAGCGGTTAGCCAAAAATCAGATGATGGTCCCTGCTAAGAAGTCAAATAAAAGCACCTGAAACACCTCGGTCTGACCCGAGTGTTATTTAATAAGGAAAATAATAAACGGATCAATCTAGCTATAAATATCATATAAGATGAGATAGGATAAGAGATATGACAAAAATATATAATAACAATAATACCATAATATGACGAGTATATATTTGATAACAATGAAAATTATATAATATTTCAAGTCTCCTCAAATACCCAAAAAGAATTTGATATTCTTTAGCTTATTCACCAAACCTCAAATATTGACAAAACATATCAATGCAAATCGTAAAAATTTGTGAAACATAAATTCCAGAAATCCATAATTTAAAATCTAGAGAACATAAAAGGGGGAGGCCTATCATTAACTGGAGCACAAAAATCACCAACATGTGTATCATAAACGGGTCGCCATCCCATGGGATGCTAACCTATAGAGCCGGTGCAATGACGTAGTCCAACAGTACATCCAAAGAACTTGAAACTCAAATAATTCAAAATAATGACATGGTACGGATATGTCGGATGAACCAGACTCCATAAAATGTTTAAAACAACCATGGGTCGCTAGCCCAAAAAAATGAGATGAAGCTCAACCGAACGGGGTATAGTCCCTCACGCGGACAAAGTGACATCGCATATCGCTAGTGTAAACCTCAAAATGATCATCATAGATCAATAAATGTAAATTACACCAAGCTAGTACATAAATGAGTTTAGGTTCAGGTCCATAACCACTAGCTTAAATTAAATATTTACGAGTAAATCATAGATTTTCACTCGAAAATACAAAATGATCATCATTGATCAAAAAGAAGTGCAAATTACACTAAGCTAGTAAATAAACGAGTTTAGCTTCATGTCCCATAACCACTAGGTTAACTTAAATATTCACGAACAAATTGTAGATTTCCACTCGAAAATTATCATAAGAATTCAATCGAACAAGTTAAAGAATTAACCGACAAAATAAACAGAAGCTTTTCAACCACTTGTTTTGCTAAGTCGTTTATTTAGATTTCTCATACGAATGAGGTAAAAGTTCATATACAAATAGATTGGAAAACAGTTTTAAAAATGAGCATTATAGTAGAAGTAATGTTGAAATTATTTTTGTGAATGGGTTTGAGTATTTACTACCAGTATAGAAACCTTTGTATTTTAAAGTGACAAATCACAGAAATGATTGTAAAAACAATCTATCACCAAAACTCCACATTTCAATAATATGAATCAAAACCATGGAAATAGATATCAAATACATCAAATGGAAACGAAATTTTTTTAGAAAAGAAGTCATCATAGACGGTATTTATTGACAATAGCTACTCGGATCATCAAAGATCGTTAAAATTGGAAAACGCTCAAAATAGACAAATGGGGAAAATTTAACAGGACCAAACGTCTGGTGGGTTTAACCATACGTCTGACCCTAGGCTTTGAAATTTTATTTTATTTTTCGTTTTTATATTTTTTTCCAGAAGCCCCTACTAGACATCTGGTAGGTTCAACCAGACGTCTGGTTGCCTGAACTAGGCAGAAATTTGCCTAGGGCATTGATGGCCAAATCAAATTGGTAGAGATCGAACGAGCGATTGAGGCTAGGGATTTATGCCAAGCGACAACCCAGCCCTATAGGCTCTTCGATACATCCCAAATAACATGTCAAACATCCATAGTAGGATTTTCATAAATTTTGACTTCAAAACCAAAAATTGGAAAATTCACCAAACAAATTCAAATCAAAAGCAATTGAAATGAAATAGATGTTAGCAATCCATACCTAACAACAATGAAAGCTATAGACAAAGATGCGAGTTCAAGAACTCACCTTTAAATTCAAAATCTAGGAATGAGAAGCTCTAAAAAAGTAAGATCGATCTCTCTTCAACTTCACTTCAAGAACCTTCAATCTATGATCATACACAATGAATTTCCTAAGTTAGATATAGGAAAAAATCAAGAATTGAGGAGAACTGAGATGGAGAAGATGAAGAGCATGCTTACCTAAGCTTCTCCTTGAATTTGAACTTGAATTTGAATTTCCTAGGGCTTAGGAATTTCTAATCTCCTCTCTTTCCCCCATTTTTCATTTAGCTTGAGTGTTAGAATTATTATGTGTAGAATGAATAAACGAGAGAGGGGCTAGGGTATTTGGTAGAAGAGTTTGGGTTAGCTTATTGGGTTAATTGGCTAGAACCCAACCTAAAGCCCAAATGAAAATACCAAAATCCTAATCAACTCCAAACATATCGATGTATATACTTAAACAAGTTGTGAACGTCGTTTGGAACTAAATGAAAGTAGTCTCAAGTCTGAATTTGACTATTTACAAAAAGTCACATTTTGGACTTTAATTCAACTAACGATCTTATATTTAAATAAAAATTTAAATATATGATCGTAAAATATGCGGATTGTTACACACTGGTTCTTGTAATGACCTATATGGTCATAGTTGAAGCATTTGACATTCTTCCCCTTAGCCATATTCTTTGCCTTCTCGACACGACACTCATTAGCAAAGTGCCCTTTTTTGTCACACTTATAGCAGACAGTATCATAATTAGTTTTTCTAGCTGCTCTATATTTCTAGGCACCTTTCTTGAGATAGAATTTCCTATTCTGGCTTTACCCAACCTAGACCTCCTTGGCCTTGCTCTTCTCTAAAGACTCAAGAACCTCCTCCTACATCAAGGCTATCTCTACAACAAAGTCAGAAGGATCTCTAAGGTGAGACAAAGTAGCACTAGCCAATTCTGCTTCGGTCCCCTGATGAACTTCTCATCCACTTCAACACTGTATCCACTGAAGTATACCCATATCGGGCCAACTCTTTCAACTTCCTAGCATACTCAGCAACCGACATATCAACCTAAACCAATTCTGCAAACTACCTAATCAAAGTTGATTGTGCCATGACAGACATGAACCTCTCTTGGAATCTCCTCTTGAAATCCTCCCAGGTCATTGTCTCTTAATCAAATGTCATAGTCACACTGTTTCACCAAAACAGCGTAGCTCCCTAAAGCTATCTAAATGACAACCTCTTCTTTTTTTCATCATTGATCCCTAAATTTGCAAAAATGCTTTTGCAGTGCAATATCCAGTTCTCCACCTCAATGGCATCCACCATTCCCATAAATAGTTTCCCTCCAAGCTTCACATAATCACCACTCATCTTAGCAAAATGGTTAAGCACTGGAACTTATGGAACTCCTGCTCCTGCAGCATTTCCTCCTAACACTTCGGCTGTAACTCCCTACTACATCGAATTCATGAGAAACTAATACAAGGTTTCCATTCCAACCTATGGGACATCATCTCCATCATTCTCTACTTGTGCCTAACCTTGACCTCTCCTCGCATTAGGTCAGTCATTTCTTTCGGCGCTTTCCCTCCTTAAGTTAACTTTGCTTCTACTATCCGTGTTTGTATTCAAATCTCATGAGATACAAAAAGATAACCCAAATAAAGATAGGAGAATAGAGATAAAGCATATACTTGTATATAACAAATACAAGTACATTTCTATAGCATTATACAAACCCCAATCTTACTAATTCCATTGGATTTTGTTTTCTTAAACCATTTTTAGATAAAAAAAGTCATAAACTTGTGCTCTGATACCTAGTTGTAACATCCTATATCTGGACGCCAAAAGCTAAGCAGCATGGATGTTGTAATCATCCATAGTATTAACTTCTGATGACGAAATATGGTAACTCTAACGGTATCCACAGTATCAGAAGCACTTGAATATGGAAAAAAATCAACGATTTTCAAAAATAATAATTTCAGTGATTACATTTCAAATATAATCATATCCAAGTTAAAAAATCCCCAAATGTATTCCCAAGTAATGATCAAATATAATTACAATAATATGCCAAGAACGACATCTGAAGATGCCCCCTTGGACGATCAGAGAAATATAGACATATCTGTCTTAATACACAACAAAAGCAAACAAAAAGAATAGAATTCCTAATTTAGCTATCCATCAGCCACCTGCTCCTCTTCGGAAGTTTTATTCGCCAAAACGTGCTAAGACCTAAAAACCTAAACCCTCAGCCTACTCAAATTAATTTTGAGAACCCGAGAGTTTAAGGGGAAACAAAAACTTTGAGTCAGACATAAAGCCTTGTATGAATAGTTATGTTACATCTGTGTTTATTGATGTTTAATGAGACCATACCATTTAGCAGAATAGATTTCCCCTCACTAATATCCCTTTTCAAAACATATATTTTGTAAATTCTTTCCTGCAACCAAACTGGTTAATCAACCGATTATAATAATAATATAGCAAGATCCATTATGCTAAAATAGAAAATAAATGGATTAACTGTCCGAAATCTGGGTCAACTACCCTCTATTGGACTAACTATCCTTAAACTGATAATACCAAAATAGCAATATCATTTATGGTAATGAATGGACTATTTGTCCATAAAACAGGTAAAAAGGTGGACTAACTATCCTTAAGAAGTAGCAAGGTCCGTTATGCTAACAAATGAACTAATTGTTCATAGTCTAGGCTAACTACCCTTAACTGGACTAATTTTCCTCCGGGCTGACTGCCCTCAAAATGGACTAACTATCCGAATTTAAATGAGCTAACTACTCAAATTATCTTTCGGTTAATTACCCATTAAATTTTCCTTGAAAACCATTTTAAAATGATTTAGTCCATCAAATCGTACATATACAAGGAAAATATATTTTAGCTTTACTCTAAGCTATTTTGTCATATTATATATACTTTATTCAAAATAATGTTGATGATTTTCAATAAGGATTATCCTTTTAAAATAAGTTAAAGTCCTTTATAAACTAAAATACTTAGGCTATTCTACCTATTTACCATGTTCGAAACCTTTGTTTAAAGCCTTTAAACATCCTTTTGAAACCATTGAAGGTAACCCCTTCGAAACCATTAAAAGACCTTTAGAAACCCTTGAAAGTACCCATTTCAAAAACACTGAAGTAACTCCTTCGAAACCAATAAAACCTTTCCTTTAAAAGATTTAAAATAAAAGACATCCTTCTTTAAAACCTTTTAACCTTGCCTTACGAAAACATTGGAAAACCCTTCCTTCTCAACCTTATCGAAACTCTAGGGAACCACCCCTTTTGAAACCATTCATTTAAAACTTTTGAAAGCATTAAAACAGAACTCTTTCGAAAGCACTTTGGGTTCAATTCAAAACAATTTGATACCTTTCGAAACCATTCAAAATTGATTACTTGAAAACCATTAAAACATTTTGACCAAAACATTTGGATTATTCCTTCATGTAGAGTAAAAGGATCAGAAATGCATTTGAATCTAAAGCATCTACTTCAAAACCCTTTGAAAGTAACTCATTCAAAATAATTTCTTAAACAAAGAAATGATGGTGTCGAAACCATCCCTTCAAAAGTGTTGGTACCAAAATTAGACACAACGCTCTTTGGACGTATTTGAAGAGATTAAAATGAAAAATTTGAATGTAAAAAGAGGATAATCCAACATACACACCAATTCAAGCAAATACAAATAGAAAATGGCTGAAATTTATAGTGGTTCGGCGTTGTAGCCGATGTACGGTTTGAATGATTTGCTTTTTTATTGATGATTACTAACTGGTTACAACAAAGAATTACTCAAACACTTGAATTACAATGGATCTCCGACAGAGTAATGGCGTAATGGAGTCAAAAGTCCATTTTCTGCTGGCATTGAAGTGCTATTTATAGGTGCAGTCTGAAAATATCTGGCTTAGATCTTGGAACACACCTTCTCACACATGGGCGGACCCACTAGATCGATCCAAGGTCATTTAATATCGATCCCTGATCGATCTATGTACATTTCATATCGACCATGATTTTCCCATTTATGTTGAGATCGATCCAAGTTCATTTAAGATCGATCCCTGGTCAATTTATGTACATTTCATATCGACCATGATTTGCCCTTTTATGTTGAGATCGATCAGAGACATTCTTGAGGTGGTATGTAAGCTCCTGTGAAAATTTGGTAGCATTTGGACTTAGGGATTTCGAGTTATGATCGATCCAAGATTCAGATTGTAGGTAGCTGGATTGTGCGTATCGATACATTCCTGTCGATCAGTATTCCTATCGATCGGCTATGACTCGATGATGTGGAGTGATTATTTAGGGGAGATCCACAGTTTACGCTGCATGACCGTTTCCTTCACTTGACCATGCCTTCTTCGTATCAGTCTGGAGTAACTTCTTTTGTATCGATGTTTAGAGGCCGCCTTCATATTGATGCTTTATGTTGCTTTCTTCATACCGATCGATGGTTGCCGCTCTGCGCATCGATGGAAGGAGATTGATATAAAATGAATGGAGGGAGATCGATATGAAATTAACCTTTGTCGATGGATTATGGATACGAAGGGGAAGGAGTTTGATGGATGCGAAGAGGGGTGGCATTTGATGGATACGAACTGACACCTCCTTCGTTGATTTTGATCGATCCATATCTTGAGCATACAAACTCCTATTGACCTAAAATTAGGAATATTGGCTTTCATAGCTTCACTAGTCATAGCATGTTAATTATAGCTCGGTCTGGACTTGGGCCAAATTTTCCAGTATCCATAACCAATCTTCGACTCGAATTGTCTTTGGTTTATAGTCAAGTCCTTAGTGTCACGGCCTTGCCGAAAGGTGGGATAACATTTGCCCCCTAAAGTATGTCTTGTGTGAACATGACGTGCTTTGAAAAGATGCATTATTTATTCCAAAAAAAATCTATCCAACTTTTTTAACTATCGTTGCCTTTTCATCAAGAGATCTAACCTTTGATCGATTTCCAGTGATATGGATGCTGAACCATTGACTACCATGTAGTGTTTTGTTATAACTGAGTACCAAGTGCTAGCAATTTGTTGTTCACTGTTTTGATTGTCATTAGGTGAGTGTTCAGTCCTTGTTAATTTTGAAAATTAAATGTTAGTTTTTCATACATGAATGTAAATTAACCTATCTCCTGTTCACATTTGTACGTTCATGGGTCGTTGTCAAGTTTATTAGTTTGTTGACTTAAATCGAGTTTCGTATTGATCCTCTCCTGGATCAATGTGAAATTCGAATTATAACAATGTTTTATGGTTATCTTAAAGCATCCCATCGTATCGATCTTCTCCTGGATCGATCTAAGAAGTTGGAATGCATCCTTCATATCGATGGACACCAGATCCTAGGACCTACAAATGGATGGATATGAAATTGGGATTTCGTATCGATGGAATTAAAAGATCTAAATATGAAATGGCAATTGAATTTCGTATCGATGGGATTGAAGATCGATCCCTAATGGATATGAATAGCTACACTTCAGACCGTTCTGATTGATGGATACAAACAAGCTTGTTCGTATCGATAGAACTTGTGACCGTTCCAATTGGTTTTGGCTATTGGGAGATGAATCGTTTCTTGCCTGGTCATGAGTGAATATAAATGCTTTCTGGACTTAGAATTTTTTTACTTATGATCATTTTATGTTTTGCTTTAGTATCGATAAAGCACTCGAGAGAGAAGAAATTGTCTTTATTCCCAAATCAAATTAGCTCACGAATCACTCAAACTGATACTTTAGTCTAGGTAATTAACCAGTTAAATCAAATCTAATATGATGAGACTCAAGTTTTAACACCACCCCATCCAAATTCATGGTTGATTCCGATGACGTTGATGCCGGAGTTGGGTCAGAGCGAGGTTGAGGAAGAAGTAATGGCGTTTAGCTGTTTGGAGAAGGAGTGCTGCTGATGGATGTGAAGGGACCACGGGTAGAAGCTTTGCCTTAGACCTCGTATCGATGAAGGATGGAAAAAGTATCTCTCGTATCGATCCTGAATAGGGAGCTTGTATTGATCTGGAACCGATTGATGGAAGGAGGGGTTCATATCAAGCTGGAGTGGTGGAACTTCGTATCGGTCAATCTTTGGCAATGTTATCAATATGAAATCGAGGAATAAACGATCGATACGAATACTTGGTAGACGATTGATACAAAATCTTGGTTGGAGATCGATACAAAGTTAAGAATCTTTGATCGATATGAAACCTAATTTTTCTTGATCGATACAAGACGGACTTTCATGGAATGATCCATGTTTGAACTCTGATGGATATGAAATCTTTTGCACGTTCAAACATTTGACTCCGACGAGCTTCGACCTTGCATAATTGGACTTAATTGTGTAACTGCATATCTGACTACCCTTTGAAGCTCATCGATGGAACTATAACTTGACAAACTTAACGAACTTTAATACAGATCATTCTCCGAAGTTGAAATGACACAATTGTGACGGTCAACGATGACAGTCAATCCATTTGAATCTCAAAGTCTTGTCATTTTAACATTTTTGAAACTTGTTGAAACCTTAAGTATTATGTTGCGCTACACTACACAACATGATCACTCACTTCACAATCACGGGGCGACTATAGGTTTCTTCCCATCTAACAATGGTCTTTACTGAATTCAACAGCTATGGATCCTAAAAGCTCTGAGTCGTAGCATATCCAAAGTCCTCCCTTTCAGCAATATAGATGCCAAAGATTGTAGCTGAAGTAATAAGTCCCGCTCTGGATCAGATACCGGGTACAGCTTTTATCATGAATCCTCAGGATTATATCCATTCTAAAATCACTGAAGATGTGTTAGGCAAGATTTGCTTAGGCATGGGTAATCTATGGAACACACCTTGGTACTGAACATCTCGAAAGGGTATACTGCTTACAATAGGTCATGTGTGTTGCCAGCTACCTCCTTTTAACAAGTTCATTCGAGAGGTGCTTCTCTTCTTGAGAATTTATTTATCTCAATTACATCTGAATGAATACGCTCTGCTTAACAGCTTGTACATAATCTTCATGGAGCACCTTTTTTTTACCTCCGACGGTGGAAGAAATCAGATATTTATTCAACACTAAGAGTTGTGGGGACAACCCTTCTTTCACTTTTCAAGAAGCAGTTAGAAATTTCCAGCTAGTGGCAGGAGCCTTGGGTAAGTTAATTTAGTTCAAAACCAAATGTTTCTTTATTCGATGTCTACCGAGATTCGCCAGACGATGGCTAGGTAGACTTAAGTGTTCTAACTTCTTTGTCGATTAACTGAGTAATTCAAGTTGATGTTGAGTACAATACTTGCTTACTTTTGTAGCTTCGCTTCTGCGCCCGAAGGAGTCCAATTTAAAGAAGTTGTAAGGGTTCTCCAAGCGCTGCCAGCCGAGTTCACGGAAATTGATGGAGTCCTCCTTAATGAAAACTTGATTTCTGTTCGGCTTATAGAAGTAGGCTAAAGCATTGGATCGGTTGGATTTCTCAGAATGGCTTCTGTGAGGCATGGAGGGAGAAGAGCTCCTAGAGTTGTGATTACAGAACAGTGCGATGATGAGAATGTGCATGATGGAGATGATCTCGCAACTGTGCCTCTGCAGAGTCTTCTGTTTTCGAGTTGAAAAGAAGAGGCAAGACTATTGCCTATAAATCCACGAGGTGAAAAACTATCATGATATCTCCACCCGTAACAACTGTTATAAGTTCGGAGGCTCCTCCGCCGCAAATGGAAAGTTCTTTTATGATATTGGCGGACATCCCCATTCCAAATGACTTGTCCTCCTATTGAGACCTCGGATTCGAGGGACTTCAAAGTGCCTTAGATATAGAGGAGCCAACTACGAGTACGGCTGCTACAATAGGTTGGTTAGGGGGTTTGCACATGCATGCACGCACTTCACTGTACCATACAACTTCTAATCACAAGCTTCTCAATCTCTAGAGATAACTAACTCTGTTTCTCTTTTCATTTTATAGATGCAATGTCGAAGCAGGGATCTATGCTCAATAGTCTTCATTCTACGCGCCATTCTTCTAGCTCATATTCTAAATCCTATAAGCATGAATTCGAAAGAGAACATGATCGTTGCCACTCCAGCCAAGAGCAGGAGCATTATAAAAGGAAGAGGGAGAGGCAATATCAAAGTAGGCACCGCTTCTGGTCGCATTCGTCACCACCTAGAGGTCCCTCGAAACCCTTCGGCTTTGAAAAATAATCTACTAACACTTCACATTAAATGACACCTCTCCAAACCTCGAAATCTGGTGAACAATGCCGTAGAACATAGGCAGAAGCTCCCATTGTCACTGCACTAATCGCTATGGAGCCCATTGGGGAGGGAATGATCAGAATTGATAAGTTGAAAAAAGATTTTCCAAATGTCTGCTTTGACAGCTCCCATTTCCCCCCAAACTTAAAGTGAATCCCCAGTAAGGCAGAACAGACGGTACATGATTACGTACATGATGTCTATAATCAATATTGAGAATGGGTTAAAACGGCAGAGAAAGCTTCAGCGGTAGCCTTTGATCGGGCAAAAACAATCGAAAAAATGGAGAATGACCCCGTTCAGAAGGACCACATAGTACAAGTGCTTACCAACAAGAATGAATATTCACGGAAGTCTGAGATGGAGTCCTAAAAGAAAGTCGATAAGGCAAGTAAATCTATGGAAAAAATGCGACAGAAGCATTTGGCCTTGGTCGAGGAGATGGGCTACAGGACCACCATTGTTGTGGCAGAAAGAGATGTTGAGCTTGAGGAGTTAAAAGCTAAATTTGCTGAGGTCATCAAGGAAAGAGATGATGCTAACAAAGCTGCCCAAGTGGCCTATGAGCAGGCAGTGGCGCTCAAGAATGAAAGGGATGTGGCAGTTTCAAAGGCTCAAGAAGCCAAAGCCAGGATTGAAACCGAGGTTGCATCACTAGAGGCTAGGATGGAAAGTGATATCGAAGATCTCCTAGTCACTTATAGTGTTAGTGTCTTAAAACACCATGATTTGAGCTGGCTTGAAGACTACGCACTCCATCTATATAATGCTTGGCACTGCCTAGTAGTGGACGAGAAGGCGGACCACGCCTATCTCCAATACATGTACATGGATCTTAAGGCGCATCGGCTAAACATGTGAGTTTATCCGAGGAAGGTACTCTGAACACTTTTTCCATTCATCCAAATGCAGGAGCACTGTCAGAAGACGTTACTAATATTTTGTTCTATCTTCATTCAGCCTTATATGTCGCACCAGCCAATCCTCCTGCAACCCAAGAGTTGCATCATAAGCAGGAGGCTATTATGACGGAGGCAACAGCCACAATGGTTGCTACATCGGTTAGCGAGACGCACGAAGACAGCAGCGTGTTCGATGAACAAATGTTGGAAGCCCTCCTCAGCCATCAAAGTAACCCAATCATCGAAATGATGTTCGATATTGATGAAGATGTTACAATTACGTGCTCCTATGGCCCAACCAGCGGTACTCTGGTGAGCAACCAGGCAGAGCGGGCCAAGGAAATAATGGAAGATATTAATGTGAGATGGTGAAGGTAGAGCTATGACAAGGAGTTGATGCCATGGCTGGTCATGGTCCAACCCCAATACTTGTTATTTCTTCCAGTGGCACTGTTGTCGAAATCGGTGTGTCCCCTTCCACCACCATAGAAAGTGAAGACATCTAAGCAGCCCTGTGTATGGAAGATGCTCTAGTTCATGTGAGCTCTAAGGAGGAGATAACCGTAATCCCCCTGGTCGAAAACAAATCAGCTAAAACAGGCCTGGGAAGTATAGGATCGAAGAGTGGATCGAAGGGCGGTACAAGTGGGTCTACGCTGAAGAAGAGCGGGAAGGATAAGAAATCGAGGGCATAGACTTGCACTCGTGCTTCTTCTTTTGGTAGATTGCCTAGAATATTCTTTTGCTTTCGCAGGCCATGTATAGATGCATGTTGGCCCCTGCTTATAGGAATTCATTGAATAAATTTTTGCACTTGCATATTTTTCCAAAGAATAGTAGTAATAAAACCGCATTTCGTTTTTTCCAGCATAACTCTATGTTTATTTGTTTAAGTATTCCAGCACTCGTTTTCCATTCAACATACTTGTAAGGCTTTAGTCTCCGAGCCGAACTCGAGTCCAGTCGTTAAGTCCCAAAGTCATGGCTTCGAGTGATTATCATATGTCGAATCGAGTCCCAATGTCGCCCCATCTCGATCGTCGGCTAGTACTTGATTTATGACCCAAGTCTTGGGGAGAATTGAAGTAGTCATCTGACAGCCTTTTTCCACCTTTAATAATCTTAATTCAACTTAGTCGGAACAAAGTTAAGTTGGAATGAGTTTGAGAGGTCAGATCACACTGGCTCATTTGCTGGTATCGATATCCACACTCTGAGGATTGAACTTGTATGTCGACAGTCAGTCACGCCTGCACAATGCATGAAATTATATCCGCACTCCGAGGACATAAGCTATCATATGGGTGGCCGATCGCACTCGTTTAAGTGTTTGGAATCATATCCGTGCTCCGGGAACATGAGTTAATCTACGGGCGGTCGGTCATTCCCGTTTCATGTTTATGCTCTGGTCTGTGCTCTCAAGCCCAGAGTTAGTTGATGGGTGGTCAGTCACACCCATTTTTAGTGTTTATACTCCTTTCTGTGCTCTTGGGACCAGAGTTAGTTGATGGGTGTTCAGTTATACCCATTTTAGTGTTTATACTCAGGTTCGTACTCTAGGAATCTGGAGTTGGTGGACAGATCGTCAATCACATCAGTTTGGTGTTTATACCCAAGTTCGCGCTCTCAGGACTGGAGTTAGTTGGTGGGTGGTCAGCCACACCTATTTGATGTCTGTACTCCAGTTCTTACTCTGGAAATTTGAAGTTCATTGACAGATGGTCAGTCACATCTGTTTAAGCATTAGGATCTCATTTGCACTCTAGGAACAAGAAGTCGATCAAGACTGTGGATAGTCAGATCGCATCCACCTTGATTAGGCCGGTGAAGTCGTAGATGGATGGATCCATCCTCTTTGAGCTTGGATTTTGTAGTTTGCACTACAGCTCACACTCCGGGAGCCGGAGTTCATTAGAGGATTGTCGTGTTTCAATCCTTTTTGGCTTTATCATTGCTTGACCCTAAGCTTGGAGTTTCACTTAGCGAGTGACAGTTCAGATTACAATCACTCCCTATTTGAATAAATCCCGCCGTGAGATGGAACTTAACTTTTCGTACAACGTGGCGATCGCGTGATGCATTTTGCAGATTTCTTATCTAGCTATAGAATCTGCAATTTATTGCTGAAATAAGATAGTAAAGCAAAGTCAGTTGTCTTATTACAAGTTCAAATTTTGAAATGCATAAAAAAATTCAAAGGAAAAGGCAGATTGAATAAATAAAAGCCTATTATGTGTAATAGCGATGGAGACTTTCGCTATTCCACACTCTCTGTAGAGTGAGACTGTCAACAGTTGATAGTTTGAATGTGCTGTCTCTAAACTTCGTTCGTTAACATACGGTCCTTCCCATGTCGGTTTCATATGTGAAGGGACCGGGTAAATTCTCTTGAGTAAGAGATCACAAACTTCAAAGGTTCTGGGTTTGACCTTAGCATTGTACAATCGAGCGATTCGACTGTGGTGTGCGGCTGCCCTCAAATCAGCCTCTTCATGCTTCTTATCCTATAAATTTAGAGGTTCTGCAAGTAGGATGGCATTCGTCTTTGGATCGTTGTAGGTCACACGGTAAGAAGGTACTTCCAATTCAAATGGAATAGCGGCTTCAGAGCCGTAGGAGAGTGCAAATGGAGTATGGCTAGTAGCAAACTTATGGGTAGTTCAATAAGCCCATAGGGCCATTGGAAGCTCATCAACCCACTTGCCTTCGGTCTTGTATAGTTGTTTCTTCAGAATAGACTTGATAACTTTGTTAACAGCTTCGACTTGTCCCTTTTTTTAAGGGTGAGCTACTGCTGAGAACTTCTTCTGGTTGTGGTAGCGCTGACAAAAATCTTTGAACTCGAAACTATTGTATTGGGTCCCGTTATCAATTACAACAGTGTGTGGGAGGCCAAAGCGACAGATGATGTTGCACATAACAAAGTTGATTACTTTCTTCGTCGTGAACCCATTTAGTAAAGTAGTCAACTGCAACGATGGCGTACTTCGCACCACCTTTGGGCATCGGTAAATATCCTATTATATTAATGCCCCATGTGGTGAATGGCCATAGACTGACCATTTGAGTGAGTTTAATAAGCGGGGCTTTTGGAATTCGGGCATGTTTCTAGCATCTATCACATTTCTTAGCATAATCAGATGCATCTCAATTCACCATCGGCCAGTAATATCCATAGTTGAGTATCTTTTTGGTAAGGGCTTGCCCCCGTGTGATCACCGCACTCTCCCTCATGCACATAATGTAACATTCATTTGATCTCGTTAGGGGCGATACACCAAAGTAGAGGAACAGAACATCCTCTCATGTACAGGACTTCATTCTAGATAGTAAATCATGTAGCTTTGAGGATAACCTATCTTTTCTCACTTCTATGCTTGAGTAATGTCCGTACTTAAGGTAAATTCTGATTGGAGTGATCCAAGATTCCTTCTCGAGTGGTAAGTCATGAATCCAATCTGTCTCCATCTGATCGATACTCGGGGCAGTAAATGTCTCCACTAGGACAAGTCATATATGTTGTGCTTAACTAGAGCTAGCCAGCTTTGCTAAAGAATCGACTTTCTGATTGTGCTGTCGAGGTATATAATGGATGGCATAATAGTCGAAATGATTCAACGCTTCGTGAACCCAAGTAAGATAGGTAGCCAGTCTTCGGTATCTAGCTTGATACTCATCTCAAATCTAGCATACAACCAATTACGAGTCACAGTAAATATCTACAACAACAATTCCTAAGTCTCTAGCAAGCTTGAGTCCGGCAAGTAAAGCAGCATACTAGGCTTCATTGTTAGTTGTACGGAAGTCAAACTTTAAAACATAGCATATGGATCGACATTCAGTGGTTTCAAGAACCACTCCAGCGCCTAAACAACGGTCGTTCGATGCACTATCAGCGTATAACCTCCATGCACACTTGGGAGATTCACTGGCTTCTGGCAAGTCCTCCGGTATAGTAAAGTCTGATGAAGCCTGCTAGAACCTGTCCTTGAATATCTCGCCTCAGTGTATAAGTAATGTCAAATCGACTCATCTTGATGTTCCATTTAAGCAATCTGCCAGATATCTCAGATCATGTCAAGATCTTCCGTAATGGCTGGTCGATGTAAATAGTGATTGGATGAGCCTGGAAGTATGGAAGGAGCTTTCTCGAGGATATTACAGGATAGCAAGCTAGCTTTTCTACCTTCGGATAGTTTCTTTCTTCCCCTGTCAATCTTTTGCTAACATAATAGACTGATCATTGGATCCGATCCTCTTCGCGAATCAAAGCAGCGCTGGATGCATATAATGAAATCGCCAGATAGACATATAATCTCTCGTGATTAACCGACTTCAACAAGATGGGGGGAATTTCTAGATATTGGACTAGTGCCATAATGTGCCTTTACACTACTCTGTCCATTTGAAATTCCACTTCCATTTTCTGATCAGATCGAAAAAGGGAATGCACTTGCCTATGGATTTAGAGATGAATCTACTCAAGGCTACCACCTTCCCGTTGAGGTTCTGTACTTGCTTTAGGCTCTGGGAGTCTCCAGATTTCGAATTGCCTAAATTTTCTTAGGATGGCTTCAATCCTCTGATATGGACAATGAATCCAAGGAACTTTTCAGAGGCGACTCCAAAGTGACACTTCAACGCGTTAAGCTTCATTCGGTACTATCAGAGGATGTTGAACATTGTTCCCAAGTCTTTGACATGGTTAATTGATAGTCGCAACTTCATGAGCATGTCATCCACATGTACCTCCATGTTCTTTTCGATCTGGTTAGCAAACATTTGGTTCACAAGCCTTTGATATGTCACTCCAGCGTTCTTGAGTCCGAATGGCACCACCTTGTGGCAGTAGAGTCCTTGATCGGTGATGAAGCTATATGTGCTTGATCAGGAAGATGCGCTGGTAGTTGATTGTATCCATAATACACATCCATGAAAGATAGGAGCTTATCTCCAGTTGTTGAATCCACAATTTGATCAATTCTTGGAAGTGGAAAACTGTCTTTGGGGCGGGCTTAATTCAAATTGGGTAGTCCACACATTTCGCCATTTTCCATTGGACTTCCTAACAAGCACTGGGTTGGATATCCATTCTGGGTATAATGCATCACGAATAAACCCATTCGAATTGAGTTTATTTACCTCTTCCTTCAGGGCGGCAGATCCCTCTAGATCCATACCGCGCCTTTTCTGCATGAACGAGAGGTGCCGTAGGAAATGTTCAATGCATGGCCTACGATGTCCGACCAGATTCCACACACATCAGAGTGAGTCTAGGTAAACAGTTCGAGGTTTGCTTGGAGAAATTCAAACAATTCCTCTCTCAACCAGTGGCTAAGTTGAGATCCAACCTTTATCATGTTGGAGTCATCATTTTCATCGATCGGAACATCGATCGTCAACTTTGCTGAGGAAGACTGATTGTCTCTGACTTCTTCTTCATTATCAGTATCTCGTGGATCAGCATCTTTTAGGAACTGGTTGTGGTGCCTGGGCCTAGTCCTAGGTGTTAGCTATCAATTCTTAGAAAAACGGGCGTAGAGAGATTCCTCTACACCCTTGCCCTTCTCCTTATGTTGCGCCACCCGCATCTCAGCGACATAGCAAGCACGTCCAACCGCCTTATTTCCCTCAACCACTCCAAACCCATTATTAGTGGGGAACTTTAGAATTAATCACCATAGGGCAACCCCTGCTCTGAATTCAGTGAGGGCCGGTTGGGCCCAAAAAGCATTATATGGGGAATTAATATCTAACACAACTAATTATAGCATCCGAACTCTTCAGCGGTCCCCGTTTGCCAACTCAACTGGTAACTCTAACATCCCAGCTGGAATGGTTATAGTTCCATTAAAACCATGTATGTGGGACTGACGCAGTTTCAGATTTTTTGCCTCCATTCTTATTTGGTCATAAGCTCGCTTAAAGAGAATGTTTATGGAGCTTCCGTTGTCTACCAAGATCCTCTTCATCCATGCAAGACCTATCTGGGCTGAAATATAGCGGATCGATAGTAGGGGCTTCGACTTTATTAGCATCTCTGTTTGGAAAAACGATATCGACTGTCATCATTTTCAGTTTTTTCGTCAAAGCCCCGTCATCAACATTGGTGCAACACTTGAAGTTTGCATGCCTAATCGAATTGGCATATGAATCCATTTCCTTGCAGCTTCGATCAGCTGGATAAGGACCACCACTAACTGTATTTATAACTAACCTCCAGCTAATACGCGCGGGTTCCTTGGGTCTAGCCTTGTTTTGACCTTGATTCGAATTTGATGGGCCTGCACCTCCATTCTACGACGCCCGAACAAACTGTTCCAACTTTCTCTCTAATCAATTTTTCATTGATGTTTTGCAAGTGATGACACTCATTGGTGTTATGGCTGTAACAATCATGGAATCTACAGAACTATACAGTTTGAATTTGCTTCTCAGATGACTATTTCGGAGCAAGCTTCTTATACTGTTCGGTATACAGGTCTGCAAATAAATATTCTCTAGGGATATATTCAGGGGAGTATTGGTCAAACATTGGAACTCTGCATTGCGGTCCGTGATTTGGGTCTCTCTTCTTTCGTTGAGCCTCATTACCTTTTTTTGACCATGCTTATTCTGGATATTCAATTGCACGTTGCCGGAGTTCTCACCGGTATGTTTCACAGCAACATTACTTCGAACACCTTCGCCACTAGGCCCCACATCATCCTGCTTCCTAGATCGTCTAGTGTCTTCTCTCCTCAAAGATGGGGCTGCCTTAGCATAGAAATGATCCAACGACGCGGGGGTACCCCAGCCAACCAATTGCCAAACTCATAATGGGATCAATTCATTTAGTCAATGCCATTAAGATAGAATTTTCATTAGGTTGCTGACCTCAGCACAGGAAGCATGAAACCTTTCTAGGTAACGTCTAAGTGTCTCTCCTGGAGCTAGGGTAACGTTGGAAAAGGAGTTGACATCCTTTGGCCTTGTAACATGCATGCGGAATTGTTCAACAAACTTAGTGGCCAACTGATCAAAATTTGAAATGGATCTAGGTGGTAAACGGGTGCACTACATAGTTGTGATACCTCCTAAGGAAATAGGGAAACTCCTACACTTAACCACATCGTCAGCTCGAGCGGCATTCATAAGCCATTCATACTTTAATATATACTGATTAGGATCTGAACTTCCTTCTTACACGGGCAAAGTAGGCATCCTGAATCAACGAGGTGGCTCAGCAAAAAGAATGTCATCAGTAAATGGAGTATCACTTTGGTAGATTCCCTAATCGTCATTAGTAAGACCTTGGCTTTCATGAATCATTTGGCAGATCATAGTTGGAATGTCGGGCATTCGAACATTCAGGGCGAAAGCACGTAAGGTTCTATGTTATGGGGATAGTCCGAGCGATGTCGATGGTCCGTCCCTCGCCTCCTTGGCTCTTGATCTTCAGGAATGTAAGTTTCATGAGTATGGATGTGTTGACAAAGGGTCGGATCTGCTCGGTCCTGAACCTCAGCTTCCAAGTCTATAGCGGCAGCAGCTGCATGGTCATCCATAGCATAATAAGGGAGTACCCCTCCTCGGAAGGAGGGTCCAGCTTAGTGTCCTATAGAAGGACTAACCCCGGCTTGTCCGAGATTCATGATACGTTGATGTCCGATGGTTTATGTATAATTACCATCCAGCCGTTGGCATGTAGATCTATGATTGAAATCAGAAGAAGCCGAGCTTTCGTTTGATGAATAAGAAGCCAGATCCCTTCAGGATCTCCTTCGTCTTTCCTTGTTCAATTGGTTTGTGAGCTCTGTGTGGGCATGGACTTACTGGGTGAGTGGTTGGCGACTCTGTAGCTCTAGCATTAGAATCTAGAGCTCTTCCCTAGTCATGGGGCTTTGTGGATCTGGAGCTCCAGTAGATGCTTGGCCCATTGTATTTAGCTGTGTAGGATTCTGCCTTTCCATTCCTCCTGGATCTGGATTACTTGAAGCGGTTCTGGTGGTAACCATGATAAGTGATGTTGCTCTTTTCTAGATCTGGTGGAATCTGAATATAACGGAAGGAACTACAAGATATCAGATACGAAACTCCTCCTTAGATTTTAGCAATCCAACGATGGTAATAGATCAAATGAGCAGGAGAAAAACAGGGTTTTCTTAGTGAAAGCACCAGAGTGTTTGTACCAAAATTGAGCACAATACTCTTCAGATGTATTTAAAGAGATTAAAGTAAAGAATTTAAATGTAAAGAGAGGATAATCTAACAAACGCGCCAATTCAAGAAAACAGAAACTGAAAAAGACAGAGATTTATAGTAGTTCGACGTTGTAGCCTACGTTCACTTTGTATGATTTGTTGTTTTATTAATGTTTACTAACTAGTTACAATAGAGAATAACTCAAACATTAGAATTACAATGGATCTTCGAAAGAGTAATGGCGTAATGGAGTCAAAAGTCCTTTTTCTTAGTTGGCATTGGAGTGTTATTTATAGGTGCAATATGCAAATATCTGGCTTTGATCTCGAAATAACCCTTCTCACACATGGGTGGGCCCACTAGATCGATCCAAGGTCATGTGGAATCGATCCTTGTTCGATCCATGTACATTTCGTATCGATCATGGTTTGCTATTTTTGGGTTGAGATCAATCAGAGACATTCTTGAGGTGGTATGTAAGCTCATGTGAAAATTTAGTAACATTTGAAATTGAAGATCTCGAGTTATGATCGATCTAAGATACATATTATATGCAACTGGATTGTGCGTATATATATTCATATCGATCAGTATTCGAATCGATATCTATTCGTATGATCGGCTATGACTCGATGACGTAAAGCAATTGTTTAAGGAAGATCCACACTTTATGTCACATGACCGTTTCCTTCACTGGATCATTCCTTCTTCGTATCGGTCTGGAGTAACTTCTTTCGTACCGATGTTCAGAGGCCGCCTTCGTATCGATGCTTCATGTTGCTTTCTTCATACCGATCAATGGCTGCTGCTCTTCATATCGATGGAAGGACATCGATATGAAATGAATGAAGGGAGATAGATATGAAATTAACCTTTGTCGATGGATGATGGATATGAAGGGGAAGGAGTTTGATGAATACGAAGAGGGGTGGCATTTGATGGATATGAACTAACACTTCCTTCATTGATTTTGATCGATCCATATCTTGAGCATACAAACTTCAATTGACTTAAAATTTGAAATGTTGGCTTTCATAGCTTCGCTTGTCATATCATGTTAATTGTAGCTCGATTAGGACCGTGGCCAAATTTGCTAATATCCATATTAGATCCACGAATAATCAATCTTCAGGTCGAATTGTCTTTGGTTTTCAGTCAAGTCCTTGGTGTCACGGCCTTGCCAAAAGGCGGGATAACAGAAAGCAATGGAGAGGTGCCCAAATTATAAAAAACAAAAAAATCCCCTTCTAAACCATCCGGATCGAAAGGTAGGAAACGGCAAGTATGGTTTCAACCATGTCGAAAGCAATCAGTTAAAACAAGAAAGCAACCCAATCAAAACCCTTCCTTTTAAACTATTTGACTTAGTCGAAAGCAACTTATTCGAAAGCAAGCAGGCTTATTATCCTTAAAACTAAAACAAAGCCTCACCTCTTTCAAAAACCCTTGGTTTCAACCCTATAACTTTTGCCTTCTTCTAATTCACTACGTACCAACTGCTTGATACCATGTGCATTAGTTTCGACCATGTCGAAAGGGGACGAACAGAGGCGACGCCCAGGTGCCGAAGGAGACGAAACGATTAAAAGCATGGTTACTTGTACTTTAAAATAGTTCCTTTGTACCTACCCTGCCTTATTTGTCTAAATTTGATTGGTTTCCTCGTTTTTCTTTCCAAAAGTGCTGCCATATTTCCATCTTTGGAAATTTAAAAAATTTAGAAAAAGTCCCTTCCCCTCTATAATTTTATAAAACATTTAAGTCGCATACCTTAAATTATTTATATCACTATTAAACACCTTCGAAAAATCTAGGAAAATTCCAAAAAATCACTTTATATATGTTTTCCAACATATAAAATTTTGGACTAATAAATTATTTTTTCGTAAACAATTTTATAGTCCAAAATACCATTTTCTTCCTTAGAAAATTTATAATAAATCCACAAAAAATCAAAAAAAAAATCTGAAAATTGAAACCAATATCTAAAATATAATAAATCTTCATAAAAATTAACAAAGCAATTAGATGTCATTTAATAGAGTTCTTATCTCAAAATATGTCATAAAATCTATATGAACATACATAAATCATCAATATGTATATATGATCATTCTATCATTTAAAAACATGGCAAACCGTTGCAAAATATTCGGATTGAACCTTAAAATCGAAACCAATAAAAATTCGAAATATAAACATTATTCGCCTTTGCTTTAGAGATTAAGGAGCTTGAGATTTGAATGGATTTGTTTTTAATTTGCTTTCCTTTAGCTTCTCTTAGTTTCTTCTTCCCTTTTCCTTATTAGTTATGGCCAGCCTCTATTATAAAAAATTGAAATGAAAATTAATGTGTACATTATACATGGCCTAGGTTTGGAGATTTAAGAATGGCCTCTTTCCCGTATTACCCCTTCTTTAATTTATTTATTTTAAATTGGACGGCTACCTTATTTAAAATCAAATTTCAATCCCCTAATCAATACATTATTTTATTTAGTTTAACTAAATCTCCTAAATAATGTTAGCAAAAATCTGGGGTGTTACAGAATTAATTGTTTGGTTTGGTGGATTAGGATGCGATGTTAGTAAAGTGACACAACATAAGACTTCCCTTCACCTAGAGGCTTCCAGCAGTTGTGTATGCTTACTAATAACGTGGGACATCCCTAGGCGTAGGACCCGTGGGGAAGCTATATACGTTTGCGTATAGGTGTGAAAGAATATACCAATGATTCGCCTTCGATTTGAAGTATCAAATGGCTTAGTACCTTTAGAGATGTCAAGTGGTTTACTTCAGGGTTGCGGTATTAAATGGCCATTAGGTCTGCGTTCTTTCTATATAGAAAGTCTTAAATAATCTACGACGGTATTTAATAGGGAGATGGGGCCTGCTTCATTTTCTAACAAGGGTTATTAAGTAACTATAATAGGAATTTTCCTTGACATATGTTAGCTGAGTGTAAATGGGATTTCGGTTGTCAGAAGTCGACGATCTATGTCAGTATTGTTATTGGACCAATATTTAGTAGTTGGGATGGCATACAGGCTATGACCACCAGTCGACCCCTGCGGTCATTAGCAAAGACTCGAGTTATGCCCTAATGGATTTCACTCCCATTATTATAGAAGCCATATAGGATGCGCAGCAACCACAAACTTTATTTAGTTGTTTGTTGTTTGCTTAGCGAATGTGTAACGATCCGGCTTTTCAACCATTAAAAATCGGCACTAATACATCCACTGTATTATATGCCGAGAAATCGAATGTTGAAAAACTGATTATTACGATAAAGAAAGAAGGAAGAAGATAAGAAGAAAATTAAATAACATAGAATCTCACAGGGGAATGAATAAATTATAACATACAACAAATCATTACACAAATGCAAAACTGTAATATGTACATACACACATAAAGTCATCAATCAGAGTATAACAACCTATTTAAGCTTGAACAGTTATAATAGCATGTCCACACAATTGCTGATAAATGCAATAATGAATATAGTGAAAAATAGCCATCTACTTGAATACGTCTCTAGGTCTCCAACTCGTCTCGTGGAGCTCCTAAACATCCAGCTAAAAACGATAAATACGCTCAATTTGACCCGAGCATTATAATAAAATAAGACTCAAGTCTGTTTGGAAAACCAGCGTGAGAAAACAAACCCAACCGGATTTTAAAGTTATAAAAACCTTTGAAATCAAAACTATCTTGTAAGACCATGCCGTATATAAACACGAACGGGTTTTACCTTATGAAAACCAAAACATTTCCTATAAAAATTCCAATTATACTGTAATAATGTCTTAGGATCAAAGTATAATATGAATATAGGTGAAATGCTTGGATCTCATGTTTTAGCATAGTTGGGTACAACTAAGTCCATACGGCACTTAATGTAGAATGGATTCCATATAATGAGTTGGCTACTAGAGTACTACCCTCATAGTGCATATCTAGACAAAATAATACCGATGTCGAACCTATCAACCCCTACCAACATAAGATCGGCCTACCCTTTACTGGATAGTACCGAATATGATCAATCTTCCATTAATGGACGCTGAAGCATACAAATGAGAGATAATAGTGACTCTAGGTAGGAATGATCATACCCTACTTAAGACTGACCTATTTAGTACTTTTGCATCTTTTCCGTTTTAGTCATTCCTCGTTGATGAGGCTTAAGGCTGCATTTTACCTTTATATATAGCACTTCCTACTTGGAATGCTAACACTGCCCTCCAAGAAACAATGCAATATCAGCATTCATTCATATAAGTCCATTCTGAGACTGAGCGAAACACTTGAGAGTTTCATCTTCGAAATTCCATCATCTTCAAGATGTCTTCACTTCGAAACGCATTGTTGGATCAAAGTGGTTTTTTGATAACATACCCCATCTCGGTCTATTTGAAACAAAATTCGATAATTTCTAGCAAACTGAACCCTAGTACTTTAGGAAATAGACAGTCAGAGATAAGACTGGAGATCACCTCCTAACTCATTTCATCGAAATCCGAGACAGTGTCTCGAAAGGCTATTTTTGTACGTAATCAAAATGAGTTATTTTGAAAATCAATTAAATCACTTTAAAATCCAATTAAAATTTTTTATTATCTTCGTTCTAATTAATAGAAATTAAATAAGCTTTTAAATTATTTTTATCCAACTTGAAACCCAAGATCCAATTAACTAAACAATTTCAATTATTAAATTCAACAATTAAAGTATCTATTAAATCGCTATGTTTCAAATTCAAGTTATTTCACCTATAAAATTAACTTTTCAATATTTAAGATTAATTAAATATTTCAATTTCAAATAAATTAAATTCTAGGTCGTTACACTCTTCCCCCTTAAAAGAATTTCATCCCCAAAATTTTCAACATAACAAAATGTCCAAACCCATTACTTTTTAAAACTAATTAGCTGAAATAACTTACCAATGCATAATAAAATGACAAGTATACATATACATATACATATACATACATACATACATACATATATATATATATATATATATATCATAAAACAACAATACCATGGCTTCCAAATGCTCCAAATGCGCACTCTGCTAGCGTAGCCCAAAAGCACCTAAATCACGAACCACTCAATCGAGTGCCTAAGAGTTCTCATGATATAAGAAAACAAAGACAAAAAAGCTCGGATCAGACATCAAGTCTAGTGCAAGGGAAACTGTCTCAAAATATTGTATATTAAAACTATATACAAATTAACCAGAACTACTAAATTAGAGCTGGCACTCTTCACAAATGTGGCTCGGGGAAATACGAACTACCTATAAACAAATATAGTAAATCCATCTCAAAAAGTAGGATCATACCATAACCTTCTCTTCATCTATAATGACAAGTTAGAACAGTATCTTCTATTGCACTACACTAGCTCAAAACCGCTAATAATATAATATAAATATACGATGATCAAACCATGAACCAGAAACAACAATTGCTACTACTAAGATTGATATGATACGTCGCAATGCGTACGTTCACTGCTACTAAGAACGCATAGGTACGCTACAACGTGTATGGTCACTACTGCTAAGACTAAATAGATACGCCATAATGCGTATGGTCACTACTATTAAGTCCAAACATTCGTAAGATTAAGAACGTATGATCCAAAAATGTCCAAGCGATCACAACAAGATAAAGCTATGCATGGTCCCTTTAAGACTGTACCGAGTGTATTATGGCTATCAACAACACTTTGAATACACCATAACAAGGTTGATACCTGGGAGGTCACATAAGTCAATACCCTTGGTATGTCACAATATATCAACACCAAACAAATCGTATATTATTCTAAGGTCAAAATCTTAGAGTATAGACACATTCCATATATAACATATGAAATTGCCACGCGTGGCTCCAATCGTCACGAGCAAAAATCCACCAGAAAACTCTAACAAAACCCAATACTACTTAAATTGCATTCCAAATCAAAATGCATGACCTCAATGTCATAACACTCTCTCGGTATTCCCTCCCCGTCTAACGAAAGATCTACGGTTTTGGAATACGTGCCGAGGTGGGTCCAACATGGGCCTTGAAATCAAATTACTCCAAATACCACCAAAAATTTCACTGCTTGTAGCCCTAAAAAATGGTGAATAATGGTTCAAATCTTAGCTTAATTTGACTTTGTGTGCAAAAGTTATCGTGTTTTGAAGTTTTCACAGTACAAGGTAGGTTAACCGATTGAAGGGCCATTCAGTCGACTGAACCAAGATCAAGATGGACTCTTTCCTCATGACCAGTCGATTGATTAGACCAGGTCAGTTGACTGAAAGGCAGTGAGTCTAGGTAGGGAGTAGATTCCCCAAACGGATGCTGATTAGTGCCATGTTTCCTCCCACTTCGCTCGATGAGTCGCCTTGCAACTATAGCCTGCCTCCATACCATCAGACATCTACCGGGGTCCATTTGGTGATATTTTGAAAGTGAATTCCATAGGTAATTAACAATCAGCTTCAATACCAAAATCTAGTCTTCGCACGAGTAGAGTTCTCTGGGTGATTTTAGCCACTCGGCTTCCTCTAACATGCCAAAACAACATACCCGACTTTGTGCGTAGAACATACGTTTGTCGATGCACTCATTTGTGCATGCCTAAGCACACATGTATACTTAACCACACACATCACAACATAAATACATTCGAGCTTCGTCGAGGTGATTACTCAATCGGTACTTTTCACGCATCTTAGCTCACCCAGTGGTCGCTATGGCTACATAAGATCGCTCTTAACATGGCCATATACATTACGGACATTCCTACATGCATATTTACATGACAATTAACCTTTTACAAACACAACTCTCATCATAACTCTAGCTACAAAACTAGATTTGTTTTGATCATTGCTGAACTCTGAATACATGTATAGGTATACTCGCTCATGCACGTATACACACACGTATATACAGCAGGCAATTCAACTTTTACACAGCCATATATTAGTTATTTTATTAAATCTTCTAATAGGATTGAAACTTCTCTTTATACCATTTTATAAAATATCATGCTCCATTTTATAAAATATCATGCTAGCTTGTAATCACTTTATAGCCTTTAAAATACTTAATCACTTCATTAAAAGTCAAGTATTCACTTTTTTACTATTTTATAAAATCTCATATTCATTATATAGAATATATAATTCATTTATAAAATCGTGAAACCATTTTCTAAATACAAATTAGGGCTCATATGGTCTCTAATCACTTTAATAATAAGTGTAGAGTTCATAAATCAATTAAATTAGCATATTAACTTTTGCATATCAGTTCAAATGGGATAATTAATATATTCTAATGAGGTGCACATTATTACACTACTTAATTAAACCCCAAATCAAACAATAATATCACAACTAATCACCCAATTAACCCAAATCAATTCTATAGCTTACTAACTATTTTCAAACATAGTAATCAGAGTCTTAACAATTAATTAGCTAAGGGAAACATGTTTATAACACAAACATAAATTCAAATCAAATCAAACAATCTCCAAATCAATTTATATAATTCTATAATCATCAATAATCAAATCTATGAAGTATAACACATATAAATTAATAAGGAGAATCATCCTACTCGCCTTATTTAAACCCAAGCGAAGCTCTAATTACCTAAAACCCAATATTTCCTCTCTTTAAGTTTCAAAATCAACATCAAACCTTCAATTTATGCAAATGCCTCTGTGGGTATTGTAGAGAACAGAAAGAGATGATTGATAGTGATGATTATTTGAATTTTGGAATTTATTTAAAAGGATTTAGAGTTTGGTGATTAAGAAGTGTTTAAGAGGTGGGAGGTCATTAGAGAAAGAGGAGATGAAGTTAATGTGAAATGAATAAGTGAATGAGGATTATGAAGAGGTTAGCCTCATACGGGCTAAGTAAAGGAGCTGAGATCAAATTCATCTCATTTAGAACTATTCATTCCAAAAATTCATCAAACAAACATACTGAACCTTATACTTATACAAATTTTAGACGATATTTCGGACTCAATGGAAAAGGTTTTGAGATCTAATTCCATTATATACAAAAGTTAGCTTTTTGGATCGATTTAAAATCAAATGCTAGCTAAAGATCCATCGATCGAAATATATCGATGCTTATACTCATTTTGGTTCGCAATGTCAATCCGGATTAAATGGAAGTACTCTTAAGTCCTAATTCAACTGTATGCGAATAGTCACATTTTAGATGTCCAATTCAATGATGATTTAATATTTAAATTAACTATTTAAATACATTATTGTTAAATATGTGTGTTGTTACATACAACCAAGGTTATTTATTGCATAGAGTTTCATATTCAATGCTTTGACTCCCCCAGTTATAGTAGATTGATGGTTGTCGGCCATGATTTAACTATAATCAAAGTGGAGTATCCATATTGAATATCGATTGTATTCTCAAGTTGAGAAGACTGTGCATCATCACACCTGGATTCCGTGTTTGACTAAGTTGTTGTCAAACAGTAGGAAACTCTCGGATGAGTCATTCCATAGTTATCCAATAAGCATGAGTATGCAACTTCTTGGTACCTCCATTAACCATCAGTAATATATTATCCAAAATTCGGAGTGTATTACGAACTCTGATCTCGGTGGATGTATCAATATCCTTTCTCCCATCATCTCGACTAGGAATATTTAAAACATTATGTTATTCTATATAGTGATAATATTCTCATGATTATGACTATTTGTAATTACTATCACATAACATATTACTTAAGCATTTTTTAATTAATATACTTTGAATTAATTATGTAACTAATTATATCATTATATAATGAAGTATATAATAGAAATCAAATACCTTACTTGCGAATAAGATTGAATAGATAGCTATATACATGTAATAAATTACATAATTTTCCCCAGGGAATATCTCTAATAATGTTACTCTCCCATTTGCACTTGAGGTTAACTATGGAACCTTATTCCCATTCTCCAATCGGTTACTCAAAATTTATCGATCTAATCCCTTCATGAACGAGTATATTACATTGTTTTATTATTTACTCAGTCAATTAACACCTCTTTATCATTAATAAACTGCTTTTATCACGTGGATCTTTTAGACTATGTTTCTTAACTTCTAGTGAGCTCTGGGTTATTTTGCAATTTGTATTATGCTATTATTATCCCATAACAATATTATGAGATTTTCAACATTTGGAATCATCCTTGACTCGATTACAAACTTGTGCATTATATATACTGCGTTTATTATGGCACTATTCATGGAAATAGACTTAGCCTTTTGGTTGAATCAGCCACACTTTATAGCTTGGAACATTTACAACTTAAAGCTCCTTAACCAATGTGGAACATGAATTTGGGATTGACATACTATATTTATATATATATATATATATGTGTGTGTGTGTGTGTGTGTGTGTATCACTTATGAGGTTTTAGTTTAGTGCTCCATAATTAGGAGTTTATTGTTTATATAACCCAATTCTCCAGTGCTTTGTAGAATGCTCATAATTATCGTTTAGTGATCTTTATTTGGATTTGGTAGTCAATTAATATATCAGGTACATAAATGAAATACGATATAGTAGATAACATAACATATATGATAATTCCTATTACCGACGCATAAGAAATTCTTCTCATATGCTCCACATTAAACATTTTAATAGGGCATCTCTGTAAATCATATGGAAAAAATCCAGCATCCTTTCATACTAATTAAAAAAGATGTTTTCTTTCCAAACCAATATCAAGGGATTGAACAACCAAAATAAAACTGATTTTAGCATAGGTACATCTTTTACAATAACTAGTATGTTGTTCACTTATGGTTTATAAATATATTAGTACCTTTTAATATTCTTTCTTGCAAACACACGCTTCCTCTACATTTTGATTGAAATTAAAACTATATGATTTCTCTATCAAAATATCTGCTTAATTTTGATGCTAATTGAACGACCTTTTGATTAGTTCTTAGATCCTACCTAATACTCACAAACTCAGTTATCACTTCCACTGCCTTATGACATTTTGGTTGTTAAGTGCAAAAGGTCTATTCTTAATCATTACTTATAATTTATGTTTCAACATATACGTACCAAAACTCAAAAGTCATATCGGATGATAGTTTTGCGAATAAAATTTGAAGTAACTTAAGTATGTTAAATAAAGAATTTATTGCATTAATCTCAACTATTGAAATTTACGATATTATTCTAATCAATGTTGCTTTTCTAAATGCATCATGACTCTTATTGAATACATACGTGGCTATTGGATCATATCCCTTCGAATTTAACTATCAAAATCATGTTTTGATAACGCATTAAATACTATTTCGAACTTGCACATCGTACCATATGGTAGAGTCGATATTGTTCATAACTTGTTGGAAATTGATGAAATTCTTTTCTCGACATTGATAAGAATCATATATATTCTCTTTAACGTGCAAGTATTAGACATTCTAATGAGTCATGTCTATGAGGCTTGATTAATTTCATTACATCTTACATAATCATTTTTATCTTTGGATCGTATCCAGATCTATTTTACTACCAATAATTTTTAAAAGAAATTCCTTTAACATGAAGTTTGCATTTCTTGAAATAACAATTATTTCTCAGTATAAGGAAGAAGCATTCAAAAATATTTAATGTATAGCCTTTATATACGTATAAAATACTGATTATTTTTAAGTTTATGAAACTATGTTCATAACATAAATTAGTCAACCAATGTTGGTTGGTCCCAAACTCCTTTAGGGTGGTCCGCACATGATTCCTCATGAGCAAATATTACATGCAATCTCTTAACTCACACAACCTATCAACTCCTTGACCTAAGCTATGTTGGGCTTTCTTATCAACTCTCCTCTTGTATGATCTTGTAAATGATGCTTTAGATGAAATTAAACTTAACATATGTACTTACTCTTAAGTACATATTCTTACAAAAATAAGTTAAATCAACTTCACTCATCATCAGTCGTGCTTTGTCTAATAAAGTTCAATTACTCCTTATAATAAATCATTATGTATCATAAGAAGTAGCGACTTTTGAGATTGAATCTTATTCATTTTGATGTACTTTTGAACTCCTTTTCGATTTATTCACATATTCAATCAAATTGAATTCTTTTATTTCTTTTGCATGTTATGTTTTCTGCTATCGTTTTATATTCTTATGAACTTATCTGTAACAGCCTAGGATTTCGCAATTATTTTATTATCGTCATTAGACGTTTAATATTGTTTGTTAATTGTAGTTTAGAGTTTTTAAAATCGGGTTGAAATTCTTTTATAAAAGTTGTTAAAGGGTTTGCGGGTTTTAAAATTTGGTATTGGCCCACGTTCTATATACTTGGTGCCATGATAAATCCAATACCCGATCCCCCTCTCCTTTCATTTCGTTCGAAAAACCCTAAACAAAAGAAAAAAATGGCGGCCTCCTTTCGTTCATTCCTCTTTTCGAAACTAGGGCTTTTCAAAAATCGAAGGCACCGACTTTAGGTTGATCGATCGTGCTCGTTGCTCACTTCGGCTACTTCTATTGCGTCGAAAAGGTGAGTGATTTTAATTGTCACTCACGTCTAATTCAAAACTTTATCGATTTTAAACTTGCGATTTCGTGATTCCTTGGCATGTTTTAATTTTGTGATAGTATTTTGGCTTCGGCCTCCTTGAGCTTTGCGAACTCAATTTAGGGTTTTCATGTAAATGGTGGTAGCCGACTTTTGTTCGATCGTTGCCTCTTGATATACTTTCGGCTACACTTGATTCGGTCATAGGAAGTTTGTATATCGGTTTGATTGATTTCATGGTCACCACGGTGTTGATTTTTGTTGGAATTTCCGGCTTCGATTTGCATTTTGAGATAATATGGACTTTGACTTGTTTCAGTTGTTCATGGCTTTAACTTAATTTTTGATTTTATCAAATTTTGATTTGTGAATTCATGTTGCTTCGGCCTTGGCTTGAGATCTTAAAATAAAATCTGGAGGTAGTGTCGAACTGTACCATCTGTTCCATCATGATGGATTCTGTTTCTTTATTCATATTGTTGTTGTGTCACTTGATTGCTGAGTCTTTGATTTGTGTCACTTGATTGCCGAGTCTTTGAGCATTGTTGTGTCACTTGATTCTTCTGAAGCTCGAGTCGCACACTGCTGTGTTTATTCACTTGGTTGTGTATTTGAGCTTTTAGCATTGAAACTGTACCGATTCATTTCTGTATGTTGTCACTGCAATGTGAACTGTTGAGTTACTTGCGACAGTTTGGGCATTGACTCCATGTATTTCATGTAGTCTGGTTTATATTGTTGTTGCCTCTATTCATCCACTTGAATTCTGGTTTTGATTTCTTCATTATTGAGGCTGGTGTTGTTTCTTCGATATTGTGACATTGTTGGCACTAGTGTGCATTTTCATTTAAGTTTGCAATCTCCAGTTCCATGTAGTGTTACCGTTGCCTTGAACTGTTGCCTTCATGTTCATGTGCATTTTCATTTAAGTTTGCAATCTCCGGTTTCATGTTGCCTTGAACTGTTGCTTTCATGTTCATGTGCATTTTCATTTAAGTTTGCAATCTCCAGTTTCATGTAGTGTTACTGTTGCCTTGAACTATTGCTTTCATGTTCATGTGCATTTTCATTTATGTTTGCAATCTCCAGTTTCATGTAATGTTACTGTTGCTCTGAACTGTTGCCTTCGTGTTCATGACATTAGCTTGCATTATTCACAACCGCATATATGTTTGTATGGTCATGCCCGTGACCAATCATGTTGTTGCCTTGGGGAGTACTTCACTGTATTCATTTGTTTGCGCTTGCATTGTTCACTTTGGGCTTTGACTTTACCATTACCTAACTTCAGCACTGCCTTCATGTAAATGCATCAAAGTCTGGGTAGATGTACTGTCTGGAGCTCGAGTACTTATATCACTTGATGGCATTTGGTCTGTTTCACATGTACACCTTGTGCATGTCATGTTGGTATCTGCTTGATAAAACTGTCCTTGTTAAAACTGTTGCATTGATATTACTGCAGCATTTTGCAATAGCCTTGCGTGTGCGTTTATGGTTTGTGATGACACTGACCAGTTGAGTTTGAGTCGTATAACTCAAACTTGATCTCGTGTTGGTGCCAGTTTCTTTTGAGTCGCTGAGCTTTTGTGTAATTGATGCTGTAGTGGCAAGGCCGTGCACGCGAGCATGTACTGCAGCCACACGGTATTGCTTTTATTGATATTCTATTTTGCTTTTGATTTATTGATCTTCTGCGTATTTCAGATGCTGTAGTGGCGAGGCAGTACACGCGTGCGTGTACTGCAGCCCTACCCGAATAGATATTTTAATTGATATTTCAATTGTTTGAATTGTTTTGTGTGTCCAATTCAATATTTTGATTTGTATTTTGATTTGGTTTAATTTGATAATTTTGTTGATATCTAATTATCTTTATGATAATTAAATTATGAGTTTCTAATTATTTATTTAATAATTAGATTTTGTCATCAATTGCCGTTTAGGTAATTCTGCTATTTTCTAAATAATCTTCATTGATAATCCTTTCATTTATCTTCTTTGATAATTTGAATTTATTGGTTTTGTTGTTTAACACTGTTACGTGTTATACTTACCGTTATCCGATTTTCTTATTTAAGAATCGGATAGGTGAATTTATTTTGACTGTCATCTAATTGTTATTTAATTATAATTGCTTCTGTGCGTTAATAACTGAGTTTGAATTTGACTGACCCGTGTATTATTTTCTTTTGAATTTAATACTCGGGTCAGACCGAGTTATTACAGGTTGTAGATATCTTTCTTTGGGTTGCTGCTTGAGCTATGAAGTCTTTTCATATCTTTTGGAGTAGTCGTCGTCATTTTATAGTAGTCAGTGTATTTGTATAGGATGATATATATTCATGTATATTATTCACGATAATGTACTTGTATATGTAACTTCCTGAGTCGATAGTTATATTTGTATCATATGTATGGTATCACATGTACTGTAACTAACTTCAGTTATATATATATATATATATATATATATATATATATATATATGAGACTTTTGTTATATGTGTTCCGCATTTAGTTTATCTGTATTGTTATTATATATATTGTCCCAAAATATTATGCACCATCATAGTTCGTTTTATACTGGAATTGGATACGTCGATGGGAGTAAATAAATAAGAGATTTAAAATTAAAAATATATACCACTC
The DNA here is from genome assembly GCA_030765085.1 of Allium cepa. Taxonomy (NCBI): domain Eukaryota; kingdom Viridiplantae; phylum Streptophyta; class Magnoliopsida; order Asparagales; family Amaryllidaceae; genus Allium; species Allium cepa. Next base: position 1,018,267,698 of record CM060945.1, read on the forward strand.
CTATCGATGTAACCAATACTAGTGTAAACCCTAACTACGGATGGCCGCTCCTATCCAGCCTTATTCTTCGTAATAACAGACAGTATTTCTTTTAATACTCTTTGTTATTGTGAGCACAGAGATGGGGCGTCACAGTTGGTATCAGAGCTTGGGGTTTATGGACATAATATAAAACATAACTTAGATGGAACATGTGTTACAACTAATTGTCGATGTTTTATTATGCTTTGAGTCAAAACTAAAGTTTTGAAATTATGAAGAAATTTTTAAATATATTTATTTAAAATTAAAAGAGAATCTGTGTGTTGATGATTAAGTAATTTGTGTCGGTTTATCAGAGTGCGCAGCGGAAACAGAGAGACTGTCTTCGCTGAGTACAGCTGATAACCTTTTTGATTTAAAAATAAAAATATGAAATTGAAATAAATTTCATTTGTTGTTTACATAGATGTGTTTATTTTTGTTTTCTTTGAAAATTTTGAATCCGATTTGAGGATCCAAAGTGATTGCAGTTATGTGAATTTGTTGAGATTTTTGCTGTTTTGAATTATCTTCCTTGAAGATATATTCGAATGATTTCATTGTTCATTTTGTCGTATACGAGCAAATTTATGTTGCACGTTACTACATTAACTTTACGTTGAACCGATGTTTGGTTTTATGCCGTTATTTCATAACGGGATTTTCACACTAGTGCTAAGTTTTTGAAGCACGGTGTTTTATTGGCATTTTTAATGAACGAAAATTCACTGGTATTATATTTTGATGCAAATTATTTTGATGAGATTTTGACATTTAAAATTACTGTCGCTTTGTCTTCAGTAACCCACAAATTTTAAAGTGGATTTTCAAGCGGTTATCCCGCAATGCTGATTTTGTTGTCAGTTTTTACGGTATTTTAAGAAGTGCAATTTCCTTTCGAAGTTGCTACTGATGTTGCTGTTTTAATCACATGTTTTAAAAATTGTTTCAAAATAAAAATTGTTTTCAATTTTTTTTTACAGTTTATGCTTTCAAAAGAATGAGGAAGCGATTTAAACGTTTCAGCAAAATCGAGGACTATGACCCCTTTCTTTTCCTGATTCGCTTAATTCCGGACTTGTCCGTTTGAGAATGTAAATTATTACTTTTATAAAATAAATGAAATTATTTTCAGAAGTTTTGCAGTTTGCGCTTTCAAGAGAACGAGGAAGCGATTTAAACGTTTCAGCAAAATCGAGGACTATGACCCCTTTCTTTTACTTATTCGCTTAATTTCGGACTTGTCCGTTTGAGAATGTGAAATGTTATTTTTTAAATACACAATTTTACACTTTCAAGGAAACGATGAAGAGAATTAAACGATTTAGTAAAACTCATGGTTATGGGACATGTGCGTTTGCTATTTTGGTTAATTTCGGACTCGTTAATTGAAATATTTGCTGTTTTGATGATTCCCGTGTGCTTTCGATCCATTATGTTGGACCTTCGGATCATATGTTGGACCTCCGGGTCATATGTTGGACCTTCGGGTCAATACCAGTACTAGACCTTCGGGTCATTTGTTGGACCTCCGGGTCATTTGTTGGGCGCCAAAATCATGTTGATAGTACTTGGTAGGCTTCGACCATTTGTTGATGCACGTGCAGCGTAGCTAAAAACTCGCCATCTGATGAGATCGATCCAACCTTTTGTGTTGATTTTCTAGTGTATCTTAATTGATTTCTAGATATTTGTTGTTTCCAATTATCTGCAGGTAATTGGATATTTGTTGTTACTGATTATCGTTTTTGATAATTAGATATTTGTTGATTTGAGATTTCTGATTATCGTTTTTGATAATTAGATATTTGTTGATTTGAAATTTCTGATTATCGTTTGTGATAATTAGATATTTATTGATTTGAGAATTTTGATTATTGTATTTGATAATTAGATATTTGTTGATTCTGATTATCGTTTGTGATAATTAGATATTTGTTGGTTTGAGATTTCTGGCTATCGTTTGTGATAATTAGATATTTGTTGATTTGAGATTTCTAATTATCGTTTCTGATAATTAGATATTTGTTGATTCTGATTATCGTTTTTGATAATTGGATATTTGTTGATTCTGATTATCGTTTTTGATAATTGGATATTTGTTGGTTCTGATTATCGTTTTTGATAATTGGATATTTGTTGATATGAGTTCTAATTATCGTTGTTGATAATTAGATATTTGTTGAACTGAGATTTCTGATTATCGTTTTTGATAATTGGATATTTGTTGATTCTAATTATCATTTTTGATAATTAGATATTTGTTGATTTGATGATTTCTGATTATCGTTTTTGATAATTAGATATTTGTTGATTTGAGATTTCTGATTATCGTTTTTGATAATTGGATATTTGTTGATTTGAGATTTCTGATTATCGTATTTGATAATTAGATATTTGATATTTGAGATTTCTGGTTATCGTTTTTGATAATTGGATATTTGTTGATTTGAGATTTTTGGTTATCGTTTTTGATAATTGGATATTTGTTGATTTGAGATTTCTGATTATCGTTTTTGATAATTGGATATTTGTTGATTTGAGATTTTCAATTATCGTTTTTGATAATTGGATATTTATTGATTTGAGATTTCTGATTATCGTTTTTGATAATTGGATATTTGATGATTTGAGATTTTTGATTATCGTTTTTGATAATTGGATATTTGTTGATTCTGATTATCGTTTTTGATAATTAGATATTTGTTGATTTGATGAATTCTGATTATCGTTTTTGATAATTGGATATTTGTTGATTTGAGATTTCTGATTATCGTTTTTGATAATTGGATATTTGTTGATTTGAGATTTCTGGTTATCGTTTTTGGTGATTAGATAATTGTTGTTTTCAAATTATTTGGTTGATAACTAGATGTTTGCGGTTTTGCGATTTGTGATTTGGTGTTTTCTGATTGTCTTTGTTGATAATTAGATTTTGCTGCTTTCTAATTATCGCATCGATAATTAGATATTGTTGTTTTTTGATTTTGTATTCTAATTATCTAATTGATAATTAAATATTGCTGATAATCGTATTTATTCAGTTTTGCTATTTTCTAATTATTTATTTAATAATTAGAATTTGTTAAGAATTTGTGAATTTCTTTTATTGGAATTAAAAGATTTCTTTGGCATTTGTGTTCTTGACTTTTATTTTTCTAGCTTAACCAATTTATGTTAGAAGAATAATGGTTATTGACGACCTTCATTATGAAAAATACGGGGATGCAATTTTTATAAGGAGGGGAGTCTGTAACAACCCGGGATTTCGTAATTATTTTATTATCGTCATTAGACATTTAATATTGTTTTCTAATTGCAGTTTGGAGATTTTAAAACCGGGTTGAAATTCTTTTATAAAAGTTGTTAAAGGGTTTGCGGGTTTTAAAAGTTGGTATTGGCCCACGTTCTATATACTTGGTGTCGTGATAAATCCAATACCCGATCCCCCTCTCCTTTCATTTCGTTCGAAAAACCCTAAACAAAAGAAAAAAATGGCGGCCTCCTTTCGCTCGTTCCTTTTTTCGAAACTAGGGCTTTTCAAAAATCGAAGGCGCCGACTTTAGGTTGATTGATCGTGCTCGTTGCTCACTTCGGCTACTTTTATTGCGTCGAAAAGGTGAGTGATTTTAATTGTCACTCACATCTAACTCAAAACTTTATCAATTTTGAACTTTCGATTTCGTGATTCCTTGGCTTGTTTTAATTTTGTGATAGTATTTTGGCTTCGGCCTCCTTGAGCTTTGCGAACTCAATTTAGGGTTTTCGTGTAAATGGTGGTAGCCGACTTTTGTTCGATCGTTGCCTCTTGATATACTTTCGGCTACACTTGACTTCGATCATAGGAAGTTTGTATATCGGTTTTGATTGATTTCGTGGTCACCACGGTGTTGATTTTTGTTGGAATTTCCGGCTTCGATTTGCATTTTGAGATAATATGGACTTTGACTTGTTTCAGTTGTTCACGGCTTTAACTTAATTTTTGATATTATCAAATTTTGATTTGTGAATTCATGTTGCTTCGGCCTTAGCTTGAGATCTTAAAATAAAATCTGGAGGTAGTGTCGAACTATACCATATGTTCCATCACGATGGATTCTGTTTCTTTGTTCATATTGTTGCTGTGTCACTTGATTGCCGAGTCTTTGATTTGTGTCACTTGATTGCCGAGTCTTTGAGCATTGTTGTGTCACTTGATTCTTCTGAAGCTCAAGTCGCACACTGCTGTATTTATTCACTTGGTTGTGTACTTGAGCTTTTAGCATTGAAACTGTACCGATTCATTTCTGTATGTTGTCACTGCAATGTGAACTGTTGAGTTACTTGCGACAGTTTGGGCATTGCCTCCATGTATTTCTTGTAGTCTGGTTTATATTGTTGTTACCTCTATTCATCCACTTGAATTCTGGTTTTGATTTCTTCATTATTGAGGCTGGTGTTGTTTCTTTTATATTGTGACATTGTTGGCACTAGTGTGCATTTTCATTTAAGTTTGCAATCTCCAGTTTCATGTAGTGTTACTGTTGCCTTGAACGGTTGCCTTCGTGTTCATGTGCATTTTCATTTAAGTTTGCAATCTCTAGTTTCATGTAGTGTTACTGTTGCCTTGAACTGTTGCCTTCATGTTCTTGTGCATTTTCATTTAAGTTTGTAATCTCCAGTTTCATGTAGTGTTACTATTGCCTTGAACTGTTGCCTTCATGTTCATGTGCATTTTCACTCAAGTTTGCAATCTCCAGTTTCATGTAGTGTTACTGTTGCCTTGAACTGTTGCCTTCATGTTCATGTGCATTTTCATTTAAGTTTGCAATCTCCAGTTTCATGTAGTGTTACTGTTGCCTTGAACTGTTGCCTTCGTGTTCATGACATTAGCTTGCATTATTCACAACCGCATATATGTTTGTGTGGTCATGCCCGTGACCATTCATGTTGTTGCCTTGGGGAGTACTTCACTGTATTCATTTGTCTGCGCTTGCATTGTTCACTTTGGGCTTTGACTTTACCATTACCTAACTTTGGCACTGCCTTCATGTAAATGCATCGAAGTCTAGGTAGATGTACTGTCTGGAGCTCGAGTACTTATATCACTTGATGGCATTTAGTCTGTTTCACATGTACACCTTGTGCATGTCTTGTTGGTATCTGCTTGATACACCTGTCCTTGTTAAAACTGTTGCATTGATATTACTGCAGCATTTTGCAGTAGCCTTGCATGTGCGTTTATGGTTTGTGATGACACTGACCAGTGAGTTTGAGTCGTATAACTCAAACTTGTTCTCGTGTTGGTGCCGCTTGCTTTTGAGTCGATGAGCTTTTGTGTAATTGATATTGTAGTGGCAAGGCAGTGCACGCGAGCGTGTACTACAGCCACACGGTATTGCTTTTATTGATGTTCTATTTTGCTTTTGATTTATTGATCTTCTGCGTATTTCAGATGCTGTAGTGGCGAGGCAGTACACGCGTGCGTATACTACAGCCCTACCCGAATAGATATTTTAATCGATATTTCAATTGTTTGAATTGTTTTGTGTGTCCAATTCAATATTTTGAATTGTATTTTGATTTGGTTTAATTTGATGATTTTGTTGGTATATAATTATCTTTTTGATAATTAGATTATGAGTTTCTAGTTATTTATTTAATAATTAGATTTTGTCGTCAATTGCCGTTTAGGTAATTCTGCTGTTTTCTAAATAATCTTCATTGATAATCCTTCATTTATCTTCGTTGATAATTTGAATTTATTGGTTTTATTTTTTAACACTGTTACGTGTTATACTTACCGTTATCTGATTTCCTTATTTAAGAATCGGATAGGTGAATTTATTTTGACTGTCATCTAATTGTTATTTAATTATAATTGCTTCTGTGCATTAATAACTGAGTTTGAATTAGACTGACCCGTGTATTATTTTCTTTTGAATTTAATACTCGGGTCAGACCGAGTTATTACAGGTTGTAGATATCTTGCTTTCGGTTGCTGCTTGAGCTATGAAGTCTTTTCATATCTTTTGGAGTAGTCGTCGTCATTTTATAGTAGTCGGTGTTTTTGTATAGGATGATATGTATTCATGTATATTATTCACGATAATGTACTTGTATGTGTAACTTCCTGAGTCGACAATTATAGTTGTATCATATGTATGGTATCACATGTACTGTAACTGACTTTAGTTATATATATATATATATATATATATATATATATATGAGACTTTTGTTATCTGTGTTCCGCATTTAGTTTATCTGTGTTGTTATTATATATTTTTTCTTAAACTATTATGAACCATCGTAGTTTGTTTTATACTGGAATTGGATACGTCGACGGGAGTAAATAAATAAGAGATGTAAAATTAAAAATATATACCACTCCTATCAAGGTAACCAACACTAGTGTAAGGCCTAACTACGGATGGCCGCTCCTATCCAGCCTTATTCTTTGTAATAACAGACAGTATTTCTTTTAATACTCTTTGTTATTGTGAACATAGAGGTGGGCATCACATCATCATAGGTCACTACTTGTATGTCAAATACACATATTCAAATCTATAATAATTCATTGATGAATTTAGTGAATTAAGTGGATCCATTTGTATTAATAGAACTTCGACTGCATACATATGTATGTATCTATCTGAAAAGTTCATTAACTCCTTTTTCACTCTAACTAAATGAGAGATTTTCCCTTAATCATTTTAAATATAATTCATGGTTACCATTTGATTCATAATCATGTAATTGACGAATCATTCCTCAAATATATGGCTTAGTACATAACGCCAAAATGATAATAGAAAATTTAGGTACTTTTGTATTTATTGTAGTTAATGCATCATTATGTTATAAAAAAGCATTATTATAATAGATTTATTTTATAATAAATATTCATAATATTTAAAACAAAATAAAACTGTATATGTTTTAAGTAAATACTAAAACTAGTTATTATCTAATAAATAATATTTGATATATTTATGAATATAATTTTTTGTATCTTGATGTAACCACGAATAAGTGTTATATGGCATACTCCCACTATTTATGCCATCGCAATCATATCGTATGGAAATGGAGCTTCATTCAACCACTTATTATAAGCTATTTATTTTATTTTTGTATTTAGTTTACAATCAAGGGTTTCAGATTAAATACCTGGGTACTCAAAGAAATAACACTTATATAAAACAATTATCTATAAGAAAAATACATTTGAAATGGAAATCATGTTTCTCATTCCATATTAAGTATCTGCTAGTATTTATACAATTCTTCTAACTAACGTCTCTTCGTGAAGTAAATGCGATAATTTATTATCTCCGTCCCAACTATGCCTATGTTACATCCGCTATCGAACATCCACTTTCATTTCAAATAGTCAAACTATCTGAAGGAAGCTCCTACTATAAGACTGCATTGATTTCATTGCCAAATTGCATTGAGACATCCTTAATATTAAGGACATCGAATATGTTACGTTGCTTATGCTTAAGTAAACCGATCGAAAATGATATTTCAATTATCAAGTTCCTAGACAGTCTTTGGTTTATAATCTTCTATAGTTTCCAACATACAACAATCTCATCATATTCATCACATTGAACACATGATCATACATTATGTTTCTCATTTTGAATGAACCAGTTTCATCTAAATTTTTGCAACGACCCGCTATTTTGGACTATTCGCATTCGCACATGTCAGACTTGAATAATTCAAAATACCGAATTGTTAATTTAAATTTGGCAAAACTGAACATATATAGTAAATAAATAATCATAGATCACAGACACAGAGTAATAAATGCAGTGGAAACAAAAGATAGTAGTTCATGAAGCTACTATAGATATAACAGAGTTAAATAAGTTACAACAGAAGTCTCGAATACAATAGTCAAAATACAAAATCAGAATACACCACTGGAATCAACTGAATATCTGAAAGTTGGATAGACAGCTGGATCTCCAAGCGAAGCTCCAACTCCAAAGGTGAGTCTCGAATACTGGTATACTCAGTCTCACCCGAGTGTAAAGCAAAACACAAAACACTCGAGTCAGGATTAACATTCTTATATCAATAATTCCAACTCAAGTGAAATAACAACTGAAATACAAGTAACTCAAAGGATGTTAGGGATAACCATCCTCCAAGGATCCATTAAACTATGTACTATGTAGTAGTGTATGCTAAGTAGATAATGTCTATCAGTAATATAAAGTATCAAAATAGCGTTAAGGGGTTACCATTATCCCCCTTAACACATTTTATATAAGTGTCATAGTCTATACAGCACTGTAAACTCCACCGTAAACAAGTGGGCTATCAGGGAGTACTCCATAGGTATAACACAAAACAAATTCGTAGTGGTCGCGTATATAAGATACAAGTATGACAAGACACATGAGGCAATACCCAATGTAGTGAAACTACCGTTTGCCTGATCCGAACTGGTGAGAATGTGTGGCGCCCCACCTCTATACCCACGCTAGCCAAGGACACTACAGGGTAATGCCGTCAACTAACACGGAGAATAAGGCTGGTTAGGAGCGACCATCTATAGCCTTGCTCTAACTATCTATTGAATACATCGACAATGGACATACCAAGCAGGTCGACATACCCAATGAATACTTAAAACAAAACCATAGGTGGTTGGAGGATCTATCAGAATAGAGTATAACAACTCAAATGCAATATACATCACAGAATAGTAGATCATCATATACACATATATTGATACATAACAGAGTATACAAACTGATACACGTCAAGTGGTATAGCAAACCACTACATACCGACGAATCTAAAAGAATACATATATCAGAGTTACAACAAAAAGGAGCAAGCTGGATAGTCCATGCGGAAGAAAAATAGGCTAAGTCCAAATGCATCTAACCTAAAACATCTCGATCTGACCCGAGTATAAAATACACGGGTCAGTCTAGCTAAACAAATCAGTTAGATAAACTGAATAACAATAACCTGCAAAGTCATAAAGTATAACAAATATCTCTAAGGGAGATAACAAAATCATCTAACAAAAGATGAACATAACAAAACAAGCCTCGTATCATCGGCAACTCAGAGAAACAAAGGATATGAATATCCCAAAACAAGCTAAAAAGGCAATAACAAATACCACTGAAGGTAACACAAGTTCCACAAGGTAATCGCTACATATCGTGCGGCATAAAAAGACCAACATCGAAGGGCGATACCTAGGGAATATACATATCAATGAAACATAAGATTGCTCGAGCCCAGTACTGTATAAACAAGGATCCACGAGCCCGAAGTCTCCAAACCCAATATCAATCGAGCGGTGACGAATGACCAACTCCGAAAGCGATACAATAGGGAAAAAACCCGAAGGCACAAACCCGAAGGAACAAACCCGAAGGCAACATACCCGAAGGCAACATACTCGAAGGCAAGAAACCTGAAGGTGCAAACCCGAAGGCAATACACCCGAAGGCAACAAACCGTAGTGGTGAAGGTCCGAAGGCCCAGTACTGTACACCACTAACTGGCATAATGTGTCATAACTCTCAAAAAGGAATCCGAAAAGTGGTAACGTGAGCCCATAACCACTCGTTCGCACTAAACGGTTTACTATCCGTTAGTTAATTTCACACTCAAAGCAGTACAAAGTTTACCTCATCTCATCGGTAAACCAGACCAAAAGGCCAAAACGATCAATCGAATAGGTCGGGGACTAATCGGAAAGATAAACGCATAGATTCATGTTCCGTGTTTTACCTAACCATTTAATCTCCTTTCCACTCCGCTCGAAGTGCGAAATTGTGTGTGCGTTTTAAATAGAATTTATAAATTAGAGAAGCAAGCTTTTAATACAATTTAAAAGATTATTTTATAAAAATCCATGGATTGAAATTGAAAAGAAATCATCAAAGTCAAAATAAATGATAACAACAAATAGGATCATCACGAATCGATTCAAATTGAAAATTCAATCCCAAAAGGAAAAGTGGGCTGAAAAAGCAAATTCAGTTGACTAAACAGAGATTTTCAGTTTACTAAACAACAAATTCAGTTGACTAAATAGAGATTTTCAGTTGACTGAATTATGCCTGGAAACTTTCTATTTCCAGGTTCAGTCGACTAAACAGAGAATTCAGTCGACTAAACCATGCCTGGAAACTTTCGGGTTCCAGATTCAGTCGACTAAACAGAGAGTTCAGTCGACTAAACCATGCCTGGGCTGTTTTTCAGCCTATTCAAATGAAGAGCAAACTCTTCCAAAATGCAACCGGACGAGCAGTGGCTCTAAGGGTTTATGCCAATCGACAACCCAGCCCTATATGCTCCTTGATGCATCACCAAAACATGATCAAAACATCAAAGTTAGGATTTCAAAGATTTGAACCCAAAACACTAAAAATTGGAATATTCACTAATTCAACCCAAACCAAAAGCAAATGCACATGAATAAGTGTTAGGAATTCATACCTAACAACCAAAGATAATTATAGTCATAGACGTGAGATAAAAATCTCACCTTTAACCCAAAAACAAAGAAGAAGAAGCTCAATGGCAAGGAGAAGACCAACCAATCTCTACTTCAACTCTACTAGCTTCAATCTATGATCAAAACAAGTATTTTCCTAAGTTTAGGTTTAGGAATCTCTGAGATTGAAGAGAGAAAGAGATAGAGAAGATGAAGAGGAGGCTTACCAATGGCTTCTCTTTGATTTTGGAGCAAGAATTTGAGCTAGCAAGAGGAACTAGGGCTTGGAGTTTCTAATTCCCTTTTCTTTCCACCATTTTCAGTTGGAGCTTGAGTTTGAGGAGTGGGAATGAGTGAACGAAGAGGAGAGGGCTGAGTTAGGGTATTTAGTTAGCTAGTGGGCTGAACCCAAACCCAAAACCCAATAGAAAAAGTAGCAAAATTGGACTTACTCCAAACATATCGAATCTTATACTCAAAAAGATCGCAAACGACGTTTTGAACTCAATGGAAGTGGTCTTGAGACCCAATTCGACCGTTTGCAAAAAGTAACTTTTCAGACTATAATCCAACAAATGACGTTATATTTAAATAAAATATTTAAATATGCAACCGATAACTCAATGGAATGTCTTTATAAAACAATTTCCAAAATTACGTTTCAAAACTTCCAAATTACCATTTCAAAAATTTATAATTCAATTTAAATTTTTATTTTAAAACAATTCAAATATTTATTCAAGTTCGTATATAAGTTTCATTTCGTAATAAATTTAATTTAACATTGAAATCAATTTAAATTCATTAATTGATTTCATTCAATATTCGTTAAGTTAATTTATCATTCAAAACAATTTCTATTTAATTTCCAATTCATTAAATCAATTACTTAAGTTCAACTCCATTATATCAAAACTTACAAATTTAATTAAATTAGATTCGTCAAATCAAATTCTTTAAATTACAAATCTTGCATTTATTTCAATAAATCACATTTTATTTATTGTTAAAGAAATTCAATTTCACTTATTTATCCACTTAGTTACAAATTTCAAAACTTAATTTATAAAGAAACTTAATTTTTCATGAAGTTCAATTTTATTTAATTATTAAATAATTCAATCTTATTAAATTATTAAATAATTTCAAATTTTAATTATTAGATAATGTCAAAACTTAATTATTAAATAATTTCAAAACTTAATTCAATCATTTCTTAATTTAAACAACGTTCTTTCGTCAATTATATTGTTAATATTTTGTTTCAGATTATTAAATATTAACAGTTAAATTTCACTAGAAATCAAATTCCAACTTCATTTAAAACCCTTATTATTTTAATCAAATAAAAACTTTATTTTTATTTTAAATCAAATTATTGACCAATCGGGTTTTATTTAATTCTCTATCCTAAGTCAAAGTTTTATTTGGGTATTTATCATTTCAACCCAATTCTATTTGAATTCAAAAATCAAAGCATAGCAAAGGGAACTTGCAGTGTGATAACTGGGATGGTGTAAAAGTAAATAAACAAGCAATAACAACAATCAATAACAATCCAATAATTAATTCAAATAATCCCGAAATAATCATATTAATTCACATTGTTGTTTGTGCAAATTAATATAATTATTTCTAGAATCTACATTATCATTTCATGTAGATTAAAGATTAGTACACTAATATTTATACGGTTCTTCACTTGACATCTATTATTCAATTTCATACTACATCAATTTATACAACATACATTTAAATGGTTCAAGGTGTAATTAACCATATTTCTACATGTCAAATAATTTAAACATTTAAATGGGTCATATTATGCAAATGTCATCTAATCAAATTTAACACATATATCAAATCTAACTATCCTATGTCAACTTCAATTTCAATGTCAACATCAAAATGTCAATCATTTATCAACCAAACAAGATTATCATTGTATAAATAACAGATAATGGTGTCAGATGTCATAGGTGAACTAATACAAGTAATAACATATATAACAGTGTAAATAACTAACAGCAACATATTTCAATTGTCGTTTCAATTGAAATCAAATTTAATAAATAAAAGAACATTAATCGTGAGTGATTGCTCACCTTTCGAGGCTAGAGGAGATTGACAATGAAGTAGAGTTACAAAATCCAACCACGAATCCAAACAAAGCACAATGGATACACGTTCGATGGACAAGCTGACAGATTGAAATTGACGAATTCAAATCAGGCTGGATCGATAATGATAATTGGTATAAGTGAACTTACATATAACCATACATATCTATATACGTAAACATATCCTAAATCTAAACATATATTAAATTAAATATATATATAGTTTCAGAGATCATAGTTTTAAATTAAGACCTGTATTGTAACAACCCGGGTTGGAGATTACCGCTAATATATAATTATAATTTAATATTAGCGGTAATCTCCAGCCCGGGTTGTTACATGTATATAAAATCAAACTTATATACCGTATTAAATTTGAAATGAACACACATATATTAATTTACTTTATATACATATATACTGCATAAACCTTTAAAACAAACATACTAGTATATAAACAACTTTTAAAATTATTAATAAGATTCTCAACTACATAAATACACCCATATAACAAAAGTGTCTGGCAATATATATGATACTATATACCTATAAAAGGTGAAATAGTACAACCTATACCCAAAATATGGATCTGCATACATAACTTCTCAAATCAAAGTGGATACATATACACTAAAATTTATAGTTTGTATAGGCCTGTACATAGCAAACTAAGTAAAAATATACATATGTATAATATTAGAGATATATAGACGCACTTAGATCTTGTATAAAACCAATATAAAATTCACATACTTTAAAACAATATTCGGTAACATATATATACCAATATACAATATATATAAATGTACGAAATATGAAGAATATAAACTTTTTCCGACTCAATAGATCACACAAAAAAACTGATTAATCGTTATACGTATTATATTATGTTCTGAGTTATATACATACAAACAACAACCCATATATAAATAACTTGATAAGTCGTTATATATATAACATTAGAAATAGCAGAGGACAACCAAAGTCAGGGTGGGTAACAAAGTCAGGGTGGAGACAGGTCGTCGAACGAGAGTGGAGAGGGGACGTATTCCGAAGGCGGAATGCATGATGTGGCGGAAGATGTGAGGCCTGGTGGATTCGACAGAGTTAGCAGCGAACGAGATGGAAAGGCACGGTCGGCCGAGGCTTGGGTGTCCTCGGCAGCGGGTCGTTCGGCTGCAGCTCGGTCGAGATCTGGGAAGGAGAAGGAAGGTCGAAGGTCGCGGTTGCAGGCGGAGTTGCGCTTGTGAAGGGTGGGCGCGCGTTGGAGTTTGGCCGATGGTTGCTCTCTGGTTGAAGAAGAGGTGGCCATTGGATGATGTTTGCATGAATGTTGGAGGCTGCATGCTTTTGATTATTATTATTTTTTATAGGAAAGGGACGCGAGCAAGAAGAGAGCCAATAGGCTTCATAGCAGCCAATATATTCTACTTGGTATAATCACAAGAGCGGAAGAAAAGATAATCTAAAGTGACGAGGGGATTTGAAAATGAAGAGTGACGCATAGGCTTATGGAAATGATGATAAAAAATGAAAAAGTAACAAAATGGTACAGGCAAGATTATATAAATATTTTTAATAAATGTTTGTTTCCAAAGCAAATAAATGCAGGTGACCATATGTTGAACAAAGAAGGACAGCAAGAGTCAGGAAGCACTGACTTGGAATTTTAAAAGTAAAGTCTGTTGGTTTTTTTCCACAGTAGAAGATTCATAAGACAAAGGAAGCCAATAGTTGAAATTTCGTAACCGATACGGATATCCGTTTCATAGATTCCGCCGTGCACCGGTCATCAAAACACAGAATCGAATATACGTAGAGATCAGCAAGACGAAGCGATCAAAACGGTATACAGATATAAGTGATAGGATCGTCCGATCAAAAGTCGATACGGACACTGATATACATTGCTGTTCCGAACGAAAAAATCTATACGGAGCTAGAAACGTCCGAAATTTGCGAAATGAATTACGTAGTCTTATTCAAAGTATTCTAAATAAATTTTATCATGTTGACATATTTAGGTTTCGGAACATTTTAAATTCAACTGTTATTTCGTCGAAAATAATCGTCGAATATAAGATCGACGAAGCAACAACAATCAAAATTTTGAGAAACAAAATTCGACGTCTTTCTCAAAAGATGATTTACAATTTTTTTATTGAAAAATATTTAGATTTGGAAAACTTTTTATTATCATCAAATATTAACTGATTGAATAGAACTACATAATAAAATAAACTTTCATATTTTCATACGAAAATTTACAGTTTGCTGTGTTCAATTAGACGTATTCCAAATGTTAAATTTTTATTTCAAAATTTTATTATTTAAAATTTCACAAAAATTCAATTAATTAAATAAATAAAACGACTAAAATTTACGGGTTGTTACACTCTCCCTCACTCAAAACTTTTCGTCCCCGAAAAGGAAGGAGGGAGGAGGATAGAAACAACCAGAAGGAAATAGACTAGAATTATAAAATAAAACAATTAATTTAAACCATATAAATTTCAATTTAAATTAATTTATATACAACAATTTGACTTTAAACTCAAGGAATTTCATTAACTTGTTTATTTTCAATTTATTTTTGTTTGTTACAAATTTTTTTTTCGAATAACTATTTATTTTATAATCCATTTGTTATCCAACTAACCTAGTATTTTATTTATCTCTATTAATCATTTTATAATTAAAGTTATAAAATCATTTAATCATCAATTTTCATTTGTATACTATCCAATTACATATCATAACTTCTAAACGATTAAGGTAAGTTATATATTTTGGAATGCAATTTAGTATTATATAAGTAAAATATTTCCTTACTAAATTATTTCAAAATTTAAATGTTTATTCACAATTTTGGTTTCATTTGGAAATTAGAATCACCTTTAACATAAATTTAAGAATAAAATTTCCGATTAACTTCAAACTGTTTTACAACTAAATATACATATACTATCCAATCAAATCTATAATCATATACTATATATATAATATATATTGTAAATCAAGCCATTCTTAAGAAGTTCAAATCAAATTCATTTTCCAAACAAAGGAGTAGAAAAGCTACTGAATGGTCTCTCCACTTCGAAACTCGAAAATGAATGTCGATGATGCGGCCGTCATCACCGAAATTATTTTCCAGCGACAAAAGAGAAGAGCACTAATTTAATCATTTTAAATTCTTTGAAAACCATTTATATTCGAAAATCTTTTGTATAATATGCATTTAAAAAATTTAACCCAAAGTTTGAAAAACACCAGAAATTAAATTCTCAAAATCCTGATTTAAATTCATTTAAATTTCTAAGTCAATTTATAAACCAAGTTTTATAATTCCGTTTATTTATATGTTGGTAAATCAATGGTTTACAAAACAGTAAATGAAAATCAAACAACATCATTTAGTTAACCTATCATTTATCAATTATAAGAAAATTTACTTATAATCATACCAAATTTATTTTATTTGTCAAATTTTGAAAACAATATTGTGTCAGTTTGCTCTACTCAAGTGTTTTGGAAATCCTATCGATAGCATTGATCAGACGAATCGATTGGAAACCCAAATCAATATCAACAACTCAAACAACACAATATATAAAACATTTAAATATATATTTACAAATACACTTCCTCGCTCGACAATACAGAAATAAATTTTCAAGGCAAAGATAGAGATTCAAATTTGATGGACTCAAATTAAAGAGAATTTTGATTCGAAGATAGGTTTTAAACAGAAATAAGATGATTAAATAACAAAATAGGGCGATGGATATAAATCGCGGGAAACCCTAATCAGGTCATCCGTGACTTCAAGAATAAGATCGATGTAGAATTTCAAGGCAACTTTACATCAGATCTCATGGGATAGAATTTAGGCATGGAAGGAGATAGATAACATTGTAAACCGAGGATACAGAAACCTCCGGTAAATCAAAGCCTATTGTAAAGGACTTCACGCCTTTACAAATCAGCCGAAGTTTGGTGAGATCGCCGATTCACTATAAGGGTCATTCAAAGTGGAGTTATGGGATGATCCAGAATTGAAAGAAGATGAATAGTGAGGGACACTGTGATGAACCTGACTCGACTTTCGAAAATCGGCACCAAATACGACACTCGCATTCAAATGTCATAGATCCAAACATCGAATCTGGTTCGCCGGAGCTTATAACAACATCAAATGAATATAAAACAGCGGAAATAGAATGAACATCATGCATACATCACAGATACGACATCAACATAATATCCATTACAACATAAGAGTATTTTTAATACATATATCACCACAACTCCAAATAAACATCATGATAATACAACACGTAAACATATATCAAAAATTCTTCGAGGGAATAAGCGGTAACGACCTCCCAAAAACTAAACACCTAAAATCCCAAAAGCTCCTAAACTATCTTCAAAGAAAAAGCTCCAAAATACTGTACACCAGGACACGAAAACATGCTACTGGGCTGCCCGTGTAGAAATTATGGGCACCCAGAGTTTAGAAAAGAAACAATAAACTCTGGGTCAGTCATGGGACTGGTATGAGTAAACAAAACAGTTGCTTTTGAATAAACTGGATTTATAAAACAAAATTCGACATTCTTTTGGAAAATGAAACTATCATAAGACCTCCCGCCACACACACAATGCAAACATAGAATTGGAGGAGATTTCTTCTTATGATAGTCAAACATGCTTGATACGAGAAAAAATCTTTGATATTATTACTAGTGCATAGTGTAGAAAATCATTTCAAAAGTAGAATATTAATCTTAGCCAGCATACAACCATTATTGTATGCCTACTATAGCTACCATCTAAATAGTGGGGCGCCACCATAAGTAAATGGCAGGTTATACAACTAAAACCGTACTGGGTTCGTATTGGGAATTGGATTTCCAACAAATGGTCAGGCTAAGGAACTTCCTACTTCCACATGGGTAGCCTCTGGCGGGACATCCCAAGAACTTAACCAGCTCTCTGCCAACACAAGGTCGGGTTACCTCTGTAACTAGGTAACTACTACACGAATATGCCACTTCCCGGTCCTTTGGGACCTTTATTCGTGGGCCCTCTATCACAAAGCAACAACCACACAGTAAATGAGATTGGAGCTACTATGCAGATAAATATCTGGGCTTCATACCATGAAATCACCTTTTTCCAGAAGGAAATGACATACCCTAAAGGGCGCGACCCTCATAACCTTGCCGCAGCTTTCCTGTTTCGACCATTTCCGCGTTGTGAGGTCCGATGAGGTCTCGTCCACAAAGCTATGCTTTACACGAGGCTTTGATCACAAATGATCATCAACACACACAGCACTCAGCATGTCACACTATCAAATTGGGAGTATATCGCTGATAATCTTCAATTACATAACCTCTGAGCTCGTACGTCTTAGAGAAGGGTGTTAAGCTAAGAGAATAAATTCTCCGCTACCAACAGATACGTATTTGAAAGAAATCTGCTTTATATCTCAAAGTATAGTGTCAGACACAAGACCATATGAGTCTGTTCCGGGTTCGAACAGAACCGAAGGCACTTCGCCCAATAAAGGAAGAAGCCCTTGCAAATCCGGGTATCCACAATCCCGATCGGACTTCCCATCACTTAGGAAACCTCTATACCGAAGCAAATCAGCGCAGAGACAATCGATAGGTTATCCTATCGTTTTCGAAGACACCCGGTCTTCACCGTCGGTCTTCAAATGTTATCCAATTCGACGTATCACTATTCGAAATGGGTTATATGACACAAAGGTCCTCTCCCGGCTAAATCGAATAGTGAGCATTTAATTTTTAAAACACGTGGATATATCAATCACAAAGATTCACATTTAGGGATCGATGTGGGTTTCGGATAACTAACTGAAATCCAACTCCCTATCGCATCGAAGTTTAAATGTCGTTTTACGGGCAAAGGGTTTTCACATCCATATAGAACAAATCACAGATCACAGTGCAGTACATAGCAATCTACATCACACAGTATCACAACCAGAACAGAAATATCAATTTAGTGCACATCAGTAGTTAATTATTTTCAATTAATGTGAGTGTGATTTAATAGATTAACCACATAATTATTTTTATTGATTATTTAAGATCAATGATTAATTTGGATAAATTAATTAAATCTTAATTAACCAGATCAATAGTTTCTTGATTTAATTATTTTAATTAACTGCCAATTTATAATTAATCAACTTAATTTATCTAAATAACAAATTCTTAATTTACAAATTAATCTAAACACTTAATTGTTTATTAATTAATTTTAATTACAAATTATAAATTTTTCTTAATTTCTTTTCAAAACTATTAGTTAATAAAAATTATTTACCTTATTTATCATTTAAGAATCTTCTTTGTATTTTTAAAAATCAATTTATTGTTACATCGAAAGTTTTAATGTTAATTAACTTCAATATTTAACTTAAATTAATTACTTAATTAAAATATTAATTAAGGTTTTATAAAGCATTGATATATATATATATATATATATATATTCACTTAGTCGATAATTCAAACAAATTCTCAACTTAAAGATAGTCAACATTGTTCAATTTAACATTATAAACTTTAATAAATTAGGCTTAACCCATTTTTAAGGCAACCCGAGTAAACTCGGATGTTTACTCGAGTTCAACTCGAGTTTATTTCCATTATTCCCCAAGTCTCTCTCCTTCCCCCACTCTCTTCTTCTTCCTGTTTTGTTTTTTTTCAGTTTAATTTAAGTGTTTAAACTAAGATGGCAGAAAGCATACTCGCGTACGCGAGTTCCTTCCCGAAGCCAAGCGTCACTTTCCTCGAGTCCATTTCCTTTCTTCCCGTGCTTCCTTTTTTTTTCTGAAGCTAAGTTTTAAACTTAACCCACTGCTAATTCGACCCATTCGAACACGAGAGAGAACCCGAGTCTTAAACCCCCTTTCTCGAACGTCCCCTCGAGTTCTCCCCAGACCCAAACCTACTGACACGAAGACGACGTCATGCACGATGTCGCGCCGCTGTTCTGGTGGCCGTCGCAAGTTTCGGCGGGTCGAAAAACTCGCCTAAACTCAAAATCGAACTTCTGTTTGAAAAGAAAAAAATTCAATCGAAAATTTTCATTTTTGCTCGTCACTGCACTCGAACACACCCAACTGAACTGCCTCGTCGCCGCTCCTCAGACCACCAGCAACGCCACGGCATCGTCCACGTCATGTCAACACCCCAAACTACCCTCCCCTATCATCGCGTGCAGCTCGATCACTACTAGGTGATGAAATCACCTTATTTCTTACTCACTGCAAACCTTAAGCTTAAACCCTACTTTGGGTTCGATCAACAAATTCACGCATTCGAAAAAAAATTCGACAATTTTCTCATCATCACCGAAGCTCAAACAAGCTTCAATCCAAATTTCAACCTTTATAATTGAATCGTTCACCAGAAATTAAGAAAATTGCAATTTTTGTTAAAATTCAAACTGCTCTTAAACCACTTAAGTAAAAATAATCGTATTGCCTTTAAAAATCATAACTTGATATGTTTATTCAAATTATGTGATCAAATCCTTGATTTAAAATAGTTGAATTCATCAAAGAATTTTGTTTTTGCTGTAAATTACAAGTTGCACTGTCAAATGCTTCATGTTCAACTTGAAATAAATTTTTAACTGTAATTTAAGTTGAAGCAAACTTGTTTTATAAAAAAAACTAAACAAAAAAAAGATTGTGTGAGTTTATTTGGATTTCATCTTCAATTTTGCTTTGTCCTGAAACAGAATGTTAAGAACAACCTGTATAATATTTCCAGTAATACAGAAACATACCCAACAACATTTTCTTTTCAATATAAACCACAAACACAAGATTCCTGAAATAGATACTTAGGTTCTAATTTAACAAGTTTACTCACTGAGGTAATATTCGAAATAGAGAGCTTTTAGGCTTGAGAAGAAACAGTTTTGATTTTCCTTGTTCCAATCTTTGTTCCAATCTTCAAGTTTGTTGATGTGCTACTGTATTTATTTTCAAGTTGTAGTTGTTTTGCTGGTTTGCTATATATTTTTTCTTTCAGGTTGATGAACGAACTGATGAAATATTCATGTATATGTATATGTATATATATAGAATCAGGTTTGTACTAAAGGAGCAACAGTTTCTTTGATCATACCTTATATATATATATATATATATATATATTGCTTGTTGACTAAGCCATGCTTATTTCGGCTAATATGATTTTGATTTAGGCTAAAAAAAGAAAGCATTAAATGCTTGTTTCCATCCTAGTTTACATATATATGTTGTTGATTTTATAAGTAGTATTTTTTTGTTTTATTTGAGATATTTATCTTCTTATATAAGCCTCATTTGATTTTTATATGTACTATTGGTTTTGTTTTACATATTTTTTTCTTTTGCAATCAATTTTTTTTTTGTTTTACATACAACTTTTTTCTTGTTTCCTGGTTTAGGTAGTTCTTATTTATTCCTATGTCTTTTATAACCATAAGATTTTAACTATATAATTTTATCATAAGCATACTCTTGAATTTTATTTTTTCTATTTGAAGTTTAACTATCAATATTTAATTCATCACATATATTTATTTTATTGTTTAAAACAATTTCTTGTTTGTTACATATTTTATTCATTATTATTATTATTTATTTAAACTTAACTATCAAATATTTATTTAATTCCCTATATCTTCTTTTATTTAATATTAATAATATTTTATTTCATTTGAAACTTTCAAATTAAATTCAAAAGTTCAAATAATTTATCTAGTCTAGAATTCAAAATTTTGGGATGTTACAAATATCCCCCCTTAAGAAAATTTTGTCCTCGAAATTTGGAAGAGAAAGAAAAGCA
The DNA here is from genome assembly GCA_030765085.1 of Allium cepa. Taxonomy (NCBI): domain Eukaryota; kingdom Viridiplantae; phylum Streptophyta; class Magnoliopsida; order Asparagales; family Amaryllidaceae; genus Allium; species Allium cepa. Next base: position 1,018,289,192 of record CM060945.1, read on the forward strand.
AATACAGAATATACGAATTTAGAAAAAATAAGGAAATGGTTTACTAGTTCAAGTCGAGATGTCTACTCTGCAACTGGGATATGATCTCTTCATATTATCTTCAGTTTCCCAAGTTCAGTCCATTGGATCGCCACTCCATTGAACTTTAACGAGTTTCACCACTTTGTTCCTTAATCGCTTTTCATCATGATCTACAATCTTTACTGGTTCCCTTCTTACAGCCAAGTTGGGAGTGATCTCGAGGTCTTGCCGAGCTGCCTCCTCAGTAACACTATCTGGGTCATGCACATACTTCTGAAGACTACAAACATAGAACACATTATGCACACCCGACAACCAGCTGGGGAGCTGCACTCGATATGCTAGAGGACCGATCCTTTCCAGAATAGGAAAAGGACCAATATAACGTGGTGCTGGCTTTCCAGTTTTCCCAAACCTCAATACACCCAGCATCGGAGATATTTTCAAAATACAGAATCTCCAACTTGAAATTCCAAATCTCTTCTTCGACGGTCATAATAGCTCTTCTGACGACTTTGAGCTGCTTTCAATTTCTTTCGAATAAAGTCAACCTTCTTCGTGGCTTCTTTAATCATATCTGGTCCAAGGACGAGTCTATCACCTGATTCGATCCAGCATGCAGGTGATCAACACGGACGACCATATAAAGCTTCGAAAGGGGCCATTTCTATACTGGCTTGATAGCTGTTGTTATATGAAAATTCGACCAGATGCAAATGGTCCTCCCAAGAACCACCAAAGTCGAGAATGCAAGCACGCAAAAGGTCTTCTAGAATTCGGTTAATCCTCTCAGTCTGCCCATCAGATGTGGGTAATAAGCAGTGCTGAGATTCAATTTTGTTCCCAATGCGGTTTGGAATGCCTCCTAAAATCTACTAGTGAAGATCGGATCACGATCACTCACTATGCTGCTGGGAATACCGTGGAGTCAAACAATTTCCTTTATATATAGCCCTGCTAAGCTGGCTACAGTCCAAGTGGATTTCACTGGAATGAAGTGAGCAGTTTTGGTTAGACGGTCCACTATAACCCAAATTGCTTCATTTCCCTTCCTAGTTCGTGGTAATCCGTCGATGAAATCAATCGATACCTAATCCCATTTCCATTTTGGTACTTCCAAAGGCTGAAGTAACCCGGCTACTTTCTTTTGGTCGCTTTTAATTTGTTGACAAGTAGCACAGCGACTCACATATATGGATATGTCTCTCTTCATTGTCTTCCACCAGAAAGTTCTTTTAATATCTCTATACATTTTATTAAGCCATGGATGGATGCTTAGTTTAGATTTATGGCATTCGTCTAAAACTTCGTGTTTCAGCTCCGGAATGTCAGGGACACAAATTCTGCCTTTAATCCTTATAACTCCATGATCATCCATTTCAAAACTAGAATCTTCACCTCAACCCATTCTTCTACGAATTTCCTGAAGAAACTTGTCTTCAGTCTATTGTCTTGCAATCTTCTTAAGAAGAGTAGGAGTGATAATAAGATATGCGAGAACAGCATGTCTTCTACTCAAAGCATCGGTAACTACATTAGCCTTTCCCGGCGTATATAGAATATCTAGATCATATAATGCCAGAAGTTCCAACCAACGTTGTTGTCGTAGATTCAGATCTTTCTAGGTAAAGAGATATTTCAAAGATTTGTGGTCAGTGAATAATTCAAAATTTTCACCTAGGGAAAGAAGAGTTCATTAAGTACATTATTTAAGTTAAGTTAATTTCGTAAATTGTGAAGAAAGCTGAAAAGGTTCTTACCCATAAGATAATGTCGCCAGATTTTTAAGGCGAAAACAACAGCCAAAAGCTCCAAATCATGTGTTGGGTAATTTTTCTCGTGCGGACATAATTGTCTACTTGCGTAGGCAATTACTTTCCCATTTTTCATTAATACTGCACCTACCCCGTCACCGCATGCGTCAATATAAACAGATAGTCCCTGATTCCTGTTTACAATAGTGAGAACATGAGCGGTGGTTAATCTGTTCTTTAACTCCTGAAAAGCTTCATCGCATTTCGGAGTCCAATTGAATTTTACATCCTTCATTGTTAACTTAGTCAATGGATTAGCAATCTTAGAAAAATCTTGAACGAACTTCCGGTGATAGCCTGCTAAACCCAAAAGGCTTCGAACTTCTTTTGGGGCGGTAGGTCTTCCCCAATCAAGAATAGCGGAAATTTTGATAGGATCAACAGAAATTCCTTCTTCATTAGCAATATGGCAAGGAATTTAACTTCTTTGACCCAAAAGTGGCATTTGAAATTTTTTGCAAATAGAATATTTTTCCTTAAAATCTCCAAAACAATTCTAAGGTGCTCGATGTGCTCCTCTTCGGTCTTGGAATAGATCAAAATATCATCAATAAACACGAGCACAAATTTATTCAATACTTCCCAGAATACACGGGTCATAAGATCTACGAAGTATGCTAGAGCACTGGTCAGCCCGGAAGGCATGACTAACCATTCGTAGAACATATTAGGACCTCTGAAATCTGTCAAATTGACACAATCTTCGGCGATTCGTAGTTGATGGAATCCCTGGGCTAGATCCATCTTCGAAAAGAAACGAGCGTCGTGCAATTGATCAAACAGATCATCAATTCTGGGCAATGGAAATTTGTTCTTGAGAGTTATTTTATTGAGATCGCGGTAATCTACACACAATCTCAAAGATCCGTCTGATTTAGCAATAAACACAACGGTTGCACCACATTCAGAAATACTGGGTCGAATCAATCCATTTGCTCGTAGATCATCGGTTTGCTGAACTAATTCAACCATTTCCCTGGGTGCCATCCTGTGACTTGAGTGAACGACAGGACGAGCATTGGGTACTAGGTCAATTCTGAATTCTATTTCCCGATGTGGAGGTAAATATTTTACTTCTCCGAATACGTCTGGAAAATCCCTAACAATGGGAATGGACTCCAAACTGGGTTTGGGATAACCCAAGTTATACATCAATCCCTCTCTTTTCGGATTAGGGTCCTCACAAGAAATCTCGATGAAATCTCCAAATTCAGTTTTAATTGAAATCAATCGATTAATGCAATCCAGTTTTTTGCTAGTCAATCCATTCCGAGTAAGACTTCAAACTCGTTAAAATCAAGAATAAAGAGAACGATAGGAAAATGGTAACAAGAATATGAGATAGGAATGTCTCTGCATCGAAGACAAAGATTTGCGGGACCTCCAACTGGATTCTTTACGCATATAGGCTCATTAACAAAATCGGGTTCAAGATTTAATTCATTAATAGCTTGCTGAGAGATAAAACTATGTTAGCGCCCGTGTCAAATAGAACTCTAACAATGCTATCATAAATGATAAGATTACCTTCCAGAGCTCCTTTTCCTTTTTCTGCTTTGGAAGATGCAGGTTGGCCTTTGACTGTGTACACCTTTATTGTTTGAGCTTGCTTCATGGTTGGACAGTCTTTAACTTCATGCCCCACTTTCTGACAATAATAGCATTTCCTGGGCATCGCTTGAACGGATTGGCTGACTTGTTTCTTAGGCTTCGTACTTCTGCTCGAATAGTGGCCCTTCTCCAAGCAATTATAACAAGTAACATTCTCTACCACGCTTCCCTGAATGCTCTTCTTTTTCTCTTTGCCCTGCCACGGTTTCTTGCCTCCAAATTTCCACTTCTTCCAATTTTGATTGCCCGAATATCTTTTCTCTACCGGGGCTTCTTGCATATCAAGTGTGGCATATCTATATCCCATATCAACTAAATCTGAAAAGGATTCTTTAACATGGCCATTCATTCTTTCGTGGAACTTTTTAATCATCCCACGAATAAATCTTTCATTCTTCTTTAAAGGTGTGTTCACCAATTCGGGACCAAAACGCGACAATTTGTTGAATTTGTTAAGATACTCCTCGAATGACAAACTCTCCTACTTTAATTCCATGAATTCCTGGTACATTCGAGAAATTCCAGCAGATGGTAGATAACGCTTCTCAAATACTTCCTTGAATTTCTTCCAAGAAAACTCATCTTCTGGCTTATCTACAATAACTGTCCCCCACCAGGCTAACGCTTCCTCTTGAAGTTTCCAAGAAGCTATGAGTCGCTTCTGATCGTCTTGCAGTTTTAGCCCTTTGAAGATTTTCTCACATGATCTGATCCATGCCTGAGCCTCAACAATCGACTCCTTGCTAGTGAACGGCTTACCACCAAGCCTTGAGAAATTCTTATGTAAATCAGCCAGATTCGGCTGTTACTGAATAGGTACTGCTGTTACTGCTGTTGGGGGATCTTGATTAGGTGCTATGGCACTTCCTTGACCCCTAACTCTTCCGCTTTGTCCGCTCATTCTTACTATCTGTAATTAGTAAGAAAATTGATTTAGATATACGGACAAATTGTCTTAAGGAATATCAGCAGTAATTAGATTAAGAAGTTTTGGGGTTTCAGTCTCAATTATACTTATTCTAGGGTATACTTCACCCTATCTCTAATGAGCCATCTGATGTGTTATACTCCGTAGCTAAAGTTCTTACTCAACCTTCAGCTCTGATACCAAATGTGACGACCCTGACTCGACTTTCAAAAATCGGCACCGAATACGACACTCGCATTCAAATGCCATAGATCCAAACATCGAATCTGGTTCGCCGGAGCTTATAACAACATCAGATGAATATAAAACAGCAGAAACAGAATGAATACATGCATACATCATAGATACGACATCAACATAATATCCATTACAACATCAGAGTATTTTTAATACATATATCACCACAACTCCAAATAAACATCATGATGATACAACAGATAAACATATATCAAAAAGTCTTCGAGGGAATGAAGCGGTAACGAACTCCCAAAAACTAAACACCTAAAATCCCAAAAGCTCCTAAACTATCTTCAAAGCAAAAGCTCCAAAATACTGCTACACCAGGACATGAAAACCTGCTACTAGGCCGCCCGTGTAGAAATTATAGGCACCCAAAGTTTAGAAAAGAAACAATAAACTCTGGGTCAGTCATGGGACTGGTATGAGTAAACAAAACAGTTGCTTTTGAATAAACTGGATTTATAAAAGAAATTTCGACATGCTTTTGGAAAATGAAACTTCCATAAGACCTCCCGTCACACACACAATGCAAAGGCAGAATTGGAGGAGATTTCTTCTTATGATAGTCAAACATGCTTGATATGAGAAAAATTCTTTGATATTATTACTAGTGCATAGTGTAGAAAATCATTTCGAAAGTAGAATATTAAGCTTAGCCAGCATACAACCATTATTGTATGCCTAATATAGCTACCATCTAAACAGTGGGGCGCCACCATAAGTAAATGGCAGGTTATACAACTAAAACCGTACTGGGTTCGTATTGGGAACTGGATTTCCAACAAATGGTCAGGTTAAGGAACTTCCTACTGCCACATGGGTACGCCTCTAGCGGGATGTCCCGAGAACTTAACCAGCTCTCTGCCAACACAAGGCCGGGTTACATCTGTAACTAGGTAACTACTACACGAATATGCCACTTCCCGGTCCTTTGGGACCTCTATCCGAGGGCCCTCCATCACAAAGCAACAACCACACAGTAAATGAGATTGGAGCTACCATGTAGGTAAATATCTGGGCTCCATACCATGACATCACCTTTTTCCAGAAGGAAATGACATACCCTAAAGGGCACGACCCTCATAACCTTGCCACATCTTTCCTGTTTCGACCATTTCCGAGTTGTGAGGTCCAATGAGGTCTCGTCCACAAAGCTACGCTTTACACGAAAGCCATGCTTTGATCACAAATGATCAACAAATGATCATCAACATACATTAGCACTCAGCATGCCACACTATCAAATTGGGAGTATATCGCTGATAATCTTCTAATACATAACCTATGAGCTCGTACGTCTCAAAGAAGGGTGTTAAGCTAAGAGAATAAATTCTCCGCCACCAACAGATACGTATTTGAAAGAAATCTACTTTATATCTCAAAGTATAGTGTCAGACACACGACGATACAAGTCTGTTCCGGGTTCGAACAGAACCGAAGGCACTTCGCCCAATAAAGGAAGAAGCCCTTGCAAATCCGAGTATCCACAATCCCGATCGGACTTCCCATCACTTAGGAAATCTCTATACCGGAGCAACTCAGTGCAGAGATAATTGATAGGTTATCCTATCGTTTTCAAAGACACCCGGTCTTCACCACCAGTCTTCAAATGCTATCCAATTCGACATATCACTATTCGGAATGGGTTATATGACACAAAGGTCCTCTTCCGGATAAACCGAATAGTGAGCATTTAATTTTCAAAACACATGGATATATCAATCACAAAGTTTCACATTCAGCGTTCGATGTGGGTTTCGGATAACTAACTGTAATCCGACTCCCTATCGCATCGAAGTTTAAATGTCATCTTACGGGCAAAGGGTTTTCACATCAATACAGAAAAATCGCAGATCACAGTGCAGTACGTAGCAATCTACATCACATAATATCATAACCAGAACAGAAATATCAATTTAGTGCACAGCAGTAGTTAATTATTTTCAATTAATGTGAGTGTGATTTTATAGATTAACCACATAATTATTTTTAATGATTATTTAAGATCAATGATTAATTTGGATAAATTAATTAAATCTTAATTAACCAGATCAATTGTTTCTTGATTTAGTTATTTTAATTAAGTGCCAATTTATAATTAATCAACTTAATTTATCTAAATAACAAATTCTTAATTTACAAATTAATCCAAACACTTAATTATTTATTAATAAATTTTAATTACAAATTATAAATTTTTCTTAATTTCTTTTCAAAACTATTAGTTAATAAAAATTCTTTACCTTATTTACCATTTAAGAATCTTCTTTATATTTTTAAAAATCAATTTATTGTTACACCGAAAGTTTTAGTGTAAATTAACTTCAATATTTAACTTAAATTAATTACTTAATTAAAATACTAATTAAGGTTTTATAAAGCATTGATATATATATATATATTCACTTAGTCGATAACTCAAACAAATTCTCAAATTAAAGATAGTCAGTATTGTTCAATTTAACATTATAAACTTTAATAAATTGGGCTTAACCCATTTTTAAGGCAACCCGAGTAAACTCGGATGTTTACTTGAGTTCAACTCGAGTTTATTTCCATTATTCCCCGAGTCTCTCTCTCCTTCCCCCACTCTCTTCTTCTTCCTGTTCTGTTTTTTTCAAGTTTAACTTAAGCGTTTAAACTAAGATGGCAGAAAGCATACTCGCATATGCGAGTTCCTTCACGAAGCCAAGCGTCACTTTCCTCGAGTCCATTTCCTTTCTTCCCGTGCTTCCTTCTTCTTCTTCTTTTTTCTGAAGCTAAGTTTTAAACTTAACCCGCTGCTAATTCTACCCATTCGAACAAGAGAGAGAACCCGAGTCTTAACCCCCCTTTCTCGGACGTCCCCTCGAGTTCTCCCCAAACCCAAACCTGCTGACACGAAGACGACGTCATGCACGTGCACGACGTCGCTCTGCCGTTTTGGTGGCCGTCGCAAGTTTCGGCAGGTCAAAAAACTCGTCTAAACTCAAAATTGAACTTCAATTCGACATGAAAAAATCTCAATCGAAAATTTGCATTTTTGCTCGTCACTACACTCGAACACACCCAACTGAACTGCCTCGCCGCCGCTCCTCAGACCACCAGCGACGCCATGGCATCGGTCACGTCATGTCAACACCCCAAACTACCCTCCCCAATCATCGCGTGCAGCTCGATCACTCCTAGGTGATGAAATCACCTTGTTTCTTACTCACTGCAAACCTTAAGCTTAAACCCTACTTTGGGTTCGATCAACAAATTCATGCATTCGAAATTTTTTTCAACAATTTTCTCATCATCACCGAAGCTCAAACAAGCTTCAATCCAAATTTCAACCTTTATAATTGAATTGTTCACCAGAAGTTAAAATTCAAACTACTCTTAAACCACTTAAGTAAAAATCATCGTATTGCCTTTAAAAATCATAACTTGATATGTTTATTCAAATTATGTGATCAAATCCATGATTTAAAATAGTTGAATTCATCAAAGAATTTTGTTTTTACTGTAAATTACAAGTTGCACGGTCAGATGCTTCATGTTCAACTTGAAATAAATTTTTAACTGGAAATTAAGTTGAAGCAAAATTGTTTTATAAAAAAAACTAAGCAAGAAAAAAAATTGTGTGAGTTTATTTGGATTTCTTCTTCAATTTTTCTTTGTCCTGAAACAGAATGTTAAGAACAACCTGTATAATATTTCCAGTAATACAGAAACATACCCAACAACATTTTATTTTCAATATAAACCACAAACACAAGATTCCTGAAATAGATACTTAGGTTCTAATTTAAGAAAACAAGTTTACTCACTGAGGTAATATTTGAAACAGAGAGCTTTTAGGCTTGAGAAGAAACACTTTTGATTTTCCTTGTTCCAATCTTTGTTCCAATCTTAAAGTTTGTTAATGGTGATAATATATTTATTTTCAGGTTGTAGTTGTTTTGCTGCTTTGCTATATATTTTTCTTTCAGGTTGATGAACGAACTGATGAAATATTCATGTATATATATATAATCAGGTTTGTACTAAGGGAGCAACAGTTTCTTTGATCAGACCTTTTATATATTATTATTATTATTATTATTTGCTTGTTGACTAAGCCATGCTTATTTCGGTTGATATGATTTTGATTTAGGCTGAAAAAAAGAAAGCATTAAATGCTTGCTTCCATCCTAGTTTACATATATATGCTGTTGATTTTATAAATACTATTTTTTTGTTTTATTTAAGATATTTATCATCTTGTATAAGCCTTATTTTATTTTTTATATGTACTATTGGTTTTGTTTTACAGATTTTTTTTCTTTTGCAATCAAAATTTGTTTTTGTTTTACATACAACTTTTTTCTTGTTTCCTGTTTATATAGTTCTTATGCAACTTGTATGTATTCCCTATGTTTTTTATAACCATAAGATTTTAACTATATAATTTTATCATAAGCATACTCTTGAATTTTTTTTTCTATTTGAAGTTTAACTATCAATATTTAATTCATCGCATATATTTATTTTATTGTTTAAAACAATTTTTTGTTTGTTACATATTTTATTCGTTATTATTATAATTATTTATTCAAACTTTACTAAATATTTATTTAATTCCATATATATTTCTTTTATTTAATATTAATAATATTTTATTTCATTTGAAACTTTCAAATTGAATTCAAAAGTTCAAATAATTTATCGAGTCCAGAATTCAAAATTTTGGGATGTTACAGACACAAACGTATTTTGGAACCACAGGGAACGTTCCCAAATTCAAAGGAATCGAGTCAAGAAGGACGAGATTTCAAACTCGAATGAAAGTGTTTGTGTAAATTCATTTACCCTATATGTTGAGTTTTGCTAGAGCTACCAAAGCTTTGATACCAACTGTAACGACCCGCTATTTTGGACTATTTGCATCCACACATGTCGGACTTGAATAATTCAAAATACCAAATTGTTGAATTAAATTTGGAAAAACTGAACATATACAGTAAATAAATAATCACATATCATAGACATAGAGTAATAAATGCAGCGGAAACAAAAGATAGTAGTTCAAGAAGCTACTATAGATATAACAAAGTTAAATAAGTTACAACAGAAGTCTCGAATACAATAGTAAAAATACAAAATCAGAATACACCACTGGAATCAACTGAATATCTGAAAGCTGGATAGATAGCTGGATCTCCAAGCAAAGCTCCAACTCCAAAGGTGAGTCTCGAATACTGGTATAGTAAATCTGACCCGAGCGTAAAGCAAAATACAAAACACTCGAGTCAGGATTAACATTCTTATATCAATAAATCCAACTCAAGTGAAATAACAACTGAAATACAAGTAACTCAAAGGATGTTAGGGATAACCATCCTCCAAAGATCCATTAAACTATCTACTATGTAGTAGTGTATGCTAAGTAGATAATGTCTATCAGTAATATAAAGTATCAAAATAGCGTTAAGGGGTTACCATTATCCCCCTTAACACATTTTATATAAGCGTCATAGTCTATACAATACTGTAAACTCCACCGTAAATTAGTGGGCTATTAGGTAGTACTCTATAGGTATAACACAAAACAAATTCGTAGTGGTCACGTATATAGGGATACAAGTATGACAAGGCACATGAGGCAATACCCAAGGTAGTGAAACTACCTTTTCCTGATCCGGACTGGTGAGAACGCATCGCCGCAACGATCGCAACACCACGAAATAACACTCCTAAAATTTCGAGGGTGCACATCAATCTATAACAAGTAATGAGTAGTTTACGAAGATGTGTTTGCTCGAGGTGGCTAACCCCATTTGGCCCGGCACGGCTCATGTTTTAGTCATTTCCAATTTGACACAAGTGTCAAGGCTATCCATTATCGTTCTCTTTCTTCAGTAATCACGTACATCATTCCAACCACTTCATTCTGGATCACACTTCGCATATAGTTATTAAAGTGATTTTTGGTTTAGACAGAGAGTATGTCCATAACCGATTCCAGTTTCTATAGTAACTTTCGAACTTATTACATTGATTGGCCTTTAATAAATTTCAACCCAAATCAATTTTGATTCCAATTAGAGTTTGCAAACCAACATTCCATTTGTCTTTCTAAAACAATTTCCAAAATTTACATTTCAAAACCTCCAAATTACCATTTCAAAATCTTATAATTCAATTTAAAATTTTATTTTAAAACAATTCAAATATTGATTCAAGTTCGTATATAAGTTTCATTCCGTAATCAATTAAATAAATTTAATTTAACATTCAAATCAATTTAAATTCACTGATTGATATCGTTCAATATTCGTTAAGCTAATTTATCATTCAAAACCATTTCTATTTAATTTCCAATTCATTAAGTCAATTACTTAAGTTCAACTCCATTATATCAAAACTTACAAATTTAATTAAATTAGATTCGTCAAATCAAATTCTTTAAATTACAAGTCTTGTATTTATTTCAATAAATCACATTTTATTTATTGTTAAAGAAATTCAGTTTTACTTATTTATCCACTTAGTTACAAATTTCAAAACTTAATTTATAAAGAAACTTAATTTCACTTATTCATGAAGTTTAATTTTATTTAATTATTAAATAATTCAATCTTATTAAATTATTAAATAATTTCAAATTTTAATTACTAGATAATTTCACAACTTAATTATTAAATAATTTCAAAACTTAATTCAATCATTTCTTAATTTAAACAACGTTCTTTCATCAATTATAATGTTAATATTTTGTTTCAGATTATTAAATATTAACATTTAAATTTCACTAGAATTCAAATTCCAACTTCATTTAAAACCCTTATTATTTTATTCAAATAAAAACTTTATTTTTATTTTAAATCAAATTATTGACCAATCGGGTTTTATTTAATTCTCTATCCTAAGTCAAAGTTTTATTTGGGTATTTATCATTTCAACCCAATTCTATTTCAATTCAAAAATCAAAGCATAGCAAAGGGAACTTGCAGTGTGATAACTGGAATGGTGTCAAAGTAAATAAACAAGCAATAATAACAATCAATAATAATCCAATAATTGATTCAAATAATCCCGAAATAATCGTATTAATTCACATTGTTGTTTGTGCAAATTAATATAATTATTTCTAGAATCTATACTATCATTTCATGTAGATTAAAGATTAGTACACTAATATTTATATGGTTCTTCACTTGACATCTATTATTCAATTTCATACTACATCAATTTATACAACATACATTTAAATGGTTCAAGGTATAATTAACCATATTTCTACGTGTCAAATAATTTAAACATTTAAAGGGGTCATATTATGCAAATGTCATATAATCAAATTTAACACATATATCAAAACTAACTATCCTACGTCAATTTCAATTTCAATGTCAACATCAAACAATCAATCATTTATCAACCAAACTGGATTATCATTGTATAAATAATAGATAATGGTGTCAGATGTCACAGGTGAACTGATATAGGTAATAACATATATAACAGTGTAAATAACTAACTACAGCATATTTCAATTGTCGTTTCAATTGAAATCAAATTTAATAAATAAAAGAACATTAATCGTGAGTGATTGTTCACCTTTCGATGCTAGAGGAGATTGGCAATGAAGTAGAGTTACGAAATCCAGGAACGAATCCAAAGAAAGCACAACGGATACACGTTCGATGGAGAAGCTGACAGATGGAAATTGACGAATTCAAATCAGGCTGGATCGATAATGATAATTGGTATAAGTGAACTTACATATAGCCATACATATCTATATACGTAAACATATCCTAAATTTAAACATATATTAAATTAAATATATAGTTTCAAAGATCATAATTTTAAATTAAGACCTGTATATAAAATCAAACGTATATACTGTATTAAATTTGAAATAAACACACATATATTAATTTACTTTATATACATATATACTGCATAAACTTTAAAACAAACATACTAGTATACAAACAACTTTTAAAATTATTAATAAGATTCTCAACTACATAAATACACGCAAATAACAAAAGTGTCCGGCAATATATATAATACCATAAACTTATAAAAGTTGAAATAGTACAACCCGTACCCAAAATATGGATCTGCATACATAGCTTTTCAAATCAAAGTGGATACATGTACACTAAAATTCATAGTTTGTATAGGCCTCTACATAGCAAACTAAGTAAAAATATACATATGTATAATATTAGATATATATATAGACGCACTTAGATCTTGTATAAAACCAATATAGAATTCACATACTTTAAAACAATATTCAGTAACATATATATACCAATATACAATATACATAAATGTACGAAATATGAAGAATATAAACTTTTTCTGACTCAATAGATCAAAAAAAAAACTGATTAATCGTTATACGTATTATATTATGTTCAGAGTTATATACATACAAACATCAACCCATATATAAATAACTTGATAAGTCGTTATATATATACCTTTAGAAACAGCAGAGGACAACCGAAGTCAGGGTGGGTGACGAAGTCAGGGTGGAGACAGGTCGTCGAACGAGAGAGGAGAGGGATGAAGTCCGGAGGCGAAATGCATGATGTGGCGGAAGCTGTGAGGTCTAGTGGGTTCGGCGGAGAAAGCAGCGAACGAGATGGAAAGGCACGGTCGGTCGGGGCTTGGGTGTCTTCGGCAGTGGGTCGTTCAGCTGCAGCCCGGCCGAGATCTGGGAAGGAGAAAGAAGGTCGAAGGTCGCGGTTGCAGGCGGAATGGCGCTTGAGAAGGGTGGGCGCGTGCGGCGACCCGGAAATTTGGGCAATATCAATTTAATGATCTGTATTAATAATTAAATTGATTTGATAATTTTTCTTCATAATGTTAGTTTAAATTGGTAAATTTAATATTTTAAAGGTTAATAAATATATAATCTGGCAATATTGATCAATATCTATCTAACAATTTAAAATTGATAAGATTTATCTTTCAAAGCTAATAAAATTTTATTCTATTTATAATATATATATATATATATATTTGGAGTATATATTGTGAATAGAAAATCTTTTCTTCAAAATAAAAGATTGAATTTTCAAATTGTAATATATGTTGTAATTTGAAGCTTTGTTTTAAATTCAATATTTTTCAAAAGTGAATTTAAAATTATTTCTATATTTTCAAAGTATAAAATAATTTATTTATTTTTGAATGTGATAGTTTAAATAAGATTTAAACAAAGTTTTATTTTTTTCTTTAAAAGTGCTTAAATTAAAATGGTTATTGATATATATATATATATGTATATGTATATATAAAGTTATAAATAAACTTTCTTTTTAATTATCTCTCAAACTAAATAGTTTGTAAACATAAGTAATAAATAAATTTACTAAATTCACATTTACATAAATATAAATACAAATTCATATTTCACAATTTAAAGGAAACATATAATACATTTATTTGATTTAAAAAAAAACATAAGCCATTTATAAAATAAATGTTTACAAAATATCACACTTATATATTTATTAAAATTTCAAAAGCTTATAAGAATACAAACATTTCTTTTACACATAAAAAAATACTTTATAAATACATATGTGACTTAAATAAATTAATAGAAAAAGAAGGTTAACACTTGTGAATCATTCAAGCTAGCTTTTGACATTTGTTTGAAGTAATGAACAAGTGGCTTTCATTTCTTTTGTTTGAAATTTAAACATATAAAGAAAATGTTTAAAAGAAATTTGTTTTTCACTTCCAATTCAAAACTTTCTTCTTCTCAATTTCTTTTCTTTTCCTCCCCTCATTCTTTCAAAAATTAATGGCAAACCAGAAAATTATTTCAAACCTGAAATTTGAAACCAAAAGCAAAAATCAAATCTGAAATTCAAATTTGCAAACCAGTAATTCAATTGAAAGATCAACAACAAGTTTCAGCATCTTAAATCAAAAGATTTCAATCATGCAAGGATTTCAACAGCTAGTTCAATAACTACTTCAGATTTCAAAGCCTGGAAAAAGAAAGAAAAAAATTCTAAAACCTGCTCTGCCTTCTCAAAGAAAAATGGTGAGTAAACTTTTAAAAAACAGTTTTAATCATATTTGTAGTTGAATTCTTTATGCATGGGATGAATTTTGCTATGTTAATGAATATTTGTTTACATGAATACTGTTGTATATGTAAGTTGTAGGTGGGGAATGCCTGAGAATAGAAGAACCTGTATAAGTTCATCTCTGTTCATTTACGGAGTTATTTTTTTAAGAAAAATTCATAAATCTTCCAATCTAAACTATATTGGATCTTAGTATTTAAATGAAAGTTGTAAATTAATGTATGATGGTAATTTTAAAAATAGTTTCTGGGATTTTTAATTTACAAATAATTTTTAAAATGGAAAATACAGTGAAATATTGATTCATGTCAAAAATCAATAACTTTAATTCCTGCTTTGGTTTGTATAGATGAATTAGTAGCTAAAAATTATGATTTTTAACATGCATTTGAACTTTTTAATTTGTTATTCGATTGGGAATTTTGAGTTGAAGTGTTTTGGCAAATTGATGAATTGCCGATGATCAACTCGATGATTTGAGTTGAATTCTTGGTCGTAGCTAGCTATGGTATCGTGGATGAAGGGAAAAATGCTGTCGAATTTTTCCTATGGCAGAATTGTGGAGATTCGTTCGAACTAGGGTTTAGGATTGTGTTTCGTTCATCTTGGCTGCCGAGGCATTTGCGACATGGGCAAGGGATCGGATGCGATCGCGTTAGGGGGAATGGATGCTCGGGGATGAGATGTTTCGATGGTGAGGACGGCATGGTCTAACGGTGATGGGTTCATCAGCGTTGGTTGGATTTCGTTCGAGTCGCGTTTCTAGATTTTGGGCTTGGGTGCTCGATTTCGATCTGGCGATGTTGTTATGTTTTTGGTTGGTTGTGAGTCAGGTCGTGGTTATCGGCGACTTGGAGATGGCCGAAGGAAGGGTCGGCGTCGCTTGGTTCGCTGTGCAACATGCACGCGTGAATGTCATATCTGGTAGAAGAGAGGAAGGTTAGGGAAGAAACAATTGACTCGGGTCAAACTTGATTTCTTCGCGTGTTTTCCTCGAAGTAGGGTATGGTTGTTGTTGCTCGTGGGTAGCGTGATTTGCAGAGGAATGTACATGAGTTTCTGGCGATTTTTCTCGAGGCAGGCATGAGTTTATTGAGGATTAACTCGCGTCTTCTTTCTGTTGTGTTGTGCTAGGTTAAGTAAAGGCTTAAGTTTTTATAGCAGGAAATAAATTTTCAAAGTTATAACTTGTTCATTTGAAGTAAATGTTAATCAAACTATTAAAAGTGATAATTGAATTTAATTTCAAATTTAAAATGTTTAAGATGATTTCTTTTGAAAATAATTAACTTAATTAAATTTTGAATTTCAATTTAAAAGAAGTGTTTTCAATTTTAAAATATTAAATCAAAGTTTTTAAGTAAATTTTAAAGTAATGTTTCAAAAACTAAGTTTCAAATTATATTGAAAATGAATAAGTTTAATTTAGATGATTAAATATTTTTTAATTTCAAATTGATTTCTAAATGCTTTATTTTCAAATAAGGTTAATGTTATAATTTTGTAAACCAGATAAAATAATATGTCTTTCAGTTATTAAAATTTGATTAATTTGAATAATTAATTTATGAAGATAGATATGGTTAATTTATTATTTTTATGAACTTAAGAATACTTAATTAATATGATTTGTTAATAAGTAAAAGATTAATTAAGATAAATGGTTTTCTTAATTAATTAAGGATTTTTAAATATAAGCAGTTAACTGATTGTTTAATCAATTTTAAATGATTATTCAATTGTTTGTTTAATTTTAAAAAATCACTTAATTATGAATCAATTAAGTGTAATTATTTAACGATGAATAATTACTGAATGTAATTAAGAAGAGAAATTACCTATGGAAGTAATTAATGGAAATTACTTATGGAAGTAATTAAAGTTGAAATGATTAAAGGATAATCATTTGATGTTATTAATTAAAAGGTTAATCAATATAATTGATTTGAAGTTAATTAATTAAAGAGTAATTAATTAATTAATTAAAGAATTAAGGATTATTTAATAGTAGTATTAATTACTTGTTAAAGTAATTAATTAAGAGAGTAATTAACTAATAAAAGTAATTTAGAGAATAATTACTTACGGAAGTAATTAAGAGTTAATTACTTAATTAATTTAGTTAATTAATGTGATTAATTAATTAATGAATGTGATTAATTTAAGATTAATTACTAAGTGTACTTTATTAAAAATGCAATTTATTAATAAAGTAATTGATTAAGGATTATTAATTAATGTAATTGATTAATAATTACTTAATGAAGTAGTTAAAGATTAATTAATATAATTAATCAAGATTAATATAATTAATTAAGAAGTTAGTTAATTAAAATAAGTAATTACAAGTTGTTAATTACTGTTTATGATTAATGAGATGGTTAATTACAAGTTAATTATTTAATTAATTAAAGGGTTAATTAATTAATAAGAATCATGAGTTAATATAATTAATAAAATTAATCAAGGTTGATTAATAAAAGTTATTAATTAAAGTATGTTTAATTATTTGTAATTAATAAAGGATTAATGTAATTAATCATAGTTAATTAATTAATGGAAACAAATGAAGGATCATTAATTAATGTAATTAATGATAGTAATTAAAGGTTAATTACTGTATATGGTTAAGGATAATTAATTTGTGGAATTAATTAAAGAATTAAAGGCTAATTACTTGAATGTAATTATATGATAATTAATCAAGGGAGATTAATTAAGGAAGATCATTAAGAGATGATTAATAAATTAATTTGTAATAAATTAATGAAGCAGGATTAAGACAATCCAAGTAATTTAAGGATAGTAATTAATTTAATTAAAGGTTAATTAAATTGATCAAGAGTTAATCAAACCTGCTTCTGGATGATTGATTAATATTAGATGATTGATATTGGATGTTTGAATGATGTTGGATGATTTGGGTATGATATATCTGATATGTGATATGCTGCTTTGTGAGATGAATGGTTGATATGAATTATCTATTGTGATAATGTGATTCATCTATCTGTTTATGTTAGTCTGATATAAGTTTAAATTGTTTAAAACCCTTAAACAACTTGGATATTTAAAATGGCGTTTGGATTTTGGTGAAACTGGGATCGGGTTTCCATATTTGGATATCCGAAAACCACATCGATCCAAATTTAATGTTAGGTCATGAATCCAAGTGGAGTGCAAATAAAGACTCGAAGTGTAAGAACTATTCGTCAGTATAACTCTGGGGGTGATTCCGAGATGAGTTTGACGGAAATAGTACTTACATGTTCGAGATGATGATTCAGAGTGCAAGGGCTATGGTCGTTGACTCTGAGGGTGATTCCAAAATGAGTGCAACGAGATAGTGCCTTCGGTTTCGTTCGAACCCAGAACGAACTTGTATGGATTGAATGCTTTCAAAACATCGTCAGGTGGACGATGAGCATTCTAAGATAGATGTGTTCTGTAAAGGTAATCGCAGTCTCAAGCCTCCTCAACCGGGAATGGCTAAAACAGGGGAGGTGCAACAAGGCTAGGTGGGTAGCACCCATTTCAGGGTGAAGTAATCCCTGTTTAGATGTCCTTTTTATTTAGGCTTAGTGGGTGGTTGGTCCCGCCAACCACGGGGTGATCTTACTCGGGACTGTCCAGTAAGGGATGGTCCCCGCTTTGTGCTGTAGGGGATTGGGAGTAATCCTCGGTACGGTGATCTAGGCCACGTACTGTGACGGGTGGTACCCCAGTAGCCCTTCCATTGATGGAAACCCATTCTTCCTACGAGACCCTACGGTTTTGATTATATTACCCACTTTTGTGGCTAGTAGCTGGAATTTAATAATGTAACAATTTCAGCTATTTCTTATTTACTTGAAAACCCTAGACACTATTATAATATCACTGGATTTCCTATCAAATGTTTTGGTTAGCGTAAGGTAAAAAAATTTCCATGTTTATGTGTGGAAAGTCTTACGTGATACCTTTCTTTTCAAAGGATTTTCTAAAGTTAAGCAACTTTAACCCGTTTACTCACACCAGACCCCTATCTGACCCGAGTGTTTATTTTAAGTTTTATTAAACTCTTGGGTACTCATATTATGTATGAGTAGTCGAGGGATTCAGGTTAGCTTGACGAATTCTAGAGGAGTTTTGGAGCAGGAGGCTTCCACGTGTAGATATATTATGGTTCCGCTGTGTTTGTGTGATGTCTGTATCTTGTGATATCTTGAGTTGTATGGCTAGATAGATGTTTATAACTGTCTAATATGAATGTATAAGTTGTGTACTCTGGTGTGTATGATACTATGTAATATTTTATGTGATATATTATATTTCATTCGTTCCGCTATGGGTGATCTGATGTTGTTGAGTTTCTTCTTTTCCTATCTTTTCTTCTTCTATCTCTTTCTTTCTTAAATCATGATGCGTTTTTCTGGAGATAGAAAGACGGGTCGTGACAGCTGGTATCAGGGCATTAGGTTGAGCGAATACCTAGGCTCTGGAGTGGTGTCTTTCTTGAGAGAGCGTACTTGTAATTTTTATATATAACTATATATTTATATATCTATATCTACCTGATTTGTTGGGTTATCTGTTCGGATTTTCCAACATAAGTTTTAGAGGTAGATGGAGTAGTGGTGTGTGTGTGTAACATGACTACCACTAATGGAAGTGGCTTATATGTGAGGTTTGAAGTATATTGTCGAGACTATAGACCTAATACCATCTCGAGTGAGCTTTGTAGCTTGGAGTAAAGATTTCTCTGATCTCCGAAGGAAATCTTTTAAGGATTCGAAGTTCATCTTTGAAGTGTAAGTTTGGATTGCGCTCGAGTGAGTGGATTTTCTAGGATTGGATCTGTCGGTAGTGCAGAAATAAGTGATGGTATCTTGATAACTGCGTGGTGAGATGCAGTACCCATGGGTATTTTTGAAGATGTTTTCTCTTGAAGCAGTTTTAGAAGTGGTTGAGGAGCAGTCTTTACCTGCCGCAGGGAAGACTTGTCTGTGTAGAAGTGTCTGGATCTTCAGCAAGGAGGTTGGCTGTTTTGGAATATGAGACTAAGGTCTATAAGTTGCTTCGCTTCGACATGGTCTCATTGTCATTCCTTAAGGAGAGCGAGATGCTGATGCTTGGTTTAGATCCCGAGTTTCTTTTGGGATGTCTGTCCATCTCGTGGAGTCATGTGAGAGGTTAGCTGGTGATTTTGGGGTTCAAGGAGCCTGTGGATTTGAAGACTTTGGTTAGCTGTGGTGGCAGTTTCAGCTCGAAGATGTCGGTGTGCTGACAAGAAGGTCTTTGGTTTTGCAGTATCATCGAGGTAGAGTTTGGAAGCAGCAGTGTGACCCGTTTCTCCAATGGTTCAGGAATCTTTTTGGTTCAACTATCAACAGTCCGGGTAGATGGTGAATGTTTTCTTGAAGAGTTAACCTGATTTGGAAAATCTTAAGGCTGTTCTAGTTGGGAAAAGAGAGGACAGTTTCTTTGGAATCCAAACTAGGTAGGATCGCAAAGGTGAATTGCGATTAGTTTGGAAATTTATCTTAGGCAATCTTTTGTTTGAGACTGAGGGTTCTTATGTAGAAGTAGAAGCTACAGAAGTAATCAGAAGTTTGTCTGCATCTGGAGTTGAGTTCCATATTGAACTGGTTCCAGAAGGATATGGGTGGTTAGCCTAGTAGTAGGATGGTTCTTGGAGAAAGAAGAGTTGGTATAGCAACTCAAAAATTTTTGGGATTTGCATTGGTCAGATCTAGTTTTTGAATTGGATTCTGCTATAAGGATGTGTGACCGAGTCAGATGGGTCACTAAGATTTTATGGGTTTGATGAACAAAGTTTCCCGGATATATTGGATAAGTTTGTACTCATGTTCGTCAACAGTATTCTCATCTATTTCAGAATCAGAGTTGTGTAGCGGAAACGAGGTAGCAGCTGTACGAGGAAGGAAGCAAGTTCAGTTTGCTATTGCTTGGGAAGTAGAGCTTGTGTTCTGGATTTCGACGGATCTTGGAAGACCATTTTGATGAATATGATCCAGAAACTGGTTTGCTTTGGTCTAGTTGTTTTTAGAAGCATCAGCATAAGTTGAGCTGATCAAGAAGATGGGCAGCCTAGGATTGTCTATTGAGTTACGCAGATATGAGATAAGGAGTTTGGAATTTGAAATTGGAGACTTCATGCTGTTAAGATTTCTTGGGTTAAGAGAGCAGTGATTGAGTAAGATTGGATGGCTAGTTCCGAGGTATTTGGGATTTTTTATCTGTGTTTTGATAGGATAAGTTCTTTAATCTATAAGATTGAACTGCCAGTTTGGATAGCTGGAATTCATTGTATTTCACGTATCTCTGAGGGAGTACGTGTATGATTCATCGTTGGTTGTAGAATCCACAGTTCAGTTGGATTTTGGAAGTTGTGCTAGACTTGAGCATGATCTGATATTTTGTTCATATTGGTGGATCTAGAGATGAGAGGAGCTATGGATTATAGTAGTGGTTAATTTAGCTTCTGTAGAGCGAGTCTCCCAGTGATTTATACTTAGGAAACTCTAGATAGTAGTAGAAGATCTATCCTGATTTGTGTCAGGATAATTAGTTAGGTTTGTTTGTTTGATTAATTGTTATGGTTGTTAGTTACTGGATGCTATGTTGATTGAAATTAAAAGCTTTGCTGGGTTATTAAATTACCTTTGCTTTTAAATTTCGGGGACGAAATTCTTTTAAGGGAGGAGGAATGTGACGACCTGGAATTTTAGGCAATATCAATTTAATAATCTGTATTAATAATTAAATTGATTTGATAATTTTTCTTTATAATTTTAGTTTAAATTGGTAAATTTAATCTTTTAAAGGATAATAAATATATAATCTGGCAATATTGATCAATATCTTTCTAATAATTTAAAACTGATAAGACTTATATTTCAAAGCTAATAAAATTTTATTCTATTTATAATATATATACATATACATTTGGAGTATATATTGTGAATAAAAAATCTTTTCTTCAAAATAAAAGATTGAATTTTCAAATTGTAATATATATTGTAATTTGAAGCTTTGTTTTAAATTCAATATTTTTCAAAAGTTAATCTAAAGTTAATTCTATATTTTGAAAGTACAAAATAATTTATTTATTTTTGAATGTGATAGTTTGAATAAGATTTAAACAAAGTTTTATTTTATTTCCTTTAAAAGTGCTTAAATTAAAATGCTTATAGATATATATATATATATAAAGTTATAAATAAAGTTTCTTTTTAATTATCCCTCAAATTAAATAGTTTGTAAACATAAGTAATAAATAAATTTACTAAATTCACATTTACATAAATATAAATACAAATTCATATTTCATAATTTAAAGGAAACATATAATACATTTATTTGATTTTTAAAAAAAACATAAGCTATTTATAAAACAAATGTTTACAAAATATCGCACTTATATATTTATTAAAAATTCAAAAGCTTATAAGAAGACAAAACATTTCTTTTACACATAAAAAATACTTTATAAATACATGTGCAACTTAAATAAATTAATAGAAAAAGATGGTTAACACTTGTGAATCATTCAAGCTAGCTTTTGACATTTGTTTGAAGTAATGAACAAGTGGCCTTCATTTCTTTTGTTTGAAATTTAAACATATAAAGAAAATGTTTAAAAGAAATTTGTTTTCCACTTCCAATTCAAAACCTTCTTCTTCTCAAATTCTTTTCTTTTTCTCCCCTCATTCTTTCAAAAATTAATGGCAAACCAAAAAATTATTTTCAAACCTGAAATTTGAAACAAAAGCAAAAATCAAATCTGAAATTCAAATTTGCAAACCTGTAATCAATTGAAAGATCAACAACAAGTTTCAGCATGTTAAATCAAAAGATTTCAATCATGCAAGAATTACAACAGTTAGTTCAATAACAACTTCAGATTTCAAAGCCTGGAAAAAGAAAAAAAATCTTAAACCTGCTTTGCCTTCTTAAAGAAAAATGGTGAGTAGACTTTTTAAAAACAGTTTTAATCATATTTGTAGTTGTATTCTTTATGCATGGGATGAATTTTGCTATGTTAATGAATATTTGTTTACATGAATACTGTTGTGTATGTATGTTATAGGTAGGGAATGCCAGAGAATAGAAGAACCTATATACGTTCATCTCTATTCATTTATAGAAGTTATTTTTCTTAAGAAAAATTCAAAAATCTTCCAATCTAAACTATATTGGATCTTAGTATTTGAATGAAAGTTGTAAATTAATGTATGGTGGTAATTTTAAAAATAGTTTCTGGGATTTTTAATTTACAAATAATTATTAAAATGGAAAATACAGTGAAATATTGATTCATGTCAAAAATCAATAACTTTAATTCCTTCTTTGGATTGTATAGATGAATTAGTAGTTAAAAATTATGATTTTTAACATGCATTTTGAAATTTTTAATTTGTTATTCGATTGGGAATTTTGAGTTGAAGGGTTTCGGCAAATTGATGAATTACCGATGATCAACTCGACGATTTGAGTTGAATTCTTGGTCGTTGCTAGCTATGGTATCGTGGATGAAGGGAAAAATGATGTCGAATTTTTCCTATGCTAGAATTGTGCAGATTCGTTCGAACTAGGGTTTAGGATTGTTTTTCGTTCGTCTTGGCTGCCGAGGCATTTGCGACATGGGTAAGGGATCGGATGCGATCGCGTTAAGGGGAATGGATTATTAAAATTTGCGACATGGGTAAGGCATTTGCGACATGATTAAATTGTGTTTAATTTCAAATTGATTTCTAAATGCTTTATTTTCAAATAAGGTTAATGTTATAATTTTGTAAACCAAAACTAATTTATCTTTAAGTTATTAAAATTTGATTAATTTACATAATTAATTTATGAAGATAAATATGGTTAATTTATTATTGTTATGAACTTAAGAATACATAATTAATATGATTTGTTAATAAGTAAAAGATTAATTAAGATAAATGATTTTCTTAATTAATTAAGGATTTTTAAATATAAGAGGTTAACTAATTGTTTGTTTAATTTTAAATAATCACTTAATTATGAATCAATTTAAGTGTAATTATTTAATGATGAATAATTACTGAATGTAATTAAGAAGAGAAATTACCTATAGAAGTAATTAATGGAAATTACTTATGGAAGTAATTAAAGTTGAAATGATTAAGGGATAATCATTTGATGTTATTAATTAAAAGATTAATTAATATAATTGATTTGAAGTTAATTAATGAAAGAGTAATTAATTAATTAAAGAATTAAGGATTATTTAATTATGGTATTAATTACTTGTTAAAGTAATTAATTAAGAGAGTAATTAACTAATAAAAGTAACTAAAGAATAATTACTTATGGAAGTAATTAAGTGTTAATTACTTAATTAATTTAGTTAATTAATGTGATTAATTAATTAATTAATGTGATTAATTTAAGATTATTTACTAAGTGTAATTAATTAAAAATGTAATTTATTAATAAAGTAATTAATTAAGGATTATTAATTAATGTAGTTGATTAATAATTACTTAATGAAGTAATTAAATATTAATTAATTAATATAAATAATCAAGATTAATATAATTAATTCAGAAGTTAATTAATTGAGATAAGTAATTACAAGTTGTTAATTACTGTTTATGATTAATGAGATAGTTAATACAAGTTAATTATTTAATTAATTAGAGGGTTAATTAATTAATAAGAATCATGAGTTAATATAATTAATAAAATTAATCAAGGTTGATTAATAAAAGTTATTAATTAAAGTATGTTTAATTAATTGTAATTAATAAAGGATTAATGTAATTATTCATAGTTAATAAATTAATGGAAACAAATGAAGGATCGTTAATTAATGTAATTAATGATAGTAATTAAAGGTTAATTTCTGTATATGGTTAAGAATAATTAATTTATGGAATTAATTAAAGAATTAAAGGCTAATTACTTGAATGTAGTTATAAGATAATTAATCAAGGGAGATTAATTAAGGAAGATCATTAAGAGATGATTAATAAATTAATTTGTAATAAATTAATGAAGCAGGATTAAGATAATCCAAGTAATTTAAGGATAGTAATTAATTTAATTAAAGGTTAATTAAATTGATTAAGAGTTAATCAAACCTGCTTGTGGATGATTGATTGATATTGGATGATTGATATTGGATCTTTGAATGATGTTGGATGATTTGGGTATGATATCTCTGATATGTGATATGTTGCTTTGTGAGATGAATGGTTGATATGAATTATCTATTGTGATATTGTGATTCATCTATCTGTTTATGTTATTCTGATATAAGTTTAAATTGTTTAAAACCCTTAAAAAACTTGGATATTTAAAATGGCATTTGGATTTCGATGAGACAGGGATCGGGTTTCCATATTTGGATATCCGAAAACCACATCGATCCAAATTAAACGTTAGGTCGTGAATCCAAGTGGAGTGCAAGTGAAGACTCAAAGTGTAAGAACTATTCGTCAATATAACTCTGGGGGTGATTCCAAGATGAGTTTGACGGAAATAGTACTTACAGGTTCGAGATGATGATTCAGAGTGCAAGGGCTATGGTCACTGACTCTGAGGGTGATTCCAAAATGAGTGCAACGAGATAGTGCCTTCGGTTTCGTTCGAACCCGGAACGAACTTGTATGGATTGAATGCTTTCAGAACATCGTCAGGTAGACGATGAGCATTCTAAGATAGATGTGTTCTGTAAAGGTAATCGTAGCCTCAAGCCTCATCAACCGAGAATGACTAAAACAGGAGAGGTGCAGCAAGACTAGGTGGGTAGCACCCATTTCAAGGTGAGGTCATCCCTGTCTAGATGTCCCTTTTATTTCGGCTTAGTGGGTGGTTGGTCCCGCCAACCACGGGGTGGTCTTACTCAGGACTGTCCAGTAAGTGATGGTCCCCGCTTTATGTTGCAGGGGATTGGGAGTAATCCTCGGTACGGTGATCTAGGCCACGTACTGTGACGAGTGGTACCCCAGTAGCCCTGCCATTGATGGAAACTCATTCTTCCTACGAGACCCTACGGTTTTGATTGTATTACCCACTTTTGTGGCTAGTAGCTGGAATTTAATAATGTAACAATTTCAGCTATTTCTTATTTACTTGAAAACCCTAGACACTATTATAATATCACTGGATTTCCTATCAAATGTTTTGGTTAGCGTAAGGTAAAAACTTTTCCATGTTTATGTGTGGGAAGTCTTACGTGATACCTTTCTTTTCAAAGGATTTTCTAAAATTAAGCAACTTTAGCCCGTTTACTCACACCAGACCCCTGTTTGACCCGAGTGTTTATTTTCTGTTTTATTAAACTCTTGTGTACTCATATTATGTATGAGTAGTCGAGGGATTCAGGTTAGCTTGACGAATTCTGGAGGAGTTTTGGAGCAGGAGGCTTCCGTGTGTAGATATATTATGGTTCCGCTGTGTTTGTGTGATATCTGTATCTTGTGATATCATAAGTCGTATGGTTAGACAGATGTTTATAACTGTCTAATATGAATGTATAAGTTGTGTAATCTGATGTATATGATACTATGTAATATTTTATGTGATATATTATATTTCATTCGTTCTGCTGTGAGTTATCTGATGTTGTTGAGTTTCTTCTTTTCCTATCTTTTCTTCTTCTATCCCTTTCTTTCTTAAATCATGATGCGTTTTTCTGGAGATAGAAAGACAGGTCGTGACAGCGCGCGTTAGAGTTTGGCCGATGGTTGCTCTCAGGTTGAAGAAGAGGTGGCCATGGGATGATGTTTGCATGAATGTTGGAGGCTGCATGCTTTTGATTATTAATTTTTATGGGGAGGGACGCGAGCAAGAAGGGAGAGAGCCAATAGGCTTCATAGCAGCCAATATATTCAAGTTGGTATAATCACAAGAGTGGAAGCAAAGATAATCTGAAGTGACGAGGGGATTTGAAAATGAAGAGTGACGCATAGGCTTCTGGAAATGATGATAAAAAAAAGAGTAACAAAACGGTACAGGAAAGATTATATAAATATTTTTAATAAATGTTTGTTTCCAAAGCAAGTAAATGCAAGTGGCCATATGTTGAACAAAGAAGGATAGCAAGAGTTAGGAGGCACTGACTTGTAATTTTAAAAAGCAAAGTTTATTGGTTTTTTTTCACGGTAGAAGATTAAGAGGACAAAGGAAGCCAATAGTTGAAATTTCGTAACCAATACGAATATCTGTTTCATAGATTCCGCCGTGCACCGGTCATCAAAACACGGAATCGAATATACCCTAGAGATCAGCAAGACGAAACGGTCAAAACGGTATACATATATAAGTGTTAGGATTGTCCGATCAAAAGTCGATATGGACACTGATATACGTTGCTATTCCGTACGGAAAAATCCAAACGGAGCTAGAAATGTCCAAAATTTGCGAAACGAATTATGTAGTCTTATTCAAAGTATTCTAAATAAATTTTCTCATGTTGACATATTTAGGTTTCGGACACTTTTTGATTCAACTGTTATTTCGTCGAAAATAAGATCGACGAAGCAATAACAGTCAAAATTTTGAGAAACGAAATTCGACGTCTTTCTCAGAAGATGATTTACAATTTTTCTATTGAAAAATA
This sequence comes from Allium cepa, assembly GCA_030765085.1. Classification (NCBI taxonomy): domain Eukaryota; kingdom Viridiplantae; phylum Streptophyta; class Magnoliopsida; order Asparagales; family Amaryllidaceae; genus Allium; species Allium cepa. The sequence continues at coordinate 1,018,316,477 of CM060945.1, forward strand.
TTTAGGTTTGGAAAACGTTTTATTATCATCAAATATTAACTGATTGAAATAGAACTACACAATAAAATAAACTTTCATATTTTCATATGAAAATTTACAGTTTGCTATGTTCAATTAGACGTATTCCAAATATTTAATTTTTATTTCAAAATTTTATTATTTAAAATTTCAAAATAATTCAATTAATTAAATAAATAAAACGACTAAAATTTACGGGTTGTTACAATTTTGTGTACTGTGAAGACAACTATTCACTTACAACTTTTTTATATGATGTAATATAGATTAAATATCCATATTGTGTATTGCTTTAGATTCAGTGCTCATAAAAGGGAATAATAATCTTAGTAAAACGAACACTTAAGCGACCAATGTGTGAATGTTTTTTAGTAGTTGTATTTTTCGACTCTTGCGAGGGACTTGAAGCGACAGCAAGCCAAAAGATTTAGTGATAAGTTTATCTTATATTTCTTTGTTAATCTTAAATCAGTTTTGTTTATTTTCATAGACTAACAATTTTATCACTTATATTAGCTGTACAAATTCATTTTAGTAGATAAATTTAATTTTTATTAAGTATATTCTTATAATATTAGAAAGAGTAAATGTATGTATTTCATTTTTTTAATAAAGCTTCAACTATATTTTTATACTACTCAAAACCCTAAGGGAAATATATAAATCTTTTAATTCTCTAGTGGGTGTTAGGAGTCGCTTGCCTTAGGATTTCGACCTTGAGTTTTCTCAACAAAACATAGGCCCATAAGTGCTTGTTAACTCTATATTGGTTAATATCATAAATAACTCCTAATCGTGGTCTTTATCCTAATCTTGACCTCGATCTTGAGTTTGCTTAACAAATCGAGAGAAATTATTCACTCTTACCTATCATTTCATAGCTTAGTATGATGCATGTATCCTAAGTTTACTGAACAAATACATGTATGTATCTTACCTCATCTATGTAATACATTGATTGTACCATACATAACAGCTTTAGCTTGGGTTTCTTAACAACTAGCGCATATGCATGTAATTTATCAATATATAAATGACAGATGACAACTTATATATTGAGGATTCATAATTTTTAATACATACATACATATATATATATATTGAGTGAATTTAATTTAAGGAATAATTTATTTCTTATGAAATACTCTGTGATTCAATTATGGACACATCTAAAGTCACGATACCTGTACCATACATATGTGTTTACTTTAAAAATCTATTTTGGGTTTATTTCAATTATACTTATACTTCGCTTATTCTTACTCCAAAAATCTGTTTTGGGTTTATCTTAGTTTCACATATTTATTTTTATACATATACAGTCATATAAGTGTAATTATTTTATAACAATTATAATTTAATTAACGTGAATACACTCACAAACACACACACACATGTTTGTGTGTAACACCTCGCAAAATGTGACGAGCCAGAATTTTCAACGTTTGAAATTGAAATATTTAATTGATTTTAAATATTTGAATGATGGTTTAGCTTGAATTTCAAATATAACTATGAATTTGGCGATTTAATTATTGGATTTAATTTATAAATTTCTTTAAGAAATTTGAATCTTCAGTTTTAAAGCTGATTAAATATATTTTAAAGGCTTAGAAATTTTATATTGATAATACTGAAGATAATGGAAGCTTCAGAATTTGATTTGAAAGTGATTTGTTCAGTTTTGGAATTATATCATTTGAATCGGTATTTAAAGATTGGCTTCCGAGGCACGGTCTCGGAATTGGACGAAACCAGTTCTATTTGATCCGTAATATTGAATTATTACCGAATTTCAAATTTCGTAGCTTTCGGAGTTATCGTGTGATTGTACGAGATATAAACGCCTAGACAATAATTAATCAATTTAATTTAAATATAAATTTATGCACTCTAATCAACAGCCGTAATTCCATCCACATCAAAAAATTTCCTTTCTTTTCTATTACTGTAGCTCTGCAGGATTCTCACGCAAGTTATCTTATCATCTTTAATTCTAAAAAGAAGAAGAAAATAAGCAATGGCGATGTAAACGAAAACGAAATCAAATAATGGCCGAGCATTTGCTTTGAAAACAAATCAAAACGAAATCACGTATTCTTCTCCATCCCCAATTCCAAACCTTCGGCCTCTTCTAATTCGACAATCGATTTCGTTCTAAAGAAAAAAATGTCGGAGTTCAAATCAATGTCGCACTTGCCTACATAGAGGCAGCGAGGTTGTCACGATTCCTTCGATAATCGATTGTCGATCGTTTAGGGCCACGCGGCCTGGACGACATGGAGTTAGTGTTAGCTGCAGCGGCGATGTTCGCGAACATGGAGATTCACAGCGAGTAGTTGGCTGTTCAAATTGAAATAGAAAAGTTCAAATCGTGAGTTGCCAGTTTGAAGTCGAGCTCGGCGAAGCGACGTTGGGCATTGCGATGAGGTTTAGCGCACGCGCATGCATAGATGTTCCAAGCGAGGCGATAGCAGCAACATCGAATCGAAGTTAAAGGCACGGAAGCATGATGGCTTAGGGTTTAGGTTTGACAATTACTGTGGGGTCGATTGAAGTTCGAACGGCAATGGCAAGGATTAGGGTTTCCAAATGTTCGAACGCCAGGGTCGTGAGGTATTGAATTTTATTAATTTAAATATATGTGTATATACATATAGATATTTGGAAATAAATTCAAAATAAGCTTTAATTAATTTTTTTTGCAGATTTGAATATTATATTTATTCTAGTATTTTATAGTAAGCTATAGATAAACGGGAAAAAATTTATACGGGAAAAGAAAAGAAAATGTTTACTGTTTGTTATTTTACAGAAAATAAAGTATAAATGTATTGTTTAATTGATTTATATAAAACTATTTAAATCACTAAAGAAATTTATGTATAGGGAATTTAGTCTTAAATATAAATTTTTAGTTAAATAAATTTATTAAAAAAGTTTGTTTAAATAAAATTAAGGTATTAGTTTCTTTGCTTTTAAATTTCAATATTTTAAAAATGAGATTAAGTGAACTTCAATTTAATTTAAATAAATTGTTTATTTATTTAGCTATCAAACATTAACAGTAAGTTTATTTTACAGATAATTTATTAAGGTAGTTTATGTGGTAAATGAATTTATTTCAATTATTTAGTTACCAAATTAATTATAAAAGGAAAATTGGTTAAAATAAAAATTTTGGTTTAGTAAATAAATTAAATGATAATTTAATTTTTCGATTAATTCGAATATTGATAAACTGTGTAAATATTTATACAAGGTATAAATCGATAAACAAACCGGAATGGAAAATGGATTGCATGCATAATCCAAGGTGAGATCTTCTCAATCAATTTTAAATTGGAATTTCCAGTTGATTTTAAGTAGTTAGATTTAAAATTTATTGACTGTGTGCTTGGATGATTGATCTTAATAATTATTCACTGGTTGATATTATATATGTATATATAATAGCATATAGTATATATATATTGGAGTTGTTGATTTCCCGCATTATGTAGCGGATAAGACCCTATTGCGCTGCATAATAGCGGATAATATTTTATAAATTCCATATACCGCGATATTCCACCTTGAAGTGGAATGGGTATTTAATTGTTGCGCTAACGTCTGTGAATGCAGAGAAACAGGTTGGAGGGATCCAACTGGATTCCTCAAATATTTAATTTGTTTCATTTGTTGTGTGTGATTATTTTTAATTCGTGTGACTACTTGTGATTGAAACCGTTGAAGGATGTAATGTAGCCGAATATATTTTTGGTATCGTAGGATACCAGAAATAAATAAAAGTTTGATTTTGAATTTTGGGTAGAAAATTTATAATAAATTCACTGAAAGGAATCGGGTGAATTTTAAAAGAAGGAAATTTAAATAGATAAAGTTTTATCTTTAAAAACTTATTGAATAAATTCCAAAAATATGGAAAAATATTTTAATAAAGGAATTTCAGGTTATATTGTTTAATAGTTGAAGAAATTATTCAAGATACGTATTTTAAATAATTGAAAGAGATAAAGAAATTTATTTCAAAAGGAAATAAATTTAGAAATAAAATTTGGAATTTAATTCAGAGTTGAGATTAATTTTAGAAATCGATTCGGGAATTAATTTGGAGTTAGAATAAATCTTAGGAATCGATTTGGAAATTTGGTTTGGTGTTTTGGAAATAATTTGGGAAATCAATTTGAAATTGATTTGATATTTGAAAATTACTTTGGAAAAAAAAATTAGAATTTGATTTTATGTTTGAAAAAAACTGGAAACCAATTTGGGATTTGATTGGGTTTGATGATGATATTTGGGAATCGACTTAAAATTCGTATATCAGTTAATATTTGGAAATGTAAATTCACAACGGGAATTTGTAAAGAAAAGGGAAATTGTTTAAAAATAAATACTGGTTTATTTTTAAAGTATGGAAAGAAATTCACAAATTGGAATGTAAATTAAAATAAATCAAGAAGATTTATTAATTTATTGGAATGGACCATTTTGCAATGGAAAAAGAATTCTTCCCTGGAAAGCCGAGTATATTTTTAAAATAGCTTTTGAAACAAAATTAAAAGTTTTAGATTTGGTTTTAAAATAATATTGTTGGAGAAATTAGTTTTGGAAATGGTTTTAAAGTAAAATTTTATTTAATTAATTATATTAGGATTATTTAAAAGATTAAATTGATTTTTGATTTAGAAAATAGTTATTTAAATATTTATACTCTATCTACTAATTTTTATTTTAAAATTAGTTTTTGGACCTGAATTTTTATATGAGATATTCGTATAATATTTTTCATAACTAATATTTAGGCAAATATTCTAAAATAGTTTATTTTAAATGTTTCCAAGTATATTTTGAATAAGTACTTTTATATTATCGGCAAATTTTCAGTAGAAATGAATAAATGTTTGCAAATGTATTCCGCGTGAGAAGAGTGTTTTGAATTTGTTTTCAAAAATAGATTGAAATGTGGAAATTGATTTGAAATTTATTTTCAAAGGATTGAAGTGTGAAATTTTACCTTGCGAAGATATATTGAAAATAATAATGATTGGGAAAAATTATTTGAAATCCAGTGACCGTTGTGAATGATGATTGATAGTTAAATAACCGACTACCAATATTGGCTTTTAAATGGCATTTCAATTTCGATGCGACCGGGAGTCGAATTCCAACTGGATATTCGAAACCCACATCGAACCTTTTGTGATTGTGATGGATCTTTTGTTTAAAAGATCAAAGTGAAATTGTGGTGATTTGTCTGAATCGGAATGTAACACTTATTTTTAAAATACGCGCTCGTTATTCGGATTAGCCGGGAAAGGTCCTTGTGTCATAAGACCCATTCTGAATACCGATACGACGAAATAGGATTGCATTGAAGATGGTTTTGAAGACTGGGTATTTTCGAAAGCGAAAGGGTTACATGTCGAATGTCTCTGCACCGGGTTTCTTCGGTATAGAGATTTTATCACCCTTTGTGATGGGGATTCCGGACGTGATTAGTGGATATCCGGATTTGCAAGGGCTTCTTTTGAAGTGCCTTCGGTTCTGTTCGATTCCGTAACGGACTTGTATGGATGTGTGTCTGACGTTACACTTTGAGATGTAAAGCTGGTTTCTATCAAATACATTTCTGTTGGTGGTAGAGAATTTATTCTCTTAACGTACACCCTTCTCTAAGACGTACGAGCTCAAAGGTTATATAGTTGATGGTTACTAGTGATACATTCCCAAATTGGTAATGTGGCATACGAAGTGCTGCTGATCATTTATTGATCGAAGCAGGCTTTTGTGAAAAGTGTAGCTTTGTGGACGAGACTTCGTCGAACCTCACACCCCAAAATGGTCAAAACAGGAAGGATGCAGCAAGGTTATAGGGGGTAGCGCCCCTTAGGGTATGTACATTTCCTTCTGGATAGAAGTGGTATCATGGTATGGAGCCCAGATACTTAACTTATGTGGATAGCGCAAATATATATTACTTTGTGATTTTTGTTGTTGAGGATCCTCGGACAAAGGTTGTTTACAACCGGGGGATGGCATACTCGTGTCAGTAGTCACCTATTTTTGCAGAGGTAACCCGACCTTGTGTTGGCAGAGATCCGGTTAGGTTCTCGGGGCGTCCCACCTGAGGCGTACTCATGTGGTAGTAGGAAGTTTCTTAGCATGACCATTTGTTAGAAATCCAAAGAAACAATACGCGCCATGTACGGTTTTAATTGTAGAACCCGCCATTTAAAATGGTAGCTATAGCAGGCATAATATAATGGTACCTATGTTGGCTAGGATTAATATTATGCTTTTGAAATGTTTTATGCACTGTGCACTAATAATAATAATATCAAAGGATTTTGCGTATCAAGCATGTGTGACTATCATAAGGAGAAATCTCCTCCAATTCTGCGTTTGCATTGTGTGTGTGGCGCGAGGGCCTTATGGTAGTTTCATTTTCCGAAAAGCATTGCGGATTTCTTTTAATTCCTTTATTTCTTTGTGAAAATAACTATTTTTAAGATCTCACACCAGTCCCATGACTGACCTGGAGTTTATTGTTCCCTTTCTAAACTCTAGGTGCCCATAATTTTCCACACGGACAGCCTAGAGTCAGGTTAACAGTCATTCGGGAGCAAAGTCAAGAAGTTGCTATGGAAACAAGAGTTAGAGATGGATAGTGAGGCGTATCACTTATATATGTAATATTTCTTTCCGCTGTTTGTTGTTGTACACTCTGATAATGTAATATGATGTAATGTAATAACTGATATAGTGAATCTGTTTAAAGATATTTATTTATGTATTATATTTGTTCTGCTGCAAAATGTGAGATTCTATTATTGTTTCTGTTTCTTCTTTCTTCTTCTTCTACCTTCTTCCTCTTAAACCCTAATGGTTCGGTTTTCCGGCGTTCGATGGTTCGGCAGTTGATACAGTGGACGTATTAATGTTGACTTTTGAAAGTCGAAAAATCGGGCCATTACACAAAATTTAATTAATGATATTGCTAAAAATGAAAATTTTGCAAATGTCAGAATTTAGCTATGAAAGTTACACCAATGCATTCGCGGCAGTTTCCTAATCAACTTTCATATATAAGTTTGTGATCGGAGCTCAAATGAAAAAGTTATTGGTGATTGAAGTTTTTAAATTCAAAATAATTCAAAGTGAATTTAAATTTAAATTTTTTAAATTAATGTCAACATTTCAAATTTAAAAGATAAATTAATATTTTAATGTTGATGAGAATCTTAGGCCCTATTTTTTTATTGTTTTTAGTCTTTTGTTTTCATCTAAATAAAAATACGCATGTCATATATGTTGTTGGAAAACAAATTTGAAAATTGGTATTAACATGTAAAATAGAAATTAAGTTTATTTTGTTTTTCGTATTTTAGAAGATAACAAAGCACGGAGAACAATCCAACTCCTCCGTTATTTGTTAGTTGTCGGAATGGCTAAGAATTATAAATCTTCTTCGCTTGTTTCTTAGTGTTCCGTACTGAAAGTTGAAAACAAAAAACCCAAAACCAAAACTGAAACATAATGGGGCATAAGGATCTAAAGAAAAGTTAAAATAAATGTAAATGTTAATATTAAAATGGGAAAGAAATTAATTAAGAAGGGAAACAATTATATTCGTTCCAAATATAAGGGACCGATCAACCGCCTTTCTTGGGTGGGTCGACCATCTAGGAAGGAGCGATCGACCGGTGTAATTGAGGCGGCTAAGGTTAAGTAAGGCACTAACGAGTCGAATTTTATTATTTAAACTGACCTAAATCGGAGAATTTTGGTACATTCTAACTGCTATAAATAAGAGGCAAGCCCCCTCACTGTTATTTATAAAATATTTAGAACTCTAGCGAAATTCCATCAGTCTTCTTCTTCAACTATGGTTTAAAATCAACTGGATCGAAAGGAAAGGGATTTTAGGTGCTTATAAACATGTGTTTTAATTTTATTCTTCCCTAATCTATGATTCTGAATCTAATCAACATACAATTGAGTTATTGTACATTTTAAAAGGAATAATTTTAAAGGAGAACTAAGAGCAGGCTTGAATCAAATCCAAAGGAATTCAGGAAAATTATCTATGAGTTGAAATCTTAGTTTTTCACATTTTAGTATTTGTATAACGGAAGCGTGGATTTGTTTTATGCTTTGGGCAATTTTTTTAATCAAAACCTTAAAATTAAGTTCCTAAAATTCTCCCAAGCGAAATGTCAATTCTTATGTTTATTGGAATCTTAATTATTTTATATTAAAATGGTAGAATTTCTTTTGTTATTGCAATCTGAATAATTTATATTCTATTCCACTTCCAACTCTTCTTTTTTTATTGCAATAAAGCATTTAAAAAAAGAAAATAATTTAGGAAAAGATGTGTAAAGTACGAATTCTTCCGTCTGTAATTTGCACTTCCTATTTCTGTACTTTAAATATGAACTTCTTTTGCATTGTATGTATAAAAATTGAATAGAATATAAAGGCTTTAAATTGTAAGTTTTATAGTTCTGATTCTACCATATTTATATAAAATAAGCTTGGCATTTGATTTTATTTTTCTTTATGCAAGTATATCGTTTAGCTAAGGGTATTAGCTGATCGGTAAGTTATTTTATGGAGTTAGACTTGTATGAATTAGAAGTTTTGACATTTATAATGATTAGTATTGGACGCGAAAATCTTTGCAAGCTTGAAAATATTAACTAAATTATGTAAGTATAAATATATTAGCGCATAATTATATATGAGCATATAATTAATAACATATTAATCATATCGCATAATATAATAGGTTAGTAATTAGTTTAAACCGCATAGGAAGGAAGGAAGGATAAGTATGGAAATTAATCCATAATTGAAGGTATAATAAGGAGTTTTCCTTATGTAGTCTTAACGCTAAATGCAGTGAGGTGTATGTGTTTTTGTATGTATGTATGTATGTATGGTAGTATGTTAAGGAAGTGGAATTAGAACTAAGTTATAAGGATGTGAGATTAGTCAAAGGCACATAGAAGTCCACCTAGCTAATCTGGCTACTAGCAAGGTGACCTTTGGACTGATGTGAGACATTGTCTATAATAAGTACTCATGGAGGACATGAAAATAGTCCCAATTTTATAAGGTAATTCTTCTAATTTAATCTGGCTACTAGCACCTATGAATAGTCGGACTGATGTGAAACGTCGTGGTTTGAGCCATAAGTCATAATGCATAAGGCTTGCTTCTGGTTTGGGGGTATTAAGTGGCTGTTTTAGGGTCCACCTCTTTCCTATATAAGAAGTATTTAATGGTCAAGATTATCATTCAGGTATTAAGTGGCTATTACAGGGTTCGCCTCTTCTCACAAAGAAGTATTAAGTAGTCTAATGAGATTTTGTGTGATATCGTTAAGGAGTACCAAAGAGGAGTCCGCCTTAGGTTAGGTATTACATGATGGGGATTTGCCTAGGATGCAGGTATTAAATGGTTGAAGCCTACCTAATTCCATTAAAGAGGTATTAAGTGGCTCTAGTACCTTCTCTAGTATTGTTGGGACATGATTGATGGTAGTTTTGTAACGACCCAGAATTTTATTTAATTAAAATTTGAATATTTAATTAAATTTAAATGTTAATAAGTGAAATTTATAAGTCGAATAATTTTATTTCGAATAATTGGATTTAATTGAATAATTAAATCGATAATTTAATATGTGAAAATACAGAAATAATTGAAAATTGGGTTAAATATGATTGAAAATGATTTGTAAAATTTTATTATATCATATTGAAGTTAGAATGATGTTATAGAACTTTTAAAATCGAATTAAAAGTTAATTTGTGAAAATTGAATATTTTAATATTTAAATCGACTAGTGAAATTAGCCAATTTTCGAACAGTCTCAGAATTGGATGAAAGTAGTTCCATTAGATCCGTAATAGTTTGTTATTATCGGATTTCAATTTTCGCAGCAATCGGAGTTATCGTTTGATCGTGGCAGCTCGAAACGCATCGAAATTGTTTTTAATATTAATTTGGCGAGTTAAAATAGTCATTTTTCAAACAGTCTCGGATTTTGACGAAACCAGTTTCATCGGATCCGTAATGTGATATTATTGTATGGTTTCAAATTTCGTGTCAATCGGATTTACCGTTTGTCCGGTGCAAGCTAAAACGCCTAGAAAATCGTTTAAATCGGTTTAATTTAAATCGAACGTTTATTGCTTTAACTCGCACAGATGACCGAATTAGCTTCCGAAACCTGTTCCATTGTGTCCGGAACGCGGGATAAACCCTAGAAACGCTGGTCACCGCGCGTACATCGGAGTTCGGAAAATCCGGGATGAATAGTCTCGTTCAAACTTCTATAAATAGCCCCCTCTCTTCACAAAAAAATAAATAAATAAATAAAATCCTAAACCTAACAGCAGCCGCCACCCTTAGCAATCAAAGGCCGAAATCTTCCTATCTATCTTCTCAAATTTCTTCAAATCCGTGCAACGATTCAAGAAACGTGCAACATGAAACTTGTAGAGCGTCTCGAGCTCTACGTATTCAACGGTTAAGATGTGAAATGGAGCTATATATTGTGAGATAATTGGCCGCGTATGGCTGTAGTTGCGCACGCAAATCAAGGAGAAAGAAGGGGCCGAGCTTGCCTTGGTTCCAGGCGTGGGTAGAGGGGAGTTAGAGCTTCCAAATGAAGGTCGTTGATCGTGTTTTAGTCAAGCGTGGTGATGGTGGCTTGGAACCCTAGTTTCATGCTAATGGGTTTCTTGTTTTGTTCGGCCTGTAGAAGAAACGAAGAGAGGAAGAAAGCACGCACGGTCATGATTTGCAGGGAGATGAAATCAACGGCTTAGAATTGAATAGGTTAAATAAATTATAAATTATGTTGTAAAATTGTTTATATAAAATCGTGTAAACTTGTAAAATCCATATCTTTTTCATACGAGGTCGAAAACGCACGAAACTAGTTGCGTTGGAATCGTATGGATGAGCACTACGCTATGGAATTGGATTGGAGTCGTTTGGAGTTAGTAAGAATTTTGGGTAAAATTAAACGTCCGTTTAATTTTATTCGAAATAAATCGCTAAAACGAAATTGAAATCAAGGTGAGAACATCTCACTCAATCGAATCGGTTTCAATTTTAATTTTAAATAGTTATATTTAAAATATTTTAATGTAGGTTTGAATGATGATTGTTATCTATTGATTGTTAAAATAGACATTATGCGCCGTTAGTAAGCGGATGTAATTTATTAAAAACATATACCGCGAATATTTCATAAACAGTGAAATCGCTATTATTTATGTACTTGGAATTGATTTCCCGCAGTATATAGCGGATGAGACCCTACTGCGCCGTCTATTAAGCAGATAATATTCTAAATCCCATATACCACGATAATTTCGTACTGGAACGGAATTGGTATTGTGCTAACATCTTTGGATGCAGGAAAACAGGTTGGAGGGATCCAACTGGATTCCTCAACAGTATTTATTTGATTATGGATATTTTGATATTCGTTGATTATCATATCGATATATGATGTCGTTGTAGTCGTGATTGACTATTTGGTGTGTAGCATCACTGGACCAAATTTTGGAATTTTAAAAGGATTTTAAAGTGATTTTTGAAAATATACGTTTATAAAATATTTTTGGAATCGATTCATTTTAAATAAATAAACGTATAAATTTTAATGTTATAAAATTATGATTTTGAGAAATATAGTTAAAAGTTGATTTTTTTGAAAATATGGGTTAATGATTTTATAAAATAGTTTAAATTGCGATTTTTGAATTTATTATAAAAAGTTGAAAATATAGGATTTATAAAATTTAATTATTTTATAAATCAAAATGGTGAAATTATAAAGGGGATTAAAGATGTTTTAAAAGAATAATAGTATAAATTGATTTATATAAGAAATTTATAAATTGATATTTATAAATTAAAATATTGGAATTATAAAATGAGTTTTTATAAGTGTTAGAATGAATTGTGAATTAATTTCATGAATGAATTTCATGAATGAATGAAATTTATAGAATTATAAACGGTGAAGTTATAAATGAAATTTTATAAGCAGTAGGTTTATAAAATTTGTAAAGTTATTTGAAGAATAGATTTGGTTAAATAAATGAATCTTATAAGTTATACGATTTATTTGGAAAGTCTTAAAAAGAACGATTTTGTAAAATAATCGTTTTATAAGCATTTAACTTATAATATGAACTTTTAGTATATCATTGGGATATGAAATTGAATAGGTTAATAAAGGAGATTTATAGAAAGGAGTTGATATAAAATAAGTAGAAATGGAATTTATAAACATTGTTTTATAAATTCGCAACGACTTATTTTGATAAGTTAAATTTTATAACTTATTTATGGAGTTATATTCACGTTTTAGACAGTGAATAATCCTTTAAGATAAAATGTATAGAAATGATGAAATTGGTTAACAAGGTATATTCACGTTTTTGAAGAGTGAATAATATGTTAAAGAAATGTTTTGGATGTGATGTTTTAAATAGAATTAAAACGATCTAACGATGTTTTAAATGTGTTGAGATTCGAAACCATAGATTTCAACATTCATTGTTGAAATAGACGTTGTCGAGAAATAGAAGGAAATGGTGGACTATAACACTGTTGTTATAGCAAATGATTTCCGAAAGAAAATATTTTGTATAGTATTGGGATTTGTATATCTATTTTAATTTCGAATCCCTATACTAGTGATTTTGGGTTGTCGTAACGATGTGTTACGTAACATTCGTTTTATCCCAAATAAATATGTTTAAGAGAATGATTTCCTTAAAAATGAAATATATACTAAATTTCGATTTAAGTATATTGAATATTTTCCAAGTGTAGAAAAAAAAGATTTATGAATTACTTATGAATAAATAAGTATGGAAATGTTTTTCCAATGTGAAATGAAACGTTTTGAGAATTTATCTTTTTGAAGATAAATTGAAATGAATAATTGAAATCGTATATGCATGAATATTTTGGAATGAAAATTCACTATGGAATTTATAAAAGAAAGGGGAATTTGTTTAAAAAAAATATTGATTTATTTTTGACATATTGAAATTATATATCTTGTAAAGATATTTTTGGGAAATAAATAATTTGGAAAATTATTTGGAATCTGGTGATGTTGTGCATATCCATTGATAGTTCAATAACCGACTATCAATATTTACCTTTAAATGGGTATTTGTTGGGATTTGCTGAATTTGAATGCTACACTTATTTTTAAATTATTGCGCTCGTCATTCGGATTACCCATTCCAAATAGTGATACGACGTAATGGATAGCATTGAAGATCGGTGTTGAAGACCGGGTATTTGCGAGAGCGATAGGATGACCTGTCGATTGGCTCTGCACCGAGTTGCTCCGATATATAGTTCTCCATATGTGATGGGGAATCCGATCAGAATTGTGGATATCCGGATTGCAAGGACTTCTTTGTAAGTGCCTTCGGTTCTGTTCGAGCCCGTAACAGACTTGTATGGATAGTATGTCTGACATTACAAATTGAGATACAAAGCTGATTTCTTTCAAATATATTTCTATTGGTGGCGGAGAATTTATTCTCTTTGCTTAACACCCTTCTCTGAGACGTACGAGCTCAGAGGTTATGTAGTTGAAGGTTATCGGCGATATATTCTCAATTTGTTAATGTGACATGCTGAGTGTTGCTGTGAAATGATCATTGTGTTGATCATTTGTGATAGGATCATTTGTTTGATCGTTTATCTTTGTGATCATTTCTATGATCATTTGTTGACCCAAAGCACAGCTTTTGTATAAAGCGTGGCTTTGTGGACGAGACTTCGTCGAGCCTCACACCCCGGAATGGTCAAAACAGGAAAGATGCGGCAAGGTTATGAGGGGTAGCTGTAACGCCCCGGAAATTTTTGACTTTCGAAAATTCAACATCGACACCCACTTTATCGACTGTCGAGAAATCGAAGGCCGGAAACCCGAAATGTTATGGTTTAAGAAAAAGAAAAAGAAGAAGAAGAGAGAAACATGGAGAGAAAAGAGAATAGAGGGAAAAGAAAACAGAGAATAGAAAATAGAACGGAACAAAAAAAACAACTGAACAACAACAGAAACTCACAATTTGCAGCGGAACAACATATAATAATAAATGAATAATCTTTAAACAAAGTACTATATCAGTTATTACATTACATCACATTACATTTCATTACATCATATCATCAGAGTGTACAACATCAAACAACAAATAGTGCAGCGGAAAAGAAATACTATATAAACTAGTAATACGCCATGCCATCCATCTTGCCTCCAGCAACTCCTGAATATCCAGAATATCCTGATAAATCTTAACTCTTGACTGCCCGTGTGGAAATTGGTGGGCACCCAGAGTTTAGGAAGGAAAACAATAAACTCCGAGTCAGTCATGTGACTGGTGTGGGAACTCAAAACAGTTTATTTATCTTTAAAATCAAAATAGAGGAATATTTTTAAAGTCAATTCGCAATGCTTTTAAAAATGAGACTACTATAAGGCCTCCCGCACATACACACAATGCAAACGCAGAATCGGAGGAGATTTCTCCTTATGATAGTCAAAGATGCTTGATACGCATTTAAAAAGAACATTTGATATTATTATTAGTGCATGGTGTAGGAAAAATTCATTTCGAAAGTAGAATATAAATCTTAGCCAACATAGGTACCATTATATTATGCCTACTAATAGCTACCATATTAGATGGCAGGTTCTACAACTAATACCGTACAAGTTTCGTATTGGGAATTGGATTTCCAACGAATGATCAGGCCAAGGAACTTCCCATTGCCACATGAGAATGCCTCGGGATGGACATCCCCGAGAACCAAACCGGATCTCTACCAACACAAGGCCGGGTTACCCCTAACTGAGTAACAACTGACCGAATATGCCATCCCCCGGTCCTTTGGGACCTTTTCACCGAGCGCTCACAATCAATTCACACAATCATAAAGTGTTTTCAACATGAGTAAGTATCTGGGCTCCATACCATGATACCACCCTTTTCCAGAAGGAAATGCACATATCCTAAAGGGCTCTACCCCTCATAACCTTGCCGCATCTTTCCTGTTTTGACCATTCACGGGGTGTGAGGCTCGACGAAGTCACGTCCACAAAAACATATTTTATACAAAAGCCATGCTTTGGGTCAACAAATGATCATAGAAATGATCACCAGGATAAACGATCAAATAAACGATCCTATCACAAATAATCAACACAATGATCATTTACAGCAACACTCAGCATGTCACATTACCAAATTGGGAATATATCGCTGATAACATTCAACTACATAACCTCTGAGCTCGTACGTCTCAGAGAAGGGTGTTAAGCTAAAAGAATAAATTCTCCGCCACCAACAGAAATATATTTGAAAGAAATCGGCTTTACATCTCAATTTGTAATGTCAGGCATACTATCCATACAAGTCTGTTCCGGGCTCGAACAAAACCGAAGGCACTTGCAAAGAAGTCCTTGCAATCCGGATATTCACAATCCTGATCGGATTCACCATCACATATGGAGAACTCAATACCGTAGCTACTCGGTGCAGAGTCAATCGACAGGTCATCCTATCGCTCTCACAAATACCGGGTCTTCAACACCGATCTTCAATGCAATTCACAATGACGTATCACATATTCGGAATGGGTTATACGACCCCATGGTCCTTTCCCGGTTAACCCGAATAGTGAGCGCTTATTTAAAAATAAGTGTGGCATTCAAATTCAAACAAATCACATCAAATACCCATTCAAAGGGAAATATTGATAGTCGGTTATTGAACTATCAATGGATATGCACAACATCACCAGATTCCAAATAATTTTCCAAATTATTTATTTTCCAAAATATCTTTACAAGATATATAATTTTAATATGTCAAAAATAAATCAATATTTATTTTTAAACAATTTCCACTTCCTTTTATAAATTCAATAGTGAATTTATATTCCAAAATATTCATGCATATACGATTTCAATTATCCATTTTAAATTTATCTTCCAAAAAGATAAATTCTAAATATTCACTTTATATTGGAAAACATTTCCATACTTATTTATTTATAAGTAATTCACAAATTTTATTTATTTTCAACACTTGGAAAATATTCAATATACTTAAATCGAGATTAAGTATATATTTCATTCTTTAAGGAAATCATTCTCTTAAACATATTTATTTGGGCCAAAACGAATGTTGCATAAAACATCGTTACGACAACCCAAAATCACTAGTATAGGGATTCGAATTTTAAGATAGATATATAAATCCCAATACTATACAAAACATTTCCTTTCGGAAATCATTTACTATAACAGTGTTATAGTCCACCATTTTCCTTTTATTTCTCGAAAACGTCTATTTCAACAATAAATGTTGAAATCTAAGGTTTCGAATCTCAACACATTTTAAAACATCGTTAGATCGTTTTAATTTCTATTTAAAATATCACATTCAAAACAATTTCTTTAACATATTATTCACTATTCAAAAACGTGAATATACTACGTTAACACATTTCATCCTTTTATACATTTCATTTTAAAGGATTATTCACAGTCAAAAATGTGAATATAACTCCATTAATAGGTTTCAACAATTTACTCCTCAAAATAAGTCGTTTACGAATTTATAAAACAACGTTTATAAATTCCATTTCTATTTGTTTTATAACATCTTTCTTTATAAATTTTCTTTATTAACTTATTCGCTTTATATCTCAATTATGAACCAAAAGTCCATATTATAAGTTAAATACTTATAAAATGATTATTTACAAAATCATTCTTTTAAACTTCATAATTATAAATCTTATAACTTATAAGATTCAATGATTTGTTCAAAACTATTCTTTTAATAACTTTATAAAATTTATAAATCTTACTATTTATAAATTTCATTTATAACTTCACCATTTTTAAATTTTAT
This sequence comes from Allium cepa, assembly GCA_030765085.1. Taxonomy (NCBI): domain Eukaryota; kingdom Viridiplantae; phylum Streptophyta; class Magnoliopsida; order Asparagales; family Amaryllidaceae; genus Allium; species Allium cepa. Next base: position 1,018,333,483 of record CM060945.1, read on the forward strand.
AAATTCCATTCATTTACAAAATTCATTTTCACTTCATGCAAACACTTATAAAAACTCGTTTTATAATGTCAATATTTCAATTTATAAATATCCATTTACAAATCTCTTAATATAAGTCAATTTATATTATTCTTTAAAACATATTTAATCTCCTTTATAATTTCACCATTTTGATTTATAAAATAATTAAATTTTTATAAATCCTATATTTAAACTTTTCACAATAAATTCTAAAATCCCGATGAAACTATTTTATAAAATCAATAGCATCATATTCTCAAAAATCAGTTTTTTTAACTATATTTCTCAAAAATCATAATTTTTATGACTTTAAAAATTATAACGTTTATTTATTTAAAATGAATCAATTTCCAAACATATAGTATATTTTCAAAAATTACTTTATAAATCATTTTAAAATTCCAAAACTTGGTCCAATGATGCTACATATCAAATAGTCAATCACGACAACAACGATATCATATATCAATATGATAATCCATCAAATATCAAAATATCTGAAATCAAATAAATACTGTTGAGGAATCCAATTGGATCCCTCCAACCTGTTTTCCTGCATCCACAAACATTAGCACAATACCAATTCCGCTCCAGTACGGAATTATCGCGGTATATGGGATTTTAAATATTATCCGCTTAATAGACGGCGCAATAGGGTCTCATCCGCTAAACAAATAAATGCGGGAAATCAATAACTCCAATATATACATATACCAATATATATATATTGCTATTATATATAATACCAATTTCACTGTTTATGAAATATTCGCGGTATATGTTTTTAATAAATAACATCCGCTTACTAACGGCGTATAATGTCTATTTTAACAATCAATAGATAACAATCATCATTCAAACATACATTCAAATATTTTAAATCTAACTATTTAAAATAAAATCGTAACTGATTCGATTGAGTGAGAAGTTCTCACCTTGATTTCAATTTCGTTTTAGCGATTTATTTCGAATAAAATTAAACGGACATTTAATTTTACCCAAAATTCTCACTAACTCCAAATGACTCCAATCCAATTTCATCGCGTAGTGCTCGTCCATACGATTCCAACGCAACTGGTTTCGCGCGTTTTCGACCTCGTATGAAAAAGATATGAATATTTGAAGTTACACACGATTTTAACTATAAAAATTTACAACTTTTTATAATATTTTAAACCTAACTAATTACAGCCTTTGATCCATCCAACTCCTCATCTGGACCGTCCACTCTCTCCATCTTTTTCGTTCTTTCCCGAGCACGCAAGAGAACCCATTTAGTCGAACTAGGGTTTTAATTTTCGACCACTACGCTCGACGAAAACACGATCAGGGAGCTCCAAATCGAAGCTCTTCACCAACACCCTGCTCGGCCCCAACCACATGAAGCTCGGCCCCCCCTTTTGCTTTGATTTCCGTGCGCAAGCTATAGAGGACGCGGCCCTCTCCCTCTTTCCACGCAACGCCAAACTCCATCATATCCGTATGGATCTGAAGCCCTCGCGATACTCTACGATTTGTTAGTTGGGAGTTTGTTGAGATATCGCACGGATTTGTAGAAATTAAAGGAAGAATTTTAGTGCATTTCTGGCCGTGGGTTTGGTATATGGCGGCTAGGGTTTGCAAATTAGGTTTTTTTTTCTAATTTATGAAAGGTAGGGGCTATTTATAAGGAATTTTCGAACACTATTCATCCGGGAATTCCGAACTCCGATTCACGCGCCGTAACCAGCGTTTCTAGGGTTTACCTCGCGTTCCGGACACAATGGAACAGGTTTCGAAAGCTAATTCGGACATCTGCGCGAGTTATGGCTATAAACGTTCAATTTAAATTAAACCGATTTAAATCGATTTCTAGGCGTTTTAATTTGTACCGGACAAACGGTAAATCCAATTGACACGAAATTTGAAACCTTACAATAATATCACATTACGGATCCGATGAAACTGGTTTCGTTGAAATCCGAGACTTTTTGAAAAATGGCTATTTTAACTCGCCAAATTAAAATTAAAAATAATTCGATGCGTTTCGAGCTGCCACGCTCAAACGATAACTCTGATTGACACGAAAATTGAAATCCGGTAATACCTAACTATTACAGATCCAATGGAACTGGTTTCGTCCAATTCTTAGACTGTTCAAAAATTGGCTATTTTCACTAGTCGATTTAAATATTAAAATATTCAATTTTCACAAATTAACTTTAAATTCGATTTTAAAAGTTCTAAAATATCATTCTAACTCCAATATGATAAAATAAAATTTTACAAATCATTTTCAATCATATTTAACTCAATTTTCAATTATTTCCATAATTTAACATATTAAATTATCGATTTAATTATCCAATTAAATCCAATTATTCAAATTAAAATTTATTCGACTTATAAATTCACTTATTAATATTTAAAATTAATTAAATATTCAAATTTTAATTATATAAAATTCTGAGTCGTTACAGTAGCTCCCTTTAGGGTATGTGCATTTCCTTCTGGAAAAGGGTGGTATCATGGTATGGAGCCCAGATACTTACTCATGTTGAAACACTTATTATTTGGTGTGATGTTGATTATGAGCGCTCGGTTAAAGGTCCCAAAGGACTGGGGGATGACATACTCGTGTCAGTAGTTACCCAGTTAGGGGTAACGCGGCCTTGTGTTGGCAGAGATCCGGTTTGGTTCTCGAGGACGGCCTTCCAGAGGCGTTCTCATGTGGCAATGGGAAGTTCCTTGGCCTGATCATTCATTGGAAATCCAAAGAAATAATACGATCTTGTACGGTTTTAGTTGTATAACCTGCCATGGAATGTGGCGGTAACCTGCTATTGAACATGGTAGCTATAGTAGGCATAAGTGCGGAATGTCTATGCTGGCTAAGATTTATATCTTTATTTTCGAAATTGTTTTATACACTATGCACTAATAATAATATCAAATGTTGCTTTTTAATGCGTATCAAGCATCTTTGACTATCATAAGGAGAAATCTCCTCCGATTCTGCGTTTGCATGTGTGTGTGTGCGGGAGGCCTTATGGTAGTCTCATTTTTAAAAGCATTGCGAATTGACTTTAAAAATATTCCTCTATTTTGATTTTAAAGAAAAATAAACTGTTTTAGTTCTCACACCAGTCACATGACTGACTCGGAGTTTATTGTTTTCCTTCCTAAACTCTGGGTGCCCACTAATTTCCACACGGGCAGTCAAGAGTTAAGGTTTATCAGGATATTCTGGAATTCAGAGTTGCTGGAGGCAAGCCGGATGGCATGGCGTATTATTAGTATATAGTATTTCTTTTCCGCTGTTTGTTGTTGTTTGTTGTTGTACACTGTGATATGATGTAATGAAATGTGATGTAATGTAATAACTGATATAGTTCTTTGTTTTAAAGATTATTCATTTATTTATTATATGTTGTTCCGCTGCGAATTGTGAGATTCTGTTATGGTTCTGCTGTTTTCTGTTCTAGTTCCGATCTATTTTCTATCTTCTTCTCTCTTCTTCTACCTTTTTCTTTTTCTTAAACATTGAGAATTCGTATTTCTGTTCATCTTGAGTTAATCTATGGAGATTAGTGTATATTCAAGGAGTACGGATTTGCGGGTCCTCACAGGTGGTATCAGAGCATATGGTTAAGCGACAACCATGGTTCTGTTGGGTATTACTCATTGGAGATAGAGTCAGTAGTACTCTAGAATGAGTTTGAGTGTAATAATAGCTATGAGAGCGTATTTGTTAGTGAATATAAAATTGTTTTATATTGTGATGATTGGTTTGTTGAGTGGCATATGAACTTTCGTCAGCACGGTCTGTACAACTATGCCGAAGGGGTTTATAAACACTTGAGTAGAACAATTCGACATAATATTATTTTAAATTGGGTAAATGAAATAATTTTACCTTGATTATATTTTTATATATAAAGGAATAATTTTTCAGAATTATTAAAGTGTATGTAAGTTGATTGTTTGGTTGTTTGAATAATCTAAATTAGAGAATAATTGTATAAGCAAAAGAATTATAAGAATTGAATTATAATTAATGTGATTTGTAATTGTGAAATAAACTTATATATATAAGAAATGAAACTATATGAATATATTTATGAATATGAGTTGTAAATAAAAATGAATTTAAAGTTAAATGGAAATTCACTTAGAATTGGAATCTGAATTGATTTATAAGTGGAAATTTAAGTTATGTAAAACCAAGTGATGTTTATAAAATGAAGTATAACTTAAAAGTTGTTGAATGAAGTTGA